>OV702283.1:33605923-36200923 GCA_916181665.1 Avena sativa
GGAAGAGTACGACTACATCACCCACGAGAATCCGCTCTCGTTAAACACTTTGGAATCTTCGAGGGTGAGTTACTCCATCGACTCGTTGCTACAATCTAGTAGATAGATCTTGGCTTGTTTGTTTGTATGCGGTAGAAATTTTTTGTTTTCCATGCTACGAAACCCTACACCTCGTAGGACACATCTTCTTGGCATTCAGCTGCATACATTGGCACGTCTTCGGGATCCTCAGAGTCGAAGCAAGGGATCAAAGGAAAGAATGAGTAACAACGTTACCCAACAAGTTCATTATATGCAAGGTGGGAAGTTTGATGCTCTAACTACCACCTCGGATTATAAATCCTTGGCACTATGTAGTTTTTGTAAATCTTTCTTCAAAGATTGATTTTATTCCGAAAAACTATGACAATCGGCCTTCATAGGTTGACCAGAACTTTCATGGAGTTCCTTTCCTGCCGCGTTTGTAGCTCCTTCCCAGAACAGGGAGTAACAAGTTACAGTTCTTACACTCCGTAGAGGTGCATTACTTTACCCATGAGAGATCAACTCCTTGTTGCACAATCGGGCGTACTTTCCCGTCCACAATTCCATGATGTGGGGCCCAGTAGTTGTTCCAAGCCAATCACTGCCGCCTTCACGACCCCGCATGCCTCCTTGGTGTACACCATGCCCACATAATGAATTACGACAATGGTTTGTACAAACCGTTGGATGCCACAACTATCGTGGGACGATGAGGGTTCCCACCCATATGCTGCATATCCTCTACGAATTACCAATTAATATGCACGCTACGAGGATAACGGCCACGACCTGCACATCCGGCTTCATGCGAGAGGAATAAGATACAGCTGACTTCTCTGTCCCATTCCAAATCTCATGGCTAACGCGTAATATACGGCGCTAGAATCACTGATGTCAGGGGTTATTAAGTCCCTACTTGATCATCATTGTTGCAAATAGAACCCTAAGTTCTATTGCTCCATTATATCACCACTTAGGATGATATCTATGATTTCTTTATTTATGAAAATAATATTTTCTTTCTTTTATAGCATATATGATAACACATAATTTTGCAAATACTTTGATAAAGACTCTTCAATGGACATGAGCAAGTGATGAACTTGCCTTGTGATGGCAAGGTAGTGAAGTCTGATGCTTGCACTGGACCTTGAGCTTCTAGTTCTACAAAAACATCATTATTGCCCGGTAAGGACAATATTTAAAGAAGCAAAATGATTATGCAAGTAATGTAATGCATTATTTAATTCTATATGCATTTCCCCTATATAAGGTGTATTTTAATAAAGCATTTATAAATATTATTTTTTATATTTATTGCATATATTGATTTATTTTATTTTATTTCCCTTTTTATTTGACTTTTATTGATTTAATAATTCTTTTAGGAATTATTAATTACACATTAAAATTTATTATTAAATATTTATTTAGTATTTTTTCGAAAATACTATAATATTAATATATAATGAAAGTGATTTTTATTTATTTTTATCGTCTTTCAATAATTTTGTAAAATTCCATAAAGAATATATAAATTACAAAATTCTTATAAAACTTTAAATGTCCAAAATTGTATATCTTATTTTATTTGGACGGAGTGGATTATTGTGAATCCAAAAATATTTTATTTTTCTAATTTTTGGACTTTTATTTCATTTTCTAGAATTTTATTGAGGTCAGGGGCATTTTGGTCTTTTCCACTTGATTAAAACAGTTTTTGAAACAACTTGGACTGGCCTTTTGAGCTTATTGGGCCAGTGTGGCCCAATAGGGCAAGGTCAAAATACCACCCCAAGGGGTTTTGGCCCACCCAACCCATTCTCTTTGCCTCCTCCACGTTCTCACCTCACCTCTTCCCCGACCTTGGGGGCGCTGGCGCCGCCGCTGGCGATGGCCGCCGTTGAGGTTTCCCCTGGCCGCTGCCGTGGTGCAAGGCATGGTTTACGACTATGCTTGTTCGTCTAGTCCAACTCGATTTGCCTCCGGGGCTTCCCCGTGGTCAGATTCATCCTGTTCCCGAACCCTAGGGTTAGGGGAAAGGTGTTGTCGCCACCGCCACGGTCCTGCCTGCGGTGATGTGCAGGGCTCGTGTGTTGCTATGGCCGCCGCCGTGGCTGGTGCAGGTTGCAGCGCCCTCTAGGGTGCTCCCTGTGTCGCTGCGGTTCGTCGACCAATCTGCTTCCTCTTCGATTCGTCAGCGAGGACCTCGGGTAAGTTGCTTCTATGGTTCTTGTTCATGCTACTACCATGAATCTCTCTGTGTGTATCTAGTGGCTTCTCATGCCTAGTGACTATGTGCTGATTAGGGTTCATCTCCTAATTAGGGTTCTTGTTCTGATTAGGGTTCATAACCCCCTGTTGATCATATCCATGATGCTTTTAGATCTAGTGATGATCATACTTGAGCATGAAGAATGATTGTTTGATGTGGTTAATGATTTGTAGTGGCTTTGATGATGCTAGTTGCTTGTCAGATTTATTCTAGTGGTGATTCACTATGATCCCATGCTAGTGTTTCTATGGAATCTCTGATTGGATTATGTTGTTGATTTGAGAATTTACTCTACTGTCAGAATGCTTGTACTGACAGTAGTTTATCTCAGTAGTTTCTTACTGCAATTATAATGGTAGGCTTGTATGAGATTATACACACTGAATCAAATCATTACATGTAATGATTTTTCTGTGGATGTATAGATGCATATGATATTGATTCCTAGCACTTGGCTTCAGGAAAATGATATTTATTGGTTGTCCCTTTTATCTGTGGAAACTAAGCAAAGATTGGTTTTAGTTCATTTAGAACATGTCCTTGTGATATCATTATGATCTGGCACACAAGTGATTGAGTTTTATTTCTGGGCTTAGCTTGACAATGCTTGTGATTAATACTGGCAAGATAAAATGAAAGCTTTTCTTGATTCTCCTGCCTATGATATTGGTCTGAGGCTCTATGATTTTAAGTCCTAGTTAGTTGAGCAATAGTTTGTTTGAAACTTGTAAGATTAGAAGTGCTACTCTCTCTGGGAGATGTGCCCTGATCTGATAAGATCAAATGAAAAATGATTTAAGTTGCATAAATTAACACTAAACTCTATGATGCTAGTCTGAGAGATTAGTGCTTGTGGCTGAGCTTGATTTCTTATCTTTATACTTGAAATCTCTAGGATGGATTCACCTCTCTTGGGTGATTATTGAGAGATCACTTCATAAAGCAACACATGCTTCTGTTCAGATACTATGAATGAATGATGTGATGGTTTTATGAGACTCACCACAAAATCTGATGTTGGTGTAGTAGATTGATGATGATGATCTTGATCTTGATCTTGATCTTGATCTTGATCTTGATCTTGATCTTGATCTTGATCTTAATCTTGATCTTGATCTTGATCTTGATCTGCTTTTGTTGGGCTCCTGAGCTTGGTCTTGAGCTTGCCTGCTCCTCCTAGCTCCTGGGTTTGAGCTTGTTGTCCACCTGATTCATCCCCCTCCTTATGTCACCATCCTGGTGATGTTTGGTTGATCTGGTTTGGTTTGGTTTGGCTGTTGTTCTTGGTTTTGCTGTTGTCTACACTAGTTGTGCTTGTGTGTTGTGTAGTGGAGAGATGCACTGATGTGCTCCTCCACGGCTGTGCTGTGGTTTTTTGAGATTGAGTTGCTTTGTGAGCTCTACAGCACACCATCTGCATGCTGGTGTGTGTCCAGCTTGTGTGCCTGCTATGCACTTGTGGATATGTTCAGAATTTTTGAACTTACCATTACCAGATTACTTCCACCTGGCTGGTGAATTGGTCCCTCTTGGCTGTCATTTGACTTCTGGCTTTGAATTTATGAAAGATGAAATCTTTCATATTGGTGAAACTTGCCCCTTTATAACATTTCCCAATGATGAATTTGTCAAGTGCATTTCAGTGACATATCTGAGAGAAATATACTAACACTAATCTTATTTTGTTTCTATTTAGTCTTTGTTTTGCAGGTACCAAGATAAAGATGAAGATTTAGTGTAGATTTATATAGGATAGTTAGTAGATATACAAATGTAATCTTCTTATTCTTTTGTAATTTTTATTTTATTATTCTTGTAATCTTTAATTGTAATAAAGATTATATTATTATTAATAAAGAATATTCTTATTCTTTATTCTTTTGTAAATTGTGAAGTTTGGAATGGCTTCAGTAGATTACATTCTTTGTAACTTGTTTATGTATTAATAATATGAAATGAATTTATATTCAATATTGTTTTTGGATAAGATTTAAGTTTTAATACTTATCTCTTAATTAATTTAAGATTCAAATCTTATATTTAAATCATTTAAATTATTATTCAAACACTTAAGTTTTAAAATTCAAACTCATTTCAAAACACACATAATTCCTTTAAGATTATATCAAAGTTTATAGCAATCCTCCTTTAAGTCTAAACATAATCTCAAAGTAAGAAAGAAACATTGATCACTCAAGGTTTTATTTGGCGAAAATTTTACCCACATTTTCACAAATGAATGCATGCAACAATTCATATTCCTAAATCTACCCTTCGTTAAGTTCCTAAATGTTGGGATGTTACAGACTTCCCCCCTTAAATTAAACTTTGTCCCGAAGTTTGTGGAGATGTACCTGAATAGTTCTGGATAAGCTTTTCTTAAATCCTCTTCCTTCTCCCATGTGGCTTCCCTCTCAGGGTGATGTTCCCACTGTACCTTACAATATTTGATTGCTCTGTTCCTCAATCTTTTCCAGTTTTCTTCCAGAATCTTACAGGGCTTTTCAATATAAGTCAGGTCTGCTTGTAGTTCTATCTCTTGATGTGTTATTGCATCATCTGGAACTTTCAAACATTTGCGAAGTTGTGACACATGGAAAACATTATGCACTTGATCCAATCTTGATGGTAACTCTAAAGCATAAGCTATAGTTCTGTTTTGACTCAGTATCTTGAATGGTCCAATATATCTTGGACTCAATTTCCCTTTAACTCCGAATCTTTTTACTCCTTTCATTGGACTTATTTCAAGTAGACCATATCTCCCACTTTTGGATGCGATGATCTTCGGCTTTGATCCGCATAACTTTTCTGCCTGCTCTGGGCTATTTTTAGTCTATCCCTGATCTTATCAATGATGTCTTGTCTCTCCTTGATATAATCTGGCGCAAATTCTTTGCTACTGCTAGGTTCATACCAACATATTGGTGATCTACACTTCCTTCCATATAGAATCTCATATGGGGCTGCCTTCAGACTACTCTGATAGCTATTGTTATCAGAAAATTCTGCCAATGGTAGGTGATCTTCCCATGTTACACCCTTCGCGCCATCGGCCTTTCTTCCCCTTCTCCGTGCTCTCTCCCCATCGCCGCAGCCAGCGTGCGCTGCAAAGTCTAGGCAGCATCGATGGTGGCGGAGCCTTCTTCCCCCTAGCTCAGCGGTGGTGGCGCGGGCCGTGGCGGCTGGTCGGGGCCGCTGCCCTGCGCGCGGGGAGCAGCGGCGTGGTGGTGGCGTCCTCTCGCGGCGGCGGGTGTGCGTGGCGACGGTGTGGTGGCTGCGCGGGTTCCTCTTGGCGGCGTCCTCTCGCGGCGGCGGGGAGCTGTGTTGGCGGCGTGCTTCTGGTGTCGACGGGGGAGCCAGGCTACGTGAGGGAGGCGGCAACGACATGGTTTGGTGGCAGCCTGGGAGGTGCAACCCAGATCGGGCCCATTCGGGCTGGATCTGGGCTTCTAGGGTTTGCTGTGGTGGTGGTGTGGCTTCGGCCCGCCTCCTAGCTGTGGCTAGTGAAGGGTTTCGCAGCATAGTAAATCAAAAAAATTCTACGGATGCGAACGGGAAAGCCAAGATCTAATCTAGGAGATGCAAACAACGAGGGGGATTAGATGAGATCTTCATACCCTTGAATATTCGCACAGCGGAACATTCGTCGGAACGTGGATGATGTAGTCGTACTCGCTTCTCCTCCTCGCGATCCGATCCGATCTAACACCGCAAGTGGCGATGCCTCCGAGAGATGCACACATGCAGAACCTCAACGTCTCCTCCTTCCTCGGTCCATCAAGTATGGTGGAGATACGGATTGGATCTACAACGCGACGGCGCGGTGCAAGTGGTGGAGAGTTTCTGCAGCAGGGCTTCGCCTACGTGCAGTCGGGAGGGAGAGAGAGAGAAGGGCAGCAGGGCGGCTAGGGCTTGAGGAGGAGGTGTGGGAGGGGGTGCTCCCCCAGCCCTCTTTATATAGAGGGGTGGGCGGCCAGCCCTTGCCCCTCCCCAAACCCTAGGGCCGGCGGCCAAGGAGGGAGGAGTGGGGGGCAAGTTTCCCCCCTTCTAGAAGCTCCCCTAGGGTTTTCCCCTAGGTTTGGCCGGCTGGGCCCTATGGGGCCTTGTGCCCCTGGCCCAATGCAGCCAGGGCACTCCCTCATAGACCCATGCCCCCTCTCGGCATGTGGGGCCACGTTGGTCCCCCTCCGGAAGGTTCTAGAAGCTTCCGGTATAATACCGATTAACCCGAAACAATTCCGAACTCCAAAAACTGCATTGCCTTATATGAATCTTATTCTCCGGACCATTCCGGAACCTCTCGTGATGTCTCGGATCCCATCTGAGACTCCGAACAAAAACTCATAAACCAATTATCCAATCTATCCTAGCGTCGAGACACGTTAAGTGTGTGACCCTTCGGGTTCGAGAACATGCAGACAGGATCTTCTATCAATAATCAACAGCGGGGTCTGGAAACCCATATTGACTCCCACACATTCATCGATGATCATATCGGATGAACCACGATGCCAGGATTCAATCAATCCCATATATATATTCCCTTCGTCTCGCGATATTTTACTTGCCCTAGATTTGATCGTCGGCACCGTCATGCCTAGTTCAATCTCGTTCAGAGCAAGTACTTTACTCGTTCCGTAATCCGATATCACTTTGTGATTAACTCCTTAACCACATGCTTGCAAGCGGTGTTGATATCGATTACCGAGTGGGCCCGAAGTATATCTCTCCGATTTGGGAGGGACAAATCCCATCTCGATACATACAACCCAACAGATACTTTCCGATCACCTGAGAGACACCTTTATGATCACCCTCTCATAGGATGACGTTTTATGACCTCAAAGCTTTCTTCCAATACCAGGGAGTTGCATTATCTCATGGTCTAAGGAATACAATATTTGACATAAGAAAAGCTTCGCAAAGATGAACACGATGACACGATCTAATTGCTCCGCTTAGTTTGGGTCTGTCCATCATATCATTCTCCCAATGACATGATCTCATTATTAATCGACAACTCATGTCTATGGTTAGGAAACCTTAACCATCATTAATCAATGAGCTAGTCCATAGGGGCATACTAGGGACACGGTGTTGTTCACAAACCACACAAGTATTAAAGTTTCCGCTTAATACAATTCTAGCATGGAATATAAACTTTATCATGAACAAGAATTATAATAATAACATCTTTATTATAGCCTCTAGGGCATAATTCCAACAGTCTCCCACTTGCACTAGAGTCAATAATCTAGTTTACATTTGGCAAAAATCTCACACCCATGGCACTAAGGTGCTGATCATGTTTTGCACGTGGAAGAGGTTTAGTCAGTGGATCTGCGACATCCAAACTCCTTCACTTGACGCTTCTGCAGCAGCCATGTATTCCGCTTCTACCGTAGATCCCGCGATCACACTTTGCTTGTAGCTTCTCCAGCTCACAGCTCCTCCATTCAAAATATAAACGTATCCTGTCTGAGATTTAGAATCATCCTTGTCGGTGTCAAAACTAGCGTCGACGTAACCCTTTACGATGATCTGTTCATCACCTCCATATACTAAGAACATTTCTTTAGTACTATTTAGGTACTTTAGGATGTTCTTCACGGCTGTCCAGTGTTCCACTCCTGGATCACTTTGATATCTGCTCGTCAAACTAAGAGCATTGGACACATCCTGTCTAGTACACAGCATGGCATACATGATAGAACATATGGCCGAGGCATAAGGCACTTTGCTCATAGCTTATCTATCATTTACCGTAGCTAGACACTGAGCCTTGCTCAATATCTTACCTAACAACATAGGCGCTGAACCTTTCTTTGCCTTATCCATTCTGAACCTTTTCAGAACTTTGTCTAGGTATGTACTCTGGCTTAAAGCTATCAGGCGTCTTTGTCTATCTCTATAGATTTTGATGCCCAATATATAAGCAGCTTCACCTAGGTATTTCATTGAAAAACACTTGTTCAAATAACTCTTCACATCGTTAAGCATGTTAATGTCATTTCCAATAATCAATATGTCATCCACATATAGTACCGGAAATGTCACCGAGCTCCCACTCACTTTCTTGTAGATACAAGCTTCATAGCAATTTGGAACAAATCCAAAGCTCTTGATCACTTGATCAAAATGAAGGTTCCAACTCCGAGATGCTTGCTTCAGTCCATAAATGGAACGCTGAAGTTTGCATACTTTATCAGCATCCTTAGGATCGACAAAGCCTTCGGGTTGCATCATATACAACTCTTCATCAATGTTGCCATTGAGGAAAGCAGTCTTGACATCCATCTGCCATATTTCATAATCATGAAATGCAGCAATTGCTAATAAAATCCGAATGGACTTAAACATCGCTACGGGAGAGAAAGTCTCATCGTAGTCAACACCTTGAACTTGTCAAAAACCTTTTGCGACAAGTCGTGCTTTATAGACGGTAACATTACCATCCGCGTCCGTTTTCTTCTTGAAGATCCATTTGCACTCAACGACGTTTCGGTCGCTAGGAGGGTCCACCAAAGTCCATACTTGGTTTTCGCTCATGGATCCCCGGATTTCATGGCCTCTAGCCATTTCTCAGAGTCTGGGCTCATCATCGCTTCCTCATAGTTCGTAGGTTCACTGTCTTCTACCAACAAGACAGTCAAGACAGGGTTGCCGTACCACTCAGGAGGGGCACGCGACCTTGTCGACCTGCGACGTTCAGTAGCAGCATCGTCCAAAGCTTCATGATCCTTGTCATTAGCTTCCTCTATTGTTGGTGCAGGCGGCACTGGAACAATTTCAGGTGCTGCGCTACTCTCCAACTCAAGAGAAGGTTCAACAACCTCGTCTAGCTCTACTTTCCTCCTACTCACTTCTTTCGAGAGAAACTCCTTCTCAAGAAAGGAACCGTTCTTTGCGACAAACACTTTGCCTTCGGTTCTGTGATAGAAGGTATACCCAATAGTTTCCTTAGGGTATCCTATGAAGACGCATTTCTCCGTTTTGGGTTCGAGCTTGTCCGACATCAATTTCTTGACGTAAGCTTCGCATCCCCAAACTTTAAGAAACGACAACTTAGGTTTAGCACCAAACCACAGTTCATACGGTGTCGTCTCAACGGATTTAGATGGTGCCCTATTTAAAGTGAATGCAGCGGTTCTAATGCATAACTCCAAAATGATAACGGCAAATCAGTAAGAGACATCATTGATCGGACCATATCTAATAGAGTTCGATTCCGGCGTTCAGACACACCATTGCACTGTGGTGTTCCGGGTGGCGTGAGTTGCGAAACGATTCCGCTAGCTTTAAGATGCATGAGAAAATCATAACTCAAATATTCACCTCCACGATCGGATCATAGAAACTTAATCTTTCTGTTACGATGGTTCTCCACTTCATTCTGAAATTCCTTGAACTTTTCAAATGTTTTAGATTTATGTTTCATTAAATAGATATACCCATATATACTTAAGTCATCGGTAAAAGTGAGAAAATAGCGATATCCACCACGCGTCGAAACACTCATCGGTCCGCATACATCGGTATGTATGATTTCCAACAAGTCCGTTGCTCGCTCCATCATTCCGGAGAACGGGGTTTTGATCATCTTGCCCATGAGGCATGGTTCGCATGTTTCAAATGATTCAAAATCAAGAGACTCCAAAAGTCCATCAGAATGGAGTTTTTTCATGCGCTTTACACCAATATGACCTAGACGACAGTGCCACAAATAAGTAGTATTATCACTATCTACTTTGCATCTCTTAGCCTCAATGTTATGGATGTGTGTTTCATCCCTTTCGAGATTCAGAAGAAATAAACCATTCACAACAGGTGCATGACCATAAAAGATGTTACTCACATAAATAGAACAACCATTATTCTCCGATTTAAATGAATAACTGTCTTGCAATAATAACGATCTAGAAATAATGTTCATGCTCAACGCAGGAACATAATAACACTTATTAAGGTGTAAAACTAATCCCGAAGGTAAAACTAAGGAGAGCGTGCCGACGGCCATCACATCAACTCTTGATCCATTGCCAATGCGCATCGTCACCTCATGCCTCGTAAGCCGCCGTCTATTCTGTAGCTCCTAATTCGAGTTACAAATATTAGCAATTGAACCAGTATCAAATACCCAGGCACTACAACGAGGGCTAGTAAGGAAAACATCAATAACATGTATATCAAATATACCTTTGATGGTGCCAGCCTTCTTGTCCGCTAAGTACTTGGGACAGTTGCGCTTCCAGTGACCCTTGTCCTTGCAATAGAAGCACTCAGTGTCCGGCTTGGGTCCAGACTTGAGCTTCTTCTCAGCAGGGGCAACGCGCTTGCCGCCGCCTTTCTTGAAGGGCTTCTTCGCACCCTTACCTTTCTTGAAGGTGGGGGGCTTGTTGACCATCAACACATGATTATCCTTTTTGATGTCCACCTCCGCAGCCTTCAGCTTTGCGAAGAGCTCGGTGATCGTACCAGTGGAACCAATCTGATTGTGAGTCACTACAAAACTTTTGTAGCTGGGAGGGAGTGATTGCAGAACCCTGTCAATCTTGAGCTCCTCTGGAATCTTGCAGTCCAGTTGCTCAAGGCATTGAGTGTAGCCCGACATCTTTATGGCGTGATCACTAACGGAACTCCCTTCCTCCATCTTGCAGTTAAGGAATTTCTCAGAGATCTCATATCTCTCAGAACGGGCCTGAGTCTGAAACATGGTTTTGAGCTCCTCAAGAATCTCAAAGGGCCCGGGATAGTCTTCAAAACGATTTTGAAGGTCCGATTCCATAGCAAACAACATGGTGCTCTTAATCACACCATAATCATCTTTGCGCGACTGATAGACAGCTTTATCATCAGCCGGCACATCTACAGCAGGGGCATCACCTAGCGCATTCTCAAGGACATAGTCCTTTTGATTGCCAGAGAGAATGATTCTCAGATTGCGGAACCAGTTGGTGAAGTTAGACCCATTGTTTCTAAGCTTTTCTTTCTCAGCGAAAACGTTGAAGTTAAAGTTGGACTTAGCCATTTGATCTACAATATTTGCAAGTACAAATTAGACTATGTTCATGATAACTAGTTCAACTTAATCAAATTACTAGATGAACTCCCACTAAATTCAACATCCCTCAAATTGTTTAGTGAACACGATCCAAATTCACCACACCTAATCCGATCTTCACGAGAAGAGATGTGGCTTCAATGGTGGACAACAAAGTGTCGATCATATCATTCATATGACTCATGCTTAACCTTTCAGTTCATGTGTTCTTAGGCCATGTCTGTACATGCTAGGCTCGTCAAGTCAAACCCAAGTATTTCCGCGTGTGCAAAACTGGCTTGCACCCGTTGTATGTGAACGTAGAGTCTATAGCACATGATCATCACGTGATGCTTGGACACGACGAACTTTCGCAACGGTGCATACATGGGAAGAACATAGTTTTATCTTGATCTTTAAGTGAGGAATCATCTTATAATGCTACCGTCGCGATCTAAGCATAATAAGATACATAAAAGGATAAACATCACATGCATATAACTTTATGTGACATGGTATAGCCAATCTTCGCGCAATGATCTCCATCTTGTGCGTGCCGGCATGATCTCCATCACTCCACCATGATTGCCTCCACCACGAATAGCAACTACAACTATTGCTAACTACTTAGCGATAAAGTGAAACTATTACATGGCGTATAAGAAGTTGACACACAGGTCATACACAATTATAAAGACAACCATATGGCTCCTGCCGGTTGTGTACTCATCGACATGCAAGTCGTGAAACATTACAAAACATGATCATTGCATACAATACACACATCACATCTTGGGCCATACCATATCACAGAAACACTCCCTGCAAAAACAAGTTAGACGCCTCTACTTTGTTGTTGCATGTTTTACGTGGCTTATGGGAGTAGCAAGCTAAGAACGATTCTTATCTACGGAAAGCCACAACAGTGATATTATTGTTGCCAAACTCCGGTGTAAATCCCATGACAACTATAGTGAGAGAAACTGGCATCCACCAGCCGCATGTGTGGAACAAGCCACACGTCAAGTGCGGAGCCGGTCTCGCGAACGACGTCGCGTAAGGTTGGCCTGGACCGCTTCAATCTCACTATCCCGCATCATAAGAAGAACACAAACAAGAGGCTTGCAACAGAAAACATCAACGCCCGCAACAACCATGTTGCGTTCTACTCGTGAAACACATCTACGCATAGATCTAGCTCTGATACCACTGAAGGGTTTCGCAGCATAGTAAATCAAAAAAATTCTACGGATGCGAACGGGAAAGCCAAGATCTAATCTAGGAGATGCAAACAACGAGGGGTATTAGATGAGATCTTCATACCCTTGAAGATTCGCACAGCGGAACGTTCGTCGGAACGTGGGTGATGTAGTCGTACTCGCTTCTCCTCCTCGCGATCCGATCCGATCTAACACCGCAAGTGGCGATGCCTCCGAGAGATGCACACGTGCGGCACCTCGACGTCTCCTCCTTCCTCGGTCCAGCAAGTATGGTGGAGAGACGGATTGGATCTACAACGCGACGGCGCGGTGCAAGTGGTGGAGAGTTTCTGCAGCAGGGCTTCGCCTACGTGCAGTCGGGAGGGAGAGAGAGAAGGGCAGCAGGGCGGCTAGGGCTTGAGGAGGAGGTGTGGGAGGGGGTGCGACCCCATCCCTCTTTATATAGAGGGGTGGGTGGCCATCCCTTGCCCCTCCCCAAACCCTAGGGCCGGCGGCCAAGGAGGGAGGAGTGGGGGGCAAGTTTCCCCCCCTTCTAGAAGCTCCCCTAGGGTTTTCCCCTAGGTTTGGCCGGCTGGGCCCTATGGGGCCTTGTGCCCCTGGCCCAATGCGGCCAGGGCACTCCCTCATAGGCCCATGCCCCCTCCCGGCAGGTGGGGCCACGTTGGTGCCCCTCTGGAAGGTTCTAGAAGCTTCCGGTACAATACCGATTAACCCGAAACAATTCCGAACTCCAAAAACTGCATTGTCTTATATGAATCTTATTCTCTGGACCATTCCGGAACCTCTCGTGATGTCCCGGATCCCATCCGAGACTCCGAACAAAAACTCATAAACCAATTATCCAATCTATCCTAGCGTCGAGACACGTTAAGTGTGTGACCCTTCGGGTTCGAGAACATGCAGACATGATCTTCTATCAATAATCAACAGCGGGGTCTGGAAACCTATATTGACTCCCGCACATTCATCGATGATCATATCGGATGAACCACGATGCCAGGATTCAATCAATCCCATATATATATTCCCTTCGTATCACGATATTTTACTTGCCCGAGATTTGATCGTCGGCACCGTCATGCCTAGTTCAATCTCGTTCACAGCAAATACTTTACTCGTTCCGTAATCCGATATCACTTTGTGATTAACTCCTTAACCACATGCTTGCAAGTGTGTTGATATCGATTACCGAGTGGGCCCGAAGTATATCTCTCCGATTTGGGAGGGACAAATCCCATCTCGATACATACAACCCAATGAATACTTTCCGATCACCTGAGAGACACCTTTATGATCACCCTCTCATAGGATGACGTTTGATGACCTCAAAGCTTTCTTCCGATACCAGGGAGTTGTATTATCTCATGGTCTAAGGGAATATAATATTTGACATAAGAAAAGCTTTGCAAAGATGAACACAATGACACGATCTAATTGCTCCTCTTAGTTTGGGTCTGTCCATCATATCATTCTCCCAATGACATGATCTCATTATTAATCGACAACTCATGTCTATGGTTAGGAAACCTTAACCATCATTAATCAATGAGCTAGTACTAGTCCATAGAGGCATACTAGGGACACGGTGTTGTTTACAAACCACACAAGTATTAAAGTTTCCGCTTAATACAATTCTAGCATGGAATATAAACTTTATCATGAACAAGAATTATAATAATAACATCTTTATTATTGCCTCTAGGGCATAATTCCAACAGCTAGGACACCAGATCCAGGCTGGGCGGGCCCAGATCCGGTGGTCGTCGGCGTTCCCCTGCCATGGCTCGTCACACCCTACTCCCGCTCCTCGGCGGGGTCTAGACCAGGCAGGTCTAGACCTGGTGCTGACTTCCCTCGTTGAGCTGGTGTTCCGTTGGGCATCTTTCCGGCGAGTGGCGCGAGGTTCCTCAGACCGGCAGCGGTCCGGTCTTTTCGGGTGAGCGCAGTGGTGGTGGTGCTGCTTGGCGGCAGGGATCGACGGTGGCGGTTGATCTCCGGGTGGGCGAAGAAGTAGGGGCTAGTGTGAGGGTTGTCATAGACGACGGTTCCACTGCTGCAGTGCGACGGCGGGGCTTCATGGGCCCCTGTACGCTCGGCCGGGTCAGGTGGGCCTGGTTACGGTCGGCTAGCGTCTTCCGGTGGTGGAGATTGTTCCATCCCGCGCGTTGTTGTCCTGGCAACCACCGCCGAAGTCTCCCTCTTCTCTATCTTACTGGCCCTGCTGCGTGTGTTTCGGTGCGACGGCGGTGGTGGCTGCGTGACCGTGTTGGCGTGCGTTGGTGGGTGGCGAGCATGGTGGAGCACGACGAAGCGTCTGGGAGTGTGGTTTTTTTGAGGGGTTGGGAGAAATCCCGGTCACCTTGACATAGGCGCGGTGACGCCTGCGGGTGCCATCGTCCTTCTTGAAGGGCGTCGGGAGTACCTCTTTCCCACCTCCCGGAGCGTACCGGGAAAAACCCTAGGACCTGTCCGGGCATCAGCGTCATCATCGTCGCATATCTTCTTGGAGGTGTTGCTTGGTGCGCGTCGTTTCGGAGTGCTAGGCTTGTGGTAGAACCTAGATGGAGGGCGCAACGGTCACGAGTCATCTTCGTTTTTGTCAAGCCACCGTTGTCGGCTTTGATTTCTCTTCTTTTTTTCTTTTTATTTTTTCTCTTTTGTGTTTCCTTTGGACGTTGTGCAGTCTGACCCAGCAGCGGTCTCACACGTGGTTGCTATATTTATATAGCTGGACGTATGCCTGTTTCGAGAAAAAAAATACAACTAGCTCATTTTAGCTTCTGAATTTGTTGTCTCAATTATTGAAAATAGAATTAAGTCGTCGGTACGCAATTGCGTGGATGTATATTTAATACGGGCCCTCTTGTTTCTGGTATGCCGGTTCGGCGTCATACACAACTCTCGTTTTCCTCTGATGCAAAAGAAGTCTCACAATGTGCCTCTTTGTCCTGGTACACGAGATGACTTCGTGCTGGTTCAGATCGCCAGTTATGCACACCACGTTATAGAAAGTGATTGCAGCTTATTTTGAAAGGGAAGAAAATGTAGGGAAGACTGGCACCAGATCTAGTAATCCTTTCGTCCCAAATAAGTGATTTTGATTTACTTAGATTCACATGTATCTACATATTAAAATAAATCTAGATACATAAGAATCTAGACAAATTTATGTCACTTATTTTGAAACGAAAGGAGTATCAGTATTACCGATAAGTTAGCGTATGCATAAGAGGAAGCTTTCTACACCCTTTGGAGCAACCTACAATCGAGGGCATGAACAAAAAGTATTCCTCAACATATTTGGCTTTATTCGAGACAAGCCCCACATCTTTTATGAAGCCGGCGGTGTTGGACAATTGGATCCCTCCAAAATGTAAATTATTTGCTTGGGCCAGCTTACTCAACGAGGTTAACCAAATTAAGGTCTTTGCCAACTTTGTAAGAGGGAACCGGAAATGAAGGCCCATCTTATATTCAAAGTGTAGGTACTCCCTTCAGTATGGAGAGGCAAAAACGAGTGGCTTGGTTTAGTGGATTTAGGCATCTCCTAGAGGAGTAATTTCACCACGGTGAAGAAGTGGTGGTGTTCATCGTTAGGTTTTGTAACAGAGTCGCTTTGCCTTGATCAATGAAAATTGGCGAAGTTTTTGCCTTGTTTCAAAAAGAAATATTAATTAGCCGATTTTTTTTGAAGGGGCATAGCACAAACCAAGACTACTAGCATGTCCCAGAGTAAAAAAATAAATTAATTATTTGTTTGCCACTAGAGGCCGTTATATGCTCGGTTTTGTCATTACCGTCGAATGATGCTCAGTTTTGCTACTACTTGGGACACGGCTGCTATGGCGAGACCAACCGGCTAGTTTACATGAGTATAAAATATTTTAAAAAAATTAAATAACTTACACACATAATGATAAAGGATCTTTCTGCACACGCACAAAAACGACCATAAAAAGGATGAGGATGGAAAGGCGACGTCTCTCTCGCCGAAAGCTCCGCCGACGTGAGCTCATCATCAGTGACTAGTGGGTAGAGGAGTTCAGACCACTCACTCTTCCCAACTACGGACGGAGTAGCTAGTCATCCCTACGGCTACGCTTCGTTCCAAAAGACAAGCTAGCGCATGGAACGGTCTCTAGCGCGATCGACGCGAGCAGGTTGAACGGCTCCGGCTCACCCCCTGCTGCAGGCTCATGCTCCCATGCATGTCGTCACGGGCTCACGGCGACGTACGTGCGCCACAACGAACCGATCGACGACCCCTCGCGCGCGTCTTTACAAAGCAAAAGCTGCCCCATCACTACCAGTATTAGTAGTACTTAATTTATTACAAGGTCGACCAAGAAATGGTCCCACTAGGCATGCAACAGTAGACTTTTCTGAGCTGTGGCTATAAATACGCGGGCGGATCTCCTCACCATCTTCCCCATCCTGACGCTTGCTTCCAACACCTGATCATCTACCCTCCATCTTTCTTCCATCTCCTTTCTAGCTCCCACCGGCCGGGTCCAATCGATCGCTTGTGCTCTGCTCTTGGATAATGGCTCATGGCAAGAGGTCTAGGCAGCAAGCCGAGGCAACGACCTCCGTCAGCCTGCTGGACCTGGACAGCAGCGACATGGCGCGCATCCTGATGATCTTCTCCGGCCACCACCACCACAACCACGGCTACCACGGCGTCACAACCGGGCCGTCGTCGCCTGAGAGGATGTTCGAGTGCAAGACCTGCAACCGCCAGTTCCCGTCCTTCCAGGCGCTCGGCGGCCACCGGGCCAGCCACAAGAAGCCGCGCCTGGCGGACGGCGCCGAGCCGCCCAAGCCCAAGGTGCACGGTTGCTCCATCTGCGGGCTCCAGTTCGCCGTTGGCCAGGCGCTCGGCGGCCACATGCGCCGCCATCGCGCCGTCGCGGCGGCAGGGGATGGGCTCGGGCTTGGCCTCGACCTCAGCCTCGGGCCCAAAGACTTCGGCGAGAAGAAGACAATAGCCCCGGCCCAGCTGGTGCTCGACCTGAACATGCCGGCAGGGCTGGAGGAGGAGCCGTCGTTCGATCGCCGAAACAAGCAGCTAGGGCTCGCCGTAGGCTTTCCCGGCGTGGTGGTTGACTTCCGACGCTAAGAAGATATAATATTCACTTCTGATCATACAGTACAGTTTTTGGCGTTCAGTATTTGCGTTGAGCTGCTCGATCGAGAAGTCAACCACCCTTTGCGCATTAGAAATGCTTGCTCGTGTACTTCCTCTAATGTCACAGGGGCTCCATATTAACATGGTTTGATTTCTGGCGCTATTTGGGAATTGGGATAGCCTCTTTCATCCCGGAGTTTTCTTGTATGCTCCTCAGCCGTGCGGCTGACCACAAGCAATTTAAATGTAACATCTGCAACTGTGAAAATATTTATGCAAGGGTTCATTTCTACTACTACCAGCGCCGCTTCAAATGTAAGGCGTCTAATCTGTTTAATGCATGATTTTGATCTTCCACGGGCCCGTATCAAGTCCCCTATTAGAGATGCAACTGGATCAATCTTAGGGTATCATTTACTTTTTCTTTAGTTCAAAAATATATATAATTTTTATAAACGGTGAAGAAGTTACTCTAGAGCATGGGTACCCTAATATTAACCCAGTTGGCGAAAAATGCTCCCAAAGTCCCAAATGACCTAGGGTTTATTATGAATGTGTCCCCAAATCACGCGGAAATTGAGACTATGCCATTCACTAAGGAGGCGACGGCTAGGCCGACGGCAAAAAGCCCTCGGCGTAGCCAGTTTCGCCGTCGGCGTAGGCCTACGCTGACGGCCTTAGCGTGCCCGTCGGCGTAACGGCCGTCGGCGAACGGCGGCGCTGCCGTTACACGGCCGCTAACGAATAAGGCAATTGGAGAAATGCCACTAGATGCAAGGGACCGTCACCCGTGGAAAAGGGTCTAGCCGCCGACGCTCGTTGCATGGGCTTTGCCTAGCAGCCTCCTCCGAAGGCGGTGAGGTAGGAGATGGGGAGGATGGCGGCTAAGGTTAGGGGAGGAGTCGGGAGGGCTGGGAGGAGCAATGCAAGATGATTGCCTTAGATTGATCGGTAGCTCTTTTTTTTAGTGGAGATTGATCGGTGGCTGGAGGCGAGCGGCAGCACAAATTGCAGTACAAGTGATAATAGTTGCCAGTTTGCCACTGATATTTAACCTTTTGAGGGGATTTCCACTAAATTTTTGACCTGCTTGGAATCAGGAGAAAAAAGATACGTGGGATGTACTGGCTGATTAGAATATGATGTAAATAGGATGATTTTGGCAATGTCTCAAACTGACAGCAAGAATCTTGAAGCAAAAGTGAACACCCAGGATAAGCCAGCCAGTGATGCCCATATATATGTGGACTTTGTTTTCTCACAAGGACAAACGGTTCTAACAGAGCCCAGGTTCCAGGAACCTGCAAGTAAACATGGTATGAGAAACATAGACAATCCATTTTAACAGATTCTGCTTACGATTGAAGTTAAGAATCCATTGACTTTGTGGAGTATGATTCAAAAAAAATAGTGTTGACTTTGCCCAGGGGACGGATGATTGATTGGTTCTGAATATCCTGAGGTCAGATGGAAGCAACACACAAGAGTTGATTCAGTTGCATTATATATAGATCTCTGGCAGTTACGCGAGTCAGCTGGGTAGAGTGACCATAGAAAAATAAAATCAAAGAGTATTGTTGACTTGGCAAGGAGGATTGTTTACACAGCTATATTAGTTGACTTCACTTAGGCAAAGTTTCTGGAATGTCAATAGGCATATGCTCCTACTCGTTATGCATCATACAAATATACTACTCGAAACTCAAAAGTCAGAATGTAATGATATTCTCAGACTGATTCCAGTGCTTGCTTCAGATTAACCCTGTGATTTGAATATATAAATTAGAGGTCTGCTGGCTCCTGACCATCTCTGGAGCAATGCATACTCGGGGAGCATGTTTAAATATTCGGATTTGCTAGTTCTCATACGCCTGAGAACTTCTTAATTCTCAGTCACCTCTCTCGTCATTGAATTTACCTCTCAATTCTTGTAACATGAAACTTTCACATGAGTTGCAACTAGGTTATAACTGGAATTTTAATGTTAGCACAAATTATGTAAGTTGCAACTAGGTTGCAACTGATTAATACAAAAAATAGAATGATGTCAGCGACTTAAACATAACAAGTTCTCAGGCGCCTGAGATCTAGACACTTTCTTAAATATTACAGTCGGGGACGAAGCTGCAGAACCAGTAGTGCTAAAACCCTGTTATTTTAAGGAGTCAAAGATAGCTTTTGCTTCTATGTTTGTGAAGCCTCCATTATTTAAGAGACATGTTATATTAGTGGTTTGTATGTAGATCACAGAAGGAACCAAGACGACTCCTACAACCCCTGGTCCCTATCTCATAAACTATGTTTTATCTGAATGGCCGAGAAATATCTGCAAAGCGTAACTCTCTCGCAATCTTTTTTTCCACAAAATATGTAGTACTGCGGTCACGCAAGATATCAAATGTATTATTGAAAAAAATATTAGATGACTAATAATACAAGCTCAAGACGTGCTAGATTCATGGTCATAAACTATGTTTTATCTAGATGGCCGAGAAAAATCTGCAAAGCCTAATTCTCCCTACCTTTTTTCCCGCAAAATGTAGAACTGCAGTATGCAAGATATCGAATGTATCATTGAAAAAAAAATAGTATTAGATGACTAATAATACAAGCTCGAGACGCGCTAGATACATGGTGATCTGGGTCTGGACGGTCGGGCTTTCCCTGAGTTCTGCTCGTCCTGCAGGCAGCGGCGAGGTAGCTCGGTCGGATGCTAGTGGTGATGGCGACCAGCTTGTTGCAACGTGGCGGCGGGCTTTACATGCCTGATTCAGGCTTGGCTAGACCCTAGTGGGATTGGTGTGCCCCCGCGGGGGCTTTACGGGCCTGCTGGGCCCGGCTGGACCCAACGGGGACTAGTGTGCCTGTCGCCGCGTCCGGTCGACTACTGTCTTTGGCGGTGGAGGTTGTTCCCTCCCGCTGGGCCGCAGTCCTACTGGCCCTGATTCAAACTACTTCTCGCCTCCGCCTTGTAGGCCTCATGACGGTAACCTCGGTGAAACGACTATGGGGGCTTCGTGACTGTAGTGGCGCATGCTTGCGGGTGGCGGGTTGGGTGGTGTCGAGGCCTCGATCTCGTGGGGTTCCTTTGCATCAGATTGTCCGAGGGTTGTGGATGGGGTTTTCGGGAGAAATCCTTGTCGGCTCGCCCGACACCGACGCGGTGCCGTCCGAGGGCGGCACCATTCCTTCCTGGAGGGCGTCGTGGATACCCTTCATCCCTTCTCTCTGCGTGCCGGGGGAAACCCTAGGACCAGTCTCTGGTCCGGGCAGCAGCGTCGGGGCTTCCCTTCTTGAAGGTGTTGCTTGGTACTTGACGGTTTGGTGCTAGGAGCGTGGTGGTACTCTTCTGGAGGGTGCAACGGTTACGGGTCTCCCTCGTTTAGTTGATCCGCCTATGTCTCCATTTTGTTTCTTCTTTGTTTCTTTGGGCGTGTATTTGCTGCTGCCCCAGCATCTTGTATCGTGTTGAGTCTTTTTCTTTGGGCGTTGTGCTGTCTGGCCCAGGCGGTCTCACCTGTGTGCTTTATTTATAAAGCGGGACGAAAGCCTGATTCAAAGGAAGAAGTAGTTATCTGCAGTTATTATTATAGTATAAAGAGACGATCTCTCTAGAGGAAAAAGACATGCAAATGAATAGTTCTCTAAAGTCAATAATTTTTCTGACTCGGTTCTAGTATATGACTAACGAAAGGCTTAAAGGTCGATCCTCTCTTGGCTGCTGCGAAGGGTAATGTCATCTCCTAATTATCGCGCTGATAAGCGCACTAGGTGATCTTATGATCCGACGTGCTTTCATTAGATTAAGCCACCGACCGGAGAAAGTCCCGATCGAGTTGTGTAGAGAGGGTCAGTACTAAATTGTCCCAAGGTTTCAGATAGTAATTTCTTACCTGATTGCACTAAATTGTCACATTAATCAACGAATTACCATTAGCAGTGCGTGCAATTGTTCGTGAGTTCAGTTGGTCAGTACTGCAACTAGACACCATGGAGATATATGGATGTGCTCTGAGCTGAGCTAAACTCCTGATCCATCCCAACTGCCCGCAGCAACTTGGGTCTTGGGCTCTTGCCTCTTGGCACCAAGAGTTTGTTGGGAAAAGGACGTCACTGCCTGCGCACTCGCGCGACCCGCATCTCTCTCTTCTCGGCTTGTCGCTTCCCGCGAGCCACGTTACAATAGTGCCACTGCACTCCATAAGTCGTACTACAAAAGATTGGCAGACGACCGAATCCAACGGCTGTAGTTACCAGCGGGAGTAAAAGCAAACTGGCTCCTTGCTCCCGTGCGGCTGTGCTGAGCCGCACCGGAGCGTCGCCCGCCACCGCGCGTAGGTCCTTTCCCGCCCCCTCCTCTCTCCGCCGCCGCCGAAGACGTCGTCGGGCAAAGCCCGCTCGGCACGGCGGCGGCGGGGCTCCAAGATCGTGGCTCTCTGGGAGACTTCGGCGGCGGCGCCTGATCCGTGGTTTCTGGCCGCGCAGCGACCAGGAGGTCGTGGTGGGCGGCGACGACGGCTCGTGATCGCCTCAGCTAGGCGGGGCCGCTGCTGGCTGGACGGTGGTGAGGCTGCACCGCGCGGCGCCCTGCGGGCTCGATCTGGGCTCGCATGGGCCGGTCGGGCCGCGGCCGTTTGGCGTGGCTGCTGCGTGCACGTCGCGCAGTCCTGGCGGCAGCGCGCGGTGGGACGCCATCGGGGACGGCAGGCGGGGAGCGGAGCAGCTGGTCCTGCTCGTGGCAGTGCTGCGTCGCGAGGGATGCTGCTGGCATGGTTATACCCTACGGGTACACGATATTAGTACACCTGGTCCAGCCTAAGGAAGGCCCACAAAAACATATGCGGCTTGCGGAGACTTTCGGGTGACCCAAACCCATGACGCCTTCGGATCCTTGGAGAGCAAGACTAGAGTAGATAGAATTTTAAAAGGGTATTACCCTAATCTGTAATCGACTCGACCTAATGCCCGAGACCTGTCTATCTATATAAAGGCTAGGAGGGCACGACGAGGAGGACGACTCAACTCACCTCATACGCACCTCACGTCAGATTGCATCTGCGCACCCCTGTAACTTTCGGTTCCGTCGTAATCAAGAGCAGATAAGCAGGAGTAGGGTTTTCCCTCCGGGGGCCTGAACCTGGGTAAACTTCGTGTCCCCGCGTTTCTTATTTGCTAACCGTTCCGCGATCTCCAGCATCCCATCTTCTCCAAAAGCCAAGTCCATAACAATTGGCATTGACTAGATCGAACCTCGTCAATTGGCGTCGTCTGTGGGAATCGGGGGCGCTGATTGTGCGATCGTGACGGTCCTATACAAATAAATCTACAACTCCTCAGCGATGGAGAGCCACCTCCTCTTCGACGCTTTTGACTTCACCGCCCACTCACCAGCCACCATGAGTGATTTCGAGCTCGTAGGCGACGGACTCGAGATTCTATTAGGGGGCTTCTGCTTCCAGGTGGGGCAGACTGGCACCCTCCGCCTCCCAGAGCGGGTGCCGCTACCATCCATCAGGCCCACTTCGTGGGCCCCGCATCCCAGTGTGCTACGCACGTCGATGCTGACAGACGAGTCATATGATAGCAGCAGCTGCAACTCAGATCTGTGCGGCCCTCCATCAGACGAAGGAACCTACGGTTCCGGATCCGAAATGTCGTGGTGGTGGCACGGCAGATGCCATGGGTAGGCTAAAGTATGGGGCCAATGGATTCTAATGGGATCTGGGGAGGGAAGATGTAGTTGATTCTACACACAAGTGACTAAGGCAAAGACCTTTATTTCTCCTTTCTTGGGCTACAAGTGCTCCTTGAGCCGTATACAGGGGGAGAAGAAGAACTTTACCAGCCTAACGGTATCTAAGTGAACCCACCCCTTCCTCAGGGTCCAAGCCTCCCCTTATAAAGGAGAGCCTTGGGTGCCTTTAGGGCTGACGGGGCAAGCATATTCGAGGAATATGCTTATCCCAAAATAGTAGTTCGGCGGCCTCCTTTCCCTGTCGCCCTTCTAACGACGGCAAGGCTCCAGAGGGCCCCTCCTGCGTGCCTCGGGCTTCAGGACTGTCATCTCCGTGACCTCCTTCTGCCCCTCTGACGCTCTGCGCCTTTGTCTTATGTGCTTGGCTCCGCTCTGATTCCTTCTAGCATGCAGCTAGAGTTTGACTTTGGGCTTCTCCTTCTCCTGCAAGCTTCGTATCATTCGGCCTTACCTCGCGTAACTCGGCTTGTCCTTCACCTGCATCGAGATTAGTCGGGCTAACCTGTTGGAGATATGCCCAAGAGGCAATAATAAAGTGGTTATTATCATATCTTCATACTTATGATAAATGTTTACATACCATGCTATAATTGTATTAACCGGAAACATTAATACTTGTGTGATTTGTAAACATAAAAGAGTCCCTAGTAAAGCCTCTTGTTAAACTAGCTTGTTGGTTAATATATGATCATGGTTTCCTGATCATGAACATAGAGATGTTATTAACAACAGGGTCATATCATTAGGAGAATGATGTGATGGACATACTCCTATAGTTAAGCGTAGCATAAAGATCAAGTCATTTAATATAGTTCATTTGCTATAAGCTTTCTGATACATAGTAACCTAATTCCTTCGACCATGAGATCATGTTAATCACCATCACCGGAAGGATGCTTTGATGACATCAAACACCACACCGTAACTGGGTGGCTATAAAGGTGGCATTGAGTGTTCGGAAAGTATGTGTTGAGGCACATGGATCAAGAGTGGGATTTGTCCATCCATATGACGGATAGATATACTCTGGGCCCTCTCGGTGGAATGTCATCCAATTGGCTTGCAAGCATGTGACTGGCTCACAAGGGATCACATACCACGGGAACGAGAAAAGAGTACTTATCGGTAACGAGGTTGAACTAGGTATGCAGAGATACCGACGATCATAACCTCGGATAAGTAAACTATCGTGAGACAAAGGGAAATTGGTATCGTATGTAAGTGGTTCATTCGATCGCAAAGTAATCGTAGAAATATGTGGGAGCCATATGAATTTCCAAATTCCTCTATTGGTTATTGATCGGAGAAGTGTCTCGATCATGTCCGCATAATTCACGAACCGCAGGGAGACACACTTAAGGATTCGACGTTGTTTGAGTAGTTATGGAATGATGAGAAGGAGACCGAATGTTGTTCGGAGTCTCGGATGGGATCCGGGATATCGCGAGGAGATCCGAAATAGTCCGGAGAATAAGATTCATATAAGGAAAGTCCCGTTTCGGAGTTGGGGAATGATTCCGGTGTTTTCATCGGGAACATTCTAGAAGGTTCCGGAATGTCCGGCACTCCGGGGGGAAGGGGTACATGAATGTGTTATATAAAGTTGGTATGATTGCATCATGTACTAAGTGTCATTGCTGTACCAAATAGAGGATTTAATCAAATCCTAGTTTGAAAAGTCAAACGGCTAGTTTGAAAGTCAAACGGCTATTTTGGGAAGTGGGAAAGAGGAGAAGGAAGTTTGAAGCCGACTTGGGGGAGGAGTTCCTCCTCCCACCACCGGCCCTCCTTGAGGCCGAGTTGGGGAGGGACTCCCCTCCCCAGGCGCGCCTCCCTCCACCTATAAAAGGAGGGGCAGGGCTCCCCTCCTAGACACACAAGTTCCTATCCTCTAAATCTAAACCCTAGCCACAGCCTCCGGTTTAGAGCCGTTTTGGTTTAGAGCTTCTAATTGCCCTAGATTTCGGTTTAGAGCCTTCTAATTGGTGTGTCTAATCCCTAGACCACTAAAGCCTCTCTCATACTCCACCATACTCGCTCCGGCTTAAGGCGAAGCCCTGCGAGATCTCCCCTCTACTTCCGGTACCACGCCGTTGTGCTGCCGGAATCGCGAGGAGAGTGCTACAACCTCCGCTGCCTGCTGGAACAAGGGAGAGGAAGGTCTTCGTCGAGTACCGAACGTGTGACCGACTGCGGGAGCGCTGCCGGAACGTGGCGCCGGAAGGATCGTCTACGCGATCTTGAGATCGGAAAGAGTACGACTACATCACCCACGAGAATCTGCTCTCGTTAACCGCTTTGCAATCTTCGAGGGTAAGTTATTCCATCGACTCGTTGCTACAATCTAGTAGATAGATCTTGGCTTGTTTGTTTGTATGCGATAGAAATTTTTTGTTTTCCATGCTACGAACCCCTACAGTGGTATCAGAGCCGTGTCTATATGTAGATCTGTTGCACGAGTAGAACACAATGGTCATTGTGGGTGTTGATGCTTTTATTGTCGATTGCTTCTTGTGTACTTTGCATCTTGCGGTATGTTGGGATGAAGCGGCCCGGGCTAACCTTACATGACATCGTTCATGAGACTTGCTCCACGCTCGACATGCAACTTGTATTGCATAAGTGGCTTTGCGGGTGCCTGTTTCTCCTAGCATAGTTAAGATCCAATTTACAACGGGTGATTAACAGTACTAGTATCAATGTTGTGGTTCATGTTCGTAAGTTAGAACGACACTTATTATCAGCCCCAAACCACGTAAAACATGCAAAGAAAGTAGAGGCGTCTAACTTTGTTTTGCAGGGGTGTGCAGTGATGTGATATGGCCATGATTGTGATTATATATGATGTATGCAATGTTCCTTATTGTAAGTCGGCAACCGGCAGGAGCCATATGGTTGTCTTTAATTTCTGTTAAGACCCGCGTGTCTATTCAAAGTAGTTGTAATAGTTGAAGCCGGTGGACGACAACCATGGAGAAGCATCATTGACCTTGATGCAATGTCAGTGATGATGGAGATCATGTTCGTGCTAGAAGATGGAGATCGGAAGCACAAAGAAGAAAGGCCATATCATATCACATATTATGAATTGCATGTGATGTTAATCCTTTATGCATCTTGTATTGCTTAGTAGACGACGGTAGCATTATAAGATGATCCCTCATGCACATGAATTTCAAGTCATAAAGTGTTCACCCTTAGTTAGCACCGTTGCTAAAGCTTGTTGTTTCGAAGCACCACGTGATGATCGGGTGTGTTAGATTCTGCAAGTGTATACAACGTGAGCAAGCCAGATTTGCTCATGCAGAAGCTAAGGTTTGATCTTGACGAGCCTAGCATGTACAGACATGGTCTCGGAACACGGATCACCGAAAGGTAAAGCATGAGTCATATAGTAGATATGATGAACATGTTGATTGTTCGCCATTGAAGCTACATCAACTCTCGTGATGATCGGTTTTGATGTGGTGGATTTGGTTCGTGTGATCACTAAAACAATGTGAGGGATATTTTTTTGAGTGGGAGTTCAACAGCAATATGATTAAAAGTTGAACACTATTTATCATAAATTAAATCAAAGTGAATTTGCATAGTTTTTGTAGTCATTGGCATCCGTTTACCACCTAGCGCTTAGTTATAATTGAGATGATAGAACTATAGAATTCTGGTTATTTACTTTACGAACTGGTATTGTATTGTTTTTGAAGTGTTAATCTAAAGTTTAAAAGTCCTATTGCAAACTTTCAGTAAGTTCCAGTTACTCTATGGAGTTTATTAATTGGTATTAAAACAAGAGTGACAATTCCAAGAGTTAGTATATGAGTATCATGTTTGTCTCCATGATTCTTGATATTCAAAGAATTGTCTTAATATCAAGGTTATCTAGGATCTGAAAGAGTTGTTTCAGAAACCATGATGTGTGGAAGATATTGTGATATCTGAAACGAAGTTTTGGTTACAACATGATAGAGTATAATATGGCAAAAAGTCATGTTCTCATATTTGATGAGAATTTGCAAAAGGTTGGAGACACTAGTTGTCCTAATCTTCCAAAAGGTTTTGGAGAGCAACATTATATTCGCGATTCACCGTTACAAGCTAAAAGTAGCTTGATCATGGATAAATCCATGATGAGGGTGAATATTTGATGTAGGTAAAATGTTTACTACACCAAGAGATTACTAAAGAAAGGAATTTGAAAGAACACCAAACATTTGATGATGGTAATATACTTCAAAGTGCAAGTCCAAAGACATTGGTATTTAACTATACACGCTTTGGACTATGTGTCATATGTATGACTCCACTATTGATGTTGATAGATTCTTTCAAACAGAAAATAAATACTGAAAGAGAATCTCATAAATATATGGCAGAAAAGAAAAGACTAGAATTGTTCAGTTTAAGTATATAGATGATATACATGTTATGGCTATATTCTTTGCTTATTAAACAATGTGGTTCTTAAGTATTTGATACTGAATTTGTTGGTGTGAATCGTCATACGAAAACAACACAATTCATGAACTACAATGACCTAAGTAACTAGCAAAAGAATATGTGATGATGTTCATCGAGAACAAATAAAAGGTTATTGTGTTAAACGTCAAAGCTTGCCTTCAAGATTTGTTTTATCAGGTATTATGAGAACAAAAGGGTTGTTCAAATAATTTCCGTAATCCATAAAAGATGGATGATTCACAAATCTCGTTGGAGAAATCACATCCATAAAACTAGTGCTAAAAATGTCGAAAGACAAATTGATTGAAAGATCACTTGGGAAGTGACATCGCCGTTTAAATTATATTGGAAAGAAAACATGAAGAAACTCCATGTGGATGGAATTTTGGAGTCTTTTGATTTTTGAGCAAATGACGCTTGTGAAACTTTCCTAGAGATAATTAAAACTTCGTTCATAGACCAAAAGGGAACGAATAACTAGCTTATTGGAACTTGTACATATTGTTGTACGAAATCCATTATGTGTAGTCAAGAGCGATGGATTTCAACTTCATATACTTTGTCCGAAAATTTGAGTGAATATATGAATATTTACTTAATAAGGATGAAGTGTGAAATATTTGAAAAGTTTAAAGGTTTTCAAGATAAAGTGCAAAATCATTGTAACAAGAATATAAATAGTTTATGATAAGATCATAAAGGAAGATATTTGAGTTACAAGTTTAGCATAATACCTAAGATTTAAGGAATCGTTCCGTGGATTTGCATTTTCCCGAAACACCATAAGAGTATGGAGCGTTCGAGATATGTAATTAAACCTTGTTTGACATGGTAAGATCGAAGGTGTAATTCATAAAACTGCCATTGTATTTTAAAGATTAAAAGCTTTAGAGATTACCGTTTTTCCACTGAAAAGAGCTCCATCATAATCCGTTGAAATGACACCATATAAAGTTATGGTTTGGGATTAAACCCAAGTAGTCCTTTCTTAAACATTGGTATGCTATTTGCAACCAAAGTCGGATGAACCTGTGTTTGTATGTTATTTCGAATAACTATTAAGTATTCCTCCATAAACACCGGAGACAAAAGTGTTTGTCGCTTAAAACGTCTAGTTTCTTTGAGAAGGAATTTTTCGTGAAAAGTTAAGTGGGAGGACAATGGAACTTGGATAAGGTTAAAAGAACCGTAGCTATATGTGCAGAGTTGCGCAGCACCGAAAAGTGTTCCAGAGGCAGCAACAATGCTCATGGCTCACGTGCCTCAAAGGTTGTGGTTACGAAGGTCAAAGTTTTCTATTGAAACAAGTAGGTCGGGTAAACAATCAAATACCAAGATTTGAGGGTTGAATCATTATTTGAGAATAATGAACCGACTACATGCGAAGAAGCGATGATGGGCCCTGACTCCGTAAAATGGCTTGAAGCCATAAAATCCGTGATAGTTCCATACACAAGAAATCAAGTTCTTAACTTGAAAGACCCTCGAGAAAGGTGTAAGACCTTACAGTTGTGTTTGGATATATAAAGAAATAGACATGGATGTTTCACATCTATGAAATTATCGACATGTTGGGAAAGAGTTCAAAACAATGTTCAAAGATTGACTATGACAAGATTTGATCTTTCATAGCGATATTTAGTCTAGACGGATTAATGTAGCAACCACTACATATAATTTTGTTATGTGGTAGTTGAATAAACAAAACAAGTTCTTCTAATAGAATTGTTACCTAGGACATGTGTTTAACACGGTCCATAGGGTTTTGTTAATTCAAAGGATGCTAAAAGCATATGCAAACTTCAATGGTTGAAGTAAGCATAGCGGAGTTGGAATCTTCACTATGATGAAACTGTTAAAAGAGTTTAATTTCATCAGAGACAATGAAGATGCTTGCATTTGCAAGAAATTAAGTGGGAGCGCTAAGACATATTTCTAATACATTATGTGGAGGACATATTGTTGATTGGAAAAGATGTATCTTTTATTAACACATATTAAGAATTTCATCCTGATGAAAGACTTAGGCAAAACCCAAATATTTGGCATCAATAGACGCTAATATGGTTGTGCCAAAAGTACATAGATGATATATTGAATGAGTTCAATATAGAAACTATAAGAAAGGTTCTTGTTGCACAGAACGGATTGAATGAGTTCAATATTGATGATATATTCAAGTGTATTGACACTAGGTAAGTGAAACAAAGATTCAATTATAGATCGATACTTGATGTATGAAATCACAAAGAGTATATATATCAATCATACTGTGATATGTACAAATCCAGATATGTCCTATGCTCTAAATGTTATGAGCATATACCAGAATGATTCATAAGATGATCATTGGACAATAGTAAGGATATTCTTATGATCTTTTGGAAGAACTAAGAGTATATTATTTGTAGAAGTGACAAATAGATGGTTAGTTCATTGTAAAAGTACTACATTGATACTAGTTTTGTCACAAAGTACAAATTAAGTTTATCTCAATCCAAACTAAGGGTGGCACAATATAATGGAAAGTAAGTTCCATAATGGATTTGGATGAGTTCCAAAGTTAAGACATTGTGACAGATACTACAACAAAAGGCTAAGTATAAGACTGCAATTATAGCAGCAAAAGAGGGCATTTGTGTCAAGTAGTTTGTTATCAAACTAGGTGTAGTTCACAGTGGGATAGTACTATGAAGATATATTGTACGACAATATTATCAACATGTTTTAACCCCAAAGAACTAAAGGTCACACCAAAGGACCAAATAAGTACGAAGCCATCTCATTAGAGAATGAGTGATGCGTAGAGACGCAAAGACATGCAATTACACACGGACCTGGAAGTGTCAGATCCGGAGATCAGTTGACCACTAGCAATCGTGTACATACAACACCAGAAAGCCATAGGTGTTGAATACACAAAGGTTTGAAACTAGATTATTGACTCTAGTGCAAGTGGGAGACTGTTGGAGATATGCCCAAGAGGCAATAATAAAGTGGTTATTATCATATCTTCATACTTATGATAAATGTTTACATACCATGCTATAATTGTATTAACCGGAAACATTAATACTTGTGTGATTTGTAAACATAAAAGAGTCCCTAGTAAAGCCTCTTGTTAAACTAGCTTGTTGGTTAATATATGATCATGGTTTCCTGATCATGAACATAGAGATGTTATTAACAACAGGGTCATATCATTAGGAGAATGATGTGATGGACATACTCCTATAGTTAAGCGTAGCATAAAGATCAAGTCATTTAATATAGTTCATTTGCTATAAGCTTTCTGATACATAGTAACCTAATTCCTTCGACCATGAGATCATGTTAATCACCATCACCGGAAGGATGCTTTGATGACATCAAACACCACACCGTAACTGGGTGGCTATAAAGGTGGCATTGAGTGTTCGGAAAGTATGTGTTGAGGCACATGGATCAAGAGTGGGATTTGTCCATCCATATGACGGATAGATATACTCTGGGCCCTCTCGGTGGAATGTCATCCAATTGGCTTGCAAGCATGTGACTGGCTCACAAGGGATCACATACCACGGGAACGAGAAAAGAGTACTTATCGGTAACGAGGTTGAACTAGGTATGCAGAGATACCGACGATCATAACCTCGGATAAGTAAACTATCGTGAGACAAAGGGAAATTGGTATCGTATGTAAGTGGTTCATTCGATCGCAAAGTAATCGTAGAAATATGTGGGAGCCATATGAATTTCCAGATTCCTCTATTGGTTATTGATCGGAGAAGTGTCTCGATCATGTCCGCATAATTCACGAACCGCAGGGAGACACACTTAAGGATTCGACGTTGTTTGAGTAGTTATGGAATGATGAGAAGGAGACTGAATGTTGTTCGGAGTCTCGGATGGGATCCGGGATATCGCGAGGAGATCCGGAATAGTCCGGAGAATAAGATTCATATAAGGAAAGTCCCGTTTCAGAGTTGGGGAATGATTCCGGTGTTTTCATCGGGAACATTCTAGAAGGTTCCGGAATGTCCGGCACTCCGGGGGGAAGGGGTACATGAATGTGTTATATCAAGTTGGTATGATTGCATCATGTACTAAGTGTCATTGCTGTACCAAATAGAGGATTTAATCAAATCCTAGTTTGAAAAGTCAAACGGCTAGTTTGAAAGTCAAACGGCTATTTTGGGAAGTGGGAAAGAGGAGAAGGAAGTTTGAAGCCGACTTGGGGGAGGAGTTCCTCCTCCCACCGCCGGCCCTCCTTGAGGCCGAGTTGGGGAGGGACTCCCCTCCCCAGGCGCGCCTCCCTCCACCTATAAAAGGAGGGGCAGGGCTCCCCTCCTAGACACACAAGTTCCTATCCTCTAAATCTAAACCCTAGCCACAGCCTCCGGTTTAGAGCCATTTTGGTTTAGAGCTTCTAATTGCCCTAGCTTTCGGTTTAGAGCCTTCTAATTGGTGTGTCTAATCCCTAGACCACTAAAGCCTCTCTCATACTCCACCATACTCGCTCCGGCTTAAGGCGAAGCCCTGCGAGATCTCCCCTCTACTTCCGGTACCACGCCGTTGTGCTGCCGGAATCGCGAGGAGAGTGCTACAACCTCCGCTGCCTGCTGGAACAAGGGAGAGGAAGGTCTTCGTCGAGTACCGAACGTGTGACCGACTGCGGGAGCGCTGCCGGAACGTGGCGCCGGAAGGATCGTCTACGCGATCTTGAGATCGGAAAGAGTACGACTACATCACCCACGAGAATCTGCTCTCGTTAACCGCTTTGGAATCTTCGAGGGTAAGTTATTCCATCGACTCGTTGCTACAATCTAGTAGATAGATCTTGGCTTGTTTGTTTGTATGCGATAGAAAATTTTTGTTTTCCATGCTACGAACCCCTACATAACCCGGCCGAGTTACGTAGTATCCCGGCCGGGTAATGCCTCGCCTTTGTCATAAGGGCCCTACCCTTCCCTGTCTTGGCCGACCTCAACAGGATTCGGCCGACTCTGGCAATAACTCGGAAACCAGACGGGCAACATCCTTTCGTCTTTTCCTGTCTTTACCCTACCCAAGGTTATCTCCCCAACATTAGTCCCCGAAGCTGGTATGGCCCTGCCGACAACTTCGGCCGGGTCATATCAGTTTCATGGTATTTGGTCTGCATGGTTTCCGAGTTACCTTTTTCTCGTTCAAGGTATCATCGTACCTTCTTGCGTACGCTTCGTCCTACGTGTCGTACTCATCATTGTTTCCCTAGTTTTTTGTTCCTCTGCTGTATTTACTGACAGGCTACAATTACTGCTGCGCCCGTCGTGTCATCACTGCGACGCCTCCCGTGCCGTTTCCATTGGGGATCGTGGCTCTTTCTTCCATCGTGTGGTCGTTGGTGCGGTTCCACTCATTGTTGTGTGTTCGTGCTGCCTACACGATCTACACGGTCAACCGCCTTACCTACGATCCCACTACCTCGCAGGTAGCGCAGTTATAAAGAGGGGCGCGGCGCAGAGGGATTCACTTTCCCCCTTTGCTTACCTGCGCCCTTATTCTTCCTCGCGCATCTGCCTTCGCTCTCGCCTCCGCCGCTGTGTCCTCGTCTGAGTTCTCTACGGCAGAGGGCCCGCCGTAGTGCTCCGTCGCCCTCACCCCTGCTCGCTCGTTCCGGCATCGTCGCCGGTGAGTTCTTCCGGTCGCGTTGCCTAGCCTTCCTTCTTGAGATCTCTGTTCTTCTTTTCTACTCGCACGACAGTTCTTTCTCTGCTCCGCCGCCGTTTTTGGGTAGAACCATGACGGGGCCCTGTAGCTCTAGATTTTCCTCCGCCGCTATCTCTTCCTCCGCAAGTTTCTCCGGCGATCTCATGTCTACTTCTGTCAGTGGTGCGCTCGTCGAGGAGGACGATGCTGGATCTGGGCCCGAGCGGGGCTCATGGCAGGGTTCCTCTGTCACCCGCCGCGAGATCGAGTGGCTTATTCGGACTCGTCGGATTCCCGCCGAGGTAGCTTGTCGCTTACCCGACAGCGATGTAACACCCTCAGAATCAGCCCTATGCAAGTTTTAGCGAAACCCGCCAAACCCGCATAGAAACGATTCAAAGGTGCCCACCAGGCACTTTCGTGCGGGTGGAAAACGAAGTAATAACATTACACAACAGTCCTCGATGGGACCCACAGAAGATATATATATATAACAGCGACTCAATGAGTCAAGAATACCGATATACAATACAAAGGTCCAAATCACCTTGAAAACAATACGGCGTCCGAGTACGGACAAGATGCAAATGGGGCTAAGAGCCCTGAGGAATAACCAATGGCGTCCATAACCCTGCCCAGGCCAAGCCGGAAGGGTAACCCTGCTAACAACGTCGATCTCAAAACCTGCTTAAACAAAAGGGGTGCCGGCAAAGGGAAAGGAAAAAGAGAGAGCGGTCAGTACTGAGGCCAGTACACGGCGATGCTAGAATTCGGCGGTCCTCGCCTACACAGGTATGGTGGACTGCAGCGGCAGCGCAGCATGCACTAAACAACCTATAGAGACTCGATACAACTGGCGGCTATCAGAGAGGGGTGAGAAAGACCTATTCGGAACCAACCTGATGCTACCACCAAACATACCCATCCTGGTATTTCCCCCTCGAGACCAAACGAGGAAGTCAACCGAGGAACTCACACAGTTGGCAGTTTTATTTATTCAGTTATCGTTGCAGCAATTACTAGTCAAGTATAGATAGTCATCCTGATATAATAAGCAGTGGGCAATTTTAGTTAACCATTCCGTTGTAGTTGCGACACTTACTAGTCAAATACAATTAGCATGAGATAACCCAAAAACCCAGCAGTTGTTGGTACTTTTATTTAGCCATTCCGTTGTAGTTGCAATACTTACTAGTCAGATACAATGGTCGCAAGCGACAACCCAAACAAGCAATTGTTGGCAGTTTTATTTAGCCATTCCATTATAGTGAAGCTGATTACTAGTCATTATAAAGTCAAATTTATAGCACTACTTTAGTTATAGTTGTCTATGATCGAGATACTGTGCTCCAAGTCGTCCATAACCGCGGACACGGATTTCAGAAAGTTTTACCCTGCAGGGGTGCACAAATAGCAACACACACTCGATCAACCTCGGAAAAACCAAATCAAAACCCAACGAGGCTTTCACGACAAAGCAATCACAGGATTCAGAAATATTTCAGGGGGCCACCCCATTGAGTACACCCGCAACGAAGTTAGCTGACTCCGACATGGACTCAAGGTTTGGGTGGACGGCTGTAAACGACTGGGAACCCGAAAGTGTGACTGGGCTTGTCGATACCGCGAAAACGTGTCCCGATCCTAAACAGTACAGGTGCTCCTCGCACAAACGTAAATAAAGCAGTAAAGCATGGCATAAGTACAGGATAGTAAGTAAAACCTCAAACTAGTTTGTGGCCCCAAGAAATAAGAATGAATCAAGCTCTGGCTCAGGGGGGTCCCATAATCCTCCCGGATGTGGATAGCGCGAATATTCAAGGAACAGGTATCAAGTACTCGGGGTCCTACGGGACACAAGTGGACGGTTAACAACCAAATAACATCTATTCCCCACCTGTGCCTCTGCATTTACCTACTTCAATTTTAGTTATTAAACAGTAATTAAAGTCTTGATCATCTCCAACAATAAACACATGGCAATACTCCAACAACTGTGGTACTTGACGACACGCAACAGCACTTGAGCAAGCGACTACGACGCGCAGGTCCAACTATCTACCAAACAACAGGTAATAGGAGGTGTCCAAGGCAATATAAGGCTGCAAGGGATTTCACGGGTACGAAAACTAGGGCATCGCAGCACAGATAGCAATAGATCAACAGGAGGGAATAAATACTATAGAAGTAAGATAGGTAGAAAGGGGGAAGATGCTCGCCTGAAAACATTGCCGAGGGTTCATCCGAAGATCTGGGCGAAGCTCACATCAACTCAACGGCCTTATCCGCGAAGAACCAAAACACTAGAATAAACACCGGATGCACTATTTAATACTACGGCAGAAGATCGAGCATGATGCATGTATGATGTATGACATGGCAAAGGTGCGGTGCAATTAGGCAATATTAAGCGGAACCGGGGGTCCCGACAATTAAATATATGGTTCTAGTTGTTTAGATACCCTGCAATTTAGATGTTGTCTTAACAAGGCGAAAACATGGCATCGGTTCGCTACACAAATTTAAATGGGACCAATATACGACTAGATTTGCCCGCATATGGATCCCATATTTAATTTAGGTGAATCGGCCTAAGGCCCCCAGACCACAGACAAGTATGCATGTATGAATAATTTGATATGAAATATGTCAAATATCATATATTATAAAAATATGGGTCTCAGGAAAGGGACACACTTCTGGGTCGGAAGATCTTGGGGTTCCGGGGGTTCGGGGTTCGGTCTCAGGGTTCGACGGGGACGGCGAGGTTCGGGTACAAGAGAAGAACTTGTTGTGTCATGACGGAGAACTTGGGTCCAAGCGGTCGATCTTGCCGTCGCGAAGATCTTGTCGGGTCCTCGTATCGGGTCGGTCTTGGCGTTCGGGAAGAAGAACTTGTCGTCCTCGTGGCGATCTTAGCATTCTTCAGGTTCGGGTCCTGGCGCTTCGGATCGGTCTTCAGGGTCTCAGTCATCGGATCTGTGAAGGAGAACTTGGCGTGCCGAGGGTCTCGGTGGGATCGGTCTTCGGAGTTGCGGCTTTGGATCCGAGAACAACTTATCGTTTATGTCGATATTGTCCGATAGGAGATCTTGCTACCAATCTAGCCATCTCATCGCCCCTGGTGAAGATCTGCTGGCTGGAATTAATTGACCCCATCTTGAAGTACCCTCTCCATCAACCAGCGACCGATTGATCTTGATGTCGATGAGGTTCTCCTTGGGGGCGGGCTCCTGCAGGTCACGAACGCGCCCCACCAGGATTCGAGATCCGGCGTGCACGCCGCGTCCATGCCTCCCTGCCGTCGGGCGACCCGGAATAGACGCCGGCGGAGCAGCGCACGGCGAGGTGCCGTAGCTCGCGTGCGGTGGCGATGTCGTGGCTGAGCAGCGGCGGTGAATCCAGGGAAAGGTCCAGACGGAGGCGAGCCGCGCCGCGCGAGGCCTGGCCCGTTGTTCTCCACGCCGTCCGGCAGGCGAGATTGCAGGGGCGGCGGCGACGTGCAGCAACGGTGGACAGGGCGGCACTGCGAGGGAGGTCCGGGAACAGCGGCCGACGGGGACACGGCCGTGACGAGGTTGTAGGGCGGCCACGGCGGAGACGCAGCCAGGGGAGGCCGGCGGCGTGGTCGCGCCAGGCGGCGGTCAGTCGGAGTGGCGACAGGTGCAGGAGGAGGCGGTGGCTCCACGGGCAGAGAGGGTCGAGGCCCGGAAGGAGGAGGGTCGGCGGAGGCGAGGGCGGCTCCGGCGGGGCGACGGACGTCGCAGAGGTGGAGCGGGCGGCGGGCGGCGACGAGAGGCGCTCGCGGCAGGGTCCCGTGCCGGCGGCGGTGGACGAGCCCACCAGGCCGACAGCGGCGGCGGGTGCTGTAGAGACGCCGGAGGGGAGGAAGAAGGGGGCGGGGTCGAGACCAGACGGCGGCGGCTGGCTTGCGCGAGGTGGGAGTGGGACAGGGGAGACGTCGCGGGGTTGGTGGCGGTTGTGGGGCTGCAGTGTGGGGCCAAGGGGTGGGTCGGGGTGTGCGCGTTGGTGTGTGGTGTGTGTGGGTCCGGCGGGCCAGGTGGGTGTGGAGGGAGAGAGGCAGGAGGTGGGAAGCAGGTGGCCGGGGGAGTGGGGCTGTGGGCCAGAGGTTGTTGACCAGGGGGTGGGGTGGAGGCTGGGATTGGTGAGGTGGCTGTGTGGAGTGATGAGGTGGAGGGAATGGTGAGGTGGCTAGCTGTGGTTGGTCGGGGTGAGGTGGAGGGGGCTGGGTAGACTAGGTTTAGGTAGAAAAGGGTTTATGGTTCTTTAGGTGGGCCGGGTGGTAGGTAGTTTGGTCAGGTTGGGCCTCTGTCCTGACTGATCGGACTGCCTCCCCGGACAAAACATTTGATTATTTATTTTATTTGTAAAACATTTTTGTAAATACTTTTTAGACAAATAAAAGATCTGAACAGACCGATGTTTTAATTTGAAATAAAGACGGGGGTTATTTAGAAAACAAAACTAGGCGTTTCGAAAATAGTTTTAGACAAACAATGCATGATGATGACGATGCAATGCACAAAAACAACGCGATTTTCTAGTAGTGGTTTTGCGGGATGCCACAATTCGACACCACTAACAATGGATCTCGCCCTCGAGATCCGCCTCATGGTACCGGGAAGAAGGTCGGCGATCTGAATCTTCTCGCTTCGTGTAGATCCTCGCGACACCACTAACAAGAGGTCGTTGTCCGTGACCGTTGAGAGAACACTCCGGGAACAAAGGCGAAGGTAGAGGTATCAACAAATAAAGCCACCTCTAACTCTGATAGAAAGAGAGAACCGATGCATTCTCATCCACTTCAATGTACACAAGCGAATAGAGTGAGTAGTCGGCATGGGGGCCAATCCATCACGCACCCAAACTATTACTCCGCACAATCAGTGGAAAAGCGTGCAACCATTCTCGGAATCAGACTGGAGATCTCGACAATCGAGGTTCAGGAACAAAGGAGTGATGCAGACTCTGCATCGGATCTGGCGTAGATGATGTCGTCGCGTCGGAAAACACCGGAAGGCACGAGAAGGAACAAAGAGAAGTCCAGCAGACGAAGGGTTCCTCGGATAGCATGAAGACCAGATGTAGCAACACCGTTACCAAAGGAGGAAGCGAAACCCTGAAGGTACGATGGAACCCAACCACGAGAAATCCTGGACTCGAAGAGAGAGAAGAGAGCGGATTCAAAACACGCAGAGGTGAGAGGAGAGCAGCAGAGGGGTAAGGAGTAAAATCAGACCTAATCAGAACTATCCAACCGATTTTGCAAAAATAGTTTTGACACTCTACTTCGGCCGTTAGCTAGGTTATCCTACAGGCTGGACTTGTGGGGTATCGCAACTGCTGAGCTCTGATACCACTCTGTAACACCCTCAGAATCGGCCCTATGCAAGTTTTAGCGAAACCCGCCAAACCCGCATAGAAATGATTCAAAGGTGCCCACCAGGCACTTTCGTGCGGGTGGAAAACGAAGTAATAACATTACACAACAGTCCTCGATGGGACCCATAGAACAGATATATATAACAGCGACTCAATGAGTCAAGAATACCGATATACAATACAAAGATCCAAATCACCTTGAAAACAATACGGCGTCCGAGTACGGACAAGATGCAAATGGGGCTAAGAGCCCTGAAGAATAACCAATGGCGTCCATAACCCTGCCCAGGCCAAGCCGGAAGGGTAACCCTGCTAACGACGTCGATCTCAAAACCTGCTTAAACAAAAGGGGTGCCGGCAAAGGGCAAAGTAAAAAGAGAGAGCGGTCAGTACTGAGGCCAGTACACGGCGAGGCTAGAATTCGGCGGTCCTCGCCTACACAGGTATGGTGGACTGCAGCGGCAGCGCAGCATGCACTAAACAACCTATAGAGACTCGATACAACTGGCGGCTATCAGAGAGGGGTGAGAAAGACCTATTCGGAACCAACCTGATGCTACCACCAAACATACCCATCCTGGTATTTCCCCCTCGAGACCAAACGAGGAAGTCAACCGAGGAACTCACACAGTTGGCAGTTTTATTTATTCAGTTATCGTTGCAGCAATTACTAGTCAAGTATAGATAGTCATCCTGATATAATAAGCAGTGGGCAATTTTAGTTAACCATTCCGTTGTAGTTGCGACACTTACTAGTCAAATACAATTAGCATGAGATAACCCAAAAACCCAGCAGTTGTTGGTACTTTTATTTAGCCATTCCGTTGTAGTTGCAATACTTACTAGTCAGATACAATGGTCGCAAGCGACAACCCAAACAAGCAATTGTTGGCAGTTTTATTTAGCCATTCCATTATAGTGAAGCTGATTACTAGTCATTATAAAGTCAAATTTATAGCACTACTTTAGTTATAGTTGTCTATGATCGAGATACTGTGCTCCAAGTCGTCCATAACCGCGGACACGGCTTTCAGAAAGTTTTACCCTGCAGGGGTGCACAAATAGCAACACACACTCGATCAACCTCGGAAAAACCAAATCAAAACCCAACGAGGCTTTCACGACAAAGCAATCACAGGATTTAGAAATATTTCAGGGGGCCACCCCATTGAGTACACCCGCAACGAAGTTAGCTGACTCCGAGACGGACTCAAGGTTTGGGTGGACGGTTGTAAACGACTGGGAACCCGAAAGTGTGACTGGGCTTGTCGATACCGCGAAAACGTGTCCCGATCCTAAACAGTACAGGTGCTCCTCGCACAAACGTAAATAAAGCAGTAAAGCATGGCATAAGTACAGGATAGTAAGTAAAACCTCAAACTAGTTTGTGGCCCCAAGAAATAAGAATGAATCAAGCTCTGGCTCAGGGGGGTCCCATAATCCTCTCGGATGTGGATAGCGCGAATATTCAAGGAACAGGTATCAAGTACTCGGGGTCCTACGGGACACAAGTGGACGGTTAACAACCAAATAACATCTATTGCCCACCTGTGCCTCTGCATTTACCTACTTCAATTTTAGTTATTAAACAGTAATTAAAGTCTTGATCATCTCCAACAATAAACACATGGCAATACTCCAACAACTGTGGTACTTGACGACACGCAACAGCACTTGAGCAAGCGACTACGACGCGCAGGTCCAACTATCTACCAAACAACAGGTAATAGGAGGTGTCCAAGGCAATATAAGGCTGCAAGGGATTTCATGGGTACGAAAACTAGGGCATCGCAGCACAGATAGCAATAGATCAACATGAGCGAATAAATACTATAGAAGTAAGATAGGTAGAAAGGGGAAGATGCTCGCCTGAAAACATTGCCGAGGGTTCATCCGAAGATCGGGGCGAAGCTCACATCAACTCAACGGCCTTATCCGCGAAGAACCAAAACACTAGAATAAACACCGGATGCACTATTTAATACTACGGCAGAAGATCGAGCATGATGCATGTATGATGTATGACATGGCAAAGGTGCGGTGCAATTAGGCAATATTAAGCGGAACCGGGGGTCCCGACAATTAAATATATGGTTCTAGTTGTTTAGATACCCTGCAATTTAGATGTTGTCTTAACAAGGCGAAAACATGGCATCGGTTCGCTACACAAATTTAAATGGGACCAATATACGACTAGATTTGCCCGCATATGGATCCCATATTTAATTTAGGTGAATCGGCCTAAGGCCCCCAGACCACAGACAAGTATGCATGTATGAATAATTTGATATGAAATATGTCAAATATCATATATTATAAAAATATGGGTCTCAGGAAAGGGACACACTTCTGGGTCGGAAGATCTTGGGGTTCCGGGGGTTCGGGGTTCGGTCTCAGGGTTCGACGGGGACGGCGAGGTTCGGGTACAAGAGAAGAACTTGTTGTGTCATGACGGAGAACTTGGGTCCAAGCGGTCGATCTTGCCGTCGCGAAGATCTTGTCGGGTCCTCGTATCGGGTCGGTCTTGGCGTTCGGGAAGAAGAACTTGTCGTCCTCGTGGCGATCTTAGCATTCTTCAGGTTCGGGTCCTGGCGCTTCGGATCGGTCTTCAGGGTCTCAGTCATCGGATCTGTGAAGGAGAACTTGGCGTGCCGAGGGTCTCGGTGGGATCGGTCTTCGGAGTTGCGGCTTTGGATCCGAGAACAACTTATCGTTTATGTCGATATTGTCCGATAGGAGATCTTGCTACCAATCTAGCCATCTCATCGCCCCTGGTGAAGATCTGCTGGCTGGAATTAATTGACCCCATCTTGAAGTACCCTCTCCATCAACCAGCGACCGATTGATCTTGATGTCGATGAGGTTCTCCTTGGGGGCGGGCTCCTGCAGGTCACGAACGCGCCCCACCAGGATTCGAGATCCGGCGCGCACGCCGCGTCCATGCCTCCCTGCCGTCGGGCGACCCGGAATAGACGCCGGCGGAGCAGCGCACGGCGAGGTGCCGTAGCTCGCGTGCGGTGGCGATGTCGTGGCTGAGCAGCGGCGGTGAATCCAGGGAAAGGTCCAGACGGAGGCGAGCCGCGCCGCGCGAGGCCTGGCCCGTTGTTCTCCACGCCGTCCGGCAGGCGAGATTGCAGGGGCGGCGGCGACGTGCAGCAACGGTGGACAGGGCGGCACTGCGAGGGAGGTCCGGGAACAGCGGCCGACGGGGACACGGCCGTGACGAGGTTGTAGGGCGGCCACGGCGGAGACGCAGCCAGGGGAGGCCGGCGGCGTGGTCGCGCCAGGCGGCGGTCAGTCGGAGTGGCGACAGGTGCAGGAGGAGGCGGTGGCTCCACGGGCAGAGAGGGTCGAGGCCCGGAAGGAGGAGGGTCGGCGGAGGCGAGGGCGGCTCCGGCGGGGCGACGGACGTCGCAGAGGTGGAGCGGGCGGCGGGCGGCGACGAGAGGCGCTCGCGGCAGGGTCCCGTGCCGGCGGCGGTGGACGAGCCCACCAGGCCGACAGCGGCGGCGAGTGCTGTAGAGATGCCGGAGGGGAGGAAGAAGGGGGCGGGGTCGAGACCAGACGGCGGCGGCTGGCTCGCGCGAGGTGGGAGTGGGACAGGGGAGACGTCGCGGGGTTGGTGGCGGTTGTGGGGCTGCAGTGTGGGGCCAAGGGGTGGGTCGGGGTGTGCGAGTTGGTGTGTGGTGTGTGTGGGTCCGGCGGGCCAGGTGGGTGTGGAGGGAGAGAGGCAGGAGGTGGGAAGCAGGTGGCCGGGGGAGTGGGGCTGTGGGCCAGAGGTTGTTGACCAGGGGGTGGGGTGGAGGCTGGGATTGGTGAGGTGGCTGTGTGGAGTGATGAGGTGGATGGAATGGTGAGGTGGCCAGCTGTGGTTGGTCGGGGTGAGGTGGAGGGGGCTGGGTAGACTAGGTTTAGGTAGAAAAGGGTTTATGGTTCTTTAGGTGGGCCGGGTGGTAGGTAGTCTGGTCAGGTTGGGCCTCTGGCCTGACTGATCGGACTGCCTCCCTGGACAAAACATTTGATTATTTATTTTATTTGTAAAACATTTTTGTAAATACTTTTTAGACAAATAAAAGATCTGAACAGACCGATGTTTTAATTTGAAATAAAGACGGGGGTTATTTAGAAAACAAAACTAGGCGTTTCGAAAATAGTTTCAGACAAACAATGCATGATGATGACGATGCAATGCACAAAAACAACGCGATTTTCTAGTAGTGGTTTTGCGGGATGCCACAAGCGAGTCCTCTCCAGACCTTAGGGAGGGAGAGTATGTAGTTTTCATGTCGCATTTTGCAAACGGCTTTGGTCTTCCTCTTAGCGACTTTGCTAGGGAGTTTCTTGATTACTTCGGCCTTTAGCCGCATCATCTCCCTGCCAACGCCATTGCCTCCCTCTCGGCCTTTATCTCTGCCTCGGAGGGATACTTCGGCCTGTGGCCGTCTGTGCACGTCTGGTCAAAGTTCTTCCAGATTCGTTCCAACGTCGTCCCAAATAAATCTCTGCAGCCCTCCGAGAAGTTACTCACCCAATGTGGGGCAGCTTCCATCACTCCTCGGAGGAAGTCCGAATTTCCTCGTGTTGCGGGGCTTGAATCGTGCAAGAAGTGGCACAAGTCCTTCTTTTATGTCAAGAACAGGGGGAATGAGGATAAGATTCGGCTTCCTTCCTTCTCCATTGGTCCTCCTTCCAAGAAGAACTGGACCTATAATCCGAGGAAGAGTCACGCTTTGGCCGAGGCTTTTGAGATTCGGCTTAAGGAACTGGTCCGCGCCGGGCTACGCGGCGAGGATCTGATGACTCTTTCGTCAGCAGCCGAATCTACCCATTCCAAAAACGCACACACAAACTCTGCTACATGAGTGGTCCTGTCGACCCCAATCGAGTCTCAACCGTGGAGCTGGACAACTACATCATCTTCAAGCGGGTCTGATCTATCTTTAAGACGGAGATGCCTGAGGATTGGGCTTGGGGATTGAAGCCGTTCACCCGCGAGCGTCCTCCACCTGAAGTAAGCTTAATCATTAGTGTTTTGCTTTCCATTTGCTTTTGCAACTGTCTTTGCTAATCTTCCTCTTTCTTGTCTTACAGAGGTTTGCGGAGCAAAAGGATGAGGACGCCGAGGTTTTATCACTCCCGTGGCCTGCGGACCGGAACACTCCGGACAGTGGGGAGCCGGACTCAGAAGAGTTCGTCCCCAAGTCCGATCTCGCTCCGGCTCGTGCTCGTGGCAAGACCCCAGCCCACGAAGAGGAAGGTGATTCAGATGAGGTCCAAGTTCTAGAGGTAGTTGCCGCGATGCCAATTTCTTATGCATTTCCGGCTTCTACTTTCTCAGCTAATCCGGCCGGTCAGGTTCACGACGCCGAGCCTCTTGCTTCCCGGCCCCCTGTTACCTTGGGAAAACATGGGGCTCCCGCTGGTGCCTCGGAGACGGCTCCCAAGAAGCAAAAGAAGAAGTCCGCTCCGAATCCTCCCAGGCACAAGATCATGCCTGGAGTTACTGGGTGAGTTTCTTTTGTTCGTATTTCTTGTTTCTCTCTTTCTTTTATTTAACTTGACCCCCTTTTTTTTGTTTTCGCAGTGCTCCACTTTCTGTTAAGCCCGGTGGTCCCAGCATGACGAGTCGTATGACTCGGCAGCCGTCTCCTCCGCCTACTGAAGATACCAGGATTCCCAGTCCTGCTCGCGCTGCATCTCCTCCAGCTCCGAATCGGACGCCACCTCGCCACGACGCACCTGAGATTCCTCCCGTTGACGTTGATTCCACTCGGCCTACAGATATTTCTTCCGAGCCTGCTGCCTTCTCTGTGAACCCTGATGTCTCTACTGAGCCTCCTTCTGCACCCGCGGTTTCCACATTGACTCCTTCCCTGGCCGAGGATGTCCATATCTCTGCGCCTTCTGCGACCGTGACTCCTCCGGCTCCTAAAGATGTCGTTCCTATTGCCGAGGTATCAGCTCCTACTGATGCCTCTTCTAAAACACGAACATCTGTCGTCCTTAAAGCTTCCTCCTCCCAGAAAGGTTTTGCCGGCCCTTCTCAGCCAAATATTGCCGATGCGCTGCGCAAAGGAGCTGCCTCCGCCAAAGCCTCCATTACCTCGGCTGCCAGTACCCAGCTCGCTCTTCATAAAAGCCCTGCGGTAGCGGTGTCTACACAGCATGTCCAAGGTAAAGTCCTAACTCGCACGGCGAGTGGTAACAGTCTCGGTTCACTGGTTGAATACGCCAATAACTGGAATGCTGCCGATAAGTTCGAGGGTAATCCAGGCAGCCAGCCGTTCCAGCTTTCCGACATCAGCAGCCGCCTGCATCAAGCCGCCAAGATCGTTCTTGATAGTGACAAGATGAATGGGGTAATTGCCTTTTATGGAGTTTTGATTAGTTCTCCAGATGCTACTATATACATTCTAGTCCCCGAAGCTTGCAAGCGAATAACTTGTTATTCGTTTGGAAGCTTTATGATGCTCTACCTAGTTGAATTTTATCCTAGAATTCGAACCTCCGTCGAGCTAGATTTACCTTAAATTCTGCTTGATTTGTGTTTATCTAAGCTTCGTTTATCCAGCCACCTAGGTCCGGGGTAAGTCTAGCTTGACTCGGATCTGTTTTAGCTTCGAATACCCAGCCACCTAGGTCCGGGGTAAGTTTTGCTTGACTCGGATCCGTCATAGCTTCAAATATCCAGCCACCTAGATCCGGGTTAAGTTTCGCTTGACTCGGATCTGTCGTAGCTTCGAATATCCAGCCACCTAGATCCGGGTTAAGTCTATCTTGACTCGGATTTGTCGTAGATTCGAATATCCAGCCACCTAGATCCGGGTTAAGTTTTGCTTGATTCGGATCTGTCGTAGCTTCGAATATTTACTTACCATTTGCTTTATTGCTTAGGTCGCGCATGATCGGCGAACTGCCGAGTTTCAAAGGCTGCTTTTTGCGCATAGGAAGTTGGAAGAAAAGTACGAGAAGGTTATTCCTGTGGTAAAGAAAGCCGATAAGCTGATAAACTCTTGCGTTATCTCCGAAGCTTTTATTTTTTGTATACCAGATGTTGGCTCACTTTGTTGGTAAACAGGGAACATCAATAATCTTAACATTCGTCTTGAGAAGAAGGTTAAGGCCCTGGAAGGTTAGTTACTCTTTTACTTTACATACTCCCCTTTGGAATGTGCACTAAGTTTCTTTTAACTCTTTTGGCTTTGGTAAAGCCGAGTTACAAACCTTTGCAGCATCTCACCAAGATTGCACGCCCATGCCTGATGTGGTGCTGCATTTTTTAGAACAAAGCGCTGCTCATTCGGCGCAACTAAAAGAGAAAGATGATGAGATAGCTTGCTTGCGCGCCGATGTGGAGGCCCTTAAGCTCTCTCAGAAGTCCGCATTAGAAAAGGTCGCTCAGGAGTTCTCCGAGGAGAAAAATCGGCTAGCTCTGCAACTGCAGAAAAATAAAGAACTCCTCGAGGCTGCCGAACTGAAGACACGGGGAATGAGCGAGGAGATCACTCGCTTTGAGAAGAGCAAAATTGACTGGGCTAAAGAACTTCAGATAATGCTGAGTTATATTCATCGTAAGCTTCTTACCGTGGCCGAGGTATCTTTTTTCCTTTTCCTACTGCCGACTGACGCAGTCGTGTTTTGCGCAGATCACTTTCCAGAAGCCAAGCCCGTGAGCTCTAAAGCGGTCCTCAGCGCTTGTGTGCGCCGAGGTGTTCCTGTTGACGCGGACTCGGAGTACTCGATGGAAGATTTCCTGGTTGCTGTCGGCGCTGCCGTTGGTCCGATGAAGATCATGGGCAGGGACTTGGTGCAGGCAGCTATCCGAGCCTACCATGTTCTCTGGCCGAATACTTCTAGGACTCCTAATATTGATGAGGTCAAATTGCTGGTGGAGAGATTAATGGCATCTGAGAGGCAGCTAAGTCTTTGGAGGGAATCAGCTGGACGGGCTGGTGCTGATATGGCTCTTACAGTTATCATGTCATGGTATGAAGATATTTCTCTTGATATCTTGAGAAATTTGCGCACTGGTTCCCGTTGGGTTGAGGATCCAACCTTTGTCACTCTTCGGCAAGCTCGTGCCTTCCAGCTCGTTGAATATGCCGACGTGCATACCTGGAACGAAGGTCCGAGTTTCCTTCCTAACCCAGAAGACGAGGTCGTAGTTGAGGATGCGTCAGATGAGGATGCGTCGGATGACAACTCAGCTGATCAAGGAGAAGATGAAGGTAACTCGGCTACTTCTGGTGATTCCAGTTCGAGCTCAGATGGTAACGGCGACGCGCGATCCTCCTCCAAAGGTACTGGGCATTCTACTGCGCAAACTGACGCCCCTCAGCAGCCTCAGGCTTCCTCCGAAGTCGCTCCTGGGTCTGTGGAGGGCGAGGCAACCTCGGCCGAGGTTCCACCTATCTCGGAGTGCCCAGCCCCTGACCAAGTTATTGCCTCTCCAACCAAAAACCTCTAAGTCATTTCTTGCCCCTGGTATGCCGGGCGTATGATGTACGTGGAACATTTTTCCGTCTTTTGTATGGTATGAATTTCTTTTGCCATGTGATGTCGTGGTATTGCACGGCAGATGCTACTGGGGGTAGCTTACGTAGAGGGAGCAAGGCGACATAGGAGAATCCGGGAGCGAGATTGGCACATGATGTGCCCAGGTTCATGTCCCCTCGGTGGAGGATCGCTACGTCCTGCTATCAATCCAGTATATGATCATAGATTGGTTTACATGGGAGCCGCCGTAGGCGGAGGGAGAGACTAGATCTATTGAGATGTGGGAAAGCCTGCCCCGTGGGGGTGCCCCTAGTGGCTTTATATATGCAGCCAGTTAGGGTTTACAAGTGCTAGTGGGCTTTGTATTGAAGTCGCCGTCTTGGGCCTCCAGTCGGCGCCACCCGTCTGGGTCCAGCATGCGCCAGTCGCCGAATTGGGCGAGTCGACCCGCTCAGGGATAGGTTTCAGTCGGCTCGATACTACCCCGATTGGTATTCCCCCATCAGTAGTCCCCGAGCGCGTTGTCGATTCGACGCGGGCTTGAGGCAGGGCGCGGAGAGCCTTGACGATGGGTCGTAGCGAATCGGCAACGAGCTCCTGAATAGAAAAAAGAACCGTGAAGCGGGAGGCGGTCGGCTTGAGCCAGTCGGTGATGGCCAGTTGGCGAAATACGCAGGGTGTCGGTGATGGCCAAACGTGGAGCGTGCCGAGTCCCGAGTGTGGCGAGTGGCGAGGTCGAGCGACCAGAGAGTGCCGTGCTCCCGAGCACGCCGAGTGGCGAGGTTGGGCGACCGGCGAGTGGCACTGCCTGTAGCACACCGAGTCCTCGAGCGTGTTGAGTACGTGAGGGCGAGTCCCCGAGCGCGTTGAGTACGCGAGGGCGAGTCCGCGGTGGAGAGTCCCCGAGCGTGTCGAGTACGCGAGGGAGAGTCCGCGATGGAGAGTCCCCGAGCGTGTCGAGTACATGAGGGCGAGTCCGTGGTGGCGAGTCGACGAGGGCGAGCCGCGGTCGCGGAACCACGCGTACACGCAGCATGCCTAGCAGTAGTCCCCGAGGCTCGAGTTGGCTCGTAGAGATGACTTAAGGCTCATATTTTGAAAATAGTAGTGGTTGTTGCCGAGCGTGGCGAGTGGCGAGGTCGAGCGACCGGCGGGCGCTGAGTCCCCGAGCGCGGCGAGTGGCAAGGTCGAGCGACCGGCGGGCGCCGAGTCCCCGAGCACGGCGAGTGGCAAGGTCGAGCGACCGGCGGGCGCCGAGTCCCCGAGCGTGGAGATTCCGCGATGATTGCGAGTCGAGCCGACTGAAACCTATCCCTGAGCGGGTCGACTCGCCCAATTCGGCGACTGGCGCATGCTGGACCCAGACGGGTGGCGCCGACTGGAGGCCCAAGACGGCGACTTCAATACAAAGCCCACTAGCACTTGTAAACCCTAACTGGCTGCATATATAAAGCCACTAGGGCACCCCCACGGGACAGGCTTTCCCACATCTCATTAGATCTAGTCTCTCCCTCCGCCTACGGCGGCTCCCATGTAAACCAATCTATGATCATATACTGGATTGATAGCAGGACGTAGCGATCCTCCACCAAGGGGACGTGAACCTGGGTACATCGTGTGCCAATCTCGCTCCCGGATTCTCCTACGTCGCCTTGCTCCCTCTACGTAAGCTACCCCCAGTAGCATATGCCGTGCAATACCACGACAGTTGGCGCACACCGTGGGGCAAGCGGTGCTTGGAGGGTGATAATCCGGACGGGATCCCTTTATCATCAACAACAGCCAGATCGCACGTGACAAGCTAGGCTCGAGAGTTGGAGGCCGATCGGTCTCGTTCAGCAGCCGCCCGGCGCGGTCGATTTGAGAAGCCTCGCATGAAAACGTACAAGATCGACATGGCAGCTGAGTTTAATTTCTATCCGATCTTGCTTTGATTACTTTATAAATTAATATTTTATTCAATCTAATCTTTTGCGCCTGCGTATTATTGACATGCATTGATCGTCTTGACTGAGAATTGGAGCCAGAACAGGTAGCAGATACCAATTTCTGTGAGTCGATGTGAGGACTGACCCAAGTACACGGGACGGTATTGGCCGCCACGGCCGGCCGGCCGGCCGGCGGCGATCGCGGGTGCTACACGGAATATATTTTCGGTATAATCGGATCTAATAATCTGATTAGCCATGCGGCACCATATCGATCTGCATGATCTTCAACAAGATTGAATTAGATCAGGCCGTGATCAGGTGCGCGCGTCAGTATAGGCCGGCCGTGATGCGTTTCCTCGGTCACGGAACTACGCGTCCGACTCGGAAAATTCCAGGCTATATGTTTGATCAGTTTTCTATTCGATCTAATGTTTTCTCCTTCTAATTAATTATTTAGTTAATTGATTATTTATTCGATCTAACAACTTGTCTGCATGTTCCTGGTATGCACATTGGGAGAATCAATTCATGGCGGCGGCGGTGTGATCCGTTTGGGTATCGTGGCCACCGGAGATTGCACCAAAATCTTGTTGCTGTGATAATCGTGAACATCACGACCTTCCCAAGGCAATATTGCTGGCACGGAAATCAAAATAAGGTATTTTCTTATGTCAAGATTACAGGGCAACTCGGCAGGGCCAAGGACTCGGCTCGTTGGGAGACATCTCCATGCATCTCGGCAGCACGCTTCCTCACGACCTGAGGGCACGGGGTTGTGAGCCGATCTCGACTGTTATCCAATGCGGCGAAGACACACTTGTTGCAGATATCGGCTCGGAAAATATTAAAGGGCATGAAAGTTGTACGATCAGATACACATTCTTTCTCAGAAGCTTTGGTGTAAACTCGAACATGCGTCGAGGGCATACTGCCAGGACTGATATAACAATTACATACGTTTTCCTCTCTTACTGATTATTCTCTCTCACGTGATTATTATTTGATCTAATCATCAATCGTATATGTTGTTTACTTGTGTACGCATGACATCCCGTTTGAAACGATGGAGTCGGGAAGGATCCAACTCAAGTCGCTCGGCCGCCGCGGACTCGCCAAGCCCGGGAAATCACCCATCACAAAATCGCCGTGCCAGTCATGGAGCTCGTGGATCCTCCCGCCGCGGACTCGCCACGTCCGACAACTCATCCATCGCGGATTCATCATGCTCCGGACCTCGCCTAAACGCGGACACGCTTAAACGCGGACTCGCTAGGCTCGCGACTCGCCCAGTGCGGATTCGCCTGCCGCGTCGACATCGCCATAGCGCGATCTCTGTCCGCTGCGTCGACCCCGTGTCCGCCGCGTCGACTTCGCCATAGCGCGATCTCTGTCCGCTGCGTCGACCTCGTGTCCGCCGGGATGACTTCGCCATAGCGCGATCTCTGTCCGCTGCGTCGACCCCGTGTCCGCCGCGTCGACTTCGCTATAGCGCGACCTTCGTCCGCCGCGTCGACCCCGTGTCCGCCGGGATGACTTCGCCATAGCGCGACCTCCGTCCGCCGCGTCGACTCCGTGTCCGCCACGTCGACTTCGCCATAGCGCGACCTTCATCCGCCGCGTCGACCCCGTGTCCGCCGCGTCGACTTCGCCATAGCGCGACCTCCGTCCGCCGCGTCGACTCCGTGTCCGCCGCGTCGACTTCGCCATTGCGCGACCTCCGTCCGCCGCATCGACTCCGTGTCCGCCGCGTCGACTTTTTCCGGCTAAACGTCGTGCGACCCTGTCCGCTATGACAAATACGTACGCCGCACCTGCTAAGGGACATTCATCGTCCGAGTCGCCAGAGAGGGTCGCTTGCCACGCTGCATGGACACACCACTGGGCGTCTCTTCCCCTCGGAACAAATCTATTAGCCTTTGTCAACCTTTGAAAGAGCGACTCGCATGGCCAAGTAGTGCGGACGAGGACTCGCAAACCGAGCCTCGGATTGTCCACGAAAAACGCTAACCGAGAGCCATCATTGGAGTCGCCTTGCTCGACTGGCCTTCCGGGCCAAGACAAATGGTAGTGCTACACAAACAGCACCATGTCCTCCTCAACCTTAGACAGTGCGACTCGCACGGCTAAGTACTGCGGACGAGGACTCGCAAACCGAGCCTCGGATCGTCCAGGAAGAACGCCAAGCCGAGAGCCATCTTTGGAGTCGCCATGCGACTAGCCCCCCGGGCCAAGACGAGAGACTCGCTAACAGAAACAACGCAATCAACATCATCGGGGACTCTCCCCTCGCGGACTCGCCACGCTCGCGGACTCGCAATCATCGCGGACTCGCCACGCTCGCGGACTCGCAATCATCGCGGACTCGCCACGCTCGCGGACTCGCAATCATCCCGGACTCGCCACGCTCGGGGACTCTCCTCTCGTGGACTCGCAATCATCGCGGACTCGCCACGCTCGGGGACTCTCCCCTCGCGGACTCGCAATCATCGCGGACTCGCCACGCTCGCGGACTCGCAATCATCGCGAACTCGCCACGCTCGGGGACTCGGCGCCCGCCGGTCGCTCGACCTTGCCACTCGCCGTGCTCGGGGACTCGGCGCCCACCGGTCGCTCGACCTTGCCACTCGCCGCGCTCGGGGACTCGGCGCCCGCCGGTCGCTCGACCTTGCCACTCGCCGCGCTCGGGGACTCGACGCCCACCGGTCGCTCGACCTTGCCACTCGCCGCGCTCGGGGACTCGGCGCCCGCCGGTCGCTCGACCTCGCCACTCGCCACGCTCGGCAACAACCACTACTATTTTCAAAATATGAGCCTCAAGTCGTCTCTACGAGCCAACTCGAGCCTCGGGGACTACTCCTAGGCATGCTGCGTGTACGCGTGGTTCCGCGACCGCGGCTCGCCCTCGTCGACTCGCCACCGCGGACTCGCCCTCGTGTACTCGACACGCTCGGGGACTCTCCATCGCGGACTCTCCCTCGCGTACTCGACACGCTCGGGGACTCTCCACCGCGGACTCGCCCTCGCGTACTCAACGCGCTCGGGGACTCGCCCTCACGTACTCAACACGCTCGGGGACTTGGTGTGCTACAGGCAGTGCCACTCGCCGGTCGCCCAACCTCGCCACTCGGCACGCTCGGGAGCACGGCACTCTCCGGTCGCTCGACCTCGCCACTCGCCACACTCGGGACTCGGCACGCTCCACGTTTGGCCATCACCGACACCCTGCGTATTTCGCCAACTGGCCATCACCGACTGGCTCACGCCGACCGCCTCCCGCTTCACGGTTCTTTTCTCTATTCAGGAGCTCGTCGCCGATTCGCTACGACCCATCGTCAAGGCTCTCCGCGCCCTGCCTCAAGCCCACGTTGAATCGACAACGCGCTCGGGGACTACTGATGGGGGAATACCAATCGGGGTAGTATCGAGCCGACTGAAACCTATCCCTGAGCGGGTCGACTCGCCCAATTCGGCGACTGGCGCATGCTGGACCCAGACGGGTGGCGCCGACTGGAGGCCCAAGACGGCGACTTCAATACAAATCCCACTAGCACTTGTAAACCCTAACTGGCTGCATATATAAAGCCACCAGGGGCACCCCCACGGGGCAGGCTTTCCCACATCTCATTAGATCTAGTCTCTCCCTCCGCCTACGGCGGCTCCCATGTAAACCAATCTATGATCATATACTGGATTGATAGCAGGACGTAGCGATCCTCCACCGAGGAGACGTGAACCTGGGTACATCGTGTGCCAATCTCGCTCCCGGATTCTCCTACGTCGCCTTGCTCCCTCTACGTAAGCTACCCCCAGTAGCATCTGCCGTGCAATACCACGACATGTGCCGCTGAGGCATATATGGTCGTAATTGTTATCACTTTGTTTAAGTGGTCTTGTTCGTCCGAATCCTTGCTTTGGCGGCCTGCAATTTCTTGAGTTTGGGATATATATTTGCCTTTGTGCTCCCGTGGTTTAGACTATTAATCTGGGTGTGGACTTCGAATATCATACGAGATTGACTGTTCTTACTTTGGGTGCCGAAGTTTGATACTTTCCTTGTGTCAAATGATAACCACTACTTTGAAACAATATAGGGCACTCCCCGAGTCACTGCCTATGGCGCCGAAGTCTAGTATATAAACCAAATTTCAGAAATAATATAAGACGGACGCCGAGTCGCTACTCAAGGTGCCGAGGTTTAATAAATCAACCAAATCTAGAAAGAACATGAGACAGTCCCCGAGTCACTGCTCTAGGTGCCGAGGTTTAGCATGCGAATTAAGCTTAGAAATAAATTTGGGGCAGTCCCCGAGTCATTGCTCAGGGTGCCAGGTTTTAATACATAACATAAAATTGAAATAACATATAGCAGTCCCCGAGTCACTGCTCTGGACGCCGAGGTTCAAAACATAATTGGTGCTTGATCCTGAGATACTACTTTACAATGTGTCACTGATGACTGCTACGAGTAAAATGGACGAAGTAAAGCTACGTTCCACGGCCTTTTCGTTTCTTTGCCGGCTTTGTTCGCCCTCTTCTTTCCTGGGGATTGAGCATCGATTAGGTAATAGGCATCATTGTGCAATGCTTTGCTCACGACGAATGGTCCTTCCCATGGAGGCGACAGCTTGTGCATGCCGGTCGTGCGTTGCACCAGTCGGAGAACTAAATCTCCTTCTTTGAACACTCTTGGATTCACCTTCTTGCTGTGATATCGTCGCAAGTTCTGCTGGTAAATAGCTGATCTTGATAGCGCCAGCTCTCTGGCTTCTTCTAGCAGATCAACAGTATCTTGCCGAGCTACTTCATTTACTTCTGAAGTTGTATATTGGGTAACTCTTGGCGAGTCATGTATTATGTCGGCTGGAAGCACAGCTTCTGCCCCATATACCAGAAAGAATGGTGTATAACCTGTTGATCTGTTTGGAGTAGTCCTGAGGCTCCATAGTACTGCTGGTAGTTCCTCAATCCAATAGCCTGCCGACCTTTGCAGCGGTTTGACGAGTCGTGGTTTTATTCCGGACAGTACTAGTCCATTAGACCTTTCCACTTGCCCATTGGATGCTGGGTGAGCCACAGAGGCAACATCTAATCTTATGTTCTTTTCTTGGCAAAATCTAGCGAAAGCTCCTTCTGCAAAGTTTGTGCTGTTGTCTGTAATAACACTGTGCGGGTATCCATATCTCAAGATAATATCTTTGAGGAACTTCACTGTTGTGGGCCCATCGCATTTTTTATTGGTTTCACTTCAATCCATTTTGTGAACTTGTCCACCATGACCAATATGTGGGTCATCCCACCTCGGGCCGGCTTAAATGGTCCCACCATATCTAAGCACCACACAGAAAATGGCCAAGTAATGGGTATCGTTTTTAACTCGGATGATGGCATGTGTATCTTGGTTGCATATCTCTGACAACCATTGCATTTTTCAACCAGCTCTTTGGCTTCTTTCAACTCCGTTGGCCAATAAAACCCATGTCTGGATGCTTTGGCCACTAAGGCTCGAGATGAGGCATGGTGTCCACATTCTCCTTGATGTATATCTAGGAGGATCTCCTGGCCTTCTGCCGAACTCACACACCTTTGCAATACACTTGTGACGCTTCTTTTGTATAGCTCATTATTTATGATCGTATAAGCTTTAGCTCTTCTTGTTGTCTGTCTTGCTAACACCTCATTATTCGGCAAAGTCGCGTCTCTAAGGAAAGAGAATATGGGTTGCGCCCATACAGGTGTGATTTTCTCTGGTGTGGTCTCACGGTCTATTTCCATGTCTACTGCTGACATAACTACTTTGGCTTTCTCCATAATCATGCTTACATCAGCTGTCTTTCTCTTTGGGAATTCCAGGTTATATTGCTGGTCAATTTCCATCGGCACATTATCTTCTCCTGACTTTGCCGGAATAAAGATGGATTCGGACTCTGGTGATGGTATTATCGACGGTTTCCTTAGGTGCTCTAGGGAGATACCTGGGGGAATTGACTGCCTAGTTGATCCTAGCTTTGATAACGTGTCCGCGACATCGTTTTCTGCCCGAGGTATATGATGAAATTCACATCCTTCAAAGTATCCACTGATTTTTTGCACATGAAATCTATACAAAGCCATATTATCATCCAATGCATCCCAATTGCCTGAGACTTGCTGTACTACTAGATCCGAGTCTCCATAGCATAAGATTCGGCGTATGCCAATCTCTTTTGCCACCTTCAATCCATGGACCAGTGCTTCATATTCGGCTATGTTGTTTGACGCGGCAAAATGTATTTGCAGCACATATTTCAGCTGATCTCTTTTGGGCGAGGTTAACAGTATTCCTGCCCCCAAACCATTTCTTAGTTTGGAACCGTCAAAGTGCATCGTCCAATAATTCGGGTCTGGCAATGGTGGCTCATATTGCACCTCGGCCCAATCTACGAAGAAGTCCGCCACAGCCTGAGATTTGATTGCATCTCTCCTATCGAATTGCGGAGCATAAGGTGACAATTCAATTGCCCAATTTGCTATCCGGCCACTTGCATCTTTGTTACTCAATATGTCGGCTATGGGTGCTTCACAAATCACTTTGATGGGGTGCTCTTCGAAGTAATGTTTAAGTTTCTTTGCCGACATGTACACTCCATAAGCCATCTTCTGATAATGTGGGTAATTTTGCTTTGAAGCGGATAACACCTCGCTCAGGTAATACACCGGCCTCTGTACTGATTTATCATTTTCGACTCGTTCTACGACGATTACAGCACTCACTACTCTGTTGGTAGCCTCTATGTAGAGTAACATAGGCTCTTTTGATAATGGAGAATCTAAGATGGGCGCTGTGACCAACATCCTTTTCAGTTCATGAAATGCATTGTCTGCTTGTGGAGTCCAAATGAACTTATCTGATTTCTTCATCAGTTGATAGAGTGGTAATGCCTTCTCTCCCAGCCGACATACAAACCGGCTGAGCGAGGCTAAACAACCTGTGAACTTTTGTACGTCATTTAGACTCCTTGGCAACTCCATCCTTTCTACTGCCTTTATCTTGGTTGGGTTGGCCTCTATACCTCGGCTAGATACGACAAAACCGAGTAATTTTCCTGCTGGCACGCCAAATGTGCATTTTTTCGGGTTAAGCTTCATTCGGAACCTCCTCAGGTTCACGAAAGTCTGCCGTATATCATCCAGTAATGTTTTGCTTTCCTTGGTTTTGATGACCACATCATCCACATATGCTTGTACATTTTTTCCTATCTGGTCATGTAGACATTTTTGCATGCATCTTTGATACGTTGCTCCTGCGTTGCGCAGGCCGAATGGCATTGTGCGATAGCAATAAGCCCCGTACGGGGTAATAAACGCAGTCTTTATTTGATCGGCCGGATTTAACGTTATCTGGTGAAAACCAGAATACGCGTCTACAAATGACAGTAGTTCACAACCAGCAGTCGAATCAATGACTTGGTCTATTCTAGGTAAGGGAAAAGGATCTTTTGGACACGCCTTGTTCAGGTTCGTGTAATCGATACACATTCGCCATACAATGGCTACATTCGGATCATCCTTCTTCTTTTCTACTAGCACCGGGTTTGACAACCAATCCGGATAAAGCACCTCCATGATGAACCCGGCCGCAAGGAGCCGAGCTATTTCATCCCCTATTATTTTTCTCCTGTCTTTGGCGAAGCGGCGGAGAGGTTGCTTCACCAGCCTTGCTCCTGGCCTTACATTCAGAGAGTGCTCAGCCAACTCCCTCGGAAAACCTTGCAGATCCTGAGTTGACCATGCAAAGATATCCCGATTCTCACGGAGGAAGTTGGTGAGCTCGCTTTCCTATTTGGCATCTAGGCCTGCACCAATAGTAACAGTACGCTCTGGGAATTGCTCATCTATCTGGAACTTCTTTGTTTCTTTAGTCGGCTGAAAGGAGACACTTCCATGTGGATTGGCTAATGCCGGCATATTCAGCTGTGCCGACTGAGCGAGGGCTGCTACCTCCTGAATCCTTCTTTTTTCTCTTGATATAACCAATGACTCGGCCAAATTTGACCCGGCTGAAGCACATTCCATTGACTTCCTGTAATCCCCTGCTACTGTTATCACTCCATGTGGTCCGGGTAGCTTCATTTTCAGATAACTTATATGACAGCTGCCCATGAATTTGGCCAATGCTGGCCGTCCGAGTAAAGCATGATAACAACTCTCTAGATCCACCACTTCAAACTCTAAGTTTTCTGCTCTGCAGTTATCTCTTGTGTCGAATAACACATCCACCCAAACCTTACCAATGGGTTCGCACGAAAGCCCTGGTACTATCCCATGGAAAGTGGTCCTCGTGGATTGCAGCATGTTCTGCGATATTCCAAGTTTATGCATGGTATCTTTGTACATGATGTTGATACTGCTCCCATTGTCAATGAGAACCTTTGAAAATTTCACATTAATGCTTGGTCCAACAAACGTTGGATCCAACACGAGTGCATATGATCCCGGACTCGGCATTATCTTGGGGTGATCCTTTATGCTCCAAGTTACCTCTTGATCTGACCAAAGCACATATCTTGGTACTGCCGGCATTACCGCATTTACTTCCATATGCCGGCACTGCACACTCTGCTTGTCTTGCTGTTCCGTCGTGAACACGCAATACGACTGATGATGTTCTCTATAATCATTGCGTCCATTATTGCCTGGATTCGTCCTTCCATCCTGGCCTTGGTTCATCACTTGATGTACCGCATCTCTCCGGTCCGAGTTATCATACCTCAGGGGAGGAGGCGGTAACATCAGTTGCTATGCATTTGCTCCAGTCAACTGCTACTGATGCTGCTGATGTGCCTGGAGAGGTGCTACCTGAATGCCTGCGGGGTTTACCATTGCATTTTTCATCCATGCACATTGGCGGGTCGTATGGTTGGCCGGCCTGGCTGGGTTTGACGTGTGAAATTTACACGGCTGATCTAACATAGATTTGAATGTGTACTTCGGCCTCTCCTGCTATTGCTTCTTTTGTTCTGGTGTCCACTGTTTTTTCCTTCATTCCTTGGTGTCCACTGCTGAGGACCATTCTTTTGCCGTTGAGTCGTTCCGTGACTCGGATGATCTTGCGCTACCGCTGCCACTTGGGCCGAATTATATCCATAATCCGGCTTTTCTTCTCTTCTTCTTCCTCTAAAGTCATTGCGCCTGGATGACCCGGCCAAAACTCTTGCATATTGGTCTTGTTGCTCCCGATGATCTGCCGACATTAATTCTGGTTGCGTCGGATCTCCCAATGCATAGGAGTCCGCTATTCTGATGGTTTCTGCCAATGTGGTTGGCATATCTCTTTGCAGTCGCTGCCATAACACACTGGCTTAACGACATCCTTGAGCGAACCAAGCTATTCCTTGTGATTCTATAACTCCTTCACACGAGTTTATCAGATTACACCACCGAGTTAAAAACTCTCTGTCCGTTTCATTCGGCCTTTGCTTGCACATGGCTAACTGTTGCGGCCTGTTTGGCCTCTTGTATGTACTGGTAAAGTTGCTAACGAATATTTCTTCAAAATCCAACCAACAGTTGATGCTGCCTGCGGGCAGATTATTCAGCCATACTCTAGCCGGTCCTTCCAACATTTGTGGGACATACCGTACTGCCCATCATAAGTTCCCACCTGCTATTTTCACAGCAGTGGCATAATCAATCAACCAGTCTTGTGGTTTGGTGCTCCCATTATATGTCTTCGTGCCTCTTGCCAGCTGAAAGTTCGGCACAGGTGGTTCGCCCATGATCCGTGGTCCGAAGCATGCCGGACCCAGTGGACCCTGTTCTTCCAGCAACTCGGATCAGTATAGCCGGTCTAACTTTACCCTGGCATCAATTGATGGCAAATCTCTGTACAGAACTCTGTCTTGCATCCCATAGTGGTTATTTCCTCCATGGATCGCATATTCCATCTCGGAATAACCATCATTGTACCTTTCATTTACTTGATTGTGGCGAGCTGGTCTTGCTTCTCTTTCCTGCCGAGGTTCATGTCTTGGCTGCGGGTTGAGCGGCGGTTCTCTCGTGATTGCCTCTTCCGAGTTCTCTTCTGCCAAGATCTCCATTGCCTCGTCTTCCGCCGTCTTTCTCAGCACGGCCGGGATTCCTCTCACCACTGTTACCTCGGCTTCCATTGCCTCTGTTCTCGTTTGCTTTCCCGGCTATCGCCGGATCATACGGAATGATTTGCTTGTTTCTTTTTCCTGAAGTTACCGCTTTGTCTTTTCGTGCATTGTTTCCTGGTGAGGATGCTGCTGCCACAGACAAGGCAGGTGCTGCTCCAGCCGAGTGAACCATTCGCGAGGCCCCTGGCCTCGCCGGGTCTGCTCTGAGCATCTCTTCGTTTTGCTGGTTTGCGATGCGCACCAGCTCATTCACTCTTTCTTGCTGTTTCTGCCGGGCTTCGCCGCTCAATCCCTCTAACTCTAATGCTGCGGCATTTGCCTCTCTCAGGTTCTTTGTCGGGGTACTGTACCTTGGCAAGCCCAAATCAACTGATTCTGCCTTATGAGCATCATGCTCCTTGTTGATATCATCTATGAGGTTCTTCCCTCTTAATCTCAACTCGTCAACCCGTTCGGGAGCGACGTCAAGCTTGTTAGCTTTGGAATATTCTCGCAGGGTCCTGTTTAAGGACTCCCGCAAGGCCGACACCTTTTTTGCCTCTACCAGCACCTTTTGCCTGGTTTCTTCTAACTCTGCCTGAGCATTAGCCGGATCAAGTATCGGCGCTACAGGTGTAGTCAGGTTTTCTATGGTTGCCTGAAGAATGTTTTATGGTCTTTCCAGAGGTGGCCCTCTTATCCTTGGTGCCTTTGGGGTAGTGTCCTGTACTTCGGCCTGGTTGGTCACTGGAGGGATTACCTCGGTGGGTGATGGTGTCGTCTGCCTGGGCGCGACCTGCACGCCTGCGGCAGGGTCTCTGGTTGATCCGACACCCGCTACTCCCGCCTGCACTCCGGCTGCGACCATCACCTCGACGCTTCTCACCGGATGCGCTCCGCGCGGACGGCTCGCAGTGCTAAGGGGTGGCTCTCCTGCAACAACAACCTGGTGAGGATAAATGCCGGAGATGTCGACGCCGACGTAGACCTGGTGCCTGCCCAAGCTGATGAAGACACCGTTGCGCGGGGGAGTTTTTCCCCTGAAGCTGCCTGCATTGTCGCTGACGTAGTCACAGAGATCAAATCTCCGGACCAAGCCAGAAACAACGTGCTCGCCAGTGTTGATGAAGTTTCCCGTCCGGATCATGACTCCAGCTAGCACCGCTGCTGGCCCCACGGTGGGTGCCAACTGTCGTGGTGGTGGCACGGCAGATGCCATGGGTAGGCTAAAGTATGGGGCCAATGGATGCTAGTGGGATCTGGGGGGGGGGGGGGGAAGATGCAGTTGATTCTACACACAAGTGACTAAGGCAAAGACCTTTATTTCTCCTTTATTGGGCTACAAGTGCTCCTTGAGCCGTATACAGGGGGAGAAGAAGAACTTTACCAGCCTAACGATATCTAAGTGAACCCACCCCTTCCTCAGGGTCCAAGCCTCCCCTTATAAAGGAGAGCCTTGGGTGCCTTTAGGGCTGACGGGGCAAGCATATTCGAGGAATATGCTTGTCCCAAAATAGTAGTTCGGCGGCCTCCTTTCCATGTCACCCTTCTAACAACGGCAAGGCTCCAGAGGGCCCCTCCTGCGTGCCTCGGGCTTCAGGACTGTCATCTCCGTGACCTCCTTCTGCCCCTCTGACGCTCTGCGCCTTTGTCTTATGTGCTTGGCTCCGCTCTGATTCCTTCTAGCGTGCAGCTAGAGTTTGACTTTGGGCTTCTCCTTCTCCGGCAAGCTTCGTATCATTCGGCCTTACCTTGCATAACTCGGCTTGTCCTTCACCTGCATCGAAATTAGTCGGGCTAACCCGGGAGTTACGTAGTATCCCGGCCGGGTAATGCCTCTCCTTTGTCATAAGGGCCCTACCCTTCCCTGTCTTGGCCTACCTCAACAGGATTCGGCCGACTCTGGCAATAACTCGGAAACCAGACGGGCAACATCCTTTCGTCTTTTCCCGTCTTTACCCTACCCGAGGTTATCTCCCCAACACGAAAGCTGCGGCAGCAACTATCCAATCCGTGAACACTATCAGTGCGTCGTGGTCATCCAAAGCAAGGTGGAACAACCACCAGGTTCGGGTTCCCACGTACCGCCACCCAATCCACCGCCTAACCCGCAGGATGGGAACGGAGGAAATGGAAGGAAACCGCCCCTCTAGCCAAACGAAGGCGACGCTAATGCCTACTAGAAGATCAACCTCAACGAGGATGGATGGTGCCAGGCACGCGAAGTCGTGGCAGTCAATAGGATCCTACCTGTGAATGCTTCACGGGATCTGCTGATGGCATACCACCTGCTCCTTATCGGCGAGCATAACCGGCAGGTAAAGATGGAGGAGGACCTCGACAAACGCAAGCAGGCGACTTCAGAGTCCAGTGCGCGGCGAGCCGTGCTCTCCGCCGCAGGTGACATGGATATGCCCTACGGGTACCCGATGTTAGTATACCTGGTCCAGCCCGACGGAAGGCCCACTCGATGACCTGCCAGGGTCCATGACGCCTATGACGTTTCGGCTGCTACGAAGCCATATGGACACGGACTCCCAAGCGCACAAGACAGGGAAACCTCAAGACTAGAGTTTGAATACAACTTGTAACATACTCGTAATGGCACCCGAGACCTAGCCTCCCCATATATAAAGGATAGGAGGGTCCAACGAGGAGGACACGACCTACACACGCCATAACCCCCCGATAGACTAGACCACAATAGATCTACAGATCTAGAACTCGACTCATACTTTCGCACACGCATCCACGCCAGATCGAATCTGCGCACCCTGTAACCTTCGGTTCCGCCGTAATCAAAGAGCAGATAAGAAGGAGTAGGGTTTTCCCTCCGGGGGCCTGAACCTGGGTAAATCTCGTGTCCCCTGGTTGCTTGTCTGTTAACCGTGCCACGATCTCCAGCATCCCCATCTTCTCCAAAACCCAAGTCCATAACAATGGGCATTGACGAGATTAAACCTCGTCAATTGGTGCCGTCTGTGGGAACTGCAGCTGCTGATTGTGCGGTCGTGACGGTCCCGACCCGATCGATCTACAACTCCATCGGCAACGGAGAATCACCTACGATTTTCGGCTCGTCCGACTTCCTTCATCAAGATGCGACGGCAGGTCGAATTTCATTGAGATGAGATCTACGAGGTTGAGAGATTGCGGTTTTCAGCTAGCATCATGCGCCGCCAGGTTTGATGATCGGTCCGCTGCAGACAGTTTCAGCATATCGCGCGTGGAGTCCATATACATCCCGATTTTGCTGCAGAGATCAATGATTCCATCTGGTTATCAAGACCGATTGAGGCAACCACTCCGTCGAGTAATTTTTTTTGGTGCTACCTATATCATATGATCCGAAGGACACGCGTGTGAATCAAATTGAAGCTGTACGTACACGTGAGTTAATCACCACGCGGCTCAAGTTCCGAGGCAATCTGCTGTCGTACTAGTATTAACCAGTGCGCTACCAAAGAATCGAAACCAAACCCTCTACCAGATCAATTCCAAAGAAGACGAAAGCGTGATTTGCAGAGCTGCTGCTACTTGACGCCATGCTTTGCTCGTATGAAACTTGCGGCAAGACCTCCAATAAAGCCAAATTAGTGGACAAGACGGATCAGTTCGATCGTGAATTCAGCTGGCAAAAAAATCACTCAAGATTTCATGTGAAGATCAAGGGTCCTTGCGTGTGTGAATTTTCCGGCGGTCCACAGAGCTTGGCCGCCTCGATGACCGCCGCTTCATCGACTTCGTCCACCACGCGGCTCCATCGACCTCGACCATACGTACGCCCTGACGATTCCGTTAACCGCGTCGATTCTAAGTTCGGGGGCTACGCCAACTCCGCCGCGTGACCCGTTGTGATCTTCGACCCTAAGGACCTGCTGTACTTTTCGACTACGTCGACCTTCTGCGATCCTTGATTGAAGCAAACTGCTGCCACCATCGGTCTCGGTGATCCGCTGCCGCGTTGACTTCGGTCCGCCGCATCAGCTCTCGGACGCCGTCTCGACCACATCAACACCACGCTCGGGGGCTGCGCCCACTTGGCCATACGACTCGCGACCGTCGACCTGATGCGGTTTTCGACTGTGACGACCCGCTGCGGTCTTCGGATGTGGCAACCCGATGCGGTCTTCGACAAGCGACGACCCGATATGATCTTCAGCGACCACGACTCGGGGGCTCCCTCGACATCGGTGACCCAATGCGGCTTTCGGCTGCGATGACCTGATACATCCTTCGGATGTGGCGACCCGGTGCGGTCTTCGATCGCGACAATCTTCGGATGCTGAGCTCGCTACCATCATCAACTTCGGAAACCCGTCGCCGCTATGATTGTGGTTCGCCACGTCGACCACGTTCGCGTGCAGCCCGCTACAGTGTCGACTCCGTCCACGACAACTACCAACAAAGCTAAGTTTCCCTCTACTTAGAGTTGATTCCTTTTTTAATCGCACTCGAAACACTCGGGGGCTGCGCCCTCTTCGAGTAACCTAATGTGCCATTGGCTCCACGCACTCGAGCGCCTCGAACGCGACAGTACGAGTAGCTGATTCTGCCTGATCGTCGAATCCTTGAACTCCGAGTGCCTCGGCAAGGTACTGAGACTAAGGGTAATCAGGCTAACGAAAAGGCCTAGCATACAGTGCAAAAGTGTCGACTCGATCGGCACCAGAATCTTGCTATACAGGCCGAAAGGCAAATATTCTTTACAAGATACAAGTACTTCACAATTCTTCATGTTTTTCTGCAGCTTACAAGGATGTCAAATGCGCCGAGCTATTCCATCGGGTCCTCCAACGGAGTCGACCATCGCCAGTCACGTCAACAGACGCCAAGACCCGAGTCGAAGCATTCCTCGGATGACCACATCAATCATCGACAAAAGCGGCGCTGACCGCGTACCCGACAGAAGAAACGGTGTCGACTTCATCCGCAACGTCGAGTCCTTCCGGCTAAAGAGCCGCACCACTCCGCTACGTTGACTCCTGGCTCCTTACGCGTGAGACGCTGACTCGATGCACTTCCGAGTCAGTGGTTTATCCTCGCATGAGTCTCCACTCGAGTCTGCGACTCGATTAGACACTCGGGGGCTACTCCTATCAGGAGCGCTGGTCGCGCACCCGATGTACTTCCGGGTCAGCGGTACGCCCACGAGATATCCTACTACAACTCCATGATACAAGACTCGAGTTTCTGCCCGAGTCTACGACTCCGCCAGACACTCGGGGGCTACTCCAAACTGGAGCGCTGGTCGCGCACACACAAGATCTTCGAGTCCTACGCCGAGTGTGCGACTCCACTATGGACTCGGGGGCTACTCCCATAGGGAGGATTGATTCAAGCATCCGAAAAAATTGTGTCCTACGGACCTGAAGCAAACAATGGCTGAATTAAAGTCTCTGCTCGAGTCAGCAGGTCCATCTCGCACGGCAACCATGCCAACAAGCACCGCTCTCGCACAGAGCACATGGACCCCGCTGCACGTCGTGAGGTCACCAGAACCCTCAACACGTCGTTCATGGCGATGGACGGCAACGACGTCGTTACGCCAAAAACACCATAGGCTGTAATCATGGAAGCCACCACTTATCTCGCGTCCCACCCTCCTCTGGCGGACGACCCGAAGATGGCCTAGCACAAGTCCGCATTAGCCGAACTTGGGCTCATTGGAGCTGCGCTCCACGATGAGGCTCCTGCGGAGCCGAAAAAGAAAGCCACAGTCAGATTCAACCGCAGCCCCACACCCTCATCCGACGAGGACAAGCACGATCTGCCTCGACGTCGCAAAAGCCCAAGACGTCACATCATCGACTATGACGCTCGAAGCGATCTCGCTCAGTGCAAGGTCGACAAGGCGCACGCCAAACACGCATGCTCAACCGAATCTGAGGAATAAGACAACAGAGAACTACGTGGAGCCAGATGCTTCAGCAGATCCGTTTGGCGCACACGGATGGCGAGAAATTCCAATCTCCCTTCGGAGACTCCGAAATTCGATGGGACATGAGATCCGAAAGCCTGGCTCAGCGACCACCTGTCATCCGTCAAGCTGCACGGTGGTAACAGGAACACCGCCCTGCAATGCCTTCAGCTGCAGCTGACAGGCGCAGCTCGAATCTGGCTCAGTAGCCTGTCCTCAGGCTCCATCCGAAGCTATGAAGAGATGGCATACAGTTTCATCCGAAACTTCAAGGGCACCAGCAAGAGGCCAGCCTCGATCGAGAAACTACGGAACTGCACCCAACGAACGGGCGAATCCATTCTTTCGTACATACTACGATGGTACAACATCAAGAACTCCGCTGTGCAAATCTCCGAGGAGAGGACGAACGACGCCTTCAAAGACGGTGTCAAATGCCCAGAGTTCAAGGAGGAACTTGGGCGCATCAAGCCCAAGACGCTCGACCACCTCATGGATATCGCCAACAGGTGGGCAGATGGCGAGGACTCCCTCCACCGAGTACATTCAGACGACGAGGATGACTATGGCCGTAGGCGCAAACGCCGTAGCAAGCGGGAAGTTCGCGCATCTACGACGACCATGACGGACCTGACATGGTTGCGGCTGGCTATGCCGACCATCACAACGACAACAACCGCAACAACAGATACCGCGGAGACAACTTCCACGACGGAGGACGGCCCACGCAGACATGGCAACGTCGCAGCCATGATGATGCGCCCTCGGCATACGACGAATTGCCGGGTCCTTGCACCATCCACTTCTACATCGACAAGCAAGACGGCAAAAAGAAGGCCAGCCACATGCTGAAGGACTAACGCGAGTTCCAGAAACTCAGCGAGGGCCACACCCAGATGCGACGCCAGATCGTGAACCCTGGGTTTGGGCCCGCACCTGCACCAGGTGACATCTCCCACGGAGTTCCTCCACTACGACCCGTAGGACCGTCGAATCCAGCAATCGCACCTGCACCAAACAACGGTGCAGGTGGGTACCCACAACCAAAGGGAGCCTTGATGATCCAGAAGGGGCGCCCAACAAATAGGGTGCAAAAGAAGATCACCCGCCAAGTTAGCCTGGCTGTGACTGCTCCACCTGCCATCCCTGAGTACCTCAGTGGCTCGGAGTCCTGCATCACGTTTGATCGTTCGGATCACCCCCGCCAGATCCCTTGCCCAGGTCATGGTGCCCTGGTGCTCGAGGCGCAGATCGCAGGATTCAAGATGATCCGCGTCTTCATGGACGGCGGCAGCGGCATCAACCTGATGTTCGCAAGCACCCTAGCAGCAATGCGGATCCCGCTGTGCAGCCTGGAACAATCCGACATGACGTTCCATGGCATAGTCCCAGGGAAGGGCATATATGGCTCGACGTCATATTCGGCAAGCCCGAAAACTTTAGGTGCGAGCAGTTGGAGTTCGAAGTGGTGGACTGGCCATCACAGTACCACGCCATCCTCGGGCGCGTGGCATTCGCAAGATTCATGGCAGTATCGCACTATGCGTACCTTCTACTCAAGATGCCAGGACTCAGGGGCGTCATCATCGTACAAGGCAGCTTCACCCGCTCCGACCACTGTGACAGAGACTTCAACAGAATCTCCCAGTCATTCGGCATGCAGGAGGAGCTCACGAGGCTTCGAGAGGTGACAGACAACGGGGCACCGCCAGTCTCCAGGCAAAACGCACCTGACATGTCGTTCGACTCCACAGTCAACACGAAAAAGGTGCAGGTCCACCCAACGGACGCCTCTAGGACGGCGCTGATCGCCAACGACCTCAGCCCCGCATAGGAAAGCGCGCTCATCAAATTCCTCCGTAAGCGCTGGGAAATCTTTGCCTGGTGTCCTGCGGACATGCCAGGAGTTCCCAGGGAATTCACCGAGCACACACTCAACATGTTCCCTGACACAAAGCCCGTCAAGCAGTCGATCCGACGACTGTTCGAACCAAGAGCTGAAGAAGTTGAAATCAAGGTCAATAGACTGCTCGATGCTGACTTCATCCGGGAAATCAAGGAGAGCGAGTGGCTAGCCAACACTTTGCTGGTCCCCAAAAAGGACGCGGACATCCTGCGGATGTGCGTGGACTTCACGTCGCTCAATAAGCACTGCCCCAAGGAACACTTCCCTCTACCGTGGATCCATCAGATCATCGATTCGACTGTGGGATGCGAGAAGCTCTCCTTCCTCAACGCCTACTCAAGCTACAACTAGATTTAGCGGAAGGTCAAAGGTTAGGAAAACACAGCGCTCATCACGCCGCTCGGAGTGTTCTACTACAACACCATGCCCTTCGGGATGAAGAACGCAGGCGCCACGTACCAAAGGTGCATGCAGGCATGCCTGAAAAACCAGATTGGTCGCAACATCCAAGTCTATGTCAACGACATAGTCATCAAGACCAAGGAGTCCAAAACACCGATCGAAGATCTCCGCGAGATGTTCGATAACCTTGCTCACTATAAGATCAAGCTGAACCCAGAAAAGTGCGCCTTCGGTGTCCCATCAGGCCAACTACTTGGCTACTTCATCTCCTAGCGAGGGATCGAGGCAAACCCGAAGAAAATCCGGGCCATACTGACCATGGAGAAGCCGAAGAACATCAAGGGCGTGTAAAAACTAGCTGGACGTATCGCGGCACTGAGCAGATTCATCAGCCACATGGGTGAGAAGGCCCTGCCTTTCTACCAGCTGCTAAGCAAATCTGACAAGTTCGAGTGGATGCCCGAAGCAGACGACGCATTCGAAGACCTGAAGCGGCTGCTCTCCACCTCGCCTGTCCTGGTCATGCCAAAGGAACGAGATCTCTTGATGCTATACATCACAGCCACGCCTCAGGTGGTAAGCACCGTACTCGTGGTCGAACGACCCAAATATGGCAAGACCCATGGGGTCCAACACCCAATCTACTACCTCAGCGAGGTGCTGTCCCTAACAAAGAAGAGGTACCCTCATTACCAGAAGCTCACCTACGGCGTATTCATGACAGCTCGTCGGTTGAGCCACTACTTCCAGGAGTACCAGATAATGGTCATTAACGAGGCGCCATTGTCCAACATCTTAATCAACCCTGAAGCTTTCCCGGGCGATCAAATCTTAGGTCCTCCCTGACTTCCTCGTCCACTGGATGGAGCTTCAGCTGCCAGACACCCCAGACATGACACATTCATGGACGATGCACTTCTACGGCTCCAAGCATGAGGCTGGAGTAGGAGCCGGCGTCATACCGACGTCCCCGCAAGGAGACACGATGAAATACGTCCTTCGGATGAAATTTCGAGCCTCCAACAACAAGGCCGAATATGAGGCCCTCATCCATGGCATGAAGATGGCCAAGATTTGCGGCGCAACATGCCTAGTCATCTACGATGACTCGAACCTCGTCGTCCAGCAGACGATGAACGAGTGCGACGCCCATGCCGCCAACATGATCGCGTACCGCACGCTCTACAACTCACTCGAAGGAGACTTTGACGGCTGCGAGCTTCGACATGTTGGAAGGGAAAGCAATGAGGAGGCCGATAGACTCCCCAACATCGTCTTCAGCTGCTCACGGGTCCCACCAGGTGTGTTCCTTGAACAAATCTATGTACCCTCCATTAAAAAGAAATTCCCCAAGGGATCACCCGAAGAAGCGGAGCACTTGGGGGCTGCATCACCCGAAGGACATGGAGAACCCGAAAAACTCGACACCGAGGTTGAGATGGCCAGCCTGATGCATGTCATGGCAATCGAAGAAACATGGACACAACCGTACCTTTGGTACCTGATAAATAGAGAACTGCCTGATGACCCGATAGATGGCCGACGCTTATCTCGCCGGCCCAAGGCCTTCACCATAATCAATGGCAAACTGTACGAGCGCAGCATTTCGGGTGTGCTCCAAAGGTGTGTCACCATCGGTGAGGAAAAAACCATCCTCCAAGACATCCATGAGGGCATTTGCGTCCATCATGCAGGCATACACGCTCTAGTCGCCAAAGCTCTGTGAGCTAGATTCTACTAGCCAACGACCATGAACAATGCTAAGGACATCGTCCAAAGGTGCAACGGCTGCCAAAGGTTTGCGGACAAGCCACACGCACCAGGGTCGGAGCTCAGGACCATACCACTAGCCTGGCCCTTTCGCCCAATGGGGCCTTGACATGATTGGCAAACTACCCAAATCTTCGAAAGGCGGCCATGTCTACCTCCTGGTCGCAGTCGACAAGTTCACCAAGTGGATCGAGGCCATGTCCGTCACCAACCAAAGTGGCAAAACGACGGTCAAATTCTTCGAATCCATAGTCTACAGGTTCGGCGCTCCGCACTGTAGGGTTTCGCGGCATAGTAAATCAAAATTTTCTACGGATGCGAACAGAGGGAAGCCAAGATCTAATCTAGGAGATGCAAACAACAAGAGAGATTGGATTAGATCTTCATACCCTTGAAGATTCGCACAGCGGAACGTTCGTCGGAACGTGGGTGATGTAGTCGTACTCGCTTCTCCTCCTCGCGATCCGATCCGATCTAGCACCACAAGTGGCGATGCCTCCGTGAGATGCACACGTGCGGCACCTCGACGTATCCTCCTTCCTTGGTCCAGCAAGTATGGTGGAGAGATGGGTTGGATCTACAACGCGACGGCGCGGTGCAATTGGTGGAGAATTTCTGCAGCAGGGCTTCGCCTACAAGCAGTCGGGAGGGAGAGAGGAGGGCAGCAGGGCGGCTAGGGTTGGAGGGGAAGGTGTAGGGGGTTGGTGCGCCCCCAGCCCTCTATATATAGAGGGGTGGGCGTAGCCCTAGCCCCTCCCCCAAGCCAAGGCCGGCGGCCCCAAGGAGGAAGAGTGGGGGGCAAGGAAACCCCCCTTCTAGAAGCTCTATCTAGAGTTTAAACCTCTCTTGGCCGGATGGGCCCTATGGGGCCTTGTGCCCCTGGCCCAATGCGGCCAGGGCACTCCCTCATAGGCCCATGCCCCCTACCGGAAGGTGGGGCCACGTTGGTCCCCTTCCGGAAGGTTCTAGAAGCTTCTAGTACAATACTGATTAACCCGGAACAATTCCGAACTCCAAAAACTGCACTGCCTTATATGAATCTTATTCTCCGGACCACTCTGGAACCTCTCGTGATGTCCCGGATCCCATCCGAGACTCCGAAAAAAAACTCATAAACCAATTATCCAATCTATCCTAGCGTCAAGACACGTTAAGTGTGTGACCCTGCGGGTTCGAGAATATGCAGACATGATCTTCTATCAATAATCAACAGCGGGGTCTGGAAACCCATATTGACTCCCACACATTCATCGATGATCATATTGGATGAACCACGATGCCAGGATTCAATCAATCCCATATATATATTCCCTTCGTCTCGCGATATTTTTACTTGCCCGAGATTTGATCGTCGGTACCGTCATACCTAGTTCAATCTCGTTCACAGCAAGTACTTTACTCGTTCCGTAATCCGATATCACTTTGTGATTAACTCCTTAACCACATGCTTGCAAGCGGTGTTGATATCGATTACTGAGTGGGCCCGAAGTATATCTCTCCGACTTAGGAGGGACAAATCCCATCTCGATACATACAACCCAACAGATACTTTCCGATCACCTGAGAGACACTTTTATGATCACCCTCTCATAGGATGACGTTTGATGACCTCAAAGCTTTCTTCCGATACTAGGGAGTTGTATTATCTCATGGTCTAAGGAATACAATATTTGACATAAGAAAAGCTTCGCAAAGACGAACACGATGACACGATCTAATTGCTTCGCTTAGTTTGGGTCTGTCCATCATATCATTCTCCCAATGATATGATCTCATTATCAATTGACAACTCATGTCTATGGTTAGGAAACCTTAACCATCATTGATCAATGAGCTAGTCCATAGAGGCGTACTAGGGACACGGTGTTGTTCACAAACCACACAAGAATTAAAGTTTCCGCTTAATACAATTCTAGCATGGAATATAAACATTATCATGAACAAGAATTATAATAATAACATCTTTATTATTGCCTCTAGGGTATAATTCCAACAGTCTCCCACTTGCACTAGAGTCAATAATCTAGTTTACATTTGGCAACAATCTCACACCCATGGCACTGAGGTGCTGATCATGTTTTGCACGCGGAAGATGTTTAGTCAACGGATCTGCGACATTCAGATCTGTATGTACTTTGCTAATCTTCAGATCTCCATCTGCTATATAATCTCGGATTATATGAAACTTGCGGTTGATATGCTTGGTCTTTGGATGATATCTTGGTTCCTTAGCGAGTGCTATGGCGCCAGTGTTGTCACACAATATATCCAGTGGGTCCAATGCACTTGGAACCACGCCAAGCTCAGTGATGAAGTTTCTGATCCAAACTCCTTCACTTGATGCTTCTGCAGCAGCCATGTATTCCGCTTCTACGGTAGATCCCGCGATCACGCTTTGCTTGCAGCTTCTCCAGCTCATAGCTCCTCCATTCAAAATATAAACGTATCCTATCTGAGATTTGGAATCATCCTTGTCGGTGTCGAAACTAGCGTCGACGTAACCTTTTACGACGAGCTGTTCATCACCCCCATAGACTAAGAACATTTATTTAGTCCTATTTAGGTACTTTAGGATGTTCTTCACGGCTGTCCAGTGTTCCACTCCTGGATCACTTTGATACCTGCTCGTCAAACTAAGAGCATTGGACACATCCGGTCTAGTACATAGCATGGCATACATGATAGAACCTATGGCCGAGGCATAAGGCACTTTGCTCATAGCTTCCCTATCATTTACCGAAGCTAGACACTTAGCCTTGCTCAATATCTTACCTGACAACATAGGCACTGAACCTTTCTTTGCCTTATCCATTCTGAACCTTTTCAGAACTTTGTCTAGGTATGTACTCTGGCTTAAAGCTATCAGGCGTCTTTGTCTATCTCTATAGATTTTGATGCCCAATATATAAGCAGCTTCACCTAGGTCTTTCATTGAAAAACACTTGTTCAAATAACTCTTCACATCGTTAAGCATGTTAATGTCATTTCCAATAATCAATATGTCATCCACATATAGTACCAGAAATGTCACCGAGCTCCCACTCACTTTCTTGTAGATACAAGCTTCGTAGCAATTTGGAACAAATCCAAAGCTCTTGATCACTTGATCAAAACGAAGGTTCCAACTCCGAGATGCTTGCTTTAGTCCATAAATGGAACGCTCAATCTTGCATACTTTATCAGCATCCTTAGGATCGACAAAACCTTCGGGTTGCATCATATACAACTCTTCATCAATGTTGCCATTGAGGAACGCAGTCTTGACATCCATCTGCCATATTTCATAATCATGAAACGCAGCAATTGCTAATAAAATCCGAATGGACTTAAACATCGCTACGGGAGAGAAAGTCTCATCGTTGTCAACACCTTGAACTTGTCGAAAACCTTTCGCGACAAGCCGTTCTTTATAGACGGTAACATTACCACCCGCGTCCGTTTTCTTCTTGAAGATCCATTTGCACTCAACGGCCTTTCGGTCGCTAGGAGGGTCCACCAAATTCCATACTTGGTTTTCGCTCATGGATCCCAATTCGGATTTCATGGCCTCTAGCCATTTCTCAGAGTCTGGGCTCATGATCGCTTCCTCATAGTTCGAAGGCTCACTGTCATCTACTAACAAGACAGTTAAGACAGGGTTTCTGTAGCATCCCAGTTGTCTAACACCTGTAATGCTACTTGATCTAGTAATAAAAGGGCCACTTCCTACAAATAATTGTTGCATCATCATCATGTCATGTTCATGTCATCATGCCACCTTGCATTTGAGCATCATACAAAAACCCTTTTGTTTTGGTTCTTATCTCATATGCATTAATATTTGTATTTGCCTCTTGATATTGTATTTGGTTCTTGATATATTGTCAAATGCCCAAGTTGAATTGGGGGCATATCTCTTATTGACTCCACCACCTTTTCTTCACCACCTCATAATTCCACCATCCAATTAATATGAGCTTGGCATTTTAATTGAGTTTACCTCTAGCTCATGTGGGTTGGGTGGATTCCACTCATAATCTTTTGCTTGGCCTTTTCCACCTTTTGGAATGCATGGAATAATGCCACATGATTTTATGTTGTTTTCACAATATGAATACATGGCATTTATTGTTTGCATGGGCCATGCAAGTACCACCTTTTACTTGACATTTGAATCTTATTGTTTTGCTTGCATGGGTCACCTCTTTTCTTTTTCCTCTTTTGGCCATCTTGTTGAGCTTGTGTAGATCATGCTTGATCTAGTAAACCCACCAAACCCTCTAACCCTCTCTCTCACCCCCTCTAGCTAAACCCTAATCACCCCATCTATCTAGTCCCAATTACCCTCCCCCTCTCATCCTCCCTTCTAACCCTAAACCCCACCTCCCCTCTTAGTCAAGCCCCCTATTCAAAACCTCCTGGTAAAAGGTTCAAAAGATTTATGAAATCATAAAATGGTTTGAAAATTGAAATAGAATAAAAATAACAAACAAATAACTAAAAGACAAGATAAAAAAAAGAGAGGAAAGAAGCATATCTGGTAGCAGCCCACCTTGGCCCAGTCGCATCAGCCCAAGAGAAGCAGCAGCTTATCCGCGCGTCCACCTCCCCCGGCCCAACTCGCCTCCCCTGACCCAGTACCCCTTCACCGACGCCGTCTCCTGTTCTTCTTCTTTCCGTCGCCATCCCTCTCTCTCTGCGCAGGTGACGGAGCGGGCAGGTGGCCGTCTCCACTCCGTTGTCCTCGTCACCTCGCACTCGCCTGCCCCTCCTTCTTATATATCCCCAAGCAGCCTCCCAACCCTAGCCTCCCTTCTTCCATCCTCGCGCCGCCATCCCCACCCATATGCTCTTCTTTCTTCCACCATGGCAGGAGATCGATCGTGTTGACGTGGTGGTGTCCGTGTGGTGAAGCCAAGGTGGGAGATCGATCCGGTGGACCTCTACGTCGCCTCGGCATCCCTGGGAACTCACCGGCGCCGCCGCTGCCTGCTTCCCGACCCCGACCGTCGTCGGCCGTGTACCTCGCCGTCATCTCGCCAGCGCCTGTCTTCACCGTCTCCGCCCCCGGTGGTGAGCCTCTCTGTCCCCTCACCTCACCTAGCTGGCCTTGCCCGCCTCTGGTGCTCGCGCTCTGGCGCACGGGGCGCACGACACACCCTGCGATGGCGGCAGCGGCCATGTTGCAACGCCTAAACGTCCTCTGTTCCCGCGACCTTTCCCGCTGTCTCGGCCCTTCTCGATGCGTGTCCTCGCTTCTAACCTCTTCTCCTATGCCCCCTCTTTCCATTCCCAGAAGAATCACGCCAGTTTTACCTCTCAATCGCTCGGTTTCATCCTCGCCAGATCGTGTTTTCCGTCGTCGAACTGTCGGAGTTCGTCAGGCCGCCCAAGCAGTTTCTGCTCCTCTGTTCTTCTCCTTGCCCCGTCCGCTGCAGACCTCCGTTGGCGTAGCTCCAAACACGAAAGATGTATCCCTTTCGTCCCTCTGCATTTTTTGTTTTTGCGGCATCGCCAAAAACCCAAAGGCCTGCTCGCCATCGTCTCCCGAATACAGGGCTCAGCTGGCTGTTTTTGCGGACACTCGTTCAGTTCGTCAGGCTCAACTCGATCAGTTCCTGGCAGTTTGCACATAGGCCCCTGGGAAAACACACCCCCAAACCGTAACCCTTCCCCGCCGGTTCTTTTGTAAAAAGGCACCCCCATTATTTCTGTTCTCAACCCGTGGTACACCCCACCTTTGTCCCACGTGGCAGCCCAGTCAGCACCCCCGGGTCCCACCTGTCGGTGTCTAGGGCTAGGTTAGCCTGAGTATAAAAATGTTTTCTGTTTTCTGGATTCAAATTCAAATTTTCAAATCTGTTTAAACCTAAATGAATTCATAACTTATTAATGGTTTGGAATTTGAATTCAAACCTTATATGAAAAATGTTTAGTTTTTGAATTATAATTCAAATCTTTAATCAAATATTTTCAGAATTAATTTAAATAGTCAACCTTTGACTTTGACCCTAATTATTAATTTTGACTATAAAATAAATTTAAATTCATAATTCCAAATAATACAAATAATATATGTTTTTGAATCAGAAAAATGTGAGGATTTCAAATATGCTATTCAAATTACCTTTTGCACACTTTAAATTCCAAGTTGGGTAAAATTACAACAAAATGCCACTGGAACTTAATAAATTAATAACTTTTGATCTATAACTCCGAATTTAACAAATGATATGTCTAAAATGATCAGCTCGACGAGACCATTCTGTTTATGCTATCCATGACTTAAATTGCAGAATGCATCATATAAATATATAGTGTACAGAAACTATTATGACAACAAAATGTGATCCAAAACCTCATAAAAATGTTATTCTTGTCTTCCACACCTCACCCATGCCATGCTACATTATTGCCATGCAACTTGTGCATCATTCATCATGGCATGATTGTTTGCTTGATGCATTTTATTCCTATGCTTGTGCACTTTATTTATGTTGGCCCTTGCTTGTTTGGTTCTTCTTCCGAATAGACGCTGAGCAGGGGATATATCAAGAGAACCAGGAGCACTACCCAGATCCGTCTCTCGCTTCAACTGAGTTGCCAGGCAAGCACTACCACATGCTTGCATACATACAGTACCTATTGCCTCTATCTTATTCTTGCATCATTGAGTCGCGAATGCATTAAACTGAATCCTAAGTATTGCATAGCTTTTACTTTTAAACCCCACCAAGCTTGTTCCTCCATCCCATGAGCCATTACTACAGGAGTTGTTTGAGCCATGCGAGTCATAGAACAGCATGTGTAGGGTATGTGAGTGTCTGTTGGATAACGAGGTACCTAAACAACTTCACCTGAGTAGTAATGGGATAACTAATGAAAGTGGCACCGGTGGGCAATATCTGCTATTTGGTTTTTCTGCTCACTTGTGTCCTGTAGGACCCCGAGTACTTGAAACCTGTTCCTTGAATATTCGCGCTATCCACATCCGGGAGGCTTATGGGACCCCCCTGAGCCAGAGCTTGATTCAGTCTTATTTCTTGGGGCCACAAACTAGTTTGAGGTTTTATTTACGATCCTGTACTTATGCCATGCTTTACTGCTTTATTACGATTGTGCGAGGAGCACCTGTACTGTTTAGGATGGTGACCCGTTTTCGCGGTATCGACACCCCGAGTTTTCGGGTTCCCAGTCGTTTACAGCCGGCCCCACAAACCTTGAGTCCGTCTCGGAGCCGGCCAGTTTTGTTGCGGGTGTACTCCAAGGGGTGGCCCCCTGAAATATTTCTGAATCCTGTGATTGCTTTGTCGTGAAGGCCTCGTTGGGTTTTGATTTGGTTTTTCCGAGGTTGATCGAGTGTGTGTTGCTATTTGTGCAACCCTGCAGGGTAAAACTTTCTGAAAGCCGTGTCCGCGGTTATGGACGACTTGGAGCACAGTTTCTCGATCATAGACAAGCATAACTAAAGTACCGCTTTAATCGGACTAAGTAATTGACTAGTAAATAGTGCAACACTCATGGAATGGTTAATAAAATTGCCAACGGATGGGGGGGTTGTTCGTCCGCTTCCTCGTTGGTAAGCGAGGAGGAGGATGGATCTGATGAAATTACTGTTATAACTGTTGTCATTAATTCACGGACATCCGTCTATCTTTGGTTAGACGGATGGTTAGCGAGTATCTATAGAACTGCTAGGGTTTATCTTTTGCTGCAATTGCGTCACCCCAGGTTGTGTCCCCTTTAGAGGCATAAAGACTTGCTGAGTACCCTTAGGGTCTCACACGATAAATTATTGGTTCAGATGAACAGGTACACTCGCAGGACGGATACTGGGTGGAAGAGGCTGATGATGTGGGCAACGATCGTTCGGTGTAGAGATTCCGGGAACGGGGATCCGTGAGATCTGTGGGCGGGATGTGCTTATTTCTATGGCATCTTATGCCGATTTGCTTCTTATCCGTACTCGGACTTTGTTTTGCCGCTTCCGCTTGATACTCTGATGTGTGATGTATGAGGAATTATCCTAAAATATTATATCTATCTAGGTCATTTGAATCTTGCCGCATGGCGTTGCTATATTTCCTTTCTTTCTAGATGGAATGGCTCTGATGTACTTTTGTATGGTGGCTTGCATACATACTCATTTGTGTATGTAGTTGATCCCTTCGCCTGCCGATTACGCCGCCCGTACAGGTCCCGATGAATTGGAAGTGGTTGGGACGGCCGAAAGGTCTACCCGTGAGTGGCTTTTGGGGCCCCACCGTACTATTTCAACCACTACCGTTCATCCAGGCTTGTATCTAGGAGCGTAATTCACCGAGGTAGTTAAAATTGGTATCAGAGCCAGCCCGACCTTCAGGGTCTCAGCCAAACGGTCGCTGTCAGTCTAGCAAATATTTTGGTAGTTATGTATACTAGGGAAAAACAAAACGTGAGAGTAGGACTGCTTCCACTTTTCTTCTTACCCACCCACCCACCCTTTTCTGGTAAGGAAGTGCAACGTTTTCAATCCTCTTCTTAAAATTCAAACTAGGATTCACGTGTTCTGGGTTTCCGTAGTACCATAGGTTGTGTGTGTTTTGTGTGTGTGTGTGTAATTCCTTGTCTATCTGTTGCATCCAAGTTGTTATCTAATCAGCCTTTGGTTATCAACTGTTGGTACATTCCATACCGACATGCTTTTGCAAACCGACACGATCTGTCTTACTCTTTGTTATCCGACGTTATCTTGTTTGGGGTGTTCGTTTCCGTAGTGCTAATCTTTAGGTTCAACGTGAGAAGAAGGGGTTAGGATATGTGTTCCACTTGTTCATGTGCGGAGTAATGATCTGAGTGCGGGATGGAGTCGCGACCATACCACTACTCTTATCATTCGCTTTTGTATATTGAATCGGTAGAGTCACTAATCTTGATTCGTTATGTAATTTTGCGCATCTATTGGTATTTTAATGCCGAAATTTGTGGAAAATTTTTCTTTGATATATTTGTGTACCACACTCCTTTTCAGTCGTGTGCGATATGCTTAATATCTTTTAGGTGCTTTGAACTTTGTTGATATTTTAATATCATCTTAGTAAATTGTATCCTTTAATCTTGGTTAATTCCATTTTGGTACTATTTTGGATTATTATTATTCTCCATTATAGTGCTGACTTGTGTTTTATATCAATCTCAGGATGGCTCCACCACGCCGTTCAGATGAGGACATACCACCGGAATTGGGGGCCGCGTTGTCAAACATAGCCAATGCCTTGGCAGCAATGCAGCAGAACCAGCAGCGTTTGGAAGAGAGTGTTCGGAGGAATGAGTTTGCTCCACTCCCTCCACCTCCCAAGCGGGGCGACATCAAAAGCTTCCTGAAATTCAACCCTCGCCAGTTTGATGTTTCTGATTGACCACTGGACGCGGATGATTGGCTGCGTGAGATGTCAAGGTTGCTCGAGACTGCTGATGTTCCTGAGCAGGAGTGGGTGAAGTGTGCTACTCACCTTCTGAAGGGAGATGCAGCTCTCTGGTGGGAGAATTACTTGAAGGCAAGCTGCACTGGTTTTCAGCCTACTTGGGAAAGGTTCACTGCAGCTTTCAAAGAGCAGTTTCTGTCAGAGATTGTCATGGAAAGGATGAAGGAAGCTTTTCTCAACCTTAAGCAGGGAAATGATAATGTCAACACCTACATCAGGAACTTCATGAATCTTTCTCGTTATGGTGGCGATGAGGTATCTGATGACAAGAAGAAACAAAAGAGGTTCAGTCAAGGGCTCAATGCATCGATCAAGTATGCAATCACACATGCAAGGCCGGCATCTTTCCTAGAACTACAGCACACAGCTCTGCAAGAGGAAGCAAGCAGGCAAGTGTTTGAGGAGTCCAAGAAACACAACTGTGATGCATCAAGCTCTTCAGCTATGGCAGCTCCTTCTAAGCGGCGTGTCTGGGTTCCTAACACCCCACCGTCGCTCCCGGCTTCACCAAGACCTGCAAGCTACGCGTCAAGGCCACTAAACTCCATCACTGCTGCTCCCAGGGGCTACAACAACCATTACCCTGGAGCGCCTGGCGGAGTCCCTGGCTACGTTGCTCCACGTCCACCTGGTGTTTGTTACACGTGTGGAGACCCTGGGCATCTGAACTGGAACTGTCCGATGAAAAACAAAGCTCTTCCTCCACCCCCGCCAAGATCTGCGGCAAGCTCTCCTATGGTTCGTGCACCACCACCTCGGGCTCTCAACATCAACACCAAGCCCGGGTCTACTGTTGCTCGTGCCAATTGTGTCAACGCCGCTCAAGCTGAGCATGCACCTGGAGTTGTGATGGGTATGCTTTCCGTTAACTCAGTCCCTGCACGAGTTTTGTTTGATTCTGGTGCGTCGCATTCGTTTGTTTCTCACAAGTTTGCAAATGAGAATGTGTTAGCTTTGGATCCTCTCCTTAAGAAGTTGATGGTTCTATCTCCTGGTTCAAACATGAGGGTTGCTTATATCAGCCATGGCAATCAAATTGAGATTGGTGGCTCTTCGTTCTCGGCGTCCTTAATTCTTCTGGGAAATTCGGACATTGATGTCATCTTGGGCATGGATTGGTTGACGGCAAATGCAGCTGTGATTGATTGTGCTGAACGCTCGGTTTCTCTGAAGATTCCTGAAGGTCATATAGTCTTTTCTCCAAGTCTGACTCCTGCTGTCCAGCTTTTCTCTTTGGCGGCTCTCAATGATGATGCTATGGAAGCTATTCAGAGAGTCCCAGTGGTCTGTGAGTTTCCGGATGTTTTTCCTGAAGAGTTGCCGAGTATGCCTCCAGATCGTGAGGTTGAGTTTGTAATTGAGCTTGAACCTGGAACGGCTCCTATCTCCAAGCGGCCTTATAAAATGGGTCCTTCTGAGTTGGCTGAACTCAAACGTCAGCTTGATGAACAAGAGAAGTTGGGTTTCATTCAACACAGTACTTCTTCTTGGGGTAGCCCAACAATCTTTGTGAAGAAGCGTGACAGGACTGATAGACTTTGTGTTGACTATCGGGCTCTCAATGCTAAAACCATCAAGAACAAATATCCCCTTTCGCGGATTAATGATCTCTTTGACCAGCTAGCTGGAGCTGTGGTATTCTCTAAGCTGGACTTGAGGAGTGGTTATCACCAAATCAAAATTCGCAAGGAAGATGTGCCCAAAACAGCTTTCACCACCCGCTATGGCCTGTATGAGTACACAGTCATGTCTTTCGGTCTCACCAACGCACCTGCTACCTTCTCGAGGCTTATGAACTCGGTCTTCATGGAGTACCTGGATAAGTTCGTTGTGGTCTATCTGGATGACATCCTGGTCTATTCTAAGTCCAAGGAAGAGCATGAAGAACACCTTCGTTGTGTCCTCAACAAGCTTCGCGAGAACCGCTTGTATGCAAAGTTCTCAAAGTGTGAGTTTTGGCTGCCTGAACTAACTTATCTTGGCCATGTCATCTCTGCCAAGGGCATTGCAGTCAACCCGGAAACTGTGAAGACAATTGTAGAATGGCTTCCTCCTGTTAATGTCAAAGAAGTGCGGAGTTTTCTTGGTTTGGCTAGTTATTGTCGTCGCTTCGTTCAGAACTTCTCGAAGATAGCGAAGCCTCTTACCGATCTCCTCAAGAAAGGCAAGAAATACCTGTGGACTCCTGCATGTCAAGCAAGCTTTGAGACACTCAAAGAGAAGCTCACTTCCACGCCAGTCTTGGTTCCTCCGGATACATCTAAGCCTTTCCAGATATTCTGTGACGCCTCTTTGCAAGGATTGGGTGCGGTCCTTATGCAAGAAAAACAAGTTGTTTCTTATGCCTCTCGACAGTTGAAGACGCATGAGATCAACTATCCCACACATGACCTCGAGCTAGCAGCAGTTGTCTTTGCTTTGAAGCTATGGAGGCACTACTTGCTGGGCAACCGTTGTGAGATCTTTTCTGACCACAAAAGTTTGAAGTATATCTTCACTCAGCCTGATCTCAACCTTCGGCAGAGGAGATGGATTGAAGCAATCAATGATTTTGATTTGACCATCAACTACACACCGGGCAAAGCTAATGTCATGGCCGATGCTCTCAGCCGCAAAGCTTATGTCAACAACCTCATGATGGAAGAACAGCAGCCTCTCTTGTGCAAGGAATTCCGTCAGCTCAACCTGGAAGTTGTGGAACAAGGGCATCTCCTGAACCTTCTGGCTACTCCTCTCTTGGAAGAAAAGATTCGTTTTCGTCAGCGTGGTGATCCGCACACCAGAAAGATCACCTCCCAGCTTCAGCTTCCGAAGTATGAGTCCTTCCACGTAGATGATCAAGGCACGCTTTTCTTTGAACACCGGATGTTTGTTCCGAACTACCCGGGTTTGAGAGAGCAAGTTCTCAAGGAGGCGCACGATTCTGTTCTATCTATCCACCCTGGCAGCACAAAGATGTACATGGACTTGAAAACACAGTATTGGTGGCCTGGTCTGAAACGATATTGTGCAAAGTATGTCTCGGAGTGTGATGTCTGCCGTAGAGTGAAAGCTGTCCATCAGAAACCTTTCGGTCTTCTACAGCCATTGAAACCTCCGGAATGGAAATGGGAGAAAGTAGAGATGGATTTCATCACTGGTTTTCCAAGGTCGCAGAAGGGCAACAATGCAATCTTTGTTGTCATCGACAGGCTTTCTAAAGTGGCTCATTTCTTCCCCGTCAAGGAAACAATTTCTGGAATTCAGTTGGCTGAGCTCTATATCAACAGAATTGTCTCTCTGTATGGGGTTCCGCTTGAGATCAGTTCAGACCGTGGAAGCATCTTCACTTCCAAGTTCTGGGTAAGCTTTCAAAATGCTCTGGGAACAAAGTTGAACTTCAGCACTGCTTACCACCCTCAATCGCAAGGACAAGTTGAAAGGATCAATCAGATTCTGGAGGATATGCTTCGTGCTTGCGTCATCTCTTTTGGCATGAAGTGGGAGGAATGTCTTGCTTATGCTGAATTCTCTTACAACAACAGCTTCCAGAAGAGTCTGAAGATGGCACCATTTGAGGCTCTCTATGGTCGCAAGTGCAGAACTCTGATTGGTTGGTCAGGTGCAGGAGAAAGAATCTGGTTTGGCCCTGACATTGTAACTCAAGCAGAGGAGAAGGTGCATATCATTCTTGAGAACCTGAAGATTGCTCAAAGTCGTCAGAAGAGCAATTATGACAGGAAGCACACGGACATGGTGTATGCCCCTGGTGATCTCGTTTACCTTCGTGTCACTCCCATGAGAGGCACACACCGCTTTGGTATCAAAGGAAAGTTGGCTCCTAGATACATCGGTCCTTTCAAGATTCGTGGTAGAAGAGGAGAAGTCGCTTATGCCCTTGAGCTTCCGGAAAAACTCAAAGTCCATGATGTTTTCCACATCTCTCAGCTCAAGAAGTGCTTCAAAGATCCCGGCAGGACCGTGGATCATGAGCTAATCGATCTCCAAGAAGACCTGTCTTATCAAGAACACCCCACCAAAATCCTTGAGACCGCAGAAAGAAGGACTCACAACAAGTCCATCAAGTTCTGCAAGGTGCATTGGTCGCACCATTCTGTTGATGAAGCCACTTGGGAACGTGAAGATGAACTCCGTGCCAACTATCCTACCCTCTTTGAGTCTTCTTCTTCCTAGAATCTCGGGGCGAGATTCCTGTTTAGTGGGGGAGAGTTGTAGCATCCCAGTTGTCTAACACCTGTAATGCTACTTGATCTAGTAATAAAAGGGCCACTTCCTACAAATAATTGTTTCATCATCATCATGTCATGTTCATGTCATCATGCCACCTTGCATTTGAGCATCATACAAAAACCCTTTTGTTTTGGTTCTTATCTCATATGCATTAATATTTGTATTTGCCTCTTGATATTGTATTTGGTTCTTGATATATTGTCAAATGCCCAAGTTGAATTGGGGGCATATCTCTTATTGACTCCACCACCTTTTCTTCACCACCTCATAATTCCACCATCCAATTAATATGAGCTTGGCATTTTAATTGAGTTTACCTCTAGCTCATGTGGGTTGGGTGGATTCCACTCATAATCTTTTGCTTGGCCTTTTCCACCTTTTGGAATGCATGGAATAATGCCACATGATTTTATGTTGTTTTCACAATATGAATACATGGCATTTATTGTTTGCATGGGCCATGCAAGTACCACCTTTTACTTGACATTTGAATCTTATTGTTTTGCTTGCATGGGTCACCTCTTTTCTTTTTCCTCTTTTGGCCATATTGTTGAGCTTGTGTGGATCATGCTTGATCTAGTAAACCCACCAAACCCTCTAACCCTCTCTCTCACCCCCCCTCTAGCTAAACCCTAATCACCCCATCTATCTAGTCCCAATTACCCTCCCCCTCTCATCCTCCCTTCTAACCCTAAACCCCACCTCCCCTCTTAGTCAATCCCCCTATTCAAAACCTCCTGGTAAAAGGTTCAAAAGATTTATGAAATCATAAACTGGTTTGAAAATTGAAATAGAATAAAAATAACAAACAAATAACTAAAAGACAAGATAAAAAAAAGAGAGGAAAGAAGCATATCTGGTAGCAGCCCACCTTGGCCCAGTCGCATCAGCCCAAGAGAAGCAGCAGCTTATCCGCGCGTCCACCTCCCCCGGCCCAACTCGCCTCCCCTGGCCCAGTACCCCTTCACCGATGCCGTCTCCTGTTCTTCTTCTTTCCGTTGCCATCCCTCTCTCTCTGCGCAGGTGACGGAGCGGGCAGGTGGCCGTCTCCACTCCGTTGTCCTCGTCACCTCGCACTCGCCTGCCCCTCCTTCTTATCTATCCCCAAGCGGCCTCCCAACCCTAGCCTCCCTTCTTCCATCCTCGCGCCGCCATCCCCACCCATCTGCTCTTCTTTCTTCCACCATGGCAGGAGATCGATCGTGTTGACGTGGTGGTGTCCGTGTGGTGAAGCCAAGGTGGGAGATCGATCCGGTGGACCTCTGCGTCGCCTCGGCATCCCTGGGAACTCACCGGCGCCGCCGCTGCCTGCTTCCCGACCCCGACCGTCGTCGGCCGTGTACCTCGCCGTCATCTCGCCAGCGCCTGTCTTCACCGTCTCCGCCCCCAGTGGTGAGCCTCTCTGTCCCCTCACCTCACCTAGCTGGCCTTGCCCGCCTCTTGTGCTCGCGCTCTGGCGCACGGGGCGCACGACACACCCTGCGATGGCGGCAGCGGCCATGTTGCAACGCCTAAACGTCCTCTGTTCCCGCGACCTTTCCCGCTGTCTCGGCCCTTCTCGATGCGTGTCCTCGCTTCTAACCTCTTCTCCTATGCCCCCTCTTTCCATTCCCAGAAGAATCACGCCAGTTTTACCTCTCAATCGCTCGGTTTCATCCTCGCCAGATCGTGTTTTCCGTCGTCGAACTGTCGGAGTTCGTCAGGCCGCCCAAGCAGTTTCTGCTCCTCTGTTCTTCTCCTTGCCCCGTCCGCTGAAGACCTCCGTTGGCGTAGCTCCAAACACGAAAGATGTATCCCTTTCGTCCCTCTGCATTTTTCGTTTTTGCGGCATCGCCAAAAACCCAAAGGCCTGCTCGCCATCGTCTCCCGAATACAGGGCTCAGCTGGCTGTTTTTGCGGACACTCGTTCAGTTCGTCAGGCTCAACTCGATCAGTTCCTGGCAGTTTGCACATAGGCCCCTGGGAAAACACACCCCCAAACCGTAACCCTTCCCCGCCGGTTCTTTTGTAAAAAGGCACCCCCATTATTTATGTTCTCAACCCGCGGTACACCCCACCTTTGTCCCACATGGCAGCCCAGTCAGCACCCCCGGGTCCCACCTGTCGGTGTCTAGGGCTAGGTTAGCCTGAGTATAAAAATGTTTTCTGTTTTCTGGATTCAAATTCAAATTTTCAAATCTGTTTAAACCTAAATGAATTCATAACTTATTAATGGTTTGGAATTTGAATTCAAACCTTATATGAAAAATGTTTAGTTTTTTAATTATAATTCAAATCTTTAATCAAATATTTTCAGAATTAATTTAAATAGTCAACCTTTGACTTTGACCCTAATTATTAATTTTGACTATAAAATAAATTTAAATTCATAATTCCAAATAATATATGTTTTTGAATCAGAAAAATGTGAGGATTTCAAATATGCTATTCAAATTACCTTTTGCACACTTTAAATTCCAAGTTGGGTAAAATTACAACAAAATTCCACTGGAACTTAATAAATTAATAACTTTTGATCTATAACTCCGAATTTAACAAATGATATGTCTAAAATGATCAGCTCCACGAGACCTTTCTGTTTATGCTATCCATGACTTAAATTGCAGCATGCATCATATAAATATATAGTGTACAGCAACTATTATGACAACAAAATGTGATCCAAAACCTCATAAAAATGTTATTCTTGTCTTCCACACCTCACCCATGCCATGCTACATTATTGCCATGCAACTTGTGCATCATTCATCATGGCATGATTGTTTGCTTGATGCATTTTATTCCTATGCTTGTGCACTTTATTTATGTTGGCCCTTGCTTGTTTGGTTCTTCTTCCGAATAGACGCTGAGCAGGGGATATATCAAGAGAACCAGGAGCACTACCCAGATCCGTCTCTCGCTTCAACTGAGTTGCCAGGCAAGCACTACCACATGCTTGCATACATACAGTACCTATTGCCTCTATCTTATTCTTGCATCATTGAGTCGCGAATGCATTAAACTGAATCCTAAGTATTGCATAGCTTTTACTTTTAAACCCCACCAAGCTTGTTCCTCCATCCCATGAGCCATTACTACAGGAGTTGTTTGAGCCATGCGAGTCGTAGAACAGCATGTGTAGGGTATGTGAGTGTCTGTTGGATAACGAGGTACCTAAACAACTTCACCTGAGTAGTAATGGGATAACTAATGAAAGTGGCACCGGTGGGCAATATCTGCTATTTGGTTTTTCCTGCTCACTTGTGTCCCGTAGGACCCCGAGTACTTGAAACCTGTTCCTTGAATATTCGCGCTATCCACATCCGGGAGGCTTATGGGACCCCCCTGAGCCAGAGCTTGATTCAGTCTTATTTCTTGGGGCCACAAACTAGTTTGAGGTTTTATTTACGATCATGTACTTATGCCATGCTTTACTGCTTTATTACGATTGTGCGAGGAGCACCTGTACTGTTTAGGATGGTGACCCGTTTTCGCGGTATCGACACCCCGAGTTTTCGGGTTCCCAGTCGTTTACAGCCGGCCCCACAAACCTTGAGTCCGTCTCGGAGCCGGCCAGTTTCGTTGCGGGTGTACTCCAAGGGGTGCCCCCCTGAAATATTTCTGAATCCTGTGATTGCTTTGTCGTGAAGGCCTCGTTGGGTTTTGATTTGGTTTTTCCGAGGTTGATCGAGTGTGTGTTGCTATTTGTGCACCCCTGCAGGGTAAAACTTTCTGAAAGCCGTGTCCGCGGTTATGGACGACTTGGAGCACAGTTTCTCGATCATAGACAAGCATAACTAAAGTACCGCTTTAATCGGACTAAGTAATTGACTAGTAAATAGTGCAACACTCATGGAATGGTTAATAAAATTGCCAACGGATGGGGGGGGGTTGTTCGTCCGCTTCCTCGTTGGTAAGCGAGGAGGAGGATGGATCTGATGAAATTACTGTTATAACTGTTGTCATTAATTCACGGACATCCGTCTATCTTTGGTTAGACGGATGGTTAGCGAGTATCTATAGAACTGCTAGGGTTTATCTTTTGCTGCAATTGCGTCACCCCAGGTTGTGTCCCCTTTAGAGGAATAAAGACTTGCTGAGTACCCTTAGGGTCTCACACGATAAACTATTGGTTCAGATGAACAGGTACACTCGCAGGACGGATACTGGGTGGAAGAGGCTGATGATGTGGGCAACGATCGTTCGGTGTAGAGATTCCGGGAACGGGGATCCGTGAGATCTGTGGGCGGGATGTGCTTATTTCTATGGCATCTTATGCCGATTTGCTTCTTATCCGTACTCGGACTTTGTTTTGCCGCTTCCGCTTGATACTCTGATGTGTGATGTATGAGGAATTATCCTAAAATATTATATCTATCTAGGTCATTTGAATCTTGCCGTATGGCGTTGCTATATTTCCTTTCTTTCTAGATGGAATGGCTCTGATGTACTTTTGTATGGTGGCTTGCATACATACTCATTTGTGTATGTAGTTGATCCCTTCGCCTGCCGATTATGCCGCCCGTACAGGTCCCGATGAATTGGAAGTGGTTGGGACGGCCGAAAGGTCTACCCGTGAGTGGCTTTTGGGGCCCCACCGTACTATTTCAACCACTACCGTTCATCCAGGCTTGTATCTAGGAGCGTAATTCACCGAGGTAGTTACAGTTTCCGTACCACTCAAGAGGGGCACGCGACCTTATCGACCTGTGACGTTCAGTAGCAGCATCGTCCGAAGCTTCATGATCCTTATCATTAGCTTCCTCTATTTTTGGTGCAGGCGGCACTGGAACAATTTCAGGTGCTGCGCTACTCTCCAACTCAAGAGAAGGTTCAACAACCTCGTCTAGCTCTACTTTCCTCCCACTCACTTCTTTCGAGAGAAACTCCTTCTCAAGAAAGGAACCGTTCTTTGCGACAAACACTTTGCCTTCGGTTCTGTGATAGAAGGTATACCCAATAGTTTCCTTAGGGTATCCTATGAAGATGCATTTCTCCGCTTTGGGTTCGAGCTTGCCCGGCATCAACTTCTTGACATAAGCTTCGCATCCCCAAACTCTAAGAAACGACAACTTAGGTTTAGCACCAAACCATAGTTCATACGGTGTCGTCTCAACGGATTTAGATGGTGCCCTATTTAAAGTGAATGCAGCGGTTTCTAATGCATAACCCCAAAATGATAACGGCAAATCAGTAAGAGACATCATCGATCGGACCATATCTAATAAGGTTCGATTCCGGCGTTCAGACACACCATTGCGCTGTGGTGTTCCGGGTGGCGTGAGTTGCGAAACAATTCCGCTTGCTTTAAGATGCGTGAGAAAATCATAACTCAAATATTCACCTCCACGATCGGATCGTAGAAACTTAATCTTTCTGTTACGATGGTTCTCCACTTCATTCTGAAATTCTTTGAACTTTTCAAACTTTTCAGATTTATGTTTCATTAAATAGATATACCCATATCTACTTAAGTCATCGGTAAAAGTGAGAAAATAGCGATATCCACCGCGCGTCGAAACACTCATCGGTCCGCATACATCGGTATGTATGATTTCCAACAAGTCCGTTGCTCGCTCCATCATACCGGAGAACGGGGTTTTGATCATCTTGCCCATGAGGCATGGTTCGCATGTGTCAAATGATTCAATTTCAAGAGACTCCAAAAGTCCATCAGAATGGAGTTTCTTCATGCGCTTTACACCAATATGACCTAAACGACAGTGCCACAAGTAAGTAGTATTATCACTATCTACTTTTCATCTCTTAGCCTCAATGTTATGGATGTGTGTTTCATCCCTTTCGAGATTTAGAAGAAATAAACCATTCACAATAGGTGCATGACCATAAAAGATGTTACTCATATAAATAGAACAACCATTATTCTCCGATTTAAATGAATAACCGTCTTGCAATAAACAAGATCCAGAAATAATGTTCATGCTCAACGCAGGCACATAATAACACTTATTAAGGTTTAAAACTAATCCCGAAGGTAAAACTAAGGAGAGCGTGCCGACGGCCATCACATCAACTCTTGATCCGTTGCCAACACGCATCGTCACCTCATCCCTCGCAAGCCGCCGTCTATTCCGTAGCTCATGTTTCGAGTTACAAATATTAGCAACTGAACCGGTATCAAATACCCAGGCACTACAACGAGGGCTAGTAAGGAAAACATCAATAACATGTATATCAAATATACCTTTGATGGTGCCAGCCTTCTTGTCCGCTAAGTACTTCGGACAGTTGCGCTTCCAGTGACCCTTGTCCTTGCAATAGAAGCACTCAGTGCCCGGTTTAGGACCAGACTTGAGCTTCTTCTCAGCAGGGGCAACGCGCTTGCCGCCGCCTTTCTTGAAGGGCTTCCTTGCACCCTTACCTTTCTTGAAGGTGGGGGGCATGTTGACTATCAACACATGATTATTCTTTTTGATGTTCACCTCCGCTACTTTCATCTTAGCAATGAGCTCAGTGATCATATCAGTGGAACCAATCTGATTGTGATCAACTACAAAACTTTTGTAGCTAGGAGTGTCAATCTTGAGCTCCTCTGGAATCTTGCAGTCCAGTTGCTCAAGGCGTTGAGTGTAGCCCGTCATCTCAATGGCGTGCTCACTAACGGAACTCCCTTCCTCCATCTTGTAGTTAAAGAATTTCTTAGAGATCTCATATGTCTCAGAACGGGCTTGAGTCTGAAACATGTTTTTCAGCTCCTCGAGAATCTCAAAGGGCCCGGCGAACTCCTCAAAACGATTTTGAAGATCCGATTCCATAGCATACAACATGGCGATCTTAATCAAATCATAATCATCCTTGCGCGACTGATAAACAACTTTTTCATCAAGGACATAGTCCTTTTGTCCGCTAGCGAGAATGATTCTCAGAATGCGGAACCATTTGGTGAAGTTAGACCCATTGTTTCTAAGCTTTTCTATCTCAGCAAAAACGTTGAAGTTGAAGTTGGACTTGGCCATGTGATCTACAGTATTTGCAAGTACAATTTAGACTATGTTCATGATAAATAGTTCAACTTAATCAAATTACTAGATGAACTCCCACTAAATTCAACATCCCTCAAGTTGTTTAGTGAACACGATCCAAATTCACCGCACCTAATCCGATCATCACGAGAAGAGATGTGGTTTCAATGGTGGACAACGAAGTGTCGATCATATCATTCATATGACTCATGCTTAACCTTTCGGTTCTTGTGTTCCGAGGCCATGTCTGTACATGCTAGGCTCGTCAAGTTAGACCCAAGTATTTCCGCGTGTGCAAAACTGGCTTGCACCCGTTGTATGAGAGCGTAGACTCTATAGCACCCGATCATCACGTGATGCTTGGACACGACGAACTTTCACAACGGTGCATACTTGGGGAGAACACAGTTTTTATCTTGATCTTTAAGTGAGGAATCATCTTATAATGCTACCGTCGCGATCTAAGCATAATAAGATACATAAAAGGATAAACATCACATGCATATAACTTTATGTGACATGGTATAGCCAATCTTCGCGCAATGATCTCCATCTTGTGCGTTCCGACATGATCTCCATCACTCCACCATGATTGCCTCCACCACAAATAGCAACTACAACTATTGCTAACTACTTAGCGATAAAGTAAAGCTATTACATGGCGTATAAGAAGTTGACTCGCAGGTCATACACAATTATAAAGACAACCATATGGCTCCTGCCGGTTGTGTACTCATCGACATGCAAGTCATGAAACATTACAAAACATGATCATCGCATACAATATACACATCACATCTTGGGCCATACCATATCACAGAAAACACTCCCTGCAAAAACAAGTTAGACGCCTCTGCTTTGTTGTTGCATGTTTTACGTGTTGGAATTATGCCCTAGAGGCAATAATAAAGATGTTATTATTATAATTCTTGTTCATGATAAAGTTTATATTCCATGCTAGAATTGTATTAAGCGGAAACTTTAATACTTGTGTGGTTTGTGAACAACACCGTGTCCCTGGTACGCCTCTATGGACTAGCTCATTGATCAATGATGGTTAAGGTTTCCTAACCATAGACATGAGTTGTCAATTGATAATGAGATCATATCATTGGAGAATGATATGATGGACAGACCCAAACTAAGCGAAGCAATTAGATCGTATCATCGTGTTCATCTTTGCGAAGCTTTTCCTATGTCAAATATTGTATTCCTTAGACCATGAGATAATACAACTCCCTGGTATCGGAAGAAAGCTTTGAGGTCATCAAACGTCATCCTATGAGAGGGTGATCATAAAGGTGTCTCTCAGGTGATCGGAAAGTATCTGTTGGGTTGTATGTATCGAGATGGAATTTGTCCCTCCCAAGTTGGACAGATATACTTCGGGCCCACTCGGTAATCGATATCAACACCGCTTGCAAGCATGTGGTTAAGGAGTTAATCACAAAGTGAGATCGGATTACGGAACGAGTAAAGTACTTGCTGTGAACGAGATTGAACTAGGTATGACGGTACCGACGATCGAATCTCGGGCAAGTAAAATATCGCGAGACGAAGGGAATATATATATGGGATTGTTTGAATCCTGACATCATGGTTCATCCGATATGATCATCGATGAATGTGTGGGAGTCAATATGGGTGCCCAGACCCCGCTGTTGATTATTGATAGAAGATCATGTCTGCATATTCTCGAACCCGCAGGGTCACACACTTAACGTATCTCGACGCTAGGATAGATTGGATAATTGGTTTATGAATTTTTGTTCGGAGTCTCAGATGGGATCCGGGATATCACGAGAGGTTCCGGAATGGTCCGGAGAATAAGATTCATATAAGGCAATGCAGTTTTTGGAGTTCGGAATTGTTCCGGGTTAATCGGTATTGTACCGGAAGCTTCTAGAACCTTCCGGAAGGGGACCAACGTGGCCCCACCTTCCGGGAGGGGGCATGGGCCTATGAGGGAGTGTCCTGGCCGCATTGGGACAGGGGCACAAGGCCCCATAGGGCCCAGCCGATCCTATAGGGTTTAAATCGTTTAAACTAGAGATAGGGTTTCTAGAACAGGGGAGAGTCCTTGCCCCCCACTCCTCCCTCCCTTGGCCGCCGGCCCAAGGCTTGGAGGAGGGGCAAGGGCTGGCCGCCCCCCTCTATATATAGAGGGATGGTGCACCCCCTCCCCCCTACACCTTGCCTCCAACCCTAGTTGCCCTGCTACCCTCCTCTCTCCCTCCCGACTGTTTGTAGGCGAAGCCCTGCAGCAGATATTCTCCACCATATACACCACGCCGTCGTGTTGTAGATCCAATCTATCTCTCCACCATACTTGCTGGTCCGAGGAAGGAGGAGACATCGAGGTGCTGCACATGTGCATCTCACGGAGGCACCGCCACTTGTGGTGCTAGATCGGATCGGATCGCGAGGAGGAGAAGCGAGTACGACTACATCACCCACGTTCCGACGAACGTTCCGCTGTGCGAATCTTCAAGGGTATGAAGATCTAATCCAATCTCTCTCGTTGATTGCATCTCCTAGATTAGATCTTGGCTTTCCCTCTGTTCGCATCCGTAGCAAATTTTGATTTACTATGCCGCGAAACCCTTCAGTGGTATCAGAGCTAGATCTATGCGTAGATGTGTTTCACGAGTAGAACGCAACATGGTTGTTGCGGGCGTTGATGTTTTCTGTTGCAAGCCTCTTGTTTGTGTTCTTCTTATGACACGGGATAGTGAGATTGAAGCGGTCCAGGCCAACCTTACGCGACGTCGTTCGCGAGACCGGCTCCGCACTTGACGTGTGGCTTGTTCCACACATGCGGCTGGTGGATGTCAGTTTCTCTCACCATAGTTGTCATGGGATTAACACCGGAGTTTGGCAACCATAATATCACCGTTGTGGCTTTCCATAGGTAAGAATCGTTCTTAGCATCTACTCCCATAAGCCACGTAAAACATGCAACAACAAAGTAGAGGCGTCTAACTTGTTTTTGCAGGGAGTGTTTTCTGTGATATGGTATGGCCCAAGATGTGATGTGTATATTGTATGCGATGATCATGTTTTGTAATGTTTCACGACTTGCATGTCGATGAGTACACAACCGGCAGGAGCCATATGGTTGTCTTTATAATTGTGTATGACCTGCGAGTCAACTTCTTATACGCCATGTAATAGCTTTACTTTATCGCTAAGTAGTTAGCAATAGTTGTAGTTGCTATTCGTGGTGGAGGCAATCATGGTGGAGTGATGGAGATCATGCCGGAACGCACAAGATGGAGATCATTGCGCGAAGATTGGCTATACCATGTCACATAAAGTTATATGCATGTGATGTTTATCCCTTTATGTATCTTATTATGCTTAGATCGCGACGGTAGCATTATAAGATGATTCCTCACTTAAAGATCAAGATAAAAACTGTGTTCTCCCCAAGTATGCACCGTTGCGAAAGTTCGTCGTGTCCAAGCATCACGTGATGATCGGGTGCTATAGACTCTACGCTTACATACAACGGGTGCAAGCCAGTTTTGCACACGCAGAAATACTTGGGTCTATCTTGACGAGCCTAGCATGTACAGACATGGCCTCGGAACACATGAACCGAAAGGTTAAGCATGAGTCATATGAATGATATGATCGACACTTTGTTGTCCACCATTGAAACCACATCTCTTCTCGTGATGATCGGATTAGGTGTGGTGAATTTGGATCGTGTTCACTAAACAACTTGAGGGATGTTGAATTTAGTGGGAGTTCATCTAGTAATTTGATTAAGTTGAACTATTTATCATGAACATAGTCTAAATTGTACTTGCAAATACTGTAGATCACATGGCCAAGTCCAACTTCAACTTCAACGTTTTTGCTGAGAAGGAAAAGCTTAGAAACAATGGGTCTAACTTCACCAATTGGTTCCGCAATCTAAGAATCATTCTGTCTGGCGGACAAAAGGACTATGTCCTTGGGAAAGCGTTAGGTGACCCCCCTGCTGCAACTGCGCCGACTGATGAGAAAGCTGTCTATCAGTCGCGCAAAGATGATTATGGTGTGATTAAGAGCACCATGTTGTTTGCTATGGAACCGGAACTTCAAAATCGTTTTGAAACCTATCCCGGGCCCTTTGAGATTCTCGAGGAGCTGAAAACCATGTTTCAGACTCAAGCCCGTTCTGAGAGATATGAGATCTCTGAGAAGTTCTTTAACTGCAAGATGGAGGAAGGGAGTTCCGTTAGTGAGCACGCCATAAAGATGTCGGGCTACACTCAACGCCTTGAGCAACTGGAATGCACGATTCCAGAGGAGCTCAAGATTGACAGGGTTCTGCAATCACTCCCTCCCAGCTACAAAAGTTTTGTAGTGACTCATAATCAGATTGGTTCCACTGATACAATCACCGAGCTCTTCGCAAAGCTGAAGGCTGCGGAAGTGGACATCAAGAAGGATAATCATGTGTTGATGGTCAACAAGCCCTCCTTTAAGAAAGGTAAGGGAGCAAAGAAGCCCTTCAAGAAGGGCGGCGGCAAGCGCAATGCCCCTGCTAAGAAGAAGCTCAGGTCTGGTCCCAAGTCGGACACTGAGTGCTTCTATTGCAAGGACAAGGGTCACTGGAATCGTAACTGTCCGAAGTACTTAGCGGACAAGAAGGCTGGCACCATCAAAGGTATATTTGATATACATGTTATTGATGTTTTCCTTACTAGCCCTCGTTGTAGTGCCTGGGTATTTGATACCGGTTCAGTTGCTAATATTTGTAACTCGAAACAGGAGCTACGGAATAAACGGCGGCTTGCGAGGGATGAGGTGACGATGCGCGTTGGCAACGGATCAAGAGTTGATGTGATGGCCGTCGGCACGCTCTCCTTAGTTTTACCTTCGGGATTAGTTTTAAACCTTAATAAGTGTTATTATGTGCCTGCGTTGAGCATGAACATTATTTTTGGATCGTGTTTATTGCAAGACGGTTATTCATTTAAATCGGAGAATAATGGTTGTTCCATTTATATGAGTAAAATCTTTTATGGTCATGCACCTCTTGTAAATGGTTTATTTCTTCTAAATCTCGAAAGGGATGAAACACACATCCATAACATTGAGGCTAAGAGATGCAAAGTAGATAGTGATAATACTACTTATTTGTGGCACTGTCGTCTAGGTCATATTGGTGTAAAGCGCATGAAGAAACTCCATTCTGATGGACTTTTGGAGTCTCTTGATTTTGAATCATTTGACACATGTGAACCATGCCTCATGGGCAAGATGATCAAAACCCCGTTCTCCGGTATGATGGAGCGAGCAATGGACTTGTTGGAAATCATACATACCGATGTATGCGGACCGATGAGTGTTTCGACGCGCGGTGGATATCGCTATTTCCTCACTTTTACCGATGACTTAAGTAGATATGGGTATATCTATTTAATGAAACATAAATCTGAAACATTTGAAAAGTTCAAAGAATTTCAGAATGAAGTGGAGAACCATCGTAACAGAAAGATTAAGTTTCTACGATCCGATCGTGGAGGTGAATATTTGAGTTATGATTTTCTCACGCATCTTAAAGCAAGTGGAATCGTTTCACAACTCACGCCACCCGGAACACCACAGCGCAATGGTGTGTCTGAACGCCGGAATCGAACCCTATTAGATATGGTCCAATCAATGATGTCTCTTACTGATTTGCCGTTATCATTTTGGGGTTATGCATTAGAAACCGCTGCATTCACTTTAAATAGGGCTCCATCTAAATACGTTGAGACGACACCGTATGAACTGTGGTTTGGTGCTAAACCTAAGTTGTCGTTTCTTAAAGTTTGGGGATGCGAAGCTTACGTTAAGAAGTTGATGCCGGACAAGCTCGAACCCCAAGCGGAGAAATGCATCTTCATAGGATACCCTAAGGAAACTATTGGGTATACCTTCTATCACAGAACCGAAGGCAAAGTGTTTGTCGCAAAGAACGGTTCCTTTCTTGAGAAGGAGTTTCTCTCGAAAGAAGTGAGTGGGAGGAAAGTAGAGCTAGACGAGGTTGTTTAACCTTCTCTTGAATTGGAGAGTAGCGCAGCACCTAAAATTGTTCCAGTGCCGCCTGCACCAACAATAGAGGAAGCTAATGACAAGGATCATGAAGCTTCAGACGATGCTGCTACTGAACGTCGCAGGTCGACAAGGTCGCGTGCCCCTCCTGAGTGGTACGGCAACCCTGTCTTGACTGTCTTGTTAGTAGAAGACAGTGAACCTACGAACTATGAGGGAGCGATGATGAGCCCAGACTCTGAGAAATGGCTAGAAGCCATGAAATCCGAATTGGGATCCATGAGCGAAAGCCAAGTATGGACTTTGGTGGACCCTCCTAGCGACCGAAAGGCCGTTGAGTGCAAATGGATCTTCAAGAAGAAAACGGACGCGGATGGTAATGTTACTGTCTATAAAGCACGGCTTGTCGCGAAAGGTTTTCGACAAGTTCAAGGTGTTGACTACGATGAGACTTTCTCTCCTGTAGCGATGTTTAAGTCCATTCGGATTTTATTAGCAATTGCTGCGTTTCATGATTATGAAATATGGCAGATGGATGTCAAGACCGCGTTCCTCAATGGCAACATTGATGAAGAGTTGTATATGATGCAACCCGAAGGTTTTGTCAATCCTAAGGATGCTAGTAAAGTATGCAAACTTCAGCGTTCCATTTATGGACTGAAGCAAGCATCTCGGAGTTGGAACCTTCGTTTTGATCAAGTGATCAAGAGCTTTGGATTTGTTCCAAATTGCTACGAAGCTTGCATCTACAAGAAAGTGAGTGGGAGCTCGGTGACGTTTCTGGTACTATATGTGGATGACATATTGATTATTGGAAATGACATCAACATGCTTAACGATGTGAAGAGTTATTTGAACAAGTGTTTTTCAATGAAAGACCTAGGTGAAGCTGCTTATATATTGGGCATCAAAATCTATAGAGATAGACAAAGACGCCTGGTAGCCTTAAGCCAGAGTACATACCTAGACAAAGTTCTGAAAAGGTTCAGAATGGATAAGGCAAAGAAAGGTTCAGTGCCTATGTTGTCAGGTAAGATATTGAGCAAGGCTCAGTGTCCAGCTACGGTAAATGATAGGGAAGCTATGAGCAAAGTGCCTTATGCCTCGGCCATAGGTTCCATCATGTATGCCATGCTGTGTACTAGACCGGATGTGTCCAATGCTCTTAGTTTGACGAGCAGATATCAAAGTGATCCAGGAGTGGAACACTGGACAGCCATGAAGAACATCCTAAAGTACCTAAATAGGACTAAAGAAATGTTCTTAGTCTATGGGGGTGATGAACAGCTCGTCGTAAAAGGTTACGTCGACGCTAGTTTTGACACCGACAAGGATGATTCTAAATCTCAGACAGGATACGTTTATATTTTGAATGGAGGAGCTGTGAGCTGGAGAAGCTGCAAGCAAAGCGTGATCACGGGATCTACAGTGGAAGCGGAATACATGGCTGTTGCAGAAGCGTCAAGTGAAGGAGTTTGGATCAGGAACTTCATCACTGAGCTTGGCGTGGTTCCAAGTGCGTTGGACCCACTGGAGATATTGTGTGACAACACTGGCGCCATAGCACTCGCTAAGGAACCAAGATATCATCCGAATACCAAGCATATCAACCGCAAGTTTCATATAATCCGAGATTATATAGCAGATGGAGATCTAAAGATTAGCAAAGTACATACAGATCTGAATGTCGCAGATCCATTGAATAAACCTCTTACACGTGTAAAACATGATCAGCACCTCAGTGCCATGGGTGTGAGATTGTTGCCAAATGTAAACTAGATTATTGACTCTAGTGCAAGTGGGAGACTGTTGGAATTATGCCCTAGAGGCAATAATAAAGATGTTATTATTATAATTCTTGTTCATGATAAAGTTTATATTCCATGCTAGAATTGTATTAAGCGGAAACTTTAATACTTGTGTGGTTTGTGAACAACACCGTGTCCCTGGTACGCCTCTATGGACTAGCTCATTGATCAATGATGGTTAAGGTTTCCTAACCATAGACATGAGTTGTCAATTGATAATGAGATCATATCATTGGAGAATGATATGATGGACATACCCAAACTAAGCGAAGCAATTAGATCGTATCATCGTGTTCATCTTTGCGAAGCTTTTCCTATGTCAAATATTGTATTCCTTAGACCATGAGATAATACAACTCCCTGGTGTCGGAAGAAAGCTTTGAGGTCATCAAACGTCATCCTATGAGAGGGTGATCATAAAGGTGTCTCTCAGGTGATCGGAAAGTATCTGTTGGGTTGTATGTATCGAGATGGAATTTGTCCCTCCCAAGTTGGAGAGATATACTTCGGGCCCACTCGGTAATCGATATCAACACCGCTTGCAAGCATGTGGTTAAGGAGTTAATCACAAAGTGATATCGGATTACGGAACGAGTAAAGTACTTGTTGTGAACGAGATTGAACTAGGTATGACGGTACCGACGATCGAATCTCGGGCAAGTAAAATATCGCGAGACGAAGGGAATATATATATGGGATTGTTTGAATCCTGACATCGTGGTTCATCCGATATGATCATCGATGAATGTGTGGGAGTCAATATGGGTGCCCAGACCCCGCTGTTGATTATTGATAGAAGATCATGTCTGCATATTCTCGAACCCGCAGGGTCACACACTTAACGTATCTCGACGCTAGGATAGATTGGATAATTGGTTTATGAATTTTTGTTTGGAGTCTCGGATGGGATCCGGGATATCACGAGAGGTTCCGGAATGGTCCGGAGAATAAGATTCATATAAGGCAATGCAGTTTTTGGAGTTCGGAATTGTTCCGGGTTAATCGGTATTGTACCGGAAGCTTCTAGAACCTTCCAGAAGGGGACCAACGTGGCCCCACCTTCCAGAAGGGGGCATGGGCCTATGAGGGAGTGTCCTGGCCGCATTGGGCCAGGGGCAAAAGGCCCCATAGGGCCTAGCCAATCCTATAGGGTTTAAATCGTTTAAACTAGAGATAGGGTTTCTAGAAGAGGGGAGAGTCCTTGCCCCCCACTCCTCCCTCCCTTGGCCGCCGGCCCAAGGCTTGGAGGAGGGGCAAGGGCTGGCCGCCCCCCCCTCTATATATAGAGGGCTGGTGCGCCCCCTCCCCCCTACACCTTGCCTCCAACCCTAGTTGCCCTGCTACCCTCCTCTCTCCCTCCCGACTATTTGTAGGCGAAGCCCTGCAGCAGAAATTCTCCACCATATACACCACGCCGTCGTGTTGTAGATCCGATCTATCTCTCCACCATACTTGCTGGTTCGAGGAAGGAGGAGACGTCGAGGTGCTGCACGTGTGCATCTCACGGAGGCACCGCCACTTGTGGTGCTAGATCGGATCGGATCGCGAGGAGGAGAAGCGAGTACGACTACATCACCCACGTTCCGACGAACGTTCCGCTGTGCGAATCTTCAAGGGTATGAAGATCTAATCCAATCTCTCTCGTTGATTGCATCTCCTAGATTAGATCTTGGCTTTCCCTCTGTTCGCTTCCGTAGAAAATTTTGATTTACTATGCCGCGAAACCCTTCATTACGTGGCTTATGGGAGTAGATGCTAAGAACGACTCTTACCTACGGAAAGCCACAACGGTGATATTATGGTTGCCAAACTCCGGTGTTAATTCCATGACAACTATAGTGAGAGAAACTGACATCCACCAGCCGCATGTGTGGAACAAGCCACACGTCAAGTGCGGATCCGGTCTCGCGAACGACGTCGCGTAAGGTTGGCCTGGACCGCTTCAATCTCACTATCCCGCGTCATAATAAGAACACAAACAAGAGGCTTGCAACAGAAAACATCAACGCCCGCAACAACCATGTTGCGTTCTACTCGTGAAACACATCTACGCATAGATCTAGCTCTGATACCACTGTAGGGTTTCGCGGCATAGTAAATCAAAATTTTCTACGGATGCGAATAGAGGGAAGCCAAGATCTAATCTAGGAGATGCAAACAACGAGAGAGATTGGATTAGATCTTCATACCCTTGAAGATTCGCACAGCGGAACGTTCGTCGGAACGTGGGTGATGTAGTCGTACTCGCTTCTCCTCATCGCGATCCGATCCGATCTAGCACCACAAGTGGCGATGCCTCCGTGAGATGCACACGTGCGGCACCTCGACGTATCCTCCTTCCTTGGTCCAGCAAGTATGGTGGAGAGATGGGTTGGATCTACAACGCGACGGCGCGGTGCAATTGGTGGAGAATTTCTGCAGCAGGGCTTCGCCTACAAGCAGTCGGGAGGGAGAGAGGAGGGCAGCAGGGAGGCTAGGGTTGGAGGGGAAGGTGTAGGGGGTTGGTGTGCCCCCAGCCCTATCCCCTCCCCCAATCCAAGGCCGGCGGCCCCAAGGAGGAACAGTGGGGGGCAAGGAAACCCCCCCTTCTAGAAGCTCTATCTAGAGTTTAAACCTCTCTTGGCCGGCTGGGCCCTATGGGGCCTTGTGCCCCTGGACCAATGCGGCTAGGGCACTCCCTAATAGACCCATGCCCCCTCCCGGAAGGTGGGGCCACGTTGGTCCCCTTCCGGAAGGTTCTAGAAGCTTCCAGTACAATACCGATTAACCCGGAACAATTCCGAACTCCAAAAACTGCACTGCCTTATATGAATATTATTCTCCGGACCACTCCGGAACCTCTCGTGATGTCCCGGATCCCATCCGAGACTCCGAACAAAAACTCATAAACCAATTATCCAATCTATCCTAGCGTCGAGACACGTTAAGTGTGTGACCCTGCGGGTTCGAGAATATGCAGACATGATCTTCTATCAATAATCAACAGCGGGGTCTGGAAACCCATATTGACTCCCACACATTCATCGATGATCATATCGGATGAACCACGATGCCAGGATTCAATCAATCCCATATATATTCCCTTCTTCTCGCGATATTTTTACTTGCCCGAGATTTGATCGTCGGTACCGTCATACCTAGTTCAATCTTGTTCACAGCAAGTACTTTACTCGTTCCGTAATCCGATATCACTTTGTGATTAACTCCTTAACCACATGCTTGCAAGCGGTGTTGATATCGATTACCGAGTGGGCCCGAAGTATATCTCTCCGACTTAGGAGGGACAAATCCCATCTCGATACATACAACCCAACAGATACTTTCCGATCACCTGAGAGACACCTTTATGATCACCCTCTCATAGGATGACGTTTGATGACCTCAAAGCTTTCTTCCGATACCAGGGAGTTGTATTATCTCATGGTCTAAGGAATACAATATTTGACATAAGAAAAGCTTCGCAAAGACGAACACGATGGCACGATCTAATTGCTTCGCTTAGTTTGGGTATGTCCATCATATCATTCTCCCAATGATATGATCTCATTATCAATTGACAACTCATGTCTATGGTTAGGAAACCTTAACCATCATTGATCAATGAGCTAGTCCATAGAGGCGTACTAGGGACACGGTGTTGTTGACAAACCACACAAGTATTAAAGTTTCCGCTTAATACAATTCTAGCATGGAATATAAACATTATCATGAACAAGAATTATAATAATAACATCTTTATTATTGCCTCTAGGGTATAATTCCAACACGCACCGCATCATCACGGACAACGGTTCGAACTTCATCTCGAAGGAATTCCAGGACTTCTTCGAGGGCCTTGGCATCAACATATCACATGCCTCCATGGCGCACCCGTAGACCAACGGGCAGGTCGAAAAGGCCTACATCCTCATAGGCGGAGGCATCAAGAAATGCCTGCTCAGTCCACTCGAAATACTTGCAGCAGCCTGGGCAGAAGAGCTACCCTCCATCCTCTAGAGCCTGTGCACAACGCCGAACAACTCAACTAGCTACACGCCATTTTTTATGGTGCACGGAGCCGAAGCCGTGCTACCGACAGAAGTACGCCACAAGGCCCTGCAGGTCGTTTCCTATATCAAAGACGAATCATCGGCCGCACTCGACGAAGCACGCGACATCGCCGCAGCCCGCTCAGCGGTCTATCAGCAGAGCCTCCGCAACTACCACAGCTGTCGGCTGCTCCCAAGGTCCTTCGTCGAAGGAGACCTCGTCCTGCGACTCAAGCAAGAGCGGTCGAATACTCCAGGTGGCGCCTGGGAGGGACCCTACATCATCACCGAAGTCATTCCTGGTGGCGCTTACCGCCTCAAGGACGTCAAGTCAGGAGTCGAATACTCCAACCCATGGAAGGTCGCACAACTCAATGACTTTGATTTGTAAAGTACATACGGATCTCAATGTAGCAGATCCGTTGACTAAAACTCTCCCTAGAGCAAAACATGATCTACACCAGAACTCCATGGGTGTTAGATACATCACAATGTAACTAGATTATTGTCTCTAGTGCAAGTGGGAGACTGAAGGGAATATGCCCTGAGAGGCAATAATAAAATGTTTATTATGTGTATTCCAAGTATATGATAGATGTTTATTTTGCATGCTATAATTGTATTAATACGGAAACGTTAATATATGTGTGTTTAATAAACAAACAGAAAGTTCCTTGTTATGCCTCTCTCATAAACTAGTTCGTTGATTAACAAGATGATCACGGTTTCCTGATCATAGACATTGGATGTTGTTAATAACGAGATCACAACATTAGTGTAATGGTGTGATGAACATTCATCCGAAGTATAGCATTACGATCAAAGTCATTGAGTTTATATTGCTATAAAAAAACTACGAAGTAGTCCTAATCCTTAGACCATGAGATCATGCCAATCACTAACACCGGAAGAGTTTCTTGTTGACATCAAACGTCACTCCGTAACTGGGTGATTATAAAGATGGCTTCAAAGCTACTAAAGTGTTATGTTGAGAATCATGGATCAAGAGTGGAATTTGTTCATCCCGATGACGGATAGATATGCTCTGGGCCCTCTCGGTGATATCACATTGGTTAGCTTGCAAGCAAGTGATTTGATCACTAGAATGTTATATCACGGGAACGAGAAAAGAGTGCATGTCAGTAACGAGATCAAACTAGGTATGGATATACCGATGATCGAATCTCGGACATGTAATATATCGTGAAACAAAGGGATTAAGATACAAGCGTAGAAGGTTCCGACGATCACAGGAAAAGTCATCGTTGAATGTGTGGGAGTCAGTATGGATCTCCAGGTCCCGCTACTGATTATTGATCGGAGAAGGGTCTCGATCATGTCCGCATTATTCGCGAACCGTAGGGTGACACGCTTAAGGGACACTGGCATCCAGTTGGAGCAAATGTTTCATGCCGAAAGAATAAACAAGCACAGGAATTTATTTCACTAGATACCGAAACAGGTTTTTGGGTGAAATTGCATAAAGTGGTTATGCATGTGAAATGGAATTCTAGCAAGGGGTTATTTGTGAATGTTTTTCATTAAAGTAATTGACAAAAATCTGAATAAAATAAAAGAGTTTTATTTAATGAGAGTTTGCATTAAATTTGGTGGAAATTTAATGGGAATTTGAGTGGACTTTTGAGTGGAGGGAATTTAAAGGAATTTTGTGAGTGGAGTGTCCACCCACATGAAGAGGGGAGGGCAAGGGGGCAGCCCCCATGCGTCGGACACCCCCTTGGGGTTCCCCCCCTCCTCCTATAAAAGGAGCCCCTCCTCTCACTTGTCTCTCACACCTCCTCGTGAAGGATCTCTCACCCCCTCTAGAATTTATCCCCCATGGTCTCGGACTAGCGAGATACATGTTCCCGGTGGCTATTCGGCAAGAAAGGGTTGTGCTTCCGCTGCATCGCTGGAGCGAGGAGGCGGAGGTTGTCCGGTGTCTTGTACGTGTGTGCGAGCACGGATGCGCTGCTGCTTTGCGGCGCTAGGACTTCCTCTCGATCTTGAGATTGGAAAGAGAACGTCTAAATCAACCACGAGTTGAACTCGTTAAGCTTTGTCGGTCTTCAAGGGTATGTTCTCTACGGATATACATCCGCCCGTTGTTTGTATCTAGTAGATAGATCTTGGTACATAGTTCCCATCGTAGGAAAAAATTTTTCTATGCTGCGAACCCTACACGATCAGCCTTCGACTTCCACACATCCGCATGGCCTCGAACGCCAAGTATCTCCTTCTCCAGGCTACGGACACGGTCACGAAGAAAAACAAGATGCGACGCATCATCCAAAGATGGTCACGGCTGAGGGACAGTCGAAGTATCCACGGGAACCTCACCCGAAGGTCCCTAAAGGAAAGCAAGTAAGGGTATGAACATCACACACATCTTTGGTGACAGCTCTAAATATAATTTATATACATAGAAAGCCACTGCGTGGCACAAGGAGAAATTGTTCATCAGCAAAAACTTACAACAAGAGGAAGAAGATAAACTATCCTAAACTACTGCACCAGAGCCTAGGCATCAGCATCTGGAGTGGCCTAAGAGCCAGAGTGCCTGCTCTTGGCCTCTCCCTTCTGCTTCGCCGTGTACTCCGCCAGTAGGTCAATGAGCTTTGGCCCATAACGCCTACAGCGGGAGGCGAAAAGAGCGAACGCTACCTCTGATCCGTCAGGAGCCGTCGGCATCTCGGAGGTAACGTGCGGAAGATCTAGCTCCGCTCCTGAGGCCATGGCCATGGCCAACCCCATGGAGGCGCCGATGCCCTTCTGCTTGCTCTTGTAGGCCGCAGGGGCGTCCTCCGACAATGCATCCGCCAGAGCGTCGACATCCTCAAGAGCAGCACCCTTGGGAACGATCTCCTTGTAGAAGCGCCGGAGCACCCCCTTGGCTTTCACCAGAGAATTAGCAGCGGTACCGCAGCAATCTTCGACCACTGCGGTGGCATCATCCAGAGCACTCCCATGCTCCAGGGCACCGCGATCAAATGCGATGCCTGAAGCATCTGAGGAAAAGAAGAAACAAAAGATCTGAATAAGAATGCGATAAGGAGCAACCGAAAATTAAAAGATCAAATCAAACACAGTATACTCACCGGAGAAAGCCTTGGCCACAGCCATTAGCTTCTCGGCCACCTCCTTCTCGCGCGCAGCCGCAACAGTTGCGAGCTGCTCCTCGCGATCCGAAGCCTCCCGCTGCAGGCGCTCCTTGGCGTCGTCAGCATCAACCAACTCCTTTTGCAGGCGCTCCTTCGCCTCCACAGCATCTGCGGCTTTCTTCTCCGCTCGATCGAGGCTCTTTTGGAAAGCGTCCAGCCGGCAAAGAGCCACATTATTTTCATATGCAAAACATCAAGAACACACATGAACAACACAAGCTACATTCAAGCAACATAGGAAACAGACAAGAACAAGCAAGACAAGTACCTCGAAGCTGCTGCATGCTGGCCTCCAGCGCCAGATGCTGCTGGATGAGAAGGTTTGCGCTATGCACAAAGGGCTGCGAGAAGAAACAGAAGCAATTAAGAAAACATCATAAAAAGGGCTCGGGAGCTGCGCCCCTAAAAGAGCAAAACAATCAACAAAGCGACCCGAAAAGGGCTCGGGGGCTCCCCCAGGACGATAAAAGAGAACAACTTACGTGCTCAGACGGAGCCTCCGAAGGTCCAGGTGCAGTCTTCTGAGTAACGAATACTCGAGCCTCCCGCGGAGAGGGGTTCGGAGCATCGCCCCCAGAGTTGGCCACCGTCTGAGAAGGAGGAGCCTGATGGCGCCTAAGTTGATGTAGGAGCGCTTTGTTGGAAACCCCAAGAGCAAGGTGTGAAGAAGCACAACAGCAAGTCTTCCCTTGGTAGAGACCAAGGTTATCGAACCAGAAGGAGGAAGGAAATGTCACACAGGTGTTGCAAGCAACGCAGAGATCTGCACAACACAAACTCAAGACTTCGCCCCAACGAATTAGTGAGGTTGTCAAGCTCACCGGTTTGCTGTAACAAAGGGTTAAACGTATGGTGTGGAACGTAATGGTTTGCACCAAGTAAACAAGTAACATTGGAGGATGTATTGATGGTAAAGATTGGACCGGTTTCCATAGTTAACTAGAGGTGCTCTCCTTAGATAAACAACATGGCATGAAGGGTAAAAAAATTACAGCAGGGCAATTGACAAGAACTGAGCAAGGCATAACAATGCAATTACTAGTCAGAAAGATCCTATGAGATTTGATTGGGCAATACAGCAAGATACATAGACCGCCATCCAACTGCATCTATGAATAGAAGTCCACCTTCAGGTTATCATCCGAACCCCCTCCAGTATTAAGTTGCAAGCAATAGACAACTGCTTTAAGAAAAGTGTGTAAGGTAAACAGTCCACATGTTCCATGAATAAGAGACCTTTGTTTTCTCCCTAGTAGCATCAACACATCTACAACCGAAGAGATTATTGACACTTCCCTTGAAAACTAGAGGCATGAACCCACTATCGAGCAAAAATACCCCCTCTTGGAGTCACTAGCAACTACTTGGCCAAGATAAGTACTAACAACGGAGAGCATGCAAGATCACAAACAACACATACATGATAGAATCATAAAGACAAAACTATTAATCAAACCAACATAATAATCTCAATATCCATCGGATCCGCACAAACACAACATGCATGCTTACAAATAAATTAGATCTTGATCATGAACGGAGCTCACAAGATCTATACATGAAAGCACAAAGGAGGAGATACAACCATCTAGCTACTACATGGACCCATAGTCCAAGGTGGAACTACTCACGCATCATACTGGAGAGAAGGCCTCCGGGATGATCTCCCCTCCGACAGGGTGCCGGGAAGAACTTCAGATCCCCCCGATCTAGGGACGATGGTGGCGGCGGCTACAGATGGTTTCGTGGAATATTGATCGGGTACTCATGGTTTCTGCATCGGGGGCTTCTTATAGGCGAAGGGGGAGGCCGAGGTGGCGGCCAGGGTGGCCAAACCCTAGCCAGGCGCGGGCCCACTTGTGGCCATGCCTGGGGTGGGTCTGGCCCCCTTGGCTGGCCCCTCCGGCTCCCCTCTGGACTTCTCGTTCCCCACGGAAAGTAATTGACTTTGACGTTTGTCCCATGCAATTCTGAGAATATTTCTTTACTAACTTTTCTAAAACCAAAAACAGCAGAAAACAGGCATCTGGCACTGTTGCAACTTGTTAATAGGTTAGTACCAGAAAACATGTTAAAATCACCTCAAAGTGTAGACAAGTAAAGCAAAGTAGATACTAAACAAGCATGGAGCATCAAAAATTATAGATACGTTTTCGACGTATCAACATTCCCAAGCTTAACTCCTGCTCATCCTCGAGTAGGTAAGTGATAAACAGAATAATTTTTGAGGTGAACATGCACCCTCACAATAAAGATCCAACTATTTGCAAGCATTGAAAGTTGTGATTAAATAACTCTAAACATGTGCATGAAATAATGGAGTTCTAACAGTAGGACATAGTAACTATGCATGCAACATGGCAAGCTACAAACAAAGTTCATGAATAACATGCATTGAAAAACGTTTGTTTGTTTCACATATACAGAAAACATAGCATAGTGGCAATCATCTTGTCCCTCATAGAGTAGCTATATAGACGCAAAGGACACCTGCAAAGTTCACAAGGGTGACTAGAAACAAGTAGCACAAGAACAAGTAATAACACAATATGCATCAATTAATAAGCTTTGGAACACTACACACAAGATGACAACTATGCTCTCTTAATTGTGCCTAAAGTTAGAAGGTGGAGACTCAATAGTGGTAGACGAAAGACCTTTTATAAAGGAAGCAGGGATTACAAGTTTCAAAAAGAGCTTCCAAAAATTATGGTACTTGTTAGCTTTCAGCCCTCATTGCCCCTATCATAAGCATCTTGAAGTGGTTAAGGTTAAAGTGGCAAAGCTGGAGTATATGCTTGGCGAAGTATAAGTTGGCAATCTCAAGTCCCTTGAATATGATGGCCACACCTCATGGATACTCAACTTTGGGCCCAGGCAAGTTCTTGTCACTGTAAGTATTTGCATATCATTGAGAACCGCCAACGGGGTACCCCCTTGCACATGGTATAGGAGCTTTCCCATAACCAAAATGACAAGGCAAGCAGACAATGAGCATCTCAGCAATCTTTTTATTTACCATATGCTTAGCTTTTTATTGAGGATGCTTCATAGATAGCTCACTGTGGTGATGCTGCAAGTTTCCACCATAATTAGGCATGGCTTAGAATAGGGTCCCAGGCGTTTCTCTAACACAGAATACAAACTCCATGGACTTACAAGTTCCCACTTTATTTCACACCGGTGACATGCATAGACAAAAGAGCATGATATCAACTTAGTACAAAAGTACAAGTGCAATGTTGAAAATGTTCCCCGTGACAGCATGATTCTGCTAATTCCAACTTATAAGTGCAAGCATATACAACAAAGTTGTCATAATGGTTTAAGTTTATTAGGGGCAAAGAATAAAGTGTACCATCAAGTTCGTGAGGGCTTTAATCACTAAGTTTTCACATAACAAAACAGTTTTTAATTGGAAGATAGTTGAAAACAAGAATATACTTGGAATGGTGCAACACACCATGCATAGGAGTTTATAGTGGACACTCTGGAATAACTTGGTTTCTTGGGAGTTGGAAGCATGAGTAGAACTTACTCATACAAGTGGAGGCTAGCAAAAGACTGGGAGCAACCAACTAAGAGAGCATAATGGCCATAATCATGCAATTCAACAAAGCATACTAATCAAAGCAAAGAGTGGTACTATAAGTCAAGGACTAAATTATCATAGAGGCTAATGGTGAATTGTCATAGTCATAACATGGTGTAAGCATGTGCCAAGTCAACCCAACTAAAGCATCAAAGGAGAATACCATAATACTATGCTTTTGCATGCTAAAACAATGCATAATTTCTTCAAGGCACACTAAGCAATCCCAATTGTTTGGAACAAGACATGCTACAGCAATAATCACTAAGCATAATGCTAAAACAACACCTAGCATGTCATGCTAAAGTCTAAGTCACAGTCAATGCAAGCTCCTCTTGCACTTAAAGCAAGAACTTACTACTCCTTTCCAACACCAAGCAAACTTATTTGCAAAACACCACAGCGAGAACGCAGGTACAAACTTACTTTATTCAAGAAAACTAAACAACCTAAGAAGAGTAAACGAAAACTAAGACGCTTCAAGAACAACACAACTGTGCATGAAATAATAAAAACAAAGTGTCTAGACAGACCTGAGCTTTTTATTGATGAAGAAGGGGATGCCTTGGGCATCCCCAAGCTTTGACGCTTGTACCTCTTGGATATTTCTTGGGGTGACACCATGGTGGCATCCCCAAGCTTGAGCTTTTTTCCATTCTTCATCTCATTACATCATTCTCTCTCTACACCTGAAATTTTTCTTTCATACAAAACATCACACAATCTTCATTAGCAACATTAGTTTATTCAAAAGACATTAGACCACTTGGAAAAGCTTTGGAACAGCAAGACTTTTCACTAAAAACACAAGCTACTGTAGTAACTCCTTCAAAAATCTCAATTCACCTAAAGAGAACTCAAAAAGGAATCAATAAGAAGCAAATGCAAATAATGGCAGAAATCTGTCAAAACAGACCAGCAGGTAGAAACTGATTTTTTCGAACATCTTATGTTGCTCAAATCAAAAATTGTTTAACTAACGAAAGTTATCTAACAGACTGGGGGATTTATTCGTAAATTTTGAGCTCAATCCGAGTTACATAGACTCCTCACGAATTGCTTTGGTGGAGGACAGAAATCTATTTCGGGACAACAACTCCTCAAATCTTACTTCCCTCTAATTAGAGGTAATTCTTGGCACAAAAAGCAAACAAAAAGGATAAGGAGAGTTCATTACTGAAGTAATAACTTCCAAGACTCAAGGAAACTCTTAAGTTATCTCCCAACAAGTACTTTTCTTTAACGCCTTTAAGTTAGGCTTGATAGTTTGAGAAGATTCTCACATGAAGAGAGCATCAAGAAGCAAATTCAAAACACATTTAAGTCTAACCCACTTCCTATGCATAGGAATCTTGTAAATAAACAAGTCATGAAAGCACAAAACAACAAGTATAGGAAAGTAAAACAAGTGCAACTTCGAAATTTTCAACATAAAGAGGGGAAACTTAATATTTCTAAGATGCATAAAACCATGTTTCCCTCTCTCATAATAACTTTCAGTAGCATCATGAATAAAATCAACAATATAACTATCACATAAAGCATGCTTTTCATGAGATACAAACACATAATGTAGAGGTCCCAGCCTTTAATAAGGTAGAGATCCCTGTGTTTACAATCCTAGTCCCTGTATCAATAGCTAGCATCCACAATTTAAGATGTAATATCAAGAAACAAAGGTCATAATACAACTTTATAACCAGGAATAAAATAATTCATTACATCTTACATAGCTCATATGGCCATCTCATTACAATGCAGCAAAAATAACTATGTAGCATGGAGTCCTTCATCTTCAAAATGCCACAGGCAATCATGTTGGTTGTAGACTTGTAATCCTATTCAACACACTTCACTAACATCAAACAAACCTGCAACATAATAAGTTACAGCCACAAGGGTCAATACATTTGAATTGTATTGGCAAGTGATACTATGGTAGAGTAGTGGTATCTATCATCTATATGCATTTGGCTAAGTGGAGCTTAGGCTTGCTTTGCTCAAAATAGATTTTCCTTATCATTTGAAAACACTAAGTTTTTATTTGTCAAAATCACCCCAGGCATCTACCAATCAAAGATTGAAGATACCTTAACCCTTGTTCAACCACAAGTTTTTAACTTAGAAATTGGGATGAGGAGATCCTTGATAGCTTCCATGTCTTGATTCACAAATTGTCCATTGTCGGGGACACGGCTAAGTACTTAGATTTTACTCTCTCGAGAGGTGGTGCACTTTCCCCACAAGACTCGACATGCATCGAGACAAGATCTTTCAGAAGCCTTCCCTTAGACCAAAATGGACGCGTTCCCAAACCTATCACCCCCTACCACCAACTGTCCATCTGGCTAAGTTATTGCAATCTATATGATCCGGGCAGAGCCCATATTTCCAAGTGGCTGCACTTGAAGCTTCTCAACATTTGACATCTCAAATCTCTTTGTTCCTGGGTGGCTTTCCACAAGTGAGATACACTAGGGTAGGCCATAAATATGGGGCCCTGTGTAAACACTCAACATAAACCTTTCACACCATTCCACCCAGGTGATTCATTCACATAGTTGTTTTATTAATCAAAACACAAGTCATTGACTTAGAAATATTTCATAGCATGAATATAATCCACCCTTGATTTCTACTAGCTAGGCTAAGAATGATAGTAGTAGGAATCTTAACTTAGGGAAAATTCTACTAAGGCATCATCTACTAGGATTTCCCATGGCATAGTTAACACATAGAAAATTCCATGCAAGTCCTACTTAGAAATATCACTAATGCATAGTGAAAATAATAGTACAAAAGTATGAAGCACCACTTGACTTTTTAGTAGAGAATATAGATTCACTCCTTGATCTTGCAATTGTCACACTCTTCAAATTTCACTACAATTCAATCAAGCAAGGAACAATTTCGAAACTAACATTCAATCATTTCACCACATAAAATAAAGAAAACAAAACAATGCATGCAAGCATGCAAAAGATTATTTTATTTGGAAAGGTGGTCTCCAATATGCTATAAACATTTTAAAACACCTATTGGTCATTTATAAAAGTGGTAAAACCATTTAAAATCAAGTTAGTGAAAATGGCCATTTAAATCATTTTTATTTTGCTAGAGATGATTTAAATCAAAGTGATAATAACTAGTGTTTGACAAATATATTTTTAAACACAAAATGTTAGTGTTTATGGTTAAAAAGTGTTTTAAAACAATTCCATTTACAAAAGGTTTCACTCAAAACCATTTTTAAATCAAAGCAACATTTTTATTTTACTAAAAATGTCTTTAATCAAAATAATAATTTTCTAGGGTTAATCAAACACATTTTTAAATCCAAAACCTACTGTTTAGGATCAGAGAGTTTAATTCAAATAATTTTCCAAAGGTTTTACTCAAAAAGCATTTTTAAACCATAATCAACATTTTTATTTAACTAGAAATGCTTTTATTCAAAGATTTTTTCCTTAGCATCACAAAATATACTTTTACAAGTTGGTTTTTATGGTCAGTAGGTTCAAAATAAACCATTTGCAAAATATTTTACCCTAAAATCATTTTTAGAATAAATTTTAGACACAAAATAGGCCTAAATATTTTTCTGCAAAAACAACTAATTTTACCAAAGAAAAATACTAAACAAAGGGAATGGTTGGATATTATTCTTTTTCCTGATTCCAATGATATAAAATTTGTAAATTTTGGACGTGTAGATTTAAAGTTATGAATTTTACAAATCTAAACATCTAAAAGACTAGTTTCTGTTTTTAAAACAAATCGCTGGCCACGTGTCTGTATCCTATTGCCTGAAAACGGTTTGTTTGGATTGACTAACACAGAGCGTTGGATCTAATAAAATCGTGCGGCACAGATGATCTCGTACCCCTTCGATTAAATGATCTATCGTGTCGCTTGGATCTGAATCCAACGGCTCACAGCACGTAACCAAAGATGGGCGGCGCTGGCGCGACGGTGAGCGGCGGCGGCGCTCTGGCGGTGGAGTTTGCAATGAATTAGGAAGAGCGGGAGAGGAAGGAGAGCATTACCGAACTCGCCATGACGTGTTGGATCTCGAGGTGGTCGTTGTAGGGGCAGGGGCACACGGTGGCGTCGGGGATTGCTCGCCGGAGTCACTCCTGACATCGGGCTCGTCCTGTTGTTGACGGGGGCGAGGCTAAGAGGCATCAGAAGGAGAGGCAGAGAGTCAGTTATACACGAGAGATTGAGGAGAGCGTAGGAGTATCATTCAGATAGAGAGGGGAGGACGTGGCTTACGAGGAGACGTCGCTGAAATCGAAGTAGTCGACGGCGACGCTCTGTTGAAGTCGAAGCCGAGCTTCTGTAGCTTGCGCGGGCGAGTGGGAGGCACTGGCAGGTGTGCCTGAGGCTGGGGATCAAACTAGTGTGGGCTAGGGGCTAGGATAGGGTCGGGGCTCGCCGAAATTTGACAGGGAGCCCGTCGGAGTAGTGAGTGTTGTGAGTAGAAATGAGGGTTGCCTGGTGGCTCTGGTGGGATGGCATCTGAGGGGAAAGAGAGAGGGGGAGGAGGCGATTAAATGGGCGAGGTCCGGGGCTAAATCAACATGGCATTAAGGTGAATTTTATTTGCGAAATCAAAGCCAGAAACGGCGAGGAGAGGGGAAGGAAGTGGTCGTGGGTGGGGAAGATGATGCTGATGTGGCGTGGGCCCGGTGCGTCAGTGAGCTGAGAGGGTAGGGCTGCGGGTAAGAAAACGATTCAGGGAGAGAGAGGTGGGCTGCGAGTTGGGCCTTTTGGGCTAGCTGGGCTGAGTTGGTTTTTCGTATTTTTTCTTTCTGATTCTTTTTCTTTTTCTGATTTATTTTTCTGTTTTGAATTTATTCAAATGATTCAAACACTTGTTTGAATTCAAATATCTATCAAAACTTTTCAGTAGGTTACTACTGTTTATCAATGTATTTAAAATTCCATTTTTTAGAATAATTCAAATATTCCTTTTATGTTTTATTATATATTTAAAATAGACACTTGAACTTATGTAAATAAGATTTTAAATATATTTTCAAACTTCTATTTGAATTCTAATTTTTACCAAATCTTTTTATTAGGTTTTATTTATTCATTAGTGCAATTAATTCACTTTGAATTATCAAAAATATTTTAATATGATTTATTAATCATTTAAATTGGGCATTTGCCTTTATTTAAATAAAATCAAATATGGTTTTAATCCCATATAAATTTTATTCAAATAATTATTTTATTACATTTAAGTTAATTAGATAACTTTTTAATCCACTTTGGGAAATTTCTATTCATTATTTTCTCATGATTTAATTATTTATTTACATTAGGGATTTTACCTTTATTCAAATATAACTAGAATATGGTTTAATTCCATATACTTTTATTTGATTATTCTTTATCCCTTTATTTTATTTGGATTATATTTATTCCATTTTCTTATGGATTTAATTCAAGGTTTAAATTGTCTTCTAAATAAATTTATTGGGATTTATTTTTTAGGCAAATTTTCTTTATTTAAATAAAATTGAATATTGTTCATTCCTTATGATTTAATCCTTTTCTCCTTTTTATTAGTCAATAACTTTCATTTTTTTATGTATTTGGCTAAGATTTAATTTGGCTTTTAAATATTCCTTATTTATTTCTTTCTTTGTCTTATAAAATCCATATCTTTTTATTTATAGATCCAAAATTGGTGATTCCAATTTGTATAACTTTATTTAATATTTGTTTATCTTTTTAAATCCTTTTAGGATCACTTTGCTCAAGATTTGGTATGGATCTTTGATATGGGCTTTATTAGCTTTAGAAATTATTTCCTTAAACCTTATTAAATTCATAAGTTTTTATCCATGGCTCCATATTGAATGAAACCAATTTCTATGTTTTATAATATTTTTTGTTTATCATTTTTGATCATTTATAAATGTTTGTTGCTGAATTTTTATATGGATCAATTCCATAGTCTTAGAGAGATCTTGGAAACGATTTTCTTCCATTAGGGTATTAGGGTGTTGGTTTAACTTTTCCAAAGGTTTAAATTTCAAGATACATTCATTAAGAATGCATTTCACTTGATTTGAAATTTGTTGGATTCCATTTATTCAAATTTGTTCAAGAAGAGTTTTAATGTTTCCATTTAGAAGAAAAAAGTTTCTTTTCACCCTAAATTTCAACCATTATTTATTTTATTTATTTATTTATTTTTCACATTTCAAAATTTGGAAAATTTTGGGATGTGAAAGGCTACCACCCTTAAAAGAAATCTCGTCCCGATATTTGGGAAGGCTAGAGGTTATAAGTTGGCTTCAAGGCAACTAGGGTACTACCACCCTTAAAAAGGTTTTCAACTAGATTACATCTTGGCTTACTTGGGATATTGATGTATCTTCTCTCGACAGTTGCTTGCATAATGTCCTAGCTCTTTGCATTTTAAACACATCACTTGGCTAATATCCTTCTTTTCCTTTGGTATCATTGCCTCTTGTTTTTTTCCTTGGTTCTTCTTCTTTTCTGGGCATTCACTGGCATAGTCCCATCTCTTTGCAACTGTAACATTGCACTTAGCTTTTGTCCTTCTTCTTATTTTTGGGTCTCTCCAAAGCTAGGAGTTCTTCTAGTTCATGTTCTTCATATCTCACCTCAAAGGTGGGAAATCTTTCTCTCTTCTTGGGGAAGTCACTAGAGATGTGTCCTTCTTCTCCACAAGAGTAGCAACACTTGGTGATCACTTTGGATGTGGCTCTATGATCCATGGTTCTGACTTTGCCTTCATCCTTCTTGGTAGAGGTTGTTCCTTTATGGAGGTTTCCAAACATTTGATGAATTCCATCTTGTTTCATTTGTTGAACTATAGGATAGATGGGGCATTGGATAGGGACATGATAATTTCCTTCACATAGGAAACAAGTCACTTGAGATGTGGGGCATTGTTTAGTTGGATGTTTCTCTTCACAATTAGGGCATTGGTCCATATGCTCTTTGTAAGAGTGTTCTATGTCTCGACAAATATTGCAAGCTTGAGTTCCTTCTATAATATCATCCTTGATATCATTGTTGTCACAATCTCCTTGGAAAAGGTTGTTTCTCATGTTGATCATTTGATTTGTCATCCTTTGCAACAATTGGGATTGGATTTCCAAAAACGTTTGCATGGTTGGGTCTATATCATTGTTGTTGGCTAAAAACTGAGTTGTCACTTGATTCAACTGGGCTTGGGTTGCTAGAAGTTGTTCTCTCATGTGCATCTCTTGGTTGTTGTTGTCACCATTATTGATGTTGGAGTCTCTTGGAGAATTCATCGGTTTGGGTTGGATTGGGATTAGAATAGGAAAAATATTCTAGAGGAAGAATTCTACTCACACACAACAATTCACACAAGCAATGTGCAAGCAATCACAATCAAACATTCCACTCAAAAAACAAGGTTCAAGCACATTTTTAGGCAACAAAATATTTTTGCTACACCACATAAGTTAGTGTGTTTGATCTAAACTAAACATTAGTATGGTGGTCCAGCTATATGGTTCACTTGAGATCATTCCGTTCTTCTTAGTTGTTTCTTCTTGTATGAGATCATGGTTTCCTTGGAAAAATTCTTGCATCTTGGTCACAAATCTTCAAAGGTGATGATGGTTCCTTCCAAGTTGTGTTTCCTTAGTCTCCAAGTCTTGAGTAATATTTCTTGTCTCTCTTGTAGTCCTTAGTGATGTCCAAGTTGAAGTCCTTGGTGAAACTAAACTTGAAGTCATTGGTGTTGGTGAAGTCTTTGCTCAAGTTGATATCTTTGCTCATGTTGAGGTTTTTGTCCACTAAGTTGAAAAGGAAGAGATGTAGAATAAAACCAAAAAGGTTGAGGAAAGAGTTACAAGATTGTTTGTAAATAATTTTGAACAAATACAACTCCTATTTTTCTAAGGGGTTTTGTCCAATCCTAGGGTTACAATCCTACAGGCAACACATTGATCTGATACCATATGTAAAGGGTCCCAACCTTTAATAAGGTAGAGATCCCTGTGTTTACAATGCTAGTCCCTGGATCAATAGCTAGCACCCACAATTTAAGATGTAATATCAAGAAACAAAGGTCATAATACAACTTTATAACCAAGAATAAAATAATTCATTACATATTACATAGCTCATATGGCCAGCTCATTACAATGCATCAGAAATAACTATGTAGCATGGAGTCCTTCATCTTCAAAATGCCACATGCAATCATGTTGGTTGTATACTTGTAATCCTATTTAACACACTTCACTAACATCAAACAAACCTTCAACATAATAAGTTAAAGCCACAAGGGTCAATACATTTGAATTGTATTGGCAAGTGATACTATGGTAGAGTAGTGGTATCTATCATCTATATGCATTTGGCTAAGTGGAGCTTAGGCTTGCTTTGCTCAAAATAGATTTTCCTTATCATTTGAAAACACTAAGTTTTTATTTGTCAAAATCACCCAAGGCATCTACCAATCAAAGATTGAAGATCCTTTAACCCTTGTTCAACCACAAGTTTTTAACTTAGAAATTGGGATGAGGAGATCCTTGATAGCTTCCATGTCTTGATACTCAAATTGTCCATTGCCGGGGACACGGCTAAGTACTTAGATTTTACTCTCTCGAGAGGTGGTGCACTTTCCCCACAAGACTCGACATGCATCTAGGGGGTAGGATAGGGTTGAGGCTCGCCAAAATTTGACAGGGAGCTCGTCGGAGCAGTGAGTGTTGTGAGTAGAAATTAGGGAAGCCTGGTGGCTCCGGTGGGATGTGATCTGAGGGGATAGAGAGAGGGGGAGGAGGCGATTAAATGGGTGAGGTCGGGGGGCTGAATCAACGCGGCATTAAGGTGAATTTAATCTGTGAAATCAAAGCCAGAAACGGCAAGGAGAGGGGAAGGAAGTGGTCGCGGGTGGGGAAGATGATGCAGATGTGACGTGGGGCCGGTGCGTCAGTGAGTTGAGAGGGTAGGGCTGCGGGTAAGAAAATGATTCAGCGAGAGAGAGGTGGGCTGCGAGTTGGGACTGTTGGGCTAGCTGGGCTAGGTTGGTTTTTCTTATTTTTTCTTTCTGATTCTTTTTTGATTTCTTTTTCTGTTTTGAATTGATTCAAATGATTCAAACACTTGTTTGAATTCAAATATCTATCAAAACTTTTCAGTAGGTTACTACTGTTTACTAATGTATTTAAAATTCCATTTTTTAAAATAATTCAAATATTCCTTTTATGGTTTATTATATATTTAAAATAGACACTTGTCCTTATTTAAATAAGATTTTAAATATATTTTCAAACTTCTATTTGAATTCTAATTTTTACCAAACCTTTTTCATTAGGTTTTATTTATTCATTAGTACAATTAATTCACTTTGAATTATCTAAAATATATTAATATGATTTATTGATCATTTAAATTGGGCATTTGTCTTTATTTAAATAAAATAAAATATGGTTTTAATCCCATATAAATTTTATTCAAATAATTATTTTATTACATTTAAGTTAATTAGATAACTTTTTAATCCACTTTGGGAAATTTCTATTTATTATTTTCTCATGATTTAATTATTTATTTACATTAGGGATTTTACCTTTATTCAAATATATTTAGAATATGGTTTAATTCCATATACTTTTATTTGATTATTCTTTATCCATTTATTTTATTTGGATTTGGATTATATTTATTCCATTTGCTTATGGATTTATTTCAAGGTTTAAATTGTCTTCTAAATAATTTTATTGGGATTTATTATTTAGGCAAATTGTCTTTATTTAAATAAAATTGAATATTCTTCAATCTTTATGATTTAATCCTTCAATCCTTTTTATTATTCAATAACTTTCATTTGTTTTTGGATTTGGCTAAGATTTAATTTGGCTTTTAAATATTCCTTATTTATTTCTTTCTTTGTCTTATAAAATCCATATCTTTTTATTTATAGATCCAAAATTGGTGATTCCAATTTGTATAACTTTATTTAATATTTGTTTATCTTTTTACTTTTAGGATCACTTTACTCAAGATTTGGTATGGATCTTTGATAGGGGATTTATTAGCTTTAGAAATTATTTCCTTAAACCTTATTGAATTCATAAGTTTTTATCCATGGCTCCATATTGAATGAAACTAGTTTCTATGGTTTTATAATATTTTTTGTTTATCATTTTTGATCATTTATAAATTTTTGTTGCTGAATTTTTATATGGAGCAATTCCATAGTCTTAGAGAGATCTTGGAAATGACTTTCTTCCATTAGGGTATTAGGGTTTTGGTTTAACTTTTCCAAAGGTTTAAATTTCAAGATACATTCATTAAGGAATGCATTTCACTTGATTTGAAATTTGTTGGATTCCATTTTATTCAAATTTGTTCAAGAAGAGTTTTCATGTTTCCATTTAGAAGCAAAAAGTTTCTTTTCGCCCTAAAGTTCAACCATTATTTATTTTATTTATTTATTTTTCACATTTCAAAATTTGGAAAATTTTGGGATGTGACACATAATTTCTATCAAGCTCAAAAATAGTGGGATTAAAACCTTCACAGGTTTTACCCAAAGTATATATTTCAAAAGGATCCACAGGAACATAACTCTTTAGTACCATGCATTTTGAAGTTAGGAACAAATATAGGATTATCATAGATAACAGGAGCATAACTATTATCACAAGTTTTACCCATAGCAGATATTTCAAAAGAATCCACAAGAACATAACATTCATCCTCCTTTGGTAAGCATGGCGGACAATCAAATAATGCAAGGGATAAAGAGTTACTCTCATTAGAAGGTAGGAATGGGTAGATCCATTCTTCCTCCTTTTGTTCATTACTCTCCTCCTCTTTTTCATCTAATAAGCTTGTAGTTTCAATAATTTCTTCTTCCATAGGCTCCTGCAAGGCATTAGTCTCTTCCATTTGTGGAAAGCATCTATTAAAATATTCAAGAATATAGCCATTTGCTTCCTTGTAATAATCAAAGCAGAATTTAAGTATCTTATAAACCACATATTCATAAGGTGCATCATCAGTATTTTCAAGCAAACTAGCAAGTTCAAATGCACCCCTGAAAGCAATAAATTCTTCAATTTGTTCCACATCATAAAAGTCATAATTTCCTTTAACATAAGAAGATATGGTAACATTATCATTATACTCGCATTGAAAAGGCAGGTGTTTATACCTCCTACAACAACAAGATTTATCAAAGCAATAAGTAACATTATAAGTAGAGCACACGTCTCTAGCAATAGTATTCAAATTATCAATTTGTTCCCATAAGTGTTTCCCTTTTGTGACAAACGGTGTTCCTTATAATAATACTTTTGTTCTTCCGCGAACCCACCTTGCCAATAAGAACTAGTTTCAAAGAAACCATGCATTGATAGAAAGCATGACCAAGCAAGTCAACAACAGACCAGCAACTAGAGTAGGAACTAATTTTTGTGTGTTTTTGAATAAAGAAAGCAAACCAAACTAGACTAATTTTTTGGTTTTTTTTGGAAAGAGGCAAACAAAACCAAGCAAGAAAAACAAAGCAAACTAAAAAAAGTAAAAAGAAAGGAAGTGAAGGACTCCCCTTGTGAAGACGTCCTTAGCCTCCCCGGCAACGCCGCCAGAAAACTTGTTGATGGCCCCTAAGTTGATGTAGGAGCGCTTCGTTAGAAACCCCAAGAGCAAGGTGTGAAGCAGCATAGCAGCAAGTCTTCCCTCAGTAGAGACCGAGGTTATCGAACTAGAAGGAGGAAGGAAACGTCACACAGGTGTTGCAAGCAACGCGAAGATATGCACAACACAAACTCAAGACTTTGCCCCAACGAATCAGTGAGGTTGTCAAGCTCACCGGTTTGCTGTAACAAAGGATTAAACGTATGGTGTGAAAGGTAATAGTTTGCAGCAAGTAAACAAGTAACAGTGGAGGATGTATTGATGGTAAAGATTGGACCGGGGTCCATAGTTAACTAGAGGTGCTCTCCTTAGATAAACAACATGGCATGAAGGGTAAACAAATTACAGCAGGACAATTGATAGGAACTAAGCAAGGAATAACAATGCAATACTAGTCAGAAAGATCCTATGAGATTCGATTGGGCAATACAACAAGATACATAGACCGCCATCCAACTGCATCTATGACTAGAAGTCCACCTTCAGGTTATCATCCGAACCCCCTCCAGTATTAAGTTGCAAGCAACAGACAACTGCTTTAAGCAAAGTGTGTAAGGTAAACAGTTCACATGTTCCATGAATAAGAGATCGTTGTTTTCTCCCTAGTAGCAATGGCACATCTACAACCGAAGAGATTATTGTCACTTCCCTTGGAAACTAGAGGCATGAACCCACTATCGAGCATAAATATCCCCTCTTGGAGTCACTAGCAACTACTTGGCCAAGATAGCTACTAACAACGAAGATCATGCAAAATCACAAACAAAACAGACATGATAGAATCATAAAGACAAAACCATTAATCAAACCAACATAATAATCTCAATATCCATCGGATCCCCGCAAACACAACATGCATGATTACAAATAGATTAGATCTTTATCATGAACGGAACTCACAAGATATATACATGAAAGCACAAAGGAGGAGATACAACCATCTAGCTACTACATGGACCCATAGTCCAAGGTGGAACTACTCACGCATCATACCGGAGAGAAGGCCTCCGGGATGATCTCCCCTCCGACAAGGTGCCGGGAAGAACTTCAGATCCCCACGATCTAGGGACGATGGTGGCGGCGGCTACAAACGGTTTCATGGAATATTGATTGGGTACTCAGGGTTTCTGCATCGGGGGCTTCTTATAGGCGAAGGGGGAGGCCGAGGCGGCGGTCAGGGTGGTCAAACCCTAGCCAGGCGCGAGCCCACCTGTGGTCGCGCCTGGGGTGGGTCTGGCCCCCTTGGCTGGCCCCTCCGGCTCCCCTCTGGACTTCTTGTTTCCCATGGAAAGTAATTGACTTTGACGTTTGTCCCGTCCAATTCTAAGAATATTTCTTCACTAACTTTTCTTAAACCAAAAACAGCAGAAAACAGGCATCTGGCACTATTTCAACTTGTTAATAGGTTAGTACCAGAAGACATGTAAAAAGCACCTCAAAGTGTAGACAAGTAAAGCAAAGTAGATACTAAACAAGCATGGAGCATCAAAAATTATAGATACGTTTCCGGCATATCAGAGCCGTTGGCTTCAACTCCCCTACGGCCTCCTGAGCGCCCTCGCTAAGAGAACCCTCCGAGGAGTGGCTGCAAGGAAAATATTGATCAAGACAAGAAGAAAAGTGGCACACGCAAATTACAGAACAAAATGAGTACGAAGTCACTTACGAGTCAATATCACTCAAATTGAAGACAGGCGGGGCCTTCTCCTTCTTCTTATTAGCCGGCGGCTGCGGCGCCACTGCTCGAAGGGGCACAGTCGGGAACGGTGCGGAAGAAGCGTCGTCATCCTCGTCGTGGCGCTCAAGGAAGGATGGGCCCCTAGGCGTTGGCGGAGTCGAGGCATCCGAAGACTCGCTCAGACTCTGTGCCCGCTTTCGGGTTCGCCCCTCGCTCAGCTCGGGGGCTTCCTGAGTTGGCGACTGCGCTGACGAAAGCTCAGACTCGGAGTCCACAACTTTGTTGTCCGGTGCAACCGGAAACTTTTCGGGCAGCGGGGGCACCATGCCAACCACCTTGAGCTCCTGCACACCAAAGACATCAAAGATTGCGATCAGTACCAACAATCAAAGCAAACAAACTCGAACAAAGGCGCAACGCGCATGTCACAAATCTACACCTGAGGAACTGGTTTCGTAGCACCGAAGGGGGGTGTCAACGACTTCCCCGGAAGGTCCTCCTCGGACTTGTACTTCAGCAGCGGACGAAGATCTCTGTCGAGGTCGCCTTTGGATAACTCCTCGGCTGAGACGCTCGTCGGGTCGTTGCGGCCAATGTAAAGGATCATCGGATGCGCCCTGGCTTGGAGCGGTTGCACCCAACGTTTGAGGAAGGTGTGGATGATATCCACACCATTGATCTCTTTTCCAGCCTCCATCTAGAGCGCCTCCACCCGACGGTAGAGCCCCTCCACCTCCGCTACCTCGCCCTCCAGGATATGGTTCTTCCAGGACCTCTTCGGGACGATTTCTTGGGAGGAGTCGAAGGGAGCGAGACCAAAGTCTTGCCCGTCCACTGTGGAGTCACGGATATAAAACCACTTCTTCCGCCAGTATTGGACAGACTCGCACATAGAAAAGGAAAAGAAGAGAACAGTAGATCATAGGGAAATGACGCAGCCGCCAAGCGAATAGACTTCTCCGGTGCCGGGCTGCCTCTTCACAGAATAGATCTTCCGGAAGAGGCCAAAGTGCGGATCGATACCGAGCCATCACTCGCAAAAAGTGATGAAACAGGCAATGTGGAGAAGAGAATTGGGCGAAAGATGATGAAGTTGGATGTCATAGAAAAATAGAATCCCACGAAGAAAATCGTGGAGTGGAAGCGAAAAGCCGCGAAGAACAAAAGCGACAAACATCACCCGAAACCCTATGGGTGTACGGGGAATTACCTCATCGCCTGGAAGCATCGTCGCCTCCTTATCTTCCGGGATCAATCCTGCATCACACAGCATGCGCGGGTCATCCGCGCGTGCCTCCGTGCGCCTCCAGTTGCCATCGGTGATGCGCGAAGCACCGAAAACCTTCTTGCCGTCGGCGGTGGAGCTCGAACCCGCTCCGACGGATATCTTCTTCGACTTCACCATCGCGGAGCATCGACGATGGTGGTGTGCGCATGGAAAAAAAAGGGAAAGGATTGGAGAATGTCCAGTGAGTGCGAGGAAGTGTTCGTGAAAATGGAAGCAGTGGTGAAAGCAAATGGCAAGGGGTGAAAACAAATCACTGTTTTCCCCACAGTTATAAGGATGAGGACGATGAACACGAACCGTTTCATCTAGAAGACCTAACGCTAAAGACAGATCCAACCGTACACGTGTCAACACCGGAGCGAACCGTTGCCCGCACACCGTCCACTTTGCATGGAAATCGAGGAGACACCGTCGTTCTCGCCACGTCGCGCATGACTTGTCAACTTCAAGTCAGGAAATGGGACCACGTTCGTCCTATCACGTCACCTCTGGCGCCACAGATGGTTGAAGTCACCGATCGTCAGCAATGATGTCATCCAAAAGCAAGCTAGCAACGGCTAGAAATCTTCGGATAAAAATCAAGTACTTATTCGAATCTGTGATTCGAACAACTACTCGGGGGATACTCCTATCAGGAGCGCTGGTTGCGCACCTGCCAAATACTCAAAGAACGTCACAATTTGGCTATCTTCGAGTCCTACGTCGAGTCTATGACTCCACTACAGACTCGGGGGCTACTCCCATAGGGAGGACTGATCAAGCATCCGAAAAAATTGTGTCCTACGGACCTGAAGCTCAACCAATCGAAGTAAAGTCTCTGCTCGAGTCTACGACTCGAACAGACACTCGTGGGCTACTCCCATAGGGAGCGCTGGTCGCGTACACTATGAAATCTTCGACTGCGATCCTTCGGATCAAAATGCAAAAATCTTTCTAGCAACTTTTCCCAAATCAACGCTAAGAGAGAAGCATTCTCCTTGGTCACCCAAAACACCTCCGCGGTGATAACATTTTGGATGATGTGTCTGCGACGCAAAGATAAGACCTACAGATATCATCTGATGGCCTGGTAACGCACCTGACTGCGCTCTTCCAGTAAAATACTGTGTCAACCGACACGATGAAAAATCCTGACAGACGCGTTGGGTACATCACTCGAAAACTACTGGGATTCGACTCCTGTAAAACCTCAGTGGCCTAAGTCGAATTACACCAGCATCCGTTCCAGATTCGAGTCTGGGGACTCGGGTCTGAAGAAGATCGTGTTGTTTTGTCCTATGATAGTTAACTGGCCCTGATCCGTCAGGAGAGTCAGGCACACGCATCAACAATCCCCATGAACTAAAATCATTCTTTCTCTTATGAACATGACCAACAACACCCGAAAGATTGAAGAGTCCTCGGCCGAATCTGCGATTCGACTGAGCACTCAGGGACTACTAACATGGTTATACCCTACGGGTACACGATATTAGTATACCTGGTCCAGCCCAAGGAAGGGCCACAAGAACATATGCGGCCTGCGGATACTTTCGGGTGACCCAAGCCCATGACGCCTTCGAATCCTTGGAGAGCAAGACTAGAGTAGATAGAATTTCAAAGGGGTAAACCCTAATCTGTAACCGACTCGACCTGATGCCTGAGACCTGTCTATCTATATAAAGGCTAGGAGGGCACGCCGAGGAGGACGACTCAACTCACCTCATACACACCTCACGCCAGATTGCATCGGCGCACCCCTGTAACTTTCGGTTCCGCCGTAATCAAGAGCAGACAAGCAGGAGTAGGGTTTTCCCTCCGGGGGCCTAAACCTGGGTAAACTTTGTGTCCCCGCGTTGCTTGTTTGCTAACCATTTCGCGATCTCCAGCATCCCCATCTTCTCCAAAACCCAAGTCCATAACAATGGGCATTGACGAGATCGAACCTCGTCAGCTGCTGCCTCTCAGCGGCGGCGGGGGGGGGGGGGGGGCTTGAGGGCTGGCTTGATGCCCTGACGCATGGTGGCGGTGCGGTGACGCCGGCAGCGGCCGGCGGGGAGGTGACCAGCAAGCTTGCGCCCTCATGCAGCTCCGGAGGGCCCAGATCTAGGCCCACTCAGGTCCGATCTGGGTTGGGGCGGGCTTCGCGTGGTTTGATCTCTCTCTCTGAAGGTGGGGAGGTGGGGTGGGGAATGTAGGAGGGAGGCAGCGGCTATGGTGGCTCTGCAGCAGCGTGGCGGCGAGGGATTTAAGGGACCTTTCTAGGCCCGGCCAGGCCAGCGGGCCTGGTGTGCCCCTGCTGCCACATCCGGACGGCAACCTCCACTAGAGGAGGAGGTCGGCCCCCTCCGAGCGGCCATGTTGTTGCCGCCATCCTACGCCAACCAGTCCTTCCGCCTCCGCCTCGCAGGTCACGTAATGCACCTGGGTCGGTGGGTGCGATTCTGTGGATGTCGGGGCGGCGGCCTCGGGAAGTGGTCTGCAAGGACGTTCCTTCGAAGGAGACGGCTCCAGCTAGGAGGCGTCTTGCGTTGCTGCCATGCTCTTCTGGTGGTGGTGTTCTTTGGCAGGCGGCATTCCGGCGATGTCCTGGATGGCGGCGGGGCGAGGGCGCTATTGTTTGTCGGCGGTGGTGGCAGAGACGAGCTTGGCCGGGCTCGGGTTTGGGCAGGTTAGTTCGCTCTCAGGTCGCTACCATGGTTGGTGTGGGGAACGATTCGGGTCTGGGGGAGCGATGATGCCAATGCGTCTGCTGCAGCGCGGTGGCGGGGGCTTCACGGGCTTGATCTGGGCTCGACCGGGCTTGGTTGGCCTGGTATGCTCTTGCTGCTGCGTCTGGTCTGCTACCGCTCTCGCGGTGGAGGTCGATCCCTCCCACGCGGCAGTGGCGCCGCTGTCCCTTGTCTTCGGTGGGTGCCTCGCGCCGGCCAACCTCGTGGTGTTTGCCATGGCGAGACGCTGATGGAGATGGCGGGACCGTTTTGGCGCACGTTGGACAGAAAGTTGGTGGAGTGCCAGGATTGGCAGGGGTTTGGGTCTTTGGGGGGTCGGGAGAAATCCTTGCCGGCTAGGCTGGTGCCGGCGCGACGACATCTGCGGGTGCCGCCTTCCTTCTTGAAGGGCGCCGTTTGTACCCTCCTCTCACTCTCCTGCGTGTACTGGGAGAAATCCTAGGAGCTGTCTGGGCAACAGCGTCGTCATCGTCGCTCCCTTCTTGAAAGTGTTTCTTGGTACACGGCAATTCGGATGCATAGGATCATGGTGGGTCCTTTTCGGTGGGCGCAGTTGTCGCGAGTCTTTGTCGGTGGTCGACCCGGTGCCGTCGTGCATTTCTTTCTTTTTTCTTTGTTTTGTTCGTTCTCTTGGGCTTTTGCTTGTGTTGTTTGGCCCCAACAGTGTTCGGATCTTTCTTTGTGCGATGTGTTGTTTGGCCCAGCAGCGGTCTCACCTGTGTGCTTTATTTATAAAGCAGAGCGAAAGCCTATTTCGAGAGAAGATTGGAAAAAAAAACCGTGCTGGAGTTTTGCTTTGATGTCCCTCTTCTTTAAATTTAAGAAACTGAAAACACAAGGACGATCGGGTTAGCCCATTTGATGCCCTCGGAATTGAAAGGGTATTGACTATGACTAGTTCTGATTGTCCTTGTGTTTTTAAATCTTAAGTTTGAGAGGAAAGGAAACCGAAGCGATGGATACTTCTCATGTGTTAAAAATCAACGAGCGAGCCACGGAATTTTACAAGAGAAAAACCTCGCATGAGAACCTAACGAGCACGTCTGTGATTTTCGTCAAGGAAAGTGTCTAGCAATCTAGAGACAAACCAACCGTACTAAAAATAAGTCAACTTATCGTGGGCGTATGGTCTATATGAGCGGCATGTGGGTTATGAAACCTGAGTTTAAGCAGTAAACCAATTTGCTATGGAGAAGAATCTAACCTTGCGACGTTCGCCTTGACAGACCCCTGGTCTCTCCTCGGAATTCAGGTCGTTGGTCCTACAACAGAAATGAGTTTTTCTTGAGGAAACAACAGAAATAATATCGACCTGAAAAAATAAGAGGAAATACTATTCTACTTAAATTCTTACCGAGACAATAGTAAAGCCAAATGAATAAGAGTAAGCAAATTGATGACATGTCATGATAATTTATGAAGAAAGAGAGACGCGTAGTAACTTAACTAGTTATCATAACATCACAAATATTAAGATCATATGAGAGTCTACAACCTAATTAATTAATCTTTGCATGACACCACACATATATTATCAGCTACTACGAGGTATGAACTAATAACATGCCACTACAGGAATGGAAAGCTACGCCGACGGCCAAACGTCGGGGCCGTCGGCGTAGCCATCGTCTAGACCATGTCCTCGGCATATCCTATGCTACGCCGACGGCTGCCATCGGCGTAGCTATTTTTTATTTTATCTCATTAAACTTTGAAAAATCATAACTAAATCATTCTAATTCGTAAAAATACAAATAATATATCAAAATTTGCAGAAAAATAAGACCTATCTATCTACACTCAAATATTATACATTTGTAAATAAAAATTAAGTAAAACATAAAACATTATATATATAGTTTAAAACGGGCATAAAAAATTCAAAAATGATCGAAACAATGCGAAACCTTTGCGTGGTGTTATATTATGTGACATAGTTAGAAGAAAAAAATATCAAACTTGGTATATTGATTATGTCTCAAATAAACCTTCACAAAATGACCTATCTCATTCGAGGTTTCTTGGCTTTCAGGTCAAATGACCAATGTTATGGCTATAATCAAGGCATAGTTTATGATAATATGCACATATTGTGCATACATGTGCATCATAGGATGACGAACAATGTTGCAGGAGGAAGCTTTCCTTTTTGTCGCACCACTTCCGAGCATAAAAAACGGACGGTTTTATGAAGCAACCACCAAATGGCTAATTCAAAATACTACCACCACATTTTACAAAAATAATAGAGCACCTTATATGGACAATGTCCCAACAGGGGGATCCGAAACCTTTCCGTCCACCTTTGGTGAAAAAGACAAATTCCTGCCGAATCGGCAGGTAGTGGGTCAGATATGAACTACAAGTACATGATCCGATGCTCATGTTTTTTTACAAAAATCATTTTTAGTTTCACAATATGCTATTTTATCAAAGATCCAATGCAAGTTTAGCGAGGCTCGGCCCCGAGCTAAGAAACTTCATGCCCGCCGTTCGACAAAGTTTGACGATAGTTTAAAACGGGCATAAAAAATTCAAAGACGATCGAAACAATGCGAAACATTCGCGTGGTGTCATATTATATGACATAGTTATAAGTAAAAATATTAAATTTGATATATTGATTATGTCTCAAAAAAACCTTCACAAAATAACCTATCTCATTCGAGGTTTCTTGGCTTTCGGGTCAAATGACCAATGTTATGGCTAGAATCAAGGCATAGTTTGTGATAATGTGCCCATATTGTGCATACACATGCATCATGGGATGGCGAACAATGTTGCAGGAGGAAGTTTTCCTTTTCGTCGTACCAAAAATCCATTTCCCATTTTCCGAGCACAAAAAAGGGACGATTTTGTGAAGCAACCACCAAATGGCTAATTCAAAATGCTACCACCACATTTTACAAAAATACTATACCTGCTACGCCGAGGGCAGCTGTCGGCGTAGCTATTTTTTATTTTATCTCATTAAACTTTAAAAAATAATAACTAAATCATTCTAATTCGTAAAAATACAAATAATATATCAAAATTTGCAGAAAAATAAGACCTATCTATCTACACTCAAATATTACACATTTGTAAATAAAAATTAATGAAAACATAAAACATTATATATAGTTTAAAACGGGCATAAAAAATTCAAAAATGATCGAAACAATGCAAAACCTTTGCTGGTGTTATATTATGTGACATAGTTAGAAGAAAAATATCAAACTTGGTATATTGATTATGTCTCAAAGAAACCTTCACAAAATGACCTATCTCATTCGAGGTTTCTTGGCTTTCAGGTCAAATGACCAATGTTATGGCTAGAATCAAGGCATAGTTTATGATAATATGCCTATATTGTGCATACATGTGCATCATAGGATGGCGAACAATGTTGCAGGAGGAAGCTTTCCTTTTTGTCGCACCACTTCCGAGCATAAAAAACGGACGGTTTTATGAAGCAACCACCAAATGGCTAATTCAAAATACTACCACCACATTTTACAAAAATAATAGAGCACCTTATATGGACAATGTCCCAACAGGGGGATCCGAAACCTTTTCGTCCACCTTTGGTGAAAAAGTCAAATTCCTGCCGAATCGGTAGGAAGTGGGTCAGATATGAACTACAAGTACATGATCCGATGCTCATGTTTTTTTACAAAAATCATTTTTAGGTTCACAATATGCTATTTTATCAAAGATCCAATGCAAGTTTAGCGAGACTCGGCCCCGAGCTAAGAATCTTCATGCCGGCCGTTCGACAAAGTTTAACGATAGTTTAAAACGAGCATAAAAAATTCAAAGACGATCGAAACAATGCGAAACATTCGCGTGGTGTCATATTATATGACATAGTTATAAGTAAAAATATTAAACTTGATATATTGAATATGTCTCAAAAAAACATTATGGCTAGAATTAAGTAAAAATATTAAGTAAAAATATTATAGTTATAAGTAAAAATATTAAACTTGGCTTTCGGGTCAAATGACCAATGTTATGGCTAGAATTAAGGCATAGTTTGTGATGATGTGCCCATATTGTGCATACACATGCATCATGGGATGGCGAACAATGTTGCAGTAGGAAGTTTTCCTTTTCGTCGTACCAAAAGGCCATTTCCCATTTTCCGAGCACAAAAAACGGACGATTTTGTGAAGCAACCACCAAATGGCTAATTCAAAATGCTACCACCACATTTTACAAAAATATTATACCACCTTATATGGACAATGTCCCAACAGGGGTATCCGAAACCTTTCCGTCCACCTCTGGTGAAAAAGACAAATTCCTGCCGAATCGATAGGAAGTGGGTCAGATATGAACTACATGTACATAATCCGATGCTCATGTTTTTTTTACAAAAATCATTTTTAAGTTCACAATATGCTATTTTATCAAAGATTCAATGCAAGTTTTCCTTTTCATCGCACCAAAAAGCCATTTTTCATTATCCGAGCGCAAAAAAGGAATTTTCTAAAGCAACCACAAAATAGATAATTCAAAAACGGAGGGTTTGTGATTAGTTGATATGGATATCATATTTGGATTCCTCTCATTTTTCTGATCAATTTAGACATATTATTTGTTAAATTCCGATTTACAGATTTAAAGATATTAATTATTCCATATTAAATAGAAAAATACAAAAAAGTAAAATTATTATATTTTTATTTGAATTTAACTTCGACCAAGACTGCAATTTAATTTAAATATTAAGTGTAATTAGTGTTAAAAATGTTCAAAGTGAGAGATTAACGAGTCAAACAATTCAAAAATTCAAAAATTGAGAAAAAAAATAAAAATAAAAAAAATTCAATTTCTTTTTAAAAATAATAATTTTGCAACCTGTCGACAAGCTATGCCGACGGCATTGCCCTCGGCGTAGCATACGCTGACGGCTATGTGCTCCGCCGAGGGAGCCCTTTGCCGAGAAGGCTGCGCCGAGGGCATTTTAACCTACGCCGACGGCTTTTTGCCCTCGGCATAGCGCGTGCGTCCTGTAATGTGTGCATGTTACTAGTTTAAGTTGCTCAGCACTATGACCAGCCTTAAATCGTTAGTACGCAATTGCGTGGACGTATATTTAATATGTGCCCTCTTGTTTCTAATAGCTGGTTCAGATAAACGGACGTCATAAACAACTCCCGTTTGCCTCCAATGCAAAAGAAGTCTCACAGTGTGCCCCTTTGTCTTGGTATACGAGATGACTTCGTGCTGGTCCGAAGCGCCAAAAGAAGTCTCACATTATGCACAACACGTTGTAGAAAGTGATTGGAGCTTAATTTAAAAGAAAAAAATGCAGGGAAGACTGGCACCGGATCTAGTATTAATCTTACCGATCACAGTTTGGTCCCTCCAAATGCAAATTCTTTGTTTGGTTGATCCTATCAAATAGAATGTGGACCGTGTGCTAGGTTACTCGAAGAGGTTAGCCAAATTGTGGCCTTTTCCAACCTTGTAAAAGGGGACCAAAAACCACGGCGCAACTTATATTCAAGTGCAGGTACTCCCTTCAATATCGAGAAGCATAACCGAGTCGCTTTGCTAGTTTCTTGTAACTCTGAATTTATTATTAATCAATGAAATAGATAATTTTTTTGTCTTATTTCAAGAAAAACAGATGAATATTTTTTATTTTTTTGAAGGGGCATTGCACAAATCAAGGCTACTAGCAATTCAGAGTAAGAAAATGATGAGGCTGTAAGGGGAAGAAAACCTCAGCGCATTTCACTAGAAATATAGGTGCGTAATGCTCGAACCTAGGCGGGTAGGAGCGTATCAACACACCAGTCACGACCCGATCAAACGCAACAGTAAGGGCATCTCCACCGGCCGATCCATCCGGTCGATCCAAACAGTCTGTTTTTATCTATTTGGGTTAGACCGCGTTCGATTTGGGGAGGGGTCCGGCCTGTCGGGCCAGCCGCGCTGAGCGGCGCGACCCATTTGTCCGGCCTGAGCGAGGCATTTTTTTGTAAATTTAAACACAATTCGTTCGTGTTAAAACTGGCAAAGCTCATACTTAATTTACATTCAAAATATAAAAAACAGAATTTAAACTAGCCCTAACTATTGATCTTCGCGCGCCGGTGCCGCCTCGTCCATCTATGGATCGAGGTCGATTTACTCTGGCGGCATCCAGAGGTTGGGCGGCGGCAGGGCCGGAGCGGGAGAGAGCGTAGGTGGATTGATCACCTGCCCAGGCCCCGGCGCCGAACCATGCTGGAGGTGCGCCAGTTGCATCCCCACCTCCGGCATGATCGTTGGCGGCCATCCCGGCAGCAGCGGCGGTGGAGACAACTGGGCGTTCGCCTGCGCCACCATGCCGGTGAGCTGGAGGGGCTCCTCGTAGCCGCACTATAAGGCATCCTCCTTGCGCGTGCTGGCCGCAATGGCCTGCTCGGTGAAGGCGTCCTCGTCGTAGCCCCACGCCAGCCCCTCGCGGTACTCCGGGGCAGGTTCGCGGCGACGTCGTCCGCCGCCTCCTGCTTGACGATGACATCATTGCCGTCCTCGTCATCGTTGTCGTCCTCGCTGCCGATGTCGGCGTCGGCAGTGGTTGTGGGCGCCCTCGTCGTCCGAGTCGATTTCGAGGATCTGGTAGACCTCCCCGGCTGCATGTCACGACAGATGGTGGTGGCGCGCCGCACCTTGTGCTCCCACTCGAGGAACTTGATCCAGTACGCCTCGGAGTGGTAGCGCCTCTCCCACTGTTGGGTCCGGGGGAGGTTGCTGATCCGGCGGCGGATCTCCTCTGCTAGCCCTCTACCCCCCTTGGGCGATGGAGGCACCGGGACACGTTCCCGGTTGAGGTGCCAGCCGGTAGGGAGGGAGACATCCGTGTGCTGGATGTCGCGACCCTCCCTCCACCGGCGTCCGCACTCCCCAACGCGGTAGTACCATCGGGTGTGGCGGTCCCACGGTGACGGGTAGTCCCCCACGGGCTGGCTTCGGAACACCTCTGGTCGCGGCGGAGGCGGCAAGGACGTCCCGTGGAGGAAGGCCGGCAGCCGAGAGCGCTGGCTGTTAGAGCCAGACGCTTCGTGGTCATTCTTACTCCTCTTCAGCCACGACGGAGTCTTCATCGTTGGTGGTGGTGGCGGCGGCTAGGGTTAGCGACGGCGAGAGGTGAGGAGGACGGCACCGACGGGCGCAGGGTTAAATTGCACAGCCACCCGTGAATACGCGTAGCTTCTCGTTCCTTCGCCATCAATCCCGGTGCGGGAATGCAGGCGGCGCCCAGTGGGTCAGCGTGCCATCTTGTCGCCATTGATGGCGCAGGCTGCCGCTGGTCAGCCTTCCGCAGTGCCTCTGAATCGGTGTCGCGGTTGCGTTTGAATAGGTGCCAATGACCGTGTCTAAATCAATGCCGCCGGTAAGCGGTGGCTGACGGGTGGGCCAGTATCACGCGCGGGCAAGACACGCGTGCTGTTCGCGCGCGTCCGGGCCGACGCAACCGTTGTCCAGATTTGATGCACACATAGGTCGAGTCGAACATGTTTGTCCGGATGGATCGGCCCCAGAGGCGCCGCGTACGTCCTGCGTGTCCGTATAGACAAGTTCGGACACGCTCGGACGGATGCGTTGGCCGGTGGAGCCCTAACCTCCCTACTTTTCTCTCACAAAGTCACAACTCACACCTAACCATACCGACAAAGGATCTTTCTGCACACGTACAAAAATGACAAGGATCATGATGGAAAGCAGACGTCTCTCTCGCCGAAAGCTCCGCCGACGTGAGCTCATAACGAGTGACCAGTGGGCACAGGAGTTCAGACCCCTCGCTCTTCCGACCTACGGACCGGAGTAGCTAGTTTAACAAAGATAGTCCCATCCTATTCTTCAGAATGTTTCTATCCGATAGAAAAGCGGGGAGCTCACATTGGAAGAAGCCATCACCAGTCAGTCAGTCAGTCAGCATGGTCAGTGGCGCCACATACTAACTACGGCCGGATACGCTTCGTTCGTAACAAGTACGCGCGTACGTGCGGGGCGGCGGTCCAAAAAGACGAGCTAGCGCAACGGTCTCGCCTTCTTGATCTCTAGCGCCACGCCGACGCCAGCAGGTTGGACGGCTCCGACTCACCGCGCGATCCATCCATCAATCCTTTGCCCCCATGCATGATGTCGTCACGGGCTCACGGCGACGCGCGCCATAACTAACCTAACCGACCCCTCGAGCGCGTCTTGACAAAGCAAAAGCTGCCCCATCATAGTAGCACTACCAGTAGTACTACAAGGTCGATCAAGAAATTGTCGCACTGAGCATGCAACAGTAGACTTTTCTGGACCGTGACTATAAATACGCGCCCGACCTCCTCAGTCCTCACCATCTCCCCCATCCTGACGCTTGCTTCTAACTTCCAACACCTGATCATCTATATCTTCATCTTCCTTCCATCTCCTTTCTCCCACCGGCCGTCTCCTATCAATCCTGCGCTCTGCTCTCGGATAATGGCTCATGGCAAGAGGTCTAGGCAGCAAGCCGACGCAACGACCTCCGTCAGCCTGCTGGACCTGGACAGCGGCGACATGGCGCGCATCCTGCTGCTCTTCTCCGGCCACCACCACTACAACCACGGCGTCACCACCGGACCGTCGTCGCCAGAGAGAGTCTTCGAGTGCAAGACCTGCAACCGCCAGTTCCCGTCCTTCCAGGCGCTCGGCGGCCACCGGGCCAGCCACAAGAAGCCGCGCCTGGCGGACGGCGCCGAGCCGCCCAAGCCCAAGGTGCACGGTTGTTCGATCTGCGGCCTCCAGTTCGCCGTTGGCCAGGCGCTTGGCGGACACATGCGCCGCCATCGAGCAGTTGCGGTGGCAGGGGAAGGCCTCGACCTCGGCCTCGGCCTCGGGCTCAAAGACTTTGGCGACAAGAAGACAATAGCGCCGGCCAAGTTAGTGCTCGACCTGAACGTGCCCGCAGCGCTAGAGGAGGAGCCGTCGGCCGATTGCTCCAACAGGCAGCTGGGGCTCGCCGTGGACTTCCCCATGGTGGTTGACTTCCGACGTTAACAAGATATATATATTCACTTCTGATCTATACGGAACAATTTTTGGAGTTTAGTATTTGGGTTGAGCTGCTCGAGAAGTCAAAACCACCCTTCGCGCATTAGAAATACTTCTTGCGTGTACTTCTCTAATGTCCCAGGGGCTCCATATTAACATGGTTTGACTTCTCGCAGTATTCGATCGTTATATAGACATGTTTTTCCCGGGAGTTTTGTTTCTTTATGCTTTTCAGCCTTGCCGCTGACTACAGGCAATTTAAATGTAACATCTACTTCCAACTGTGAAAATATTTATGCAACGGTTCATTTCTACTACTTCCAGCGTCCGCACAAAATGTAAGGCGTCTAATCCGTTTAATGCGTGATTTTGATCACTAGTACTATATATCCAAGTATAAGGATTTGGAATGTATAAAAGGTACTACCCGTTCCACAATATAAAACCTTTTTAGTAAACTATTTTAGCTTTATATAAAAAGGTTTATATTAATTATTATGGAACGGAGAAAGCACTTTACAGCCGATATGACTAATTTTTTGAATTCCCTTGGCATTTAGCGTTGCTACTTGAGAGATTGTCGAAACAAAAGGACAATTGCTTTGCATGGCCCCGTATCAAGTCCTCGATTAGAGATGCAAGTGGGTCAATGTTACTTTCTTTAGTTCAAAAAATGTAGGTAGTTTTTAAAAAAATGATGATGTCATTAAAAAAGTTAGTACATTTCATTAAGCTAATTGGAGCATGGGCATCCTAATATTGACCCAACTGCATCTGTAGCCCCAATTGGCGAAAAATGCTCCCAAAGTCCCTAATGATCTAGGGTTTATATGAATGTGTCCCTAGATCACGCGGAAATTGAGACTATGCCACTACAAATTAGGCAATTAGAGAAATGCCACCGAATGAAAGGCCCGTCGCCCATGGAAAAGGGTCCAGGCGCCACCGTCCGCTGTGTGGGCTTTGCCTAGCTAGCAGCCTCCTTCGGCGGCAGCGAGGAAGGAGATGGGGAGGGTGGCGGCTAGGGTTAGGGGAGAAGTTGGGAGGGCTGGGAGAAGCGATGCGGGATGATTGTCTTAGATTGAACGATAGCTTCTTTTTTTTAGTGGAGATTGATCGGCAGCTGGAGGCGAGCGGCAACACATATTTGAAGGACAAGTGATAATAGTTGCCGCTGATTTTTAATCTTTTGAGGGAATTTCCACTAAATTTCTGACCTGGTTGGAATCAGAGAAAAAAAAGAAACATGACATGGGATGGTTGATTAGAATATGATGTAACTAGGATAATTTTGGCAATGTCCCAAACTGACAGTAAGAATCTTGAAGCAAAAGTTAACACCCAGGATAATCCTAGGACTCTCACATATATGTAGACTTAGTTTTTCGCAAGGACAAACGATTTCAACACGGAGACCTGGCTCTAGAAACATGTAAGTAAAGATGGTATGGAATCTAACATATTCCGCTTATGGTTGAAGTTAAGAACCCATTGACTTTGTGGGGTATGTTTCAAAAAATAGTGTTGACTTTCCCAGGCACAGGAGTGATATGATGATTGATTGGTTCTGAATATGCTGAGGTCTGATGGACGCTACACCAGAGTTGATTCAGTTGCATTCTATATAGATCTCTGGCAGTTACGCGAGTCAGCTGGGTAGAGTGACCATATATACTAAAATCAAAGAGTATTGTTGACTTGGCAAGGGTTATTTACACAGCTATATTGGTTGACTTCACTTGGGCTTGTAGTTTCTGGAATGTCAATAGGCATATGCTCCTACTCGTTATGCATCATACAAAATATATACTACTTGAAACTCAAAAGTCAGAATATAAAGATATTCTCAGACTGATTCCAGTGCTTGCTTCAGATTGACCCTATGATCTGAACATATAAATCTTCGGAACGCTGCATACTCGGCGAGCATATGTTTAAATACTACAGTCGGGGGCGAAGCTGCAGAGCCAGCAGTAATGCTAAAACCCTGTTATTTTAAGAAGCCAAATATAGCTTTTGCTTCTGCGGTTGTCAAGCGTCCATTATTTAAGAGACATGTTATATTACTGGTGTATGTACATCACAGAAGGAACCAAGACTCCTCCTACAACCCCTATCTCATAAACTATGTTTTTATCTGAATGGCCGAGAAAAATCTGCAAAGCCAAATTCTCGCAATCTTTTTTTTTCGCAAAATATAGAACTGCAGTCACGCAAGATATCTAATGTGTCATTGACAAAAATATTAGATGACTAATACAAACTCGAGACGCGCTAGATACATGGTCATATGCTCGATACATATGGCATTGCAATTCAGATATGGGAGTAGTTTATCTGCAGTTAATAGTATAAAGAGACGCTCTCTCTGGAGGAAAAAGACATGCAAATGTAAAGCCAATAATTCTGATCCACTGCCAATTACTAACGAAAGGCTAAAAGGTCGATGCTCTCTTGGCTGCCGCTAAGGGTAACGCCCTCTCTTAATTGTCGCGCTGATAAGCGCACTAGGTGATCTTATGATCCGACGTGATTTCGTTAGATTAATCCACCGGCCGGAGAAAGTCTCGATCGAGCTGTGTAGAGAGAGTAGCGTGAATGGCAGCATGACAGCCGCGCGGAAGCGCTCCTGACTGAATGCTGGACTCAGTGTATACTCCACAGTAACTGAACAGGCTAGTACTACAACCAGCGACAAGGTTTCAGATGGTAATTTTTTCTTCTAATTGTACTAAACTTTCACAATAATCAACAAATTACAATTAGCAGTGCGTGCAATTGTTCGTGAGTTCAGTTGGTGGGTACTGCAACAGGCACCATGGAGATACATGGACGTACTGTACTTTAAGCTGAGCTAGCCCCCTGATCCATCCCAACTGCCCGCAGCAACTTGGTCTTGGGTTCTTGGCACCAAGAGTTTGTTGGAAAAGGACGTCACTGCGTGCGCACTCGCGCCGCCTGCATCTTTCTCTTCTCCGTTTCTCACATCCCGCAAGCCACATTAGTACAATAGTGCCACTGCACTCAATAAGTCGTACTACAAAGATTGGAAGACAAAACGTCGAGTTTTGCTTCGGTGTCTTCCTTTTTCTAAATTTAACAAACTAAAAACACAGGGACGATCAGGTTAGCCGATACCACTTGATGCCCTTCAAATCGAAAGGGTATTGGCTAATCCTAACCATTTTTGTGTTTCTAAAGTTTGAGAGAAGAGGGAGGATACCGAAGCGATGGATACTTCTCATCAAGTATTAAAAAAATCAACGAGGAAGCCATGGATTTTTACAAGAGAAAAATCTCACATGGAAACCACACAAGCACGGCTGTGATTTTCGTCAAGGAAAGTGTCTAGCAATCTAGCAACAAACCAACCATACTAAAAATAAGTCAACTTATCATGGGCGCATGGTCTATATGAGCAACATGTGGGTTTTGATACTCGAGTTGAAGCGGTAAACCAATCTGTTATGGAGAAGAATCTAGGCCTTCCGTCGTTCGCCGTGACAGACCCTGATCTCTCCTCGAAATTCAGGTCGTTGGTCATATAACAAAAATTAGTTTCTCTTCAGAAAACAACAGGAATAATGTCGACCTAAAAAATATCAGAAATACTATTCTACCTTACTGAGACACTAGTAAAGCCAAATCTAGTGTTTTATCCATGGATCCGATTAAAGATACAGTACAAATACCTCCATCAACCACGGCCACTTAGTTGATTGCATCTTCTTATGTTCTTTTTTTTTCTTAGAGAACTAGCACTATGCCCGCCCGGTTCTATGAGACAGAAAAAAAAGTTATACATAAAAATTGGAAGGAAACTTATTTGCAATATGCTCGCATGGTTAACATACCTTGTAATCAACACTATTTTTTTTTGGTTTATAAACCGGACATGTTGTTGTACAAAATTTGCTAATCTTCTCCCTCCAGAGCGAATTCAAGCGCTGAGGGTGTGCTGGACCGGTTGTCCTCCCGGATCGCAATTGGATGGTTCGGTGCGACCTCTGGTTTTATGATGATATGCGTAAGTGTGAGGTCAGGATGATGACTCTGACATAGCCACCCCTTAATCAAGATTGTATATGTTGTGAAATCTATTCGTCAGTTAGGTGGCTTGATCTTTATATTTACTTTATTTATAAAACTATGTTAAATTAAAAATAAAAACATTGTGTACATTTATTTAATTGCAGAGGCCGGGGTTTCATCGCCGTTTTGAAAAAAAGTTGAGCCCATCCACAATTTTCATGATGGAATCACTAACCGCAAAACACGTTGTACATGAGCAAACTGAGAAGCACGTTGGCATACCTTTGTCCGGGCAACGACTTCAGTTTCGCCCCTCCGTACGTACTGAATAGACACAAAAATTGAGCAAATGATCTTACTTAATCCCTTCATTTGGAAAATATAAAATATTTTAGGTTTATGAACCAAATGTATGTAGACATCTTTTAATGTATAGGTTTATATACATTTGGTTTACAAACTAAAACATCTTATATTTTCAAATAGAGGAAGTACGTCACAAGCCTAAGCACAAGCTTTTTTTATATGCTTTGACTTTACAGTAGAACTAGTAGAATATGCACTTGCAGCAGGCGATGTCAGCGGCCGAGATGTGCACTGCTTTTCTCCCTCGCTTGCTTTAACAACTGAAATAAGTGCGAGAAAATACAACTAGTAGCTAATTAATTAATAAATACAACTAGCTAAATTTAGCTTCTGGATTTGTCACTAGTAGAAAACGGGTCTTTGGTTCGATCTAGAGAATAACACTAGTCCCGATTTATTATGGGATGGGACTAGTATGAGCACTAGTCCCGGTTACCGTTTTTGGTGGCTAGGAGTCCGAGAAAACTCTAGTCCCGGGTCGTTTTGGACCTTTAGTCCCGGGTCGTGATATGGCTTAGGACTAAAGGGGTTCGGACACGGGCAACACCCTTTACACCCGGTCATGATACGGCCTGGGACTAAAGGAATGCGGGCCCTGGCAGGAAAACTTAGAATGACTATAACTTTTGCGTACGATATCGAAAAAAATGTATAACCTATCAAAATGTGCGGAAAAAAAATTGTGAGTTTGATTTCAACAGCCTTATGCCGTTTTGGATTATTTTATATTTTTAAAATTCAAAAAGGTAAAAAAAGTTATTTAAAATAATAATATTTTTTTGCAATATTATTTATTCCATACTTGGATTCCTCACATTTGTCTAATAATTATGGATATATTATTTGTCGAATTTCGATTTACAGATTTAAAGATATTATTTATGCCATATTGAATGAATAAATGGCAAAAAATATATTATTATATTTAGTTTTTACTTTCATTGGATTAAAATATTATTATTATTTATTTATTTTTGTTTACTAAAATAGTGTTTTGTAATTTTAAAAAATAAAGATGTATGGCATACTGATATGGGCTAATAGGATTGATATGGTAGTGTTGACAACAAGGTACAAATGGGTTCACGCGAGGACATCCTGATGGAACAGAGAAGTTAAGCGTGCTGAGGATGGAGTAGTGCTAGGATGGGTGACCGGCCGGGAAGTTTACCACAAATGTAATTTGACCTAGGATTAAATATACTTAGTGCTAAACATGTTCCAAGTGAGACAATTATGAGTCAAACAATTCAAAAGTTCAAGAAAAAATTCAAAACAATAAAAATAATAAAAATAAAAAATATATTAAAAAAAAGATCTTTAATCTAGGGCCGTATTACGACCCGGGACTAAAGGTCCTTAGTCCCCGTTATAAAAATGGTCATGCGGTGACCTCTAGTCCCGGGTTGTAACAAATTGGGACTAAAGGGCTAGTCCCGATTTCGCAGTCACGGGTACAAAACCAGAACTAAATGCCCTTACAAACCGGGACTATATGCCCTTTTTCTACTAGTGTGTTGTCTCAATTATTGAAAGCGATTAAGTCGTTGGTATGCAATTGCGTGGATGTATATTTAATACGTCACTACAGAACGTGCGCGCTACGCCGAGGGCAAAAAACCGTCGGCATAGGCCAAAATGCCCTCGACGTATGATACGCCGACGGTTGCCTTCGGCATAGCCTCCTCGGCAAAAGTCTTCCTCGGCAGAGCACACACAAGCCGTTGGCGTACGCTATGTCGACGGCTTTGCCCTCGGCGTAGCGGCCGTCTGCATAGCCTGTCTGCCGGTTGCAAAAATATTTTAAAAAAAAATATTTTTTTCTCAATTTTTTATTCTTTGAATTGTTTGACTCGTTAATCTCTCACTTTGGACATTATTAACACTAATTATAATTAATATTTAATTAAATTACAGTCTTGGTCAAACTTTCTGACCGGTCACCCATCCTAGTACTACTCTAGCTCCAGCACGTTTAACTTCCTCGTTCCTTCAGAATCTGTTTCCGCAAAATAATTCATACATTGTTGTCAATACTATGATATGAATCCTATTAACTCTTATATAATCATGTCACATGTTTGTATTTTTTGCAATTACAAACAATTATTTAAGTAAACATTAATGAATAAGTAAAACTATTATTGAATACAAATAAAAATATAATGATCTTACTTTTTTGTATTTTTCTATTTAATATGGAATAATTAATATCTTTAAATCCGTAAATCGGAATTCGACAAATAATATGTCTAAATCGATCAGAAAAATGAGAGAAATCCAAATATGATATCAATATCAACTAATCACAAACCCTCCGATTTTGAATTAGATATTTGGCGGTTGCTTTAGAATATCCCCTTTTTGCGCTCGGATAATGAAAAATGGCTTTTTGGTGCGATGAAAAGGAAAACTTGCATTAGATCTTTGATAAAATAGCATATTTTGAACCTAAAAATGATTTTTGTAAAAAAACATGAGCATCGGATCATGTACCTGTAGTTCATATCTGACATACTTCCTACCGATTCGGCAGGAATTTGTCTTTTTCACCAAAGGTGGATGGGAAGGTTTCAGATCCCCCTGTTAGGACATTGTCCATATAAGGTGGTATCGTATTTTTGTAAAATATGGTGGTAGCATTTTGAATTAGCCATTTGGTGGTTGCTTCACAAAACCGTCTGTTTTTTGTGCTCAGAAAATGGGAAATGGCTTTTTGGTGCAACGAAAAGGAAAACTTCCTCCTGCAACATTATTCGCCATCTCAAGATGCATGTTTATGCACAATATGGGCACATTATCACACACTATGCCTTGATTCTAACCATAACATTGGTCATTTGACCCGAAAGCTAAGAAACCTCGAATGAGATAGATCATTTTGTGAATTTTTTTGAGACATAATCAATATACCAAGTTTGCTATTTTTTCTTATAACTATGTCATATAATATGACACCACGCGAAAGTTTCGCATTGTTTCGATCGTCTTTGAATTTTTTATGCCCGTTTTAAACTATCGTAAAACTTTGTCGAACGGCGGGCATGAAGATTCTTAGCTCGGGCCGAGCCTCGCTAAACTTGCATTGTATCTTTGATAAAATAGCATATTGTGAACCTAAATATGATTTTTGTAAAAAAACATGAGCATCGGATCATGTACCTGTAGTTCATATCTGACCCACTTCTTGCCGATTTGGCAGGAATTTATCTTTTTCACCTGAGGTGGACGGAAAGGTTTTGGATCCCCTGTTGATTGTCCATATAAGGTGGTATAGTATTTTTGTAAAATGTGCTGGTAGCATTTTGAATTATCCATTTGGTGGTTGCTTCACAAAACCGTCCGTTTTTTATGCTCGGAAAATGGGAAGCTTTTTGGTGCGACGAAAAGGAAAACTTCCTCCTGCAACATTGTTCGCCATCCCATGATGCATGTGTATGCACAATATGGGCATATTATCACAAACTATGTCTTGATTCTAGCTATAACATTGGTCATTTGATCCGGAAGCCAAGAAACCTCGAATGAGATAGGTCATTTTATGAAGTTTTTCTGAGACATAATCAATATACCAAGTTTGATATTTTTCCTTATAACTATGTCATATAATATGACACCACGTGAAGGTTTCGCATTGTTTCGATCGTTTTTGCATTTTTTATGCCCGTTTTAAACTATCGTCAAACTTTGTCGAACGGCGGGCATGAAGATTCTTAGCTCGGGGCCGAGCCTCGCTAAACTTGCATTGGATCTTTGATAAAATAGCATATTGTGAACCTAAAAATTATTTTTGTAAAAAATCATGAGCATCATATCATGTACCTGTAGTTCATATCTGACCCATTTCCTACCGATTCGGTAGGAATTTGTCTTTTTCACCAGAGGTGGACGGAAAAGTTTCGAATCCCCCTGTTGGGACATTGTCCGTATAAGGTGGTCTAGTATTTTTTTAAAATATGGTGGTAGCATTTTGAATTTTCCATTTGGTGGTTGGTTCACAAAACCGTCTGTTTTTTGTGCTCAGAAAATAGGAAATGGCTTTTTGGTGTGACGAAAAGGAAAACTTTCTCCTGCAACATTGTTCGCCATCCCATTATGGATGTGTATTCACAATATGGACACATTATCACAACTTATGTCTTGATTCTAGCCATAACATTAGTCATTTGACCCGAAATCCAAGAAACCTCGAATGGGATTAGTCATTTTGTGAAGGTTTTCTGAGACATAATAAATATACCAAGTTTGATAGTTTTCCTTATAACTATGTCACATAATATGACACCGGGCGAAGATTTCGCATTGTTTCGATCGTTTTTGAATTTTTTATGCCCGTTTTAAACTATATGTAATGTTTTCTGTTTCACTTAATTTTTATTTACATATGTGTAATATTTGAGTGTAGATAGATAGCTCTTATTTTTCTGCAAATTTTGATATATTATTTGTATTTTTCCGAATTAGAATGATTTAGTTATGATTTTTCAAAGTTTAATGAGGTAAAATAAAAAATAGGTACGCCGAGGGCAGCCGTCGGCGTAGCATAGGATATGCTGAGGGCAATTCTACGCCGACGGCTGCTTGGCGGGGCTGGCCTGGACGATGGCTACGCCGACGGCCCCGAAGTTTGGTCGTCGGTGTAGCTTCCTATTCCTGTAGTGTGTGCCCTGTTCTTTCTGCTACTCCCTCCGATCCATATTAGTTAACTTGGATTTGTTAAAATTTTGATAAACCTATATACTAAATAGTAAAATTTAGAAAAATTTAAGTCAACTAATATGAATCGGAAGGAGTACTTGTAGGCCGGTTCGGATGAACAGACGTCGTAAACAACTTGTTTCCTCTTATACAAAAGAAGTCTCACAGTGCACCTCTTTGTCCTCGTATACGAGATGACTTCGTGCTGGTCCGAAGCGCCAAAAGAAGTCTCACATTATGCACAGCACGTTGTAGAAAGTGATTGGAGCTTAATTTGAAACAAAAAAAATGCAGGAAGACTGGCACCGGATCTAGTATTAATCTTACCGATAAGTTAGCGTGGACCACTGAATAAGAGAGGAACCTTTCTACACCCTTTGGAGCAAGCTACGGGAGGTTCAACTAACCGAGAGCACTAAGGACACAATCTCTTTGAACCTCACCAACGACGAAAAATATTCCTCGGCATATTTGGCGCAATTCGAGACAAGCCCCACATTTTTCATGAAGCTGGCGGTGTTGGACAACTAGTCCCTCGGAAATGCAAATTCTTTGCTTGGTTTATCTTCTTTTCGTGCTTCTCGCCGTTTGGAAAATTTAGAACGAACGGAACATAATAGTGTTTAGGAGCTTTGATTCTATGCCATCCGTGATAATCACTTCGAAGTAGCGCCGTTCTTTGAAATATTTGAGCCCTCCAAACCGTGAGAGTAGGCTTTGTGACGAAGTCGCTTTGCTAGTTTCTTGTAATTCTGAACTTCTTAATCAATGAAATAGGCAAAGCTTTTGTATTGTTTCAAATAAAATTAACCAGAGGAATATTTGTTAGTTTTTTGAAGGGGCAAGCACAAACCAAGTCTACTAGAAAGTCGCAGAATAAAAAAATAATGACACCATAAGGGAAGAAAACCTCGGCGCATTTCGTTAGAAAAAATAGGTGCATACACAAGCATGGAGGCTCGAACCTGGACGGGCAAGGGCGTATCCGCACACCCAAGTCACTGCGACTCTACGCCTCAGTCCACAGTACGACCCAGAGTAACCTCCCTACTCTCCCCTCACAAAGTCACAACTGACACCTAACCATACCGAGAAAGGATCTTTCTCCACACAAAACACAAAAACAACCATAAAAAGGATCAGGATGAAAAGCAGACGTCTCTATAGTCACCGAAAGCTCCGCCGGCGTGAGCTCATCACCAGTGACCAGTGACCAGTGGGGCACAGGAGTTCAGACCCCTCACTCTTCCTATATGCTATATATGCTTTTCATCCTGATCCTTTATGCTAGTTCCATATCCTGTATGCTTCAGAATGTTTCTATGCGATAGAAAAGCGGGGAACCCAAATGAAGAAGCCATCACCAGTCACAGTCAGTCAGTCCGTCAGTCAGCATGGTCAGTGGCGCCACACCCTACGGCTACCGGCTACGTTTCGTTCGTAACAAGTACGCGCTTACGTGCGGGGCGGCGGTCCAAAAAGACGAGCTAGCGCAACGGTCCCTTGCCCCCTGCAGGCTCATGCTCCCATGCATGTCGTCACTGGCTCACGGCGACGTGCGCCACAACTAACCGACCCCTCGCGCGCGTCTCGACAAAGCAAAAGCTGCCCTATCATAGGAGTAGTAGTTAGAGTAACCGATCCCCTAAAATCTAGACGAGTAAACCTCTTGAATTTTTTTAGAGAAGTAAAAATACTCTTTTAATCATAGCCGTTTCTCTTTCGAACTAGGTTTTTGCTCCGCTTTATAAATAAATCTACATCGGCCGAACAGATACAAGATGGAGAGAAGACCCCTTATACAAGCAGATCAAAATAAATAAGAAAAACGCAAAATAAAGCCACATCGATAGCCGTTTCTAACTGAAGTACAAAATTTAGAAGAGTAAATCAGATGATCACCGCAAAATTTGACCGAATTTTGGTTGATTCAAACCGAATTTGAAACCTACTTTTTCATTTACTTTAATTTATACATATTACACCCGAAAGTCGGTCGAAATTCGCTAAATTCAACCGGATTTCAACTAAACCTAACATAATCCTCATCCCACTCGAAGGAGGAGTCGCCGTCGAGCTTGATGACCGCTGGCGCCGTCGACGGGCCAGCGTAGCTGCCGACGTCCTCCTCCCTCACCCTGGCGAGCGCCGAAGCTGTCGACGGCCCCGCAGCCGGCCCCGCAGCATCGGTGACCCTCGTCTTCTTTGTCGTGTCCGCCTTCCTCTTGGCCTCGGCGAATTCCTTGAGCCACTGCCTCTCCTCCTTGACGAGCTCCAAGTTGAGCCCAGCGAGCGTTGTCGCCATCGCCGCGTCACGACACTCCGCCTCAAGGCGCTCGCGGGCCTCCCTGTCCTCCCGCCGCTCGCAGCCGGAGACGAGTCAGAGGCCGGGCGGCTCCAAGTCCGGCACCGTGTAGCACCCTAGCGGGAAGTTGAGCTCGCCACAGTCAAAGTCGTGGAGCTCGACGTCCTTCACATTATACGCCAGTGTCTCCTGCTCCGACGACTGGAAGCTGCCGATCCAGACCTTTTGGTGGGTGTTGCAGTCAATGATTTCGGCGACCCATGCCCCTCGGGACCGCTGCCGCACGCCGTGGTAGACCGGAGTTGGCGGCATCGGCAAGTCAAGGGTGCCGGTGGAGCGTCGGGGCTGCCGCCGTCGTTGGGGGCGCTAATTGACATGGATATACCCTACGGGTGCCTTACATTGGTATACCCGGTCTAGCCCAGGGAAGGCCCACATGAAGACCTGCTGCTCAAGGAGACTCCGGATAGCCCAGCCCAGTAGAAGTTTGACTCCTTGGAGAACAGGGCCAAGCTGTAGATAGAATATTCAAGGGTGAAACCCTAACTTGTAACCGACTCGACCTACCCCCGGGACCTGGCCTATCTATATAAAGGCCAGGAGGGCACGGCGAGGAGGACCTCTCCAACTCTTACACACACCTCAAGTCAGATTGCATCTGCGCACCCCCTGTAACCTTTGGTTCCACCGTAATCAAAAACAGACAAGCAGGAGTAGGGTTTTCCCTCCAAGGGCCTGAACCTGGGTAAACCTCGTGTCCCCTTGCTGCGTGTCTATTAACCGTCTCGCGATCTCCAGTATCCCTATCTTCTCCATAACCCAAGTCTATAACAATAGGCATTAACGAGTCGAACCCTCGTCACTAATCGAAGAGGGGATTGGGGACAGGAAGCGGGAGCGATGCGGGCTGCGGCGGGGACTGCGCCGGTGACTCGCGCGCGGGATGGTTGGCGAGAGGATCCGTCCATCGGTGGTCTCTGGTGGTGGCTAAGGTAGCGGTGGTCGCCGGAGGTGGAGGAGAGGGCGAGGCGGAGTAGATGTGAACGTAGAATCGGTGAAGGAATCTTTTACTCACCCGCCGCTCGAATGAGTAAATATAGGAGTCGACGGAGCCGATGAGTAATTTTTTTACTTCACTAAAGTGTTTTGAGCTTTGGTTAGGTTCGGTTAGATAAATAAAAAAGCATCTTTTACTCCTTTAACCTATTTTGTACATCGGTTAGAGGTGCCTTTGATTTTTATAAGGTCGATCAAGAAATGCAACAGTAGACTTTTCTGTGCTATGGCTATAAATGGGCTTATAGCTCCTATGCGACGTCTTTACATGGAATTGGAAGGAAAGCGACATCGTTGAAAAGAATAGCTCGCATGCGACGGATGTGAGGCAACTAATATCCCAGGGCCACACGGGCCTTAAATCGGTCGTAAGGACACATTTAACTTTGTTCCAATATTAGGGTTAAGCCAAACCGGTTGGTTGGGACAGCCAGTCAAACCAACCGCTTCCGACCGAGAGCGCGCGTAACACTGACTGTAGCTTCCCCGACGGCGGCGGCGGACCTCACCCATCGTTCTCGGCGCCGGCAGCGGTGGCACGGTAATTAATTTAGGCGGCGGAGCTTTCGTTCGACGACGAAGGTGGTGAGTGCCATTTGAAAGCTAATTCCTCTCCCATTCTTCTCAATTCGAGATCTGAGCGTGCCCATTGATGCTAGATTGTGGAGGCGAGGGTGTGCTGAACTGGGCGAGGGGGAACGATATGGAGCATGGAGAGGGGACTTCTAATCGGTATATCCCGTATCTCTGCACTTAATTTCTCTAAGGTTGAGCTCTCTGTTCGCTTCCGCTAGCTCACAGTGCCCGCCAAAAACAGGGGAGACGATGTTGCGCGCCAAACCTTCGAATTTCGCATCAATTTCTTTCCCTCTAGGGCTGTTTTAGTTGATGGAAGCACGCAGATCATTGAGAGAGACACGGTTGTTAAATGGGAGGTGGAATTAGAACATGTTGATCCCCAAGAGCTAATAAACATGGGAGAGGAGGCAGTAAGGAAAATGGTGGAAAAAATTGGGGATAGTGTGGTTTGGGGGCCAGAGCAAGAAGTTTCTTTGTTACGATTTGATGATTGCAAATGTGACTATGTTAGGGTTGAGACAGGGGAACATATAGTTGATGAAATCGATGAGAGAAACGGTTGGACAAGCAAAACTGTTCTGTTTTTAGCAGAGCTCATTGATCTGAAACCTGATTCGAGGGTTGGATATGTGGCCTCGAAGCTGGCTGCTCAGATGGTCGAGGATGATTGGGCTGCACAAAGGCAAGTAATGCCTATACTTACTGAGTTGGAAGTGTTAACAGTGGAGGATGATGATGCTAATGCACAAGGGGAGGCTGCAGATGGTAATGCACAAAGGATTGTAACTGTTGATTGGAATTCAGTTGAGATACATGACCGCACTGATTTGGTCATTGCACCAATAGATGACATTGAAATGGCAAAGCTTTTTGGCATTCCTATAGATGACAGAGACAAGGAGAAGAAGAGGGATGAAGCTGCAAATGATGGTGACAACCATTTAAGAGATGAAGAGGCAGATATAGATCTAGAGTTGTTGGAAAATGCTGCAGTTCATGTAGATGATGCACATGATGATGAGCTAGTAACAGTTTATGACAAAGAGGACCCAGTTATTGAAGTTGGGAGATTGTTTCCAAGCATGGATGAATTCAGGATGTGTTTCAGGACATATGCAGTCAAACGTGAGTTTGCTACCAAGACTATGTGGACTGATAAAAAGAAGTTCTATGCAAAATGCATAGGTTATGATGGTGGTGCCAAGCCTTGCAAGTGGTATATATCTGCTAGACGCCAACCTGATGGAAGGACAATAAGAGTGAATCAAATTCCAAAACCTCATACTTGCATTACAAGTTCTCAAACAGTGACAAAGATGACATCACAATTATGGGTTGCAGAAAAGATCAAGCCCATTTTAGCCACAACACCAAACAGCACTGCAAAGAGACTGAAAATAGACTTGGAAAAGCAGTACCCCATTAAGCTGAATTATACTACAGTGTGGAAGGCAAAGCAAAGGGCAATGAAAGAGCTATATGGTGATTGGGCAAATACCTTTCGAATGCTTTATAACTTCAAAGCAGAAGTAGAGAAGAGGTCACCTGGCAGTGTTGTGGAGATAGATACTGAGGTAACAGCTGATGGGAAAGTCTTCTTCTCTAAATTCTTCATGGCTTTAAAGCCTTGCATCGATGGCTTCAAAGCAGGTTGCCGTCCATATTTGAGTATAGACTCATCTTTCTTGACTGGAAAGTGGAATGGTCAACTAGCAGCATGCAATGCTTTAGATGGACACAATTGGATGTTCCCTGTAGCTATTGGCATGTTTCAGTCTGAGACAGAGGCATCATGGACATGGTTCATGATGCAGTTGAAAAGATGCATAGGGCCAGTCTCTCCATTGGCAGTGCACACAGATGCATGTAAAGGTTTAGAAAATGCAGTGAAGATTGTTTTCCCTCATGCTGAGCAGAGGGAGTGCTTCGGCCATATGTGGATGAATTTGATCAAAAAATTCAGAGGAGATGATTTTGGACGCATGTGGCCAGCAGCAAGATCTTACACCAGGCAGACACATTCATATCACCTTGAGAAGATTAAGGCGGCATGCTCTGAGGAGGATAGGGTCAAGTTTTGTACATGGTTGGAAACCTACCATTCTCTTTTATGGTATAGGTCTGGTTTTAACACTGCCATCAAATGTGATCATATCAACAATAATTTGGCAGAAAGTTTCAACAACAAAGTGAAGGAGTTAAAAGACTTGCCTGTCCATGACATGGTTGACCAGATCAGGATCATGATCATGAGGTTGTGGGAATTGAGAAGAAGGCTTGGTGATGTTCTTCAAGGAGATAAGCTTCCTGATGTTGTGCAGCAGGTGGTCAACAGGAGCAGAAATCTTGCACATTTGCGTGTTGAGAAATCCTCATTGTGGGGTGCTGAAGTCAGAGATACAAAGACTGGCAGGAGGCATGTTGTTGACACTCAATTGCATGAATGCACATGCCTTGAGTGGCAACACACTGGGAAGCCTTGTGAGCATGCCATACTTTTCTTGGCCTCCAAACACAAGCTAAATATGCACCCATATTTGCATGAGTATTATTCTGTAGCAAAATTCAAGGCTGCATATGGAACACCAATTCTAGCACTTACAGATCAGTCTCAGTGGCCTGAAGTGGACATTCAGTTCTCCTTGTGTCCTCCTTTGATGAAAAGAAAGGCTGGCAGGCCCAAGCAGAGTAGATTCAAGGCTTGGTTTGAGAAAGGTGGGAGCAGCAAGAAGGGAAAGAAAGATGAAAAGAAAGATGCCAAGCCAAAAAGGGCCCAAAAAGGTAACAAGAATAGATGCAAACTCTGTGAAGAACTTGGACACCGAGCTGGCTCTACCAAGTGCAGATACACTGCTGAAAAGCCAAAGTATGTTCATCCAAAATCTATCCCATTTCTTGTTGATGATTTTTCTCCCCCAGCTAAATTGCTTGTTTTCAGGAGGAAGCGTGGAGAAAAAGGCCCACCTCTTGTTGTTGACGAATGCTGGCCAGTGAAAAGGGCAAGAATCAATGGCCAAGGAAAGAAGAGAACTAACCAGATCATGTTTGGTGCTGCTGAGGTGCAATCTGAACTTGTTTTGGAGGATGATGTGCAAACTGTTGAGGCTTTAGGGCACACCGTTTCTGATTTGGAAGCTCTGGTGCAAAATGAGGGGCAAAATGAGCCTGTTGTTGAGGCTCTAGTGCAAAATGAGCCTGTTGTTGAGGCTCTGGTGCAAAATGAGCCTGTTGTTGAGGCTCTGGTGCAAAATGAGCCTGTTGTTGAGGCTCTGGTGCAAAATGAGCCTGTTGTTGAGGCTCTGGTGCAAACTGACCAAGTTGTTGAGGCTCTGGTGCAAAGTGACCATGTTGTTGAGGCTCTGGTGCAAAGTGACCATGTTGATGAGGCTCTGGATCATGATCATGAGGTTGTTGAGGAGGTGCAGGAGGTGAAGCAGACTCTTGGACGTGCTGTGGGGAGGCCAGATGGTAATGGTAAGAAAAAGAAGAGCATAAACCTATTGTGTGGTGTGAAACTTGTGAAGGAGAAGAAAACGAGGGGTAAGAAGAGCCAAAAGAAATAGACATTTGTTATTGTAAACATTTGTTATTGTTGTAAACATTTGACACTTGTTGTTGTAATAATTTGGCACTTGTTGTTGTAAACATTTGTTATTATAATAATTTGTCACTTGTTGATAATTTGGACAAAATTCAAATATGATGGTAAATTTGAATTTCAACATATGTAGCTATGTCACTTTTCTATGTTTGTATGAGATTCCAACGTTTTTCTCATGTACAATACAACTCATCCTCACCCTGATCCCTTTTGTGAAGTACAACTCACCCTCACCCAAAATGGGGTAGAAATGGGCTCCAAAGCTAGGGTAAACCACCCCATTTCTAAGCAAGTTTTTTTTCGACCATTTCTAAAACCAAGTTAGATATTTTTCCTCAGAACTATGTCACATAACATGACACCATGCGAAGGTTTTGTATTTTTTTGATTTTTTTTGAATTAGTTATGCACATTTGAATGTCTGGTCAAACTTGAAGGGTTTTCATAAATATTCTTAGCTAGGGGCTGAGGCTCGCAAAACTAGCATTGGATCTCTGATGAAATAGCATGTTGTGAACCTAAAAATTATTTTTACAAAAAATCATCAGCATGGAATCATGTACATGTAGTTCATATCTTACCCACTTCCAGCCGATTCGGCAGGATTTGTCTTTTTCATCAGGGATGGAATAAAAGGTTTGAGATACTCAGGTTGGGAAATTGTACATTCTAGGTGGTCTAGTATTTTTGAAAAATAGGATGTTACCATTTTGAAACTTCAATTTGGTGGTTGCTTCACAAATCCCCCCCTCTTTCGGCACTCAAAAAATAGAAAATGATTTTTCTGTGCGTCGAAAAGGAAAACTTTGTGCTACAACATTGTTAGTCATCCCATTATAGACATGCATGCCAAATATGGGCACATTATCACAAACTATGCCTTGATTCTAGCCATATCATTGGTCATTTGACCCGAAAGCCAGAAAACGTCGGAGGAGATAGGTCATTTTGTGAAGGGTTTTTTGAAATATGATCAATAGACCAAGTTTGATATTTTTCCTCACAACTATGTGACATAACATGACACCATGCGAAGGTTTTGTATTTTTTTGATTTTTTTTGAATTAGTTATGCACATTTGAATGTTTGGTCAAACTTGTGAAACCCCGTTGACTGCATCCTAAACCCCGCTAACCCTAAGGCCGAATGAGGACCGTAGATCTAACCCTAGCGCGACACTGTGGCCGTCCGATCGCGTCTTCTAGAAGGATTCCGCGGGTGGCTCTGGGCGATCCGTGGAAGGGCTTGTTCTGCAACCTGATTGGTTGGCGTCTCTTAGAAGGATTTCGTGGCTAGCTCTTGGCGATCCGTGGGATGGATGATTCTGGAATCTGATTGGCTTCATCGTTTTTACGTGCAACAGCGTGGCATGCGAGCGTGGCATGCGAGGGCGCTGGGCGGGGCGGGCTGCACCATGCGGGCATGCAGCTGCCCCTAGCGTCGCAGTCTAGCTATTTTACGTCCAACAGCGCTGCAGCGTATTTACTCCCTCCGTCGCATTAAATAAGTTTACGTGTAACAACTTTCTCCAATCAAACTTACTCCCCTCAGGTTCATTGTAATAAATGAGACTTTGCATGATACCACATCTATGTTATTTTGGCTTGTGGATAGCCTTAGGCTGGTCATAGTGCTAAGTAACTAAGACTAGTAACTTGCACATGTTACTAGTTGATGTTACTACCTTCATAGTGGGTGATAACATATGTATGGTGTCATGCAAGAGATAATTAATTAGGTTGTAGACTCATATGATCTTGGTATGTGTGATGTTATGGTAACTAGCTAAGTTACTACCTCTCTCTTTCTTCATTAATTGTCATGCCATGTCACCAATTTGCCTAATTGGCATTGCATGTACATGCATGTTACTACCTAAGTTACTCCCACTATGACTAGTCTTATGGACTACTTTTTGGCTTGTGGATAGCCTTATGGACTACATAGTGGATGCCCAAGTGCATTGGAAAGGTAGAAGTACATTTTTTGTGGACAAATTTTAAAGCCAAACGTACACTTATTTGTGGACAGAGGGAGTATGCATGTCACTATGACCAGCAGAAAAAATATCAAAATCTAAAATATGTAATAAATATAACGTACAGCGTTGGCACACTCGAGACCGTTGGACCGAGCCTGGCATGCGAGGGCGCTGGGCGGGGCGGGCTGCACCATGCATGCAGCATGCAGGGTCGGGGGCGGCGGTGCAGGGGTTACAGTACGTCGCATCCTAGCTATTTTTTTTCTCTCTTTCGCATTGATCACGCCCGCTTCCCACACGCAACGCAGCGCACGCGTCTCGTCTCGGCGTCTGGGCGGGCTGCACCATGCATGCAGCAGCTGCCCCTAGCGTCGCAGTCTAGCTATTTTGCGTGCAACAGCGCTGCCCCATTAAATAAGTGTACGTCGAACAACTTTCTTCAGTCAAATTTACTTCCATCTGGTTCATGCGCCATACAAAAAAGTCAATATTACTCCCACCGATTTTTCTTGCGTGTGTAAAAACGAACGAGTACCTTGGTACTAGATTCCTGCATTTATTACCGAAGTAAATCAAGGCCAAATTATATTTTCCCTTTTATTTTTCACTGCCAATGAACAACTACCTTGGACGTTTTTTTCTCTCTTTCGCATTAATGCACATGCATGCATGCAGGGGCGGGGGCGTCGCATCCTAGCTATTTTTTTCTCTCTTTCGCATTGATCACGCCCGCTGCCCCGCTTCCCGTCTCTTTCGCATTGATCATGCATGCAGGGGCAACGCAGCACACGCGTCTCGTCTCGGCGTCTGCGCCAACGCGACGCTGGATTCCCACGCCGCCCTTCACGCTCCGCCCTCAATAAATAGGCAAAACGCCTTTGCCTCCTCATCTCATCTTGCCCGTCATCTCTTCAACCTCGAGCCCGTCCCTTTGCCTCCTCCCAGCCGCCCCCCAAACACTCCGACCATGGCGACCTCCCCCTTCCGCCTCCCTTCCGACGAAGAACTCAGCGACGAGGACAACCACCCGGACCACCAGCAGTGGTGGGAGCAGCCCACGGGCCGCCCCCGCCCCAAGCGTGGCAAGAAGGAGAAGTCCCCGCCCTGCCCCTGGGGAGACCAGGGCCCCATCGTCCACAACCCCGTCCCCAACCTCCCCGGATGCGGCGACCTCCCCTCCGAAGCCTACTGGGCTAAGGCGGCGAAGGAGGAGGCAAGGGAGGAGGCTCGCATGGCCAAGTGGGAGGAGAAGGCGGCCTAGCGCGCCTTGAAGAAAAGGCGCATACGGCGGGAGGAGGAGCAACGGGAGGCCAATGGCCGGGCCTTCTGGGAGGAGCAACGGAAGCGGGACCAGCGGGAGAGGCTGGCGGCGTGGAAGGCGGCCCGGAATGCGGCTGCACCGGCACCGCCTCCACCGCCGATGGAGTAGGGGGTTAGGGTTTAGGGGCTAGCCCAGGGTTTAGGCGGGGCGCCTATTCCGCCCCTTCTATATTATTGTACCTTTTTATTTTTATTGTAATGTTATCGATCCCCCTATCTAATATAAGTAATGTTATCTGTGTTTTATTGTAATATTATTGCGCCTATTCCATCCCTTGTTTCATTGTAATCTGTGTTTATTGTATTGTCATTTGTCAAAACACCCAAAACAACAAGTGTATAAAACAAAAGACACAAAAACAAGTTCATATAATACTCGTGCAATATTTATATATTTACAAGTGTATAAAACAAAAGACACAAAAACAAGTTCATATAATACTCGTGCAATATTTATATATTTACAAGTGTATAAAACAAAAGACACAAAAACAAGTTCATACAACACATGGTTCATTTTCAAATAAGACATTTACATATTTACATAAGTTAAAGGAGCGCCCAAGTTATGTTAGTTAAATGGATGTCCTTGGACTTCATTTATATATTTATTTTTGCAAAAAAAAGATTGCAACCTGAGCACGAGTATCTGCAGATCCACACGTTCCTATTTAGATTGTAACGTGAGTACCATTTTTTTTTTGCCCAATCAACATATAGTTACTATTGGGCCTGGATACGTCCATTTTGGCATGGCTAAGTTATATTTGGGCCTGGCCTTTTTCAATCCTCGTCAATTGTTTTTTTACTTTTCAACCCCTCCCCCTCCCCTGCACACGGGCGCCCCCTGCACACTGATAAAAGGAACACTGACGAAACTGACGAAACTGAAGAAACACTGATTTCGAAAACAGAGCAGCTCAAAATTAGCCCGAATTTGTGTTGCATTTTATTCAAGCCAAAGACATAGACCATTACATCCATTACAAAGCATCACTCGAACACTGACTGCGCTGTCTAATGACTAACGATGAGGAGATAAACTAATCCGAGAGAAATTACACAAAAATAAAAAAAACCGGCCATCAGATTGTCCTGCTTCTTCAATTCGATGATTTGCCTTAGCTGCTTGTTCATCTTCTTTAGCTCGGCCTTCACTTCCGCATCCACCGTAGTACCAGCGGAAATGGGGTTGCCACATCCCAATTGCTCCACCACGGACGGGTTTTCGAGCTCCCGGGATGCTACCTCCACCCCAATTCGCTCGATGTACTCATCAAGCCACTCAAAATGCCCACATTTTGGCAGTTCCTGAAATCGCAGAGATGAACCCTAAATCCCAAATTCGATGAAATGCATGAAATTTCGAAAGAAAAGCGAGAAATTGGCGCTCGGAACACTCAGATCTCACCTTTCCCGGCTCGGGCTTGCTCTCACACTTCACAAATTCCCGACCAATGTTGCCGTTCTTGTCGGTGGATGTGACAAGCCGCTTCAGGGGCGCGGTACGGGGGCAATCGGGGCACCTCCTCATCGGCACCGCACCATACCGAGGCCATGAGCGGTGGGAGGAAGCAGAGCTCGACATCCCTCGCCGGTGTTGCCGCACTTGCTCGCCGGAGAAGAAAACAGAAGGGGATGAGATGCTGGAACGGTGGCGGGAGTGCTCGGGTGCGGGGACGGATCGGGGCCAACGGCTCTCTTCAACCACAGGGTGGGTCCCACGATATGAGGTGGACATCAGGTGAGTTCCGCCGTGACGTGGAGAGGCTGTGGGTCCTACTGTGCTCAGCTGATTCGAACTCGTTGACGGTCTCGTGGGGTTAAGTGGAAGTGTCGCACGGGAGCTATTTGCCGCTTCAGAAGTGTCGCGTGCGAGCTATTCTTTTCAACGATGTCGTGTTCCTTCCAATTCCATGTAAAGACGTCGCATAGGAGCTATAAGCCCGGCTATAAATACGCGCCGGATCTCCTCACCGTCTCCACCATCCTGACGCTTGCTTCCAACACCTGATCATCTACCTCCATCTCTCTCCCATCTCCATTCTCCCGATCGAGCCTGCGCTCTTCTCTTGGATAATGGCTTATGGCAAAAGGTCTAGGCAGCAGGCCGAGGCGAAGACCTCCGTCAGCCTGCTGGACCTGGACAGCAGCGACATGGCGCGCATCCTGCTGCTCTTCTCGGGGCACCACCACCACAACCACGGCTACCACGGCGTCGCCGCCGAACCGTCTTCGCCTGAGAGGGTCTTCGAGTGCAAGACCTGCAACCGCCAGTTCCCGTCCTTCCAGGCTCTTGGCGGCCACCGGGCGATCCACAAGAAGCCGCGCCTGGCGGACGGCGCCGAGCCGCCCAAGCCCAAGGTGCACGGTTGCTCCATCTGCGGGCTGCAGTTCGCCGTCGGCCAGGCACTCGGCGGACACATGCGCCGCCACCGAGCAGTTGCGGCGGCTGGCGATGGGCTCGGGCTTGGCCTCAGCCTCGGGACCAAAGACTTCGCCGAGAAGAAGACAATAGCGCCGGCCGAGCTGGTGTTCGACCTGAACGTGCCGGCGGCGATGGATGAAGAGCCGTCTGTCGATCGCCAAAGCAAGCAGCTGGGGCTCACGGTAGACTTCCCCGTGGTGGTTGACTTCCGACGCTAAGAAGATATAATTTTCGATCATACAATATAATTTTTGGCGTTCAGTATTTGCGTTGAGCTGCTCGAGAAGTAAACAACCCTTCGAACATTATAAATATTCTTCGTGTACTTCTCTAATGTCCAATGGGCACCATATTAAGTATTTTTTTTACCAAATCTGTCCAAATTTAGAAATTTTAACTGAATCTGGTCTCTTTTCAAAATTAATTCGAAATCTGACCCCAGGAGTCGGCCGCGGGGGCTTTACGGGCCCATTCGGGCTCGGCCGGGCTAAAAGGCCTAGTTTGCTCCTGCTGCTGGATCCGGTCGGCGACCGCCCTCTGGCGGCGGAGGTAGTTCCCTCCCGCGTGCCATTGCCCCACTGACCTTGCCAAAGCTTCTTCTTTTCATTCCACCGGTCTCGCATCCCGAGCCATGGTGTGACGATGGCGATGACTGCAAAACCGTGATGGCGTGCGCTAGTGGACGACAAGCTTGGTGGAGCGAGGCGGAGTGTACGGGGGTCTGGTTCTTTGGGGGTCGGGATAAATCATTGCCGTCTTGGCACCGACGTGATGCATGCGGGTGTCGCTGTCCTTCCTAAAGGACGCCGGGTGTGCCTCCGCCACATCCCCATAGCATATCGGGGGAAACCCTAGAACGCGGTCGGGGGGAACCCTTGGACTAGTTTGTTGGAATTATGCCCTAGAGGCAATAATAAATATGTTATTATTATAATTCTTGTTGATGATAAAGTTTATATTCCATGCTAGAATTGTATTAAGCGGAAACTTTAATACTTGTGTGGTTTGTGAACAACACCGTGTCCCTAGTATGCCTCTACGGACTAGCTCATTGATTAATGATGCTTAAGGTTTCCTAACCATAGACATGAGTTGTCGATTAATAATGAGATCATATCATTGGGAGAATGACATGATGGATAGACCCAAACTAAGCGGAGCAATTAGATCGTGTCATCGTGTTCATCTTTGCGAAGATTTTCTTATGTCAAATATTGTATTCCTTAGACCATGAGATAATACAACTCCCTGGTATCGGAAGAAAGCTTTGAGGTCATCAAACGTCATCCTATGAGAGGGTGATCATAAAGGTGTCTCTCAGGTGATCGGAAAGTAACTGTTGGGTTGTATGTATCGAGATGGGATTTGTCCCTCCCAAGTCGGAGAGATATACTTCGGGCCCACTCGGTAATCGATATCAACACCGCTTGCAAGCATGTGGTTAAGGAGTTAATCACAAAGTGATATCGGATTACAGAACGAGTAAAGTACTTGCTGTGAACGAGATTGAACTAGGTATGACGGTACCGACGATCAAATCTCGGGCAAGTAAAATATCGCGAGACGAAGGGAATATATATATGGGATTGATTGAATCCTGGCATCGTGGTTCATCCGATATGATCATCGATGAATGTGTGGGAGTCAATATGGGTTTCCAGACCCCGCTGTTGATTATTGATATAAGATCATGTCTGCATATTCTCGAACCCGAAGGGTCACACACTTAACGTGTCTCGACGCTAGGATAGATTGGATAATTGGTTTATGAGTTTTTGTTCGGAGTCTCGGATGGGATCCGAGACATCACGAGAGGTTCCGGAATGGTCCGGAGAATAAGATTCATATAAGGCAATGCAGTTTTTGGAGTTCAGAATTGTTTCGGGTTAATCGGTATTGTACCGGAAGCTTCTAGAACCTTCCGGAGGGGACCAACGTGGCCCCACCTGCCGGGATGGGGCATGGTCCTATGAGGGAGTGCCCTGGCCGCATTGGGCCAAGGGCACAAGGCCCCATAGGGCCCAGCCGGCCAAACCCTAGGGAAACCCTAGGGGAGCTTCTAGAAGGGGGGAACTTGCCCCCCACTCCTCCCTTCTTGGCCGCCGGCCCTAGGGCTTAGGGGAGGGGCAAGGGCTGGCCGCCCACCCCTCTATATAAAGAGGGCTTGGGGCTCACCCCTCCCACACCTCCTCCTCAATCCCTAGCCGCCCTGCTGCCCTCCTCTCCCTCTCCCTCCCGACTGCGTGTAGGCGAAGCCCTGCTGTAGAAACTCTCCACCACTTGCACCACGCCGTCGCGTTGTAGATCCAATTCATCTCTCCACCATACTTGCTGGACCGAGGAAGGAGGAGACGTCGAGGTGCCACACGTGTGCATCTCTCGGAGGCATCGCCACTTGCGGTGTTAGATCGGATCGGATCGCGAGGAGGAGAAGCGAGTACGACTACATCACCCACGTTCCGTCGAATGTTCCGCTGTGTGAATCTTCAAGGGTATGAAGATCTCATCTATTCCCCCTCGTTGTTTGCATCTCCTAGATTAGATCTTGGCTTTCCCGTTCGCATCCGTAGAATTTTTTTGATTTACTATGCTGCGAAACCCTTTAGTGGTATCAGAGCTAGATCTATGCGTAGATGTGTTTCACGAGTAGAACACAACATGGTTGTTGCGGGCATTGATGTTTTCTGTTGCAAACCTCTTGTTTTTGTACTTCTTATGACGCGGGATAGTGAGATTGAAGCGGTCCAGGCCAACCTTACGCGACCTCGTTCGCGAAACCGGCTCCGCACTTGACGTGTGGCTTGTTCCACACATGCGGTTGGTGGATGCCAGTTTCTCTCACTATAGTTGTCATGGGATTTACACCGAAGTTTGGCAACCATAATATCACCGTTGTGGCTTTCCGTAGGTAAGAATCGTTCTTAGCTTGCTACTCCCATAAGCCACGTAAAACATGCAACAACAAAGTAGTGGCGTCTAACTTGTTTTTGCAGGGAGTGTTTTCTGTGATATGGTATGGCCCAAGATGTGATGTGTATGTTGTATGCAATGATAATGTTTTGTAATGTTTCATGACTTGCATGTCGATGAGTACACAACCGGCAAGAGCCATATGGTTGTCATTATAATTGTGTATGACATGTGTGTCAACTTCTTATACGCCATGTAATAGCTTTACTTTATCGCTAAGTAGTTAGCAATAGTTGTAGTTGCTATTAGTGGTGGAGGCAATCATGGTGGAGTGATGGAGATCATGCCGGCACGCACAAGATGGAGATCATTGCGCGAAGATTGGCTATACCATGTCACATAAAGTTATATGCATGTGATGTTTATCCTTTTATGTATCTTATTATGCTTAGATCGCGACGATAGCATTATAAGATGATTCCTCACTTAAATATCAAGATAAAACTATGTTCTCCCCATGTATGCACCGTTGCGAAAGTTCGTCGTGTTCAAGCATCACGTGATGATCGGGTGCTATAAACTCTACGTTCACATACAACGGGTGCAAGCCAGTTTTGCACACGCGGAAATACTTGGGTTTGACTTGACGAGCCTAGCATGTACAGACATGGCCTCGGAACACATGAACCGAAAGGTTAAACATGAGTCATATGAATGATATGATCGACACTTCGTTGTCTACCATTGAAACCACATCTCTTCTCATGAAGATCAGATTAGGTGTGGTGAATTTGGATCATGTTCACTAAACAACTTGAGGGATGTTGAATTTAATGGGAGTTCATCTAGTAATTTGATTAAGTTGAACTAGTTATCATGAACATAGTCTAATTTGTACTTGCAAATATTGTAGATCAAATGGCTAAGTCCAACTTCAACTTCAACGTTTTTGCTGAGAAAGAAAAGCTTAAGAACAATGGGTCTAACTTCACCAACTGGTTCCGCAATCTGAGAATCATTCTCTCTGGCGGACAAAAGGACTATGTCCTTGAGAATGCGCTAGGTGACGCCCCTGCTGTAGATGCACCGGCTGATGAGAAAGCTGTTTATCAGTCGCGCAAAGATGATTATGGTGTGATTAAGAGCACCATGTTGTTTGCTATGGAATCGGACCTTCAAAATCGTTTTGAAGATTATCCCGGGCCCTTTGAGATTCTTGAGGAGCTGAAAACTATGTTTCAGACTCAGGCCCGTTCTGAGAGATATGAGATCTCTGAGAAATTCTTTAACTGCAAGATGGAGGAAGGGAGTTCCGTTAGTGAGCACGGCATAAAGATGTCGGGCTACACTCAACGCCTTGAGCAACTGGACTGCAAGATTCCAAAGGAGCTCAAGATTGACAGGGTTCTTCAATCACTCCCTCCCAGCTACAAAAGTTTTGTAGTGACTCATAATCATATTGGTTCCACTGATACGATCACCGAGCTCTTCGCTAAGCTGAAGGCTGCGGAGGTGGACATCAAAAAGGATAATCATGTGTTGATGGTCAACAAGCCCCCCACCTTTAAGAAAGGTAAGGGTGCAAAGAAGCCCTTCAAGAAAGGCGGTGGCACCATCAAAGGTATATTTGATATACATGTTATTGATGTTTTCCTTACTAACCCTTGTTGTAGTGCCTGGGTATTTGATACTGGTTCGGTTGCTAATATTTGTAACTCGAAACAGGAGCTACGGAATAGACGGCGGCTTGCGAGGGATGAGGTGACGATGCGCGTTGGCAACAGATCAAGAGTTGATGTGATGGCCGTCGGCACGCTCTCCTTAGTTTTACCTTCGGGATTAGTTTTAAACCTCAATAAATGTTATTATGTTCCTGCGTTGACCATGAACATCATATCTGGATCGTGTTTATTGCAAGACGGTTATTCATTTAAATCTGAGAATAATGGTTGTTCTATTTATATGAGTAACATCTTTTATGGTCATGCACCTGCTGTGAATGGTTTATTTCTTCTGAATCTCGAAAGGGATGAAACACACATCCATAACATTGAGGCTAAGAGATGCAACGTAGATAGTGATAATACTACTTATTTGTGGCACTGTCGTCTAGGTCATATTGGTGTAAAACGCATGAAGAAACTCCATTCTGATGGACTTTTGGAGTCTCTTGATTTTGAATCATTTGACACATGCGAACCATGCCTCATGGGCAAGATGATCAAAACCCCGTTCTCCGAAATGATGGAGCGAGCAATGGACTTCTTGGAAATCATGCATACCGATGTATGCAGACCGCTGAGTGTTTCGACGCGCGGTGGATATCGCTATTTTCTCACTTTTACCGATGACTTAAGTAGATATGGGTATATCTATTTAATGAAACATAAATCTGAAACATTTGAAAAGTTCAAGGAGTTTCAGAATGAAGTGGAGAACCATCGTAACAGAAAAATTAAGTTTCTACGATCCGATCGTGGAGGTAAATATTTGAGTTATGATTTTCTCACGCATCTTAAATCAAGCGGAATCGTTTCGCAACTCACGCCACCCGGAACACCACAGCGCAATGGTATGTCTGAACGCCGGAATCGAACTCTATTAGATATGGTCCGATCAATGATGTCTCTTACTGATTTTCCGTTATCATTTTGGGGTTATGCATTAGAAACCGCTGCATTCACTTTAAATAGGGCACCATCTAAATCCGTTGAGACGACACCGTATGAACTGTGGTTTGGTGCTAAACCTAAGTTGTTGTTTCTTAAAGTTTGGGGATGCGAAGCTTACGTCAAGAAGTTGATGCCGGACAAGCTCGAACCCAAAGTGGAGAAATGCGTCTTCATATGATACCCTAAGGAAACTATTGGGTATACCTTCTATCACAGAACCGAAGGCAAAGTGTTTGTCGCAAAGAACGGATCCTTTCTTGAGAAGGAGTTTCTCTCGAAAGAAGTGAGTGGGAGGAAAGTAGAGCTAGACGAGGTTGTTGAACCTTCTCTTGAATTGGAGAGTAGCGCAGCACCTAAAATTGTTCCAGTGCCGCCTGTACCAACAATAGAGGAAGCTAATGACAAGGATCATGAAGCTTCGGACGATGCTACTACTGAACATCGCAGGTCGACAAGGTCGTGTGCCCCTCCTGAGTGGTACGGCAACCCTGTCTTAACTGTCTTGTTAGTAGATGATAGTGAACCTGCGAACTATGAGGAAGCGATGATGATCCCAGACTCTGAGAAATGGCTAGAAGCCATGAAATTCGAATTGGGATCCATGAGCAAAAACCAAGTATGGACTTTGGTGGACCCTCCTAGCGACCGAAAGGCCGTTGAGTGCAAATGGATCTTCAAGAAGAAAACGGACGCGGATGGTAATGTTACCGTCTATAAAGCACGACTTGTCGCAAAAGGTTTTCGACAAGTTCAAGGTGTTGACTACGATGAGACTTTCTCTCCCGTAGCGATGTTTAAGTCCATTCGGATTTTATTAGCAATTGCTGCGTTTCATGATTATGAAATATGGTAGATGGATGTCAAGACTGCTTTCCTCAATGGCAACATTGATGAAGAGTTGTGTATGATACAACCCGAAGGTTTTGTCGATCCTAAGGATGCTGATAAAGTGTGCAAACTTCAGTGTTCCATTTATGGACTGAAGCAAGCATCTCGGAGTTGGAACCTTCATTTTGATCAAGTGATCAAGAGCTTTGGATTTGTTCCAAATTGCTACGAAGCTTGTATCTACAAGAAAGTGAGTGGGAGCTTAGTGACATTTCTGGTACTATATGTGGATGACATATTGATTATTGGAAATGACATTAACATGCTTAACGATGTGAAGAGTTACTTGAACAAGTGTTTTTCAATGAAAGACCTAGGGGAAGCTGCTTATATATTGGGCATCAAAATCTATAGAGATAGACAAAGACGCCTGATAGCTTTAAGCCAGAGTACATACCTAGACAAAGTTCTGAAAAGGTTCAGAATGGATAAGGCAAAGAAAGGTTCAGTGCCTATGTTGTCAGGTAAGATATTGAGCAAGGCTCAGTGTCCAGCTACGGTAAACGATAGATAAGCTATGAGCAAAGTGCCTTATGCCTCGGCCATTGGTTCTATCATGTATGCCATGCTGTGTACTAGACCGGATGTGTCCAATGCTCTTAGTTTGACGAGCAGATACCAAAGTGATACAGGAGTGGAACAATGGACAGCCGTGAAGAACATCCTAAAGTATTTAAATAGAACTAAAGAAATGTTCTTAGTCTATGGAGGTGATGAACAGCTCGTCGTAAAAGGTTACGTCGATGATAGTTTCGACACCGACAAGGATGATTCTAAATCTCAGACAGGATACATTTATATTTTGAATGGAGGAGCTGTGAGCTGGAGAAGCTGCAAGCAAAGCGTGATCGCGGGATCTACAGTAGAAGCGGAATACATGGCTGCTGCAGAAGCGTCAAGTGAAGGAATTTGGATCAGGATGTTGGGAATATGCCCTAGAGGCAATCATGTATGATGATATTTCCCATTGTATTCATAAAGATATTAAGTAGTCCTTGTATAAACATCTGATGGGTATCATTGAATATGTGATTCGGTTGTGGAACTATGCATTCATGTTGTTTGTACTAAATATCCTTGGTCATTGAGGTTGTGCTGGACACACAACTTAGACCAATGTGAAAGTTGGCTTGATGACTCGGTTCCACTTGTCATGGGCATGGAGATGCTATTCCAACTTACACAGATTCGACTAAAGAGTTTAGCGAGTCCGATTGACCCATACTGAGGTACAACGAACAAGTTGTCATTTGTATATCTCAATCAATGTAATCCTTAGACCTGAGGTTGTTGCATAGTCCGAGTTGAGGATCACCGACTTAGGTTCTGTCAAACGCTGATCCGTAACTGGGCAGTTATAAAGGCAGGGTTCGGGTTGACTGAGAATCAAGCTGCGTGATGTGAATAACTAAGATGGGATTTTCCCCTCCACTCGGAGAGATATTCTCTGGGCCCTCTTGTGACATATGATTCGGAAAGCATGGCCATGCACGACTCAGTTAAGTGTTAACCGAGGCGATCGACTAAGAGTTAGTCGGGTGAATCACTTATCTCGGATCGAGAAGAGAGTCTGACTATTTAAGGGATGACAAATATTCGCCTATAGTCTGACAAGGTATATCGTGAGGCAAAAGGGACTCGGACGTAAGTCGCATTGGAAAGGCAAGTCGTCATGACTCTTTGGTACTTGGGAGTCGGCGCGTTCTGCTAGGAGCCGCTACCGACTGATCGATTGAGAGTCGGACTCCAATCGTGTCCAAGTATCCATGAGCCTGCGGGGTCACACACTTAAGAGCGGGAGCAAGTTCGGATTGGATCTGAACATGTAATCTGGTTGGGTTGGACCTAAACCTGATTAGGAATGAGTTAGTGAGTTGGACTCACGGTGACTAGTTATATATGGGCTTTAGTGAATGGGTCGCGCAAGCAGAGCCCACGTTCACTCCCTATATATAGTGGAGCACCGTAACCCAGAAAGGTTAATCGTTGTTCGGTTAGGTCATTCCATGTGTTGGAAACCCTAGCTCCACAGCAGTCCTGCCGCCGTACCGAACCTAGCAGTTCGCCGCCGGTGCTCCTCCTTGTACGTGTGGATACCAACAGAGGTGTTGTGCGATCAGCACCAGGACGATCGGATCGTGAGGACTGCACTGCATCAACTGACGCGCTACATCAGTAATCCGCAACTGCGCGTCTAGTGGTAAACCTCGTGGCCTTCTACCTTAGCTAGATCTTGGGATCACCACGTTAGAGGGAAAAGTTTTGTTTTATCTCTGCGTGGCCCAACACAGGAACTTCATCACTGAGCTTGGACCCACTGGAGATATTGTGTGACAACACTGGCGCCATAGCACTTGCTAAGGAACCAAGATATCATCCAAAGACCAAGCATATCAACCACAAGTTTCATATAATCCGAGATTATATAGCAGATGGAGATCTGAAGATTAGCAAAGTACATACAGATCTGAATGTCGCAGATCCATTGACTAAACCTCTTCCACGTGCAAAACATGATCAGCACCTTAGTGCCATGGGTGTTAGATTGTTGCCAGATGTAAACTAGATTATTGACTCTAGTGCAAGTGGGAGACTGTTGGAATTATGCCCTAGATGCAATAATAAAGATGTTATTATTATAATTCTTGTTCATGATAAAGTTTATATTCCATGATAGAATTGTATTAAGCGGAAACTTTAATACTTGTGTGGTTTGTGAACAACACCGTGTCCCTATTATGCCTCTATGGACTAGCTCATTGATTAGTGATGGTTAAGGTTTCCTAACCATATACATGAGTTTTCGACTAATAATGAGATCATATCATTGGGAGAATGACATGATGGACAGACCCAAACTAAGCGGAGCAATTAGATCGTGTCATCGTGTTCATCTTTGCAAAGCTTTTCTTATGTCAAATATTGTATTCCTTAGACCATGAGATAATACAACTCCCTGGTATCAGAAGAAATCTTTGAGGTCATCAAACGTCATCCTATGAGAGAGTGATCATAAAGGTGTCTCTCAGGTGATCGGAAAGTAACTGTTGGGTTGTATGTATCGAGATGGGATTTGTCCCTCCCAAGTCGGAAAGATATACTTCGAGCCCACTCGGTAATCGATATCAACACCGCTTGCAAGCATGTGGTTAAGGAGTTAATCACAAAGTGGTATCGGATTACGGAATGAGTAAAGTACTTGCTGTGAACAAGATTGAACTAGGTATGACGATACCGACAATCAAATCTCGGGCAAGTAAAATATCGCGAGACGAAGGGAATATATATATGGGATTGATTGAATCCTGGCATCGTGGCTCATCCGATATGATAATCGATGAATGTGTGGGAGTCAATATGGATTTCCAGACCCGCTGTTGATTATTGATATAAGATCATGTCTGCATATTCTCGAACCCGAAGGGTCACACACTTAACGTGTCTCGACGCTAGGATAGATTGGATAATTGGTTTATGAGTTTTTGTTCGGAGTCTCAGATGATATCCGGGACATAACGAGAGGTTCCGGAATGGTCCGGAGAATAAGATTCATATAAGGCAATGCCGTTTTTGGAGTTCAGAATTGTTTCGGGTTAATCGGTATTGTATCGGAAGCTTCTAGAACCTTCCGGAGGGGACCAACGTGGCCCCACCTGCCGGGAGGGGGCATGGGCCTATGAGGGAGTGCCCTAGCCGCATTGCTCCAGGGGCACAAGGCCCCATAGGGCCCAGCCGGCCAAACCCTAGGGAAACCCTAGGGGAGATTCTAGAAGGGGGGGGGGAACTTGCCCCCCACTCCTCCCTCCTTGGCCGTCGGCCCTAGGGCTTGGGGGAGGGGCAAGGGCTGGCCGCCCACCCCTCTATATAAAGGGGGCTGGGGGCGCACCCCTCCCACACCTCCTCCTCAAGCCCTAGCCACCCTGCTGCCTTCCTCTCTCTCTCCCTCCCAACTGCGTGTAGGCGAAGCCCTGCTGCAGAAACTCTCCACCACTTGCACCGCGCCGTCGCGTTGTAGATCCAATCCATCTCTCCACCATACTTGCTGGACCGAGGAAGGAGGAGACGTCGAGGTGCCACACGTGTGCATCTCTCGGAGGCATCGCCACTTGCGGTGTTAGATCGGATCGGATCGCGAGGAGGAGAAGCGAGTACGACTACATCACCCACGTTCCATCGAACGTTCCGCTGTGCTAATCTTCAAGGGTATGAAGATCTCATCTATTCCCCCTCATTGTTTGCATCTCCTAGATTAGATCTTGGCTTTCCCGTTCGCATCCGTAGAAATTTTTTGATTTACTATGCTACAAAACCCTTCATAGTTCGGACAACAGCGTCGTCGCTTTCCTTCTTGGAGGTATTGCTTGGTATGTGATGCTCTGGAGTGCTAAGAGCGAGGTGGTAATTCTCCGGAGGGCGCAGCAGTGGCGAGTCATCTCCTTTTGCGTTGTACCGCCGGTGTCTGCATTGTTTTCTCTTTCATTTCTTTTTTGTTTCTTTTGGGCGGGTTTTGTGATGTCTGCCCCAGCAAGGTTATCCCATCTGTATCGGTCGTTTGCTATATTAATATAGCGGGGTGAAAGCCTGATTCGAGAGTCGGCGCCGTTTAGATTTCGAATTAGGTTTAGGGAGGGGTCAGATTCGGATAAAATTTTGCAAAAAAGTCATATTTGGAAAAAAAATACCATACTAACATGGTTGACTTCTCGTGGTATTCGTGATAGACACTTTTTCCTAGGAGTTTTGTTTCTTTATGCTCTTCAGCCTTGCGGCTGACCACAAGCAAGAAGTTGTGAAGCAGGACCGCCGGCTTCGCCCTGTCGTAGCGCCTTAGATGTCGTTGCGAGTTTCACAACGCCGGTAGATATTGTATCTATGCATAACTTGTTTTTTTGCAGGAAGTTGTGAATGGTATGGTTCATGTGCATGTGATGTATGTGTGTAATCCATACGTGATCTACGAATCATGGTTTTTTGTCAGCCGGCTGGAGCCTAGGTGCTGTCATTTTATTGTATAACGACCTGCGTGTCGAATTCTCTATGTAATTTACTTTACTTAGCTAGTGTAGCTGTTTGGAGAACCCGGAAGGTATGCAAGGCGTTGTACATGTCGGTGACATAGAGTAAGACGGCAAGTGACAAGAGTTGGCACGAGTCGGATTACAGGCTTTGTGGAGATGGAGATCGCCATGAAGAGAGCCATACCATTTCACATTTTAATGGCTTTATTTTGTGTTATTGTTATGTCTCAGTTTTACCTCTATTAGATAGTCGGTAAAATTTAATCCCTCAAAGAAGGTCTAGTCGGTTTTCCCGCCAGTGTTTGCACCATCACAAGTCGGACATTTTTGGTAGTAGGCTCATAAAATTGAGGTGCTGCCAATTCTTTCCGACTAGGTGGGTTTGAGTCAGACTCTTACTGCGGAAACACTCGGTAAGCTAGACGGGTCTATCACAACGGTTATGGGACTCGGGGAAAAGTCGGATGGGAGCCGGGGCATGTGATGCCACCCATCCAACAGGAGTCGCATGAGATGCGATTGACAAGGAGTTGTCTACCTAGATCACTTGGCGGCTAGCGGTGATGCTAAAGCTCACTAGCCGACTTGCTTATTTAGGATCCTGAATCACTAAGTAACCATCGGAGGGGTGTTGGTTCTAGTGGGAGCATAAAATATTAAAATGTTTAATATGCTTGCTCTTTTATGAATACATGTCTTAAGTGTTTTGCATATTTTCTGTTGTAGATCATGGCACCAAGTAGCAGTCACTCTCAGATATCCGGTTTTGCGTTGAGAACCATTCTTGAGAAAGATAAACTGAACGACACTAATTTTACCAACTGGTATCGAAATCTGAGAATTGTTCTCAAACAAGAAAAGAAGGACCATGTCCTAGACAACCCACTTCCAGATGAGCCAGATGAGAATGCGACTGTCGCTGCCACCAATGCCTACCGTCGGGCTAAGGATGAGTCCACGGATATTAGCTGTCTTATGCTTGCTCACATGGAACCGGACTTGCAAAAGCAGTTCGAGCATGTTGAGGCCTACGATATGATCGAAAGCCTCAAAAGTATGTTCCAGGCTCAGGCGAAGACTGAGAGGTATCAAGTCTCTCAGGCTTTGCTGAGTTGCAAGCTTAAGGATGGTGATCCACTGAGTCCGCATGTGATCAAAATGGTTGGTTATGTGCAGTCTCTAGAGAGGCTTGGCTACCCCATAAGCGAAGAGTTCGCTACAGATATAATTCTGAACTCTCTTCCTAGTGCATATGGGCAGTTCATTTCGAACTACCACATGAAGGGTATGGATAAGAAGCTCACTGAATTACATGGGATGCTCAAGCAGGCAGAGGCGGATCTTAAGAAGGGCGCCAGTCAAGTGTTGATGGTGCAGAATAAGGCTAAGTTCAAGAAGAGTTCTTGGACTAAGAAAAAGGCTAAGTTAGGAGGAAAGCAGGCTCAGGACCCGGTCCCAAGCGCTTCCTCAGGGACTAAGCCATCTCTTCAGCCGGATCCACTTGCTTCTACTGCAAGGCGGATGGCCACTGGAAGAGGAACTGCAGCAAGTACTTGGCCGATAAAGCCAAGAGTGGAGGTATGACTTTCGACTCAGGTACACTTGTTTGCAATGTTATAGACATATATCTTGCTGATGCACCTAATAGTTCTTGGGTATATGATACCGGATCAATTATTCACATCTGCAACTCGCTGCAGGGACTGGTAAGAACTAGGAGCGTAGCAAGAGGCGAGGTTGATATTCGAGTCGGCAACAAAGCAAGAGTTGCTGCATTGGAAGTCGGCACGATGCAGCTTCATTTACCTTCCGGATTCATTATGGAACTAAATAATTGTTATTATGTTCCAGTGCTCAGTCGAAACATTATTTCTGCTTCATGTTTGATGAGGCAAGGCTATGAGTCGAATATCAAGAATAATGGTTGTTCTTTGTATTTGAATGATATGTTTCACGGCTTTGCACCCGTCCAGGACGGGTTATTTATTTTGAATCTTGATGGTGAGTCGGTTTATAACATAAATGTTAAAAGGTTGAAACCAAATGATCTGAATATGACTTACTTTTGGCACTGTCGGCTTGGTCATATAAGTTGGAAACGCATGAAGAAGCTCCATGATGATGGACTCCTAACTTCGTTCGACTTGGAGTCGTTCGAGACATGTGAATCTTGCCTACTCGGCAAAATGACCAAGACACCTTTTGCAAAGAGTTGCGAAAGGGCGTCCGACTTATTGGGACTAGTACATAGTGATGTATGTGGACCGATGAGCACGACAGCCAGGGGTGGTTATGAGTACTTCATTACCTTCACTGATGATTTGAGTAGGTATGGATATATCTACTTGATGAAACATAAATCGGAAGCCTTTGAAAAGTTCAAAGAATTCCAGAATGAAGCACATAATCAACTCGGCAAGAAAATAAAGTTTCTTAGGTCGGACCGAGGAGGTGAGTACATGAGCCATGAGTTTGATGACCATCTGAAAAGTTGTGGAATAGTTCCTCAGCTTACTCCACCAGGAACGCCACAAAGGAATGGTGTTTCGGAAAGGCGGAATCGAACCTTGTTGGACATGGTACGATCAATGATGAGTCGAACAGATCTGCCTTTGCCATTTTGGGGTTATTGTCTAGAAACAGCGGCGTTCACACTAAACAGAGTACCATCAAAATCGGTAGAGAAGACACCGCATGAGATGTGGACAAGCAAAAAGCCGAGTTTGTATTTTCTTAAGATTTGGGGTTGTGAAGCATTTGTCAAGCGACTTCAGTCGGACAATCTTACAGCCAAGTCGGATAAGTGTATTTTCATGGGGTATCCGAGGGAAGCCTTGGGTTACTACTTCTACAACCAAGAAGAGGGCAAAGTGTTTGTCGCTCGGAACGGTGTCTTCCTTGAGAAAGAGTTTCTCAGTCGGGGAGTAAGTGGGAGCACGGTGCAAATCGAAGAAATTCGAGAGGAACCGGCTAGTAGCGAGTCGGCAAAAACCTTGGAGGTTGAGCCAGTCGTGGCAGCTGATCCGGCAGCAGCACCTGTACTACGAAGATCGGCAAGATTACGAAGTGTTCGTGATGTGTTACTGTTAGACAGTGATGAGCCGAAAAATTATTCGGAAGCGATGGTGGGATCTGATTCCGAGTCATGGCTTGGAGCCATGAGATCCGAGTTAAAGTCCATGGATGAAAATCAAGTTTGGAACTTGGTTGATCTGCCAGACGGTGCAAGACCCGTTGAGTGCAAATGGGTCTTTAAGAAGAAAACTGATATGGATGGAAATATTTCCGTCTATAAAGCATGCCTTGTCGCGAAGGGGTTTCGACAAGTTCAAGGAGTTGATTACGACGAGACTTTCTCACCCGTAGCGATGCTTAAATCAGTTCGGATCATGTTAGCTATAGCGGCCTATTTCGACTACGAGATATGGCAGATGGATGTCAAAACGGCTTTCCTTAACGGAAATTTAACCGAGGACATGTATATGATACAGCCCGAGGGTTTTGTCGATCCGGCTAATGCTGACAAGGTGTGCAAACTTCAGAAATCCATTTATGGGTTGAAGCAAGCATCTCGGAGTTGGAATATTCGCTTTGATGAGGCAGTCAAATCGTTTGGCTTCATCAAGAGTGATCATGATTCTTGTTTGTACAAGAAGTTTAGTGGGAACAAATTAAATTTTCTAATCTTATATGTGGATGACATATTACTGATTGGAAATGATGTTCAGATGTTGCAAGAAACCAAGGAATCATTGGAAAGGAGTTTCTCAATGAAAGACTTGGGTGAGGCAACATACATCCTCGGAATCCGGATCTATAGAGATAGATCAAGGAGGCTCATTGGATTGAGTCAGAGTACTTATTTGGACAAAGTGTTGAAGAAGTTCAACATGGAATCGTCTAAGAAGGGGTTCTTACCGATGTCCCATGGTGTCAAAATTAGCAAGACTCAGTGTCCTTCGACAACTGATGAGCAAAGTCGGATGAGTGCGATTCCATATGCTTCTGTAGTCGGATCCATCATGTATGCCATGATTTGTACTAGGCCGGATGTTTCCTATGCTCTAAGTGTTGTGAGCAGATACCAGGCTGATCCTGGAGAGATCCACTGGACAGCGGCTAAAAATATCCTGAAGTACTTGAGAAGGACTAAGGATATGTTCTTGGTTTATGGTGGTGAAGATGAACTCAGTGTAAAGGGTTACACGGATGCGAGTTATCTTACTGACTCTGATGATTCTCGTTCGCAATCCGGATACGTGTTTATTATAAATGGAGGTGTTGTGAGCTGGAAGAGTTCCAAGCAAGAGACTGTGTCTGTGTCTACAACAGAGGCTGAGTATATTGCCGCCTCTGAGGCAGCAAAGGAAGCTGTTTGGATGAGGAATTTCCTCATGGATCTTGGTGTGGTTCAGGGCTCATCCAATCCGTTGGACGTGTATTGTGACAACAATGGTGCTATTGCACAAGCCAAGGAACCTAGACAGCACCAGAAGAACAAGCACATACTCATGCGGTACCACCTGATTCGCCAGTTCGTGGATCAGGGTGATATCAAGTTATGCAAGGTACACACGGATGCAAATATTGCGGATCCGTTGACAAAGCCGTTACCACAGCCGAAGCATGAGGCGCACCTGAGAGCCATGGGCATTAGATGCTTAGACATGTGATGTCAGAAGAATGACTCTAGTGCAAGTGGGAGACTGTTGGGAATATGCCCTAGAAGCAATCATGTATGATGATATTTCCCATTGTATTCATAAAGATATTAAGTAGTCCTTGTATAAACATCTTATGGGTATCATTGAATATGTGATTCGGTTGTGGAACTATGCATTCATGTTGTTTGTACTAAATATCCTTGGTCATTGAGGTTGTGCTGGACACACAACTTAGACCAATGTGAAAGTTGGCTTGATGACTCGGTTCCACTTGTCATGGGCATGGAGATGCTATTCCAACTTACACAGATTCGACTAAAGAGTTTAGCGAGTCGGATTGACCCATATTGAGGTACAACGAACAAGTTGTCATTTGTATATCTCAATCAATGTAATCCTTAGACCTGAGGTTGTTGCATAGTCCGAGTTGAGTATCACCGACTTAGGTTCTGTCAAACGCTGATCCGTAACTGGGCAGTTATAAAGGCAGGGTTCGGGTCGACTGAGAATCAAGCTGCGTGATGTGAATAACCAAGATGGGATTTTCCCCCTCCACTCGGAGAGATTTCTCTGGGCCCTCTTGTGACATATGATTCGGAAAGCATGGCCATGCATGACTCGGTTAAGTGTTAACCGAGGCGATCGACTAAGAGTTAGTCGGGTGAATCACTTATCTCGGATCGAGAAGAGAGTCAGACTATTTAAGGGATGACAAATATTCGCCAATAGTCTGACAAGGTATATCGTGAGGCAAAAGGGACTCGGACGTAAGTCGCATTGGAAAGGCAAGTCGTCATGACTCTTTGGTACTTGGGAGTCGGCACGTTCTGCTAGGAGCCGCTACCGACTGATCGATTGAGAGTCGGACTCCAATCGTGTCCAAGTAGCCATGAGCCTGCGGGGTCACACACTTAAGAGCGGGAGCAAGTTCGGATTGGATCTGAACATGTAATCTGGTTGGGTTGGACCTAAACCTGATTAGGACCGAGTAAGTGAGTTGGACTCACGGTGACTAGTGTTATATGGGCTTTAGTGAATGGGTCGCGCAAGCAGAGCCCACGTTCACTCCCTATATATAGTGGAGCACCGTAACCTAGAAAGGTTAATCGTTGTTCGGTTAGGTCATTCCATGTGTTGGAAACCCTAGCTCCACAGCAGTCCTGCCGCCGTACCGAACCTAGGAGTTCGCCGCCGGTGCTCCTCCTTGTACGTGTGGATACCAGCAGAGGTGCTGTGCGATCAGCACCAGGACGTCGGATTGTGAGGACTGCACTGCATCAACTGACGCGCTACATCAGTAATCCGCAACTGCGCGTCTAGTGGTAAACCTCGTGGCCTTCTACCTCAGCTAGATCTTGGGATCATCACGTTAGAGGGAAATGTTTTGTTTTATCTCCGCGTGGCCCAACACAGGAACTTCATCACTGAGCTTGGCGTGGTTCCAAGTGCCTTGGACCCACTGGAGATATTGTGTGACAACACTGGCGCCATAGCACTCGCTAAGGAACCAAGATATCATCCAAAGACCAAGCATATCAACCGCAAGTTTCATATAATCCGAGATTATATAGCAGATGGAGATCTGAAGATTAGCAAAGTACATACAGATCTGAATGTCGCATATCCATTGACTAAACCTCTTCCACGTGCAAAACATGATCAACACCTTAGTGCCATGGGTGTTAGATTGTTGCCAGATGTAAACTAGATTATTGACTCTAGTGCAAGTGGGAGACTGTTGGAATTATGCCCTAGAGGCAATAATAAAGATGTTATTATTATAATTCTTGTTCATGATAAAGTTTATATTCCATGCTAGAATTGTATTAAGCGGAAACTTTAATACTTGTGTGGTTTGTGAACAACACCGTGTCCCTAGTATGCCTATATGGACTAGCTCATTGATTAATGTTGGTTAAGGTTTCCTAACCATAGACATGAGTTTTCGATTAATAATGAGATCATATCATTGGGAGAATGACATGATGGACAGACCCAAACTAACCGGAGCAATTAGATCATGTCATCATGTTCATCTTTGCGAAGCTTTTCTTATGTCAAATATTGTATTCCTTAGACCATGAGATAATACAACTCCCTGGTATCGGAAGAAATCTTTGAGGTCATCAAACGTCATCCTATGAGAGGGTGATCATAAAGGTGTCTCTCAGGTGATCGGAAAGTAACTGTTGGGTTGTATGTATCGAGATGGGATTTTTCCCTCCCAAGTCGGAAAGATATACTTCGGGCCCACTCGGTAATCGATATCAACACCGCTTGCAAGCATGTGGTTAAGGAGTTAATCACAAAGTGATATCGGATTACGGAACGAGTAAAGTACTTGCTGTGAACGAGATTGAACTAGGTATGACGATACCGACGATCAAATCTCGGGCAAGTAAAATATCGCGAGACGAAGGGAATATATATATGGGATTGATTGAATCCTGGCATCATGGTTCATCCGATATGATAATCGATGAATGTGTGGGAGTCAATATGGGTTTCTAGACCCGCTGTTGATTATTGATATAAGATCATGTCTGCATATTCTCGAACCCGAAGGGTCACACACTTAACGTGTCTCGACGCTAGGATAGATTGGATAATTGGTTTATGAGTTTTTTTTCTGAGTCTCGGATGATATCCGGGACATAACGAGAGGTTCCGGAATGGTCCGGAGAATATGATTCATATAAGGCAATGCAGTTTTTGGAGTTCAGAATTGTTTCGGGTTAATCGGTATTGTACCGGAAGCTTCTAGAACCTTCCGGAGGGGACCAACGTGGCCCTACCTGCCAGGAGGGGGCATGGGCCTATGAGGGAGTGCCCTAGCCGCATTGCGCCAGGGGCACAAGGCCCCATAGGGCCCAGCCGGCCAAACCCTAGGGAAACCCTAGGGGAGCTTCTAGAAGGGGGGGGGGAACTTGCCCCCCACTCCTCCCTCCTTGGCCGCCGGCCCTAGGGCTTGGGGGAGGGGCAAGGGCTGGCCGCCCACCCCTCTATATAAAGAGGGCTGGGGGCGCACCCCTCCCACACCTCCTCCTCAAGCCCTAGCCGCCCTGCTGCCCTCCTCTCTCTCTCCCTCCCGACTGCGTGTAGGCGAAGCCCTGCTGCAGAAACTCTCCACCACTTGCACCGCGCCGTCGCGTTGTAGATCCAATCCATCTCTCCACCATACTTGTTGGACCGAGGAAGGAGGAGAAGTCGAGGTGCCGCATGTGTGCATCTATCGGAGACATCGCCACTTGCGGTGTTAGATCGGATCGGATCGCGAGGAGGAGAAGCGAGTACGACTACATCACTCACGTTCCGTCGAACGTTCCGCTGTGCGAATCTTCAAGGGTACGAAGATCTCATCTATTCCTCCTCGTTGTTTGCATCTCCTAGATTAGATCTTGGCTTTCCCGTTCGCATCCGTAGAATTTTTTTGATTTACTATGCTACGAAACCCTTCATAGTTCGGACAACAGCGTCGTCGCTTTCCTTCTTGGAGGTATTGCTTGGTATGTGATACTCTGGAGTGCTAAGAGCGAGGTGGTAATTCTCCGGAGGGCGCAGCAGTGGCGAGTCATCTCCTTTTGCGTTGTACCGCCGGTGTCTGCATTGTTTTCTCTTTCATTTCTTTTTCGTTTCTTTTGGGCTGGTTTTGTGATGTCTGCCCCAACAAGGTTATCCCATCTGTATCGGTCGTTTGCTATATTAATATAGCGGGGTGAAAGCCTGATTCGAGAGTCGGCGCCGTTTAACATGGCGCCGACCCCAGGGATCAGATTTCGAATTAGGTTTAGGGAGGGGTCAGATTCGGATAAAATTTTGCAAAAAAGTCATATTTGGAAAAAAAAATACCATACTAACATGGTTTGACTTCTCGCGGTATTCGTGATAGACACTTTTTCCCAGGAGTTTTGTTTCTTTATGCTCTTCAGCCTTGCGGCTGACCACAAGCAATTTAAGTGTAAAATCTTCAATTGTGAAAATATATATACAAGGGTTGATTTCTACTACTACTACTTCCAGCGCCACATAATAATGTAAAGTGTTTAATAGCATTTAGCATCGCTATTTTAGAGAATGTCAAAAATAGTAAAGGACATTCCGGCGGCCTAAATCAAGGCCCCCATTAGAGATGCAAGTGGGTCAATGTTAGGATGCTCTTTACTCTCTTTAGTTTAAAAAAAGTCAAACTAATTTTTAAAATGATAATGTCATTAAAAAGGTAGTTTATTTTATTAAACTAAATAGGATATGAGTTACCCTAATATTGGCCCAATTGCATCTATAGCCCCAATGGGCTAAAATTGCTCGCAAAGTTCCAAATGATCTAACATCTCCTGATTCTCTACTCTGATGGCTAAATCAATTATTATGCTATTCTCATCCTTGGTAAGGTCAAGCAATGCAGACGGTTAAGCGGTGTGCGTGGGCCTGCGTGTAGGCCAATTTGGCCTACTAATGGTGGCGCTGCTACTGATCACATACCACCATTAGAGAGAGAGAGAGAGCGGTGGCATCTCCTAGATATGCAACACCACTAGCTATCACTAATAGAAAAAGACTTATTCATGGATGGCATACCGTGGAGCATCTTGATATGGTACTCCACGAATAATTATACGTGGCGCAACATAAAAAGGTACCCAACGGGTATGACCCTATCCATGGCGCATGGACAATACGGTGCGCCACGCCTAAGTGGGCCTAGCGCCAGGGGTCGTCCCCATCTATCTGTGGCGCACGAATTGGAGGTGCTCCACGCCAATGTGTGGTATCTGTGGCGCATGCAATTTTCGGTGTTCCACGGATAGGGGTAGGCCCAGGCCTTTGAAAATAGGCCGACTATGTGTGGCACACGCTATTTAGGTGCGCCACATATAAGTTTTCAAAAAATGCTGCTCACATTACCCTTGGATCGCTTTTTTAGTCTTGCAAAAAGAAAAAAATACTTTAAATTTTAAAATCCTTTGACATGTAGTTAGGTAATGTGGTCTAGTTTGTAAAAAAATTAACAAACATGGATTTCGACTTTTCCTGCAAAAAAGGTCGTGCCATGGTAAAACAGCTACAACTTTTGCATACGATGTCCAAAAAATTTTTAAAATAACGAGCACAAAATTCGCAACCGCTCGCAACGATCTAAGGTCGTTTAGCGATTTTTTAATTCTCAAAATTCGAAAAAATAAAAAGTTAAGGAAAAAATTCCTGCAGAAAAAAAAGTTAGACCACTTACCTGTGGCGCATGGCATATAGGTGCGCCACAAATAAGTTTGTGCGAGATTCAAATTTGATCCCCATCCCGACCACCTACCCCTTCTCCTTCTTCTCCTACTCTCCTTCTCTCTTCTTCCTCCTCCTCATTCTCCTCCTCTCTTCTCCTTCTCCTCCTCCTCCTCCTTTCCCTCCTCTCCTCCTTAGTTCTTGTTCCTCCTCCTCCTTCCCCTCTCCTCCTCCTCCTCCTCCTTTCTTTCTCATCATCCTCCTTCTCTCCTCCTCCTCTCCTCCGACCTCATCGCTCTTCTTCGGTCGTGCCCTGCTCCGGCCTCGTCGTCCTCGAGCTCCCCCCGCCCACTGCCTTCTATCGGCCCGGCTATGGCCTCCTGCATCTACATGCGGTGGTAGGTTGTGGCCGTGGCAACGGGGCGCGATATGACAATGGCGAGGCGACGACGGAGAGGCGACACCGACGGCGACGTATCTAGATCCAACTTTTTTTTGAAGTTTAAATTTTTTATCAGTGGCGCACCTTGCCCACATGCGCCACGGATAAATTTTTATATCCTGTTTATTTTTTAATTTGAAATTGTTAGAAATAATGGGCTAAATCATTATACCTTGTTGGCGTGTTGTTGATGCCTCGTTGGGATACCCCAAGAGCAAGGTATGATGAGCACATCGGCAAGTTTTCCCTCAGTAAGAAACCGAGGTTATCGAACCAGTTGGAGGAAGGAAACAACTCAAAGGTGTTTCTAGCAACGTGGAGACCTGCACAACACAAACTCAAGACTTTTCCTCAACGAACAGTGAGGTTGTCAATCTCACTGGTTGCTGTAACAAAGGATTAAATGTATGGTGTGGAAGGTAATAGTGGTTTGCAGAAAGTAAATAGTAACAGTGGAAGATGTATCAATGGTAAAGATTGGACCGGGATGAGGTGTTCTCCTTAAGATAAACAAACAAGACATGCTGGGTAAACAAATTACAGCAGGGCAATTGACAGGACTAAGCAAGGTATAACAATGCAATACTAAACATTCATGATCCTATGAGATTCGATTGGCAATACAACAAGATACATTGACCGCCATCCAACTACATCTATGACTAGAAATCCACCTTCAGGTTATCATCCGACCCCCCCCCCCTCCAGTATTAAGTTGCAAGCAACAAATAACTGCTTTAAGCAAAGTGTGTAAGGTAAACAATCCACTTGTTCCATGAACAAGAGACCCTTGTTTTCTCCCTAATGGCAACAGCACATCTACAACCTTAGAGATTTCTGTCACTTCCCTTAGATTAAATAAAGGCATGAACCCACTATCTAGCATAAATACCCCCTCTTGGAGTCACTAGCATCTACTTGGCCAAGATAGCTACTATAAACGGACATCATGCAAGATAACAAACAGCACAGACATGGTAGAATCAATAAGACAAAACCATTAATCAATCTGACATAATAATCTCAATATTCATCGGATCCACGCAAACACAATGCATGATTACAAATAGATGATCTTGATCATGAACGGAGCTCACAAGATCTAAACATGGTAGCACAAATGAGTAGATACAACCATCTAGCTACTACATGGACCTGTAGTCCAAGGTGGAACTACTCACGCTTCATACCGGAGGCTGGCATGATGAATAAGAAGGCCTCCGGGATGATCTCCCCTCCGGCAGGGTGCCGGGAAGAGCTTCAGATCCCCCCGATCTAGGGATGATGGTGGCGGTGGCTACAGACAGTTTCGTGGAATATTGATCGGGTACTTAGGGTTTATGCATCGGGGGGTCTTTATAGGCGAAGAGGCAAGGCAGGGGTGGCCAGGGTGGTCACACCCCACAAGGCACGGCTAGGGCTATCCCGTGCCGCCAGGGGTGTGGCCCCTGGTGCCTCCCCTATGTCTCGTACTCTGGATCCGTGTTCCCCACGGTAAAATATTGACTTTGGATTTTGTCCCGTCCAATTCCGAGAATATTAATTTTCTGCCTTTCTGGAACCAAAAACACAAGAAAACAAGCAACTGGCACTGTGGCATCTTGTTAATAGTTAGTACCAGAAAACATATAGAAACACCTCAAAGTGTAGACAAAGCAAAGCAAAGTAGATACTAAACAAGCATGGAACATCAAAAATTATAGATACGTTTCCGACGTATCAAGCATCCTCAAGCTTAACTCCTGCTCGTCCTCGAGTAGGTAAGTGATAAAAATAATAATTTTTTAGGTGACATGCACCATCAAAATCAAGATCAAACCATTTGCAAGCATTGAAAGCTGGGATCAAAGAACTCTAAACATGAGCATGAAAGATGGAGTTCTAATAGTAAGACAAAGTAACGATGCATGCAACATAAAATGTGCGGTGACCCAGCATACCACTACATGATGTAGTATACTATAGTCGTTGACATAACACCAATGAAACACCGTTCACCAGTATTACATCCCTCAGAATGGCACAACAGAAACACAGCGGGTCCAATACATGGCTAAAGGTTATAACTCACTCTTTACATAAGATCCAGAGAACATTCTAGGTTAAAGAGAGAGAAAGAACTTCTTACGGAGAAGAATCAAAGATAAATAACGCAAGCACAATTATACTATTAAGTCTAGTATTCTGGCTAAGAGGTTGGCATTTCTGCTATTGCAACGCACTACAGAAATAGGTTCTTTGGTTAGAGATTGTACTCCTATCTAATTAGTATCTTCGTCTTCACTTGAGTTGAGGTATATGTTGTCTTCCTTGTCTTCATTGAAGAGCTTAAGCTGGGCATGATATGTCCTGGAGCATAACTTGATGTAGACGTCGTCTTAATGGCTTCAGAATCTAGCAAGGGTTAAGGAGATACTTTGAGTACGAGTGTACTCAACAAGTTCACTAGAAAATGAGTGTTTGATGCACTATATCTACAGCCATAGACCACAGGTCGTAGGCAATGTAGGTTTTTGTAAACATTTCTTCAAAGGTTGCTTTTATTCTGAAAAGCTATGTCCGTCAGCCTTCACGGGTTTACCAGAACTTTCATGGAGTTACTTTCCCGCCGCGTTCACAGCTCCTTCCCAGAACAGGGAGTAACAAGTTATAGTTCTTACACTCTGCAGAGGTGCATTACTTTACCCATGAGAGATCAACTCTTTGTTGCACAACCGGGCAGCTTATTGCCGTCCACAATTCCATGATGTGGGGCCCAGAAGATGATCCAGGCCAATCACTGCCCCCTTCACGACCTCACATGCCTCCTTAGTGTACACCATGCCCACATAAAGAATCACGGCAATGGTTTGTACAAACCGTTAGATGTCCGAACTATCGTGGGACGTTGAGGGTTCCCACCCATATGCTGCATATCCTCTACGAATTACCAATTAATATGCACCCTACGAGGATAACAGCCACGACCTGCACTTCCGGCTTCATGTGAGAGGAAGAAGATACAGCTGACTTCTCCGTCTCATTCCAAATCTCATGGTCAACGCGTAATATACAACGCAAGAATCACTGGCGACATTGGTTGTTAAGTCCTAGATGATATAGTTCCGAACAGTGGTATTCCAACTGTCAGATTTAATAGATTAGTTGATCACCCTGGATCAGTAACCAATAGTTCACATTATTATCGAAAATAGTGTTTTAAGACCTTTTTCAAATGCATGTGATAACAACACTGGATTTGTAAAATACTTTACATAAAATAAACAAAGGACATCAGCAAGTGTGAACTTGCCTTTTGTGATTGCAAGATTATGCACTCATGGTCTTTGAGTCAGTATAAGATCCAAAATCTGAAATCAACATCATTGGTCCAGTAAGGACTAATGTTTAAAGAAGCAATATGCTTTTATGCATAAGTAATGTGATGCATGTTCTAAAAGCAAATCCCAGGGATAATGTTGTCTTAGGGTTTGGATTTCGGAAATGGTTACTTTGGAATGTGTGGTCCTTTTAGATAAGTTTCACATTTGTGCTTTTATTAGAGCTTATGAATGCGTGTGAACAACACATATTTAGCAATGAAATATATATTTATGAAATACTATTCAAAATTGTTTATATAGGAGTTCTTGTTTGAAGTGGAAAAAATAATAACCTTCAAAGAAGAAAAGGTTCTTCTTCTAAGGTCTAAAGAAGCTTTGTTGTTAGTTAGTGGGGGTTGATGTTATTTGTTTGCTCAAATGGTTTTTCTTGAGTTGCTTTATAATTTAACTACTTCAGACTAAAGTTAACTATAAAACATATAGTGATGTTTATTGTATTATATTTAGATTCTTGGAGACTAAAGTTAACTATAAAATATAGATAGTTTTGAAAGTATAGTACTTATACATTTGTATCTTGTGTATCTGAAATGTTTTCTTTAAGTTACTTAAGATTAGTGATCCTTTTACTTAGTGTAGTGGTTTCTTGATTTAATAATGGAGTAGTATCATTTATCTTTTATAAAGGAGTGAGTATAGTTTATAAACTAGGATATACTGTCACTTAATTACTTTTGAACTTTCTATAGTGTTGTGGTAGTTTTTGTAATTTGGTAGTTAACATGGATGGAAAGGATCTGATTTATTCACAAGGTGTTCTTTAAGGTTTTTATCATGAATTGAAATACTTTGAGAAAATAATCTTCACTTAGGGTTGAAGATAATTTAATATGAGGGTATTTATAATGGTTTAAACCATTATGGACTTATATTATTAATATTTAGGACTAATAATATTTATTAGACTTATTTTAGGAATATTAATAAATTTTATTTATCCTTATATGAATTATTAATGAATTAAATAAGTTTAATTTTGAGTTATTAAAATATTTAAATTTTTTATTTAACTCAAAAGGAGATTATTAGATTTAACATGTAGGTATTCTTTTTGTGATCATTTTGGTATATCATATTTATTTTTGTGATTTATAAATAATAAGATATGATTTTTATAATTCTTATTACTTTATAATTACTTAATAAATAATAAATATTTAATTAAGTGAAATAATAATACATGATTATAGTTTTAAATTAGAATTCTTATTTTTCTAAGATTTTTGGTATTTTATTTATATTATTAACATTTATCATTATAAAAATATGAATTATCAAAGTTTTATTACTTATAAAACCTTTATAAATAATATTTATTTAAATAATTATCATAATAATATTTGATAATTGTTTTAAGTTGTAGATTTTATTTTTCTGAAAAATTTCATATATTATACACATTTTTCTGAATTATAAATCAAAAGTTATTAATTAAACAAGATTTAATCATTTATTAGATTTCTAGAATATTATTAATTATAACATTTTATTTATTTCTTAACAGAAAATACTTTTTACACCATACCAAGGGCTAGCCCCAGTCACTGACTAGTGGTCCAGTGACCACCTTAGCACGCTTTGTAAAGAAAATCCATTTATTACCGACCCTGCCTTGACCCCTAGTCAATGACATATGGGCCCAAGGCCATGTCATCAACCACGCGGGAAATACTGGTCAAACGAGCTGACGTGGTTTGATCATGAGGTGAGCATGACGTAGCGATGGCGTCAGCACCACCACCGCCGTCAGTGGTTGGTCATCGGCGACGATCTACTGCGCTCCAGCAAGAGAAATACGCCTAGTTCGAATCAGCGCAACCTACTGAACCTAAAAGTGGCGGCGCCACACGGAAATGGTCATCGGAGCTTCAGCTTCGATGAGCTCCGACGGTGACCGACGCGGTACAAGGTGAAACGGCGATTTACAACGAGATCAGGCGATTGAAGGTTACTGGAAGGTTCAGGAACTTACCCTAATGAGGATAGAGCGGTCGAGGAGGCTCGGGGAGGCGTGTCGACGGCAAATTAACGGTAATGGCTACGGCGGCCGAGGAAAAGGAACGCTCGATTTCACATGATTCCCAGCAAGCGGGCCTCCGTGCTTGGTCCTTGATGGTTCAGTCCACGACGGCGCGTCTAATGGTGGCTATCACGAGGTGAGGGGTGGTCCGAGTTGGCCGGAATGATGAACTCCGACGAGCTAGGTTTTTGGGTGAAGGAAAGAAGTGCGTCTGGGGAGCGAGATTGAGGATGAGGACGAGCAGAGTTGTCGCAGTGGCCTTCTTATCCTCTCCTGGCAATGGCGACGTTGATCTTGGCGCAACGACGACGATGATGGCATCGGGCGGCGGCGAGCTCCGCCAGCAAGCTGTCTGTGTGCGTGACGATGACGACGATGGATGTTTTGCGGATAACCCCTGGCTATTCTTTCAGATCAACCTGTGGTCCTCTCCTGACCCCACTTGTCAGTCACAGATGGAAACGAGCTGGGCTCGGTACTGGGCTTTTGTGGCTGCATATGGCGTCAGATAGGTATAGGAGTGTTGGGCCACGGCCAGGTAGTGTTTTTATTTGTTTTATCATTTTTATATTTTCTGTTTTCTTATTCAGATTTGAATTTGATTTATATTTTGAACCTTTCTTTGTATGATTTATTTGCTGCATATTTACAACAATACTAAAACATATTTGGTATCCTTTGTGAACTTTTATCATATCATCTTTTTGTATTTCTTTTATTTACTCAATATGAACCCCTTTTTAATAGTTTGTAGAAGCTTTTCTTATTATTTTTTCTCTCCTATTTTAGTTAGGGATTTCTTGGATGATATATTCTTATTTGCTTATCAACTTAACACTAGTTGGCTCATAGTTTGAATAGAAACTTTTATATGTATAATGAGCCGATATCATTATTTGATGCATGAAATATAAAAGACATTGATATGGTTATTACTACTCCCATTAATTTGGAAAATGTCAATGTATCTATTTTATTATGATAAATAAATAGGTTTAGGATTTTAAATTATGATTATTTACCTTTGGGTTTAGGGTTTTTTCTTAAAATACTTAGAATCCTTTATGAATGTGGTTAAAGATATTTGTTGACATCACCTTTAGTGCTTGGAAGTTATCTCTTGAATGTTTTATAGAAAGGAATTGATAAAGATATACTTAAGCACATATAGTTATGATGGTTGGAATTAACAGAGATGTGCTTATGTGATTTGCTGTAGGGAAATATTTCTATAAAGTGTTATAGACATCAGATGATAGATCAATAACATGAGATGGATATTATGTTGATTTGAGATTTAGAGTTGGTTGTTTACCAAGAATGTCTATTTTCCATAATTCACAATTCTGGATTTTTAAATAAGGAATTCCTTTCCTAGATATAGTACCTCTTCCTATCCATCATCATGATTAACATGATGAGCTTTACTTCACAAAGTATTCTTATTCACCTTTTATTCTTCTAAACTCATGGATGAATCCAATGAGTTGGATACAAAGGTATTTCATAGTTTTCTCATATCCTTGCTTGGTTGTATTTACTATTCTACTGTTGATAATCTTCCATCCAACCAGTAGTTCCTTCAAACTCTACTCACAATCTTCCTTAATCCTCCATCACTAATCTTTCTCTAATAGTTGTATGCATCCAACTACCTTTCTCTAAAGTTGACTATCCTTTAAGATGAATAACACTACTTCTATAACTCTATGTTATACTAGCTGTAATTGAATAATATCATCTCAGATTCACTTTACTCCAATAACTCACACTCCAACCCTAAATCATATTTATGTGGTTTGTAATGACTACTCTAGGATAACTTACCTCTACTAGGGTTTCAATCATGTTTTATCCACCAATACCACTTATACATGACATAAGTACTCAATCTTGGTGAATAAGGCTTGATCATTATAATCTTTTGATCCATTATGGTTTAGGTTTCCAGTTGGCTAAACAAGGCTCCATCAATACAACATTACAGTTGTATTATAATTATCTTCTATTTAGCTCTATTGGGTTAGGAGATATAATTCATTAACTATACCTACTTGATCCAATAGGACTACTCCTGGTAACTATCTCCAGACTTCATCCTTGTAATCTTATTTTATATCAAGGAGAGATTTAACTCCATCAACTATATTTTTGATTGGATTCTTTTTAATCATTCCTATCAAATAAATGACATCTGAAACTAGCATCACTATTCACTTTTTTCTTAGTTGTTTATTTGTAGACACTTATTTGTAAGCTGTGTTATTATTAAGTACTTGATAGGTTGAGAATGGATGAATCAATAGTTGATTTCTCAACATTGATGAACAATAGACATGGAAATATAAATCAACGGAGATGATAAGGATTGATATGGAAGTAAAGATATATGGTGAATGATCTAAGCTTAGTTCCTTTCCTACTCCATCTTACTTAAGAAGTAGGGTTAGGTATTACCATGATACTCTTGGTATATGCAGATGAGATTAAAATATAGTTGTTACATTCTTGTTATTTGTGTTATATCCTTAAATTGGTACTCATGAGTGATTATAATGGATACTATGATATGATCACCTCAGGATCAAATATAAATCATAATGTATTAGGTTTTATCTTTTATTTCATTTGATCTACCCTTAGGTCAAATCTCCCTTACCCAAAGTAAGGTTTTAGCAAAGTCCTATTGAAACTTATCGCAGTCAACTTGATGATCTACTTCTTATTCCATCAAGTTAAGAGAAGCTTCAATCACTTTGACAAGTTTTTTTAAAAGCGCGTAATTTATTCGGATTTTCTATGCATGAATGCAATGCACACATCTGGGTTCAGCTTATTTCTAAGCTCTAATGCTGGGATGTTACAAAATGTTACAAACAAAGATCATGAATAACATGCATTGAAAAACGTTTGTTTGTTTTACCATAGTGGCATACCATAGTGGCATTCAGCTCGTCCCTCATGGAGTAACATATAAATGCATAGGACACCTTCAAAGTTCATAAGAGTGACTAGATACAAATAGCACAAGAACAAGTAATATCAACAATATGCATCAATCAATATGTTTTGGGACAATGCACATAGAACTAAGAATGGCAACTATGCTCTCTTAACAGGTGCCTAAGGATAGAAGGTGGAGACTCAATATAATGGTGAAAGAAAGGCCCTTCATAAGGGAAGAAGGGATTTCAATTTTCAAAAAGAGCTTCCAAAAATTATGGTACTTGTTAGCTTTCAGCCCTCATTGCCCCAATTATAAGCATCTTGTAATGATTAAGGTTAAAGTGAACAAACTATCGAGTATATGCTTGACAAAGTATAAGTTGGCAATATCATATCCCTTGAATACGAGGGCCACTCCTCATGCTACTCAAGTTTAGTTACTTGCAAGTTCTTGTCATAGTAAGTACATGTGTTTCGTAGAGAACCGCCAACGGGATACCCCTTGCACATGATACGGGAGCTATCCCATAATCAAAATGACAAAGCAAGTAGACAATGAGCATCTCAACAATCTTCTTATTTACCATGGGAATATGGTGCGTTTTTCTCTCTTTCCTCTTTTCTCATATTTTTTCTCAATCTCTTTTTTTCTATCTCTATTTTTATAAGAAGAATGCTTCATAGATGTCACTATGGTGATGTTGAAAGTTTCCACCATGATTAGGCATGGCTTAGGCTAGCGACCCAGGCGTTTCTCTAACACACATACATAACTCCATGGACTTACAAGCTCCCCTTTCATTTCATTCCGACGACATCCATATACAAAAGAGCATGATATCAACTATGTACAAAGTACAAGTGCAATGTTGAAAGCGTTCCCTATGACAACATGGTTCTGCTAATTCCAACGTGTAAGTGCAAGTATATACACCATAGATGACACAATGGTTCAAGTTTATTAGGGGCAAGAAAAATAAAGTGTGCCATCAAGTTTGTGAGAGCTTGAATCACTAAGTTTTCACATAACAAAATACTTTTAAATTGGAAGATAGATGAAAACAAGAATATACTTAGAATGGTGTAACACACCATGCATACGAATTTATAGTGGACACTTTGGAATAACTTGGTTTCTTGGGAGTTGGATGCATGAGTAGAGCTTACTCATACAAGTGGAGGCTAGCAAAAGACTAGGGGCGACCAACTAAGAGAGCAATAATATCCATAATCATGCAGAGCGACAAAACATTACTAATCAAAGCATAAAGTGGTACTACAAATCAAGGACTAAATGATCATAGAGGCTACGGTGACTTGCTCATAGTCATAACATGGTGTGATCATGTGCTAGGTCAACCCAAACAAAGCTTCAAAGGAGAATACCACAATACTATGCTTTTGTATGCTAAAACAATGCATGATTCCTTCAAGGCACACTAAGCAATCCCAATTGTTTGGAACAAGTCATTCTACATCAATAATCACTAAGCATATGTTCAAAACAACATCTAGCATGACATGATAAAGTCTAAGTTAGAGTCAAAGCAAGATCCTCGTGTACTACTCAAGCAAGAACTTTCTACTCCTCTCCAACACCAATAAACTTATTTGAAACAACACAGCGAGAACGGGGGTCCAAACTACTTTATTCAAGCAAACTAAGCAAACTAAACGAAAACTAAGACGCTCCAAGAACAACACAACAGTGCATGAAGTAATAAAAATGAAGTGTCTAGAAAGATTTGAGCTTTCTATTGATGAAGAAGGGGATGCCTTGGGCATCCCCAAGCTTTGACGTTTGTACTTCTTAAATATTTATTTGGTGACATGGGGTGGAATCCCCAAGCTTGAGCTTTTGTCCATTCTTCATCTCATTACATCATGTTTTTCTCTACACCTGAAAATTTTCCTTCATACAAAACTTCACACAATCTTCATTAGCAACATTTGTGTATTCAAAAGATAATAGACCTTTGGGTTTAGCTTTATAACAGCAAAACTTTCACTAAAACACAAGCTACTATAGCAATTCCCTCAAAAATCTCCATTCCAAAAAAGAACCCAAAAAGGAATCAATAAGAAGCAAATGCAAATAATGGCAAAAATCTGTCAAAACAGACCAGCAGGTAGAAACCGATTTTTGCAAAGACCTTCTATTGCTCAAATCAAAAAGTGTTGAACTAATTAAAGTTATCTAACATACTGAAGGATTTATTCATAAAATATCGGCTCAATCAGACTTATAGAAATTTCTCACAAATTTTTACGGTGGAGCACAAAAATCTGTTTCGGGACAGCAACTCACCAAATCTTACTTCCCTCTCATTAGAGGTTATTCTTGGCACAAAAAGCAAATAAAAAGGATAAGGATAGGTCATTACTAAAGTAATAACTTCCAAGACTCAAGAAAACTTTTGGGGTATCTCCCAATAAGTACTTTTCTTTAACGCCTTTAAGTTAGGTATGATAGTTTGAGAAGATGCTCGCATAAGAAATATGAATTGAAGTAAAAGAGAGCATCAAGAAGCAAATTAAAAACACTTTAAGTCTAACCCACTTTCTATGGATAGGAATCTTGTAAATAAACAAGTCACGAAAGCACAAAGAAACAATCACAGGAAAGCAAAACAAGTGCAACTTCAATATTTTCAACATAAGGAGGGGAAGCTTAATATTGTTGAGATACATAAGACCATGTTTCCCTCTCTCATAATAACTTTCAGTAGCATCATGAATAAAATTAACAATATAACTATCACATAAAACATTCTTATCATGAGCCACAAACACATAATTTCTATCAAGCTCAAAAATAGTGGGATTAAAACTTTCAAACCCACTTTTAACAATTTTATAACACGGTGACTGATCATTCAATATAGCACCATCGTCTAGAGCTTTATCATAAACATTTTCTAAGCATAACTCTTTAGTACCATGCATTTTGAAGTTAGGCACAAATATAGGATTATCATAGATAACAGGAGCATAACTATTATCACAAGTTTTACCCATAGCAGACATTTCAAAAGAATCCATAGGATCATAACATTCATCCTCCTTTGGTAAGCATGAGGGACAATCAAATAATGTAAGGTATGAAGAGTTACTCTCATTAGAAGGTAGGCATAGGTAGCTAATCCATTCTTCCTCCTTTTGTTCATCACTCCCCTCCTCTTTTTCATCTAATGATCTTTTAGGTTCAGCAATTTCTTCTTCCATAGGCTCCTGCAAGGCATTAATCTCTTCCATTTGTGGAAAGCATCTATTAAAATATTCAAGAATATAGCCATTTTCTTACTTGTAATTATCGAAGAAAAATTTAAGTATATCATAAACCTCATATTCATAAGGTGAGTCATCAGTATTTCCAAGCAAACTAGCAAGTTCAAATGCACCCTTGAAAGCAATAAATTATTCAATTTGTTCCACATCATAAAAGTCATAATTTCCTTTAACATAAGAAGATATGGTAACATTATAATTATACTCACATTTAAAAGGTAGTCGTTTATACCTCCTACAGCAACAAGATTTATCAAAGCAATAAGTAACATCATAAGTAGAGCACACCTCTCTAGCAATAGTATTCAATTTATCAATTTGTTCCCATAAGTGTTTCCCTTTTTTGTGACAAACGGTGTTCCTTGTAAAAATACTTTTGTTCTTCCATGAACCCACCTTGCCAATAAGATCTAGTTTCAAAGAAACCATCCATTAATAGAAAGCATGACAAAGCAAGGCAATAACATACCAGCAACTAGAGTAGGAACTAATATTTTTGTGTTTTTAATAGGAGAAAGCAAACCAAACTAAACTATTTTTTTTTGGAGTTTTTGATAAAAAATGCAAACAAAACCAAGAAAAAGAAACTAAGAAAAACAAAAAGAAAGTAAAGAGAAAGGTTGTGAAGGACTCCCCTTGTGAAGACGTCCTTAGCCTTCCTGGCAACAGCGCCAGAAAAGCTTGTTGGCGTGTTGCTGATGCCTCGTTGGGAGACCCCAAGAGCAAGGTGTGATGAGCACAGCAACAATTTTTCCCTCGGTAAGAAACCGAGGTTATCGAACCAGTAGGAAGAAGTAAATGACTCAAAGGTGTTGGTAGAAACTTGGAGACCTGCACAGCACAAACTCAAGACTTTGCCCCAACAAACAGTGAGGTTGTCAATCTCACCAGTTTCTGTAACAAAGGATTAACTATATGGTATGGAAGGTAATAGTGGTTTGCAAAAAGTAAACAGTAATAGTGGAAGATGTATCAATGGTAAAGATTGGACCGGGGTCCATAGTTCACTAGAGGCATTCTCCTTAAGATAAACAAACAAGGCATGCTGGGTAAAAAAATTACAGCATGGCAATTGATAGGACTGAGCAAGGCATAACAATGCAATACTAGACATTCATGATCCTATGAGGTTCGATTGGGCAATACAAAAAGATACATTGACCTCCATCCAACTACATCTATGACTAGAAATCCACCTTCAGGTTATCATCCGAACCCCCTCTAGTATTAAGTTGCAAGCAACAGATAACTGCTTTAAGCAAAGTGTGTAAGGTAAACTTATGTCTACGCACTTCTATTCTTGTAGACAATTGTTGGACCTCCAAGTGCAGAGGTTTGTAGAACAGCAGCAAGTTTCCCTTAAGTGGATTACCCAAGGTTTATCGAACTCAGGGAGGAAGTGTTCAAAGGTATTCCCTCTCAAGCAACCCTGCAATCAAGATACAAGAAGTCTCTTGTGTCCCCAACACACCCAATACACTTGTTATGTGTATAGGTGCACTAGTTCGGCGAAGAGATAGTAAAATACAAGTGGTAACGGTGCCAGAAAAGAGCTTGACCGTGGGGTAAAGACTAAAGGCAACAAGAAGGAAGCAAGCAAACATGCAACAGATCTAGATGCAAACGGTGTTTCAATGCTTAGAACAAGGCCTAGGGATCATACTTTCACTAGTGAACACTCTCTCATATAAATATCCTCTCTTTATGATACTACTCTCCAGTTGGACACTCTAATCATCGGTAGGGCTATAACAACACTCCTCAAAGTCCGCCTTCCCCAATCTAGATAACCCCTCACTGTCACCTTGAGCGCTAGATGGTTCCAACAAACACCACAATTTCATAGAGACATCCAACTCTAAATATAACTCATAACAAATATTCAATCTAGCCAAAGTGCCACACATGGTATGCATGCTGTCACTTTCACACACGTGGGGAAAAGCATAGATCTATTAAAGCACAAAGAGTATTTATGTAGACTCAAACCTAAGTGCCACCATGGCGTGCACGTTGTCACTTTCACACACATGGGGAGAGCAGAGATCTAATGAAGCACTTGAGTAGCAAGGTAGATCTACTTGATTACAAAGATCATGACCACAAGATCATGCATAGAGAGAGATGAACACATAGCTACCGGTAGAGCCCTTAGCCCTGGGGAAGAACTACTCCCTCCTCATTATGGGTATCAGCAATGTTGATGAAGATGGCGGTGGAGATCGATGAAGATGGCTCCGGGGGCACTTCCCCGTCCCGGCAGGGTGCCGGAATAGAGACTTTCTGTCCCCCGAATATCCCCTTCGGTGGTGGCAGCGCTACGGAGGTTTTCATGGATTATTCTGGCTTATTTAGGGTTTTCCCACCGCGGGCTTCTTATAGGCACAAGAATCAAGGTCAGTGGGGGTCCAGGGGGGCCACACCCTCCCCAGGCACCCATAGGGCTTGCCCGTGCCTAGGGGGGTTTGGCCACCCTGTGGCCCCCCTCTGGCTCTGCTTCGTGGTTCCGTGTTGCTCCGGGAAAATAATAACTTTGGCTTTTGTCCCGTCCAATTCCGAGAATATTGATTTTCTGCCTTTCTGGAACCAAAAACAGAAGAAAACATGCAACTGGCACCGTGGAAACTTGTTAATAGGTTAGTTCCAGAAAAGATATAAAAACACCTCAAAGTGTAGACAAAGCATAGAAAAGTAGATACTAAACAAGCATGGAGCATCAAAAATTATAGATACGTTTTCGACGTATCATAAACAATCCACTTGTTCCATGAACCAGAGACTATTGTTTTCTCCCTAGTGGAAACAGCACATCTACAACCTTAGAGATTTTTGTCACTTCCCTTAGATTAAATATAGGCATGAACCCACTATCTAGCATAAATACACCCTCTTGGAGTCACTAGCATCTACTTGGCCAAGATAGCTACTAGAAGCAGAGAGCATGCAAGATCACAAACAACACAGACATGATAGAATCAATAAGACAAAACCATTAATCAATCTGACATAGTAATCTCAATATCCATCGGATCCCCGCAAACACAACATGCATGATTACAAATAGTTGAACATGATCATGAACGAAGCTCACAAGATCTAAACATGGTAGCACAAAGGAGGAGACACAAACATCTAGCTACTACATGGACCCGTAGTCCAAGGTGTAACTACTCACGCTTCATACCGGAGGCTGGCATGATGAAGAAGAAGGCCTCCAGGATATTCTCCCATTTGGCAGGGTGCCGGGAAGAGCTTCAGATCCCCCCGATCTAGGGACGATGGTGGCGGCGGCTACAGATGGTTTCGTGGAATATTGATCATGTACTTAGGGTTTATGCATCAGGGGGTCTTTATAGGCGAAGAGGCGAGGCAGGGGGTGGCCAGGGTGGTCACACCCCCCAGGCGCGGCTAGGGCTATCCCGCGCCGCCAGGGGGTGTGGCCCCCTAGTGCCTCCCCTCTGTCTCGTACTCTGGCTCCGTGTTCCCCACGGTAAAATATTGACTTTGGATTTTGAATCGTCCAATTCCGAGAATATTGATTTTCTTCCTTTCTAGAACCGAAAACAGAAGAAAATAGGCAACTAGCACTGTGGCATCTTGTTAATAGGTTAGTACCAGAAAACATATAAAAACACCTCAAAGTGTAGACAAAGCAAAGCAAAGTAGATACTAAACAAGCATGGAACATAAAAAATTATAGATACGTTTCCAACGTATCAGACCCATGTGTGATTTCAGATTTTCCCTAAATCTCAAAGCCCATGTATGTGGAATCCCATATGTGATTTGGCTCAAGTTGGTGGCAGCTCACATGTGTGTGGCAAGAGCAGTGGGAGCTAAAGTTTAGTCCCACATGGGAAATTGAAGGAGAGTTGCACCACCTTATAAGGTGGAGTGTTGCACCACTTTGTAAGTGAGTGACAATAAGAGAGCTACACGCGCGCTCCTCCTTCGACGATGCCGCCGCTCGCACGCACGCTCGCCTCGTCACAACGTGCGCGCGCCGCGGGTTGCGGGTTGCGGGAATCTCACTGAGCCAAGCTTTATTTTGCTGCTCAGGAAAATGTGTGTGGTTAGACAGACGTGTCAACAGTTAGTGGATTCGGGTTCGCTCCCGGATCGTGCAATATCTGTAACCGACCCGAACGTGCGCGACGTAGGCTTGGTCTACTTCGTATCCTGTACGGGATTTCCGAGCCACTCTATATAAATTCTTGTGCAACTTCCACAACGTACGATAGCGAACCAATCTAGGGTTTTGCCATCCTCTCTACTTGCGCCGCCACTGTAGTCTACTCCATCCCGATTTCCGGCGTGCACCGGCGGTCGGGAGAGCAGGTCTTCGGAACCACTCGCCTTTGTGATCCTGTACGGGAGAGGGCGAATAAGGTTTTTGGGAAGCGCTCTATGTGAATGCTCAAGTTCGTCATCACGACGCGTCTTCCTGGTCGTTAAGCTAGACCTACTGCACGTCGACTTCTTCGACATGCTACTGCACCAGCGGCAACTACATCGACAACCGATTAGTACGTATACTGTCATCAGATCCGTTGTTTTACTATGGATGTTAGTGCATGATACGTCCAAAACGTATCTACTTTACCGAACACTTTTGCTATTGTTTCTCCTCTAAACTTGTGTGATTTGAATACAACTAACATGGACTGACGCTGTTTTCAGCAGAATTATCTTGGTGTCTAGTTTTTGTGCAGAAAATGAACTATCAGGAAAAATCCCGGAAAATATGCCAAAAATTATATTTCACTAGAAGATCCACGGAGCCAGAAGACAAGACGGAGAAGGGGCCTGGGGGGCCCACACCCCTACCAGGCGCGGGCCCACCTCTGGCCGCGCCTAGGGGGTGTAGCCACCCTAGGCACCCCCTCGGCCTCTGTCTACGCCTATAAGTTGCCTATCGACCTAAAAACCGAGGGGGGTTCTATAGTTTTCCAGAAAGAGTTCCGCTACACCGCCGCCATCAGAAACCAAGATTCGGATCCAGAAACTCCGTTCTGGCACCCTGCCGGGACGAGGAATTTGGAGAGGATCATTGCCATCGTCATCACCCACGCCTCTCCATCGACCATCAATATTTCCCTCATCCATGAGTGAGTAATCCCCCGCTGTAGGCTTGGGGATGGTATGGATTGGATGATTTCTATCATGTAATCGAATAAGATAGTTAGGGCATAGTGCCTAGTATCTCTATTAGTGTTATTTGACTTTGTTGCAACTTGTTGTGCTTAATGCTTGTCACTAGGGCCCGAGTGCCATGATCTCAGATCTGAACTTATTATTGAATCATTATGATAGTATTGTTTATGATATTATCTACAAGTTGTTTACACATATCATTGTCCGGATCCAAAGGCCCCAAAGTAACAATAATTGGGACAACCGAAGGGGATGGCTGTGGTGTGAGGATCACATGTTTTCAGGAGTGTTAATGCTTTGCTCCGGTGCTCTATTAAAAGGAGCATCTTAATTTTCAGTAGTTCCCTAGAGGCCCCGCTGCTACGGGCTGGTTGGACAGAAGATGTTGTGCAAGTTCTCATTGCGAGCACGTATGACTATATTTGGAGCACATGCCTAGGATTGTTTAGTACTTGGATGCTTGTTCTTATTTATCTGCAATGCCCTAGATCTTGAAGTTACATGTTTAGACTCGTCCATGCAACGCACGTCCATCCATCCCTATGCCTACCGCACTCGAATCCCACTGTTTACTGTTACTGTTACTATTGCTCTTGTTCCACTGCTGCTATTGCTTTGCTGTTGCTACTACCAAACTGTTGCTACTGATAAACTTCTGTGAGCAAGAACTATTTCCAGGTGCAGCTGAATTGACAACTCAGTTGTTAAGGCTTGCAAGTATTCTTTGGCTCCCCTTGTGTCGAATCAATAAATTGGGTAATACTATCCGCGAAGACTGTTGTGATCCCCTACACTTGTGGGTCATCAAGACTATTTTCTGGCGTCGTTGTCGGGGAGCATAGCTTTATTTGTAAGTTCACTTGGATCTATTATTGTTCACCGCTACTCCTTTCATCATGGGGAAGTCTCGTGATGGGAAGTTCTCTATTTTACCATCCACTACAAGAAGAGGTATAGTCCTAAACACCTCTGCTGCTCTTGATTCACCGTCTATATAAGTAAGCCTGTTACACCAGCACCATATACACATGCTACACACACTGCTACTACTGCTGAGTCTGAAACTGCTTTTGATACTCATGATGTTACTTCTACTGTGCTTGATGTGAGTGGTTCATTAGGTCCTTTTCTAGATGCTACTATGGCTAGTCTAGGAAATACCGAAACTCCTAGTGAAGACACTGTTACACCTGTTAGATCACCTGAGTCTAGTGAGAGTTATGATATTAATGATGGCTACATTGAGTTTACTGATGATTTTGTTGAAGATTGTCAAAACACACATGGTACTAGTGCTATTAAGAGTCTCCTTGATAGACGTACTATTATGCCTAAACTGTCCTCTGATCCTAAGTTTGCCACCTCTCCCATAGATATTAAAGATAAAGATTATGATTTCTCTCTTGATTTATCCTATTTAGATATTGTTGAGAAAGAATCTTTCAGTGGGACTAAAAATGAGAGTGTTGTGGCTCATATGAATGAGCTTTCTACTATGAGTGCTTTGTTCTCTGATGATTTTAACATGCACAAGTACTTTTTTACTAAGATCTTCCCTTTTTCACTAAAAGGAGAAGCTAGGGGTTGGTTTAATAGATTACCTCATGGTTCCATTGATAGCCCTGATTACTTTATTGCCTCTTTCTTCCAGAAATATTTTCCTCCCAGTGCTAGACATGCTTCTTTGCAGAGACTTTTTGATTTTAAACAGGGAGAAGAAGAGAAATTGCCTGAGTCAAGGACAAGGTTCTGTGCCTTGATTCATGCACATCCTGGATGTCCATTACCTAAGAATGAGCTTCTTGATATTTATTATAATGGACTAACTGATGATTCTAGGACATACCTAGATAGCTTTGCTGATTGTGTTTTCAGGAAAAGAACTCCTACAGATACAGAAGAATTAATGGCCAAGATAAGCAATAATTATGATGATTGGACTTCAACTGAGATAAATACACCTGAGCCTATTATTCCTGAACCAGATGTTCCTGAACCAGTTCCAACACAAAAGAAAAGGGGAGTTATTGCATTAAATGATGAAGTGATGAAGGAAGCTAAGAAATTTCTAAAGGAGAGAGGTATTAGAGCTGAAGATGTGAAGAATCTACCTCCTATAGAATAATTATGTAAGCCAATTCCCCACTCATATACTATTGAGGTACACTCTCTCCAACACTTTGATGAAGGTGATATTCCTTATGGTAAGCCTCCTAATCAATGTTTAGAGGAACTTGACATTTTTATTGTTAAACAAGGTCATTTTAATAAACAAGTTCAGAATCATTTATTGGAAAACTCTAGAGCTATCAATGAGTTGAAAGATATTGTGGAAAAAACTTCTAATGATATTAAAATGCTTTGTAAACACTTTCAAATGGTTCAAACCCAACTTGATCAACTTGCTAAGGTACAAAAGGATATGCTAGTTAATGCTTCAGGAGATAAACATGCTTATGGAATTAGAACTAGGAGTGGTATATCTACTCAAGATCCGTTATATCCTGAAGGACACCCTAAAAGAATTGAGCAGGATTCTCAACAAGGTGAGAGTAGTGGTAGTCCCCGTAAGAGAAAGAAAAATAAACATAAGATAGTTGAGGAACCACTTGAACTTACTGTAGATCCTAATAGTATATATGTCTTTGATGCTCAAACTGAGAGTGGTAATGATAAAAATGATGCTCCTGATAAGGAGAAAGTTGAGGAAGAACCTGAGAAGTACACTAAGAACACTAGGTACACAAAGGAAGATTTTATTGCTAATAAACATGGTAAAGAGAGGGAACCTTGGGTGTAGAAACCTATGCCTTTTCCAGGTAAGAAACACAAGTCAAAGGAGGAAGAACACTACAACAAGTTTTGTAAGTGGATGAAACCTTTATTTTTGCAAATTCCTTTGACTAAAGCTATTAAGTTGCCTCCTTATTCAAAGTATATGAAGTATATTGTCTCTAATAAAAGGAAGATTCCTAATGAGGAGTTTTCTACTTTGGTTGCTAATTACTCCTTCAATGGTAAGGTTCCAAAGAAACTTGGTGATCCAGGTATACCAACTATTCCTTGCTCCATTAAGAATAATTATGTTAGAACTGCTTTATGTGATTTGGGAGCTGGAGTTAGTGTTATGCCTTTCTCTCTCTACAAGAGACTCCAACTAGAAAAGTTGATACCAATTGATATATCTTTGCAAATGGCTGATAAGTTAACTACTATTCCTGTTGGTATATGTGAGGATGTTCCTGTGCAAGTGGCTCATAATTGCTTGATTTTAACTGATTTTGTTGTGCTTGAAATGCCTGAAGATGATAATATGTCTATTGTTCTTGGGAGACCTTTTCTTAATACTGCAGGCATTGTCATCAATTGTAATCAAGGAAAAGTAACATTCAATATTAATGACAAAGAGCATACTGTCAATTTCACTAAGAAGGTTGCTAAGATCTATTGCCTGAATTCCATTGAAAATGTTGAGAGTATCAAGGTTGGAGAAATACATTGTCCGATTCGACAAGAAAATTTTGAAACTATTATGATTGGTACCATTGCTATCAAGTATGAGGTAACATAATCACCTTGTGGATTGCAAAGTTTTGTTTCATATAAGATTGTTTTGATAAAAAGACTTGATCCACCTTGTTAACAAAATGATTTTAATGAACAGAATAATGTTTCCATTGTGGTTATTCTTGCTTTCTTTTACTTTTCTCCTTTCCAATCTTTGCTCTTCGTCGTGCCTAACTTAAATGCGTTAAAGAAAAGTACTTGTTGGGAGATAACCCAAGAGTTTCCTTGAGTCTTGGAAGTTATTACTTAAGTAATGACCTCTTCTTATCCTTTTTGTTTGATTTTTGTGCCAAGAATGACCTCTAATGAGAGGGAAGTAAGATTTGGGGAGTTGATGTCCCGAAACAGATTTATGTCCTCCACCATAAAAATTCGTGAGGAGTCTCTGTAAGTCGGATTGAGCTGAAAATTTACGAATCAATCCCCAAGTATGTTAGATAACTTTTGTTAGTTCAACACTTTTTGATTTTAGCAACATAAGGTCTTCGAAAAAATCGGTTTCTACCTGCTGGTCTGTTTTGACAGATTTCTGCCATTATTTGCATTTGCTTCTTATTGATTCCTTTTTGGGTTCTTTTGGGGAATTGAGCTTTTTGAAGGAGTTGATAAAGTAGCTTGTGTTTTTAGTAAAAAGTTTTGCTGTTCCAAAGCTAAACCCGAAGGTCTATTATCTTTTGAATACACTAATGTTGCTAATGAAGATTGTGTGAAGTTTTGTATGAAAGAAAAATTTCAGGTGTAGAGAGAGAATGATGTAATGAGATGAAGAATGGACAAAAGCTCAAGCTTTGGGGGGGGCCACCCCAAGAAATATTTAAGAGGTACAAGCGTCAAAGCTTGGGGGTGCCCAAGGCATCCCCTTCTTCATCAATAAAAATCTCAGGTCTTTCTAGACACTTCGTTTTTGTTGTTTCATGCACAGTTGTGTTGTTCTTGGAGCGTCTTAGTTTTTATTTTTGGTTCTATTTTGCTTCATTTGGTTTTGTGTTGTTTTCCTTCTAAAAAAAACAAAAACACCAAAAATATTTGTTGTTCTTCTTTGGTTTTGTGAGTTCTTTGCAGGGTTCAGCTGTCCTCAGTGGATTTTGGTTTCATGTTATTATTCAAGACACACAAGTGAAGGGAAATAATAAAGATTAAGACAACTTGAGGTGTGGTAAGAGGCAGGTAACGAATTCTATTTGTTTCATTTTTGTACATATACTCATCATTGTGAGCATGCTTAGCCTGTTTGTGTAAGCTGTATGTCATTATGGATGCTTAGTAGTTCTTGCTTGCTTGTGATTAGCTCCAACTTGTTAATAGTTTGTAGCATGTCATATGAATGTTTGCTTGCATTGTTTTATTCATACTTTGGTATGATATTGTGGTATCCTCCTCAGAAAGTTTCATGTGAATCAACTTGGCACATGCTCACGCATGCATATGACTAATCAATAGTTAGTAAGCCTCGATGATTTATTTTGCCTCAGAGTTCTTATATCACTTTCATGCCATAGTTAGTCCTATTTTATTGCAAGCATGGTTATGACAGTTATTGCTCTATCGTTTGTCGCTCCCTCTCTATTGCTATCCTTCACTCGCACTGAGAGTCAGATCTACCTATGCTTCCAACTCTCAAAAACCAATATTGCCAACAGTGTACACCATACCTACCTACTAGCATTTATTTGCTACTTCAGTGCATATTCTATATGCCTTGTTTTCCTTCCAAATAAAATGTTTGTCTATTTTGAGAAAGTTAGTTAGTAAAGCTCTCACGAACTTGATGGCACACTTTATTCCTTGCGCTTAATAATCCTGAACCATTGTGACTTGTCCATGAAAGTTATATGCTTGCAAATTATATGCTGGGAGTCAGCAGAACCGTGCTGTCACCGGGAACGCTTTCAACACTTTTTGGATATCTCATCCAGTTGATATCTTGCTCTTTTGTTTGCGGATGTCAACGGTGTGAAATAAAAGGGGAGCTTGTGAGTTCATGGAGTCTATACATTGTGTTAGAGAAATGCCTGGACCGCTAGCCTAAGCCATGCCTAATCATGGTGGAAACTTGCAGCATCACCATAATGAGCATTTATGAAGCATCCTCAATAAAAATCTATGCACATAGTAAATAAACAGATCGCTGAGATGCTCATTGTCTGCTTTCCTTGTCATTTTGATCACGGGATAGCTCCTGTATCATGTGCAAGGGGTACCCCGTTGGCGGTTCTCTATGATATTCATGTATTTACAATGACAAGAACTTACAGGTAACCAAAGTTGAGTAGCATGCGGTGCGGCCCTCATACTCAAGGGACTTGGGATTTCCAGTCTATGGTCTGTCAAGCATATAACTCAGATTGGACCTCACTTTCACCCTAACCATATAAAGATGCCTATGATAGGGGCAATGAGAGATCAAAGCTAATGAGTACCTTCCTTTCAGCATTTGGAAACCTTTCAAACTTTTCAAAACCGTTTTCAAAACCTTGTTGAGTCACCACTTATTCTATGAGCACCTTCTTGAGAGCATAGTTGTCATTCTTGTGTTTGTTCGAAAACTTGGTTAATTATGTAACGACTTTGATGCTTGTATCTCTGATATCTTTATCTCTAGTGTTGACTTGAACTTTAGAGGTGCCTTGGAATTTATATTGTGCTCTACAAACAAAGGAAAGCGTTATACCACTCTACCATACCTTATTATGAGCATTGCAATATTGCTTATGTTTATGTTTCTTGCTACTTATTATTATTGAGTTGGTTTCTCTTCATAGCTTGCAATGACTATTGTGTAGACTTAGATGCATACTCTTTATTATGAATTGTATAAGCATCTACTCATGTGCTGAGAATATTTACATCATATGAAGCAAATGTGTCCGTGAAAGTTCTTTTATCGCACTCAGTTTTCAACTGAATTTCTTGAGGACAAGCAATAAGCTAAGCTTGGGGGAGTTGATACGTCAAAAACATATCTACTTTCCCAAACACTTTTTCTATTGTTTCTCCTCTAAACTTGTGTGATTTGGATACAACTAACACAGACTGACGCTGTTTTCAGCAGAATTATCTTGGTGTCTAGTTTTTGTGCAGAAAATGAACTATCAGGAAAAATCCCGAAAAATATGCCAAAAAATATGTTTCACTAGAAGATCCACGGAGCCAGAAGACGAGATGGAGAAGGGGCCTGGGGGGCCCACCTCTGGCCGCGCCTAGGGGGGTGCAGCCACCCCAGGCACCCCCTCGGCCTCTCTCTGCGCCTATAAGTTGCCTCTCGACCTAGAAACCGAGGGGGTTCGATAGTTTTCCAGAAAGAGTTCTGCTACGCCGCCGCCACCAGAAACCAAGATTCGGATCCAGAAACTCCATTCTGGCACCCTGTCGGGACGGGGAATTTGGAGAGGATCATCGCCATCGTCATCACCCACACCTCTCCATCGACCATCAATGTTTCCCTCATCCATGAGTGAGTAATCCCCCGATGTAGCCATGGGGATGGTAGGTATTGGATGAGTTCTATCATGTAATCATTCCCCAACTCCAAAATAGGACTTTCCTTATATGAATCTTATTCTCCGGACCATTACGGATCTCCTCGTGATATCCCGGATCCCATCCGAGACTCCGAACAACATTCGGTCTCTTACTCATCATTCCATAACTACTCAACAACATCGAATCCTTAAGTGTGTCTCCCTACGGTTCGTGAATTATGCGGACATGATCGAGACATTTATCCGAACAATAACCAATAGAGGAATCTGGAAATTCATATGGCTCCCACATATTTCTACGATTACTTTGCGATCGAATGAACCACTTACATACGATACCAATTTCCCTTTGGCTCACGATAGTTTACTTTATCCGAGGTTTTGATCGTCGGTATCTCTGCATACCTAGTTCAACCTCGTTACCGATAAGTACTCTTTTCTCGTTCCCGTAGTATGTGATCCCTTGTGATCCAGTCACATGCTTGCAAGCTAATTGGATGACATTCCACCGAGAGGGCCTAGAGTATATCTATCCGTCATATGGATGGACAAATCCCACTCTTGATCCATGTGTCTCAACCCATACTTTCCGAACACTTAATGCCACCTTTATAGTCACCCAGTTACGGTGTGGTGTTTGATGTCATCAAAGCATCCTTCCGGTGATGGTGGTAAGAATGATCTCATGGTCGAAGGAATTAGGTTACTATGTATCAAAAAGCTTATAGCAATTAAACTATTAAAATGACTTGATCTTTATGCTACGCTTATCTATAGGAGTATGTCCATCATACCATTCTCCTAATGATATGATCTTGTTGTTAATAACATCTCAATGTTCATGATAGGGAAACCACAATCATCTATTAACCAACCAGCTAGTATTATGAAGAGGCTTTACTAGGGACTCTAATTTAGTTTACAAATCACACAAGTATTAATGTTTCCTGGTTAATACTGTTACAGCATGAATGTAAACATTTATCATAAACACAAAGATATAATAATAACTACATTTATTATTGCCTCTAGGGAATATCTCCAACAGTCTCCCACTTGCACTAGAGTCAACTATTCTAGATTACATGGTAATATATCGAACACCCATGGAAGTTTGGTGTTGGTCATGTTTTGCCCTCGGGAGAGGTTTAGTCAACGGATCCGCCACATTCAGATATGTGTGTACTTTGCAAATCTTTATGTCACCATCTTGGACATGTTCTCGAATAGCGTGGAAACGTAGCTTGATGTGCTTCAGCTTCTTGTGTGACCTTGGTTCTTGCGCATTGGCTATGGCGCCCATGTTATCACAGTAGATAGACATTGGGTCCAGCGCACTTGGAACCACACCGAGCTCTGTAATGAACTCCTTCATCCATATCGCTTCTTGTGAAGCCTCCGAAGCAGCTATGTATTCTGATTCAGTTGAAGATCTCGCCACAACGCTTTGCTTTCTACTCCTCCAGCTAACTGTTGCACCATTCAAAGTAAATACGTATCCAGATTGTGATTTAGAATCATCCGGATCGGTGTTCCAACTAGCATCGGTGTAACCATTACCAACGAGCTGTTCATCACCTCCATAAGAAAGAACCATATCCTTAGTTCTTCTTAAGTACTTAAGCATGTTTTTGACCGCTGTCCAATGATCCACTCCTGGATCACTTTGATATCTGCTAGTTAAACTAATAGCATATGCAATGTCGGGTCTAGTACACAGCATGGCATACATTAGAGATCCTATGGCTGAAGCATAGGGAGTCTTACTCATCCTTTCTCTATCTTCTGTCGTTGCAGGACTTTGAGTTTTACTCAACGTCGTATTGGGCAACATGGGCAAGAACCCTTTCTTGCTATCTTCCATTCCAAACCTCTTTAGAACTTTTTCCAAATATGTACTTTGTGACAATGATATTAGGCGTCTCGATCTATCTCTATAAATCTTTATGCCTAATATGTAAGCTGCTTCGCCAAGATCTTTCATTGAAAAACTATTATTCAAATAGTCTTTGACACTATTAAGAAGGTCTACATCATTCCTAATCAACAATATGTCATCTACATATAGTATTAAGAATGCTACAGAGCTCCCACTCACTTGCTTGTAAATACAAGCTTCTCCATAAGTTTGTATAAAACCAAAACTTTTGATTACCTTATTAAAACGTTGATTCCAACTTCGAGATGCTTGCTTCAACCCATATATGGACCGTTTAAGTTTGCATACCTTGTTAGCATCTTTAGGATCGACAAAACCTTGGGGTTGCATCATATACAACTCTTCATCAATGTCTCCATTGAGGAACGCCTTTTGACATCCATCTGCCATATCTCATAATCATAATATGCAGCGATTGCTAACATAATCCGCACAGACTTTAGCTTCGCTACTGGTGAGAAAGTCTCATCGTAGTCAACTCCTTGAATTTGTCAAAACCATTTTTCGACAAGTCGAGCTTTATAGACAGTAACATTACCATCAGCATCTGTTTTCTTCTTGAAAATCCATTTGTTCTCGACAGCCATCCGGTAAGTCCACCAAAGTCCATAATTGGTTTTCGTACATGGATACAATTTCGGATTTCATGGAATCTTGCCATTTATTGGAATTTGGGCTCATCATCGCTTCCTCATATGTCGCAGGGTCATCGGTGTTGTCCACCAACATGACACTCATAACGGGATCATACCAATCAGGAGTGGTACGAGTTCTTGTTGACCTGCGAGGCTCTGTAGCAACTTCAACCAAAGTTTCATGATCATTATCATTAGCTTCCTCTCTTATTGGTGTAGGCGCCATAGGAACTACTTCCGGTGCTCTGCTACTCGCAAGTTCGAGAGAAGGTTCAACAACCTCGTCGAGTTCTACTTTCCTTCCAGTCACTTCTTTCGAGAGAAATTCCTTCTCTAGAAAGGATCCATTCTTGGCAACGAAGATTTTGCCTTCGGATCTATGATAGAAGGTATACCCAATAGTTTCCTTCGGGTATCCTATGAAGACGCATTTTTCCGCTTTGGGTTCAAGCTTGTCCGGTTGTAACTTCTTTACATAGGCTTCGCAACCCCAAACTTTAAGGAACGACAATTTAGGTTTCTTCCCAAACCATAATTCATACGGTGTCGTTTCAACGGATTTACATGGTGCCCTATTTAAAGTGAATGCGGCTGTTTCTAATGCATAACCCCAAAATGATAGCGGTAAATCTGTAAGTGACATCATAGAACAAACCATATCTAAGAGAGTTCGATTACAACGTTCGGACACACCATTACGCTGTGGTGTTCCCGGCGGTGTCAATTGTGAAAGTATTCCGCATTTCTTCAAATGCTCGCCAAACTCGTAACTTAGATATTCACCTCACGATCATAACGTAGAAATTTAATCTTCTTGTTACGTTGATTCTCTACCTCACTTTGAAATTCCATAAACTTATCGAAAGTTTCGGACTTATGTTTCATGAAATAGATATACCCATATCTACTCAAGTCATCCGTGAAGGTAAGAACATAACGATAACCACCGCGCGATGCTACACTCATTGGACCACACACATCGGTATGTATGATTTCCAATAAGTCCGTAGCTCGCTCCATCATGCCAGAAAATGGAGTCTTAGTCACTTTACCCATCAGACATGCTTCGCATCTTTCAAGTGATTCGAAATCAAGTGATTCAAGAAGTCCATCGGAATGGAGTTTCTTCATACGCTTCACTCCGATATGACCAAGACGACAGTGCCACATATAGGTCGAGTTATCGCTCAATTTCAAACGTTTAGCTTCAATGTTATTAATATGTGTATTTCCACTATCGAGATTCAATAAGAATAGACCATCTATCAAAGGTGCATGTGCATAAAACATATTACTCATATAAATTGAACAACCATTATTCTCAGACTTAAACAAGTAACCGTCTCGCAATAAACAAGATCCCGATATAATGTCCATGCTCAACGCAGGCACCAAATAACAATTATTTAAGTATCAAACTAATCCCGATGGTAGATGAAGAGGTAGCGTGCCGACCGCGATCACATCAACCTTTGATCCATTTCCAACGCGCATCGTCACCTCGTTCTTCGCTAGCTTCCGTTTATTCTGCAGCACCTGTTTCGAGTTACAAATATGAGCAACCGAACCAGTATCAAATACCTAGGCACTACTACGAGTACTAGTGAGATACACATCAATAACATGTATATCGGATATACCTTTCTTCTTGATGTTGACGTTCTTAAAATCCGCCAAGTACTTTGGGCAATTCCGCTTCCATTGACCCTCTCCCTTGTAGTAAAAGCATTTAGTATGAGGCTTAGGTCCAGCTTTGGTCTTCTTCGCCGGTGCGACAACTTTCTTACTGCCCTTCTTGAATTTGGTGGTCTTATTGACCATCAACACTTGGTGCTCTTTCTTGATCTCCACTTCTGCAGATTTAAACATGGAGAAGAGTTCTGGCAACTGCTTGTTCATGTTTTGCATATTGTAGTTCATCACAAAGTTCTTGTAACTTGGTGGTAGTGATTGGAGGACACGGTAAATCCCCAAAGCACTAGGAATCACTATACCCAAGCTTTGGAGTTTGTTTGCGTGCCCAGACATCTTAAGCAGATGCTCACTGACGGAGCTGCCCTCTTCCATCTTGCAGTTAAAGAACTTTTCAGAAGCCTCATAACTCTCAACTGTCGCGTGAGTCTCAAATATCAATTTGAGTTCACGGACAATATCATGTGGGTCATGGTTCTCAAACCTTTTCTGAAGCTCCGATTCCAAACCATACAAGATAGCACACTGAACCGTGGAGTACTGATTCTTCCGAGCGAGGTAAACGTTCTTTACTTCATCGGTAGCATCAGCTGCAGGTGGGTCACCCAGCGGTGCATCCAGCACATAGGTCAAATTACCAGCATTGAGGACAATCCTCAAATTGCAGAACCAATCCGCGAAGTTGCTTCCATTGTTTTTCAACTTTTCTTTCTCTAGGAACGCATTAAAATTGATGGTAGGGACCGCCATTGATCTACAACATATTTGCAATAGTTTAGACTAAATTTATGACAAATTGAGTTCTAATTAATAGTTAAATTAATATAGGTAAACTCCCACTCAAAACAATATCCCTCACATTGTTTTAGTGATCACACGAACCAAATCCACCACATCAAAACCGATCATCACGAGAGTTGATGTAGCTTCAATGGCGAACAATCAACATGTTCATCATATCTACTATATGACTCATGCTTTACCTTTCGGTGATCCGTGTTCCGAGACCATGTCTGTACATGCTAGGTTCGTCAAGATCAAACCTTAGCTTCCACATGAGCAAATCTGGCTTGCTCACGTTGTATACACTTGCAGAATCTAACACACCCGATCATCACGTGGTGCTTCAAAACAACAAGCTTTAGCAACGGTGCTTACTAAGTATGCACACTTTAAAACTTGAAATTTATGTGCATGAGGGATCATCTTATAATGCTACCGTCTTTAACTAAGCAATACAAGATGCATAAAGGATTAACATCACATGCAATTCATAATATGTGATATGATATGGCCTTTCTTCTTGTGCTTACGATCTCCATCTTCAAGCACGGACATGATCTCCATCATCACTGGTATGGCGTCAAGGTCAATGGCGCTGCTTCATGGTTTTCATCCACCAGCTTCAACTATTACAACTACTTTGAATAGACACGCGGTTCTTAACAGAAATTAAAGACAACCATATGGCTCCTGCTGGTTGCCAACTTACAATAAGGATCATACATCAAATATAATCACAATCATGGCCATATCACATCACAACACACCCCTGCAAAACAAAGTTAGACGCCTCTAATTTTCTTTTTATATTTTACGTGGTTTGGGGCTTTCAATAAGTGTCGATCTAACTTACGAACAAGAACGACAACGTTGATGTTTGAACTATCAAGTGCCCGTTGTAAATTGGATCTATACTATAATGGGAGAGACAGACACCCGCAAAGCCACTTATGCAATACACGTTGCATGTTGAGCGTGGAGCAAGTCTCATGAACGATGTCATGTAAGGTTAGCCCGGGCCGCTTCATCCCATCATACCGCAACATGCAAAGTACACAAGAAGCAATTGATAATAAAAGCACCACCGCCCATAATGACCATTGTGTTCTACTCGTGCAACAAATCTACATATAGACACGGCTCTGATACCACTGTAGGGGTTTGTAGCATGGAAAACAAAAAATTTCTATCGCATGCAAACAAACAAGCCAAGATCTATCTACTAGATTGTAGCAACAAGTCGATAGAGGAACTCACCCTCGAAGATTCCAAAGCGGTTAACGAGAGCGGATTCTCGTGGGTGATGTAGTCGTACTCTTGCCGATCTCAAGATCGTGTAGACGATCCTTCCGGCGCTGCGTTCCGGCAGCGCTTCCGCAGTCGGTCACACATTCGGTACTCGATGAAGACCTTCCTCTCCCTTGTTCCAGCAGCCAGCGGAGGTTGTAGCACTCTCCTCGCGATTCCGGCAGCATGACGGCGTGGTACCGGAAGTAGAGGGGAGATCTCGCAGGGCTTCGCCTTAAGCCGGAGCGAGTATGGTGAACTATGAGAGAGGCCTTGGCGATCTAGGGTTTAGAGGCACCAAGGGAGAAGTCTAGCCGGTGGCTAGGGTTAGGGTTCACCCCAACTCGGCGAGTTGGTGGTGCCCTAGGCGGCGGCAGCAGCAGGGGTGGTGGCGTCGGCGGCTTAGGGTTAGGGTTTCGAGGTGTGAGAGGTGCAATCTAGAGGGGCAGCCCTGCCCCTCCTTTTATAGGTGGGAGGGCGTGGCCAAGGGGGAGGGAGTCCTCCCCCAAGTCGGCCTCCTTGGCCGGCGGTGGAGGGAGGAGGACTTCCTCCCCAAGTAGGTTTCCTACTCTCCTTCCACCAAGCAAACTTGCTGTTTGACTTTTCAAATTGGCGTTTGACTTTGTCAAACTAGGATTTGATTTCTTCCTTTATTTTGCTCAGCCATGATACCTAGTACATGATGCAACCATTCCACATTGTCATGAAAAATTCATGTACCCTTCCCCTCCGGAGTGCCGGACCTTCCGGAACCTTCTAGAACATTCCCGATGAAAACACCGGAATCATTCCCCAACTCCGAAACAGGACTTTTCTTATATGAATCTTATTCTCCGGACCATTCCGGATCTCCTCGTGATATCCCGGATCCCATCCGAGACTCCGAACAACATTCGGTCTCTTACTCATCATTCCATAACTACTCAACAACATCGAATCCTTAAGTGTGTCTCCCTACGGTTCGTGAATTATGCGGACATGATCGAGACATTTCTCCGAAAAATAACCAATAGAGGAATCTGGAAATTCATATGGCTCCCACATATTTCTACGATTACTTTGCGATCGATTGAACCACTTACATACGATACCAATTTCCCTTTGTCTCACAATAGTTTACTTTATCCGAGGTTTTGATCGTCGGTATCTCTACATACCTAGTTCAACCTCGTTACCGATAAGTACTCTTTTCTCGTTCCCGTAGTATGTGATCCCTTGTGATCCAGTCACATGCTTGCAAGCTAATTGGATGACATTCCACCGAGAGGGCCCAGAGCATATCTATCCGTCATATGGATGGACAAATCCCACTCTTGATCCATGTGTCTCAACCCATACTTTCCAAACACTCAATGCCACCTTTATAGCCACCCAGTTACGGTGTGGTGTTTGATGTCATCAAAGCATCCTTCCGGTGATGGTGATAAGCATGATCTCATGGTCGAAGGAATTAGGTTACTATGTATCAGAAAGCTTATAGCAATTGAACTATTAAAATGACTTGATCTTTATGCTACGCTTATCTATAGGAGTATGTCCATCATACCATTCTCCTAATGATATGATCTTGTTGTTAATTACATCTCAATGTTCATGATAGGGAAACCACAATCATCTATTAACCAACAAGCTAGTATTATGAAGAGGCTTTACTAGGGACTCTAATTTAGTTTACAAATCACACAAGTATTAATGTTTCCTGGTTAATACTGTTACAGCATGAATGTAAACATTTATCATAAACACAAAGATATAATAATAACTACATTTATTATTGCCTCTAGGGCATATCTCCAACATGAGGATCACATGTGTTCACGGAGTGTTAATGCTTTGCTCCTGTGCTCTATTAAAAGGAGCACCTTAATTTCCAGTAGTTCCCTAGAGGCCCCGCTGCCACGGGCTGGCTGGACAGAAGATGTTGTGCAAGTTCTCATTGCGAGCATGTATGACTATATTTGGAGCACATGCCTAGGATTGTTTAGTACTTGGATGATTGTTCTTATTTATCTGTAATGCCCTTGGTCCTGTAGTTGCATGTTTAGACTCGTCCATGCAACGCCCTTCCATCCATCCCTATGCCTACCGCGCTCGAATCCCAATGTTTATTGTTACTGTTACTATTGCTCTTGTTCCACTGCTACTGTTACTTTCTTGTTGCTACTACCAAACTGTTGCTACTGATAAACTTCTGTGAGCAAGAACTATTTCCAGGTGCAGCTGAATTGACAACTCAGTTGTTAAGGCTTGCAAGTATTCTTTGGCTCCCCTTGTGTCAGATCAATAAATTGGGTAATACTACCCGCGAAGACGGTTGCGATCTCCTACACTTGTGGGTCATCAGTGCGTATACTCTGCTACTATTCATGTTGATCAATACATCTAGTATATTAGAGGTTCACGTGATTGTAGTTATTGCTATCATGATTTATATTCTGGAATTAATTATGGAAATTATTTCTAATAATCCAACAATCCAAAAACCTTATTATAGGCAATTTCCTGAATTAAACATGGGACACTTGGCCGATGCTATGAAGCCGGAAAAGTTTACCGGTGTTCATTTTAAGAGGTGGCAGTATAAGACCACTTTATGGCTGCAAGCTCTGAAAGTATTCGAGGCTAGTAAGGGTTTACCTGAAGGAACTACATCTGACAAGGTTCAGAACAAGTTTAAGGAAACCAATCTTGCTTTTGTGGGATGCGTTCTGAGTGTTCTTGATAACAAGCTATTTGATGTGTACATGCATATCAAATATGGAAAAGAGCTCTAGGAGGCACTGAACGCTAAGTTCGGTGTAGCAGATGCTGGCAGTGAGCTGTACATCATGGAGAACTTTCATGATTACAGGATGGTTAACAACTGTTCTGTAGTTGAGCAAGATCATGAGATAAAGTGCTTCGACAAGGAGCTTAAAATCCTCAAGTGTATTTTACCCTACAAATTTGTGGCCGGGTGCATTATTGCAAAGTTGCCTTCTTCGTGGAGGAACTTTGCTACAACTCTCAAACACAAGAGACAGGAGATATCTGTTGAAAACCTGATAGCGTCTCTTGATGTTGAGGAAAAGGCTCGGGCTAAGGACACTACTGAGAAAGGAGAGGGCCATGCTACTACTAACTATGTGCAGAAATGCAAATCCTTCGGCAAGAACAAAGGGAACTATAAGCCCTCGTTCAATAAGCCTGGAAATACTACAACCTTCAAGAAGAAGAAGCCGAACAAGGCCGAGCTATATTGTTACTCATGTGGAGAGCTCGACCACTTTTCCAAGGACTGCCCAGAACATGCAGATCGCAGAGGGAAAGGTGGGAAGACTATCAACGTCATGACCGCTAGAAACACCGATGGGTATGGTAATTTATTTACTGTTCTTTTAGTATTTCAATCACCATATTGGTGGATTGATACGTGTGCTAATGTTCACCATGCTCGGGATTCATTCGTCCTAATGGGGAATGGATCACATGCTTCTGTTTGTGGTGTTGGCATGGTGGATCTGAAGTTTACTTTCGGAAAGATCGTCTAGCTGAGGAACGTGCAACATGTCCCTACTATGAACAAGAATCTCGTTAGTGGTTCCCTTCTACGCATAGATGGGTTTAAGGTTGTGTTAGAGTCCAATAAAGTCGTTGTTTCGAAACATGGATAATTTATTGGTAAAGGTTATGAGTTCGGAGGCTTGTTCCGATTTTCATTTTCATAGTTTTGTAATAAATCCGTGAATCATATGTGTGGTGGTGTTAATGATACCAGTGTTTGGCATTCTCGTTTATATCACATTAATTTTGGTTTGATGTCTCGGATGTCCAGTATGAGTTTAATTCTGAATTTCACTATTGCCAAAGGTTCTAAGTGTCATAGTTGTGTGCAATCAAAGCAACCTCGAAATCCTCACAAAGATGTCGAGAAGAGAAACTTGGCACCTCTAGAACTCATACATTCTGATCTATGCGAGATGAATGGTGTGTTGACAAAAGGTGGAAAGAGATATTTCATGACGTTGATAGATGATGCTACTAAATTCTGCTATTTTTACTTGTTGCAAACTAAAGATGAGGCTTTAGACTACTTTAGAATTTATAAGGCCGAAGTTGAAAATCAACTAGAGAGAAAGATCAAGCGTCTTAGGAAGGATCGTGGTGGTGAGTATTTTCCCAAAATATTTGACGAATTCTATGAGGAACACGAAATTATTCATGAGAGGACGCCTCCCTACTCGCCCCAATCAAACGGGGTTGCTGAGAGGAAAAACTACACGCTGACTGACTTGGTGAATTCCATGTTAGCCACTGCTGGTTTATCAAAGGCATGGTGGGAGGAGGCTTTGTTGACTTCATGGCATGTCCTGAATAGAGTTCCTAACAAGAATAAAGAAAATACCCCTTATGAGGAGTGGGCTGGGAGAAAACCATCACTTTCATATTTGCACACTTGGGGGTGTTTGGCGAAGGTGAACATACCGATTCCAAAGAAACATAAGCTCGGACCTAAGACAGTGGATTGTATCTTTCTTGGATATGCTCCAAGGAGTGTAGGCTCTAAATTTTTAGTGGTTAAATTTGAGGTACCTGATATGCAGGTTGATACTATAATGGAATCTCGTGATGCAACATTCTTTGAGAATATTTTTCCTATTAAAAATATGCATAGCATTGGTAGAATTTCTTTTGAAATACTTCCTGAATCTAGTGCATCTATTGAGAATTCTGAACAACCACATGAGGAAGTCCTTGATAAGGATGACGATGAACCTCTCACGAGGAGTAAGAGACAGAGGATTGCAAAATTCTTTGGTGATGATTTCATCATGTACCTTGTGGACGATACTCCTAGATCCATTGCAAAGGCATATGCATCTCCTGATGCAGATGATTGGAAAGAAGTTGTCCAAAATGAGATGGATTCGATTCTTTCTAATGGAACTTGGGAATTATCAGAACGAACCTATGGTTGCAAACCTATGTGCTGTAAGTGGGTGTTCAAGAAGAAGCTAAGGCTTGATGGTACTATTGAGAAGTACAAAGCACGACTTGTAGCTAAGGGCTACACACAGAAAGAAGGCGAAGATTACTTTGACACATATTCACCTGTCACTAGACTGACTACCATTCGAGTACTACTGTTCATGGCTGCCTCTTATGGTCTTCTCATTCATCGAATGGACGTGAAGATAGCTTTACTTAATGGAGAGTTGGAAGATGAGATCTATATGGATCAGCCAGATGGGTTTGCGGTAAAAGGTGAAGAGACAAAAGTGTGCAAGTTATTAAAATCTTTATATTGCCTGAAACAAGTACCTAAGCAATGGCATGAGAAGTTTGACAGAACTCTACTTTCTGTTGGCTTTGTCATTAATGAGGCTGATAGGTGTGTTTACTATCGCCATGGTGGGGTGATAGTTTTATATTATGTTTGTACGTGGATGACATTTTGATCTTTGGTACAAACATGAAAGTGATAAATGAAGTCAAGTCTTTCCTGTCAAAGAGCTTTGATATGAAAGATCTGGGAGTGGCTAATGTGATTCTGAACATCAAGCTTATTAAGAACGAGAATGGGATTACTTTAACGCAATCTCATTATGTTGAGAAGGTCTTGAGACAATTTGGATTTATTGATGGCCAGACTTCTCCAACACCTTATGATCCCAGTATGACATTACGAAAGAATAAGAAGGAACCAACAGATTAGCTGAAATATTCACAAGTTGTTTTTTCTCTCATGTACTTAGCAAGCGCTACAAGATCCGATATTTCTTTTGCTGTGAGCAAGTTGAGTGGGTTCATGTCTAACCCGGGTATTGATCATTGGCATGCACTTGAAAGGGTCATGTGCTATCTATATAGTATAATGAGCTATAGGATTCACTATTCAGGGCACCCTGCTGTGCTTGAAGGATATAGTGATTCAAACTGGATCTCTGACGTTGATGAACTCTATGCCACGAGCGGGTATGTGTTTACCCTTGGAGGTGGTGCGGTGTCATGGAGATCCCGTAGACAGACCATATTGAAGAGGTCAACTATAGAAGCAGAGCTTACTGCTTTAGACACAGCCACCATTAAGTCAGAATGGCTGCGTGAGCTCTTGATGGACTTGCCTGTGGTTGATAAACATGTGCCGACAATCCTTTTGAATTGTGACAACCAAACTGTTATTGTCAAAGTGAACAATTATAAGGATAACGTGAAGTCATCAAGACACGTGAAGAGACGTTTGAAATCTGTCAGGAAATTGAGAAACTCCGGAGTAATAACTGTTACGTATATTCAAACAGACAAAAACCTGACAGATCCCTTTACAAAGGGACTATCATGAAATGTGATAGAAAGTGCATCGAGGGAGATGGGGTTGAGACCCATGGATATCACACCTAGTGGTAACCCAACCTATGTGATCGGAGATCCCGTGAATTAGGACCTAGGAAGAACAAGCTAGTGGTCTGACCGAGGAGAGTATTTTGCAACTCTCTCTATGTGAAGATGCATAACTCCCATAATCTATAAGGCAGGTTGGCAACATGCCTTAATGTGTTTATGTTGGCTTTAACTAGCAAATATGATGTCCTACAGGGCATTCTTGAAAGAACACGCCTATATGAGCTCGATTGTAAACTTCGCGGTCTATGAGATTTGTGTGATCTCTAGTAAACTCATGAAGAGACCAGGTAGTATGACGCATATGCTCCAACCCACGGGGTAGGCTACTGACAGCCAGGTACTAGTTATGATTTTGAGTGAAATATATTGGCACCAAACTTGCAATTCAAGGTTCGTCCATTGTTCAATTTGTTGATAGACGTAGTTCACAATTCTAGGCGGAAGTTCAACTTAATAGTCTCTGCTCAAACACTGGTATATAAACAAGTAGCAAGGATTGGCAATTATTCAAATGGGCATTTGAGATCTGGTGGGGGAATTTTAGAAATAATGGGCTAAATCATTAGACCCACGTGTGATTTCAGATTTTTCCTAAATCTCAAAGCACATGTATGTGGAAGCCCATATGTGATTTGGCCCAAGTTGGCGGCAGCTCACATGTGTGTGGCAAGAGGAGTGAAAGTTAAAGTTTAGTCCCACATGGGAAGTTGAAGAAGAGTTACACCACCTTATAAGGTGGAGTGTTGCACCACTTTGTAAGTGAGTGACAATAAGAGATTTACACACGCGCTCCTCCTCCGACGATGTCGCCGCTCGCACGCACGCACGCATGCTCGCCTCGTCTCGTCACGACGCGCGCGCGCCGCGGGTTGTGGGTTGCGGGAATCTCGCCGAGCCGAGCTTTATTTTGCTGCTCAGAAAAATGTGTGCAGCTAGACAGACGTGTCAATAGTTAGTGGATTCAGGTCGCTCCCGGATCATGGGATATCTGTAACCGACCCGAACGTGCGCGACGTGGGCTTGGTCCACTTCGTGTCCTGTACGGGATTTTCGAGCCACTGTATATAAACGCATGTGCAACTTCCACAACGTACGACACCGAATCAATATAGGGTTTTGCCATCCTCTCTGCTTGCGCCGCCACCGTAGTCTACTCCATCCCGCTTGTCGGCGTGCACCGGCGGTCGGGAGAGCAGGTCTCCGGAACCACTCGCCTTTGTGATCTTGTACGGGAGAGGGCGAATAAGATTTTTGGGAAGCACTCTGGATGACTGCTCAAGTTCGTCATCACGCCGCGTCTTTCCGGTCGTCAAGCCGGACCTACTGTACGCCGACTTCTTCGACAGGCTACTGCACCAACGGCAACTACATCGACAACCGATCAGTACGTATACCGTTATCAGATCTGTTGTTTTACTATGGCTATTAGTGCGTATACTCTACTACTGTTCATGTTGATCAATATATCTAGTATGTTAGAGGTTCACGTGATTGTTACTATTGTTGTCATGATTTATATTCTGAAATTAATTGTGGAAATTATGTCTAATAATCCAACAGAAATCGTTATCAGTAGCGCATGGTACCCCATACGTCACAGATAAGTGAGTTTATCTATAGCACATCTCGAGATGTACCATGGATAAAAAAATATTAGTAGCGTAACATCCGTGGCGCACGTTATCCCATATGCCACAGACCCCATATTTGATAGGCCACGGATAGAGTTTTTCTACTAGTGTATGCTCGACGCCGCTACTATTTGTAATAGTAGGTAAGTAGTGGCGTATCGCTGTTTGAGACGCCAACTAAGGGGTTGTTTGGTTGTCACCCACACTTTGCCAAGCCAAACTTTGGTAGCCACACTTTAATAGGCATATGTTTGGTTTCTGCCAAACTTTGGGTTGCTATATTTTATTACCCTATGGCCCATTTGTCATAGAGTCATCATTTTTGTCAACTTTTGCCAAAGTTTGGCTTCAAAATTTGAAGCAACACTTTTATGAATTGCCACACTTTGGCTTGGCAAAATGTGGCTGAGAACCAAACAAGCTCTAAGTACTTTCTCCGGTCAGTTTTGTGGGTCCCACGCACTGGTGGTGTTCACTTTCTAGGCCACGCCACGAGTAGTGTGTCTTATTTGTGGTGTTTGATGTTTTTTGCATGGCGCCGGAATTTGGGAAAATACCCGTGGCGATGTTGCTTATAAAGTATTTTCCTACTGTCTAGCAAAGCTCTAGATCGAGTTGCCCTCTTACTGTCTCACGAGCCCATGAAAAGGGATCTTTGTACACAACATAACGATAAAAAGGACCAGGATCGAAAGCACACGTCTCTCCCACCCGAAAGCTCTACCAGCGTGAACTCATCATCAGTGACCGGTGGGCGCAGGAGTTCGGAGCCCTCACCCTTCACAGTTGCCTGCCGTTGTTTCTATCCGACTCACACTCGAAATTGGAAGCCAGAAAATAACGACGTCCTTTAGCAAAATTTTCTACTCTCTAACTCATACTAGTTAAAATAGATTTGTCTAGATCCGGATCTATTTAACACGAAAACATGTCTAGATATATCCAGACAAATCCAAGTCAATTAATATGGGTTGAAGGGAGTAACCAATAGGTCAGAATGCAGAGTCAATGGCGGCGCGCTAAGGCTGTGCTTCGTTCGTAACAACTACGCGTGCACGTGTGCGGTGGTGCGGTCTAAGACGAGCAGCTAGAACTAAGCCTGTGCAAACTTGATTTAGCCGGTTTGGGCTAGTTCAAAAAATTTCACTAGTTCCAAAGTTTAGATTAGAATTGTGAATAAAATTGAACTAGGGAATATTTACCCGATTTAGGCAGTTTTTAAGCAGTTTCACTTTTTGCACAGGCTTGGCTAGAGCATGTGACGGCCTAGGCCGCTTGCTCAAACTTTGATCTCAGGCGCGACCAGATTGAACGGTTTTGGTTCTCAGCTCGATCGATTCGTCCTCTTCCTCTCTTTGCCCCCATGCATGTCGTCACACTGACCGGCCCCTCGCGCTGCTAGCTCCTTGACAAAGCAAAAGTTGCTTGCTCCATCATTACGACTTATTTTATCATCACATGGTCGATTAAGAAATTGTCCTAGACTACTTGGCATGCAATAGTGGACTTCCTCTGCCTACATATACGCGGCGCATCTCCTCACTGTTTCCCCATTCCGGCGCTTGCTTCCAAATTCCAACTACACCTGGCTCTGGCTGATCTTTCTTCCATCTCCAAGCTCCGTCCGATCTATCTTGTGCTCCGCTATTCGATTAATGGCTCATGGGAAGAGGTCCAGGCAGCAAGCCGACGCAACGACCTCCGTCAGCCTGCTGGACCTGGACAGCGGCGACATGGCGCGTATCCTGATGCTCTTCTCCGGCCACCACCACCACGGCTACCACGGCGTCACCACCGGACCGTCGTCGCCTGAGAGGGTGTTCGAGTGCAAGACCTGCAACCGCCAGTTCCCGTCCTTCCAGGCGCTGGGCGGCCACCGTGCTAGCCACAAGAAGCCGCGCCTGGAGGACGGCGCCGAGCCGCCCAAGCCCAAGGTGCACAGTTGCTCCATCTGCGGCCTCGAGTTCACCGTCGGCCAGGCGCTCGGCGGCCACATGCGCCGCCACCGAGCAGTTGCGGCGGCAGGGGAAGGCCTCGACCTCGGGCCCAAAGACTTCGGTGAGAAGAAGACAATAGCGTCGACCAAGCCGCTGCTCGACCTGAACGTGCCGGCGGCGCTGGAGGAGGAGCCGTCGTTCGATCGCCAAAACAAGCAGCTGGGGCTCGCCGTCGCCGTAGACATCCCCGTGGTGGTTGACTTACGACGCTAAGAAGATATATTCACTTCTGATCGTACAGTACAATTTTTGGTTGAGCTGTTCGAGAAGTCAACCACCCTTCGCGCATTAGAAATACTTGTTCGTGTACTTTTCTAATGTCTCAGGGGCTCCATATTAAGATGGTTTGACTTCTGGCGGTATTCGCAATAGACATATCTTTCCTGGGAGTTTTGTCTCTTTATGCTCTTCAGCCTTGCGGTTAAGGGTGTGCAAAATCTCAAACCGGTCAAATAACCAGCCAAACCGGCTGCTTACATCTAGTTTATTATTTTTCACAAATAAAATTCAAATTTTAGAACTAGTATAAAATTTTGAACTAATCCAAACCAGCCAAACTACTAAAACCGGGTTCGCACAGGCCTACTTGCGGCTGACCACAAGTAATTTAAATGTAATATCTTCAATTGTGAAAATATTTATACAAGGCGTTTAATAGCATTTAGCGTCGCTATTTCAGAGACTGTCAAAATTAAAGGACATTACGGACCAAATCAAGGCCCCGATAGAGATGCAAGTGGGTCAATGTTAAGGTGCTCTTTACTCTCTTTAGTTCAAAAAGTTAAACTAATTTTTAAAACGATGATATCATTGAAAAAGTTATTTTATTTTATTAAACTAAATAGGGTATGAGTTACTCTAATATTGACCCAATTGCATCTATAGCCCCAATTAGCTAAAATTGCTCCCAAAGTTCTAAATGATCTAACCTATCCTTATTCCTCTGATAGCTAAATTACTTATCATGATAATTCCTTCCTTGAAGCACCTCCGAGTTACTCCTAGGCGCTGGCGAGCGGCGTCGGGAGGTCGCCTGGACTCTTTCTTCTCCATGCTCCAGTGGTTGGAGCCTGTGGTGGGAGAGGTGGCTTCGGCGGCTCGGGCATAAAGCTCGTGGGCCTCTTTGATGCATCGACGGCGACACGTTCTTCGCCCTTCTCTTGGCCTGCCGTGGTGCCATGGCACAGAAGGGGGAAAAGCTTGAAGGTGAAGACGATGCTGAGGTACGATGAAGTTGCGCCCACAAGATCCTCTTCGTAGTGGTCCATTGGTGGAGAAGCTGCCGGGCTGCTGCCCTTTCTGATCGAAAGACGACCTAGGGTTTCAACCTCCTCAGGAGGCCTTTCTCCAAAGCGCTGCGCCGGAGCTCGATGTCTCGCCCTCGACAAGTGGTTCGTCCCCAGAGAGAGTGAGATGGCCGGCTGCTTTGCTTCTTCTCCGGCTTGGGGAGTGTCACGAGCAAGAAACCTCCACGATCTCGCCGATCCATCGTCTGGAGGTCGCCGGAGAATGGTTGCAGAGGCACCCAAGGTCTTGATTGCGTTTTATTTTTAGTCCTAGGGTGTTTTTTATAATTAGAAGGCTCTTATCTTTTATTTCTAGGGTTTCTAGGGTGCCTGTTGCTAAGGGCTTCCTTGTAAAATGTACCTGCCACATGGTTACTATTCAGCTTCAGGGGTCTTCTAGACCCATTTATCGTTAAAAAAAAGATCACGCAATGTGGCTGGTTAAGCCTTGTGCGCGGACCCACGTGTGGGCATTTGGCCCACTAATGGTGGCGCATGCTACCGATCACTTGGCACCCGTGCGGAGAGAGCAGTGGCATCTCCCAAATAAGAAACACCATTAGCTATGCTCGACGCCGCTAGTATTTGTAATAGTAGGTACTAGGTAGTGGTGTATCGCCGTTTAAGACGGCACTACGTACTTTCTCATAGTCAGGTTTGTGGGTCCCACGCGCTGGTGGCGTTCACTTTCTAGGCCACGCTATGAGTAGTGTCTTATTTGTGTGGTGTTTCATGTTTTCGGTACGGCGCTAGAATTTGGGCAAATACCTATGGGATGTTGCTTACAAAGACTTTTCCTACTAGGGCAAGCGCAAATCAAGGCTACTAGAAACTACAGAGTTGCCTTCTTACTGTCTCATGAGCCATGAAAAGGTATCTTTGTACACAACATAATGATGAAAAGTACCGGGATCGAAAGCACACGTCTCTTCCACCGAAAGCCCTGGTAGCCTGAACTCATCAATAGTGACTAAGATCATGTACTATGTGTAGCCGGTTCAAAGTAAAAAGGTGTCAGATAAAGAATCACTTCTGTTTTGCTACTATGTATGAACCGCATTATACAGTACCGATGGGTCCTAGTAATTGTAAGAACACGGTTACTTTTTTCTTCTTTCACTACCACTTCCGGTGAGCAGTCTTCTCCCTGTCTCTTTGTATGAATAAATGAATCATTGTTTTATCCATATGAACCGAACCAACAAGTTGGTTCGCTTGTTGTGTCAGGAACAAGAAGTCGATGCTCCACTATGTGTAGAATCGATTCAAGGAGGCTTTTGAATCGCTTTTGGTATACATAGTGCATGGCCTAATGGGCGCAAGACTTCAGAGAAAGGAGATTCTAGCATGCACATTATTTCATGTGCAATGCTTTAGTCTGTATCATTGCAATTCAATCGGACTCGGATCGATGAAACTTAGTAAATCCTGATGAAATCGTACAGCACGAATCATAAAGCAGCAGAATAATGGCTTAGCGTGCACGCTAGGAAAACCAGTCTCGAGTTCAGAGCCATCACCCTTCCCAGTTGCTTGCCGTTGTTTCTATCCGACGACTAACAGTTGGAAGACGAACTAAAAAGCCAGAATGCAGAGTCAATGTCGCAACGCTACGGATACGCTTCGTTCGTAATCGTAACAACTACGCGCATGATCGCACGTACGTGCGGGGCGGTGCGGTCCAAGGCGAGCAGCTAGAGCATGTAACGGTCTAGACCGCTTACTCAAGCTTTGATCTCAAGCGCGACCAGATTAAACGGTTTCGGTTCTCAGCTCGATCGATTCGTCGTCCTCCTCCTCTATCTTGTCCCCATGGATTTCGTCACACTGACCGCCCCCTCGCGCTGCTAGCTCCTTGACAAAGCAAAAGTTGCTCCATCGTTACGACTTATTTTATCATCACATGGTCGATTAAGAAATTGTCTTCGACTCACTTGGCATGCTATAGTGGACGACGTCGCCGTCGGCCAGGCGCTCGGCGGCCACATCGACCTGAACGTGCCGGCGCTGGAGGAGGATCCGTCGGCCGATCGCTCCAACAGGCAGCTGGGGCTCGCCGTGGTCTTCCCCGTGGTGGTTGACTTCCGACGTTAACAAGATATATATATTTAGTTCTGATCTATACGGCACAATTTTTAGCGTTGAGTATTTGCGTTGAGCAGATGAGCTGCTCGAGAAGTCAAAAACCCTCGGCGCACGTTAGAAATGTTTGTTCGTATACTTTGCTAAAGTCTCAGGCATATTAACAAGATCAAATTAACGCACTTAGCCAGCAAGGTACTACCGGCCCATCTTAGCAGCACATGGTGGTAGAACCTGCATTCGATGCTACCGGCCTATCGAATAATCGAAAAAACAGTGTGGCTTCCACCGATGTCCCGGGTGATGACGATGACGATGGTGCATCGACGATGGCTCGTGTTGGCTACCATGTGGATAATATCACGGAGACGACACATTGCGAGCTACGTGTCAAAGTTGTGAACATAACAATGAAGGTGGCGGTCGGCTATGCCTTACCAATTGGACCTGCATCAACTTACCATTGTCGTCCGGTTCTACAGGGCTACGCTGTTATTGGGGTGGATGAAGTCATGCACAACTTTCAAGGTTTAAGCTTGACTATACCCTATAGGTGAAGGGGATGTGACTGAACTGGGAGAAGCAACAAACGTCACCATTCTATAACCAAATGAATGTATCGTTCTTCTAAATCAGACGCCAAGGCCATCTTCGCCGCCGCCTCACCCGTCTCCAGCGTAGTCGTCGCCGCCGCGGTAGTCGTCTCCGTCGCCGCTGCGGGAGCCGTCTCCATCGCCTCACCCGTCTCCGTCGCTTCACCAATCTCCAGCACAATCGTCGCCGCCGCGGCAGCCATCGCCGGCGCCTCAGGAAAAAAAACGTAAGAATACCACCGCTACTCTGCGGAGTGGTAAGCGGTCGCCGGCACGTAAACAGGGGCCTCTTCCAAAAGTACCAAAGGTTTCTCCCAAGAGAGCTTATGACTGTACTGAAGAGGAGACTAAGGCGATCGTCGAGGCGGAAACGACAGCGTTTTTCGCTAAGCTGGGGCGGCCGAAAGAGCCAGAGTTTCCCAGCATCGAAGAAGATAAAGCACGAGCGTTCAAAATGCTAAAGGGACTTCACCAACCCGAGCCAAAGCCGTCATCCGACTATGAGCACTCTATTCTCAAGTCACATGTGGCATAACCGAAGGAAATATGCCCTAGAGGTAATCATAGAGATGATTATATTTCTTATGTATCCATGAGTTATTTTAATGTTCCTTGAATATCCATATCAGGCAACTTGTATTGGTTAGAAATTATGTAAATTGTTTGTGAAACTCTTTACTTGTATGGTTATTTAATAGTTGTCCCTAGTCGGAGTTCATGTGAGGACACACGTGAATATTAGACTAGCACATGAATTGGTTGATGACTATGTTTCGCAAGTCATAGACATGGAGATGTCAAACCAATAATGTGGACACATGTTATGAACATGGGGTTAGACTAACCCAACTTGAGACTGACAATTATACTTGCAGCTCTCTCTACACATCGTGTACGTTTTGTCCTTAGACCTGAGATTGTCGCATGTACTTGAAATGTGGATCGACCTACTTTGGGGCTATCAGACGCTGCTCCGTAAATGGGTAGTTATAAAGATAGCTTTCGAGTTTGTCCTGAAGCATGCTGCAAGACATGATCAATCAAGATGGGATTTGCCCCTCTCTACTTGAGAGAGATATCTCTAGGCCCCTCGAGTGATCGGATTCAGAAATGCATGGCCGTGCTACATATGGTTAAGAGATAACCTAGTAAAGGGATTCCAAATCATAGTATCGATAAAGGGAGGTCAGCTTGGAGCTAGACCAAATATCGTGAGGCAAAGGGAAAGACATATACTAAACCTTGTGATGGTTCGTCCGATATGATCTTTGTATCCGTTTAGGAATTGGCATGTCTTGCTAGAGGCCGCTACCAACTATTATCAGAATAAGTGTATTCGTGTCTTGTCTACATGTATATGAACCTATAGGGTCACACACTTAAGGGGCTGGAAGCCTAATGAGGATTGGATCTGAATTAGACCAGGCGCCTATTCGTGTCTTGGCTACTAATGGGATGCTAATGTAGAAGCCCATTAGGGACACCTATATAAGGGAGGATGGGGCGAGCTGACCAGGGTTAGACCATTCCGCCTAGCCGCCACTCCTCACGCCTGTGTCGCGCACGCGGACCTAGCAGTCCGGCGTCTGACGCTTCTATCCTGACGCTTCTATCCTGTACGTGTGGATACCTCGGAGGTGTTGCAGCTGTAGCACTTGGACGAGCCGCGCAAAGGGAGCTGCTCGTGGGACGAGGATAAGCAGGAGACGTAGAAAGTCTACACTGCCTCGACATGCTTCATCAAGTTCCGGAACTGCGTGTCTAGTGGTAATCCCGTGATCTATGACAACAGTAATCCTGGTTTACACGGTAGAATTTTTTGATTTCTGCTAGTGTAGCCTACCTGTATCCCTTCAGTGGTATCAGAGCCGATGTTGTTCAGTTATAGGTTCGGGGTGTTTTCATATGGTGATATGTAGATTGATATGAATGATGTGATTATTTATATGGCGGTGGTTCAGGATTGATCTGTGATCTTGCTTTCCGTGATCGTGATTCTAAGGTCATCGAACGACTTACCCCTACCGGTCGGTTTCCGCTATCGGGGTAGACAGTGACACATAAATCCTGTTGAATCACGTGAAGATCAATATGATTGATCGAATTGGAACCTAGATCTAAAATCTATGTACCATGCTCAAAGGAGTTTGATTGAATCGGAACAATAGTCAGTTTATGGTAAATTTGATTTGCCGATCAAAATCCTTAAAAAAAATTGTGTAAAGATTCCGCGATACCACACCAGGGGACGCCCGGAGATACCACGAGGGGCGCTGCCCCTTCGAATCCCGTAGGGGGAGACCCCCTAGACCCCTCCCTTAATCGTAGCTCCTTTTGTATCTCGTTAAGGTAACTAGGTGCTACAAGTTCACATGATCCGATAGAATGCGATTCTATGCATAACTTGTTTTTGCAGGATGTATGTGATCAGTATGGCCCATATATGTTTGTGATGCATGTATAAAATTTATCATGACCCGCGTGTTGTGAGTAGGGCAACACGGCTGGAGCCATATGTGTTGTCAATTATTGTATGGCCTGCGTGCCAACTTGTGATGATCTCGATAATATGTAATTTTGATTACTAGCTATTAGGAGTAATAGCTTGTATTAGTTCTTGGAGGACTCATCACTTGGAGGATGGCTCGCATGGAACATGAATATGGAGATCATCATGGTGGACAGGTTCTATGGCGATAGAGATCACCATGAGAAAATGGGCCATACTGTGTCACAACTATGTGAATGCTATTCTTATGTGTTTTACTCTATGCATGCTTAGATGATAGTAGTAGAACGATCCCTCACAAAGTTTAAGTTAAACCATGCCCTCCCAACAAAACCTTGCACCATCTTATGCCCTGTACAATCGTTGGTGGGCCTATGAAATTAGGGTGCCGCAGTTTTCCTTGGCTGGATGGGTTTGTGGGCATATCCATGTCATCGGATACCTACACACTAGAGTTGGTGAGCTTGACAAGGTCATCTTAACAGTTAAGGACCTTGGGGCATAAAGGTTGGGAGCCTAGTTTTGACATAGAGATGTCACCCAACGACAAGAGTCATATGTGATATGATTAGCAAGTGTTGCTTACTGATTTACCTTGTCTTCTAGCAGTGATGCTAAAGCTCACTAGTCGACTTGTTAATTGTGGATCTTGAATCACTTAGTATCAATAGAGGGATATTGATTTAAGTGGGAGTATATGCTATTAAATTGTTTAATATGTTTTACTCTTTCATGGTTACATGGCTTAGTATTTTGCATGTTTTCTGTTGTAGATCAATGGCACCGAACACTGCATCACCTTTTTCTTTGCGTTCGATTCTTGACAAAGATAAACTTAATGGAACAAACTATTCGGACTGGGTCCATAACCTGAGAATTGTTCTTAGGTATGATAAAAAGGAAACGGTTCTGGATACCCCAATCCCCGATGAACCTGCTGATAATGCATCCGTCGCCCTCTAGAATGCCTACAAGAGAGAATGTGATGATTCGCTTGAGGTTAGCTGTCTTATGCTTGCATGCATGGAACCTGAACTCCAAAAGAAGTTTGAGGATCAGGAAGCGTACGATATGATCGTCGCGCTTAGGGACATGTTAGAGACTCAGGCCAGGACTAAGACGTACAATGTCGCCAAGTCCTTTGTGGAATGCAAGCTGGCGGAAGGAGAAGGTGTAGGCCCCCATGTGATCAAAATGGTTGGTTATAGTCAGACTTTGGAAAAGCTTGGTTTTCCACTAGGCCAAGAGTTGGATACTGATTTCATTTTGGCGTCTCTTCCATCTAGCTATGGGAAGTTCATTTCGAACTACCATATGCATGGGGTGGAGAAGGGACTTAATGAGTTATGTGGGATGCTAAAAACAGCAGAAAGTGACATGAAGAAGTGTGCAGGGCATAGCCATGTGATGGATGTGTAGAACAAGTCTAGCTTTAAGAAAAAGGGTACTTCTTGGAAGAAGAAGAAGAAGGGCAAGGCTAAGGATACGATACCTAAGCCTGCACCCAAGGAAAAGGCTAGACCTGTAGAAGACACCGAGTGCTTATTTTTTCATGAACATGGCCACTGGAAGAGAAACTGCAGCAAGTACTAGGCTTCTTTGAAGAAGAGTGGAAGTAAGAGTACTTCCCACTCAGGTACTCTTGTTGTAAATGTTGTGGACATTCTTCTCGCTGATTCCTATGTTAACTCTTGAGTATTTGATACTGGATTGGTTGCTCATATTTGCAATTCGATGCAGGGGCTAATAAGGACTAGAGAAGTGCAGAAAGGCGAAGTGGATATTCGCGTCGGAAATAAAGCAAGGGTTGCTGCATTGTTTGTCGTCGTCATGCAACTTCACCTTCCGTCAGGATTTATTTTGGAGTTGAATAATTGTTATTACATTCCAAGTATGGGTCAAAACATTTTATCACCTTCATGTTTGATGAGGGATGGATATTCATTTGTGAGTATAAACAATGGTTGTGTAATCTCTAAGAATGATATCTTTATGGATAGTGCTCCCATTTTGAATGGGTTATTTATTTTAAATCTTGATGATGCATCTCTTTACAATGTTAGTGCTAAAAGGCTTCGGCCTAATGATTTGAGTCCTACCTATTTATGGCATTGTCGTTTGGGGCATATGCGGTGACCCAGCATACCACAGAGTAGTACAACAGAAACACAGCAGGTCCAAGACATGACTATAGGTTACAACTCAACTCTTTACAGAAGATCCAGAGAACACTCTAGGTTAAAGAGAGAGAAAGAAACTTCTTACAAAGAAGAATCAAGAAATAACCAACTCATAACTATTATGCTAATAAAATTAGCATCTAACTATTTGGCTTATACTCTACAGAAGTAGGTTCTATGGCTAGAGATTCTATTCTTATCTAATTCACAACTTTGTCTTCACTTGAGTTGATGTATATGTTGACTTTCTTGACTTCATTGAAGAGCTTTAACTTTTAATGATGATTCCTTGAGCATAACTTGATGTAGACATCGTCTATACTAGCAGTGTTTTCCTAGAGAAAGAGTTTCTCATAAAGGGCAAAGTGTTTGTCGCTCGTAGCAGTGTTTTCCCAGAGAAAGAGTTTCTCACAAAGGGAGCGAGTGGAAGGTCGGTGCGACTTGAAGAAGTTCAAGATGAGTCAGTCAGGGATGCTTCTACGAGTGATGCTATTGTAGCAGAACAAGTTGAGGAACCCATGGCAATAGAAGCACCACAACCACGAAGGTCGGCGAGGCTCCGCGATGCGCGGGAATTATTATTGTTAGATAATGATGAGCCTGTGACCTATGCAGAAGCAATGGTGGACCCAGACTCTGAGAAATGGCTGATCTCCATGAGATCCGAGATAGAGTACATGGGAGACAATCAAGTTTGGAACTTGGTTGACCTGCCTGATGGTTTTAAAGCCATCAAGTGCAAATGGATCTATAAGAAGAAGATTGATATGGATGGAAATGTTCACATCCATAAAGCTCTACTTGTTGCAAAAGGTTTTCGACAAGTTCAAGGAGTATATGTTGCAAAAGGCTTTCCTAAATGGAATCCTTACTGAGGACGTGTATATGATGTAGACCGGAGGTTTTGTCGATCCAAACAATGCTGGAAAGGTATGAAAACTTCTAAAGTCCATTTATGGGCTGAAGCAAGCATCTCGAAGTTGGAACATTCGATTTGATGAAGTTGTAAAGGAGTTTGGCTTCATCAAAAACGAACAAGAACCTTGTGTTTACAAGAAGGAAAGTGGGAGAGCACTTGTATTTCTAATCTTATATGTAGATGACATATTGCTGATTGGAAATGACATTCCTATGCTCGAGTTTGTTAAGACCTCATTGAAAAATAGTTTTTCGATGAAGGACTTAGGAGAAGTGGCATATATTCTGGGCATCAAGATCTATAGAGATAGATCAAGGAGGCTAATTGGATTGAGCCAGAGTACATACATTGACAAAGTGTTGAAACGGTTCAACATGGAAGAGGCTAAGAAGGGGTTCTTGCCCATGTCTCACATCATTAAACTCAGCAAGACTCAGTGTCGTTTGACTACTTATGAGCGTGAGTGCATGAGCAGGGTTCCATATGCTTCGGATATTGGATCCATCATGTATGCAATGCTATGTACTCGCCCAGATGTTTCCTATGCTCTAAGTGTTATGAGCTGATACCAGGCTGATCTAGGAGAAGGACTAAGGATGTGTTCCTAGTTTATGGAGGTAAGGATGAACTCAGTGTAAGGGGTTACACAGATCCGAGTTACCTTAACGACTCAGATGACTCCAGATCGCAATCTAGTTATGTGTTTGTCATGAATGGTGGTGCTGTGAGTTGGAAAAGTGTTGGAGATATGCCCTAGAGGTAATAATAAATGTAGTTATTATTATATTTTCGTGTTTATGATAAATGTTTACATTCATGCAATAATAGTATTAACAAGGAAACATTAATACTTGTGTGATTTGTAAACTAAATTAGAGTCCCTAGTAAAGCATCTTCATAATACTAGCTTGTTGATTAATAAATGATTGTGGTTTCCCTATCATGAACATTGAGATGTTATTAATAACAAGATCATATCATTAGGAGAATGGTATGGTGGACATACTCCTATAGATAAGCGTATCATAAAGATCAAGTCATTTTAAATAGTTCAAATGCTATAAGCTTTCTGATACATAGTAACCTAATTGCTTCGACCATGAGATCATGCTTATCACCATCACTGGAAGGATGCTTTGATGACATCAAACACCACACTGTAACTGGGTGGCTATAAAGGTGGCATTGAGTGTTCGGAAAGTATGGGTTGAGACACATGGATCAAGAGTGGGATTTGTCCATCCATATGACGGATAGATATACTCTGGGCCCTCTCGGTGGAATATCATCCAATTAGCTTGCAAGCATGTGACTGGCTCACAAGGGATCACATACCATGGGAACGAGAAAAGAGTACTTATCAGTAACGAGGTTGAACTAGGTATGCAGAGATACCGACGATCAAAACCTTGGATAAGTAAACTATCGTGAGACAAAGGGAAATTGGTATTGTATGTAAGTGGTTCATTCGATCGCAAAGTAATCGTAGAAATATGTGGGAGCCATATGAATTTCCAGATTCCTCTATTGGTTATTGTTCGAAGAAGTGTCTCAATCATGTCCGCATAATTCACGAACCGAAGGGAGACACACTTAAGGATTCGATGTTGTTGAGTAGTTATGGAATGATGAGTAAGAGACTGAATGTTGTTCGGAGTCTCAGATGGGATCCGGGATATCACGAGGAGATCCGGAATGGTCCGGAGAATAAGATTCATATAAGGAAAGTCCTGTTTCGGAGTTGGAGAATGACTCCTGTGTTTTCATCGCGAATGTTCTAGAAGGATCCGGAAGGTCCGACACTCCGGAGGGGAAGGGTACATGAATGTTTCATAACAAAGTGGAATGGTTGCATCATGTACTAGGTATCATCGCTGAGCAAAATAAAGGGATAAATCAAATCCTAGTTTGAAAAGTCAAACGCCAATTTGAAAAGTCAAACGGCAAGTTTGCTTGGTGGAGGGAGAGTAGGAAACCTACTTGGGGAGGAAGTCCTCCTCCCTCCACCGCCGGCCAAGGAGGACGACTTGGGGGAGGACTCCCTCCCCCTTGGTCGTGCCCTCCTACCTATAAAAGGAGGGGCAAGGGTACCTCTCTAGACCTACACCTCTCTCCATCAAAACCCTAACCCTAGCCGCCGGTCACCAAGTCGTCGCCGCCGCCCTAGGGGTTGCCCTAGCCGCCGAGTTGGGGCCCTCCCCTTGCCCTAGCCGTCAGCCTAGCCCTCTCTCCTTGGTGCCTCTAAACCCTAGATTGCCAAGGCCTCTCTCATAGTCCACCATACTCGCTCCGGCTTAAGGCGAAGCCCTGCGAGATCTCCCCTCTACTTCTGGTACCACGCCGTCGTGCTGCCGGAATCGCGAGGAGAGTGCTACAACCTCCGCTGCCTGCTGGAACAAGGGAGAGGAAGGTCTTCATCGAGTACCAAACGTGTGACCGACTACAGGAGCGCTGCCGAAACACGACGAAGGAAGGATCGTCTACACGATCTTGAGATCGGCAAGAGTACGACTACATCACCCACGAGAATCTGCTCTCGTTAAACACTTTGGAATCTTCGAGGGTGAGTTATTCTATCGACTCGTTGCTACAATCTAGTAGATAGATCTTGTCTTGTTTGTTTGTATGCGGTAGAAATTTTTTGTTTTCCATGCTACGAACCCCTACAGTGGTATCAGAGCCGTGTCTATATGTAGATCTGTTGCACGAGTAGAACACAGTGGTCATTGTGGGCGGTGATGCTTTTATTATCAATTGCTTCTTGTGTACTTTGCATCTTGCGGTATGATGGGATGAAGCGGCCCGGGCTAACCTTACATGACATCGTTCATGAGACTTGCTCCACGCTCAACATGCAACTTGTATTGCATAAGTGGCTTTGCGGGTGTCTGTCTCTCCCATTATAGTATAGATCCAATTTACAACGGGCACTTGATAGTTCAAACATCAACGTTGTGGTTCTTGTTCGTAAGTTAGAGCGACACTTATTGAAATCCCCAAACCACGTAAAATATGCAAAGAAAATTAGAGGCGTCTAACTTTGTTTTGCAGGGGTGTGTTGTGATGTGATATGGCCATGATTGTGATCATATTTGATGTATGCAATGTTCCTTATTGTAAGTTGGCAGCCGGTAGGAGCCATATGGTTGTCTTTAATTTCTGTTAAGACCCGCGTGTCTATTCAAAGTAGTTGTAATAGTTGGAGCTGGTGGACGACAACCATGAAGCGGCGCCATTGACCTTGACGCTATGCCGGTGATGATGGAGATCATTTTCGTGCTTGAAGATGGAGATCGGAAGCACAAGAACAAAAGGCCATATCATATCACATATTATGAATTGCATGTGATGTTAATCCTTTATGCATATTGTATTGCTTAGTTAACGACGGTAGCATTATAAGATGATCCCTCATGCACATAAATTTCAAGTTTTAAAGTGTTCATCCTTAGTAAGCACCGTTGCTAAAGCTTGCTGTTTCGAAGCACCACGTGATGATTGGGTGTGTTAGAATCTGCAAGTGTATACAACGTGAGCAATCCAGATTTTCTCATGCGTAAGCTAAGGTTTGATCTTGACAAGCCTAGCATGTACAAACATGGTCTCGGAACACGGATCACCGAAAGGTAAAGCATGAGTCATATAGTAGATATGATGAACATGTTGATTGTTCGCCATTGAAGCCACATCAACTCTTGTGATGATCGGTTTTGATGTGGTGGATTTGGTTCGTGTGATCACTAAAACAATGTGAGGGATATTGTTTTGACTGGGAGTTCACCTAGATTAATTTAACTATTAATTAGAACTCAATTTGTCATAAACTTAGTCTAAACTATTGCAAATATGTTGTAGATCAATGGCGGCCCCTACCATCAATTTTAATGCGTTCCTAGAGAAAGAAAAGTTGGAAAACAATGGAAGCAACTTCGCGGATTGGTTCCGCAATTTGAGGATTGTCCTCAATGCTGGTAATTTGACCTATGTGCTGGATGCACCGCTGGGTGACCCGCCTGCAGCTGATGCTACCGATGAAGTAAAGAATGTTTACCTCGCTCGGAAGAATCAGTACTCCACAGTTCAATGTGCTATCTTGTATGGTTTAGAATCGGAGCTTCAGAAAAGGTTTGAGAACCATGACCCACATGATATTGTCCGTGAACTCAAATTGATATTTGAGACTGACGCGGCAGTTGAGAGTTATGAGGCTTCTGAAAAGTTCTTTAACTGCAAGATGGAAGAGGGCAGCTACGTCAGTGAGCATGTGCTTAAGATGTCTAGGCACGCAAACAAACTCCAAAGCTTGGGTATAGTGATTCCTAATGCTTTGGGGATTTACCGTGTCCTCCAATCACTACCACCAAGTTACAAGAACTTTGTGATGAACTACAATATGCAAAGCATGAACAAGCAGTTGCCAGAACTCTTCTCCATGTTGAAATTTGCAGAAGTGGAGATCAAGAAAGAGCACCAATTGTTGATGGTCAATAAGACCACCAAATTCAAGAAAGGCAAGTCTAAGAAAAAGGGAAACTTCAAGAAGGGTGGTAAGAAAGTTGCCGCACAGGTTAAGAAGACCAAGGCTGGACCTAAGCCTGATACTGAGTGCTTTTACTGCAAGGGAGAAGGTCACTGGAAGCGGAATTGCCCAAAGTACTTGGCGGATTTGAAGAACGGAAACATCAAGAAGAAAGGTATATCTGATATACATGTTATTGATGTGTATCTCACTAGTACTTGTAGTAGTGCCTGGGTATTTGATACTGGTTCGGTTTCTCATATTTGTAACTCGAAACAGGTGCTGCAGAATAAACGGAAGCTAGCGAAGAACGAGGTGACAATGCGCGTTGTAAATGGATCAAAGGTTGATGTGATCGCGGTCGTCACGCTGCCTCTTCATCTACCATCGGGATTAGTTTTATACTTAAATAATTTTTATTTGGTGCCTGCGTTAAGCATGAACATTATATCGGGATCTTGTTTATTGCGAGACGGTTACTTGTTTAAGTCCGAGAATAATGGTTGTTCTATTTATATGAGTAATATGTTTTATGCACATGCACCTTTGATAGATGGTCTATTCTTAATGAATCTCGATAGTGGAAATACACATATTAATAACATTGAAGCTAAACGTTTGAAATTGAGCGATAACTCGACCTATATGTGGCACTGTCGTCTTGGTCACATTGGAGTGAAGCGTATGAAGAAACTCCATTCCGATGGACTTCTTGAATAACTTGAAAGATGCGAAGCATGTCTGATGGGTAAAATGACTACGACTCCATTTTCTGGTATGATGGAGCGAGCTACGGACTTATTGGAAATCATACATACCGATGTGTGTGGTCCAATGAGTGTAGCATCGCGCGGTGGTTATCGTTATGTTCTTACCTTCACGGATGACTTGAGTAGATATGGGTATATCTATTTCATGAAACATAAGTCCGAAACTTTCGAGAAGTTTAAGGAATTTCAAAGTGAGGTAGAGAATCAACGTAACAAGATTAAATTTCTATGTTCTGATCGTGGAGGTGAATATCTAAGTTACAAGTTTGTCGAGCATTTAAAGAAATGTGGAATACTTTCACAATTGACACCGCCGGGAACACCACAGCGTAATGGTGTGTCCGAATGTCGTAATCAAACTCTTTTAGATATGGTTCGTTCTATGATGTCACTTACAGATTTACCGCTATTGTTTTGGGGTTATGCATTAGAAACAGCCGCATTCACTTTAAATAGGGCATCATCTAAATCCGTTGAAACGACACCGTATGTTATGGTTTGGGAAGAAACCTAAATTGTCGTTCCTTAAAGTTTGGGGTTGCGAAGCCTATGTAAAGAAGTTACAACCGGACAAGCTTGAACCCAAAGCGGAAAAATACGTCTTCATAGGATACCCGAAGGAAACTATTGGGTATACCTTATATCATAGATCCGAAGGCAAAATCTTTGTTGCCAAGAATGGATCCTTTCTAGAGAAGGAATTTCTCTCGAAAGAAGTGACTGGAAGGAAAGTAGAACTCGACGAGGTTGTTGAACCTTCTCTCAAACTTGCGAGTAGCGCAGCACCGGAAGAAGTTCCTGTGGTGCCTGCACCAATAAGAGAGGAAGCTAATGATGATGATCATGAAACTTTGGTTGAAGTTGCTACAGAACTTCACAGGTCAACGAGAACTCGTACCACTCCTGATTGGTATGATCCCGTTATGAGTGTCATGTTGGTGGAAAACACCGATGACCCTGCGACATACGAGGAAGCGATGATGAGCCCAGATTCCAATAAATGGCAAGATGCCATGAAATCCGAGATTGGATCCATGTACGAAAACCAAGTATGGACTTTGGTGGACTTACCGGATGGCCGGAAGGCTGTCGAGAACAAATGGATTTTCAAGAAGAAAACATATGCTGATGGTAATGTTACTGTCTATAAAGCTCGACTTGTCGCAAAAGGATTTCGACAAATTCAAGGAGTTGACTACGATGAGACTTTCTCACCAGTAGCGAAGCTAAAGTCTGTAAGGATTATGCTAGCAATCACTGCATATTACGATTATGAGATATGGCAGATGGATGTCAAAACGACGTTCCTCAATGGAGACATTGATGAAGAGTTGTATATGATGCAACCCAAAGGTTTTGTCGATCCTAAAGATGCTAACAAGGTGTGCAAACTTCAACGATCCATATATGGGTTGAAGCAAGCATCCCGAAGTTGGAATCAACGTTTTGATAAGGTAATCAAAAGTTTTGGTTTTATACAAACTTATGGAGAAGCTTGTATTTACAAGAAAGCGAGTGGGAGCTCTGTAGCATTCTTAATACTATATGTAGATGCCATATTGTTGATTGGGAATGATGTAGACCTTCTTAATAGTGTCAAGGGATATTTGAATAATAGTTTTTCAATGAAAGATCTTGACGAAGCAGCTTACATATTAGGCATAAAGATTTATAGAGATAGATCAAGACGCCTAATATCATTGTCACAAAGTACATATTTGGACAAAGTTCTAAAGAGATTTGGAACGGAAGATAGCAAGAAAGAGTTCTTGCCCATGTTGCCCAATACAACCTTGAATAAAACTCAAAGTCCAGCAACGGCAGAAGATAGAGAAAGGATGAGTAAGACTCCCTATGCCTCAGCCATAGGATCTCTAATGTATGCCATGCTATGTACTAGACCCGACATTGCATATGATGTTAGTTTAACTAGCAGATATCAAAGTGATCCAGGAGTGGATCATTGGACTGAAGGGAATATGCCCGAGAGGCAATAATAAAGTGGTTATTATCGTATTCCTTATTTATGATAAATGTTTATTTTGCATGCTATAATTGTATTAATACGGAAACGTTAATACATGTATGTTTAATAAACAAAAATGAAGTTCCTAGTTATGCCTCTCTTATAAACTAGCTCGTTGATTAACATGATGATCAAAGTGTCCTGATCATGTACATTGGATGTTGTTAATAACGAGGTCACAACATTAGTGTAATGATGTGATGAACATTCATCCGAAGTATAGCATTACGATCAAAGTCATTAAGTTTATATTGCTATAACAACTTACGAAGTGATCCTAATCCTTAGACCATGAGATCATGTCAATCACTAACACCGGAAGAGTTTCTCGATGACATCAAACGTCACACCGTAACTGGGTGATTATAAAGATGGCTTCAGAACTACTAAAGTGTTATGTTGAGACCCATGAATCGAGAGTGGAATTTGTTCATCCCGATGACGGATAGATATGCTTTGGGCCCTCTCGATGATATCACATTGATTATCTTGCAAGCAAGTGATTTGATCACTAGAATGTTATATCACGGGAACGAGAAAAGAGTGCATGTCGGTAACGAGATCAAACTAGGTATGGAGATACCGATGATCGAATCTCGGACATGTAATATATCGTGAAACAAAAGGATTAAGATACTAGCGTAAAAGGTTCACACGATCACAGAAGTCATCGTTGAATGTGTGGGAGTCAGTATGGATCTCCAGGTCCCGCTACTGATTATTGATCAGAGAAGGGTCTCGATCATGTCCGCATTATTCACGAATCGTAGGGTGACACACTTAAGGGATACCGACACCATTCGGAGCAAATGATATGTCAGAAAAAGAAAAGGAAAACGCATGAATTTATTTCACTAGACACCGGAACTGTTTCGGTTGAAATTGCTGAAACTGGTTCTGCATGTGAAATGGAATACTAGCAAGGGGTTTTATGTGAATGTTTGTTAATTAAAGTAATTAACAAAATTCTGAATAAATAAATAAAAGAGTTTTATTTAAATGAGAGCTTGCATTAATTTTGGTGGAAAATTAATGCATGTGAGTGGAGAGGTTTTTATGTGAGTGGAGCTTCCACCACATGAATGAGGGAGAGGTGGGGCACCCTCCTTGGCCGGTGGCCATGCCCCCTTGGGCTGCCCCTCCCCTATAAAAGGACCCCCTCCTATCACTTGTCACTTACACCTCCTCGCGAAGGATCTCTCTCCCCCCTTTAGAATTCCCACATGGTCTCGGATCAGCGAGATACATGTTCCCGGTGGCTTTTTCTGGAAGGATTTGTTCCTTCCGCTGCTTCGCTGGAGCGAGGGCGTGGAGGTTGCCAGGGTACCCGTACGTGTGTGCGATCACGGATGCACCACTGCTTTGAGGTGCTGGACTTTATCGTGCTGGACCGGCTGGACCAGATGGACTTCGTCACGATCTTGAGATCGGCAAGCGTTCGTCTACGTCATCCACGAGTACAACCTCGTTAACACTATTCGGTCTTCGAGGGTATGTATTCTATGGATGTATATCCACCCGTTGCTTGTGTCTAGTAGATAGATCTTGGTACTTAGTTGTTCCCATCGTAGGAAATTTTTTGTTTTCTATGCTGCGAACCCTACAGTGGTATCAGAGCCGGATCTATGCGTAGATGCTTTGCACGGGTAGTACACATATGAGTATGTGGGTGATGATGATCATGTTGTTGCTCCTTTTTTGTAATTTTGGATATTGGTGGCATAGTGGGATGAAGCGGCCCGGACAAACTTTACATGTCCTCGCACATGAGACCTGTTCCATGCTTGACATGCAACTAGTTTGCATAAGTGGCTAGCGGGTGTCTGTCTCTCCTACTATACTCAATATCTAGTTTGCAACGAGTTGTCAACAATTTGGTTATCCTTGTTGTGGTTCATGTTCGTAGGTAAGAACGGTTCTATCTCGAAAGCCCTAAGCCACGTAAAATTTGCAATGGATAAATTAGAGGCGTCTAGTTTAGATTGTTGCTGGGCTAGTGTTATGATATGGTGATGTTGTAAGTAGAAGTATGAGATGATACTCTTACAACATACATAACGTGTAAACTCCATAGACCTTGGATTTACATATAAAGGTATGATAGTGATCATACCATGGTGCACATGATAGAGATCATATGGGGGAACCATATCATTTCACTAATAAACATGTGATGTTTTATTGCATCTTATATTGCTTGTTTGGCGTTTTATTAGCATAATAAGATGATCCCTCTGTAGAGGGAGTGTCCCAACCTTTATTCAACATAAGGTGGAGTCCCCTGTGTTTACAATGCTAGTCCCTGGATCAATAGCTAGCATCCACAGTTTAGATGTAATATCAAGAAACAAAGGTCATAATATAACTTTATAACCAGGAATAACATAATTTTATTACATCATACATAGCTCATTTGGCTATTACATTACATTGCAGCGGAATAACTATAGTCATGGGGTCATTCATCTTCAAAGTGCCACAGGCAAATGCTGGTTGTAGACTTTGTAATCCTAATCAATTAAACTTCACTAAAATCAATCAAACCTGCAACATTACAAGTTACAGCCACAAGGGTCAATACATTTGAATTGTATTGGCAAGTTTCACTACTTTGTAGAATATAAGTGGATCCTATCATTACATGCAATTTTGGCTAAGTAGAGTTTAAGGCTTATTTGCATAAAGCAATATTTATCCTATCTTTTCAAAATGGGTTGGTCCTTTGTCAAATCTCTTTTCCAAGTTCCTTGAACTCCTTGGTAGAAACTCAAGTGTTCAAGTCCTTGTCAAAATCCCTTGAGCTCCTTGGTAACCCCAAGTGCAACAAGTTTTATCAAAATCTCATGAGTTCCTTGGTAACCCCAAGTACATCAAGCTTTAAGCAAAATCTCTTGAGCACCTTGGTAACCCCAAGTGCATCAAGCTTAACAAAATCTCTTTGAATTCCTTGGTACCCCCAAGTGCATCAAGTTTTTATTTTAGAAGTTGGAATGTCGAGATCTCCCATAGTTCAGACTTTAGTTGCTCAGTATTGTCCATAACCGGGGACACGGCTAAGTACTTAGATTTTATTATCTTCTGCAGAAGGAGTACACTTTACCCACATGTCACAATCCCATCCTTTTGCCACCAGTGGCCACTGGATTAGCACTCACCAAGATGGAGTACTGGCAGATTGAGAATGTGACGAAGTCTTTCCAAAGGGTCCTCCCATACACCATTGCTAGCTTGTCTTCAGCACCCATGAAGCATTCCAGATCCCCATGTCCAGTAAAATGAAGACAATGTATGGGTCTTCCCAATGTAGTTGACTAAGCCAGAGCCATAATAGCATGTGGTTGCACACGAAAGCCACAATTGGAGAAACATGTTCAATCTCTAAGTTTCCTGGGTGGTTTCCTTTGGAGCACAACACAAAGAGATTGCCATAGACATGGTTCCTTTTGTTGCCAACTTCTCCAATACTCAAAGTATCCTTGGCCACCCAGGTGGTTCATTGAGTCCTTGTTTTATTATATAAAACACAAGTCCTTTTCTCAACTCCATAAAATCTCAACATGTATCTCTTTTCAAAATGAAGCATGGCTAAGCATGTAACAACTACATTGTTTTCTCTAAGGAATGTATAGGGTATCCTATTAGGATTTATAATAGCATAAGTATAAAAATATCTTTTCATGCATGTTTCAAAATCCACTAAGTATAATGAAAATAGTAGGACTTTTGAATGATAGTGTAACTTGCCTCTTTGGTAGGGAATGATGGTTCACTCCTTGATCTTGCTAGTCTCACACTTTGCTAATTTCACTACAAACAATCAAGCAAACACCAAAATCAACTAGCATTCCAAACCAATAAATCAATCAAACAACTTCACACACATAAAACAATGGGATCTAAGATGCATGTAATCATACAAGGGATGGTTCTATTTGCAAAGATGGTCTCCACTAGGCTTATAAACTTTGTAAAGTCCAAAGTGGTCATTTACCAAAATGGCAAAGTCATTTGCGAAAGGGTTTTGTCCATAAACTATTTTTAAATCCATTCAACATTTTATGTGGTGGAAAAACATTTTTATCAAGCAACAACTTTAAGTGGTTCACCAAATAAGTTGAGGTTTCTCAAAACTTGGTGTTTATGGCCAGTAGGTTTGATCCAAAATATTTTCCCAAAGTTTTTACTCCAAAAACATTTTCATAACAAAATTTATTATTTTTATTTGGCTAGAAATGGACTAAACCAATTAATCCATCCTAATCTTCTCCAAATTCATTTTCAAAACCATGGGTTGGTTACAAGGGTCAATAAGTTCACCAAAAACTATTTTGCCAAGGTTTCAAACTTAAAAACATTTTTGAATCATTTTTCTAGTCTTAACAAGCAATCAAATGTTTCTGCATAATAAACCAATCTAACAGATACTATTTGCTAAACCAAAGGCATGGTTGGCTAGGGTTTGTTCCACTGATTCCAACGGTATCAAATTTGTAATTTTTGGACGTGTGGATCGAAAGTTACAAGGGTTTGAAATTCACAAACAATTCGGTTTTCAAATCTGTTTTTAAACAGAACAGGTGACACGCGGCGCATCGCTATTCGCGGGTACCGGTTCGGCCGGATCAGCAACGAGGTGCGTTGGATCTAATTAGATCGTGTGGTCCAGAGAGCGTACCTCTTCGCGACTTAAATGATCTAATCTTACTCGCCCGATCTAGATCGAACGGCTCTAACTGCCTTGCCAAAAGCTGGCAAAAGAAGTCGTCAGTGGGAAAAGAAGTGAGAGGGAGGTCCACCAGTCATCGTCTGTCTGAGTTAGATTCTGAGTACAAAACGTTTTCCTTGGGAGGGGAAGCTGGGCTGGTTTGCTGGGCTTGTGGGCTTGGCCGGCTGGGCTAGGTCCAATTCCATTTTTTTCTTCCTGGATCCTTTTTCCTTTTCTAATTCTTTTTCTGTTTTTGAAATTCAAACAATCAAACAACACTCAATTTGATTCAAACAATCACTAAACTTTGTAACTTTGAATTTTGTTCTGTTTATCAACATAAACCAAATCCCAAAATAAAATAATAATTTTTATTCTTTTTAGGATCCATTCTTTAATTAAATAAAATGGATCTTTAGTTATTTAATAAAATAGGGTTTGATTTAATTAACAAAATCTCCATTTGAAAACCAAATATTTTCAAAACCAAATCAGTAGGTTTTATTTGGAAATAAAGAATGCTTGGAAACTTGTTTAAAACAAAATAACCTTTTATTTTAGGATCCATTAATAATTAAATACAATAGACCTTCATTATTAAATCAAATAGGATTTATTTTATTTAAAATATTTATTTTGAAATCTAAAATAAAGCCAAAACACTTCAGTAGGTTTTATTTGAGAATATAAAATATTTGGAAAACTTATTTAAAATAATTTAATAAGTTTTTGATGTTTTAATTAAAATGGTAAAACCTTTTATTTAGATAAAATTGGATATTAAATCCTTATTAATTTATTTAAATAAACCTTTGCTATTTTATTCAAAACAAAATGTTTTAAATCCAAAGCTTGGCCAAGGTTTAATTTGGCTTTATAAAATAATCATTATTTATGAACCCACCTTTTCTTTTGAAAACCAAATCTTTTATTAAAAGATCCAAAATAGTAATTCCAAAACATTTTAATTTCTTTTAATAAATGTTTATCCTTATAAATCCCTTTAGGATTTATTTGACTCAAATTGGTTTGAAGTTTCCAATTAAATTCAAAAAGTTTCTTCTGGCCCTGAAAATCAAACAAAGTTTTATTTCATTCATTTATTTTCACATTACAAGATTTGGAAAATCTTGGGATGTGACACCCTCATTTAGATATCAAGATAAAAATGTGTTCTTCCTTAAGTATGCACTGACAATGTATCGCCTCTTCAAGGCATCACGTGATGATCGGGTGTACTTGAATCCACGAGCATATCTCGGGTGTAAGACAGTTACACACGCGAATACTAAGGTTCTTACTTGGAGAGCCTAGCATGTACAGACATGGCCTCGGAACACGGACCGAAACGTTAAGCATGAGTCATATGTTTTGATATGATGACCATATGGATGCTCGCCTTTGAAGCTACACCGACTCACGTGATGATCGGACTTGGTGTAGTGGATTTGGTTCATGTAATCACCAAAAAGGCACGAGGGATGTCGTTTTTGAGTGAGAGTTAGAACTCAATTTATCATAAATTAAATCAAAGTGAATTTGCATAATTTATTGTAGTCATTGGCATTCGTTCACCACCTTATGCATAGTTATAATTGAGATAATAGAACTATAGAATTCTGGATATATACTTTATGAACTGGTATCGTATTGTGTTGAGTGTCAATCTAAAGTTTAAAGTCCTATTGCAAACTTTCAGCAAACTCTGTTTACTCCGTGAGATTTAATAATTGGTATTAAATCGGGAGTAACAATTCCAGTGTTATTATCTTAAGTATCATGTTTGCCTCCATGATTCTTGATTGTTTTAATATCAAGTTTATCTAGGAGCTGAAAGAATTGTTTCAGAAACCATCATGTGTGGCAGATATAACGATATCTGAAATAATGTTTTGGTTGCAATATGATAGAGTATAATATATGTTCTCATATTGTATGAGAATTTACAAAGGTTGGAAATGCTAGACATCCTAATCATCCAAAAAGGGTTTTGGAAAGTAATGTTATACTCACGATTTGCCTTTATAAGCTACAGTAGCTTGATCATGAAAGTCTTCATGATAAGGGTGAATAGAAGATGTATGTAAAGTGTTTACTACACTAAAAGATTACTAAAGAATGGATTTTGAAAGAATACCGATCATTTTGATGATGGTGATCTACTTCAAAGTGCAAGTCCAAAGGTATTATTATTTGAATATACACGCTTCGGACTATGTGTCATGTATATGGTGCCACTTTTGATGTTGATAGATTCTTTTAAAAAGGAAAAGGAAATGCTGAAAGAGAATCTATAAAATATATTTGGCAGAAAAGAAAAGATTAGAAATATCCAATTTAGGTATATGGATGATATACATGTTATGGTTGTATTCTTTGCTTGTTAAACAATGTGGTTCTTGGGTATTGGATACCGAATTGGTTGGTATGAAATTTCATACGGAACGATGCAATTCATGAACCACAATGGCCGAAGTAACTAGCAAGAGAATATGTGATGATGTTCATCGAAAACAAACAAACCGTTGTTTGTATTTCTCGTTGACATCAAAGCTTGACTTCAAGATTTGTTTTAATAATTGTTATTTAAATCAGGTATTATGAGAACAAAGGTTGTTCAAATAATTACCATATTCCATATTAGATGGATGATCTACAAATCTAGTTGGAGAAATCACATCCATAAAGCTAATGCTAAAATGTCGCAAGACAAATGATTGGAAGATCACTTATGAAGTGACATCGCTGTTTAAATTATATTGGAAATAAAACATGAAGAAACTCCATTTTCATGGATTTTTGGAGTCTTTGATTTGATCAAGTGACGCTTGTGAGACTTTCCTCAGGATAATTAAAACTTCGTTCAAAGGCCAAAGAAGAACGAACGACTAAAATATTGGAATTTATACATATCGATGTGTGTAGTCCATTATGTGTAGTCGTAAGCGATGGGTTTCAACTTCATATACTTTCTCCGGAAATTTGAGTGAATATTCACTTGATGAGAAAGAAGTGTGAAATATTTGAAAATGTTCAAAGACTTTCAAGATGAAGTGAAAATCATTGTAACAAGAAAATAAATGGTTTATGATTTTATCATAAGGGATTTATTTGAGTTACAAGTGTAACAAGAAAATAAATGAATTATGATTTTATCATAAAGGGATTTATTTGAGTTGCAAGTTTAGCAAAACACCTAGATTTACATCTCCCGGAACACCATAGGAGTATGGAGTGTTTGAGATTTGTAATGAAACCTTGTTTGACATGGTTGGATCAAAGGTGTTATTTATAAAACTGCCATTATGTTTTAAAAGATTAAAGCTTTAGAGACTTCCGCTTTTACACTGAAAAGAGCTCCATCTTGATCCATTGAAATGACACCATGGAAGTTATGGTTTGGGGTAAAACCCAAGTTGTCATTTCTTAAATTTTGGTATGCTAAACATAAGTAAGATGTTTACAACCGAAGTCGGATGAGCATGTCTTTTTAGGTTATTTCGAATAACAATTGGTTATTCCTCCATAACACCAAGGACAAAAGGGTTTGTCACTTGAAACGTGAAGTTCCTTGAAGAAGAAATTTTTCATAAATGTTAAGTGGGAGGACAATAGAACTTTGATAAGGTTAACGAACCTTAGCTAAATGTGCTGAGTTGCGCAGCGCCGGAAATCGTTCCGGAGGCTGCCATAATGCTCATAGATTATGAGCCTCAAAGGTTGTGGTCACGGAGATCTAAGTTCTTATTGAACCAAGTCGGTCGGATAAACAATCAAATGTTGAGATTTGAGAGTAAATCATTATTGTTTGACAATGATGAATCGACCACATACAAAGAAGCGATGATGGGCCCTGACTCCGTCAAATGGCTTGAAGTCATAAAATCCGTGATAAGTCCATACACGATGAATCAAGTTTTGAACTTGGAAGACCCTCCGGAAAGGTATAAAAACCTATCGGTCATATTTGGATCTATAAAGAAACAGACATGGATGTTTCACATCTATGAAATAGTCGACATGTCGTAAAGTATTTTATGACAATGTTCAAGGAGTTGACTATGACAAGATTTGATCTTTCATAGCGATATTTAGTCTGGACGGATTAAAGTAGCAACCACTACATATAATTTGGTACATGGTAGATGAATAAACAAAACAAAGTTCTTCTAATAGAATGGTTACCTAGGATGTGTACATGACACGATCCAAAGGGTTTTGTTAATTTAAAGGATGCTAAAAAGGGCATGCAAACTTCAATGGTTGAAGTAAGCATCGCGGAGTTGGAATCTTCACCATGATGAGAAAGGATTTTTTCATCAGGAGACGATAAAGATGCTTGCATTTGCAAGAAATTAAGTGGGAGCACTAAGACATATTTCTAATATATTATGTGGAGGACATCTTGTTGATTAGAAATGATGTATCTTTTATTGACAAAGGTTAAGAATTTCATTTCGATGAAATACTTAGGCAAAACCCGAATATTTAGCATGAATGTCTATAGTGGATAGACTATGACGCTAATATGGTTGTGCCAAACGTACATATATGAGATATTGAAAGAGTTCAATATAGAAACGACAAGAAAAGGTTCTTGTCGCATGGAAAAGGAATTGAATCAAGATTCAAGTGTATCGACACTTGATAAGTGAAACAAGATTCAACTGCTTTGACACTTGATGAGTGAAATCACGAGAATGTTTTGATCAATCATACCATGATATGTACACATCCAGATATGTCCTATGCTCTAAGTGTTATGAGCATATACCAGAATGAATCATAAAATGATCATTGGACTATAGTAAGGATATTCTTATGATCTTTTGGAAGAACTAAGAATATATTTGTGTAGAGGTGACAAACAATTACAAATAGTTCATTGTAAAGCGTTACATTGATACTAGTTTTGTCGCAAGATACAAATTAAGTTTATCTCAATTTAAACTATCAGTGGCACAATGAAATGGAAAGGAGTTTTCATGATGGATTTGGATGTATTCCAAAGTTAAGACATTGTGACGAATACTACAACAAAAAGGCTAAGTATATGACTGCTATAGTAGCAGCAAAGGAGGGAATTTGTGTCAAGTAGTTTGTTATCAAACTAAGGTGTGGTTCGCAACGGACTAACACTAAAGATATATTGTATGACAATAGTATCGACGTGTTTTAACCCCAAGGAACTAAAGGTCTCACTGAAAGACCAGATTTATACAATGCCATCTCATTGGAGAATGAGTGATGCGTGAAGACGCAAAGACATGCAAATACACACGGACCTGAAAGCGTCAGATCCGTAGATAATGTTAACCACTTGTAATTGCGTATATGGAACACCAGAAAGCCATAGGTGTTCAATACGCAAAGTTCAAACTCCGCATGAATTTATTTCAATACGCAAAGAGCAAATGATATGTCAGAAAAAGAAAAGGAAATCGCATGAATTTATTTCACTAGACACCGGAACTGTTTCGGTTGAAATTGCTGAAACTGGTTCTCATGTGAAATGGAATACTAGCAAGGGCTTTATGTGAATGTTTGTTAATTAAAGTAATTAACAAAATTCTGAATAAATAAATAAAAGAGTTTTATTTAAATGAGAGCTTGCATTAATTTTGGTGGAAAATTAATGCATGTGAGTGGAATTGTGAGTGGAGAGGTTTTTATGTGAGTGGATCTTCCACCACATGAATGAGGGAGAGGTGGGGGCACCCTCCTTGGCCGGCGGCCATGCCCCCTTGGGCTGTCCCCCTCCCCTATAAAAGGACCCCCTCCTCTCACTTGTCACTTACACCTCCTCGCGAAGGATCTCTCTCCCCCCTTTAGAATTCCCACATGGTCTCGGATCAGCGAGATACATGTTCCCGGTGGCTTTTTCTGGAAGGATTTGTTGCTTCCGCTGCTTCGCTGGAGCGAGGGCGTGGAGGTTGTCAGGGTACCTGTACGTGTGTGCGATCACGGATGCACCACTGCTTCGAGGTGCTGGACTTTATCGTGCTGGACCGGTTGGACCATATGGACTTCATCACGATCTTGAGATCGGCAAGCGTTCGTCTACATCATCCACGAGTACAACCTCGTTAACGATATTCGGTCTTCGAGGGTATGTATTCTATGGATGTATATCCACCTGTTGCTTGTGTCTAGTAGATAGATCTTGGTACTTAGTTGTTCCCATCGTAGGAATTTTTTTGTTTTCTATGCTGCGAACCCTACATGGACAGCGGTCAAAAACATCCTTAAGTACTTGAGAAGAACAAAGGATATGGTTCTTTCTTATGGAGGTGATGAACAGCTTGTTGTTAATGGTTACACAGATGCTAGTTGGAACACCGATCCGGATGATTCTAAATCACAATCTGGATATGTATTTACTTTGAATGGTGCAGCAGTTAGCTGGAGGAGTGCAAAGCAAAGTGTTGTGGCAAGATCTTCAACTGAATCGGAATACATAGCTGCTTCGGAGGCTTCACAAGAAGCGATATGGATGAAGGATTTCATTACAAAGCTCGGTGTGGTTCCAAGTGCGCTGGACCCAATGTCTATCTACTGTGATAACATGGGCGCCATAGCCAATGCGCAAGAACCAAGGTCACACAAGAAGCTGAAGCACATCAAGCTACGTTTTCACGCTATTCGAGAACATGTCCAAGATGGTGACATAAAGATTTACAAAGTACACACAGATCTGAATGTGGCGGATCAGTTGACTAAACCCCTCCCGAGGGAAAAACATGACCAACACCAAACTGCCATGGGTGTTCGGTATATTACCATGTAATCTAGATTAGTTGACTCTAGTGCAAGTGGGAGACTGTTGGAGATATTCCCTAGAGGCAATAATAAATGTAGTTATTATTATATCTTTGTGTTTATGATAAATGTTACATTCATGCAATAAAAGTATTAACAAGGAAACATTAATACTTGTGTGATTTGTAAACTAAATTAGAGTCCCTAGTAAAGCCTCTACATAATACTAGCTTGTTGATTAATAAATGATTATGGGTTCCCTATCATGAACATTGAGATGTTATTAATAACAAGATCATATCATTAGGAGAATGGTATGGTGGACATACTCCTATAGATAAGCGTAGCATATAGATCAAGTCATTTTAAATAGTTCAAATGTTATAAGCTTTCTGATACATAGTAACCTAATTCCTTCGACTATGAGATCATGCTTATCACCATCACTGGAAGGATGCTTTGATGACATCAAACACCACACCGTAACTGGGTGGCTATAAAGGTGGCATTGAGTGTTTGGAAAGTATGGGTTGAGACACATGGATCAACAGTGGGATTTGTCCATCCATATGACGGATAGATATACTCTGGGCACTCTCGGTGGAATGTCATCCAATTAGGTTGCAAGCATGTGACTAGCTCACAAGGGATCACATACCATGGGAACGAGAAAAGAGTACTTATCAGTAACGAGGTTGAACTAGGTATGCAGAGATACCGACGATCAAAACCTCGGATAAGTAAACTATCGTGAGACAAAGGGAAATTGGTATCGTATGTAAGTGGTTCATTCGATCGCAAAGTAATCGTAGAAATATGTGGGAGCCATATGAATTTCCAGATTCCTCTATTGGTTATTGTTCGGAGAAGTGTCTCGATCATGTCCACATAATTCACGAACCGTAGGGAGACACACTTAAGGATTCGATGTTGTTGAGTAGTTATAGAATGATGAGTAAGAGACTAAATGTTGTTCGAAGTCTCGGATGGGATCCGGGATATCACGAGGAGATCCGGAATGGTCCGGAGAATAAGATCAATATAAGGAAAGTCATGTTTCGGAGTTGGAGAATGATTTCGGTGTTTTCATCGCGAATGTTCTAGAAGGGTCCGGAAGGTCTGGCACTCCGGAGGGGAAGGGTACATGAATGTGTCATAACAAAGTGGAATGTTTGCATCATGTACTACGTATCATCGCTGAGCAAAATAAAGGGATAAATCAAATCCTAGTTTGAAAAGTCAAACGCCAATTTGAAAAGTCAAACGGCAAGTTTGCTTGGTGGAGGGAGAGTAGGAAACCTACTTGGGGAGGAAGTCCTCCTCCCTCCACCGCCGGCCAAGGAGGCCGACTTGGGGGAGGACTCCCTCCCCCTTGGCCGCGCCCACCCACCTATAAAAGGAGGGGCAAGCGTGCCCCTCTAGACCTACACCTCTCTCCACCAAAACCCTAACCGTAGCCGTCGGTCACCAAGTCGTCGCCGCCGCCCTAGGGTTTGCCCTAGCCGCCGAGTTGGGGCCCTCCCCTTGACCTACGCGCCGGCCTAGCCCTATCTCCTTGGTGCCTCTAAACCCTAGATAGCCAAGGCCTCTCTCATAGTCCACCATACTCGCTCCGTCTTAAGGCGAAGCCCTGCGAGATCTCCCCTCTACTTCCGGTACCACGCCGTCGTGCTGCCGGAATCGCGAGGAGAGTGCTACAACCTTCGCTGCCTGCTGGAACAAGGGAGAGGAAGGTCTTCATCGAGTACCGAACGTGTGACCGACTGCGGGAGCGCTGCCGGAACGCGGCGCCGGAAGGATCGTCTACACGATCTTGAGATCGGCAAGAGTACGACTACATCACCCATGAGAATCTGCTCTCGTTAAACACTTTGGAATCTTCGAGGGTGAGTTATTCTATCGACTCGTTGCTACAATCTAGTAGATAGATCTTGGCTTGTTTGTTTGTATGCGGTAGAAATTTTTTGTTTTCCATGCTACGAACCCCTACAAAAAGTTCCAAGCAAGATACGGTGGCCTCCTCTTCAATAGAAGCTAAATATATTGCCGCCTCGAAGGCTGCAAAGGAAGATGTTTGGATTAGGAATTTCCTTATTGCTCTTGGTGTGGTTCAGGGCGCGTCCAACCCCATGGACGTTTATTATGACAACAATGGTGATATTGCACAAGCCAAGGAGCCTAGACAGCACTAGAAGAACAAACATATTCGTATGCGTTACCATCATATTCGAGAGTTTGTTGAGGATGGTAGTGTAATGATATGCAAAATACATACGGACTCAAATGTTGCTGATCCCTTTACAAAGCCACTCCCGCAGCGTGCGCATGAGGCGCACACAAGAGCAATAGGTATTATATACAATCTAGATTGACTCTAGTGCAAGTGGGAGACTGAAGGAAATATGCCCTAGAGGCAATCATAGAGATGATTATATTTCTTATGTATCCATGAGTTATTGTAATGTTCCTTGAATAACCATATCAGGCAACTTGTATTGATTAGCAATTATGTGAATTGTTTGTGAAACTCTTTACTTGTATGGTTATTTAATAGTTGTCCCTAGTCAGAGTTCATGTGAGGACACACGTGAATATTAGACTAGCACATGAATTGGTTGATGACTATGTTCCGTAAGTCATAGACAAAGTCATAGACATGGAGATGTAAAACCAATGATGTGGACACATGTTATGAACATGGGGTTGGACTGACCCAACTTGAGACTGGCAATTAGACTTGCAAATCTCTCTACACATTGTGTACGTTTTGTCCTTATACCTGAGATTGTCGCATGTACTTGAGATGTGGATCAACCTACTTTGGGGCTATCAGAAGCTGCTCCGTAACTAGGTAGTTATAAAGGTAGCTTTGGGGTTTGTCCTGAAGCATGCTTCAAGGCATGGTCAATCAAGATGGGAGTTGCCCCTCTCTACTTGAGAGAGATATCTCTGGGCCCCTCGAGTGATCGGATCCAGAAATGCATGACCATACTACATATGGTTAAGAGTTAACCTAGTAAAGGGATTCCGAATCACAATATCGAGAAAGGGAGGTCAGCTTGGAGCTAGACTAAATATCGTGAGGCAAAGGGAAAGACATGTACTAAACCTTGTGATGGTTCGTCCGATATGATCTTTGTATGTGTTTAGGAGTTGGCACGTCTTGCTAGAGGCTGCTACCAACTATTGACAGAATAAGGGTATTCGTGCCACGTCTACACGTATATGAACCTATAGGGACACACACTTAAGGGGCTGGAGCCTAATGAGGATTGGATCCGAATTAGACCAGACGTAGGCTACTAATGGGCTGCTAATGTAGAAGCCCACTAGGGACGCCTATATAAGGGAGGATGGGCGAGCTGACCAGGGTTAGACCATTCCACCTAGCCGCCACTCCTCACGCCTATGTCGTGCGCGCGGACCTAGCAGTCCGGCGTCTGACGCTTCTACCCTGTACGTGTAGATACCTCGAAGGTGCTGCAGCTGTAGCACTTGGACGAGCCGCGCAAGGGGATCTGCTCGTGCGACGAGGATAAGAAGGAGACGTAGAATGTCTACACTACCTCGACGCGCTTCATCAAGTTCCGCAACTGCGCGTCTAGTGGTAATCCCGTGATCTATGACAACATTAATCCTGGTTTACGCGGTAGAAAATTTTGATTTGCTCTAGTGTAGTCTACCCGTATCCCTTCAACAGCAACTGTCGAAGAGCACTAGTGCAAGCGGGAAATCTATTCCCCAGCTCGGAGAACAAACAAAACAATCTTGCGCCCCTATCAAGGTGATTTCCCATACCAATGTGGGGTCGAGCAAATATGCGGCCGAAGAGCAGTATGATCCAGATGTAGTTGCACTATACGGAGAAGCGACCGCTGCTCAAGGTATGAGTATTGCCCACTACTTATCACAGTTACAGTACTTCCCCGCGGGTGAAGTAGCATATAAATACCAGTACGGAAAACCTCTCGTCAAACCTGAGTAGGTAAAGAATCTACGAACAAAAATACGAAGATTGCATAACCGGTACATGCATGCCACAAAGGCCGGGGCTAACTGGATAATGATGAGGATTACAAAAAAGCATTATAGGAAAGAAGATGACATGGTAGCCATTGAATTTGTTGAACTATTTCAATTATTCAATCAAGACGCCTTGGACAAATCGATCATCAGTGCCTATTGTCTGTAAGTACTAATTCTATAATTAATTAAGTCTCTAGCTATCTCACCTTATTTATTGCATGTATATAATCATACTATATTATGCAGAATGAAGATTCTCGAATGCAACAGAGGACAAATCTATGACATTGACCCATATTTTGTTCATCAAGCTAATCTCAAATCAAAACCGTAGGATATGGAGGATAATATTGTACACGCGTTAAGGTTTCAAGAAAACAGAAGGGAAATAATATTTTCTTACAACTTCAAGTGAGTGTTATTGTCTTGTATACACTTTCAATTTCGCTTACTCGACGTTAAGTGTATAATTGAAGAGTTATGCATGTGCAGCTTCCACTATATTTTGTTAATCATTCAACCTGACAAAGGGCGGGTACTAGTCATTGGATCGAAACATAAACCCCTTGAGATGTGGGCGGACATGCAGATGACGCTCCAGGGGTAATTCTAATCATTACGATACTATATCGGCAATGTTCGTGAATTTCATGATATCAAGTATTTAATAATTCTTTTTATTTGTTTTCTTCGCCGGGCAGCGCTTGTAAACGGTTCACCAAGAAGGATAAGGGTGTTTGGAAAGAGGGGCTTATATTTAAACCACTAGATATAAGTACCACTAGCTAGATCCGCGCATCTCTTTGATTCTAGTTTTGATACCGTTATCATGCTTGCTTATTATTTTGATTGAAATATGTTCTCGTAAAGTGCCTGGGCAGGGATCAGGGAACAATTTATGTGGATACTATGTCTGCAAGTTCATCCGTCAGACGTGTTGTGAGAAGAGCAGAAATTTAGAGCAACTTAACGTATGTAAACAATTTTTATAGTTTTTTATTACCATAAAATTGTGTTTAGTTTCATTCATATAGGTTGGCTCCTTTTTTAAATCAGCTCAAACGGCTACGGGACGGTCTTCTGCCAAATGATCGCATACGAGCAACTCAGGAAAAATTGGCGGGATTCTTGGATGCAGAAGTCCTAAATCCAAAAGGAGAATACTATGCGGGTGTATAGGCAATATGGACTGTACAAAGAGCTTATTTTGTATGTATATATGTGCATGAAACCCGTGTATCGAATGTAATATGTTCGACACTTGGATCTCTATTGGCATGATGATGTTGTGTAATATAATGGTTCCTTCGTTGATGAGTGCAAAACACAAAATAAAAAATAAAACAATATAAATGAATTCTCTGCCGTGGCACAAAAAATGGCCAAAATGCTGCCGCGGCAAAGAAAAGGTGGCCAAAATGAATTCTCTGCTGCGACAGAGAGTGATTTGTCCCGGTTCGTAATCGTGTTACGAACCGGGAAGGTTGCTCCTCCCACCCCTCGCGCGTAGCAGCGGCCACGTGGACCACATTTTGTCCCGGTTCAAGAACTAACCGGGACTAAAGGGTTAGTGCTTTAGTCCCGATTGCCCCGTCCCGGTTGGGCAACCGGGACTAAAGCCCCTTACCAACCGGGATGTATGGAGTTGTATGCACTAGTGCATATTAACATGGTTTGACTTCTCCTGGTATTTGTGATAGACTTTTTTTTCGATTGTGGCTGACCACAGGCAATTTAAATGTAACATGAGGAGTTCTGTTCTTTGATGATCCTTAGCCTTGCGGCTACCACAGGCAATTTAAATGTAACATCTTCGATTGTGAAAATTATGCAAGGGTTCGTTTCTACTACTTCTACCAGCGCACAATGTAAGGCGTTTAATCTGTCTAATGCATGATTTTGATATCTAATATGTTCAAGTACTCTTTTGTGCTAAATCAACGACACTTGCTATGGATCGAAGCGAGTATAATAATTTAGGATGTATAAAGGATGATTTACAGCAATATGACTAATTAACTTTTTGAATTCGATTAGCATTTATTATTTCAGAGATTCTCGATACTAAAGGGACAATCGCTTTTCACGGCCCTTAGAGATACAAGTGGATCAATGTTAGAGCACCTCCAACAGATGATGTCTAATTTACATCAGGGTATTAAGTGGGTACACATTGTGGTAGTGTGCCACAACCTTAGTCACCATCGGATCCTTATAGTGGATGTTGGATGGCTGAGAACTAATTGAATAGCCAAAATACATATTAGGGAAAGAATAATCTTTAATGTAGAGTTGCAAGTACCATAAAGTTATAGTACGTGTTATACATATGGGGCATTCATACATTTTACTTGAGAGAATGGGGAATCCGTACTTAGTTTGCGCGTATATGGTACTTTCCACAAAGTAGATTTTCCGTGTTGGATGGTACTTGTAGTCTGCGCGCATAGCCTGAAATTACTCCCCCGAAACACCATGTGCAGGCTGGATGTGTACAAAACAACCCAATGTCTAAGCAAAACACAATTATTACATCATTCACACATGTTGACAGGGATCTTTCACCAATTATGATGTGAGCTACTGACGGTGGGATGTGCGTGGGGATCAAACCCATGATGAGTGAATCCACACTCTTTACATCATATGATGTAAAATATGTCACCTGTTTTTGCTCATTTTCAGGTTTTACACATCACCTGTTTTTGCTCTCAAAACTCGGATGATGTAAAACACATCACCTCTTCTCTGAAAGTGCTCCAGCAGATGATGTATTTTATGTCACCACCTAGGTGATGCATATTTTAGATTTCCAAACATATGGATGAACTATGATGAATATTATGAAACAAACATCACATATATGATAAATAACATACGAATTAAGATCAAGCACACACATATCATCCAGTTCATCACAAACATATCATCAAGTTCAAGCATTGCATAGTTCAACAAGCCTAGCATGGTTCACCATAGACACAAACATACGTGAAGTTCGACAAACAAACGTAGACAAACAACATAGTTTCAGAAACACACAAGGACCATAGAAAAGTCACTCATCATGCCTCAATGATGGTTGCCCCTCCATTTCCTCCTATGTCTTTGATGCCTTCTAGATCACTTCATTGACCAAGTTGCGACCGACCAAAGACGCGTGCGAGAATGTCGGCTCCTCCCCGGCAGGCATCACGTGGGAGGGGGCAGAGACAATGAACTGGATGGTGGCATCCGAGGGGTTCTTTCCATGCCAACCACCGTCTTGTTCTTCGTTCTTGGAGGAGTAGACGCGGTCGGCCCCGACGCAGACACCGCCGACACTGGCCACTTTAAGCTGACCGCCTTGCCCTTCGCTACGGGTTTTGGACCTTCAGCTTTGGCAGCGCTGCACCAGATGTGGTTGGCATAGTGCTTGGGCGTGGCACGGAGAAGACAAGCCAACAAAGGGATGCGCTAGGTTTGGGCCTGTTGCGGCCACGGCGGTGCCCGATTTCACCGAGAACTGGCCGACAGCGATGACCGAAGGGCCGGGCGGGGGATGGGGTTGGCCGGACGAGGGATCCATGGCCGGAAGAATGCTTCTCTTCTTGTCCATATTCAGAATCAATGTCCGTTCGCTCTTCCTCCAAAGGTGTTCCCACCATCACAAAAGGGAGTCAGACCAGTGTTGTCAACCCGGTCAACAAACAGTTTGAAATCAAGTAAGGTTTTTCCTATCTCTCTTGGACATCAGTTGCATGTAGGTTGGTGATGGATCCGTCCTCGATAGATGTTTGGCTCTATATTATATAGAAATTTCCGAGGTGTTCACTAGTATGTAGAAAATAGGCCTCAAGTCCCGGATGTGCATCCGGGATTACCGAATCGGGACTAGAGGTCCTACCTTTAGTCTTGGTTCTAGTACAAATCAGGACTAAAGAATCTCCACGTGTCCTGACGTAGTTGGTTGAACTGGGGGACCTTTAGTCCCGTCTTGTAACACAAACCGGGACTAATGGTTTTCTGTCACGGCAATGTTTTGGGGCAATCGGCTACCACAACAAGAGATGGGTTTTAGGGTTTTGTATTTTCTTTTTGTGTTCAATTATTTTTAATTTTGTGTTTTCATTTCAAACAGTTTTCGTATATATATTATATGCTACTACATACTGAACACATTGATGCATATATAATATAATTTCTCTCACGAGCATACAAACATATATACAACTTTGGTATACGAGTCACAATCGGGACTAGAGCCTCTTTATTTGATTACATGAAGATCATTATATTACATGGATAGTTTATTTTCTATTCATATTGTATTCTCCGTTTGGGTGTATGACCTCCCGAAGAAAAAATTCCGACAATTCCTCTTGAATTGCCATTAGGTGTTTCTGTGATAAGAGCTTATCCCGCATCGCATTCAACTATATATAAAGAAGGAAATCATTATGAATGGAACTTAATACAAATTATGGTATAAAATAAATTTTGAATATATTGTTTACGTACTTCAAAAAAGTCTGTGCCCTTCTCGGTACACCCGCGAATAAACTCGCAGACGTAGTATCCACATAAATTAGTCCCATGTGGCTGCCTCGCACACTTTTTGAGAATAGAATTCAATCAAATAATAATCAAGCATGATAATTATATTGAAACTATAATTTAAGAGATGCGTGGACCTAGATCTCGTACTACTTATCGGGACCGGATGAAAAGTCAGCTTCTTACTCCATTCACCCTTAACCTTCGTCTTGAATCGTTTCCAAACCCAGCCCGTCAAAAAAGAAATGAATGAATGAGTTATTAATTACTTGACATCTTAGAGAATGAACGAAAGAGACAGATATAGTACGATATTGTATTCTTTTGCTTATATTTCTTTTTTCTTGGTTTGGTAGACATGTCCTTTACATAGAAAACCTGAGCCACATCATTGGCCATGACGAATGGTTTGTCTCCGTATGCAAGATTGTTAATATCCACTGTTGTCATTTCGTACTGCTGGTCTACCTTTACTCCGCCTCCTGTCAGCTTGACCTATTTGCACCGAAACAAAGGGACCTTAAAATAAGGTCCATAGTAAAGTTCTCATATCTCCTCTATGTAACCATAATATGTGTCCTTTTGCTCATCACCGTATGTTGCATCAAATCGGACACCACTATTTTGGTTGGTGCTCTTTTTATCTTGGGCATGCATGTAAAATATATTTCTATTTATCTCGTACCCATGGAAAGTCAATATAATCGAAGATGGTGACCTGCCCAGCAAGTACAGCTGATTTCCAACAGTGATGTCATTCATGAGATGTGTCTGCAACCAACCGCTGAAAGTCACCATGTGTTCAACCTTAATCCAAGAGTCAGACTGCCCCGGGTTTTCAGAGCGTATGATATTCTGGTGTTCCTCGATATACGGAGCCACCAAGGTGGAATTTTGCAGAACTATATAGTGTCCTTTAGTGAAAGAATGTCCGTCCATACATATCCTTGCTTTCTTTTTTAGCGTGCCTTTTCCACTTAGTCTCCCCTCATGCCATGATTCAAGAACACCGATTGGCTTAAGTTCAAGAATAAAGTCAACACAAAACCCAATGACCTCCTCTATTCCATAGCCATTGGATATGCTTCCTTCTAGCCTAGCATGGTTATGAACATATTTCTTTAAAACTCCCATGAACCTCTCAAAGGAGAACATATTGTGTAGAAATACAGGACATGGAATGGTAATCTCTTCGACTAGGTGAACTAGGAGGTGGGTCATAATGTTGAAGAAGGATGATGGCAACACCAACTCGAAGCTGACAAGACATTGGACCACATCTTTTTGTAACCTTGGTAGACTTTCTGGATTGATTACCTTCTGAGAAATTGCATCGAAGAACACACATAGCTTTACAACGGGTACTCTAACATTTTATGACAGAAGCCCCCTCAATGCAACCAGAAGCAATTGTGTCCTAAGCACGTGGCAGTCATAAGACTTTAGATTTTGGAATTTTTTCTCTGCCATATTTATTATTCCCTTTATATTCGACGAGAAGCCAAATGGAACCTTGATACTTCTCAGTCATTCAAAAATATTTCCTTCTCTTCTTTTGTAAGAGCGTAGCTGGAAGTACCTTGAAATAACTCTGGATGCATGCCATCTCGGTCTTTCATACGATGTTGGTCCTATAGTGCTTCTGGTGTATCTTTATTCTTCCCATACATGCTTAAGAATCCTAGCAGTATCACACACAGATTTTTCGTCAGATGCATCACGTCGATTGCAGGTGAACCTCTAATACTTTCCAATAGGGTAGCTCCCAAAATATAGATTTCTTCTTCCACATGGGTGCGTGTCCTCTAGCGTTATTCGGAACAGATTGTCTGCCAGGACCCTTTCCAAAGATTATTTTTAAATCCGTCGTTATATCAAATACATCATAACCAGTATGATGATTAGGCCTACTCTGTGATTTGCCTCACCATTGAAATTCTTAGGGGATGCATGGGCGGAAGAAAACGACGATTCCCCGGGGTACATATTCTTCTTACATTTATCCAAAAAAATACTTTCAGTCTCACCTAAATAGTGCGTCCATGCATTGTATCCCTTGTTTGTTTGTTCTGAAATGGTACTAAGAGCAGGCCAATATTGATGGCTACGAACAGCAACGCTCGTAGGTCAAATTCCTCCTTTTTGTGCTCATCCCACACACGTGCACGTTCTCCATACCACAATTGTAAAAGTTTTTCAACTAATGGCCTTAGGTACGCATCAATATCGTTACCGGGTTGCTTTGGGCCTTATATAATCACTAACATCATAATGAACATCCTCTTCATGCACAATCAAGGAGGAAAGTTATAGATACTCGGAGTCACAAGCCAGGTTCTATGACTATAGCTATGCTCTCCAAAATTATTCATGCCATGTGTACTTAGACCAAACCATAAGTTCTCTCATGTCACCTGCAAATTCCAGGAACTGTCTCTCAATTTTTCTCCACTGCGAGCCATCAGCTGGGTGTCTCAACATCTCGTCTTTCTTACGGTCTTGTTTGTGCCATCGCAAGAACTTGGCATGCTCTTCATTTCTAAATAAACGTTTCAACCGTGGTATTATAGAAGCATACCACATCACCTTGGCGGGAACCCTCTTCCTGGGGCGCTCGCCCTCAACATCACCAGGGTCATCTCGTCTGATCTTATACCGCAATGCAATGTATACCGGGCATGTATCAAAATTCTCGTACTCCTCATCGCGATAGAGGATGCAATTATTAATGCATGCATCTATATTCTGCACCTCTAATCCTAGAGGATAGACAACCTTATTTGCTTCGTACGTATTGGCAGATAGTTTGTTATCCTTTGGAAGCAGCTTCTTCATTATTTTCAACAACTTTTCAAATCCTTTGTCAGTCACACCAATCTCTGCCTTCCATTGCAGCAATTCCAGTGTGCTACCTAGCTTTTGTGGCCATCTTCGCAATTCGGGAACAACAATTTGTTATGATCCTCTAACATCTTCTCAAATTTCAACCTCTCCTTTTCACTTTTGCATCAGCAATGGCCCGACTAAGATCATCATCTGGCTCATCTGATGCCTGTTCTTCAGCTTCTTCATCATTGTCTTCCATTGTAGTATCACCATATTCAGGAGACATATGATAGTTGTCATCATTCTCTTCTTCTTTGTTGTCTTTCATTATAACCCCTCTTTCTATGTGCTTGGTCCAATAATTATAGACTGACATAAAACCGGACCGAAGCAGGTGGCCGTGAAGGACTCTTGTGGAAGAGTATTCCTTCTGATTCCGAGAGTCACCACATGGACAACACATAAAACCATTCCTCTTGTTTGCCTCGGCCACAACGAGAAAAGAACACGCGCCTTTAATGAACTCGCCAGAGAGTCGGTCAGTGTATATCCATGGCCGACTCATCTACATTATAAAAGTACATCAAATAGAATCACGATGCTAAAATTAGTATCAGTCTAAAAATAATATCACACAATGCGATGACATACTACGTACCTAAACTATGCACCGATTTAAAAACTTTCTACTCCATATTTAGTCCTGGTTGGACACACCAACCAAGAATAAAGGGGTTACGGCAGGCTGAGGCCGGCGTGAGCCCGCTTAGTCCTGGATGGTATCTCCAACCGTGACTAAACGTGGGTGACGACAATATTCGGTGGGAGGCGACACAGATACATGGGTGAGTGTCGACAATATGAGTGAGTGGCGACACTATTTCGATGGGTGGCAGCACTATGACATGGTTGAGTGTCGACATTATGTCGTGAGTATCGACACTATGTTGTGACGCTTAATCTATAAATAGGCAAGATGCATCCTTGTGAAGCTATCAACTGTAAAATGGTGTGCGAGAGCAGGGACACCACTACAACAGCAGGGACACCACTACGACGAAGCTTCTCAAAGATGTCTTAGGATCCCGTCCTTAGACATCTTCGAGGAGCTCGCCATAGAGGCACTCCCTAATATGTCAAATTTGTTAGCTCCCCAGCGTATTGATCTAGAGATAGAGAAGTTATAAACTGCAAGATGGTGTGCAAGAGCAGGGAAACCACTATGGCGGAGGTTCTCGAAGATGTCTTAGGATCCCGTCCTCATACATCTTCGAGGAGCTTGCCATAGAGGCACTCCCTAATTTATTAAATTTGTTAGCTCCCCGGCGTGTTCATGTTTTTGGTTCTTGCTTGTTGCAACAGCCGATGATTAAAATGATAGAGCACCACTATACATGTGTGCCTTCATATCGGATGTGATCCTGGGGGCGGTGTGAGCGAGCCTTGTGATATGAACAAGGACATTGGGCATCCTACTTGGCTCACTCACTCCGTACCTATGATTTTTGTGTCCAATATAAGTATGGTGCCCTATAGCACTTGATCTTCATAGATTTGGTTCTTATTTTTGTGTCTTCTTATGAAGCTTTTGTGACTTAACCCTATTTTTGTTACAATTTGTGAGTTTGCTAGAGGCAGGTAGAATACGAAGGGCATTTTGTTGCTAGACGGTGGCATGATGCATCTGTGAGTGTGTGCACTAAAAGTTGTACTATAGGATGAACCCATGTATCTCTGTGTTGTGTAATAGTTGTAGTAGGCTAAACCAGTGTTTCTATGTGTTGTAGTAGTTGTAGTAGCTAGCTAGGATGAACTCATGTATCTCTGTGCTTCTATGAATCAAATGAATTTCGAGACTATGTGCCAAACCAAGATATAGATAGAATCCACATATTGAAAATGATATTTATCTTAAATTTCATTACATTAATACAAGATATATAGAATCCACATTACTACAAGTTCACATCTCATGTTATTATTGCAAAAATTACTTCCAACCTGAACCCACAAATCCCTCTATTTCTAGAGCATGAAATGAGCTAAACTAGCAATAAAAGATGAAAGAATGAAGTTGCAAATATTTTAGAACTCTTGCATAGATGTGGCGTCAAAAAATCTTGACAAATATTGAGAAAAAATGGGCATGAAATCGATCTTGAAGGAAGAAGAGAGGGAGAGGACAACTTGAAATTGAGTATGACTCGGGCAGGGGAGGAAGATGATAAAGAAGGAACATTAGTCCTAGTTTGTTACTAGAACCGGAGCTAAAGGACAACCTTTAGTCCTGGTTCGTGTAACAAACCGGGACTAACCTTTCTGGCACCTGCCCAGCCTGCCGGATGGAAATTAGTCCCGGTTTGTTACACGAACCGGGACTAAATGTCCCGTTCGAACCGGGACTAGTGGACACCGTGCCCTGCAGCCATTTCTAGCCATTGGAACCGATGCATTAGTCCCGGTTTGTAGCAAAACTGGGACTAATGGTCCGAACCAAAGGCCTGTTTTCTACCAGTGGTTGTTTATTTTTTTTACTAATTGGCTTATATTTTTCACCTTTCCACCAAGAGACATATTTAGAAAACAAGGAAACCTTGTATTTTCATGTGAATTTTAAGCACACCACGCTGTAGGAAGGAAATGAAGCCATAATTGGATGAAATGGAAGAAATCACACAACTTTCCAATTGGATAAAATATAGTCAAAGCGAACCAACAATATTGATGACCAGTGTTAGAAGTGTGTGTGGCTATTTCGTGCAGACATACTCTATATGACGCTGCCTCCGCCTCATAAAAATGGAACATCTTTAAAACATACAAAGAACCACCAAAAAACAATCATAGCAAAGAGAAGAGGGGTTCTGGAGGAGAAGATCTCCATCTTTATCTACGTCGATATTCTCTGCATCATATTCCTTCAATCCACCATCCCCATCTTTGCATAGGAAGATGGAGAATCATTCTTATAAGGCTAAACTATATTCGTAGTTGAAAACAGAAGGATTGGATTTGGTTGATGTTTCTTGTTATTGCGGCTTGAAACCGTAATACTAAGATAAACCCTATTCATTTAATTATTGTGTCTTTGTGTTGTTCTCTTCTCGTGTGCGAGTAAATCCTCCTAGGTGTCGGATATGCACCTATTGGTGAGATGTGTTTTGGCCTAACCCTCTTTTGTATATTTTTGCGTCTTCTGATTATTGATTATAGGAATTAATATCCATGATATCTATAATGCTTGTAGTATGATTTAGGGGCTGAGACACATGATCTAAAGACCTACACGTGTAGGAACTTACTATCTAGCGGAACCGCGACCTCCATGCGACAGTGTTGATATCAACGAGTAGTGAAGACAATAAAAGGAGGACGTGTAACCACCAAGCATTGATCTGGTCTTACGGCATTAATTGTTAATCTAACCATTGTGGTGCTAATATAAGACATGAAGATAGTGTCGAACAACTTCGTCAGGGGGATTTTTATTGTACTAGGCTGACTCTCTCCTATCGACCATCCAATATATGAAGAGTATGCATCACAAATTTATTGCATCAGACATATTCACCATATCCATGAATTGAATATCTTTGCACCTAACTTCTAAACAAACATTTACTTCTAGCATTTTACTTTAAGTTATATACTTTCAACTTCTACTCCATCAAACTGTTACTATACAATCACTTTTATATCCTTTCATCGCAATCCTTGCTATCAATTCACTCAAAACTAGTGACACCTTGAGTGCAACCGAAATCAACATAAAGATACTTGCCAAATCTCTTTGTTGGGACGATACACAATTTGGAGAATACATTCACAAGAGTGTGTTTCAACAAACATGTGCACTTGGAGACATTGATACGTCGGAAATGTATCTATAATTTTTGATGTTCCATGCTTTTTTAGTACCTACTTTGCTTTGTCTACACTTTGAGGTGTTTTTATATGTTTTATGGTACTAACCTATTAACAAGATGCCACAGTGCCAGTTTTCTTCTGTTTTTGGTTCCAGAAAGGCAGAAAATCAATATTCTCGGAATTGGACGGGACAAAAGCCAAAGTCAATATTTTACCGTGGGGAACACGATGCCAGAATACGATACGAAGGGGAGGCACCAGGGAGCCACACCCCTGGTGGCGCGGGCTAGGTTTAGCCGCGCCTGGGAGGGGGTGTGACCACCCTGGCCGCCCCCTGCCTTGCCTCTTCGCCTATAAAGACCCCCTGATGCCAAAACCCTAAGTACCCAATCAATATTCCACGAAATTGTCTGTAGCCGCCGCCACCATCGTCCCTAGATCGGGGGGATCTGAAGCTCTTCCCGGCACCCTGCCAGAGGGGAGATCATCCCGAAGGCTTTCTTCTTCATCATGCCAGCCTTCGGTATGAAGTGTGGGTAGTTCCACATTGGACTATGGGTCCATCTAGTAGCTAGATGGTTGTATCTCCTCCTTTGTGCTACCATGTTTAGATCTTGTGAGCTCTGTTCATGATCAAGATCATCTATTTGTAATCATGCATGTTGTGTTTGCGGGGATCCGATGGATATTGAGATTACTATGTCATATTGATTAATGGTTTTGTCTTATTGATTCTGTCATGTCTGTGTTGTTTGTGATCTTGCATGCTCTCTGTTTCTAGTAGCTATCTTGGCCAAGTAGATGCTAGTGACTCCAAGAGGGGGTATTTATGCTAGATAGTGGGTTCATGCCTCTATTTAAGCTAAGGGAAGTGATAGAAATCTCCAAGGTTGTAGATGTTGTTTTTGCCACTGGGAGAAAACAACAATATCTTATTCATGGAACAAGTGGATTGTTTACCTTACACACTTTGCTTAAAGCAGTTATCTGTTGCTTGCAACTTAATATTGGAGGGGATTCGGATGATAACCTGAAGGTGGATTACTAGTCATAGATGCAGTTGGATGGCGGTCTATGTATCTTGTTGTATTGCCCAATCAAATCTCATAGGATCATGAATGTCTAGTATTGCATTGTTATGCCTTGCTCAGTCCTGTCAATTGCCCTGTTGTAATTTGTTTACCAAGCATGCCATGTTTGTTTATCTTAAGGAGAACACCTCTAGTGAACTATTGACCCCGGTCCAATCTTTACCATTGACACATATTCCATTGTTATTGTTTACTTGTTGCAAACCACTATTACCTTCCACACCATACAGTTAATCCTTTGTTACAACAACCGGTGAGATTGACAACCTCACTGTTCGTTGGGGCAAAGTCTTGAATTTATGTTGTGCAGGTCTCCAAGTTGCTAGCAACACCTTTGAGTCGTTTCCTTCCTCCTACTGGTTCGATAACCTCGGTTTATTACTGAGGGGAAACTTGTTGCTGTGTTCATCACACCTTGCTCTTGGGGTCTCCCAACGAGGCGTCAATAACACGCCAACAAGCTTTTTCTGGCGCCGTTGCCGGGGAGGCTAAGGACGTCTTCACAAGGGGAGTCCTTCACAACCTTTTCTCTTTACTTTGTTTTTTTTTGCTTAGTTTCTTTTGCTTGGTTTTGTTTGCCTCTTTTTATCAAAAACTCAAAAAAAAAATAGTTTAGTTTGGTTTGCTTTCTCCTATCAAACACAAAAAAATTAGTTCCTGCTCTAGTTGTTGGTCTGTTATTGCCTTGCTTAGTTATGCTTTCTATCAATGGATGGTTTCTTTGAAACTATTTCTTATTGGCAAGGTGGGTTCACGGAAGAACAAAAGAATTATTATAAGGAACAACGTTTGTCACAAAAAGGGAAACACTTATTGGAACAAATTGATAACTTTAATACTATTGCTAGAGAGGTGTGCTCTACTTATAATGTTACTTATTGCTTTGATAAATCTTGTTGCTGTAGGAGGTATAGACACCTACCTTTTCAATGTGAGTATAATGATAATGTCACCATATCTTATTATGTTAAAGGAAATTATGACTTTTATGATGTGGAACAAATTGAATAATTTATTGCCTTCAAGGGTGCATTTGAACTTGCTAGTTTGCTTGAAAATACTGATGATTCACCTTATGAATATGAGGTTTATGATATACTTAAATTTTGCTTTGATAATTACAAGGAAGAAAATGGCCATATTCTTGAATATTTTAATAGTTGTTTTCCACAAATAGAAGAGATTAATGCCTTGCAGGAGCCTATGGAAGACGAATTGTTGAACCTGGAAGCTCATTAGATGAAAAAGAGGAGGAGAGTGATGGTCAAGATGAGTACGAATGGATCTACCCATGCCTACCTTCTAATGAGAGTAACTCTTTACCTCTTATATTATTTTATTGTCCCCCATGCTTACCAAAGGAGGATGAATGTTATGTTCTTGTGGATTCTTTTGAAATATCTCCTATGGGTAAAACTTGTGATAATAGTTATGCTCCTGTTATCTATGATAATCCTATATTTGTTCCTAACTTCAAAATGCATGGTACTAAAGAGTTTTGCTTAGAAATTTTTTATGATAAAGCTCTAGATGATGGTCCTATATTGAATGATCAGTCACCTTATTATAAAATTGTTAAAAGTGGGTTTGAAGGTTTTAATCCCACTATTTTTGAGCTTAATAGAAATTATGTGTTTGTAGATCATGAAAAGCATTCTTTATGTGATAGTTATATTGTTGAGTTTATTCATGAGACTACTGAAAATTATTATGAGAGAGGAAAATATGGTTGTAGAAGTTTTCATGGTACTGAAACACCTCTCTATGTGCTGAAAGTTTTGAAGTTACTCTTGTTTTATCTTCCTATGCTTGTCACTTTGTTCTTTGTGAATTTGTTTGCATAAAAGATTCCTATGCATAGGAAGTGGGTTAGACTTAAAGGTGTTTTTGAATTTGCTTCTTGATGCTCTCTTTTACTTTAACTCATATATCTTATGTGAGCATCTTCTCAAACTATCATCGCTAACTTAAAGGCGTTAAAGATAACTACTTATTGGGAGATAACCCAAAAGTTTTCTTGAGTCTTAGAAGTTATTACTTCAGTAATGACCTCTCCTTATATTTTTTTGTTTGCTTTTTGTGCCAAGAATGACCTCTAATGAGAGGGAAGTAAGATTTGGGGAGTTGTTGTCCTGAAACAAATTTTTGTGCTCCACCGTAAAAATTCATGAGGAATCTCTGTAAGTAGGATTGAGCTTATATTTTGTGAATAAATCCCCCAGTATGTTAGCTAACTAACGTTAGTTCAACACTTTTTGATTTGAGCAACAGAAGGTCTTCGAAAAATCGGTTTAGACTTGCTGGTCTGTTTTGACAGATTTCTGCCATTATTTGCATTTGCTTCTTATTGATTCCCTTTTGGGTTCTTTTTGGGAAATTGAGCTTTTTGAGGGAATTGCTACAGTAGCTTGTGTTTTTAGTGAAAGTTTTGCTGTTCTAAAGCTAAACCCAAAAGTCTATTATATTTTGAATACACTAATGTTGCTAATGAAGATTGTGTGAAGTTTTGCATGAAGGAAAATTTTCAGGTGTAGGGAGAGAATGATGTAATGGGATGAAAAATAGACAAAATCTTAAGCTTGGGGATGCCACCCCGTGTCACCCCAAGAAATATTCAAGAGGTACAAGTGTCAAAGCTTGGGTATGCCCAAGGCATCCCCTTCTTCATCAATAAAAAGCTCAGGTCTTTCTAGACACTTTGTTTTTATTGTTTCATGCACTGTTGTGTTGTTCTTGGAGCATCTTAGTTTTCGTTTGGTTTGCTTAGTTTGCTTGAATAAAGTAGTTTGGACCCCCGTTCTCGCTGTGTTTTTTCAAATAAGTTGATTGGTGTTGGAGAAGAGTAGAAAGTTCTTGCTTGAGTAGTACAAGAGGAGTTTACTTTCACTGTGACTTAGACTTTATCATGTCATGCTAGGTGTTTTTTGACCTTATGCTTAGTGATTGTTGTTGTAGCATGACTTGTTCCAAACAATTAGGATTGCTTAGTGTTCCTTGAAGGAATCATGCGTTGTTTTAGCATACAAAAGCATAGTATTGTGGTATTCTCCTTTGATGCTTTGTTTGGGTTTACTTGGCACATGCTCACACCATGTTATGACTATGAACAAGTCACCATAGCCTCTATGATCATTTAGTCCTTGACTTGTAGTAACATTTTATGCTTTGATTAGTAATGTTTTGTCGCTCTGCATAATTATGGCCATTATTGCTCTCTTAGTTGGTTGCTCCCAGTCTTTTGCTAGCCTCCACTTGTATGAGTAAGCTCTACTCATGCATCCAACTCCCAAGAAACCAAGTTATTCCAAAGTGTCCACTATAAATTCCTATTCATGGTGTGTTACACCATTCCAAGTATATTCTTGTTTTCACCTATCTTCCAATTAAAAAGTATTTTGTTATGTGAAAACTTAGTGATTAAAGCTCTCACAAACTTGATGGCACACCTTATTTTTCTTGCGCCTAATAAAATTGAACCATTGTGTCATTTATGTTGTATATGCTTGCACTTATACGTTGGAATTAGCAGAACCGCGCTGTCACGAGGAACGCTTTCAACATTGCACTTATACTTTGTACACAGTTGATATCATGTTATTTTGTCTATGGATGTCATCGGTGTGAAATAAAAGGGGAGCTTGTAAGTTCATGGAGTTATGTATGTATTAGAGAAACGCATGTGCCGCTAGCCTAAGCCATGCCAAATCATGGTGGAAAATTGCAGCATCACCATAATGACATCTATGAAGCTTTCTTCTAATAAAAAGGAGACATATTGAAAAGAGGAAAGAGATAAAAAAGCACCATATTCCCATGATAAATAAGAAGATTGCTGAGATGCTTATTGTCTGCTTGCATTGTCATTTTGATTATGGGATAGCTCCTATATCATGTACAAGGAGTACCCCATTGGTGGTTCTCTATGATACACATGTACTTACTATGAAAAGAACTTACGGGTGACTAAAGTTGAGTAGCATGAGGTGCGGCCCTCGTATTCAAGAGACATGAGATTGCCAACTTATACTTCATCAAGCATATACTCCATAGTTTGAACACTTTAACCTTAATCACTTCAAGATGCTTATGATAGGGGCAATGAGAGCTGAAAGCTAACAAGTACCATAATTTTTGGAAGCTCTTTATGAGACTTGAAATCCCTGCTTCCCTTTATGAAGGGACTTTATTCCACTATTATATTGAGTCTCCACCTTCTACCTTTAGGCACTAGTTAAGAGAGCATAGTTGCCATTCTTAGTTCTATGTGCATTGTCCCAAAACTTATTGATTGATGCATATTGTTGATATTACTTGTTCTTGTGCTATTTGTATCTAGTCACTCTTATGAACTTTGAAGGTGTCATATGCATCTATTTGCTACTCCATGAGGGACAAGCTGAATGTCACTATGCCATGTTTTCTGTATGTGAAACAAACAAACATTTTTCAATGCATGTTATTCATGATCTTTGTTTGTAGCCTTTCATGTTGCATGCATAGTTACTTTGTCTTACTATTAGAACTCCATCTTTCATGCTCATGTTTAGAGTTCTTTGATCCCAGTTTTCAATGCTTGCAAATGGTTTGATCTTGATTTTGATGGTGCATGTCACCTAAAAAATTATTCTTTTTATCACTTACCTACTCGAGGACGAGCAGGAGTTAAGCTTGGGGATGGTTGATACGTCGGAAACGTATCTATAATTTTTGATGTTCCATGCTTGTTTAGTATCTACTTTGTTTTGCTTTGTCTACACTTTGAGGTGTTTTTATATGTTTTCTGGTACTAACCTATTAACAAGATGCCACAGTGCCAGTTGCCTGTTTTCTTCTGTTTTTGGTTCCAGAAAGGCAGAAAATCAATATTATTGAAATTGGACGGGACAAAAGCCAAAGTCAATATTTTACCATGGGGAACACGGTGCCAGAATACGAGACGGAGGGGAGGCACCAGGGGGCCACACCCCCTGGCGGCGCGGGCTAGGTTTAGCCGTGCCTGGGGGGTGTGACCACCCTGGCCACCCCCTGCCTCGCCTCTTCGCCTATAAAGACCCCCGATGCCAAAAACCTAAGTACCCGATCAATATTCTACGAAACCGCCTGTAGCCGCCGCCACCATCGTCCCTAGATCAGGGGGATATGAAGCTCTTCCCGGCACCCTGCCGGAGGAGAGATCATCCCGAAGGCTTTCTTCTTCATCATGCCAGCCTCCGGTATGAAGTGTGAGTAGTTCCACCTTGGACTATGGGTCCATGTAGTAGCTATATGGTTGTATCTCCTCCTTTGCGCTACCATGTTTAGATCTTGTGAGCTTTGTTCATGATCAAGATCATCTATTTGTAATTATGCATGTTGTGTTTGCGGGGATCCGATGGATATTGAGATTACTATGTCAGATTGATTAATGGTTTTGTCTTATTGATTCTATCATGCCTGTGTTGTTTGTGATCTTGCATGCTCTTTGTTTCTAGTAGCTATCTTGGCCAAGTAGATGCTAGTGACTCCAAGATGGGGTATTTATGCTAGATAGTGGGTTCATGCCTCTATTTAATCTAAGGGAAGTGACATAAATCTCTAAGGTTGCAGATGTGTTGTTGCCACTAGGGAGAAAACAACGATCTCTTGTTCATGGAACAAGTGAATTGTTTACCTTACACACTTTGCTTAAATCAGTTATCTGTTGCTTGCAACTTAATACTAGAGGGGGTTCAGATGATAACCTGAAGGTGGATTACTAGTCATAGATGCAGTTGGATGTCGGTCTATGTATCTTGTTGTATTGCCCAATCAAATCTCATAGGATCATGAATGTCTAGTATTGCATTGTTATGCCTTGCTTAGTCTTATCAATTGCTCTGCTATAATTTGTTTACCCAGCATGACATGTTTGTTTATCTTAAGGAGAACACCTCTAGTGAACTATGGACCCCGGTCCAGTCTTTACCATTGATACATCTTCCACTGTTACTATTTACTTGTTGCAAACAACTATTACCTTTCACACCATACAGTTAATCCTTTGTTATAGCAACCGGTGAGATTGACAACTTCACTGTTCGTTGGGGCAAAGTTTTGAGTTTGTGTTGTGCATGTCTCCAAGTTGCTAGCGACACATTTGAGTCGTTTCCTTCCTCCTACTGGTTCGATAACCTCGGTTTCTTACTGAAGAAAAACTTGCTGTTGTGTTCATCACACCTTGCTCTTGGGGTCTCCCAACGAGCCGTCAATAACACACCAACAGACATCAAGTTATTTTCTGGTGTTTTTGCTATAAAGTTATTTGCCAGCGTTTTTTATAGGGTTCTAGAGGGAAGACTCCCAAAATTCATTGAAGACTTTAAAAGATCATGTGTTGTTGCTGATCTTAACACTTTGTTTGCCAGCTTGGCTGTCGCACCTAAGCCTGAGAAGACTTTGAGGGAGTATGGTGCTCCATCAAAGCACGTTATTAAAATTCCTTAGTTATTCCAAGGTAAGTTTGACAACAAAAGAGAACAATACAAGGACACTCCAATAATAAAACCAACATAATCTGAAAGACTTTTCATTCGTTGTGAATGATATGTAGATGACCTATCGATAACGCTGGAGGAACTTAGGCAAGTTGCGTGTCCTATCTAGTTGGGGCCAACTAGAGCATGTGTAATATCAAGAGTGGAATAGAACATACATATAGTCATATATACGAACATAACCAAAAGTACATGTAGATTATAAAAAATATTGTGCATATATATACATACCAGTCCTACAGACGTGAGAGGAAAAATCCATCCAAAAGAATAAGAAGTAGATATGAAAATAAAAATGACCAAAAAAAAAAGATTGTCACAACCACAGTAGATATGAATGCAAATATAACTAGTTCTAGTCTTTCTTGAGGATCTTGATGTCCTTCCACTGAGACTCCATGCGGTTAGAGTCCTGGCGCTGCGCGTATACACCGAACTTAAAGTAGTGCGAGCTGCTACCCCGACCAGGCACATGCAGCTTCTTCTTGCCATCGATATACACAGTGAGTTTAGACGCTTTGACGTCATGGACCACATTAAGTTTAAACCACCGATTGTAAATGTTATCCTCAACTAGTTGTCTGTTGTAGTAACATAGAGCGCCGTCGTAGACGCGTAACATGAGTGTGCTGGCCCCCTCGCTAGCTCCAAACACCTGCATGATGCACACACCCGATGTGCCGGAGGGGACATAGCCATACCCCTCGAATTGCCATACACCCGAGCTGTAGTCATATCCCTACAGGTAGAAGAATATCAAAAGTAACATATTAGTAAATCGCTAGATCTCGTACACAAATTCATATTTAATAACTATATTACTTATATTGGTATTTTTTGGTGAATGAAATTTTACCGAGTCAAAACCTCGCATCAAGATCAAGACATTAGAAGCATAAAGAGTTCAACACTATACCTCTACATAAACAAGGTGTATATCGGTAAATAACTTACAGACATCTTGATCTCTGTTATTGGCATGGTGTGGCTTTGGCGGGCATGTGGCTTGTCGGAAGAGAGCACCCACAGCTTCCGCACGGTTCCATCGAAGCTGTACCGTGCATGGCTTGCCTCATCGTATGGTTGCTGCAGCTCAAAGTTGCTTTGGTCAAGGTGCACAGCCGTGAACCCGTCTGTCGGGTCGGCGATTTTAGGTGCGTGTGCGCTCCTCGCCGCAACACATGACAACGAAACCATGAAGACAAACATAAACACACTAACCCAAGACAAAGCATGAGGAGCCATGTGTAGTTTATATGTCTACAGCTGCTGCTTTGCCTTTTTCAATTCTCTCTCCTGACTCAGAGGCTGTGATGAGATCTGCGACTAATTAGGTTCCCTGTGGTTTATATAGTTCTTGGCTCCGGACCTCACTATACTTGGAGAATTTGACAGTTTTTCTTCTCCAAACTGCAGAACTGACTGCTTAATTAAATAGTACTCGATCTTGATGTTTACAAATGGAGGACACGTTGGGTATTTCTATGAACTGGCCATTAGTTAGTCTAATATTCATTTCTTGTGCGTACACGGCGAGGTTGATTTTCTCTCTTCTGGATGCATCGCTGGTGCTCCCTTTGAGCCTCGAAATTACCAACACAGCTGAATGGGCTCGCTATATCAAAAGTAAACACCTGATCGTATGTTCTCAAGAATAAAATGTTCCATGGATTAGTAACTTAGACTGATTACATTAGTAATTTCTGGAGGCTTTTGTTTCAAAGAGGCAATGCTTTCCCAGGTGGACCTTTTTTCAGAAGTGGTGAACAAAAAGTGCAGGGAACCATGTGCGCTACCGTGGGGGTAGACTCGACTGTTTCGGCATGCGTCACTCCTGCTACACCTTCCTGTCTGGCTGGCGCGGTGGCTGCTTCGCCAATCACTCCTTTCTGGGTTCAGTCTTGGGCCTGCTGCCGGCTGAAGAACCAAGGGCGGCGCTCAACATAGTCTGCGACCGTTACAGGATAGGTGCCTGGTCGGTCTCGGTTTTTGCCCTGCCTTCTGATTTACTTGTTCCTGTAGTTTTCTTTGGATCCTTTTTTCTGTTTACCTTTTAGCTGAATTTCCCTTATGTCTGTATCGTTCGTGCACCCTGTTACTCGAACTTGGTTTCATTTTGGAAATGGAACCGGGCTTCCCCCTGTTTGGGGCCCTTCTGATCCAAAAAAAAAAAGTGCAAGATTGATGTGTCTACACGAAAATCCGACTAGGAGTAATTGTATGCATATATGTAGCCCTGAGTGCTCTCTCCTAAAGCTATCTACCATAGAAGTTTTCTGCATGAATATTGCATGCTGGATCAAAACGCAGGCACAGATCGACGCCAGTCCGTGTACGCGCCTGTCTGCACTGTTACATTGAAAGTGTTCATTTGAAGAGGCGGTAATTAGCATTGACACGGCACGTTGTTATTTTCGTGTTACCGACGGGAGCTTAATTTGGGTTGAGCTCGTGAACACGGGAGCTTAATTTGGGTTGAGCTGTGTATGCACCTGATCGCCACATGTAACCGTTGGATCTGATGCTGTTATAAACACTATAAGATTGTAACGATCCATCGTATTGTCGTTTACGGCGTGAAATGAGAAAAGACTGAATATGTTGTCACCATCTTTTGCCTTCAACCCAGTCTGGCATCAGACTTGCTCACAACATTATTCAGACGTCAAATTTGCCAATAAAAACTCCTCATCACGGCGAAGCGGCTCTCATTAAAAACTCCCGTGATGGGAAAGCAAATTTGTCAATAAAAACTGATCCTATAAAATGAGAAACCTATAGTAGGTTTCAAGGTGCATTAATAACTACAAGTTCAGATCTTGCATTTTTCAAAGCCGTCAAAATATCACGCTAAGTTTCAAGGCCGGCATAGACTGTTGTTTTCAGAACATACAATTATCAGATGTTTCTTTTGTCATTAGCGAGCAGATTCAGCTGGAAAGGTAATTCCGAGGCTGAAAGGGAGGACCTAGAGAAGCATCCAAAAGAAAAGAAAAAACCCTCAATTCACTCACGCAAATCCTGGCCGAAAACAAATCAAATCAAAACTGGCAAGCAACTGTCAACCTCACCTTGTACAAAAAAAAAATTCAACTGACCACTGATAACTTAATCCATGTTCAATACAACACACTTATTCAACGTGTCATCCTTGTGTAACTGTAAACATCAAGAGTACTATTTAATCAAGCTATCAGTTCTCCAATTTGGAAAAAATAGCTGTCCGCTTCTCCAAGTATAGTGAGATCCGGCCCCGAGAACTATATAAGCCACATAGAACCGCGTTAGTCCCATATCTCATCACATGCTTCTACATCGAGAGATCAAACAAGTAGACAACTGAAGAATGAAAAACGAGATCACACATATAAACTATACATGGCTCCTCACACTCTGCCTTGGATTTGTGTGGCTCTACTTGTCTTGTTGGCGTCTACATCATCCATTGGGGCAAGGGTTGCTCGGGCACCAAAAACCGCAAACCCGACGGATGGGTTCATAGCTGTGAGCCTCGACGAGAGTAACTTCGAGCTTCAGAGACCGTACAATGAGGCGAGTGAATCGAGGTATAGCTTCGACGGCACCGTGCGGAAGTTGTGGGTGCTTTCCTCCGACAAGCCCCATGACCGCCAAAGCCACACAAGCCCAAGAACAGAGATCAGGATGGAAGTAAGTTAATTACCCACATAATTAGTTGTCAACATATATTGGGGTAAAAGATTTAGTGATCTTATGCATGTGATGGTATACAATACATTTTCTATTCTTCTACCTTCAGGGATACGACTATAGCTCAGGCGTGTGGCAGTTCGAGGGGTACGGCTACGTTCCCTCCGGCACATCGGGTGTGTCCATCATGCAGGTGTTTGGAGGCGGTGAGACGGCCACCACACTCATGTTGCATGTTTACAATGGCGCCTTGCATTACTACGATAGACAACTTGTTGAGGACAACATCTATAACCGCTGGTTTAAATTGAACGTGGTCCATGATGTTGATGGGTCTATGCTCACCGTGTTCATCGATGGACGGGAGAAGCCGCATGTGTCCGGCCGGGGTGGTGATTCACACTACTTCAAGTTTGGAGTGTACGCGCAGAACCACGACTCCACCTTCATGGAGTCTCGCTGGAAGGACATCAGGATCCTAAAGAAAGATTAGTATTAATTAATTTACAAAATGTTCACTATGCTGGCTGGAGTGATTATGTTTGTACATTAGGATTGTATTATTTATTATTGTTCTGTACATATGAGGTTCAATATTATATATATGTACATATTGTGCAATATTCTTTTAAATATGTTGTTATTGATGTCTGAATAAATTGTAGGATGCATCTGATTAATGGCTGGGTTGCTTATTGTTGCCTTATCAGGTTTGATAAATGTGTAGTTGATGTCATTTCTTGTTTTACCATCTAAATAGTCTCAAGATTTTAACGATCCAAATAAGAGAAAACACGAGGGTTTAGTTGTAGTTTCAGACTTGTAAACAAATTGGACCATTATTTTTTTTTGTCAAGATAATGATTTTTTGTGTGAAAAAAATATGATTGATTTGTCTCGCCAAATACTTTCATGATATAATAAAATATACTTTATGAGTATATGATAATTATCAATGTTATGTTTAATGACCCTATCAATATTTAAACATCATCCTCTTGAATATTGAATTTTTTTGACTGATCCTTTCCGTGATCGTGAGGACTACAAATGCATGTGTTTGTTGTTCGTCATGTTTTTGTTGGGCCGTTGAATGAAGATCCACACTGCCACTTAAAGGGACTCTTTGGATTGAAGGATTTTCAAAAGAAATTTGGAGGAATTCAACCCATAGGAATTTTTCTGAGGAAGCCATTTGGATCAAAGGAATCACACCTCCAAAATTCCTATGGATTAACATTCCTACACCCTAATCCCATAGGAATTTCAACATCCACTACAACCTCTTTTTACACTCATTCGCATAGGATTGAGGCACTTTCCCTGTGTTTTTTCTATGTTTCATCCAAATGACTAAGCCTACAGATTTCCTCAGTTTTGCAATCTCTGTTTTGTACCTGCGACCCTGTCAAATTCTAGTGTTTTTTCTATTCTTGTGTTTTGAAATCTTGTGATCTAAAAAAGACCTAAGTAAATAACCTCACACTATAATATCAAACGATACTATCAGTAAATGCTTATTATATATTTATTTGCAAAAATGCTTATTATAAATTTCTAAGAATATTTTCCTTTGTTAGTAAGAAAAAATTCGACATGAACCAAGTATCCTTGCCAAATTTTGGTGCAATTTAATGAGCAAAGCAACAAATAGACGCAGTGAAAAAGGGTTGTTTCAAGTACTTTAAAAAATTGGACCATGTTGTATAAGAAATACAAACTAGAAATGGGACAAACCATTTTCACCCTTACAAGTTACATCTCAGCTGAAAGCTCCCAAGGAAGCACAAAATTTTACCATAGAAAAACCTAGACCGAGACAAAAATGGGCATACAATAGGATGTAGCTCTTTTTTCTCACATGAAAGCCATATAAATGCCATGCTTTGAACTAATAAAGCCCAAAGGTTCACTGAGTACACACAAAGCGCTGTCACAACATTTTTTTACTATGAAACCATTGGGTAAACCCATACAGTATATTTTTGTATAAAGAGATCCAAAGAAAAATATGACTCCACTGTACAAACATTACATGTTATTTACAAGAGCTGGAACATACAAAAAAGGACAAAAAACAAGCAAACTAACATGATTTCAACCAGGCCAAAAGTGGTGCTTGATGTACGGGCTTAACCTACTTGCTCTAGATCTGCTTTGAAAACCGCCTTCCATGTATGAAATGATGGTCTCTTTCCCTCGAAGATATTACCATTTCCGCACTTCCATATCCCCACGGAGCACATGTAGAAACATTAAAAAAAATACCCTGGAAAGCTCATCTTAGCACCCTAAAACATATCAGCAATACTTTGCCTAGATGTCCACACTATACTAAGTTCCAGACATCTATAGAAAATGGGCAATTGAAGAAAAAAAATCCTTGTCTCTCTCTCCGTCATAGACAAAACACGGTTACTTCATTGCAACCGAAACACACGTATACTTTCCAAGGCTCTTTGTTGGGACGATACATAACTTGTTGAATACTTTCACGAGAGTAGGTTTCAACAAACATGTGCACTTGGAGACATCAAGCTATTTTATGGTGTTGGTGCCAGGGAGCCAGGCGCCAAGCATTTGTTTCTTGACTAATTCCAGTGTTGTTATTTTAGACAGAGGTGCTATGCGCTCCGGGAGAAGTTATTTCCCAGAGTTTTTGATAGTGTTCTGGAGGAAAGACACCCAAAATTCATTGAAAACTTTAAAAGGTCACGTGCTGTTGATGTTAACACTTCGTTTTCCAGGTTGGCTATCACACATAAGCCTGGGAAAACTTTGAGGTTGTATGGTTCTTCATCAAAGCACGTTATTAAAATTCCTTGGATATTTCAAAGTTAAATTCGACAACAAAAGAGAACAATACAAGGACACTCCAACAATAAAACCAACATTATCTGAAAGACTTCTCGTTCATTCTAAATGGTATGTAGATGTCTAACGCCGGAGGAATTTTAGATACCACGAGGCAAGCTGCCCTTCCCATCTAGTTGGGCCCAACTGGAGCATCTGTAATATCAAGAGTGGAATAGGACATACCAATATCATATATATGTCATAACGAAAAGCATAGGTAGATTTAAAAAAAGTGCATATATATACATACCAATCGTCTTACATACGTGAGAGGAAATATCCGCGTAAAATAATAAGAACCAAAACAAACAAAAAATGTCACTCTAGCAATATACATAAATGCGAACATAAGTAGTTCTAGTCTTTCTTGAGGATCCTAACATTCTTACAGTGAGACTCCATGCGGTTAGAGTCCTGGCGCTACGCATACACACCGAACTTGAAGTAGTGTGAGATGTTACCGTGGCCGAGAACATGTAGCTTCTCCTCGCCATCGATATACACAGTGAGCTTGGACGCTTCGATGTTATGGACAACATTTAGTTTAAACCACCGATTGTAGATGTTGTCCTCAATGAGTTAGAGCGCCATCTTAGACGCGTAACATGAGTGTGTTGGCCCCCCGACTGGCTCCAAACACCTGCATGATACACACACCCAATGTGCCGAAGGGGACATAGCCATACCCCTCAAACTGCCATACGCCCGAGCTGTAGTCATATCCTTGCAGGTAGATTCGTAGAAAAATATCAAAAGTAACATATCAGTAAATCCCTAGATCTTGTATAAATATTTATATTTACTTACTATATTCGTTATGTCGGTATATGTTGGTGAATGAAATTTTACCGAGCAACAAGATCAAGACTATAGAAGCATAAAGAGGTCAACACTATACCTCTACATAAACAAGATATTTGTCGGTAAATAACTTACAGACGTCTTGATCTCTGTTCTTGGCATGGTGTGGCTCTAGCGGGCGTGTGGTTTATCGGAAGAGAGCACCCACAGCTTCTGCATGGTTCCATCGAAGCTGTACCGTGCATGGCTTGCCCTCAGCGTATGGTCGCTGTAGCTCAAAGTTGCTCTAGTCGAGGTGCACAGCCGTGAACCCGTCTGTTGGGTACGGTCGGCGATTTTAGGTGCCTTGTGCACTCCTCACCGCAACGCATGACAATGAAACCATGACGACAAACATAATCACACTAACCCAAGACAGAGCATGAGGAGCCATGTGTAGTTTATATGTCTGCAGCTGCTGCTATGCCTTTTCCAGTTTTCTCTCCTGACGCAGAGGCTTGTGATAAGATCTGGGACCCTGTGGTTTATGCATTTTCCCATCGGCCTAGAATTGTCTTTCCTTTTTTTTCCTTCTCCTTTTGATTTTCGTATCATTATTATTACTTTGGTTTCTTAGGCTAGCTTGTGTGCATATATGTAGCAGTGCTCTCTCCTAAAGCTTGTATGCATATATGTAGCAGTGCTCTCTCCTAAAGCTATCTATACCATAGAAGTTTTCTGCATGCATACTACATGCTGGATCAAAACGCAGGCACAGACCCCGATCCGCGTATGCGCGTGTCTGCACTGTTATATTCAAAGTGTTCATTTGAAGATGCGTAATTAGCATTCACGGTACGTTGTTATTTTTACCGACGGTAATTCAAATGGCTATGAATCTTCGGCGTGCCATCGTAAACACGGCAGTTTAATTTTGGGAGAAGGGTTGGATCTGAAGCTGTTGAAAACACTATAAGATTGTAACCCATCGTATTGTTTACGGCGTGAAATGGGAAAAGACTGAATATGTATATGTTGTCACGATCTTTTGCCTTCAATCCAGTCTGGCATCAAACTTGCTCACAACATTCATATAAGGAAGGGTGCTCATCGTCACGGCGAAGCGGCTCTCATTAAAAACTCCCGAGATGGGGAAGCAAATTTATCAATAAAAACTGATCCTATAAAATGATAAACCTCTATGTTTCAAAGGTGTATTAATTAATTACAATTTTACAAAAGAGATCTTGCATTTTTCAAAGACGTCAAAAATAATTACTCTAAGTTTCCAAGCCATAGACTGTTGTTTTCAGAACATACAACTATCAGATGTTTGTTTTGTCATTAGCGAGCAGATTCAGCTGGGAAGGTAATTTCGAGGCTGAAAGGGAGGACCCAGCGAAGCATCCAAAAGAAAGGAACATTCAACTGACCACTGATTCACGCAAATGCTGCCTGAAAACAAATCAAATCAAAACTGGCAAGCCACTGTCAACCTCATCTTGTACGCACAAAAAGGAACATTCAACTGACCACTGATAACTTAATCCATGTTCAATACAACACACGTATTCAACGTGTCCTCCTTGTGTAACTGTAAACATCAATAGTACTATTTAATCAATCTATGAATTCTCCAATTTGGAAAAAATAGCTGTCCGTTTATCCAAGTATAGTGAGATCAGGCCCCGAGAACTATATAAGCCACATAGAACCTCGTTAGTCCCATATCTCATCACAAGCTTCTACTTCAAGAGATCAAACAAGTAGACAACTGAAGAAGGCAAAGAGAGATAACACACATATACTATACAAGTATACATGGCTCCTCACACTCTGCCTTGGATTTGTGTGGCTCTACTTGTCTTGTTGGCGTCTACATCATCTGTTGGGGCAAGGGTTGCTCGGGTACCAAAAACCGCAAACCCAACAGATGGGTTCACAGCTGTGAGCCTCGACGCGAGTAACTTCGAGCTTCAGAGACCGTACAATGAGGCTAGTGGATCGAGGTACAGCTTTGACGGCACCGTGCGGAAGTTGTGGGTGCTTTCCTCCGATAAGCCCCATGACCGCCAGAGCCACACCAGCCCAAGAACAGAGATCAGGATGGAGGTAAGTTAGTTACCCACATAATTAGTAGTCATTATATATTGGGGTATAAGATTTAGTGATCTTATGCATGCGATGGTATACATTTCATTTTTTTTATTCTTCTACCTTTAGGGATACGACTATAGCTCAGGCGTGTGGCAGTTCGAGGGGTACGGCTATGTTCCCTCAGGCACATCGGGTGTGTCCATCATGCAGGTCTTTGGAGGCGGTGAGACGGCCACCACACTCATGTTGCATGTTTACAATGGCGCGTTGCGTTACTACGATAGACAGCTTGTTGAGGACAACATCTATGACCGTTGGTTTAAATTGAATGTGGTCCATGATGTTGATGGGTCCATGCTCACGGTGTTTATCGATGGAGAGGAGAAGCTGCATGTGTCGGGCCGGGGTGGTGATTCACACTACTTCAAGTTTGGAGTGTACGCGCAGAACCATGACTCCAGCTTCATGGAGTCTCGCTGGAAGGACATTAGGATCCTGAAGAAAGATTAGTATTAATTAATTTACAAAATGTTCAGTATGCCGGTGTATATATGTATGTTGCCGGAGTGATTATGATTGTAGGATTGTATTATTTATTATTGTTTTGTACATATGAGGATCAATATTATATGTATGTATATATTGTGCAATATTCTTTTAAATGTGTTGTTATTAATCCCTGAGTAAATTGTAGGATGCATCTGATTGATCGCCTGGTTGTTTATTGTTGCCATATCATGTTTTTATAATGTGTAGTTGATGTAATTTCTTGTTCTACCAACCAAATAGGCTCAAGATTTTTTCATCCAGTTAACCCTCCAAATAAGAAAAACATGAGAGTTTAGATGTAGTTTCAGACTACAAAAAAATTTGACCATCAATATTTTTGTCAAGATATTGATTTGTTGTGTGAAAAAAATATGATTGATTATATGTCTCGTCAAGTACTTTCATGATATGATAAAAATATACTTTATGAGTATATGATAAATATCAATGTTATGTTTAATGACCATGTCAATATCTAAAACATCGTCCTCTTGAATATTGCATTTTTCTTTGGCAGATCCTTTCCATGATCGTAAGGCCTACAAATGCATGTGTTTGTTGTTCCTCATCTTTTTGTTGGGCCGTTGAATGAAGATCCTCACTACCACTTTAAGTAAATAACCTCACACCTAATATCAAATGATACTATTGTTCAATGCTTATTAGAAATTTATTTGCAAAAAAGTGCTTACATTAAATTTCCAAGAATATTTACCTTTGATGTAAACAACCACAGGTCATTTTACTGATTATGTTCCTTTTGGTGCCAAAAATAGTTTTCCAACCCCAAAGGGCCATGATTTATTTTTGAAAGAAAAAAAATCAGACATGAACCAAGTATCCTTGCCAAATTTTGGCGCAATTTAATGAGCAAAGCAACAGAGTGCCCGTGTAGAAAAGGGTTGTTCAAGTACTTTAAACAATTCAAGCTACAGAGTTTTATAGGAAACACAAACTAGAAATGGGACAAAACTTTTTCACCCTTACAAGTTATATCTCAGCTGAAAGCTCAGAAGGAGGCGGAAAATTTCTCCATAACAAAAGCCAGACCGAGACACAAATGGGCATATAATACTCCCTCTGTTTTATAATATAAGATGTTTTAGCTTTTATAAAACAATCGTATCTAGTTGTCTTTTAGTGTATGGTTCACTCTACACCTACACGCTAAAAGATGTCTAGATACATTTATTTTACAAAAGCTAAAAAATCTTATATTTTAAAACAGAGGGAGTAGGATGTAGCTCCTTTTTTCCTCAGATAAAAGGCATGTAAATGTCATGCTTTTAACTAACAAAATCCCAAAGGTTCATAGTGTACACACATAAGTGCTACAACATTTTTTTCCTATGAAACCGTTGAGTAAACCTATATGGTACAATTTTTATAAAGACCTGCAGAAAAAAGGAGTCCACCGTACGAAAATTAAATGATACTTACAAGAGCTAAAACGTACAAAAAAGGACAAAAAAAACAAACTATTAGGATTTCAACCGGGCCAAAAGCAGTGCTTGATGTACGGACTTAACCCTATACGCTACAAACTTTAGATATGCTTTGGAAACTGCCTTCCCTTTATGAAATGACGGTCTCTTTCCCTCGAAGATATTACCTTTTCTGCACTTCCATATCCCCCATATAGCACATGTAGAAACTTAAAAAATGGCCATGAAAAGCTCATTTTAGCACCTTGGCTGCCGAAGGCGGGGGGTGCTTCCTCTGTATGCCTCGTCGGGCTCCTGCGCGCAGGTGGTCGGCTAATGGGCGGGCGGAGGCCGTGCGGCGGTGGCCACGACAGTGGGACGGAAGCGTCTTCTCCGACGGGGTGGAGGCTCGCAGTGGCGCACGGCGGGGAGGCGTGGAGGAGGACGGAGATGGCTATAGAGACGGTCGGGGCGGCGGCTGCACTCCTGGCCAGATTTGCGGATCAGATCTAGGCTCGTTCTGATCGCCGGGAGCCAGCCGACGGTGTGGAGACTGTTGTGTTGGTTTGTCCTAAATAAAGGTGGTCGTCACTGGATTTCCCTCTCTCTGTGATGAAGAACTACCTGTCGCCAGTCATCATTGATATTAGGTGGACTACCGAGTTTCGGAAGACTCAGTCGGTGAATTCCAAATGGACGACATGCCTGGAGTTCGCCACTGCGGACGGTATTTCGGTCACGTGCAACCATGTTTTTGCTAGCAGTTTGGTTTCATAGGTGGCGGTGAAGCTCTGCAATATGTTGCCATTATGGGACATACTTGATTCCAAGGTGAAGTCAGACACGGAGAATGGCATGGAAGCCGAGAACTGAAGACGGGCAATGGAAGCTTGAGTCCTGGGGATCAGGGTCGACAGAACATGAGGAATTCAATGCCTAATCCCGCAGGGTAAAAACCCAGTCTGGTCTTAGCTGGTTGTGCGTGGCAATGACTTTGTTGAAGGCATTGTTTTGTGTGTGCGAACTTTCTCCAGGGTGAAAATCTATGGTCTTTGATCAGGGCGATGAAGGCACTTGAGCAATTTTCCATTCTTGGAGGCATCACTTTTGGTGTTGTTGGAGTTCTGGTGCTATTCTGGTGGTGTTTTGTCCACAGTTTCAAGGATCTGATCACTGTAGCAGAATTTTTCTTTTTTGTAATTCTTCTTTCTTTTGTTGGTTGTGTGCATCCTAATGCCAATAGGGTATTGCGTTGTTGCAGAGGCTGGGTGTAATTGGTATCTCATGATATTAATATATGCTCCTTTCCAAAAAAAAAAAAAAACCTAAGACATATCAGCAATACTTTGCCCAGAAGTCCACACTATACCGAACCTGTTCCAAACATTTGCAGGAAATGAGCAATTAGAAAACAAATGTTCCCTTGTTTTTCTCTATCGTACATAAATTATATCCATAGCATATATATATATACCTGGCCATCATACCTCATCTAATTACCCCGATTAACCCGAAGTGGGAGTTTTCAGCTATAAGTTTAGAACCTTCCTAAGTGACATCACATATATGTGAATGGTCTACCCCTTGGGACCTAACCTTGCAACACCATTATATACAAATGTTAGTCTACATGAAGTTTCTGGGAGATTCCAACCCTCCGAAGTGCAGTTTTGAGTGATATCCTAGCATGTGGGAATCAAGTTTGAGCCTAGATTTATCACAAGATTCTCACCGGTTGACCTGAAGTGGGATTTTTTTGCTACAAGTCCAGAACTTTCCTAAGTGACAGGGCATATATGTGAAGAGGGTCAAGCTTTCTCTTTAAACCCTCACTACTCTTGTATACATATGTTAGTGCCACATGCAAGATTTTGATAGATTCCTATCCTTGAAAAAGTGTATTTCAAACGAAACCTTGGCATGGGCCCATAGATCTGCCCCTCTAAAATTCTTCGGACAACGGTTGGAAAATGGGATTTTATCTTGGTTTGTGTTTGGTTAGGTCATAGCATCATGTAAAACCAAGTTTTAGCCCAATATCTCACAAGGTTCCCTTGGGTTAAATCCGAGGTGGGACTTTCCGCTATAATTCTAGAACCTTCCTAAGTGACAGCTAGGGGCGGAGGCATACAAAAGTTTGATGGGGGTAATGAAAGGTTTTGCCTCTTAAAAATTGTTGGTTAGGGTAGCAATATGAAATCCAGAAAAATTAAGGGGGTTTTAGGTAAGAAAACAAGAGGTACACTACGACACGGACGGCGGGCCCGGGTGCTTATAAATGCCGAGGCCCACACATAATTTACGTGCTCGCGCTGGCGTGGCAAAAAAGGCGACAGTGATAAATGCGGTTAGGGAAAATGTATATGCGACTCTTTTTTTCGCTCGGCATATCGTTATCCATCGAGATAGCGCTTTCGCGGCACCATAGAGGATGTGCCTCGGTACACTAAAAAGATGGAAAAAATATTAGAGTCATTACAGATTATACAAGACATAATATAATCTATGCTAAACAATATTTTACTCAGCATTAAAATCATTAATCACAATCAAGGCATTAAAACCGTTAATCAAAATCAATGATAAAACAGATTAGTTCATGTCAATCAGATTGAAATTCTATTGATATACAGTTTTTTCTATTACATTACTTGAGCCCCTCTCTGTTCCTTTCTCTAAAATAAAGAAAAAAAAATACTAATCAGCAAAGGAGAAGAAAAATGAACTACAAAATCTAACTACAAATCCCTAAATTGAGCTCCCCTCCCTATTATGCATGAGAGTTTCCACAACACAACATGGCCGAGGTGGAATATATGCATCATCGGTGGCCTAGCCATCACCTTCCGCTTGGTGGATCTAGATAGTGCAGACGACCTCACCGATACATGTCAGCGTCTTCCACGCGGTGGACCAGCACGGTGAACTCGACCTCATTGCTGACCTGAACTCCATCCACCACGCAGTGGATCAGCACGATCTAGATGACCTCGCCGCAAGGTGGATCATCGTAGCGTTGCCCTGGACATCATCTTCCACACGGTGCTGGGAGATCTAAGGTAGGGTTGGATAGAGATGGTGATGGGATCTTGGGTTAGTCTTGGAGAGAGAGTGGATGGAGATCTAGGTTAGAAAAGAGGGGAGTGCGGCGATGTGGATATAATTTACTCAATTGTTCCATGCATTATATAGGAGTACAGATTGATCTAGGGTTTGTATCATGGGTCTGACTTTCTTAAAATCTCATAGGCCATGGTGGGCTAATTAGGTGGTCATATATGATGTGACACACTAGTCAGCGAGTTGACTCTCTCGTGATTGACAACATAAATAGTAATATAAAAAATATCAATATTTGAATTAACATGGTGCTCAAATATATTTATTAAACACTGAATCAGAAAATTACATATCATTACACCGATGGAATTTCCTCCCGCGCCATCAATACATTGGATTTCACCCTTTCTTCACTGGTTTTGTACTTGATTTTGTCCCGAGACAGAAGTTGCATCTTATAACCGGTGTCGTCGTTGTAGTCATCCTCGGGCTTCCTCTTCGAGGGAAGTTACATCTCCTGCATGTTCGAAGGATCGATCCAAAGAACAAACTCGCACTTTGGTGCTCTGTAGTGGCACCCGAGGAACTTGTGGCCAGCGTTATCTCCACTAGCAGCAACGAGGCGACGTGGCTGAGAGCTACAGCTGCACATGTAACCCAGATCAAGAGATTCATGGAAGTCGCTCCAATCTGAGCGATTCTATAGAGAAAAATAACCCCAAATTATATCGTATGGTCAATAAAGATATTGATAACAACTACCAAGAACTAAAAGCCATAGACTAGATAAAACAAACTTATTTGGTGCGCCATTGGCTAGGATTTCGCCTACGCCAACCACTGAAGATTACTGGCGAAGAATTGGGGGAGTACTGCAACTACGACAGGAGTAAAAGAGAATAGATCGAGGTCGAGAGTTCAGTTGTGAAAGGTGTAGGAGATATAAGGCCAACCTCGACGGTTGTGGGCCTCACCAATCAGCGAGACAATCCTGACCAGTCAACGCGGGATGCTTGACTAGTCACCAGTGTGGACAAGCTGTTAACAATACACGACACACAAGTATATGCCTGCATCCATCTACTGCAGCATTAAATACGCCAGCTTCCTCGACCATGTGAGATGGTATTAATATACATCGGTATCAAGTCTGCCATGGTGTATAAGTTGCCGCCGTGACAAAATGAGGCATCAATTGCTCATCCATTGGGTAATCAACTTTTGTAGGTATTTTTCGTTTGTACCGGTAAAAAAGTGTTGTGTATGAGGGGGGATTTTTGTAGTGGTATACTAGCAAAATTCTGCATGTTAGGGGAGCCAGGTCCCTGCTGGTCCCTTGTCTCCGCCACTAGCGGAAGTGCATGTCTCTGAAGGTCACACTTGGGAGCAGGATTGTGGCTCTTTAAATCTTCCACCACACTTGTATACGTATGTTAGGGACACACGCAAGATTTAGAGGATTTCCTATCCTCCAAAACACAGTTTTGGGCGGAACCCTAATCCGTGGGGCCTACCCATTTGAACATCTTCCAACGGTGGTTGACCAATTGTCTTCTCTAGTTGTTTTGTTACATCTTAGGAGCACAAGAACCAAATGTGGGCACAAAATTTTAAAAAGGATTCCCTCCGATCGATCCGATGTGAAAGTGTTGCGGTCTGTCATTTTATGTAAAACCAAATGTGTGCACAAAAAATTCAAAAAAAAATCAAAACCTTTGTATTGTGTTATTTTATGTGATGTATTACTGCGAAATAGAAGTATCATGCAAAAACTCAAAATAAAAAATGAAAAAAAAAACGTTTATGCTGATGGCACAAGCTATATGACGATGACCTTTATCAGGACGTTTGCATATCCTTAACGCCATCAAGCTTCCATTAGAAGGCTATTTGCTACTGGTATATGTGGCTTCAGACTTTACCCACGCTCCATTCTTTGCCGGCGCTGCCCTCAAAATTATATCATATTGCCGACAGCTTGACTTTTGCCGACAGCCATGTTGAGAAAACAGTCAGCATATAAATGTATTTGCCGGCGGTGTTGGTTTGCCGATGGTTTACGTGGGGCCATAGGCATCTCGCGCTTTATGTTGACGGCCACAATAAAAGGCCATCTGCAACATGTCGTTTTCAGTAGTGGTATCGATGTAATATAAGAACTAAGTTGGTGTTGTTTATGGAGGTATTTAATTTGTATGTTTCATCCTCCGTCAATGGATCAAACACTAGATTAGTTTTATGCGTGTTCCAATATGATAGAACACTATATCTTTTAATTGGAATTCCCATTGTACCCTGAATTCCAATTGAGAGATCATTTTCTGGGAGAGCGAACTTAAGTAGGGTAGATTCTTCTCCATGGCAGATCAGATTACCAAAATTCTCCTTAGAGTCTTCTGCATGTAGCCGATTGATTTGTTGCTGAGTGTTAGACACTTTATTGTCAAAGATGCCACTGGTGATTTCCCTGCGAGGTTTTTTTCTCGCAAAAATCCGGTGTCTTGTGTGTACTTCTGGTTATTACTTTTTTGAATAGATTCTGGTTATTACTTGCTGCGACTTTGTGCTCCATGCGTTTAATCTTCGTACTAGTCTTACGACTTGTGGAGTGCGGTGATGGTGGGCGGTGCTACTATTGTAATCTGGCATGCGGAATGTGAGAAGTGGATAAGAGAGAGAAAGGATGCGCGAGTGCGCATGCAGTGACGTCCTTTTTCCAATAAATTATTGGTGGGATCGATCAGGGGGTAGCTCAGCGCAGCCGAGAGTTCGTCCCTACTCTGCACAACTCGAGACTTCCTCCGTTTGCTGGATTGTAGGATCAGCGGGAAAGGATGGGGTTGACACGCTTACTATTCATGAAAGACTAATAAGTTAAGAGCTTTACCTTTGGCAGCAGCCAAAAGATCGAGCATGGACATTTTAGCCTTTCGTTAGTGCACACGGATAGCATATCACCTGCTTGGCAGTGAAGGGGGCACCATAGAAATGGTTATAGCAATATTTATTTGAGCCCAATCATCCTATACTATTTTCTACAGAGCCGCTACTCTGAAATAGAGTGGAAAAACTAATTGAAAAGCATGAAATACTGTCAGGCTGAGTCTGACATCTTCACATAGAAGATATGTTCTCGTTTTTTCCCTGTAGGGCGGTGACGAGGAAGAATGTAGAGACTGCTTCGGATAATGATATTTGACTAAAATGTCGCCACGGCTCCCGCATAATGGAGATGTCTCTGCTTTTATTGTTCTTTTTTTTCAGGAGCTTGTATTACTCATCTATTTTTTATTTTGTCAATGATATTTTACATATCTTGTGTGACTGCAATCGAACAATTTGCGGGGGGAAAAGATAGCGAGGTAGGGGCCAGGAGTGTATGGGGAGCCTTGGTTTCTCTTGTGATCTAATATACCACTACTTATCATTACTTGTTTTCCAAGAATATACGATGTTCTAGAAGACAATTAGCCTACCAAAATATCTTATATTTAGAAAAGGAGATGGTATAACATGTCTCTTGCACAATGTAGACTTGACAACTGTAGAAACGAAGCTATATTTGGCTTCTTAAATAATACAAGGGTGTTAGTGCTACTTGTTCTGTAGTTCGTCCACGACTATAATAGTAATAAGTATTTAAGTATGCTTGTAGAGTATGCAGCGTTCCGTAGATGATCAGGAGCCAGCTGACCCTGCAATTTATATATTCAGATCACAGGGTCAACCTGAAGCAAGCAATGGAATTAGTTTGAGAATATTCTGGCGTTCCGACTTTGAGTACTACTCCCTCTGTTTTAAAATATAAGATGTTTTAGATTTGTAAAAATAATGTATCTAGACTTCTTTTAACGTGTAGATTCACTCTAAACATGAGTGAACCTAAATACTAAAACTAGTCTAAAACATATTATATTTTAAAACAAATGGAGTAGTATAGATTGTATGACGCAGAATGAGTAGGAGCATGTGCCTATATATTGACATTCCAGAAACTAGAACGCTTAGGGCAAAGACTACATGAAGTCAACTAATATAGCTGTATAAACAATTCCTGCTTGCCAAGTCAGGAATGCTCCTTGATTAAAGTATGGTCACTCTGCTCAGCTGACTTGACGTAACTGCCAGAAAATTGAATCAGCTCCAGGGTCTAGCTTCTATTGGCTCTTAGCATATACGGAGTATATAACACCATAATTCAGAACCTCAATCAACCGTCCTATGCCTGGGCGAAGTCAACTCTATTTTTTGAAGCATACTCTACAAAGTCAACAAATTGTTAAATTCATAAAAAAGTAGAATCTCTTAGATTCGGTTGTCCATGTTTGTCATATCATTTTTAACTACCAGGTTTCAATAACTTGGGTTGTGTTTTACAAACAATGGTGATACCTAGTGTTGGAGCTGGATAATTCCTCGGGCAGGGGGGTGGGGCAAATGGGATTGGTGGCCAAAATTATGGGGGTTTTGGTCAAATTTGTGGGTGGGGTGGGGGAGGGGGCAAATGGGATTGGTGTCCGAAATTATGGGGGTTTGATCAAATTTGTGGGTGGGGTGGCAAATGGACAAGTCTACAAAGATTTATGGGCTAACCGTTAATGGGCTTGGCAGGGGTGGGGGACTATGGTAAGCTCTCCGCCTCTAGTGGTAGCAAAAAAGAGCGAATTATATTTTCCACCCTTAAATTTCACATTTGTGACTGATGGGTACCTCGTCTAAGAATTTTGTCACTTGTGTACTTAATCTACATTCTTTTAGTCAATTTATTGAATCAATGTATTTCATTTAGCAAACATGTTGACACAATGTACTGTATTTTAAAAATTGCCCCAAGACTCGTAAGAAGATCCTACTATCGGGCCAACGAGGCATTGTCATGTGGACACATATTTGAGCAGGTATTTTCCCTAGTTCAGTCAAACGAGCTAGTCTTCTATGTCGGTGTGGCATGTAAGAAGGTGCAACTACCATGAAACTTGAATTTTCATGAGATTTTTTGGTGCGATCAAAACACACTAGTAGAAACAGGCCTTTTGTTCAGGCCATTAGTCCCGGCTGTGGTTGGGGACGGGACTAATGTCCCTCGCCGGACGGCCCGAGCCACCCAGAACCATAGGTCCCAGCCCGTTAGACCCTATTAGTCCCGGTCTGAGACACAAACCGGGATTAAAGGGCCCTGGCCCTGCCGCTCGCTGGGGGCACCTCCTTTAGTTCCGGTTTGTATCTCCAACCGGGACTAGTGGTCTGGCCCTATATATACGCACAGCCCCCTCCTCCTCTCAACTATTTTTTTTCTGGTGGGAGAGAGTGTTGTTGTGCTATTTTTTTTCTTGTTCATACATATGCACTAGAGGTGTTCGGTAAAATGTCCATTAGAGCGATGCGAGTTTAGGTCACACAAGACAAACATGATATGAGGTGCCCGAGCCACACTTAAGTTTTCTCATCTTTGTTTCCAAGTGTAATAAAAGGTTAGCAACTATTTTCTCATTTAGACCGTCGTGCGGTACTAATTTTAGCATAGTGATTGTGTTTGACATATATTTGTATGATATAGATGAGACATCCATGGATGTACGGTGACCGACGCTCTGCCGCTTTCAGAGAAGGCGTGCGTTCTTTTCGAGTTGTGGCCGAGGAGAACAAGCGACGGGATGGTTTTATGTGTTGTCCATGTGTTGACTGTAGGAATGAGAAGGCTCACACTTTCGCAAGAGTCATTCAGAGCTACCTGCTTTGGTCTGGTTTTATGTACGGCTATAATGTTTGGACCAAACACGGAGAAAGAGGGGTTGTGATGGAAGACGGCGATGAAGAAAAGAACGATGATGACAACTACCGATCTATGTTCCCTGAATATGCTAATACCGCAATGAAAGACAATGAAGAAGAAGGAGGTGAAGAACGGGAACCAGACCGGCCCGTTGATGTTCTTGGTCGGGTCATTTCTGATGCAAAGCGAGCAGATGTTACAGGACCACAACAAATTGTTGTACCCAACTTGTGAAGATGGCCAGAAGAAGCTGGGTAGCACACTGGAATTGCTGAAGTGGAAGGCAGAGACTGGTGTGACTGACTCGGGATTTGAGAAGTTGCCGGTACTCATGAAGAGGTTGCTTCCAAGAAATAACAAATTGCCCGCCAGTACATAGAAAGCAAAGAAGCTCATCTGCCCTCTAGGATTAGATGTGCAGAAGATACATGCGTGCCCTAATGACTGCATCCTCTACCGCGGTAAGAAGTATGAAAATTTGGATAAATGCCTGGTATGCACTGCATTGCGGTATAAGATCAGAAAAGATGACCCTGGTGATGTTGATGGCGAGCCACCCAGGAAGAGGGTTCCTGCCAAGGTGATGTGGTATGCTCCTATAATACCACGATTGAAACGTTTGTTCAGAAACAAAGAGCATGCCAAGTTGTTGCGATGGCACATGGAAGAACGTAAGAAAGACGGGATGTTGAGGCACCCCGCTGATGGTCAACAGTGGAGAAAAATCGAGAGAGACTTCCCGGACTTTGCTGGTGACGCAAGAAACTTATGGTTTGGTCTAAGTACAGATGGCATGAATACTTTTGGGGAGCAGAGCTGCAATCACAACACCTGGCCCGTCACTCTATGTATCTACAACCTTCCTCCTTGGTTGTGTATGAAGCGGAAGTTCATTATGATGTCAGTGCTCATCCAAGGCCCGAAGCAACCCGACAACGACATTGATGTGTACCTAAGGCCATTACTTGATGAACTTTTACAGTTGTGGCCCGAACCAGGTTTACATGTGTGGGATGAGCACAAACAGGAGCCATTCGACCTACGGGCGTTGCTGTTCGTAACCATCAATGATTGTCCTGCTCTTAGTAACATCTCAGGACAGACGAACAAGGGATATAATGCATGCACACACTATTTAGATGAGACTGAAAGTATATATCTGGATAAATCTAGGAAGAACGTGTACCCGCACAATTGTCGTTTTCTTCCACCCAGACACCCCTTAAGGAAAAAAGGCAAGCATTTTGATGGCGAGGCAGATCACCGGAAAAAGGCTGCCCCCCGTACTGGTGCTGATGTATTTGGTATGGTCAAGAATTTAAATGTAATATTTGGAAAGGGTCCCAGAGGACAACCTATTCCGAAAGACGTCAATGGATGCGCACCCATGTGGAAGAAGAAATCTACATTTTGGGAGCTACCCTATTGGGAAGTCCATGAGGTCCTCTCTGCAAATCGACGTGATGCACCTAACGAAGAATCTTTGCGTCAATATTCTAGGCTTATTGGGCTTGTATGGGAAGTCAAAAGATACACCAGAAGCACGGGAGGATCAGCAACGTCATAAAGGACGAGATGGCAAGCATCCAGGACAGTTTTAAGGGCCTGCCAGCTATGCTCTTACCAAGGAAGAGAAGGAAATCTTTTTTGAAGTCCTTTTCAGTATCAAGGTCATGTCTGGCTTCTCGTCTAACATAAAGGGAATAGTAAATATGAAATAGAAAAAAATTCCAAAACCTAAAGTCCCATGACTGCCACGTGCTTATGACGCAATTGCTTCCGGTTGCATTGAGAGGGATTCTACCGAAAAATGTTTGGCTGGCCATTGTGAAGGTATGTGCATTCCTCAATGCAATTTCTCAGAAGGTAATCGATCCAGAAAGTCTATCAGAGTTACAGATTGATGTGGTCCAATGTCTGGTCAGCTTCGAGTTGTTGTACCCTCCATCTTTCTTCAATATTATGATGCACCTCCTGTAGGGTTCGCAGCATAGAAAACAAAAAAAATTCCTACGATGGGAACTATGTACCAAGATCTATCTACTAGATACAAACAACGGGCGGATGTATATCCGTAGAGAACATACCCTTGAAGACCGACAAAGCTTAACGAGTTCAACTCGTGGTTGATGTAGACGATCTCTTGCCGATCTCAAGATCGAGAGGAAGTCCTAGCGCCGCAAAGCAGCAGCGCATCCGTGCTCGCACACACGTACAAGACACCGGGCAACCTCCGCCTCCTCGCTCCAGCGATGCAGTGGAAGCACAACCCTTTCTTGCCGAATAGCCACCGGGAACATGTATCTCGCTAGTCCGAGACCATGGGGGATAAATTCTAGAGGGGGAGAGAGATCCTTCACGAGGAGGTGTGAGAGACAAGTGAGGAGGGGGGATCCTTTTATAGGAGGAGGGGGGAACCCCAAGGGGGTGGCCGGCGCATGGGGGCTGCCCCCTTGCCCTCCCCTCTTCATGTGGGTGGACACTCCACTCACAAAATTCCTTTAAATTCCCTCCACTCAAAAGTCCACTCAAATTCCCATTAAATTTCCACCAAATTTAATGCAAACTCTCATTAAATAAAACTCTTTTATTTTATTCAGAATTTTGTCAATTACTTTAATGACAAACATTCACAAATAACCCCTTGCTAGAATTCCATTTCACATGCATAACCACTTTATGCAATTTCACCCGAAAACCTGTTTTGGTATCTAGTGAAATAAATTCCTACGCTTGTTTATTCTTTCGGCATGAAACATTTGCTCCAACTAGATGTCAGTGTCCCTTAAGTGTGTCACCCTACGGTTTGCGAATAATGCGGACATGATCGAGACCCTTCTCCGATCAATAATCAGTAGCGGGACCTGGAGATCCATACTGACTCCCACACATTCAACGATGACTTTTCCTGTGATCGTCGAAACCTTTTACGCTTGTATATTAATCCCTTTGTTTCACGATATATTACATGTCCGAGATTCGATCATCGGTATCTACATACCTAGTTTGATCTCGTTACTGACATGCATTCTTTTCTCGTTACCGTGATATAACATTCTAGTGATCAAATCACTTGCTTGCAAGCTAACCAATGTGATATCACCGAGAGGGCCCAGAGCATATCTATCCGTCATCGGGATGAACAAATTCCACTCTTGATCCATGATTCTCAACATAACACTTTAGTAGCTTTGAAGCCATCTTTATAATCACCCAGTTACGGAGTGACGTTTGATGTCAACAAGAAACTCTTCCGGTGTTAGTGATTGGCATGATCTCATGGTCTAAGGATTATGACTACTTCGTAGTTTGTTTATAGCAATATAAACTCAATGACTTTGATCGTAATGTTATACTTCGGATGAATGTTCATCACACCATTACACTAATGTTGTGATCTCGTTATTAACAACATCCAATGTCTATGATCAGGAAATCGTGATCATCTTGTTAATCAACAAACTAGTTTATGAGAGAGGCATAACTAGGAACTTTCTGTTTGTTTATTAAACACACATGTATTAACGTTTTCGTATTAATACAATTATAGCATGCAAAATAAACATCTATCATATACTTGGAATACACATAATAAACATTTTATTATTGCCTCTCAGGGCATATTCCCTTCAGTCTCCCACTTGCACTAGAGACAATAATCTAGTTACATTGTGATGTATCTAACACCCATGGAGTTCTGGTGTAGATCATGTTTTGCTCTAGGGAGAGTTTTAGTCAACGGATCTGCTACATTGAGATCCGTATGTACTTTACAAATCTTTATATCTCCATCCTTGACATTCTCGCGGATGGAGTGAAACCGACGCTTAATATGCTTGGAATGCTTGTGAGACCTTGGCTCTTTGGCATTGGCAATGGCACCATTGTTTTCACAATAGATCACCATTGGGTCCAACGCGCTTGCAACCACACCTAGTTCGGATATGAACTCCTTCATCCAAATTGCTTCCTGAGCCGCTTCTGAAGCAGCAACATATTTGGCCTCCGTTGTTGATCCCGCCACCACAGGTTGTTTGGAGCTCCTCCAACTAACCGCTCCGCCATTCATGATAAATACATATCCGGATTGAGACTTAGAGTCATCCGGATCGGTGTCAAAGCTAGCGTCAACATAACACTTAGCGACGAGCTCTTCTTCACCTCCGTATACAAGAAACATATCCTTAGTTCTTCGCAAGTACTTAAGGATATTCTTGACCGCTTTCCAGTGTTCTGAACCTGGATCCGATTGGTACCTACTAGTCAAACTAATAGCATGTGCCACATCTGGTCTTGTACATAGCATGGCGTACATTATAGAGCCTATGGCTGAAGCATAGGGGACCTTGTCCATTATCTCTCTTTCTTCCGCCGAAGCCGGACTTTGAGTCTTACTCAATGTCGTGCCTTGTGTCATAGGTAAGAACCCCTTCTTACTATTTTCCATTTTAAACTTCTTTAAAATCTTATCAAGGTATGTACTTTGCGATAGCCCTATTAGGCGCCTAGATCTATCTCTATAGATCTTTATGCCTAATATGTATGACGCTTCACCTAGGTCCTTCATTGAAAATTTGCGGTTTAGATAACTTTTAACACCATTTAAAAGATCTATATCATTTCCGATCAGTAATATGTCATCCACATATAATATCAGAAATGCCACATTGCTCCCACTCACTTTCTTGTAAATAAAATCTTCTCCATAAGTTTGGACAAATCCAAACTCTTTGATCACCTCATCAAAGCGGAGATTCCAACTTCGTTATGCTTGCTTCAATCCATAGATGGATCGTTGAAGCTTGCACACCTTGTTAGCATCTTTAGGATCGACGAAACCCTTTGGTTGTATCTTATACAACTCTTCTTCAATATTACCATTGAGAAACGCGGTTTTGACATCCATCTGCCATATCTCATAATCGAAATATGCAGCAATTGCTAACATAATCCTAACTGACTTTAGCATCGCTACGGGAGAGAATGTCTCATCGTAGTCAACTCCTTGAATTTGTCGAAACCCCTTTGCGACAAGTCGAGATTTATAGACGGTTACATTACCATCAGCATCAGTTTTCCTTTTGAAAATCCATTTGTTCTCCAAGGCCTTTCAGTCGTGAGGTAAGTCCAGCAAGTTCCAAACTTGATTTTCATACATGGATTCCATCTCGGATTTCATGGCTTCTAACCATTTGTTGGAATCCGGGCTCATCATCGCTTCTTCATACGTCGCAGGGTCATCATTTTCATCAACCATGAAATTCATGACAGGATTTCCGTACAGCTCGGGAGCTGCACGCGTCCTGCTTGACCTGCGAGGTTCGGTAGTACTCTCTTTAGGAGTTTCATGATCATTATCATTAGTTCCCTCTTCAACAGGTGGAGCCAACTCCGGAACAACTTCCGGCGCTGCGCTACTCGCCATACTTTGAAGAGAAGGTTCAATAACCTCTTCGAGTTCTACCTTCCGACTACTCACACCTTTTGCGAGAAACTCTTTCTCTAGAAAGGATCCATTCTTGGCAACAAAAACCTTGCCCTCGGATCTGTGATAGAAGGAATACCCAATAGTTTCCTTAGGGTATCCTATGAAGACGCATTTTTCCGCTTTGGGTTCGAGTTTATCCGGTTGAAGTTTCTTCACATAAACATCGCATCCCCAAACTTTAAGAAATGACAGCTTAGGTTTGTTTCCAAACCACAATTCATACGGTGTCTTTTCAACGGATTTAGATGGTTCCCGATTTAAAGTGAATGCAGCAGTTTCTAGTGCATAGCCCCAAAATGACAACGGCAAGTCCGTCAGAGACATCATAGATCGAACCATATCTAATAAAGTACGATTACGACGTTCCGACACACCATTTCGCTGTGGTGTTCCGGCAGGTGTGAGTTGTGAAACAATTCCACACTCTTTCATGTGAGTGCTAAACTCGTAACTTAGATACTCACCTCTACGGTCGGACCGTAGAAATTTGATCTTTCTATTACGATGATTTTCCACTTCATTCTGAAATTCCTTGATCTTTTCAAAGGTTTCAGACTTGTGTTTCATCAAGTAGATATAACCGTATCTACTCAAATCATCCGTGAAAGTAACAAAATAACGATATCCACCTCGCGCCGACACACTCATTGGACCGCATACATCAGAATGTATGATTTCCAATAAATCTGTCGCCCGTTCCATTGAACCGGAAAACGGCGTTCTAGTCATCTTGCCCATAAGGCATGGCTCACATGTATCAAATGATTCATAATCAAGTGATTCCAAAAGTCCATCCGAATGGAGCTTCTTCATGCGTTTAACGCCAATATGACCTAGACGGCAGTGCCACATATATGCGGATATATCATCATTTAGTTTAATCCTTTTAGCATCAACATTATGAATATGTGTAACATTATTATCGAGATCCAAAAGAAATAAACCATTCATCATCGGTGCATGACCATAAAAGATTTCATTCATATAAATGGAACAACCATTGTTCTCGGATTTAAATGAATAACCACTTCGCATCAAACACGATCCAGATACAATGTTCATGCTTAGTGCAGGCACCAGATAACGATTATTCAAGTTTATAACTAATCCCGACGACAAGTGGAAAGGCAGCGTTCCGACGGCGATCACATCAACGCTTGATCCATTTCCGACACGCATCTTGACCTCACCCCTTGCTAGCGATCGCTTGTTCCGCAGCCCCTGATTCGAGTTACAAATATTAGCAACTGAACCGGTATCAAATACCCAGGTGCTACTACGAGCACTAGTCAAGTACACATCAATAACATGTATATCATATATACTTTGTTTGCCTTGCCGGCTTTCTTTTCTGCCAAATACTTGGGGCAATTGCGCTTCCAGTGGCCAGTCCCCTTACAATAGTAGCACTCGGTATCAGACTTAGGTCCAACTCGGGGTTTCTTTTCAGGCACGGCAACAGGCTTGCCGCCCTTACTTCCCTTCCGTTTTCCCTTCTTGTCTTTCTTGAAACCAGTGTTCCTATTGATCATCAACACTTGATGTTCCTTTTTGATCTCCACTTCTGCAGTTTTAAGCATTGACAGAAGCTCGGGGAGAGACTTCTTCATGCCTTGCATATTATAGTTCATCACGAAGCTCTTATAGCTAGGTGGCAGAGACTGCAGAACACGATGGATGCCTAAGTCAATGGGATCGATATTCCCAAGGACACAAGCTTATCGGCGTAACCCGACATCTTGAGTACATGCTCACTAACGGAGCTGTGCTCTTCCATCATGCAGCTAAAGAACTTTTCTGAAGCGTTGTAGCTCTCTACAGCAGCATGTGTGTCGAAAATCATTTTCAACTCACCCATTGTATCAAAAGCATTGCCATTTTCGAAACGCTTTCGAAGTTCCGGCTCTAGACCATACAATATGCCGCAATGAACTAAGTTGTGGTCCTCCTGACGAGTCTGATAGACATTCTTCTCCTCGTCAGGGGCATCATCTAAAGGTGGGGGGCCTAACGGCGCTTCTAGCACATATTGCTTTTGTGCAGCAGAGAGGAGAATCCTCAAATTCATGGCCCATTCGGTAAAGTTGCTACCGTTCGTTGCAAGTTTCTCTTTCTCCATGAACACATTGAAATTAAAAGCAGGTGGTGCCATCTACAACAGAATTTGTAAAGTTTAGACTAAGTGTATGATAGATTGAGTTCAACTAATCCATATTACGAATGAACTCCCACTCAAAAATGACATCCCTCGTGCCCTTTTGGTGATTACATGAACCAAATCCACTACACCAAGTCCGATCATCATGTGAGTCGGTGTAGCTTCAAAGGCGAGCATCAAATGGGCATCATATCAACTATATGACTCATGCTTAAACTTTCGGTCCGTGTTCCGAGGCCATGTCTGTACATGCTAGGCTCGCCAAGTTAGAACCTTAGTATTCGCGTGTGTAACTGTTTTACACCCGAAATATGGTCGTGGATCCAAGAACACCCGATCATCACGTGATGTCTTGGAGCGACGAAAACATAATCGGTGCATACTAAAGGAAGAACACATTCTTATCTTGATATTTAAAAGAGGTATCATCTTATTATGCTAACAAAGCGCTAAGCAAGAAATATAAGATGCTATCAAACATCACATGTTTATTAGTGAAATGATATGGTTCCCGCATATGATCTCTATCATGTGCACCGTGGTATGATTACTATCATACCTATATGTGTAAGTCCAAGGTCTATGGAGATTACACGCTATTTATGTTGTAAGAGTATCATCTCATACTTCTACTTACAACACTACCATATCATAACACTAGCCCAGCAACAATCTAAACTAGACGCCTCTAATTTATCCATTGCAAGTTTTACGTGGCTTAGGGCTTTCGAGATAGAACCGTTCTTACCTACGAAAATGAACCACAACGAGGATAACCAAATTGTTGACAACTTGTTTGCAAAATATATATTGACTATAGTAGGAGAGACAGACACCCGCTAGCCACTTATGCAAACTAGTTGCATGTCAAGCGTGGAACAGGTCTCATGTGCGAGGACATGTAAAGTTTGTCCGGGCCGCTTCATCCCACTATGCCACCAATATCCAAAATTACAAAAAAGGAGCAACAACATGATCATCATCGCCCACATACTCATATGTGTAATACCCGTGTAAAGCATCTACGCATAGATCCGGCTCTGATACCACTGTAGGGTTCGCAGCATAGAAAACAAAAAAAATTCCTACGATGGGAACTATGTACCAAGATCTATCTACTAGATACAAACAACGGGCGGATGTATATCCGTAGAGAACATACCTTGAAGACCGACAAAGCTTAAAGAATTCAACTCGTGGTTGATGTAGACGATCTCTTGCCGATCTCAAGATCGAGAGGAAGTCCTAGCGCCGCAAAGCAGCAACGCATCCGTGCTCGCACACACGTACAAGACACCGGGCAACCTCCGCCTCCTCGCTCCAGCGATGCAGCGGAAGCACAACCCTTTCTTGCCGAATAGCCACCGGGAACATGTATCTCGCTAGTCCGAGACCATGGGGGATAAATTCTAGAGGGGGAGAGAGATCCTTCACGAGGAGGTGTGAGAGACAAGTGAGGAGGGGGCTCCTTTTATAGGAGGAGGGGGGAACCCCAAGGGGGTGGCCGGCGCATGGGGGCTGCCCCCTTGCCCTCCCCTCTTCATGTGGGTGGACACTCCACTCACAAAATTCCTTTAAATTCCCTCCACTCAAAAGTCCACTCAAATTCCCATTAAATTTCCACCAAATTTAATGCAAACTCTCATTAAATAAAACTCTTTTATTTTATTCAGAATTTTGTCAATTACTTTAATGACAAACATTCACAAATAACCCCTTGCTAGAATTCCATTTCACATGCATAACCACTTTATGCAATTTCACCCGAAAACATGTTTTGGTATCTAGTGAAATAAATTCCTGCGCTTGTTTATTCTTTCAGCATGAAATATTTGCTCCAACTGGATGCCAGTGTCCCTTAAGTGTGTCACCCTACGGTTCGCGAATAATGCGGACATGATCGAGACCCTTCTCCGATCAATAATCAGTAGCGGGACCTGGAGATCCATACTGACTCCCACACATTCAACGATGACTTTTCATGTGATCGTCGGAACCTTTTACGCTTGTATCTTAATCCCTTTGTTTCACGATATATTACATGTCCGAGATTCGATCATCGGTATCTCCATACCTAGTTTGATCTCGTTACTGACATGCACTCTTTTCTCGTTCCCGTGATATAACATTCTAGTGATCAAATCACTTGCTTGTAAGCTAACCAATGTGATATCACGGAGAGGGCCCAGAGCATATCTATCTGTCATCGGGATGAACAAATTCCACTCTTGATCCATGATTCTCAACATAACACTTTAGTAGCTTTGAAGCCATCTTTATAATCACCCAGTTACGGAGTGACGTTTGATGTCAACAAGAAACTCTTCCGGTGTTAGTGATTGGCATGATCTCATGGTCTAAGGATTATGACTACTTCGTAGTTTGTTTATAGCAATATAAACTCAATGACTTTGATCGTAATGCTATACTTCGGATGAATGTTCATCACACCATTACACTAATGTTGTGATCTCGTTATTAACAACATCCAATGTCTATGATCAGGAAACCGTCATCATCTTGTTAATCAACGAACTAGTTTATGAGAGAGGCATAACTAGGAACTTTCTGTTTGTTTATTAAACACACATGTATTAACGTTTCCGTATTAATACAATTATAGCATGCAAAATAAACATCTATCATATACTTGGAATACACATAATAAACATTTTATTATTGCCTCTCAGAGCATATTCCCTTCACCTCCTAGTTCACCTAGTCGAAGAGATTAGAATTCTCGGTCTTGTGTTTCTACACAATATGTTTCCCTTTGAAAGGTTCATGGGAGTCTTAAAGAAATATGTTCATAACCGTGCTAGGCCAGAAGGAAGCATCTCCAAGGACTATGGAACAGAGGAGGTCATTGAGTTTTGTGTTGACTTTCTTCCTGACCTTAAGCCGATTGGTGTTCCAGAATCTCGTTAGGAGGGGAGGCTGACTGGAAAAGGCACACTAGGAAGGAAAACAATGGTATGTATGGAAAGGGATACTTTCAATAAAGCACACTACACAGTTCTACACAATTCCACCTTGGTGGCTCCGTATATCGAGAAACACAAGATTATTGTACGCTCGGAAAACCCGGGGATGCCTGACTCCTCGATTAAAGTGGAACATGAGGACACTTTCAGCAGTTGGTTGCAGAAACATCTCATGAATAACAACACTATTGAAGATCATATGTACTTGTTGGCACGGTTACCATCTTCGACTATAAGTACTTTCCAAGGGTACGAGATAAATGGTAATACATTTTACACGATCGCCCAAGATAAAAAGAGCACCAACCAAAACAGTGGTGTCCGCTTTGATGCAACAGATGACAATGGGCAGAAGGACACATATTATGGGTACATAGAGGAGATATGGGAACTTGAGTATGGACGTACTTTTAAGGTCCCTTTGTTTCGGTGCTAATGGGTCAAGATAACAGGAGGAGGGGTACATGTAGACGAAAACTATGGCATGACAACTGTGGATATCAACAATCTTGCATACATGGATGAACCATTCGTCCTAGCCAACAATGTGGATCAGGTTTTCTATGTGAAGGACATGTCTACGAAACCAAGAAAAAGAAATCAGCAAAATAATACATCGTCTGATGAGCCAAAGTGCCACATAGTTCTTTCAGGGAAAAGAAACATCATGGGAGTGGATGACAAGACAGATATGTCAGAACATTATAATAAGTTTCATGAAATCCCGCCCTTCAAAGTGAAAACTGACCCAAGCCTCATGTTAAATGATGAAGATTCTCCATGGCTACGGCACGGAAGAAAACAACAACACTAGATAGGGATGTTGGTGTAATATATTAAACCTTTTATGTAATCATATTGTTAAATGATGAAGATTCTCCATGGCCATGATAGCCGCACTATAAATAGAGGGAAAGGGCGGGGCAGGCTGGGCCAGGCAGCACTAATAATAGGGGTTGAACCTTTAGTCCCAGTTGGAGAAACCAACCGCGACTGAAGGGATTGCGGCAGGCTGGGCCAGGCAGCACCAATAATAGGGATTGAACCTTTAGAACCAAACGCGACTGAAGGGATTGCGGCAGGCTGGGCCAGGCAGCACTAATAATAGGGGTTGAACCTTTAGTTCCGATTGGAGAAACCAACCACGACTGAAGGGATTGCGGCAGGCTGGGCCAGGCAGCACCAATAATAGGGGTTGAACCTTTAGTCCCGGTTGGAGAAACCAACCGCGACTGAAGGGATTGCGGCAGGCTAGGCCAGGCAGAACTAATAATAGGGGTTGAACCTTTAGTCCCGGTTGGATGAACCTTTAGTCCCGGTTGGAGACACCAACCGGGACAAAACACGAGTGATCACTAATAATAGGGGTGAGTGTCGACATTATGTCGTGAGTGTCGACACTATGCCGAGCTGCTTGTACTATAAATAGGCCAGTCCTCTAGCCAGTTTGAGGCATCTCCAAGATCAATGGTTTTCGAGAGCAGGGACACCACTATGGCCAGTTTGAGGGAGATGCCGCCGGAGCCCAGTCCTCCGGCATCTCCAACAAACTGGTCATAAAGGCACTCCCTAATATGTGAAATTAGGTTAGCTCCCAGGCATATTGATCTAGTTAGAGAAGTTACAAGCTACAAGATGGTCTTCGAGAGCAGGGACACCACTACGGCCAGTTTCAGGGAGATGCTGCCGGAGCCCAGTCCTTCGGCATCTCCAAGAAACTGGTCATAGAGGCACTCCCTAATATCTGACCGCACGTGTTTGGAGATCAGATCTTCATGGTAAGTACGAATCGGGACAACATCTTCATAGTTTGGGAAAATCGTAGTATGAATCAGAACTAAAGGCCCCCCTTTAGTCCCGGTCCAACCATAAAATAGGACTAACACTCAAGACATTTATTAATATTTAAAAACTAAGACTACGGAATCGGGACTAAAGGCCCCCTTTAGTCCCGGTCCAGCCACAAACCGGGACTAACACTCAATACATTTGTTAATATTAAAAACCAGGCCAAACCGGGACTAGCTAACACTTAGGACTAAAGCCGCCCCCTTTAGTCATAATCATGCCTAGTCCTATAGTACACAGCTTCAGGGTCTTCTTCGTCATCGTCATCGTCATCGTCACCTGCCACTCCGGGGATCCTGAGCCCAACCATGGCATATACCGGGGGCACCTGCCACACCAGCCTCAGATTCATGGCGGGCGGGTGGACTTGTGGGAACCGCAGGCGAGGATGGTCTCCCCCGGTGATGTAGCGCATCACGCTGATGATAGTACGGTTTGCCCACCATAGATGGCGGCCGGCTTCGTTGTGGTTCACCGGGGGTCACTACTAGAGAAAAGGCTATAGGAGACATGCTTATGCGAGGCACATTTAGACATATGCGCCTCCTATAAAAATAGGCGAGGCGCACTTTGCGATATGCGCCTCTAGTATAAAAATAGGCGAGGCGCATATGATAAGAATGCGCCTCCTATAATCCCTGTACGGACGGAATCTAGCAGCCCCATATTATGCGAGGCGCATTCTAGTCATATGCGCCTCCTATATATCAGATAGGCGAGGCGCATATGGACAGAATGCTCCTCGCATATTCTGTGTGGGCCCGCGTGTTGGTAAGTGCACGAATATGCGAGGCGCATATGGCTATATGCGCCTCCTATATTTGATAATATGCGAGGCACATATGGCCATATGCGCATCAAGTAACTCATGCGGGCCCGGGTGGTGGTAGGTGGCCGCATATGCGAGGCGCATATTGCTATATGCGCCTCCTATAGTTTGAATTATAGGAGGCGCATATTGTGCAATATGCGCCTCGCATAAGCTGGCACCACTTTTTTCCAGCTTTTTGCACATGGAGGCAACTACCACCCCACTCACTTGTGTCACTTCTTCCTCCTCCACCCCAAGACAAATCTGGTCGCCCCCCTCCTCCTCCCCACCTCATTTCCCCCATTGATTCACCATAGAAGCTTGCTCAACATCCATTGGTTGACACCCATATGTAAGTGAAGTCTCTTGCTCCTCTAGATCTACAACCTGTCCATTTACTTCTCCTCCGGCTCTCTTGCGCAAGTCGTTGTTGGAGGAAGCGTGAAGGCGTTGCTTGCATGTATGCGCGTTGTCGGAGACACCGACTATATGATTGTGTTGTGGTGCTACTTTTTGTGCAGGGATTTCATTTGAGATGCCAATGTTTCGCCGGAATGTCGATTTATTTCTTTTCCGGTGAATTTCTGGCACTCGCGGATGTCCTCTTTTTAGGGGAGGTCATGCCGAATTTTTCCGGCGATCCACGTCCATATATGCTCTAATTATTCTCTTGCTCTTTGTACCACGCAGGCGGCCATGGTCCGACCACTGATCAACAAAGCCCGCGTGGATAGGTGGATGACATGCGCGAGGGCCGACATGGAACGTGCAAACAAGACAGAGATAAGATGTCCATGTCGGGACTGCAAGCTGATGTATCTGATAAGGCATGATTCCGGAATGCTGGAGTCGCACCTGCTTCGACGTAGTTTCATGGATGGCTACACTCGATGGATACGTGATGATCACGAAGATCAAGATGCCAGTGATGATCACGAAGATCAAGACGCCAGTCATGATCACGAAGATCAGGGTGGCGGCACTGGACATGGACACGAAGATGATCAAGGTGGCGTCGGGCATGGACACGAAGATGACCAAGGTGGTGCCGACCATGATTCGAGCTGGTTGCGAGACCCTCATGTCCAAGATCTGATTCTCAAGGAGACGAGTAACGCCAGAGCCGCCGGTAGAGAGAAGGCTAAACTGGAGCAAATGGAGAAAGATGCGGTCACTCCATTGTTTGACGGATGCAACAACGGGGATACCTGTCTAAATGTAACGCTTAGGGCTCTGGAGATGAAGGCAAAACACAAAATGACCGACGAATGTTTCGACGACAACATTGTATTCTGGCCCGATATTCTTCCAAAGAAGGGGAACACATGTCCGACTAGTATCGCTGAGGCGAAGAAAGTCGTGTGCCCTCTCAATCTACCGCACGTGAAATACCACGTCTGCATAAATGATTGCATCATCTACCGGGGCGAGGACGCGGAGAAGACCACGTGTCCGGTGTGCAAGACCTCTCGATACAAGAGAGGGACCAAGAAAGCTCCTAGGAAGGTGGTGTGGTACTTTCCTCTAACTCCTCGTTTGCAGCGGTATTTCGCAGACCCTAAGGAAGCACAGCTCATGCGCTGGCACGCGGAAAGAAAGAGGCCGGGAGACGATGATCCGGAGAAGGAGGAAATGTTGAGGCACCCTTCGGATGCTTGCCAGTGGAAGGCGTTGGACCTACAATATTACCAACATTTTGGGAAAGAGTCAAGGAACCTCAGGCTGGGCGTGAGCACTGACGGACTCAATCCGTTTGGAAGCCAGAGCAGCACACACAGCACCTGGCCCGTGTTTGTATGGATCTACAACCTCCCCCCTAGTTGTGCATGAAGAAGAAGTACGTAACCATGAGTATGCTCGTTCAAGGGCCAAAACAACCTGGTACAGACATCAATCTGTATCTCACGTTGTTGAAAGAGGAGTTGGCCACGTTATGGGAAGAAGGAGCCCGTACATGGGATGCCTCGAGACAAGAGTACTTTGACATAAGAGCGGCGGTGATCACGGTGGTGCAAGACTATCCCGATTACGGATACTTCTCGGGGCAGGTGGTCCAAGGATTCTATGGGTGCGATAGGTGCAAGGATAATACAACGTACCGCCAGCTACAGAAAGATCCCGGGTCCGGGAAAACCGTGTTCCTTGGGGCTCGGAGGTGGCTTCCGAAGAATCACGCCTGGAGAAAGCTAGGACATCTGTTCGATGGGATGATCGAGCTCCGAGGAATCCCACACCAGAAGAGTGGCGCGGAAATCTACAAGCTGTTGAATAACTGGAAGGAGTGCCCTGCGCCAGGAAAGACCCAAAAGAAGCCAGAGCCGTTGCTGAAGGTATGGAAGGCGAGGTCTGTTTTCTGGGACTTGCCATACTGGAAGATCCTCCGCGTGCCTCATAGCCTTGATCTCATGCATATCACGAATAATGTGGGCGAGAGTCTGCTTGCCACCCTCCTTAACACCGACAAGACCAAAGATGGGCCGAAGGCAAGGAACGGCTTGAAGCATATGGGCATCAGGGATGAACTTCAACCACCACCTAGCGATGATGAGGAGGAGGACAAGGTGGAGGAGATAGAAACACAGAATAGCCGTTGTCGCAAGGGGAAAAAGGTTAAGAAGGGAGAGGTCAAGCTCAAGGCCTCATGCTTCACTCTGAGTAAGAAGGAGGCCATACAGTTTATGAAGTGCCTCCTCGGAGTCAAATTTCCGAACGGCTACGCGGGTAAGATAAGCAGATGGCTAGACGAGGCGAAGCAGCGCTTCAGCGGGATGAAGTCTCACGACGTCGCCGTGCTAATGACGCAGGTACTCCCGGTCGCGATCCGAGGTATAATGGACAAGCACATCCGTGAAACACTGTTTGGCCTCTGCAACTTTTTTGACGTCATCTCTCGGAAGTCGATAGGCATTAAGCAGCTCACGAGGCTACAGGAAGAGATCGTGGTGATAATGTGCGAGCTCGAGATCTATCCCCCCCCCCCGCTTTCTTTGACATCATGCTTCATCTGCTTCTCCATGTCGTGGAGGATATCGTCCAGCTCGGTCCTGCGTTTCTGCGAAGCATGATGCCGTTCGAAAGGCTCAATGGACACATCAAGGGATACGTTAAGAACAAGTCCCGTCCAGATGGAAGCATAGCAAACGGCTTCCTGGCCGAAGAGTGCATCTCTTTCTGCTCGAACTTTCTACAAACCGAGACCCCTCTTGGTATGCCATTTCAACAAGCACCTCGGGAGGCTCGCTGGATGGGGTCACCGCGAGGGTCGACGTGCAAAGCATGTCGACATGGAGGGCCGAACCAAGGACTTTGAAAGAGCAAACCTGGTCGCGCTGCAACACTTGCAGGTGGTTGATCCATACATACATGAGCACAAAGAGTTTATCAAGAAGAATTACGCTGATCAGGGGCGCCAGGTCCCGAGGGAGGAAGATGTTATCAAGGAGCACAACTCCGGTTTCACGCGGTGGTTTAGGGAGAAGGTCATAGCTAATCCACCGCAGGGCGAGTACTCGGAGGAAGATAAACTCATATTCTCATTGTCACAGGGCGCCTCGCACAACCTCATGACCTATCAGGCTTACGATATCAACGGATACACGTTCTACACAGAGGAAAAAGACAATAACTGCGATTACCAGAACTCGGGGGTAACAGGGATATTCTACATCGGCGACATCCCGGAAAGATACTACGGAAGGATCGAGGAGATTTGGGAGCTTGACTATGTTACGGAGAAGGTGCCGATGTTCCGTGTCAGGTGGGCCAAGAGCGTCGAGAAAGAAGACCGGTATTTCACCACGATGGTTATACCGTCAAAGACCACCAGCGCGAACACACCCGCAAGAAATGAGCCTTGGGTTTTGGCTAGCAAAGTCGACCAATGCTGGTACATTAAAGACCCGTCAAAGCCTAGCCGGGTTGTCGTCAGGAGAGGCAAAAGGAACATTATCGGAATGGACGGAGTCGCCAACGAGCAAGACTTTGACCAGAACGGCGACCCAAAGATAGAAGACGGGTATGGCAACCAAACACCGTACACCACAACCCTACCTAAGAAAGGACTTCCGTTCAAGAGAAGTAGTGAAGACGTCCCGGACCTAACCTATGCAGCCGCGACAAAGAAGGGCAAGAAGACGACCATTGTCAAGAAACGCTAGCGCGCTCCGACCATTGTCAAGAACCGTCGTGTGTGTGGCCTACTATTATGTATCAAAACATTCTTAATTTCCATTATGTGTGTGTTATAATAATATTGCATTGATAATATTATGTATCGACAAGACACATTCATTGAGAATACTCACTTTTGTTGTTTTAGCAATATTTGAATATTTAAAATATTTGTAGTATATTTTATAGTTCATATTGTGTTTGGACAATGCTTTTACATGAAAATGGCCATTAAAAAAATTCCAAAAAATTGTTAACCTTAGGATTCGAACCTGGGTGGCCAGCAGTGAAATAGGACAAGGCATGTACTACCACTAGGCTGCTGTGTGTTTGTTGATAGAAACCTGCGCACTGCCTTATTTATCTAGGATTGCATATTATGCGAGGCGCATTTAGCCCAGATGCGCCTCGCGTAATATTATACGAGGCGCACTTTGCGATATGCGCCTCACATAACCGGCACACATCGATCAAGTCAAACAGCGCTAGTACTACATCGATCAAGTCACACAGCCCAGATAGATCGAAGCCGTCGCCGCCGTGGAGGAGCCCGACGCCGCCCCGTGGAGGAGGATCCCGACGCCGCCATCCCCGTGAAGGAGGAGCTCGCCGCCGCCCCGTGGAGGAGGAGCCCGACGCCGCCGTCCCCGTGAAGGAGGAGCTCGCCGCCGCCCCATGGAGGAGGAACCCGATGCCGCCGTCCTCGTGAAGGAGGAGCCCGATGCCGCCGCCCCGTGAAGGAGGGCAGCTCCTCCGGCTTTGGCAATCCCTCTCTCCGGTGAGTCCTCGCCCCCCACCCACCCACGCCTCTTCCCCTCTCCTCCCCTTCTAGGGTTTCTCAGCCGCTGCCGGCGTTCACCTCCGCCCTCCGGCGCGGTTCTTTCCCCGTGCCGTCGGCCGAGGTGTGAGCTTCTTCCCCGCCAGCAGTGGAGGCCGCTGCCGGCGTCCACCTCCGCCCTCCGGTGCGGTTCCTCTGCTTGCTTTTCCTCCGCCCTCCGGTGTGGTTCCTCTGCTTCCTCAGGAGCTTGTTCATGGATGCATGAATCGATTCTGAGTTCTTCTGTTTGTTCTATATTTAATGCATAAAAATTTCAGATCAGTTTGACTAATTTTCTTGCCCAAGGTTGGACTATAGGAATTGTTGTAGCTATAATTCAGTCGATTCTAGTTTATAGAAATATTGGAACAACCTAGTTTCCAGCGACTTCCATTTTGACAGGTGTAATCTGGATTAATGTTTCTTTCAAGTATCTGTTAGAAAACATACACATGGCTCCTGGTAACTGTACTATTTTCTCTGATTTGGTGATCAGTAGTGCTTTCACATCTTTGAAGTCATGCTTGCCATCTGTATTATTGTACTACTAGCTTAGAGAGTTAAGTCTATTTTAATATTGAGTCAACTAAGTAGATTTAACTGTGCATAGATGCAATATGGGTCATGTGTAGCCCACAATCTGTTGGAGACTAGTATTAACAAGCAAGCCTTGTCATAATCCAAAAGCTAGCAACGACATGAGTGTAAAACCATGAAGATATATCTGTATGGAGAGTGATATTTTTAGTGCAACTGGAACTCATGGATGTAAATATGTGATCTTCCTGAAGAGATAGAAAATGTGCTAGGCCTGCTAGAGCAATACAATATGTACATTTCGAGATTTCAATAAACCAGCTCTGTCACATCTTACTGCAACATCATGCAGATAAAATGGTTATTTACTCATCTTTTGAGAAGTGTAACGGTATTTAGCACCTGGTGTTGGAGGATTTCAGTATTTGAAGAGAACCTTTTCTGATACACCTGTTGTTCTAATGCCGCTTGTATGTGTAATTAAGAACACCTAGATCCAATCTGGCATCATGAGATTTTTTCAGGTAAAAAGTAAATACTCTGGTAAGAACATACTAAATCACAGCGAGAATAAAACAATCACTGAAAGAGGAGTTGGCCTCACCACATAGCTTTATATGTTAGAAAATACATGTGTGGCTGGTGGTAGTTGTACTATACTATCTCTGATTTGGTGGTCAGTAGTATTCCCAGATCTCTAAATCATGCTAGCATTTGAACTGTTATGACTAAAAATCTGTTGGTTCTAGCTCGTGAAATTATTGTCTATAGTGAACCAGACTTAATCAGGTTAATCTGTGTATGTATGGGTTGGTGCCTCTGTGTATACAGGGTTAATTTGTGTATACAGGGTTGGTGCCTCTATGTATGTATGGCCTGGAGCATGATATATATATATGGTGTTTGTGTATGCTGGCAGCAAAATGGCTGTGATGATGGCAGTTGATCCTTTTTGTGCAGGTTTTTCTTTTTGAGTTGCCAATGTTTCGCCGGAATGTTGATTCATTTCCGTTCCGGCGAATTTCTGGCACTCCTAGACATAGAAAATTAGCAAAGTTCATGCCAAAATTTTCTGTGAATTTTTGTGCTTATTAGTTTCATTTATTTGTGTGTTTAGAAATGTCGGATCCGGGCCCTTCTAGCCAGAAGCCCTTTTGGGAGCAGCAGGCGGAGATGGAATCCCTAGAGGCCCCGGAATTTGTTCCGCGGGATGACGAGATGGAGGAGGACGAGGATACCTCGTCGGGCAATGAGGAGATGGGGGACGCCGATGGCGACGCCACTACCACTGATGGCGGCGGTGAAGCTACTACAGATGGTGGTAGCGCATCAAAGAAGTCTCGGAAGGATCGGACCCCGATCGTGGTCGACCTCAAAAGGTCCATCATCACAAGCGTGAGCCCTAAAGGTGCGCCTTTGGAGCCAGAAGAATTTGTTGGGGGTTACTCTAACCAGCTCGCGGCAATCCTCCGGAACACCGTCACGATCAACATGGAGAACCTGAAGGCCAAAGAGAACAAGGGTTTCCACATCCAGCTTTTCCGGAAGCTGCACGCAAGATACACGTTCCCGGGTGATGAGGAAAACAAGTATAATAATGACAATCTCAAAGGGAATCCGGTGAACAAGTATGCCCTCGGGAGGATGACCAAGGCCTTGTCAAATTGGAAGGCTCGGGTGAAGAATCTGATTTTCGAGGAGAAGCTAAGTTATCCAGAGCTCGTCAAGAACGAGCCTCTGGTCAAGGAAGAAGACTACAATGTGTTCAAGGCCAGATGTAACTCCGCCTTGGGCAAGGCCAGGACTGAGAAGGGCAAGAATATGAGATCCCGAAACATTGGTACCCACCATCTCGGCTCCGGCGGTTATAGAGCCGCGAGGCCCAAATGGGATAAGGAGGACACCGACGCTCCTGCAAAGGGGTTGACACGTCCCTTTGGCGACATAAAGGAGGAGCAGGCAAAGAACTTCGTCAGGGCCCGGTTTGCCCCGCCGAAAGGGGGTTCTGATTATTCTTCGGAGCCCGCCGGCCCCTTTGCTCCGAGGGTGAAGGACTTCATGCAAAAATATGTAAGTAGTTTGCATGCAAGTCGATTAATTGCATTCATGATTAATCAATGAAGTCCAGTTTTCTGATCAAATGCTTCACGTTCCTTGTGCGTAAGATGAGGAGTGTAGGAGCTCCTCATCCCAGGGGTCAGCGCCACCGCCTGTCGCCAAGTGGGACACCACTTTTAATAGGGCGCTGAACCGGACCAAGAGTGTCGATCCCCTGGCGGCCCCGCCGGCTGGTCGTGTGGTCGGCTTTGGCGGCATATCATGGTCCGAGTACTATGGCACCCCGGAGCGGAAGGGCAAGAAGGCCGAAAGCGCCGAGGTAAAACTCCTAAGGGAACAGGTGGAAGCCTTTCCAAATATAGTCCAAGATGTCGTGAACAAGGCTGTGTCGGCTGCCGAGACAAAGTTCCAAGAACAAGTCCAGACACAAGTCCAGTCACAAGTCCATTCACAAGTGAACGAGAAGCTCAACACCATCCTTCCCGTCTACATGGAAAAGTACAACAAGTGGCAGAAGGGTGGTAAACGGGGGCCGCCACCGGTTCCCAACCTCAACAGCGCCCAATCGGACAATGTGGCGCGGCCGGAGGCGTTGGTGACTCCTCCAGCAGGGCCGGTGGTGGTGGAGACTCCTCTAGCTCCGGAGCTTAACTTGCCCACTGCGGCGAAGGCGCCGGCCCGCACCACCGTGCCATCAGGCAGCCACTCCGCCACTTGCGTGGTCAAGCCTGTCGGTGTCGGTGCCTCGACATTGGCCGAGTTTGACGCCCTCAAGGTAACTAACTAATTAAAGCGAGAGTTGGGAGGCTCAACCACATCGATGACTTGATCTATGTTTTTCTAACGCTTGGCCTACATGTCGATCTTTCGCAGGGAGACACTCCTTGCACTCTAATGCACTGGGTGGGCGGCCAGTTGATGGATGTTGCCAAGGGTACTATTGTTCAACCAGAGAACCGCAAAATGCACAATGTCACAATGCCACCTGACATGATGAGGGTCAAATACAGTATGGTGCTTCCGGGCTACGAGCAAGTGGAACCTCCCTCTCAACCTCAAGGATGGGATGATGAGGACACGGCAGCGGTCCTCAATACCGGCTTCGGCTACTTGTACCTATGGCCGAAGAGCCAGATCCGTTTGGGGACAGAGGACCAGCTCAACATCACCCTAGAGGCAGCACAACCAGCACATGATGAAGACTTCGAGATGGGAGACTTGGACAACATGGCACAGAATCCCGATGATGATGAAGAAATTGACCCGAACTATGGTGACTAGTTTGTTAACACAAGGTTTTCTGATTTGTATGAGCCGGGACCATCAGGCACACATCAAGTTGCCGAGACCCAACCAGCACCAGCGAAACCCCCTTGCAAGGTGCGTCTCTTCCCAACTATTCAGGAGACGCTGCCACCTGTCCCCTTCACCGAGCCTCCAAGGCCAGTAGTTCCTTTGATCAGCCCCGGCACCCTCCATAAGACGGTCGGTGAGGTGAACGCAGTGGCCGAAGCCGTAAAGAGCAAGAAGGGTCGCAAAAGGAAGCCTAAGGGTGATCGGGGCCAGGATCGAAATCCTCTTTTCCGGGACGACGCTGTGGGGCAAGCCAGGAATCAGCAGCACGTGGCAGGTGTACCGATGATGTGTAAATCGATGCTCGAGGTCGCACGCTCGCATATGCGTAGTATTCATTATGGATGTCTCACAATTGAGCAGTGCCGCATTCGCGACAACGATCAGTCGTACCTCATTTTCAAGGCTAAGGTGCCTTCTCATATGCCGTGCTTCGTCACTGTACCCCCCGGGGATATCTTCTACATGCGGCATACCGACCTGTTTGACATGTTGAACGGGTTTCGACTGCACAATACCCTGGTCCGGCTGTTCTCCCTCAATATGGCCATGGAGATCACCAGAGACAAGATCCCGGGCATCCAGATAGTGGATCCTTACTTCATGCATGACGCCGTCCTGAAAGATGCTGAGGCCATAGATCTGGCGACCGACTACCTCTCAAACTTCCTGCAAACATACTCGGACAAGGATGTGATTCTCCTTCCCTACCATCCCATCACGGAGGATGATCGGATAGGCTGTGTGCTCATAAGCTTGAATTTGAAACACTCAACAGCCTTGTACCTCGACTCAAACAGTGCGATCCAAAAAAACTACACCAATATCAAGAAAATTCTTGATGGCGCTCTCACCGGCTACGTCGCAGCGGGAGGCGTCAAACCGGCAAGGCCACATGTAAATTTCGGCGCGCACGTGTTCCGCCACACGACGAAGTTTGCCTGCGTCAAGCAGCCGCCTGGCAGTGGGAAGGATACCTTCTACGCCATTTACCACATGAAGGCGTTCTTCAATGACATGGAGACCAAAACGCTGCCATCTGACCTCGTGAAGTGGGCTGAAAAGCTTGCATGCATACAGGCTCGCAACCTCAGGCAACACTTCTTCAACATCCAGGAGGAGATCGCGACAATCGTGTACCAGGGAGTCATAAAAACCGGAGGCACCTTCCACGGTGGCTATACACCGTCCAACAGGGAGATAGACGAACGCTTAGCGCAGCAGGGTGACGGCAGGATGTTCACGCAAATGGCGAAAACTCGGTCGGGCTTCATCAATGCCCCCCCAAAGCCGATTCAAGAGCCGAAGAAGACTTCATGATTGCATTGCCTGGGTACCTAGCTGTTAGTTCTGAACTCGTGTTGTAACCTCTTATCACTATGTTAAACTTGCCTAGCAAAACCTCTAGAATATGTTTCGTCAACCGTTGAACTTGATTGTGAGAGACACTAGCTAGTTATTTGTGTTACGAACTATTTTAAGTGCTTGTTGCTTTTCATTTCTCATTGCTTTCCTACTTTCTTGTGGTTTGCTTTCTTTGTCTTTCTTCGAAATGCCGATGATTAGAACGTGTTGTGGTGTCACGTGTATGACTATGCCGCTGTTCGATCTTGTGTGCCAAGTAGACTAGTAATTTGGGCATATACTCTACTTGCCGCACAAGATCAAACAGCGAGCATTGTTATTTCCGTGCCCAATCTAAGTATGAGGCACTAATCCATGTCATTCTTGGTTTGCTTTTTTTTGTCTTTCTTTGAAATGCCGATGATTAGAACGTGATTTCTTACATTTTGTTGCACCCATATATATATATATGCATGATTCTATCTTGTGAACTGCTAGCTATTGCTTTCCACTGACATAAGTAATATCATCTTTATTATGTGTAGGAGATGCCGAGGTGTTATGTCGTGTACGTCGGTCGGGTTCCAGATGTGTACGAGGAGTGGAAAGACTGCCAGAAGCAAGTGAACAACTTCTCGTGCAACAGCTACCAAGGCTATGAGAGTAGAGAGGTGGCGGAAGAGAAGTGGAGGAGGCATGGAAGGAAGAAGTGGAGGAACTTCCTCGTGATCACCACCTTGTTGCTCTTCATTGTAGGTTATGTGTTCTACTTCATCTAGGTAGAGCTACGTCGTTGGAGTTGTAATGTGATTGTGAACTTGTACTCGAAGGTGTAATGTGATTGTGAACTTGTACTCGGAGGTGTGAACTTGTGGCACAAACACTTGATGTATGAATTTGTATGTCATGATTGATGTGTAATGTATTGTATTCATGTTGGTTCTATTATGTTTTGGCAAATTGCAAGTTTCTGAAAAATTCTGTGCTCTTTATACTGTATTCTGGACTATATTGTATATTTGAATATTTGTATATTATTATTTATAGTGGTCTGTAAAACTTGAATTTCGAAAATATTACCGGAGGCGCATATAGGATACTATAGGAGGCGCATATACTATAAATATCCGAGGCGCATTGTAAAAAATATGCGAGGCGCATATGATATGCGCCTCCTATACTTCACATATGTGAGGCGCATATCGATATGTGCCTCGCATAATAATATGCGAGGCGCATATCGATTATTATGTGAGGCGCATATCGATATGCGCGTCGCATATGTGAAGTATAGGAGGCGCATATCATATGCGCCTCGCATAAGAAATACCCGAGGCTTGAAGCTAGAGGCGCATGTGATATGCACCTCGGATAGGCTTTTTGGTGCGCCTCGCATAGGCTTTTCTCTAGTAGTGGGTGGGCCATCACCATCGTACCTGGCGAGATCCCTTTCCCACCGGTTAGCGAAGAAGGCATTCCAGGTGTCGTAGTTGTCGGGATTCCACTGGGGATCCATCCGATGCTTCGGCGTGAGCTCGTGGTAGAAGTGGTTCGTAATGGCCGCATGTCGGGCGGAGCCTTGAGGCACGGGAGGGACAGGAACACCCCCAGCGCTCAGCATCCAGCCGGTGGGCGGCCGGTAGCCTGGTGGGCAAGGGTAGCTTGAGGCGCACAGCGCCTCCATCTCCTCGTGGGTCAGAATGACCCAGTAGGCGCTGTCCATTTCCGTGAGAGAGGAAGATGTGGATGTGTGCATAACCATGGTGCGGTTGTCTTATATATAGATGGAAAGGGCGGGAAAACATGGCAGGATGTGGTAGGAAATGGCGGGAAATATCTTTAGTCCCTGTCAGTGGCTACAACCGGGACTAAAAGCTCGGTTCAGAGAAAAGGGCAAAAAAACTTGGCGAGAAGCGAAGAGAAATGGCAAGAAAAATCTTTAGTCCCTGTTAGTGGATACAACCAGGACTAAAGCATATTCAGAAAAAGGATTTGGATTAATTATTCAAATTCAAGAATTTTCATGTTGAAAGTTTAGTGAGATTCAAAAATATGTAAAAAATAATAGTTAATGCATTTTAAATTGATAATGGAAAAAATGGTCAATAATTTGACTATTTAAAATAATTATTTGATAAAACAGAAAATGGATTTGGATTAATTATTCAAATTCAAGAACTTTTCATGTTGAAAGTTTATTGAGATTCAAAAATGAAAAAATAATAGTTAATGCATTTTTAAATTGATAATGGAAAATGGTTAATAATTTGACTATTTAAATAATTATTTGATAAAACATAAAATGGATTTGGATTAATTACTCAAATTCAAGAACTTTTCATGTTGAAAGTTTTGTCAAATTCAAAAGTATGCAAAAAATAATAGTTAATGCATTTTTAAATTGATAATGGCAAAATGGTTAATAATTTGACTATTTAAATAATTATTTGATAAAACAGAAAATGGATTTGGATTAATTATTCAAATTCAAGAACTTTTCAGGTTGAAAGTTTTGTCAAATTCAAAAATATGCAAAAAAAATAGTTAATGCATTTTTAAATTGATAATGGCAAAATGGTTAATAATTTGACTATTTAAATAATTATTTGACAAAACAGAAAATTTGAAAAAAAAACACAGCGCGCTACCCCAACGCGCGTAAATTTGGGCCTTTAGTCCCGGCCGTGTTTACCAGCCAGGACTAAAGGTCTGGCCCCAGCGCGCGAAAATGAAACATCCCCCCTCTAGTCCCGGTGCGTGGCACCAGCCGGGACTAGGGACCCCCCCTTTAGTCCCGGCTGGTGCCACAGACCGGGACTAGAGGGGGGTATAAAACGAGGCCTTCTCCCCCGGTGCGTTCACGCACCGGGAGAAGTGGAGCCAGTAGACACCGACGACGTCGCCAGGCTGCCCCCGCGAGAACCGCCGGAGACTCCCTCTCTCCACCAGCCTGCCGGCCACCGCCGAGCCCGCCGCGCCCGCTCCCTTGCCCTTGCCCCCCCCCCCCAAGCTCGATCGGCCGCGGGCGCCACCGCTGCCACTCCGACGAAGCAGCGCCGCCACTCTGAGTGAGGCTGCCCGCGCCGCCACCTCCCGCGCCCGCGCCTGCCGCCAGCGCCACTGCCGGTGAGTTAGGGTTAGGTTAGTATTAGGATTATATTAGTTAGGATTAGTTCACACAAAAAAGGATTATTGTTAGGATTTTTAATTTAATTAGGATTAGTTTATTTAGTGTAATGTATATAGTGTGTATTTATGTATATAGTGTATTTAGTTTATTTTTAATTATAATTAGGATTAGTATTTTATAGTGTATTTATGTACCCGCGCCGCCACCGCACCTCCGGGTTTAGGGTTTAGGGTGGTGACCGGAGTTATGGTTAGGGTGGTGGTTCTCGCGGGAAGCCGCTTAGTCGCCCGCCTCTCCCGCGGCCACCATCACCGGCCATCGCCACCGCACCTCCAGGTTTAGGGTTTAGGGGTGGTGACTGGAGTTAGGGTTAGGGTGGTGGTTCTCACGGGAAGCCGCTTAGTCGCCCGCCTCTCCGCGGCCACCATCACCCGGCCACCGCCACCGCACCTCCGGGTTTAGGGTTTAGGGGTGGTGACCGGAGTTAGGGTTAGGGTGGTGGTTCTCGCGGGAAGCCGCTTAGTCGCCCGCCTCTCCCGCGGCCACCATCACCGGCCACCACCACCGCACCTCTGGGTATAGGGTTTAGGTTTTATTTTGTTAAGTTCAAATAAATATTGTGTGCATTTTGCAGGAACTATGGATCCACCTAGTCCAGTCCGCAGAGACCTAGATTCGGAACACTTGCTCGAGGATATGATTCATGATGGCGATGAGGGATCTCCCTCGAGGTATCTGAACTCATCCGGTGAGGGAGAGGAGACCAACAGACAAGAGGAAGAAGCCCATGGACGCGTAACGCAGACCGATGAGGTATATATATGATGTCCGATGATTGTCACTAGATGTACCTAGTTGTATATATATTATGTTGACGAATGTTTCTTCTCTTTAAGCCTCTACATCGAGCAAGAAAACCAAGCATGGCTCATCCAAAAAGTTGCCCCAGGGTACTATTTATGAAATTATAGAGGTTTCAGGAGACGGCGAACCATTGGAACCAAAGAAAAGAAAACAACTATTTGTATAACAATGCGGAGTTGTTGCTAGAGATCGCACCCCGGTCACTGTTCGGGAGTGGAATAAGCCCAAAGAGGCGGAATGGAGTGATGTGTATATCGACGATAGGTTCAAAGAGGAACTTTTTACTGACCTAATGGCACATTTCAAGCTGCCAGAATGTGACACTGAGGACGAGACGGATGAAATGAGAAAGAAAGTCAAGTAGTTTGCATTGAAGAAGATGGCCGAACTATTCAAGAACTGGAAGAAGTCATTATGGCAACAGTATCAGAAGGACAAGAAAACCCCATTATTCTAAGGCTATCTAGCGAAGCAGCAGCCGTACTAGGATGCATTTCTGCTGTATAGGAGGTCAGGAGTTGCAGAGGAAAAGTCAGAAAAAACAAGATAAATGCTGCGAAGAAGAAATATCACCATAACATGGGGCCAGGGGGCTACGCGGCTGTCATGCCTAAGTGGGATGCAAAAGAGAAAGAGCTTCATGATAAAGGGATCGTTAAGGGGTTCGTAGCATGGAAAACAAAAAAATTCTACCGCATGCAAACAAACAAGCCAAGATCTATCTACTAGATTGTAGCAACGAGTCGATAGAGGAACTCACCCTCGAAGATTCCAAAGCGGTTAACGAGAGCAGATTCTCATGGGTGATGTAGTCGTACTCTTGCCGATCTCAAGATCGTGTAGACGATCCTTCCGGCGCTGTGTTCCGGCAGCGCTTCCGCAGTCAGTCACACGTTCGGTACTCGATGAAGACCTTCCTCTCCCTTATTCCAGCAGGCAGCGGAGGTTGTATCACTCTCCTCGTGATTCCGGCAGCACGACGGCGTGGTGTCGGAAGTAGAGGGGAGATCCCGCAGGGCTTCGCCTTAAGCCGGAGCGAGTATGGTGGAGCAAGAGAGGTGCCTTTGGCGATCTAGGGTTTAGAAACACCAAGGGGAAGCTTGTCCGGCGGCTAGGGCTTGGGAAGCCCCAACTCGGCGAGTTGGGAGGATCCCTAGGCGGCGGCGGCTTGGAGGTGGCCGGTGACTTGGAGGCTAGGGTTTTGGGTGTGTTGGGTGTAGGGAAGAGGGGCAGCCCTACCCCTCCTTATATAGGTGGGAGGGCACGGCTTGGGAGGAGGTAGTCCTCCCCCAAGTCGGCCTCCTTGGCCGGCGGGTGGAGGGAGAGAAACTTCTCCCCAAGTAGGTTTCCTACTCTCCCTCCACCAAGCAAACTTGCCGTTTGACTTTTTGAAATTGGCGTTTGACTTTTAAACTAGGATTTGATTTCTCCCTATATTTTGCCCAGCCAAGTGACCTAGTACATGATGCAACCATTCCATATTGTTATGACACATTCATGTACCCTTCCCCTCCGGAGTGCCGGACCTTCCGGACCCTTCTAGAACATTCCCGATGAAAACACCGGAATCATTCCCCAACTCCGAAACAGGACTTTCCTTATATGAATCTTATTCTCCGGACCATTCTGGATCTCCTCGTGATATCCCGGATCCCATCCGAGACTCCTAACAACATTCGGTCTCTTTCTCATCATTCCATAACTACTCAACAACATCGAATCTGTGGGGGAGGTGACCCCGGATAAGGTCAAGACAGGGGAAGACAAGAGGAGTCTCCCTTGTCATATGCCGAGTTACTGTTTATGTCGGCCGAGTCATGTAAGAGTCGGCCGAGCTAAGCAAGGCCATGACATGTACATAAGGATAAACACCTTATCCGGCCGACATATGAGTTAAGTCGGCCGAGTAAGTCTGACTAACTTGAATACAGGTGAAGGCCGAGCCGAGGTATGCGAGACAAGGCCGAGTAACACGAAGCTTGCAGGAGAAGGAGGTACCTATAGTCAAACCCTAGTCGCTAGCTAGGGAGAATCTGAACAGATCCAAGCACAAAGGACAAGGATCAGGGCAGCAGAAGGGCAGAAGAAGGTCACGGAGGTGACAGTCGTGGAGCCCGAGGCGCGCAAGTGGGGCTCTCTAGAACATTGCCGTCGTTAGAAGGGGGACACGGAAAGAGAGTCGCCGAGTTACCATATTGGGACAACCATATTCCTCGAATATTCTTGCCACGTCAGCCCTAGGAGGAACCAAGGCACCCCTTTATAAGGGGAGAAGCGGGCTCCTGAGAAGGGATCGATTCATTCTACGCCGTAAGGCTCGTGTAGTAGTATTCTTCTTCCTGCTAACAGCTCAAGGAGCACTTGTAGTTCTTGTAAGGAGAAAGAAAGATCTTTATGTTAGTCATTTGAGTGTAGAAATCACTGCATCTTCCCTCCCCGGATCCCTCTAGCATCCATTGGCCCCATACTTTAGCCTACCCATGGCATCTGTCGTGCCACCACCACGACAGAATCCTTAAGTGTGTCTCCCTACGGTCCGTGAATTATGCGGACATGATCGAGACACTTCTCCGATCAATAACCAATAGAGGAATCTGGAAATTCATATGGCTCCCACATATTTCTATGATTACTTTGCGATCGAATGAACCACTTACATACGATACCAATTTCCCTTTGTCTCACGATAGTTTACTTATCCGAGGTTTTGATCGTCGGTATCTATGCATCCCTATTTCAACCTCGTTACCGACAAGTACTCTTTTCTCGTTCATGTGGTATGTGATCCCTTGTGAGCCAGTCACATGCTTGCAAGCTAATTGGATGACATTCCACCGAGAGGGCCCAGAGTATATCTATTTGTCATATGGATGGACAAATCCCACTCTTGATCCATGTGTCTCAACCCATACTTTCCGAACACTCAATGCCATCTTTATAGCCAACCAGTTATGGTGTGGTGTTTGATGTCATCAAAGCATCCTTCCGGTGATGGTGATAAGCATGATCTCATGGTCGAAGGAATTAGGTTACTATGTATCAGAAAGCTTATAGCAATTGAACTATTAAAATGACTTGATCTTTATGCTACACTTATCTATAGGAGTATGTCCATCATATCATTCTCCTAATGATATGACCTTATTATTAACAACATCTCAAATTTTCATGATCAAGAAACCATGATCATCTATTAATCAACAAGCTAGTATTATAAAGAGGCTTTACTAGGGACTCTAATTTAGTTTACAAATCACACAAGTATTAATGTTTCTGGTTAATACTGTTATAGCATGAATGTAAACATTTATCATAAACACAAAGATATAATAATAACTTCATTTATTATTGCCTCTAGGGCATATCTCCAACAGTCTCCCACTTGCACTAGAGTCAACTAATCTAGATTACATGATAATATACCGAACACCCATGGCAGTTTGGTGTTGGTCATGTTTTGCCCTCGGGAGAGGTTTAGTCAACGGATCCGCCATATTCAGATATGTGTGTACTTTGCAAATATTTATGTCACCATCTTGGACATGTTCTCGAATAGCGTGAAAACGTAGCTTGATGTGCTTCAGCTTCTTGTGTGACCTTGGTTCTTGCGCATTGGCTATGGCGCCCATGTTATCACAGTAGATAGACATTGGGTCCAGCGCACTTGAAACCACACCGAGCTCTGTAATGAACTCCTTCATCCATATCGCTTCTTGTGAAGCCTCCGAAGCAGCTATGTATTCCGATTCAGTTGAAGATCTCGCCACAACGCTTTGCTTTGCACTCCTCCAGCTAACTGCTGCACCATTCAAAGTAAATACGTATCCAGATTGAGATTTAGAATCATCCGGATCGGTGTTCCAACTAGCATCGGTGTAACCATTAACAACGAGCTGTTCATCACCTCCATAAGAAAAAACCATATCCTTAGTTCTTCTCAAGTACTTAAGGATGTTTCTAACCGCTGTCCAATGATCCACTCCTGGATCACTTTGATATCTGCTAGTCAAACTAACAGCATATGCAATGTCGGGTCTAGTACATAGCATGGCATACATTAGAGATCCTATGGCTGAGGCATAGGGAGTCTTACTCATCCTTTCTCTATCTTCTGCCGTTGCAGGACTTTGAGTTTTACTCAAGGTCGTATTGGGAAACATGGGCAAGAATCCTTTCTTGCTATCTTCCATTCCAAACCTCTTTAGAACTTTGTCCAAATATGTACTTTGTGAAAATGAAATTAGGCGTCTCGATCTATCTCTATAAATCTTTATGCCTAATATATAAGCTGCTTCGCCAAGATCTTTCATTGAAAAACTATTATTCAAATATTCCTTGACACTATTAAGAAGCTCTACATCATTCCCAATCAACAATATGTCATCTACATATAGTATTAAGAATGCTACATACCCACTCACTTTCTTATAAATACAAGCTTCTCCATAAGTTTGTATAAAACCAAAACTTTTGATTACTTTATCAAAACGTTGATTCCAACTTCGGGATGCTTGCTTCAATCCATATATGGACCGTTGAAGTTTGCATACCTTGTTAGCATCTTTAGGATCGACAAAACCTTTGGGTTGCATCATATACAACTCTTCATCAATGTCTCCATTAAGGAATGTTGTTTTGACATCCATCTGCCATATCTCATAATCATAATATGCAGCGATTGCTAACATAATCCTCACAGACATTAGCTTCGCTACTGGTGAGAAAGTCTCATCGTATTCAACTCCTTGAATTTGTCGAAACCCTTTTGCGACAAGTGGAGCTTTATAGACAGTAACATTACCATCAGCATCTGTTTTCTTCTTGAAAATCCATTTGTTCTCGACGGCCTTCCGGCCATCCGGTAAGTCCACCAAAGTCCATACTTGGTTTTCGTACATGGATCCAATCTCGGATTTCATGGCTTCTTCCCATTTATTGGAATCTGGGCTCATCATCGCTTCCTCATATGTCGCAGGGTCATCGGTGTTGTCCACCAACATGACACTCATAACGGGATCATACCAATCAGGAGTGGTACGAGTTCTCGTTGACCTGCGAGGTTCTGTAGCAACTTCAACCGAAGTTTCATGATCATCATCATTAGCTTCCTCTCTTATTGGTGTAGGCGCCGCAGGAACTACTTCCGGTGCTGCGCTACTCGCAAATTCGAGAGAAGGTTCAACAACCTCGTCGAGTTCTACTTTCCTTCCAGTCACTTCTTTCGAGAGAAATTCCTTCTCTAGAAAGGATCCATTCTTAGCAACGAAGATTTTTTCCTCCGATCTATGATAGAAGGTATACCCAATAGTTTCCTTCGGGTATCCTATGAAGACGCATTTTTCCTCTTTGGGTTCAAGCTTGTCCGGATGTAACTTCTTTACATAGGCTTCGCAACCCCAAACTTTAAGGAACGACAATTTAGGTTTCTTCCCAAACCATAATTCATACGGTATCATTTCAACGGATTTAGATGGTGCCCTATTTAAAGTGAATGCGGCTGTTTCTAATGCATAACCCCAAAACGATAGCGGTAAATCTGTAGTGACATCATAGAACAAACCATATCTAAGAGAGTTCGATTACGACGTTCGGACACACTATTACGCTGTGGTGTTCCTGGCGGTGTCAATTGTGAAAGTATTCCGCATTTCTTCAAATGCTCGCCAAACTCGTAACTTAGATATTCACCTCCACGATCAGATCGTAGAAATTAGTCTTCTTGTTACGTTGATTCTCTACCTCACTTTGAAATTCCTTAAACTTCTCGAAAGTTTCGAACTTATGTTTCATGAAATAGATATACCCATATCTACTCAAGTCATCCGTGAAGGTAAGAACATAACGATAACCACCGCGCGATGCTACACTCATTGGACCACACACATCGGTATGTATGATTTCCAACAAGTCCGTAGCTCGCTCCATCATAACAGAAAATGGAGTCTTAGTCATTTTACCCATCAGACATGCTTCGCATCTTTCAAGTGATTCGAAATCAAGTGATTCGAGAAGTCCGTCAGAATGGAGTTTCTTCATACGCTTCACTCCAATGTGACCAAGATGACAGTGCCACATATAGTTCGAGTTATCGCTCAATTTCAAACGTTTAGCTTCAATGTTATTAATATGTGTATTTCCACTATCGAGATTCAATAAGAATAGACCATCTATCAAAGGTGCATGTGCATAAAACATATTACTCCTATAAATCGAACAACCATTATTCTCGGACTTAAACAAGTAACCGTCTCGCAATAAACATGATCCCGATATAATGTTCATGCTCAACCCAGGCACCAAATAACAATTATTTAAATATAAAACTAATCCCGATGGTAGATGAAGAGGTAGCGTGCTGACCGCGATCACATCAACCTTTGATCCATTTCCAACGCGCATCGTCACCTCGTTCTTCGCTATCTTCCGTTTATTCTGCAGCACCTGTTTCGAGTTACAAATATGAGCAACCGAACCAGTATCAAATACCCAAGCACTACTACGAGTACTAGTGAGATACACATCAATAACATGTATACCGGATATACCTTTCTTCTTGATGTTGTCGTTCTTCAAATCCGCCAAGTACTTTGGGCAATTCTGCTTCCAGTGACCCTCTCCCTTGCAGTAAAAGCACTCAGTATCAGGCTTAGGCCCAGCCTTGGTCTTCTTCGTCGGTGCGGCAACTTTCTTACCACCATTCTTGAAGTTTCCCTTTTGCTTAGACTTGCCTTTCTTGAATTTGGTGGTCTTATTGACCAACAACACTTGATTCTCTTTCTTTATCTCAACTTCTGCAGATTTCAACATGGAGAAGAGTTCTGGCAACGTCTTGTTCATGATTTGCATATTGTAGTTCATCACAAAGTTCTTGTAACTTGGTGGTAGTGATTGGAGGACACGGTAAATCCCCAAAGCATTAGGAATCACTATACCCAAACTTTGGAGTTTGTTTGCGTGCCCAGACATCTTAAGCACATGCTCACTGACGGAGCTGCCCTCTTCCATCTTGTAGTTAAAGAACTTTTCAGAAGCCTCATAACTCTCAACTGCCGCGTGAGCCTCAAATATCAATTTGAGTTCACGGACAATATCATGTGGGTCATGGTTCTAAAACCTTTTCTGAAGCTCCGATTCCAAACCATACAAGATAGCACACTGAACTGTGGAGTACTGATTCTTCCGAGTGAGTTAAACATTCTTTACTTCATCGGTAGCATCAGCTACAGGCGGGTCACCCAGCGGTGCATCCAGCACATAGGTCAAATTACCAGCATTGAGGATAATCCTAAAATTGCGGAACCAATCCGCGAAGTTACTTCCATTGTTTTTCAACTTTTCTTTCTCTAAGAACGCATTAAAATTGATGGTAGGGGCCGCCATTGATCTACAACATATTTGCAATAGTTTAGACTAAGTTTATGACAAATTGAGTTCTAATTAATAATTAAATTAATCTAGGGCAACTCCCACTCAAAACAATATCCCTCACATTGTTTTAGTGATCACACGGACCAAATCCACCACATCAAAACCGATCATCACGAGAGTTGATGTAGCTTTAATGGCGAACAATCAACATGTTCATCATATCTACTATATGACTCATGCTTTACCTTTCGGTGATCCTTGTTCCGAGACCATGTCTGTACATGCTAGGCTCATAAAGATCAAACCTTAGCTTCCGCATGAGCAAATCTGGCTTGCTCACGTTGTATACACACGCAGAATCTAACACACCCGATCATCACGTGGTGCTTCGAAACAATGAGCTTTAGCAACGGTGCTTACTAAGGATGAACACTTTAAAACTTGAAATTTGTGTGCTTGAGGGATCATCTTATAATGCTACCGTCGTTAACTAAGCAATACAAGATGCATAAAGGATTAACATCACATGAAATTCATAATATGTGATATGATATGGCCTTTCTTCTTGTGCTTCCGATCTCCATCTTCAAGCACGAACATGATCTCCATCATCACCGGTAAGGCGTTAAGGTCAATGGCGCCGCTCCATGGTTGTCGTCCACCAGCTTCAACTATTACAACTACTTTGAATAGACATGCGGGTCTTAACATAAATTAAAGACAACCATATGGCTCATGCCGGTTGCCAACTTACAATAAGGGACATTGCATACATCATATATAATCACAATCATGGCCATATCACATCACAACACACCCCTGCAAAACAAAGTTAGACGCCTCTAATTTTCTTTGCATATTTTATGTGGTTTGGGGATTTCAATAAGTGTCGCTCTAACTTACGAACAAGAACCACAACGTTGATGCTTGAACTATCAAGTGCCCGTTGTAAATTGGATCTATACTATGATGGGAGAGACAGGCACCCGCAAAGCCACTTATGCAGTACGAGTTGCATGTTGAGCGTGGAGCAAGTCTCATGAACGATGTCATGTAAGGTTAGCCCGGGCCGCTTCATCCCATCATACCGCAAGATGCAAAGTACACAAAAAGCAACTAATAATAAAAGCACCACCGCCCACAATGACCATTGTGTTCTACTCGTGAAATAGATCTACATATAGACACGGCTCTGATACCACTGAAGGGGTTCGTAGCATGGAAAACAAAAAAATTCTACCGCATGCAAACAAAGAAGCCAAGATCTATCTACTAGATTGTAGCAACGAGTCGATAGAGGAACTCACCCTCGAAGATTCCAAAGCGGTTAACGAGAGCAGATTCTCGTGGGTGATGTAGTCGTACTCTTGCCGATCTCAAGATCGTGTAGACGATCCTTCCGGCGCTGCGTTCCGGTAGCGCTTCCGAAGTCGGTCACACGTTCGGTACTCGCTGAAGACCTTCCTCTCCCTTGTTCCAGCAGGCAGCGGAGGTTGTAGCACTCTCCTCGTGATTCTGGCAGCACGACGGCGTGGTGTCGGAAGTAGAGGGGAGATCCCACAGGGCTTCGCCTTAAGCCGGAGCGAGTATGGTGGAGCAAGAGAGGTGCCTTTGGCGATCTAGGGTTTAGAAGCACCAAGGGGAAGCTTGGACGGCGGCTAGGGCTTGGGAAGCCCCAACTCGGCGAGTTGGGAGGAGCCCAAGGCGGCGGCTTGGAGGTGGCCGGCGACTTGGAGATTAGGGTTTTGGGTGTGTTGGGTGTGTTGGGTGTAGGGAAGAGGGGCAGCCCTGCCCCTCCTTATATAGGTGGGAGGGCGCGGCTTGGGAGGAGGGAGTCCTCCCCCAAGTCGGCCTCCTTGGCCTGCGGGTGGAGGGAGAGAAACTTCTCCCCAAGTAGGTTTCCTACTCTCCCTCCACCAAGCAAACTTGCCGTTTGACTTTTTCAAATTGGCGTTTGACTTTCAAACTAGGATTTGATTTCTCCCTATATTTTTCCCAGCCAAGTGACCTAGTACATGATGCAACCATTCCATATTGTTATGACACATTCATGTACCCTTCCCCTCCGGAGTGCCGGACCTTCCGGACCCTTCTAGAACATTCCCGATGAAAACACCGGAATCATTCCCCAACTCCGAAATAGGACTTTCCTTATATGAATCTTATTATCCGGACCATTCCGGATCTCCTCGTCATATCCCGGATCCCATCCGAGACTCCGAACAACATTCGGTCTCTTTCTCATCATTCCATAACTACTCAACAACATCGAATCCTTAAGTCTGTCTCCCTACGGTTCGTGAATTATGCGGACATGATCGAGACACTTCTCCGATCAATAACCAATAGAGGAATATGGAAATTCATATAGCTCCCACATATTTCTATGATTACTTTGCGATCGAATGAACCACTTACATACGATACCAATTTCCCTTTGTCTCATGATAGTTTACTTATCCGAGGTTTTGATCGTCGGTATCTCTGCATACCTAGTTCAACCTCGTTACCGACAAGTACTCTTTTCTCGTTCCCGTGGTATTGTAGGGGTTCGTGGCATGGAAAAGAAAAAATTTCTACCGCATGCAAACAAACAAGCCAAGATCTATCTACTAGATTGTAGCAACGAGTCGATAGAGTAACTCACCCTCGAAGATTCCAAAGCGGTTAACGAGAGCAGATTCTCGTGGGTGATGTAGGCGTACTCTTGCCGATCTCAAGATCATGTAGACCATCCTTCCGGCGCTACATTCCGGCAGCGCTTCCGCAGTCGGTCACACGTTCGATACTCGATGAAGACCTTCCCCTCCCTTGTTCCAGCAGGCAGCGGAGGTTGTAGCACTCTCCTCGCGATTCCGGCAGCATGACGGCGTGGTGTCGTAAGTAGAGGGGAGATCTCGCAGGGCTTCGCCTTAAGCCGGAGCGAGTATGGTGGAGCAAGAGAGGTGCCTTGGCGATCTAGGGTTTAGAAGCACCAGGGGGAGGGGTGTATCCGGCGGCTAGGGTTTGGGGAAACCCTAGTCGGCGACTTGGGAGGAGGCCCTAGGCGGCGGCAGCAGGTGGTGGGGCCAGGAGCTAGGGTTTGGAGGTGTAGGGAGAGGGGGCGCCCTACCCCTCCTTATATAGGAGGGGAGAGGCGGTTTGGGGAGGAGGGAGTCCTCCTCCAACTCCTCCTCATGGCCGTCGGGTCGGAGGGAGTGGGACTTCCTCCCCAAGTAGGTTTCCTACTCTCCCTCCACCAAGCAAACTTGAGATTTGACTTTTTCAAATTGGCGTTTGACTTTCAAACTTCGATTTGATTTATTCTCTTTATTTTGCCCAGCCAAGTGACCTAGTACATGATGCAACCATTCCACATTGTCATGACACATCCATGTACCCTTCCCCTCCGGAGTGCCGGACCTTCTAGACCCTTCTAGAACATTCCTGGTGAAAACACCGGAATCATTCCCGAACTCCGAAACAGGACTTTCCTTATATGAATCTTATTCTCCGGACCATTCCAGATCTCCTCGTGATATCCCGGATCCCATCCGAGACTCCGAACAACATTCGGTCTCTTACTCATCATTCCATAACTACTCAACAACATCGAATCCTTAAGTGTGTCTCCCTACGGTTCGTGAATTATGCGGACATGACCGAGACATTTCTCCGATCAATAACCAATAGAGGAATCTGGAAATTCATATGGCTCCCACATATTTCTATGATTACTTTGCGATCGAATGAACCACTTACATATGATACCAATTTCCCTTTGTCTCACGATAGTTTACTTATCCGAGGTTTTGATCGTCGGTATCTCTGCATACCTAGTTCAACCTCGTTACTGATAAGTACTCTTTTCTCGTTCCCGCGGTATGTGATCCCTTGTGAACTAGTCACATGCTTGCAAGCTAATTGGATGACATTCCACCGAGAGGGCCTAGAGTATATCTATCCGTCATATGGATGGACAAATCCCACTCTTGATCCATGTGCCTCAACCCATACTTTCCGAACACTCAATGCCACCTTTATAGCCACCCAGTTACGGTGTGGTGTTTGATGTCATCAAAGCATCCTTCAGGTGATGGTGATTAACATGATCTCATGGTCAAAGGAATTAGGTTACTATGTATCCGAAATCTTATAGCAAATGAACTATATTAAATGACTTGATCTTTATGCTACGCTTATCTATAGGAGTATGTCCATCACATCATTCTCCTAATGATATGACCCTGTTGTTAATAACATATCTATGTTCATGATCAGGAAACCATGATCATATATTAACCAACAAGCTAGTTTAACAAGAGGCTTTACTAGGGACTCTTTTATGTTTACAAATCACACAAGTATTAATGTTTCCGGTTAATACAATTATAGCATGGTATGTAAATATTTATCATAAGTATGAAGATATGATAATAACCACTTTATTATTGCCTCTTGGGCATATCTCCAACAGTCTCCCACTTGCACTAGAGTAAATAATCTAGTTTCAAACCTTTGTGTATTCAACACCTATGGCTTTCTGGTGTTGTATGTACACGATTGCTAGTGGTCAACTAATCTCCGGATCTGACACTTCCAGGTCTGTGTGTAATTGCATGTCTTTGCGTCTCTACGCATCACTCATTCTTTAATGAGATGCCTTTGTACAAATTTTGTCCTTTGGTGTGACTTTAGTTCTTTGGCGTTAAAACATGTTGATAATATTGTCGTACAATATATCTTCATAGTATTATCCCTGTTGTGAACTACACCTAGTTTGATAACAAACTACTTGACGTAAATGCCCTCTTTTGCTGCTATAATAACAGTTATATACTTAGCCTTTTGTTGTAGTATCTGTCACAATGTCTTAACTTTGGAACTCATCCAAATTCATTATGGAACTCACATTCCATCATATTGTGCCACCCTTAGTTTAGATTGAGATAAACTTAATTTTTACTTCATGACAAAACTAGTATCAATGTAATTCATTTACAATGAACTAACCATCTATTTGTCACTTCTACAAAATAATATATTCTTAGTTCTTTTACAAGATCATAAGAATATCTTTACTATCGTCCAATAATCATCTTATGAATCACTCTGGTATATGCTCACAACATTTAGAGCATAGGACATATCTGGATTTGTACACATCACAACATGATTGATAAAATACTCTTTGTGATTTCATGCATCAAGTACCAATCTATACTTGAATCTTTGCTACCTTACCAAGTGTCAATACACTTGAATATATCATAAATATTGAACTCATTCAATCCTTTCTATGTGACAAGAACCTTTCTTGTAGTTTCTATATTGAACTCATTCAATATATCATCTATGTACTTTCGGCACAACCATATTAGCGTCTATCGATGCCAAATATTTGGGTTTTGCCTAAGTCTTTCATCGGGATGAAATTCTTAATATGTCTTAATAAAAGATATATCATTTCCAATCAACAATATGTCTTCCACATAATGTATTAGAAACATGTCTTAGCGCTCCCACTCAATTTCTTGCAAATGCAAGCATCTTCATCGTTTTCGACGAATTTAAACTCCTTTAACAGTTTCATCATAGTGAAGATTCCAACTCCGCAATGCTTACTTCAACAATTGAAGTTTTCATATGATTTTAGCATCCTTTGAATTAACAAAACCCTATGGACCATGTTATGCACATGTCCTATGTAAGAGGTCCCAACCTTTAATAAGGTAGAGATCCCTGTGTTTACAATGCTAGTCCCTGGATCAATAGCTAGCATCCACAGTTAAGATGTAATATCAAGAAACAAAGGTCATAATATAACTTTATAACCAGGAATAACATAATTTTATTACATCTTACATAGCTCATTTGGCTATCACATTACATTGCAGCAGAATATCTATAAGCATGGGGTCCTTCATCTTCAAAGTGCCACAGGCAAACATGTTGGTTGTAGACTTGTAATCCTAATCAATCAACTCCACTAATATCAATCAAACCTGCAACATTACAAGTTACAGCCACAAGGATCAATACATTTGAATTGTATTGGCAAGTTTCACTACTATGTAGAATATAAGTGGATCCTATCAATACATGCATATTTGGCTATGTAGGGTTTTAGGCTCATTTGCAGAAAGCAATAATTTATCCTATCTTTTCAAAATGGTTTTGTTCTTTTGTCAAATCTTTCTGATCTCCTTGGTAAATCCCCAAGTGTTTCAAGTCTTTGTCAAAATCTCTTGAGCTCCTTCGTAAATCACCAAGTGCTTCAAGTTTTTATCAAAATCTCTTGAGCTCCTTGGTACACCCCAAGTACTTCAAGTTTTTATCAAAATCTCTTGAGCTCCTTGGTACACCCCAAGTACTTCAAGTTTTTATCAAAATCTCTTGAGCTCCTTGGTACACCCCAAGTGCTTCAAGTTTTTATCAAAATCTCTTGAGCTCCTTGGTACACCCCAAGTGCTTCAAGTCCTTTGTTGTCACTTTAAAGTTTTGCTTTTAGAAATTGGAATGTCGAGATTTCTCATAGCTTCAAGCTTTAGTTGCTCAGTATTGTCCATAACCGGGGACACGGCTAAGTACTTAGATTTTTATCTTCTGCAGAAGTTGTACACTTTACCCACATGACACAATCTCATCTTGTTGCCAGCAGTGGCCGCTGGATAAGTACTCACCAAGATGGAGTACTGGTAGATTGAGAATGTGACGAAGTCTTTCCAGAGGGTCCTCCCATACACCATTGCTAGCTTGTCTTCAGGCACCAATGTAGGGTTCCTAGTTCCCTCATTTCCAGTAAACCTTAAGACAATGCATGGGTCTTCCCAATGTAGTTGACTAAGCCAGAGCCATATAGCATGTGGTTGTACACGAAAGCCACAGTTGGAGAAACATGTTCAATCTCTAAGTCCCTGGGTGGTTTTATTTTGGTGCACAACACAAAGAGATTGCCATCTACATGGTTCCTTTTGTTGCCACCTTTTCCAAAACTTGAGTAACCTTGTCCACCCAGGTGGTTCATTGAGTACTTGTTTTATTATATAAAACACAAGTCTTTTCTCATCTTTATAAAATCTCAACATGTATCTCTTCTCAAAATATGTTGCATGGCTAAGCATTTTACAACTACATTGTTTTCACTAAGGAATGTATAAGGGTATTCTATTAGGATTTAGCATAGCATAAGTATAGAAATTCTTTTCATGCATGTTTCAAAATCCACTAAGTATAATGAAAATAGTAGGACTTTGGATGATAGTGTAACTTGCCTTTTTGGTAGGGAAGGTTGGTTCACTTCTTGATCTTGCTAGTTTCACACTTTTCTAACTTCACTACAAATCAATCAAGCAAACACAATATCAACTAGCATTCCAACCCATAATCAAACAATTCAATCACACATAAATTAATAGAAACTAAGTCATACATGCAAGCATGCAAAAGATAGTTTTATTTGCAAAGGTGGTTTCTACTAGGCTCTACACATTATAAGGCTCAAGGTGGTCATTTTCCAAAGTGGAAAAGTCATTTGCAAAAGGGTTTTATAAAACCATTTTTAAATCCAATCATCATTTCATGTGATTGAAATTGTTTTTAGCAAAGCAACAATTTTATATTGTTCACCAAATAAGTTGTTAGTTCACAAAACTTGGTGTTTAGGGTCAGTAGCTTTGAATCAAAACATTTTCCAAAGGTTTTTGTTCAAAAAATCATTTCCATAGCAAAATCAATATTTTTATTGACTAGAAATGGGTTAAATCAAGTTTTTATTCCTAAACTCCACAAAATACATTTTTAAATCCATGGGTTGGCTCCTAGGGTCAGTAGGTTCACAATAAACCAATTTGCAAGGATTTCATCCTCAAAAACATTTTGGAATAATTTTTATAACCTAAACAAGCATACAAATGTTTCTGCAAAAACAAACATTTTACCAGAAGCTTTTCACTAAACACATTGCATGGTTGTCTAGGGCTTGTTCCACTGATTCCATTGATATAAAGTTTGTAAATTTTGGACGTGTGGATCAAAAGTTACAAGGTTTTCAAATTTGCAAATCAATCTGTTTTCAAACTCTATTTTAAATCGAAAGCTGGCCACGCGGCACGTTTCTACTGGTCGATACCGGTTCGGGTGGATCGGCCTCTGTGAGGCGTTGGATCTAAACAGATCGCACGGCTCAAGTGTGCTCTTACCCTTTCGCTCAGGTTCTATTCCTAGCCTCAGGATCAAGATCTAACGGTGTAAATCGCATTGACCATACTCGAGCGGCGCTGACGGCGGTGAGCGGCGGCGCACGGTCGGACGAGGTGCTAGAGGCGGTTACAGGAATCAAGGAAGAGGTTGGCGAGGCTTACCAGACTCGTAGAGGCTTGCTGAAGCTCGAGGTGGTACTGGCTGGCGAAGGGGCGCACTGGAGCGGGATTAATTGCTCGCCGGAGTGGAGCTACGCCTCGGCCACACTCTGTCGTCGTCGAGGACGGTGCTACAGGTCACGAGGAGGAAAACGGAAAGCATGGTCAAACGCGCAAATCCAAGGCGATGATGCGTGCGTGATTGAAAGGGCGCGGGGTGGTCGGTTCTTACCAGAAAAACTCGTCGGAGAGAGAAGCAGACGCGGCGGCGCTCAGAGGTTGTCGAAGTCGAGGTTCTGGGGCGCCCGCGAGTGAACGAAAAACACAGGGAGAAGCGCCAGGGGATGGGGAGTGCGTGATCTTGGTCGAGGAGGCGAGGGGCAGTGTCTACTGGCCGGAATTTGCTGGAAAGGTTCGTCGGAGCAACGGCGGTGCAACTTTGATTCAGAGCAGCCTGGTGGCTCTCGTGCGGCGGTGTTTGAGGGGAAAGGAGGAGGATACCCAGGTGATTAAAAGGGCGTGGTCGCGGGGTGGAGTAATGCGGTCTTTAACGCGAATTGATCGCCGGCGTTACTGACTGCAATGGCAGGGCGTCGTCTGCGCGAGGAAGAAGAGAGTGAGCTGGCGGTGGGGCCGTCTGGCAGCGAGAGAGGAAGAGGTGCGGTGGGGTCCAGCTGTCTGCGACGCTGCGGTGAGAGTTTGAGTGATAAAACGTTTCGCGAGAGAGAGTGGGGTGGGCTTGCTGTTGGGCTTGTTGGGCTGGCCGGCTGGGCTGTGTCCTTTGCATATTTTTTTGTTCTGAATCTTTTCCCTTTTTCCATTTCTATTTTCTGTTTTGAAATTCAAACAAACAATCAAACATTAAAATCAAAAACTCCTCCATACTTTGCCTTGAGTTTTGGTTCTGTTTAATAACACAAAACCAAGTCCTAAAAATAAAATAATATTTTTATTTTAGGGTCCATTAATAATAAAATGGACCTTAGTTATTAAATCAAATAGGTTTTGATTCATTTATTTTTAAAACTCTATTTGAAAACTTAAAATAGTACCAAAACCATTCAGTAGGTTTTATTTGAAAATAATAAACACTTGGAAACTTATTTAAAATAATTTAATGAGTTTTTGATGTTTAATTAAAATGGTAAAACCTTTGTTTTAATAAAATTGGATATTAATAAATCCTTATTATTTTATTTAAATAAACCTTTACTCTTTTAATCAAAGTAAAACCTTTTATTTCAAAAGCTTGGCCAAGGTTTAATTTGGCTCTATAAAATAATCCTTATTTATATTTCTACCTTTTCATTTGAAAACCAAATCTTTTTATTAAAAGATTAAAAAAAATAGTAATTTCAAATATCTTTAGCTTTATTGTTTATTTATCTTTTTAAATCCCTTTAGGATTTTATTTGATCTAAATAGGTTTTGAAAGTTTCCAAATGGATTCAAAAAGTTTCTTCTCACCCTGAAAATCAACAAAGTTTTATTTTATTCATTTATTTTTCACATTACAAGATTTGGAAAATCTTGGGATGTGACAGGCTACCACCCTTAAAATAAATCTCGTCCCGAGATTTGGGAAAGCTAGGGTTACAAGTAGGCTCAAAACAACTAGGGTACTACCACCCTTAAAAATTTTCCAACTAAATTACATCTTGGTTTGCTTGGGATCTTGGGGAAACTTCTCTGGGCAAACATCTGCATAGTGTCCTTTGTTTCCACATTTGACACAGGTGACAAGGCTGAGATCCTACATAGGCTTGTTTATCTTATTCTTCATCTTTTCTGGACAATTGCTTGCATAATGTCCTGGTTCTTTGCAATTGAAACATATGATAACTTTGAGTTCTTCGCGTGTCTCTTGTGGACAAGTTGTTGCATAATGGCCTAGCTCTTTGCAGTTGTTGCACCATACTTGACCAATCTCTTTATACTTCTGTTTCTCTGGACATTCACTGGAATAGTGTCCCATTTCTTTACAATGATGACATTGCACATGGCTTTTGTCCTTCTTTTTCTTTTTGGGCTTCTCCAAAGCTAGGAGTGCATCTAGTTCATGTTATTCATATGTTATCTTGTAGGTAGGAATGTATACTTGTTTCTTGGACCTTCTATTGCTCTTTGGATAATTCATATGCCTCTTCTTTGGTCCTTTAAATTGGGTTGTGTTGCATGGAGGTATAAGTGGAGCTTTTCCTTTGTCCTCATTCTTCTTGGTAGATTTGGATCCTTCTTGATAGTTTGCAATCATTTGTTGCACTCCACCTTGTTTCCTTTGTTCAACTATGGAATAGATGGGGCATTGGATAGGGACATGGTTATTTCCTTCACATAAGTAACAAGTAGCTTGAGAGGTGGGACATTGGCCAACTGGATGTTTCTCTTCACAATTGGGGCATTGATTTCCATGCTCCTTGGAAGTGTGATCCTTGTCTCCACAAATATTGCAAGCTTTGGTTCCTTTAAGAATAACATCTTTGCCATCCTTGGAAAAGTTGCTTTCCATGTTGAGCATTTGGTCTGTCACCTTATGCAACATTTGGGCTTGGTCTTCCAAAAACTTTTGCAGTGTTGGATCTTCCTCACTGGTGTTGGCTATGAATTGAGCTGTCATTTGGTTCAACTGGTTTTGGGTTGCTATGAGTTCTTCCATGTTGTCCTCTTGGTTGGTGTTGTTGTCAACCTTGATGTTGGAGTCTCTTGGAGTAGTCATCTGTTTGGGTTGAATTGAGATTAGAATAGGCAAAAGATTTTCTAAGGAAATAATTCTAATCACACACATTACAATTTACACAAGCAATGTGCAAACAATCACGAACAAACATTTCACTCAAACAACAAAGTTCAAGCACATACTTAGGCAACAAAATAATTTTGTTACACCACATAAGTTGGTGGTTTGACTTAAACTAAAATATGGTGGTCCATCTATTTTGTTCACTTGTGATCTTTCCATCTTTCTTGGTTGATTCTTCTTGCATGAGATCATGGTTTCCTTTAGGAAAAATTCTTGGTCACAAAAACTTCAAAGGTGAGGATGGCTCCTTCTAAGTTGTGTTTCCTTAGTCTCCAAATCTTGAGCAAGATTTCTTGTCTCACTTGTCCTTAGTGATATCCAAGGTTGAGGTCCTTGGTGAATATGCTGAAGATGTTGAAGTCATTAGAGTTGAAGAAGTTGAAGTCATTAGAGTTGAAGATATTGAAGTCATTAGAGTTTAAGATGTTGAAGTCATTAGAGTTGAAGATGTTGAAGTCATTAGAGTTGATGGAGTCCTTTGCACATGGTGAAGTCTTTGGTCATGGGGTAGGTTTTTCCATCAAGTTGAAATAGATGAGATGTGAATCAAAAATCAAAGTGGTTGAGGAAAGAGTTTACAAGATTGTTTGTAAATAAGTTTTGGAACAAATACAACTCCTATTTTTCTAATGGTTTTGTCCAATCCTAGGGTTACAATCCTACAGGCAACACAATGCTCTGATACCATCTGTAAGAGGTCCCAACCTTTAATAAGGTAGAGATCCCTGTGTTTACAATGCTAGTCCCTGGATCAATAGCTAGCATCCACAGTTAAGATGTAATATCAAGAAACAAAGGTCATAATATAACTTTATAACCAGGAATAACATAATTTTATTACATCTTACATAGCTCATTTGGCTATCACATTACATTGCAGCAGAATATCTATAAGCATGGGGTCCTTCATCTTCAAAGTGCCACAGGCAAACATGTTGGTTGTAGACTTGTAATCCTAATCAATCAACTCCACTAATATCAATCAAACCTGCAACATTACAAGTTACAACCACAAGGGTCAATACATTTGAATTGTATTGGCAAGTTTCACTACTATGTAGAATATAAGTGGATCCTATCAATACATGCATATTTGGCTAAGTAGGGTTTTAGGCTCATTTGCAGAAAGCAATAATTTATCCTATCTTTTCAAAATGGTTTTGTTATTTTGTCAAATCTTTCTGAACTCCTTGGTAAATCCCCAAGTGTTTCAAGTCTTTGTCAAAATCTCTTGAGCTCCTTGGTAAATCCCCAAGTGCTTCAAGTTTTTATAAAAATCTCTTGAGCTCCTTGGTACACCCCAAGTACTTCAAGTTTTTATCAAAATCTCTTGAGCTCCTTGGTACACCCCAAGTGCTTCAAGTCCTTTGTTGTCACTTTAAAGTTTTGCTTTTAGAAATTGGAATGTCGAGATTTCTCATAGCTTCAAGCTTTAGTTGCTCAGTATTGTCCATAACCGGGGACACGGCTAAGTACTTAGATTTTTATCTTCTGCAGAAGTTGTACACTTTACCCACATGACACAATCTCATCTTGTTGCCACCAGTAGCGTTGGATAAGTACTCACCAAGATGGAGTACTGGCAGATTGAGAATGTGACGAAGTCTTTCCAGAGGGTCCTCCCATACACCATTGCTAGCTTGTCTTCAGGCACCAATGTAGGGTTCCTAGTTCCCTCATTTCCAGTAAACCTAAAGACAATGCATGGGTCTTCCCAATGTAGTTGACTAAGCCAGAGCCATATAGCATGTGGTTGTACACGAAAGCCACAGTTGGAGAAACATGTTCAATCTCTAAGTCCCTGGGTGGTTTTATTTTGGTGCACAACACAAAGAGATTGCCATCGACATGGTTCCTTTTGTTGCCACCTTTTCCAAAACTTGAGTAACCTTGTCCACCCAGGTGGCTCATTGAGTACTTGTTTTATTATATAAAACACAAGTCTTTTCTCATCTTTATAAAATCTCAACATGTATCTCTTCTCAAAATATGTTGCATGGCTAAGCATTTTACAACTACATTGTTTTCACTAAGGAATGTATAAGGGTATCCTATTAGGATTTAGCATAGCATAAGTATAGAAATTCTTTTCATGCATGTTTCAAAATCCACTAAGTATAATGAAAATAGTAGGACTTTGGATGATAGTGTAACTTGCCTTTTTGGTAGGGAAGGTTGGTTCACTTCTTGATCTTGCTAGTTTCACACTTTTCTAACTTCACTACAAATCAATCAAGCAAACACAATATCAACTAGCATTCCAACCCATAATCAAACAATTCAATCACAAAACTTCAAAGGTGATCATGGTTCCTTCCAAGTTGTATTTCCTTAGTCTTCAAGTTCTTTTGGCAGGATTTCTTGTCTCACTTGTAGTCCTTAGTGGTATCCAAGGTTGAAGTCCTTGGTGAAAATGCTGAAGATGTTGAAGTCATTAGAGTTGAAGATGTTGAAGTCATTAGAGTTAAAGATGTCTTTTGCACATGGTGAAGTCTTTGTCCAGGGAAAGGCTTTATCCTTCAAGTAGAAATAGAAGAGATGTAGAATCAAAACCAAAATGGTTGAGGAAAGAGTTTACAAGATTGTTTGTAAATAAGTTTTGGAACAAATACAACTCCTATTTTTCTAAGTTTTTTGTCCAATCCTAGGGTTACAAATCCTACAGGCAACACAATGCTCTGATACCATCTGTAAGATCCCTCCTTTATAAAGGAAAAAAGGATCCCTGTGATTGCAATGCTAGTCCCTGGATCAATAGCTAGCATCCACAGTTAAGACGTAATATCAAGAAACAAAGGTCATAATACAACTTTATAACCAGGAATAACATAATTTTTTTATTACATCTTACATAGCTCATTTGGCTATCACATTACAATGCAGCAGAATATAACAATAGCATGGGGTCCTTCATCTTCAAAGTGCCACAGGCAGACATGTTGGTTGTAGACTTGTAATCCTAATCATTACACCTCACTAATATCAAACAAACCTGCAACATAACAAGTTACAGCCACAAGGGTCAATACATTTGAATTGTATTGGCAAGTGATACTATGGTAGTGTAGTGGAGTCTATCATCTATATGCATTTGGCTAAGTGGAGCTTAGGCTTGCATTGCTCAAAATAGATTTTCCTTATCATTTGAAAACACTAAGTTTTTGCTTGACAAAATCTTTCCCAAGGCATCTCCCAATAGAAATTGGTGATCCTTTCAATCCCTTGTTCACCCACAAGATTTTTAACTTAGAAATTTGGATGATGAGATTCTTGATAGCTTCCATGTCTTGATGCTCAAATTGTCCTTTACCAGGGACATGGCTAAGTACTTAGATTTTACACTTCGCAGAGGTGGTGCACTTTCCCCACAAGACTTGGTTTCCCAAGACAAGATCTTTCAGAAGCCTTCCCTTAGACCAGAATGGACGCGTTCCAACCTATCAAACCCCTACCACCAACTGTCCATTTGGCTAAGTTATTGCAACCTATATGATCCAGACAGAGCCCATAATGCCAAGTGGCTGCACTTGAAGCTTCTCAACATTTGACATCTCAAATCTCTTTGTTCCTGGGTGGCCATCCACAAGTGAGATACACAAGGTTCACCAGTCCCCTGGCCTTGTGTAACCACTCAACACAAACCATTCCTTCCATTCCACCCAGGTGATTCATTAACTTAGTTGTTTTATCAAACAAAACACAAGTCCTCAGACTTAGAAATTTTTTCATAGCATGAATATATATTCCACCCTTGTTTTCTACTAGCTAAGCTAAGCATGATAGTAGTAGGGATCTTAACTTAGGAAATTTCTACTAAGGTTTCATCTACTAGGATTTCCCATAGCATAGTTTATACTTAGCAAAATTCTATGCAAGTCCTACTTAGAAATATCACTAATGCATAGTGAAAATAATGGGACAAAAGTATGAAGCATCACTTGCCTTGATAGTAGAATATTTAGGTACTCTCCTTGATGTCACACTCCTCAAATTCCACTATAATACAATCAAGTAAAAAGCACACACTCAAAACTAGCATCACAAAACAATCACAAGAATTCAATGAAATGCATGTAATAAGATGATATTATTTGAGAAGTTTTTATAGCAAAGTTCTGAACACTAAAAACACCTACTAGTCCTTCTATACAAGTTGGATTCCAATTGTAATTATTTTTTTAGTGCAAATAGATTATTTAAAAACATTTTCTTTTATTAGAAAAGCCATATTCAATAGGACATTTGCTACTTCCATAAAAATATAAATTTAATTTTTGGTGTTGATGTTTCTAGTCAAAGGGTTCAATATACAACCATTTGCAAAAGGATTCACTCAAAAATAATTTTTAGGCCATTTTCTATAGTCAAAATACTCCAAATACTTCTCTGCAATTTTTATTAATTTAAGTTGGTAAAACTAACAAACTAAGATCTGAGTGTGTTCTTCATGTTCCAACGATTTCAGGGATATCTCATTTGTCAAATTTGGATACACATAACTCAATATATGAATTTTTGAAGTTTCTATGTCTAACATATCCGAAAATAGAAGTACACATCACGGGTGGAGAAATCTGATTGGTGAATAGCTCTTCGTTTAGGTGATTCAACATGGACTGCTCGATCTGAATCATATGGTTCCTTACTGATTCAATTCTTGGTCTAGTCTTTCATGGATTCAGATCAAACTGTCTACATGGGTTCAGATAAAAAAAACTGTCTTCAGGGATTGAACAACCAGGGAAGCTCTTACCGACGACACTGTGGTAGTCGACGTCAATCGCAGGGACGATGGCGACAGGTGTAGATAGTGACGGAGTATTCGAAGGAGATAATCATGGAGTAGAAGAAATAGTGGTTAGGGTAGCGTGCTACATGTTGGAGACCTTAGGCCCCTCAGAGGTCCCTCGCGCTGTTTTCGGCCGCCGTGTCCTACGTACGGAGCGGAGGTCGACTGTCATCGCAGCGGCCGTCGGCTGTACAATTGGATGATCTAATGAGTAAAATTGGTGCGCAATATCTAGAGGCAAATAAAGGAGGAGGAATCAGGAGCTTAGCCTCTATATATCCGACGAAATCGAAGATTGCATCACCACAGTCTAGAACTTCGACGATGAAATCCCAGCTACGATGTTGCAGTATTGGTGCGTGGAGAGACAAACGGAAGGGAGAAGTGCATCGGGAATTTTTTTATATGGACACAGAGGAGGAAGCCAAGCAACGCAGCGCCTTGAGATGGTCCTGCCGTTTCTCAATTGATGATTCATTGCCGTCTTAAACAGACGTTTTTAAGGTACGTTGATGTGCGGTTTAATTATGCTAAATGGGTCTACGGTTAAGAGAGGAGCAATTATCGTGTTTACGATAAGTGAAGACAGCCAATGGAATTGATGGGAGATGAAGGGGAAAAGCTTCATGTCATGGCTGTAACATCAGGTTTGCTTATGTTCAGAGAAAGAAGACGACCAGTTGTGTGGTCTCGATCAATTGACTAGATGAGCCAGAATCGGTGCAGCCTAAATTTTATTAAAAAAATGAAAATAAGACATGGTTGGCTGGCTCGGCTGGGCTCCTTGATCTGTTTCAAGCAATTGATTGTCCAGCTAGATCGGTACAATTTATTTATTTTCTATTTACAGTTTACTGATTTCCTTTTAGCTTTTAATTTAGTGCTCTAGAATTATTTAACCCCTTTTTAGAAAAATAACTACCGTGCTTTTGTTCTTTGAGGGACACGTGCAACTCAAAATTACATTTGGTTTCCTATAAGATTCTATGTATAGATCCGTACGAAAGAAATAATTATCTTAGACTATACTCGTGAGTCCATGTCAAACATGGCCTTGGAAACATACTAGATCGCTGAAGCATGTAACATCTGAGCGTAAAATTAATTACATATCTATGTGCATTTATAATTTTGAACGAGGTTGATTAGGAAAAAGAAATAAACGAGCTATATAGTTCATAGTAGGCTCGATGTATGTGGAGGCATATATATCTGTCCATGCAAGTGCTCGAAAGCTACGTGCATCTCTGCTTTGGATATAACATGACTTGTATGGTTAGATTTTACGGGTCAGTACAAGATCGATATGACCATGCGGCTTAAATTCTATGATCACTTACAATATTTAGTCCAGTTCTAATAATCCCACCGAGATCAAAACGGCCAGAAAAGCTCACCCGCATGGAGGCTCGCCGACAAACGTGTACGATGGCCGCGATTGTCGACGGTGATGGTGTAGACGATGGCGACAGCTCTGGAAATTCTGGGAGACATAGCATTGGGGTTCTTCGGTTCTGTGTACACGTTAAAGGGGTGAAGATCGGCTCGGTGAAGACTATAGTGGCATTGGTTAATCCTGACGTGGCTCGAGCCGACGGTGGCCAACTGATGGAGGTCGGGCGGGCATTGTTCCTCGTCGCAGATGATCTCCGGCTGCTTCCGCGTATACACCTCGTCACAGTCGGTAAGTTGGACCATAAACAAAGCTTCTTAGGAAAAGATTAAGGAAAAAGTAAACAAAATAAAGATCTACGGTTGGCTACCCAGCTTTATTTGGTTATATACGTATTCTCTTCTTCTCATTTTTTTTTCTTTCAACTTATATAATCCATAGGATTCCAAAACGGGTCAATCTAATTTATATAATTAAAATATATGTGTTCTTTCTCATTCAAAATTATTTTATAGCAAGGTTTTGATATTTACATTAGAGGAACAAAAGTTTTTTTTCCCCTAAATTTCATCCTTCAAAAGATTGTATTTCTTGTGTTTGCTTAGTTTTTCCACATTTCAAAATTTAGAAAATTTTGGGATGTGACAGCTTTTCACTAAACACATTGCATGGTTGGCTAGGGCTTGTTCCACTGATTCCATTGATATAAAGTTTGTAAATTTTGGACGTGTGGATCAAAAGTTACAAGGTTTTCAAATTTGCAAATCAATCTGATTTCAAACTCTGTTTAAATCGAAAGCTGGCCACACGGCACGTGTCTACTGGTCGATACCGGTTCGGGTGGATCGGCCTCTGTGAGGCGTTGGATCTAAACAGATCGCACGGCTCAAGTGTGCTCTTACCCTTTCGCTCAGGTTCTATTCCTAGCCTCAGGATCAAGATCTAACGGTGTAAATCGCATTGACCATACTCGAGCAGCGCTGACGGTGGTGAGCGGCGGTGCACGGTCGGACGAGGTGCTAGCGGCAGTTACAGGAAGCAAGGAAGAGGTTGGCGAGGCTTACCAGACTCGTAGAGGCTTGCTGAAGCTCGAGGTGGTACTGGCTGGCGAAGGGGCGCACTGGAGCGGGATTAATTGCTCGCCGGAGTGGAGCTACGCCTCGGCCACACTCTGTCGTCGTCGAGGACGGTGCTATAGGTCACGAGGAGGCAAACGGAAAGCATGGTCAGACGCGCAAATCCAAGGCGATGATGCGTGCGTGATTGAGAGGGCGCGGGGTGGTCGGTTCTTACCAGAAAAACTCGCCGGAGGGAGAAGCAGACGCGGCGGCGCTCAGAGGTTGTCGAAGTCGAGGTTCTGGGGCGCCCGCGAGTGAACAGAAAACACAGGGAGAAGCGCCAGGGGCTGGGGAGTGCGTGAGCTTGGTCGAGGAGGCGAGGGGCGGTGTCTACTGGCCGGAATTTGCTGGAAAGGTTCGCCGGAGCAGCGGCGGTGCAACTTTGATTCAGAGCAGCCTGGTGGCTCTCGTGCGGCGGTGTTTGAGGGGAAAGGAGGAGGAGACCGAGGTGATTAAAAGGGCGTGGTCGCGGGGTGGAGTAATGCGGTCTTTAACGCGAATTGATCGCCGGCGTTACTGACTGCAACGGCAGGGCGTCATCTGCGCGAGGAAGAAGAGAGTGAGCTGGCGGTGGGGCCGTCTGGCAGCGAGAGAGGAAGAGGTGCGGTGGGGTCCAGCTGTCTGCGACGCTGCGGGTGAGAGTTTGAGTGAGAAAACGTTTCGCGAGAGAGAGTGGGGTGGGCTTGTTGTTGGGCTTGTTGGGCTGGCCGGCTGGGCTGTGTCCTTTGCATATTTTTTTTTCTGAATCTTTTCCCTTTTTCCATTTCTATTTTCTGTTTTGAAATTCAAACAAACAATCAAACATTCAAATCAAAAACTCCTCCATACTTTGCCTTGAGTTTTGGTTCTGTTTAATAACACAAAACCAAGTCCTAAAAGTAAAATAATATTTTTATTTTAGGGTCCATTAATTAAAATGGACCTTAGTTATTAAATCAAATAGGTTTTGATTCATTTATTTTTAAAACTCTATTTGAAAACTTAAAATAGTACCAAAACCATTCAGTAGGTTTTATTTGAAAATAATAAACACTTGGAAAATTATTTAAAATAATTTAATAAGTTTTTGATGTTTAATTAAAATGGTAAAACCTTTGTTTTAATAAAATTGTATATTAATAAATCCTTATTATTTTATTTAAATAAACCTTTACTCTTTTAATCAAAGTAAAACCTTTTATTTCAAAAGCTTGGCCAAGGTTTAATTTGGCTCTATAAAATAATCCTTATTTATATTTCTACCTTTTCATTTGAAAACCAAATCTTTTTATTAAAAGATTAAAAAATAGTAATTTCAAATATCTTTAGCTTTATTGTTTATTTATCTTTTTAAATCCCTTTAGGATTTTATTTGATCTAAATAGGTTTTGAAAGTTTCCAAATGGATTCAAAAAGTTTCTTCTCACCCTGAAAATCAACAAAGTTTTATTTTATTCATTTATTTTTCACATTACAAGATTTGGAAAATCTTGGGATGTGACATCCTAGGTAACAATTCTATTAGAAGAACTTGTTTTGCTTATTCAACTACCACATAACAAAATTATATGTAGTGGTTGTTGCATTAATCCGTCTAGACTAAATATCGCTATGAAAGATCAAATCTTGTCATATTCAACCTTTGAACATTGTTGTGAACTCTTTCCCAACATGTCGACTATTTCATAGATGTGAAACATCCATGTCTATTTCTTCATAGATCCAAACACAACTGTAAGGTCTTACACCTTTCTCGAGGGTCCTTCAAGTTCAAAACTTGATTTCTCGTGTATGGAACTATCACGGATTTTATGGCTTCAAGCCATTTTATGGAGTTAGGGCCCATCATCGCTTCTTTGTATGTAGTCCGTTCATTATTCTCAAATAATGATTCAACCCTCAAATCTTGGTATTTGATTGTTTACTCGACCTACTTGGTTCAATAGAAACTTTGACCTCCGTAACCACAACCTTTGAGGTATGTGAGCCATGAGCATTGTTTCTGCCTCCGGAACACTTTTCGGTGTTGCGCAACTTTGCACATATAGCTAAGGTTCTTTTAACCTTATCAAAGTTCTATGGTCCTCCCACTTATCTTTTCACGAAAAATTCCTTCTCAAAGAAATTTGACGTTCTAAGTGACAAACACTTTTGTCTTCGATGTTATGGAGGAAAACTTAACAGTTATTCGAAATAACATACAAAGACAGGTTCATCCGACTTTGGTTGCAAACATATTTCTTATGCATAGCATACCAATGTTTAAGAAAGGACAACTTGGGTTTTATCCCAAACCATAACTTTATATGGTGTCATTTCAACGGATTATGATGGAGCTCTTTTCAGTGGAAAAACGGTAGTCTCTAAAGATTTTAATCTTTAAAATATAATGGCAGTTTTATGAATTACACCTTTGATCTTACCATGTCAAACAAGGTTTAATTACATATCTCAAATGCTCCATACTCTTATGGTGTTTCGGGAAATGCAAATCCACGGAACGATTCCTTAAATCTTAGGTATTATGCTAAACTTGTAACTCAAATATCTTCCTTTATGAGCTTATCATAAACTATTTATATTCTTGTTACAATGATTTTGCACTTCATCTTGAAAGTCTTTGAACTTTTCAAATGTTTCATACTTCATCCTTATTAAGTAAATATTCATATATTCACTCAAATTTTCGGAGAAATTATATGAAGTTGAAATCCATCGCTCTTGACTACACATAATGGGCTTCATACAACAATATGTACAAGTTCCAATAAGCCAGTCATTCGTTCCCTTTTGGCCTATGAACGAAGTTTTAATTATCTCTAGGAAAGTTCCACAAGCGTTATTTGATCAAAATCAAAAAAACTCCAAAATTCCATCCACATGGAGTTTCTTCATGTTTTCTTTCCAATATAATTTAAATGGCGATGTCACTTCCTAAGTGATCTTTCAATCAATTTGTCTTTCGACATTTTTAGCACTAGTTTTATGGATGTGATTTCTCCAACGAGATTTGTGAATCATCCATCTTTTATGGATTACAACAATTTATTTGAACAACCCTTTTGTTCTCATAATACCTGATAAAACAAATCTTGAAGGCAAGCTTTGATGTTTAACAAGCAACACAATAACCCTTTATTTGTTCTCGATGAACATCATCACATATTCTTTTGCTAGTTACTTAGGCCATTGTAGTTCATGAATTCTATTGTTTCGTATGACGATTCATACCAACAAATTCAGTATCCAATACTTAAGAACAACATTATTTAACAAGCAAAGAATACAGCCATAACGCGTATATCCTCTATATACCTAAGCTGAACAATTCTAGTCTTTTCTTTTCTGCCATATATTTATGAGATTCTCTTTCAGTATTTCTTTTTCTGTTTGAAAGAATCTATCAACATCAATAGTGGAGCCATATACATGACACATAGTCCAAAGCATGTATATTTAAATACCAATGTCTTTGGACTTGCACTTTAAAGTAGATCACCATCATCAAATGTTTGGTGTTCTTTCAAATTCCTTTCTTTAGTAATCTCTTGGTGTAGTAAACATTTTACCTACATCAGATATTCACCCTTATCATGGAATTATCCATGATCAAGCTACTTTTAGCTTATAACGGTGAATCACGAGTATAATGTTGCTCTCCAAAACCTTTTGGAGGATTAGGACAACTAGTGTCTCCAACCTTTTGTAAATTCTCATCAAATATGAGAACATTAACTTTGTCATATTATACTCTATCATGTTGTAACCAAAACATCATTTCAGATATCGCAATATCTTCCATACATGATGGTTTCTGAAACAACTCTTTCAACTCCTAGATTACCTTGATATTGAAACTATCTTTCGAATATCAAGAATCATGGAGATAAACATGATACTTATATACTAACACTGGAATTGTTACTCTTGATTTAATACCAACTATTAAACTTCACGGAGTAATCGAAACTTGCTGAAAGTTTGCAATGGGACTTTTAAACTTTAGATTAACACTTCAAAACAATACGATACCAGTTCGTAAAGTAACTAACCAGAATTCGATAGTTCTATCATCTCAATTAAAACTAAGCGCAAGGTGGTAAACGGATGCCAATGACTACAACAACTATGCAAATTCACTTTGATTTAATTTATGATAAATAGTGTTCAACTTTTAATCATATTGTTGTTGAACTCCCACTCAAAACAATATCCCTCACATTGTTTTAGTGATCACACGAACCAAATCCACCACATCAAAACCGATCATCACGAGAGTTGATGTAGCTTTAATGGCGAACAATCAACATGTTCATCATATCTACTATATGACTCATGCTTTACCTTTCGGTGATCTATGTTCTCAGACCATGTCTGTACATGCTAGGCTCGTCAAGATCAAACCTTAGCTTCCACATGAGCAAATCTGGCTTGCTCACGTTGTATACACTCGCAGAATCTAACACACCCGATCATCACGTGATGCTTAAAAACAACGAGCTTTAGCAACGATGCTTACTAAGGATGAACACTTTAAAACTTGAAATTGTGTGCTTGAGGGATCATCTTATAATGCTACTGTCGTGAACTAAGCAATACAAGATGCATAAAAGGATTAACATCACATGCAATTCATAATATGTGATATGATATGGCCTTTCTCCTTGTGCTTCCGATCTCCATCTTCAAGCACGAACATGATCTCCATAATCACCGGTATGGCGTCAAGGTCAATGGCGCCGCTTCATGGTTGTCATCCACCAGCATCAACTATTACAACTACTTTGAATAATAGACACGCGGGTCTTAACGGAATTTAAAAGACAACCATATGGCTCCTGCCGGTTGCCAACTTACAATAAGGAATATTGCATACATCATATATAATGACAATCATGGCCATATCACATCACAGCACACCCCTCCAAAACAAAGTTAGACACCTCTAATTTTTCTTTGCATATTTTACGTGGTTTGGGGCTTTCAATAAGTGTCGTTCTAACTTACGAACAAGAACCACAACGTTGATGCTTGAACTATCAAGTGCCCGTTGTAAATTGAATCTTTACTATGATGGGAGAGACAGACACCCGCAAATCCACTTATGCAATACAAGTTGCATGTTGAGCGTGGAGCAAGTCTCATGAACGATGTCATGTAAGGTTAGCCAGGGCCGCTTCATCCCACCATACCGCAAGATGCAAAGTACACAAGAAGCAATTGATAATAAAAGAACCACCGTCCACAGTGACCATTGTGTTCTACTCGTGCAACAGATCTACATATAGACACGGCTCTGATACCATTGTAGGGGTTCATAGCATGGAAAACAAAAAAAATTCTACCGCATGCAAACAAACAAGCCAAGATCTATCTACTAGATTGTAGCAACGAGTCGATAGAGGAACTCACCCTCGAAGATTCCAAAGCAGTTAACGAGAGAAGATTCTCGTGGGTGATGTAGTCGTACTCTTGCCGATCTCAAGATCGTGTAGACGATCCTTTTGGCGCTGTGTTCCGGCAGCGCTTCCGCAGTCGGTCACACATTCGGTACTTGATGAAGACCTTCCTCTCCCTTGTTCCAGCAGGCTGCGGAGTTTGTAGCACTCTCCTCGCAATTCCGGCAGCACGACGGCGTGGTGTCGGAAGTAGAGGGGAGATCTCGCAGGGCTTCGCCTTAAGCCGGAGCGAGTATGGTGGAGCAAGAGAGGTGTCTTGGCGATCTAGGGTTTAGAAGCACCAAGGGGACGGGTGTAGCCGGCGGCTAGGGTTTGGGGAAACCCTAGTCGGCAACTTGGGAGGAGGCCCTAGGCGGCGGCAGCAGGTGGTGACGCCAGGAGCTAGGGTTTGGAGGTGTAGGGAGAGGGGGAGCCCTACCCCTCCTTATATAGGAGGGGAGTGGCGGTTTGGGGAGGAGGGAGTCCTCCTCCAACTCCTCCTCATGGCCGGCGGGTGGGAGGGAGTGGGACTTCCTTCCCAAGTAGGTTTCCTACTCTCCCTCCACCAAGCAAACTTGAGATTTGACTTTTTCAAATTGGCGTTTGACTTTCAAACTTCGATTTGATTTCTTCTCTTTATTTTTCCCAGCCAAGTGACCTAGTACATGATGCAACCATTCCACATTGTCATGACACATCCATGTACCCTTCCCCTCTTTAGTGCCAGACCTTCTAGACCCTTCTAGAACATTCCTGGTGAAAACACCGAAATCATTCCCGAACTCCAAAACAGGACTTTCCTTATATGAATCTTATTCTCCGGACCATTCCGGATCTCCTCGTTATATCCCGGATCCATCCGAGACTCCGAACAACATTCGGTCTCTTACTCATCATTCCATAACTACTCAACAACATCGAATCCTTAAGTGTGTCTCCCTACGGTTCGTGAATTATGCGGACATGACCGAGACATTTCTCCGATCAATAACCAATAGAGAAATCTGGAAATTCACATGGCTCCCATATATTTCTACGATTACTTTGCGATCGAATGAACCACTTACATACGATACCAATTTCCCTTTGTCTCACGATAGTTTACTTATCCGAGGTTTTGATCGTCGGTATCTCTACATACCTAGTTCAATCTCGTTACTGATAAGTACTCTTTTCTCGTTCCCGCGGTATGTGATCCCTTGTGAACCAGTCACATGCTTGCAAGCTAATTGAATGACATTCCACCGAGAGGGCCTAGAGTATATCTATCCGTCATATGGATGGACAAATCCCACTCTTGATCCATGTGCCTCAACCCATACTTTCTGAACACTCAATGCCACCTTTATAGCCACCCAGTTACGGTGTGGTGTTTGATGTCATCAAAGCATCCTTCCGGTGATGGTGATTAACATGATCTCATGGTCGAAGGAATTAGGTTACTATGTATCAGAAAGCTTATAGCAAATGAACTATATTAAATGACTTGATCTTTATGCTACGCTTATCTATAGGAGTATGTCCATCACATCATTCTCCTAATGATATGACCCTGTTTTTAATAACATCTCTATGTTCATGATCAGGAAACCATGATCATATATTAACCAACAAGCTAGTTTAACAAGAGGCTTTACTAGGGACTCTTTTATGTTTACAAATCACACAAGTATTAATGTTTCCGGTTAATACAATTATAGCATGGTATGCAAATATTTATCATAAGTATGAAGATATGATAATAACCACTTTATTATTGCCTCTTGGGCATATCTCCAACAGGTATGTGATCCCTTGTGAGCCAGTCACATGCTTGCAAGCTAATTGGATGACATTCCACCGAGAGGGCCTAGAGTATATCTATCCGTCATATGGATGGACAAATCCCACTCTTGATCCATGTGTCTCAACCCATACTTTCCGAACACTCAATGCCATCTTTATAGCCACCCAGTTACGGTGTGGTGTTTGATGTCATCAAAGCATCCTTCCGGTGATGGTGATAAGCATGATCTCATGGTCGAAGGAATTAGGTAACTATGTATCAGAAAGCTTATATCAATTGAACTATTAAAATGACTTGATCTTTATGCTACGCTTATCTATAGGAGTATGTCCATCATATCATTCTCCTAATGATATGACCTTGTTATTAACAACATCTCAAATGTTCATGATCAAGAAACCATGATCATCTATTAATCAACAAGCTAGTATTATAAAGAGGCTTTACTAGGGAATCTAATTTAGTTTACAAATCACACAAGTATTAATGTTTCTGGTTAATACTGTTATAGCATGAATGTAAACATTTATCATAAACACAAAGATATAATAATAACTACATTTATTATTGCCTCTAGGGCATATCTCCAACAGATCATTCCAGAACCAATTCACGAAGAATGGGATTTGAGGGCAAGAAATTGGTTCCTTGGGCATGGGAGTACATATGACGAACTTACAGGGGACCTTGTTTGTAGTGACGGGATAAAGGTACCGAGGACTGCATGGCTAAAAGTGGTCAAAGATATTAAAGATGGAATAAAATAGTTTCATCCCGATAGAGAGAAAGACTTGCTAACCTTGGTCCTCGAGAATCGCGAACATACATGACGAGTCCAAGGCCTTGACGGGAGTTTCACGTGGGAGACTAGGTTTCCTAAGGACCAAGGTACCTATAGAAGCCGAGCAAGAGCAAAGCAACGATGGGAGGAGGAGGAGGAGGCAGACAAGTTCAACCAGCTGCTAGGAAGACTTGACAAGCATCAGCAGCAGATCGACGAACTTAGAGGAATAGCGCGCTTGCAGCAAGATCCTCCACTCGATATTACCGCCAACCCATCTCAGTGGAGAAGCAGCGTCGCTGAATCGGAGGTCCCGTATAACGATGCATCCTATACAGATGGCGGTCCCGGCTACCCCGTGGATGGAATGAAGGAGAAGATACCTTGTGAGCTCCATAATAAATTGAAGAACGAATCTGTGAAGGTGGCGGTCGGATCGGCTTTGCCTTGTCCTCCTGACGCACATTGGCATGGTTGTGAGATTCCACCTGGCTATGCTAAAGTCGGGGTGGATCAAATCTTAAAGGAGTGGGAGTCAATGGAGCTTGACATCCTTGGGCCTGAAGGTGAGATCACACTCGGAGAAGTACTTGGTGGGATCATTCTCTGGGAAAAGAACAACATACGGTTTACAGGCTCGGCTCCAAGGATAACACTACCGCCTCCGAGTCGTCGCAGGTCTACTTCACCTCCACCTCCATCACCTCCAAGAAGCCCACCCCACGATGACTACGACCACCACATCCCGAGTCCATCTTGATCTCTGTCGCAGGCTCAGCAGTCTTCGCCGCCCGCTAAGGACAATAAGCGGAAGCGTGCTCCGTCAGTGAGTACTAAAGGACACGGCAGCCCAAAACAGAAAATGTCGCCCCTCCCAACAGTGCCTCATCAGAATCTTCCCATCAGACCTTACGATCGTACTGATGCGGAATCTGTAGCGATATCAAAGGCCGAAGTGGCGGTGCATTTTGAGAAGAAGAAACCCGAGCCCGCTCCGGTATACACCGAGAAACAAAAGGCATATGCACTTGATTTTCTGAACACACCATTGCAATATGAGTTGCACCATAAGCCAGATGACTATCTATACACACTTCAGAAAGAAGTGGCGAAGAGCAAATCAAGTACAAGCGATAAAAAATCAGCAAGCACGGGTGCAAGCGGGACTAAAACTGCAATCAGTAAAAAATCAGACGTTCCCCTTCTCAGACAACAGGCCAAACAAACAATTTCACCCCTCAAGGTGGTTTCACAAAACGTTCCACTCCTCGCACAACAGCCAGTAGATATGTCAATAGCTGTGAAGTTGGCGGCCAGCATGAAAATTACTCTTGATGAACTGTTAGGCCCCCAAGTCGACCATCTACCCAAGATGCCACTAGCCCCTAAATATGTCGCAGGTGAGGATTTGTTTAGCAAAGAGAGGCTGAAAGAACCGCCAACACAAATGTGGAATATCCATCAATGGTACTCGGCGGTCATGAAGCAGGGGAGAGTAATGATCGTAACCAAAGTCCCACCTGAGTACTACTTCAGACCCGAAGAGGTACATATTGAGTTTTAAGAACTGTTCCAATTATACCATCTGGACGCCCTGGACAAATCCATCCTCGGCTGCTATTGTCTGTAAGTTGTTGAATTCATTGTCTACATGTTCAGTTTTTTAGTTGTTTAGTTCATAACATGTGATTATCCTTATTATGCAGAATGAAGATCCTAGAATGTAAAAGAAAAAGAATCTACAATGTTGGGTTCATTGACCTAGATAAAGTGCATATAACCACGCTAACGCATAACCCCGAGGAGACGGAGGAAAACCTTCTAAGGTTTCTAATGGAGCAAAATTTCTCCGACCACATACAGTTTCCTTAGAATTTCAGGTGAGGGTCTTACTCTGTTATACACATTCACTTTTGATTAGTCGATGCTAATAAGTGTAACTGATGAGTTATTGATATATATATATATAAATGTTTGCAGCTTCCACTGGGTTTTGCTAGACATTCAGCTTGATAAGGGAAGAGGTTGTGGTAACCTATTCTAGGAGTGGTGAGGTTATTACTATGGAAGCGACTAAGAAGCAGTCGACTGACATCAGCATCATCGTTCAACCCATTGTCTCTGCTCCTGGTTTGTTTTCTTGGGCCGTTGTTTTATTTTGTCGCTTTTTATTATCTTGGCCCGTTTTGCTAGGATTTTCCTATTTCCTGCTGCCAGCGTCTATTAGTGAGCGAGCGTTTATCTGACTGGTTGTTCGGGCTTGTCTATTTACTTATTCAACTATTTGAGCGCTTACTCACTTTTTCCTAGTATATAACTAATATATAATTCACTAGTTTGTTTTTAATCTGCTCACGATTAAGTTTCACTCATTTTTATATGTAGTGTGTTTCACTTTCCCTTGCTTCAAAGCTATTTTTTGTTCACGCTCTCCACGTCCGTTTAAAAATGGTTTAGTTATATTTCCACTCGCAGTATACTCGTGATTTTCAAAAAAGGTTCATGAGATTTATAAAATGTTGGTATAGTTCAAAATATCTATTTGTGAGGTTTATAAATAGTTCACGGGGTTTAAAAATTATATCTATAGTTCAAACAATTTGTTTGCAAGGTTCAAGAAATATGTTCACGAGCTTCAATAAATGTATCGTTTAAAATTTTGTACATGAGGTTCGGAAGAATGATCGTCTGACGAAACAAATATTCACATGGTACAAAATAATAGTTCACGGGTTACAAGAAAATTTAGACATTACACAATAAAAAGTATCCATATAATTTTAAAAAATAAAATGATAGAAAAAAGGAGAACATGAACAAACAAAGAAAACAGGAAAAATAGGAAAAAGATAATAAAAATGGAAAAGAAAAGGAAAGTGTAATAGAAAATGAAAGAAAACAAAATAAATCAAAGTAAAAAAACTAGAAAACAAAACAAATAGAAAAGAAAAGAACAAATAGAAAAGAAAAAACAAATAGAAACAAAACTGGCACAGAAAACACAATAATAAAACAAAGTAAATAGATATCAAATATATACGCCTAGGTGAGCCAGCCCACCCAAGGTTCATTTCAGGCGTCAAGTGATAACCGACGCATTAGCGCCAAATAGGGTTCACCATTTCCTCTGTGCTGTCTCGACCTATTTTTGTTAGGCTCTTTACCCAGAACCAGCGCCTTCGTCGGCTTGGTAAACGAACTGGACTGGGCAAGGAAACAAACCGGAGTAATTACGGTTAAACCGTCGGTTTTGACCTAAACCGGGATGAAACCGGGGGTGGTTGAACCGGTCAGCAGCAATCTCACACAATTTAAAAATAATTTGCCACATGCAGGAATCTCACACAAATTAAAAGCATCTTCAGTTGCGGTCGGTTGCAAACCCCCTAGAAAAGCTAGTTGTAAATCCAGTTGCAATTCATAATAAAAATGGATCAAGAAACAATCCTCAGTTGCAACCCCGGTTGTGGCTCCCGATAAAAGCCAATTGCAACTCATAGTAAAGAAGGGACCGCGAAACAATCCATAGTTGCAACCCCAATTGCAACTCTCCAAGAAAGCCAGTTGCAGATCCAGTTGCAACTCATCTTAGGAAGGCATCACGAAATAAGAAATTGACATTTCAATCCTCAATTGCAACCCTAGTTATGGCCGTCATTAAAAGCCAGTTGGAAGTGTAGTAGCAACTAATAGTAAGAAACAATCCTCAGTTGCAATCCTATTTATAACTCTCCGAAAAAACCAAAGAAGTTGATGTCATGGAATTGTGGACGGGAAAGTACGCCTGGTTGTGCAATAAAGAAGTTGATCTCTCATGGGTAAAGTAACGCACCTCTGCAGAGTGTAAGAACTGTAACTTGTTACTCCCTGTTCCGGGAAGGAGCTATGAAAGCGACAGGAAAGGAACTCCATGAAAGTTCTGGTCAACCTGTGAAGGCTGATGGTCATAGATTTTCATAATAAAATCATTCTTTGAAGAAAGATTTACAAAAACCGCATAGTGCTAAGGACTTATAGTCCGAGGTGGTAGATAGAGCATCAAACTTCCCACCTTGCATATAATGAACTTGCTGGGTAACGCTGTTACTCACCCTTTCTTTTGATCCCTTGCTTAGACTCTGAGGATCCCGAAGATACTCCAATGTATGCAACTGAGAGCCAGGAGGAGGTCTTCTATGAAGAGCCCAATTTGTATGGAGCCGTAGAAGGGGAGGACTACGATATCGTCTACAGAGGAGAGTACCAAGAGTCAGAATAAATACTATAGTTCTAGGAGCCACTTGAGCCGAGAAACATGAACAATATATAGCAATAAGTTGTTGAGCTCAATGTGGAGTTTAAGTTTTCACTTTGAAACTTCCGCTAAAACACTTATATTTTGGTTTGTAAGTTGAATTTTTTGGAAGTCTTGAACTTCTGGTATTGTAATAATAATGTGTGTATGTTTGTAATATGGACCCGCAATGTTTCTGTTATATCACTCTAAGGGATGTGATATTTACATAACGGTGTTTTGTGGATGTCATGTCAACGACTATAGTGTACTACACATGTAGTGGTATGCTGGGTCACCGCAGTTGGTATCAGAGCAAATTGCTTTGACCTTAGGTTGGAAACCTAGTAAAGGGCATTACATGTAGGAGTGTGTAGCAACGATTAAGAATTCTCTAAAATAAATATAATGGGTATTCGAATGAGAATATTCCGTTATATATTTTAGTGCGATAATTCTTTGTTATGATGCAATATATTATTGCTTACTAATAAAAATTATTTTTGACATACAGAGTTATGGCACCAAAGTTTCCAAAACAGACTTTGGTAAGGAAAGAGGAGAATCTCGATGATTACCAAGAATCATTCACGGACCAACTTCGTCAACTCTTAAAGATTTTTAGTTGTCCAACTAGAATTCTAGTGAATACCATAACCTATTATGATGGTCGGATGTTATCCAAGTATCGTGTGAGTATCCAACTCCCAGAGAAGCTTGGATTATATCACGATCTACCTATAGGTGAAGGTAGGATTCACTTAGCAGCATATCATGTTGCTATCGTGGAGGCGATAGCTAATATCCGGGAGCATAAATCCTAGGAGTTAGAAGGTAGCTCATTTTCTGTGATTCCTCGTGATTCTATAAACACGGAGCCTGTACCGGATCATCTGTGATAGCTAATATCCGGGAGCATAAAGCCTAGGAGTTAGAAGGTAGCTCATTTTCTGTGATTCCTCGTGATTCTATAAACTCGGAGCCTGTACCGGATCATCTTACTTTGGTTAAGAAGCATCCTAAGTTAGCTTCCAAGTTTATGGATAGATACCGAACACTTGTTGCATTTTTTATAAGACACATCAAGTTATTGTCGAAGATAAAAATGACATGTTAGAGGATCTAACGGATCCTGAAAAGAGGAAGCAGTTAGTATTCCAGTTGGAGAAGGAAGCAAGTAGTAGTACAAAACCCAACTTTAAGGATATACCTATAGATCCTGAATATTTCACACCATATCCTTATTCACCGAGGCCTGAACCTATATATGATTCTACTTTAGACATGAGGTATGCAATACCACAGGGTTCAGAAGACGGTTCTGATTCAGAACTTCCTATTGAGAATTCTAATGGTTGGAGAATGAGATCATCTGAAGGATCCCAGGAACAACAGATGTCCATAGATAGTTCTGACAGAAATGTTGGACAATCTAGCTCGATGGGTGCAAGAATTAACCCTAGTAACAGTATTAGAAATACCATGTTCATAGATAATCAGGATGAACAAGAAGATCCTGAGGAGAGAGTGTTTGAATCATCAACACCTTCTCAAAACCCAGGGAATATACATTATCCGTTTTTTAACTATCTTGCCCAACAGAGCACCTGGGAAGCAGCAGGATCTACGTATTCTATTGACGACTCAAGGAATGAAGCTCAGGAGATGCAAGTGGGTGGTAATGTTGAACATGTTTCTGAAGACTTTTCAGCTGAGCTGGAGGGAGTCAATGCGCTCAGGTTGCATAATGACTCAAGTCCTGACACTTTAGATACTGAGTATGTTCCTTCTGGAAGGCCTTTTGTTCCACAAACTGTGTGACGAACGTCACGTCATCACGGTTGAACATTAGACATGTATGATGAGCGTAGTTATTACTAAAAGCAGGCAGCTTAGTAAAAAGTATCGGGTACTATGTATTATAATCCGAGAAAAATATGTACCTAGATAAATAAGGTAGTGTTGGGATTATACCTATATGGTATATGTTGTAATGACTTTGTATTATTAAGATGATGTAGTGTATAATATGTGAAATGCATATTTGGATTTTCATTGTGTGACTAGTTCTGTGCGTAAAGTTGAGCTCAGAACACATGTGCATGATGCAATTATGAGTATTCTCTTTATGTTGCGGGACTAGGGGGTCATGTACATGGGTGTAGAAACCGAATCTGAGCAGCAGCAAATGGAACGTGAGGCCAAGGAGAAGGCCGATGCAGATGCAGGAAACCAGGGAACATTACCACCACCACCAATGAGGCCGTTAATGGAGCAGAACTTTATGCAGTGTATGCAAATGATGCAAGAAAACCAGAACAAGTTCATGGAAGAGATGTTGGGACGAGCTGAGAATCAGAGAGCACCTGAAGGTGGAGGAGTGAGTCTTTCTGACTTCCAGAATGCAAGGCCGTTACCTTTTGCATCAGCTCCTGAACCAATGGATGCAGAAGATTGGCTAGCGGATACAGAAAGAAAGCTGAAAACTGTAGGTTGTAATGATGAGGAAAAACTGAGGTATGCAACTCATCTCCTGACTGGACCTACAACGTCATGGTGGGAAAATCAGTTAGCCATGCAACATCCAGGAAGGGAGTACACTTGTGGGAGAGTTCAAATAGAGATTCCGTGAATATCATGTTCCGGAAAGTGTTATGGAGTTGAAGCAGAGAGAATTTGAGGAGCTTCATCACGGATATACTAGTTTCATGAAGTATATTCGGGAGTTTAGTCAATTGTCTCGTTATGCGGAGGAAGAAGTTAATACGGAAGAAAAGAGGAAGAAGCGTTTCCTGCGAGGGTTAAATCCATTTGTGAGGATGCGGTTAAGGTTGGCTAATAAGCAAACTTATCAACAGTTGCTGGATGCAGCTAACACATTTGAAGATGACTACAAGAATGTCCAAGAAGATAGAAGGAAGAGAGCTAAGAAGGAAACCAAGAGGATACAGGCAAGTAAACCCAAGCCCAATCTAGAATTCAAACCAAGGAATAGACCATATAACAGCAACAATTCCAACCGGAGTGTAAATCCAAATGCAAAGAATATTATATGTCACAATTGCAAACTTCCAGGGCATATAATCAGGGATTGCCCGAAACCAGCAATTGTGTGCCATGCTTGTGGTCAGAGAGGTCACATAAAGCCAAATTGTCCAAGCAAACCACAAGGAAGTTGGCCGGTTAGAGATGGAAGGCAAGCTAGTGGAGGCTATGGGCAGCCAAATAAAGGAGGGAATAATGTCAAGAACAACAATGGCAAGAGGAACAGACCTATCAGGAAGCTAAATTGTGCAACCCTAGAGGAGGTGGATAACTCGGAGCATGCAGTGATAGGTACGCTCAATATCCTTACCAATCCCGACAAAGTTCTATTTGATACCGGTGCAACTACTTCATTCGTTTCTGAAGAATTCTGTGATAAATTCGGGATTAGAAGGACAACGTTAGAAAACCCTATGACCGTAGTTACGGCAGGGGGAAATGTGATTGTATGCCACATTAAACAAGATCAGGTTATTTCGATCTGTGGTTGTACATACTTTGCGGACATGTATGTGATTCCTTTGAAGGGAATTGTGGTAGTGCTGGGGATGGACTGGATGACTAGACATGGGGCTCAGATAAATTGTGAGGAGAAAACTGTCTCAATCAAAACTCCAAGTGGAGCAAGAATAGTTTATCAAGTAGATAGGCACATTCATATCATGGTGGATCTTTAGTTGAACTCAATGAAGGAGGTAAAGTTGGAAGATATTCCTGTAGTAAATGCATTTCAAGATGTTTTTCTAGCAGAGCTACGTGGAATGCCACCAGATCGGGAAATAAAGTTCACTATTTATCTAATTCCAGGTACAGCACCAATAGCTCAAGCACCATACAAGATGGTACCAAAAGAATTAAAAGAACTCAAAGAGCAAATTGATGAGTTAGCCAGAAAAGGATTTATTCAGGAAAGTGTATACCCATGGGGAACACCGGTGATCTTTGTGGATAAAAGGGATGGTGGAAGAAGGATGTGTGTGGATTACAGAAATCTGAACAATGTTACCATAAAGAATAAGTATCCCTTACCAAGAATTCAAGATCTGTTTGATCAAGTGAAAGGAACTGGAGTATTTTCTAAAATCGATCTAAGATCTGGATACCATCAGATAAAAATTAAGCCAGAAGATGTTCCAAAGACAACATTTGTCTCAAGGTATGGACACCATGAGTATCTTGTAGTACCATTTGGATTGACCAATGCACCAGCAATATTCATGAATCTGATGAACAAAATCTTCGTGCCATATTTGGATAAATTCATCATAGGCTTCATTGATGATATTCTGATATATTCCAAGGATAAGGAAGAGCATGCAGATCATTTTTGAATAGCATTGCAAACCCTAAGAGAACATAAACTTTATGCTAAGTTCAGTAAGTGTGCATTCTGGTTAGATGAGGTAGAATTCCTCGGTCATGTGATCAGTAAAGATGGAATTGCTGTAAATCCATCTAAAGTTCAATCAGTACTAGAATGGACTGCACCAACCAATGTGAAACAAATTCGAGGTTTCTTGGGTATGGCTGGTTATTATCGGAGATTCATTGAAGGTTTCTACAAAATAGCTGGACCAATGACCAAATTGTTAAGGAAGAATACACCATTCAATTGGGATGAGAAGTGTGAAGCAAGTTTTCAGGAGTTAAAGACCAGGTTAACTACCGCTCCAATTCTAGCAGTTCTAGAAACAGGGGAAGACTTTACAGTATACTCTGATGCATCTAAAGAAGGTATGGGTTGTGTGTTAATGCAAATCGGAAAGTGATTTCTTATGGATCAAGACAACTGAAACCACATGAAGTCAATTATCCAACTCATGATTTATAGTTAGCGGTAGTCTTTGCTCTGAAGGGATGGAGGCATTTTCTTTATGGAGCCAGATGTGAGTTATACACTGACCATAAAAGTCTCAAATATTTATTTACCCAAAAGGAGTTGAATATGATACAAAAGCGTTGGTTGGAACTAATCAAAGATTATGACTTAACAATCAACTATACCCCGGGAAAAGCAAATGTTGTAGCAGATGCCTTAAGTCGTAAAAGTGCAGATATTCAGCCTAGCAATCAGGAGTTACCAAAAGAGTTACAGATGGATTTGGAAAGATTAGAACTTCAATTTGTTAGAACAAAGACTCTTGGAGGATTAACTACTATGCAGGTAGTGGCAGAGCAGGATAGTGATCTTAAGCACAAAATTTTTAGACATCAAGGAGAAGATCCTTTCATTGCTGAAGAAATTCGGAGGATGTCTCAAGGGCAAACATCAGTTTTTCGCCTAGGAGATTATGAATCTTTATGGTTCCAAGATCGTCTTTGTGTTCCGGATGTGAATGAGATTCGTGAAGTCATACTCCGAGAAGCACATGAAACAACGTATTCTATACATCCAGGAAGTACTAAGATGTACATGGATCTAAAAGAACTATTCTGGTGGAATAACATGAAAAGAGACATTGCTAAGTATGTATCAGAATGCCATACTTGCCAAAGGGTGAAGGCTGAACATCAAAGTCCAACAGGACCATTGCAACCTTTGGAAATTCCCAAATGGAAATGGGAGGAAATAGGTAAGGACTTCATCACGGGATTGCCCATGACACCTAAACGGAAGGATATGATATGGGTAATTGTTGATAGACTCACTAAAAGTGCACATTTTATTCCGGTAAATCAGAAGGATAATGCCGAGAAGTTAGTGTAAGTTTACATCAAAGAAATAGTAAGTAAGCACGGAGTGCCCAAAAATATTGTAACTGATAGGGGATCAGTGTTTACTTTAGCATTTTGGAAGAAATTACATGAAGCACTTGGTTCAAAGTTAGATTTTAGCACAGCTTATCATCCAGAGATAGGGGGTCAAACGGAAAGAACCAGTCAAATACTGGAGGACATGTTAAGGGCTTGTGCATTAGATTTTGGAGGTTCATGGGAAGATCATCTACCATTGGCAGAATTTTCCTACAATAATAGCTACCAGAGTAGTCTAAAGGCAGCTCCATATCAGGTCATGTATGGAAGTAAATGTAGATCACCAATATGTTGGTATGACCTGGAAGTAGGAAAGAATTTGCGCCAGACTATATCAAGGAAAGACAAGATATCATGGATAAAATCAAAGATAGATTGAAAATAGCTCAAAGTAGGCAGAAAAGTTATGCTGATCAAAGTCGAAGATCATGGCATCCTGAAGTGGGAGATATGGTATATCTGAAGTTAAGTCCTATGAAAGGAGTTAAAAGGTTCAGAGTTAAAGGAAAGTTGAGTCCAAGATATATCGGGCCATTCAAGATACTGAGTCAGAACAGAACTATAGCTTATGCTTTAGAGTTACCCGCAAGATTGGCTCAAGTTCATAATGTTTTCCATGTGTCACAACTTCGGAGATGTCTCAAAGTACCTGATGATGCAATTACACATCAAGAGATAGAATTACAAGCAGATCTGACCTATGTTGAAAAACCCTGTAAAATTTTGGAAGAAAACTGGAAAAGGTTGAGAAACAGGGCAATCAAGTACTGCAAAGTACAGTGGGAACATCACCCCGAAAGGGAAGCCACCTGGGAGAAAGAAGATGATTTAAGAAAAGCCTACCCAGAACTGTTCAGGTACACTTCAACAAACTTCAGGACGAAGTTTAATTTAAGGGGGGGGAGTCTGTAACATCCCAGCATTTAGGAACCAACGAAGGGTAGATTTAGGAATCTATGCAATTGCATGCATTCATCTGTAAAAAATGTGGGTAAATTTTTCGCCAAATAAAAACTTAAAGTGATCAAAGTTTCTTTCACTCTTTAAGTTTAGGAATAGTCTTGGAGAATAATTGTTATAAACTTTGACATGATCTTTATGGATTAATGTGTTTTGGGGAAAGGAATTTGAATTAAAACTTGAGATTTGGATTTATATTTTTTAAAAGAGTAAGATTATTTTTGAGTAATATTATTTAATCAAGAAATAATATTTAATAACTCAAACTTTAAATATCATCACACAATCAAGTAAATGAATATTTATTCCATATATTTATTCAATAAATAAGTTACAAGATATAACTTATGGAATTAATCAAGAATCTTTACAATAGTAAATTATAAAAGGATGAATATTTACATATTGAGTAATATTACAATCTTTATTTACAAAAGAATAACATAAAGCTTACAAAAGAATAAAATAAAGATTACAAAGGAACTATTCTATCAAAAAGAAAACCTATTCTAATCTTGAATCTTCAAGTCTTGTACCTGCAAAACAAAGAATAAACAAAAATAAAGAAAATAAATGGTTAAGATATTTTTACTCTTAGTAGTGACAGTGAGATGCACTGTTCCACTTTACATCATTGAGTAAATCTTTAGGGGCAAGTTTCACCAATATGAAAGAATTAAATCTTTTATAATCCATAAGCCACAAGTCAAATGATTTCAATCAGTAAGAGGGGCAAGTTTCACCAGGCAGATAAATGTAATCAGATAAAAAGGTAGATCATTCCTTGAGCATATCCATAAGGATGCAGCAGGCACACATACAGCTTACACACCTAAATGCATGGTGTGTGTTGTCAACACAACCACTGCTGTCCACACAAGCAAAACAGCTCAACACAGCCGTGGGAAAGCACCACATCACCATTTCCTTGCACATACACATCAAGAATCAGCAGTCTAGCCACAGCCAAACCAAACCAAACCCACAACACACACCAGATCATCCCAGTACTCACCAAGATGGTGACATAAGGAGGGGGTGGATCAGGTGGATAGCAAGGTCAAGGCCAAGCTAACAGGAACCAGAAGGTGGATAGCAAGATCAAGGACAAACTTCCAGGATCTAGAAGTAGCAGGAACAACATCAGGAGAAGAACTAGATTAGGCCAGCAACACCACCAGCAAGATCAGGCCACAAGATCAACTAGTTACAACCTCAACAACTCAACTGTTGTGGTGAGTAGTATAAAACCATCACATGATTTATCTATATAAGTTAGATAAGAATTCATGTGTTGCCTTATATTAAACTTCTCAGTATTCATCCAAGTGAGATGAATCCATCCTATAAGATTTTGAATACTAAAGTCATAGCCATAAGAAAACCATACAAGTAACACCAGGATCTCAGACCAACATCACTGATCCTGGGTATAAAAGCCAAATCTTATAATCTAATATAATCATAGTCAAGATTATGAATTCTGGGCACATCTCTTAAAAGAGTAGCACCCCGGAATCCATAAATCTTATACATCCATGCAAAACCAGTATCACACCAATCACTTTATCAAAGGGAGTCCATAATAAGTAACTGGTATCTCTACCAGAACAGATCTACGAGGAAGAACAAGATAGGAACCTAGTTCCTAAGCCTCAGACCAACGTCATTGTTGGAATTATGCCCTAGAGGCAATAAAAAAGATGTTATTATTATAATTCTTGTTCATGATAAAGTTTATATTCCATGCTAGAATTGTATTAAGCGGAAACTTTAATACTTGTGTGGTTTGTGAACAACACCGTGTCCCTAGTACGCCTCTATGGACTAGCTCATTTATTAGTGATGGTTAAGGTTTCCTAACCATAGACATGAGTTGTCGATTAATAATGAGATCATATCATTGGGAGAATGATATGATGGACAGACCCAAATTAAGCAGAGCAATTAGATCATGTCATCGTGTTCATCTTTGCAAAGCTTTTCTTATATCAAATATTGTATTCCTTAGACCATGAGATAATGCAACTCCCTGGTATCGGAAGAAAGCTTTGAGGTCATCAAACATCATCCTATGAGAGGGTGATCATAAAGGTGTCTCTCAGGTGATCGGAAAGTACCTGTTGGGTTGTATGTATCGAGATGGGATTTGTCCCCCAAGTCGGAGATATATACTCCGGGCCCACTCGGTAATCGATATCAACACCGCTTGCAAGCACGTGGTTAAGGAGTTAATCACAAAGTGATATCGGATTACGGAACGAGTAAAGTACTTGCTGTGAACGAGATTGAACTAGGTATGCCGGTACCGACGATCGAATCTCGGGCAAGTAAAATATCGCGAGACGAAGGGAATATATATATGGGATTAATTGAATCCTGGCATCGTGGTTCATCCGATATGATCATCGATGAATGTGTGGGAGTCAATATGGGTTTCCAGACCCCGCTGTTGATTATTGATAGAAGATCATGTCTGCATATTCTCGAACCCAAAGGGTCACACACTTAACGTGTCTTGACGCTAGGATAGATTGGACAATTGGTTTATGAGTTTTTGTTCGGAGTCTCGGATGAGATCCAGGACGTCACGAGAGGTTCCGGAATGGTCCGGAGAATAGGATTCATAAAAGGCAATGCAGTTTTTGGAGTTCGGAATTGTTTCGAGTTATTCAGTATTTTACCGGAAGCTTCTAGAACCTTCCGGAGTGGGACCAACGTGGCCCCACTTGTCGGGAGGGGGCGTGGGCCTACAAGGGAGTGCCCTGGCCGCATTGGGCCAGGGTCACAAGGCCCCATAGGCCCAGCCAGCCAAGCACCTAGGGAAACCCTAGGGGAGCTTCTAGAAGGGGAAAACTTGCCTCCCACTCCTTCCTCCTTGGCCGCCGACCCTAGGGCTTGGGGGAGGGGCAAGGGCCAGCCGCCCACCCCTCTATATAAAGAGGGCTGGGGGCGCACCCTCCCCACACCTCCTCCTCAACCCTAGCCTCCCTGCTGCCCCTCCTCTCTCTCTCCCTCCCGACTGCGCGTAGGCGAAGCCCTGCCGCAGAAACTCTCCACCGCTTGCACCACGCCGTCGTGTTGTAGATCCAAACTATCTCTCCACCCCACTTGATGGACCGAGGAAGGAGGAGAGATCGAGGTGCCGCACGTGTGCATCTCTTGGAGGCATCGCCACTTGTGGTGTTGGATCGGATCGGATCGCGAGAAGGAGAAGCGAGTAGACTGCATCAACCACGTTCGTTGAACGTTCCGCTGTGCGAATCTTCAAGGGTATGAAGATCTCGACTATTCCCCCCTCGTTGTTTGCATCTCCTAGATTAGATCTTGGCTTTCCCGTTCGCATCCGTAGAAAATTTTGATTTACTATGCTGCGAAACCCTTCAGTCATAGGCACTGTTGTTTAAAGAAAGAAGTTTAAAACTTATCTTTGGCCTTAATCCAATCTTAAGCATTAACAGAATTAAGCCAAGTAGTAGAACCTAGACTTGTGTGCCATTTCAATATGGTGTCACAAGAGCAGATTCTAAACCAAGCAGATTAAGTATCTAGCTTTCATAGATAAACTAACAAGCAACTAATCATCATTTTCCTGGTATTAATCACCAGGAATCATTTCCAAGTTTATATGTATATATACAGAACATCACCAGAATAAAATGATTAATCTCAATCTGGATATAACCATACAAGACACAATTATTGATGCAGTGAGCAATCACTGACAGAACTACTGTCAGTACCAATGTTTTGACAGTAGCAAGATTCCAAATCAACAGGATCCACAAGTAATAGTCTCACAGTAACAGCATCCACTAAACCATATCCAATTATCAATTGGAATCAGAACAATAAAGCCACTAGAACCATGAGAATTAACTATGGACAGTGATCAACATAATCACCATGTTCAAGGATCATCACTGTTAGATCCAATTCATGATATATATTATCAACAGAGGGATGAACCCTAATTAGGACATGACCCCTAAATCAAGATATGAACCGTAATCAGGGGTAGCCACTAGAAACACATAGGACCGGGTGGCAAGTACAAAGAGCACGAGAGGTGAGAAAGAACAACTTACTGGAGGTTGTAGCTGCGGCCGAGAAGTGGAATCAGAGGGATCGACAAACACGACGGCACGGGGAGCACCCCAAGGGGTGCTGCAACCCACACCGAGCCGAGGCGGCGACCACAGTGACGCTTGAGGGCGAGCAGCACCACCCCAACAACCTCAGAACACCCACAGCACCACAGGCGCGGCGACAGCACCAGCACCACCCCAAACCCTAGGTTTCGGGACGGAGCCGGTCTAGCCACCGGAGAGCCCCAAAGCCAAATCGAATTGGACAAGATGAAGGAGCAAGGTCAGCAACCATGCCATGCACCATGGAGGCGGCCGGAGAGGACCACGACGGCATGAATCGCCCGACGGTGGTATCGGCAACCACGGGGTCGAGAGAGAAGAAGGAGAGAGGGGGACGAGAGAGAAGGACAGGGGGAGTGGGATGAGAGGGCCAACCCTTCGGGGAGCCTTTTTGGTTCTGACTACTTGGGCCAAAACGTCCCAATAAGCCCAACAATGCCAGCCCAACAACCTAAAGAAAGTTTTAATCATTAAGAAAAGACCAAAATACCCCTGAAATTAAATAAATTCTAGAAAATAAACTAAAATCAAAAAATTATAAATAAAATATTTTTGGATTCACAATAATCCAATCTATCTAAATAAATTAATAAATAAATTTTTATGCATATAATTTTTATCAAGAATTTTATAATATATATATTCCTTATGGAATTTTATAAAATTAAAGAAAGATGATAAAAATAAATAAAAATCACTTTTATTATATATTAATATTGTAGTATTTTAGAAAAATACTAAATAAATAGTTAATATCATTCTTGTATTTAAATGATAATTCTTAAAGGAATTATTAAATAAATAAAATTCAAATAAAATGAAATAAAATAAAAGATTACAATATTCAATAAATATTAATAATTAATATTTATAAATTCTTTATTACCAAAAATAATTTTTGTAATTTAAATAATAGGGGAGAACACACAAAAATAAATAATACATTACATTACTTTGCATAATCATTTTGCTTCTTTAAATATTGTTCTTACTGGGCAATAATGATGTTTTGTAGACATAGAAGCTCAAGGTCCAGTGCAAGCATCCGACTTTACTACCTTGCAATCATAAGGCAAGTTCATCACTTGCTCATGTCCTTTGAAGAGTCTTTATCAAAGTATTTGCAAATTGTGTGTTATCATCTATATTCCAGAGAAAGAAAATATTATTTTCTCAAAATAAATAAATCTTAGGTATCATCCTAAGTGATGATATGATGGAGCAATAGAACTTAGGTTTCTATTTGCAACAATGATGAACAATTAGGGATTAATAACCCATGACATCAGTGATTCTAGCGCTATATATTACGCGTTAACCATGAGATTTGTGTAACACCCTCAGAATCGGACCTATGCAAGTTTTAGCGAAACCCGCCAAACCCGCATAGAAACGATTCAAAGGTGCCCACCAGGCTCTTTCGTGCGGGTGGAAAACGAAGTAATAACATTACACAACAGTCCTCGATGGGACCCACAGAACAGATATATATATAACAGCGACTCCATGAGTCAAGAATACAGATATAATATACAAAGATCCAAATCACCTTGAAAACGATAGAGCGTCCGACTACGGACAAGATGCAAATGGGGCTAAGAGCCCTGAAGAATAACCAATGGCGTCCATAACCCTGCCCAGGCCAAGCCGGAAGGGTAACCCTGCTAACGGCGTCGATCTCAAAACCTGCTTAAACAAAGGGGTGCCGACAAAGGGCAAAGGAAAAAAAAAAGAGCGTCAGTACTGAGGCCAGTACACGGCGAGACTAGAATTCGGCGGTCCTCGCCTACATAGGTATGGTGGACTGGAGCGGCAGCGGCAGCATGCGCTAAACAACCTATAGAGACTCAGTACAACTAGCGGTTATCAGAGAGGGGTAAGAAAGATCTATTCGGAACCCACCTGATGCTAACACCAAACAAACCCATCCTGGTGTTTCCCCCTCGATACCAAACGAGGAAGTCAACCGAGGAACTCACACAGTTGGCAGTTTTATTTATTCAGTTATCGTTGCAGCAATTGCTAGTCAGGTATAGATAATCATCCTGATAAAAGAAGCAGTGGGCACTTTTAGTTAACCATTCCGTGATAGTGGCAACACTTACTAGTCAGATTCATTTAGCATGAGATAACCCAAACCCAGCAGTTGTGGGCACTTTTATTTAGCCATTCCGTTGTAGTTGTCATACTTACTAGTCAGGTACAATGGTCGCAAGCGACACTCCAAACAAGCAATTGTGGGCAGTATTTATTAGCCATTCCATTATAGTGAAGCTGATTACTAGTCATTATAAAGTCAAATTTATAGCAATAAACTTTAGTTATGCTTGTCTATGGTCGAGATACTGTGCTCCAAGTCGTCCATAACCGCGGACACGGCTTTCAGAAAGTTTTACCCGGCCGGGGTGCACCAATAGCAACACACACTCGATCAACCTCGGAAAAACCAAATCAAAACCCAACGAGGCCTTCACGACAAAGCAATCACAAGATTCAGAAATATTTCAGGGGGCCACCCCTTAAAGTAGACCCGCAACGAAGTTAGCTGACTTCGAGACGGCCTCAAGGTTTGTGGGGCCGGCTGTAAACGACTGGGAACCCGAAAGTGTGACTGGGCTTGTCGATACCGCGAAAACGGGTCACAATTCCTAAACAGTACAGTGTGCTCCTCGCACAATCGTAAATAAAGCAGTAGCATGACATAAGTACAGGATCGTAAATAAAACCTCAAACTAGTTTGTGGCCCCAAGAAATAAGACTGAATCAAGCTCTGGCTCAGGGGGGTCCCATATACCTCCCGGATGTGGATAGCGCGATAAATCAAGGAACAGGTATCAAGTACTTGGGGTCCTACGGGACACAAGTGGGCGTTCGGAAACCAAATATTTTCTATCACCCACCGATGCCTCTGCTTACTTCAATTTTAGTTGTTAAACAGGAATTAAAGTGTCCGATAAGTAAAACTATGATCATCTCCAACATCATCATGCGGCAATACTCCAACAACTGTGGCACTTGACAACACGCAACAGCACTTGAGCAAGCGACTACGACGCACAAGTCCAACTATCTACCAAACAACAGGTAATAGGATGTGTCCAAGGCAATATATGGCTGCAAGGGGATATCACGGGTACGGAAACTAGAGCATCGCAACACAGATAGCAATAGATCAACAGGAGGGAAGTAAATACTATAAAAGTAAGATAGGTAGAAAGGGGGGAGATGCTCGCCTGAAAACATTGCCGAAGGTTCAACCGAAGATCGGGGCGAAGCTCACATCAACTCAACGGCCTTATCCGCGAAGAAGCAAAACACTAGAAGAAACACCGGATGCAATATTTAATACAACGGCAGAAGATCGGCATGATGCATGTATGATGCATGACATGGCAAGGGTGCAATTAGGTCATATTAAGCGGAACCAGGGGTCCCGACAATTAATTAGGTGGTTCATGTTGTTTAGCTACCCCACAAATTAAATGTTGTATTAACATGGTAAGATATGGTACCAGTTCGGTGCACAAATTTAAATGAGGCCAATATGAGACTAGATTTGCCCGCATATGGGCCCCATATTTAATTATGAGGTGAATCGGCATAAGGCCCCCAAACCACACAAATATGCATGCAAGATGAATGTTTAAGATGCGACAAGTTGTATGATGTTATAAAATAGGGTTTGCGGGAAGGGGTTCACACATTAGTGGGTCGCGACGAACTTGGGGTTCCGGGGTTCGGGGTCGGTCTCAGGGTCCAGGGTTCGACGGGTGCGTTCTCGGACTCCGGGATCGTTCTCGGATATCGGGGGTAGTTCTTGTCGCGTCCGGGTGCGGGACTTGGGTCGTGTCGGGGCGCGTCGGGTTCTTCCGGGTCGATGTCGTTCTTGTCGTTGCGAAGGTCTTGTCGGGTCCCACGGGGTCGGTCTTGGCGTTGCGAGGGTCTTGTCGATACCGCGCCATCGAGTCGGTGTTAACGTTCGGAAGCGTTCCCGTGGCAAACTTGGCGTCCTGGGGACGATCCTGTCGCATCCGCGGTCGTCGGGTCGTGCCGACGGTCTTGTCGTCTCACGGCAGAGATCTTGGGGTCCGGGGTCTTGGCGCCTTCGGGTCCGAGAGGGAGATCTTGGCGTCCGAGGGTTCGGGTTCCGTCTCGGTGGTGTCTATCTTTGGGGTTTCGTGAGGGAGGCCTTGTGGATGGTTCTTGCCCGAAGAGCTTGGCGGGCATCGGGTTCGGCGCCTAAGGTCGTTGGCGAGCTTGGGGTGCCTCAGGACGGCCCGCAGAGATCACAAGCAGATCCCCATGGCTCCCTTACACGAGCACACAGAGACACACGCACGTACACCGAGCGAAGGGCAGAAGGTCCGGCTTGGGAGGACGATGCCGGAACGGCGGCGGGGCGATACGGAGGCAGAGAGGCGTCGCCGGAGCGGAGGTCTGGGCGGAGGGGCGCGGAGCGGCGGTGGAGACGAACGGCGGCGGAGGCGGCCGGGCTCTGACGGTGGTGGCGTGCGCGAGCCCGCACGGAGGAAGGGTGAGCGAGGTGAGGTCGGCCGGCCGTCGCGGAGGCGGGGCGCGCGCGTCCAACGGGGCACGCCGGCGGCGGGGAGGAGCGGTAACGGCGGCGGGGGAAGAGGGGTGCCGGCGAGGCTAAGGGAGGCGAGCGCGGAGGCGAGCGGAGGACGCGGCCGGGGAGCGGTCGCTGGCGGGGTGAGCCGCGGAAGCGGGGCGGAGGCGGCGGAGGCGCGGCAGACGGGCGGCGCTCCGGCGGAGGCGCGGCAGACGGGGGAGGAGGAGCGAGGCGGGGAGGGCGAGCGGCGGTGGCCGGCGCCGGAGAAGGAGGAGAGGAGGTGGAGGCGAGCAGTTGGAGGGGAGAAGGGGGCGGGCGCGCCGGGAACGCGGGGCCAGAGAGGATACGAGAGGGAGGAAGAAGAAACCAGAGGAGGGAGGAGGCGCGGACGGGAGAACGTGGGGGCGTCGATGGGTGGGTCCCGCGTGGGGAGGGGGTGGACCGGGGAGACGGCGCGACCAGGTGGGGCGGAAACCCGAGGTGGGCGTTGGGCGGGAAAACAGGTGGGGACGGCGGCAGACTGCTGAGTGTGTGCGTGAGTGCATGTGAGGGAGGGGAGAGAGGCTGGGGGTGAGGTGGCAGGGTTTAATTGGGGGGAAGAGAGGGGAGCTGAGGTGGCGAGCTGCTACTGGTTGGGGTGAGGTGGAGAGGAGGGCTGGGTAGGTTGTCTGGTAGCAAAAGGATTACGGGTGGGCCGATTGTTGGACTGTTTTGGCTCTGGGGGTGGTCGTTCGGGTCGGGTCGGCCCGTTCGACTGCCCCCACTAAAAATAATAAATATTTTTATTTATTTCAAACAAGAATTTTTGCAAACCGATATCAGACAAAACAAAATATTCCGGCGACCCGGATTTTGGTGTTTGAATAAGAGACGGGGCGTTTTAGAAAACAAAACGGGCTTTGCGAAACTAGTTTTAGACAAACAACACATGATGATGACGATGCAATGCACAAATTCAACGCGATTTTCTAGTAGTGGTTTTGCGGGATGCCACAATTTGGAATTGGACGGAGAAGTCAGTTGTATCATTTCCCTTTCTTATGGAGGCAGGACTACCTTAACGTGACGTTGTGATTCCTTGTGCGGATCCAACATATGGGTGGGCACCCTTAGGCCCCGCATTTTTGGTGTCTAGATTATCTATGAGTGGCTGTCGGGGGTTTAGCCGGACCTATAAGGTACTTACCTGGGCATCACCAGCTCATAAAGTCTTCGGGACTCATCAGGGTTTTAGCCTGCCCGAAAGGGGGCTTAACGAAGGTGAGCCAGCCCCGAAGGATCGTGCAGACATATGGGGTCGCGGAGAGGGCAGTGATTGGCTTGGATCATCTACTGAGCCCCACATCATGTAATTGTGGACGGGAAAGTATGCCCGGTTGTGCAACAAAGAAGTTGATCTCTCATGGGTAAAGTAACGCACCTCTGCAGAGTGTAAGAACTGTAACTTGTTACTCCCTATTCCGGAAAGGAGCTACGAACACGACAGGAAAGGAACTCCATAAAAGTTCTGGTCAACCTGTGAAGGCTGATTGTCATAGTTTTTCGGAATAAAATCAATCTTTGAAGAAAGATTTACAAAAACTGCATAGTGCCAAGGATTTATAATCCGAAGTGGTAGTTAGAGCATCAAACTTCCCACCTTGCATATAATGAACTTGTTGGGTAACGCTGTTACTCATTCTTTCCTTTGATCCCTTGCTTAGACTCTGAGGATCCCGAAGATACTCCAATGTATGCAACTGAGAGCCAAGAGGAGGTCTTCTATGAAGAGCCCAATTTGTATGGAGCCGTAGAAGGGGGAGGACTACGATATCGTCTACGGAGAAGAGTACCAAGAGTCAGAATAATTACTATAGTTCTAGGAGCCACTTGAGCCGAGCAACATGAATAATATATAGCAATAAGTTGTTGAGCTCAATGTGGAGTTTAAGTTTTTACTTTGAAACTTTCGCTAAAACACTTATATTTTGGTTTGTAGGTTGAATTTTTTGGAAGTCTTAAACTTCTGGTATTGTAATAATAATATGTGTATGTTTGTAATATGAACCCGCAATGTTTGTGTTGTACCACTCTGGGGGATGTGATATTTACGGAACTGTGTTCTGTGGATGTCATGTCAACGACTATAGTGTACTACACATGCAGTGGTATGCTGGGTCACCGCAGCAGCGGTGATACCGACCGTTGATGGCGGCTTTGCTCCGAGCACGAGGGCGTTGCTACGAGCAGTGGCCGAAGGTGCTACCATCGACAAGCGTCGAAGCTATAGGCCGCCTCAGTGTTGCTATCACCAATTTCCGGTCGGGAGAAATTTGTGCTACAACCTATTTTGGATTTTGCATCATAGGAAGAATTTTTGTACTATACGAAGATTTTTTTTGCTACAACCTTCTACGATTTTGCATCATACGATTCTCATTGAAAAATCTCGTCGGAATTTGTTTGCTACTATGCTACGATGTCATGAATGTTTTGCTACAATCTCTATGTTCTTTTGCTATAATAGTGTAAATTTTATGCTACAAAATCTCCGGCAAAGTCAAATTCGCTATAATAGTACAATGTTTTTGCTCTATATGTTCCGTGAATTTGCATCATTAAAGATTCTTTTGCTACTAATCTTGACGAGGTTTCTGTTGATGTCTCCGGCGTATTTTGCTACATTAGCATATCTTTTTGCTACAAGGATTCCGGCTAATTCTCTGATAAAATCGGTCTTTCTCTCATAAATACTTTTAGATAAAAGTAGCCATATGTCAGCAGTGCAAGCCGGAGGCTGGGAAGCTCGCGTCCTCCTGAGGACGCACAGTCCTGTCCTGATGGAATCGTGATAGAGAGCGGATAGACGTACGGGCCGGCCCATTAGAGCGAAAACTTCAGGCGGCGCGTCCGATCCCAGCCGCTTAAAGCGGCATATAGCACCTCCCTTAGCCTAACTGCCTGACCGAAGTGCGCGCACGCCCGTTTGGCCCAGTTTCATAACAGGTCCCACTCCCGAGTTCCCATCGCAGTTCATTCGGAAATTCAAATTTCTCCGAGACAGGCGAAAAGGTCGGCCTCCCTCTCCTCCTCTCGCCCTTCTCCCAAATCGCCGAGCCAAATCCTGCAGAATCCACGCATTCCCCCCTAATCCGCCCCCCAAATCCGAGCCCCGGGGTAGTTCTAGGTGGCGCCGGGGGCATGGCGCAGACTCCGAACCCCAGCCGGAGGTCGTGGGTGGGCCCGGCACCGCCCCCCTTCCTCACGCCGCGGCTAGAGCGCCGGGAGCTGCGGTGGGCGGAGGCGGGCTCGCACAGCTCCATGCGCCGCAGCGGCGTTGGCTTCATCGGTGGGAATGACAGAGACCGCGAGGCCAACGTTCAGGTCGTGCTCCGGTGCAGGTGAGGTGCTCTCGCTTTGGCTCCACCGAGAAAACTGTTTATAAGCCACGCGGTGATTCACCAAGTAGCAGTGTAGGAGTAAGGTGAATCGTGGCTTCTTCAGTGGAAATACTAGCAGCCTTTTGCCAACTGTGTATTTATTATTGACTACGGAAATTTGGAGCAAATTCACTGGCGGAGCTCCAGCCAAATTGTTGGGCGGGCCAGCCCAAAGAAGAGACCCGATTTTTTCCATTCATGAGCCAATTTTTCTCTAACTCTTCGGTATTTTGGGATGAGCTGGGCGGGCCGTGGCCCGGTTTGGCCACAACAGAGCTCCGCCACTGAGCAAATTGTTGCCGGTGCTAGTTCATGTTACTACCGAACACTAGGAGATGCTTCATGGTTTCGCTGATGCTTTTTGTGACCGGCGCACTGTTTAGGCCGCTAAACGAGGTGGAGCAGAAAGCGAATATACAGAGCGTCGTCTCTTGCAACGACATGAAGGGGGAGGTCACAATTCTCAACAGCCTATTCAAGCAAGCCGACAAAACATACACCTTTGACAAGGTTAAGCCACTAGCTTATGATGTCTTTGTTTTTGCATGCCTGTGGCGTCAAACAGTTGAATACATGGTTATGGCTCATTCAAAAGGATCAGAATCTTATGCATTAAAAAATCTGTAATATGATCATTACATACATATTGAATACATGATTTGACTCGACTCACATGAATTTCCATTAATGTATGGTTATTGTTTCATACCAGGTCTTTGGCCCGGAATCTCAGCAGAGGGCGATATATGATCATGCTGTTGCACCAATTGTCAATGATGTCCTTGAAGGCTATAATTGTACTGTCTTTGCCTTTGGGCAAACTGGAACCGGAAAAACTTATACTATGGAGGGGGAGATAATGCAGCAGGTAGTGAAAAAATTAAATTTTCTTGAAAAGTTAGTAACATGCAGCAACTGAATAATTTGCCTCATCTGCTTTTTAGGTGGGTGAACTGCCAGCTTCTGCTGGTGTCATGCCAAGAGCAGTGCGCCATATCTTTGACATGTTGGAAGCACAGAAGGCTGACTATAGCATGAAGGTAACCTTCTTGGAGCTCTATAACGAAGAGTTAACAGATTTGTTGGCTTCAGAGGACCAAAGCAGATTCCCTGAAGATAGACAGAAAAGGTCTACTGTATCTCTTATGGAAGATGGCAAGGGTGGGGCGGTCATAAGAGGCCTTGAAGAGATTGTTGTCTACACTCCTGGTGAGATATATGGTCTGTTACAACAAGGATCAGCTAGGAGACGCACTGCTGACACTGCGCTGAATAAGCAAAGCAGGTCAATGACCATTTCAATTCTCTTTATGGGTGCCAAAAGGGGCGTGTTGCATACTGAGCATTTTGCATCCTGTACTTGCAGCCGATCACATTCTGTCTTTTCGATATACATCCATGTCAAAGTAACAACAATTGGGAATCAGGAATTCATGAAGTGTGGGAGGTTGAACCTTGTAGACTTGGCAGGATCAGAGAATATTGATCGATCAGGTGCAAAAGAGGTATGTGGTTCTCTTTCAAGTTAACAAGTGATTACATTATCTGTTTGTCATACTTTATCCTATTGGTCTGCTTGGGTTTAGTCGATCTGTCCATATTTTATATTGCTCGAACTGGTAAAGTACATGCTGGAAGATGATAAACTTATATATTATTCTATCACATTTAAATAGTTAAATCAAAGAATTCAATGCAGTTTAGAAATATTGCAGGTCCAATGGATAATTATCCTATCCTCTGAAGTATTATCTTTGCAGCAAAAGAAATACTTGTTCATAGATAGTTACAATGGAAGTTTTGATGTGTCATATGTTGTCCTAATTGATTACTATTAAGTACTATATTTAATCTTACTATTGTGCTAGCTTATAATGTCAATTCTTTTTACATGCCAATCCATTTCGAAGTCATGATTTATAGCATGCTGATAGGTTAGAGCAAGAGAAGCGGGAGAATTGAATAAGAGCTTATTAACACTGGGTCGTGTCATCACTGCACTCGTGAAGCACTCAGGTCATGTACCATACAGGTACCAGCCGTTTCTCATAATAAACCAGAAAGCCATCACATAACTTATTCATTGTTATTTATTATTTTATTTTGAGCTTTACCAGGGACAGTAAGCTCACGAGACTGCTAAGGGAATCCTTGGGTGGAAAAGCCAAAACTTGCATCATAGCAACAGTAACTCCAGCTGTCCACTGTCTGGAAGAAACTCGAGTTACACTTGATTATGCTTATCGTGCTAAAAGCATAAGAAACAAACCAGAGGTGCTAGTTTCTTACTTCTATTCATTCATGGCGTTCCTGTTCAGCTGATATCCTTATCACAAACTTAACTAATGCTGTAGGTAAACCAAAAAATTTGCAAGTCTGTTATGCTCAAGGATCTTTATCAAGAAGTGGAAAAGATGAAACAAGGTTCTCTTCAATCCTATATTTCTCTACCTGACACTATTATAGGGTCTTACAAGTCACAAGTACATTGTCAGATGTGAAAGCCGCAAGGGAAAAGAGTGGAATTTATATCCCTCATGAAAGGTTTGTTCTAGAGGAGGCAGAGAAAAAGGTATATACTATTTCTAAAATAGCTTAATCAATTTTCTCTACTGCACTTGGAGAGAGATATGCACTAGGTTACATGGCTTCACGGGCTTTGCCATGCTATGGGCTAAACTCTAGATATACAAGTAGAGATATGACTAATACTCTCAACATATACAAGACTTCAGATTATATTAAACATAGTTACCTCTGTGGAAGATATCGAAGTTATCTTAGTGTTTTTGACTATATGTTGCAGACAATGAGTGAAAAAGTGAAGTGCTTGGAGCTTAGTCTGGAGAAGCAGAGCAAAGTATAGTTTTATCTAATTCAAGTTTTGATTTATTAGTTGGTTTACTAGTTCAGGGTTGAACTGACTTGCACCTTTGGTGGTCTGGCAGGAACTCGAAAAATATAAAAAACTGTACCTAGAAGAACAGGAGAGCAGGATGGATTTGGAAAGTCAGAATACAGAGTTAAAGGTGCTGCAGTTTGGTTAACATTGTTTTTACTCTGCAAAAACCTCCTAGTTTGTTAGGCTTTCAGATCTTCATATTTTCTATAATCTGTAGATGAAGACTGAAAGTTGCAAGGTGGAATTTCTGGATCTGCAGAGAGCTCATTCTAGAGCTAAAGTATCTTTGAAGGAAAAGGAATACATAATCTCAAATTTACTCAGTGCTGGTAATTGTTCTAAACCTTCAAATTTCTAGCTTAAAAAGCTTAATAGATGTAGAAAGCATAAATCTTGGATCAACTTCTGATGTTTAGTACTTTTCATAACATTGTATAGAGAATGTAATTGTTGAACGTGCAAAGGGTATGTGCGTCTCCTTCGAGAATGCATGTGGAGATATTGCTGATCTTCAGAATAAACTAGGTAAACAGCTAGTTCTTCACCCCCAGTTTAGTGAATAAGTTGGTGCTTCTTGCACTGACTTTCATTGGTGCTTTGACTTATAGGAAGACAGTCACAAACTGAATCTGAAAATAGAGGGTTACTATTCAATTTTCGGTCTCAACTGGATGGAAGTCTTGGACTTCTTCATAACACAGTTGTTGCATCTATTTGTGAGCAACGCCAATTTTTGGATTCAATGAATGAACAAATGAATTCATATTTTTCAGCTAAATCTCAGGTACTATTACTAAATTATTTATTTATTACAATTCAAGATCAGCATGATTATCCTCATACACTAATTTATCTGCATTATGTAACTGCTTCCAGTCAGCATACCATTTGGAGGGAAGAATCACAAAAGCCAAAGATATGTATGCCTCTGGTGTGCAATGCATAAACGAGCTTGCCAATACTCTGAGGCAGCTATCCATCAGAGACTCTGAACAAATGAAGCTGAATATATCTTCGCATGCAATAGCTGTTGAAAATGTAATAATAAAATGTTCAGTTTTAATCGCTGTCTGCTTCAAATTAATGAGCCGCGCTACAGAATCTAATCAATGCTTGTTTATTAACAGTTTCTAGCAGTGATGGTTTCAGAGGCTGAACAAGTACTGACTGAAGTTTTAAGATCCACTTCTGAACTCAAGGAACTACTAGCCTTTTCTACTGAACAGCAAGAATTAGTATGTCACATTGACACTAGCTTTTGTTAATATCTGCCTCTGTTGCATACATTATGCCAGATGCTGCAACTCATTCTTCTAATTTTCTGGTAGGGATTGCAAAAGAGTCTTACCTCAGCACAAGCCATGTCAAAGACATCAATTGATTTCTTTAACGACATCAGCACACAGGCGTCTAGGATCATGAATCTTATGGACCAAAGTCAAATAGGAAGCTCCTCTCAACTTGTTGAATTTGAGAAAGGATTTAAGGTTTGTTGGTTTTGGTACATATACAGTTCATGTATTGACAAACTCATTGATAACATCCTTCCTTTCAATAGGAACTTGCTATTCGAGAAGAGCAAGATGCTCGTAACAAGATTGATGGAATTTTAGCTGACTTGACTGCTAAAAAAACGACAATGGTCAGCTTATCTGTTGTTTAATAATTGAGAAAAAGACAACCCTCTTTGTATGACTTAGGCAATAACTGGCCTCCCTTTTGGCAGGTTTCAAAATATGTCAGGCAACTGAATGAGAAACATAGTGAAGATCAGAAACACATTATACAGGAAATGTCCAACCTACAACAAGTTTCATGTAATGGCAAAAAAGAGGCTACATCCTGTGCTGGAAAGATAGAGAGCCAGTTCCAAGAGGTCAAGTCATCACATGCTAACACCAAAGATCAAATGGGGGACGTCTTGCAGAAATGGTACGAATCTCACTTTCCTACCTAAAATTATGTATGAATTACTTATTCTCCTTTCAAGTCTTTCTGATTGCAGGATTTATTTATGCTGAACAAACTTTGTTGATTGCAGCTTGGAGAGAAACGACCATTCTGTTTCTTACTGGTCACATACACAGTCATGTTTAGAACATATAAATAAGAGCTCAGTTCTGGAAGCTGATGCTTTTATAGAGTAAGTTGTAATCGTTTTTTTAAAAAGCAACCATTCTGTGCAGAACTGTTATAAACCTTGCAGTGAAGGGTCTTTTCATTTGTTTCTTACGATTTTCTTGCATGCAGTGAGAGAAGAAACGAGAATGACAGTATTATCCAGGAGTTTTTGCTTCTTTCTTCACAGAATGATGCAGGGTTTCATGCGATGATATCTGATATTATGGACGCTTCCGAGAGTAAGATATACTTGGATTATCGCATATTTTTCTGCCACAAGATGGTCTTTATTCTTACATTGCCCATTTTTCATTTCTAGATTCTCAGTTACTGGATCATGAAACTAGCAAGAGAATGGAAGCTGTATCCACCTCTCTCTCGAATCAGTTGGCATTGCTGAATGAACAACACACTCAAGGCACAGAATCTATAAGAGACATTGCAAGTAACTGTATTGAAAAGGATTACTTGGTAAGCTTTTATATCCCTATCCGCAACAAGTTAATTTAAAACTAGAAGATAGAAACAAGTAATTATCTTCGGAAACACGAAATGGTTATCTGTTGCTCAAGTTTAACTAAATAGTTGAACTTTGTTGAGTATATTACAGTAAACTGTTAAGAAGGCCGCCATTGATGATGCGACTATTAGCTGAACCATATTAACTTATGTAACCTACCATATGGACATGCTTAACGCTTCCTACGTTCTCTTTTGGCAGGTCATCAGTCCAATTCATCATCGTTCACGGGAGCTGCCGACCAGTGCATACGGCTTAGAATCAATCGAGGAGCTGAGACCCTCGCTGCCAGACCTCGTGGCGCGATTCAAAGCGGAGAACAAGCCGGACGAAGCCGACAAAGGGAAGCGGCACTCGGATCAGAGGGCACGTGCTCCAAGAAGTCCTCTCACACCAGTTAATCACTAGGATCGGTGAAAGACACTAGAGTAGCAGCAAATTGTAAGATGGCCCAGATGTCGTAAAGATGGCAAGATCTCTCTCTTGCTGGTTTTATCGCCTTGTTGAATTAGCGTGCATCGGCAACGAGACGTTGCGCCTGCGTGCGTGCACTGTTTCTGGTTATAGGGCAGTGATGACAAGAAATGTAGAGGCGGTCGTTTTGTAATAATCCAGGCGTATTTACTCCTTCGGTTTCAAAATATAAGATGTTTTAGGTTCATTCTGAATCTACTCACTAAAATATGTCTAGATACATTCCTTTCACAAAAGCTAAAACATCTCATATTTTGAAACTGAGGGAGCACGAGGACCCGTTATTTTTCTCATTATTGGGAACACACTGCAGTATCATAAAATACTGTAGTTTCAATACTTTGAGTCGCTTGGACACGGTAAAATACCAAAGTTTCAAAACGGTGGTATTGCAAAAACTGAGGTTTTTTTTTTTTGCATGATTCAAGAAAGAGATCCGGAGCTCTTTTTCTATAAATACTGTGGTTTTATGCAAACTGTAATATTGCTTTTGCCTAGACATTAATATACTGTGATTTTAGAATACTTTGGTTTGACAAAAGCCAAGCCAGTCCAAACGGAGCCTACTACTGTAGAAAAAAAAGCTCGTAGAGTTTGTAGAAGATACGATGTGGGAAGATACGATCGAAACAATGAGGTCCTCAGGTCACAATTCACTGGTTGGACCGCTGGTTCAAACCGGTTCAATGCAGGTTTATTAAGAGAAAAATGTGAAGGGAAAAGTACTAATCTGTTAGAAAAGAGAAATATATTTAGAGTATTTTGACACAAACATTGGTCGGACCAGTTGGCTAGCCCATGAAAACCTTTGTTGTCGCGAGCTAGGAGGTTTTGGTATTGAATCCCGACCTCTGCGGGATATTTTATTCTATGGATGGTTTTTTATTGGTCGGACCACCGACCGGTTTTCTACTAAACCACTTGTTCGACCGCTTTTTGTCTGGTTTTTTCTGGTTCGTTAGCTGGCCGGTCCAGTGCGCTTAAAAAACCTTTGAGCCCTCGGGTTCTGGTTTTTCCCGGTTTAACCAGTGAAGTCCGGTTTTTAAAACTATGCTCTGGCCTAATCCCCCGATCTCCTCCCATCACTATGACCTCACTCTTATGGTAGTTAATCTTCATGCCGGAAAGGAGTTCAAAACACACGAGGATAAACTTGAGGTTGGTGATTTCCGTGTCAGAGTTCTGAATCATGATCATCGTGTCATCAGCATACTGCAGGTGCATGACCCCTCCTGGGATCAGGTATGGAACCACCCCTCTGATGTGTCCCGCGCCCTTCGCCTTGCCTAAGATCAGGTCCAGGGCATCCGCCATTAGGTCAAACAGCAGGGGCGAGAGCGGATCCCCCTGCCTCATGCCCCTCTTATTACGGAAAAAGGGGCCAACCTCCCCATTAATTGAAATTGATGTTTACCCCCACATACCAATTGCATGACACGGTGGACCAGCCCCCCTTCGCAACCCTTGCGAATGAGAACCTCCCTCAAAAACTGCCAACTGACTCTGTCGTAGGCTTTTTCAAAATCAAGATTGAGAAGAACCGCTGGTAGATTCTTAGACTTGAGCTCGTGGACGATCTCATGCAAAGCCAATGCCCATCGAGGATGAATCTGCCCTTGATGAAGGTCGTCTGCGAGGGCGCAATAATTCTGTGAGCAATTGGAGATAATATGGTGGCAAACGCCTTGGCAATCAGCTTGAAGAGGACATTGATCAGCGCTATAGGCCTGAATTGCTTGATGTTATTAGCCCCTGGCACTTTAGGGAGCAGCGAAAGAATCCCAAAGTTTAATCTGGCCACATCAACCGTGCCCAGAACAAAGCCATTGAGAATCTGCAACACCAGGATTCCCACTTGGGGTCAGAACCATTTTAAAAACGCGACTGGGAAACCATCATGACCTGGGGCCGTATCAGTCTTAGTGTCCTTTAACACCTCCTCCAACTCATCCATCATAAAAGTTCGCATCATGCTGGCATTCTCCTGGGACGAGAGCATGAAATCAGGGTGCCACGCAACCACCCCCAGCTTTAGCGGTTTAGGATCTTCCGATCCCATCAGCGCCATATAGAACTCATAGATGTGTTGCTGAATACCCAGGCTATCGGAGATGATCCCCTGATCAGACCTAAGACATGTGATCGCACATTTCCTTCGTCCGTCGTTAGCAATGGAATGGAAGTACTTGGTGTTGGCATATCCTTTAAGGATCCAGTTCTGCCTCCCCCGCTGCCTCCAATACTCTTCCTCCGCTCTTAGGGCCTGGATCAGCTGGTCCTCCAGTAAGTAGTGAAGTACCCAGGCATCCTCCTCCAGCCCTACCTCATCAGCTCTAGCATCCAACTCCTGGATTTGGCTAAGCAGGGTGGATTTATGGATCCGCCCTGATCTTCCGATGTTAGCACTCCAGCCACGGAGATGTTGCCGAAGTCCAGATTCCAGCCCCTGCCAACTGTCAATGGGTCCACGACTGCGGGCCTGCACCACGACCAACTGATCCCACCAAGCCAACATCATAGGCTGGAAACTTTCCAACTCGAACCAACTGGTTTCGAAGAAGAAACGGTTTCCCTTTCTCTTGAAAACCTCTCCAGTGGCCAACATAAGCGGGGCGTGGTCAGAACCAATGTTGGTCTCGGCCTTGAGTGAAGCCAAGGGGAACTGTGCCTCCCACTCTGGGGACACAAGGACCCGATCCAAAACGCACCTCACTGGGCTCCTCTGCTTGTTGGACCAGGTGAACGCCGCCCCCGTTCTAGATAGTTCCAGAAGACCCAGCCTGGCGATGCATTCGTTGAAAAGATTAACCAAGGGCCAGTTGATGTTGCTATTGTTTTTATCCTAAGGGCCCCGAAGAAGTTTGAAGTCCCCCATCACCACCACAGGATGGTTGCAACGACCAATTTTGGACTCAAGCTCCCCAGGAACGCAGCAGACCTCGCGTGGTCCGTCGGCCCATAGACTCCAATGAATTCAAACTTGAACTTGGATTCTCTATGAAGCAGGAGGGTGCTCAGAAAGTGATTACCCTGATCAATTCCGCCCACCTCAAAGTTGTCGTCCCTACAGCCTAGCACCATCCCCCCTGAGTGCCCATTTGCGGTACGCCAGTGCCAATGGAAAACATCATCGTTCACCAGATTCCGCAGTTCGCGGTCAGTAAAATCCTGGCGCATAGTTTCTTGCAGAAAGATGATATCCAACTTAACCTTCTTGCCAAAATCCTAAATTTGGGGACCTCTGTCTCTACCCACAAAACCCCGCAGGTTCCATCCAAAGGTTGTCAACATTGGGCGACCACGGAAGCTCGTGCTTATCGAGCGGGGGTGCAGCGAATGTTCTCCCTAGGTCGCAAATTTTGGAACCGCTTATGTCTCTTCTTGCCCTTTTTATGCAAGTCCACAATGAGGATCCGCTCTGGATCCCCCACCATGGAATTCTGCAAGGGTGACTACCCGCCTCCTTGGGAAGATACCCCGCTACCCGCGACAAGTGGGGTGCCTTGCTACTCGCTCTGAGCCAGCCGGGTAGCCACCTCCTGCCTTTCTTTTGATGCGCGCGCCGCCTTCGAAATTGCGGCTTGGGCTTCCTCTTTAGCACGAACTAGGGAAATAAGGGAGGAAGGGGAAGAAACCAAAGGATCGACCACCAAACCATAGTCCCAAAGTGTCCCTAAAAAATGTTCATCGGGAAAAGAGGGGAACGCCAAAAAGACGATGACGGGGGAGAGGGGGGAGGGGTACCTGGGCCTAGCAAAGCGGCTCTGCGTTCAGCTTTGGAGGCCACTGTCTATGCATCCTTTCCCACGAAGCGAGCGCCGCGCCTTGTGCTTGCAACCGGAGAGTGAATTGGCACTGAGTGCTTCGCCTTAGCCACCCTAGCAGCTCCAGAGACCTCCTTGGCCAAATCAGGTAACTTGGACGTAGCAGGGGGATTGTCCACCTCACCATCCTGCTTCTTCTTAAGCTTGTTCAATTTTTCTGCCAGCGTCTCTGTGTCAAATTCCTAGTCCTCTGGGCTGACCCACTCAATCTCCTCCCTATCCTCCTTGGAAATCTTAGAGCGCTTGAAGATGCTGGGGGAGGTGGGAGATCCAATAGGGGTGAGTTCCCATGAGGAGTTAGAGGGAACATCAACCACCGATGGGGGAGGATCCTTAGGAGAGTCGTTGACAGGAGACAGGTGATTGGCGTCAAACATGTCAGAGGAGGGAAGATTGGACCCGTACTGATTGAAGGGGACAAGCTGAAGGTTTTCTCTTGGAGGGGCGGACGCTGGCTTCGACGCCGAGTGATCAATCAGAGAGAGCACCGGAACACTAGAACTGCCCACCGAGGATTTTTGGTCTTGGGGATAGGGCGCGACAGGGGTGGGAGAGGGAGGGGAGGCAGCTGGGTAGCAGTGGGCGGGAGCGACGCCCCCACCTATTTTCCTTGAGCGCTAGGGGCATCCGCCATCCCTCCCCCTCCTTGGTCTTCGCCTTGCCCGAGCCTCCACTCCTCTTCCAGTGTCTGTCCACTGACCGACTCAAATCTTCAGTTCTTTCCTCCTCATCATCCTCATCCCGCTTCTCAGACGGGTCCACCGGCAGGGCCACCTTGTTCCCCGTCTCCTTGGAAAATTCCACCTCCACCCCAATCTAGAAATCTTCAGAATTTACAAGCAGCACCACCCTCTTGGGGAGCTTATCAGGAGCCTGGTAGTGAAATAGCATTCGGACAGGGCCTTCTTTGCATACCAGAGATTCATCATCAACAAGCCTTGGTCTTCCAATCATCTTGGTTCCTTCCATAAAAAACTCAGCATTTCTCAAACAATCTAGGACATCAGTAAGCCTAACCCACACTTGACAGGGACCGACACGCTTGGGGGTTCACACGGGCCTCAGGAAACAGCACCACCACACCACTCACTGGAAGCTTGATCTCTCCCGCATTTTTGCACAGGTTCTTGCAAAGGGTCAAGCGGGCCTTAGTTGGGAAACTCACCACAAAGTCAGTATTAGAGAGACGCCTAACTTGCCAATCCCAGTTGTCCTCCACCAGCTCCTTCAGATCCCTAGTCAGCAGATCGCAAGACAGAGTATTATCCACAGCAATCACCAAAGTGGCATGGCTCTGCTGCTCCGCACCCACGAGCAAGGCTGACTCATCCACCTCCAGGCAGTGGAACCCAGCCCCGTCCACCGCGAAGCCATACCATTGCAAAGAGGGAGGCTTGATCTACGACACCGATGGCAGGGGAGGAGGATGAGGGGATGGGTCCAAGCCTTTGTTAGCCATGGAGCACATCCCCGTGGTATGCCCCTCCACCTTACACAGGCTACATGTGGCCTTGAAGGTGCATCCTGACTGGTAGTGCCCCTCCCGCGAGCAGTTGTAGCATGTGATGCCTGCCTTCCGACCACCCGACGTTGTCTTCGCCACTTCGAGAAGAGAGGAGGATGGGGCCTTGGTGTTGGATGCAGACTGGCCCAGAGCAGCCGCCTTAGATCTTGCCGCCGCGTTGAACTTCTTCACCCTGACCTTCTTGCGCCTCTGTCTGTCCTGAGCTTGCGGGTTGGAAGGTCCCACCTCGAATCTCGCCTCGTCCTCACGATGGCGAGGTTCCTCCCGTCGCCACTTTGGCGCACGGTCGCGGTCCATCTCCCAGTCCCTAGATCTGGCTTTGCGCTGCCTTTGCTCCTCTTCGTACTCCACCCTCTGCCTCAGCTCCCTCTCGAGCCTCCTTCCTTCGTCTGCGTCGAACTCCTCCCGTTGCCTTTTGCTCGAGCCCCCTTGCCCGCGCTCCATCTCCAAAGATACCGGCGAAGAAGCAAGGGGAAGAGGATGCGGCGAGGGATCGAAGCTCTGGATCTAGATCTGCGGAACCACTCGCTCACATCTGAGAGGGGGCGGGGTGGGAGAGAATGAGATCTAGGGTTCCCCGGGGCACCCAGAACCACTTAAGTACCCCTCCCATTTCCTTGCTGGGCTTTGGAGATGGGCCTGCCGGAAAGAACGGCCCGATAGCACTGGGTCCACCAGGTGAGACCGCAATTGTGGCCGTCCCCACCAGAACAGATCCACCCTCCACTGGGCCAGGACCCGACACCAGGCCCACCGATGCGCTCGCCACCGCGGCCCACGACTTAGGATCCTCCACCATGGGCGGCACCCTCCTTCCCAGATCCGGCGCCGGCGAGGGGACGAACCTTCCCGCCTCTGTTGACTCCAGCGAGGGGCCCTCCTAAGCCAGGAGGAACAAGATCTGAGCCACACATGCCCGCCGCCGGCGACCGAACAGCCTTGCGCATGGGATCCGCGCCTGCCGTGGATGACGCCCGCCCTGGGGGAACCACCATCCTTACGCCACCTGCACGCCGAGGACCATGGCCTCTGGGCGCGAACTTGGATCTCTTCCGAGCCGCACTGGCGCCCTGCGGAAGACTAGCTGGCACTCCGGCGTCAAGAAATCCCCTAGCGTCACGGGCGCAGGACCAGATCTGGGAGACGAACTCTCCTCCGTACCCTCATGCAAGGTGGAGCCCCCTTCCTCCTCGTCTGAGCTGTCCTCCCCTAGCGCCCAGAAACACGACCCCCCTCCGCCCGTCGCAGCTGGCCGGGGAAGGGGAGGAAGAGCCACCTGCACCGGGGCTAGCTCGCCGCCGGGCTCGCACGCACCGCGCGAGTCGCCCTTGCGAGAGGAGAGGAGCGTCGCAATGGTCATTTTTTCCTTCCTCATTGTCTCGTCTTCCTTGCTTGCGACACCGATGACAAATCTGTTTTGCTCGATGACGATGCCAGTCAATGAGACGGTGCCATTTCCGTCGTAAATTGGCACACTGATCACCAAAAAATATCCATCGTCGGGCCATAAATCCGGAGGGAAACCATAAAATTTGATCACAACACTAGCGGATCTAAATAGGTTTACACACTGGTACGTACAGGAGAACTGTACTAGACCATACGTGTCACTGGCCGATCGTTTTATGCCCAAACATATTTTCCTGTAAGTACCATGGTCATCTACGTGGACGACAGGTTCCTGTTCCGCCTAGTTCAGGTTATTTGACAGTCGTCTACTTCCCGTAACAGCGAGTCCCTAGACGATATGCCACATCACCACAGTACACCAGCGATGCCCATGTATTTCCATTTCTTCGAGAGCGCAGGATATACGCCACCCCTCATTAACTGCTGCTCCAACCACCCAACGATTGGTCCAGAAACTATTTAGACCCGGGTGCCAAAACTCCACTCCTAAGGCCTTGTTTGGCAGAAGAGATTTTGAGTGTTTCGCAGAGTATTATCCCAAGTGTATTGGACGAAAACACTTTCTTCACCGGATCCCCTTCTTCCACCCCAATACTCCTCAAATCTCTCCTCGTCAATCAAGTTTGGGTGTTTGGCACACGGGGATTTCATGAGGTTACAGTTTCAAAGTAAAATCAAATGAGAGAAAGAAAAATGATACCGCAATGTAAAGCAATAAGTATCAGATTCATCGCATAAGCCAGATTGTACGTGTACTGACAGAAACAAAAAAATCAATCGGCGGCATACATGAGCTAGCTTCTCTAGAATCGAATCGATCAGCTTCTTGTATATGTGCGTCCTCGAGTTCTGGACATGGCCAAGGAAGGAGGTATCTCCGGTGCAACATGCGCCCAAACCGGCAGTACTATCGGCGGCCCTCCACGAAGCTATTTGTCAGCGGCAGCTCAGTACCCACACGGCCTTTGAATTCTGGGTGACCCGCAGTTGGTTTCTTCTTCGAAGAGCTCAGATGCGGCGTCCTCGAGCAGCCGTCAGAAAACGCGAGGGGGTAGGGGTGTCGCGATTCCACGTCAACCCGACGCGTTTTCCAGGGATTGCCGAGTATAAAACCTACCTGATACCGGCCTGCCAAACAGTCTATTAGGCCTTGTTTGGTACTAGTGTCTTAGTAGGGATTAGAGGGGATAATCCCCAAGGGGTTTGGGTGAAACCCCCACCTACACCCAAACCTCTCCAATCCCCATAAAATCTCAATCCCCACCAATCCACTAGGTAGGAGTAGTGTATTAGATTTGGAGAAAAATACACTAGAACTTGGGGATTAGTGGGGATTAGGAGGGATTGAATCAGTCAAATACTCTAGAACCAAACATACTATTTGAAGTCAGTGGGGATTTGGGGTTTAGTGGGGATTATCCCTCTAATCCTCACAAATACTCTAGTACCAAACAAAGCCTTAGTGTTTTCTAGTGTTTTTGAGTTGGGCTGGTATTATACCCAATAAAACCGGTCAAATCTCCTATGCCAAACAAGGCCTAAATAATGTATTTTTTTGTCAAAGGAGTGTTCTTCTTTGGTATCTTCTTCATTGAAGAGTTCGGTTTTTGGAAGCACACACCCTTATCTTTGTTGTCTATGCCTGTCTGATCTGTGCTAGCTCACTATTCTCACTCTGTAATAACTTCTTTTAAGAAAAACTCTCTCGAATAAAACAACATTTGTATATTTAGAACTTTGCAGATCGCCGAAACATTAGAAATAGTTTTACCATGTTAATATATAAAACTGTATTTATTTAATCAGAACAAGTATTTTACATATTTAAATTGCACACAAAAATTTAACTTTATTTGCCGCAAATCCACATTCTTTTGAACCGTTCACCTACTAAGTTTGAAGATAGTATCATTTGTCGTCTGAGAGAAATATGAAAAAGAAACCTGAAAAGTGTGGGGGTGTAGGCTGAGTCCGTGCTTATTTACAAACTTTTCTTCATTAAATTCCGTCTGAACTAGTCACCTTAAATTGCACACACACACCCTCGGAGATCACCATGTAATAAGTGTCCAAGTCAACACATTTGTCCATGTCATTGGTGGATTATTGGTGTCTATGGTCCTCATGCTCGGTGACCACAAAGTTGAATTCCTCTCATACTTGTGCTCTAAGCGTCTCACCTGCAATGCGCTGTCGTTGGTCTGTGTAGGCTAACTGCTCTCTTCTCGATTGTATTCTATCATATCGACGGCAACCAAATGTCACTCACATTGAGCATTTCCGGACCAAAGATGGAGGGCTACGTTAATAGTATTTTCTCTGTTTTAAAATATAAGATATTTTAGTTTATAAAAGAAATATATATAAACCCCTTTTAGTGTGTAGGTTCGTGTAGATTCGAAATGAGCCTACACCCTCGGAGCGTGAAAACAAAGTTAGGACGGGCCAATTGGTCAGCCTAAAATCCTAGCCTGGGCTGAACAAGCAACATGCCCCTGATGTCTAACATTTAAGAGTCTTGCTTCGGTATCCCCCCTTTCACCGCAATTTTGAGTTAAGTGGGCGACCGGGTCTACAGGTGGGTAGTGGGCGGGCCTTAGTCAGATCCAAGACCGCGTATACCCCCGTATGTAGCTGTATTGTGTATTGGAATACGATTCGGAGGAGGTATGTATGGGGCGTAGCCATAGAAAAAAAAGTGTTGGTCCCACTTCCGTTAATCCCGTTCCACGTTGTAATCGGATCCGATCATAGCTGCCGCTAATTACCTCCTATCGTAGGGCTCCTGCTAGACTCTGCGACGATCTCGATCCCCATCAACAAACATAACTCTAAAGTACCTTCACTCGATGGGCGTTCTTAGTCCGAAATCTGACGCTATTTAGCATCAGAGGGATATAACTTTTTGTTTAGGAATGTCTAGTTTTCTAGCGGCGTTCCTAGACCGATTTTCAAACTCGGTGAAATTTGGACGTATATAGGCGATTTTATTAATATTTGAGCAAGTTCATACATGTTATGTTAAATTCGGACAAACACCCGGATTTTGATTATCTATATATTAGTTCGTTTCTATTTCTAGATATCTATTTCTATATATTAGTATTAGTTAGTTAACTACAATAGGGTAAAATAAAATTAAAAAAAACTTAGAAATACTACTAGGCCTAGCCGATGCCAATGCCAATGCCGCCGAACGCTGCTCGCATGCCGAAGTTGCAGAAGAAGATCGTGTAGTTGGCGTCCCTCTTCTCGTCGTCGTTGTCATCGCTCGGTGGTTGTGGGGGAAATGAGCTGCCCTTGCCGGCGTCGCCGTGCCGCCACGGCTGGGGCGAGGGACCGGAGTCGTCGACGATGAGCGGCACGTCCTGGTAGGCGAGCTCCCGGCGAGCTCTGCAGGCGGCCTCGCGCTCGGCCTCCTCCTGGTGGCGCCAAACACGGTTGGCCTCCTCATGCTCCCAGTCGGCCCTGGAGCAGGCGCAGGCGTCAGGCCCTGCGGAGGACTCCTTTGCCATCAAGATCGCGATGGAGCGGTCTCTGAATGACATGCCACCCATGCGCGAACCAGACGCTTGCGCCTGGTCCAGGGCCGACTGGGAGTGTGAGGAGGCCAACCGTGTTCAGCGCCACCAGGAGGAGGCCAAGCGCGAGGCTGCCCGCAGAGCTCGCCGGGAGCTCGTCTACCAGGACGCGCCGCTCATCGTCCTCGACGTCGACGCCGGTCCCTCGCTCCAGCCGTGGCGGTACAACGACGCCGGCAAAGACAGCTCACGTCCCCCGCAGCCATCGAGCGACGATGACGACGACAAGAGGGACGTCGACTACACGGGCTCCTACCGTAACTTCGGCATGTGAGCAGCGTTCGGAGGCATCGGTTAGGCCTAGTAGTATTTCTAAGTTTTTTTAACTTTTTTAGCCTAATGTAGTTAAAATTCGGGTGTTCGTCCGAATTTGATATAGTATGTACGAACTCGCCCAAATATTAATGAAATCGCCTATATTCGTCCATATTTCGCCGAATTTTATTAAAACTTAGTCAAAACAGGAAACTCGGCTTATGAACGCTGCTGAGAAACTGGGCGTTTCAAGATCGAAAGTTATATCCCTCGGATTTCAGTCCAAGAAAGCCCATCGAGTGTAGGTGCTTTTGGTTCCGCTTGTCAATGGGGATCGAGATCGTCGTAGAGTCCAGCAGAAGCCTACGATAGGAGGTAATTAGTGGCAGCTATGCGATCGGATCCGATTACAACGTGGAACGGGATTAACGATGGGACCAACACTTTTTTCTATGGCTATGCCCTGTACATACTTCCTCCGAATCATATTCCAATACAGCTTTTTTTTATTCTCGCGTATTCCAATACAGCTACTGAGCTACATACGGGGTATACGTGGGCTTGGATCTTACTAAGGCCCGCCCACTACCCACCCGTGGACCCAGTCGTCCACTTAACTCAAAATTGCGGTGGAGGGGGGCGGGGGGGGGGGGGGGGGGACACCGAAGCAAGACTCAACATTTAATCAATTTAATGGAGACAAATAGCTTACTTTTACTGCTGGAAGACTGGGCCATAGCCTAGGATGGTCTCCAAGACCCTCCATCAGTGTACACACTAAAATGGGTCTAGATACACATCACAAAGCTAAAACATCTTATATTTTAAAACATAGGGAGTACAATTTAGGGTGATCATTTTCTTTGGCTCTTCCTCAAACGCAAGCGCACAACTCGATTGTTGCCTACGCTGCTAGAGCGATCATCGAATTGGTTAGGTGTCCCTAAAGTAATGGTGGCAAGTGAACCCGTTGTCTGTCTCGGTAAGGTGTATGAAGTCCGGTAGCTCACCCTTGCCGGGGTGTGGATGCGATGACATATGAAACATTCCTACATGGACCTCGCTTCCCTCGAGCACTCCATCCCTCGCCAGCGTGCGCTTATCTCGTGGTTGATTCCAACTCTCACTTCTTCCACTTATTGCACGCCTCTCACAACAAGCAAAATATCATCATCCTTGACATTTAAGTGGACGAATAATTGACATCTGACCATGCATCTACGGCATCTATGGACTGTGGTGTTGGATCACTTAACTACGCTCCTTGGCTCTACCAATCACCACAACACCACTCTTTACCTCGACGTTGTGGCCTTAATTGTATTCGAACTCTCAAGTCTCGATGAGCCATTCTAGAGGCAGCGATCAAGAGCCTTCTGGCTGCCATGCTCCGGCTCCCAATAAATTCACCTATGAAACCTTGTTACCACTTACCAGTTGTGAAGTGATTAAGAAACACGCATGTCAGAATTTGGACAAGTTCTATTGTTGGATAGATCTCAACGTGACTGGGCCCAACGGCCCAGCACGCCCCCCCCTAACTGCGCCCTGATCGGGGGCGCCCGTTCTGATCTAGGACGGTGGGCCCCTGTCGCCAGCGCTATATAAAGTGGTGGGGAGTCGGCAGCACGACGAACGAGGTTAGCCGTGCCCTAGCCGCCCCACCTACAAGCCAAATCCGATCTAGGCTAGCGCTGCGCCGACGGGAAGCTCCGCCGCCGTGCCCTAGCCACACACTCACCACACTCATCCTCCTTCACCCATGGCCAACGACGGAGGTTCTAGCTCCGGCACCAGCTCGGGGATCCCCTCTGGCTCGTGTTTGTCGAGCCAAGGAGCAGGTAGAGTCCATCTCGGTTCTCTCTCTCTCTCTCTCTGTTCTCGATCTATAAAGGTAATGTACAGTGCTACTGTTAGATCTAGACTAGATCAGTGGTAAAGTCATATTAACATTGGTATCAGAGCAAGGTTTTAGTTGCTAGATTTTACAGTGCTTATTGTAGAAAGTAAAAGGATTCAAAAGAGAGAATTAGATCCAAAGTGCGCCTGCCATCTGGCCGCACCGTTCCTCTCGATCTAGATGGGTATCCATTATGGAGACATCTAGAAGAAGAACACACCCTTCGGTGCAAAGCAAAACCCTAGATCTAAAGCCCCAAAAGGCTCCCCAAAGAAAAGACAATCAAAAAGGGAAAAGAGGCCCACTCCGGCCATCACCGGAAAAGTATCCGCCCCACACCTCGGCCACTTGACGACGGTGCACCCACACTCAGATGGATGCACACATCGGCAAGGAGCAAGATGGGGGGCGCCGCCGCAGTTCCACCATAGACCAAACAAGTAACAAAAAAAAGGGGAGCAAAAGGCTCCACCACCGCCCCTCTTGACGGTGGTGCGCCCACCCTCGGGTGGACGCACCGCCGGCAAGGAGGACAGGGGGGCCATGGCTCACTCGACGGAGCTCGGCCGGAGGGAGGGGCGCGCCTGTGGGAGGCCGCCTCGCCTCGGCTCAGAGCGGCCCGCGTCGCCAGAGGGAGGGGCTTGCCGAGAGGCGGCCGCCTCGCCTCGGCGGCGGGTATCACCGGAGCAAGCTTGAGGGAGGGGCTCGCCGAGAGGCGGCCGCCTCGCCTCGTCTCGGAGCTCGCGCGCAGCCGCCACAGCTGAGAAGGAGAGGGAGGGGCGCGCGACGCGCCGCCGCCTCACCTCAGCCCTAGCGCGGGGCTCGCGCCGCCGGTGCTGAGAGGGAGAGGGAGGGGCGCGCGGTGCACGCGGCCGCCTCACCTCAACCTCACGCGGCGGAGCAATCGGGCCTGCCGCGGTGCACGCGCCGCCGACGCGGGGTCGCCGACCCGAGGGCCGCGGAGCCGCCACGGTCGACGGACGCGGCGGACGCGCAGTGCACGCACGGTGCACGCGGTGACCGCGGTGACCACGCGGGGCGGCCGCGCGCGGGACGCGGCGCCGCCGCGGTGGCCACGCGGGGGCTGGACGGGGGCGGGTGAGGAGAGAGTGGGGGTTAGGGTTCCCTGGGGGCGCCGGGTGGGGTTTTTATACCTCCGCAGAGGCCGGACCACCGTAGGATTTAGGGTTGCCCCATCAACGGCTCAGATGCAAGCGCGCGCCGGCGGGGCCAGGTGTGGCATCCCGCAAAACCACTACTAGAAAATCGCGTTGTTTTTGTGCATTGCATCATCATGACCGCATGCTCATGTCATCATGCCACATTGCATTTGAGCATCGTCATCGTCTTGCATTTGCTTGCATCAAACTAATTGCGAAAAAACCTAGTTTTGTTTTCTAAACGCCCCGTCCTTAATTCAAACCAAAACCGGGACTCCGGAATATTTTGTTTTGACCAACTTCGGTTTGCAAACGGCCCGTTTAAAACAAATAAAATATTAAACTATTATTTTAGTGGGGCAGTCGAACGGGCCAAATCGACCCGAACGACCACCCCAGAAATATAATCGGTCCACCTCTAAATCCTATTCCTACCCAACCTATTCTACCCTCACCCCTCGCCACATCACCCCACCCAATGGCCTGCCGCCACCTCACCTCCCATCCCTCCTCCAGCCAACCCACCGCTGCCACCTCACCCCACTCAGCTAACTCACCTCTCACCCCTGGTCCACAGCCGGACACAGCACACGCACACCCGCATAGCGCACCTACCTTGACCCTGTCACGTACACTACCACACGACGCACGCAGGAACCGGCCGCGCCTGCAGCCTGGTCCCACCAACCTGACACGCGCACGCCCCCTTGATTCACTCCCGCTCCTCTCCCCTTCCTCGCGTGTCTCTCTCCCGAGCGCTGCCTCCTCCCTGGCGCTCCTCGCCGCCCATCGCTCCCCTGTCGCCCAAGATCCCCACCGCGCGTGACCTCCGCCCCTCCAAGACCTCCGGCCGCTAGCCGCACTTCCCCTCTGCCGGTCGTGGCTCGCTTCCCCCGCCACCTTCTGCATCGCGTCGCCCGCCGCTCCTCCTCCCCCTCCGTCCGACGCGGCCCCGCGCGCCGCCGCCGGCCCCTCCTCCGCCCGGCCCCGGCCCCGGCTCGCCACCGCGTCGACCTCCCTCGCCACCAACCGCCGCCCGGAGCCGGCGCCGTCGCCCACGCCGCCGTGGCCGCTCCCGACGCGGCCTCTTCCCCTCTGCTCCGCCGGAGCCAAGCCAACCGCCTCCGCCTCCCCTCAGGCGCCCGCCGCCGCACCTTCCTCTGGCCGCCGGCGCCCTCCGTCTCGCGCCGCCCTCTGTCTGCAGCGGGGCCCGCGTCCGCCCAGCCGGCCCCGTCCCCGCCGTCCGCCCTCCTCCTTCCCGCAGCACCCCGACACCTCCGTGGTTCCTCTCTGCCCTCCTCCGACCTCCCCCGATCCGGTGGACGCTGCCGTTCGTCGTGGCCGCCTGCCCCTGCGATTCCGAGGTCCCCTACCCCTTCACGACGCTCGTACCCTTGTAATCTGCTGTTTTTGTTGAACAGCCTTGTGTGGCGGCTGTTCGACGATATGCGTGTATGAGCCATGTCCCTAGCTAAGTTGTTGCATTCTTGCTGGCCTTGTGCCCTTCTGCCGTGCATTGTTTTCTCCGTGACCAAGTATGGCACTACATATATTTCTTTCCCCTCGACAAGATCTACGTTGACGACAAGACCTTCCTGATCCGTCCAGTTCGTCCACCGCCGATGCCACATGAACCCGAGGACCTCGACAAGAACTTCCTCGAACGACCCCGGCCAAACAAGATTGTCCACTGACAAGGTCTACTACATGGATTCGAAGACCGATCCCGGCGCGCCCGAATCCCGTCGATCACCAAGACCCTCGGAACGCCAAGTTCTCCACCTTGAACGCCATGACCGTCTACGCGGACCTGAAGACCACGGATGCGACAAGTTCTCCTTCCCGGATGCGATGCTCGGGAACCCGGACAGTAAGGACACCGACGCAGAACGCCGAATTCTTCACCCCGAACGCCAAGACCGACCCGATACGAGAACATGACAAGATCTTCACGACGACAAGATCGACACCGACCAGGGCGAGTCCGATGCGCCCCGACGCCACACCAAGTCCTCCTTCCCGGACGCGACAAGAACTACCCCCGATATCTGAGAACGATCCCGGAGTCCGAGAACGTTTCCGTCGAACCCTGGACCCTGAGACCGACCCCGAACCCCGGAACCCCAAGACCGTCGAGACCCCTCAATGTGTGAACCCCTTCCCGAAAACCCTATTTCATAATATAATAAACTTGTTGCATATTGAATTGTCATGCTCGCATCATATCATTGTTTTGGGGGCCTTATGCCGATTCACTTTATAATTAAATATGGGGCCCATATGCGGGCAAATCTAGTCTCATATTGGCCTCATTTAAATTTGTGCACCGAACCGGTACCATATCTTACCATGTTAATACAACATTTAATTTGTGGGGTAGCTAAACAACATGAACCACCTAATTAAGTGTCGGGACCCCTGGTTCTGCTTAATATGACCTAATTGCACCGCACTTTGCCATGCCATGCATCATATCATAAGCATGCCGATCTTCTGCCGTTGTATTAAATACTGCATCCGGTGTTTATTCTAGTGTTTTGCTTCTTCGCGGATAAGGCCGTTGAGTTGATGTGAGCTTCGACCCGATCTTCGGTTGAACCTTCGGCAATGTTTTCAGGCGAGCATCTCCCCCTTTCTACCTATCTTACTTTTATAGTATTTATTCCCTCCTGTTGATCTATTGCTATCTGTGTTGCGATGCTTTAGTTTCCGTACCTGTGATATACCGTGCAGCCCTATATTGCCTTGGACACATCCTATTACCTGTTGTTTGGTAGATAGTTGGACTTGCGCGTCGTAGTCGCTTGCTCAAGTGCTGTTGCGTGTCGTTCAGTGCCACAGTTGTTGATGTATTGCCGCATGTTGTTGTTGGAGATGATCATAGTTTTACTTATCGTTCACTTTAATTCCTGTTTAACAACTAAAATTGAAATAAGCAGAGGCATCGGTGGGTGATAGAAAATATTTGGTTTCTGAACGCCCACTTGTGTCCCGTAGGACCCCGAGTACTTGATACCTGTTCCTTGCTTTATCGCGCTATCCACATCCGGGAGGTATATGGGACCCCCCTTAGCCAGAGCTTGATTCAGTCTTATTTCTTGGGGCCACAAACTAGTTTGAGGTTTTATTACGATCCTGTACTTATGCCATGCTACTGCTTTATTTACGATTGTGCGAGGAGCACACTGTACTGTTTAGGATCGTGGCACGATTCCGCGGTGTCGACAAGCCCAGCCACACTTTCGGGTTCCCAGTCATTCACAGCCGTCCCCACAACCTTAAGTCCGTCTCGGAGCCGGCCGGCTTCGTTGCGGGTCTACTTTAAGGGGTGGCCCCCTGAAATATTTCTGAATCCTGTGATTGCTTTGTCGTGAAAGCCTCGTTGGGTTTTGATTTGGTTTTTCCGAGGTTGATCGAGTGTGTGTTGCTATTGGTGCACCCCGGCCGGGTAAAACTTTCTGAAAGCCGTGTCCGCGGTTATGGACGACTTGGAGCACAGTATCTCGACCATAGACAAGCATAACTAAAGTTTATTGCTATAAATTTGACTTTATAATGACTAGTAATCAGCTTCACTATAATGGAATGGCTAAATAATACTGCCCACAATTGCTTGTTTGAAGTGTCGCTTGCGACCTTTGTACCTGACTAGTAAGTATGGCAACTACAACGGAATGGTAAATAAAAGTACCAACAACTGCTGGGTTTTGGGTTATCTCATGATAATTGTATCTGACTAGTAAGTGTTGCAACTATCACGGAATGATTAACTAAAAGTGCCCACTGCTTATTTTATCAGGATGATTATCTAAACCTGACTAGTAATTGCTGCAACGATAACTGAATAAGTAAAACTGCCAACGGTGTGAGTTCCTCGGTTGACTTCCTCGTTTGGTCTCGAGGGGGAAACACCAGGATGGGTTTGTTTGGTGTTAGCTTCAGGTTGGATCCGGATAGGTCATTCTTATCCCTCTCTGATAACCGCCAGTTGTATCGAGTCTCTATAGGTTGTTTAGTGCATGCTGCCGCTGCCGCTTCAGTCCACCATACCTATGTAGGCGAGGACCGCCGAATTCTAGTCTCGCCGTGTACTGGCCTCAGTACTGACGCTCCTCTTTTTCCTTTGCCCTTTGTCGGCACCCCTTTTGTTTAAGCAGGTTTTGAGATCGACGTCGTTAGCAGGGTTACCCTTCCGGCTTGGCCTGGGCAGGGTTATGGACGCCATTGGTTATTCTTCAGGGCTCTTAGCCCCATTTGCATCTTGTCCGTAGTCGGACGCTCTATCATTTTCATGGTGATTTGGATCTTGTATATTATATCTGTATTCTTGACTCTTTGAGTCGCTGTTCTATATATCTGTTCTGTGGGTCCCATCGAGGACTGTTGTGTAATGTTATTACTTCGTTTTCCACCCGCACGAAAGTGCCTGGTGGGCACCTTTGAATCGTTTCTATGCGGGTTTGGCGGGTTTTCTCTAAAACTTGCATAGGTCCGATTCTGAGGGTGTTACAGAGTGGTATCAGAGCTCAGCGGTTGCGATACCCCACAAGTCCAGCCTGTAGGATAACCTAGCTAACGGCCGAAGTAGAGTGTCAAAACTATTTTTGCAAAATCGGTTGGATAGTTCTGATTAGGTCTGATTTTTATTCTTTACCCCTCTGCTATTCCCCTCTTACCTCTACGTGTTTTGAATCCGCTCTTTTCTCTCTCTTCGAGTCCAGGATATCTCGTGGTTGGGTTCCGTCGTACCTTCAGGGTTTCGCTTCCTCCTTTGGTAACGGTGTTGCTACATCTGGTCTTCATGCTATCCGAGGAATCCTTCGTCTGGTGGACTTCTCTTTGTTCCTTCTCGTGCCTTCCGGAGTTTTCCGACGCGACGACATCATCTACGCCAGATCCGATGCAGAGTCTGCATCACTCCTTTGTTTCCGAACCTCGTTTGTCAAGATCTTCAGTCTAATTCCGAGAATGGTTGCACTCCCTTCTACTGATTGTGCAGAGTAATAGTTTGGGTGCGTGATGGATTGGCCCCCATGCCGACTACCCTTTCTATTCGCTTTTGTACATTGAAGTGGATGAGAATGCATCGGTTCCCTCTTTCCATCGAAGCTAGAGGTGGCTTTATTTGTTGATACCTCTGCCTTCGACCTTTTGTTTCCGGAGTGTTCTCCCGACGATCACGGACAACGACCTCTTGTTAGTGGTGTCGCGAGGATCTACGCGAAGCGAGAAGACGCAGATCACCGCCCTTCCTTCCGGTACCATGAGGCGGATCTCGAGGGCGAGATCCATTGTTAGTGGTGTCGAATTGTGGCATCCCGCAAAACCACTACTAGAAAATCGCGTTGTTTTTGTGCATTGCATCATCATGACCGCATGCTCATGTCATCATGCCACATTGCATTTGAGCATCGTCATCGTCTTGCATTTGCTTGCATCAAACTAATTGCGGAAAAACCTAGTTTTGTTTTCTAAACGCCCCGTCCTTAATTCAAACCAAAACCGGGACTCCGGAATATTTTGTTTTGACCAACTTTGGTTTGCAAACGGCCCGTTTAAAACAAATAAAATATTAAAATATTATTTTAGTGGGGCAGTCGAACGGGCCAAATCGACCCGAACGACCACCCCAGAAATATAATCGGTCCACCTCTAAATCCTATTCCTACCCAACCTATTCTACCCTCACCCCTCGCCACATCACCCCACCCAATGGCCTGCCGCCACCTCACCTCCCATCCCTCCTCCAGCCAACCCACCGCTGCCACCTCACCCCACTCATCTAACTCACCTCTCACCCCTGGTCCACAGCCGGACACAGCACACGCACACCCGCATAGCGCACCTACCTTGACCCTGTCACGTACACTACCACACGACGCACGCAGGAACCGGCCGCGCCTGCAGCCTGGTCCCACCAACCTGACACGCGCACGCCCCCTTGATTCACTCCTGCTCCTCTCCCCTTCCTCGCGTGTCTCTCTCCCGAGCGCTGCCTCCTCCCTGGCGCTCCTCGCCGCCCATCGCTCCCCTGTCGCCCAAGATCCCCACCGCGCGTGACCTCCGCCCCTCCAAGACCTCCGGCCGCTAGCCGCACTTCCCCTCTGCCGGTCGTGGCTCGCTTCCCCCGCCACCTTCTGCATCGCGTCGCCCGCCGCTCCTCCTCCCCCTCCGTCCGACGCGGCCCCGCGCGCCGCCGCCGGCCCCTCCTCCGCCCGGCCCCGGCCCCGGCTCGCCACCGCGTCGACCTCCCTCGCCGCCAACCGCCGCCCGGAGCCGGCGCCGTCGCCCACGCCGCCGTGGCCGCTCCCGACGCGGCCTCTTCCCCTCTGCTCCGCCGGAGCCAAGCCAACCGCCTCCGCCTCCCCTCAGGCGCCCGCCACCGCACCTTCCTCTGGCCGCCGACGCCCTCCGTCTCGCGCCGCCCTCTGTCTGCAGCGGGGCCCGCGTCCGCCCAGCCGGCCCCGTCCCCGCCGTCCGCCCTCCTCCTTCCCGCAGCACCCCGACACCTCCGTGGTGCCTCTCTGCCCTCCTCCGACCTCCCCCGATCCGGTGGACGCTGTCGTTCGTCGTGGCCGCCCGCCCCTGCGATTCCGAGGTCCCCTACCCCTTCACGACGCTCGTACCCTTGTAATCTGCTGTTTTTGTTGAACAGCCTTGTGTGGCGGCTGTTCGACGATATGCGTGTATGAGCCATGTCCCTAGCTAAGTTGTTGCATTCTTGCTGGCCTTGTGCCCTTTTGCCGTGCATTGTTTTCTCCGTGACCAAGTATGGCACTACATATATTTCTTTCCCCTCGACAAGATCTACGTTGACGACAAGACCTTCCTGATCCGTCCAGTTCGTCCACCGCCGATGCCACATGAACCCGAGGACCTCGACAAGAACTTCCTCGAACTACCCCGGCCAAACAAGATTGTCCACTGACAAGGTCTACTACATGGATTCGAAGACCGATCCCGGCGCGCCCGAATCCCGTCGATCACCAAGACCCTCGGAACGCCAAGTTCTCCACCTTGAACGCCATGACCGTCTACGCAGACCTGAAGACCGCGGATGCGACAAGTTCTCCTTCCCGGATGCGATGCTCGGGAACCCGGACAGTAAGGACACCGACGCAGAACGCCAAATTCTTCACCCCGAACGCCAAGACCGACCCAATACGAGAACATGACAAGATCTTCGCGACGACAAGATCGACACCGACCAGGGCGAGTCCGATGCGCCCCGACGCCACACCAAGTCCTCCTTCCCGGACGCGACAAGAACTACCCCCGATATCCGAGAACGATCCCGGAGTCCGAGAACGTTTCCGTCGAACCCTGGACCTTGAGACCGACCCCGAACCCCGGAACCCCAAGACCGTCGAGACCCCTCAATGTGTGAACCCCTTCCCGAAAACCCTATTTCATAATATAATAAACTTGTTGCATATTGAATTGTCATGCTCGCATCATATCATTGTTTTGGGGGCCTTATGCCGATTCACTTTATAATTAAATATGGGGCCCATATGCGGGCAAATCTAGTCTCATATTGGCCTCATTTAAATTTGTGCACCGAACCGGTACCATATCTTACCATGTTAATACAACATTTAATTTGTGGGGTAGCTAAACAACATGAACCACCTAATTAAGTGTCGGGACCCCTGGTTCTGCTTAATATGACCTAATTGCACCGCACTTTGCCATGCCATGCATCATATCATAAGCATGCCGATCTTCTGCCGTTGTATTAAATACTGCATCCGGTGTTTATTCTAGTGTTTTGCTTCTTCGCGGATAAGGCCGTTGAGTTGATGTGAGCTTCGACCCGATCTTCGGTTGAACCTTCGGCAATGTTTTCAGGCGAGCATCTCCCCCTTTCTACCTATCTTACTTTTATAGTATTTATTCCCTCCTGTTGATCTATTGCTATCTGTGTTGCGATGCTTTAGTTTCCGTACCTGTGATATACCGTGCAGCCCTATATTGCCTTGGACACATCCTATTACCTGTTGTTTGGTAGATAGTTGGACTTGCGCGTCGTAGTCGCTTGCTCAAGTGCTGTTGCGTGTCGTTCAGTGCCACAGTTGTTGATGTATTGCCGCATGTTGTTGTTGGAGATGATCATAGTTTTACTTATCGTTCACTTTAATTCCTGTTTAACAACTAAAATTGAAATAAGCAGAGGCATCGGTGGGTGATAGAAAATATTTGGTTTCCGAACGCCCACTTGTGTCCCGTAGGACCCCGAGTACTTGATACCTGTTCCTTGCTTTATCGCGCTATCCACATCCGGGAGGTATATGGGACCCCCCTTAGCCAGAGCTTGATTCAGTCTTATTTCTTGGGGCCACAAACTAGTTTGAGGTTTTATTACGATCCTGTACTTATGCCATGCTACTGCTTTATTTACGATTGTGCGAGGAGCACACTGTACTGTTTAGGATCGTGGCACGATTCCGCGGTGTCGACAAGCCCAGCCACACTTTCGGGTTCCCAGTCGTTCACAGCCGTCCCCACAACCTTAAGTCCGTCTCGGAGCCGGCCGGCTTCGTTGCGGGTCTACTTTAAGGGGTGGCCCCCTGAAATATTTCTGAATCCTGTGATTGCTTTGTCGTGAAAGCCTCGTTGGGTTTTGATTTGGTTTTTCCGAGGTTGATCGAGTGTGTGTTGCTATTGGTGCACCCCGGCCGGGTAAAACTTTCTGAAAGCCGTGTCCGCGGTTATGGACGACTTGGAGCACAGTATCTCGACCATAGACAAGCATAACTAAAGTTTATTGCTATAAATTTGACTTTATAATGACTAGTAATCAGCTTCACTATAATGGAATGGCTAAATAATACTGCCCACAATTGCTTGTTTGAAGTGTCGCTTGCGACCTTTGTACCTGACTAGTAAGTATGGCAACTACAACGGAATGGTAAATAAAAGTACCAACAACTGCTGGGTTTTGGGTTATCTCATGATAATTGTATCTGACTAGTAAGTGTTGCAACTATCACGGAATGATTAACTAAAAGTGCCCACTGCTTATTTTATCAGGATGATTATCTAAACCTGACTAGTAATTGCTGCAACGATAACTGAATAAGTAAAACTGCCAACGGTGTGAGTTCCTCGGTTGACTTCCTCGTTTGGTCTCGAGGGGGAAACACCAGGATGGGTTTGTTTGGTGTTAGCTTCAGGTTGGATCCGGATAGGTCATTCTTATCCCTCTCTGATAACCGCCAGTTGTATCGAGTCTCTATAGGTTGTTTAGTGCATGCTGCCGCTGCCGCTTCAGTCCACCATACCTATGTAGGCGAGGACCGCCGAATTCTAGTCTCGCCGTGTACTGGCCTCAGTACTGACGCTCCTCTTTTTCCTTTGCCCTTTGTCGGCACCCCTTTTGTTTAAGCAGGTTTTGAGATCGACGTCGTTAGCAGGGTTACCCTTCCGGCTTGGCCTGGGCAGGGTTATGGACGCCATTGGTTATTCTTCAGGGCTCTTAGCCCCATTTGCATCTTGTCCGTAGTCGGACGCTCTATCATTTTCATGGTGATTTGGATCTTGTATATTATATTTGTATTCTTGACTCTTTGAGTCGCTGTTGTATATATCTGTTCTGTGGGTCCCATCGAGGACTGTTGTGTAATGTTATTACTTCGTTTTCCACCCGCACGAAAGTGCCTGGTGGGCACCTTTGAATCGTTTCTATGCGGGTTTGGCGGGTTTTCGCTAAAACTTGCATAGGTCCGATTCTGAGGGTGTTACACCAGGCCAGGTGGGCTGCTGGCCGGGCCAGGCAGGCCGAGGCGGCTGCGGCGCCAGCTGCCTGTCGCGCGGGCACAGCCAGCCCGTTTTGGGCCGCCGCGTGCTGGCCGCTGGCGGGCCAGGCCGGCCCGGCTGGCTCTGGGCCACTGCTGGCCACTCAGGGAGAGGCCCAGTAGGGCTTTTTTTTTCTTTAATGTCTTCTGTTTTTTATTTTACAGAATTGTTTTTAATGGTTTTTGCTTAGTTTTAAGCAAAATTTTGCATAGTTTCTCTAGTCCTTTTATTTTAAGTATATTGTGACTAAGAGAGTGTTACAAAGGCAGATTTTTTCTGCAAAGTATAAGTTTTTTAATGAAAGTTTCCGCTGCAAATAGTGTTTTTACATTGCAAATGTATGGTTTAAAATTGCACCAAATGCAATAAAGTTGATTAAATCTTGATATAAAGATGTGATTAAAGTGATTATGACTCATGCTATTAATTGACCAACGTTATTAATAATCATGACCATAATCTTTTCCTATTAAGTATAAAAGGTGCATTTAAATTTATTTCTGCCCAACGGTGATGTAATTTTAAATAGCACGAAACGATTGCATGCTTAATTTATACCAACGTTGAATTAACGCATACAGTTGTTTTACTTGGTGATCTCACATCTTTTGTGATTTTCAGGAGGTCTCAACCTCATGGCATGTTTGAAGGACGTCCCGCTCCTCAGGGGGGACAACTACTCCGAATGGAGGAAGAAAGTTGACTTGGCGTTCGTATGCGCCGAAGTGGATTGGGTGGTTGAAACCAAGCAACCAGTCAAGCCTGCTGACCCGGTCAGGGGGGCCGCTGAAGAAAGTGCTGATTTTGAGAAAAGGAAGAGGGACCATGCTCCATTGGAGCTGGCTTACTCTATCGATAACCAGAAATGGGTGAACGCCAACAAGAAGTGTCTGGCATTCGTAAATAACACAAATGAGAATGCTATCGTGGGCTCAATTGGAGAGTGTGCTACCGTGGGCGAGTATCTCGCCAAGATAAAGAGCCAGTTTACTGGCTCTTCAAAGATGTATGCGACCCAGCTGTTAAAGCAGCTGGTTACTGAAAAGTATACGGGAGGACCCCACGGGATAAGAGAGCACATCTTGAGGATGTCAAACATGGCTGCAAAACTCAAGCCAATGGATGAGGACCTCGAGTTAAAGCCAGCACTCTTGGTGCACCTTGTGATGGCCTCGCTTCCACAACCTTTTGAAAACTTTGTGATAAACTATAATATGTCCCCTGAAAAGTGGGACATAGAAAAGACCATTGGGATGTGCTCCCAGGAAGAAGAAAGGCTGAAAGCCCTTCACGGCGGTTCTCTGAACTTCGTGAAGGACAACAGGAAGAGAGGCTTCACAGGAGGCAACCATGGTGGCTCACCCTCCAAGCCCCATGGCAAGGGTCCAATGCAGCACCAGTACCAGCATCACCAGTCCACCCCGGGGGAGAAGGATCAGTGCCATCACTGTAAGAAGCCGGGCCACTACAAGAAAGACTGCCCGATTTGGCTAAAGTACATCATGGCCAAAAATGGTAAAGATATTGTTTCTTTTGTTAATGAATCTTTGTATGAAAAGTTTACTAGATCCACTTGGTGGATTGATTCTGGAACAACTGTTCACGTTGCCAACTCTTTACAGGGGTTCCATTCGACAAGGACCACGCCAAGAAGAGAAAGACACATTGAAGTGGCGAATGGAATAGAAGCAGAAGTGGAGGCCATTGGTGACGTCCCTCTGGAGCTGGCTGATGGCTCCTTGCTTTTGCTCAAAGATGTGCTTTTCGTTCCTTCATTACATAGGAATTTAATAAGTGTTTCCTGTTTGGATAAAGACTCTTACGAATGTTATTTTGGTAATGGCAAGTGTGCCATCTGGTTGAAAGACAAATGTGTGGGTGTCGCTACATTATTTGATAAGTTATATTTGTTATCCCTGCATGAGAAAGTTCTTTCTGTGTGTGATGTGAATGAAAAAGTTTCCTTGTCGAACAAAGAACAAAAGAAAAGAAAGCGAACTCTTGACTCCTCGAGACTATGGCACTGCAGACTAGGCCATATTTCGAGGGGAAGAATTGAAAACCTCGTTAAAAATGACATTCTTCCTCCGTTAGAGTTCTCCGACATAGAACAATGCATAGATTGCATTAAAGGAAAGTATGTCAAACAGATTAAAAAGGGTGCAAACCGAAGCATAGCTACACTAGAAATAATCCACACGGATATTTGTGGACCGTTTCCGGTGAAAAGTGTGGATGGCTATGATTCATTCATAACATTCACGGATGATCACTCCCGATATGGTTATATTTATCCAATCAAAGAAAGATCTGAAGCGTTGGATAAATTTAAAATTTTCAAAGCTGAAGTGGAAAATCAGCACGATAAAAGAATCAAAATAGTTCGGTCCGATCGTGAGGGGGAGCACTACGGTCGGCATACTCCATATGGTCAAGTACCAGGACCCTTTGCACGGTTCCTGCAAGAAAATGGAATAGTCGCCCAGTATTCAATGCCGGGCGAACCTCAGCAAAACGGAGTAGCTGAAAGGCGCAACCGTACCCTTATGGATATGGTGCGCAGCATGATGAGCTATTCCACCCTCCCATTGGGATTGTGGATGGAGGCGCTTAAAACCGCCATTCATATTCTCAACAGAGTACCAAGTAAGTCGGTGCCCAAAACACCGTATGAATTGTGGACAGGCAGAGTCCCCTCTCTGCACCACTTGAGGGTCTGGGGGAGCCCAGCTGAGGCAAAAGTTTTCAATCCAAACATTGCAAAGTTAGACCCCAAAACAGTATCTTGCCATTTTATTGGCTATCCAGATAAGTCCAAAGGCTATCGCTTCTACTGTCCCGACAGATACACAAAGTTTGTAGAAACGAGACATGCAGTCTTCTTGGAGGACGAATTGATGAGGGGGAGCAAGGTAGCTAGGAAAATTGATCTTGAGGAGAAAAGGGTGCATGCACCTAACCCGATGATTCAGGAGCCATTTTTCTCGCTACCTGTTGTGCCACCATCTACAACCCCTGAGGTTGTGGTGCCGGCACCTGTTGTGACTCCACACGTGACAACAATGGGCGAAAGTTCGGAACCTGTCCATCAGGAGCCACCTGAACCCACTGTTGAGCACGAAAGGGAGCCAGAACAGCCACCTAGTGTAAATGTGCCTGAACCCGAGGCAAGAAATGAGCAAGAGTCTGATGAACTCCGACGGTCTAAACGAGAACGAAGACCAGCCATTTCCAAAGAAATCTACAAAGTTTACAATGTAGTTCATATGGAGGGCGATCCTACCACATATGAAGAAGCCATGAGTAGCCCTCACTCAGCCAAGTGGGTGGAGGCAATGGAAGATGAAATGAAATCGATGAGTTCCAACAATGTTTGGGACTTAGAGGAAATTCCCAAAGGAGCCAAAACAGTAGGATGCAAGTGGGTCTACAAAACAAAGTATGACTCCAATGGGAATGTAGAAAAGTACAAAGCTAGACTCGTGGCAAAAGGCTTTACGCAAAGAGAAGGCGTAGATTACAATGAGACTTTTTCTCCGGTCTCATGTAAGGACTCCTTCAGAATCATCATGGCACTTGTTGCACATTTTGATTTAGAGTTACATCAAATGGATGTCAAGACGGCATTTCTAAATGGAGATTTAGAAGAGAATGTTTACATGAAACAACCCAAGGGTTTTTTCATGGAGGGGAAGGAACATATGGGATGCCGCCTAAAGAAATCCATTTATGGTTTAAAGCAAGCCTCTAGGCAGTGGTATTTAAAGTTTAATGATACCATTAAAAGATTTGGATTCAAAGAAAATGTTGAGGACAATTGCATTTATGCAAAGTTCAAAAGTGGGAAATATATTTTCCTAATTCTATATGTGGATGACATTCTGCTTGCTAGCAGTGATGTTAGTCTACTACTAGAAACAAAGAAATTCTTGTCATCAAACTTTGACATGAAAGACCTTGGTGAAGCATCTTATGTTTTGGGCATAGAAATTCACCGAGACAGAAAGAATGGAGTGTTAGGACTGTCGCAGAAAGCGTATTGTGAAAAGATTTTAAAGAAATACAATATGCATGCGAGTAATTCAACACCTGCTCCCATAGTCAAGGGCGACAGTTTTGGGAAATCCCAATGTCCAATGAGCCAATATGAGATCGATCAAATGAAGTCAGTACCATATGCTTCGGCTGTTGGAAGCTTACAGTATGCACAAGTGGGCACTCGCCCTGACTTAGCATTTATCACCGGGGTACTCGGTAGATATCAAGAGAATCCAGGTATAGAGCACTGGAAGATGGTAAAGAAAGCTTTGCGCTATGTGCAAGGCACAAAAGGCCTCATGCTAACATACAGAAGATCTGATTCCCTAGAGATAAAAGGGTATTCAGATGCAGATTTTGCGGGAGATAAAGACGACCGAAAGTCCACGACAGGGTATGTCTTTACTCTCGCAGGAGGTGCTATTTCGTGGAGAAGCGCCAAACAGTCGATAGTTGCATCATCTACGATGTATGCAGAATTTATAGCATGTTATGAGGCCATGGGACAGGCGTTATGGTTAAAGAAATTCTTACCCGACTTGAAAGTGGTTGACTGCATCAGCAGGCCACTAAAGATGTACTGTGACAACGAGCCCGCAGTATTCTATGCTCACAACAACAAGTCGAGTAATGCTTCAAAGTCTATAGATATAAAGTATTATGTTGTGAAGGACAAAGTCCAGGATCAAACTATAAGTCTCGAGCATATAAGGACAAAGGATATGCTTGCAGATCCGCTAACGAAAGGCTTACCACCCAATGTGTTCAAGGAACACATAGCCGGCATGGGTTTAACGGGAAGCCTATGATTCCTGGACTATAGAGGCCCAAAAGTAACATAATTTGTTTCAGAACATGAAGGTATGTAGTAGCTGTCTGATTCTATCGGCAATTAAGCTGGGACGATGAAACATGCTCTATGTGTCATTCTGTGATGAAATAAGTAAAGAACAAGGTTAAAAGTAAAGTCGAGATCTAGGGGGAGAATGTTGGATAGATCTCAACGTGACTGGGCCCAACGGCCCAGCACGCCCCCCCCTAACTGCGCCCTGATCGGGGGCGCCCGTTCTGATCTAGGACGGTGGGCCCCTGTCGCCAGCGCTATATAAAGTGGTGGGGAGCCGGCAGCACGACGAACGAGGTTAGCCGTGCCCTAGCCGCCCCACCTACAAGCCAAATCCGATCTAGGCTAGCGCTGCGCCGACGGGAAGCTCCGCCGCCGTGCCCTAGCCACACACTCACCACACTCATCCTCCTTCACCCATGGCCAACGACGGAGGTTCTAGCTCCGGCACCAGCTCGGGGATCCCCTCTGGCTCGTGTTTGTCGAGCCAGGGAGCAGGTAGAGTCCATCTCGGTTCTCTCTCTCTCTCTGTTCTCGATCTATAAAGGTAATGTACAGTGCTACTGTTAGATCTAGACTAGATCAGTGGTAAAGTCATATTAACATCTATCACTTCAATGGCCATGGATTTGACTTCCTTGACCTAATTACCCTCTAGTCTTAGAAGCTTGATGCAACCATGCCCTATGACTACGGGCCGACTAGTCATGTATAACTGAGTCATTGGGCATGTTTCGTCGAATCTTATAGTTAAGGTAAGTGTATTCATGTGCATGCTGATTACAGAAAGTAAGTACAATACGAGGAAACACACTCTAGAATACGCAAGCCTTCCTGAGATGGATTATAGCCAACAATACACATAACACATGCATGTTTGGAAGGTCTTGTTGCATCAAATTATTACTAAAATTATAAAGTTTTTCTCCACTAATTCATATGCGGAAATCATTGATGGCCTTCTTGGGGCCCAATCCGACGGAGTAGTGGTGCATGGCGTAGTCCTTAGCAAGTGTCTCCCTATACAATGGCGGGTTCTCCTCCGACAACAGCTCCTTGATTGGACCGTACACTTTTGTTGAACTTGGATCACTTGGAAAACACGCAATCGAGATCCTCGGTGCGGCGTTCTTCGCGACAACTCTATGCTCCACACTCCTGAACCTGTCATTGGAGATGATCTGGACATGTGCACACGTTACTATTTTGCAAAAGACTGAACACCAACCTTGTGTTATTGGTATTTTGGTGTGAATTAACTTTGGAGGAGCATACCTGTAAGAGATCACTAATATTGACAATGAACGCGCCAGGAATCGGCTCCACGTCGACCCACCGGTTTTCATGGAGGACTTGGAGCCCACCGACGCCGTCCTGGAGGAGCACGGTGAGGAAGCCGGAATCGGTATGGTGGGTGGTGCCGATGGCAAGCTCGGGCTCGGGACAGGGCGGGTAGTAGTGGCAGAGCATCATCTGCCCTTGGTTGCACCCCATGTCAGCGAGGTGGCTAGGACGGAGGCCTAGAGCCTCTGACAGTAGGCCGAAGAGTGTGTCCCACAGCTCCCTCACGTGTTTGGCGTAGTCAAATAACACGTCACTGCATGGATGTTTCGTCAATGATGATGTGGACACTGGACAGCCGGATATAGACTTTTCTTTGACGAAAATAGCTAGACACGCCTAGACCTGTGTACGCGTGGGCATCGTCGAGCTAGCTAGCTAACGATGGGATGAGCCATGGAGGCTGAGGTACGCACCTGCGGCAGGAGTCCGGAAGCTCGTCGGCGGCGGGAGAGCCGGGCGCGACGCGGAGGTAGAGGGTGTCGCGCCAGTTGGCGACCTTGGACTGGTGGAGGTCGAAGTTGCAGTTGTACTTGACAGGCCTGGCCGGGTCCCGCGTGTAGAGCCGCGCCTTGTCGGTGCCCTCGCCGCCGGGGGCCTCGTGGAACGCCCTGGTCGCATCCACCGCCGCGGCTACGGACTCCGGAGGCACGCCATGCCCCGTCACCTGGAAAAAACCCCACTCCGCCGCGGCGCGGCCCACGGCGGCCACCACGGCCGCGCGGTCAGCGGACCCGAGGTTGATCACCGGGATGGCCGCGGCTGCAGGCTCTTGTTGGACGCCGGCGGGGACAGCGGGCTCGTGGTGGTGGACGTCTTCAGGAACGCGGAAGATGCGCGGGACGTGCGTGATGCCGGAGGCAACGAGGCCGCGGACGCCGGCGAAGGTGGCGTCCAGCGCGCGAAGCTCGCCCGCGCGGTCGTAGGCGGCGTCGGCGGCCAACATGGCGATGGATCTCAGTAGGTATGTGTGGTTGGAACTGGATAGTTGGTGGCGTGAGTGTGATCGTCTAGGTTGTTTGCTTGTTCTTATCTCCACCAAGCTAGTTGGTGAGAGCGCGTGCTTGCTTGCTGCAGCTGCCGGTGCTGAAAAATAAACGGCGACGGCGACCAGGGAGAGAAAAAAAGGCACCGGCAGGCGGCGATGGGCGCAATCTTTCATACGGAAGGATTACACTCTTGCGAGAGTTAATTGGATAAAACTATCACAATTCAAGCTTTGAATACGACTCGGTATTAATATTGGTAATTTTGACGAATCAGTACCAATTTTTCAATCACGACGTTGCAGAACAGCATCACGGCCAGTTGGACCCACTTGTAAGAGTTGATTAGTCAACAAATCAGTCAAACTTTGACGTGGCATACGGTACACAACAAGGCGTGAGCAGCAGAACGCATGAGCAGCAGCTCGTGCCAGCTTGCAGCACCCCGCCTCGCCGGATTTGTGCCGCCGCGCGCAGCTTGCTAGCTGCTTGCTCCACTGCCCCGATGCATCGCCAGCCCGCAGGTCACCGCCGCGGCTGAGCAGCAACGCGCGCCAGCTCGCAGCCCCCCGCCTCGCCGGATTTGCGCCGCCGCGCGCAGCTTGCCGGCTGGTTGCTCCACTGCCCCGCTGCCTCGCCAGCCCGCAGGTCAGCGCGTGAGCAGCAGCGCGCACCAGCTCGCAGCCCCCGCCTCGCCGGATTTGCGCCGCCGCGCGCAGCTTGCCGGCTGGTTGCTCCAGTGCCCCGCCGCCTTGCCGGCCCGCAGGTCCCGTAGCCCCGCCGTCCCGCCACGCTAGCTCGAAGGCCGCAGCTCGCTGGCCCGTAGATCGCCTCCGCCCCGCCGCGCTCGAAGGTCGCAGCTCACTGGCCCGCAGGTCGATGCCGTCCTGCCGACGCGCGCAGCTTGCCGGCTCGTAGCTCCGCCACCTCGCCGCCTCGCCCGCCGCGTGCGAGCAGCAGCGTGTAGCTCGCAGCTCGCCGCCCCACGCCCTGCGACGCCAAGGTGCACGACGCCAACTTCCTCGCCTCCAGGCACCATCTCCGCCACCTCGTCGCCTGCGAGAGTGAGCCCGAGTCGGCGATGACGGACTTGGACCCGGGCTCCTCGTTGAGCTCCTGCGTGTCGACCGCCGACTCGTGCGCCCTGGTGCAGCGGGCCGCGGCGGCAGGGAGGAAGACGCCAGGGCGCAAGAAGCAGCGCGTGGGGGGCGGAGGCTGTGCTCGAGGGGTAGGCGAAGCGGATGGGCCTGGATCTTGGAGTGGCGTGGCGGCGGGCGGCGTCGGCCGCGCTCCGGGTGCTGGGCCGTGACGTGTCCGGGGTCGACGGGGTTGGGGGTCAACGGGAGGAGGATGTGCGTGTGAGGGAGAAGCGACGTGGCATTTTTCTTGACTATTCCGCTCTGCAGATGGGTCCCACCTGTCAGTACTTGTATTAATATGCTACTGGATGAAAATTAGTGCAATTCGCAACACTATGTCTCAGAAATGGTACTGACTCGCAAATATTACCGAAAATAGTACTAACTCGTTAGGATAGCCTCAATTGTAATAGTTTTATCCAATTAACTCTTGCGAAGAAAACTCAGCACAGGGACGCACGGATGGGTCTTTGCCGCAATCTTCCATACGGAAGGATTAATCTTGCGACGAAAACTCAGCACACGGACCAGTTCGCCGGTACAAGTTTCACAAACAAAGTTCTAGGTACAGTATATGACATGTATAATTAACATTTTTTTCAAATCTAATTTTAATTTGGTTATCTGTCTCTTCAAAGTGCACATCTCGCCCGCTGAAAGAATCATTATAAGGTATATATAGTTTTTTTTTGAAACTAGAAATCATTCTTACTTCTGCATTAAGCGATGCACACAGTCTTTTATTAAAAAAGTTTTGTAAGTAATATTACAACTCAAAGATAGGCCAAAGTTGATAAAAAATCAACCAGCGAAAAGTAATACTCCCTCCATCCAAAAATAAATGTCTTAGATTTTTTGAATTTTGGATGAATTTATATACTAAATAGTGTCTAGATTCATTTAAATTTTAACAAATTTGAGACATCTATTTTAGGACGGAGAGAGTATTACAACTCAAAGACTAATATGCTCCCTGGGTAAAGATATCTCAAGCGACTTGTCTTCGACTTGAAACAATGTCAGTCTGGCTAACAGTGTTTCGAGACAATATTGTTCGAATGCCGCGATGAAGCTAGCTAGTTGAAATATTGTTCTCTCGGTAAACGTGCACTCGTAACAATGTTTGTGTAGTGATTTTGTTTTGACATTGAGTTTCGCACTGGATAACATCTGTATTCAGTCAGTATCTATTTCTGACAATATCTTCTTTCGTTTTTATTTTCGTGATTTCTGTATTCGTTTACGCTTTTAAAAAAATATGAAAATAAATATGGCATCACTTCCGTCCTTTCTATTTTGTTTTCATCCCGACTTAAACCTTAGGGACTAGTTTGGCAACAAAGTTTTCTAAAACCGAAGTATATCGATATTATAGTATTTTAGTGCCTAGCAAAATAATAATTCAATTTTTCTCTTTTCTTAGTTTTCTAAAAAAGAGGGTCTAACCTCTTTCTCAGATACTTCAACAAAACCATACTTTTGAGGAATACTTTAGTTTTAAGGCCATATTATTTGTTGGATCCAAGCATCTCAAAGTATTTAATATTTTAGTTTTTTAGAAACCAAACTAGGATGAAGATGAAGCGTATCTTAAGGATTTCAATATATTTTTTGTTTTTTGTTGAGGTGTTTTGTATTGTTTGCTGTTTTTTTATGCTAACCTATTCGCAAGAAAAATATTCTCTCGATACTTTAAAAATACTTTAATACCATAAAGCTCGCGTATGTCTTTTCGGAAATCCTAAAAAAGGCTGACCTTCTCAAAGATTCGTGTGCATCATCATCACGCCAAGTGGTGTCTTCTCCTTCGCGCGATCTTGCTAATATGACTTTGCATGTTTGCCAAGTGTTGCAACGAGAAGCAATGTGAGATTAGGATGGAAAAGAGAGGAAGATACAAAGGATAAGAGTATATATTTTCCTTTTTATTTTTTAAATCCAATGATTCAAAACGAAATATTTTAAAAACCATTTGTCCAAATTACGAACCGTTTTTACTTTCGAGATCCTCGTGCTAAGATTTTTAAAATTAGATCCCATGTTGATAGATTTTGAACAACTCTTTTATACTTCAAAACCGTTGTGTCCGTATTTTAGATTACTTTAGTTCTGTACTTTTGTATTTTGGGTTCTTAGTGTACTTCGTACTCGGATTACTACACACGTATACTTTCGTGTACTTTGGCAGTGAGTACACTTGTACTTTTCTATACTACGGCTCCTAGTACACTAGTAATTTTGTGTACTTGCTTTAAGTACGGTTGAACTTTCTTGTACTTTGACTCCTAGTACGGTTATACGGTTATACTTTGGTATATTTTGGCTCTAAGTAAATTATACTTTTGTGTAATTCTGTGTACTTTGGCGGTGAGTACGCTTGTACTTTTCTATACTTGCGCTTTTAATACAGCAGTACTTCCGTATACTTGGCTCTAAACAATTGTACTTTCGTGTATTTCGGCTCTAAGAGCATCTCCACCCGTGTTCCCAGAGCGTTTTTTTTTGTTCGGACGGCGAATTTTCGTCCAGTCGCGTTCTCAGGATGCCGGTTTTGTCCGGATTTGACCCAACTTTTGTCCGGACTTTCCAGGCCGATCCCGGGGTACTGGGAATGCCCTAGAAACGTCGGACGAAGCAAAAACGCTGGTGGGACAACCCTGTCGGCGTCTATAGACCGAGCTTCCGCCCTTTTCTTCTTCCCTCCCGCCTTTCCTCCCTATTCCCCCCAGCTCGCCGAGACCCAGGGCCTCGCCTAAGAGCAGACGATGAGGGCAAAGCTGGCGGCGACGTCGCGCGCGACGATGTTGCGCCTAAGGCTGGTCGTCCCCCCGTAGTACGGCGCACACTGGGGGAGCCAGCCAAGCGTCGGATCGCCGGCCAGGTTCTCGCCGATCTCCCGTCCGGCTTCCAGGAGAGCCAGGCGAACCCGCGCCAGAGGTACTCCTCCTCCCCCGAGTTCGACGGCGGGTTCAACCCGAACGTGATCTTCCCTGACCCGCGCCTCACCCTCCTCCGCCCTTCAACATCGACATCAATGTCCCCTACTCCACCTCTCTGGCGTACGTAGGCCCTTCGTCGTCCATGCGCTGCGGCCCCCTTCCTTTCGCCGGTAGCTCATAGCCCGCAACCTTCGGCGAGGTGGACGCCCACAACATGTTTGACAGAATGTTGGCCGAGGCGTATATGCGGGACATAATCTCCTCAGGTTCAGCGGCGGCTGATACGTCAGAAACATATCTATAACTTTTGATGTTCCATGCTTGTTTAGTATCTATTTTGCTTTGCTTTATCTACACTTTGAGGTGTTTTTATATGTTTTCTGGTACTAACCTATTAACAAGATGCCACAGTGTGAGTTGCCTATTTTCTTCTGTTTTTTGTTCCAGAAAGGCAGAAAATCAATATTCTCGAAATTGGACGGGACAAAAGCCAAAGTCAATATTTTACCGTGGGGAACACGGAGCCAGAAGACGAGACGGAGGAGGGCCTCGAGGAGGCCACACACCCTGGATGCGCGGGTGGGACCACCCCGCGCCTGGGAGGGTGTAGACGCCTCGGGCACCCTCTTCACCTATAAGAATCCCCCGATGCCTAAACCCTAAGTACCCGATTAATATTCCACGAAACCGCCTGTAGCCGCTGCCACCATCGTCCCAAGATCGGGGGGTATGAAGCTCTTCCTGGCACCCTGCCAGAGGGGAGATCGTCCCGGAGGCCTTCTTCTTCATCATGCCAGCCTTCGGTATGAAGCATGAGTAGTTCCACCTTGGACTACGGGTCCATGTAGTAGCTAGATGGTTGTATCTCCTCCTTTGTGCTTTCATGTCTAGATCTTGTGAGCTCCATTCACGATTAAGATCTCATATATTTGTAATCATGCATGTTGTGTTTGCGGGGATCCGATAGATATTGAGATTACTATGTCAGATTGATTAATGGTTTTGTCTTATTGATTCTATCAAGTCTGTGTTGTTTGTGATTTTGCATGCTCTCCGTTGTTAGTAGCTATCTTGGCCAAGTAGTTGCTAGTGACTCCAAGACGGTGTATTTATGCTCGATAGTGGGTTCATGCCTCTATTTAATCTAAGGGAAGTGACATAAATATCTAAGGTTGTAGATGTGCTATTGCCACTAGGGAGAAAACAATGGTATCTTGTTCATGGAACAATTAGATTGTTTAGCTTACACACTTTGCTTAAAGCAGTTGTCTGTTGCTTGATACGTTGGAAACGTATCTATAATTTTTTATGCTCCATGCTTGTTTAGTACCTACTTTCCTTTACTTGTCCACACTTTGAGGTGCTTTTTACATGTTTTCTAGTACTAACCTACTAACAAGTTGCAACAGTGTCAGATGCCTGTTTTCTGCTGTTTTTGGTTACAGAAAAGTTAGTAAAGAAATATTCTCGGAATTGGACGGGACAAACGTCAAAGTATATTACTTTCCGTAGAGAACAAGAAATCCAGAGGAGAGCCGGAGGGGCCAGCCAGGAGGGCCAGACCCACCCCAGGCGTGGGTGGGCCCCACCCCGCGCCTGGCTAGGGTTTGGTGACCCTGGCCGCCTCCTCGGTCTCCCCTTAGCGTATAAGAATCCCCCGATGCAGAAACCCTGAGTACCCGATCAAATATCCATGAAACCGTCTGTAGCCTCCGCCACCATCGTCCCTAGATCGGGGGATCTGAATTTCTTCCCGGCACCCTACCGGAGGGGAGATCATCCCGGAGGCCTTCTCTCCAGTATGATGCGTGAGTAGTTCCACCTTGGACTATGGGTCCATGTAGTAGCTAGATGGTTGTATCTCCTCTTTTGTGCTTTCATGTATAGATCTTGTGAGCTCCGTTCATGATCAAGATCTAATCTATTTGTAATCATGCATGTTGTGTTTGCGGGGATCCAATGGATATTGAGGTTATTATGTTGGTTTGATTAATGGTGTTGTCTTTATAATTCTATCATGTCTGTGTTGTTTGTGATCTTGCATGCTCTCCGTTGTTAGTAGCTATCTTGGCCAAGTAGTTGCTAGTGACTCCAAGAGGGGGTATTTATACTCGATAGTGGGTTCATGCCTCTAGTTTCGAAGGGAAGTGACAGAAATCTCTTCGGTTGTAGATGTGTTGTTGCTACTAGGGAGAAAACAACGGTCTCTTGTTCATGGAACATGTGGACTGTTTACCTTACACACTTTGCTTAAAGCAGTTGTCTGTTGCTTGCAACTTAATACTGGAGGGGGTTCGGATGATAACCTGAAGGTGGACTTCTAGTCATAGATGTAGTTGGATGGCGGTCTATGTATCTTGTTGTATTGCCCAATCGAATCTCATAGGATCATTCTGACTAGTAATTGCATTGTTATGCCTTGCTCAGTTCCTGTCAATTGCCGTGCTGTAATTTGTTTACCCTTCATGCCATGTTGTTTATCTAAGGAGAGCACCTCTAGTGAACTATGGACCCCGGTCCAATCTTTACCACTGATACATCTTCCATTGTTACTTGTTTACTTGCTAGAAGTCCACCTTCTAACAAGTAACAGGGGAAGATGTATCAATGGTAAAGATTGGACCGGGGTCCATAGTTCACTAGAGGTGCTCTCCTTAGATAAACGACATGGCATGCAGGGTAAACAAATTATAGTAGGGCAATTGACAGGAACTTAGCAAGACATAACAATGCAATTACTAGTCAGAAAGATCATATGAGGTTGATTGGGCAATACAACAAGATACATAGACTGCCATCCAACTGCATCTATGACTAGAAGTCCACCTTCAGTTATCATCTGAACCCCCTCCAGTATTAAGTTGCAAGCAATAGACAACTGCTTTAAGCAAAGTGTGTAAGGTAAACTGTCCACATGTTCCATGAACAAGAGACCGTTTTTTTATCCCTAGTAGCAACAGCACATCTACAACCGAAAATATTATTGTCACTTCCCTTGGAAACTAGAGGCATGAACCCACTATCGAGTATAAATACCCCCTCTTGGAGTCACTAGCAACTACTTGGCCAAGATAGATACTAACAGCGGAGAGCATGCAAGATCACAAACAACACAGACATGATAGAATCATAAAGACAAAACCAATAATCAAACCAACATAATAATCTCAATATCCATCGGATCCCCGTAAACACAACATGCATGATTACAAATAGATTAGATCTTGATCATGAACGGAGCTCACAAGATCTATACATGAAAGCACAAAGGAGGAGATACAACCATCTAGCTACTACATGGACCCATAGTCCAAGGTGGAACTACTCACGCATCATACCGGAGAGAAGGCCTCCGGGATGATCTCCCCTCCGGCAGGGTGCCGGGAAGAACTTCAGATCCCCCTGGTCTAGGGACGATGGTGGCGGCGGCTACAGACGGTTTCATGGATTTCTGATCGGGGACTCGGGGTTTCTGCATCGGGGGATTTTTATACGCGAATGGAGAGACCGAGGCGGCCTCCAGGGCTGGCAAACCCTAGCCAGGCGCGGGCTAGGGCCCACCCGCGCCTAGGGTGGGTCTGGCCCCCTGGCTAGCCCCTCCGGCTCTCCTCTGGACTTCTTGTTCCCCACAGAAAGTAATTGACTTTGACGTTTGTCCCATCCAATTCCGAGAATATTTCTTTACTAACTTTTCTGAAACCAAAAACGGCAGAAAACAGGCATCTGGCACTGTTGCAACTTGTTAATAGGTTAGTACCAGAAAACATGTAAAAAGCACCTCAAAGTGTGGACAAGTAAAGCAAAGTAGATACTAAACTAGGATGGAGAATCAAAAATTATAGATACTTTTCCAACGTATCAGTTTCCAACGAAGCGCTCCACATCAAGGAGGCGTCATCAACAAGTTTTCTGGCGCCGTTGCCGGGGAGGCCAAGGACGTCTTCACTAGGGGAGTCCTTCACTTCCTTTCTCTTTACTTTGTTTTTTAGTTTGCTTTGTTTCTTTTGCTTGGTTTTGTTTGCCTCTTTCCAAAAAAAACCAAAAAATTAGTCTAGTTTGGTTTGCTTGCCTCTTTCAAAAACACAAAAAAATTAGTTCCTGCTCTAGCTACTGCTGCTATTTTTGGCTTGCCCACCTTTGCCAAAATGAACTCTGCTAAGAACACCAAGTTGTGTGACTTCACTAGCACCAACAACAATGATTTCCTTAGCACACCTATTGCTCCACCTACTCCTGATGCTACCTTTTATGAAATTAAGCCTGCTTTGTTGAATCTTGTGATGAGAGAGCAATTTTCTGGTGCTGGTTCTGATGATCCTGCTGCTCATCTCAATAGCTTTGTTGAACTTGTGAGATGCAAAATTATAAGGATGTAGATGGAGATATTATTAAGCTCAAGCTTTTTCCTTTCTCCTTGAGGGGAAAAGCTAAAGAATGGTTGCTATCCTTGCCTAAAAATAGTATTGATTCTTGGACTAAGTGCAAAGATGCTTTTATTGGAAAGTACTATCCTCCTCTAAGATTATTTCTATGAGAAGTGATATTATGAAATTTAAACAGCTTGATAGTGAACATGTTGCTCCAGCTTGGGAAAGAATGAAATATTTGGTTTAAAATTGCCCTACTCATGGAGTCACTGCTTGGATGATTATCCAAACTTTTTATGCAGGTTTGAACTTCTCCTCAAGAAACCTGTTGGATTCAGCTGCTGGAGGTACTTTTATGGGCCTCACTTTGGGTGCTGCAACAAGGCTCCTTGATAATATGATGGTTAACTACTCTGAATGGCATGTTGAAAGAGCTCCACATGGTAAGAAGGTAAATTCTGTTGAGGAAACTTCTCTTTGAGTGAAAAAATTGATGTTATTATGGCTATGCTTGTGAATGGGAAAGCTCCTATAGATCCTAATAGTGTTCCCTTAGCCTTTTTGGTTGCTCAAGAAGAGCAAGTTGATGTGAACTTCATTAGAAACAACAATTTCAACAACAATGCTTATGGTAATTATAGTCCTTATCCTCCTAGTGGGAATGATTATCATGGTAGATCTGGAATGCCTAGTGAAGAAAGGATTCTAGAGGTAGAGAGATCCACTAAGAATTTTATGCAGATGCAATATGAGCAAAATAAGATTTTCACTAAAACTATGGAGGAACAGTCTATCATTTTAAAAAACATTAGCCATCAGCTTGAGAATATGAATAGAGAAATTCCTAGTTTATAGTCAAAAAATTTGAGTGCTGAGAAAAATATATCCTCTTTGTCTGAAGCTCAGTCCTCCTTGATTAATAAAATGACTGCTAAACCTGAAACTATGGAAAACACCTTTGCTACTTCTCATGCCATACAAGTTACTATTGATGAAAATGTTAGGCTGCTAGCTCAACTCCATGCTAAGTGGGAAAGGGAAGCTGAAATTTCACTAGTGATGCCAAGTTTGACTTTGATATTGATGGTTACAATATTTTCATCAACTGATTATGTTCTTGCAAAAGCTTGCTAGAAGTCCTGATGCTAGTGATATGCATGTTGCTTTCACTAAACATATTACAGATGCTCTTGCAAAAATTAAGGAAGAGAATCTAAAACACAAAGCTTATATTCCTAGGAAAGTAGAAGATAGTTGGGAACCCATTATTAATATGCAAGTGAATGACTTTGATCTCAAAGCTTCATGTGATCTTGGTTCTAGTGTCTCTATTATGCCTAGGAAGATTTATGAAATGCTTGATTTGCCACCTTTGGAAGATTGTTATTTGGATGTCCCACTCAATGATAATGCTAAAAGAAACTCATGGGGAGTATTAATGATGTTCTCATTATGGTTAGCAATGCTTATGTCCCTATTGATTTTTATGTTTTGGATGTTGAATACAATGCTTCTTGTCCTATTACTTTGGGAAGACCTTTTCTTAGAACAGTTGGTGCCATCATTGATATGAAAGAAGGCACCATTAAATATGACTTTCCATTCAAGAAAGGTATTGAACACTTCCCAATGAGAAGATATAAGTTTCTCTTTTCTCCCTCTTTGAAAGCAAGATTTGATGTTAATGCTTCTTCATTTGAAAATACTTGATTTTTCATGCTTCTTGTGCCTAACTTAAAGGCGTTAAAGAAAAGTAATTGTTGGGAGATAACCTAAGAGTTTCCTTGAGTCTTGGAAGTTATTACTTCAGTAATGACCTCTCCTTATCCTTTTTGTTTGCTTTTTGTGTCAAGAATGACCTCTAATGAGAGGGAAGTAAGATTTGTGGAGTTGCTGTCCTGAAACAGATTTCTGTCCTCTCCCAAAAAAATTCGTGAGGAGGCTCTGTAACTCGTATTGAGCTAACAATTTACGAATAAATCCCCCAGTATGTTGTATAACTTTTGTTAGTTCAATACTTTTTAATTTGAGCAATAAAAGATGTTCGAAAAAATCGGTTTCTACCTGCTGGTCTGTTTTGACAGATTTCTGCCATTATTTGCATTTGCTTCTTATTGATTCTTTTTTGAGATCTCTTTAGGTGAATTGAGCTTTTTGAAGGAGTTATTACAGTAGCTTGTGTTTTTAGTGAAAAGCCTTGTTGTTACAAAGCTTTGCCTGGGATCTAATATCTTTTGAATACACTAATGTTGCTAATGAAGATTGTGTGAAGTTTTGTATGAAGGAAAAATTTCAGGTGTAGAGAGAGAATGATGCAATAAGATGAAGAATGGACAAAAGCCCAAGCTTGGGGATGCCACCATGGTGTCACCCCAAGAAATATCCAAGAGGTACAAGCGTCAAAGCTTGGGGATGCCCAAGGCATCCCCTTCTTCATCAATAAAAAACTCAGGTCTGTCTAGACACTTCGTTTTTGTTATTTCATGCCAAGTTGTGTTGTTCTTGGAGCGTCTTAGTTTTCGTTTGCTTTGCTTAGGTTGTTTAGTTTACTTGAATAAAGTAGTATGGGCCCCCGTTCTCGCTGTGTTTTTTTGAAAATAAGTTTGCTTGGTGTTGGAAAGGAGTAGTAAGTTCTTGCTTGAAGTGCAAGAGGAGCTTGCATTAACTGTGACTTAGACTTTAGCATGACATGCTAGGTGTTGTTTTGACCTTATGCTTACTGATTATTGTTGTAGCATGTATTGTTCCAAACAATTGGGATTGCTTAGTGTGCCTTGAAGAAATTATGCGTTGTTTTAGCATGCAAAAGCATAGTATTGTGGTATTCTCCTTTGATGCTTTGCTTGGGTTGAATTGGCACATATCACACCATGTTATGACTATGACAAGTCACCATTATCCTCTATGATCATTTAGTGCTTGACTTGTAATACCACTCTATCCTTTGATTAGTAATGTTTTGTTGCACTCCATGATTATGGCCATTATTGCTCTCTTAGTTTATTGCTCCCAGTCTTTTGCTAGCCTCCACTTGTATGGGTAAGTTCTACTCATGCCTATAACTCCCAAGAAACCAAGTTATTCCAAAGTGTCAACTATAAACTCAATATGCATGGTGCGTTACACCATTCCAAGTATATTCCTGTTTTCAACTATCTTCCAATTAAAAACTATTTTGTTATGTGAAAACTTAGTGATTAAAGACCTCATGAACTTGATGTCACACTATATTCTTTGCCCCTAATAAACTTGAACCATTATGACAACTTTGTTGTATATTCTTGCACTTATAAGTTGGAATTAGCAGAACCGTGCTATCACGGGGAACGTTTTCAACATTGCACATGTACTCTATACTTAGTTGATATCATGTTCTTTTGTCTATGGATGTCACCCGTGTGAAATAAAGAGGGAACTTGTAAGTCCATGGAGTTTGTATTCTGTGTTAGAGAAATGCCTGGGCCGCTAGCCTAAGCCATGCCTAATCATGGTGAAAACTTGCAGCATCACCATAATGAGCTATCTATGAAGCATCCTCAATAAAAAGCTATGCATATGGTAAATAAAAAGATTGCTGAGATGCTCATTGTCTGCTTGCCTTGTCATTTTGGTTATGGGAAAACTCCTGTACCATGTGCAAGGGGTACCCCGTTGGCGGTTCTCAATGATATACAAATACTTACAGTGACAAGAACTTACCTAGACCCAAAGTTGAGTATGCATGAGGTGTGGCCCTCGTATTAAAGGGACTTGAGATTGACAACTTATACTTTGTCAAGCATATACTCCAGCTTTGCCACTTTAACCTTAACCACTTCAAGATGCTTATGATAGGAGCAATGAGGGCTGAAAGCTAACAAGTACCATAATTTTTGGAAGCATTTTTGAAACTTGTAATCCCTGAAAAGGCCTTTCTTCCACCACTATTGAGTCTCCACCTTCTACCTTTAGGCACCATTAAGAGAGCGTAGTTGTCATTCTGTGTGCAGTGTTCCAAAGCTTAGTAATTGATGCATATTGTGATATTACTTATTCTTGTGCTACTTGTTTCTAGTCACCCTTGTGAACTTTGCAGGTGTCCTATGCATCTATTTGCTACTCTATGAGGGACAAGATGATTGCCACTATGCTATGTTTTCTGCATGTGAAACAAACAAACGTTTTTCAATACATGTTATTCGTGATCTTTGTTTGTAGCTTGCCATGTTGCATGCATAGTTACTATGTCCTATTGTTAGAACTCCATCTTTCATGCACATGTTTAGAGTTCTTTGATCCCAACTTTCAATGCTTGCAAATGGTTGGATATTTATTGTGAGGGTGCATGTCACCTCAAAAATTATTCTGTTTATCACTTACCTACTCGAGGACGAGCAGGAGTTAAGCTTGGAGATGTTGATACGTTGGAAACGTATCTATAATTTTTGATGCTCCATGCTTGTTTAGTATCTACTTTGCTTTACTTGTCCACACTTTGAGGTGCTTTTTACATGTTTTCTGGTACTAACCTACTAACAAGTTGCAACAGTGCCAGATGCCTGTTTTCTGCTATTTTTGGTTTCAAAAAAGTTAGTAAAGAAATATTCTCGGAATTGGACAAGACAAACGTCAAAGTCAATTACTTTCCGTGGGGAACAAGAAGTCCATAGGAGAGCCGGAGGGGCCAGCCAGGAGGGCCAGACCCACCCCAGGCACGGGTGGGCCCCACCCCGCGCCTGGCTAGGGTTTGGTGACCCTGGCCGCCTCCTCCATCTCCCCTTCGCCTATAAGAATCCCCCGATGCAGAAACCCTGAGTACCCGATCAAATATCCCCGAAACCGTCTGTAGCCACCGCCACCATCGTCCCTAGATCGGGGGGATCTCAAGTTCTTCCCGGTACCCTGCCGGAGGGGAGATCATCCCGGAGGCCTTCTCTCTGGTATGATGTGTGAGTAGTTCCACCTTGGATTATGGGTCCATGTAGTATCTAGATGGTTGTATCTCCTCCTTTGTGCTTTTATGTATAGATCTTGTGAGCTCCGTTCATGATCAAAATCTAATCTATTTGTAATTATGCATGTTGTGTTTGCGGGGATCCGATGGATATTGAGATTATTATGTTGGTTTGATTAATGGTGTTGTCTTTATGATTCTATCATGTCTGTGTTGTTTGTGATCTTGCATGCTCTCTGTTGTTAGTAGCTATCTTGGTCAAGTAGTTGCTAGTGACTCCAAGAGGGGGTATTTATGCTCGGTATTGGGTTCATGCCTCTAGTTTCCAAGGGAAGTGACAGAAATCTCTTCGGTTGTAGATGTGTCGTTGCTACTAGGGAGAAAACAACGGTCTCTTGTTCATGGAACATGTGGACTGTTTACCTTACACACTTTGCTTAAAGCAGTTGTCTGTTGCTTACAACTTAATACTGGAGGGGGTTCGGATGATAACCTGAAGGTGGACTTCTAGTCATAGATGCAGCTGGATGGCGGTCTATGTATCTTGTTGTATTTCCCAATCGAATCGCATAGGATCTTTCTGACTAGTAATTGCATTGTTATGCCTTGCTCAGTTCCTGTCAATTGCCCTGCTATAGTTTGTTTACCCTTCATGCCATGTTGTTTATCTAAGGAGATCACCTCTAGTGAAGTATGGACCCCGGTCCAATCTTTACCATTGATACATCTTCCATTGTTACTTGTTTACTTGTTGCAAACCATTACCTTCCACACCATACGTTTAATCCTTTGTTACAGCAAACCGGTGAGCTTGACAACCTCACTGATTCGTTGAGACAAAGTCTTAAGTTTGTGTTGTGCAGATCTCCGCGTTGCTTGCAACACCTGTGTGATGTTTCCTTCCTCCTTATGGTTCGACAACCTCGATCTCTATTGAGGGAAGACTTGTTGCTTGGTGCTTCACACCATGCTCTTGGGATTTCCAACGAAGCGCTCCACATCAAGGAGGCGCCATCACTTGCAACTTAATACTGGAGGGGGTTCGGATGATAACCCAAAGGTGGACTTCCAATCATAGATGCAGTTGGATGGCGGTCTATGTATCTTGTTGTATTGCCTAATCGAATCTCATGGGATCATTAATGTCTAGTATTGCATTGTTATGCCTTGCTCAGTCCTGTCAATTGCCCTGCTGTAATTTGTTTACCCAGCATGTCATGTTTTTTTATCTAAGGAGAACACCTCTAGTGAACTATGGACCCCGGTCCAATATTTACCATTGATACATCTTCCACTGTTTACTATTTACTTGTTGCAAACCACAATTACATTCTACACCATACAGTAATCCTTTGTTATAGCAAACCGGTGAGATTTACAACCTCACTGTTCGTTGGGGCAAAGTATTGAGTTTGTGTTGTGCATGTCTCCAAGTTGCTAACAAAACCTTTGAGTCGTTTCCTTCCTCCTACTGGTTCGATAACCTTGGTTTTTTACTGAGGGAAAACTTGTTGTTGTGCTCATCATACCTTCCTCTTGGGGTCTCCCAACGAAGTGCTGCTGCACTTATCAAGCCCTTTTCTGGCGCCGTTGTCGGGGAGGCTAAGGACGTCTTCACAAGGGGAGTCCTTCTCAACCTTTCTCTTTACTTTGTTTTTGTTTTGCTTAGTTTCTTTTGCTTGGTTTTGTTTGCCTCTTTTTATCAAAAACTCCAGAAAAAAATTAGTTTAGTTTGGTTTGCTTTCTCTTATCAAAAACACAAAAGAAATTAGTTCCTGCTCTAGTTGTTGCTGTTGTTGGCTTGCTCCACTTTTGCCAAAATGAACTCTGCTGAGAACACCAAGTTATGTAACTTCACTAGCACAAACAACAATGATTTCCTAAGCACTCCTATTACTCCACCTCCTCCTGATGCTACCTTTTATGAAGTTAAGCCTGCTTTTTTGAATCTTGTGATGAGAGAGCAATTTTCTGGTGCTAGTTCTGATGATGCTGCTGCCCACCTCAATAACTTTGTTAAACTTTGTGAGATGCAAAAGTATAAGGATGTAGATGGAGATATTATTTAACTCAAGTTGTTTCCTTTCTCCTTGAGAGGAAAAGCTAGAGAATGGTTGTTATCCTTGCCTAGAAATAGTATTGATTCTTGGATTAAGTGCAAAGATGCTTTTATTAAAAAGTACTACCCTCCTGCTAAGATTATATATATGAGAAGTGATATTATGAAATTTAAACAACTTGATTATGAACATGTTGCTCAAGCTTGGGAAAGAATGAAATCTTTGGTCCCACTCATGGACTTACTGCTTGGATGATTATCCAGACTTTTTATGCAGGTTTGAACTTCTCTTCAAGAAACATGTTGGATTCAGATACTGGAGGTACCTTTATGACCATCACCTTGGGTGCTGCAACAAAAATCCTTGATAATATGATGGTTAATTATTCCGAATGGCACACTAAGAGAACTCCACATGGTAAGAACGTAAATTCTGTTGAAGAAACCTCCTCCTTGAGTGATAAGATTGATGTTATCATGGCTATGCTTGTTAATGGGAAATCTCCTTTAGATCTAAATAATGTTCCCTTAGCCTCTTTGGTTGCTCAAGAAGAGCAAGTTGATGTGAACTTCATTATAAACAACAATTTCAACAACAATGCCTATAGGAATAATTTTGGTAGCAACAACAATTATAGGCTTTATCCTCTCAATAATGACAATACCTATGGAAACTTCTACAACAACACTAGAAGTGCCCTCTTTGAACTTGAAGTCATGCTCAAAGACTTTATTAGTAAACAAACCACTTTCAACAAGATTGTGGAGGAAAAGCTTTTAAATGTTGAGAAAAATATTTCCTCTTTGTCTGAAGCACAGTCCTCTTTGATTAATAAAATGGATGCTAAACCTGAAACCATGGAAAGTATCATTGCTGCTACTCATGCCATACAAGTTACTATTGATGAAAATGTTAGACTGTTAGCCCAAATTCATGCTAAGTGGAAAAGAGAAGCTAAAATTGCTAGAAACAATAGTGTGTGTACTATCACTACCACCAATATGGATGCCACTAAACCACAAGAAGTCCCTATTCCTCCTCCTATAATGCCTAAGCCCAATGAGTCTACTACTATTGATTCTAAGTTTGATTTTGATCTTGATGGTTGCAATATTTTTGAAGTGATTATGTTCCTATAAAAGCTTGCTAGAAGTCCTGGTGCCAGTGATATGCATGTAGCTTTCACTAAACACATTACAGATGCTCTTGTTAATCACTTTAGAAAGACGTTTCCGAAGTCCTGATCTTGATGGGGATATGCCAGTGATAATGTAGCTTTCACTAAACACATTACAGATGCTAGAAGTCCTGATCTTGATGGGGATATGCCTACCGGGGTATACCCAGCAGGACGTTTCCGACTGGCCCAGGTGCCAGCGAGTGGGCCTGCGGGACGGCGACTGGATCAAGACCTGGCGTGGACTCAAGCGAGCCTAGAAGCGTAGATAGGCCCAGTCGGATTAGGTTAAATGATTGCTGAAACCTTAACTGATTCGGTTGAGATCTGTAAACCCTAGGGGGTGAGTCTATATAAACCTCCCTAGAGGACGCATAGAGGATACGTTCCATCATACACCCAAGCGACTCGCTGCCTAGCCGCCGAGCTCGCCCCATTGTACTCTCACCATAATACAATCTAGCAGGAGTAGGTCTTTACCCTCTGGGGGGCCAAACCTGGGTAAATCCTTGTGTCTCCGCCCTCATCTCGAAACGCAGATGGCTGGCCGCCCTTGCCCCATGTTCTACTACTCGCTGCCGATTGCAGCATCTGCCGTGGTCATTCCCACGACAGTGGCGCCCACCGTGGGGCCTGGCCGGTCAGGCCGGTGTTCTGTGGCGAGATCCAATCTACCCATCAACGAGTCGATCGCCACCGGCCGCATGATAGCGATCGGCGAGATTCTCCAGATCTTGCCGAGCAGCTACATCCCGGTGGCGCGACCCGTCACGCATAGCATGATCCTGCCGGTCGGCACGATCAGCCTCTTCGTCGGCCTCACCGACATCATCGTCTCGGAAGACTCGGCTCGCATCCGCGAGTCGCCGCCACGCGACCGGCTCTCTGAGAGTCAGGTCCGCACGATCCACCGCCTCGCCTCCGAGTACGACTCGGCCCACAGCGATGTGGCCGAAACCACCGCAGCCGCGAAAGACGCGGCCCTCAACGACGACGCCGACTCGGCGACCCTGGCGTCACTCGCCGGATCCATTGTCGCCGCATTGCCCGCGGGCTCCATCACCCAGGTCTCCAACGTCGGAGACTTCGAGGATCCCTCTATCCTTGGGATCTTTGACTTCGACTCCGGGTCGGAGAACTCCGCCGACCTCCGCGACGGAACCGGCCGCCACGCCACGACCTATATGGCGACTGGCTCCGACCCGCCGGAGGATCCATTCTCCACTCCGATCCCTCCCAACGCGACAACAATGGAGGTCGAGGAACTTTGCCTGAAGCTGGCGGAAGCAGTTCGCAAGGAACAAGCCGAGCGCGAAAAATTTCGCCTCGAGCAGGTGACAGGCAGGAGCTGTCGCGCTACCACCAGCTCTGAATCAGGTCGCGGCTGAACCCCACCGTCCAGGGGAGCGCCCTGAACTTCAACGATGAGAGCGACCCGGCCCGCGCATCCGAGCGCTCAATCTGCGAGAACGCGCCACCAGGAGGAAGCGCTCGGCCCCACCAGGGTCAACGGCCAATGGCGCCCCGCCACCACCCAACCGCGCACCACCTAGGAACCAGCCGAGGATCGTGGTCTCCTCACGGGAGCGAGACGCGAACGGCCTACCGCTGTTCTCCACCCCGATGGATAACCTCGTCACGGGCCGAGCAGCAGTTGACAACATCGCGGCCACCGGTGACGGCGCCCTAGAGATCCAGTACGCCAAGGCCTTGCTCGCAAAAGCGGTCGAGCAACAAAACGCAGGCGTCGACTCACAGGGTCGGATGTACTCGCGTTCATCGGGCAGCAAGCGGCCTCAAGCGGCCATCCCATGGTGGAAAACACCCTCAACTGCCCGCCACCCGAACCGCTGCAGCTCCAACACCGACCCGCGAACGCGGCACTCTCCACCAACGACCCCCGGCCGGCGACCAACTTCGTCGCCGCCAACGGTCAGCCCGTCGACGCCCGCACCCACATCATCAACAACCAGAGCTGGCGCGCACGCCAGCCCAACGACCTGCGGCATACCCTAACCAACCGCCGCGACGGCGAGCCGAGGGGGTCGCTAAGCCGACTCGGGCCCCGGTGCTTCGGACCGATGATCCGAGGCGAAAGATACCCGGCGAACTTCAAAGCGCCGAAGGAAATAGAGAATTATGACCCTCGTACGATCCCTCTGTGTGGCTGGATACCTACCTCATGGCGATGGGGATCGCCGGCCACACCGATCTACTAGCTGCCCGCTACCTCCCCCTGATGATGGAGGGGGCGTGCAGGCAGTGGATCAACACTCTCCCCGCGGATAGCATCGACTCCTGGGAAGATATGCGCGATGCCTTCGTCAGACACTTCGAGGGTTCATACACCCGCGCCACCACCATCGAGGACCTAGAACGATGCGTCCAGGGACCTCGCGAGTTGACCCGCAGCTGGGTCCAACGGTGGCAAGAACTATGGTACAACGCGGTCGGTATCCACCCAGACACCGCAATCCACTGCTTCAAGACCTCATGCCGCTACGAGCCCCTGGTCTCCAAGCTCAAATGAGCATACCGCACACTCGACAACATACCGGATCTCCTGGAGATCGCCAAAAGATACGCGGAAGAAGACCCAAACCAAGAAACCGACGACGAGTCGGGAGGACAACGTCGCACGAGCGGCAACGACATCAGAAGACAATCCGATCTACGCTACAGCAACACTCGCCTCACCGGCAAGCGCCGCAGTGACGGGCGAGTCGACTTCGTCGCCAATGCTGGTTACGCGCAGCGCGAGCCCAAGAGCTTCCGCCGCGACGGGGGGCAACGCCGTGACGGTGGCAACTACAAGGCGAAGCCGAGGTTCGACCCCGCGGCCCTTCTTAACCAACCTTGTGTATTTCATAGCAGGGAAGGAAAGCCCGCCACGCACACAACCGCCGACTGCCATTCTCTCAAGGAGATCGAGAAGGCACGACGCGCACGGGAAGACCCCGACAACAACCCGCCAAATGGCGGAAAATTCGGCAGCGTGGCCGGATTGCTCCACACCTTGAGAGGCTTCAACACGAAGCGCGAGAAGAAGGTCATCGCCCGCGCCGTCGCCGTCAACGCGGTGGCCCAGGTGGACATCCCCCAGTTCCTCAACTGGTCTGAGCAACCAATCACTTGGAGCCGCCAGGACCACTCGCCATGAATCGAGTACCCAGGCCGAGTCGCCCTGGTGGTCAAGCCCAAGGTGGGAGACTACTGGCTCCCCAAGACATTGATGGACGGCGGCAGCTCCATCAACATCCTATACCTGGACACCTTCAGGCGACTGCGGCTCCCGCAGTCGATGGTCGAGACGACCTACACCACGTTCCACGGCATCGTCCCCGGTCGGAAGGCGTACCCGATCGGCAAGGTCACGCTGCCAGTCACCTTCGGCACATCGGCAAACTTCCGCACCGAGCGGATCGTCTTCGAGCTGGTGCCCTTCGACAGCCCCTACCACTGTGTCTTGGGGCGCCAGGCGTTCGCCAAGTTCATGGCGGCGCCCCACTACGCGTACAACGTGATGAAGCTCCCCGGACCGTGCGACGTCATCACAATCCACGGCGACCCCGACATGGCCGCCGAGTGCGAGGCCAAAGGAGCTGAACTCGCCGACGCCGTCATCGCGGCAGAGGCCAACCACGCTGACGTGCTCGCCAAGTACGAGAGCGGGGTCAACAACGACGACCCCACCATACTCAAGAAGCCCAACTCGGAGGGCGGCAACACCTCAGCCTTCGAGGCAACGATGCATACCCGCACCATCGAGCTGGTCCTAGGCGACTCCAGCCAGAAGGTGACGATTAGGATGGGCATGAGCCTAGCATAGGAAGGCGCGCTCATCGAGTTCCTCCGTGAGAACAGGGACATTTTCGCATGGAAGCCCTCTGACATGCCTGGTGTCCCTAGGGAACTCGTTGAGCACAAACTCAATGCCGACCCCAAAGTGCGACCCGTCAAGCAGTCGCTGCGGCCCTTCAATGAAGAGCGCCGCCGAGCAATCGCCGAGGAAGTGCAGTGTCTACTCGCTGCAGGCTTCATCCGGCCAATCAAGTACTCCAAGTGGCTGGCAAACCCAATCCTGGTCGAGAAGAAAAATGGGACCTGGAGGATGTGTATCAATTACACAAACCTAAACAGCGCCTGCCCGAAGGAGCAATTCGTCCTCCCGCGGATCGACCAATCATCAATTCCACCGCGGGCTCGGAGTCGCTATGTTTCCTTGACGCCTACTCTGGATATAACCAGATCAAAATGGCCGTTGAGGACGAAGAGAAGACGGCGTTCATCATGCCTTTTGGAGCCTTCTGTTACACTGCCATGACCTTCGGCCTCAAGAACGCCGGGGCAACCTACCAGCGGTGCATGCAGGAGTGCCTTGCGAGCCAAATTGGCCGCAATATCCACGTCTACATCGACGACGTGGTGGTGAAGTCCGCTCGCCAGAGCGACCTACTCGCCGACCTGGCGGAAACATTCGCCAACCCGCGGAAATACAAGAAAAAGCTAAACCCAGGCAAATGCACCTTCGGTGTGCCAGCTGGGCAGCTACTGGGATACGTCGTCTCCAAGCACGGGATCGAGGTGGACCCCACCAAGATCGACACGATCGCTCGACTCGGCAAACCCGAGTGTCTGCGCGACGTCCAGAGGCTGGCCGGGCGAGTCGCGGCTCTCAGTCGCTTCATCCCCCGATTGGGCGAAAAGGCGATGCCCCTCTACCGCCTGATGCGCAAGAATCCCACCTTCCAGTTGGACAAGGAGGCGGATGATGCGCTCCGCGACCTCAAGAAGGTGCTACTCGCAGCATCGCTACTCGCCGCTCCCGTCGACAAGGAACCCATGCTGGTCTACGTCGCGGCTTCCGAGCGCGTCGTCAGCACTGTCATGGTCGTCGAGCGACCAGAGGAGGGAAAGGAGCGCCCGGTGCAGCGACCAGTGTACTACATCAACGAAGTCCTCACCGAGTCGCGCCAGCGCTACCTGCAATACCAGAAACTGGTATACGCGGTCTTCAGAGCACAGCGGCGACTGCCACACTACTTCCAGGAGCACCCGATAACGGTCGTCTCCTCCGCACCATTGCAGGACATCATCCGCAACCGTGAGGCGACCAGGCGAGTCGCCAAGTGGGCCGTCGAGATCGGCGTACACAACATCAAGTACGAGCCGTGCAAAGCGATCAAGTCGCAGGCTCTCGCAGACTTCATCGCCGACTGGGAAGAGGCCCAGCAGCTAGAAAAGCTGCCGTACCTCCATTATTGGAGCCTACACTTCGACGGCTCCAAGAACACGGATGGTGCAGGAGCAGGGATCGTGCTAACTTCTCCAAAGGGCGACAAGCTCCGCTACGTCCTCTGCCTCGACTTCACCCCCTGCACCAACAACATGGCCGAGTATGAGGCACTACTCCACGGCATGCGAGCTGCCAAGGAGATGAACGTAAACCGCCTACGCTGCTACGGAGACTCCGACCTCGTCGCCGGGCAAGTCGCTGGCACCTGTGACGCCGTCTCCCCCACCATGGCGGCATACCGCCAAGCAGTGGACAAGCTAGGCGGACACTTCGCAGGCTACTCCGTCGAGTGGATTGACAGGCGAAAGAACGAGGAGGCCGACGCACTCTCTCGCATCGGCTCGGCTCGACTCGCACCACCCGCCGGCGTCTTCCTCGACACCATCACCAAGCCTTCCGTCTCTCCCCCAAGGGAGATCGACATCGGAATCCCGCTGCAGCCAGAGGCAGCCCTGGTCGCACTCATCGCCGAGCTAGACGACTGGACCACGCCGTACGTTGCCTACCTGGAGGGAGGCACCTTGCCAGCAGACGAGATGGACGCCCGGATGATAGCATGTCGCTGTAAATCCTTCGTCATCATCAACGGCGAGCTCCATAAGCGCAGCATGACCGGCGTGTTCCAACGCTGCGTTCAACCCGCTGAAGGACGCAAAATCCTCCAAGACATCCACTCCGGCGACTGCGGCCACCATGCCGGTGCCCGCTCTCTTGTCGCAAAGGCTATGTGACACGGCTTCTACTGGCCCACCGCACATGCAGACGCTATCGACATCGTCCAGCGGTGCGTTGGGTGCCAGAAATACGCCAACCAGACCCACGTGCCGAGCTCGGCGCTCAAGACAATCCCCATCACCTGGTTGTTCGCCGTGTGGGGTATGGACATGGTAGGCCCTTTCAAGAAGGCCCCCTCCGGCTTCACCCACCTCCTGGTCGCAGTCGACAAATTCACAAAATGGGTGGAGGCAAAGCCAGTCCGGAAATGCGACGGGAAGACCGCCACCAAGTTCCTACGCGAGCTAATCTATCGCTACGGGTTCCCAAACAGCATCATCACGGACAATTGCACCAACTTCGCCAAATGATCCATGGCCGAGTTATGCGAGGAACATCACATCCGACTCGACCTCGCATCAGTCACCCACCCAGAGTCCAACGGCCAGGCGGAACGAGCCAACCAGAGCATCCTCCATGGCCTGAAGCCACGGCTCCAAGTACCGCTCGAGCGCACCGCCGGGTCGAGGAGCTACCCTCCATCATCTGGGGCATCCACACCTCCATCAACAGGTCGATAGGCTTCACCCCCTTCTTCATGGTGTACGGCGCCGAGGCAGTCATGCCCACCGACCTAGAGCACGACTCGCCCAGGGTGGTCAACTACACGGAGGCCGAAAACGAACTCGCACGCCAGTATGGAGTCGACCAGCTCGACGAGGCACGCGACCTAGCTCGCTCCCGCACCGCCATCTACCAGCAAGGGCTCCGCCTCTACCATAGCCGGCGAGTAAGGACTCGCACTTTCCAGGAAGGCGACCTGGTACTTCGTCTCATCCAGGACAAAAAGGGCATGCACAAGCTCTCCACCCCCCCTGGGAGGGACCATTCGCCATCGGGCGAGTTCTAGGCAACGACGCCTACTACCTCACCGACGTCCGAGGGGACGGAAAGCTCGACGTCAAGCGGCCGTGGAATATAAACCTCCTACGGAAGTTCTACTCCTAGAACTCCATACATGTACTCTCCACCCGCTATGAAATAAAACAGACCGGTTACCGAAAATTGTGTCTACTCTCCATGTCTTGTGCCACTCGCACTCGTAATAACAGCGTTATGCTACTCGCAGAAGTCAACCTCTGGTAAAGCGACCGGCACGGCCAAGTAGTGCGGCACGAGGGCACTGGAAAACTCCAGGCCTCGTAACGTCCACGAAAAACGCCAACCCGGAGCCCCATTGGAGTCGCCTAGCCCGACTGGCTCACCGAGCCAAGACAACTGCATTCGCTTCTTACAGCGACCAAGTCCTCCGCATCCCCGGCATAGCGACTCGAACGTCCAAGTACCACGCTCGGGGACTGACGTCCAGTCAAATATGAGCAGCTGGGGAAAAACGCCCAGTATGAGAGCGTGCCCAGGACTCGCCATGCGACTGATCCTTCGGGTCATGCAGGAGCGACGCGCTCACTCTAACGCGCTTAGTCCTCACCTACCTTGGAGTTGCGACTAGAACCACCAAGTACCACGCTCGGGGACTCGGCCACCCGACCTTGTTCGCGCACAGGAAAACGGTCAAGTACAGAGCACCCACGGGAGTCGCCCTGCGACTGGCTCTCCGAGCTCTGGCGAGTCGACCTCAATAACGAAACAATCGAAAAACATTCAAAATCGCAAACACATAACAAATGAGGTAAACCCCATAAAAAGGGCGGACGCGCTCCGGGACTCGTCCAATCAACAATCAAAATCACGAAACAATCCACAAAATAACACGAATTCGCGTTACAGCAGAACAAAGTCGTTCCAAAATACAAGATAAGTCCAATGACTATTTACTACTAACGCCCCAGGGCACAATGCTTTTACTCCGCAGGTTACGATGTCGACTTGCCGCCACCCCTGCGGTTGCGAATGAAGGGCACGTACGGGTTCGACGGGTACGTCGTCAACTCACCCGACATCACCGCACGGAACGGCTGCTCGATCTTGAAGTCCCGATGCTTCGGTTTAGGATCGTTGGGGCGACAGTCGTCTCCTGGTAGGGGAGGAGGTCGCCCATCGCCCAAACGTGATCGGGCCCGGTCCATCAGCTTCAGCACCTCGGCAATCTCCACACAGCCCGTCGACGAGGGATAGCCACTCATCACATCATCAAGGTCGAAATCTTCCGGGAAATGGGCAAGCCCCAGGCTCAGAGCCGTCGCCGCCCCGCGCCGGAAGGCCGACCGCGCCATGAATTCGACGACTGCCGGAGCCTTCTCCAGATAATGCCATACCTCGACGAGGTCGCTAGGAATCACTTCCGTGGGCGATATATCCTGAAGATACGCTCGAATGCAAGCCGCGGACAACACGGCCAAGTCGACCAGAGTGGTCACACACTGCCGCGCGTCGTATGACTGCGCCTCCTCTGAGCTGTCAATAATCCGGCATGTGGACAGAAGCCGGCAGTGAGTACACCAACGACTCCATAACGACTCCAGGCAGAGGAAGAAAAGTTTACCAATAAGCGGACGGCAGAGGCCCGTGATGAAGCTTTGAAGCGAGGAGAAGTCGTTCTGCAGCCCAACAACGACTGCGTCCGACACCTTCCGTTCTTTAGTGGCAGCAGTGACAGCAGCCTCCGCCTTCGCTTCCTTGAGCTCGCGCTCTAGGTCAGCGATCCGTTTCTCGGCCGCACTCAACGAAGATTGAGCCGCTGTCAGGTCACCCACCGGGACAAGGCCCCGATGGACTTCCTCCGCCTCGGCTGCAATGGCTTGCAGCCCCTTGTTCGTCTCCTGGACGGCAACAAGTTCCTTCTCCATGCGACACTTTGCTGCAAGCCGATCGGCCGATCCGCGCTGCAGGCCCTGTGCACAAATTAAACCGTCAACAACATCAAAAATCCTAAGTGCCCACCCGCTGAAATTCAGCGACTAGGCACTCGGGGACTGGAGATCAAAAAACCTAAGTGCCCACCCGCTGAAATTCAGCGAGTAGGCACTCGGGGACTGGACGCTACAAAAACACTAAAGAATCCGACCACTGAAATTTAGTGGCCCGATCCTTTAGGACTGGACATACCTGGATGGCTGCGCCCAGCATGCCGTGGAGCTGCAGCGCGTCCACAGACGCAAGCAGGACCAGAGTGTGTCCGCAACGCTGCTCGACCTCCGTCTCGGTGACCCCAGGCGTCTGGCTCGTTGGCGCCGCGCCACTCGCTGTGGCCGCTTTGGACATGAAGCGGGGGAAGTCGCAGCGGACGCCCCAGCGCCACTAGGAGCCGTCTCGGCCACTCCAGGCGAGGAAACAGCCTCCTTGGTCTTCGAGGCCACTTCCGCCGCAGTCGGAGGATCGCTTGGAGCAACTGCCGTGTCGTTAGAGACCGTGACGACGTTGTCGCCTTTCGCCCTCTTAGCGCTGTCTGCGGGAGCAGCGACTTCGTTAGCTTTCCTCTTCCGCGAGGGGTCCTCCTCGGTGATGACTGGCGGAACCTTGGCAACGGAAGGATGGCCGATCTTTTTAACTCCAGTCCTGTGAAACAACGATATGAGTAAAACTGTCCGATTACAACGGAAGGCAAGCAGATGAACAAGACTTACTTGGCGACTAGTATGAATCGCAGACCCGTGCGGATGCTGGCCGGCTTCTCCAGCTCAGGACCCAACTTCCGACTGAGGCCCATCTCGAACACATCGTGTGCCCAAGACACAGAGGGCCTCTTCGAAGACGAGGCCACGGCAGGAGCCTCCGTGATGACATCTGCGGGATCTTTCCTGGGAGGCGAAGCTGCTGCGGCTGGAGTAGCCCCCAACCCAGAGACCGGGGCAGATGGGGGTGGAAGCGATGCCAGAGGTACCTCATCCAGGGGAGCGGCAGCATCCGGTGCTACTGTCGTGCGCGCAGCTTCGCCCTCAGCCGAGCTGGTGGCGTCGGAACTAGTCACAGAACGGGGCAGAGACGCCTACTTCGCCGGCTTCGTCTTCCTCCTCGGCGGCGCCTTCACCTCCTTCTTCTTCTTCTTCGACAGCGTGGCCTCGCAACATGAGGTGTGCTCGGGGAGCTCGTCGTCATCGTCATCGTGAGGTTCGAGGCTCCTACTCGCCTCGAGCTCGCGCTGATGTTGCCCGCGAGTTTTGCGAACCATCGGGGTGGCGTCTTCCACGGGTTCGTCCTCGTCGTCATCACCTGCGTCGCTCCCGACGTCGCCTTTGGCGGGTGGCGACTCGCTCCCGTCCTGGACGGACGAGCTCGAGTTCTCGTCGTCTGCGGGTGGGAGCCATCCTTCCACCACTTGGAACTACAATAAGCATGAGACAACGTTAGCATAACCGCGAATGCATCATCTGCGACTGCGAATGCTGGCAAAAATGGCGACTTACCGTCGGAGCTGGGCGCCTTGCGGTATAGGGGGCGACCCCGGCCTTCGCGTCCAGGTATGCCGCCTGGGTGATCTTCTTCAGGGCCAGGATGTAGTCTTCGAGTTTCCACTCGACGAGGCAGGATTTCATCGGGTCGTCCCTACCTGTATACTCGTACATGTAATGGTCGCGGCGAGCCAAAGGCACGAGCCGCCGCCCGAGCCAGCAGTTGTAGAGGTTGATGGTTTGGAGGCCCTTCTTCTTCAGACTGCGGATGGTTTGCAACATTTCGTCGACAACCATCCGCTGATCCAGCGGGAGCTTGCCGACCTGGAGCCAACGCGGTTCGGGCCGGTCGGCGGAGTACCTTGGTAGCACCACCTCGCCGTCTGGAGTCGACTCGGTGATGTAGAACCAGGATTTCTTCCATTCGTTTGCCGCCTTGGCGGGCAGCATCAGGTCGAAGAACGACGCCTTCGACTTCAGTTGAAATGTCAGGCCACCCGCAGCTAGCATCGGGCCGCCTGATTCTTCGCGACTGATCCTCCCATGGAACAGATCTTGCCACAAGGGGAAGTAGGGCCTGCATCCCAGATAGCACTCGCAGAACGCCACAAAAATGGCGAGCTGCTCGATGCTATGCGGGCCCAGGTCCGACGGCTAGATCCCGTAGTAGGCGCAGAAACGCCGAAAGAAAAGAGAAGTGGGAAACCCCAGCCCCCGCTCCAGGTAGGGGTGGAATCGAGCCGAGCCGAGCCGGATCGTGGCTCGGCTCGTGAAAGCTTGGCAAAATCGAGCCTGCAAAAAGGGCTCGCAGCTCGGCTCGAAACGGCTCGGGGCTCGTTCGACCGGCTCGACGAGCCGGCCACCTACCCCCGAAAAAATTCCCAGCCCCGCCCCGCTCGACCCCGCCCCCGCCCTGCTCGGCCCTTTCTCTCTCGTTTATTTCTCTGGTTCCTCGCCCCGCTCGACGCACTGGCACATCAAGGTCCTCCCAGTCCCCGACGCCGTCCTCCTGGTTCCTCCCCGACCTCGTCCTCCTGGCGGCGAACACGGCGCAGCAAGGTACGCCGTCCTCCTTCCCTTCTTCTCAGTCCTCTCCCAGTGCTCTGCTCTTCTCCCTCGCGCGGCCGCCTCCAGCTAGGGTTAGGGTTAGCACAGCGGGGGGCGCCCGACGGCGGCGCGGCGCTAGGCCGCCGGGCCTTCTCCTTCTGAGAAGATGTGGAGCCGTGGAGGGGCGCCGGGATTGGGAAGGCCGCCAGGCCGCGAGGCCTCCAGTAGCTTGTGCTTGTGCTGATTTCACTTGTGCTTGCTTGTGCCTCTAGTAGCTGCCTGCTCTTGTGCTGATTCGAGGCCTCCCTATGTGCTTGTGCCTCCAGTAGCTGCCTGCTCTTGTGCTGATTTCACTTACTTGATTCTTATGCTTATCAAAATTTGGATATTGTTCATATATAAGATAACCTGTAATCTAGATATTGTTGGTCTCTGAATTTCGTCCCTGCAATCTAGATATTGTTCATGTGTAGCTAGCTTTAATCACAAATCTGATGCTCATATATAAGATAACATGTACGTGTTTTGGTCTGTTCATTTGGAAATTGGTCTTGGTCTTGGTCTGTTCATTCTAGATATTGTCTTCATGTCTTGGTCTGTGCATTTGATATTATTCAGTTAGTACCATTGTTGTGAATTCTAGAATCTAGATATTGTCTTGGTCTATGCATTTGATATTGTCTTGGTCTTGATCTGTTCATTTGATATTGTCTTGGTCTGTTCATTATAGAGAAAATGCAACCGGGGCGGGAGAGTGAAGGATCGCAAGCACGTCTGAGGAAGCCGCACGGGCAGGGAAAGAGGCATGCATACAACAAGGCAATGCAATCACGGACTGCGGCTATGCTCGGCATATCTTCAACTATACATGCATCATCGTCGCAACCAGTAGTACCTAATTTGTCGCAGCAGGCAGCAACCAATTTGCCTCCACAAATGGTAATTTTGTTTCACCTTTTTGTAATTGAACCCGCAATAGTAGTACATCTATTGTCTTGATTTAATCTTTGTTATTACTCTATGTGCACTTGTGCAGGCTCAAACAATTGAGACCGATGAGGAAGAAAATTCTTATGACAAGAATGATGCGATGTCGGATGATGATGTATTTGTTAGTGGTCATATTGACATATCCGTTGATGGGAATTCTGCTGGTACTGATGGTGGGGTTTCTCAGAGAGGAAAGAAGCGACAAAAGGGAATGAAGGTTGGTCCGAAGGTTATTGTTGAATCGAGTGCCAAGTCTAAGTCAGTTGTATGGGAGCACTTCGACAAGGTTCCTCGACCATCCAAAGAGGATCCTACTGTTGAGGTGATAATTGCACAATGCAAGTATTGCAAGAAGTTTTTCTCCTACAACAAGGACAATGGGGGAGCCACTTCCCATCTGCTGCGACACTATAGCAAAGCATGTCCAGATTATAAGGTCGCTATGGCAAAGGTGGCTAGTCAAACCCTTCTCAACTTTCAGCCATCAAATGCAAGTGATACAGGTATTCCTGTTTTGCAATCTTCTAGGGAGTATAGTCAAGAAGAAGCTAAAAAATTAATTGCTAAGATGTTGATTTGTCATGATTATCCATTTAAGATGGTAGAGCACACATGGTTCAACATAGTGATGAAATATTTAAATCCTCGGTATGAGTTTATTGGTATAAAAACCATTAGAAAAGAATGCATGAAGGTGTTTGAATCTGAGAGAGATAGCCTTATGAAGGTTCTTAAAGGTGTGGATAACATAGCTTTAACTACTGATTTGTGGACATCCAACCAAACACTTTCCTACATGTGTTTAGTTGCACACTTCATCGATAAGGATTTGAACATGCAATGCCGTGTGCTGAATTTCGTGGAGTTGGACCCTCCACATAGTGGAAATGCGATTTCCCAAGCTGTGTTTGAGTGTGTGGCTGCATGGAAGATAGAAGGTAAAATCATTTCGATCATTCTAGATAATGCAGCCAACAATGATGTAGCAATCCGCAATTTGAAGGCTATGTTTGCTGCTAGAAGCTCCTATTGTTTTGTTCCAAAATATTTCCATGTTCGTTGTTGTGCTCATATTATTAATTTGGTGGTGGCCGATGGGACTGCAACCATTACCCCTTTGACAAACAATGTGAGGGAATCTGTCAAGTACATCAAGAAGTTGGTATCGCGATTGCACAAGTTTGTAGAAATTTGTCGGTCTCTTGCAATCGCAGTAGGTGAGGGGCTGAAACTTGATGTGACCACTAGATGGAATTCAACCTACCACATGTTAAGAACAGCCATTGCCTATAGATATGCATTAGATTCTTATTCGGACAGCGATGCAAACTATAAATGGAAGCCCTCAAATGATGAATGGGCATTATTCAATACCGTTACACCAATACTTGCTTCTTTGGCTGAGGTTTCTACTGCATTTTCTGGCTCTACATATCCTACTTCCAACATATTTTATCCTCACATTGTCAATGTCAAGATTGCGCTTAAAGAGGCATGTGACTCAAAGAATCCACCTTTGAAAGTTATGGGAGAGGCAATGATGGACAAATTCAACAAGTATTGGGAAGAGCCCAATAATGTCATGGTAATTGCTACCATTCTTGACCCAAGGTACAAACTGAAGTACATTAAGTGGGGGTTTAGAATGATCTATGAACAAGGCAAAGCCCTCGCTGAATATAATCTGATTGACATCGAGTTGACAAAGTTGTATGAAACTTATGATATGCATCACCGTCATGAGAAAGCTGATTCTTATAGATCAGGTGCATCATCATCTTCAATAGTGGATATAAGTTCCTCTCTATCCTCAAGTGCTAGCCAGTTTACCTCGTACTTAAATGAAACTTCTTTGGAGACATCAAAGAATGAGCTTCTCAAGTATCTTGATGAGGAGAATGAGAGCTTGCTGAACAAAAAATTTGATGTGCTGTTGTGGTGGAGGCTGAATGCACATAGATACCCTGTTATAGCAAAGATGGCAAAGAATTTCTTGTCCATACCAGCCACGTCCGTGTCTTCGGAGTCAACTTTCAGCACCGGGGGTCGAGTTCTAGATGACTACAGGAGTTCTCTAAAGCCAGCGATGGTGGAGGCGTTGGTGTGTGCTTCTAGCTGGATTAAGGGTGCCCACAATGACAACAAATTTTCGTTGGGACCGGTATGTGTGTTATTGTTAATGATTTAATTCTCTATCATATTTCTTATGCATATCTAACATTACCATTTCAATATTTCAGGAACCAGATGATGCGGATGATGTCGAGTTCATTCCATTTCCAAAAAGCATGGTGGGGAGCAACTAGTAAGTACTAATAAGCAAAACTTAGAGTGCATATTGGTCTTTTTAGTTGCTGTAATTTTTTGTACAGCAAGAAAATTGATGCAAAACATACAATTTTTAGTGCCTTCTAGTCTTTACTTGCTGGACTCTTTTGTACATCAGCATAGTTCAATGGAAGTGGAGTAATTAGTGCCACTTTAGTCTCTTTAAGTTGCTGGAACTTATTTGGCAACACTAAAACTGAAGCAAAAATGTGTATATAGTGATTTTTTGTATCTTTAGTCGCTGGACCTTTTTGTATATATCAAGTTAACTAAAAAAACTGAATAGTTTGTCTTCATTCCGTGTGTTTCCTCCTGAAACTTTTTATATAGCAGCCAACTGGTCTTAAAATAGAGTGAATGTGATTTTCTTTTGTTTGTGTGCTGTAGAATCAACATGAAACAAGGATGGAAGAAGATGAAATGATCGAGATGATGGTTCTTTTGGGCTCAGATGTTCTACTTGTCGAACTAAGTGCATGTGTTTGTGTTTATGATTGTGATGTATGCCACTATCATTATATGTTTGTGTTCGTTATGTATGACAATATCTATGTGCCGGAATGGACGTTTATGTTGTGAACTTGTGACATATGCACTTGTTATCACCATTCATACTTTCTGAATCTTGGTATACTATGTTATGCATGTATTCATGATGAATTGTTGATCATAATTGTGAATTGTTACAATTTTAGCAAAGGTCATGGCGAATTTTTTAATTACATCGAGCCTTCGAGCCGGCTTGCGAGCTTGATCGAGCGGGCTTGTCGAGCCTCGATCCTGAGTTTCAGGTTTTAGGCTTGGCTTGTTCAACCTCCGAGCCGAGTTGAGCCCGAGCCGAGCCTTGACGAGCCCGAATCGAGCCTCGAGCCTCGAGCTATATGTCCACCCCTAGCTCCAGGTGGCTAGTGAAGCAGACGAACTCTCCCTCGCGCGGGTCCGGAGTCACTTCTCCGTCCGCGGGGATGCGCCATCTGCCGACGCGTAGGATCCTAGCCTCCTCGAAGGACGCCAGTAGCGCCCTGGTGCACTTGGATCTGCCCCATGGTTCGGTGGAGGGGGCCATTGGTTGGAAGATTCGTGGAGGTCGGGGCTCTCTGGATCGGTTGGATCGCGATGCGGAGTGGAAACAAAGATGGGCAAGATCGGAGGAAAGATGAAGGAGTGTTTCCCCGCTCGCCTGTCATTCTCCTTATATAGCGGTTGTTACCCGCCAATTTCGGGAGCCGTTACTACGCGGTGATTACGCCAAAAGTTACCGTTGGATTACCCCAACGGCTAGTTTTGACCCCACTTGACGGTCCAACTTCATCCACTCGACTCGTCGCTCCGCGTGACTTGACGATTCGCCGACCCGATCACTACAACAGTGACTGAATATTCGCCGACCCGTTCGCTGAGCTGCGACCCGATCGGTCGTCGTTAGTGCGACAAGAATAACTAGTTTTTACTTTATTCAGGAGTCCGCCGCCGATTCGACTGGGCGTCCGCATTGGACCCGTATACACCGACTGCCAGCAACCACCTGCGACCAATCAACGACGGCCTCGGGGACTACTGATGGGGATATGCCTACCGGGGTATACCCAGCAGGACGTTTCCGACTGGCCCAGGTGCCAGCGAGTGGGCCTGCGGGACGGCGACTGGATCAAGACCTGGCATGGACTCAAGCGACTGGAAGCTGAAGGCCCAGAAGCGTAGATAGGCCCAGACGGATTAGGTTAAACGATCGCTGAAACCTTAACTGATTCGGTTGAGATCTGTAAACCCTAGCGGGGGTGAGTCTATATAAACCTCCCTGGAGGACGCATAGAGGATACGTTCCATCATACACCCAAGCGACTCGCTTCCTAGCCGCCGAGCTCGCCCCATTGTACTCTCACCATAATACAATCTAGCAGGAGTAGGTCTTTACCCTCCGGGGGGCCGAACCTGGGTAAATCCTTGTGTCTCCGCCCTCATCTCGCACCGCAGATGGTTGGCCGCCCTTGCCCCATTTTCTACTACTCGCTGCCGATTGCAGCATCTGTCGTGGTCATTCCCACGGCAGTTAAAATTAAGGAAGAGAAGTTGAAACACAAAGCTTCTATTCCTAGGAAAGTAGAAGATAGTTGGGAACCCATTATTAATGTGCAAGTGAATGACTTTGATCTCAAAGCTTCATGTGATCTTGGTTCTAGTGTCTCTATTATGCCTAGGAAGATTTATGAAATGCTTGATTTGCCACCTTTGGAAGATTGTTATTTGGATGTCCCACTTAATGATAATGCTAAGAAGAAACTCATGGGGAGTGTTAATGATGTTCTTATTATGGTTAACAATGCTTATATCCCTGTTGATTTCTATGTTTTGGATGTTGAATACAATGCTTCTTGTCCTATCACTTTGGTAAGACCTTTTCTTAGAACTGTTGGTGCCATCATTATGATAGAAGACACCATTAAATATCAATTTCCATTCAAGAAAGGTATTGAACACTTCCCTATGAGGAGAGAGAAGTTGTTTTTTGTTCCTCCTTTGAAAGCAAGGTTTGATGTTAATGCTTCTTCATTTGAAAACACTTGATTCTTGCTTCTTGTGCCTAACTTAAAGACGTTAAAGAAAAGTACTTGTTGGGAGATAACCCAAGAGTTTTCTTGAGTCTTGAAAGTTATTACTTCAGTAATGACCTATTCTTATCCTTTTTATTTGCTTTTTTCTGCCAAGAATGACCTCTAATGAGAGGGAAGTAAGATTTCGGGAGTTGCTGTTCTGAAACAGATTTTTGTGCTCCATCGTAAAAATTCGTGAGGAATCTCTGTAAGTCGGATTGAGCTGATATTTTACGAGTAAATCCCTAGTATGTTAGATAACTTTTGTTAGTTCAACATTTTTTTATTTGAAAAACATAAGGTATTCGAAAAAATCGGTTTCTACCTGATGGTCTGTTTTGACAGATTTCTGCCATTATTTGCAGAGAGAATTTCTTATTTGACACTACTTCCCAATATGATTCCTTATTTGACACTAATTTTTTTTCCACCTCCTTGTTTGACCACTTGTGTATTTTTTTGGCTTATATGACACTCTAGTGCATTTCGAGACTTAAGAGGGTTAGACGGTGACCTACAAAAACACTTTTGCCCCTATGCATAAAAACAAGCTAGTTTGTGATCAAAGGCATACTCCACGGACTAGGGTCGTGTATTGTTGTATTTTTATATTGTTTTACGCCTTAAAATCGTGAGCGGGATACATGATGGGATGGGAAGAAGCACGGGATGCACGCGACGGTGCCCGTGGCACACCGGTGGGCGCATGCGCGGGCGCAGACATACATTTTCCCATATTTCTTGAGCAAAACAAATGGCAAAATACCACACGTCACACTAGTACACAGCTTTGCGATGGAATAACTCGGTGAGGTAAGAGCTGCGGCCGAGTTCACAAGGATCAAGGCCGACCGGCTCATACTGCCAGGGACTCTCACGCCGAGCGGAGGTGGCGAATGATTTGCATGCGCTGTGCACACACTACAGGAATGACGTTGTGTGCCGACGGCCGGATGCTACGCCGACGGCTTAGCACAGGGCCAGGCCAGCCCAGCTTCCGAGCCCTCGGCGTACCGCAGCCGTCGGCGTAGCGGCAGGTACACCGAGGGTGACCGTCGGCGTAAACATTGCCCTCGGCGTACGGGGTGGCCGCGTGGCACTAGACAGTCCAGGCCAGGAAAGGCCCTAACAGCGTCAGCATTACGCCGAGAGCCGCTGTCGGCATAGGATACGCCGACGGTCACCCTCGGCGTACCTATGCACCTTTTTTTTCCTTACCAAATTATTTGTATTTATTTATTAGTATCAATTATTTATGTTCTATTTTATCAATTGGATGGATTCGTAGCCTCTGAATAATAGTATTCACGCCCACATAAAATATCGAATCTTCTCACAAGTTGAGAAATTTGCATGTTTGTGTGTTATTATCACGTGTGCATGAAATTTATATTTCACAAATTTTTGTGAAGTTGTTCAAAGATTCAATCACATGTGCGTGCCCCCCCTCGCATGCATGCGGAAGCGTAGGTTCCGGACCCGTATAAGGGGGAATCTCCCCGTTGAGGCGAAGCTAATATGGTTTTACATCACCCTATGACCGAAACAAACATAAAACATATGTGTGTGAGTGTGGTGAGAGGTTGGTATAGGTGCTTGCATGTGTCCCCCCTCGCATGCATGCGCTCTAACCTAGAGGCGAAGGTTCCGGACCCGTATAAGGGGGGAATCTCCCCGTCGAGGTGAAACTGGGTAGGATAGTGCCCCAACTTGTGAACCAACATGGTTTTACATCACCCTATGACCTAAACAAACACAAAACAAGAGAGAGCTACGCCGGACTACCCCTGTCAGAGGAACGTCTAGGGGGTAGACGATCCGAGTGCGCACAGAGATCAGGGTTTCGCCGGAGGGTACATCTCACGACCACCAAAGAAGAGATTCTAGTGATGGCTCAGCTGCGACGAAAACATTGCCGAAAAACCTGCTATCACGGGGAGGAGGACATGGCTAGCATATGTGTATGAGTAGACGACATGCACTCAAGCTGGCGGAAGTCCTTGCCCACGGAAAACGAACGACGCACTGAGCAAACGACCCAAGAGGCGACGAGACGCAGGCCGACAGCGTGTACATGATTTTATATGTTAGGTGCTCCCGGCGCGTCGGCAAGATAACGATGGCAGATAGTGGCGTGGGGATACGTGGCCGGCAAGAAAGAATCGACGACGGAATGAAATTGGAAGAGCGCGGCCGGAGGACACTGGGGCACTTCTTCGGCGCCATGAATCCATCTCTCATCTGTATACTATACTCGTATTTGTACTTTTCTATTTTACTGAAAATAACACGTCTTGCATGCGCTATGCGCAGGAGGTCGATCGTTGATGCACGCCACGTGTACCAGGCACAGGGATGGGCGCACACAAGAGGCGCAGGCAAGCCGCGTCTTCCACACATGCTAACAGAAGTTGTTATAGATACTCCCTTCATTTTAAAATATAAAATGTTTTGGCTTTGTGAAGCAAATGTATCTAGACTTCTTTTAGTATTAAGGTTCACTCAAGTTTAATGTGAATTTACACACTAAAACAAGTCTAAATATATTTTCTTCAGAAACATAAAACATCTTATATTTTGAAACGGAGGTAGTAGTAGCTAGGACGTACGAGTTATCGCATGCATGGATTAGTTTGAGGTGGTGTATGAGTGAATCGGTCTTCATTCTAACATGTTGTACTTGTACCATCAAATTTACCAAGTGATGATCACAAAAAGGCAGAGGAACACACAATCGAGCGGGTGGGTAGTTTGGTCCTTGAAAAAATAAACTAACGGAAAAGCCTAACATAACTGATGGCGGTGTCGTATAAGGCAAAAAAATTACACAAGTGGTCATATAAGGAAATAATTTTTCAGTAGTGTCAAATAAGAAACTATATTATGAAGTAGTGTTGAATAAGGAATTCTCTCTTATTTGCATTTGCTTCTTATTGATTCCTTTTTTGGTTCTTTTGGGGAAATTGAACTTTTTGAGGGAGTTGCTACAATAGCTAGTGTTTTTAGTGAAAGTTTTGCTATTCTAAAGCTAAACCCAAGGGTCTTTTATCTTTTCAATACACTAATGTTGCTAATAAAGATTGTGTGAAGTTTTGTATGAAGGAAAATTTGCAGGTGTAGAGAGAGAATAATATAATGAGATGAAGAATGGACAAAAGCTCACGCTTGGGGATGCCACCCCGTGACACCCCAAGAAATATTCAAGAGGTACAAACATCAAAGCTTGGGGATGCCCAAGGCATCCCCTTCTTCATCAATAAAAATCCCAGGTCTTTCTAGACACTTCATTTTTATTGTTTCATGCACTGTTGTGTTGTTCTTGGAACGCCTTAGTTTTCATTTTCTTTGCTTGGTTTGCTTAGTTTTCTTGAATAAAGTAGTTTAGACCCCCGTTCTCGTTGTGTTGTTTCAAGTAAGTTGATTGGTGTTGGAAAGGAGTAGAAAGTTCTTCCTTGAGTAGTACAAGAGGATCTTGCTTTGACTGTGACTTAGACTTTAGCATGTCACGCTAGATATTGTTTTGACCTTATGCTTAGTGATTATTGTTGTAGCATGACTTGTTCCAAACAATTGGGATTGCTTAGTGTACCTTGAAAAATTATGCGTTGTTTCTCCTATGATGCTTTGTTTGGGTTGACTTGGCAAATGCTCACACCATGTTATGACTATGAACAAGTCACTATAGCCTCTATGATCGTTTAGTCCTTGACTTGTAGTACCACTCTATGCTTTGATTAGTAATATTTTGTCGCGCTGCATGATTATGGCCATTATTGCTCTCTTAGTTGGTTGCTCCCAGTCTTCTGCTAGCCTCCACTTGTATGAGTAAACTCTACTCATGCTTCCAACTCCCAAGAAACCAAGTTATTCCAAAGTGTCCACTATAAACTCCTACGCATGATGTGTTACACCATTCCAAGTATATTCTTGTTTTTATCTATCTTCCAATTAAAAAGTATTTTGGTATGTGAACACTTAGTGATTAAAGCTCTCACGAACTTGATGGCACACTTTATATTTCTTGCCCCTAATAAACTTGAACCATTGTGTCATCTATGTTGTATATATTTGCACTTATACGTTGGAATTAGCAAAACCATGTTGTCACAGGGAACGCTTTCAACATTGCATCTGTACTTTATACACAATTGATATCATGCTCTTTTGTCTATGGATGTCGTCGGTGTGAAATAAAAGGGGAGCTTGTAAGTCCATGGAGTTATGTATGTGTGTTAGAGAAACGCCTGGGCCGCTAGCCTAAGCCATGCCTAATCATGGTGGAAACTTGCAGCATCACCATAGTGACATCTATGAAGCATTCTTCTTATAAAAAAGAGAGACATTTTGAAAAGAGGAAAGAGAGAGAAAAAGTATCATATTCCCATGGTAAATAAGAAGATTGCTGAGATGCTCATTGTCTGCTTGCCTTGTCATTGGTTATGGGATAGCTCCTGTACCATGTGCAAGGGGTACCCCGTTGGCGGTTTTCTATGATACACATGTACTTACTATGACAAGAACTAATAGGTGACTAAAGTTGAGTAGCATGAGGAGCGGCCCTCGTATTCAAGGGACATGAAATTGCCAACTTATACTTTGTCAAGCATATACTCCATAGTTTGTTCACTTTAACCTTAATCACTTCAATATGCTTATGATGGGGGCAATGAGAGCTGAAAGCTAACAAGTACCATAATTTTTGGAAGCTCTTTTTGAGACTTGAAATTCCTGCTTCCCTATATGAAGGGTCTTTCTTCTACTATTATATTGAGTCTCCACCTTCTACCTTTAGGCACCAGTTAAGAGAGCATAGTTACCATTCTTAGTTCTATGTGCATTGTCCCAAAACTTATTGATTGATGCATATTGTTGATATTACTTGTTCTTGTGCTATTTGTATCTAGTCATTCTTATGAACTTTGAAGGTGTCCTATGCATCTATTTGCTACTCCATGAGGGAAAAGCTGAATGCCACTATGCCATGTTTTCTGTATGTGAAACAAACAAACGTTTTTCAATGCATGATATTCATGATCTTTGTTTGTAGCCTTTTATGTTGTATGCATAATTACTTTGTCTTACTGTTAGAACTCCATCTTTCATGTGCATGTTTAGAGTTCTTTGATCACAGCTTTCAATGCTTGCAAATGGTTTGATCTTGATTTTGATGGTGCATGTTACCTTAAAAATTATTATTTTTATCACTTACCTACTCGAGGATGAGCAGGAGTTAAGCTTGGGGATGTTTGATACGTCAGAAACGTATGTATAATTTTTGATGTTCCATGCTTGTTTAGTATCTACTTTGCTTTGCTTTGTCTACACTTTGAGGTTTTTTTATATGTTTTCTGGTACTAACCAATTAACAAGATGCCACAGTGCCAGTTGTCTGTTTTCTTCTGTTTTTGGTTCCAGAAAGGCAGAAAATCAATATTCTGAGAATTGGACGGGACAAAAGCCAAAGTCGATATTTTACCGTGGGGAACACAGAGCCAGAAGACGAGACGGAGGAGGGCCTCGAGGGGGGCACACACCCTAGCTGCGCAGGTGGGCCCACCCCGCGCCTAGGGGGTGCAGGCGCCTCGGGCACCCCCTCGGCCTCCCTCTTCGCCTATAAGAAGCCCCCTATGCCTAAACCCTAAGTACCCGATAAATATTCCACGAAACCGTCTGTAGCCTCCGCCACCATCGTCCCTAGATCGGGGGGATCTGAAGCTCTTCCCGACATCCTGCCGGAGGGGAGATCATCCCAGAGGCCTTCTTCTTCACCATGCCAGCCTCCGGTATGAAGTGTAAGTAGTTCCACCTTGGACTACGGGTCCATGTAGTAGCTAGATGGTTGTACCTCCTCCTTTGTGCTTTCATGTCTAGATCTTGTGAGCTCCGTTCATGATCAAGATCTCATCTATTTGTAATCATGCATGTTGTGTTTGCGAGGATCCGATGGATATTGAGATTACTATGTCAGATTGATTAATGGTTTTGTCTTATTGATTCTATCATGTCTATGTTGTTTGTGATCTTGCATGCTCTACGTTGTTAGTAGCTATCTTGGCCAAGTAGTTGCTAGTGACTCTAAGAGGGGGTATTTATGCTCGATAGTGGGTTCATGCCTCTATTTAATCTAAGGGAAGTGATAGAAATCTCTAAGGTTGTAGATGTGTTGTTGCCACTAGGGAGAAAACAACGGTCTCTTATTCATGGAACAAGTGGATTGTTTACCTTACACACTTTGCTTAAAGCAGTTATCTGCTGCTTGCAACTTAATACTGGAGGGGGTTCGGATGATAACCCAAAGGTGGACTTCTAGTCATAAATGCAGTTGGATAGCGGTCTATGTATCTTGTTGTATTGCCCAATCGAATCTCATAGGATCATGAATGTCTAGTATTGCATTGTTATGCCTTACTCAGTCATGTCAATTGCCCTGCCGTAATACCAGCATGTCATGTTTGTTTATCTAAGGAGAACACCTCTAGTGAACTATGGACCCCGGTCCAATCTTTACCATTGATACATCTTCCACTGTTTACTGTTTACTTGTTGCAAACCACTATTACCTTCCACACCATAAAGTTAATCCTCTGTTACAGCAAACCGGTGAGATTGAGAACCTCACTGTTCGTTGGGGCAAAGTATTGAGTTTGTGTTGTGCAGGTCTCTAAGTTGCTAAGAACACCTTTGAGTCGTTTCATTCCTCCTACTGATTCAATAACCTTGGTTTCTTACTAAGGGAAAACTTGTTGCGGTGCTCATCATACCTTCCTCTTGGGGTCTCCCAATGAAGTGCTGCTGCACTCATCAGCGGCCAGCAACACCTCTTTCTTCACTCCAGAACAGTCCCGGGCCGATGCGAAACACGACATCGAGTCTCAGGATTTCGCCGAGGGCCAGGACGAGCAGACGCATGCCGAGGACGTGGAGGACGCCGAAGGGGATGCCTTGGCTCCGGCGAAATCCAGAGGCAAAGGCAAGTCGGCGTAGGAGCCCGGATCAAGTGGATGACGCTTGAGGACCTTTGCCTCGCCGACGCCTGGAAATCGCTGAGCATGGATCTGCCAACCAAAACTCAAATAATTACTGGAAGCGCGTAAAGCTAGCGTTCGACGAGCATAGCCTTTGTGACCCAAAGAATAGCAAGATTCACATGAAACGAGGGGAGAAATCCATGACCAACCATTGGGGCATCATCCAGCACGCGTGCAACAAGTGGTACAACTGTCTTAAGGAGGTCGACCGCACACCCGTTAGCGGTGAAAGCATGGATAACAAGGTACTTTGCCGCACACCCATCAACCATTGGGGACGCATTCATGCCTGTCCTGACACACTTTGCCTTGACTTTGCAGCTCCTACTTGCACTCAGACTCTATCGGGACGACACCAAGACGGAGTTCAAGTTTCACCATGTGTTTTTCGTGATAGAGAAATACGAGAAATGGCGGGACACTCACGTGAGCCTCGCCAAGACCAAGGATGGCGTGTACAACCTGGAGGCTCCTCCCCTTGCTGTCGGCGAAGGAAGGCCGAAGCTCGGCCAGAAGAAGGTGAAGATGCTAAAAGCCGCGGGACCTTCCTCCGAGCGTCTCCACGCTTCAATCGAGAAATGCATCGCCGACACCAAGGCCCATGCCGAGAAGAGGGAGGAGAAGGCCGACGAGAGGTGGGCGCAGCTACTCTAGAACCAAGACCGCAAGCTCGACCTCCTTAAGGCAAACTACGTCGCCAAGAAGAGGAACACGGATCTCTAGTTTCTCATGGGCGGTGAAGACACCTCGGCGATGAGCACGCCGGTCAAGGCCTGGTACATGGCGTGCCGCAATGCCATTATCAAGGAGGACAACACCGCCATCACGCCAAGCTCTCTGCCGACCTCTTCCGCCCCTACGTCTACGCCGAGCTCTGCTTCCACCTCCTCCAACCAATCGGCCGGCAACGCCGCCAATGCACTCATCCCCGTCGCACCGCACATGCCGGAGGAGGCCATCCCCGTCGACGACCGATCGCTCTGTACCGTTTTACCTAGTTCTATAATAAATTTGTCGCCAAACTTGTTGGACGTACTTCTGTCGAACACCTTAGGCCGGAGATTTCACCAGCAGGAACAAAAATATTCAAATATCTCGATTTATTTCGCGTGGGAACTCGGCAAGAGAATGCGAGTGGCAAACTCGGCTTTTCCATGCTGGCCCTGCAACGTCTAACGAGTGAAGATGCTCTAAACACAGTTGTATTTTTTATGTAAATACTATATATTTTTATATATAGTTGTATAAATATACTTATAACATTAACTACTTCATCTTTGCGAAGACATCGTCAGCGCGCCACAAGCAGCTTCAGTCTCGCGGACCTTTAGGAATATCGGTATTTTATAAGCTTTTTTTTTTTGAGAATGCGGTAATTTATAAGCACCCGTGTCTTTTTAAAATATTTTTTACCAAATCTGTCCAAATATGTAAAGTTCAATCAAGTGTGACTCTTCTCCGAAACTAATTTAGAATCTGACCCCTGGGATCGGCGCCATTTAAAATGACGCCGAAGTTGTACAAGTCGGTGCCAAGATGAAGCAGCTGGGAGGCAAACTTGAGGTCGGCGCCGTTTTAAACGGAGCCGACGTCGGCACCATTTTAAACGGAGCCGACCTCCTTCAGGTCGGTTTTCTGTTTTGTGTGTGCCGAACTGTACAACTTCGGCGCCATTTTAAAGTCGTCGACCCAGGGGTCAGATTCCGAATTAGTTTCGAGAAAAAATCAGACTTGGTTGAACTTTTCAAACTTGGACAGATTTGGCAAAAAAATACCTTTTTGAACGCTTCAGGGCAGCGGGCTATCATAACTCTGAAATTCGCGCTGACATGACACGGGCTGGCCTATGAACCCTGGGAGACTCGTTCACGGAATCCCAGCCCGACGGCCCCGACCCATAGAATAGAAGTAACCGAACCGAGCCCAGCCTTTCCGCCCCTCTCCCTCCTCAGTCCTCCGGAATCCCATCCGACCAGACCTCCGCGAGTTCTCTTCCCCGTCAAATCTAGCTAGGGTTACACTTGAGCGACCGACCTCACAGCAGGATCCCATCGCCCTTCCTCGCCGCGCCCGCGCCAACTACCCGCCGGCCGGAAGAGGAGGGAAGGGGTAAGGCCCGGCGGATCCGAAGATGCCGCAGCGGCACTCGAAGAACAACAACGACCTCGCCTACTTCACCTACGAGGAGAAGCGGAAGCTCGGGTACGGCACGCAGCGGGAGCGGCTCGGCAAGGACTCCATCAAGCCCTTCGACGCCTGCTGCCTCTGCCTCAAGCCGCTCATCGACCCGCTCGCGTGCCCCAAGGGACACACCTTCTGCAAGGAGTGCATCCTCGAGTGCCTCCTGGCGCAGAAGAAAGACATCAAGCGGTACTAGCTCCCCTCTGTCTTTTCCTGGTCTCCTCGCGCAGAAGAAGTGCTGTTAATTCTATGGCGTTTTAGAATTGTATACAGTTAATTACGACCCCCAGTAGTTAGTTCCCAATTTCTTAGCAATGGTCGTGAATTGTTATGTTTGTGCAATTGTGCTCAGATTCAGTGCTCGCTACTCCTAGGATTGTTTGTTTCATTACATATGGTTGTTGGACTCCATTTTCGTTTCCATTCGAACTTCTCTTTTAGCTTGGTATTTTAGGGTCGAGGCACTGAAGATCTCGTGATGAAAGAATTTGAGGTAGCAATTCGTTCCTGGAATAGTAGGGTGTATAGTGTTCGGATCGGTGGTGATCAGTCACTAGAACTTACAAAGCATAGTAGTATGTGAGATGTCGTCATTGGATTTCTGGTTTTCTACTATGTATTAAAAGACTGGTACTTTCTCGTGCCATTTGCTATCAACCTGGTAACAATTGATCATTGAAGTAGTTTACTTCTTACAGTTATAAATGTCCGCATTCTTAGTGCCTATGTGAAATTGGTGGGGCTTGCCCTTAAAATATCTGCTTGTTCAACTGAATAAATCAGATGAGTTCTAAGAGTTTATCCTTCTTCCAGCAAGCTTATAGCTCATGAGTCTCAGAAAAAGCAAGAGAAGGAAGAGGAGGAGGAGAAGATGATGCTACAAAAATCCAAGGATTTGGACGCTTTTGACCAGCAGAATCACGGAGCAGTCCCCCAATACCTTGATCGCAGCGGTTCCCAAGGCAAGAATGGCTTTCATGGAGCCAACAGTGTGAAGACTACCTCCTTTGAAGAGGAAGCCCTCCGTACCATGAAGGCGTTCTGGCTTCCATCTGCTACGCCCGAAGCTACTGTCAAGGTAGATGCCCCCTCCACTGACACAATCTGCCCCGAGGGGCAGGAGAAGCTCAAGATGAAAGCGCTATTTTCTATTTCTTTCACCGAGGAGAACGCTGACCATAAGAGCAAGAAGTCGGTGGAGAAGAGCTACATGTGCCCTAGTTGCAAGTCCACTCTCACAAACACCATGTCCCTCGTGGCGATCAGCACCTGTGGCCATGTCTTCTGCAAGAAGTGCTCCGACAAGTTCCTAGCAACAGATAAGGTCTGCTTGGTGTGCAACAAACCGTGCAAAGAGAGGAATTTGGTTCCTTTGGAGAAAGGAGGAACGGGTTTTGCCGCACACGATGACCACTTGGAGGCAAAGAATTTCAAGCATTTAGGGAGTGGTTCTGGTCTAGGATTAGTGAGGCCTGCTCCTAAGGCTTAGCCTTAAATTATTTAGCCGCTGTTGTATAATTTTGTGAGTTATCATTGTGTCAAGAATATATTGCCAACCTGGACATTTTCGCCTACAGGTTTTGATATCTTTGTGACAAGTTTGGTCTGGAAGAATTGATGCATGCATTTTTATGATGCAAGTAAATTACGTGTTTTGCTTCATCAGATTGTGGCAAAACCTATCTATTTGCAGTTTCTGGCATATGGCATTATCCACGAATTTCTCTTGGGATTAATTGAACTAACATTTTATGTTTTAGCAGATTTGCATTTTCCATGCAATCATGCTTTGTTCAAACTCAGAACTTTGCCTTTTGGGAACACAAGAACTGAAAAATGGAGATTTTGTGTACTGCAGCAGAATATTTAGAAATGGGGCATCTGGATGGTTCAGAAAAATAACATAATAAGAACTTAAAGAATGTAGGGAGAGGAAGTGAAGATAAAAAAAAGTAGGATCCATTGGACTTCTTCTCAAAGGAAAATAAAATGAGGTTTGAGCTCATGTTGGTTTTCCTACAAACTGGGGTATACGAGAGCTTTCTGCAGGAATTTGACAATCCAATCATATGATAACTTGTAGAAAACAAATTCTCCAAACTTCCTATGAAATTGTCTACAATTTCGAGAGGCTTTAATGAAAGCTACTGTAAAATATCTCTGTGGCAAGATAACCTTTGCAATGCTGTAAAAATACTATCTCCACCTATGTGTAATTTAGAACTGCGGGAAACAAAGAATAAGCTAGCAAGTCCATGGGCAAAATTCAGGGGATGAAAAGGAACAATTAGGCCTGATATAACTCCACACAATCACCACAGGAAACAAACTGAAAGTGACCAAGCTGCGAGCTATCCATCAGAAGGGAATGAATGGTCCCGTTTTGTCAGACAGAGTGGTAAGTACTACACACAGAAATAAAAGATTTGAACAAGGATAATGAAAATGCTGACCTGGCTGCCTTGGCTTCCACTCACACACACACAACACTTGGAAGAGGAAGAGCCTTGGGGGCCACACTCCAGCAGCAACAGATAGCCAACCAACTTGGGGTAGGCTTAGAATCAGAGTTCCACCGAAGGTGAAATGGCAAGCTTGCAGAGTTTGATTTCCAAACAGGTATGTTTCTGAACCTTGTCTTTCACTGTTCTCTTAATTTGGTTTCCCGAACGACTTATCTTTAGCAACTTGAACTCGGTGTTATCTTTCAGTTGGTTGCGCCAAATTGCACGGTTACTGCCAGGCTGAATGGGGCTCCTCCATCGGTTGTGAATGCAAGCTCCGGCGAAGCATCCTCGGATGACAAGAGTAATTCTTGTGTGCTGTTTACCTCAACATGTTTTTGAAGATTATTAGGTAAAAAAGAGAATTTTTAACAGAATATCTCTTCCTGGCCTTAACAGAGGTCACAAAAAGGAGATTGGCATTGCTTGGCGCCGGAGCATTATCCACTGTCCTACTAAACAGAAGCTCTGCATACGCTGAAGGTATGGTCACTCAACTGTTCTTCGGCTTCGTTTTCAGCGCAAGTTTCCCAGCTCCCAGATAAGCCTTTAGGATTCCATGAGCCAATGCTAACCGGAGCTGTTCCTAGATTCCAGAAGTACCGAAGAACTACCGCTCTTACGTCGATGCGAACGACGGGTATTCGTACCTCTACCCATCTGATTGGAGGGTAATTCGTTTGTCATATTTATACCGCATCAGTAGACATGCACGAACAACCATTTTCAGATGCCAGATAAGTTTATGTTATGGTGAATTACCCCTATTGGCTCTTTCTTAGCGCTTCTACTCCATGCTGTCATGTCAGGATTTCGAGTTCTTGGGCCATGATTCGGCGTTCAAAGATCGCAACGTGCAGCTGCAGTCTGTCCGTGTGGCCTTCATTCCTACTACGAAAACAGACGTCCGTGACCTGGGTCCGATGGATGAGGTACTAGTCCTTTTTCATCTTGGTCGCCTGGATTTTTTTGTATTGGCTCTCCAACGAACACTAGGCAGTGCTTTCAGGCTTATTCTTCGCATTCCTTCTGATGATGGTCATTCGTATTCTGTCAGGCGATCTTCAATTTGGTAAACAATGTCTACGCTGCCCCGAACCAAATACCGGCGATCTATGACATGCAAGAGGTTTGACATCTTGTTAGTTGCTTGCAATCACAGATCTTCTCGTCTTGAGCAGTAAAATGAAATTTGCAACCTGCTGCTCAGCGATTGCTTTAGAAAGGACTATGAACTAGACTGCAAAATAAGCAATATGTATGTGCTACAATTGGCAGCGTACGGTGGACGGCAGGAACTACTGGACATTCGAGTACGATCTGGAGGCACCGGGCTACGGCGTGTCAGCGTTCGCGACGGTCGCCATCGGGAACGGTATGCGTCGATGAAATCGAACGATTCTGGTTCATCACTTTCCCTCTTGACTCTTGAGTGAACAAAGCCTGAGTTGTTGTGCAGGGAGGTACTACACGCTGATCGTGACGGCGAACGAGCGGCGGTGGAGCAGGCTGCGTAACAAGCTCAAAGTCGTCGCGGACTCCTTCAAGATTTCGGACTTGAACGCCTGATCCTGCGTGCCAGTGGAAGGCAATAGCCACTGGTCTAAACAAAAGAGAGGAACATGGTAGTGTTACAGCATGAGTCCAAAGGGAACCGAACAAATCCTCGTTGCTCATGCATCGAGCTATTCATACTTGTATGGGTCTTGCAGTAGATTCTATAGATACATAACAGATGTATACTAGTATGATTCTACGAAGGTCACTCTGTTTCTTATTGTTGTGGTGGGATAATCAACTCTTGACATTCTGCTGGATGGACATCCATACAATCTCGGCCAAACGGACATAATCACAGCATCAAGAATTTGACTTACTGAAAACAATACTGTTTCTTTACACACACGTTAATAATCAAGTCAAATCGGTGCATTGCAGAGGTGGAAGGAATCAAGTGCACAAGCCCCACAAAGAATGTTTGCAACTCATATATTACAACAATTACAATGGACTCCAAACTTGCTATCTATTTCCAGGAATAAAGCTCCCTACAGTTTAAGCACACCTAGTTATCTGAATCAATCTCCAGTCGAAAATTTTGTCAAGACCATGTCACCGTTCCACCACCAGCAGCTCTGGAGCTACATGTCTGGACAGAGAGCGACAAGGGAACTTGCTCATGTCCTAAAATAATTTACACCTACCAAACTCCATGTTAATTACATTAGCCGATGTTGGCGAAGGCCCTTGCCAAAATGGGGTTGCATCAGTCTAACATATAGACCGTTCAGGTCCATCAGAGAGTCATGTGTGCCCTGCTCAACTATCCTACCACCATTCAGAACAACGATGTTATCCACGTGCTTCATCATCGCTGCCCTGTGTGCGATGAGGATCGTTGTCTTGTTCCCCATCACCAATGTGTCAAGAGCTTCCTGAACCACTCTACTCGATTCAGATTCGATTGCGGAGCTGGCCTCGTCCAATAGCAATATCGGCGCATTCTTCAAAACCACCCTAGCAATGGCAATCCGTTGCTTCTGCCCAGGTGTGAGATCAACCCCTCGCATCCCCACGTGAGTGTCATAGCCATGTGGCAAGCTACTAATGAAATGGTGAGCATTTGCTATCCTTGCAGCTTCCTTCATCTCAGCCTCAGTTGCGTTGTGCCTTGCATAGATAATGTTCTCCCTTATTGTTGTCGAGAAGATGACAGGCTCTTGCTGAATTAGGCCCATGTGGCTTCGCAACCATCTCAGGTTGAATGCTTTCAGATCTCGGCCATCCAGCAGAACTTGGCCAGACATTGGGTCATAAAATCTCTCAATTAAGGAAATGATAGTGCTCTTTCCAGACCCTGAAACGCCTACCACTGCAACTGTTTGCCCACCGCTTACCTTAAGATTAAAATTGCTCAGCACAAGGACTTCTGGACGAACTGGATAGGAGAAATCAACATTCTTGAATTCAATGCTCCCATAGACGTTGGGTGGTTTCAGGCCAGTGTTGTCATCAGGATCAATCTTTGGCTCTCGGTCAATAATTTCAAACACTGAAGTGAGAGACTTCCGCCGTTTAAGTATGTACGGCGCGAGTCCAAAGGGCTCCACCAATGCAAAGGATGCAAACGAGAAAAGAATGTACTGTTTTAGCCCTGTGGCTATTGTCAGGCGCTGCTTGTCCACTGAGGTGGAAATGTACCATAGAAGAAGGGCGTTGCAGGCAAAAAGAAGAAACTGCGAGAAGCCAAAACCGAAGCCTATAGCCAATCCTTGTACAAGACTTTGCCTCAGTATCTTACCAAGATGTAATTTGTAGAGTTCCATTATCTTGTCTCCAGCACAAAAAGCTACAACTGTGTAAATGTTGCGGACTGCATCTTCAAGTACTAATGAAGCCTTTCTATGCATCTCCTGGATTCCTTTTGAGAAGCCAGCAAGCCATAATTTCTGTAACACGGTTTATCATAAGAATTTAGAGCATGCCTATTTACACCAGTTCTAACATAAAATAACCAGTATAAAGTTACTGAATACCAAACTGCATGAAGGTTTGCATGCAGTTCAAGATCAATGTGCAAATTCAGTGTATAACCATGGTTTTAAAGGCGTCAAGGTGTCTTAGAGCGGTTTGGGGGCGCTCTGATGCCTAAGCGATGCCTAGGTAGGCACTTTGGACGCCTAGGCGCCTAAAGCATGTGTATAACAGATGAAATTAACAGTATTACATGGACACTTTATTACAAGGGAATATCAACATGTGGTTATAGAAGGAGAGTAAAAATGATGTTTATCATTGTCAGGAAAGGCCATTTGTAACAGGATATAAAATATTTATAGTGTTTAATATGTGTGCTGGTATTTAACAGTAAGAGTATGGGCAAAGTGAGGCATGTGCTAGATACTACAGACTTGTGTTCAAGTGATAATTTATGAAGCATCCAGGACCAGTGAGTTTGCTTTCTTAGAATTAATTTGTATGTTAACCTTTGAAGATCTGAGGTAATCTAAAAATAAACCTAGGAAAAACTTGTGATATATATTAAGGGTTTTCAAATCCAAATTTTCAGCATATGCAAAAATGCGCAAAACAACAGACACCGTAACTTCTGTTAATGTGCCAAAATATGCAATCAGTGTTTCGAGGTGATAATAGACCAATAAACCTTCAGAATGTATTACCTGTGCAATGGCAGAGACAACAAGAACAGGTAAAGTTGCAAGTGCAACAAGCGCCACCCGCCATCCCAACAGCATTCCAATAAGAAGAGCTACAGAAACTGCAGCAGTGTCTTGTATGAATATGGAAAGGCGGTTACTAAATGCAGCGCGGACAAATGTTGCATCATTTGCCAGACGCATGGACAGTGTATCAGCACTGTTCTCCTCTTTGTCAAACCATCCAGCTTCATTGCGCAGCATTGCTGTGTAAGAACTTCATAATTAGTGTGGAACACAAGAAGATCTAATCTAACTTCACAATTGCAGCAGACTACAAAAAAAGAAAGCAGCTCATATGTACTCCTCTGTTTCATATTATAAGACATTCCATAATATGTCTTATAATATGGAACAGAGGTGTCTTATAATATGGAACGGAGGTAGTATAAAAGTGTGAATAACATACCAGAGAACATCATTCTTCTTATACGTTCTGTCATCTTCTCCCCCATTATTCCAAAATAAAAATGTTGCAACCAGTTGACCAGCACTGTAATGACACCCATGCCTACTATGAATAAACACCACCTGTTCACTTCATGCTGCATGTCACTATCTTCGACTTGATAATATGCTGACACTGTGAGTGCTATTGTGTAAGCGAGCAGTGGATTAAATGAGCCAAATATAGCAGCACCAATTGTGCCTAAGAGAGCATAAGGCCATTCAGCAATACTAAGTGCTGCAAGTCTCCAGAATGACGGTGGTTTGTGATGTTGCAATTCATCTGATTCACTCTGTTCAGAACTTGTATCATCCCGTTCACTCTGTGGTCTACTAAAAGTTTGTGAATGTGAACGCTCATTCTTTGGATCAGATGTCAAAAGAGGAGATATAGGTGAATCGGGTCCTGAATTCTTCGAAGATTGCCGTTGTATGGGATGGATGCCAAGTTTTGGAAGATCAGGCAATTCCATTTCAAAACCGTCCAGACTCTTAATGGATGGTGTTCTTTCAGTTGCCACTAAAGGTATTCCATTATCTATAGTTTGTTCTGATGGTGGGCTTTGATCTTTTGGTGAATCATGGGAGTTTCTGTTGGTGTCTGATCGCCAAAACTGAAGCATGCCATGTGTTCTTTGAAGAGAAGGTGATTTCGCCATCTTAGGAGAGGACGATTCTTGAAAGTTCTGGCTGACTGGTGGATCCTCAAATTGGAGTGACTTGCGCTCCCTACTGTTCTTTGTTGGCATCCTGAGAAAGATTGAGAGTATAAATACAGTAGCTGCGATTAAACCGCGCAAATCTAATAACACAGCTGAAAGAAAAGTAAGAACAATAAGGTCAACCGATATTTCTTCAGCGCAGTAGCTGGATGCTCTCAACACTCGAGGTATATGTAGAATACATAAGTATCAAATTTAGATACACTTAGAACTCTTGTTAGCAAACTGAGCTCCATGCACTAACCAATTCACACTAAAGCTTAAGATATCGAGGAAAGGTGAGCAATTCCATTAATTACGCCCCCTCGGTCAAGTGTAGGCTTTATCAGGAAAATTACCTGGACTCAATACGGACTAGAACTGGACCCACCTCTATTTCTTCAAACCGTACCAGCTAGGTCTCAAACTCAGAACCCTTGGCTAGTCTAGACTGAAAGCAATGTGGTACTAAATCTAAACTAATATAAACTTGTACTCTTATCAGAATATTGTCCAGAGAAAATAGCTTACCTCTTAGGAAGTTTTGTTGCTTCCTCACATCTTAAAAGCTCAGCATAAAGGCCATCCAAGTTTAGCAATTCATCATGTGTCCCCATTTCAACAAGATGTCCCTCCTCCATTACAGCTATGTAATCAGCATGTTTAATGAGGCTAAGACGCCTAGCTATTATAATGGTCGACCTTCCCAACATGAGAACATCTAATGCATCTTGCACAGCCTTTTCAGCTTCAAAATCAAGTCCTCCTGTGACTTCGTCAAGCAAAAGAATCGATGGACTCGAAAGCACAGCACGAGCTATAGAGATTTTGATCTTCTGCTCATCAGTCAATGACATACCAGCTCGACCAACCTAGGGAGGTAAATAAAATCAGAATGGTAAGAAAATGTACTGGAGCATCCATGCCTAATCATTTGGCACTGCCATTACCTGTGTATCATAACCCTTTTCAAGCGAACTGATGAACCCATGGGCATGTGCTGTCTTGGCTGCCTCTTCTATTTGATCAAAAGTAGCAAATCTTCCATAAGCAATGTTTTCGCGAATGCTCAGACTCAGTAGTGCAGGTTCTTGTGTAACCAGACCAATTTGGCTTCTTAACCATTCTACTTTCAAATTCTTAATATTTTCCCCATCCAGAAGGACTTCCCCTGAAAACAATAAAAGAGCTGCCTTAGCAAATGGGGAAATTGGATAGGAAAATTAAAGATGCTTCTCAATGATGTTACCTAACGTTGGATCGTAGAATCTCTCCATTAGAGGAATTATGCTGCTTTTCCCTGAGCCATTTCTACCAACAAGTGCAACCGTTTTTCTAGCTGGTACGCTGAGGAAGAAACCACTTAAAATCGGAATTTCAGGACGTGAGAGATAACTGAAGTACACGTTCCTGAATTCGATGTTCCCCTGCACTTGGGGTATGGTGGTCCCTTCAAGATTGGTGCTTGCAGTTGAACGACTTATCATCTCATATAGTCTATAAGCAGCAATCCGCCCTTGCTCAAATGAATAGAAGTTTGTAGCTGCTTGGTTCAGACCACTACAAATCGCGCAAAATAAATTAGGTAAAGAAAATACTTGATGGTAGAGATGCAAGTGGGTCAATATTAGGGTACCCTTTACCCTCCCTCTTTAGTTCAACAAAATGAACTAATTTTTCCTATCATCATTTTGGAAAAGTTAGTCATTTTTTTGAACTAAATGGGGTAAAGGGTACCCTAATAATGACCCACTTGCATTTATACTTGATGGGGAAAATAAGGGGAATGTACTTACAGTCCACTCAGAATTACAGCGAACAAAGCTACCACAACTTCACCACCATCAGCTTTCCCACGAGCAATCAGGTGTCTTCCAACCCAGAGTTGCAAAGCACATGAACAAATGGCCAATCCATATGTAAATCCAAGGCCAATTCCTTGGACAAGGCTTATCAAAATTCCATATCTCAGGGTTGCTTGAAGTGAGGTAGCATAGGAGTACTTTGCAAGAGTTTCATTTGTAAAAGCATAGAGCGTCCTGACGTATGAGGTGGCCTGCACATCCACATGTTTTTGTCAAATAAAATATGGCACCAGTCATATCTGGATATATTTTTATTTGCACATGCTACAATAATATTATGCAATGCACAATACGAAGAGTGGAGAAATAGCTGCTCCACGACAGTGTTCTCAATCTCAGAAGGTGGTCATCAATAAATAAACGCGCAAGAAATGGAATTGGCAGAATTCATAGGGGAAAACCTGTTCAGCAATACTAGCCGCTTCGGCATATGCATCTTGAATGTTTTCAGCCAATCTGTGGAGAAATATGTTAGATATTCCTCCAGCAGCAACAATCAAGGGTCCAGTGGCAAGAGTTAGAAGTGCTATTTGCCAGCAATTGATCAGGCCAACAATGAGACCTCCGGCAAATGTGGCCATATTGTGTATGTAGTTGCCTACCTATAAAAGCACTCAGTTGTTAGAACAGACCAAAATCCTCAAAGTTCATGCTGAGAACATACTTATAGAGCAATTAAAGCATAATTAACTCTGAACTTACTTTCTCACTAATAGCTGACTGAATGAGCAACACATCACTCAGAACTTGACTAACTATATCACCATTGTTTCCATATGTATCAAAGAAGCTCATGTCTTGATTTAGTAAGACCTGGACATATTTTGACCTTATGACAGCAGTCTGCCGTTCCCCAGTGAGAATCCAGCATGACACCTCTAGAGAATCAAAATATTAGTTACATACACGGAAAATGCACTTCAAAAAAAAAATCTTAACTTACCTATCCATCCTGCAACAAAAACGCCAGCAGCTATGTAGATGATATACAGAGCATGCTGCAAACAAACATAGATGTAATGATTGTAAGAGAACAAGTTATGGATTGGATCATTGGACAGTACTACCTCTGTTCCTGAATATAAGACGTTTTGGGAGTTCATCTTATATTAGGAACGGAGGGAGTAGAATGCATTGAAGAGAAGTGTTAAGACATGCACATATAGTTGCAGCTATGTAGATGATATACAGAGCATGCTGCAAACAAACATAGATGTAATGATGATTGTAAGAGAAAAAGTTATGGATTGGATCATTGGACAGTACTACCTCTGTTCCTGAATATTAGACGTTTTGGGAGTTCATCTTATATTAGGAACGGAGGGAGTAGAATGCATTGAAGAGAAATGTTAAGACATGCACATATACTTGCAGCTATGTAGATGATATACAGAGCATGCTGCAAACAAACATAGATGTAATGATAAGAGAACAAGTTATGGATTGGATCATTGGATAGTACTACCTCTGTTCCTGAATATAAGACGTTTTGGGAGTTCATCTTATATTAGGAATGGAGGGAGTAGAATGCATTGAAGAGAAGTGTTAAGACATGCACATATACTTGCAGTCTTCTGGAAGAAAAGGGAGTGTTACTAGTTTGACTTACTAAAAAAAACTGTAACTGAACGAGACAGGAAAACAAAACAACTAAAAACTTTGAAATATCCAGCAAATTAAAGGGTTACCATAACCAACATGACGCAGAGATAAAATTTTACCATTGGACTCTATCCCATCGACCAATCATACCAGCATGGTCATCTATAAAATATGTGGTTGGCCAAATTCCCATCAATCCACCACTAACAAACTTAACTGAAGAAACTATTATAGGGGACGTACACAAGTACAAAAGGTTCCAGATAGCGTTGAAGGTAAAACTCGGTCACTTTACATATCAACGCTACTAACCGTCTAAGTCAAGTAGGTGCTTAAAGATGGAATGGCTGCTTGCTGACAGTTAACATCTATTTAAAAGTTGAACAGTGGTCCCTGGCGCTCCACTAGGAATCTAGGACTCGTGGAATCCTGGGTCCTGTGTCAACCTCAGGGATCCCCAACAGCCAGCGGGGAGGAACTTCGGGTCATCTTGTCTGCTGTTGTCATGATTGACGCATCTTCAGATGCTCCCACTATTTATCAGTCACCAACTTAATAATAGCAAAAATTAAGATCCGGATATTCCATTTATACCATTGTACTACCACAGAGCCACCAATATGAGGCCTAGCATGACCAACCATGCTGCGTTCAATTTTGTGCATCCCTAACTTGTCAACAAGGCAAAACAATATAGATCAACTCAATGGATAACCTCAAGCCCTGCCATACTGCAATTGTATACAAGTATGCGAGACAAAAGGCACAACGAATTTAACTCTGACCAACAAACTGGAACACCCAGATTTCACGATACACCTTTAACACAAAACCCATGCCCACCCCCGCTGATATACAATACCTAACAGCATAGCCAAAATTGCACAACCTCTGAACTACCCTCCAGGAGCAATCAGCCAATTACGATCAACTAGAAGCAAAGAAGACGCAACGCATCATCACGCAAACCCACCAATTAAGAATGTGCATATCATGGCAAAATTTGCATCCGATAATTTGTAGATGCACTGATCCTAGATGATATGTAACCTAAGTCATAAATACAATTCGTACACACAAAATTTTGTAGTGCAAGGAACAATTGTCAGCTGGTAAATCTTTCAGCGCTGGTTATCAATATATTTCAAGGGTAACCTTATGGCGCCGCCAAAACATAAGCAGAATTTGATTTAGGGTTTTACAAGTTCTGAGAATAGCATGCACAAGGTAGAGCATATACCAGAAGTATAATACTAGAGCACAAGTAGCTACACAAAACCTACCCAGTTCTAATAATAGCAAAATTAAGGAATGCCTAATCCGTCTCAAGCAATAAATATCACGTTACAGATCCTGCCATGCCTACAATTAATAGCCAAGCATCCGAAGCATGAGTTTACCTCCATAAAATGGTTGAGGAGCTCCTCGCTTCGGCCGTGGAGAGCAGACTCGACCCGTTCAGAGTCGAGCAAATTCAAGGTCCTCCCGAAGTAGTGGAGGTACAGGACGAGTGCCGCGCCGTGGGCGGCGGCGGCGAGCGCGCCAGCAGCCATGAGCGCCCAGTCGAGGCCGTCCGCGAACTCGAAGAGCCTCCAGAAGGAGACCGCGGCGGGAGGGGGCTCGACCTCGTCCTCCTCCACATCCTCCTCGCCGACGCCTTCCCCCTCCCTCATCCCAACGCCAGCATCCCCCGCCGGCCCATCCCCGTAAGGCGAGGGCGACTCCGGCGGCTCCGAGACCTCGGACACCGGCGTGAGCGGCTGCACGTGCGGCGAAGCCCACCCGAAGAGTCCACTGGGCACCATCTCCTCCTCGGAACCCCTGGAGAGCTTGACTCGACGACGGCGTCAGAAGCCCTAGGATTGGGGTGAGCTCATCACCACCGCTTGGCTCGGCGAGGGGAACGGCGGCGACGGAGTCTCTTCCGAAGCGAGCCACCGGTCGCCTTGGATTAGATTAACCTCCGAAACACCAATACCGGACAAGAGAAAGGGCCTTTTAAAATCTACTCGGTGGCACACGGCAAGCGTCGATGAGACCCGGTCAGAGGAATTCGGCCGCGTCTCCCACGCCAGAGCGCGCAGCACGACGCAGCAAGGAGACTCGTCTCTCCGGCGAGCGGCCAGCGGCCAGCGGCTGCTCGTCGCCGGCAAGCGCGGTCGTGGGTGGGTTTTTCTTCTGGTGGGCGGAGTGCGGGTAGGAGGGCGGAGGAAGGGAGGCGAGGGGGAGGAAGGCGTGTGTTGCTTGACTGATTGTGGTGTGATGGGCGAGGGCCCACGTGTCGGTGGCCTTTGTGCCGGGGTTGGTGCAAAGCAAAGCTGGCGGCGAGGACGCTGGGGCCCGTATGGCGGTGTGAGGAGCTGGTCCCTGGGTCTCGCGCGTACGGCATGGTGGGGCCGGCGCTGCAGTGAGAGCGGGGAAGGTGGCTGGAATTTCTCGGGGGATTGGTGCGGAAAGGTCTCGTGGGCATCGAAGATGGCGGGCCCACCCTGTGGGCCTGCCGGTATGAGCTGTGTTGTTTAGCTTTGCTGGCTTTTGCTACGGACACGCCGATGCAAGTTGGCTGCGCCGAGGTGCTTCATGCCTCATTTTGAATTTGCTTGACGTACCAATATTATTCTTAATAAATTTCTCGTACCGGCCTGTGTAATGAACATACGGATGTATGTGCACACCAAATAATAAGTGCTTTGCTGACTATTTGAAAGTAAATGATTGTGATTATTCAGCAAAATGGTTCATTTGTTACTCAAAGACAGGAGTCTATTGATCCAATATACTCCGAATGTAGTATTAACATATGTACTCAATTTTATATTCTTATATGCTACGGTAACAAATACTGTAGTATATTTTTACAAGACGAACAAACTATTACAAATTTTATATTCTTATATGCTACGGTAACAAATACTATAGTATATTTTAAAAGACGAACAAACTATTACAGTATGATAAACATATTTAGATAGTGAATAAATGTATAAGATAAAAATGTATTAGGTTAAGTCTCAGTGGGCCGGAGACATAGGCTCGTCCATAGTTACAATGACGATGAAGAAGTACTACATTCCTTACCATGTTGGGTATTATCACAAGAATCATTAGCAATGCAAGGGAGTGGAATTAGTAGCTCTCTCAAGTTATGATGAACATGTTTTCCAAACCCGCTGGGATGACCGGATCTAAATAAAAATCCACCTCATAAATGACCAATCATGTTGTATAACCATGTACATATAAGAATTTTTCAGATATAGGATGTGTAGGTAAGTAGGTTGTGTTGACATGTGTGTTATGTGTCTACAGTTCAGTAAGCTATCTAGTAGAATTATTGTTTGCATATTATGCAAATTGAATCTATGATTTCATGAAGTTCCCTTTTTCTGTCGACAAAAAAATTGGCGCATGACAAGACATAAATAATTAAAATATCACGCTGTACCAATGCCACTAGATCGATCAATAATACTACTAGTATAAAAGCTAAGCACAATCTAGTCTACTGTTAAAACTATTCCATAGCCAGACAAGGCAAGGCGGCATAATAGTTAAATGGGTCGGGTAGCCCTAGTATTATCTGCCATCTACGTTGTCTAGCTCTTCTGTTGACCGCAAGTGGCTAGTGCCAGGTAGCAACGGTCATTGACAACTCAGGCAAAGCGCGATTTGGAAGCCAATGATTCCATCGTTTGGTGGCGGCTCCTTTCTGGATTCGGGGAACCCGGTCTTGGACCATGCTTCTGGAAGCGTGTTACGAGTAGTGATGCTACGATTTCTTCTAGAACCCGTCTCTGGTCTAACCATGTGTACCCCGTGGAAGCAATTTCTCCCTGGGAGATCTGCTTTCGAAGCTAGAGCCGCCGTTCGTAAGTTTTTTATGTTGGCAAACTAGTCTAGTAGTAATCATGGACCTTTTTTATTATGGACTTGGTTTTTCTAGAGAGAGGAAGATACTTCAGATTAATAAGAAACTAAAGAGGGTTATCCGGTTTAAGACTTCAACTTAGAAAAAATGAGCCTAAGTTTTGAAACTTAAACTATGACACTATACTTCTCATGTTTTTACTCACTCCGGCCCATATTAATGGCATCAGCTTTGTTTAGATTCGAACGCATCTAGTCCAAATATTTAACTACTAGATACATACGAATCTAGGTAAAGTTGAGGTCATTAATATAAACTAGAGGGAGTAATAAAACTTAGCAATTGCCATATCATTTGATGGATTTTATATCGGTTAGTTGTAGCTTCCTCAAAACAAATTTTTGTCATGTTTCGTAAATAAAGTTAAAAGGTCAAACCGATACAAAGTGATAAGGGGACTCTCTTATAAAGGAAAACAAAGGTAAGAAAAAAAGTACAAAAAGGGCTCAAGCTTGCCACCGAAGACATCAGTACGAGACAGATGGATATTGGAGTTGCACGATGATGCCTTCGAGAATGTAACGATGCAATTTGTCGCCATCAATGGGACCGAGATGGTTAAGGGTTTTCACCCAGAGCCCTAACACAGGAAAGGTACCCAGAACAACGACATCAAGAGGGTAACCACGCGTGCATCTATTGCCATTGTTGGCATCAAAACATAGAGCTTTTGTCCGTAAAAACATTCATCCCGATGAGCGAGACAACTTTTGGCCTGTTTTAAGAAACGTACTGTGCAAGGCCAGCCCGATGAGCAAGCATCCAAACAAGCGAAATTCTTCCAGCCCAATACAAGAAACGACTTCGCGGGCATCCAAACTCTCCCCTAAAATTTTCACATTTCTCGTCCAATTGGGTGTCAATGTCTAAAAACTCAGTTTCTCATCAAGCCATCTCTGTCCGTGTTGCTCTGACAACCAATAAACGATAAGCTGACCGCACACCGAAGACTCCAGTTCTCTCAATGTGCAAGCCGTCTTGCACCCTATTGCACAAAGGTGTACTCCTAATTAGGTCGATGTTCATCAGGTTAAAAAAATTGTTCAAAGCTTCTCCTCATTGCAAGTTGTAGCCGCAGGACATCGTTCAAGCAAGACACCGGGCGAAGTCTCTCATCACGCGACAATCAGCATGTTGTGTGTTTCCTCACCATTATCAATCCTGCGGATTAGGCCTTGCCATAGCGTTCGTCCTTCCACAAGCGAGGGCCTTAACCGAGCAGGTGGGTTTTTTTTTAAGCAAAGATAGGGTTTTATTTAAATATATAAGTGATAACAAGACGGAAACGTAACAAAATGGGCCAAGCTCGTGTTCCGCTTTCAGCCGGATGCATGAGAGTATGGGCTTAAAATTTCTCACGGCCTAAAAAACAACGATGAGCGCATCCTCTCCTAAGGCAGCAACACGTTAGGCCCCATCCACCAGAGGCCCACTTGAAGCCGCTCCTCATCACCTAGTAATTTACAGGCATTTGCTATCTATCGCTCGGTGCGTGCGCTGGCTTTTCCGTGGTTTGGGCCAGGCCCATTAATCTCCGTGTTTTTGGTTTTTCTTGTTTTTGTGGTCTTTATGTTTTCTCATGGTTTTTTGAGGTTTTTTTCTGGTGGTTTTCTGGTTTTATTTTTGCTAACTTATTTATTTATTTCTCTTCAAATTGGAATTTTTATTTTTTAAACAATTTTTGTTTTGAATATTTATAAATTTAAACGATTTTTATGTTTGACCAATTTTCAAATTTGAATATTTTTCATATTTTGTACTAAATCAGCGACACATTCGGAGGGGTACCTTTTAAAAATACTCTCCGTTCCAAAATATAAGGCGCCTAAGGACTGGTCAAAAGTCAAATCTTACTAACTTTGACCAAATATTTAGGAAAAAAATATGTACATCTAGCGTTATGGAATGGATACATTAAGAAAATATACTATATGATAAACCTATTGATATTGATTTGGTATTGTAAATATTTTTGTATTTTTAAAAAACATTGACTTTTAACTAAATCTTAGACGCCTTACATTTTGGTACGGAGGAAGTGCTAATTATTCTATCATAGTCAACACATGAAAAATTGCAAAATAGTAAATATTATTTGAATCTCAAAAAAAGTAAATATTATTTGGGCCGTATTTGGCGTGGCTCAAAAAAGGAAGCTTCATGCGTGCATTAATAGTGCACACATGAGCCGGAAAATAGCACCTCCCTATTTTTTATTGTTGCTCTCAGCTTAAAAGTGCCATGAACCATCCAACCACAAATACCAACCAAAAGAAAACCATGTTTTTTAATAAGGAAAAAGGTCCAGAAGGACCAAGAACGAGATTCATTCCGGCGGTGGGTTATACTTACTCCGTTTTAAAATATAAGATGTTTTAGGTTTGTGAAGAAATAAATCTAGACTTCTTTTAGTGTGTAAATTTATTCCAAAGTTGAGTGAACCTACATACTAAAATAAGTCTAGATTCATTTTCTTCACAAACCTTAAACATCTTATATTTTGAAATTGAGGGAGTAGTAAGCAGCGCCATCTCTAGAAATTGGGGGCCTCGGTGGCGACTTGAGAAATGAGGTTCGATTTTTTTTCAAACTTGACAACTAGTAAAGCCTTAAATTTACTAAATTACTTAAGAATGTGCTAGTTGGTTAAATATTTAAAAATATAATTTGACTGAAAATAAGTAATTTAAATTTGTCTAAATTTACAATAGTAATGTATCTAGATATAAGTCACTTATTACCGAATAGAGAGTGAGTACCAAAAAATAAAATACATCATATTCCACCGAGCTATTGCATACTCCATCCGTCTAGAAATAACTATCTTTGATTTTTCTAGATTAGAATATATCTATACACTAAAATGCGTCTAAATACCTTTAAATCTAGACAAAACAAAATCGGTTATTTTTAAACGGAAGGAGTACATGACTATATGGGTTGAAGCGGTCATACCTTAATCCTGATGGGGCAGTAGGAGGGAGGGTGTGTCACGCCGGCAAGCAACTGGAACTACAATCGGTGACCGGCGCAAGGCAAAGGCGAGCGAACAACCGAAGAGACGAAATTTTCTTGGGAAAATCTAACGCGAGGCGTCGCGTACGTGGCGTTTTGTGTGGCGGTAGTCATACCAATACGCACACCTTAACCGCGGCGGTCGGCCGGCCTACGTATACGAATATTTTTACGGTAATACTCTTGATTTTTCATGTGAACTTAATATGGCCAAATTTCTTAGACGATGATAGATTCCTCTCAGTACGGCTACAAATTTGGGGTGTACCTGATTAATCGGATAGCTAGCACTAATTTAATATGGCAATTAGATTTAATCAATCTAAAAACTACACGTAGCTGACAGTTAGTAATCTCGTAATTAGTACCAATATAGTAAGTATAAAAATTACTAATTGTTGAACCAGGCAACTAAGTTATATTTAATCTGGTAATTTAGACCTAATTAATCTGACAGTTACTAATAACAATTAAACCTGGGCTTCATTTGTTTCACATTTTCCGCTAAACCTAATTAATCTGGTAGTTAGTAACAATTAAATATGGAACTAGGTAAAATTAATCTAGCGATTATTAATCAGTCATGTCCTAGTTAATCTGGAAATTACTAGCGCTGTAGTTTGGGAGCTCGGGAATACAGCCGCCGCTCCACCGAAAGCATGTATCCAACCGAGCAGGTATCCCCGTGAATCCAACAGAGCAGTAGAATCCCCGTAAATACAGCCACCGCTCGGGAGCATGTATGTGTGGCGCCGCGCGTTAGCACTGTCGTTCTTTCTTTGCGTTAACAGATCGGGATGTTGCCGCCGCCTCGTGTTGGTCTGGCAGTCTCGGTCTCACCTCTCAGCCCTCTCTTATGGGCGGAAAAACGCGAGCGGCGAGCAAAAAAAACAATCGCATCCATCCTTGGAAGGCTGGAACTGATTGGGACCGGGATCGTGCGATCGTGGTCTCCTGGAGTTCAGCGTCTAACTATTGGTGTTGGGCTGTAGGAGCAATGTAAGCGTTGTTGCGGCTGGGCCACTAGAAAATTACTTGCGGCCGTTGACTAAGTGTACTAAGCAGTAGAAATTTGGGGGCCTACAGAATTTGGGGCCCATGTTCCGGTGATCACTTCGAACATGCCCATCAACGAGTCTGGTAGTAAGGTCTAAAAATAAACTAAAATTGCTACCAGGACCTGCACTTTTATGGAAAGGACCCTCAAACATAAAGAAGAAAATTGATCGAGTCCTTCTCCATCGTGACTATGTGCTTTGCTCGACATCTTGGCCAACATCTTTGTTGTTGAGGAAGCACCACTTGGGACGAGGACATCATGAAGCACCAGGATAGAGCGATTGGATGGACTTCACAACGTTGTCATGCCTAGAGCTGTAGAACAACCAGCAAGTAGTGGCTGAGGAGGGACGCCCTTTGGCCATGAAGAGAAGAGGCAAGATAGCTCCGACTGTCACGAGTTCCCTGGTATGGAATTCCTAGGATCTCATGCAACCTGATCTCCTCGCTACATAGATTAAGGATTAGAATGCATTACCTTCGGCTCGCGCTGGAGCTTCGCAGACAACCACCAGACCGCCAGTAGCGATCTTCCCGACGACATGATGCCACATGCGCAAACTCTAAACCTAGACCAAATCTACACCTTAATCTGCCATTACCGGTGTAGAGAGGAGACCGGTGTCCTAATCCATCTCAATGCCCTCCAACGTGAAAGTCGATGCTGAGAAGGATCAGACCCAGGGGCGCGTGGCCAACTCTCAAGGGGTGGAGGAGCGGAAGACGGTGAGAGGGGAGGAGAGTAAAGGGGTCTCAAAAAATAAAAATTCCAGGTTTGAAGGCCATGTGATATGTACATTCCCGGGTTTAGGGATTGCATGCATTGATTTGAAGAAAAAAATGATACCGATGATTTCATATAGGGTTTTTATCATTTGTGCCACTATGACCGACCCAATTCTCACTTTTGCCATTTAACCGATCGAAACTTTAATTTTGCCACTAATCTGTTACAACACTCCTTAATTTTTCTATTCTTTCATATTTTGATTGTTAGTCTATAATCATTTTTGCCATTCTAGTTTCTCCATCTCTTTTCTATTTATTCTCTATCTCACTGATTAATTTTTTCATTCCATCGTCTCTCTTAGCATTGTTGGTCCGCGTGGAGAAGCTGAGCAGGTATTGCACCAAATCTAGTTTGAGTGATGTCTACGACCATACCATCCGACTCGATACGATATACACCGCTCGTATGGTGCATCACGTCCTGCTGCATGCTCCACGCCCACATGTTGGAGGTAGGGCATGTCCAAAAGCAATAGACTTCCATTGACATGCAGGCATATCGAATTCAATCTTATGCACATAGACGCGGGGCAGGTTGGTTATGGACGTGTAGTTGATGACGTATACCTGATTAGTCTGATAGTGTTTGACATGGATATACGACCCATGTATGCGTTCTCGGCGACAGCTTCCCAGCGTCATCGACGACCATGTGTTGGACATTTTCAAAGACGACGATGGAGGATACCATGCATGGTGTTGGCTCGAACAAATCTTAGGCGCTGCTTATTCTACCGCTAACTGAAGCTGACATATGGCAATAACAGAACTATAAATACTATTTCTGAATGACACTGATGCAGAAATGCCGAGATCACACCTCATATAACAGGTAAAAAACCTGTCACAAGTTTCACTAGATGGGTAAATAAAAGTAATTTATGTTATGTAGGGTAAATATTGTCAGAAATATAAGATTATGACGTAAAAATGGAATTAACTCTAAAGAGAAAAGGGTGGAAAACCTAAAATGGCAAAACCGATTATAGACTAACGGTGAAAACATAACATGATGATAAAATTGAGGAGTGTTATAATGAAGTAGTGGCAAAATTAAAATTTTGATCGATCAAATGACAAAACTGAGTATTGGGTAAATAATAAAAACCTTTTCATATAACCATGGATGCAGCCAGTCTGCGCTGTTAGCTTCCATTATCGGAAGTAGCACGCATACCATAATCAGCGGTGTACTCCATTATCTGCGTGAGTGGCTTAAACGTTTCCCTTAAGCTCCTGCATGTCTGCTTTAATGTTTTTTCTTAAGCTCTCCCGCATGAGTACGAGACGACAGCCGTTATTTCGTCTCTTTCCGCAAGGGAGCAGGGCTGCGAGAGTGCGACAGCACTAGCATCCATTCGGCGTTCGGGGCCAAAGGATTTGAACGAGAAATCCTTGGGACCGGCGGATCGGCGCAGGCAGGGAGGCGCGGTGCATGCGTGACAGCTACCCCGCCATGTAAGCCCCAAGCTCTAGCCCGAGCACCACGCAAGCATTTTGTCTCAGTCTGGACCGTCCAGCACCCGGGTTGGCTTGGTCCTGCTAGCTGTTTTTGGGTCCCGTCCCGCGCACACCCACGCACACTGTTAGGAAATAAATGTTAGCGTCAGTTTTAGGCTAAACATAGCAGTTAGGATTTCCTTAGTCTAACTGATTGCAGTTAGTATTGCCCATTGCCGAAGAGTCACCGTGCCTTTTAGAAGAGACATCACGTCTACTCAGAAAGACACCGACATTGTAACCGACTATGTACATACCTGTTCGTATGCTATATAAGGCTGAACAGTAAAATCAATAGATGATTCATTCCTTTCAATCCTCTGTCTCTCTTCACGTTATCAGCACTTGCTTTGCCTACAGCGACTAGGCCGCACGGAGAGAACAGAGAAAAAGAATTTGTACGGGAAACAATCTGATGGAAGAAGAATTATGTCTAGTGGATAGTGCTACCACTAACACAATTTTAAGGAAAACAAAATACTTCCAAACTCTTACCAAGAGAAAGGAAGATGTTATGACTATAACTGGGAGTAACAAAGCAATTATTGGTTCGGGAAGAGCCACATTCACACTCCCTATGGGTACTACTATTGTAATTCAGAATGCGCTCTTGTATCCTGAATCCACACGTACCCTTATAAGTTTCAAAGATATCCGATCAAATGATTTCCATCTTAAAACTGTATAGATGGATAAGAAAGAATATTTGCTTTTAACAAAAAGCGACGGATATGAGGAACAAACTCTTGAAAAATTTCCTTTATTTTCATTCGGATTATACTTTACATACATCAAACCCGTACCTTTTGTTGCGTACAAAATAATTTTTCAAAATCTTGATAAATTCAAGACTTGGCATGATCGTCTTGGTCATCCTGGAATAGGTATGATGAGAAAAATTATTAGCAATTCTGTTGGTCATAATTTACCAATTAAAAAATTTCCCAAATCATCAGATTTTGTATGTACTGCATGTGCTACGGGAAAACTAATAACTAAGCCATCTCACCTCAAGGTGAAAAATGAGTCACTCAATTTTCTTGAAAGAATTCAAGGAGATATATGTGGTCCAATACAACCTTTATCTGGACCATTTAGGTACTTCATGGTGCTAATTGATGCATCCACTAGATGGTCACATGTGTGTTTATTATCCACACGTAATCATGCCTTTGCCAAATTAATTGCTCAAATTATCAAATTACGAGCAAATCATCCTGAACATAGGATAAAAACAATAAGAATGGATAATGCGACTGAATTTAGTTCACGCGCATTTAATGATTATTGTATGGCTTTAGGTATCCATCTAGAACATTCAGTACCTTATGTGCATACTCAAAATGGTATGGCCGAATCTTTAATCAAAAGAGTAAAGCTAATTGCTAGACCACTATTGCAGAATAGCAATTTACCAACCTCTTGTTGGGGACATGCGGTTTTACACGCCGCAGATCTGATACAAGTCAGACCAACTGCATATCATGAAACTTCCCCGTTTCAAATAGTACGAGGCAATCAGCCAAGTATTTCCCACCTGCGAAAATTCGGTTGCGTTGTATACGTGCCGATATCACCACCGCAGCGTACCTCCATGGGCCCCCATAGAAAATTAGGAATCTATGTGGGATATAACTCTCCGTCAATTATAAAATATTTAGAACCCCTAACAGGGGACCTGTTTACAGCCCGGTACGCTGATTCAATTTTTGATGAGGATCATTTCCCGGCATTAGGGGGAGAAACAAACCACAATGAATGCCAGGAAATAGATTGGAATGTGACAGGCATCCAATCCTTAGATCCACGTACTAAAGAATCTGAATCTGAAGTTCAGAGAATAATAGATTTGCAACACTTTGCAAACAACTTGCCAGATGCATTTACTGATCACAAAGGTGTCACTAAATCTTATATCCCTGCAGTTAATGCACCAGAACGAGTAGAGGTACCAAATAAAACTACTCAACCCCCAATTACAAATAAAAGGGGGAGAAATCTGGTCACCAGGGAAAAGGATTCTCAAATGCCACCGCGGAAACAAAGAAAATCACTAAATGCAAATCGACCTGAAGTTGATAGACACCAAACAGATGTTCAACATCAAGAGCCCATCATAAATGTGCACACAAATTCAAATGCTGGGACATCGAAACAACCAGACTCCGTTGTTATGGGAAATCACACGGTGCCCGAGGTAATCAATGAAATCTCCACAAACTATATCGATTCGGGAGAATCATATAATAGAAAGACTACACTTGTCGACACATATTTCTCCTCTAAAATTGCTAAAACCCTTCAACTGGATCCAGAGCCAACATCTATGAAAGAGTGCCTGAAGCGCTCAGATTGGCCTAAATGGAAGGAGGCAATTGAGGCAGAACTGCGATCGCTTAATAAAAGAGAGGTATTCTCTAAAGTAATACCTACTCCTCATAAAGTTTTCCCTGTGGGAGCTAAATGGGTTTTCGTTCGAAAAAGGAACGAAAATAATGAGGTGGTGAGATATAAAGCGAGGCTAGTAGCACAAGGGTTTACGCAGAGACCCGGTATCGACTACGACGATACATATTCTCCTGTAATTCTCTTCACACACACCCTGTATGTAGTCACTAATTATTGGTCCCCGGTGACCTCCTCGACCAATAATTGCTTTGTTACTCCCATACAAGGGTGCCATTCGATAGCTTGCATATGGAGTCCCCGGTGACCTCCTCGACGACTACATGTGCATGAGCGAGTCCACATACCATGAGGCTATGTACCGGTTTTGCGGCGTGGTTATTGTGGTGTTTGGCAAAGTTTACCTGAGAGAGCCAAACACCAAAGACACTGCCCGTCTTTTCTCCATCAACAAGAGAAGGGGTTTTTTTGGTATGCTTGGCAGCATCGACTGCATGCATTGACAGTGGAAAGAACTGTCCCTTTAGTTAGCAAGGGCAGTTCAAAGGGCATGCCGAGGGGTGCACCGTCATACTAGAGGCCGTTGCATCAGATGATCTCTGAATTTGGGACTCCTTTTTTGGCATGGCTGGATCAAACAATGACATCAATATGCTGCAGCGGTCTCCGGTGTTTGCTAGGCTGGCAGAAGGCAATGCCCACAGGTTTCTTATCAAATCAATGGCAATCCATATAATATGGGTTACTATCTTGCTGACGGCATCAACCCCTCCCGGGCCACCTTTGTGAAGACAATCCACAATCCTAGAGATGAGAAGTGCAAGAGGTTTGCGAAAGAGCAAGAGGCTACTAGGAAGGATGTGGAGCGAGCATTTGGTGCGCTTCAGTCAAGGTGGGCTATTGTTTGGTACCCTTCTAGAACCTGGAGCGCAGAGAGGATGTGGAATGTGATAACTGCTTGTGTCATCATGCATAATAAGATCGTCGAGGACGAGCGTGATGACGGTATATTGTACCATGGCTGGGACTTTCAGGGTCAGTTGGTTAAGCCAGAGCCAGGTCTAGCGTCTTGGAAAGATTTCATACGAGTGCATGAAAATTTGCGTCACAGGCAAACCCATGAACGGCTTCAACTGGATTTGGTTGAGCATATATGAGCTCGTGCGAGAAATCTTAATGGTTAATCCTCTATTTGTTTTGTGTAATTTAATTAATAGTTTAGTTATTTTTCATCGAACCATGTGAGACTGAAACACTATTTCAATTTGATTACCAAGTCTAGTTTATTTGTATCCTAAAAATTAATTATATGACAATATTTGCAAATATATGAATCCCTGGCGAGCGCTGGCCAAGCGCGGACAAATGGGTCGCGCCGCTGGGCGCGGCTGGTCGGACAGGCCGGACCTCCTACCCATACTGACCGGGATCCGACCCAAACGGACACAAACGAACAGTTTGGGGTGACCATATGGGTCGGACCGGTGAGATGCCCTTACAACAAGGTAAATGGTATTGTGGCATCTTCACCGTCCGACACAATCCGGCCGACGGCGTTCGGACGCGTCCGCGGGGACTTGCGGGACATGCGCTGACGAGGTTTCGACTCGTCAATGCCCATTGTTATGGACTTGGGTTTTGGAGAAGATGGGGATGCTGGAGATCGTGGAACGGTTAACAGACAAGCAACCAGGGGACACGAGATTTACCCAGGTTCAGGCCCCCGGAGGGAAAACCCTACTCCTGCTTGTCTGCTCTTGATTACGGCGGAACCGAAGGTTACAGGGGTGCGCAGATTCGATCTGGCGTGGTGGTGCGTATGCGAAAGTATGAGTCGAGAGATCTAGGTCGTGCCCTCCTGGCCTTTATATAGACTTAGGCAGGTCCCGGGCATAGTCCTAGTCGGTTACAGGTTCTAGGGTTTTACCCCTTTGAATTTCCTATCTACTTTAGTCTTGCTCTCTAAGGATCCGAAGGCGTCATGGGCCTGGGCCACCCGAAAGTCTTCATGGGCAGGCGTACATCCGCTGTGGGCCTTCCTTGGGTTGGACTAGGTATGCTGAGGTCACGCACCCGTAGGGTACAACCATGTCAGTAGCCCCCGAGTGATCAGTCGAATCGTAGATTCGGCTGAGGACTCTTCAATCCTTCGGGTGTAACTATGTGTTAATATTATGTGTGTAGGGATTGTTGATGCATGTGCCTGACTCACCTGACAGATCAGGGTCAGTTAACTGTCTTAGGACGAAACAACACGATCTTCCTCAGGTTCCAGTCCCTCAACTCGAAACTGGAACATATGCTGGCGTAATTCGACTCAGGTCGAGGAGGACTTAAAGGAGTGGAATTCCAGCGATTTTAGTTGATGTACCCAACGCGTCCGTCAAGATTTTTCATCGCACCTGTTAGCACGGGTTTTACTAGCAGAGCGCAGTCATGTGCGTTGCCAGGCCATCAGATGGTATCTGTAGGTCTTATCTTTGCGTCGCAGACGCAGCATCCGAAAGTTTATCACCGCGGAGGTGTTTCGGGTGGCCAAGGAGGACTTTGCTCACTTAGCGTTAATTAAGGCAGAGTTGTCGAAAAGTTTTGCGTGCTGATCCGAAGGATCGCACCGAAGAATTCATAGGGTGCGCGATCAGCGCTCCCTATGGGAGTAGCCCCCGAGTGTCTGTTCAAGTCGTAGACTCGAGCAGAGACTTTGATTCAGCCGTTGTTCAGCTTCAGGTCCGTAGGACACAAAAATTTTCGGATGCTTAAATCCATCCTCCCTATGGGAGTAGCCCCCGAGTCCGTAGTGGAGTCACAGACTCGACGTAGGACTCGAAGAAATATTTTGTCTTTATACGTCTTTCAAGTGCGCGGCCAGCGCTCCTGATAGGAGTAGCCCCCGAGTATTTAGTCGAATCGAAGATTCGAGTGAGTACTCTTAGTTGTGGAGCCGAAGAATTGTAGTTGGTGCTAGTATAGCTTTTGATGACATCAGTGCCGACGATCGGTGACCTCAAGCGTCTGTTACGCCAGAGATGACTTGACTGGACGAACGTGGGTCCCACTTGCTGACCTTGAATTGACCGGTCACGCGCGTCGTGGAGATAGTTACGGCGTCTCCTCGATTTCCGCGCGTAGTGGACGGCGTGGTAACGACGGTTCGTTGTGATGCTGACACGTGTATGGTCAGATCTGCCGTTGGCCTTAGGTCTTCTGGATGGATGGCTACCGTGCATCGTCTTCGCCGTTATAATCATTGGGGAAAGCTGTAGTTTGTTTTTCACCGCATCAGTTCTTGTTTTCACTGTCTCCTTGTGCTCTAGCGATTCTTGCTGCACGTTGGGATTTCCTTCCACATTTCCATCTTCCCTTCTTCGCTTTCACCGCCGGCCCCGCCATAGCGCGATGGGGAAGCCAAAGAAATCGTCATCTGCAGTTGGGACCAGCGCCGCCGGAGGAAAGAAAGGCGCCACCGCTACCCGTGTCACCGACGGTGGCTGGCGGCGATCAGAGACGCGGGAGAGTGATCTCCGCAAGCTTCGCGAGCGGGGTTTGATCCCGCAGGATAGGGAGGCCGTCAGACTCCCCGGCAATGAGGTAATCCCCCGTCCCCCATCTGGGTATCGGGTTATGTTTCTTGCCTTCGTTATGCGTGGGTTTTCCTTCCAAGTCCACAACTTCCTCCGTGGGCTGCTCTTTCTCTATGGCATCCAGCTTCATCATCTGTCTCGCAATTCGCTTCTCCACATTGCTTGTTTCATCACTTTTTGCGAGTGCTGGCTCGGCATTGAGCCGCACTTTGGCCTCTTCCGGAAACTTTATTCCGTGAAGAGGCAGTCTGGTTCGGATGGTGTATATCCCATTGGGGGTTGCATCATCTCCCTTAGTCCCAATCTTCTTTTCTTTTCCTTTCCATGTCCAAATCTGTCTAGTACTGGCAGAGGCGATGGTTTTACATCCGCGACTCCGTAGTGCCTGGGCAAGATTTTGGTCTTGTTCCTTTTGACCCCTCCTAGATAATCGAGCCAAAAATATTCTGGAAAAAACAGATTTTGGATGGCGAGACAGAGGAGATAGAGGCCCTTTACCGTCGGGTGGAGGATCTCCAGCTGATTCCGGAGAAGGAAGTGAACGGCGTGGACATCATCCGGACGTTTCTTGAGCGTCGGGTGCAGCCTCTCCAAGCGAGGGCGCACCCGATGTTTCTTTATTCTGGGCGCCGTGATCCGACGAGGGTTTCGGTTGAGAAAATCTCCGAGGGGGATCTTGACAGGACCCTTCGCGCGCTGCTGAAGTTCAAGGCCGGAGAGAAAATCCCGGGGAAGTCGCTGACTCCTCCGTTTTCTTCAACGCTGGCCGTTCCGCAGGTGTAGATTCGTGCGCGCAGCGCTTTTTTGTCGACTGCGTATTTATTTCCTTTGTTTGCTAACAAAGTCCCTTATGGTTTTGCAGAGCTTCAAGGTGTCGGGCATGGTGCCGCCATTGCCCGAAAAGTATCCGAATGCTCCGGATAATGAAGTGGTGGAGTCCATGTCCGAACTGCCGTCGGCGCGATCTCCGGCCGAGGATGCCGACGAGTCGAGCGAGGACCATATGCGCAAACGATCACGGAGCTCCAGCGAGTCTTCGGATGCCTCGACTCCTCCGACTCCCAGGAACCCTCTATGCCTTAATCGTCATAGTGACGGGCATGGAGGTTCTTCCTCTCCCATTCCTGCCATTCCTGTGCGGGCTGTAGCACCGCACCCGCCAGCGAAGCAGAAGAAGGAAGAAAAGAAGGAAGAGAAAAAGGAGGATAAGAAAGAGGAGAAGAGAGCCCGAAGGACTCCTCCTGTCTTCGACCTGAGCTCACTGGGCTCGTAAGTTTCTTGTTATACTACTGTCCTTTTTCCTTCTTGATTTTGCACTTGTGCTGATTGCTTCGTATGCAGGCATTCCTCTCACGACTCCTCTAGGATGGTGCTCGGGAGATGATGGGGGAGTCAAAAGTTGCGTCTCCTCCTCCTCAAATGGTGGCAACGTCAGGGGGTGCCGCTCCGAATCCTCCATTGCAGGAGGTGCAGGTGGTTGCGCCTCAGAATTTCGCCAGCGGGCCTTCGGATTCGCCATCAGAGCATGTAAGTACCTCTTCTTCGTACCACGGGGGGAGCCCCCGGATGTCTGAAAAATTTCGTGTCTTGTTCTTTTTTCGAATCTTCGGGGGGAAGCCCCCGAGTGTCTTCGCGTTCGAGTGTTGCCTTTATTCCTTAATGTTGGGCGCAACCCCCAAGTCCTTTTTCTTACTGGTGTTTCTTGTCCTGCAGCCTTTTGTGGAGGAGGCCAAGCGGCTGGTGCAGGAGCGCCTGGTGCTAGCGGCTAACCTCCGACAGCTTCAAGGTACTTGTTTGTTTTTGGTGCATCTTTTATTTATTCCGGTCCTGCTTTCTGACGTTTGCTTGTTTCGAATGCAGAGGAGCATAATAATTCTCTCCGTGAGGTCGACGCTCTCAAGAAGAGCCTTGGTCAATCGGAGAAGAAGGCCGAGGCCGCCGTTGGTGCGAAGGAACGCCTCGAGCTAGAGCTGACCAAGGCAGCCAAAGCTAAGGAGCGTCTGCAGCAGGAGGCCGCGGACCGTGAGGAGCAGCTGGCCACTGTTGCGGTTGCGCGCGAGAGGGAGGTGGCAGGCAAGCTCATGGCTGCTGCCAAGGCTGTTTCGGGTGAGTGTTGTATTTGTGCTTCTTTCTTCTTGTCTTCTTCTGTGTTGCTTTTCGTCATGTCCTCCCTTTTTTTTGTCTCAGATGCCGCAGGCATCGAGTTTGACCGGAGCGCTCTAGAGCACGGTAGTGCTCTAGATGATGCTACTGCAGCGGTCGAAGATCCCTGCAGCACCGTTGTCAGCTCCCTTGCCAAGGCGAAGGAGGTCCTTGGCCGCTTCTACAGGGAGCTTGTCCCTAAGGGCACGGCCCTTGATGATGTGGATGCCCTGGCGGAATCTTTGTCAGCCGAAGCGCCTGCGGCCTACAAGCGCAAGCAGAAGGGCATCGGCGCGTCTGTCGGGCTGGAGCGGAGCTGGACCTGCCCCAGATTATCTCCCGGATGCCGACAGCCGCAGATGGATCCGAGGTAGCCTTTGCTGCCTACTCTGCTCGCTGCAAGCGATATGGGCCGAAGCTCATTGATTTGCTGTCTGAGTATGCACTGCGGCAGCAGGGCTGGGCCAAAGCTAGGAAGTCCGGCTCCGAGGTGACTCAGGGTGCCGCGTCTTAGGTGTTGTAGACGTAGGATAATTTGTAGTCTGCTTTTGCTGTAAATATTTTGATGAACACAATTCTTGTGCCATGTAGTGGCCTTTTATGTGCTGAATGAATTCGCCTGAGTTGTGCTCTACCAATGTCTGAATGTTTGTGTCCCTTTGATTTTCTGCTGTTCTAGGTTACTTCGGGTGCTGACCCTGTTGACACCTCGCCTGCGGCGCAGCCACGGTCATCGTTGGATGATTCCTCGCAACTCGTTTTTCTTCGGGATCGTGTTCGTAGTCTTGAGAGGGAGTTGCTTGGATTGCGAGGTCACGCCGATGTTTGGAAGTCCAAGGCGGATAGCGGTGCAGCCAGAGAGGAGTACTTGATGGCGGAACTGCTTTGGCTGTCTGAGCAGCTTCAATGTAAGTTGTTCTTTGTTTCGGGCTGTAACTAAATTCTTCGGATGGGCCTGCTGGCCTTGCCTCTTATTTTGTGCAATTGTCGCAGGTGCTAACCTTGCTCTGAGGGAAGAGAAGGAGCATGTCGCTGTTCGGGTCAATTGCTTGACTCAACAGGACATGGAGGCCGGTGGCTTCTTCTGGATGGATCGTGACCGTGCCATGGCTCTGGCGACGGTGCATGATCGTGTGCACCAGGTTTCGCGAGTGCTTTGCCAAGTGCAGACGTCGCTTGCCTCGGTGTTGCACGTCATGTTTCCTTTGGATGCGGTACCGACGAGCCTTGCGGGTCTTCTGTCGAAGTTTCGGAACGTGAGCAATGTCAAGGAGTTGGTGCGGCAACAACTCGTCGCAGGAGTAAAGGCTGCTTTTGTAGGGTTTCGTAGCATGGAAAACAAAAAATTTCTATCGCATACAATCAAACAAGCCAAGATCTATATACTAGATTGTAGCAACGAGTCGATGGAATAACTCACCCTCGAAGATTCCAAAGTGTTTAACGAGAGCGGATTCCCGTGGGTGATGTAGTCGTACTCTTCCCGATCTCAAGATCGCGTAGACGATCCTTCCGGCGCTGCGTTCCGGCAGCGCTCCCGCAGTCGGTCACACGTTCGGTACTCGACGAAGACCTTCCTCTCCCTTGTTCCAGTAGGCAGCGGAGGTTGTAGCACTCTCCTCGCGATTCCGGCAGCACAACGGCGTGGTACCGGAAGTAGAGGGGAGATCTCGCAGGGCTTCGCCTTAAGCCGGAGAGAGTATGGTGGGCTATGAGAAATCCCTCGACGATCTAGGGTTTAGACACGCCGAGGAAGAGGTGCTAGAGCTGGCGGCTAGGGCTTGGAGGTGCCCAAGTCGGCGGCAAGGAGATCCCTAGGCGGCGGCGGCTAGGGTTAGGGTTTTCGGGGCAAGGGACTTGTGTGCTAGGAGGGGCAGCCCTGCCCCTCCCTTTATAGGTGGGAGGTGCGGCCAAGGGGAGGGGAGTCCCTCCCCAACTCGGCTTGGAGGTGGGCCGCCGGTTGGAGGAGGGAACTCTTCCCCAACTCGGTTTCCACCTCTCCTCCTCTTTCCAAAAACTGCCGTTTGACTTTCAAACTAGCCGTTTGACTTTTCAAACTAGGATTTGAATAAACCCTTTATTTTGGACAGCGGTGACACCTAGTACATGATGCAATCATTCCAACTTGTAATGACACATTCATGTACCCCTTCCCCTCCGGAGTGCCGGACATTCCGGAACCTTCTAGAACATTCCCGATGAAAACACCGGAATCATTCCCCAACTCCGAAATGAGACTTTCCTTATATGAATCTTATTCTCCGGACCATTCCGGATCTCCTCGTGATATCCCGGATCCAATCCGAGACTCCGAACAACATTCGGTCTCTTTCTCATCATACCATAACTACTCAAACAACGTCGAATCCTTAAGTGTGTCTCCCTACGGTTCGTGAATTATGCGGACATGATCGAGACACTTCTCCGAACAATAACCAATAAAGGAATCTGGAAATTCATGTGGCTCCCACATATTTCTACGATTACTTTGCGATCGAATGAACCACTTACATACGATACCAATTTCCCTTTGTCTCACGATAGTTTACTTATCCGAGGTTATGATCGTCGGTATCTCTGCATACCTAGTTCAACCTCGTTACCGATAAGTACTATTTTCTCGTTCCCGTGATATGTGATCCCTTGTGAGCCAGTCACATGCTTGCAAGCTAATTGGATGACATTCCACCGAGAGGGCCCAGAGTATATCTATCCGTCATATGGATGGACAAATCCCACTCTTGATCCATGTGTTTCAACCAATACTTTCCGAACACTCAATGCCACCTTTATAGCCACCCAGTTACGGTGTGGTGTTTGATGTCATCAAAGCATCCATCCGGTAAAGGTGATATGCATGATCTCATGGTCGAAGGAATTAGGTTACTATGTATCAGAAAGCATATAGCAATTGAACTATTGAAATGACTTGATCTTTATGCTACGCTTATCTATAGGAGTATGTCCACCATATCATTCTCCTAATGATATGATCTTGTTGTTGATAACATCTCAATGTTCATGATAGGGAAACCACAATCATTTATCAACCAACAAGCTAGTGATGTATAGAGGCTATACCAGGGACTTTCAATTTAAGTTTACAAATCACACAAGTATTAATGTTTCCTTGTTAATAATATTATAGCATGAATGTAAATATTTATCATAAACACAAAGATATAATAATAACTACATTTATTATTGCCTCTAGGGCATATCTCCAACAGTCTCCCACTTGCACTAGAGTCATCTAATCTAGATTACATGGTAATATACCGAACACCCATGGCAGTTTGGTGCTGGTCATGTTTTTCCCTCGGGAGAGGTTTAGTCAACGGATCCGCCACATTCAGATCTGTGTGTACTTTGCAAATCTTTATATCCCCATCTTGGATATGTTCTCGAATAGCGTGAAAACGTAGCTTGATATGCTTCAGCTTCTTGTGTGACCTTGGTTCTTGCGCATTGGCTATGGCGCCCATGTTATCACAGTAGATAGACATTGGGTCTAGCGCACTAGGAACCACACCCAGCTCTGTAATGAACTCTTTCATCCATATCGCTTCTTGTGAAGCCTCCGAAGCAACCATGTATTCCGATTCAGTTGAAGATCTCGCCACAACGCTTTGCTTTGCACTCCTCCAGCTAACTGCTGCACCATTCAAAATAAATACGTATCCAGATTGTGATTTAGAATCATCCGGATCGGTGTTCCAACTAGCATTGGTGTAACCATTAACAACGAGCTGTTCATCACCTCCATAAGAAAGAACCATATCCTTAGTTCTTCTCAAGTACTTAAGGATGTTTTTGACCGTTGTCCAATGATCCACTCCTGGATCACTTTGATATCTGCTAGTTAAACTAACAGCATATGCAATGTCGGGTCTAGTACATAGCATGGCATACATTAGAGATCCTATGGCTGAGGCATAGGGAGTCTTACTCATCCTTTCTCTATCTTCTGCCGATGTCGGACTTTGAGTTTACTCAAGGTCGTATTGGGCAACATGGGCAAGAACCCTTTCTTGCTATCTTCCATTCCAAACCTCTTTAGAACTTTGTCCAAATATGTACTTTGTGACAATGATATTTGGAGTTTTGATCTATCTCTATAAATCTTTATGCCTAATATGTAAGCTGCTTTGCCAAGATCCTTCATTGAAAAACTATTATTCAAATATTCCTTGACACTGTTAAGGAGGTCTACATCATTCCCAATCAACAATATGTCATCCACATATAGTATTAAGAATGCTACAGAGCTCCCACTCACTTTCTTGTAAATGCAAGCTTCTCCATAAGTTTGTATAAAACCAAAACTTTTGATCACCTTATCAAAACGTTGATTCCAACTTTGGGATGCTTGCTTCAATCCATAGATGGACCGTTGAAGTTTGCATACCTTGTTAGCATCTTTAGGATCGACAAAACCTTTGGGTTGCATCATATACAACTCTTCATCAATGTCTCCATTGAGGAATGCTGTTTTGACATCCATCTGCCATATCTCATAATCATAATATGCAGCGATTGCTAACATAATCCTCACAGACTTTAGCTTCGCTACTGGTGAGAAAGTCTCATCGTAGTCAACTCCTTGAATTTGTCTAAACCCTTTTGCGACAAGTCGAGCTTTATAGACAGTAACATTACCATCAGCATCTGTTTTCTTCTTGAAAATCCATTTGTTCTCGACAGCCTTCCGTCCATCCGGTAAGTCCACCAAAGTCCATACTTGGTTTTCGTACATGGATCCAATCTCGGATTTCATGGCTTCTTGCCATTTATTGGAATCTGGGCTCATCATTGCTTCCTCATATGTCTCAGGGGCATCGGTGTTGTCCACCAACATGACACTCATAACGGGATCATACCAATCTGGAGTGGTACGAGTTCTCGTTGACCTGCGAGGCTCTATAGCAACTTCAACCGAAGTTTCATGATCATCATCATTAGCTTCCTCTCTTATTGGTGCAGGCACCACAGGAACTTCTTCCGGTGCTGCGCTACTCGTAATTTCGAGAGAAGGTTCGACAACCTCATCAAGTTCTACTTTCCTTCCAGTCACTTCTTTCGAGAGAAATTCCTTCTCTAGAAAGGATCCATTCTTGGCAACGAAGATTTTGCCTTCGGATCTATGATAGAAGGTATACCCAATAGTTTCCTTCGGGTATCCTATGAAGACGCATTTTTCCGCTTTGGGTTCAAGCTTGTCCGGCTGTAACTTCTTTACATAGGCTTCGCACCCCCAAACTTTAAGGAACGACAATCTAGGTTTCTTCCCAAACCATAATTCATACGGTGTCGTTTCAACGGATTTAGACGGTGCCCTATTCAAAATGAATGCGGCTGTTTCTAATGCATAACCCCAAAATGATAGCGGTAAATCTGTAAGTGACATCATAGAACGAACCATATCTAAGAGAGTTCGATTACGACGTTCGGACACACCATTACGCTGTGGTGTTCCTGGCGGTGTCAACTGCGAAAGTATTCCGCATTTCTTCAAATGCTCGCCAAACTCGTAACTTAGATATTCACCTCCACGATCAGAACGTAGAAATTTAATCTTCTTGTTATGTTGATTCTCTACCTCACTTTGAAATTCCTTAAACTTCTCGAAACTTTCGGACTTATGTTTCATGAAATAGATATACCCATATCTACTCAAGTCATCCGTGAAGGTAAGAACATAACGATAACCACCGCGCGATGCTACACTCATTGGACCACACACATCGGTATGTATGATTTCCAATAAGTCTGTAGCTCGCTCCATCATACCAGAAAATGGAGTCTTAGTCATTTTACCCATCAGACATGCTTCGCATCTTTCAAGTGATTCGAAATCAAGTGATTCAAGAAGTCCATCGGAATGGAGTTTCTTCATACGCTTCACTCCAATGTGACCAAGACGACAGTGCCACATATAGGTCGAGTTATTGCTCGATTTCAAACGTTTAGCCTCAATGTTATTAATATGTGTATTTCCGCTATCGAGATTCAACAAGAATAGACCATCTATCAAAGGTGCATGTGCATAAAACATATTACTCATATAAATCGAACAACCATTATTCTCGGACTTAAACAAGTAACCGTCTCGCAATAAACAAGATCCCGATATAATGTTCATGCTTAGGCACCAAATAACAATTATTTAAGTATAAAACTAATCCCGATGGTAGATGAAGGGGTAGCGTGCCGACCGCGATCACATCAACCTTTGATCTGTTTCCCACGCGCATCGTCACCTTGTTCTTTGCTAGCTTCCGTTTATTCTGCAGCACCTGTTTCGAGTTACAAATATGAGCAACCGAACCAGTATCAAATACCCAGGCACTACTACGAGTACTAGTGAGATACACATCAATAACATGTATATCAGATATACCTTTCTTCTTGATGTTGCCGTTCTTCAAATCCGCCAAGTACTTTGGGCAATTCCGCTTCCAGTGACCTTCTCCCTTGCAGTAAAAGCACTCAGTATCAGGTTTAGGTCCAGCCTTGGTCTTCTTCGTCGGCGTGGTAACTTTCTTACCACCCTTCTTGAAGTGTCCCTTCTGCTTAGACTTGCCTTTCTTGAATTTGGTGGTCTTATTAACCAACAACACTTGGTGCTCTTTCTTGATCTCCACTTCTGCAGATTTCAACATGGCAAAGAGTTCTGGCAACGTCTTGTTCATGTTTTGCATGTTGTAGTTCATCACAAAGTTCTTGTAACTTGGTGGTAGTGATTGGAGGACACGGTAAATCCCCAAAGCATTAGGAATCACTATACCCAAGCTTTGAAGTTTGTTTGCGTGCCCAGACATCTTAAGCACATGCTCACTGACGGAGCTGCCCTCTTCCATCTTGCAGTTAAAGAACTTTTCAGAAGCCTCATAGCTTTCAATTGCCGCGTGAGTCTCAAAGATCAATTTGAGATCCTCGACAATATCATATGGGTCTGAATTCTCAAACCTTTTCTGAAGCTCTGATTCTAAACCATACAAGATAGCACACTGAACTGTGGAGTACTGAGTCTTCCGAGTGAGGTAAACATTCTTTACTTCATCGGCAGCATCAGCTGCAGGTGGGTCACCCAGCGGTGCATCCAGCACATAGGTCATATTACCAGCTGTGAGGACAATCCTCAAATTGCGGAACCAATCCGCGAAGTTGCTTCCATTGTTTTTCAACTTTTCTTTCTCTAGGAACGCATTAAAATTGATGGTAGGGGCTGCCATTGATCTACAACATATTTGCAATAGTTTAGACTAAGTTTATGACAAATTGAGTTCAAATTAATAATAAAATTAATCTAGGTGAACTCCCACTCAAAACAATATCCCTCACATTGTTTTAGTGATCACACGAACCAAATCCACCACATCAACACCGATCATCACGAGAGTTGATATAGTTTCAATGGCGAACAATCGACATGTTCATCATATCTACTATATGATTCATGCTTTACCTTTCGGTGATCCGTGTTCCGAGACCATATATGTACATGCTAGGCTCGTCAAGATCAAACCTTAGTTTCCGCATGAGCAAATCTGGCTTGCTCACGTTGTATACACTTGCGGAATCTAACACACCCGATCATCACGTGGTGCTTCGAAACAACAAGCTTTAACAACGGTGCTAACTAAGGGTGAACACTTTATGACTTGAAATTCATGTGCATGAGGGATCATCTTATAATGCTACCGTCGTCTACTAAGCAATACAAGATGCATAAAGGATTAACATCACTTGCAATTCATAATATGTGATATGATATGGCCTTTCTTCTTTGTGCTTCCGATCTCCATCTTCTAGCACGAACATGATCTCCATCATCACCGGCATTGCATCAAGGTCAATGACGCTTCTCCATGGTTGTCGTCCACTGGCTTCAACTATTACAACTACTTTGAATAGACACGCGGGTCTTAACATAAATTAAAGACAACCATATGGCTCCTGCCGGTTGCCAACTTACAATAAGGAACATTGCATACATCAAATATAATCACAATCATGGCCATATCACATCACAGCACACCCCTGCAAAACAAAGTTAGACGCCTCTACTTTCTTTGCATGTTTTACGTGGTTTGGGGCTTTCAATAAGTGTCGTTCTAACTTACGAACAGGAACCACAACATTTATACTAGTATTGTTAATCACCCGTTGTAAATTGGATCTTAACTATGCTAGGAGAAACAGGCACCCGCAAAGCCACTTATGCAATACAAGTTGCATGTCAAGCGTGGAGCAAGTCTCATGAACGATGTCATGTAAGGTTAGCCCGGGCCGCTTCATCCCAACATACCGCAATATGCAAAGTACACAAGAAGCAATCGACAATAAAAGCATCAACGCCCACAATGACCATTGTGTTCTACTCGTGCAACATATCTACATATAGACACGACTCTGATACCACTGTAGGGTTTCGTAGCATGGAAAACAAAAAATTTCTATCGCATACAAACAAACAAGCCAAGATCTATCTACTAGATTGTAGCAACGAGTCGATGGAATAACTCACCCTCGAAGATTCCAAAGTGTTTAACGAGAGCGGATTCTCGTGGGTGATGTAGTCGTACTCTTCCCGATCTCAAGATCTCGTAGACGATCCTTCCGGCGCTGCGTTCCGGCAGCGCTCCCGCAGTCGGTCACACGTTCGGTACTCGACGAAGACCTTCCTATCCCTTGTTCCAGCAGGCAGCGGAGGTTGTAGCACTCTCCTCGCGATTCCGGCAGCACAACGGCGTGGTACCGGAAGTAGAGGGGAGATCTCGCAGGGCTTCGCCTTAAGCCGGAGCGAGTATGGTGGGCTATGAGAAATCCCTCGACGATCTAGGGTTTAGACACGACGAGGAAGAGGTGCTAGAGCCGGCGGCTAGGGCTTGGAGGTGCCCAAGTCGGCGGCAAGGAGATCCCTAGGCGGCGGCTTGGAGGGCGGCGGCGGCTAGGGTTAGGGTTTTCGGGGCAAGGGACTTGTGTGCTAGGAGGGGCAGCCCTGCCCCTCCCTTTATAGGTGGGAGGTGCGGCCAAGGGGAGGGGAGTCCCTCCCCAACTCGGCTTGGAGGTGGGCCGCCGGTTGGAGGAGGGAACTCCTCCCCAACTCGGTTTCCACCTCTCCTCCTCTTTCCAAAAACTTCCGTTTGACTTTCAAACTAGCCGTTTGACTTATCCGAGGTTATGATCGTCGGTATCTCTGCATACCTAGTTCAACCTCGTTACCGATAAGTACTCTTTTCTCGTTCCCGTGATATGTGATCCCTTGTGAGCCAGTCACATGCTTGCAAGCTAATTGGATGACATTCCACCGAGAGGGCCCAGAGTATATCTATCCGTCATATGGATGGACAAATCCCACTCTTGATCCATGTGTTTCAACCAATACTTTCCGAACACTCAATTCCACCTTTATAGCCACCCAGTTACGGTGTGGTGTTTGATGTCATCAAAGCATCCATCCGGTAAAGGTGATATGCATGATCTCATGGTCGAAGGAATTAGGTTACTATGTATCAGAAAGCATATAGCAATTGAACTATTGAAATGACTTGATCTTTATGCTACGCTTATCTATAGGAGTATGTCCACCATATCATTCTCCTAACGATATGATCTTGTTGTTGATAACATCTCAATGTTCATGATAGGGAAACCACAATCATTTATCAACCAACAAGCTAGTGATGTATAGAGGCTATACCAGGGACTTTCAATTTAAGTTTACAAATCACACAAGTATTAATGTTTCCTTGTTAATACTATTATAGCATGAATGTAAATATTTATCATAAACATAAAGATATAATAATAACTACATTTATTATTGCCTCTAGGGCATATCTCCAACAGCTTTATCTCTTGTGAGGCTGCACCGGCCTGATGTAGATTTGGCTGCTGTGGCAGCTGGGACACCTCCTCGGCCGGATGGTGATGAGTGGGACATGCGTCCACATTACGCAGCTATAAGGCAGTATGCCGAACAGGTCGTAGATTTGTTTGAGCAGCGTGCTCAAGTTATTCTTCAGAATAGGTAGTGCCTGTAAAATAGATAGATGTAAAATTTGTATATTTTGACTGGACGTGTTGTGCCCTTTTGTAACACCCTCAGAATCGGCCCTATGCAAGTTTTAGCGATTCCCGCCAAACCCGCATAGAAACGATTCAAAGGTGCCCACCAGGCACTTGCGTGCGGGTGGAAAACGAAGTAACATCATTACACAACAGTCCTCGATGGGACCCACAGAACAGATATATATACAACAGCGACTCAATGAGTCAAGAATACAGATATAATATACAAAGATCCAAATCACCTTTAAAACGACATAGCGTCCGACTACGGACAAGATGCAAATTGAGCTAAGAGCCCTGAAGAATAACCAATGGCGTCCATAACCCTGCCCAGGCCAAGCCGGAAGGGTAACCCTGGTAACGACGTCGATCGCAAAACCTGCTTAGACAAAAGGGGTGCCGACAAAGGGCAAAGGAAAAAGAGAGAGCGGTCAGTACTGAGGCCAGTACACGGCGAGACTAGAATTCGGCGGTCCTCGCCTACATAGGTATGGTGGACTGAGCGGCAGCGCAGCAAGCACTAAACACCCTATAGAGACTCGATATAACTATCGGCTACCAGAGAGGGATAAGAAAGACCTATCCGGAACCAACCTGAGGCTACCACTAAACATACCCATCCTGGTATTTCCCCCTCGAGACCAAACGAGGAAGTCAACCGAGGAACTCACACCGTTGGCAGTTTTATTCATTCAGTTATCATTGCAGCAATTACTAGTCAGGTATAGATGGTCATCCTGATATAATAAGCAGTGGGCACTTTTAGTTAACCATTCCGTTGTAGTTGCAACACTTACTAGTCAGATACAATTAGCATGAGATATCCCAAACCCAGCAGTTGTTGGTACCTTTATTTAGCCATTCCGTGTAGTGAAGCTGATTACTAGTCATATCGGATACAAGTCAAATTATAACAGTAAACTTTAGTTGTAGTTGTCTATGATCGAGACCTGTGCTCCAAGTCGTCCATAACCGCGAACACGGCTTCTCAAAAAGATTTAACCCTGCAGGGGTGCACCAAAGTATCCACACGCACTTCGACCCTTTTTGCCAGATCAATTAACACACACCCATCGGTATGTCGGCGGGGCCTAAGTCATGACGTTTCCCAGACCCAAAGCAAGCACGGGGGGCCACCCCACTAAGTACACCCGCAACAAAGTCGGCCGGTCTCCGAGACGGACTTAGGGTTTGGGTGGACGGCTGTAAACGACTGGGAACCCGAAAACTCGGGCTTGTCGATACCGCGAAATCGTGTGCCGATCCTAAACAGTACAGGTGCTCCTCGCATAATCGTAAATAAAGCAGTAAAGCATGGCATAAGTACGGGATAGTAATAAAGCCCCAAACTAATTGTGGCCCCCAGTACAGTACTTGGAATCAGGTACTAAATCGATGGGGGTGCCCATACATCCCACATGTGGTTAGCGCGCTCGATCTCGGAACAGGTGTCAAGAACTCGGGGTCCTACGGGACACAAGTGGACGATTAACAACCAAATAACATCTATTGCCCACCTGTGCCTCTACATTTACCTACTTCAATTTTAGTTATTAAACAATAATTGAATTAAACGATAATTAAAGCCATGATCATCTCCAACATTAAACATGCGGCAATACTCCAACAACTGTGGTACCGGACGACACGCAACAGCACTTGAGCAAGCGTCTACGACGCGCAAGTCCAACTATCTACCAAACAATAGGTAATAGGATGTGTCCAAGGCAATATAAGGCTGCAAGGGATATCACGGGTACGAAAACTAGAGCATCGCAACACAGATAGCAATAGATCAACAAGAGGGAATAAATACTATAAAAGTAAGATAGGTAGAAAAGGGGAGGTGCTCGCTTGAAAACATTGCCGAAGGTTCCTCCGAAGATCGGGTCGACACTCGCATCAACTCATCGGCCTTATCCGCGAAGAACCAAAACACTAGAATAAACACCGGATGCACTATTTAATACTACGGCAAAAGATCTGGCATGATGCATGTATGATGTATGACATGGCAAAGGTGCGATGCGATTAGGCAATATTAAGCGGAACCGGGGTCCCGATAATTATTTACTAGGTTCATGTTGTTTAGATACCCCACAATTTTAATTGTTGTCTTAACAAGGAAAACGATAGCACCGGTTCGCTACACAAATTTAAATGGAGACAAACTAAGACTAGAGATGTCCGCATATGGTCTCCATGTTTAATTTAGGTGGATCGGCATAAGGCCCCCAAACCACATGACAAAATATGCATGCATGAACAATTTAATATGCAACAAGATATATCATTTATAAAAATAGGGACTTAGGGTCACACATTAGGGTTCGGCGAGCTTGGGGTTCCGAGGTTCGGTCTCAGGGTTCAGGGTTCGACGGGATCGGTCTCGGACATCAGAAGTCGAACTTGCCGCGTCCGCAAAGGAGGACTTGGTTGGCGTCGGGGGTACATCGGATTCGTCCTGATCGCTGTTGTTCTTGTCGTCGTGAAGACCTTGACGGGTCCGCGCCTTCAAGTCGGTCTTGGCATTCGGGGTGAATAACTTGGCATCCTCGAGGAAGTACTTGTCGTATCCATGAAGAAGATCATGTCGGTCCACGGGGTTCGGTCTTCGGGGTCCGACGGGTGTCTTGGCGTCCCATGGAGAAGAGCTTGGCGTTAGGCGGTAGATCTTGTCGGTTCCACCCCGAAGGCCTTGTTGTTCCGCGGCGTAGATCTTGGGGGTTTCGGGGTTCCACGGGTTCGGGCTCGACAATCGGACTCCGGGAACGGGTCTTGGGGTTCCATGTTGAAGATGCTCGATGTCGACCATCGATGACGGGCTTGAGTCGGCATCCGTGGTTGCCGGGGTCGATCTTGTTTGTTCACAGGACTTCGGGTCCAATTACGGCATCATCTCCATCTGAGAATGCCTGGCGCTACAGCCTCAAAGGGGCACAACCGGAGCGTCCTCGAACACCTTCTGTTCGTGCTGCAACCGAAGGGACGGCTTGGGTGCCACGTCGGGGACGAGCGTGCTTTGCGTGGCCGGCGACAGCAGGGAGGAGGCGGTTGAGGTGAATCGGAGGACGACGATGAGGGGGGGTCGCAAGGCAGGCGAGGTAGACGGTGGAGGGGAGCTATGCGGCGGTCGAGTACCCGACGGGGAGGTCGGCGCAGGGGCAGAGCCTCGCGGGGCCAGGCGGCTCTGCTCGACGGGGCGACGCGGCTCAGGGAGATGGGGTGGCCGAGGAGGAAGGCCGGCGGCAGCGACGGTTGCCTGTTGGGGCGGGAGGAGAGGCGTTGGCCATGGCTCCGCGGGGCGCGCGAGCTTGCAGGCAGCACCGCGCGGCGACGAACCTGGTGGGGAGGCGCTGCGGGGTCGGGGCCCTAGGGACGGGCGAGCGGCCGATGGCGGGGCAAGACGGGGAGGAGGTCCTGGCCGGCGACACGAGCAGGCGAGATCGATGGCAGGTCGACGGCGAGCTTGGGGCCGGGGCGGCGCGGGCTCGATCGCGGGGTCATCGACGGTGGGGCAGAGGTCGACAGGCGCGGGCAACGGCGAGAGCAGGGGCCGGCGGAGGACGCAGAGGAGGCGGAGAGGTCGCGGTCGGTGGCGTCTGCGGGCTGGAGGCGGAGCGAGCGAGGCCGCGCCGGAGGAGACCGGAGGCGGCCGGAGCTTGGGAAGAGGAGGCGAGCAGCGGGGCGGGGGTCGCGTGAGGGAGAGAGAGATGGGCAGCGCGTAGGGAGTGGTGAGTCACGGGGTGAGGAGCGGGGCGAGTGTGGTAGGTGGGGCCGCGGCTAGCGGGTGCGTGCGGTGTGTGGCGTTGCGTGTGTGGGGTTGGGGTGGGCCCAGGGAGAGAGGCAGGGCCGGCTGCATGGAGGGTGTGTGGGGTTGTTTGTGTGTGCTGCGGGGTGGGGCCGGCTAGCAGAGGGATGGGGAGTGGGTGAGTTAGAGGTGGGGTTAGGTGAGGTGGCAACGGGTGATTGGGTGGGGGAGAGATGAGAGATGAGGTGGCGAGAGGGGATTGGTCAGGGTGATGTGGAAGGGGCTGGGTAGGATTAGAGTGGGTGGAAAAAGGGTTGGGTAGTTTTAGGGTTAGATATTTTGACTAGGGTTTTTCTTTTATTTTAAAATAAATTTTGTAATTAGTTTTAGATGAACAAAAGATCCGGCTGGACCGACGGTTTGGTTTGAACAAAGGGGGGGTGGATATTAATATAGAAAACAAAGTAGGTCTTTTAGCAAAATAGTTTTAATCAATTAGATGCATGCTGATGTCATGATGATGCAATGCACAAAAGTCAACGCGATTTTCTAGTAGTGGTTTTAGCGGGATGCCACACCTTTGTTGTAAAGGTTTGTTTGCTGTAAGCACGCAGTGCTTTGTTTTTTGAGTACGTGTCCTTTTCGTTTGCCTGACGTTGTCAGCTACTCGGGTGTACACGTGTAATACTCAATCGATGTAATCGTGAGGTTTGGGGAGCCCCCGAGTGCGTATGTAGCATAAAGTAAAAATATCAAACTGAAGTTTGGGGCGAGACACTTAGCTGTATTTATATCGTAATGGAGGAAGTACATTGTTCGGCTGAATAGCCTGAGCTGAAAGCCTTATTGAAAGTAAAGGGGGTAGGTAGCTATGGATAGAATCGTCGCAAGTGCGAGATGTTTCATGGGTTAGAGTATGCGACTCCAGACTCCACGTGCTTGAGGCGATAGGCGCCACCTGGGATAACTTCGGTGATGACGTAGGGTCCTTCCCATGGTGACTTGAATTTTGTCGGTCGCTCTTGCTTGAGTCGCAAGACGAGGTCTCCTTCGACGAAGGACCTGGGGCGAAGCCGGCGGCTGTTGTAGTTGCGGAGACTCTGCTGGTACACCGCTGATCGAGCTGCTGCTATGTCTCTTGCTTCGTCGAGTGTGTCGACGGCATCTTCGAGTGCAGCCGTGGATTCGGCTTCGCTGTAAGCGACGACCCGGGGGGCCTGGTGGCGTACTTCGGCTGGTAGCACGGCCTCAGCTCCGTGCACCATGAAGAACGGTGTGTAGCTTGTGGAGCTGTTTGGCATGGTCCGTAAGCTCCATAGGACGGATGGTAGCTCTTTCGTCCAGGCTCCTGCTTTACGTTCGAGTGGACTCATGAGGCGATTCTTGATGCCAGCGCCGATTAGGCCGTTGGCCTTTTCCACTTGCCCGTTCGTTTGCGGGTGTGCCACTGAGGCGTATGTGATGTTGATCCCAAGGCCTTCGCAGAAGTCCTGGAATTCCTTGGAGGTAAAGTTCGATCCATTGTCGGTGATGATGCTATGCGGTACGCCGAACCTGTAGACAATGGACTGGAAGAACTTGACGGTAGTTTTGCCCTTTTGGTTGGTGACGGGCATGGCCTCGATCCACTTGGTGAATTTGTCGACTGTGACTAGGAGGTAAACGTGTCCCCCTTTCGAGGACTTTGGCAGTTTGTCGATCATGTCGAGGCCCCATTGAGCAAAAGGCCAAGCTATAGGTATGGGTCTGAGCTCTGACCCGGGTGCGTGCGGTTTGTCGTCGAACCGTTGGCATTCGTTGCATTTTCGGACGATGTCCTTTGCGTCGCTCATGGCCGTTGGCCAGTAGAATCCGGCTCGTAGAGCTTTGGCGACTAGGGAGCGTCTGCCTGCATGATGCCCTCGTGGATGTCTTGGAGGATGGCTTTCCCGTCACCGATGGTGACGCACCTTTGTAGTACACCCGTAATACTGCGCTTGTACAGCTCGCCATTGATGGTGGTGAAGGCTTTTGACCGACGAGATATGCATCGGGCATCTGTCGGGCTGTCAGGCAGTTCTCCGTTTAACAAGAACTGAAGGTATGGTCGCGTCCAAGTTTCTTCTACTGCCATGACCTGCATTAGGTTTACCATGGCGACCTCTGTGTCCAGTTTCTCGGGTCCTTCATGTCCTTCGGGCAGCATAGCCCCCGAGTGTTCTGCTTCTTCGGGTGATCCCTTGGGGAATTTCCGCTTGATGGATGGCACGCAGATTTGTTCGAGGAACACACCTGGTGGCACCTTTGCGCAGGTGGAGCCGATGTTGGCTAGTCTATCGGCCTCCTCGTTGCTTTCTCTTCCGACGTGCCGAAGCTCGCAGCCGTCGAATTCTCCTTCGAGTGCGTTGTAGAGCGCGCGGCATGCGATCATGTTTTCGGCGTGTGCGTCGCACTCATTCATCGTCTGCTGAACAACGAGGTTGGAGTCACCGTAGATGACCAGGCGTGTTGCGCGGCATATCTTTGCCATCCTCATGCCGTGGATGAGGGCTTCGTATTCGGCCTCGTTGTTGGAGGCGCGGAATTTCATCTGAAGGACGTACTTCATCTTGTCGCCTTGCGGGGAGGTCAGTATGACCCCTGCTCCTGCTCCAGCTTCTCGCTTGGAGTCGTCGAAGTGCATCGTCCATGACTGCGACATATCTGGGGTGTCTGGCAGCTGCAGCTCCATCCAATGTACCAGGAAGTCCGGAAGGACTTGAGATTTGATTGCAAGTCGCTTCTCGTAGACGATGTCCAAGGGTGACAGCTCGATGCCCCACAGGGCCACGCGTCCTGTGGCCTCTGGATTATTCAGGATGCTGTTCAGGGGTGCCTCGTTGACGACCATCACCTAGTGCTCCTGGAAGTAATGGCTCAGCCGTCGAGCCGTCATGAACATGCCGTAGGCGAGCTTCTGGTAGTGAGGGTACCTCTGCTTTGTTGGTGTCAGTACCTCGCTGAGGTAGTAGATTGGGCGCTGGACCCCGTGGGTATTACCTTCTTCGGGTCGTTCGACCACTAGTAGGTGCTGACCACCTGGTGTGTGGTTGCTATGTACAGCAGCAGAGGCTCGCGCTCCTTTGGCGTGACCAAGACGGGCGAGGTGGAGAGGAGCCGCTTGAGGCTTTCAAATGCATCGTTGGCTTCTGGCGTCCATTCGAACTTGTCTGCCTTGCGTAGCAGCTGGTAGAATGGCAGGGCCTTCTCGCCCATGCGGCTGATGAATCTGCTTAGCGTCGCTATTCGTCTTGCGAGCTGTTGGACGCCTTTGAGGTTTTTCGGCTTCTCCATCGCCATGATGGCTCTGATTTTCTTCCGGTTCGCCTCGATCCCTCGCTGAGAGATGAAGTATCCAAGCAACTGACCCGATGGGATGCCGAAGGCGCACTTTTCGGGGTTTAGCTTAATCCTGTAGCGGTCAAGGTTGTCGAACGTCTCACGGAGATCGTCGATAAGTGTCCTTGCCTCTCTGGTTTTTATGACTATGTCGTCAACGTAGACTTGGACGTTGTGACCGATCTGGTCTTTGAGGCAGGCCTGCATGCATCGCTGGTACGTGGCACCTGCGTTCTTTAGCCCGAAAGGCATTGTGTTGTAGCAGAATACTCCGAACGGTGTGATAAACCCCGTTTTCTCCAGATCTTCGACCTTGAGTCGAATCTGGTTATAGCCTGAGTAGGCATCAAGGAAGGAGATTTTCTCACATCCTGCAGTCGAATCGTGTTGGAGATATGCCCTAGAGGCAATAATAAATGTAGTTATTATTATATCTTTGTGTTTATGATAAATGTTTACATTCATGCTATAATAGTATTAACAAGGAAACATTAATACTTGTGTGATTTGTAAACTTAATTTGAAGTCCCTAGTAAAGCCTCTATACATCACTAGCTTGTTGATTAATGAATGATTGTGGTTTCCCTGTCATGAACATTGAGATGTTATTAACAACAAGATCATATCGTTAGGAGAATGATATGGTGTACATACTCCTATAGATAAGCGTAGCATAAAGATCAAGTCATTTTAATAGTTCAGTTGCTATATGCTTTCTGATACATAGTAACCTAATTCCTTCGACCATGAGATCATGCATATCACCTTTACCGGATGGATGCTTTGATGACATCAAACACCACACCGTAACTGGGTGGCTATAAAGGTGGCATTGAGTGTTCGGAAAGTATTGGTTGAGACACATGGATCAAGAGTGGGATTTGTCCATCCATATGACGGGTAGATATACTCCGGGCCCTCTCGGTGAAATGTCATCCAATTAGCTTGCAAGCATGTGACTGGCTCACAAGGGATCACATATCACGGGAACGAGAAAAGAGTACTTATCGGTAACGAGGTTGAACTAGGTATGCAGAGATACCGACGATCATAACCTCGGATAAGTAAACTATCGTGAGACAAAGGGAAATTGGAATCGTATGTAAGTGGTTCATTCGATCGCAAAGTAATCGTAGAAATATGTGGGAGCCATATGAATTTCCAGATTCCTCTATTGGTTATTGTTCGGAGAAGTGTCTCGATCATGTCCGCATAATTCACGAACCGTAGGGAGACACACTTAAGGATTCGACGTTGTTTGAGTAGTTATGGAATGATGAGAAAGAGACCGAATGTTGTTCGGAGTCTTGAATGGGATTCGGGATATCACGAGGAGATCCGGAATGGTCCGGAGAATAAGATTCATATAAGGAAAGTCCCGTTTCGGAGTTGGGGAATGGTTCCGGTGTTTTCATCGGGAATGTTCTAGAAGGTTCCGGAATGTCCGGCACTCCGGAGGGGAAGGGTACATGAATGTGTTATATCAAGTTGGTATGATTGCATTATGTACTAGGTGTCATCGCTGAACAAAATAGAGGGATTAATCAAATCCTAGTTTGAAAAGTCAAACGCCAAGTTTGAAAGTCAAACGGCTATTTTTGGGAAGTGGAGAGGGAGGTGGAAACCGACTTGGGGGAGGAGTTCCTCCTCCCACCGCCGGCGCACCACCAAGCTGAGTTGGGGAGGGACTCCCCTCCCCTTGGCCGGCCCCTCCACCTATAAAAGGAGGGGCAGGGCTCCCCTCCTAGACACAAGTTCCTACACCTCTAAACCCTAGCCCCAAGCCGCCGCCTCCATAGCCGCCGCCGGCCCTAGGGCAAACCGCCGCCGCCGCCTAGCTAAACCCTAGCCACCGGCTTGCCCCCTCCTCGGCGTGTCTAAAACCTAGATCGTCGAGGGACTCTCTCATACTCCACCATACTCGCTCCGGCTTAAGGCGAAGCCCTGCGAGATCTCCCCTCTACTTCTGGTACCACGCCGTTGTGCTGCCGGAATCACGAGGAGAGTGCTACAACCTCCGCTGCCTACTGGAACAAGGGAGAGGAAGGTCTTCGTCGAGTACCGAACGTGTGACCGACTGCGGGAGCGCTGCCGGAACGCAGCGCCGGAAGGATCGTCTACGCGATCTTGAGATCGGGAAGAGTACGACTACATCACCCACGAGAATCCGCTCTCGTTAAACACTTTGCAATCTTCGAGGGTGAGTTATTCCATCGACTCATTGCTATAATCTAGTAGATAGATCTTGGCTTGTTTGTTTGTATGCGGTAGAAATTTTTTGTTTTCCATGCTACGAAACCCTACAGTGGTATCAGAGCCGTGTCTATATGTAGATCTGTTGCACGAGTAGAACACAATGGTCATTGTGGGCGTTGATGCTTTTATTGTCGATTGCTTTTTGTGTACTTTGCATCTTGCGGGATGTTGGGATGAAGCGGCCCGGGCTAACCTTACATGACATAGTTCATGAGACTTGCTCCACGCTTGACATGCAACTTGTATTGCATAAGTGGCTTTGTGGGTGCCTGTTTCTCCTAGCATAGTTAAGATCCAATTTACAACGGGCGATTAACAATACTAGTATCAATGTTGTGGTTCATGTTCGTAAGTTAGAACGACACTTATTGAAATCCCCAAACCACGTAAAACATGCAAAGAAAGTAGAGGCGTCTAAATTTGTTTTGCAGGGGTGTGCAGTGATGTGATATGGCCATGATTGTGATTATATTTGATGTATGCAATGTTCCTTATTGTAAGTTGGCAACCGGCAGGAGCCATATGGTTGTCTTTAATTTATGTTAAGACCCGCGTGTCTATTCAAAGTAGTTGTAATAGTTGAAGCCGGTGGACGACAACCATGGAGAAGCATCATTGACCTTGATGCAATGCCGGTGATGATGATCATGTTCGTGCTAGAAGATGGAGATCGGAAGCACAAAGAAGAAAGGCCATATCATATCACATATTATGAATTGCAAGTGATGTTAATCCTTTATGCATCTTGTATTGCTTAGTAGACGACGGTAGCATTATAAGATGATCCCTCATGCACATGAATTTCAAGTCATAAAGTGTTCACCCTTAGTTAGCACCGTTGTTAAAGCTTGTTGTTTCGAAGCACCACGTGATGATCGGGTGTGTTAGATTCCGCAAGTGTATACAACGTGAGCAAGCCAGATTTGCTCATGCGGAAACTAAGGTTTGATCTTGACGAGCCTAGCATGTACAGACATGGTCTCGGAACACGGATCACCGAAAGGTAAAGCATGAATCATATAGTAGATATGATGAACATGTCGATTGTTCGCCATTGAAACTATATCAACTCTCGTGATGATCGGTGTTGATGTGGTGGATTTGGTTCGTGTGATCACTAAAACAATGTGAGGGATATTGTTTTGAGTGGGAGTTCACCTAGATTAATTTTATTATTAATTTGAACTCAATTTGTCATAAACTTAGTCTAAACTATTGCAAATATGTTGTAGATCAATGGCAGCCCCTACCATCAATTTTAATGCGTTCCTAGAGAAAGAAAAGTTGAAAAACAATGGAAGCAACTTCGCGGAATGGTTCTGCAATTTGAGGATTGTCCTCACAGCTGGTAATTTTACCTATGTGCTGGATGCACCGCTGGGTGACCCACCTGCAGCTGATGCTGCCGATGAAGTAAAGAATGTTTACCTCACTCGGAAGACTCGGTACTCCACAGTTCAGTGTGCTATCTTGTATGGTTTAGAATCAGAGCTTCATAAAAGGTTTGAGAATTCAGACCCATATGATATTGTCGAGGATCTCAAATTGATCTTTGAGACTCATGCGGCAATTGAAAGCTATGAGGCTTCTGAAAAGTTCTTTAACTTCAAGATGGAAGAGGGCAGCTCCGTCAGTGAGCATGTGCTTAAGATGTCTGGGCACGCAAACAAACTTCAAAGCTTGGGTATAGTGATTCCTAATGCTTTGGGGATTTACCGCGTCCTCCAATCACTACCACCAAGTTACAAGAACTTTGTGATGAACTACAACATGCAAAACATGAACAAGACGTTGCCAGAACTATTTGCCATGTTGAAATCTGCAGAAGTGGAGATCAAGAAAGAGCACCAAGTGTTGTTGGTCAATAAGACCACCAAATTCAAGAAAGGCAAGTCTAAGCAGAAGGGACACTTCAAGAAGGGTGGTAAGAAAGTTACCACGCCAACGAAGAAGACCAAGGCTGGACCTAAGCCTGATACTGAGTGCTTTTACTGCAAGGAAGAAGGTCACTGGAAGCGGAATTGCCCAAAGTACTTGGCGGATTTGAAGAACGGCAACATCAAGAAGAAAGGTATATCTGATATACATGTTATTGATGTGTATCTCACTAGTACTCATAGTAGTGCCTGGGTATTTGATACTGGTTCGGTTGCTCATATGTGTAACTCGAAACAGGTGCTGCAGAATAAACGGAAGCTAGCAAAGAACGAGGTGACGATGCGCGTGGGAAACAGATCAAAGGTTGATGTGATCGCGGTCGGCACGCTACCCCTTCATCTACCATCGGGATTAGTTTTATACTTAAATAATTGTTATTTGGTGCCTGCGTTAAGCATGAACATTATATCGGGATCTTGTTTATTGCGAGACGGTTACTTGTTTAAGTCCGAGAATAATGGTTGTTCGATTTATATGAGTAATATGTTTTATGCACATGCACCTTTGATAGATGGTCTATTCTTGTTGAATCTCGATAGTGGAAATACACATATTAATAACATTGAGGCTAAACGTTTGAAATCGAGCGATAACTCGACCTATATGTGGCACTGTCGTCTTGGTCACATTGGAGTGAAGCGTATGAAGAAACTCCATTCCGATGGACTTCTTGAATCACTTGATTTCGAATCACTTGATAGATGCGAAGCATGTCTGATGGGTAAAATGACTAAGACTCCATTTTCTGGTATGATGGAGCGAGCTACGGACTTATTGGAAATCATACATACCGATGTGTGTGGTCCAATGAGTGTAGCATCGCGCGGTGGTTATCGTTATGTTCTTACCTTCACGGATGATTTGAGTAGATATGGGTATATCTATTTCATGAAACATAAGTCCGAAACTTTCGAGAAGTTTAAGGAATTTCAAAGTGAGGTAGAGAATCAACGTAACAAGAAGATTAAATTTCTACGTTCTGATCGTGGAGGTGAATATCTAAGTTACGAGTTTGGCGAGCATTTGAAGAAATGCGGAATACTTTCACAATTGACACCGCCAGGAACACCATAGCGTAATGGTGTGTCCGAACGTCGTAATCGAACTCTCTTAGATATGGTTCGTTCTATGATGTCACTTACAGATTTACCGCTATCATTTTGGGGTTATGCATTAGAAACAGCCGCATTCACTTTAAATAGGGCACCATCTAAATCCGTTGAAACGACACCGTATGAATTATGGTTTGGGAAGAAACCTAGATTGTCGTTCCTTAAAGTTTGGGGTTGCGAAGCCTATGTAAAGAAGTTACAGCCGGACAAGCTTGAACCCAAAGCGGAAAATTGCGGCTTCATAGGATACCCGAAGGAAACTATTGGGTATAACTTCTATCATAGATCCGAAGGCAAAATCTTCGTTGCCAAGAATGGATCCTTTCTAGAGAAGGAATTTCTCTCGAAAGAAGTGACTGGAAGGAAAGTAGAACTCGACGAGGTTGTCGAACCTTCTCTCGAAATTGCGAGTAGCGCAGCACCGGAAGAAGTTCCTGTGGTGCCTGCACCAATTAGAGAGGAAGCTAATGATGATGATCATGAAACTTCGATTGTAGTTGCTACAGAGCCTCACAGGTCAACGAGAACTCGTACCACTCCAGATTGGTATGATCCCGTTATGAGTGTCATATTGGTGGACAACATCGATGACCCTGAGACATATGAGGAAGCGATGATGAGCCCAGATTCCAATAAATGGCAAGAAGCCATGAAATCCGAGATTGGATCCATGTACGAAAACCAAGTATGGACTTTGGTGGACTTACCGGATGGCCGGAAGGCTGTCGAGAACAAATGGATTTTCAAGAAGAAAACAGATGCTGATGGTAATGTTACTGTCTATAAAGCTCGACTTGTCGCAAAGGGGTTTCGACAAATTCAAGGAGTTGACTACGATGAGACTTTCTCACCAGTAGCGAAGCTAAAGTGTGTGAGGATTATGTTAGCAATCGCTGCATATTATGATTATGAGATATGGCAGATGGATGTCAAAACAGCATTCCTCAATGGAGACATTGATGAAGAGTTGTATATGATGCAACCCAAAGGTTTTGTCGATCCTAAAGATGCTAACAAGGTATGCAAACTTCAACGGTCCATCTATGGATTGAAGCAAGCATCCCGAAGTTGGAATCAATGTTTTGATAAGGTGATCAAAAGTTTTGGTTTTATACAAACTTATGGAGAAGCTTGTATTTACAAGAAAGTGAGTGGGAGCTCTGTAGCATTCTTAATACTATATGTAGATGACATATTGTTGATTGGGAATGATGTAGACCTTCTTAATAGTGTCAAGGAATATTTGAATAATAGTTTTTCAATGAAGGATCTTGGCGAAGCACCTTACATATTAGGCATAAAGATTTATAGAGATAGATCGAAACGCCAAATATCATTGTCACAAAGTACATATTTGGACAAAGTTCTAAAGAGGTTTGGAATGGAAGATAGCAAGAAAGGGTTCTTGCCCATGTTGCCCAATACGACCTTGAGTAAAACTCAAAGTCCGACATCGGCAGAAGATAGAGAAAGGATGAGTAAGACTCCCTATGCCTCAGCCATAGGATCTCTAATGTATGCCATGCTATGTACTAGACCCGACATTGCATATGCTGTTAGTTTAACTAGCAGATATCAAAGTGATCCAGGAGTGGATCATTGGACAGCGGTCAAAAACATCCTTAAGTACTTGAGAAGAACTAAGGATATGGTTCTTTATTATGGAGGTGATGAACAGCTCGTTGTTAATGGTTACACCGATGCTAGTTGGAACACCGATACGGATGATTCTAAATCACAATCTGGATACGTATTTATTTTGAATGGTGCAGCAGTTAGCTGGAGGAGTGCAAAGCAAAGCGTTGTGGCGAGATCTTCAACTGAATCAGAATACATGGCTGCGTCGGAGGCTTCACAAGAAGCGATATGGATGAAAGAGTTCATTACAGAGCTGGGTGTGGTTCCTAGTGCGCTGGACCCAATGTCTATCTACTGTGATAACATGGGTGCCATAGCCAATGCGCAAGAACCAAGGTCACACAAGAAGCTGAAGCACATCAAGCTACGTTTTCACGCTATTCGAGAACATGTCCAAGATGGGGACATAAAGATTTGCAAAGTACACACAGATCTGAATGTGGCGCATCCGTTGACTAAACCTCTCCCGAGGGCAAAACATGACCAGCACCAAACTGCCATGGGTGTTCGGTATATTACCATGTAATCTAGATTAGATGACTCTAGTGCAAGTGGGAGACTGTTCGAGATATGCCCTAGAAGCAATAATAAATGTAGTTATTATTATATCTTTGTGTTTATGATAAATGTTTACATTCATGTAAAGCCTCTATACATCACTAGCTTGTTGGTTAATGAATGATTGTGGTTTCCCTTTCATGAACATTGAGATGTTATTAACAACAAGATCATATCGTTAGGAGAATGATATGGTGGACATACTCCTATAGATAAGCGTAGCATAAAGATCAAGTCATTTTAATAGTTCAATTGCTATCTGCTTTCTGATACATAGTAACCTAATTCCTTCGACCATGAGATCATGCATATCACCTTTACCGGATGGATGCTTTGATGACATCAAACACCACACCGTAACTGGGTGGCTATAAAGGTGGCATTGAGTGTTCGGAAAGTATTGGTTGAGACACATGGATCAAGAGTGGGATTTGTCCATCCATATGACGGGTAGATATATTCCGGGCCCTCTCGGTGAAATGTCATCCAATTAGCTTGCAAGCATGTGACTGGCTCACAAGGGATCACATATCACGGGAACGAGAAAAGAGTACTTATCGGTAACGAGGTTGAACTAGGTATGCAGAGATACCGACGATCATAACCTCGGATAAGTAAACTATCGTGAAACAAAGGGAAATTGGTATCGTATGTAAGTGGTTCATTCGATCGCAAAGTAATCATAGAAATATGTGGGAGCCATATGAATTTCGAGATTCCTCTATTGGTTATTGTTCGGAGAAGTGTCTCGATCATGTCCGCATAATTCACGAACCGTAGGGAGACACACTTAAGGATTCGACGTTGTTTGAGTAATTATGGAATGATGAGAAAGAGAGCGGATGTTGTTCGGAGTCTCGAATGGGATTCGGGATATCACGAGGAGATCCGGAATGGTCCGGAGAATAAGATTCATATAAGGAAAGTCCCGTTTCGGAGTTGGGGAATGGTTCCGGTGTTTTCATCGGGAATGTTCTAGAAGGTTCCGGAATGTCCGGCACTCCGGAGGGGAAGGGTACATGAATGTGTTATATCAAGTTGGTATGATTGCATTATGTACTCGGTGTCATCGCTGAAAAAAATAGAGGGATTAATCAAATCCTAGTTTGAAAGTCAACCGACTATTTTTGGGAAGTGGAGAGGGAGGTGGAAACCGACTTGGGGGAGGAGTTCCTCCTCCCACCGCCGGCGCACCACCAAGCCGAGTTGGGGAGGGACTCCCCTCCCCTTGGCCGGCCCCCTCCACCTATAAAAGGAGGGGCAGGGCTCCCCTCCTAGACACAAGTTCCTACACCTCCAAACCCTAGCCCCAAGCCGCCACCGCCTCCATAGCCGCCGCCGGCCCTAGGGCAAACCGCCACCGCCTCCATAGCCGCCGCCGGCCCTAGGGCAAACCGCCGCCGCCTAGCTAAACCCTAGCCGCCGGCTTTCCCCCTCCTCGGCGTGTCTAAAACTTAGATCGTCGAGGGACTCTCATTGTAGCACCCCGGGTAAAATCACTACTAGAAAATCGCTGTTGTTTATATTTTGTGCATCATCATGACATCAGCATGCATCTTTTTGCCTAAAACTATTTTGCTAAAAGCCCTATTTTGTTTTCTACAAATACCCCTTCTCTAATTCAAATATAAAACCATGTTCCTCTCGGATCCTTACTTTTGCCTAAGACATATTTGTAAATGTTTTGTTTTAAATAAAAGAAAAGAAGATAAATAATATAAATATTTTGTTAGGGGGAGGCAGTCCATCCGGTCGGGCCCGAAGGCCCAACCAGACAGACCACCTACTACCCCACATATAAAACCCTAGACATCTTCCTGCCTAACCCTAGTCCTCACACCCCACCCGCCGCCTACTCCCTTCCTCCAGCCGCCAACCACCCCGGCCACGCACACCACAGTACGCACACACGCAACACCCCACTCCCTGCCTGGACCCACACACACAACCCACACCTGCCAGCCCCGATCCCCACTCCCGCGTCTGGCCCCACCCCGATCGAACCCGTCCCCCACCTACCCCTCGCGTGCGGCCCGCTCCTTTCTCTCTTCCCCCGACCCCGCGCCTTGCTCGCAAATCGCGTCCGCCGCCGCCAGTCGCCTCCCCAACCCACTGCAATCAACCGCCGCTGCCCTCTCCTCTCCTCTTGCCGGCCACCGCCAGGGCGAGCCGCCTCGCAGTCCACCATCTCTCCTCGCCTGCGAACCACCGTCGCAGTGACACCTCCTGGCGCCGGGCCCGTCGCCTTCCGTGCTTCCTCTGCGACCACCCGCGGTCGTGCGCCTCTGCCCGAACGAGCTCGCCGACCTGCATCTGCCTCATCCCCGAGATCCTGCCCTCGTATCCACCTTGGCCGCGTCGAGCGTTCCCCGGCCTCGAGCGCCACCGTCCTCGATGTCGGTTTTGTCTCTCTGCTGCGGCCTCCGTCAGGTGGGCCACCACCGACCCGAGCCGCCCCTCTGGCCGCGCCCTCGCCGTCTTCCGTCGATAGGAACCGTGCGACAGCACCTCGCCTTGCCGCGGCCTCCTCGACCTCTGTCTGCAGCGCCATCGTGGCCCCCTTCGCAACACCGCCTGGAGTCATGCCTTTGGATGAGCCCTACAGGTTGTCTCCTTTCCTTGGTAGCAGGCAGCAAGACGTCCGGCTCCACCGTCTGTTGGTTGACGATTTGGGCCTTCTCGTTGTTCCGCGGACGCCGTGCCCGTCTCTGCCTTGGTGTTTATTTTGGCCAGCAGAACCATTTATAGTTTTTCCCCGTGAACACCGCAGGAATTTGGAAGCCGAAGACTATAGAATCAAGTGCTACATCGACATTAAAGACAGGACATGATCTTCAAAACCGATCTGATGGTTATGCATCGAGGCGATTTGCAACTTCCACAAGATCTCGTATGCGTCCAGAGCAACCACATCAAGCTCTCCTCACGGATCCGAAGTTCGAAGACCGATCCCGGCGAGACCGAATCTCAAACCCCAAGATCTTCGACCGCCATGTGTGACCCCTTTCTAAGACCCTATTTTTATAATATGATATTTATCACCTGTTGCATATTAAATTATCATACTCGCATCCATGTTTAGTGGTTTGGGGGCATTATGCCGATTCACCTCATAATTAAATATGGGGTCCATATGTGGGCGAATCTACCCTTATTTTGGCCTCATTTGAATTTGTATAGTGAACCGGTGGTATATTTTGCCATGTTAAGACAACATTTAACTTGCGGGTATCTAAACAACTTGAACCATCTGAATAATTGTCGGTACCCCCGGTTCCGCTTAATATGACCTAATTGCATCGCACCTTTGCCCTGTCATACATCATGCATGCATCATGCCCGATCTTCTGCCGTAGTATTAAATAGTGCATCCGGTGTTTCTTCTAGTGCTTTGCTTCTTCACGGATTACGCCGATGAGTTGATGCGAGAGTCGACCCGATCTTCGGACGAACCTTCGGCAATGTTTTCAGGCGAGCAATCTCCCCCTTTCTACCTATCTTACTTTCATAGTATTTATTCCCTCTTGTTGATCTATTGCTATCTGTGTTGCGATGCTCTAGTTTCCGTTCCCGTGATATCCCTTGCAGCCTCATATTGCCTTGGACACATCCTATTACCTGTTGTTTGGTAGATAGTTGGACTTGCGTGTCGTAGTCGCTTGCTAAGTGTTGTTGCGTGTCGTCAAGCACCACAGTTGTTGGAAGACTGCCATATGCTTTATGTTGGAGATGATTATGACTTTAATTACCGTTTAATAACTAAAATTGAAGTAGGTAAATAATGCAGAGGCACAGGTGGGCAATAGATGTTATTTGGTTTTTAACCGTCCACTTGTGTCCCGTAGGACCCCGAGTACTTGATACCTGTTCTTTGAATATTTGCACTATCCGCATGTGGGACCATGAATCCCCCTAGCCAGAGCTTGAGTCATATTTATTTCTTGGGGCCACAAAGTAGTTTGGGGCTTTATTACTATCCTGTACTTATGCCATGCCTTACTGCTTTATTTACGATTGCGCGTGGAGCGCCTGTACTGTTTAGGTAAGTGGAATGTTTCCGCGGTATCGACAAGCCCAGTCACACTTTCGGGTTCCCAGTCGTTTACAGCCATTGACACAAACCTCTGGGTCCGTCTCGGAGCCGGCCAACTTCGTCGCGGGTAGCTTGGTGGGGTGGCCCTCTGAAATTTATATGAATCTTGCAATTGCTCTGTCGTGATGCCTCGTTGGGTTTTTATTGGTTTTTCTCGAGGTTGATCGTGCGTGTGTTGCTATTTGTGCCCCCCTGCAGGGTAAAACTTTCTGAAAGCCATGTCCGCGGTTATGGACGACTTGGAGCACAGTATCTCGATCATAGACAACTATAACTAAAGTAGTGCTATAAATTTGACTTTGTAATGACTAGTAATCAGCTTCACTATAATGGAATGACTAAATAAAAGTGCCAAAAATTGCTGGTTTGGGTTGTCACTTGTTACCATTGTATCTGACTAGTAAGTATTGCAACTACCACGGAATGGCTAAATAAAAGTACCAACAACTGCTGGGTTTTGGGACGCCTCGTGCTATATGTATCTGACTAGTAAGTACTACAACTACAATGGAATGGTTAACTAAAACTGCCCACTGCTTATTATATCAGGATGACTCATGCTATCTATATCTGACTAGTAATTGCCACACTATAACGGAATGAATAAAACTGCCAACTGTGTGAGTTCCTCGGTTGACTTCCTCGTTTGGTCTCGAGGGGGAAATACCAGGATGGGTATGCTTGGTGATAGTTTTAGGTTGGATCCGAATAGGTCTTTCTTATCCCTATCTGATAGCCGCCAGTTGTACTGAGTCTCTATAGGTTGTTTAGTGCATGCTGCGCTGCCGCTTCAGTCCACCATACCTATGTAGGCGAGGACCGCCGAATTCTAGTCTCGCCGTGTACTGGCCTCAGTACTGACCGCTCTCTTTTTCCTTTGCCCTTTGTCGGCACCCCTTTTGTTTAAGCAGGTTTTGAGATCGACGTCGTTAGCAGGGTTACCCTTCCGGCTTGGCCTGGGCAGGGTTATGGACGCCATTGGTTATTCTTCAGGGCTCTTAGCCCCATTTGCATCTTGTCCGTAGTCGGACGTTGTATCGTTTTCAAGGTGATTTGGATCTTTGTATTGTATATCTGTATTCTTGACTCATGGAGTCGTGTTGTATATATATGTTCTGTGGGTTCCATCGTGGACTATTGTGTAATGATATTACTTTGTTTTCCACCCGCACGCAAGTGCCTGGTGGGCACCTTTGAATCGTTTCTATGCGTGTTTGGCGGGAATCGCCGAGACTTGCATAGGGTCGATTCTGAGGGTGTTACAGAGTGGTATCAGAGCTCAGCAGTTACGATACCCCACTGGTCCAGCCTATAGGATAACCTAGCTAACGGACGTCGTAGAGTGTCAAAACTATTTTGAAAAAAAATCGATTGGATAGATCTGATTAGGTCTTCTTTTACTTCTTACCCCTCTGCTATTCTCCTATTATCTCGACGTGTTTTGAATCTGCTTTCTTATCTTTTCTTCGAGTCCAGGATTTCTCGTGGTTGGGTTTCCATCGTACCTTTAGGGTTTCGTTTCCGTCCTCTTGTAACGGTGCTTCGACATCCGGTTGATGCCGCTTATCTCGACGTGCATTGCCGCTAGAGTGCTTGCGAACATTAGGTTGATGCTGCTATTCTCCTCTTATCTCGACGTGCATTGCCGCTAGAGTGCTTGCGAACATTAGGTTGATGCCGCTGTCGCCGCCCATGAAGACGCGACTCATCTCGAAACCTCCGATCTGCGCCTCCAGCACCAGGGCAGCATGACCTGGGCGAGGGATCTAGCAAGGGTGATCTGCACGAGTGAATGTGATGCAGGACTCCGATCCCCTGAGGTACTCAGGGATGGCAGGTGGGGTTGCCACGGCCAGGTTGATTTGTCGGGTGATTTTCTTCTGCACCCTATTTGTGGGGCGTCCCTTCTGGATCATCATTAGTGCTCCTTTCGGTGGGGGGTACTCGTTCCCAGCGTTGTTTTGTGCGGGTGCGACTGGTTGGTTTGGGCCTCCGATAGGCGGCGGTGGAGGATCTCCATGTGCTATCTCACCTTGCGCAGGTGCGTTTTCGAATGCAGGGATTGGGGCTTGTTGCCTCATCTGCACCATGCTTTCGCTGATTTTCTGGAACTCGCGGCAGTCCTTGAGCACGTGGCTCGCCTTCTTTTTGCCATCCTGCTTGTCGATGTAGAAGTGGATGGTGCATGGTCCCGAAAGCTTTTCGTATGCTGAGGGTCCGTTATCGCGGTCGCGGCGTTGTCACGACTGCGCTGTGCGTCCTCCATCGCGGAAGTTTCCTCCGCGGTATCCTCCGCTGTTGCGGTTGGTGTCGTCGTGACGGTCGGCGTAGCCAGCCACGACCATGTAGGGTCCGTCGCGGTCATTGTAGACGCGCGATCTCCTCTTGCTGCGGCGTTCTCGTCTTCGGCCGTAGTCATCCTCTTCATCCGATTGTGCTCGGTGAATGCAATCTTCGCCGTCGGCCCACCTGTTGGCGATGTCCATGAGGTGGTCGAGTGTTTTGGGCTTGACACGCCCAAGTTCCTCCTTGAAATCTTGGCGTTTAACGCCGTCCCTGAAGGCGTCGATGGCCCTTTCTTCGGAGATGTGTGGTGTGGAGTTCTTGGTGTTAGACCAACGTAGTATGTACGAGCGAATAGATTCGCCCGTTTTTTGAGTGCAGGCTCGCAACTCTTCGATTGAGGCGGGCCTCTTGCTGGTGCCCTTGAAATTTCGGATGAAGCTGTAAGCTAGCTCCTCCCAGCTTCGGATGGACCCTGATGATAGGCTGCTGAGCCAGACCCGCGCCGCGCCTGTCAGCTACAGCTGAAGGCATTGCATGGCGGTTTCTTTGTTGCCGCCGTGCAGCTTGACGGATGACAGAAGGTCACTGAGCCAGGCTTTTGGATCTTGCGTGCCATTGAATTTCGGAGTATCCGAAGGAAGCTTGAAGTTGCGTGGCATCTGTGTGCGCCGAACAGATCTGCTAAAGCATCTGGCTCCACAGAGTTCTCCTTCGTCTTCATCCATCTCGGATTCAGACGAACATGCTCGTTTGGCTCGCGCTTTGTCGATTTTGCGCTGTGTAAGCGCGTCTCTGGCGTCATAGTCGCGTTTATGGCGACGCGAGCTCTTCTTCCTTCGAGGGAGGTCGTGTTCCTCTTCCTCTTCGGATGAAGGTGTGGGGCTCCGGTCGCGCCTGGCCGGAGCTTTCTTCTTTGGCTCCGTAGGAGCGTCTTCGTGGAGCGCAGCTCTGACAAGTCCGAGTCCGGTGAGTGCGGACTTATGCATGGCTCTTTTCGGGTCCCCCTTCGGAGGTTGGTGGGCCGCGAGATACGCAGTGGCTGCCATGATCGCAGCTTGCGGTGTCTTCGGGATGATGTTGCCGTCGGCATCCATCTCCATGAATGATGTGTGGAGGGTTCGGGTCACATCACGGCACTCCTTGGGATCCATGTTCTCTACCCGAGAGAGGTGCTTGTTTCCTTGGTTTCCGTTCGTGCTAGAGCCGGGGGCCATGGCGGAGAGCGCAACTCATCGCGCGCTGGACTCAGAGGCTGCTTGCTTGCGTTTATCAAGTGTTTCCTGCATCTTGACTTGCTTCTTATGCTCCTCAATGAGGAGGTAATGGTATGCCATCAGTAGTTCACGTGAGGAGTCTACAGGCAGGACTATGTTGCCTGCTACGGCGCGGCGTGCCTGGACCCATCCTTCTTTGCTAAGTTGGATGACGTGGCCGTTGTTTTCCCCTTCGGGTGGAGGGGACTGGCTTCTTCTGTTCCCGCCGTTTCCGCCGTTTCTGTCCTGCGGGTTGGGGTTCGTGTTGGGCGGTGGGTTAGGCGTTTGCTGCTCCTGGATGACTGCGGCGCATTGGTAGCGCTTGTAGATCGGTTTGCTGCTGCCGCAGCTTTCAGATCCGGAACCGTAGGTCCCTACATCAGATGGCGGATCGCACAGATCGGAGTTGCAGCTGCTGCTGTCATAGGAATCATCTGCTGATGATGTTGTGCGTAGCACGGGGTGTGGGGCCCATGAGGCGGGCCTGATTGATGGTAGGGGCACCCGTTCAGGGAGGCGGAGGGTGCCAGTTTGCCCCACCTGGAAGCAGAAGCTCCCGAACAGGATTTTGAGTCCGTCGCTTACGGGCTCGAAGTCCTTCATGGTGGCCGACGAGTGGGCGGTGAAGTCGAAAGCGCCGAAGAGGAGGTGACTTTCCGTCGCCGCAGAGTTGTAGATCGATCAGATCGGGACCGTCACGATCGCACAATCAGCAGCCCCAGTTCCCACAGACGGCACCAATTGACGAGGTTTCGACTCGTCAATGCCCATTGTTATGGACTTGGGTTTTGGAGAAGATGGGGATGCTGGATATCGTGGAACGGTTAACAGACAAGCAACCAGGGGACACGAGATTTACCCAGGTTCAGGCCCCCGGAGGGAAAACCCTACTCCTGCTTGTCTGCTCTTGATTACGGCGGAACCGAAGGTTACAGGGGTGCGCAGATTCGATTGGCGTGGTGGTGCGTATGCGAAAGTATGAGTCGAGAGATCTAGGTCGTTCCCTCCTGGCCTTTATATAGACTTAGGCAGGTCCCGGGCATAGTCCTAGTCGGTTACAGGTTCTAGGGTTTTACCCCTTTGAATTTCCTATCTACTCTAGTCTTGCTCTCCAAGGATCCGAAGGCGTCTGGGCCTGGGCCACATGAAAGTCTTCATGGGCCGGCGTACATCCGCCGTGGGCCTTCCTTGGGCTGGACTAGGTATGTTGAGGTCACGCACCCGTAGGGTACAACCATGTCATGCGCGGCCTCTTCAACAGCACGACCTATCCATACTGACACGTCAGACTCGACCCATTCGTATACCAAATTTAGACAACAATTGCGTTGATCCGGACACGGGTGTGTCCTCCCGCGCGTGCCACTGGTCCATCAGTCAGCTACTGGTTAGCACGACACCGATTCAAACTCCACCACGACAGTGATTCAAAGACGCTGCCGACAGCCTAAGTCATCAATGCCAACAGAACGACACGCTCACTGACGGAACACCGACTGTGTTCCTGCGCCAACATTAATGGCGAAAGAGCAGGAACCTATGGGCGTTCGGGGGCGAACATGCTACTTAACCCCGTGCCCGTCGTTACTGCACTCCTCACCTCTCATCATCGCCGGATACAACCCTAGCAGCACCGCCGCCACCGACGATAAAGATGTCGGGATGGTTCAATAAGGCCAAGAATGACCACAAGACGACTCGATCCGCCGGCGCATTGGTATGCCAGCCTTCTTTCGTGGTACTGTGTTGCCTCTGTCGCGGCCCCAGGACTTCGCCCACCGCCTCGTGTGTGACCGCGGCTACCCGCCGGTATTTCCAGCGGAGTAGTCCTACCGCCACCTCCAGTACTTCCGCATGGTGGAGTGCGAGCAGTGATGGAGGGAGGGAGTAGGCATCAATCACCGCGATGTCTCCCTCCCCACGGGCTAGAACCTCATTCAGGAGAGGGTCCAGGTGTCGCCGGTGTCCAAGAAGGGCAAAGGGATAGATGAGGAGATCTTTGATCGCATCCGCAACCTTCCACCGGCCCTCCGGTGGGAGAGCGACTACTAGAGCCAGGACTTCTGGAAAAAAAATCCTAGACTAGGAGCACATGACGCGGCACTCGAGCACCTTCCGCGGCGACTTCCAGCCGCGGCAGCCGTGTCGACTTCAACCCCAACAATAACGACGACGCCATCAACCACTCCGACGACGATCTCGGCAGCGACGACGACGAAACAAGGACGACGACATCGTCGTCAAGGAGGAGGCGGTGGACTCAGTCGCAGCAGCCGTCACGCACCTGCCCCTGGAGTTCTGGGAGGTCCTGGCACGGGGCTACGACGAGGACGCCTTCACCGAGTAGGCCATTGCGTCTAGCGCGCGGGACGAGGACGCCTTGTGGGGGCGGCTACCAAGAGGTCCTCCAGCTCACCGATCTGGCGACACAGGAAAACACCCAGCTGCCTCCACCACCGCCGATGCTGGAGTGGGCGCCACCGATCGTTTCAGATGTGGGGATGGAGCTGGCGCACCTCCACCACCTCATCGTGCCGCCGGCAACGTGGCCTGGGCAGGTGATCTACCCACCCGCGCCCGCTTCAGCCCTGCCATCGGCCAACCTCTGGACGCCGCTGGAGTATATCGACCTCGACCCCTAGATGGGCGCGATGGTGCCGACGTGTGAAGTTTGGTAGCTAGGGATAGTTTACATTTTATTTTTACCGTATGAATATATATGAACTTTGTTAGTTTTAGCGTGAATTGTCTCTGTCTGAATTTGAAAAAACAGTGACCATGTTTGCCAGGCGCGGACAAATGGGCCGCACCCCTGACAGGACATGCCGGACCACGACCCAAAAATGACCGCGGCCCGACACCAAACGGACATAAACAAATGTTTTGGATCGCCCGTTTGGGTCGGCCCGATAGATATGCCCTTACCCGGAGATCGAATCGTTGCTCGCATGCATCTCGCGTCCTCGTTCCCGCGCCGGCACCCTCGGGCCGCCATGACTCGCGCCTGCTCCCGCGGGTCGCTGCACCGCCGGGACACTCTGCAGCGAGCGCTCCAAGCCCCGCGCCGCCTCCTTGCACCTCCCGCGGAGTGCCGCCTAGCTGCACACGGCGGAGCGCCACCACTCCGATGTCGCGTTGCTACCTACGGCGTTAAGGTTTGCTACATGGGGTTGACGGCACTGTTACGTGTGGACGGCAGTGGTGCTACAGACGTATCTTGAATTTTGCTACAAGATCTCCGACAAGATCGGATTTTCTATAATATGACATTTTTTTACTACATACGTTTTGTGGTTTTGCTACAATAGCGTAAATTTTTTGTTACACAGTCTCCGCGAGGTCGGATCTGCTACGTTAGCACAATTTTTTGATACAAAGTCTCCGAAGAGTTCTCCGAAGAGTTCTCCGGCGAGACATATTTTTATTCTAATTTTTGAAACGAATATTTTTTTGCTACATGTTGCAAAAGCAGAATACTTTGTGGCAAAACCGGATCGACGGTAATAAAAGCGGAATTTACAGTTGTTCTGTTGGGGCGTGTCGCCTGGGACCCGGGGATCGGGTCAGCCGCGGGACGCGTAGCACTCCCCTTACAACAAGCTACATACGTGAATACGACCGGTGTGTGTGCCCCTCTCGCAGTCGTCGTAAAGCATAGATCACACTCACTGATGGTATGCCGGTGAAGTGAATTGATCGCGCAACAAACTCGACCAAACGGGAGCGGCCGTCTACAACGCCACACTATACATTTGTCAGCTTAGTTGCACTGCTTGCACTTGAGAATGATCCAAGAAGGACGGCAGGCAGCGCACGGGCGTGCAGTGAGGGGGCCAGCGAGGAGAACAGTGAGAAATAAAAAAAAAGGAAATCCCTACGTTTGCCGTCGCGACGTGGGCGGCTGGGCCAGGTGGCACGTGAAGGCACGCGGTGCGTGTCCACCTGGGCGCTTCCTTCCCTTCCTACGCCCGGACCCTTCGGGCATGGAGGGATAGAGATTAGATATTTGGCACGGCATCTCCACGACGGACATCGGGACATCCCCAATCTCCATCGCCGCCTGCCCCCGCGAATCGCCTCTCCGCCAATCGCCTCCGCGCGCCCACGTGAACGCCCCCGCCCGCCTTTACGCGCCCCGCCTCCCCGCACCGCGCCCATGCGCCCACCCCCTCGCTTGACACCGCCAGGCCCAAGTGACGGCGCGAGGCCGCCCGCGGTCCATGCGCCTGCTCCACGGAGCCGTTGGAGCCTGGCGGTGTCCTCATCCATGGTGCATGTATAAATAGGATGCTCCCCCGTCGACTCTGCACGCCTTATCATCACACAAATCCATACATAGCACACCGAGCCAGATTGCGATTACGGACGGTCCAAGCCCAAGGAAGAGGGAAAGGAAGAAGAGCGTATAGTCGCGAGCTGTCCATCGATATGGCGCTGGGAGACGACTCGCCGGCCTCCTACATCCGCATGGTATATATGTCTCTTGACTCTTGATTTGATCCCCAGTCCAGCCCCTCGATCGATCTTCTTCCCCCTAGTCCTTCGCGGTAGCCAGCCGAGACACGACACGATCACCCCGCGTTGAGGACAGCGAGTGATAGATTATGAGTAGTCAACGGATTAGCTAATTAAGGTGCTTCTTTTCTGATTAATTTGTGTGTGCAGGTGCACCACCTGATCGAGAAGTGCATGACGTTCGGGATGAGCATGGAGGAGTGCATGGAGGCGCTGTCCAAGCGCGCCGACGTGCAGCCCGTCGTCACTTCCACAGGTCGGACTCGGACATAATCACACCCATCTTATCTCAATTGATTCCTCTAAGCATACATATAGGAGTAGGTTGTTTCCGTACTTACATCTTTTGCCATGTTCACCCGTACTGACGAATGAGTGTTCTCGTGCAGTGTGGAAGGAGCTGGAGAAGGAGAACAGGGAGTTCTTCGACAGGTACAAGCAGTTGAGAGCAGAAAGGGACCGAAAAAGCAGCACTAGTAACAGCAGCTCCTGTTGATTAATTAATCAGCAGGAGATGCTTGCTCCTTAGATGTTAATTAATTAGAAGGGCCGATGGAATAATTAAGGATGGAGAGGTCAGCAGCTGATGCGATCCATGTATGGTGGTGGTGCGCGCGTGTACAGGGTCAGGATGATGGAAGGAATTAAGCCATCTTGTACCTGGCGCTTTTCTTCAGACTGATACTACACATCATCAATATAATCCATCTCAGCGGGTAGTCTCAATCGGGATTCATCTTCCCTGAAGAGAGTAGTACCCACTGGACCATGCACTGTGTGCGTAAATCGTGCAGGCAGCACAGTACCTGTGCTCCTGTCCTGTAACTGGAATTCCATGTTCTTTCACCCCTCGAAACCAACATAAACCGAGAGGCTCTCCTCTCCCGAATGAAAAAAAAGTCACTTTTCTACACAAAACAGAGTAACAGAGACACCTGGTGACATGATCATCACGGTAATAATGGAGGAAATGGTTGAGGAGAAGTACGTGTACTGTGTACTCGAACACTCGAACGTGCTCCGTGACGTCTTGTCATGGGCGGGCGGGAGCCAGCATGGAACCACCCAAACAAGGAAAGTTTGTCTAGGTGCCATAGCCCATATGTATGTGCAGGTGCCGTGGAATAGGTGATGGGATTCTACACGGGACAAGGACCCCTCACTCATTGACTTGATGCTCACAGGTAGCAGCTTCGCGAGCCGCGACGCGCGGGGGACACCTCCGGGAAAAGCAGCTGTCGTGGTCGTGGCCTCGTGGGTGCGGTGCTCGGAAAAAACGGCAGGGGTCACCTCAGGGAAAAGGAATAATATAAATTCAAAAAAAAGAAAAATAATAATATAGGAGTAGGTTATTAGTAGGGTTTAAGGCATGTTGGATTCAAATGATTTATATAAAGAATTTTTTGTAAGATTTTTACCTATAGGATTTTTTTTTACTATAGAGACCATTTGATTCAAAGGATTGAATCATTCAAAATTCTTATGGATTCCTTTCATACAGTTTCATAGCATTTTTAACAAGAGCTTAGACCTCTTGGAAAATTTTCTATGTGTCTATAACAACTATGCCATGTACTTAATTTATATACAAATTTTCTACGTTTTTACTGTGATGCAATCAAACGACTTTTACAACTAATTTTCCACGTTTTCTTTGCTGTAGGATTTCACATATCATAACATATCATATGTCATACAATTTCTGTGGATTTTCTATTCCTATACTTTTAAAATCCTTCAAATCAAACATAACCTAAATGGTTATTATTAACAGTTCGTTAGGAAGGATCGAACCACCTACTCGGTAGTACTTGCTGCGTTCCACAGGACAAATAAAATGTGGAGACGTTTACAACGAGTTAATGGCACAAAACAACCAAATTAAAGGTGCAATGTACCAAATTGTACCACTTCTTATTTTTCGGACGCAAATCTACCACTCTAGAGCATATATTTTGATTCGCGCAAACAATGCTCTCAACCATGTTAATAGCGAAACTGTAACACCCTCAGAATCGGACCTATGCAAGTTTGAGCGAAACCCGCCAAACCCGCATAGAAACGATTCAAAGGTGCCCACCAGGCACTTTCGTGCGGGTGGAAAACGAAGTAATAACATTACACAACAGTCCTCGATGGGACCCACAGAACAGATATATACAACAGCGACTCAACGAGTCAAGAATACAGATATAATATACAAAGATCCAAATCACCTTTAAATCGATATAGCGTCCGACTACGGACAAGATGCAAATGGGGCTAAGAGCCCTGAAGAATAACCAATGGCGTCCATAACCCTGCCCAGGCCAAGCCGGAAGGGTAACCCTGCTAACGACGTCGATCTCAAACCTGCTAAAACAAAAGGGGTGCCGACAAAGGGCAAAGGAAAAAGAGGAGCGTCAGTACTGAGGCCAGTACACGGCGAGACTAGAATTCGGCGGTCCTCGCCTACATAGGTATGGTGGACGGAAGCGGCAGCGGCAGCATGCACTAAACAACCTATAGAGACTCGATACAACTAGCGGTTATCAGAGAGGGGTAAGAAAGACCTAATCGGAACCAACCGGATACTACCACCAAACAAACCCATCCTGGCGTTTCCCCCTCGACACCGATCGAGGAAGTCAACCGAGGAACTCACACAGTTGGCAGTTTTATTTATTCGGTTATTGTTGCAGCACTTTACTAGTCAGGTTTAGGTAATCGTCCTGATAAAGTAAGCAGTGGGCACTTTTAGTTAACCATTCCGTTATAGTGGCAACACTTACTAGTCAGATACAGGTAGCATGAGATAACCCAAAACCCAGCAGTTGTTGGTACTTTTATTCAGCCATTCCGTTGTAGTTGCAGTACTTACTAGTCAGATACAATGGTCGCAAGCGACATCTCAAACAAGCAATTGTGGGCAGTATTATTTAGCCATTCCATTATAGTGAAGCTGATTACTAGTCATTATAAAGTCAAATTTATAGCAATAAACTTTAGTTATGCTTGTCTATGGTCGAGATACTGTGCTCCAAGTCGTCCATAACCGCGGACACGGCTTTCAGAAAGTTTTAACCCGGCCGGGGTGCACAAATAGCAACACACACTCGATCAACCTCGGAAAAACCAAAACAAAACCCAACGAGGCCTTCACGACAAAGCAATCACAGGATTCAGAATTATTTCAGGGGGCCACCCCTTAAGTAGAACCCGCAACGAAGTAAGCTAGCTCCGAGACGGACTCAAGGTTTGGGTGGACGGCTGTGAGCGACTGGGAACCCGAAAGTGTGGCTGGGCTTGTCGACACCGCGTAAACGTGTCCCGATCCTAAACAGTACAGTGTGCTCTTCGCACAATCGTAAATAAAGCAGTAGCATGGCATAAGTACAGGATCGTAAATAAAACCTCAAACTAGTTTGTGGCCCCAAGAAATAAGACTGAATCAAGCTCTGGCTAAGGGGGGTCCCATATACCTCCCGGATGTGGATAGCGCGATAAATCAAGGAACAGGTATCAAGTACTCGGGGTCCTATGGGACACAAGTGGGCGTTCGGAAACCAAATATTATCTATCACCCACCGATGCCTCTGCTTACTTCAATTTTAGTTGTTAAACAGGAATTAAAGTGAACGATAAGTAAAACTATGATCATATCCAACCTCAACCTGCGGCAATACATCAACAACTATGGCACTTGACGACACGCAACGGCACTTGAGCAAGCGACTACGACGCGCAAGTCCAATTATCTACCAAACAACAGGTAATAGGATGTGTCCAAGGCAATATAAGGCTGCAAGTAATATCAAGGGTACAGAAACTAGAGCATCGCAACACAGATAGCAATAGATCAACAGGAGGGAATAAATACTATAAAAGTAAGATAGGTAGAAAGGGGGAGATGCTCGCCTGAAAACATTGCCGAAGGTAGAACCGAAAATCGGGCGAAGCTCACATCAACTCAACGGCCTTATCCGCGAAGAAGCAAAACACTAGAAGGAACACCGGATGCAATATTTAATACAACGGCAGAAGATCGGCATGATGCATGTATGATGTATGGCATGGCAAAGATGCGATGCAATTAGGTCATATTAAGTGGAACCGGGGTCCCGACAATTTATTAAACGGTTCAAGTTATTTAGAAACCCCCGCAATTTAAATGTTGTTTTAACATGGCCAAAATATAGTACCGGCTCGCTACATCAATTTAAATGAGGCCAATATGAGACTAGATTTGCCCGCATATGGGCCCCATATTTAATTATGAGGTGAATCGGCATAAGGCCCCCAAACCACATGATATGCATGCGAGATGAATGGTTTGATATGCAACAATTGTATTATAAAAAAAATAGGGTTTCGGGGAGGGGTTCACACATTAGGGGTCTCGACGAACTTGGGGTTCCGGGGGTTCGGGGTCCGGGGTCGGCCTCGGGGTACAGGGTTCGACGGAAGCGTTCTCGGACTCCGGGATTTAGGGTCTTGACGCATCCGTGGTCTTCGGGGCATGTTGTCGGCCTTGTCGTCTCTCGCGGGGACCTTGGCGTTCCGGAAGGGCGTTCTTGGTCTGGTGTCGGGACATCGGACTCGCCCTGGCCGGTGTCGAACTGGCCGGGTCCTCGTGTCGGGTCGGTCTTGGCATTCGGGGTGAAGTTCTTGGCGTTCCTTGTCTAGTTGAAGGCCTTGTGGCTCTACGGCGAAGAACTTAGCGTCATCGGGTCCGAGAAGGGGATCTTGGCGCGGCACCGGGTACGGGATCGGGCTTCGGGTTCGGGGGTCTCGGCGTCCGTGAAGTAGATCTTGACGGGGTGTTGTCGGTCTCCGGGTCGGCCTTGCATTTGCATCCGCACCCGTATACGCTGGAGAACACGCGCAAGCACATAGACATACACGCATGTCCAAAACAACACACACGGGTACTTGACGACAACGCGCTGTCGGCCAGAGAGGCTTGTAGACGTGCCCGCAGCAGGAGGCAGGTCTTGGCGGCCCGATTTCCTGGCGACGGCGTGGTTTTCCCAGAACGGCGAGGACGGGGCCGGAGACGACGAGCGGCGGGCGCTTCGGGAGGCCGACACGGCGCAGGCGACCAGCGGGGGGGGGGACGGTGAGGACGGCTCGGGCCGGCATGGCCGCGGGCCAGAGCGTCGGCGGGCTCGCTGGCGGGAAGACGGCGAGGGGGCGGCGCTCGGCCGGAGCTGCGAGCGGCTGGGCCCTGTGAGCTGGCGGGCTTGCAGACGACGAGGGTGGGGCGGCAGGACGCAGGCGGCGGCGCTCGGGGTCCCTGGCGGCGCGCGCTCGCGGGAGGAGAAGCGGCCGTCAGCGCCGGTGGCGGCTCCGGCGACGCTCGCGGAGGGGAAGGAGCGTGGAGGGCCGTGGCGGCGGGTCGGGGCCGGGTCCGGCGGCGTCGGAGGCGGGCTGCTCGGGGCGGGCGCGCTGGCGCGAGGTCGGAGGAGGGGCGGTGGCCGGAGGGGAGGTGCGCCGGCGGCGTCGACGTCGGAGGAGGCCGACGGTACCGGGCGACGGGAGCGGCAGCGGCTAAGGGCGGCGGAGGTGCGGGCTCCCGGAGGCGGTCTGGCGAGGTGGGGGAGGCGCGATGGAGGCGAGCGACGGAGGACGGAGGGAGGCTGTGGGCGGACGCGTGCGGGAAGAGGAGAGCTAAGGAAGAGGAAAGGAGAAGCGGGCGCGGCTGGTGGGGAAGATGAACAGGGCAGCAGGTGGGGCTTGGTGGGGACAGGTGGGTCCCAGGGGCGACAGGGGAGGCAGGGGTGAGTGCGGTCGGTTCCTGTGTGCGTGTGTGGTGTGTGTTTGGTGAGTGTTGTGTGGTGGGGAGAGAGAGAGGAGTGGGGGAGAGAGAGAGGAAGGGGTGAGATGGCAGATTTTGATAGGCTAGGGGGAGGGGAGAGGGTGAGGTGGCACAAGGGGGTTGGTTGGGGTGATGTGGAGGCTGGGTTGGGGTAGATTAGTTGGTAGGAATAGGATTTAGAGGCGGACCGTTTGTAAAAATCTGGGGGTGGTCGTTCGGGTCGGGTCGGCCCGTTCGACTGCCCCCACTAAAATAATAAATATTTTTATTTGTTTTACAAACACCGTTTGCAAACCGATACCAGACACGCAAAAATAATCCGGAGACCCGGGATTTGATATTTGATTAAAGATGGGCCGTTTTAGAAAACAAAACGGGCTTTGCGAAATAGTTTTAAGCAAACAATGCATGATGATGACGATGCAATGCACAAATTCAACGCGATTTTCTAGTAGTGGTTTTGCGGGATGCCACAGAAACTGACAGCGGGTCCCACCAATCAAGCTGACATGGCATGTCAAAACCGGCAGGAGTAGCACAAAGTTAGATGATTTTTAAGTTTGAACCTTTTTGTAATTTATGCATGTGTCTAAAAAAGATTAATCCTAAAAAACTAAAGTCAAACAGGTCACACACACGTGGTCGTCCTCGACCTCCCCAACCTAATGCGGGTCACAAATGGCAGAGGACGACCTCGTCGGCACCTGTGGCGGGGACACCTTCGGCGAGTCGCCCTCGAGCTTGAGGAGCTCCGCGACTCGGCCATGGCGGGACTGGCTACGGCGACGTCGAGTACCGCCTCGCCTAAAAGATTCTCTACCTCCACTCCCTCTGTCACTTTGGCCCGTCGGCCCCCGATTTGCACCCTGGGGCGGTTCCGTCGCCACCCACTTCCACGCCGACCGGCATAAGCACCGCAGGATCGAACGCCTCGCCGGGCCCAAAGACAACGGCCCGAATTGACCCCTCACGCCTTTCTTGCCCGCCTCCGCATCTCCTAGCTCCTGGCCCGATACCTCCTCCTCCCCCCTCTCAACTCCCTTCATTGCCACATCCTCCCTCCGCCTCATTGCGCCAGCTCCCAACCCTCCGCTCCATGCAAGAGTTCTCTAGGCACACCTAGGAGATTGATGACGACGAGGAGAGATCCAAAACAGAGATGTTGGGGAGGCTGCCGCGAGGTCCTTCTCAGGGTTGTTCGAGCAGGATGTTGCGCTCCGAGGCTACAAGAAGCAGAGCTATGATGAAGGGGATGGTCGTGCCCCCGTGGCCGCATACCACCTCGACGCCGGCGACGGGCTGCTCGTGAAAATATAAACTAAGAAAAAGATTAAAAAAGAACAGAGGATAATGAGGATGTGCGAGTCTGAGTGAGGAGCTGACAAAAGGGCCCCTCTAAAATTTACAAACTAACCCAAAAGTTAGAAATATCTTACAGTTGCGAGTCCTGCCATGCCACATCACCCTAACAGGTGGGCCCGCTATTAGTTTTGCTGTTAACACGCTCTTGGAGCGTCATTTGCACGAATTGCAAATTTTCTGTTATGGAGTGGTAGATTTATGTGAGATCTAGGCATATGGCTTAATAGGATTGATAGGATACTCATAAAAACAAGTTGCCACTTTTTTCTAGAAGCTTATCCAAAAAGAACTCTGAAGTTACGCGTGCCTGGCCTAGAGAAATTTGAGGATGAGTGATCGACTGGGAGTACCGGGTGCGTACGAGTGAGAACAAAGTGCGCAAGAAAAGACTAGTGTTGATCTGTCGGACCAGCCTAGAGATACTATTAAGCTGCCAGGAGTGACACCCCCGAGGCCAAGAGAGAATGGGGTGCTACAAGTGGTATCAAAGCCGACCCTCGCGGTTACACAGGTGTGCGGGTTGAAGGGTTTCGCGGCATAGTAAATCAAAATTTTCTACGGATGCGAACAGAGGGAAAGCCAAGATCTAATCTAGGAGATGCAAACAACGAGAGAGATTGGATTAGATATTCATACCCTTGAAGATTCGCACAGCGGAACGTTCGTCGGAACGTGGGTGATGTAGTCGTACTCGCTTCTCCTCCTCGCGATCCGATCCGATCTAGCACCACAAGTGGCGGTGCCTCGGTGAGATGCACACGTGCAGCACCTCGACGTCTCCTCCTTCCTCGGACCAGCAAGTATGGTGGAGAGATAGATTGGATCTACAACACGACGGCGTGGTGTATATGGTGGAGAATTTCTGCTGCAGGGCTTCGCCTACAAACAGTCGGGAGGGAGAGAGGAAGGGTAGCAAGGCGGCTAGGGTTTGGAGGAGAGGTGTGTGGTTTGGTGCGCCCCCACCCCTCTTTATATAGAGGGGGGGCGCAGCCCTAGCCCCTCCCCCAAGCCCAAAGGATAAGGAGTGGGGGGCATGGACTCTCCCCTCTTCTCAAAACCCTATCTCCAGTTTAAACGATTTAAACTCTCTAGGATCGGCTGGGCCCTATGGGGCCTTGTGCCCCTGGACCAATGCGGCCAGGACACTCCCTCATAGGCCCATGCCCCCTCCCGGAAGGTGGGGCCACGTTGGTCCCCTTCCGGAAGGTTCTAGAAGCTTCCGGTACAATACCGATTAACCCGGAACAATTCCGAACTCCAAAAACTGCACTGCCTTATATGAATCTTATTCTCCGGACCACTCCGGAACCTCTCGTGATGTCCCGGATCCCATCCGAGACTCCGAACAAAAATTCATAAACCAATTATCCAATCTATCCTAGCGTCGAGACACGTTAAGTGTGTGACCCTGCGGGTTCGAGAATATGCAGACATGATCTTCTATCAATAATCAACAGCGGGGTCTGGAAACCCATATTGACTCCCACACATTCATCGATGATCATATCGGATGAACCACGATGCCAGGATTCAATCAATCCCATATATATATTCCCTTCGTCTCGCGATATTTTACTTGCCCGAGATTCGATCGTCGGTACCATCATACCTAGTTCAATCTCGTTCACAGCAAGTACTTTACTCGTTCCGTAATCCGATATCACTTTGTGATTAACTCCTTAACCACATGCTTGCAAGCGGTGTTGATATCGATTACCGAGTGGGCCCGAAGTATATCTCTCCAACTTGGGAGGGACAAATTCCATCTCGATACATACAACCCAACAGATACTTTCCGATCACCTGAGAGACACCTTTATGATCACCCTCTCATAGGATGACGTTTGATGACCTCAAAGCTTTCTTCCGGTACCAGGGAGTTGCATTATCTCATGGTCTAAGGAATACAATATTTGACATAGGAAAAGCTTCGCAAAGACGAACACGATGACACGATCTAATTGCTCTGCTTTGTTTGGGTCTATCCATCATATCATTCTCCCAATGATATGATCTCATTATCAATTGACAACTCATGTCTATGGTTAGGAAACCTTAACCATCATTGATCAATGAGCTAGTCCATAGAGGCGTACTAGGGACACGGTGTTGTTCACAAACCACACAAGTATTAAAGTTTCCGCTTAATACAATTCTAGCATGGAATATAAACTTTATCATGAACAAGAATTATAATAATAACATCTTTATTATTGCCTCTAGGGCATAATTCCAACACGGGTCAGTGGCGAGACATGTGAGGCATGACGTGTGTGGCCTAGAGTGAACACGACATGGCACATGTGTCGGCACTAGGTGCACAGACGTGTGCCAAGAGGGAACGTTCCTGTGATGTGCTTGATCGATGAGGACATCTATCTTCTAAAAGGTGGGTGAGATCTAGGCACATGGATTTAATAGGATTGATAGGATACTCATATAAACAAGTTCTAACTTCTTTTCTGGAAGATCATCCAAAAAGAACTCTAATTTTAAGCATGCTTGACCAAGAGCAATTTGAGGATGGGTGACTCACCGAGAAGTGGGTACCGGGTGCGCGCGAGTAAGAACAAAGTGCACAAGAAAAGACTAATGTTGATATGTGAGACCAGTTTAGAGATCATATTAACCTGCTAGGAGTGACACCCCTAGGGCCAAGAGAGAACATGGCAATAATTTACGTCTGAAAAATGTAAAGTGATACCATTTTGTACATTGCACCTTCAAAGTAGTAGTTTTAGGCTATTAACTCGTTACATGAAATAATGTGTTACAACATAATTAAATAAAATATATTTCTAGAGTTTCCTTATCTAGCCCATCCACTAGGAGCAAATTGTCATCGCAATCTCTCTCTCCGCCCACCATCTTTGTCATGGAATCCATCACCTCTGTTGCATCTAAATACCGATTGATGAGTGTGACTTAGACATAATTATGTTGTCCCCATTTATCATCAACGGGTTTTCACGAGGAGAACATGATTTTACCTCCAAAAGAATCATTTACTTTTACCACCCAAAAGGATCGTCCGATGTCCAGATTTAGCATCACCCTTATATCCTATAGCCTATGTAGAAGTCTAGACGTCTGTTGCACCAACATAAAGCTATCATGGGTGCAACGCTTCCTAACCAATGTGCATTGGTTTCTATCCACCAATCACTCCATGCCAGGACAAGTCTTGTTGCCAATGTCTTTGCTACGAGTTTCGCAAAGATGTAGATGAGGCTGATAAGATTGTAATCACTCAAAGTTGCCCATCTAGTTGTTTAGGCAGGAGAATCAAGAGTGATTGGTTCAGGCCCTAGAATCTGGGCTCACAAATCATGAAGAGTTTGTCGAACTTATCCATGAGATCAGCCTTGACGGTCCCCGACAACAATGGAGGAATAAGTTGTGAATCTGTGTGATTCATAGTCCTTACCTTTGGGTAGGTGCTTAGTCACCTCCCATATCTACTCCTTAGTGAAGGCATCTCCAAGTTCAGACAGATAGTGTGTACCCAAGACGTTTAGGTCTAGCATAAGATACTCTATAAGTGCACCAGAATCCTTTGTCAATGTTGTTGGTCATCATCCATGGCATCGACACAAAGGGCATGAGTGGTGTTGAAGTATGATCCAAATTCATTAAGGCGGCTAACTTCTGACGACCGGAGCGAGGCCCATCACCGGAGGCTTAGGCCGAATATTTTGTTGTAGCATATAAATCATGGAATCCTGAAACTAAAAAGGTTCTATTGAGTAGGAATGTTGTTTTCAATGAATCCATTATCTATCATAATAGCTTGCCATCATATCCCTCTCATGTCGGTGTTGGAGAGGAGAGAGTTAGTGTGCAGGTGGATCACCTATAGAAAATTATCGAAACTATTGATAATGATGTTGTTGTTGAAGATGCACATGAGGAAAACATTGATGATTTTGTTGTCCAGCACTCACCTACTATTTACAGTGGCCGCATGAGTCCATTGTTGCTGATAGTCCGAGTCGTAACAAAGGTCCACATACTTGTTGAAGATGCACATGAGGAAAACATTGATGATTTTGTTGTTCAACACTCACCTACTGTTTTATAGTAGCCGCATGAGTCCATTGTTACTGATAGTCCGAGGCGTAACAAACTTCCACATACTATTTTAATTGAAGAGTGTAATCTTGTTCATTATGATTTGAGTTGTGCTAAACAGGTGGAGAATGATTTTAAACCTGCTACATATAATGAAGCCATTGCATCTGTTGACCGTAAAAAGTGGGTTACTTCTATGCAAGAAGATATGCAATCACTTGATAAAAATTGTTGGGTTCGCAGCATAGAAAACAAAAAAATTCCTACGATGGGAACTAAGTACCAAGATCTATCTACTAGATACAAACAACGGGCGGATGTATATCCGTAGAGAACATACCCTTAAAGACCGACAAAGCTTAACGAGTTCAACTCGTGGTTTATGTAGACGATCTCTTGCCGATCTCAAGATCGAGAGGAAGTCCTAGCGCCGCAAAGCAGCAGCGCATCCGTGCTCGCACACACGTACAAGACACCGGGCAACCTCCGCCTCCTCGCTCCAGCGATGCAGCGGAAGCACAACCCTTTCTTGCCGAATAACCACCGGGAACATGTATCTCGCTAGTCCGAGACCATGGGGGATAAATTCTAGAGGGGGGGGAGAGATCCTTCACGAGGAGGTGTAAGAGACAAGTGAGGAGGGGGGGAACCCCAAGGGGGTGGCCGGCGCATGGGGGCTGCCCCTTGCCCTCCCCTCTTCATGTGGGTGGACACTCCACTCACAAAATTCCTTAATGTGGCATCCCGCAAAACCACTACTAGAAAATCGCGTTGATTTGTGCATTGCATCGTCATCATCATGTGTTGTTTGTCTAAAACTATTTTCGCAAAGCCCGTTTTGTTTTCTAAAACGCCCCATCTTTATTCAACCGCAAAACCCCGGGTCTCCGGATTATTTTGTTTTGTTGCTATCGATTTGCAAACGGTCCAATTAAAGTAAATAAAATATTAAGTTATTTTAGTGGGGTAGCCGAACGGGCCGAACGACCCGAACGACCACCCCCGGAATTAAATCGGGCCACCTAAAACAGCCCCTCTAAATCCTACAGCTACCAATCTACCTACCCACACCCAGCCTCCACATCACCCTGGCCAACCAGCAGATGCCACCTCACCCTCTCCCTCCCCTCAACCAATCCTATCCTGCCACCTAATCTCTCCCTCTCCCTCTCTCACCTCACCCCTCCTTCTCTCCTCACCCAGCAGCCCCCCCTGGCGCACACCCGCGCGCACACGCTCCCTCCCTGACCGCTGGGCCCGTCCTCCCCTGGGACCCACCCTGCAGGCTCCACCTCCCACAGCCCCACCCCACCATTCCGCACCTGCCCCACCCCACACGCGCCCGACGCCCACGTCTCCCTCACCCCGCGTCTTCCTCCTCCCTCCCCTGTTCCTCTTCTTCCCCGCGCCGGTCCGCCCTCCACCCTCCTCTCCGGCGACCCTCTCGCCTCACCACCTGCCCGCGTGCTCGCCGTCCTCCTCCCCTACCCCGATGCCGCACCACGCCCGCCTCTTCCCCTCCTCGCCGGCGACCCCGAGTGCCTCCCTCCGGCGGCCACCCTCCTCCTTTTCCCCCCCCGTCTGCTTCCCCTCCACCCAGCTCCGCCGCGCCCGCCATGCTCTCTTCCGCTCCGGCCGCCGCCGCTCCGCGCCTTCCCCCCCCATCGGCGGCCACCTCTCTCTGCCCTCCTCTGCCTCGAGCGCCGACCGCCTCTCGCCGCGGACGCCCTCCGCGCCCCGTTTCGGGCCGCCTCCGCCCAGCAGCCGCCGGTCGTTCCGCCCTCGTGCGCCGGCCGCCGGTCACCCCCCTCCGCGGCCACCCGTCCTCCTCGGTCTCCCCTGTGCCGCGTCCCCGCCGCCAAGCTTGGTCCCGCCTCCGTCCGTGGCCGCGTCCGCCTTGCTCGCCTTCGGCCATGCGAGCCTGCAGGCGCCTCTTCCTGGCTCTGGCATGCGCTGGCCGTGGCGCCCTCGTTTGGTTCCGCCCGTTTGGTGTATATCTGCTAGCGTGCGTACTCGGGAACCTCAAGATCTTCTCCCAAGACCTGAAGGTCGGATCAAAGGCCCCGATCCCGGAGTCCTGCCGTGACGACCAAAGACCCCGCGCAAGTCACCATCGATCCCGAAGCCAGAACCCGAAGGCGATGGTGTCGGAACCCCAAGATCTGCGCGAATCGCAAGCCCGTTCCCCGGAGCCGAAGATAGACCCCGAACCCGGTGCCGCGTCAAGCTCGCCATGACCGACTACATGGAACCATCTACCAAAAATCCCCGAAGACCGACCCCGGCGAGACCGAACCCTGTCGACCCAGAATCAAGATCGGCAAGACCCCTCGGAACATCAAGATCTCCCCGGATACGACAAGTACTCCCTCGAGAACGCCGAGTACTTCACCCCGGACCCCGCGGACCCCGGCGCGTTCCCAAGTTCGCCACCGGTGGATAAAAAGGAAACCTCAAGGACTTCGGCACGGAGCGGCAAGATCGCCTCACGGAATCCGAAGCGCGGACCCGACAAGATCTTCGCGACGATAAGAACGACACCGACCCGGAAGAATCCGATGCGCCCCCGGCGCCGAACCAAGTCCTGCTTCCGGAGCGTCAAGACCTACCTCCGATATCCGAGAACGCTCCCGTCGAACCCTGGACCTGAGACCAACCCCGAACCCCGGAACCCCAAGATCGTCGAGCCCCTCAATGTGTGACCCCTTTTTCTCGAACCCTATTTTATAATAAAATACAACTAGTTGCATACTAAATTGATCATGCATGCATAATTGTCATGTGGTTAGGGGGCCTTATGCCGATTCACCTAATAATTAAATATGGGGCCATATGCGGGCAAATCTAGTCTCATATCGGCCTCATTTAAACGTGTGTAGCGAACCGGTATCTTAACTTGCCTTGTTATAACAACATTTAATTGCGGGGGTTCTAAATAACATGAACCATTTAATTAATTGTTGGGACCCCGGTTCCACTTAATATTGACCTAATTGCATCGCACCTTGCCATGCCATACATCATACATGCATCATGCCGATCTTCTGCCGTTGTATTAAATATTGCATCCGGTGTTTCTTCTAGTGTTTTGCTTCTTCGCGGATAAGGCCGTTGAGTTGATGCGAGTGTCGACCCGATCTTCGGTTGAACCTTTGGCAATGTTTTCAGGCGAGCATCTCCCCCTTTCTACCTATCTTACTTTTATAGTATTTATTTCCCTCCTGTTGATCTATTGCTATCTGTGTTGCGATACTCTAGTTCCGTACCCGTGGAATCCCCGTGCAGCCTTATATTGCCTTGGACACATCCTATTACCTGTTGTTTGGTAGATAGTTGGACTTGCGCGTCGTAGTCGCTTGCTCAAGAGCTGTTGCGTGTCGTCAAGTGCCACAGTTGTTAATGTATTGCCGCATGTTGATGTTGGAGATGATCATAGTTTTACTTACTGCTCACTTTAATTCCTGTTTAACAACTAAAATTGAAGTAAGCAGAGGCATCGGTGGGTGATAGATAATATTTGGTTTCCGAACGCCCACTTGTGTCCCGTAGGACCTCGAGTACTTGATACTTGTTCCTTGATTTATCGCGCTATCCACATCCGGGAGGTATATGGGACCCCCCTTAGCCAGAGCTTGATTCAGTCTTATTTCTTGGGGCCACAAACTAGTTTGAGGTTTTATTTACGATCCTGTACTTATGCCATGTTTTACTGCTTTATTTACGACTGTGCGAGGAGCACACTGTACTGTTTAGGTAAGCGGAGTGTTTTCGCGGTATCGACAAGCCCAGCCACACTTTCGGGTTCCCAGTCGTTTACAGCCTCTGGCACAAACCTTGAGACCGTCTCGGAGCTAGCTTACTTCGTTGCGGATCTACTCAATGGGGTGGCCCCCTGAAATATTTCTGAATCCTGTGATTGCTTTGTAGTGAAAGCCTCGTTGGGTTTTGATTTGGTTTTTCCGAGGTTGATCTAGTGTGTGTTGCTATTTGTGCACCCCGGCCGGGTTAAAACTTTCTGAAAGCCGTGTCCGCGGTTATGGACGACTTGGAGCACAGTATCTCGACCATAGACAAGCATAATTAAAGTTTATCGCTGTAAATTTGACTTTATAATGACTAGTAATCAGCTTCACTATAATGGAATGGCTAATTAATACTGCCCACAATTGCTTGTTTGGAGTGTCGCTTGCAACCATTGTACCTGACTAGTAAGTATGACAACTACAACGGAATGGCTAAATAAAAGTGCCAACAACTGCTGGGTTTTGGGTTATCTCATGCTAAATGAATCTGACTAGTAAGTGTTGCCACTAACACGTAATGGTTAACTAAAAGTGCCCACTGCTTATTTTATCAGGATGATTATCTATACCTGACTAGTAATTGCTGCAACGATAACTGAATAAATAAAACTGCCAACCGTGTGAGTTCCTCGGTTGACTTCCTCGTTTGGTCTCGAGGGGGGAACACCAGGATGGGTTTGTTTGGTGTTAGCTTCAGGTTGGATCCGGATAGGTCATTCTTATCCCTATCTGATAACCGCCAGTTGGATCGAGTCTCTATAGGTTGTTTAGTGCATGCTGCCGCTGCCGCTCAGTCCACCATACCATTGTAGGCTTGGACCGCCGAATTCTAGTCTCGCCGTGTACTGGCCTCAGTACTGACGCTCCTATTTTTCCTTTGCCCTTTGTCGGCACCCCTTTTTGTTTTAAGCAGGTTTTGAGATCGACGCCGTTAGCAGGGTTACCCTTCCGGCTTGGCCTGGGCAGGGTTATGGACGCCATTGGTTATTCTTCAGGGCTCTTAGCCCCATTTGCATCTTGTCCGTAGCTGGACGCTCTATCGTTTTCAAGGTGATTTGGATCTTGTATATTATATCTGTATTCTTGACTCATTGAGTCGCCGCTGTATATATATATCTGTTCTGTGGGTCCCTTCGAGGACTGTTGTGTAATGTTATTACTTCGTTTTCCACCCGCACGAAAGTGCCTGGTGGGCACCTTTGAATCGTTTCTATGCGGGTTTGGCGGGTTTCGCTAAAACTTGCATAGGTCCGATTCTGAGGGTGTTACACTTAAATTCCCTCCACTCAAAAGTCCACTCAAATTCCCATTAAATTTCCACCAAATTTAATGCAAACTCTCATTAAATGAAACTCTTTTATTTTATTCAGAATTTTGTCAATTACTTTAATGACAAACATTCACAAATAAACCCTTGCTAGAATTCCATTTCACATGCATAACCACTTTATGCAATTTCACCCGAAAACCTGTTTCGGTATCTAGTGAAATAAATTCCTGCGCTTGTTTATTCTTTCGGCATGAAACATTTGCTCCAACTGGATGCCAGTGTCCCTTAAGTGTGTCACCCTATGGTTTGCGAATAATGCGGACATGATCGAGACCCTTCTCCGATCAATAATCAGTAGCGGGACCTGGAGATCCATACTGACTCCCACACATTCAACGATGACTTTTCCTGTGATCGTCGGAACCTTTTACGCTTGAATCTTAATCCCTTTGTTTCACGATATATTATATGTCCGAGATTCGATCATCGGTATCTCCATACCTAGTTTGATCTCGTTACTGACATGCACCCTTTTCTCGTTTCCGTGATATAACATTCTAGTGATCAAATCACTTGCTTGCAAGCTAACCAATGTGATATCACCTAGAGGGCTCAGAGCATATCTATCCGTCATCGGGATGAACAAATTCCACTCTTGATACATGATTCTCAACATAACACTTTAGAAGCTTTGAAGCCATCTTTATAATCACCCAGTTACAGAGTGACGTTTGATGTCAACAAGAAACTCTTCCGGTGTTAGTGATTGGCATGATCTCATGGTCTAAGGATTAGGATTACTTCGTAAGTTGTTATAGCAATATAAACTCAATGACTTTGATCGTAATGCTATACTTCGGATGAATCTTCATCACATCATTACACTAATGTTGTGACCTCGTTATTAACAACATCCAATGTCCATGATCAGGAAACGTTGATCATCTTGTTAATCAACGAGCTAGTTTATAAGAGAGGCATAACTAGGAACTTCCTTTTTGTTTATTAAACACACATGTATTTACATTTCCGTATTAATACAATTATAGCATGCAAAATAAACATTTATCATAAATAAGGAATACGATAATAACCACTTTATTATTGCCTCTCGGGCATATTCCCTTCAGTCTCCCACTTGCACTAGAGACAATAATATAGTTTGAAAACTTTGTGTATTGAACACCTATGGCTTTCTGGTGTTCCAAATACACAACTGCAAGTGGTTAACATAATCTACGGATCTGACACTTTCAGGTCCGTGTGTATTTGCATGTCTTTGCGTCTCCACGCATCACTCATTCTCCAATGAGATGGCATTGTATAAATTTGGTCTTTTGGTGAGACCTTTAGTTCCTTGGGGTTAAAACACGTCGATACTATTGTCGTACAATATATCTTTAGTGTTAGCCCGTTACGAACAACACCTTAGTTTGATAACCAACTACTTGACACAAATTCCCTCCTTTGCTGCTACTATAGCAGTCATATACTTAGCCTTTTATTGTAGTATTCGTCACAATGTCTTAATTTGGAACTCTTCCAAATACATCATGGAATCTCCTTTCCATTACATTGTGCCACCCATAGTTTAAATTGAGATAAACTTAATTTGTATCTTGTGACAAAACTAGTATCAATGTAACTCTTTACAATGAACTATTTGTATTTGTTTGTCATCTCTACACAAATATATTCTTAGTTCTTCCAAAAGATCATAAGAATATCCTTACTATAGTCCAGTGATCATTTTATGGTTCATCATTCTGGTATATGCTCATAACACTTAGAGCATCGGACATATCTGGATGTGTACATATCATGGTATGATTGATCAAAACATTCTCGTGATTTCACTCATCAAGTGTCAAAGTACTTGAATCTTGTTTCACTTATCAAGTGTCGATACACTTAAATCTTGATTCAATTCCTTTCCATGCAACAAGAACTGTTTCTTGTCGTTTCTATATTGAACTCCTTCAATATCTCATATATGTACGTTTGGCACAACCATATTGGCGTCACAGTCTATCCACTATAGACATTCACGCTAAATATTCGGGTTTTACCTAATTCTTTCATCAAAATGAAATTCTTAACCTTTGTCAATAAAAGATACATCATTTCTAATCAACAAGATGTCCTCCACATAATGTATTAGAAATATGTCTCAGCGCTCCCACTTAATTTCTTGCAAATGCAAGCATCTTCATCGGCTCTTGATGAAAAACTCATTTTTCATCATGGTGAAGATTCCAACTCCGTGATGCTTACTTCAACCTTTGAAGTTTGCATGCCCTTTTAGCATCCTTTGAATTTAACAAAACCCTTTGGATCGTGTCATGTACACGTCCTAGGTAACCATTCTATTAGAAGAACTTTGTGTTTTTTATTCATCTACCATATAACAAATTATATGTAGTGGTTGCTACTTTAATCCGTCCAGACTAAATATCGCTATGAAAGATCAAATCTTGTCATAGTCAACTCCTTGAACATTGTCGTAAAATACTTTACCGATATGTCGACTATTTCATAGATGTGAAACATCCGTGTATGTTTCTTTATAGATCCAAATACGACCGATAGGTTTTTACACCTTTCCGGAGGGTCTTCCAAGTTCAAAACTTGATTTCTCGTGTATGGAACTATCACGGTTTTTATGGCTTCAAGCCATTTGACGGAGTCAGGGGCCATCATCGCTTCTTTGCATGTAGTCGATTCATCATTATCAAATAATGATTTACTCTCAAATCTCAACATTTGATTGTTTATCCGACCTTCTTGGTTCAATAGGAACTTTAGACCTCCGTGACCGCAACCTTTGAGGCACATAAGCTATGAGCATTATGGCAGCCTCCGGAACGATTTCCGGCGCTGCGCAACTCAGCACATTTAGCTAAGGTTCGTTAACCTTATCAAAGTTCTATTGTCCTCCCACTTAACTTTTACGAAAAATTCCTTCTCCAAGAAACTTCACGTTTCAAGCGACAAACCCTTTTGTCCTTGGTGTTATGAAGGAATAACCAATTGTTATTCGAAATAACCTACAAAGACATGCTCATCCGGCTTCGGTTGTAAACATCTTACTTATGTTTAGCATACCAAAATTTAAGAAATGACAACTTGGGTTTTACCCTAAACCATAACTTCCATGGTGTCATTTCAACGGATCAAGATGGAGCTCTTTTCAGTGTAAAAGCGGTAGTCTCTAAAGCTTTAATCCTTTTTAAAACATAATGGCAGTTTTATAAATAACACCTTTGATCCAACCATGTCAAACAAGGTTTCATTACAAATCTCAAACACTCCATACTCCTATGGTGTTTCGGGAGATGTAAATCTAGGTGTTTTGCTAAACTTGCAACTCAAATAAATCCCTTTACGATAAAATCATAATTCATTTATTTTCTTGTTACACTTGTAACTCAAATAAATCCCTTATGATAAAATCATAAATCATTTATTTTCTTGTTACAATGATTTTCACTTCGTCTTGAAAGTCTTTGAACATTTTCAAATATTTCACACTTCTTTCTCATTAAGTGAATATTCACTCAAATTCCGGAGAAAGTATATGAAGTTGAAACCCATCGCTTACGACTACACATAATGGACTACATACATCGATATGTATAAATTCCAATATTTTAGTCGTTCATTCTTCTTTAGCCTTTAAACGAAGTTTTAATTATCTCGTGGAAAGTCTCACAAGCGTCACTTGATCAAATCAAAGACTCCAAAAATCCATGAAAATGGAGTTTCTTCATGTTTTCTTTCCAATATAATTTAAACAGCGATGTCACTTCATAAGTGATCTTTCAATCATTTGTCTTGCGACATTTTAGCATTAGGTTTTATGGATGTGATTTCTCCAACTAGATTTGTAAATCATCCATCTTATATGGAATACGGTAATTATTTGAACAACCTTTGTTCTCATAATACCTGATCCAAATAACAATTATTAAAACAAATCTTGAAGTCAAGCCTTGATGTCAACGAGAAATACAAACAACGGTTTGTTTGTTTTCGATGAACATCATCACATATTCTCTTGCTAGTTACTCAGGCCATTGTGGTTCATGAATTGCGTTGTTCCGTATGAAATTTCATACCAACCAATTCGGTATCCAATACCGAAGAACCACATTGTTTAACAAGCAAAGAATACAACCATAACATGTATATCATCTATATACCTAAATTGGATATTTCCAATCTTTTCTTTTCTGCCAAATATATTTTATAGATTCTCTTTCAGCATTTCGTTTTCCTTTTTAAAAGAATCTATCAACATCAAAAGTGGCGCCATATTCATGACACATAGTCCAAAGCGTGTATATTCAAATAATAATACCTTTGGACTTGCACTTTGAAGTAGATCACCATCATCAAAATGATCGACATTCTTTCAAAATCCATTCTTTAGTAATCTTATAGTGTAGTAAACACTTTACATACATCTTCTATTCATCCTTATCATGACGACTTTCACGATCAAGCTACTGTAGCTTATAAAGGCGAATCGTGAGTATAACGTTACTTTCCAAAACCCTTTTGGATGATTAGGATGTCTAGCATCTCCAACCTTCATAAATTCGCATCCAATATGAGAACATATATTATACTCTATCATATTGAAACCAAAACATTGTTTCAGATATCGTTATATCTGCCACACATGATGGTTTCTGAAACAATTCTTTCAGCTCCTAGATAAACTTGATATTAAAACAATCAAGAATCATAAAGGCAAACATGATACTTAAGATACTAACACTGGAATTGTTACTCTCGATTTAATACCAATTATTAAATTTCACGGAGTAAATAGAATTTTGCTGAAAGTTTGCCATAGGACTTTAAACTTTAGATTGACACTCAACACAATACGATACCAGTTCGTAAAGTATATATCCAGAATTCTATAGTTCTATTATCTCAATTACAACTATGCATAAGGTGGTGAACGAATGCCAATGACTACAACAAATTATACAAATTCACTTTGATTTAATTTATGATAAATTGAGTTCTACTAATCCAAATTAGAAATGAACTCCCACTCAAAAACGACATCCCTCGTGTCTTTTTGGTGATTACATGAACCAAATCCACTACACCAAGTCCGATCATCACGTGAGTCGGTGTAGCTTCAAAGGCGAGCATCAAATGGGCATCATATATACTATATGACTCATGCTTAACCTTTCGGTCCGTGTTCCGAGGCCATGTCTGTACATGCTAGGCTCGCCAAGTAAGAACCTTAGTATTCGCGTGTGTAACTGTCTTACACCCGAGATATGCTCGTGGATTCAAGTACACCCGATCATCACGTGATGTCTTGAAGCGACGAAACATTGTCGGTGCATACTTAAGGAAGAACACATTTTTATCTTGATATCTAAATAAGGGATCATCTTATTATGCTAATAAAACGCCAACAAGCAATATAAGATGCTATCAAACATCACATGTTTATTAGTGGAATGATATGGTTCCCGCATATGATCTCCATCACGTGCACCTTGGTATGATCACTATCATACCTCTATGTGTAAGGCTAAGGTATATGGAACCTACACGTTATGCGTGTTGTAAGAGTATCATCTCATAATTCTACTTACAACATCACTATATCATAACACTAGCCCAGCAACAATCTAAACTAGACGCCTCTAATTTATCCATTGCAAGTTTTACGTGGCTTAGGGCTTTCGAAGATAGAACCGTTCTTACCTACGAACATGAACCACAACGAGGATAACCAAATTGTTGACAACTCGTTGCAAATTAGATATTGACTATAGTAGGAGAGACAGACACCCGCTAGCCACTTATGCAAAACTAGTTGCATGTCAAGCGTGGAACAGGTCTCATGTGCGAGGACATGTAAAGTTTGTCCGGGCCGCTTCATCCCACTATGCCACCAATATCCAAAGTACAACAAAGAAGCAATAAAATGATCATCATCGCCCACATACTCATATGTGTACTATCCGTGCAAAGTATCTACGCGTAGATCCGGCTCTGATACCACTGTAGGGTTCACAGCATAGAAAACAAAATTTTTCCTACGATCGGAACTAAGTACCAAGATCTATCTACTAGATACAAACAACGGGCGGATGTATATCCGTAGAGAACATACCCTTGAAAACCGACAAAGCTTAACGAGTTCAACTCGTGGTTGATGTAGACGATCTCTTGCTGATCTCAAGATCGAGAGGAAGTCCTAGCGCCGCAAAGCAGCAGCGCATCCGTGCTCGCACACACGTACAAGACACCAGGCAACCTCCACCTCCTCGCTCCAGCGATGCAGCGGAAGCACAACCCTTTCTTGCCGAATAGCCACCGGGAACATGTATCTTGCTAGTCCGAGACCATGGGGGATAAATTCTAGAGGGGGAGAGAGATCCTTCACGAGGAGGTGTAAGAGACAAGTGAGGAGGGGGGGCTCCTTTTATAGGAGGAGGGGGGAACCCCAAGGGGGTGGCCGGAGCATGGGGGCTGCCCCCTTGCCCTCCCCTCTTCATGTGGGTGGACACTCAACTCACAAAATTCCTTTAAATTCCCTCCACTCAAAAGTCCACTCAAATTCCCATTAAATTTCCACCAAATTTAATGCAAACTCTCATTAAATAAAACTCTTTTATTTTATTCAGAATTTTGTCAATTAATTTAATGACAAACATTCACAAATAACCCTTGCTAGAATTCCATTTCACATGCATAACCACTTTATGCAATTTCACCCGAAAACCTGTTTCGGTATCTAGTGAAATAAATTCCTGCGCTTGTTTATTCTTTCGGCATGAAACATTTGCTCCAACTGGATGCCAGTGTCCCTTAAGTGTGTCACCCTACGGTTCACGAATAATGCGGACATGATCGAGACCCTTCTCCGATCAATAATCAGTAGCGGGACCTGGAGATCCATACTGACTCCCACACATTCAACGATGACTTTTCCTATGATCGTCGGAACCTTTTACGCTTGAATCTTAATCCCTTTGTTTCACGATATATTACATGTCCGAGATTCGATCATCGGTATCTCCATACCTAGTTTGATCTCGTTACTGACATGCACTCTTTTCTCGTTCCCGTGATATAACATTCTAGTGATCAAATCACTTGCTTGCAAGCTAACCAATGTGATATCACCGAGAGGGCCCAGAGCATATCTATCCGTCATCGGGATGAACAAATTCCACTCTTGATCCATGATTCTCAACATAACACTTTAGAAGCTTTGAAGCCATCTTTATAATCACCCAGTTACGGAGTGACGTTTGATGTCAACAAGAAACTCTTCCGGTGTTAGTGATTGGCATGATCTCATGGTCTAAGGATTAGGATTACTTCGTAAGTTGTTATAGCAATATAAACTCAATGACTTTGATCGTAATGCTATACTTCGGATGAATGTTCATCACATCATTACACTAATGTTGTGACCTCGTTATTAACAACATCCAATGTCCATGATCAGGAAACTTTGATCATCTTGTTAATCAACGAGCTAGTTTATAAGAGAGGCATAACTAGGAACTTCCTTTTTGTTTATTAAACACACATGTATTAACGTTTCCGTATTAATACAATTATAGCATGCAAAATAAACATTTATCATAAATAAGGAATACGATAATAACCACTTTATTATTGCCTCTCGGGCATATTCCCTTCAAAAATGGTACATGGGATTTTGTGAGCTTGCCTAGACAAAAGGAAGTGGTTCACTGCAAGTGGATCTTCAAGATAAAGGAAGGTTTGTCTCCTAAAGAGCCTTCAAGGTATAAGTCAAGGTTAGTAGCAAAAGGGTTTAGCCAGATTCTAGGTTTTGATTGCAATGATGTGTCCTCTCCAGTTGTAAAGCATATATAGTTCCATTCACACTTTCTTTAGTATTGTGGATATGCGTGATCTTGAGCTTGAGCAGTTAGATGCTAAGACTATTTTTCTGCATGGAGATATTGAGGAGTAAATATACATGAACCAACTAGAAGGGTTCATAGTGCCTAGTAAATAGGATTTTGTGTGCAAGTTAAAGAAGTCACTTTATGGGTTAAATCAATCTCCAAGACAATGGTATCAAAAGGTTTGATTTTTTTATGATCTCACATGGTTTTGAGAGGTCTCAATATGATAGTTATATTTACATTAAGTTTGTTGATGGGTCACATATATACTTTTTGTTATATGTTGATGATATGTTAATTGTTGCCAAGAGCATGGAATAAATCACTACTTTGAAGACACACCTAAGTAGTGAGTTTGAGATGAAGTATCTTGGTGCTTATAAGAAGATCCTAGCTATGGAGATTACCCAAGATAGAAAATCTTGTTTGTTATCTCTTAGTCAGCAAAGTTACATTAAGAAAGTTCTTCATCGTTTTTAATATGGATGGTGCCAAGTCAGTTAGTACTCCTATTTCTCCTCATTTTAAATTGTCAGTTTCATAATGTCCTACTACTGATGAAGAGTTTGAGTACATATAAAAGGTGACATATTCTAGTGTTGTTGGTTCTTTGATGTATGTCATGGTTTGTTCTTTCCCTGTTTATCATATGCTATGAGTTTGATAAGTAGATACATGGCTAATCCTGGTAAAGAACATTGGAAGATTGTTCAGTGGGTTTATAGATACCTTCTTGCCACTTGCAATGCTTGTTTGAAGTTTGGCAGGACCGGTGAGGGACTCGTTGGCTATGTGGATTCAGATTTTGCTGTCGATTTGGATAAGTGAAGATCCCTGATACGTCGTAAACGTATCTATAATTTTTGATGCTCCATGCTTATTTTATGTCATTTGTCCTATGTTTTGTATACACTTTGAGGTATTTTTATACATTTTCTAGGACTAACCTATTAACAAGATGCGAGTGCCAGTTGCCTGTTTTATAATGTTTTTGGTTTCAGAAAAGCTAGTAAAGAAATATTCTCGGAATTGGACGGGACAAAAGCCCAAGTTGATATTTTACTAGAAGGAACACGGAGTCCGGAGGGCAGCCGAAGTGGGGCCACGAGGCAACCACACCTAGTGGCGGCGTGGCCTAGGGGGGTTTGCCAACCCTAGGTGTGGGCCCCTCGGGCGCCCACCGACCTTGCCCCTTCACCTATAAAAGCACCCCGATGCAGAAAACCTAAGCACCCCATCTTATCTCCATGAAATAGTCCGTAGCCGCCGCCATCTCCATCCCTAGATCGGGGGGATCCGAAGCTCTTCCTAGCACCCTGCCAGAGGGGAGAGATCATCCCGCAGGCCTTCTTCATCACCATGCCAGCCTCCGAAGTGATGCATGAGTAGTTCACTCTTGGACTATGGGTCCATACAGTAGCTATATGGTTTTTTCTCCTCCTATGTGCTATCATGTTTAGATCTTGTGAGCTCCGTTCATGATCAAGATCATCTATTTGTAACCATACATGTTGTGTTTGTGGGGATCTGATAGATATTGAGATACTATGTCAAATTGATTATTGATTCTATCATGTCTATGTTATTTGTGATCTTGCATTCTCTCCATTGTTCGTAAATGTTTTGGCCAAGTAGATGCTTGCAACTCCAAGAGGGAGTATTTATGCTCGATAATAGGTTCATGGTTGTAGTAATCTGGGGAAGTGACTCTAAGGTTGTATATGTGATGTTCCTACTAGGGAGGAAACAACAATCCTTTGTCTAAGGGCAATTGTATTGTTTACTTTACACACATTGCTTAATGCAATTATCTGTTGTTTGCAACTTAATACTGGAAGGGTTTAGGATGATAACCTGAAGGTGGATTATTAGTCATAGATGCAGTTGGATTACAGTCTATGTATTATGTTGTAATGTCCAATCAAATCTCGTAGGAGTCAAGATGTCTAGTATATGCATTGTTATGCTTTCTCAATCTGTCAATTGCCCCACTGTAATTTGTTCACCCAACATGTTATCTATCTTAAGGAGAACACCTCTAGTGAACTCTGGATCCCGGTCCATTACTTTATCATTGATATTCCATCTACTGTTTACTGTTTACTTTCTGCAATTGCTACCTTCCACACTATACGTTTAATCCTTTGTTTTTAGCAAACCAGTGAGGTTGACAACCTCACTATAAGTTGGGGGGAGTTTGTGTTGTGCAGGTTCCAAGTTATTAGCAACACCTTGGAAGTTGTTTCCTTACTCCTACTGGTTCGATAACCTTGGTTTCATAACTGAGGGAAAACTTGCTGCTGTGCTCATCACACCTTGCTCTTGGGGTCTCCCAACAGGCTCTACAGTAACCGAGCCACATCAAGATTTTCTGGCGCCGTTGCCGATGAGTTAAGGACAACTTCAATCTCTTCCTCCTCGTCAATCACTTTTTAGGGAGAAAGAAGATTTTTGCAAGGGGAGTCTCTCACAACCAATCGCTTTACTTTGTTTTTGTTTTGCTTAGTTTATTTTGCTTTGTTTTGCCTGTTTATTTTTATCAAAAATACAAAAAAATTAGTTTTGATTGGTTTGCTTTTTTTTATCAAAAACACAAAAAATAGTTCCTACTATAGTTGTTATTTTTGTTGGTCTGTTATTGTCTTGCTTTATTATGCTTTCTATCAATGGTTGGTTTCTTTAAAACTAGATCTTATTGGCAAGGTGGGTTCATGGAAGAACAAAAATATTATGATGAGGAACACCGCTTGTCACAAAAATGGAAACACTTATGGGAACAAATTAATAAATTGCATACTATTGCTAGAAACATGTGCTCTACTGATAATGTTACTTATTGCTTTGATAAATCTTGTTGTTGTACGAGGTATAAACACCCCCCTTTTCAATATGAGTATAATGATAATGTTACCATATCTTCTTATGTTAAGGGAAATTATGACTTTTATGATGTAGAACAAATTTAAGAATTTATTGCTTGGAAGGGTGCATTCGAACTTGCTAATTTGCTTGAAAATACTGATGATGCACTATGAGGTTTATGATATACTTAAATTTTGCTTTGATAATTATAAGGAAGAAAATGGCTATATTCTTGAATATTTTAATAGATGCTTTCCACCAACGGAAGAGACTAATGCCTTGCAGGAGCCTATGGAAGAAGAAATTGCTGAAACTGGAAGCTCATTAGATGAAAAAGAGGAGGAGAGTGATGACCAAAGGAGGAAGAATGGATTAGCTACCCATGCCTACCTTCTAATGAGAGTAACTCTTTGCCCCTTACATTATTTGATTGTCCCCCATGCTTACCAAAGGAGGATGAATCTTATGTTCCTGAGGATTCTTTTGAAATATCTACTATTGATAAAACTTGTGATAATAATTATGCTCCTGTTATCTGTGATAATCCTTTATTTGTGCCTAACTTCGAAATGCATGGTACTAAAGAATTTTGCTTAGAAAATGTTTATGATAAAGCTCTAGATGATGGTCCTATATTGGTTGATAATATTAATTGTACTACTATTGAAAATGAGATTGGAGGGGTCTTGACTTTATCTTGCAACCCCATACCTCTTGAGAATGATCAATCATCTTGTTATAAAATTGTTAAAAGTGGGTTTGAAGGTTTAATCCAACTTTTTTTGAGCTTGATAAAAATTATGTGTTTGTAGTTCATAAAAGCATACTTTATGTGATAGTTATATTGTTGAGTTTATTCATGAGGCTACTAAAAATTATTATGAGAGAGAAAAATATGGTTGTAAAAGTTTTTATGGTACTGAAACACCTCTCTATGTGCTGAAAGTTTTAAAGTAACTCTTGTTTTATCTTCCTATGCATGTCACTTTGTTCTTTGTGAATTTATTTGCGTACAAGATTCCTATGCATAGGAAGTGGGTTAGACTTAAATGTGTTTTGAATTTGCTTCTTGATGCTATCTTTTACTTCAATTCATATTTCTTATGTGAGCATCTTTTCAAACTATCAAGCCTAGCTTAATGGCTATAAAGAAAGAACTCTTGGGAGATAACCCAATTTTTATTTTTCAGTAAGTTTTTCTTTCGTTGAGCCTTGGAAGTTATTACTTCTGTAATAACCTCTACTTATCCTTTTTGTGTGGTTTTTGTGCCAAGAATAACCTCTAATGGGAGAGAAGTTAGATTTGGGGAAGTTGTTGTACCGAAACAGATTTTTGTCCTTCACTGTAAAAATTCGTGAAAAATCCCTGTACGTCGTATTAAGCTGTAATTTTCTGAGCATATGACCCAGGTTATTATATAACTATTGTTAGTTCAACACTTTTCGATTTGTGCAACATAAGGTCTTCTAAAAAAATAGGTTTTTACCTGTTGGTCTGTTTTGACAGATTTCTGCCATTATTTGCATTTGCCTCTTATCGGTTTCTTTTTGACTCATCTTTGATCACTTGAGATTTTAAAAGGAATTGCTATAGTAGCTTGTGTTCTAATGAAAGTTTTACTTGTGTTGAAACTAAACCCAAAGACTTATTATCTTGAATACACTAATGTTGCTAATGAAGATTGTGTGAAGTTTTGTATGAAGGAAATTTTCAAGTGTAGGGAAAGAATGATGTGATGAGATGAAGAATGGACAAAAGATCAAACTTGGAGATGCCACCCGTGTCACCCCAAGAAATATTCAAGAGGTACAAGCGTCAAAGCTTGGGGATGCCTAAGGCATCCCCTTCTTCATCAATAAAAATATCAGGTTTGTTTCTAGACACTTCATTTTTATTGCTTCATGCACTTTTGTGTTGTTCTTGGAGCATCTTGGTTTTTGTTTTTGGTTTTATTTTGTTTGAATAAATTAGTTGGACCCCCGCATTCATATTTTGTTTCAAATAAGTTGATTGGTGTTGGAGAAGAGTAGGAAAGTTTCATGGTTAAGTGGTACAAAAGGAGCATTGTTTTGACTGTGGCTTAGACTTTATCATGTCATGCTAGATGTTGCTTTGACCATATGCTTAGTGATTATTGCTGTAGCATGACTTGTTCCAAACAATTGAGATTGCTTAATGTGACTTGAAAGAATCATGCGTTGTATTAGCATACAAAAGCATAATATTGTGGCATTCTCCTTTGATGCTCTGTTTGGGTTGACTTGGCACATGCTTACACCATGTTAAGACTATGAACGAGTCACCTTAGCCTCTATGATCATTTAGTTTTTGACTTGTGATACCACTTTATGCTTTAATTAATAATGTTTTGTCGCTTTGCATGATTATGGCCATTATTGCTCTCTTAGTTGGTCGCTCACGGTCTTTTGCTAGCCTCCACTTGTACTGAGTAAGCTCTACTCGTGCATCCAACTCCCAAGAAACCAAGTTATTCCAAAGAGTCCACTATAAATTCCTATGTATGATGTGTTACACCATTCCAAGTATATTCATGTTTTTATCTATCTTCCAAATTAAACTTGTTATGTGAAAATTAGTGATTAAAGCTCTCACAAACTTTATGGCACACTTTATTTCTTGCTCCTAATAAACTTGAACCATTGTGTCATCTATGTTGTTATATGCTTGCACTTATAAGTTGGAAATTAGCAGAACCATGTTGTCATGGGGAACACTTTCAACACTTGTAAATATTATCCAGTTGATATCATGATCTTTTGTTTATGGATGTCGGCGGTGTGAAATAAAAGGGGAGCTTGTAAGTTCATGGAGTATTATATATGTGTTAGAGAAACGCCTGGGCGGCTATCCTAAGCCATGCCTAGTCATGGTGGAAACTTGCAGCATAACCATAGTGAGCAATCTATGAAGCATCTTCAGAAAACAATATATAGAAAAAAAGAGATGCCATGCTCATGGTAAATAAAAGATCGCTGAGATGCTCATTGTCTGTTGCCTTGTCATTTTGATATGGGATAGCTCCTGTGTCATGGGGCAAGGGGTACCCGTTGGCGGTTCTCTATGATACACATATACTTACAATGACAAGAACTTGCTTATGACTAAAGTTGAGTAGCATGAGGAACGACCCTCGTACTCAAGGGACATGAGGTTGCCAACTTATGATTTGTCAACAATATACTTCATATTTGTTTCAATTTAACCTTAATCACTTCAAGATTCTTATGATAGGGGAAATAAGAGTTGAAAGCTAATAAGTACCATAATTTTTGGAAGCTCTTTATGAAACTTGAAATCCTTGCTTCCCTCTGTGAAGGGCCTTTCTTTTACTTTAATGTTGAGTCTCCATATTCTATCTTTATGCACCAACTAGGAGATCATAGTTGTCATTCTTAGTTTAATGTGCATTGTTCCAAAACTTATGGATTGTTTCATAATGTTAATATTGCTTGTTCTTAAATTATTTGTATCTAGTCACCCTTATGAAATTTGAAGGTGTCCTATGTATCTATGTTTTGCTATACCATGAAGGATAAGCAGAATACCACTCTTGCTATGTTTTCTATATGTGAAACAAACAAACGTCTTTCAATGCATTGTTATTAATGATTTTTTTGTTGTATATTTTCATGTTACAACATAGTTGCTATATCTTATTGTTAGAACTATATCTTTCATGCTCATGTTTAGAGTACTTTGATCCCATCTATCAATGCTTTAAAATATTTTGATCAAGATTGTGATGGTGCATGTCACCTAAAAAATTATTCTTCTTAGCACGTACCTACTCGAGGACGAGCAGGAGTTAAGCTTGGGGATGCTTGATACGTCGTAAACGTATCTATAATTTTTGATGCTCCATGCTTGTTTTATGTCATTTGTCCTATGTTTTGTCTACACTTTGAGGTATTTTTATATATTTTCTAGGACTAACCTATTAACGAGATCTTGCAGTGTCAGTTGCCTGTTTTATGCTGTTTTTGGTTTCAGAAAAGCTAGTAAGTAAATATTCTCGGAATTGGACGGGACAAAAGCCCAAGTTGATATTTTACCAGAAGGAACACGGAGTCCGGAGGGCAGCCGAAGTGGGGCCACGAGGCGGCCACACCTGGTGGCGGCGCGGCCTAGGGGGGCTCCAGCCCTAGGTGTGGGCCCCTCAGGCGCCCACCGACCTTACCCCTTCGCCTATAAAAGCACCCCGATGCAGAAAATCCTAAGCACCCGATCAGATCTCCACGAAACAGTCTGTAGGCGCCGCCATCTCCATCCCTAGATCAGGGGGATCCGAAGCTCTTTCCAGCACCCTGCCAGAGGGGAGAGATCATTCCGGAGGCCTTCTTCATCACCATGCCAGCCTCCGGAGTGATGCATGAGTAGTTCACCCTTGGACTATGGGTCCATACAGTAGCTATATGGTTGTTTCTCCTCCTTTGTGCTATCATGTTTTGATCTTGTGAGCTCCGTTCATGATCAAGATCATCTATTTGTAATCATACGTGTTGTGTTTGCGGGGATACGATGGATATTGAGATACTATGTCAGATTGATTATTGATTCTATCATGTCTATGTTATTTGTGTTCTTGCATTCTCTCCATTGTTCGTATATGCTTTGGCCAAGTAGATCCTTGCAACTCCAAGAGGGAGTATTTATGCTCGATAGTAGGTTCATGCCTCTAGTAATCTAGGGAAGTGACAGAAATCTCTAAGGTTGTAGATGTGCTGTTACTACTAGGGATAAAACAACAATCCTTTGTCTAAGAGCAATTGTATTTTTTACTTTACACACATTGCTTAATGCAATTATATGTTGCTTGCAACTTAATACTGGAAGGGGTTCAGATGATAACCTGAAGGTGGATTATTAGTCATAGATGCAGTTGGATTACGGTCTATGTATTATGTTGTAATGCCCAATCAAATCTCGTAGGAGTCAAGATGTCTAATATATGCATTGTTATGCTTTCTCAATCTGTCAATTGCCCCACTGTAATTTGTTCACCCAACACGCTATCTATCTTAAGGAGAACACCTCTAGTGAACTTTAGACCCCGGTCCATTCCTTTATCATCGATATTCCATCTACTGTTTACCGTTTATTTTCTGCAATTGCTATCTTTCACACTATACGTTTAATCCTTTGTTTTCATCAAATAGTGAGATTGACAACCTTACTGTAAGTTGGGGCAAAGTATTGAGTTTGTGTTGTGTAGGTTCCAAGTTGTTAGCAACACCTTGAAAGTTATTTCCTTACTCCTACTGGTTCGATAACCTTGGTTTCATAACCGAGGGAAAACTTGCTGCTGTGCTCATCACACCTTGCTTTTGGGGTCTCCCAACAGGCTCTAAAGTAACCGAGCCACATCAATCCCTCACAAGTTATGTGTTTAATATTTGTGGTTGTGCTGTTAGCTGGAAGGCTATGTTGCAGGCTGATGTTGCCTATTCTATCGTTGAAGTCGAATACATGGCTATTGCTGAAGCTGCCGTATCTGGGCCCCGAGGGGGGCTAGGATAGGGAACCCATGGTACTTCCATCGACAGTTTGGGGTTTGGTCCTGGGGTCTATCCCTAGGGGGGCTATACTTGCGGAGGCATAGCAGGCGGGAAGAGTCGTCGCGCCCGAGTAACTGCCTTCTGCCAGGGCAACCAGAGACCCAAGCTAATATGCCCGGGGAACATAACCCACGTCAGGATCGGGAGAGCTACCTCTGACCTATACCCTAGGATACCTTGCTAGGGTTCAGCGTGACGCGTAGAGACAACAATGCTTGCCCACCATGTTGATGCCATGCGCAACCTGGCCCGCCGCGTGGCTTTAGGCCCTCCACCGCGTGTATTTTGACATCCCGTGGTGTCCTCTTTTCCATACAAAAGGAGGCACAGGTCAAGCTAGAGTGGGGGAAATAGTTGTCTTAGAGGAGAGACTTCCCATAAGAAGGAACCAATTTAACCTAGTGATAATCAGATAGTAGATGGTTGCATGACGTAGGGTTCCGCGCAATGCATACCTAAACCTGGGTAAAGCATCTTGTGTCTCTCTCTATGATTGTGTTCTTCTAGCTCGCCGATTAAGATCGCCGAATGTTGCGCCCCTGGACGAACATCAAAGGGGGATTCATACCCCCGGTGTCGAAAATCAAGACACGATAGAAGCTTGCAAAGAGTCTGTTTTATTGAAAGATTTATCTGCTAAGCTTTGTGGAGATGATTTTTGCATTATTTTGTTTTGTGAAAGTCAAAGTGTCATATACCTTACAAAAGATCAGATGTTCACTGAGAGAACTAAGCACATTGATGTCAAGTACCATTTTGTTAGAGACATTGTTGCTCAAGGTAAATTAAAAGTATGCAAGATCAACATGATAATCATGCTGATATGATGGCTAAACATGTTCGTGTTGCTAAGTTTGAGCTTTGCTCGAACTTAGTTGGTTTAACTGATTATCCCAAATGATTATTGGCACCAAAAGTATTTGCTTTGTTTGTTTAGGGAGATGATTGTTCTAGATGCTACAAGAATGAATTTGTATAAAGATGGAGTTTGTTGAAGTATGATCCAAATTCAATAAGGAGGCTAAATTCTCGTAAGAGGAGCAAGGCCTATCGCCGGAGGCTTGAGCCAAAGCGTAGGTACAGATCGTTGAAGACCTAGGTTTCTATCGCTATATATAGCCGCTGGCTGGGATAAGTCAGATCTAAGATAATTTCGGTGATTGTAAACACTCACCATTATAGTGAAGTTATATCGCTGGCACCTGTGGTTTTTTCCTCTCTTTATTGGAGAGATTTTTCCACGTCAAATCATGTGTCCCCTTCTTTGATTTTTTTTAGTTTTTATTATTTGCTTGTCACATTTATAACACATTGGGTGTGTGCATCATACAGGTGTTTGGAGCCAGAGGTGGCCAACACACTCTATGGTCCATGACGTCGAAGCGTCCAAGCTCACTGTATATATCAATGGCGAGGAGAAGCTGTATGTGCAAGTTTTATCCAGATTCTAGTTTGTGTTTCCTGTAAAACGCAGTAGCTTGAATTTTTTAAAGTACTTGAACAACCTTTTCTTTACACGGGAACTTTATTGCTTTTCTCATTAAATTGCCCAAAAATTTGGCAAGGACACTTGGTTCATGTCTGATTTTTTTCTTTCAAAAATAAATCATGACCCTTAGGGGTTAGAAAACTATTTTTTTGCACCGAAAGGAACATAAACAGTAAATTGACCGGTCTTTGTTTATATCGAAGGTAAATATTCTTGGGAATTTATAGTAACATTTTTTTGCAAATAAATTTATAGTAAGCATTGACCAATAGTATCATTTGATATTATGGTGTGAGGTTATTTACTTAAAGTGTTAATGGGGATCTTCATTCAATGGCCCAACAAAAACATGACAAACAACAAACACATGCATTCGCAGTTCTCACGATCATGGAAAGGATCCGCCAAAGAAAAATACAATATTCAAGAGGACCATATTTTATATATTGACATGGTCATTAAACATAACATTGATAATTATGGTATACTCAGAAATTATATTTTTATTAAATCATGAAAATATTTGACGAGACATATCATCAATCATATTTTTTCACACAACAAATAAATATCTTGACAGAAAAATTGATGGTCAATTTTTTCTAGTCTCAAACTCACTACTAGGAAAACGATTATAGGTAGATTTTAATCCTATAGCGCATATAGGAAAAATGCTCCACTAAAATTTATTCTGTGGCGCATATAGCTATATGCGCTACAGAAAATGAGAATTCTGTGGCGCATATGGCTATATGCGCCACAAAATTTCAAAATTATGTGGCGCATTCTGAGCTGATGCGCCACAGAATTCCCACACTTTGCCGTTTTTGAGCCGTGACGCGCCTCTTTCTTCCCCAAACGTTTGCCCCGCCAATCGTCGAACCCTAGCCGTGCCGCCGCGCTACTCTCTCCGATCGATCTCGCCGTCACGCCGCGCTTGCCTCGCCGTGCCGCGCCCGCCGTCCATCATCGCCACCACCACCCCGTAGGTGACCCTCGGCCCTCATCCCCTCCTTATTCCCTGCCCCCTTCCTCTCTGTCCACGCGCTGACCTCACCGTGGTGCGCAGAGCACCAGGAGGAGGAGGCTCTGCCGGCGTCCAGGACCACCACCGCCACCACACCCTGCGTATGTGACCCTGTAACACCCTCAGAATCGGACCTATGCAAGTTTTAGCGAAACCCGCCAAACCCGCATAGAAACGATGCAAAGGTGCCCACCAGGCACTTTCGTGCGGGTGGAAAAACGAAGTAATAACATTACACAACAGTCCTCGATGGGACCCACAGAACAGATATATATATAACAACGACTCAAAGAGTCAAGAATACAGATATAATATACAAAGATCCAAATCAAAACGATAGTGCGTCCAGCTACGGACAAGAGGCAAATGGGGCTAAGAGCCCTGAAGAATAACCAATGGCGTCCATAACCCTGCCCAGGCCAAGCCGGAAGGGTAACCCTGCTAACGACGTCGATCTCAAAACCTGCTTAACAAAAGGGGTGCCGACAAAGGGCAAAGGAAAAAGAGGAGCGTCAGTACTGAGGCCAGTACACGGCGAGACTAGAATTCGGCGGTCCTCGCCTACATAGGTATGGTGGACTGAAGCGGCAGCGGCAGCATGCACTAAACAACCTATAGAGACTCGATACAACTGGCGGTTATCAGAGAGGGATAAGAATGACCTATCCGGATCCAACCTGAAGCTAACACCAAACAAACCCCTCCTGGTGTTTCCCCCTCGAGACCAAAACGAGGAAGGCAACCGAGGAACTCACACAGTTGGCAGTTTTACTTACTCAGTTATTGTTGCAGCAATTACTAGTCAGGTTTAGATAATCATCCTGATGGAAAAATAAGCAGTGGGCACTTTTAGTTAACCATTCCGTGATAGTTGCAACACTTACTAGTCAGATACAATTAGCATGAGATAAACCCAAAACCCAGCAGTTGTTGGTACTTTTATTTAGCCATTCCGTTGTAGTTGCAATACTTACTAGTCAGGTACAATGGTCGCAAGCGACACCCAAAGCAAGCAGTTGTGGGCAATATTAGTTAGCCATTCCATTATAGTGAAGCTGATTACTAGTCATTATAAGTCAAATTTATAGCAATAAACTTTAGTTATGCTTGTCTATGGTCGAGATACTGTGCTCCAAGTCGTCCATAACCGCGGACACGGCTTTCAGAAAGTTTTACCCGGCCGGGGTGCACCAATAGCAACACACACTCGATCAACCTCGGAAAAACCAAAACAAAACCCAACGAGGCCTTCACGACAAAGCAATCACAGGATTCAGAAATATTTCAGGGGGCCACCCCTTGGAGTAGACCCGCAACGAAGTAAGCAAGCTCCGAGACGGACTCAAGGTTTGGGTAGACGGCTGTGAACGACTGGGAACCCAAAACTGGGCTTGTCGACACCGGGAATCGTGTCCCGCTCCTAAACAGTACAGTGTGCTATACATCGCACAAACGTAAATAAAGCAGTAAAGCATGGCATAAGTACAGGATCGTAAATAAAACCTCAAACTAGTTTGTGGCCCCAAGAAATAAGACTGAATCAAGCTCTGGCTCAGGGGGGTCCCATATACCTCCCGGATGTGGATAGCGCGATAAATCAAGGAACAGGTATCAAGTACTCGGGGTCCTACGGGACAGAAGTGGGCGTTCGGAAACCAAATATTATCTATCACCCACCGATGCCTCTGCTTACTTCAATTTTAGTTGTTAAACAGGAATTAAAGTGAACGATAAGTAAAACTAGAATCATCTCCAACAACAACATGCGGCAATACATCAACAACTGTGGCACTTGACGACACGCAACAGCAGTATAGCAAGCGACTACGACGCGCAAGACCAACTACCTACCAAACAACAGGCAATAGGATGTGTCCAAGGCAATATAGGGCTGCACGGTATATCACAGGTACGGAAACTAAAGCATCGCAACACAGATAGCAATAGATCAACAGGAGGGAATAAATACTATAAAAGTAAGATAGGTAGAAAGGGGGAGGTGCTCGCCTGAAAACATTGTCGAAGGTTCAACCGAAGATCGGGTCGACACTCGCATCAACTCAACGACCTTATCCGCGAAGAGCCAAAACACTAGAATAAACACCGGATGCAATATTTAATACACGGCAGAAGATCGGCATGATGCATGTATGATGTATGACATGGCAAGATGCGATGCAATCAGGTCATATTAAGCGGAACCGGGGTCTCGACAATTAATTAGGTGGTTCAAGTTATTTAGCTACCCCACAAATTAAATGTTGTTATAACATGGCAGAAGATAGTACCAGGTTCGCTACACCAATTTAAATGAGGCCAATATGAGACCTGATTTGCCCGCATATGGGCCCCATATTTAATTATGAGGTGAATCGGCATAAGGCCCCCAAACCACACAATATGCATGCATGAACAATTAAGATGCGACAAGTTGTATTATATTATAAAATAGGGTTTTGGAAAGGGGTTCACACATTAGGGGGTCTCAACGAACTTGGGTTCCGGGGTTCGGGGTCGGTCTCAGGGTTCGGGGTTCGACGGAAGCGTTCTCGGGCTCTGGGATCGTTCCCGGATATCGGTGGTAGTTCTTGTCGTTCCGGGACGAAGGACTTGGGTCGGTGTCGTTCGCATCGGATTCTTCCGGGCCGATGTCGTTCTTGTTGTCGCGAAGGTCTTGTCGGGTCCCACGGGGTCGTTCTTGCCGTTGCGAGGATCTTGGCATTCCGGATCGGTCTCGAATCCATGAAGCAGACCTTGTCGGGCCTCATGTCGGTCTTGGGTTATCATGTCGGCGTCGTCGGTGCTCCGTGTCGAAGGCTTCGGGGTACTCAAGTCCGTGTGGCGATCTTGGCGGTCATCGAGTCCGGACTTCGCCTCCGGGAACGGGTCTTCAGGGTCTCGATGAACTTGGTGTCCCAGCATCTCCGAGTCGTGGATCTTGGAATCCGGGTCTCGGCGTCTTCGGGTCCGACTCCGGGAAGGAGAACTTGGCGTTCCGAGGGGATCTTGACGCATCCGAAAGTATTTGGAGTCCTTGCGGTTTTCTTGAAAATTCGTGTCCCTAGCCCAAGCACTCGCTGTGTGGCCTCCAAACATCCGGGACGGGGCGAGCTGGTCGGGCACGTTATGCAGGAAGGCGACACGACCGAGGAGGTCAGCGACGGGGAGGTCCAGGGGCACGACGAGCTCGTTGCAGACCCGAGGAAGGCGACCAAGGGCTTGGCGGCGGCGGTTCCCTGTCTGGATAGCGAAGACGGGCGCCAGAGGAAGGAGGTGAGGGGCCCGCGGGCGTCGGAACTCCGGCGGCAGGCAGGCCTGGGGAAGCGAGCGCGGGAACGGGGGGGCGCGGCCGACGGTGGTTGAGGCCGGCGGCGGGCCCGGCGGACGGCGGAGGGAGGTTGGCGGCTCGACGGGCTTGATGAAGGGCGGGGGCCGGCGACGCGGGGTCGGGGCGAGCGCGGCCACGCGAGCGGCGCCCGAGCAGACGAGGTCGGTGGCGACCTGGGCCACGACGCGAGGGACGGCGGGGAGCACAGGCGGCCGGGCGACGGGGCTCGTCGTCGGCCAGGGGAAGAAGCGGGGCGAGGCAGAGAGGAGGGAAGGCGGCGGGGAGACGCGCTGGGAGGAGAGGATGGGGAAGCGGCGGCGGAGGCGCCTCTGGGGGAGGAGGACGGCCGCCTCGGTGGCTGCCGAGGGAGAAGGGCGCGAGAGCGGGCGGCGCCGGGTGCGTGGGGGGGTGGGACGCGCGGCGCAGAGAGGGGGAGCGGCGAGCGGCGGTGGATGCGGGGAAAAGAGAGGCGCGCGGCGGCGCTGCCTGCCGGCGAGGGGAGGTTGCAGGTGGGAGGGAGAGGTCGCGTGAGGAGGAAGACGGGCCAGGGAGAGGAGGGTGCGAGGGGGGGTGAGCAGAGGCGGGGACACGCGGGCGTGGGTGGCGGGATGGGAGCAGGTGGGCCAGGGGGTGGGGCCGGCTACAGCGTGGCGTGCGCGTCGTGTGGCTGGGGCTGGGTGAGCTGGCAGGGTGGGAGTGGGTTTAGGAGAGAGAGAGGGAGAGGGGGTGGCTAGGTGGCAGAGTTTGATAGGTTTAGGGGAGGAGAGGGGTGAGGTGGCGGTCACGGATTGGTCCGGGTGAGGTGGCCAGAGGGGTGGGTAGGTTATCTGGTAGGTTTAGGAATTAGGGGTGGACCGTTTGTAAAATCCTGGGGGTGGTCGTTCGGGTCGAAACGGCCCGTTCGACTGCCCCCCGCTAAAATAATAAATATTTTTATTTGTTTTACAAACACCGTTTGCAAACCGACAGCAGACAAACAAAATCATCCGGAGACCCGGGGTTTGATATTTGATTAAAGATGGGGCGTTTTATAAAACAAAATGGGCTTTGCGAAAATAGTTTTAGACAAACAACACATGATGATGCTGATGCAATGCACAAATTCAACGCGATTTTCTAGTATTGGTTTTGCGGGATGCCACAATTCGACACCACTAACAATGGATCTCGCCCTCGAGATCTGCCTCATCGTACCGGAAGGATGGTCGGCGATCTGCATCTTCTCTCTTCATGTAGATCCTCGTGACACCACTAACAAGGGTTGTTGTCCGTGATCGTCGAGAGAACACTCCGGAAACAAAAGGTCGAAAGTAGAGGTATCAACAAATAAAGCCACCTCTAGCTTCAATGGAAAGAGGGAACCGATGCATTCTCATCCACTTCAATGTACAAAAGCGAATAGAAAGGGTAGTCGGCATGGGGGCCAATCCATCACGCACCCAAACTATTACTCTGCACAATCAGTAGAAAAGAGCGCAACCATTCTCGGAAACAGACTGAAGATCTCGACAAGCGAGGTTCGGAAACAAAGAAGTGATGCAGACTCTGCACCGGATCTGGCGTAGATGATGTCGTCGCGTCGGAAAACACCGGAAGGCACAAACAAGGAACAAAGGATGGTACCACAGACGACGGATTCATCGGGCAGCTTGAACACCGGACGGTAGAACACCGTTACCAAAGGAGGAAGCGAAACCCTAAAGATACGACGGAAAACCCAACCACGAGAATTCCTGGACTCGAAGAAAAGATAAGAGAACAGGTACAAAACACGTCGAGATAAGAGGAGAATAGCAGAGGGGTAAGGAGTAAAATCAGACCTAATCAGAACTATCCAACCGATTTTCAAAAATAGTTTTGACACTCTACTTCGGCCGTTAGCTAGGTTATCCTACAGGCTGGACTATTGGGGTATCGCAACTGCTGAGCTCTGATACCACTCTGTAACACCCTCAGAATCGGACCTATGCAAGTTTTAGCGAAACCCGCCAAACCCGCATAGAAACGATGCAAAGGTGCCCACCAGGCACTTTCGTGCGGGTGGAAAAACGAAGTAATAACATTACACAACAGTCCTCGATGGGACCCACAGAACAGATATATATATAACAGCGACTCAAAGAGTCAAGAATACAGATATAATATACAAAGATCCAAATCAAAACGATAGTGCGTCCAGCTACGGACAAGAGGCAAATGGGGCTAAGAGCCCTGAAGAATAACCAATGGCGTCCATAACCCTGCCCAGGCCAAGCCGGAAGGGTAACCCTGCTAACGACGTCGATCTCAAAACCTGCTTAACAAAAGGGGTGCCGACAAAGGGCAAAGGAAAAAGAGGAGCGTCAGTACTGAGGCCAGTACACGGCGAGACTAGAATTCGGCGGTCCTCGCCTACATAGGTATGGTGGACTGAAGCGGCAGCGGCAGCATGCACTAAACAACCTATAGAGACTCGATACAACTGGCGGTTATCAGAGAGGGATAAGAATGACCTATCCGGATCCAACCTGAAGCTAACACCAAACAAACCCCTCCTGGTGTTTCCCCCTCGAGACCAAAACGAGGAAGGCAACTGAGGAACTCACACAGTTGGCAGTTTTACTTACTCAGTTATCGTTGCAGCAATTACTAGTCAGGTTTAGATAATCATCCTGATGGAAAAATAAGCAGTGGGCACTTTTAGTTAACCATTCCGTGATAGTTGCAACACTTACTAGTCAGATACAATTAGCATGAGATAAACCCAAAACCCAGCAGTTGTTGGTACTTTTATTTAGCCATTCCGTTGTAGTTGCAATACTTACTAGTCAGGTACAATGGTCGCAAGCGACACCCAAAGCAAGCAGTTGTGGGCAATATTAGTTAGCCATTCCATTATAGTGAAGCTGATTACTAGTCATTATAAGTCAAATTTATAGCAATAAACTTTAGTTATGCTTGTCTATGGTCGAGATACTGTGCTCCAAGTCGTCCATAACCGCGGACACGGCTTTCAGAAAGTTTTACCCGGCCGGGGTGCACCAATAGCAACACACACTCGATCAACCTCGGAAAAACCAAAACAAAACCCAACGAGGCCTTCACGACAAAGCAATCACAGGATTCAGAAATATTTCAGGGGGCCACCCCTTGGAGTAGACCCGCAACGAAGTAAGCAAGCTCCGAGACGGACTCAAGGTTTGGGTAGACGGCTGTGAACGACTGGGAACCCAAAACTGGGCTTGTCGACACCGCGGAATCGTGTCCCGCTCCTAAACAGTACAGTGTGCTATACATCGCACAAACGTAAATAAAGCAGTAAAGCATGGCATAAGTACAGGATCGTAAATAAAACCTCAAACTAGTTTGTGGCCCCAAGAAATAAGACTGAATCAAGCTCTGGCTCAGGGGGGTCCCATATACCTCCCGGATGTGGATAGCGCGATAAATCAAGGAACATGTATCAAGTACTCGGGGTCCTACGGGACAGAAGTGGGCGTTCGGAAACCAAATATTATCTATCACCCACCGATGCCTCTGCTTACTTCAATTTTAGTTGTTAAACAGGAATTAAAGTGAACGATAAGTAAAACTAGAATCATCTCCAACAACAACATGCGGCAATACATCAACAACTGTGGCACTTGACGACACGCAACAGCAATATAGCAAGCGACTACGACGCGCAAGACCAACTACCTACCAAACAACAGGCAATAGGATGTGTCCAAGGCAATATAGGGCTGCACGGTATATCACAGGTACGGAAACTAAAGCATCGCAACACATATAGCAATAGATCAACAGGAGGGAATAAATACTATAAAAGTAAGATAGGTAGAAAGGGGGAGGTGCTCGCCTGAAAACATTGTCGAAGGTTCAACCGAAGATCGGGTCGACACTCGCATCAACTCAACGACCTTATCCGCGAAGAGCCAAAACACTAGAATAAACACCGGATGCAATATTTAATACACGGCAGAAGATCGGCATGATGCATGTATGATGTATGACATGGCAAGATGCGATGCAATCAGGTCATATTAAGCGGAACCGGGGTCCCGACAATTAATTAGGTGGTTCAAGTTATTTAGCTACCCCACAAATTAAATGTTGTTATAACATGGCAGAAGATAGTACCAGGTTCGCTACACCAATTTAAATGAGGCCAATATGAGACTAGATTTGCCCGCATATGGGCCCCATATTTAATTATGAGGTGAATCGGCATAAGGCCCCCAAACCACACAATATGCATGCATGAACAATTAAGATGCGACAAGTTGTATTATATTATAAAATAGGGTTTCGGAAAGGGGTTCACACATTAGGGGGTCTCGACGAACTTGGGTTCCGGGGTTCGGGGTCGGTCTCAGGGTTCGGGGTTCGACGGAAGCGTTCTCGGGCTCTGGGATCGTTCCCGGATATCGGTGGTAGTTCTTGTCGTTCCGGGACGAAGGACTTGGGTCGGTGTCGTTCGCATCGGATTCTTCCGGGCCGATGCCGTTCTTGTTGTCGCGAAGGTCTTGTTGGGTCCCACGGGGTCGTTCTTGCCGTTGCGAGGATCTTGGCGTTCCGGATCGGTCTCGAATCCATGAAGCAGACCTTGTTGGGCCTCATGTCGGTCTTGGGTTATCATGTCGGCGTCCTCGGTGCTCCGTGTCGAAGGCTTCGGGGTACTCAAGTCCGTGTGGCGATCTTGGCGGTCATCGAGTCCGGACTTCGCCTCCGGGAACGGGTCTTCAGGGTCTCGATGAACTTGGTGTCCCAGCATCTCCGAGTCGTGGATCTTGGAATCCGGGTCTCGGCGTCTTCGGGTCCGACTCCGGGAAGGAGAACTTGGCGTTCCGAGGGGATCTTGACGCATCCGAAAGTATTTGGAGTCCTTGCGGTTTTCTTGAAAATTCGTGTCCCTAGCCCAAGCACTCGCTGCGTGGCCTCCAAACATCCGGGACGGGGCGAGCTGGTCGGGCACGTTCTGCAGGAAGGCGACACGGCCGAGGAGGTCAGCGACGGGGAGGTCCAGGGGCACGACGAGCTCGTTGCAGACCCGAGGAAGGCGACCAAGGGCTTGGCGGCGGCGGTTCCCTGTCTGGATAGCGAAGACGGGCGCCAGAGGAAGGAGGTGAGGGGCCCGCGGGCGTTGGAACTCCGGCGGCAGGCAGGCCTAGGGAAGCGAGCGCGGGAACGGGGGGGCGCGTCGACGGTGGTTGAGGCCGGCGGCGGGCCCGACGGATGGCGGAGGGAGGTTGGCGGCTCGACGGGCTTGATGAAGGGCGGGGGCCGGCGACGCGGGGTCGGGGCGAGCGCGGCCACGCGAGCGGCGCCCGAGCAGACGAGGTCGGTGGCAACCTGGGCCACGACGCGAGGGACGGCGGGGAGCACAGGCGGCCGGGCGGCGGGGCTCGTCGTCGGCCAGGGGAAGAAGCGGGGCGAGGCAGAGAGGAGGGAAGGCGGCGGGGGAGACTCGCTGGGAGGAGAGGATGGGGAAGCGGCGGCGGAGGCGCCTTTGGGGGAGGAGGACGGCCGCCTTGGTGGCTGCCGAGGGAGGAGGGCGCGAGAGCGGGCGGCGCCGGGTGCGTGGGGGGGGGTGGGACGCGCGTCGCAGAGAGGGGGAGCGGCGAGCGGCGGTGGATGCGGGGAAAAGAGAGGCGCGCGGCGGCGCTGCCTGCCGGCGAGGGGAGGTTGCAGGTGGGAGGGAGAGGTCGCGTGAGGAGGAAGACGGGCCAGGGAGAGGAGGGTGCGAGGGGGGGTGAGCAGAGGCGGGGACACGCGGGCGTGGGTGGCGGGATGGGAGCAGGTGGGCCAGGGGATGGGGCCGGCTGCAGCGTGGCGTGCGCGTCGTGTGGCTGGGGCTGGGTGAGCTGGCAGGGTGGGAGTGGGTTTAGGAGAGAGAGAGGGAGAGGGGGTGGCTAGGTGGCAGAGTTTGATAGGTTTAGGGGAGGAGAGGGGTGAGGTGGCGGTCACGGATTGGTCCGGGTGAGGTGGCCAGAGGGGTGGGTAGGTTATCTGGTAGGTTTAGGAATTAGGGGTGGACCGTTTGTAAAATCCTGGGGGTGGTCGTTCGGGTCGAAACGGCCCGTTCGACTGCCCCCGCTAAAATAATAAATATTTTTATTTGTTTTACAAACACCGTTTGCAAACCGACAGCAGACAAACAAAATCATCCGGAGACCCGGGGTTTGATATTTGATTAAAGATGGGGCGTTTTATAAAACAAAACGGGCTTTGCGAAAATAGTTTTAGACAAACAACACATGATGATGCTGATGCAATACACAAATTCAACGCGATTTTCTAGTAGTGGTTTTGCGGGATGCCACAGACCCCCTCCCCTCCTTCTTCCCTGTGACCCCTTCCTCTCTGTCCAAGCTGACCTTGCCAACTGCCTTGTCTAGGAACCGCTACCCCGCCAGACCTCCTTCCTCCACCGACGGACGCTAGCTCCTGCCTGATTTCTGTTGAAGACCTCCTGCATCCTCCCCGACGAGCTGCTCTCCATCGCCCCTGCAGGTATGAACTGGCAGTGCTTCCTTGTTCTTTGCAGTGATTGCTAACAGAGTTGCTGCATCATGAGCTGTAATATTGTGGATTAGAATGTCAAATGCTAGTTGCTATATTAGTTGATTAGTACAGGAACTAATCAGTTTCTTATAGTTGAATTTGGGAGATGTTCAGACTGTAATGCACTCGTAGAAGATAGTGTAGAGCACGACACAGTGACATGCAGAGAGAGGGAGGCTCGGGAGAGGGGCCTTGCTAGAAATAAAGGGGGAGGCTAAATCTTTTTCTCCTCCTTCCTTCGGGCATTACAGAGCAGGGGAGGGAGAGGTAGCTCTGGGAGGTGAGTGGAGTGGAAGGGAGAAAATGAGGCGAAGGGGGAGAGCTGGTGTGCCAGTTTTCATTATAAACCAAGGTTATGTGGTCTATGATGAGCATGGCTCATGGAGGAAAGATGGAAGGTCCATGGGCATCCCATTGGGTGTCATGGGCAATGGAGATAGGTGTGAGTGGCTCTTGGAGGGGCAAAGGGGTGAGTGGAGATATTTTGCTAGGCAAATGTTTGGGCCACACATCTCTTTCTCCTCTCTCAAAGAGCTATAGGACAAGGGTTATGAAGGAAGTCCAAGAATTTGCATTGGACAAGATGGGGAGATGGTACTGGTGTGAAGGAGACGTCAAGATACTTCTATAAGATTTATTTGGGATTTATTGGATGCTTTTTGGTCCACTTTATATCAACTATTCAAAAAGTGCAGAAATTGTTTAAAGAAGCTAAGTTGATATTTTTACATTGGGAAAGGTGATTTTTTTAGGTGAGAAGGTACTAAGCACCATATCACATGTTGGAGAATTTTATTGTAATTTATTGGAATGGGAAAGTATTTATAAAGAATTATTTCTTGTTTCTGCCATTTTAAGATAAATGGCAAAAAGAAATAATAGAGCATCTCAAAAATATTTATTTTTGAGATGGAAAGATAGGATATGATATATAGGCATCAAATGTGCCTTCAGTTGGCAAGGTTATTTGGATAAAAATAAACTTTCCTTTATAAAGAAGGTTTTGAGGATTTAACAAATAAATGAATTTAAATAGTTTTAGGTTCCAAATAAACTCTCCCGAGCCTCTCTCTGCATAGTACAGGAACTAATCAGTTTCTTATAGTTGAGTTTGGGGCTTACTTGCTGGCACTGTTATGATGTAGTTTGTTCAGATAAGGAGATAATGAAATAGCTTAAATATAAATGTGTAGATCTGCACATTTATACATCCAAGTTGCTTTATTAAAGTTATTAAGTTATTTCACTTTTCAATCAAGTTGGTTACCACCACTTGGTAAATTGTTTATTCAGTTAACACTTGTGCTTAGGATTCATTATTTTTGTGGTAAATTAATAGGTGGCAAAGGGATTCGATGCAGCAGTCGGCTGCGCCGGAGAGGGAAGGAGCGAAGACCCTGTTGGTGCTCGCGGAGGTGATACCGGGCGAGGACAGAGGTTCCGCAGGGCGATCTTTCCGGAATATGACCTCCGAGGTGGTCCACGCGATGCAACGGCCTCTGCATCAGCGAGCAGCTGCCTTGGAGGAGATCTCGGAGAGATGCAAGGTGCGGGGTTGGCCGCTTCTGACTCAGAGGGACTCTGGTGGGCGACTGCTGCAGGCCCTAGCGGTGAGATCGGATGTCGTGGTGAAGATGCGTCAGGCTACGTCAGCCGACTTGTCGTCGGCGGAACACTCGGTGGTGTTGATGGTCAGGGACACCAGCACCTCGGAGCAGTGCCTGATGGCCGTGGAGCAACAGAGCGCGGTCCACCTACTGGCTTCCACCCATGCCCAGCGAGCGTCCCCGAGGTTGAGCAGAGTGGAGCTCGACTCGTTCCGTCTGCAATTCATTCAGGAGATAGAGGCTGCGGGGGCTCGTCTGGAGCAGTCGAATCTGCGTCAATCGTGTATCCGTGCGATTGTGTAATTTCGAACTTATACTCTCCCATGACTTGTGTGTAACACTTGGACTCTCTATATTGATGTATTTTGTCACTTTGTATGAATTTCAGTGAGTTTTGTGCATTTCTGTGATATATTGCTATATTCTGATATATTTCCTGTGTATTTTGTGTATTTCTACTGTATTCTGGTATTTTTTTTTTAAATCCCGAGACAAAATTTTATGGCGCATATAGCATATGCGCACAGAATGTTGAGAATTCTGTGGCGCATATGCCATATGCGCCACAGAATTGGCGCATATGCCATATGCGCCACAGAATGTTGAAATTTTTGTGGCGAAGATTTAGTGGCGACTCCCATATACGCCCCAGATTTCCAATTTGGTGCGCCACTGGTAGCGTTTTTCCTAGTAGTGACTACATCTAAACTCTCATGTTTTTTCAAATTTGGAGGGTTAACTGGACGAAAAAATCTTAGGACTATTTGGATGGTAAAACAAGAAATTTCATCAACTACACATTATCAAACCTGATAAGGCAACAATAAGTAACCAGGCGATCACTTAGATGCATCCTACAATTTATGCAAACATTAATAACAGCATGTTTAAAAGGATTGCACAATACGTACATACATATAATATTGATCCTCTCATATGTACAAAACAATAATAAATAATACAATCCTAATGTACAAACATAATCAATCCGTCAACATACATATATACACACCAACATAATGAATATTTTTAAAATTAACTAATACTAATCTTTCTTCAGGATCCTGATGTCCTTCCAGCGAGACTCCATAAAGCTGGAATCGTGGTTCTGTGCGTACACTCCAAACTTGAAGTAGTGTGAATCACCACCCCGGCCGGACACATGCAACTTCTCCTCTCCATCGATGAACACGGTGAGTATAGACCCATCAACATCATGGACCACGTTCAATTTAAACCAACGGTCGTAGATGTTATCCTCAACAAGTTGACTGTCGAAGTAGCAACGAGCCATTGTAAACATGCAACATGAGTGTGGTGGCGGTCTGACCGCCTCCAAACACCTGCATGATGGACACACCCGATGTTCCGGAGGGAAGGCCACACGCCTGAGCTATAGTCGTATCCCTGAAGTTAGAAGAATAATAAAATGTAATGTATACCATCGCATGCATAAGATCACTAAATCTTATACCCCAATATATAATGACTACTAATTATGTGGGCAACTAACTTACTTCCATCCTGATCTCTGTTCTTGGGCTGGTGTGGCTCCGGCGGTCATGGGGCTTGTCGGAGGAAAGTACCCACAATTTCTGCACGGTGCCGTCGAAGCTATACCTTGATCCACTCGCCTCATTGTACGGTCTCTGAAGCTCGAAGTTACTCTCGCCGAGGCTCACGGTTGTGAACCCATCCGTCGGGTTTGCGGTTTTTGGTGCCCGAGCAAGCCTTGCCCCAGCGGATGATGTAGACGCCAACAAGACAAGAGCCGCATAAATCCAAGGCAGAGTGCGAGGAGCCATGTATAGTTTATATGTATGTGATCTCGCTTTGCCTTCTTCAGTTGTCTACTTGTTTGATCTCTCTATGTAGAAGCTTGTGAGGAGATATGGGACTAACGAGGTTCTATGCGGCCTATATAGTTCTCGGGGTCGGTTCTCACTATACTTGGAGAAATGGACAGCTATTTTTTCCAAATTGGAGAATTGATATATTGATTAAATAGTGCTCTTGATGTTTACAGTTACACAAGGAGGATACGTTGAATAAGTGTGTTGTATTGAACATGGATTAAGTTATCATTGGTCAGTTGAATGTTTGTTTTTGTGCGTACAGGGTGAGGTTGACAGTGGCTTGCCAGTTTTGATTTGATTTGTTCCCAGCCGGCATTTGCGTGAGTGAATAGAGGGTTTCTCTTTCTTTTGGATGCTTCGCTGGGTCCTCCCTTTCAGCCTCGAAATTACCTTCCCATTAGCTGAATCTGCTCGCTAATGACAAAACAAACATCTAATAATTGTATGTCTTGAAAACAACAGTCTATGGATAGGGAACTTGGTTTTTTGACGTCTTTGAAAATACAAGATCTCTGTTGTAAACTTGTAACTGATGCACCTTTGAAACCTAAGGTTTTCTCATTTTATAGGATCAGTTTTTATTGGCAAATTTGCTTTCCCATCTCGGCAGATTGCTTGATCTAGCATAAGCCAGTGATAATTAATGAGAGCCGCTTCGCCGTGACGAGGAGCACCCTTCCCGGTCTGAATGTTGTGAGGAAGTCTGATGCCAGACTGGGTTAAAGGCAAAAGATCGTGACAACATATACATATTCAGTCTTTTCTCATTTCACGCCGTAAATAATACGATGGGTTACAATCTTATTATAGTGCTTTAACAGCTTCAGATCCAACCAGTGGTGGAGGACGAAAAAAAATTAAGGTCGGGCGAAATCTAAAGCGTACATTACCTAAAATAGGGGTGAAGTACATATAGGGACATCATAAAAACTGATTCGCAAATCCATGTAACCCCATTATCATCGCGCCCAAACCTCCACCATTACAAGATGTATCTCATTACTCCTTCGACCCAAATTAGTTGACTTATATTTGTCTAGATTTGATTATATCTAGACATGATTTAGTATTATATTCATTCGTATCTTGATAAATTTGAGTCAACTAATTTGGATCGAATGGACTATAAAAAATGATCTGTATGAAGTGTCCAATAGGCCCACTAGCTAAAATACATCCCAATTTACTTTTGAAGAAGCCAAAAACAAACTCAAGAACACCCTGGTGTTCTGAACACCTTTTGGGCTTTAGCTACCATATATCACTCATGTCTACGTTCTTTTTGTTTTGAGAATTTTGTATGCTCGTTCTAAACAGAGCACGGCGACATGTTGCCCCTACTTCCGAATAGCAAAAATTAAATATAGGCGTATCAAAAGGTACATGCGTCCCAAACACTAGAATTGCAGGATGTGCCCGTAGTTCAGAAATCACAATCGACCTACAAGGTAAAACTTACGGGGACGGAGGGGGTACAAAGAGAAACTGGCCGCCGACAACTGGAACGACCTTGATCTATTGTAGATGTCTTATTAGACACATACATATACTTGATGCCTTTTGAAAAAAAATTGACATCCTTTTTTGGACGTGTTGGATTATTAAATGTATTTTTTACAATTAATTTCTGAATATAAATCATAACTACACTAGATATGATCACGTGAAACTCTAACATACTAGATGTATTAATCAACATGAACAGTAGCAGTGCATATATAATAACGGTCATAGTATAGCAACATATCGGATCACAGCATACATACTGATTGGTTGCCGATGAAGTCGTTGTTTTAGCAGCGGCGACAACAGCTTCTCGAAGGAGAATACGTTGAAGACGAGTCGCCTGTGACCCTGGAGATCTACCAGAAAAACGCTTCGTGATTACGAACTTGAGCAGTCGCGCGGAGCGCTTCTAAAAACCTTATTCACCCTCTTCCGCACAGGATCGCAAAGGCGAATGATTTCGGAGTCCTGCTCTCCTGTTCGCAGTTGCACGCCGGCGTGCGGACGGAGAGACTTCGGTGGCGGCGCAAACAAAGAGACTGGCAAAACTCTAAATTGGTTCGATGTATTATGGTGGAGACCGCACATGTGCTTATATAAAGAGCAGCTCGAAAATTCCATATAAGACACGGCTTGGACCAAGCCCACGTCGAGCACGTTCAGGTCGGTTATAGATAACTCATGATTCGGGAATGACCCAAACCCACTAACCTTTGACACGTCTTTCAAACCGCACATATTTTTCTAAGCAGCAAAATAAAAGCTCGGCTCGGCAAGGTTCCCGCAACACGCGGATGCATCGTGACGAGATGAGACGAGCGGGCGAGCGAGCGACATTGTCGTTGGAGGATTGCGCGTGTAGCTTAGTTACTAACTTACAAAGTGGTGAAACACTCCACCTTACGAGATGGTGCAACTCTCAACTTTCTACGTGAGACTAAACTTTAACTCGCACTCCACTTGCCACACATATATTTGAGCCGCCACCAACTTGGGTCAAATCACATATATGCTTTGAGATTTCGGAAAAATCTAAAATATCACATGGGCCAAAGTATATTTTGTCCATATTTCTAACAATTTCCAACCAGATCTCAAATGTCTATTTGAAGATTTGTTAATCCTCTCTATTTGTAAACATTAAGATCGAATACTCAAGCTCGCGTCATCGTCGTCCTTGGCCGCGCTCGTGCTGGAAGGAGCGTTTTTGCATCTGCGGCCACACGACGAGGGTGGCTTGCCGGAAACGGCCGAATCAACCGTAGTGGTTGGGCCTGGCTGCGAGATGCTTTAATGTTCGCGCCGGCGCAGGAACCATCTCTGCAGGAAACCAAACAACCCGTTTTCTGCTTTGTCGGGCCTGTCTAGGCTTTATGCAGGCTACCAAATGGTGCCCACTAATGTGCAAATAGAGACGTGTGAGGTTGAAGCGCAGTGCATCCATGGTTCATCTGTTAGTCAGCGTGCATTCGCATTTTCCTGGTGCGCGCGTGTGTTGACAATCCTGGTGTAGTACCTACCTCACCAACATAGCAGCTCCTGCGAGCCAGCAGTGCTGTTGGTCGCACGGAAGGTGCACAGCGTCACTTTCGGGAGAAGAGAGGAGTGTCCTGCTTAAAAGCCATGTCTTCCTCGAAGCATTTTGTAACGCAGATAAAAGGATACAGATATTGGGTCTGGTACCACGACACGAGCACCCCCATGTACACAGCCACTTCGAGTCGTGGACGCCCAGTAGTAGTTCTGAATCCTTGTAGCAGAAGCGATATTCAGCGACCACGCAAGCGCGCGCGCGCCGTCGGGAGGACGATTCAGCGCTCTCCGCCGACCGAAGCAACGAGACGGTTTCGTCAAAACAGGGCAAAAAGACGACCGCGCGAGCCACAGCGGTTTACCGCAAACTTCTCCGCCAGCACACGCCCTTGTTTTCTTCTAGTAGCAGCAGAACTTCCCAGCACGTACGTACGCGATCCTTCCATTTGACGGAACCTCTCCAAAGCTTTTGCCCCCGTTTCGAAAAAAAAAAGGAAAAACTTCCCAGCACGTAGTACGTACGCGATCTCTATGGAATACTACAGTACCAACATGGGTGCAGTGTTCTGTCCGGCCAGTTCAATCTTGACAGGACAATGCGAACCGATTCCATGATTTCGCCAGTCCAGACATGGAACCCCTCGGACAGTGACGCCCAACGAATTCGTCTCAGTCGCTCCGTTTCAGTTGCTCGTCCTTTTCCAGACTCGCAGAGTTCCGGAAGAAAGGTCGAAACACGGCTACCGCAAAGGCTATTTCCAGGGAAGGAGTCAGCCTTTAGTGACCCAGTCAGTCAGACTCGAGTCGTTTCGTCCAGATCATCTCATCACCACCCACCACGAACCTCGAGCGCTGGATTACCGGAGTAATTTAGCCACATTATTGCCTGTGCCACCACACAAAACCCAGTAATTCCTCCCTCCCCATTCGCCAGAGACCAGGAACCAGGAACCAGGAACCACCACCCCCAGCTGTACTGTACGTACCAATCAAAGCACGCTCCTTTCCGGCCCAACCAAAACGCGCAAACCCTCCCCTCCACGGCGGCCTTCCCTCCCCCTCCCCGTTCCGCCCCCCTCGGGTTCTGTGTGCCCCGCACGCTTCAGTTTCATCCAATTCGAAAAACAGTTGCCATTTTCCTCGTGCTCACCTCACCTGCCCCTCCCCTTCCCCCTCCCCCTCCCCTCCGGCGAGCACAGATCTGCCGTTCTACGATGGTGGTGAACATCAACTGGGAGCTGCAGGGCTGCTGCCAGCACAACCAGATCGTCTTCATCGCCGCCGTCGCAATCTCCACCGTCGTCATCCTCCTCGTCAGTCCCCCTCTCTTCAACCCCGCCGCCTCTGCTTCCTTCGGGCCGCCGTCTTCTTACTTACCGAGGCGGAGGGGAGGTACTGACTTGTTGGCTGCCGTCTGTTGTATTGTAGCTCTGGAGGACGTTCCTGCTCACGCCCTTCAAGCTCATCACCGTCTTCCTCCACGAAACCAGCCACGCGCTCGCCTGCAAGCTCACCTGCGGAGATGTAAGCCCCCTCCTACGCCTCCTACGCCTTCTCCGTTACTCGCTGCTTCTAGTATTTCTCCCTGCCGATTTAGGATTTATCTATTCATTATCCTGTGCCGCCGGCACCAGCCTTTTTAAGCTTGCATTGCAACCTGGGCAGCAATGGGCTAAATCAGATTAGGCTTCAAGTTGGAAGGGACTTTGCCTACCACTTTGTGCCGGTTCTCGTAGGCGATTTCGCAGTCTCAACCAAAAGTTTGCCAGGTTGGTAACCAACCCACCCAAGTAGGGATGTGACGGATTCCGTCTAGCATAATGCGATAGCGCCTTTCTACTGTTTGCTTTGCTCGCATGGAAGTGTGAATATTCTCCTTCTTTCTTTTTAAAATAAAGAGGGGATTTCATCCAAGACCTCTTTTCTACAGCTAGCCCTTTTTCGTTTTCTAGTGATTCTGATCAACAAACCAAAAATTTCTAGGCAACAAATGCCCTCGCTCGCCCTCTCTTGGGCATTTTCTTTTGCAGCAGTGCTAAAATGGACTGGTCATGCAGATTAGTGGCTCGATGATAGCATGCGTGTGAGTCATTTTCGCTTACATTGTTGGAGCAGCATGTGAAGTATTGGAGCAGCATGTTACATTGTTGGAGCAGCATGTTACATTGTTGGAGCAGCGTGTGAGATATTTTTCTTGACATTGTATGCTCTCTTGGGCATTTTGTTGTGCTATAGTGCTAAAGTGGAAATGCAGATTAATGGCTGTATATAGCAGGCATTGAATCCTTCTTCCCTTGCATTGTTGTCGCAGGATGTGAAGTATCATATCTGCTTAACACAGACGCAGCTAGAGAGACAACTGCAGGATTAGGTGTAAAATATGGGTGCATGAAAACTCCTGTTTAGTGTATTTTGATGCCGGCATGGGTAGAATTTGTAAGTTCTGATCAGTGGTTATCAGAGTTGAAACGCCATTGGGATAGAACATACTACAATGGCTTATTTATGGTTATTACTGCATAAATTTGTAACGTGCCACATTTTTGTTTATCTTTATTTCTTTCCTCTTTGTTCCATGTTAAACACTTAGTTGAAGTAACAATTATTTATTGTTGGGGAGTTTGATTCTATTTTTGGACAACCCCATAATTAAGATACAAACGATGATTACTGATTTTAGAACATTTAAAAGGCATCTTCTGAGGTTCTTATAGGTCCATCTTTTAATTTTGAAATTTCTCCCTGCCTTTTAGAAATATCTGGTCTCTTGCTATGTTTGGATTGGAATATTTTATTAATTATCCATGCTGCCTAATTTTTTTGTCTGTGAATGGAATTAGCAGGTGGATAATAATTTTTTACTGTGATTTGCTTGGCAGGTTGAGGGTATGCAGGTCCATGCTAATGAGGGTGGCGTTACACAAACTCGTGGTGGCATTTATTGGATAATATTGCCTGCTGGATGTAAAGAACTTATTCACGTCCCCCCCCCCCCCCCCCCCCCCCTGCCATATACAAGTCTCAGCAGGAATACAAACAAAATGAAAATTTTGTGTTCTTTGGCTTAGTTTGCGGCTCCTGACCTGTGTTATGCTGAACTTACTTTATAGTATACTGCAGGAAAATAGCCTAAAATCGGTTAATCAAATGGTAAAATAGGAAAAGGCTGGTTGTAAAAGCTGAATTATTATTGTCCACCGTGTTGGCAAGCACATCCTTTGTCACTGAAATTCCTCCCTGATTGACACATGAGATCCAAGAGGCTTATTTAGTTGAACCTTTTGGATGACAGAAATGATTAATAATCTCTATTGTGACTTTTGTGTTAATAATCCTTTTGTATGTGTTAATAATCTCCCTTATTAATAATCCTTTTGTATGTGCAATCTTACAAAAATTATCTAGGTTCTTATGACTTTTGAATGCTTCAATAATTTTTTGCTTTTGTGTTATCTTCAAACAAGAAATTCGAATTCCTCTATCTTTTGAGTTCTGTATAAAGATTTGTTGGCCATGTCCCACTTTTATTTATTGTCCCTCTTTGGTTTAATGTTAATGGCACTCTTTTCTTCCAATTGCAGATCTGGGTTCCTCATTCTGGGGAATGGTATTCATACTTTCATCCACAAATCTCCTCGCTACAAGAATTGCATCGGGTTGCTTCATACTTGCATTAATAATTGTTCTCTTTGTTGCCAAAAATGTAAGTTTGCTAATTTATTGTTACAATGTTTGATTCTTCGTTTGTTTTTTGCCGCTTGTTTCAATCTGTAACCTTGATCTTGATAATTTGCTAAAGTATTATATCATCTTTTGTGTGATTATGCAGTGGTTTCTGCGCTGGCTTTGCATTGGTATGCACAAATAATGATGCCGACTTCATCAGAACTTTACTCTCCAGCATGCTACTTACATTATAACTTTCCAGGTTTCATCATATTCATTGCTGTTGTTTGGGTTATACAAGAATTTACAACTTTCCATGCTCTGAAGTATGTGATTCTGTTCATAGGTGAGATTAGACTCCTAATGATTGCATTTTTCTTGTTTCTTTTGCACCCTGAGTTTCTGGGACATGAATGTATTGTTGTAAATATATTCTAATGCTTGTTTATATGCCACAGGTGTTATGAATAGCTTATTTTCAGTTTATGGTAAGGGATGAAAAGCTTTTTTCCTTATAATTTCATGTTAGAATATTCAGTGAGCTGCGTATTGTATTGCTAAGTAAAATATTGTTGAATTATCTAGATATCTATGATGACACTATATCCCGAAGAGTTAATTCAAGTGATGCTGAGAAATTTGCTGAAATCTGCCCTTGCCCTTGCAATGGCGTCGGATGGGGAGTTATATGGTATGCTCTGATTTTTTTAATATTTTGACAACTGCTCTGAAATTCCAGCCTTTCCCTTATTTTGGTGATATCGTATGAAGGTATGCTGATACAAAGAGCTTTTGGTTTTGTTAACAATCAATATTCTTTGTTTCAGGGGCTTCATATCGTTCGTTTTTCTCTGCGCGGCGATATATCTTGGACTGGTTATATTGTCTTGAGGTAACCTACAGTTGTATCTTGTTATAATATTCTATTTTCTTCTTGTGTTGAGATGCTCATTACATGAATAAATAGCATGGTTACAGTAGAAAAAAAACGAGCATGCATGTAGCGCGATGCACGACTTAAAGCACAGTAGACATGTGTGTAAACTATGGCATTGCAAAATACCAGTTGTTTAGCTTGAGGATTGAAGTGGAGACATTGCTACAGAAAACAGGGGACAAAATCCTGTTGTCTCATGTTCCGCACATAGTACTACTTCATTTTATTGCACCGACGAGTTACCATGGAGAACTAATATGTACTCCCTCTGTTTCAAAATATAAGACGTTTTAGGTTTGTGAAGGGAGTGTATCTAGACCCTTTTTAGGTATAGGTTTGCCCGAATCTATACCTAAAAGAGGTCTAGATACACTTTCTTCACAAACCTAAAACATCTTATATTTTAAAACGGAGGGAGTAGTATATTATTCAGCCCTTTATATCCATTTTTCGGCCTTCAGTATGAAGATTGATATGCTTTGGTCTTCAGAGATCAGACAACATGTTGTCGCTTGTTCTTCTTTCACACGAGTTAAGCTCATACTGACTTTGTTTTACACCTTGATGATTTTTTTTCTTTTTGGTTCAGGAGGCGGGGCTCCGGAGATCTTATTATTTATCCAAGAGGAGGAGAGGTTGTACAAAGTTCATAGAAAGGGGGTGTCTGCGCCCATAAGGTTGATTGGATAGGGGTTATTCATGTGATTCTTCGATTAGTGCTGCTGGTGCTGTAGATGGCACTTTGCTTTACCATTGGTATTCATAGCTGATTATGTTCTCAGTACTAGTGGGTACTCCACCATCTTGAGATGGTATTCATTGACAAACTGAAGTCGATTCGACAATAGTACAGTGCTATATACACTATTTACTGCAGGAGTATATTTTAGCATTCTGTCTCCAACTTTCTGTCAAAATGGCTAATGAGCTGATGGCCACCAGGAGTTGGGTCGCTCGCATGTGTCCGCCATGGTTTATCCTGGTACCGTGGTACTTTCAGCCACTCAAATCTCCTTTCCTTTGGCTGATCGATGAGGCTGGGTAGTGTCAAGTGAGCTTTGGCTCTTCTCTCGGTTCTTTGGCTCAGTCTCGGTGTGGTCTGCTTTTGCACTCGGCGGTTGGCGGCGCGCTGTTGGCCAAAACCTGAAGAAGGCCTGGTCTGGCCGTGTCCGAACAGCAAAAGTGATTGTGGATTTTGTTGCGTTGGCTCGCGGGAAATGCGGTTTGCCCCTTTGTCCCCGGCGGCTATCTTGAGTGCGTGCATTTTGTGCAGCTGAATGGTCGCTGTCCAGGATCCGGGCGAAATCATTGCGGTGCATATGCTAGAAAGCGGAGCACTTGCGTGCGCAGCGCCGTATCGCCGCCGGAGACGCTTTTTGCTGAGCGAGGCCCCGCCAGCCGATCTTCTTCCACTCGACATGAGTACTAGGATATTATCGGCCGCTTGCGGGACCTGTTAATTTATATTATTTCTATAAGTCCAGCTGGTGAAGCAGCGACGTCGCATGGATATTTGCAGTAGTACAATTGAGCATCGGGTCGATGTGCCATCTCTTCCCTAAATCACTGTGAACCTACTATAATAGTGTCCAGTACTCGCTCGAGTCGAGTCCCCTACCACAACTATACTGTTCTTTCCTTTTTTCCTTTCGAGATCCAACTGTATTGTTGGTGGGGGCAGCCGGGCCCGTGGAGAAGGACGAGCAGCGACCAGTTAAAGAGGGCGCAGCACCAGCGTCAATGGATCGCAAATTTTGTCTTACCCCTAGTGACTAGTGTTATGTGGTACGGCCACGCACCTAGCACACAGTGAGTACTCCTCCCTCCCCGAGTTGTCGTCACTAGTCAGCAGCGTACTGGCGACCGTCGAGTGCTCTGCTGAGTAGTGATTGATACGGGGGAGACTGCTCTGCTGTGTCACCATTTGACGGTGATCTCACGCTGAGACTGAGACGACTCCGCCGGGTACGTACCTCCTTTGTGTCCTCTCGTTCCCTGTTCTCTCCATTTCTCATCGTCACTCTCCGCCCCCGGCCCGTTCTGGACCTCCATGCGCACCTTGACCCGCAGCGTGGTGTACGTAACCCGCAGCGTGGTGTACGTACGTACTCCCTCCGTTTTAAAATATAAGATATTTTAGTGTTACGAAGCCAACGTATCTAGACTACTTTTAGTGTGTAGGTTCACTCTAAATCTAAATGAACCTACATACTAAAAAAAGTCTAGATACATCTACTTCACAAACCTAAAACATCTTATATTTTGAAACGGAGAGAGTACTACGTAGCGTCCGTCCGTTCCGTATAACCGTACTCACCGGCTCCGTCTTTATTGCTGCGGCCTGCAGAGTGCATACCGCCGCTGATTTATGGGGTGGGGCCGTGAGATGAGATGAGATGAATGAGCGATCCGACTTGTTGGATTCGTCACGATCGATCACCCGTCACCTCCGCTGCATGTAGTACGTCCGACAGGCCCTACGTACGCGACCAGACCAGTAATTGCTTTCTTCTTCGGGTAAAAATAAAAACGAGACCCTCTCTTCTCCGTCCTTTGCCCGTACTACTTCGCATTTCGTTGCCCACACTGATCATTTTGCACTTGCCTCATGGTTTCAGCCTGCCTCCGTATGCGGTTCCCACAAAGATTTCCCCAGATCATTTGAAAGCCGTCAGTATTTATTTATTTGGTTAACCCCAGATGCCAGATCGATTCCATGAAATGAGCTAAGAGCAGGCACGAGTTAATTAAATTAAACCTGTGTATCTACCACGAGGGCACGAGGCCGCGGTTTCACAGAACATGCATGGGCGCGCGCGCGCGCGCGCGCGTGCGCATCGATCGCACGGATGGCGGCCATGCATGCACGGCCACCACACCACACCACACGGCCTGGCAATGGGCATGGCAATATACAATGGCATTGGCATGTGTTGGCGTCGTGTCCCGGCCAAAACCATCGATCCTCCTCTCGGACTTTTCGACCTTCATTAGGGACCAGACGAGACACGGACACTGCTTTACCTCACTATACCAGTTGGAGTAATATTAATAGTATTTTGGTGTTCCCGTTGTCTCATGCGTGGGACGTGTCGACGCATGACAACGTTGACATGACACACGAGATCGACACGACCACACCGCCCCCACGATCAGGAAATCCACCACAGCTTTTGGCTTAGGGCATCACCTATGTATGTGATGAATTTTAGCCATAAGATGGGGCCCACCTTTCTTGTAAAATCTTCTACTATGTATAAGGTGAACTTTCACCTTAAGCTGGAACCCACATGTGTCATCATACACACTCATGCATGAGAGGGAAGAGATGATAAATTAGTTTTCTATTGCTTGTGGACAACCCATAAGCTTAAGGTCACCTATAAGCTTATGGACAACTCATATTTCCTCCACTATGTATAAGATAGACTACAAGCCTTGCCACATAAAACTTAAGGTGTGGTTTTTTACACATAGTGGATGTCCTTATGCAACCCATGATCTTCACTACAGTAGTACACAAAGAGTTGCAGCTAGAACTAGTACTAGTAGATGAAAAACAACGGAAGGCTCGGATGGACACGTTGGTGCCACGGTAGACCCAGCACGTACGCGGCAGACGTCTTGCGCAGGAAAAAAGAAACTGGGATGCGCCGCGGTGCTCTGCTCTGGCTCTGGCTCTGGCTCTGCCACTCTGCTCCTTGACGGCACGACAGGCGACGCGGAACACGAGCGCGGCACAAGACATGTCTTGGAGGGGAATCTCGTTGACTCTAGCCTCTAGGGGCAGCGGACATCTTCCCGTCCGTTTCCTTCGCTGATGCTGTGCGGCCAGCGCCAGCCACGGGCACTGCTACTGCCAGTGCATCTCCACCCGGGACAACTCAAACGGTCTGAATGGGTCCGAGCGGACGTGTGGGATATACGCGAGACGTTCTGTCGGCACGACCTATTTGAATTAATCAGGCCGAACCGATAAATTCGTGACCAAGATCTGATATATGGATGGATCTGTTCAGACAGAGGCGGTACATACTGACCCAGAGCACATGAGCCTTTTTCTTTTAGGCTAGCCTGTCTGTTTTTGTTTGGATCGTGCTGTTGTGCGTGGTCGGCCAGACAGGCTGGACCACGACCACAAATTGTCCGTGGCCCGACCCAAACGGACAAAAAAATGACCGTTTGGATCGTCCATTTGCGTCTAAGCGCATCTTCATCGGGACGACTCATCCGCTCGCTCCAAATGACCCGTTTATGTCCGTTTGGGTCGGAACGCGGTTGATTTGGGGCAGTGGACTCGCCTATCTGGCCGACCGCGCCTAGCATCCCGATCCATATGTCTGTCTTCCTCCCGCTGTCACCGGTTGACACGCTCGCGATGGGACGTTAATAGCGACGCGACGTCGGCTGTCAGCGCCGGTGGCTTCCCGGGTGGCCGGCGTTTCCCGTCATCGTTTCCTGCGCGCGCCTCGCTTCCCGCGGCGAGAAAACTTCCCGTGCATCCCAGGCCGTTTCCCGCCTCCGTCGCGGTCGATAAAAGACGACCGCCGACGCTGTGGAGAAAACAAGCTCCAAAGTAAGAGCAAACCAGCAGCCAAAAAAGCGCCAGCCACCAGCAGCCATGCCTCGCCGCAAGATCGCCAACTGGACGAAGATCCAGGAGATGTGACGTACCCGCTACCGTTATCGGATTGTCGACATGTACGCCATAGGGGTCCTAGTGGCATTGGAAAGATGGGGTGTGAGACGTCGGATGTTTCAGGAGCGGTTAGCACAAGTTTACCCAGGTTCAGATCCGACCGCGGTGATCGGATCCTACTCCTGCTAGCAACCCAGTAATATATCGGCGTAAGCCGTATGTTACATCGGATTACAAGAGATGTTCGCCTGTGCGAGTTGATTGTGATGTTACGATTGGTTGTGTGCCCTAAAGGCTCCCATAGGGTCGGTTTATATAGTCACCGGGACCTAGGGTTACAGGAGAGACCTATCCGGCTACGTTTACAGAGTCGGTAACTAGATACAGCTTGGACTACAAGTAATACTACAGACCTAAGTCAGTAACTCTTCTGGGCCTTATCGTAGCCGGAACTGCCTCTTTCTCTGACTGGGCCGTCCGTGAAGCAAAGCTCTAACCCGTTGGTGGGCCACCCTGGTCAGCGAGTCTTGTGGGTATACCCAGAAAGTATATCCCCAACAGTAGCCCCCGAAAGTCTCCATGATCCAAAATCGGATAAATCATCTAGCTTGATGGTTTCTTCGTCTTGAGATTCTTGAAGGGTTCCCGAAAACTACTTTCAGTAGTGTAGGATTCCGAGTCATGTGAGTCGGATATGTTTTGTTCTGACTTCAGTTTTTTCCTTGCTCGGTTTGAAACATTAGCCGGATTTTACAGCGGCGTGCAGACTGACAACTTTTTAGACCAGGTCCTGTCATTGACAGAAGTCTCATCAACACGACCGTTGGTGGGTCCGTTCCTTATAGAACAGAACGCCGTTTCAATGTCCGCGCGAGAATCGAGGGGGCGAAAGAGTCGCGAGAAAGCTTCCCACCTCTCCTATACGCGTGGCGCTAATCACGTGCATCAACGCACGAATCTTGGCGCAGAGGTAAATAAAAGAGAGGAGAAAACTTTTCCCTCAGATTTATCTCTCCACCGCTTCATTCATTGTCTCCTCGTACTCCTCGAGCGCTCCGCAGCCATTCCCATCTACACGCCGCGAGAAAATATTTCTCCCCCACCAGTCCTTCTTCTCCAAGATCAATGACGTCTACCTCGACCTCAGGAGCGGCGACGGGTTCGTCGGCGGCGGATAAAAATAAGATGTGGGGCCTCTGGATCCCCGGCGCCATGGACAACGTTGAACTCCAAGTCATGGAGGACGAAGGACTCATCGTCGTCGGCGCGTGGCAGAGCGCCTCAGGGCACGCCGTTCCCGCCCTGCACGACGGGTGGGCGGGTGCTGTTCGGCACGCACATCGACCGCGGCCTCAGCTTGCCGCTGTCGTACTTCTTCGTCGAGGTCCTCAATCATTACGGTGTGCAACCCTATAATCTCCCTCCCAACTCTCTTCTCGAGCTTAGTACTCATGCAGCTCTGTGCAAGGGGTTTCTTGGCATCAGGCCAAGTCTCACCCTTTTCCGATACTACTACGGTACTCGGAAGAACTCCATTAGCGCCCGTGTGCCTTACACCACCGGCACCCTTAGCTTAGTCCTTAGGAGAAACCGAGTTTATCCTAGGATTAACGCTAGCGAATCCGTCAAACGCTAGGCTGGAACCTTCCTTTATCATAAGGGTATTCCGGCTCCTGGAAAGGCAGAAGGTCTTCCGGCCTTTGTCGACGGTGACGTCCCCCACCGAAAGTCATGGGACACGGAAACGCCGGAACTGTCAGATATTTTGATCCCCGCCAAGAGGCGGATTGAATTTCTGATGAAGCACAAGGGCCTCCGCGGATCCGACTTGATCCACTACTGGCTGGATCGCCGGATCCAGCCTCTGCAGCATCACAGAGATCGCCTCATGCATTCCTTCACCAGCGATAAGAAGGACAACATGCGGGTTAGCTCGGACCGGATCCCGGCGAAGGATTACAAGACCCTCATGTAGTATTTGATCGAGGAGAGAGTGGAACGAAAAGTCCCGGATGTCTCCATGAAGATGTTTACGCCAACCGTCCTTTGACTCCGGTTAATATTTCGACTCTGCTTTTGTGTTTCGTTGTTCTTTTTTGTTCTTTCTCCGACTCTATTTTCATCGATGCTTTTCTACTTTGTCAGCTCGAGAATCTCCCCGAGTCTCAGCTAGCTCCACTAGTGGGCTATCCTTTAGACGATTCAGAGGCGACATAGGATGATGAGGTGCAAGAAGTTACCGCCTCCGCCTCCAAGAAGCGTAAGGCGAAGGAAGTTGTTATCACTGTTGGTAGCCAAGTGCTGCCAGTAGTTAAAAAGTAAGCACCCTGTCCTTTATTTTCAGTACCTTGTACCTTTCTTTCTCTCTAGAGCACACCTGATATTTGGATTTTTGTGTTCTAGAGTTAAAATGTCTTTGAATAGTAAGAAAAGCCGGACAATAAGCCAGGCAAGAAAATGCGTCAGCAGAAGCTTGTTATTTCCCCTGCCATGTCGCCACCAACTCCATCCAGTACTCCATCAGCACAGGAAGCTTCTGCCTCTCCTGATGCTGGCAACATCTCGCAAGCCCTGGTAGCCATTGATGACCAGGCAACTAACAAGGGTGAACCCGTCAAGGGTAATGATCCCATTGTAATATCTACAAGAACGTTGGATAAGGTGGCCGACTCTGCTGTCTCTGTCCTGAAGAGGGAGAAGAAGGAAGAAATCCTCAAGCTGGCTCAGTCCAGTCTTGAAAAGCAAACCTTAACCGTAGAGGCAGCAAGCCAGGAGGAGGAGGACGTCAAGTTGGTCAGCCTCCTGGACCAAATTTTGGTCCGAGATGCTAAGATAGAGTCTGGTGAACTCCCAGCAATGGATGTTCCCTCCCTCTCCCTTGCCGAGAAGGTGTTTCATAGCACCAAACTCGAATTTAAGAAGTTGCACTTGGAACATATTGTAAGTTTCTGATTCTTATTTTTATTTATTATCATATCCTCTAGCCCCCAAGCATAAAGCCGGATTAACATCACTGGATCTGAGTTGATGCTTTTAGGTTGAAAAAGAACGATGTAGTGTAGCCCCCAAGGCTCGTGTTGTATTTTTACTTAGATAAATTTGCAGCCCGAGTTTTAGTAGCCGTCTGACGGTATTCTATCTTTAAACTTACAGAAAATTGCATCTTCCAACTAGGAATTGCTCAGGAATATTTGTAATAAACGCAAGGAGCTCAAAGCCTTGCACCTTGAAAATTCAAAGTTGAAAATTGAAAAGGATGAAGTAGAAGGTAAATTTTTCCGGCTTCCTCTTTGTCAATTAGCTATTATCGTAGTCAAACTTGTTTTGTCCAAGTGATGTTTTTTCCCTTTGCAGAACTGTTGTGTCAGTCTAGGAAGATGGTGGAGCAATCCGAGAACTTCAAGGTCTTGAAACTGGAAAATGCTGAGCTCCGGGAAGAGCTTCAGAAGCTCACTATTGAGTCGTAGAAATCCATAGCTGCTGTCCTGGAGTCAAGTGTTGGAGATATTCCCTAGAGGCAATAATAAATGTAGTTATTATTATATCTTTGTGCTTATGATAAATGTTTATATTCATGCTATAACAGTATTAACAAGGAAACATTAATACTTGTGTGATTTGTAAACTAAATTAGAGTCCCTAGTAAAGCCTATTTATAATACTAGCTTGTTGGTTAATAAATGATTGTGGTTTCCCTATCATGAACATTGAGATGTTATTAACAACAAGATCATATCGTTAGGAGAATGATATGGTGGACATACTCCTATAGATAAGCGTAGCATAAAGATCAAGTCATTTTAATAGTTCAATTGCTATATGCTTTCGATACATAGTAACCTAATTCCTTCGACCATGAGATCATGCATATCACCTTCACCGGAAGGATGCTTTGATGACATCAAACACCACACCGTAACTGGGTGGCTATAAAGGTGGCATTGAGTGTTCATAAAGTATTGGTTGAGACACATGGATCAAGAGTGGGATTTGTCCATCCATATGACGGATAGATATACTCTGGGCCCTCTCGGTGGAATGTCATCCAATTAGCTTGCAAGCATGTGACTGGCTCACAAGGGATCACATATCACGTGAACGAGAAAAGAGTACTTATCAGTAACGAGGTTGAACTAGGTATGCAGAGATACTGACGATCAAAACCTTGGATAAGTAAACTATCGTGAGACAAAGGGAAATTTGTATCGTATGTAAGTGGTTCATTCGATCGCAAAGTAATCATTGAAATATGTGGGAGCCATATGAATTTCCAGATTCCTCTATTGGTTATTGTTCGGAGAAGTGTCTCGATCATGTCCGCGTAATTCACGAACCGTAGGGAGACACACTTAAGGATTCGACGTTGTTTGAGTAGTTATGGAATGATGAGTAAGAGACCGAATGTTGTTCGGAGTCTCGGATGGGATCCGGGATATCACGAGGAGATCCGGAATGGTCCAGAGAATAATATTCATATAAGGAAAGTCCTGTTTCGGGGTTGGAGAATGGTTCCGGTGTTTTCATCGGGAATGTTCTAGAAGGTTCCAGAATGTCCGGCACTCCGGAGGGGAAGGGTACATGAATGTGTCATAACAAGTTGGAATGATTGCATCATGTACTAGGTGTCATCGCTGAACAAAATAAAGGGTTTAATCAAATCCTAGTTTGAAAAGTCAAACGGCTATTTTGTGAGGTGGAGGGAGAGTAGGAAACCTACTTGAGGAGGAGTTCCCTCCCTCCAACGCCGGCCCACTTGGAGACCGAGTTGGGGAGGGACTCCCCTCCCCTTGGCGCACCCCCTCCACCTATATAAGGAGGGGCAGGGCTGCCCCTCCAAGTACACAAGTTGCCCCCGCAAACCCTAGCTCCAAGCCGCCGGCGCCGCCACCACCTGCTGCTGCCGCCGCCGCCTAGGGCTAAACCCTAGCCGCCGAGTTGGGGCAACCCCTTGCCCTAGCCGCCGGCCCTAGCCTCTTCTCCTTGGTGCGTCTAAACCCTAGATCACCGAGGGCTCTCTCATAGTCCACCATACTCCCTCCGGCTTAAGGAAAAGTCCTGCGAGATCTCCCCTCTACTTCCGGTACCACGCCGTTGTGCTACCGGAATCGCGAGGAGAGTGCTACAACCTCCGCTGCCTGCTGGAACAAGGGAGAGGAAGGTCTTCGTCGAGTACCGAACGTGTGACCGACTGCGGAAGCGCTGCCGGAACGCAGCGCCGGAAGGATTGTCTACGTGATCTTGAGATCGGCAAGAGTACGAATACATCACCCACGAGAATCCGCTCTCGTTAAACACTTTGGAATCTTTGAGGGTGAGTTATTCCATCGACTCGTTGCTACAATCTAGTACATAGATCTTAGCTTGTTTGTTTGTATGCGGTAGAATTTTTTTGTTTTCCATGCTACGAACCCCTACAGTGGTATCAGAGCCGTGTCTATATGTAGATCTGTTGCACGAGTAGAACACAATGGTCATTGTGGGCGTTGATGCTTTTGTTGTCGATTGCTTCTTGTGTACTTTGCATCTTGCGGGATGGTGGGATGAAGCGGCCCGGGCTAACCTTACATGACATCGTTCATGAGACTTGCTCCACGCTTGACATGCAACTTGTATTGCATAAGTGGCTTTGCGGGTGCCTGTTTCTCCCAACATAGTTAAGATTCAATTTACAACGGGTGATTGACAATACTAGTATCAATGTTGTGGTTCTTGTTCGTAAGTTAGAACGACACTTATTGAAAGCCCCAAACCACGTAAAACATGCAAAGAAAGTAGAGGCGTCTAACTTTGTTTTGCAGGGGTGTGTTGTGATGTGATATGGCCATGATTGTGATTATATTTGATGTATGCAATGTTCCTTATTGTAAGTTGGCAACCGGCAGGAGCCATATGGTTGTCTTTAATTTCTGTTAAGACCCGCGTGTCTATTCAAAGTAGTTGTAATAGTTGAAGTCGGTGGACGACAACCATGGAGCAGCGTCATTGACCTTGATGCAATGCCGGTGATGATGGAGATCATGTTCGTGCTTGAAGATGGAGATCAGAAGCACAAAGAAGAAAGGCCATATCATATCACATAATATGAATTGCATGTGATGTTAATTCTTTATGCATCTTGTATTGCTTAGTTAACGACGGTAGCATTATAAGATGATCCCTCATGCACATGAATTTCAAGTTCTATAGTGTTCATCCTTAGTAAGCACCATTGCTAAAGCTTGTTGTTTCGAAGCACCACGTGATGATCGGGTGTGTTAGATTCCGCAAGTGTATACAACATGAGCAAGCCAGATTTGCTCATGCGGAAGCTAAGGTTTGATCTTGACGAGCCTAGCATGTACATACATGGTCTCGGAACACGGATCACCGAAAGTTAAAGCATGAATCATATAGTAGACATGATGAACATGTCGATTGTTCGCCATTGAAGCTACATCAACTCTCGTGATGATCGGTTTTGATGTGGTGGATTTGGTTCGTGTGATCACTAAAACAATGTGAGGGATATTGTTTTGAGTGGGAGTTCACCAAGATTAATTCAACTATTAATTAGAACTCAATTTGTCATAAACTTAGTCTAAACTATTGCAAATATGTTGTAGATCAATGGCGACCCCTACCATCAATTTTAATGCCTTCCTAGAGAAAGAAAAGTTGAAAAACAATGGAAGCAACTTCGCGGATTGGTTCCGCAATTTGAGGATTGTCCTCACTGCTGGTAATTTGAACTATGTGCTGGATGCACCGCTGGGTGACCCACCTGCAGCTACTGCTACCGATGAAGTAAAGAATGTTTACCTCGCTCGGAAGACTCAGTACTCCACAGTTCAGTGTGCTATCTTGTATGGTTTAGAATCGGAGCTTCAGAAAAGGTTTGAGAATTCAGACCCACATGATATTGTCCGTCATCTCAAATTGATCTTTGAGACTCATGCGGCAATTGAGAGCTATGAGGCTTCTGAAAAGTTCTTTAACTGCAAGATGGAAGAGGGCAGCTCCGTCACTGAGCATGTGCTTAAGATGTCTGGGCACGCAAACAAACTTCAAAGCTTGGGTATAGTGATTCCTAATGCTTTGGGGATTTATCGTGTCCTCCAATCACTACCACCAAGTTACAAGAACTTTGTGATGAACTACAATATGCAAAACATGAACAAGCAGTTTCCAGAACTCTTCGCCATGTTAAAATCTGTAGAAGTGGATATCAAGAAAGAGCACCAAGTGTTGATGGTCAATAAGACCACCAAATTCAAGAAAGGCAAGTCTAAGCAAAAGGGACACTTCAAGAAGGGTGGTAAGAAATTTACCGCGCCGAAGAAGAAGACCAAGGCTGGACCTAAGCCTGAAACTGAGTGCTTTTACTGCAAGGGAGAAGGTCACTGGAAGCGGAATTGCCCAAAGTACTTGGCGGATTTGAAGAACGGCAACATCAAGAAGAAAGGTATATCCGATATACATGTTATTGATGTGTATCTCACTAGTACTCGTAGTAGTGCCTGGGTATTTGATACTGGTTCGGTTGCTCATATCTGTAACTCGAAACAGGTGCTGCAGAATAAACGGAATCTAGCGAAGAACGAGGTGACGATGCACGTAGGAAACGGATCAAAGGTTGATGTGATCGCGGTCGGCACGCTACCTCTTCATCTACCATCGGGATTAGTTTTATACTTAAATAATTGTTATTTGGTGCCTGCGTTAAGCATGAACATTATATCGGGATCTTATTTACTTCGAGACGGTTACTTGTTTAAGTCCAAGAATAATGGTTGTTCGATTTATATGAGTAATATGTTTTATGCACATGCATCTTTGATAGATGATCTATTCTTATTGAATCTCGATAGTGGAAATACACATATTAATAACATTGAAGCTAAACGTTTGAAATCGAGCGATAACTCGACCTATATGTGGCACTATCGTCTTGGTCACATTGGAGTGAAGCATATGAAGAAACTCCATTCCGATGGACTTCTTGAATCACTTGAAAGATGCGAAGCATGTCTGATGGGTAAAATGACTAAGACTACATTTTCTGGTATGATGGAGCGAGCTACGGACTTATTGGAAATCATACATACCGATGTGTGTGGTCCAATGAGTGTAGCATCGCGCGGTGGTTATCGTTATCTTCTTACCTTCACGGATGACTTGAGTATATATGGGTATATCTATTTCATGAAACATAAGTCCGAAACTTTCGAGAAGTTTAAGGAATTTCAAAGTGAGGTTGAGAATCAACGTAACAAGAAGATTAAATTTCTACGTTCTGATCGTGGAGGTGAATATCTAAGTTACGAGTTTGGTGAGCATTTGAAGAAATGCGGAATACTTTCACAATTGACACCGCCGGAAACACCACAGCGTAATGGTGTGTCCGAACGTCGTAATCGAACTCTCTTAGATATGGTTCGTTCTATGATTTCACTTTAAATAGGGCACCATCTAAATCCGTTGAAACGACACCATATGAATTATGGTTTGGGAAGAAACCTAAATTGTCGTTCCTTAAAATTTGGGGTTGCGAAGCCTATGTAAAGAAGTTACAGCCGGACAAGCTTGAACCCAAAGCGGAAAAATGCGTCTTCATAGGATACCCAAAGGAAACTATTGGGTATACCTTCTATCATAGATCCGAAGGCAAAATCTTTGTTGCCAAGAATGGATCCTTTCTAGAGAAGGAATTTCTCTCGAAAGAAGTGACTGGAAGGAAAGTAGAACTCGACGAGGTTGTCGAACCTTCTCTCGAACTTGCGAGTAGCGCAGCACCGGAAGAAGTTCCTGTAGTGCCTACACCAATAAGAGAGGAAGCTAATGATGATGATCATGAAACTTCGGTTGTAGTTGCTACAGAGCCTCGCAGGTCAACGAGAACTCGTACCACTCCTGATTGGTATGATCCCGTTATGAGTGTCATGTTGGTGGACAACACCGATGACCCTGCGACATATGAGGAAGCGATGATGAGCCCAGATTCCAATAAATGGCAAGAAGCCATGAAATCTGAGATTGGATCCATGTACGAAAACCAAGTATGGACTTTGGTGGACATACCGGATGGCCGGAAGGCTGTCGAGAACAAATGGATTTTTAAGAAGAAAACAGATGCTGATGGTAATGTTACTGTCTATAAAGCTCGACTTGTCGCAAAAGGGTTTCGACAAATTCAAGGAGTGGACTACGATGAGACTTTCTCACCTGTAGCGAAGCTAAAGTCTGTGAGGATTATGTTAGCAATCGCTGCATATTACGATTATGAGATATGGCAGATGGATGTCAAAACAGCGTTCCTCAATGGAGACATTGATGAAGAGCTGTATATGATGCAACCCAAAGGTTTTGTCGATCCTAAAGATGATAACAAGGTATGCAAACTTCAACGGTCCATCTATGGATTGAAGCAAGCATCCTGAAGTTGAAATCAACGTTTTGATAAAGTAATCAAAAGTTTTGGTTTTATACAAACTTATGGAGAAGCTTGTATTTACAAGAAAGTGAGTGGGAGCTCTGTAGAATTCTTAATACTATATGTAGATGACATATTGTTGATTGGGAATGATGTAGACCTTCTTAATAGTGTCAAGGAATATTTGAATAATAGTTTTTCAATGAAAGATCTTGGCGAAGCAGCTTACATATTGGGCATAAAGATTTATAGAGATAGATCGAAACGCCTAATATCATTGTCACAAAGTACATATTTGGACAAAGTTCTAAAGAGGTTTGGAATGGAAGGTAGCAAGAAAGGGTTCTTTCCCATGTTGCCCAATACGACCTTGAGTAAAACTCAAAGTCCGACAACGGCAGAAGATAGAGAAAGGATGAGTAAGACTCCATATGCCTCAGCCATAGGATCTCTAATGTATGCCATGCTATGTACTAGACCCGACATTGCATATGCTGTTAGTTTAACTAGCAGATATCAAAGTGATCCAGGAGTGGATCATTGGACAGCGGTCAAAAACATCCTTAAGTACTTGAGAAGAACTAAGGATATGGTTCTTTCTTATGGAGGTGATGAACAACTTTGTTAATGGTTACACCGATGCTAGTTGGAACACCGATTCGGATGATTCTAAATCACAATCTGGATACGTATTTACTTTGAATGGTGTAGCAGTTAGCTGGAGGAGTGCAAAGCAAAGCGTTGTGGCGAGATCTTCAATTGAATCGGAATACATAGCTGCTTCGGAGGCTTCACAAGAAGCGATATGGATGAAGGAGTTCATTACAGAGCTCAGTGTGGTTCCAAGTGCGCTGGACCCAATGTCTATCTACTGTGATAACATGGGCGCCATAGCCAATGCGCAAGAACCAAGGTCACACAAGAAGCTGAAGCACATGAAGCTACGTTTTCACGCTATTCGAGAACATGTCCAAGATGGTGACATAAAGATTTGCAAAGTACACACAAATCTGAATGTGGCGGATCCGTTGACTAAACCTCTCCCGAGGGCAAAACATGACCAACACCAAACTGCCATGGGTGTTCGGTATATTACCATGTAATCTAGATTAGTTGACTCTAGTGCAAGTGGGAGACTGTTGGAGATATGCCCTAGAGGCAATAATAAATGTAGTTATTATTTTATCTTTGTGTTTATGATAAATGTTTACATTCATGCTATAACAGTATTAACAAGGAAACATTAATACTTGTGTGATTTTTAAACTAAATTAGAGTCCCTAGTAAAGACTCTTTATAATACCAGCTTGTTGGTTAATAAATGATTGTGGTTTCCCTATCATGAACATTGAGATGTTATTAACAACAAGATCATATCGTTAGGGGAATGATATGGTGGACATACTCCTATAGATAAGCGTAGCATAAAGATCAAGTCATTTTAATAGTTCAAATGCTATATGCTTTCTGATACATAGTAACCTAATTCCTTCGACCATGAGATCATGCATATCACCTTCACCGGAAGGATGCTTTGATGACATCAAACACCACACCGTAACTGGGTGGCTATAAAGGTGGCATTGAGTGTTTGAAAAGTATTGGTTGAGACACATGGATCAAGAGTGGGCTTTGTCCATCCATATGACAGATAGATATACTCTGGGCCCTCTCGGTGGAATGTCATCCAATTAGCTTGCAAGCATGTGACTGGCTCACAAGGGATCACATATCACGGGAACGAGAAAAGAGTACTTATCAGTAACGAGGTTGAACTAGGTATGCAGAGATACCGACGATCAAAACCTTGGATAAGTAAACTATCGTGAGACAAAGGGAAATTGGTATCGTATGTAAGTGGTTCATTCGATCGCAAAGTAACATGGTTATACCCTACGGGTACGTAACTTCAGCATACCTAGTCCAACCCAAGGAAGGCCCACGGCAGACATACGCTGGCCCATGAATATTTTCGGGTGACCAAGGCCCATGACGTCTTCAGATCCTTGGAGAGCAAGACTAGAGGAGATAGGAAATTCAAAGGGGTAAAACCCTAGAACTTGTAACCGACTAGGACTACGCCCGGGACCTGCCTAAGTCTATATAAAGGCCAGGAGGGCACGTCCTAGGGTAACTCGACTCATACTTTTGCACACGCATCCACGCCAGATCGAATCTGCGCACCCTGTAACCTTCGGTTCCGCCGTAATCAAAGAGCAGACAAGCAGGAGTAGGGTTTTCCCTCCGGGAGCCTGAACCTGGGTAAATCTCGTGTCCCCTGGTTGCTTGTCTGTTAACCGTGCCACGATCTCCAGCATCCCCATCTTCTCCAAAACCCAAGTCCATAACAATGGGCATTGACGAGATTAAACCTTGTCAATTGGCGCCGTCTGTGGGAACTGGGGCTGCTGATTGTGCGGTCGTGACGGTTCCGACCCGATCGATCTACAACTCCGCGGCAACGGAGAATCACCTCCTCTTCGGCACTTTTGACTTCACCGCCCACTCGCCGGCCACCATGAAGGATTTCGAGCCCGTAGGCGACGGACTCGAAATTTTGTTCGGGAGTTTCTGCTTCCAGGTGGGACAAACTGGCACCCTCCGCCTCCCTGAGCGGGTGCCCGTGCCGTCAATCAGGCCCGCTTCGTGGGCTCCACACCCCGTGCTACGCACATCACCATCAACAGATGAGTTCTACAGCAGCAGCAGCGGCAACTCCGATCTGTGCGACCCACCTTCGGATGAAGGGACCTACGGTTCCGGATCTGAAAGCTGCGGCAGCAGCCAACCAATCTGCAGGTGCTATCTGTGCGCCGCAGTCATCCAAACCGACGAGGAAACGCCTAACCTGCCGCCCAACCCCAACCCGCAGGACAGAAACGGCGAAAACGGTGGAAACGGCGATAACGGGGAAAACGGCGGCCACCTCATCCAACTTAGCAAAGAAGGATGGGTCGAGGCACGCCGCGCCATTGCAGGCGAAATAGTCCTACCTCTGGACTCCCCACGTGATTTGCTGAGGGCATACCACTACCTCCTCATCGAGGAGCACAAGAAACAAGTCGAGATGCAGAAGACGCTCGACAAACGCAAGCAAGCAGCCTCTGAGTCCAATGCGCGACGAGCTGCGCTCTCCGCCATGGAACCCGGCTCTAGCACAAACAGAAATCAGGGAAACAAGCACCGCTCTCGGGTGGAAAACATGGACCCCAAGGAGCGGCGTGACGTGACCCGAACTCTCCATACATCGTTCATGGATATGGACGCTGACGGCAACATCATCCCGAAGACGCCACAAGCTGCGATCATGGCAGCCACTGCGTATCTCGCGGCTCACCCACCTCCGGAGGGGGACCCGAAAAGGGCCATGCATAAGTCCGCACTCACCGGACTAGGACTAATCGGAGCTGCGCTCCACAAAGACGCTCCTGCGGAGCCGAAGAAGAAAGCTCCGGCCAGGTGCGACCGGAGCCCCACACCCTCATCCGAAGAGGAAGAGGAGCACGATCTTCCTCGAAGGAAGAAGAGCTCCAACCGCCACAAACGCGACTACGATGCCAGAGAAAATCTTACACAGCGCAAGATCGACAAAGCACGCGCCAAACGCGCATGCTCGTCTGAATCTGAGATGGATGAAGACAAAGGAGAACTCTGCGAAACCCGATGCTTCAGCAGATCTGTTCGGCGAACACAGATGCCACGCAACTTCAAGCTTCCTTCGGATACTCCGAAGTTCAACGGCACGCAAGATCCAAAATCCTGGCTCAGTGACCATCTGTCATCCGTCAAGCTTCATGGAGGCAACAAAGAAACCGCCATGCAATGCCTTCAGCTGCAGCTAATAGGCGCAGCGCGGGTCTGGCTTAGCAGCCTATCATCAGGATCCATCCGAAGCTGGGAGGAGCTCTCTTACAGCTTCATCCGAAACTTCAAAGGCACCAGCAAGAGTCCCGCCTCAATCGAAGAATTGCGAGCCTGCACTCAAAGAACGGGTGAATCTATTCGCTCGTACATACTACGCTGGTCTACGACCAAAAACTCCGCGGCACACATCTCCGAAGAGAGGGCCATCGACGCCTTCAGGGACGGCGTCAAGCGCCAAGACTTCAAGGAGGAACTTGGGCGTGTCAAGCCCAAGACACTCGACCACCTCATGGAAATCGCCAACAGTTGGGCAGACGGCGAAGATTGCATCCAGCGACCGCAATCAGATGAAGAAGACGACTACGGCCGAAGACGCGAACGCCGCAGCAAGAGGAGATCGCGCGTCTACGAGGACCGCGACGGACCCGACATGGTCGCGGCCGGTTACGCCGACCGCCGCAACGACAACAGCCGCAACAACGGAGGATACCGCAGCGGAAACTTCCGCGACAACGGACGACCAACGCAGTCGTGGCAACGCCGCGACCGCGACAACGGACCCTCAGCATTCGACAAACTTTCGGGTCCATGCACCATCCACTTCTACATCGACAAACAGGATGGCAAAAAGAAAGCTAGCCACATGCTCAAGGACTGCCGAGAGTTCCAGAAACTCAGCGAAGGCATGATGCAGATGAGGCAACAAGCTCCAATTCCTGCGTTCGGAAACGCACCTGCACCAGGTGAAATAGCACACGGAGCTCCTCCACCGCCGCCTATTGGAGGCCAAAACCAACCAGTCGCACCAGCGCAAAACAACACCGGGGTCCCATATCCCCCACCAAAGGGAGCACTAAACATGATCCAGAAGGGACGCCCAACAAACAGGGTGCAGAAGAAAATCACCCGACAAATCAACTTGGCTGTGGCAACTCCGCCTGCAATCCCTGAGTACCTCAGCGGATCGGAGTCCTGCATCACATTCACTCGCGCGGATCACCCTTGCCAGATCCCTCGCCCAGGTCATGCTGCCCTGGTGCTTGAGGCGCAGATCGGAGGCTTCGAGATGAGTCGCGTCTTCATGGACGGCGGCAGCGGCATCAACCTAATGTTCGCAAGCACTTTAGCAGCTATGCGGATCCCGCAATGCAGCCTGGAACAATCATACATAACGTTCCACGGCATTGTCCCAGGGAAGGGCATCTTCCCCCTGGGCAAAATAGGGCTCGACGTCATCTTTGGGAAGCCGGACAACTTTCGGCAGGAGCGCCTAAAATTCGAAGTGGTGGACTGGCCATCGCAATACCACGCCATACTGGGACGTGTAGCATTCGCAAGGTTCCTGGCCGTCTCACACTACGCATACCTACTACTCAAGATGCCAGGACCAAGGGGCGTCATCACAGTCCACGGAAGCTTCACCCGATCGGACCAATGCGACAGGGATTTCAACAAAATCTCCCAGTCCTTCGGCATGCAAGACGAGCTCGTAAGGCTCCGCGAGGTGACGGACAATGGGCTACCCCCAGTCACAAGGCAGAACGCACCCGACATGTCCTTCGACTCCACCATCAACACCAAGAAAGTACAGGTCCATCCGACAGACGCCTCCAAGACGGCGCTGATCGCCAACGACCTCAGCACAGCATAGGAAGGCGCGCTCGTCGAATTCCTCCGTGAGCGCTGGGAAATCTTCGCCTGGTGTCCTGCGGACATGCCAGGAGTTCCCAGGGAATTCGCCGAGCACGCACTCAATGTCTTCCCAGACACCAAACCAGTCAAGCAGTCCATCCGAAGACTGTCGGAGCCACGAGCCGAAGGTATCGGCAAGGATATCAACAGATTACACGCAGCAGACTTCATCCGGGAAATCAAGAAAAGCGAGTGGCTGGCCAATACGGTGATGGTCCCGAAGAAGGACACGGACATCCTGCGGATGTGCGTGGACTTCACGTCACTAAACAAACACTGCCCAAAGGACCACTTCCCTCTTCCTCGGATCGACCAGATCATCGATTCGACTGCAGGTTGTGAGAAGCTCTCCTTCCTCGACGCCTACTCAGGCTATAACCAGATTCGACTCAAGGTCGAAGATTAAGAGAAAACGGCGTTCATCACACCGTTCGGAGTATTCTGCTACAACACAATGCCCTTCGGGCTAAAGAACGCGGGTGCCACGTACCAGCGATGCATGCAGGCCTGCCTCAAGGACCAGATCGGTCGCAACGTCCAAGTCTATGTCGACGACATAGTCATAAAAACCAAGGAGGCAAGAACACTTATTGACGATCTCCGCGAGACGTTCGACAACCTTGATCGCTACAGGATCAAGCTCAATCCAGAAAAGTGCGCCTTCGGCGTCCCCTCGGGTCAGCTGCTTGGGTACTTCATCTCTCAACGAGGGATCGAAGCGAACCCGAAGAAAATCAAAGCTATCATGACAATGGAGAAGCCGAAAAACCTCAAGGGCGTTCAGCAGCTCGCAGGGCGAGTAGCGGCACTAAGCAGGTTCATCAGCCGCATGGGCGAGAAGGCCCTACCATTTTACCAGCTGCTGCGCAAGGCAGACAAGTTCGAATGGACACCAGAAAGCCAACGACGCATTCGAAAGCCTCAAGCGGCTCCTCTCCACCTCGCCCGTTTTGGTCACGCCAAAGGAGCGCGAGCCCCTGTTGCTGTACATAGCAGCCACACACCAGGTGGTCAGCACAGTACTCGTGGTCGAACGACTCGAAGAAGGCAAGACCACGGGGTCTAGCGCCCAATTTACTACCTCAGCGAGGTACTCACTCCAACAAAACAGCGGTACCCGCACTACCAGAAGCTAGCCTACGGCGTGTTCATGACGGCTCGACGATTGAGCCACTACTTCCAGGAGCATCAGGTGATGGTCGTCAACGAGGCACCCCTGAACAGCATCCTGAATAACCCAGAGGCCACAGGACGCGTGGCCCTGTGGGGCATTGAACTATCACCCCTAGACATCATCTACGAGAAGCGACACGCAATCAAATCTCAAGTCCTTCCGGACTTCCTGGTACACTGGATGGAGCTGCAGCTGCCTGACACCCCAGATATGTCGCAGTCCTGGACAATGCATTTCGACGGCTCCAAGCGTGAAGCCGGAGCAGGGGCAGGAGTCATACTGACCTCCCCGCAAGGTGACAAGATGAAGTACGTCCTTCGGATGAAATTCAGAGCCTCCAACAACGAGGCCGAATACGAAGCCCTCATCCATGGCATGAAGATGGCAAAAATATGTGGCGCAACGCGCCTGGTCATCTACGGTGACTCCAACCTTGTCGTACAGCAGAAGATGAATGAGTGCGACGCACACGCCGAAAACATGATCGCGTACCGCGCGCTATACAACGCACTCGAAGGAGAATTCGACGGCTGCGAACTTCGGCACGTTGGAAGAGAGAGGAACGAGGAGGCCGATCGACTCGCCAATATCGGCTCCACTTGCGCAAAGGTGCCACCAGGTGTGTTCCTCGAACAAATCTGCGTGCCATCCATCAAGCGGAAATTCCCCAAAGGATCACCCGAAGAAGCAGAACACTTGGGGGCTACGCTACCCGAAGGTCATGAAGGACCCGAAAAGTTGGATACCGAAGTTGCCATGGTCAACCTGATGCAGGTCATGGCAGTCGAAGAAACTTGGACACGTCCATACCTCTAGTTCCTTATAAACGGAGAATTGCCTGACAGTCCGACAGATGCCCGGCGCATATCTCGTCGGTCCAAAGACTTCACCATAATCAACGGCGAGCTGTACAAACGCAGCATTACGGGCATACTACAAAGGTGCGTCACCATCAACGACGGCAAGGCCATACTCCAAGATATCCATGAGGGCATCTGCGGCCACCACGCAGGCAGCCGCTCCCTTGTCGCCAAGGCTCTGCGAGCAGGATTCTATTGGCCAACGGCCATGAGCGACGCAAAGGACATCATCCGAAGATGCAACGGGTGCCAACGGTTCGCCGACAAACCACACGCACCTGGGTCCGAACTTCGACCCATACCCATAGCCTGGCCTTTTGCCCAATGGGGCCTCGACATGATCGGCAAACTGCCAAAATCCTCGAAAGGAGGACACGTCTTCCTCCTGGTCGCAGTCGACAAATTCACCAAGTGGATCGAGGCCATGCCAGTCACCAACCAGAAGGGCAAAACCGCCGTCAAGTTCTTCGAATCCATCGTCTACAGGTTTGGCGTGCCGCACAGCATCATCACCGACAACGGATCAAACTTCATCTCCGAAGAATTCCAGGACTTCTGCGAAGCCCTCGGGATCAATATCACGTATGCCTCAGTGGCACACCCGCAAACAAACGGGCAAGTGGAAAAGGCCAACGGCCTAATCGGCGCTGGCATCAAGAAGCGCCTCATGAGCTCACTCGATCACAAAGATGGAAACTGGACGAAAGAGCTATTGTCTGTCCTGTGGAGCTTACGTACTACGCCAAACAGCTCCACCGGCTACACACCGTTCTTCATGGTGCACGGAGCTGAGGCCGTGCTACCAGCCGAAGTACGCCACCAGGCCCCACGAGTCGTCGCTTACAGCGAAGCCGAGTCCACGGCTGCACTCGAAGACGCCGTCGACACACTCGACGAAGCACGGGATATAGCAGCAGCTAGATCAGCGGTGTACCAGCAAAGTCTCCGCAACTACCACAGCTGCCGGCTGCGGCCAAGGTCCTTCGTCGAAGGAGACCTCGTCTTACGACTCAAGCAAAAGCGACCGAACAAACTCGATTCACCATGGGAAGGACCCTACGCCATCACCGAGGTCATCCCAGGTGGCGCCTATCGCCTCAAGCACGTGGAGTCTGGAGTCGCATACTCCAACCCGTGGAACGTCTCGCACCTGCGACGATTCTACCCGTAGCAACCTACCCCCTCTTACTTTCAATAAGGCTTTCAGCCAAGGCTACTCAGCCGAACCATGTACCTCCTCCATTACGATATAAATAAAGCTAAGTGTCTCGCCCCCAACCTTCGGTTGACTATTTTTCTGCAACTTTGCTACATGCTACAAACGCACTCGGGGGCTCCCCCCACCTCACGATTTCATCGACTGAGGACCAAACATGTACACCTGAGTAGCTGACCACGTCAGGCAAACGAAAAGGGCACGTACTCAATCAAAGCACTGCGTGCTCACAAACAAGCAAACCTTTACAACAAAGGGCACATAAAATGCCCAGCTACAATATACATATTTTACATGTATCTGTTTATTTTCAGGTCCTACCTATTCTAAAGAATAACCTGAGAACGCTGCTCAAACAAATCTACAATCTGTTCGGCATACTGCCTTACAGCGCGTAATGCGGACGCATGTTCCACTCGCCACCATCTGGTCGAGGAGGTGGCCCAGTCGCCACAGCATCCAAATCTACGTCAGGGCGGTGCACCCTCACAAGAGACAAGGCAGCCTTCACCCCTGCGACGAGCTGCTGCCGCACCAGCTCCTTGACATTGCTGGCACTCCGAAACTTCGTCAGAAGACCTGAAGGGTCGTTGGCACGGCATACGGAAACATGACGTGCAGCACCGAGGAAAGTGATGTCTGCACCTGGCGGAGCACCCGCGAAACCTGGTAGACACGATCCTGCACCGTCGCCAGAACCATGGCGCGATCACGATCCATCCAGAAGAAGCCGCCGGCCTCCATGTCCTGTTGAGTCAAGCAATTGACTCGAACAGCGATGCGCTCCTTTTCTTCCCTCGGAGCAAGATTGGCACCTGCGACAACCGCACAAAACAAGAATAAGGCCAACAGGCTCACCCGGAGAACTGAGCTACAGCCCGAAAGAAGGATCAACTTACATTGCAGCTGCTCGGACAGCCGACCCAGCTCCGCCATCAAATACTCCTCTCTGGCTGCACCACGGTCTGCTTTGGATTTCCAAACGTCAGCGCGACCGCGTAGCCCAAGCATATCTCTCTCCAAGCTGCGCACGCGATCTCGAAGAAAAGCGAGCTGCGAGGAATCATCCAATGATGCTTGCAAGGGTCTTTCGGATGAAGTGTCAACTGGGTCAGCACCCGAAGGAACCTATAGCAGCAGAAAAAAGAAGGCACACAGACATTCAGCCAAAGATAGAGCACAACTCGGAGGAATTCATTAAAATATATAAGGCCACTACGTGGCACAAGGATGGTACTACAAAAGATATTTACAATAAAAGAAGACTACAAACTACCCTACGTCTACTATGCCTAAGGTGCAGGACACTGAGTCGCCTCAGAACCAGACTGCCTAGCTTTGGCCTCGCCCTGCTGCCGCAGTGCGTACTCAGACAGCAAGTCAATGAGCTTGGGCCCATATCGTCGACAGCGAGCGGAGTAGGCAGCGAAGGCTACCTCGGATCCATCTGTAGCCGTCGGCATCCGAGAAGTAATCTGGGGCAGGTCCAGCTCCGCCCCAGCCGCCATGGCCATCGCCAGCCCGACGGATGCCCCGATGTCCTTCTGCTTGCGCTTATACGCTGCGGGCGCTTCGTCTGACAGAGCCTCTGCCAGGGTATCCACATCTTCAAGGGATGCGCCCTTCGGGAAGAGCTCCTGGTAGAAGCGACCAAGGACCTCTTTCGCCTTGGCAAGGGAGTTGACGACGGTGCTGCAGCGGTCTTCAACCGCTACAGTGGCATCATCTAGAGCACTCCCGTGCTCCAGAGCACCGCGGTCGAACTCGATGCTTGCGGAATCTGAGACAAAAAAGAAGAAAACATGAAGAAAGGCAACATAGAAGAAGATCCGTCGAAAAAGAAACAAGTCCAAAAGCTTGTACTTACCCGAAATAGCCTTGGCAGCAGCCATGAGCTTATCCGCCACCCCTCTTTCACGAGCAGCCGCAACGGTGGCCAGCTGCTCCTCACGATCTGCGGCCTCCTGCTGCAGACGCTCTTTCGCTTCGGCTGCCTTCGTCAGCTCCAGCTCAAGGCGCTCTGTCGCACCAGCGGCAGCTTCGGCCTTTTGCTCCGACTGGCCAAGGCTCTTCTTCAGAGCATCAACCTCACGGAGAGAGTCGTTATGCTCCTCTGCATTTACAACAAGCAAGTGTCAAAGAACAGGACAAGGATAAGCAAGAGAAGTACTACAAGGCAGACGAATACCTTGAAGCTGCCGCAGTTTCGCCTCCAGCGTCAGGCGCTCCTCCACCAGCCGCTTGGCCTCTTGGACAAAAGGCTGCAGAAAAAGGCAATAGCAGTAAGAACAGGACTTGGGGGCTACGCCCAACACAAAGAAGCAAAAACAACATCAGCATACGAAGACACTCGGGGGCTCCCCCCGTAACATCAAGCAGAAAAACTTACGTGCTCCGAAGGCGAACCCGCAGGCCCGCCTGCGAAATTCTGGGGCACAACCACCAGCCTCTCCTGCACAGGAGGAACTGGCGCAACGTCACCCGAAGTCGCCACCGTCTGAGGAGGAGGCGACGCAATGTTCGACTCCCCCATCATCTCCTGCCCACCATCACTAGAGCCGTTGGAGGATTGCCTGCATACGAAGCCAATCAACACAGGTGCAACCACCATCAAGGAAAAAGGACAACAATGGCAACAAGAAAACTTACGAGCTCAACGCGCTCAGGTCGAAGATAGGAGAAGCCCTTCGGGCCCTCTTCTCTTCCTTCTTTTCTTCCTTCTTCTCCTCCTTCTTTTCTTCCTTCTTCCGCTTTGCTGGCGGGTGCGGAGCAACAGCTCGCACAGGAATGGCAGGAAGAGGAGAGGAAGAACCCCCATGAACATCATCATGACGCTCAAGGCCCAGAGGATTTCTAGGAGTCGGAGGAGTCGAGGCATCCGAAGACTCGCTGGAGCTCCGTGATCGCTTGCGCGAATGGTCCTCACTCGACTCGTCGGCATCCTCCGCTGGAGATCGCGCTGACGGTAGCTCGGACACGGAGTCCACCACTTCATTATCCCGGGCATTCGGATACCTTTCGGGCAACGGTGGTGCCATGCCCGGCACTTTGAAGCTCTGCAAGATGAGAAGGAACTTTGTTAGCAAACAAAGGAAAAAGTACACAGCTGACAAAAACAAAAGGGGAGCACTACGTGCGCAAATCTACACCTTCGGTACGGCCAACGTCGAAGAAAAGGGAGGAGTCTGCGACTTCCCCGGAATTTCTTCGTCGGCCTTGAACTTCAACAGCGCGCGAAGAGCCTTGTCAAGTTCCACCTCGGAGATTTTCTCACTCGAAACCCTCGTTGGATCACGGCGCCCAGAGTAAAGAAACATCGGATGCGCCCTCGCTTGGAGAGGCTGCACCCGACGCTCAAGAAACGTCCGGATGACGTCGACACCGTTAACCTCCTTCTCAGGAATCCGTTGGAGATCCTCCACCCGACGGTACAGGGCCTCTATCTCCGCCACCTTACCGTCTAAGATTTGATTTTTCCAGGATCTTTTCTTCTCAATCAATTGGGAGGGGTCAAAAGGAACGAGACCAAAATCTTGCCCAGACAGTACGGAGTCACGGATGTAAAACCATTTCCTCCGCCAGTACTGGACAGATTCGAACATGGAAAAGGAAAAGAATTGCACATTGGGACTGAGGGAGATGATGAAACCCCCAATGGGATACACACCATCCGAACCAGACTGCCTCTTCACGGAATAAAGCTTCCGGAAGAGGCCAAAGTGCGGCTCAATGCCCAACCAGCACTCGCAAAGGGTGACAAAACAAGCAATGTGGAGAAGAGAATTGGGAGACAGATGATGCAACTGAACCCCATAGAAGAAGAGCAGTCCACGAAGGAAGTCATGGACTGGATACGAAAAACCACGCAAGATGAAGGCAACAAACATAACCCGATATCCAGATGGGGGACGGGGGATTACCTCATTGCCGGGGAGTCTCACGGCCGTCGTGTCTTGCGGGATCAGGCTCCGCTCGCGCAGTTTGCGGAGATTGCTCTCCCGCGTCTCTGATCGCCGCCAGCCACCATCGGTGATGCGAGCAGCGGCGGTGCCTTTCTTGCCTCCGGTGGCGCTGGTCCCAACCGCAGATGAGGATTTCTTTGTTTTCGCCATGGCGCTGCAGCGGTGACAATGCAGAAAGAACGAAGGAAATGTGGAAGGAAAGCTAAGCGCGCAGCAAGAATCGCTCAAGAACAAGGAGGAAGTGAACAGATGAACTGGTGCGGTGAAAAACAAACCAAGATTTCACCCAGGATTATAACAGGGAAGACGACGCACGCTGGCCGTCCATCAAGAAGACCTAACGCCAATGGTAGATCTGGCCGTACACGTGTCAACACCACAATGAACCGTCGTTACCACGCCGTCCACTACGCGCGGAAATCGAGGAGACGCCGTAATCATCTCCACGCCGCGCGTGACCAGTCAATTCAAAGTCAGCAAGTGGGACCCATGCTTCGTCCAGTCAAGTCATCTCTGGCGTAGCAGACGCTTGAGGTCATCGATCGTAAGCACTGACGTCATCAAAAGCTATACTAATATCACTTCGGCTCCATAGCTAAGAGTACTCACTCGAATCTACGATTCGACTAAATACTTGGGGGCTACTCCTATCAGGAGCGCTGGCCGCGCACCCGACAGACAAATGAGGACAAAATTACTTCTCTGAGTCCTACGTCGAGTCTATGACTCCACTACGGACTCGAGGGCTACTCCCATAGGGAGGATGGATTTAAGCATCCGAAAATTTTCGAGTCCTACAGACCTAATGATTGAAACAATGCTTGAACTAAAAGTATCCGTTCGAGTCTACGACTCGAACAGACACTTGGGGGCAACTCCCATAGGGAGCGCTGGTCGCGCACCCTATGAAATCTTCGACTGCGATCTTCCGGATTTGCATGCAAAAAACTTTTTTCGCAACTCTGCCCCAACAAAACGCTAAGTGAGCAACAACCTCCTTGGCCACCCGAAGCACCTCCGAGGTGATAAAAGTTCAGATGCTGCGTCTGCGACGCAAAGATAAGACCTACAGATATCATCTGATGGCCTGGCAACGCACCTGACTGCGATCTGCTAGTATGAATCCGTACCAGCAGGTATGATGAAAAATCCTGACAGACGCGTTGGGTACACCAATTAAATTCACTGGAATTCCACTCCTGTAAGTCCTCCGCGGCCTGAGTCGAATTACGCCAGCATATGTTCCAGGTCCGGGTTAAGGGACCCGAACCTGAAGAAGATCGTGTTGTTTCGTCCTAAGACAGTTAACTGACCCTGATCCGTCGGGTGAGTCAGACACACGCATCAACAATCCCTACACACATATACTATTAACATATAGCTGCTCCCGAAGGATGGAAGAGTCCTCAGCCGAATCTACGATTCGACTGATCACTCGGGGGCTACTGACATGGTTATACCCTACGGGTACGTAACTTCAGCATACCTAGTCCAGCCCAAGGAAGGCCCACGGCAGACATACGCTGGCCCATGAAGATTTTCGGGTGACCAAGGCCCATGACGTCTTCGGATCCTTGGAGAGCAAGACTAGAGGAGATAGGAAATTCAAAGGGGTAAAACCCTAGAACTTGTAACCGACTAGGACTACGCCCGGGACCTGCCTAAGTCTATATAAAGGCCAGGAGGGCATGTCCTAGGGTAACTCGACTCATACTTTCGCACACGCATCCACGCCAGATCGAATCTGTGCACCCTGTAACCTTCGGTTCCGCCGTAATCAAAGAGCAGACAAGCAGGAGTAGGGTTTTCCCTCCGGGGGCCTGAACCTGGGTAAATCTCGTGTCCCCTGGTTGCTTGTCTGTTAACCGTGCCACGATCTCCAGTATCCCCATCTTCTCCAAAACCCAAGTCCATAACAATGGGCATTGATGAGATTAAACCTCGTCACAAAGTAATCGTTGAAATATGTGGGAGCCATATGAATTTCCAGATTCCTCTATTGGTTATTGTTCGGAGAAGTGTCTCGATCATGTCCGCATAATTCACGAACCGTAGGGAGACACACTTAAGGATTCGACGTTGTTTGAGTAGTTATGGAATGATGAGTAAGAGACCGAATGTTGTTCGGAGTCTCGGATGGGATCCGGGATATCACGAGGAGATCCGGAGAATAAGATTCATATAAGGAAAGTCCTGTTTTGGGGTTGGAGAATGGTTTTGGTGTTTTCATCGGGAATGTTCTAGAAGGTTCCGGAATGTCTGGCACTCTGGAGGGAAAGGGTACATGAATGTGGCATAAAAAGTTGGAATGATTGCATCATGTACTATGTGTCATCACTGAACAAAATAAAGGGTTTAATCAAATCCTAGTTTGAAAAGTCAAACGCCAATTTGAAAAGTCAAACGGCTATTTTGTGAGGTGGAGGGAGAGTAGGAAACCTACTTGAGGAGGAGTTCCCTCCCTCCACCGCCGGCCCACTTGGAGACCGAGTTGGGGAGGGACTCCCCTCCCCTTGGCGCGCCCCCTCCACCTATATAAGGAGGGGCAGGGCTGCCCCTCCAAGTACACAAGTTGCCCCCCGCAAACCCTAGCTCCAAGCCGCCGGCGCCGCCACCACCTGCTGCCGCCGCCACCACCTGCTGCCGCCGCCGCCTAGGGCTAAACCCTAGCCGCCGAGTTGGGGCAACCCCTTGCCCTAGCCGCCGGCCCTAGCCTCTTCTCCTTGGTGCGTCTAAACCCTAGATCCCCGAGGGCTCTCTCATAGTCCACCATACTCGCTCCGGCTTAAGGCGAAGCCCTGCGAGATCTCACCTCTACTTCCGGTACCACGCCGTTGTGCTGCCGGAATCGCGAGGAGAGTGCTACAACCTCCGCTGCCTGCTGGAACAAGGGAGAGGAAGGTCTTTGTCGAGTACCGAACGTGTAACCGACTGCGGAAGCGCTGTCGGAACGCAGCGCCGGAAGGATCGTCTACGCGATCTTGAGATCGGCAAGAGTACGACTACATCACCCACGGGAATACGCTCTCGTTAAACACTTTGGAATCTTCGAGGGTGAGTTATTCCATCGACTCGTTGCTACAATATAGTAGATAGATCTTGGCTTGTTTGTTTGTATGCAGTAGAATTTTTTTTCCATGCTACGAACCCCTACATCAAGCAACATGGAGGCCGAGAGGCTCGAGAAGCTACTATCCCTTCGAGATAAACAACTAGATGATCTCAAGAAGGACTTCGATAGTCAGAAGGATCTAGCCCAAGCCGCAGAGAATGAACTGAACAGCCTCCGCGAGAAGCATGCTCAATGGAGTCGTTATGTGCTAGGTAAGATTTCCGACCATTATTTTACGTTGATTTTTTACTTTATTTTTAGTAGATTTTTGACTTTTGGTTCTTTCCCAGCCCTCCTGAATCTTTCTGACTCTTCTATCTCTGAACCTCGCCTCGAGCGCATCAAGCTCGTCGGAGATATCTTGTTCAACTTCCGTCAGACTCTTGAAGAGGCTGGTGAGTCGGTCAAGCTTTCCGACTTGCACGAGATGTCAGTGCAAGAAGCGAGGGACAAGGCCTAGAAGATTCCGAAACTTATCGAGGACTGGAAGATCTCCTACGCTCGGACTGCTGCTTAGACTGCTCTTACCATGGTGACAAGCCACCACAGCGATAGAAATCTAGCAGGTTATGCTTGTCGTGTGGTGAAGATGACCAACTCTACGACGCCGTTCTTCGGATCCGTCGCCGTACCTCCCTCGTCTCAAGAGCCAGAAGACAGCCTTGCAGCTTCCGAGTCTGATATTCAGGGCGACAATGTTGGCAACTCCAGCGCTCCACCTTCTTCATCACCACCACCCGGCTTTGCAGCATAAACAGTTTTTTATGCATTATTCTGAACTTATGGCAATATAATGATGGAAACAATTATTTTGGTTGTGTTGGTCTGTAAAAACTAATGCTTTTACTATCATAGCACTTATGTTTATATATGCGGAGAGGAAGGAGTGCGCGATGGGATTAGAGATGGCACCCGAAGAACAACATCCCTAACCAACAAGCAGCGACACCAAACATAACAGGCCCACAAGCAGTGGCAGCATGCGCGGTCGATGGCCTCAATGGGCTTGCATGCCTTCAGGCTTAAGCCTTTAGATAATTTTATGTGTGTGCTTAATTTCGGAAGCACTTTTTGTTTTATGCCTATACTTGTCGTTTTTTCTGGCTTTCTCACTCGTCCCTTTCATGAGCCGGTTAATCTTTAGCACGCAAACTTTGTCGAGCAACGGAGCTCAATTGCTAAACCAGTTTAAACTCGGAAACAAAGCTGGCTTTTAGTACCAACAACTCATTACTCGGAAAATACCCACGTCTAAGCAATTAGATAAAAAACCAAAGTATAAACAATAAATTAAATTTTTTACCCTAAGGTAACATTTTTTAGATACTCAAAAATCGTAACCAGAACGAACATGAGCATAGAGTACTTTCAAGCATTTTGGGATTTTTGAAAAAATGACATGCTTTTTTGAATAAGATGGCAAAAACTTCTCAAAGATAATATATGAGGAAACCAATACTTTATTTCACTTTGAACACGTACATATATGATTACAAGAAAATATAACTAAGAATAGAAGGAACTTAGCTCTGCAATATTCCATGGTCTGTCTATTTTATCCGGGTCTGTGCTACCACCATGTCTCTTTCTCTTCCGAGTATCTGGTCTTTCCTTTACTGGTCTCATATCGGTTAAATAATATGACCCATTATGCAGAACTCTGCTAATCATAAAATGTCCTTCTTAAATCGGAAAAAGTTTGTGCTTTCTTTTTTGCACAAATCGGAGATCCAAATCGCCTTTTCTGAATATATTTAGATTAAATAATATAAATAGGTTAAAAGTCTGAACCAAGTCGGAGAACTCTCTCCGTTTCAAAATATAAGATGTTTTAGTTTTGTTTAAAAAAAATTAGATTTTTTTGTGTGTAGATTTACTTCAAACCTGAGTGAACCTACATACTAAATAAAGAAGTGTAGATATATTTACATTTTAAAACGGAGGGAATACACAACAATTTCATAGCTTATAGTATAGCGCAACTTTTAGGATTTAATGAAACATATCTTATAAACTATATGGTTTAGACATTTTCATATAACTTTTGTCTAAGAGACATAACATCCAGTATACTAAAGAATCTTTAAAATATAAGACAATCTCTGGCTTTTCTTCTTTTTTTGAGATCAATCTCTCGCTTTTTTTTAAGATCAATCTCTCTCTCTTCTAACTAGCAAAAATCTTACACCAAATCGACCAAGATTTTTGTGTACTACATACTGATGTGCTGGTTTCGATCAAATCTTCAAGATGTCAATTTTAATGTAATAAATCTCTATCAACCTAGATTTAGCGAGTTTGAAAGAAAAATAAATTAAGTACGACTACATGAGCTGTATGCGTATGCGTATCCGTCACGATGCACGAATATAGTATAGCCGGACGTTTCCGCTGACTCATCCTTGACCTCTCCCGTCGGACTCCTCTCCACGTCCGAGTGGGTCCCGACGGCCGGAACGAACGGTTCGCACATACCGACAGGTAGGCCCACAACGGTCTGACGAATACGTCGGACCCAGGATTTCGTGTCGCACGAGTCGCTTTCTTTCACCGGCAGGTGGGTCCTGAAAGGGGATCTCCGTCTTCCACGGCGTATACAACGAGCACGGCCGCGCTTGCCGCTGCTGAAATTGCCGATGCGAATGTCAGTCAGGGTACGTGGACATGGAAGGGCCCACCAGGGACTCCCTCGTTGTACACGTGAATACCACGGGCCCACCCAGTGTCATCTTGGTCCACCCATACAGTACTAGCCAGCGCACCACTAGAAATCGGATGTCGATATTGGCTTTCTATCGGACCAGTGCATGGCCGTACGATTGGAACAACTTCGACCGTTTGATTTGTAACCAGGCATGTGTGGCTATCCCGGCGAATCAAAGCCAATTTGCATGTTTCCATTGAAAACAGACCTCTAATCAATGCAGGTCCGTTATTGTCGCGGACGCGGCTTGCCTGTGCCCGTTCCGTGCGACCATCCGTGCGGCCTAGCCGGGTGAAACCAATCGAACGGTTTGCGCCTCCCGAACTCCCGCTCGTGCCGTTTTTTTCTAGGGAAAAAAACACAGTACAATTCCGTCCGTATACTTCTTCTTTCCCTGTCTGAAATCGAAGTGGAATATACAAGGAGCTTCCAGACCTGGACGAGCGCGGCCGTACCTCCATTTCTCCGTTGCAGACCTTCCTGCCAACCTCGCCGGTGCCGCGACTCTGTTTCTGCGCCACCGGCCGTTCCTGGCCAACGGAGCCGCCGTTGCCTACGACCAACTCGCCTGCGCACCCAGCTGGTATCTCAATCTCCCTCTGCCTCCTCCCAATCTCTCTCAAAAAACTCCCATAATCTTGTCTACCATTCCTTTTCTTCCTCACGACTACACTTCCTATCTCTCTTCGACTCTTCCCTCCCTTTCTTACCACTGCCAAATCATGCAGCAATGCCCTGCGTGTACAATATTTGTTGGTTGGATCCAGTACCTTCTGCTAGCAATACAGGACAAATTAAGAGGGCGGTGAGTCAAATCCCAGCGCTCTAGACGCTACCGCTTCTCCTCTGTTTCGGATTTCATCAAGCTTCTTGGGATTGAGGGCGATGGTCAGCGTATGCCGGTTCCACCAGTCTTGCCTGAGCTCTCATGGTTTCCGACGGCGATGCGGTTTAATGCGGTGCTTGCCCGAGCGTGCAACAGTACTCCCAAACGGAGGGAGTATTGTTTGGTCTCTTACGGAAGGGAATCGTATATCAGTTGTATTCCTATTTTTTTTAGAGAGAAAAAGGCATGACCGGATGGTACGGGAGCCACATCCGTTCGATTGGTTTCATTTGTCAAAGCCGCACAGATGGTCGCACGGAACGGGCACAGGCAAGCCGCGTCCTATTGTCGCTGCTCCCGGTAACCACTCCTCCCTTCCTTGTTTTTAGGAAAATTGTATAGCCTTTAATGAAAATAATAGTTAAGCAAAAAAGTCTCGGTGACATCTGATTTACTTCCTTTTATAGCTAATTGTGTTTCCAATACTATGTATATTTGCTTCCGATGGGCTCAAAGTTTGCGTTTCCAATGCTACTAAAATTTGGTTCGATCAGAAATTGTAAAATGATGCTACTATGTATATTTGCTTTCGATGGGATTGAAATTTGTGTTTCCAGTGCTACTAAAATTTTCTTCTAATGGAAGCAAAGTTTGCTTTGATTTGAAAACAGTTGGAATGGCATGTTTCGAAAATATCAAAACCATGCTTCTGCCGACCAGATAACTTGCTTTCTTCGCCACCAAGTTTGCTTCAATTGAACATAACTAGTACATATGTAACACGGTATTGTTTTCAAAAGCATTGCAGTTTTGTCCATAGACCATGGCTTAGAATGGCTTCCAACGAAATTAGAAATTTGCTTCCACATAAAGGATTCTTACAAGTGTTTTAGTATAAAATATGAAAATGTCGAATGTAGCTATATATTATTGATGCCACAATGCTTCATCTGTCCATATTACATGTTTCCCACAACCAAACATTTTATTCCTTCAATTCCCAGCAAATATAGAGCTTCATATGTTCACAACACATGCTTCTCATTAGGATACATCTATGTTTTGATCAACTAGCAAGTATGCTTCCTTACAAGTTTCATATATATATATATATATATATATATATATATATATATAACTATCAATATGTTACAAACATTCAAGTCATTTCTTTCTACGATGAAGCAGTCGTTGCCATCACCGTCGTTGCCAGATGAATCACGGACCTGACATGTTGGAGCCAAGGGATACACATGACCTGTTGGTAGTCACAATGATTATCCAAAACCAATTATAAAATTTAAAGCATTGCGAATCAAAGAAAGATAACAAGGCTAGTCTGAAACAACAAGAGATATAAGAAGCAGAAACTAATATTGTCTGATGCAAAATTAAAACTAACGAAGTATAGATGGTAATATGGTTGTAACAAAGTTCAATTATAATAGAAAAAATATCAAAAGAAAAGCAAGCATGTATAGGTATGAAACACACACATGGAACCAGGTCTTGCTATACCTTGTCTCCCCGAATCGTGTACTCGTTGAAGTAATCTAGACTATGATCACGAGTTGTGTCCGCAGCTTCGGCCAGGTTTGAGGCTTGCTGGCCCGGCTGAGCCGCCACTTAGACCTACTTCGCCGGGTAACCGGTTAGTGATGCCGCAACAACGTCCTCCCGCGGAAGAGCTTTGAGCGTGTCGGCGCTCGAGACGAACCGGGTGGAGGCGGATGCGTCGGCTTTGGTGAGGATGATGTGCACTTGTGCAGGGTGGTGAGGAGAGACAGAAAGAACATGGAAGCAAGGTGACAGGGAGGTAGAGCAACGATGAGGGGATGGTCGGGGGTGGCGCAAATCGATTAGGTAGGTGTTTGGGGGAGCGATTTGGGGAGTCAAGATGGAAGGCAGGTTTGATTAAGACGTACCAGAAATTACGGGAATTCAGGTCATTAAGACTTGCGTGATTTAAGAGGGGGGAGTTGAATGCAAAACCAGGCCATTTGATAGATACTAAATGGACGGCTTTGGAGAGGTCCAAAGATTTGCTTCTGATCGGACTCAGATATATAGTATTTACCAAAACATTTCCCTTGATTCTTAATTGCACTACTCAGTAGGCTGCTTTTGCAAAAAGGGGCCTTTAGTTTAAATTTTCCGTGTGGCTTCGTGAGGGTCTTTTGGAGTAGTGGTGTCGCATGCTTCTGTTTTGTCCAACTGTTGGAACTCGAGACGGCTGCAACGCATTTTCTTTTTCTTTTTCTTTTTGTTCCAGCGATTTTGTGGTCTACTTAGGAGTGTTTGGTTTCAGTCATAATTTATTAAGCCAAAGTTTGGCAATTTGGTATGTGTTTGATTTTTGTCACGCTTTGGCTTGCCACATTTTATTCACCACATGACCCAAGTTTATTGTCAAGTTTTGCCGCATCTTATGGCTTTCATTTTTTTCAGCCACACTTGTCAATGTTAGGCTTGGCAAAGTGTGGCCGGAAAGCAAACATGCTATTAACCTTAGATTATCCGATTTTGAGTAGAGATTGTTGTGTTTTGTCCCTGCTTTCCCTTAACATCAGATTATCCGATTTAGAGTAGGGATTGTTGTGTTTTGTCCCCTGCTTGCCCACTGGTCCGTGTATGCCCTTTTTTCTCATATACTCTAGTATATTCTTGTTAGCAAGAAAATCCAGACTTCAGATATAATTCTTCTTGTATGTTCGATTACACTCTTCTTTCAGTTTGTCATTCTGTCCTTTTTACACAAAGTAAATGAGGAAATTATCAAGTAATAACTCCATCAGAATAATTTTTGTTAGGTTTACGTTGGTAAAAATGGCCTCCTGCCAATTAAAGTTTTTTGTCGGCATTCCAGTAAACATAGAAAGGAACTCAAGCGAAGTGTTGAGTAACACCCGCCTACAAAACACTAGACTTGATATTTAATATTTAACAAACTAAAGCAACTCCGTTACATGTTTACCAAGCACGGACGACATGCTTAAGAAGCGTAATAACATCACAAACAAACTCTTATTATCTTATCAGGTACATTTATTTTACACCAAAAATAATTGTAAATAAAGTCCCCCAATTTCACGTGAACGTGAAGTTCATCGCTCCGAACTTCTTGTTATTTCATTTCACATTGTCTACCATAAAAGGTTCAATGACACATCGAGTAATAATTCTTTCATAACTAATCAGATTGACGAAACCAAGTCTTCTTGCAAATTAAAAGATTTTGTCATCATTGTAGAAACCCTAGGAGGAAACTCGAGGAAGTATGAAGTGAACACATAACCCTAGACTTGGCATTAAATCTCTTAAAACAACTGTGTGTCTTGTTCATCTACCTTAGCATGAGCGGTATTTGGCGGCAAGCCCAAACGGTGTAATGGAACACACTATCATCATCAATAACAACATAATTGACAAACTCAACGAATCTTAAGGAGGGTGGTAAATAAAGTCTCCCAATTTCATCAAAACATGAAATTCATCACCTCCAAACTTCTATATGAGATACTATGGGTTGAGGTGATACTCAAGCTGAAGAGAGCATTGACCCCTCCTCTCTCCATCTCGCGAGCAACGGGAGGGAACCCTAGTCAACCTCCCTCTAGACTCATCTATCGTCTCCTCCTTCTTCTCATCATCATCGCACGGGGTCGCTGGGTGCTGGTGATGACGAGGCCCTCCCTACCCCTCGTGTGGCGGCCTCGACGCGAGCCGGATGGCTCGTCTGGGCTTCGTGCTGGCGAGGGTGCAACGGCTCTGTCGGTGGTTTGGCCGCTTTGCGGCGCGTCTATGGCGGTGGTGATGCAAGCGTGGTGGCCCTGGCAGATTATGCGCAGATACGGCCTCTTGGGACAAAGATCTCGGAAGGTGGACTGCGCGTGCGACTCTATGACGGGCAACAAGGTAGTGGTCGTGGCATGTCCCTTTGGACGCGAGGACGCTAAAGGCAACAGGGGATCATCGTGTCGGTGCAACCAAACCCACATCATGATGTGGATGCCGAACTCAGGGACAGTGGGCGTTCCCAATTCTCGAGCACAGTACGAAGGTTTTTCCGGTCGAAAGCTCAGTGCTTCGGTGCCAATGCCGATGATGCTGCTGGTGTCGTAACCCTCTTGGGGGCACGGTAGTGGACACCTTCTCCGCTCTAGAGCTCCAGGTAAATCCTCGACCGCCGGTTAGGACAACGGCACGAAGTGCATAGTTACCCTCTTGGGTGTGTTGTCATGGAGCTCTCATCCGCTCGGTCTCGTTTTGGTGTTTCTGGTGGCAAGTTTTGGTTCTATGTGTATCTTACTTCTTCAATCTACTGTTTAAGATGGTCCCCTCACCCCCCTCTATTGGCTCAGCCATTGTGGCTTTATTTACAAAACGGGCGAAATCCTGTTTCAGAAAACTTTCTATATATAAAAAATTACTCACTTCGTCTAGAAATAACTGACTTGAATTTATCTAGATTCAAATGTATCTGATATTTTAGTGTATAGATATATACAAATTTAGACAAACATATGTCAGTTATTTCTGAACGGAGGGATTAGTAAATTAATGTATGAACTTCTAGGGGGCTAGCTTCGAGCATGAAGAATAAAAAGGGGATATGTAGTATAATGATTTAGAGAAAATATATCATAAAAGAAGAAGATATGGAAAATTCAATTTGGAGATAGAGATTTTGTTTTGGAGATAGACAGAGAATTTAATTTGGAGATAGAGATTTTGTTTTTTAGATAGAGTGAGAATTTAATTTGAAGATAGATAGATAAATATTTATAATACGTAATTCATACCCTTTCATACATCATGAAACATATTTTCACATGATATCTATATAATATACTCCCTCTGACCCATATTAGTTGATTTGGATTTGTCAAAATTTGAATGAACCTATATACTAAATATGTCTAGATTTATCTATATTTAGACAAATCAAAGTCAACTAACATGGGTCAGAGGGAGTAATAGTTTTGATACTAGTTTTTTATAAAAATTTGATCAAACTTTATATGGCTTGACTTTTTAAAAAAGTTATATGCCTCGAGCCGGGATGGAGGGAGTATACGAACTTCCAGGAGGCTACGTGTGAACATGAAGGAAGATGGTTCAACCAATAATAATGAGTGAACAAAAAGAGGATATATAGAATAATTTAACATATAGAAAATATAGCATACAAGGAGAATATATGGAAAATTCAATTTGAAGATAGAGATTTTGTTTTGGGGATAGACAGAGAATTTAATTTGAAGATAGATAGATAGGAAGATATTGCACATAACACCACTTGTTAGGCTTTGGTTGCACCAAACTACAACCCTAGCATTCTTTTGCACAGAGCACCAACTATTAGGGTAATCTTTGCATAGAACACAAACAAAGGCATCAGCTGCTCTAACAGATAATTAACAACTTCTCCCCCCTCCCCTCGCCACTCCTCATGCGCACGAGCACGCACGGCACACCACAGATCGATTCCGCTCGTCCTCCTCCGCTGCTCCGTCGCCGCCCCTCGCGCTCTGTGGAGTGGATGAGCGGCTGCTCCGTAGCCGCTGGACCCGTCGGGCTCTAGGACCGCCCCCGGGCATGGCGAGCGTCGGGCGCAGCAGATCGAGGCGCAGGGGAGAGGGCGGCGGGTCGTTCGAGCGGGACGCTGGCCATTCCGCCGTCGATCATCATGGTCCGTGCTCGCCGGCTCTAGTCCTGTTGTAGTCCCATTCGGTCTGGCGGGAAATGCGCTTTGCCCTTTGTCCCGGCTATATATCTTCAGTGCGTGCATTTGTGCAGCTGAATGGTCGCTGTCCAGGATCCGGGCAAAATCATTACGGCGCATATGGTAGAAAGCGGAGCACTTTGGCGGCGCCGTATCGCCGGCGGAGACGCTTTGCACCGAGAGAGGTCCCGCCAGCCGATCTTCTTTCCACTCGGCATGAGTATGAGGATACTATCGGGTGACTTGTTAATTGTTATTTCTAGTCCTGCAGGTGAAGCAGCCCCGTCGCATGGATATTTGCAGTACATCGGGTTGATGTGCCATTCCTTCCCTGAATTACTTTTATTTTTTTAAGTAGCTGAATTACTTTTAGGCTTACTCGCTCGAGTCCCCTACCACAACTATACTGTTTTTCTTTTTCTTTTTGAGAGCAACTGTATTGTTGGTGGGGGCAGTTGGGGCAGCCGAGCCCGTGGAGAAGACGAGCAACCTGTTATTAAAGAATCAATGGATGACAAATTTTGTCTTACCCCTACTGTATGTGCTACGGCCACGCACCTATAAGGGCAAGTACTACGCGGACGTTTAGGAGCGACGCTAGGATTTCCTTCCCGACCGTTTTGGCCGATTCCCTGTCAATCCCGGGAACTTCGTTTGCGTCGACGCAAAACAGAACGTCGAGCGCTTAGCAATTTTTTTTTGTCCTCCTCGTGATTTCCGTGCGGTCCGGTGCTAGAGATCTGGGCGATATCTTTTTTCCTTAAATTCCCATAGCGACTCAAACAAGCGCCCAGCGTTGCTGCCTAGGACTCTTAGCTGATAATTCGATTTTCCAGAAATTATTCTTTTACACATAAACGCCTGTACAAGCGTCTAGCACTATACATGCCCTAACACGGTACTCCTCCCCGAGTCGCCACTAGTCAGCGTACGTACTGGCAACCGTCGAGTGCTTGAGTCCCGCACTACAACTGGCAGGCAGGCAGGCAGGGTGATTGATACGGGGGAGACTGCTCTGCTGTGTCACCATTTGACGGTGATCTCACGCTCAGACGACTCCGCCGGCCGGTACTGCCTGCTCCCCCGCTCCGTCTTTATTGCTGCAGCCTGCAGAGGGGGTGGGGTGAGATGAATGAGCGATCCGACTTGTTGGATTCGTCACGATCGATCACCCGTCACCTCCGCTGTACGCACGTACTCCTTTCGTTCCAAAATATAAGATGTTTTAGGTCTATAAAGAAAATGAATCTAATTTTTTTTACTGTGTAGATTCATCTTAAAGTCAAGTGAACCTATATATTAAAATAAGTCTAGATTTTTTTTTTTCACAAATCTAAAACATTTTATATTTCGAAACGGAGCGGAGCGAGTACGTAGACAGGCCCTACCCGACCAGACCTGTAATTGCTTTCTTCTTTTTCGGGTAAAAAACGAGACCCGTCCTTGCCCCGTACTGGAGTACTTGGCATTTCGTCGCCCACGCTGATCATTGCACCTGCCTCACTGTTTCTGCCCGCCTCCGTACGCGCGCGGTATCCGCACAGATTTCCTCACATCATTTGAAAGTCGTCAGTATCTATAATATCTATAAAGTTGATCCCCACTACGTGCATTTAATATTTGCAAGCTGCCTCCACAATGAGCCACGTCACCTAGAATAATCAGAGTCATTTGATCAAATTTAGACGCCTCAGATATTCTGCATGATTGATTGCATTTAGGTGGCCAGCGCAAGTTTCGTTAGGATGACGTACACAACTGATACTTGAGAGAAAGCAAACGACGATATACCCTCTTTTTATCCCCCACAATCACCGCATTCACAACCCACTTCCTTTTATTGTTCTAGAAACGTATCTCCTTTAAATCCTAATTGATTGGAAGCACTAGGCCTGCCAAGTTTACATAGGCTCCCTTCCCTGCGAAGTTTTCATCTCTCCTTTCCACTGTCACCTCTGCAAGGCGCCTTGCTCTCAAGCAACGATCCTATAGAAGTCTTCACGGTCCGCTTCCAGACAATACTTCAGATTGTCATTGCAAGAAGAAGTTCTGCAGGTCGCAACACTACAGATCGTCGCTGCCACACTCTTCGCCGCCCAGTGCCTGGCCACGGTCGCTGCCTCGCTCCCCGCTTGTTTATTCGGTTAACCGAGCCCATGAGTATTTCCTCACACATGAGTATTCCATCCGTCCTAGATTATAAGTCATGATCTTATTTTCATATTGTCCCACATATAAAGCAAATAAGGGAAAATTTTGCATTAATTGGAGTTAATTAGCATATGCAACCCGCATCTTTCTCTCCTCCACATGTATCGGTTTGGCACATCCATTATGCGTGCAGTAATTATGGGCTGTTTTTATTGGTTGTACCAGATACGAAACATCACAGTCCGGCCTAATTAGTCATAATTTCAGCCCCAATCACGTTACTCCTTGGGCCAAGATATTAAAGGATTGTGACTTATACTCTAGGTCTGAGGGAGTATTTCGTACTAGAAGCGAAATACTAAGCGAGCTAGACAGAACCACGAGTTAAACCTGTGTAGTATCTCCGAGGAGGGCACGAGACCACGATTACACAAAACATGGCCGCGCGTGCGCATTGATCGCACGCATGCCGGCCACGACACCACACGGCCGCCTGGCAATATACAATGGCATATATGTATTCGCGTCGTGTCCCGTCTCGTGCGCGAGATGCGGCCAAATCCTCCATTCCTCCTCTCGGACTCTTTGCCCGTGATTAGCGACAAGACGAGACACGGACAATACCTAACACTACATTAGTTATTTTGTTCCCTGATGATGAATGGTGTTCCCGTCGTCTCATGCGTCGGACGTGTCGACACCAACACAACGTCTACGAAAAGAGGAAACGTGGACCGAGGCATAGCCCAGTGGTAAGGTGTGCTTATACACTCCTGTCCGCCCAGGTTTGAGCCTTCTTACTCGTATTTCTAATGCGTACGCACGAATCATCTTTTAAAAACTGACAGTGATTATTCCACTTGAGCATTATTTCTTTTTACGAAAAGAAGAAACAAGACCACCACAGCCAGCTTCCGCCTTCTGCGACCCATGATCTTCACTGTAGAAAGAGTCGCAGCTAGAACTAGAAGGAAAAAAAAGGAAGGCTCGAATGGACACGTTCGTGCCACGGTAGACCGAGCACGTACGCGGCATACGTCGTGCGCAGGAAAAAAAACTGAGATGCGCCGCGCTGCTCTGGCTCTGCTCTGCCCCAAGGCGGCACGACAGCCGGCGCGGAACACGAGCGCGGCAAAGCCATGTATTGGAGAGGAATCTCGTTGACTCTAGCCTCTAGGTTCAGCGGACATGTTCCCGTTTCCTTCGCTGCTGTGCGGCCAGCGCCAGCCACGGCCAGTGCTAAGAGCATCTCCACTCCTTACCCAATTCGCCGATCTGGACATCGAAAGTCGGTCCAATCGCATATCCAGGACCTATGTTTGTCCGGATTTCCGTGTTTTGGTCCGGTCTATCCAGGCCGAACCCAGGTTCCCGGGTACGTCCTGGGGACGCCGGACGCCGTAAAAAAGGACGTGGGCTAGCTCTGTCGGCGAGACATTCCCATTTCCACCCACTCCACTCGCCCAGACTGCCGCCAAGTGCTCCCAGCGCTCCCTGTCGCCATGACTTTGCTGACGGAGCTCCTGCGCGCCGAGACATGCCCACGCCTCTAGCTACGCTCGCCATAGTTGTCGCCCACCACCACGCCTTCCACGCCGCCGATCCCGCCGACCGAGCCTCGCCGTAGCTCTGCTTCGCTACGTGCTCCCACCACCATGCCCGCCAAGTGTTCGACATTTGGTCGGATTCGGCCATGGACTCCGATGGCGATGAGATACTCGCCACTGACTCCGACGAGGACGAGATACTCTCCATGGACTCCGACGACGAGGAGATGCTCGCCGTACTCCTGGAGGAGGAGGTCGCCGAGGTCGCCGAAGGTGAAGAGCACTTGCAGATCCTCGCATCGCTCGCCCAGCTGTACATGCAGATGGCGAAGCCGAAGCGCGGTGGTTCGGCGCCAGGTCGCCGGAAGTGCAAGGCGAGACAAAGGATAGAGGGCTACTGCATGTTGTACGCCGACTACTTCGCCGACCAGCCACTCCATGGAGAGGACGTGTTTCGCCGCCGTTTCAGGATGACCCGGAAGCTCTTCCTCAAGATCATGCATGCCATCCGAGAGTTCGACCCATATTTCCTTTGCAAGAAGGACTGCACCGGCTTGTTTGGGTTTTCTTCGCTTCAGAAGTGTACCGTGGCGATGAGGTTGCTTGCATATGGATCGCCGACTGACAGTGCCGATGACTATCTCCGTATCGCCGAGTCCACCGCCCTTGATTGCTTATACAGGTTCTACAGGGCAGTGATTGCAGTGTTCGGGGAACAGTACTTGAGATCACCCACTGTTGAAGACACTGCTCGGATCCTAGCAGTCAATGAAAGTAGAGGATTTCCTGGTATGCTTGGAAGCATAGATTGCATGCATTGGGAGTGAAAGAACTGTCCATTTGAATAGCAAGGAATGTACAAAGGCCACAAAGGAGGATGCACTGTGATACTTGAGGCAGTTGCTACACATGATCTTTGGATCTGGCACTCCTTCTTTGGCATGGCAGGATCGAACAACGACATCAACATCCTCAACTCCTCAACTGTCTTTTCCAAGCTTGTTGAGGGTCATGCTCCCCCGTGGAATTTGAGATCGGTGGGCACCACTACAACAAGGGATACTATCTATCAGATGGCATCTATCCAAGATGGCCAACATTTGTGAACCTATCTCAAGCCCAATGCTCCCCAAGCATTCTCACTTTGCCAAGGAGCATGAAGCTTGCAGGAAGGACGTGGAGCGGGCATTTGGTGTGCTCCAGTAGAGGTTTGCAGTTGTCCGGTTCCCTGCTATGACCTGGTCGAAAGATCAGATGTGGGAAGTGATGAACTGTTTGGTGACCTTGCACAACATGATCATTGAGGATGAGAGGAAGGATCCAGTGAGTTTGCTCGAGAAGGATGAGCCATACTACAGACAGGGTCCTCTTGACGAGCCTGATCATCAGGTGCCTCCAACATGGGCTGCATTCATCGCAATGCGTCAGCAGATCCGAGATCCGGCGACGCATCAACAGCTGCAGGATGATCTTGTCGAGCACCTATGGATACGCAGGGGCAACACGACGTAGATGCCGAGCATGAGCTGGCCGAACTTGGCCGAAATATGTTGTACTTTATTGCAGGCCGAACTATGTTTACATTTACGCCGAACTCTGCATAAAAATTTCGCCAAACTTTGGTCTTAAAATGTTCTATGACGAACTATGCCGAAATCTGGACGAACTTGAGCCGAATTTGAGCCGAATTTGAGCGGAAACGGGCGGCCCGGGAACTCGGCCTGGGTACGCGAGTGGGAAACTGCGCGTACCCAGGCCGAAAACTTGCGCCGTCTGGCCAAAGTTTGGTCCGGATTTCGGCCTGGGTTCGGCCAACGAGTGGAGATGCTCTAATTAACGTCTCTCGCCATGCTTAAAGCATCTCCACTCTGCTACCCACCGCCCTAATCCGGACGCTGAATTTAGATCCGAACGCTGAAAATTGACTTAGTCCCGTATCCAGAAACCTATTTTTGTTCGAATTTAGACCAACTTTGGTCCGGACTACCCAGGCCGTTCCCAGGATCCCGGGTACGTCCTGGAAACGCCGGACAAAGCGAACTCGGAAAAAAATGAAGCGGCGTGTGGGCCGCCGAGTCAGCGACGGAAGTCGAGTCATCGTCATCCTCGGAACCACGCGGCGACTGCCGGACAATAACTGCCCGTCGCTTCGGCCACGCGTCGCTGAATTTTCGCGCCACCGCCGCCGCCTCGGCTCCCGCGACGGACCGGTGGGCACTAACCTCCCGTCGTTTCCCCTTTTCCCGCCCTCGCCGCTACACCCCTCCCACCTCGCCACCCATCTCGGCCTATAACCCTCGCCGGAGTTCCTCACACTCTCTCACAGCTCCCCGGCCCACCAGCCCAAAACTTCGGCGAACACACAACTCTCCCTCCCCACTTAGCCATGGTCGAGCGCTTTCCCGGCGACGGTGCGGCGGCAAACGGCTTTGGCCCGGCGCACGCTCCAGGCTTGGGAGGTGTGCATGCTCTACGAAGCCGGCTACATGGCGCCGCCGGACACGCGGAATCCTATGGGGTGGAAGCTTAGCATCGGCGACATCCCTATCCCGTCGGCGCCGACGCTGGACGAACTTCCCTATGAGATCCAGGCCTTCATCGCGGCCATGGATGATACCTCCGACACCGAGATCCCCGACAACCTCCTCTACTGGGAGACGTTCTTCGCCGAACGCCGCGCCCAGGAACTCGCCCGCCACGAGGGGTCGTCGGACCAGTCGTCGCCGAAGCGTAACAACACGGTCGGTCGCCGGCGTTTTTGGAGCACGCCAGGCCGGACGCTCAAGGCGGTGCTGGAGCACATCAACGCCGGGAACACGCCGCGTCTCGGCTTCCCGCACACACCCATGCCGGCGGCTAGGTCGGGGCGGCGTCCTCCGGCGAACTGTATGCCGAGGAGGATGGCCAGCCTGAGCTCCTCCTCCTCCGCCTCGGCCTCCCACTCATCAGGCTCCATGCCCCACCGTACACCGACGGGTCCTTCGTCGGTGCTGCGTCCAGTCAAGCGCGAGGCGGTCTCGCCTGTGCGCTCGCTGATACGTCAGAAATGTATCTATAATTTTTGATGCTCCATGCTTGTTTAGTATCTACTTTGCTTTGCCTTGGCTACATTTTGAGGTGTTTTTATATATCTTTTCTGGAACTAACCTATTAACAAGTCGCCATAGTGTCAGCTGCCTGTTTTCTTCTGTTTTTTGGTTCTAGAAAGGCAGAAAATCAATATTCTCGGAATTGGACGGGACAAAATCCAAAGTCAATATTTTACCGTGAGGGACACGAATCCAGAAGACAAGACGGAGACGCGAAACAGGGCGGCCAAACCCCCCCTAGGCGTGGCCAGGGGTGGTCCCACTGCTAGGCAGGGTGTAGCCCTCCTGGTCGCCTCCCGGCCTCGCCTCTTCGCCTATAAGAAGCCCCCGATGCAGAAAACCCTAAGTACCCGATCAAAACTCCACGAAACCTTCTGTAGCCGCCATCACCCATTGTCCCTAGATCGGGAGGATCTGAAGTTCTTCTCGGCACCCTATCGGAGGGGAAATCATCCAGGAGGCCTTCTCTCCGGTATGATGTGTGAGTAGTTCAACCTTGGACTATGGGTCCATGTAGTAGCTAGTTGGTTGTATCTCGTCCTTCTGCTTTCATGTATAGATCTTGTGAGCTCCGTTCATGATTAAGATTTAATCTATTTATAATCATGCATGTTGTGTTTGCGGGGATCCGATGGATATTGAGATTACTATGTCAGATTGATTAATGTTTTGTCTTTACGATACTATCATGTATGTGTTGTTTGTGATCTTGCATGCTCTCCGTTGTTAGTAGCTATCTTGGCCGAGTAGTTGCTAGTGACTCCAAGAAGGGGTATTTATGCTCGATAGTGGGTTCATGCCTCTAGTTTCCAAGGGAAGTGACAGAAATCTCTTCGGTTGTAGATGTGTTGTTGCTACTAGGAAGAAAACAATGGTCTCTTGTTCATGGAATAAGTGGATTGTTTACCTTACACACTTTGCTTAAAGCAGTTGTCTGTTGCTTGCAACTTAATACTGGAGGGGGTTCGGATGATAACCTAAAGGTGGACTTCTAGTCATAGATGCAGTTGGATGGCGGTTTATGTATATTGTTGTATTGCCCAATCGAATCTCATAGGATCTTTTTGTCTGGTATTGCATTGTTATTCCTTGCTCGGTTCTTGTCAATTGCCCTGCTGTAATTTGTTTACCCTTCATACCATGTTGTTTATCTAAGGTGAGCACCTCTAGTGAACTATGGACCCCGGTCCAATCTTTACCATTGATACATCTTCCACTATTACATGTTTACTTGCTGCAAACCATTACCTTCCACATCATAGGTTTAATCCTTTGTTACAGCAAACCGATGAGCTTGACAACCTCACTGTTTGTTGGGGCAAAGTCTTGAGTTTGTGTTGTCCAGGTTTCCGCGTTGCTTGCAACACCTGTGTGATGTTTTGTTCCTCCTTCTGGTTCGATAACCTCGGTCTCTACTGAGGGAAGACTTGCTACTGTTCTCATCACACCTTGCTCTTGGGGTTTCCAACGAAGTGCTCCACATAAAGCACCAACAAGTTTTCTGGCGCCGTTGCCGGGGAGGCTAAGGACGTCTTCACTAGGGGAGTCCTTCACTTCCTTTCTCTTTACTTTGTTTTTAGTTTGCTTAGTTTTATTTTGCTTGGTTTTGTTTACCTCTTTTCAAAAACTCAAAAAAATAGTTTAGTTTGGTTTGCTTACTTTATTCAAAAACACAAAAAATAGTTCCTGCTCTAGATGCTGCTGCTGTTTTTGGCTTTCCCACCTTTGCCAAAATGAACTCTGCTGAGAACACCAAGTTGTGTGACTTCACTAGCACCAAAAACAATGATTTCCTTAGCACACCTATTGCTCCACCTGCTCCTGATGTTACCTTTATGAAATTAAGCCTGCTTTGTTGAATCTTGTGATGAGAGAGCAATTTTCTGGTGCTAGTTCTGATGCTGCTGCTGCCCATCTCAATAACTTTGTTGAAATTTGTGAGATGCAAAAGTATAAGGATGTAGATGGAGATATTATTAAGCTCAAGCTTTTTCCTTTCTCCTTGCGAGGAAAAGCTAAAGAATGCTTGCTATCCTTGCCTAGAAATAGTATTGATTCTTGGATTAAGTGCAAAGATGCTTTTATTGGAAAGTATTACCCTCCTGCTAAGATTATATCTATGAGAAGTGATATTATGAAATTTAAACAACTTGATAATGAACATGTTGCTCAAACTTGGGAAAGAATGAAATCTTTGGTTAAGAATTGCCCCACTCATGGACTCACTGCTTAGATGATTATCTAGACTTTTTATGCAGGTTTGAACTTATCCTCAAGAAACCTGTTGGATTCAGCTGCTGAAGTTACCTTTATGGGCCTCACTTTTGGTGCTGCAACAAAGCTCCATGAAAATATGATGGTTAACTACTCTGAATGGAACACTGAGAGAGCTCCACATGGTAAGAAGGTAATTTCTGTTGAGGAAACTTCCTGTTTGAGTGATAAGATTGATATTATTATGGATATGCTTGTTAATGGGAAAGCTCCTCTAGATCCTAATAGTGTTCCCTTGTTGGAATTATGCCCTAGAGGCAATAATAAAGATGTTATTATTATAATTCATGTTCATGATAAAGTTTATATTCCATGCTAGAATTGTATTAAGCGGAAACATTAATACTTGTGTGGTTTGTGAACAACACCGTGTCCCTGGTACGCCTCTAAGGACTAGCTCATTGATCAATGATGGTTAAGGTTTCCTAACCATAGACATGAGTTGTCAATTGATAATGAGATCATTTCATTGGAGAATGATATGATGGACAGACCCAAACTAAGCAAAGCAATTAGATCGTGTCATCGTGTTCGTCTTTGCGAAGCTTTTCTTATGTCAAATATTGTATTCCTTAGACCATGAGATAATACAACTCCCTGGTATCGGAAGAAAGCTTTGAGGTCATCAAACGTCATCCTATGAGAGGGTGATCATAAAGGTGTCTCTCAGGTGATCGGAAAGTATCTGTTGGGTTGTATGTATCGAGATGGAATTTGTCCCTCCCAAGTCGGAGAGATATACTTCGGGCCCACTCGGTAATCGATATCAACACCGCTTGCAAGCATGTGGTTAAGGAGTTAATCACAAAGTGATATCGGATTACGGAACGAGTAAAGTACTTGCTGGGAACGAGATTGAACTAGGTATGACGGTACCGACGATCGAATCTCGGGCAAGTAAAATATCGCGAGACGAAGGGAATATATATATGGATTGATTGAATCCTGGCATCGTGGTTCATCCGATATGATCATCGATGAATGTGTGGGAGTCAATATGGGTGCCCAGACCCCGCTGTTGATTATTGATAGAAGATCATGTCTGCATATTCTCGAACCCGCAGGGTCACACACTTAATGTATCTCGACGCTAGGATAGATTGGATAATTGGTTTATGAATTTTTGTTCGGAGTCTCGGATGGGATCCGAGATATCACGAGAGGTTCCAGAATGTTCCGGAGAATAAGATTCATATAAGGCAATGCAGTTTTTGGAGTTCGGAATTGTTCCGGGTTAATCGGTATTGTACCGGAAGCTTCTAGAACCTTCCGGAAGGGGACCAACGTGGCCCCACCTTCCGGGAGGGGGCATGGGCCTATGAGGGAGTGTCCTGGCCGCATTGGGCCAGGGGCACAAGGCCCCATAGGGCCCAACTGATCCTAGAGAGTTTAAATCGTTTAAACTAGAGATAGGGTTTCTAGAAGAGGGGAGAGTCCATGCCCCCCACTCCTTATCCTTTGGGCTTGGGGGAGGGGCTAGGGCTGCGCCCCCTCCTCTATATAAAGAGGGGTGGGGGCGCACCAAACCCCTACACCTCTCCTCCAAACCCTAGCCGCCTTGCTAGCTTTCCTCTCTCCCTCCCGACTGTTTGTAGGCGAAGCCCTGCTGCAGAAATTCTCCACCATATACACCACGCCGTCGTGTTGTAGATCCAATCTATATCTCCACCATACTTGCTGGTCCGAGGAAGGAGGAGACGTCGAGGTGCTGCACGTGTGCATCTCACGGAGGCACCACCACTTGTGGTGCTAGATCGGATCGGATCGCGAGGAGGAGAAGCGAGTACGACTACATCACCCACGTTCCGACGAACGTTCTGCTGTGCGAATCTTCAAGGGTATGAAGATCTAATCCAATCTCCCTCGTTGTTTGCATCTCCTAGATTAGATCTTGGCTTTCCCTCTGTTCGCTCCGTAGAAAATTTTGATTTACTATGCCGCGAAACCCTTCAGTGGTATCAGAGCTAGATCTATGCGTAGATGTGTTTCACGAGTAGAACGCAACATGGTTGTTGCGGGCGTTGATGTTTTCTGTTGCAAGCCTCTTGTTTGTGTTCTTCTTATGACGCGGGATAGTGAGATTGAAGCGGTCCAGGCCAACCTTACGCGACGCCGTTCGCGAGACCGGCTCCGCACTTGACGTGTGGCTTGTTCCACACATGCGGCTGGTGGATGTCAGTTTCTCTCACTATAGTTGTCATGGGATTAACACCGGAGTTTGGCAACCATAATATCACCGTTGTGGCTTTCCGTAGGTAAGAATCGTTCTTAGCATCTACTCCCATAAGCCACGTAAAACATGCAACAACAAAGTAGAGGCGTCTAACTTGTTTTTGCAGGGAGTGTTTTCTGTGATATGGTATGGCCCAAGATGTGATGTGTATAATGTATGCGATGATCATGTTTTGTAATGTTTCACGACTTGCATGTCGATGAGTACACAACCGGCAGGAGCCATATGGTTGTCTTTATAATTGTGTATGACCTGCGAGTCAACTTCTTATACGCCATGTAATAGCTTTACTTTATCGCTAAGTAGTTAGCAATAGTTGTAGTTGCTATTCGTGGTGAAGGCAATCATGGTGGAGTGATGGAGATCATGCCGGAACGCACAAGATGGAGATCATTGCGCGAAGATTGGCTATACCATGTCACATAAAGTTATATGCATGTGATGTTTATCCTTTATGTATCTTATTATGCTTAGATCGTGACGGTAGCATTATAAGATGATTCCTCACTTAAAGATCAAGATAAAAACTGTGTTCTCCCCAAGTATGCACCGTTGCGAAAGTTCGTCGTGTCCAAGCATCACGTGATGATCGGGTGCTATAGACTCTACGCTCACATACAACGGGTGCAAGCCAGTTTTTGCACACGCGGAAATACTTGGGTCTAGCTTGACGAGCCTAGCATGTACAGACATGGCCTCGGAACACAAGAACCGAAAGGTTAAGCATGAGTCATATGAATGATATGATCGACACTTGGTTGTCCACCATTGAAACCACATCTCTTCTCGTGATGATCGGATTAGGTGTGGTGAATTTGGATCGTGTTCACTAAACAACTTGAGGGATGTTGAATTTAGTGGGAGTTCATCTAGTAATTTGATTAAGTTGAACTATTTATCATGAACATAGTCTAAATCGTACTTGCTAATACTGTAGATCACATGGCCAAATCCAACTTCAACTTCAACGTTTTTGCTGAGAAGGAAAAGCTTAGAAACAATGGGTCTAACTTCACCAATTGGTTCCGCAATCTAAGAATCATTCTGTCTGGCGGACAAAAGGACTATGTCCTTGGTAAAGCGTTAGGTGACCCCCCTGCTGCAACTGCGCCGGCTGATGAGAAAGCTGTCTATCAGTCGCGCAAAGATGATTATGGTGTGATTAAGAGCACCATGTTGTTTGCTATGGAACAGGAACTTCAAAATCGTTTTGAAACCTATCCCGGGCCCTTTGAGATTCTCGAGGAGCTGAAAAACATGTTTCAGACTCAAGCCCGTTCTGAGAGATATGAGATCTCTGAGAAGTTCTTTAACTGCAAGATGGAGGAAGGGAGTTCCGTTAGTGAGCACGCCATAAAGATGTCGGGCTACACTCAACGCCTTGAGCAACTGGAATGCACGATTCCAGAGGAGCTCAAGATTGACAGGGTTCTGCAATCACTCCCTCCCAGCTACAAAAGTTTTGTAGTGACTCATAATCAGATTGGCTCCACTGATACGATCACCGAGCTCTTCGCAAAGCTGAAGGCTGCGGAGGTGGACATCAAAAAGGATAATCATGTGTTGATGGTCAACAAGCCCTCCTTTAAGAAAGGTAAGGGATCAAAGAAGCCCTTCAAGAAGGGCGGCGGCAAGCGCAATGCTCCTGCTGAGAAGAAGCTCAAGTCTGGTCCTAAGCCGGACACTGAGTGCTTCTATTGCAAGGACAAGGGTCACTGGAAGCGCAACTGTCCCAAGTACTTAGCGGACAAGAAGGCTGGCACCACCAAAGGTATATTTGATATACATGTTATTGATGTTTTCCTTACTAGCCCTCGTTGTAGTGCCTGGGTATTTGATACCGGTTCAGTTGCTAATATTTGTAACTCGAAACAGGAGCTACGGAATAGACGGCGGCTTGCGAGGGATGAGGTGACGATGCGCGTTGGCAACGGATCAAGAGTTGATGTGATGGCCGTCGGCACGCTCTCCTTAGTTTTACCTTCGGGATTAGTTTTAAACCTTAATAAGTGTTATTATGTGCCTGCGTTGAGCATGAACATTATTTCTGGATCGTGTTTATTGCAAGACGGTTATTCATTTAAATCGGAGAATAATGGTTGTTCTATTTATATGAGTAACATCTTTTATGGTCATGCACCTCTTATGAATGGTTTATTTCTTCTAAATCTCGAAAGGGATGAAACACACATCCATAACATTGAGGCTAAGAGATGCAAAGTAGATAGTGATAATACTACTTATTTGTGGCACTGTCGTCTAGGTCATATTGGTGTAAAGCGCATGAAGAAACTCCATTCTGATGGACTTTTGGAGTCTCCTGATTTTGAATCATTTGACACATGCGAACCATGCCTCATGGGCAAGATGATCAAAACCCCGTTCTCCGGAATGATGGAGCGAGCAACAGACTTGTTGGAAATCATACATACCGATGTATGCGGACCGATGAGTATTTCAACGCGCGGTGGATATCGCTATTTCCTTACTTTTACCGATGACTTAAGTAGATATGGGTATATCTATTTAATGAAACATAAATCTGAAACATTTGAAAAGTTCAAGGAATTTCAGAATGAATTGGAGAACCATCGTAACAGAAAGATTAAGTTTCTACGATCCGATCGTGGAGGTGAATATTTGAGTTATGATTTTCTCACGCATCTTAAAGCAAGTGGAATCGTTTCACAACTCACGACACCCGGAACACCACAGCGCAATGGTGTGTCTGAACGCCGGAATCGAACCCTATTAGATATGGTCTGATCAATGATGTCTCTTACTGATTTGCCGTTATCATTTTGAGGTTATGCATTAGAAACCGCTGCATTCACTTTAAATAGGGCACCATCTAAATCCGTTGAGACGACACCGTATGAACTGTGGTTTGGTGCTAAACCTAAGTTGTCGTTTCTTAACGTTTGGGGATGCGAAGCTTACGTCAAGAAGTTGATGCCGGACAAGCTCGAACCCAAAGCGGAGAAATGCGTCTTCATAGGATACCCTAAGGAAACTATTGGGTATACCTTCTATCACAGAACCGAAGGCAAAGTGTTTGTCGCAAAGAACGGTTCCTTTCTTGAGAAGGAGTTTCTCTCGAAAGAAGTGAGTGGGAGGAAAGTAGAGCTTGACGAGGTTATTGAACCTTCTCTTGAATTGGAGAGTAGCGCAGCACCTGAAATTGTTCCAGTGCTGCCTGCACCAACAATAGAGGAAGCTAATGACAAGGATCATGAAGCTTCGGACGATGCTGCTACTGAACGTCGCAGGTCGACAAGGTCGCGTGCCCCTCCTGAGTGGTACGGCAACCCTGTCTTGACTGTCTTGTTAGTAGAAGACAGTGAACCTACGAACTATGAGGAAGCGATGATGAGCCCAGACTCTGAGAAATGGCTAGAAGCCATGAAATCCGAATTGGGATCCATGAGTGAAAACCAAGTATGGACTTTGGTGGACCCTCCTAGCGACCGAAAGGCCGTTGAGTGCAAATGGATCTTCAAGAAGAAAACGGACGCGGATGGTAATGTTACCGTCTATAAAGCACGGCTTGTCGCGAAAGGTTTTCGACAAGTTCAAGGTGTTGACTACGATGAGACTTTCTCTCCCGTAGCAATGTTTAAGTCCATTCGGATTTTATTAGCAATTGCTGCGTTTCATGATTATGAAATATGGCAGATGGATGTCAAGACTGCTTTCCTCAATGGCAACATTGATGAAGAGTTGTATATGATGCAACCCGAAGGTTTTGTCGATCCTAAGGATGCTAATAAAGTATGCAAACTTCAGCGTTCCATTTATGGACTGAAGCAAGCATCTCGGAGTTGGAACCTTCGTTTTGATCAAGTGATCAAGAGCTTTGGATTTGTTCCAAATTTCTACGAAGCTTGTATCTACAAGAAAGTGAGTGGGAGCTCGGTGACGTTTCTGGTACTATATGTGGATGACATATTGATTATCGGAAATGACATCAACATGCTTAACGATGCGAAGAGTTATTTGAACAAGTGTTTTTCAATGAAAGACCTATGTGAAGCTGCTTATATATTGGGCATCAAGATCTATAGAGATAGACAAAGACGCCTGATAGCTTTAAGCCAGAGTACATACCTAGACAAAGTTCTGAAAAGGTTCAGAATGGATAAGGCAAAGAAAGGTTCAGTGCCTATGTTGTCAGGTAAGATATTGAGCAAGGCTCAGTGTCCAGCTACGGTAAATGATAGGGAAGCTATGAGCAAAGTGTCTTATGCCTCGGCCATAGGTTCTATCATGTATGCCATGCTGTGTACTAGACCGGATGTGTCCAATGCTCTTAGTTTGACGAGCAGATATCAAAGTGATCCAGGAGTGGAACACTGGACAGCCGTGAAGAACATCCTAAAGTACCTAAATAGGACTAAAGAAATGTTCTTAGTCTATGGGGGTGATGAACAGCTTGTCGTAAAAGGTTACGTCGACGCTAGTTTTGACACCGACAAGGATGATTCCAAATCTCAGACAGGATACGTTTATATTTTGAATGGAGGAGCTGTGAGTTGGAGAAGCTGCAAGCAAAGCATGATCGCGGGATCTACAGTAGAAGCGGAATACATGGCTGCTGCAGAAGCGTCAAGTGAAGGAGTTTGGATCAGAAACTTCATCACTGAGCTTGGCATGGTTCCAAGTGCATTGGACCCACTGGAGATATTGTGTGACAACACTGGCGCCATAGCACTCGCTAAGGAACCAAGATATCATCCAAAGACCAAGCATATCAACCGCAAGTTTCATATAATCCGAGATTATATTGCAGATGGAGATCTGAAGATTAGCAAAGTACATACAGATCTGAATGTCGCAGATCCATTGACTAAACCTCTTCCACGTGTAAAACATGATCAACACCTCAGTGCCATGGGTGTGAGATTGTTACCAGATGTAAACTAGATTATTGACTCTAGTGCAAGTGGGAGACTGTTGGAATTATGCCCTAGAGGCAATAATAAAGATGTTATTATTATAATTCATGTTCATGATAAAGTTTATATTCCATGCTAGAATTGTATTAAGCGGAAACATTAATACTTGTGTGGTTTGTGAACAACACCGTGTCCCTGGTACGCCTCTAAGGACTAGCTCATTGATCAATGATGGTTAAGGTTTCCTAACCATAGACATGAGTTGTCAATTGATAATGAGATCATTTCATTGGAGAATGATATGATGGACAGACCCAAACTAAGCAAAGCAATTAGATCGTGTCATCGTGTTCGTCTTTGCGAAGCTTTTCTTATGTCAAATATTGTATTCCTTAGACCATGAGATAATACAACTCCCTGGTATCGGAAGAAAGCTTTGAGGTCATCAAACGTCATCCTATGAGAGGGTGATCATAAAGGTGTCTCTCAGGTGATCGGAAAGTATCTGTTGGGTTGTATGTAGCAAGATGGAATTTGTCCCTCCCAAGTCGGAGAGATATACTTCGGGCCCACTCGGTAATCGATATCAACACCGCTTGCAAGCATGTGGTTAAGGAGTTAATCACAAAGTGATATCGGATTACAGAACGAGTAAAGTACTTGCTGTGAACGAGATTGAACTAGGTATGACGGTACCGACGATCGAATCTCGGGCAAGTAAAATATCGCGAGACGAAGGGAATATATATATGGGATTGATTGAATCCTGGCATCGTGGTTCATCCGATATGATCATCGATGAATGTGTGGGAGTCAATATGGGTGCCCAGACCCCGTTGTTTATTATTGATAGAAGATCATGTCTGCATATTCTCGAACCCGCAGGGTCACACACTTAATGTATCTCGACGCTAGGATAGATTGGATAATTGCTTTATGAATTTTTGTTCGGAGTCTCGGATGGGATCCGGGATATCACGAGAGGTTCCGGAATGGTCCGGAGAATAAGATTCATATAAGGCAATGCAGTTTTTGGAGTTCGGAATTGTTCCGGGTTAATCGGTATTGTACCGGAAGCTTCTAGAACCTTCCGGAAGGGGACCAACGTGGCCCCACCTTCCGGGAGGGGGCATGGGCCTATGAGGGAGTGTTCTGGCCGCATTGGGCCAGGGGCACAAGGCCCCATAGGGCCCAACTGATCCTAGAGAGTTTAAATCGTTTAAACTAGAGATAGGGTTTCTAGAAGAGGGGAGAGTCCATGCCCCCCACTCCTTATCCTTTGGGCTTGGGGGAGGGGCTAGGGCTGCGCCCCCTCCTCTATATAAAGAGGGGTGGGGGCGCACCAAACCCCTACACCTCTCCTCCAAACCCTAGCCGCCTTGCTAGCTTTCCTCTCTCCCTCCCGACTGTTTGTAGGCGAAGCCCTGCTGCAGAAATTCTCCACCATATACACCACGCCGTCGTGTTGTAGATCCAATCTATATCTCCACCATACTTGCTGGTCCGAGGAAGGAGGAGACGTCGAGGTGCTGCACGTGTGCATCTCACGGAGGCACCGCCACTTGTGGTGCTAGATCGGATCGGATCGCGAGGAGGAGAAGCGAGTACGACTACATCACCCACGTTCCGACGAACGTTCTGCTGTGCGAATCTTCAAGGGTATGAAGATCTAATCCAATCTCTCTTGTTGTTTGCATCTCCTAGATTAGATCTTGGCTTTCCCTCTATTCGCTCCGTAGAAAATTTTGATTTACTATGCCGCGAAACCCTTCATCCCTTAGCCTCTTTGGTTGCTCAAGAAGAGCAAGTTGATGTGAACTTCATTAGAAACAACAATTTCAACAACAATGCTTATAGGAGTAATTTTGGTGGTAACAACTATAGGCCTTATCCTCCTGACAATGGCAATTCCCATGGAAACTCTTATAACAATGCTAGAAGTAACCCCTCTGAACTTGAAGTCATGCTTAAAGACTTTATTAGTAAACAAACCACTTTCAATAAGGCTATAGAGGAAAAGCTTTTAAATGTTGAGAAAAATATATCCTCTTTGTCTGAAGCTCAGTCTTCCTTGATTAATAAAATGGCTGCTAAACCTGAAATTATGGAAAATACCTTTGCTATTGCTCATGCCATACAAGTTACTATTGATGAAAATGTTAGGCTGTTAGCTCAACTTCATCCTAAGTGGGAAAGAGAAGCTGAAATTGATAGAAACAATAGTGTGTGCATTATTACCACTAAACCACAAGTAGTCCCTGTTTCTCCTCCTACTATGCCTAAGCCTATTGAGTCTACTACTAGTTATGCTAAGTTTGATTTTGATATAGATGGTTGCAATATTTCTGAAGTGATTTTTTTCTGTCAAAAGCTTGCTAGAAGTCCTGTTGCTAGTGATATGCATGTTGCTTTCACTAAACATATTACAGACGCTCTTGTGAAAATTAAGAAAGAGAATGACATGGATATGCCCTACGGGTGCCTGATGTTAGTATACCTGGTCCAGCCCGACGGAAGGCCCACTCGACGACCTGCCAGGGTCCATGACTCTTATGACGTTTCGGCTGCTATGAAGCCCATATGGACACGGACTCCCAAGCGCGCAAGACAAGGAAACCTCAAGACTAGAGTTCGAATCTAACTTGTAACCTACTCGTATCGGTACCTGAGACCTAGCCTCCCCATATATAAAGGCTAGGAGGGTCCAACGAGGAGGATAGATCACGACCTACAGACGCCATAACCCCCCAATAGATAGGTCTACGATCTTCACCTCCATGATAGATCTACAGATCTAGAACCAACCTCGACTCATACTTTCGCACACTCATCCACGCCAGATCGAATCTGCGCACCCTGTAACCTTCGGTTCCACCGTAATCAAAGAGCAGACAAGCAGGAGTAGGGTTTTCCCTCCGGGGGCCTGAACCTGGGTAAATCTCGTGTCCCCTAGTTGCTTATCTGTTAACTGTGCCACGATCTCCAGCATCCCCATCTTCTCCAAAACCCAAGTCCATAACAATGGGCATTGACGAGATTAAACCTCGTCAATTGGCGCCGCCTGTGGGAATTGGGGCTGCTGATTGTGCGGTCGTGACGGTTCCGACCCGATCGATCTACAACTCCGCGGCGACGGAGAATCACCTCCTCTTCGGCGCTTTCGACTTCACCGCCCACTCGTCGACCACCATGAAGGATTTCGAGCCCGTAGGCGACGGACTCAAAATTTTGTTCGGGAGCTTCTGCTTCCAGGTGGGACAAACTGGCACCCTCCGCCTCCCGGAGTGGGTTCCCGTGCCGTCAATCAGGCCCGCTTCATGGGCCCCACACCCCGTGCTACGCACGTCACCATCAACAGATGAGTTCTACAGCAGCAGCAGCTGCAACTCCGATCTGTGCAATCCACCTTCGGATGAAGGGACCTACGGTTCCGGATCCGAAAGCTGCTGCTCGTTAAGCATCGATCTCACGACCTACTGCAGTCTTCGACTCCGGCGATCCGCTACAATCTTCGGCTCCAACGACTCGGGGGCTCCCTCCGCTTTGGCGATCCACCACGGTTTTCGACTGTGATGATCCGTTGCGGCTTTCGACTGCGGTGATCCGCTGCTTCCTTCGGATGCGGCGACCTGACGCGATCTTCGATTGTGGCAATTGTCCACATCGGCTTCAGCGACCATGACTCAGGGGCTCCCTCGACATCGGCGACCCAATGCGGCTTTCGGCTGCGATGATCCGATACATCCTTCTATTTATAGGAAAGTAGAATATAATTGGGAACCGATTATTAATGTGCAAGTAAATGACTTTGATCTCAAAGCTTCATGTGATCTTGGTTCTAGTGTCTCTATTATGACTAGGAAGATTTATGAAATGCTTGATTTGCCACCTTTGGAAGATTGTTATTTGGATGTCCCACTCAATGATGTAACACCCTCAGAATCGGACCTATGCAAGTTTTAGCGAAACCCGCCAAACCCGCATAGAAACGATTCAAAGGTGCCCACCAGGCACTTTCGTGTGGGTGGAAAACGAAGTAATAACATTACACAACAGTCCTCGATGGGACCCACAGAACAGATATATACAACCGCGACTCAAAGAGTCAAGAATACAGGTATAATATACAAAGATCCAAATCACCTTGAAACGATAGAGCGTCCAGCTACGGACAAGATGCAAATGGGGCTAAGAGCCCTGAAGAATAACCAATGGCGTCCATAACCCTGCCCAGGCCAAGCCGGAAGGGTAACCCTGCTAACGACGTCGATCTCAACACCTGCTTAAACAAAAGGGGTGCCGGCAAAGGGCAAAGGAAAAAGAGGAGCGTCAGTACTGAGGCCAGTACACGGCGAGACTAGAATTTGGCGGTCCTCGCCTACATAGGTATGGTGGACTGAGCGGCAGCGGCAGCATGCACTGAACAACCTATAGAGACTCGATACAACTGGCGGTTATCAGAGAGGGGTAAGAATGACCTATACGGATCCAACCTGAAGCTAACACCAAACATACCCATCCTGGTGTTTCCCCCTCGAGACCAAACGAGGAAGTCAACCGAGGAACTCACACAGTTGGCAGTTTTATTTATTCAGTTTTCGTTGCAGCAATTACTAGTCAGGTATAGATAATCATCCTGATAAAATAAACAGTAGGCACTTTTAGTTAATCATTCTGTTAAAGTTGCAACACTTACTAATCAGATATAGATAGCATGAGATAACCCAAAACCCAGCAGTTGTTGGTACTTTTATTCAGCCATTCCGTTGTAGTTGCAATTCTTACTAGTCAGGTACAATGGTCGCAAGCGACAACCCAAACAAGCAATTGTGGGAAGTTTTATTTAGCCATTCCATTATAGTGAAGCTGATTACTAGTCATTATAAAGGCAAATTTATAGCAGTAAACTTTAGTTATGCTTGTCTATGGTCGAGATACTGTGCTCCAAGTCGTCCATAACCGCGGACACGGCTTTCATAAAGTTTTACCCGGCCGGGGTGCACCAATAGCAACACACACTCGATCAACCTCGGAAAAACCAAATCAAAACCCAACGAGGCCTTCACGACAAAGCAATCACAGGATTCAGAAATATTTCAGGGGGCCACCCCTTAAAGTAGACCCGCAACGAAGTTAGCTAACTTCGAGACGGCCTCAAGGTTTGTGGGGCCGGCTGTAAACGACTGGGAACCCGAAAGTGTGACTGGGCTTGTCGATACCGCGAAAACAGGTCACAATTCCTAAACAGTACAGTGTGCTCCTCGCACAATCGTAAATAAAGCGGTAGCATGGCATAAGTACAGGATCATAAATAAAACCTCAAACTAGTTTGTGGCCCCAAGAAATAAGACTGAATCAAGCTCTGGCTCAGGGGGGTCCCATATACCTCCCGGATGTGGATAGCGCGATAAATCAAGGAACAGGTATCAAGTACTCGGGGTCCTACGGGACACAAGTGGGCGTTCGGAAACCAAATATTTTCTATCACCCACCGATGCCTCTGCTTACTTCAATTTTAGTTGTTAAACAGGAATTAAAGTGAGCGATAAGTAAAACTATGATCATCTCCAACATCAACATGCGGCAATACATCAACAACTGTGGCACTTGTCGACACGCAACAGCACTTGAGCAAGCGACTACGACACGCAAGTCCAACTATCTACCAAACAACAGGTAATAGGATGTGGCCAAGGCAATATACGGATGCAAGGGATAGTACGGGTACGGAAACTAGAGCATCGCAACACAGATAGCAATAGATCAACAGGAGGGAATAAATACTATAAATGTAAGATAGGTAGAAAGGGGGGAGATGCTCGCCTGAAAACATTGTCGAAGGTTCAACCGAAGATCGGGGCGAAGCTCACATCAACTCAACGGCCTTATCCGCGAAGAAGCAAAACACTAGAAGAAACACCGGATGCAATATTTAATACGACGGCAGAAGATCGGCATGATGCATGTATGATGCATGGCATGGCAAAGGTGCAATGCAATTAGGTCATATTAGGCGGAACCGGGGTCCCGTCGATTATTTAAACGGTTCAAGTTGTTTAGAACCCCGCAATTTTAAATGTTGTTTTAACAAGGCAAAAGATAGTACCGGGTTCGCTACTCAAATTTAAATGAGGCCGATATGAGACTAGTTTTGCTCGCATATGGGCCCCATATTTAATTATTAGGTGAATCGGCATAAGGCCCCCAAACCACATGAGATGCATGCGAGATAAATGATTTAATATGCAACAATTGTATTATATTATAAAATAGGGTTTCGGGAAGGGGTTCACACATTAGGGTTCGGCGAGCTTGGGGTTCCGGGGTTCGGGGGTCCGACAGGGTCCAGGGTTCGACGGGGTCGGTCTCGGCGGGATCGTTCTCGAACAACGGGGCAGATCTTGTCGCATCCGGGTTCTCGGCGGACTCAGCGTCCGGAAAGGAGTACTTGGCTCGGCGGTAGATCTTGTTGGTCCGTGAAGGCGTTCTCGAGGTTGATGGTGAACTTGTCCGGTACCGGGGTTTTTCGGAGATCTTGGCGCGGCGTCGGGTACGGAATCGGTCTTCGGATCGAGGCGTCGGGGCTTTGGTTTTCCGCGATGGCGGCCTTAGCGTTCGGACTTCAATGTCGATGACGGACTTGACACGGCGTCGATCGTGGTCAACCATCTTGGCCAAACCGATGGCGGCTTCGCGAAGGACTAGCCGATGAGGAAGTTCTTGTGGTGTCGTTTTGGGGCCTCGGAGCTAGACGATTACACGGGGAGCTTGCGTCGGGGTGACCTTGGTGACTTCAGGGGTCGTATGCCACAGGATACATACGCGGTACACGTACTTGGAGACAAGCACAACACACAGGAGCATCGAGGCAAACCGACATGTAACCAGGTTCATGTCCCTTAGAGACATAGCATCGAACACCATCTGTGCTGGCCGGAGCAGCTCGCTCGCGGACGAGATCTCTCCGCAGACCGATCGAGGTGGTTGACGACGAGGGCGAGTTTGCCGGGGACGGCGGTGAGGCTCGGGGCGCGAGGACGGCCGGAGGCGGGGAGGCGCGGCCGCGGAAGGAGGGGAGCAGGGGCGACCGGCGTCGGGCGGCGGAGGAGGGACCCGAGGCGGGGACGCGGAGCGGCGGCGTCGGGGCGAGCTCGAGCCGGCGCTGGAGGAGGCTACCGGGGCGGTTGACGGTGGCGGTGGAGATGGTTGCGGGAAGGTGAGCCGGAGGGGAGGCTGCAGGAGGCGGTCGGCTCGGGCTGCTGTGGGGCGAGTGGCGGCGCGGGGAGGACGAGCGGTGAGGCAGGGCGAGCTCGGGAGGTGGAAGGCACGGGAACGGGGCGGTGCGGGGGCGCCAGAGAGAGAACAGGGGAAGGGGGTGAGGTGGCTGGCTGAGGGCGGCGCGCGGTGGTGGCGGAACGCGCGCGGCGGCGCCGGGGCTCTGCTTGGCGGGGAAGAGGCGGGACGGCAGCGTCGGCGACGAGCTGGAGGAGGCGCAGAGGGCGGAGGGGACATGAGCGGGGGCGGTGGAGAACGAGGGAGGAGGAGGGAGCGGGGCGACGGGGTGGGCCGCGCGGAAGACGCGTGCGTGGGGAGGTAGGTGTGGGTCCAGGGCAGACCAGGTGGGGAGTTGGTGGACCGGGGGAGATGGGGAGTGGCCAGGGTGTGTGGGGTGGGGCCGGCGGGTTGGTGGGTGGAGGGAGAGAGAGAGAGGGAGGGGAGAGGGGCTGGTATGTGGGCCAGACGGGTGGGGTGGGTCCCGCGGGTCAGAGAGAGAGGGTAGGGTGAAGCTAGGTGAGAAAAAGGGAGAGGGGAAAAGTGGTGGACTGTGATTGGTTAGAGGAAGGAAAGAGGGTGATGTGGCACGATCTGAGTGGTCGGGGTGAGGTGGCCAAAGGGGTGTGGGTAGATTATCTGGTAGCCTTAGGATTTAGATTGAACCGTTTGTATTTTCTCTAGGGTGGTCGTTCGGGTCGGGTCGGACCGTTCGACTGCCCCACTGAAATAATAGAATAATTTTATTTAATTTGCAATACATTTTTGTAAATAGTTTTTATACAAACAAAATATCCGGAAGCAACCGGGGTTTAATTTGAAATCGAAGGAGGGCTAGTTTCGGAAAACCATAGTCTTTTGCAACATAGTTTCAGGTAAAATTAATATGCATGATGATGTAATGATGATGCAATGCACAAAAAAAACGCGATTTTCTAGTAGTGGTTTTGCGGGATGCCACAAATGATAATGCTAAAAATAAACTCATGGGGAGTATTAATGATGTTCTCATTATGGTTAATAATGCTTATGTCCCTATGGATTTCTATGTTTTGGATGTTGAATACAATGCTTCTTGTCCTATTACTTTGGGAAGACCTTTTCTTAGAACAGTTGGTGCCATCATTGATATAAAAGAAGGCACCATTAAATATCATTTTCCATTCAAAAAAGTTATTAACACTTCCCTATGAGGAGAGAGAAGTTGCTTTTTGCTCCTCCTTTGAAATCAAGGTTTGATGTTAATGCTTTTTCATTTGAAAATACTTGATTCTTCTTGCTTCTTGTGCCTAACTTAAAGGCGTAAAAGAAAAGTACTTGTTGGAAGACAACCCAAGAGTTTTCTTGAGTCTTGGAAGTTATTACTTCAGTAATGTCCTCTTCTTATCCTTTTTATTTGCTTTTTGTGCCAAGAATGACCTCTAATGAGAGGGAAGTAAGATTTGGAGAGTTGTTGTCTCGAAACAGATTTATGGCCTCCACCATAAAAAATTGTGAGGAGTCTTTGTAACTCGTCTTGAGCTCAATATTTACCAATATATCCCCCAGTATGTTAGCTAACTTTCTTTAGTTCAACAATTTTTGATTTGAGCAACAGAATGTCTTCGAAAAAATCGGTTTCTACCTGGTGGTCTGTTTTGACAGATTTCTGCCATTATTTGCATTTGCTTCTTATTGATTCTTTTTTGAGTTCTATTTTGGGGAATTGAGATTTTTGAAGAATTTACTACAGTATCTTGTGTTTTTAGTGAAATACTTGTTGTTCCAAAGCTTTGCCTAAGGTCTAATATCTTTTGAATAAACTAATGTTGCTAATGAAGATTGTGTGAAGTTTTGTATGAAGGAAAATTTTCAGGTGTAGATAGAGAATGATGTAATGAGATGAAGAATGGACAAAAGCTCAAGCTTGGGGATGCCACCCCGGTGTCACCCCAAGAAATATCCAAGAGTTACAAGCGTCAAAGCTTGGGCAAGGCATCCCCTTCTTTATCAATAAAAAGCTCAGGTCTGTCTAGACACTTCGTTTTTATAGTTTTATGCACTGTTGTGTTGTTATTGGAGTGTCTTAGTTTTCGTTTGATTTTATCAGGTTGTTTAGTTTGCTTGAATAAAGTAGTTTGGACCCCCCGTTCTCACTGTGTTGTTTTCAAAATAAGTTGCTTGGTGTTGGAAAGGAGTAGTAAGTTCTTGTTTTAAAGTGCAAGAGGAGCTTGCATTGACTGTGACTTAGACTTTATCATGACATGCTAGGTGTTGTTTTGACCTTATGCTTAATGATTATTGTTGTAGCATGTCTTTCTCCAAACAATTGGGATTGCTTAGTGTGCCTTGAAGAAATTATTTGTTGTTTTAGCATGCAAAAGCATAGTATTGTGGTATTCTCCTTTGATGCTTTGTTTGGGTTAACTTGGCACATGCTCACACCATGTTATGACTATGACAAGTCACCATACCCTCTATGATCATTTAGTCCTTGACTTGTAGTACCACTCTATGCTTTGATTAGTAATGTTTTGTTACTCTGCATGATTATGGCCATTATGCTCTCTTAGTTGGTTGCTCCCAGTCTTTTGCCAGCCTCCACTTGTATGAGTAAGCTCTACCCATGCTTCCAACTCCCAAGAAACCAAGTTATTGTAAAGTGTCCACTATAAATTCCTATGCATGGTGTTTTACACCATTCCAAGTATATTCTTGTTTTCAGCTATCTTCCAATTAAAAACTATTTTGTTATGTGAAAACTTAGTGATTAAAGCCCCCACGAAGTTCATGGCATAATTTATATTCTTTGCCCCTAATAAACTTGAACCATTGTGTCATCTATGTTGTATATGCTTGCACTTATATGTTGGAATTAGCATAACCGTGCTGTCACGCTAAACGTTTTCAACATTGCACTTGTACTTTGTACTCAGTTGATATCATGCTCTTTTGCCTATGGATGTCACCGGTGTGAAATAAAGAGGGAACTTGTAAGTCCATGGAGTTTGTATCCTGTGTTAGAGAAACGCCTAGGCCGTTAGCCTAAGCCATGCCTAATCATGGTGGAAACTTGCAGCATCACCATAGTGAGTTATCTATGAAGCATCCTCAATAAAAATCTATGCACATAGTAAATGAAAAGCAAGGCACCATTAAGAGAGCATAGTTGTCATTCTGTGTGCAGTGTCCCAAAGCTTACTGATTGATGCATATTGTGATATTACTTGTTCTTGTGCTATTTGTTTCTAGTCACCCTTGTGAACTTTGAAGGTGTCCTATGCATCTATTTGCTACTCTATGAGGGACAAGCTGATTGCCACTATGCTATGTTTTCTGTATGTGAAACAAACAAACTTTTTCAATGCATGTTATTCATGATCTTTGTTTGTAGCCTTTCATGTTGCATGCATAGTTACTATGTCCTATTGTTAGAACTCCCATCTTTCATGCACATGTTTAGAGTTCTTTGATCCCAGCTTTCAATGCTTTCAAATGGTTTGGTCCTCGTTTTGATGGTGCATGTCACCTCAAAAATTATTCTTTTTATCACATACCTATTCGAGGACGAGCAGGAGTTAAGCTTGGGGATGCTTGATACGTCAGAAACGTATCTATAATTTTTTATGCCCCATGCTTGTTTAGTATCTACTTTGCTTTGCCTTGTCTACACTTTTTTGAGGTGTTTTTATATCTTTTCTGGAACTAACATATTAACAAGTCGCCACAGTGCCACTTGTCTGTTTTCTTCTGTTTTTGGTTCCAGAAAGGCAGAAAATCAATATTCTCAGAATTGGACGGGACAAAAGCCAAAGTCAATATTTTACAGTGAGGGACACGAATCTATAAGACGAGACGGAGACGCGAACTAGGGCGGCCAAACCCCCCTAGGCGTGGCCAAGGGTAGGCCCGCGCCTAGGCAGGGTATAGCCTCCCTGGTCGCCTCCCGGTCTCGCCTCTTCGCCTATAAGAAGCCCACGATGCAGTAACCCTAAGTACCCGATTAAAACTCCACGAAACCTTATGTAGCCGTCGTCACCATCGTCCCTAGAATAAGGGGGTTCTGAAATTCTTCCCGACACCCTGCCGGAGGGGAAATCATCCCGGAGGCCTTCTCTCCGGTATGATGCGTGAGTAGTTCCACCTTGGACTATAGGTCCATGTAGTAGCTAGCTGTTGTATCTCCTCTTTGTGCTTTTATGTATAGATCTTGTGAGCTCTGTTCATGATCAAGATCTAATCTATTTGTAATCATGCATGTTGTGTTTGCGGGGATCCGATGGATATTGAGATTACTATGTCAGATTGATTAATGTTTTGTCTTTATGATACTATCATGTCTGTGTTGTTTGTGATCTTGCATGCTCTCCGTTGTTAGTAGCTATCTTGGCCGAGTGGTTGCTAGTGACTCCAAGAGGGGGTATTTATGCTAGATAGTGGGTTCATGCCTCTATTTAATCAAGGGAAGTGATAGAGGCCTTCTTATCGGCACCCTGTCGGAAGGGAGATCATCCCAGAGGCCTTCTTATTCATCATGCCAGCCTCAGGTATGAAGCATGAGTAGTTCCATCTTGGACTACGGGTCCATGTTGTAGCTAGATGGTTGTATCTCCTCCTTGTGCTTTCATGTATAGATCTTGTGAGCTCCGTTCATGATCAAAATCTAATCTATTTGTAATCATGCATGTTATGTTTGCGGTGATCCAATAGATATTGAGATTAATATGTCGGATTTATTAATGGTTTTGTCTATTTAATTCTATCATGTCTGTGTTGTTTGTGATCTTGCATGCTCTCCGTTATTAGTAGCTATCTTGGCCGAGTGGTTGCTAGTGACTCCAAGAGGGGGTATTTATGCTAGATAGTTGGTTCATGCCTCTAGTTTCCAAGGAAAGTGACATAAATCTCTTCGGTTGTAGATGTGCTATTGCTACTAGGGAGAAAACAACAGTCTCTTGTTCATGGAACAAGTGGATTGTTTACCTTACACACTTTTCTTAAAGCAGTTGTCTGTTGCTTGCAACTTAATACTGGAGGGGGTTCGGATGATAACCTGAAGGTGGACTTCTAGTCATAGATGTAGTTGGATGGCGGTCTATGTATATTGTTGTATTGCCCAATCGAATCTCATAGGATCTTTTTGTCTGGTATTGTATTGTTATGCCTTGCTCAGTTCCTGTCAATTGCCCTGCTGTAATTTGTTTACCCTTCATGCCATGTTGTTTATCTAAGGAGAGCACCTCTAGTGAACTATGGACCCCGGTCCAATCTTTACCATTGATACATCTTCCACTGTTACATGTTTACTTGCCGCAAACCATTACCTTCCACACCATACGTTTAATCATTTGTTACAGCAAACCGGTGAGCTTGACAACCTCACTGTTCGTTGGGGCAAAGTCTTGAGTTTGTGTTGTCCAGGTCTCCGCGTTGCTTGCAACACCCATGTGACGTTTCCTTCCTCCTTCTGGTTCTATAACCTCGGTCTCTATTGAGGGAAGAGTTGCTGCTGTGCTCATCACACATTTCTCTTGGGGTTTCCAACGAAGTGCTCCATGTCAAGCACCACTCACCGCCGCGGACACGCTTATGTGGCATCGTCATCGGCGAGCCACGCGTGCCGACGTTGTCGGCTCCAACTAGCCGGCTTCGCCTTCGCCGCCCGAAGCCTGAGCTGGCTGAAGGCTCGGCCTCCGCCCGAGAATAGCGCCTTGAGGATAGAGTTTGAGCAGTCACTCCACGACTCAGTGCCCCAGCCGCCGTTGGTGGAGCCATCCTCGCCGGACATCTTGGAATGGTCCAGGGTGGATTGGGAGGAGACAGAGCGGCAGCACGTCCTCCGCCTGCAGTAGCAGGCCGAGGAGCAGGCAGGCCTGGTCCGGGCGCGCGCTCACCTACCAGGGCACCCCGCTCTTCGTCCTCGATGACGACGAGGAGGACGACCTGATACATCGGAAACATATCTATAATATTTGATGCTACATGCTTGTTTTGTATCATTTGTCTTATGTTTTGTATACACTTTGAGGTATTTTTATACACTTTCTGGAACTAACCTATTGACAAGATGCCACAATGCCAGTTGTCTGTTTTCTTCTATTTTTGGTTCCAGAAAGGCAGAAAATCAATATTCTCTGAATTGGATGGGACGAAAGCCAAAGTCATTATTTTCCCGGAGCAACACGGAACCACGAAGCAGAGCTGGAGGGGGGCACAGGGTGGCCGCACACCCATAGGCGCGGGAAAGCGTTGGAGGCGCCCACAGGGGGTGTGGGCCCCCTAGACCCCCACCGACCTTGATTCTTGCGCCTATAAGAAGCTTCCGACCCAAAAGCCCTAGGGCATCCAGAAGAAATCCACAAAAACCTTTGAGCGCTGCCGCCACCGTAGGGGAAATTTGGGGGACAGATGATGCTCGACGTGACACTTCGTTGGTAATCCCAAGCGTAGGGTGTGTGAAGAGCAAGCAACAAGTTTTCCCTCAGTTGAGACCGAGGTTATCGAACCAGAAGGAGGAAGGAAACGTCACACAAGTGTTGCAAACAACGTGGAGACCTGCACAACACAAACTCAAGACTTTGCCCCAACGAATCAGTGAGGTTGTCAAGCTCATCGGTTTGTTGTAACAAAGGATTAAACATATGGCGTGGAAGGTAATGGTTTGCAGCAAGTAAACAAGTAACAATGGAAGATGTATTAATGGTAAAGATTGGACCGGAGTCCATAGTTCACTAGAGGTGCTCTCCTTAGATAAACAACATGGCATGAAGGGTAAACAAATTACAGCGGGGCAATTGACAGGAACTGAGCAAGGCATAACAATGCAATTACTAGCCAGAAAGATCCTATGAGGCTGATTGGGCAATATAACAATATACATAGACAGTCATCCAACTGCATCTATGACTAGAAGTCCACCTTCAGGCTATTATTTGAACCCCCTCCTGTATTAAGTTGCAAGCAACAGACAGCTTCTTTAAGCAAAGTGTGTAAGGTAAACAGTCCACATGTTCCATGTGTTGGGAATATGCCCTAGAGGCAATCATGTATGATGAGATTTCCCATTGTATTCATAAAGATATTAAGTAGTCCTTGTATAAACATCTGATGTGTATCATTGAATATGTGATTCGGTTGTGGAACTATGCATTCATGTTGTTTGTACTAAATATCCTTGGTCATTGAGGTTGTGCTGGACACACAACTTAGACCAATGTGAAAGTTGGCTTAATGACTCGGTTCCACTTGTCATGGGCATGGAGATGCTATTCCAACTTACACAGATTCGGCTAAAGAGTTTAGCAAGTCGGATTGACCCATATTGAGGTACAACGAACAAGTTGTCATTTGTATATCTCAATCAATGTAATCCTTTGACCTAAGGTTATTGCATAGTCCGAGTTGAGGATCACCGACTTAGGTTCTGTCAAACGCTGATCCGTAACTAGGCAGTTATAAAGGCAGAGTTCGGGTCGACTGAGAATCAAGCTGCATGATGTGAATAACCAAGATGGGATTTTGCCCCTCCACTTGGAGAGATATTCTCTGGGCCCTCTCGTGAGATATGATTCGGAAAGCATGGCCATGCACGACTCGGTTAAGTGTTAACCGAGGCGATCGACTAAGAGTTAGTCGGGTGAATCACTTATCTCGGATCGAGAAGAGAGTCAGACTATTTAAGGGATGACATATATTCGCCTATAGTCTGACAAGGTATATCGTGAGGCAAAAGGGACTCAGACGTAAGTCGCATTGGAAAGGCAAGTCGTCATGACTCTTTGGTACTTGGGAGTTGGCACGTTCTACTAGGAGCCGCTACCGACTGATCGATTGAGAGTCGGACTCCAATCGTGTCCAAGTAGCCATGAGCCTGCGGGGTCACACACTTAAGAGCGGGAGCAAGTTCGGATTGGATCTGAACCTGTAATCTGGTTGGGTTGGACCTGAACCGGATTAGGACTGAGTTAGTGAGTTGGACTCACGGTGACTAGTGTTATATGGGCTTTACTGAATGGGTCGTGCGAGCAGAGCCCACGTTCACTCCCTATATATAGTGGAGCAGCGTAACCCAGAAAGGTTAATCGTTGTTCGGTTAGGTCATTCCATGTGTTGGAAACCCTAGATCCACAACAGTCCTACCGTCGATACGAACCTAGCAGTTCGCCGCCGGTGCTCCTCCTTGTACGTGTGGATACCAGCAGAGGTGCTGTGCGATCAGCACCAGGACGATCGGATCGTGAGGACTGCACTGCATCAACTGACGCGCTTCATCAGTAATCCGCAACTGCGCGTGTAGTCGTAAAACTCGTGGCCTTCTACCTCATCTAGATCTTGGGATCACCACGTTAGAGGAAAAGTTTTGTTTTATCTCTGCGTGGCCCTTCAGTGGTATCATAGCGATAGTTTCTGGTTTTAGGCTCGAGATCTCGCATATGTGATATGCGGTTGGCTGTAGATGAGATCTATGTGCCGTTTTGGTGGTCGATATATGAGATAGATCGGTTTTGTACAAGGTTGAGTGGATTAACTATACTCGGAGAATGGTAGATCTGATTTCCGTGATCATACAGCTGAGGTCGTGGAACGACATACCCCTACCTTGTCGGCTTCCGCCATCGGGGTAGACGGTGACACGTAAATCCAGAGGCGGTGATCGAAGATCAAAGAGTTTGATCGAATCGGGACCGCCGGCTTCGCCCTGTTGTAATGCCTTAGATGTCGTTGCGAGTTTCACAGCGTCGGTAGATATTGTATCTATGCATAACTTGTTTTTGCAGGAAGTTGTGAATGGTATGGTTCATGTGCATGTGATGTATGTGTGTAATCCATACGTGGTCTGCGAATCACGGTTTTTGTCAGCCGGCTGGAGCCTAGGTGTTGTCATTTTATTGTATAAAGACCTGCGTGTCGGATTCTCTATGTCATTTACTTTACTAAGCTAGTGTAGCTGTTTGGAGAACTCGGAAGGCATGCAAGGCGTTGTACATGTCGGCGACATGGAGTAAGACGGCAAGTGACAAGAGTTGGCACGAGTCGGATTACAGGCTTTGTGGAGATGGAGATCGCCATGAAGAGAGCCATACCATTTCACATTATAAATGCTTTATTTTGTGTTATTGTTATGTCTCAGTTTTACCTCTATTAGATAGTCGGTAAAATTTAATCCCTCAAAGAAGGTCTAGTCGGTTTTCCCGCCAGTGTTTGCACCATCACAAGTCGGACATTTTTGGTAGTGGGCTCATAAAATTGAGGTCCTGCCAATTCTTCCGACTAGGTGGGTTCGAGTCGGACTCTTACTGCAGAAACACTCGGTAAGCTAGACAGCTCTATCACAACGGTTGTGGGACTCGGGGAAAAGTCGGATGGGAGCCGGGGCATGTGATGCCACCCGTCCAACAGGAGTCGTATGAGATACGATTGACAAGGAGTTGTCTACCTAGATCACTTGGCGGCTAGCGGTGATGCTAAAGCTCACTAGCCGACTTGCTTATTTAGGATCCTGAATCACTAAGCAACCATCGGAGGGGTGTTGGTTCTAGTGGGAGCATAAAATATTAAAATGTTTAATATGCTTGCTCTTTTATGAATACATGTCTTAAGTGTTTTGCATATTTTCTGTTGTAGATCATGGCACCAAGTAGCAGTCACGCTCAGATATCCGGTTTTGCGTTGAGAACCATTCTTGAGAAAGATAAACTGAACGACACTAATTTTACCAACTGGTATCGAAATCTGAGAATTGTTCTCAAACAAGAAAAGAAGGACCATGTCCTAGACAACCTACTTCCAGATGAGCCGAATGAGAATGCGACTGTCGCTGCCACCAATGCCTACCGTCGGGCTAAGGATGAGTCCACGGATATTAGCTGTCTTATGCTTGCTCACATGGAATCGGACTTGCAAAAGTAGTTCGAGCATGTTGAGGCCTACGATATGATCGAAAGCCTCAAAAGTATGTTCCAGGCTCATGCGAAGACTGAGAGGTATCAAGTCTCTCAGGCTTTGCTGAGTTGCAAGCTTAAGGATGGTGATCCACTGAGTCCGCATGTGATCAAAATGGTTGGTTACGTGCAGTCTCTGGAGAGGCTTGGCTACCCCATAAGCGAAGAGTTCGCTACAGATATAATTCTGAACTCTCTTCCTAGTGCATATGGGCAGTTCATTTCGAACTACCACATGCATGGTATGGATAAGAAGCTCACTGAATTACATGGGATGCTCAAGCAGGCAGAGGCGGATCTCAAGAAGGGCGCCAGTCAAGTGTTGATGGTGCAGAATAAGGCTAAGTTCAAGAAGAGTTCTTGGACTAAGAAGAAGGCTAAGTCGGGAGGAAAGCAGGCTCAGGACCAGGTCCCAAGTGCTTCCTCAGGGACTAAGCCATCTCCTTCAGCCGGATCCACTTGCTTCTACTGCAAGGAGGATGGCCACTGGAAGAGGAACTACAGCAAGTACTTGGCCGACAAAGCCAAGAGTGGAGGTATGACTTCCGACTCAGGTACACTTGTTTGCAATGTTATAGACATATATCTTGCTGATGCACCTAATAGTTCTTGGGTATATGATACCGGATCAGTTATTCACATTTGCAACTCGTTGCAGGGACTGGTAAGAACTAGGAGAGTAGCAAGAGGTGAGGTTGATATTCGAGTCGGCAACAAAGCAAGAGCTGCTGCGTTGGAAGTCGGCACGATGCAACTTCATTTACCTTTCGGATTCATTATGGAACTGAATAATTGTTATTATGTTCCAGTGCTCAGTCGAAACATTATTTCTGCTTCATGTTTGATGAGGCAAGGCTATGAGTCGAATATCAAGAATAATGGTTGTTCTTTGTATTTGAATGATATGTTTCACGGCTTTGCACCCGTCCAGGACGGGTTATTTATTTTTAATCTTGATGGTGAGTCGGTTTATAACATAAATGTTAAAAGGTTGAAACCAAATGATCTGAATATGACTTACTTTTGGCACTGTCGGCTTGGTCATATAAGTTGGAAACGCATGAAGAAGCTCCATGATGATGGACTCCTAACTTCGTTCGACTTGGAGTCGTTCGAGACATGCGAATCTTGCCTACTCGGTAAAATGACCAAGACACCTTTTGCAAAGAGTTGTGAAAGGGCGTCCGACTTGTTGGGACTAGTACATAGTGATGTATGTGGACCAATGAGCACGACAGCCAGGGGTGGTTATGAGTACTTCATTACCTTCACTGATGATTTGAGTAGGTATGGATATATCTACTTGATGAAACATAAGTCAGAAGCCTTTGAAAAGTTCAAAGAATTCCAGAATTGTAGCACCCCGGGTAAAACCACTACTAGAAAATCGCTTGCTGATTTTATCTTTGTGCATCATCATGACATCATCATGTATTTATTCACCTAAAATAATTCTCCAAAAACCTATTTTGTTTTCTGTAAACTCCCCTCTTTATTTCAAATCAAATCCTCGGTTTTTTAAAACTATTTACAAATAAAATCTTGAAGCTAAATAAATATAAACAAATGTTTTATCGACGAGGCAGTCCAGTCGGCCAGCCCAAAGGCCCAACCGACCAGACCATCTACTACCCAAATCAAAACCTAGTCCTACCCCAAACCTTAATTCTAAACACCCAAACCCCAACCCTACCTCTCCACACCTTCCACCTCACCCGCCGCCGCCAGGAACCCACCCACCCTCTGCCGCAAATCGCCAACACACGCGCGGATGCTTCCTCTCGCTGCACCCGCACACCACCTGCCCTCTCACCTCGCTAGCGACCACCCCACCCCTAGTCCCACCACGCCGTAATGCTTGGAACCCCACCTCTCGATCGATCCAGAACCTACCCCGCTACCGACAAAACTCCCAGCGCCCTGGCCCTCGCCCCGATCCTCTCCCTTCCCACCTCGTTCCTCGCGGCCTTGCAGAATCAGCGCACCGTCGTCCCTCTCTACGCCATGGCCGCCTCCACCTTCCTTCCTGCATCCTCGTCGCGCCGCTCGCCTCGCTCTCCCCCCGTCCTCGCTCCTGCTTCCTCTGGCCCTCGTCGCCTCCCGTCCAGCCCAAGCCGCCACCTCTGGAGGCTCCTCTCCGCCCGACGGCACCCCCTTCTCCACTGCCCGAGCCGTCCTATGACCTCCTAGGCAGCCGCCACCTCTTCGCCAGGGCCCCGCCATAGGTCGTCGTCCCCGTCGTCTCTACGGGTTCTCTGGTCTCCGCTAGCCGTGCTCTGCTAGTTTCCATCTCGCTTTGGTCGTTGGGAGGCTTCCTCCGTTTGATCCTTGCAATGTATGGTTGCTCTTTGGCAGTGCAGTGCTCGTCTGTAGCATGTTCGACACAAGTTTTGCATCGCCAAGACCTTCCATAGACCCAAGTACCACCAAGACGCTCGCGACCACCTAACAGGACCGCATCGACAAGTTCGCTGTTAGAGGCCGCATGAACCCGAGGATCTGGACAAGACCTTCCTCCTATCAAGACCAGAGACCATGTGATGGATCGAAAAGTTCCCCGAAGACTGAACCCTCGGCATGTCAAGACCGCCTTCCCGGATGCCATGACCTTCGTCATGGATTCGAAGCCCTATCCGAAGACCGAACCCTGTCGAACCCTACCCAAGATCGCCGAGCCCCCATGTGTGATCCCTTTTCTTGAGATCCTATTTTAATGAATGATATATCTTGTTGCATTAAATCATTCATGTTGCATATATATTTTTGTGGGTTTGGGGCATTTTGTCGATTCATCTAATAATTAAATATGGAGGCCATATGCAGGCGATTCTAGTTTTATATTGCCCCTATTTAAATTTGTGTAGCGAACCGATAATATAATTCTTCCTTGTTAAGACAACATTTAAATTGCAGGTATCTAAATAACTTGAACCACTTAATATTTGTCGGGACCCCGATTCCGCTTAATATTGTCTAATTGCATCGCATCCTTGTCATGCATAATATCATAATCATGCTGATTCTTCCGTATTAGTTGTAATTGTTGCATCGCTTGTTCCTTTTAGTGTTTTGCTTCTTCCCGGATAGGACGATGAGATGTTGTGAGATTCGACAAGTTCTTCAATTATGAAACTTCGGCAATGTTTTCCAGGCGAGCATTCTCCCTCTTTCTACCTATCTTAGTTTTATAGTCTTTATTTCTTCCTGTTGATCTATTGCTACCTATGTTGCGATGCTCTAGTTTTCGTACCCGTGATATTCCTTGCAGCCTTATATTTCCTTGGACACATCCTATTACCTGTTGTTTGGTAGATAGTTGGACTTGCGTGTCGAAGTTGCTTGCTCAAGTGCTGTTGCGTGTCGTCCAGTACCACAGCTGTTGGAAGGTTGCCGTATTTTTAATGTTGGAGATGATCATGGCTTTAATTATTGTTTAATAACTAAAATTGAAGTAGGTAAATAATGCGGAGGCACAGGTGGGCAATAGATGTTATTTGGTTTTTAACCGTCCACTTGTGTCCCGTAGGACCCCGAGTTCTTGACACCTGTTCCAAGATCAAGCGCGCTAACCACAGGTGGGGTGTGTGGGCACCCCCCTCGATTAGTACCTGATTTCAAAGTATTGTACCGGGGGCCACAAAGTAGTTTGGGGCTTTATTACTATCCTGTACTTATGCTATGTTTTACTTCTTTATTTACGATTGCGCGTGGAGCGCCTGTACTGTTTTGGATCGCGGCACGATTTCGCGGTATCGACAAGCCCAGTCACACTTTCGGGTTCCCAGTCGTTTACAGCCGTTCTCGCAAACCCTGGGTCCGTCTCGGAGACCGGCCGACTTCGTTACGGGTAGCTTAGTGGGGTGGCCCCCCATGTGCTTGCTTTGGGTCTAGGAAACGTCGTGTCCGAAACCCCGTCGACATACCGTTGGGTGTATGTTTTGTGATCTTGTACCTATCTGATCTGACAACAAGGGTGTAGGTGCGTGTGGAAACTTTGGTGCATCCCTGCAGGGTTAAATATTTTCGAGAAGCTGTGTCCGCGGTTATGGACGACTTGGAGCACAGTTCTCGATCATAGACAACTATAACTGAAGTTTACTGTTATAATTTGACTTGTATCCGATATGACTAGTAATCAGCTTCACTATAACGGAATGGCTAAATAAAAGTACCAACAACTGCTGGGTTTGGGATATCTCATGCTAATTGTATCTGACTAGTAAGTGTTGCAACTACAACGGAATGGTTAACTAAAAGTGCCCACTGCTTATTATACCAGGATGACTATCTATACCTGACTAGTAATTGCTGCAACGATAATTGAATAAATAAAACTGCCAACGGTGTGAGTTCCTCGGTTGACTTCCTCGTTTGGTCTCGAGGGGGAAATACCAGGATGAGTATGTTTGGTGGTAGTATCAGGTTGGTTCCGAATAGGTCTTTCTTACCCCTCTCTGATAGCCGCTAGTTGTATCGAGTCTTTATAGGTTGTTTAGTGCATGCCGCACTGCCGCTTCAGTCCACCATACCTATGTAGGCGAGGACCGCCGAATTCTAGTCTCGTCGTGTACTAGCCTCAGTACTGACCGCTCTCTTTTTCCTTTGCCCTTTGTCGGTACCCCTTTTGTTTTTAGCAGGTTTTGAGATCGACGTCGTTAGCAGGGTTAACCTTCCGGCTTGGCCTGGGCAGGGTTATGGACGCCATTGGTTATTCTTCAAGGCTCTTAGCTCAATTTGCATCTTGTCCGTACTCGGACGCTGTATTGTTTTCAAGGTGATTTGGATCTTTGTACTGTAAATCTGTATTCTTGACTCTTTGAGTCGCTGTTGTATATATGTGTTTTGTGGGTTCCATCGAGGACTATTGTGTAATGATATTACTTCGTTTTCCACCCGCACGCAAGTGCCTGGTGGGCACCTTTGAATCGTTTCTATGCGGGTTTGGCGGGAAGCGCTGAAACTTGCATAGGGCCGATTCTGAGGGTGTTACAAGAATGAAGCACATAATCAACTCGGCAAGAAAATAAAGTTTCTTCGGTCGGACCGAGGAGGCGAGTACATGAGCCATGATTTTGATGACCATCTGAAAAGTTGTGGAATAGTTCCTCAACTTACTCCGCCAGGAACACCACAAAGGAATGGTGTTTCGGAAAGGCGGAATCGAACCTTGTTGGACATGGTACGATCAATGATGAGTCGGACAGATCTGCCTTTATCATTTTGGGGTTATTGTCTAGAAACAGCGGCGTTCACACTAAACAGAGTACCATCAAAATCGGTAGAGAAGACACCGCATGAGATGTGGACAGGCAAAAAGCCGAGTTTGTCTTTTCTTAAGATTTGGGGTTGTGAAGCATTTGTCAAGCGACTTCAGTCGGACAAGCTTATAGCCAAGTCGGATAAGTGTATTTTCGTGGGGTATCCGAGGGAAACCTTGGGTTACTACTTCTACAACCAAGAAGAGGGCAAAGTGTTTGTCGCTCGGAACAGTGTCTTCCTTGAGAAAGAGTTTCTCAGTCAGGGAGTAAGTGGGAGCACAGTGCAACTCGAAGAAATTCGAGAGGAACCGGCTAGTAGCGAGTCGGCAAAAACCTTGGAGGTTGAGCCGGTCGTGGCAGCTGAGCCGGCAGCAGCACCTGTACTACGAAGATCGGCAAGATTACGAAGTGTTCGTGATGTGTTACTGTTAGACAGTGATGAGCCGGCAAATTATTCGGAAGCGATGGTGGGATCTGATTCCGAGTCATGGCTTGGAGCCATGAGATCTGAGATAAAGTCCATGGATGAAAATCAAGTTTGGAACTTGGTTGATCTGCCAGACGGTGCAAGACCCGTCGAGTGCAAATGGGTCTTTAAGAAGAAAACTGATATGGATGGAAATGTTTCAATCTATAAAGAACGCCTTGTCGCGAAGGGGTTCCGACAAGTTCAAGGAGTTGATTACGACGAGACTTTCTCGCCCGTAGCGATGCTTAAATCAGTTCGGATCATGTTAGCTATAGCGGCCTATTTCGACTATGAGATATGGCAGATGGATGTCAAAACGGCTTTCCTTAACGGAAATTTAACCGAGGACGCGTATATGATACAACCCGAGGGTTTTGTCAATTCGGCTAATGCTGACAAGGTGTGCAAACTTCAGAAATCCATTTATGGGTTGAAGCAAGCATCTCGGAGTTGGAATATTCGCTTTGATGAGGTAGTCAAATCGTTTGGCTTCATCAAGAGTGATCATGATTCTTGTTTGTACAAGAAGTTTAGTGGGAACAAAGTAAATTTTCTAATCTTATATGTGGATGACATATTACTGATTGGAAATGATGTCCAGATGTTACAAGAAACCAAGGAATCATTGGAAAGGAGTTTCTCAATGAAAGACTTGGGTGAGGCAACATACATCCTCGGAATCCGGATCTATAGATATAGATCAAGGAGGCTCATTGGATTGAGTCAGAGTACTTATTTGGACAAAGTGTTGAAGAAGTTCAACATGGAATCGTCTAAGAAGGGGTTCTTACCGATGTCCCATGGTGTAAAACTTAGCAAGACTCAGTGTCCTTCGACAACTGATGAGCGAAGTCAGATGAGTGCGATTCCATATGCTTCTGCAGTCGGATCCATGATGTATGCCATGATTTGTACTAGGCCGGATGTTTCCTATGCTCTAAGTGTTGTGAGCAGATACCAGGTTTATCCTGGAGAGATCCACTGGACAGCGGCTAAAAATATCCTAAAGTACTTGAGAAGGACTAAGGATATGTTCTTGGTTTATGGTGGTGAAGATGAACTCAGTGTAAAGGGTTACACGGATGCGAGTTATCTTACCGACTCTGATGATTCTCGTTCGCAATCCGGATACGTGTTTATTATAAACGAAGGTGCTGTGAGTTGGAAGAGTTCCAAGCAAGAGACTGTGTCTGCGTCTACAACAAAGGCTGAGTATATTGCCGCCTCGGAGGCAGCAAAGGAAGCTGTTTGGATGAGGAATTTTCTCATGGATCTTGGTGTGGTTCAGGGCTCGTCCAATCCGTTGGACGTGTATTGTGACAACAATGGTGCTATTGCACAAGCCAAGGAACCTAGACATCACCAGAAGAACAAGCACATACTCATGCGATACCACCTGATTCGCTAGTTCGTGGATCAGGGTGATATCAAGTTATGCATGGTACACACGGATGCAAATATTGCGGATCCGTTGACAAAGCCATTACCCCAGCCGAAGCATGAGGCGCACCTGAGAGCCATGGGAATTAGATGCTTAGACATGTGATGTCGGAAGATTGACTCTAGTGCAAGTGGGAGACTGTTGGGAATATGCCCTAGAGGCAATCATGTATGATGAGATCTCCCATTGTATTCATAAAGATATTAAGTAGTCCTTGTATAAACATCTTATGTGTATAATTGAATATGTGATTCGGTTGTGGAACTATGCATTCATGTTGTTTGTACTAAATATCCTTGGTCATTGAGGTTGTGCTGGACACACAACTTAGACCAATGTGAAAGTTTGCTTGATGACTCGGTTCCACTTGTCATGGGCATGGAGATGCTATTCCAACTTACACAGATTCGGCTAAAGAGTTTAGCGAATCTGATTGACCCATATTGAGGTACAACGAACAAGTTGTCATTTGTATATCTTAATCAATGTAATCCTTTGACCTGAGGTTATTGCATAGTCCGAGTTGAGGATCACCGACTTAGGTTCTGTCAAACGCTGATCCGTAACTGGGCAGTTATAAAGGCAGAGTTTGGGTCGACTGGGAATCAAGCTGCGTGATGTGAATAACCAAGATGGGATTTTGCCCCTCCACTTGGAGAGATATTATCTGGGCCCTCTCGTGAGATATGATTCAGAAAGCATGGCTATGCACGACTCGGTTAAGTGTTAACCGAGGCAATCGACTAAGAGTTAGTCGGGTGAATCACTTATCTCGGATCGAGAAGAGAGTTAGACTATTTAAGGGATGACATATATTCGCCTATAGTCTGACAAGGTATATCGTGAGGCAAAAGGGACTCAGACGTAAGTATCATTGGAAAGGCAAGTCGTCGTGACTCTTTGGTACTTGGGAGTCGGCACGTTCTGCTAGAGCCGCTACCGACTGATAGATTGAGAGTTGGACTCCAATCGTGTCCAAGTATCCATGAGCCTACGGGGTCACACACTTAAGAGTGGGAGCAAGTTCGGATTGGATCTGAACCTGTAATCTGGTTGGGTTGGACCTGAACCGGATTAGGACTGAGTTAGTGAGTTGGACTCACGGTGACTAGTGTTATATGGGCTTTAGTGAATGGGTCGCGCGAGCAGAGCCCACGTTCACTCCCTATATATAGTGGAGCAGCGTAACCCAGAAAGGTTAATCGTTGTTCGGTTAGGTCATTCCATGTGTTGGAAACCCTAGCTCCACAACAGTCCTACCGTCGATACGAACCTAGCAGTTCGCTGCCGGCGCTCCTCCTTGTACGTGTGGATACCAGCAGAGGTGCTGTGCGATCAGCACCAGGACGATTGGATCGTGAGGACTGCACTGCATCAACTGACGCGCTTCATCAGTAATCCGCAACGGCGCGTCTAGTGGTAAAACTCGTGGCCTTCTACCTCAGCTAGATCTTGGGATCACCACGTTAGAGGAAAAGTTTTGTTTTATCTCTGCGTGGCCCTTCACCATGAACAAGAGACCGTTGTTTTCTCCCTAGTAGCAACAACACATCTACAACTGAAGAGATTATTGTCACTTCCCTTAGAAACTAGAGGCATGAACCCACTATCGAGCATAACTACTCCCTCTTGTAGTCACTAGCAACTACTGGGCCAAGATAACCACTAGCAATGGAGAGCATGCAAGATCACAAACAACACAGACATGATAGAATCATAAAGATAAAACCATTAATCAAACCAACATAATAATCTTAATATCCATCGGATCCCTGCAAACACAACATGCATGATTACAAATAGATTAGATCTCGATCATAAACGGAGCTCACAAGATCTATACATGAAAGCACAAAGGAGGAGATATGGAATTTACAAGGAGAACTGAGGTTCTCAGGATCAATATTGTTTGTCTGGATCCTTCTCTCATTTCAGCTAGGATGGATATCAGAATCCAAGTTGGAATTTTACAAGCTGAGATTCGAGGTGGAGGGTGTGCAACCTCCCTCGGATGATGTTCGCATGGGTGATGATAATGACGGGGACAGGGATGGCTCTGATCCTAGACAGGAGGATGGTGATGGTTCAGATGATAGGGAGCCAAAGAGGTCCAAAAATGGCACGAATGGACTAAGCAAAGAGGGAGAGACCGGAAAAGAGACGACGGTTTCTGATGGTAATAATGTACATATGGAAACTTTAAAGGTGGGCTCTTTTGAACTATCGTTGAAAGAAAAAAAGAGGCAATCTTGGGCTCATATGGTGGAGGAAGACGAGATGAGATTGATGTCTGCACCTCCAAAGTTGGGTGTCATGGGGCCTGATTCGCCGGTTCTGTCTGGCACTGATTCTGCCATGGCAGCAAATGGCGCTGCCGAGCGCGTGAGGCAGGATGCCATGGACTCGCGGCAGGCTGCCATGGTGACGCCGGCAGAGGGGAGAGATGGGTGTCATGTTGCTGTCAAGTCACGAAAGTCTGAGGAGGTTGAGCCGGGTATTTCTTCAGCAGGCCATAAGGGCGCAGCTGTTGCGGTTACACCACCATCTCGGAAGAATAATCAAGTTGTGGTTTGCTCGGCTAGTTCCTCATCTACACATTGCAATGGGAATGGTGTAGTGTCACCGTCACATGTGTCTCCTAGCTTTGTTCTATGTAATGATACTGGGAAAATGAAGAAGCCAACTGAGGCTGAGGTGATTGCTTTTGGGGGGGATAAAGGAGAGCTTGGGTCCAGGGGTGCGGACTAGCGGATGGATGCGTGCGCAGCCAAACGCTGATGATACTCAGATGGAGAGGGCGCAACTGATAGCCCAAAGACGAGATGAGATGATCACCTCAGGTACAAATCTAAATAAAGCATTTTCTTTAATGTCATTTTTGGATGGAGATATTATGCATAAAGCAAACAGCGTGGGAATTGTTTTGGGTGATACGAATGAAAAGAAACTTGCTGCGGCAAAGCTAATTAAAGACAACGAAGTCATCCGATCTTTAAATTTATTAAAAATAAATGAGGCGATGGGGGATAGTGATATTTCTGCTACCGGCTCACACCATTTGTTGGTGTCCCGCGTATCAAATCTTTGCGAGGATCTTATAGATGAAGAAAGGTTATCATCAGATGAATTGGTTGAACCAATAGAACCGACACCTAAGGTGGGTAGATCACGACGACATAAATATTTTGATAAAACAAAAGTGCGGAGGAGCACTAGAGTAAGAATTAAAACTATCAATTAAAATGAATGGTCTACGTGGTATGCCGTGGAATAGTGAGGGGTTCCGTGATCCTGGTAAACAATTATTTGTCCAGGAGTCAATTAGAGAGTACAAGTTAGACTTCATCGCCCTGTTGGATACGGGAAGGTCTAATTTTATGGTCCTATTTTTAAATCATTTAGCACCTAATAATGACTTTGCCTGGTTTTGTTTACCGCCACATGGTCGGTCAGGTGGGATCCTTGTAGGGATCAATTCTGAAACGTTAAAAGTTAACAAAGTGGATACAAGAGATTTTTGTGTGAAGCTACACATGCGGAATAAGAAAGATGGGTTTGAGTGGGTATTTATACCGGTCTATGGGGCTGCTCAAGACGCTCAAAAACCTGAGTTTTTGTCCAAATTAGTTAGAATGTGCGAATCAGAACCACTTCCTATGTTGGTAGAGGTGATTTTAATATTATGCGCAGACGGGAGGAAAAAAATAATGATAATTTTAATCCACATTAGCCTTTTGTGTTCAATGCGATTATTGAAAGTTTAGACCTCAGGGAGATTGCTCTATCAGGTAGATAGTTTACTTGGGCTAATAGGAGAGACACTCCAACATATGAGAAGCTAGACCGTGTGCTAGCTAGTGTTGAATGGGAACAAAAATTTCCCTTAGTATCGGTTAGGGCTCTGACTCGTGCCAGGTCAGATCACACCCCGTTACTAATAGACTCGGGTTCCCAAGCCCACTTAGGGAACAAAGCTAAATTCTCGTTTGAACTATCGTGGTTGAGACAGGATGGCTTTTATGAGATGATAGCAAAGGAGTGCAACTCGGTAAAAAAAGGTGATACACCAATTAAAAAATGGCAAAATAAAATGAGACATCTAAGACGTTTTTTACGAGGTTGGGCTAAAAATTTGAGTGGAAGATATAAGAAAGAAAAGGAAAAACTCCTGGCCATTATTGATGAGCTAGACATGAAAGCGGAATCAATTTCTCTAACTTTGGAGGAGAAAAAAGTTTTGAAAGATGCTAATGAAAAGATTGTTGCACTAAGACGGGATGAGGAAACAAAATGGGCTCAGAGAACGAAAGTAAAACATGTTCAGGAAGGGGGGAACAACACAAAATATTTTCACTTAATTGCGAATGGTAAGCATAGAAAAAAGAAAATCTTTCAATTGGAACAAGATGAAGGAACAATTGTTGGTGAAGATAATCTTAAGGTGTACATTACTGAATATTACAAGAAACTTTTTGGGGAACCAGATCATAATGATTTCTCTATGATGGAGAATCGGACCGATGACATTCCCCAGTTGTCTGTGGAGGAGAATGCTCTTCTAACGGCCGATTTTACTGAGGAAGAAGTCTTGGAAGCTATTTCTCAGATGGAACATAATAAAGCTCCCGGACCGGATGGGTTTCCGGCTGAGTTTTATCAAAAAATTTGGGGCGTGATAAAGGGTGACTTGATGTCGCTATTTAGACAGTTACAATTTGGAGAATTACCGTTGTATAAACTAATTTTTGATGTTATCACGCTGCTACCTAAAAAGGATAATGCTGTCCAAATACAACAATATAGACCTATTTGTTTGCTCAATATAAGCTTTAAGATCTTCACGAAAGTTGCAACGAATCGAATTACTAATATTGCAGAAAAGGTGGTTAGACCGACTCAAACTGCTTTTATGTCTGGTCGTCATATTTTAGAAGGAGTTGTTGTCCTTCATGAAACCATCCATGAAATGCATCGCAAAAATATTGATGGGGTTATTTTCAAAATTGATTTTGAAAAAGCCTACGACAAAGTAAAATGGCCGTTCTTACAACAGGCGCTACGAATAAAGGGTTTTGATCCGTTATGGTGCAAATGGATTAAAGAGTTTATACAGGGTGGAAGCGTGGGAATCAGGGTCAATGATGACATTGGACACTTTTTCCAAACTAGAAAGGGTCTACGACAAGGTGATCCGTTATCTCCAATGCTCTTTAATATTGTCGCGGACATGCTCGCGGTCATTATCGCAAGAGCAAAGGAAGAGGGTCATGTTGGAGGCCTCATACCTCACCTGGTGGAGGGAGGAGTCTCCATATTACAATATGCTGATGATACAATTCTGTTTATGGAACATGATCTGGATAAGGCAGTCAACATGAAGCTCATTCTATGCATGTTTGAGCAATTGTCTGGTTTAAAGATCAATTTTCACAAGAGCAAAGTTTTCTGTTTTGGAAAAGAGAAAGATATGGAACAACAGTACAAACAGATTTTTGGTTGTGAGTCTGGTTCCTTACCTTTTCGGTACCTGAGAGTGCCTATTCATCATAGAAAACTAAAGAATTCTGAATGGAACCCTGTAGAGACCCGTCTTATGTCCAAACTAGGCTGTTGGCAAGGGAAATTACTTTCGTATGGTGATCGTCTTGTATTCACAAATTCAGTGTTGACGAGCCTACCAATGTTTATGCTTTCCTTTCTTGAGATACCAAAAGGAGTGAGGAAACGATTGGATTTCTTTCGGTCCAGTTTTTTTTGGCAATGTGATGATACCAAAAAGAAGTATAGGCTTACGAGATGGAATATAATTTGTCGTCCAAAGGACCAAGGGGGACTAGGAATTGAGGTACTTGAGCTAAAAAATAAATGTTTGCTAAGCAAATGGTTGTTCAAATTACTTACGGAGGAAGGGATGTGGCAAGAACTTATACACAATAAATACCTTCACAATAAAACTCTAGCTCAGGTAGAGACAAAACCTATGGACTCACCATTTTGGAAAGGCTTAATGCGAGTGAAGGAGGACTTCTTTAGTCGTGGCTATTTCAAAATTGGGAATGGGAACTCGGTCCGGTTTTGGGAGGATATTTGGCTAGGAAATCTGTCTCTTGCGCACCAATATCCCGCGTTATATAACATTGTCCAAAGAAAGAATGTTTTAGTGGCAGATGTCTTAAATCAAACCCCGCTGAATTTGACATTCAGAAGAGGTTTAACTGGTAGTAAGTGGAATGACTGGTTGCACTTATGTCAGAGGCTCATGATGGTTAATTTTTCACAAACCAATGATTCTTTTGTATGGCGTCTTACATCCACGGGAATTTTCACGGTCAAATCCATGTATCTAGATATTATGAATGGTCATACTAGATACTTGCGAACTTACTTATGGAAGCTAAAGATTCCATTGAAAATCAAAAAATTTATGTGGTTCCTTAATGAGAAAGTCCTTTTAACTAAAGATAACTTGGCAAAGCGCAATTGGCATGGGTGCCAAAAATGTTGTTTATGTGACTCTATGGAGACTATTGAACATCTTTTTCTCTCATGTCCATTTGCAAAAATCATATGGCGAATGTTGTTTTTTAATTATAATATACCTCCCCCGTCTAGTATTACTAATATGTTTGGCAATTGGCTAAATGGGATGGATAAAAGAAATAAGGCTAACATCCGTGTTGGGGTTTCAGCCTTATGTTGGTCTATTTGGACGTGTCGAAATAATATTATCTTTAACAAACAAACGGGTACAAAAAATTTGCAGGTTATACGTCTCGCCGTGCATTGAATTTAACTTTGGTCTCATTTACTCCCGGCGGATCAGCGGGAGATCATGGCTTCTGGATGCAACCGGCTGCTAGTTGTTACGCAGGACTTTTATTTCCAGGCTACTGGATGGCGGCATACTAGTAGAATTCAAAATGGATAGACACGTGTTGATTTTCATTTTTCGTTGGTTGATACTTGTCTCAACCTTAGCTGATCCATGATTGTAATACTCTGTTTTGACAAAACTTTGCAATAAATGAAAGGCTGTGTGCATCAGCTGATGCAGAGGCCGGGGCAATGCTCCCATTTCAAAAAAAAGAGGAGATACAACCATCTAGCTACTACATGGACCCATAGTCCAAGGTGGAACTACTCACGAATCATACCGGAGAGAAGGCCTCCGGGATGATCTCCCCTCCGGCAGGGTGCCGGGAAGAACTTCCGATCCCCCCGATCTAGGGACGATGGTGGTGGCGGCTATAGACAGTTTCGTGGATTTCTGATCGGTTACTCAGGGTTTCTGCATCGGGGGCTTCTTATAGGCGAAGGGGCGAGACCGGGAGGCTGCCAGGGTGCCCAAACCCTAGCCAGGCGTGGGGCTGGGACCACCCGTGTCTAGGGTGGGTCTGGCCCCCCTGGCTGGCCTTCCGGGCTCCCCACTAGACTTCTTGTTGCCCACGGAAAGTTATTGACTTTGTCCTTCATCCCGTCCAATTCCGAGAATATTTCTTTACTAACTTTTCTGAAACCAAAAACAGTAGAAAATAGGCATCTGGCACTGTTGCAACTTGTTAATAGGTTAGTACCAGAAAACATGTAAAAAGCACCTCAAAGTGTGGACAAGTAAAGCAAAGTAGATACTAAACAAGCATGGAGCATCAAAAATTATAGATATGTTTCCAATGTATCAGCATCCCCGAGCTTAACTCCTGCTCGTCCTCGAGTAGGTAAGTGATAAAAGAATAATTTTTGAGGTGACATGCACCCTCACAATAAAGATCCAACCATTTGCAAGCATTGAAAGCTGGGATCAAAGAAATCTAAACATGTGCATGAAAGATGAAGTTCTAACAATAGGACATAGTAACTATGCATGCAACATGGCAAGCTACAAACAAAGATCATGAATAATATGCATTGAAAAACGTTTGTTTGTTTCACATGCAGAAAACATAGCATAGTGGCAATCAGCTTGTCCCTCATAGAGTAGCAATATAATGCATAGGACACCTGCAAAGTTCACAAGGGTGACTAGAAACAAGTAGCACAAGAACAAGTAATAACACAACATGCAACAATTAATAAGCTTTGGAACATTGCACATAGAATGACAACTATGCTCTCTTAATGGTGCCTAAAGGTAGAAGGTGGAGACTCAATAATGGTGGAATAAATGCATTTTTGTAAAGGAAGCAGGTATTACAAGTTTCAAAAAGAGCTTCCAAAAATTATGGTGCTAGTTAGCTTTCAGCCCTCATTGCCCCTATCATAAGCATCTTGAAGTGGTTAAGGTTAAAGTGGCAAAGCTGGGGTATATGCTTGACGAAGTATAAGTTGGCAATCTCATGCCCCTTGAATACGAGGGTCACACCTCATGCATACTCAACTTTGGGTCCAGGTAAGTTCTTGTCACTGTAGGTATTTGCATATCATTGAGAACCGCCAACGGGGTACCCCTTGCACATGGTACAAGAGCTTTCCCATAACCAAAATGACAAGGCAAGAAGACAATGAGCATCTCAACAATTCTTCTTATGTACCATGGGAATATGGTGCTTTTTTCTCTCTTTCCTCTTTTCTCAACGTGTCTCTTTTTTATAAGAAGAATGCTTCATAGATGTCACTATGGTGATGCTGCAAGTTTCCACCATGATTAGGCATGGCTTAGGCTAGCGGCCCAGACGTTTCTCAAACACAGGATACAAACTCCATGGACTTACAAGTTCCCTCTTTATTTCACACCGGTGACATCCATAGACAAAAGAACATGATATCAACTGAGTACAACAAGGTACAAGTGCAATGTTGAAAACGGTCCCCGTGACAGCACAGTTCTGCTAATTCCAACTTATAAGTGCAAGCATATACAAAAAAGTTGTCACAATGGTTCAAGTTTATTAGGGGCAAAGAATATAAAGTATGCCATCAAGTTCGTGAGGGCCTTAATCACTAAGTTTTCACATAACAAAATAGTTTTTAATTGGAAGATAGCTGAAAACAAGAATATACTTGGAATGGTGTAAAACACCATGCATAGGAATTTATAGTGGACACTTTACAATAACTTGGTTTCTTGGGAGTTGGAATCATGAGTAGAGCTTACTCATACAAGTGGAGGCTATCAAAAGACTGGGAGCAACCAACTAAGAGAGTATAATGGCCATAATCATGCAGAGTAACAAAAAATTACTAATCAAAGCATAAAGTGGTACTACAAGTCAAGGACTAAATGATCATAGAGGGTATGGTGACTTGTCATAGTCATAACATGGTGTGAGCATGTGCCAAGTTAACCCAAACAAAGCATCAAAGGAGAATACCACAATACTATGCTTTTGCATGCTAAAACAACAAATAATTTCTTCAAGGCACACTAAGCAATCCCAATTTTTTGGAGAAAGACATGCTACAGCAATAATCATTAAGCATAAGGTCAAAACAACACCTAGCATGTCATGCTAAAGTCTAAGTCACAGTCAATGCAAGCTCCTCTTGCACTTTAAAACAAGAACTTACTACTCCTTTCCAACACCAAGCAACTTATTTTCAAAACAACACAGCGAGAACGGGGGTCCAAACTACTAAAGCAAACTAAGCAAAGCAAATGAAAACTAAGACGCTCCAAGAACAACACAACTGTGCATGAAACAATAAAACGAAGTGCCTAGACAGACCTGAGCTTTTTATTGATGAAGAAGGTACCTCTTGGATATTTCTTGGGGTGACACCATGGTGGCATCCCCAAGCTTGAACATTTGTCCATTCTTCATCTCATTGCATCATTCTCTCTCTACACCTGAAATTCTCCTTCATATAAAACTTCACACAATCTTCATTGGCAACATTAGCTTATCCAAATGATATTAGACCACTGACAAAGCTTTGGAACAGCAAGGCTTTTCACTAAAAACAGAAGCTACTGTAGTAACTCCTTCAAAGAAACTCAATTTCGTGAAGAGAGCTCAAAAACGAATCAATAAGAAGCAAATGCAAACAATGGCAGAAATCTGTCAAAACAGACCAGCAGGTAGAAACGAATTTTTTCGAACATCTTCTGTTGCTCAAATAAAAAAGTGTTGAACTAACGAAAGTTATCCAACATACTGGGAGATTTATTCGTAAATTTTGAGCTCAATCCGAGTTACAGAGCCTCCTCACGATTGTTTTTGATGGAGGACAAAAATCTGTTTCGGGACAGCAACTCCTCAAATCTTACTTTCCTCACATTAGAGGTCATTCTTGGCAAAAAAGGAAAACAAAAAGGATAAGGAGAGGTCATTATAGAAGTAATAACTTCCAAGACTTAAGAAAACTCTTGGGTTATCTCTCAACAAGTACTTTTCTTTAACGCCTTTAAGTTAGGCACAAGAAGCAAGAAGAATCAAGTATTTTCAAATGAGGAAGCATTAACATCAAACCTTGCTTTCAAAGGAGGAGCAAAAAACAACTTCTCTCTCCTCATAGGGAAGTGTTCAATACCTTTATTTAATGGAAAATGATATTTAATGGTGCCTTCTTTCATATCAATGATGGCACCAACTGTTCTAAGAAAAGGTCTTCCCAAAGTAATAGGACAAGAAGCATTGTATTCAACATCCAAAACATAAAAATCAACAGGGACATAAGCATTGTTAACCATAATGAGAACATCATTAATACTCCCCATGAGTTTCTTCTTAGCATTATCATTGAGTGGGACATCCAAATAACAATCTTCTAATGGTGGCAAATCAAGCATTTCGTGGGGGCTTTAATCACTAAGTTTTCACATAACAAAATAGTTTTTAATTGGAAGATAGCTGAAAACAAGAATATACTTGGAATGGTGTAAAACACCATGCATAGGAATTTATAGTGGACACTTTACAATAACTTGGTTTCTTGGAAGTTGGAAGCATGGGTAGATCTTACTCATACAAGTGGAGGCTGGCAAAAGACTGGGAGCAACCAACTAAGAGAGCATAATGGCCATAATCATGCAGAGTAACAAAACATTACTAATCAAAGCATAGAGTGGTACTACAAGTCAAGGACTAAATGATCATAGAGGGTATGGTGACTTGTCATAGTCATAACATGGTGTGAGCATGTGCCAAGTTAACCCAAACAAAGCATCAAAGGAGAATACCACAATACTATGCTTTTGCATGCTAAAACAACAAATAATTTCTTCAAGGCACACTAAGCAATCCCAATTGTTTGGAGAAAGACATGCTACAGCAATAATCATTAAGCATAAGGTCAAAACAACACCTAGCATGTCATGATAAAGTCTAAGTCACAGTCAATGCAAGCTCCTCTTGCACTTTAAAACAAGAACTTACTACTCATTTCCAACACCAAGCAACTTATTTTGAAAACAACACAGTGAGAACGGGGGTCCAAACTACTTTATTCAAGCAAACTAAACAACCTGATAAAATCAAACGAAAACTAAGACACTCCATTAACAACACAACAGTGCATAAAACTATAAAAACGAAGTGTCTAGACAGACCTGAGATTTTTATTGATAAAGAAGGGGATGCCTTGCCCAAGCTTTGACGCTTGTAACTCTTGGATATTTCTTGGGGTGACACCGGGGTGGCATCCCCAAGCTTGAGCTTTTGTCCATTCTTCATCTCATTACATCATTCTCTATCTACACCTGAAAATTTTCCTTCATACAAAACTTCACACAATCTTCATTAGCAACATTAGTTTATTCAAAAGATATTAGACCTTAGGCAAAGCTTTGGAACAACAAGTATTTCACTAAAAACACAAGATACTGCAGTAAATTCTTCAAAAATCTCAATTCCCCAAAATAGAACTCAAAAAAAATCAATAAGAAGCAAATGCAAATAATGGCAGAAATCTGTCAAAACAGACCACCAGGTAGAAACCGATTTTTTCGAAGACATTCTGTTGCTCAAATCAAAAATTGTTGAACTAAAGAAAGTTAGCTAACATACTGGGGGATATATTGGTAAATTTTGAGCTCAAGCCGAGTTACAAAGACTCCTCACAATTTTTTATGGTGGAGGCCATAAATCTGTTTCGAGACAACAACTCTCCAAATCTTACTTCCCTCTCATTATAGGTCATTCTTGGCACAAAAAGCAAATAAAAAGGATAAGAAGAGGTCATTACTAAAGTAATAACTTCCAAGACTCAAGAAAACTCTTGGGTTATCTTCCAACAAGTACTTTTCTTTTACGCCTTTAAGTTAGGCACAAGAAGCAAGAAGAATCAAGTATTTTCAAATGAAAAAGCATTAACATCAAACCTTGATTTCAAAGGAGGAGCAAAAAGCAACTTCTCTCTCCTCATAGGGAAGTGTTAATAACTTTTTTGAATGGAAAATGATATTTAATGGTGCCTTCTTTTATATCAATGATGGCACCAACTGTTCTAAGAAAAGGTCTTCCCAAAGTAATAGGACAAGAAGCATTGTATTCAACATCCAAAACATAGAAATCCATAGGGACATAAGCATTATTAACCATAATGAGAACATCATTAATACTCCCCATGAGTTTATTTTTAGCATTATCATTGAGTGGGACATCCAAATAACAATCTTCCAAAGGTGGCAAATCAAGCATTTCATAAATCTTCCTAGGCATAATATAGACACTAGAACCAAGATCACATGAAGCTTTGAGATCAAAGTCATTCACTTGCATATTCATAATGGGTTCCCAACTATCTTCTACTTTCCTAGGAATAGAAGCTTTGTGTTTTAGCTTCTCTTCCTTAATCTTAACAAGAGCATTTGTAATGTGTTTGGTAAAGGCAACATGCATATCACTAGCATCAGGACTTTTAACAAGCTTTTGCAGGAACATAATCACTTCAGAAATATTGCAACCATCAATATCAAAGTCAAACTTAGCATCACTAGTAGAAGGCTCACTAGGCTTAGGCATAGTAGGAGGAGGAATAGGGGATACTTGTGGTTTAGTGGTGATAGTGCACACACTATTGTTTCTATCAATTTCAGCTTGCCTTTCCCACCTAGCATGAAATTGAGCTAACAGTCTTAACATTTTCATCAATAGTAACTTGTATGGCATGAGCAGTAGCAAAGGTGTTTTCCATAGTTTTAGGTTTAGCATCCATTTTATTAACCAAGGAAGTTTGAGCTTCAGACAAAGAGGATATATTTTTCTCAACAGTTAAAAGCTTTTCCTCTATAGTCTTATTGAAAGTGGTTTGTTTACTAATAAAGTCCTTGAGCATTACTTCAAGTTCAGAGGGGGCACTTCTAGCATTATTGTAAGAGCTTCCATAGGAATTGCCATTATTAGGAGGATAAGGCCTATATTTGTTGTTGCTACCAAAATTATTCCTATATGCATTGTTGTTGAAATTGTTGTTTCTAATAAAGTTCACATCAACTTGCTCTTCTTGAGCAACCAAAGAGGCTAAGGGAACACTATTAGGATCTAGAGGAGCTTTCCCATTAACAAGCATAGCCATAATAACACCAATCTTTTCACTCAAAGAGGAAGTTTCCTCAACAGAATTTACCTTCTTACCATGTGGAGATCTCTCAACATGCCATTCAGAGTAGTTAATTATCATATTATCAAGGAGCCTTGTTGCAGCACCCAAGGTGAGGCCCATGAAGGTACCTCCAGTAGCAGAATCCAGCAGGTTTCTTGAGGAGAAGTTCAAACCTGCATAAAAAGTCTGGATAATCATCCAAGCAGTGAGTCCATGAGTAGGGCAATTTTTAACCAAAGATTTCATTCTTTCCCAAGCAGGAGCAACATGTTCACTATCAAGTTGTTTAAATTTAATAATGTCAATTCTCATAGCAATAATCTTAGCAGGAGGATAGTACTTTCCAATAAAGGCATCTTTGCACTTAGTCCAAGAATCAATACTATTTTTAGGCAAAGATAGCAACCATTCTTTAGCTTTTCCCCTCAATGAGAAAGGAAAAAGCCTGAGCTTAATAATATCTCCATCAACTTCCTTATACTTTTGCATCTAACAGAGTTCAACAAATCTATTAAGATGGGCAGCAGGATCATCAGAACCAGCACCAGAAAATTGTTCTCTCATCACAAGATTCAACAAAGCAGGCTTAATTTCATAAAAGATGGCATCAGGAGCAGGTGGAGCAATAGGTGTGCTTAGTAAATCATTGTTGTTGGTGCTAGTGAAGTCACACAACTTGGTGTTCTCAGCAGAGTTCATTTTGGCAAAGGTGGGCAAGCCAAAAACAGCAGCAGCTAGAGCAGGAACTAATTTTTTTGTGTTTTTGAATAAGGCAAGCAAACCAAGCTAGACTAATTTTTTTGTTTTTTTTAAAAGTGGAAAACAAAACCAAGCAAACTAAAACAAAGTAAAGAGAAAGGAAGTGAAGCACTTCCCTAGTGAAGAAGTCCTTAGCCTCCCTGGCAACAGTGCTAGAAAGTCTTGATGATGCTCGACGTGGCACTTCGTTGGTAACCCCAAGAACAGGGTGTGTGAAGAGCAAGCAGCAAGTTTTCCCTCAGTTGAGACCGAGGTTATCGAACCAGAAGGAGGAAGGAAACGTCACACAAGTGTTGCAAACAACGTGGAGACCTGCACAACACAAACTCAAGACTTTGCCCCAGCGAATCAGTGAGGTTGTAAAGCTCACCGGTTTGCTGTAACAAAGGATTAAACGTATGGTGTGGAAGGTAATGGTTTGCAGCAAGTAAACAAGTAACAGTGGAAGATGTATAAATGGTATAGATTGGACCGGGGTCCATAGTTCACTGGAGGTGCTCTCCTTAGATAAACAACATGGCATGAAGGGTAAACAAATTACAGCGGGGCAATTGACAGGAAGTGAGCAAGGCATAATAATGCAATTACTAGCCATAAAGATCCTATGAGGTTGATTGGGCAATACAACAATATACATAGACCATCATCCAACTGCATCTATGACTAGAAGTCCACCTTCAGGTTATCATCTGAACCCCCTCCAGTATTAAGCTGCAAGCAACAGACAACTGCTTTACGCAAAGTGTGTAAGGTAAACAGTCCACATGTTCCATGAACAAGAGACCGTTGTTTTCTCCCTAGTAGCAACAGCACATCTACAACCAAAGAGATTATTGTCACTTCCCTTGGAAACTAGAGGCATGAACCCACTATCGAGCATAAATACTCCCTCTTGGAGTCACTAGCAACTACTTGGCCAAGATAACCACTAGCCACAGATAGCATGCAAGATCACAAACAAAACAGACATGATAGAATCATAAAGATAAAACCATTAATCAAACCAACATAATAATCTCAATATCCATCGGATCCCCGCAAACAAAACATGCATGATTACAAATAGATTAGATCTTGATCATGAACGAAGCTCATAAGATCTATAAATGAAAGCACAAAGGAGGAGATACAACCATCTAGCTACTACATGGACCCATAGTACAAGGTGGAACTACTCACGAATCATACTAGAGAGAAGGCCTCCGAGATGATCTCCCCTCCGGCAGGGTGCCGGGAAGAACTTCAGATCCCCCTGATCTAGGGACGATGGTGGCGGCTACAGATGATTTCGTGGATTTCTGATAGGGTATTCTGGGTTTCTGCATCGGGGGCTTCTTATAGGCGAAGGGGTGAGACCGGGAGGCGGCCAGGGTGCCCAAACCCTAGCCAGGCGCGGGTCTGGGCCCACTCGCCCCTAGGGTGGGTCTGGCCCCCCTGGCTGGCCTTCCGGGCTCCCCTCTGGACTTCTTGTTCCCCACGGAAAGTTATTGACTTTGTCCTTCGTCCCGTCCAATTCTGAGAATATTTCTTTACTAACTTTTCTGAAACCAAAAACAACAGAAAACAGGCATCTGGCACTGTTGCAACTTGTTAATAGGTTAGTACCAAAAAACATGTGAAAAGCACCTCAAAGTGTGGACAAGTAAAGCAAAGTAGATACTAAACAAGCATGGAGCATTAAAAATTATAGATACGTTTCCAACGTATCACCCCCGAAGCCATCTCCATCGATCTCCACCACCATCTCCATCACCGTTGTTGATTCCCATGATGAGGAGGGAGTAGTTCTCCCTCGAGGCTAAGGGATCTACCGGTAGCTATGTGTTCATCTCTCTCTATGCATGATCTTGTGGTCATGAGCTTTGTAATCAAGTAGATCTACCTTGATACTCAAGTGCTTCATTAGATCTCTGCTCTCCCCATGTGTGTGAAAGTGACAGCGTGCACGCCATGGTGGCACTTAGGCTTGAGTCTACATAAATACTCTTCGTGATTTAATAGATCTATGCTTTTCCCCACGTGTGTGAAAGTGACAGCGTGCATACCGTGTGTGGCACTTTGGCTAGATTGAATATTTGTTATGAGTTATATTTGGAGTTGGACGTCTCTATAAAATTGTGGTGTTTGTTGGAACCATCTAGTGCTCAAGGTGATAGTGTGGGGTTATCTAGATTGGGGAAGGTGGACTTTGAGGTGTGCTGTTATAGCCCTACCATGGATTAGAGTGTCCAACCGGAGAGTAGTTAAGAGTAGTATCATGAAGAGAGGATATTTATATGAGAGAGTGTTCACTAGTGAAAGTATGATCTATTGCTACTAGATCTTGAAACACCGTTTGCTACTAGATCTGTTGCATTTTTGCTTGCTTCCTTCTTGTTGCCTTTAGTCTTTACCTCACCGTCAAGCTCTTTTCTGGCACCGTTACCACTTGTATTGCACTATCTCTTCGCTGAACTAGTGCACCTATATTGGGTGTGTTGGGGACACAAGAGACTTCTTGTATCTTGATTGCAGGGTTGCTTGAGAGGGGTAGCTTTGAACACTTCCTCCCTGAGTTCGATAAACCTCGGATAATCCACTTAAGAGAAACTTGCTGCTGTTCTACAAACCTCTGCACTTGGAGGCCCAACAACTGTCTACAAAAATAGAAGTGCGTAGACATCAAGCTATTTTCTGGCGTCGTTGCCGGGGAGGTAAGGTAAAAGGTACTCACATCCTCCGGTTTAAGTGCTCGAAGTTATTTCCTTTAGATTCTGCAGTTTTATCTTTTTGTTTCTTGTTTTCACTAGTTAGGCTTAATGGAAAACAACAACAAAATTAGAGAGATTTATAGTATTTATCTTGAGTTAGGACATGAAGTGTTTTAAGAGAAAATTAAAAAACCTATGGAACTTTATTTGCATGCTAATAGCAATGTTATTAGTATGAATTCTTTGGACACCATTATTTCTAATGCTATGGAAAATTCTAAGCTTGGGGAAGCTAGTTTTTATGAAAATGATCTTTTTAGTTCCCCAGCTTTGGAAGATAGCTATTCTATTGCTTATGATGATACCAAACCTCCAATATATGATGATTACAATGATGAAGATGATATTTTCAGTCCACCTACTATTGAGGAGAAACTTAATTGTGATTACAATAAGCCTCTTATATTTGATGATTATGGTGATGAGAATAATAGTGATAGCTATGTTGTTGAATTTGCTCCCACTATAATTAATAAGAATGTCTTTGCTTATGTGGAGAGTAATAATCATTTTATGCATGTGGCTCATGATAAGAATGTTTTATGTGATAGTTATATTGTTGATTTTATTCATGTTGCTACTGAAAGTTATTATGAGAGAGGGAAACATGGTCTTATGTATCTCAATAATATTAAGTTTCCTCTCTTCATGTTGAAAGTTTTGAAGTTGCACTTGTTTTGCTTTCCTATGCTTGTTGTTTTCTGCTTTCATGACTTGTTTATTTACAAGACTCCTATGCATAGGAAGAGGGTTAGACTTAAATGTGTTTTGAATTTGCTTCTTGATGCTCTCTTTTACTTCAATTCATATTTCTTATGTGAGCATCTTCTCAAACTATCAAGCCTAACTTAAAGGCGTTAAAGAAAAGTACTTGTTAGGAGATAACCCAAGAGTTTTCTTGAGTCTTGGAAGTTATTACTTCTGTAATGACCTTACCTTATACTTTTTGTTTGTTTTTTGTGCCAAGAATGACCTCTAATGAGAGGGAAGTAAGATTTGGGGAGTTGCTGTCCCGAAACAGATTTCTGTCCTCCACCATAAATATTCGTAAGGAGTCTCTGTATGTCGGATTGAGCTGAAAATTTACGAATAAATCCCCCAGTATGTTAGATAACTTTCGTTTCTACCTACTGGTCTGTTTTGACAGATTTTTGCCATTATTTCCATTTGCTTCTTATTGCTTCCTTTTTGGGTTCTTTTTGGGAATTGAGCTTTTTGAGGGATTTTTTTTATAGTAGCTTGTGTTTTTAGTGAAAGTTCTGCTGTTCCAAAGCTAAACCCAAGGGTCTATTATCTTTTCAATACACTAATGTTGCTAATGAAGATTGTGTGAAGTTTTGTATGGAGGAAAATTTTCAGGTGTAGAGAGAGAATGATGTAATGAGATGAAGAATGGACAAAAGCTCTAGCTTGGGGATGCCACCCCGGTGTCACCCCATATCCAAGAGTTACAAGCGTCAAAGCTTGGGGATGCCCAAGGCATCCCCTTCTTCATCAATAAAAATCTCAGATCTTTCTAGACACTTCGTTTTTATTGTTTCATGCATTATTGTGTTGTTCTTGGAGCGTCTTAGTTTTTGTTTTGGGTTTTCGTTTGCTTGAGTAAGTTGGTTGATTACACCACACTTCTTTTGGAGAGATACACACTCTGTTTTTATTGCCTAGAACACTCTAGTTTTCACTCTTAATGTTTTGTGAGTGTTCACTTTTGCTATCGCTGCGTTCAACCTTAGTTTTCTTGTGCTTTCAGCTTAGAACTTTTTAGTTCTTATTTGTGGATTTGTGAGAAAAGCTCACTGATCTTTATTTATTATTATCTTTGTGAGTTGTTTCAAATAAGTTGTTTGGTGTTGGAAAAGAGTAGAAAGTTTCATGCTTACAGTGGTACAAAAGGGAGCTTGTTTTGACTGTGACTTAGACTTTATCATGTCATGCTAGGTGTTGCTTTGACCTTATGCTTAGTGATTATTGTTGTATCACGGCTTGTTCCAAACAATTAGGATTGCTTAATGTACCTTGAAAGAATCATGCGTTGTTTTAGCATACAAAAACATAGTATTGTGGTATTCTCCTTTTATGCTTTGTTTGGGTTGACTTGGCACATGATCACACCATGTTATGACTATGACAAGTCACCATAGCCTCTATGATCATTTAGTACTTGACTTGTAGTACCACTCTATGCTTTGATTAGTAATGTTTTGTTGCTCTGCATGATTATGGTCATTATGCTCTCTTAGTTGGTTGCTCCCAGTATTTTGCTAGCCTCCACTTGTATGAGTAAGCTCTACTCATGCTTCCAACTCCCAAGTGTCCACTATAAATTCCTATGTATGGTGTGTTACACCATTCCAAGTATATTCTTGTTTTCAGCTATCTTCCAATTAAAAAGTATTTTGTTATGTGAAAACTTAGTGATTAAATCCCTCACGAACTTGATGGCACACTTTATATTCTTTGCCCCTAATAAACTTAAACCATTATGTCATATATGTTGTATATGCTTGCACTTATACGTTGGAATTAGCAAAACCGTGCTATCATGGGGAACATTTTCAACATTGCACTTGTACTTTGTACTCAGTTGATATCATACTCTTTTGTCTATGGATGTCACCGGTGTGAAATAAAGAGGGATCTTGTGTAGGAGTTTGTAGCATGGAAAACAAAAAATTTCTATCGCATACAAACAAACAAGCCAAGATCTATCTACTAGATTGTAGCAACGAGTCGATGGAATAACTTACCCTCGAAGATTCCAAAGTGTTTAACGAGAGCGGATTCTCGTGGGTGATGTAGTCGTACTCTTCCCGATCTCAAGATCGTGTAGACGATCCTTTCGGCGCTGCGTTCCGGCAGCGCTCCCGCAGTCGGTCACACGTTCGGTACTCGACGAAGACCTTCCTCTCCCTTGTTCCAGCAGGCAGCGGAGGTTGTAGCACTCTCCTCGTGATTCCGGCAGCACAACAGCGTGGTACCGGAAGTAAAGGGGAGATCCCGCAGGGCTTCGCCTTAAGCCGGAGCGAGTATGGTGGAGTATGATAGAGGGCTATTAGTGGTCTAGTGATTAGACACACCAATTAGAAGGCTCTAAACCGAAGGCTAGGGCAATTAGAAGCTCTAAACCAAAACGGCTCTAAACCGGAGATTAGAGGATAGGAACTTGTGTGTCTAGAGGAGGAGGCCCTGCCCCTCCTCTTATAGGTGGGAGGCGCGGCCAAGGGGAGGGGAGTCCCTCCCCAAGTCGGCCTTGGTTGGCGCGCTGGCTTGGGTAGGAGACTCCTCCCCCAAGTCGGTTCCAACCTCCTCTTGCTTGTTTCCCACAGTTTCTTGTTTTAGCCGTTTGACTTTCAAACTGGACATTTGACTTTTCTGTTTTAGGATTCAATTTAATCCTTTATTTGGAACAGCAAGAACACTTAGTACATGATGCAATCATTACAATATGTAATGACACATTCATGTACCCCTACCCCCTCCCGGAGTGCCGGACATTCCGGAACCTTCTAGAACATTCACCGGAATCATTTCCGAACTCCGAAACGGGACTTTCCTTATATGAATCTTATTCTCCGGACCATTCCGGATCACCTCGTGATATCCCGGATCCCATCCGAGACTCCGAACAACATTCGGTCTCTTTCTCATAATACCATAACTACTCAAAACAACGTCGAATCCTTAAGTGTGTCTCCCTACGGTTCGTGAATTATGCGGACATGATCGAGACACTTCTCCGAACAATAACCAATAGAGGAATCTGGAAATTCATATGGCTCCCACATACTTCTACGATTACTTTGCGATCGAATGAACCACTTACATACGATACCAATTTCCCTTTGTCTCACGATATGTTACTTATCCGAGGTTATGATCGTCGGTATCTCTGCATACCTAGTTCAATCTCGTTACTGATAAGTACTCTTTTCTCGTTCCCGTGATATGTGATCCCTTGTGAGCCAGTCACATGCTTGCAAGCTAATTGGATGACATTTCACCGAGAGGGCCCAGAGTATATCTATCCGTCATATGGATGGACAAATCCCACTCTTGATCCATGTGTCTCAACCAATACTTTCCGAACACTCAATGCCACCTTTATAGCCACCCAGTTACGGTGTGGTGTTTGATGTCATCAAAGCATCCATCCGGTAAAGGTGATATGCATGATCTCATGGTCGAAGGAATTAGGTTACTATGTATCAGAAAGCATATAGCAATTGAACTATTTAAATGACTTGATCTTTATGCTACGCTTATCTACAGGAGTATGTCCACCATATCATTCTCCTAATGATATGATCTTGTTGTTGATAACATCTCAATGTTCATGATAGGAAACCACAATCATTTATCAACCAACAAGCTAGTGAAGTATAGAGGCTATACTAGGGACTTCAAATTAAGTTTACAAATCACACAAGTATTAATGTTTCCTTGTTAATACTATTATAGCATGAATGTAAACATTTATCATAAACACAAAGATATAATAATAACTACATTTATTATTGCCTCTAGGGCATATCTCCAACAGTCTCCCACTTGCACTAGAGTCATCTAATCTAGATTACATGGTAATATACCGAACACCCATGGCAGTTTGGTGTTGGTCATGTTTTGCCCTCGGGAGAGGTTTAGTCAACGGATCCGCCACATTCAGATCTGTGTGTACTTTGCAAATCTTTATATCCCCATCCTGGATATGTTCTCGAATAGCGTGAAAACGTAGCTTGATATGCTTCAGCTTCTTGTGTGACCTTGGTTCTTGCGCATTGGCTATGGCGCCCATGTTATCACAGTAGATAGACATTGGGTCCAGCGCACTAGGAACCACACCCAGCTCTGTAATGAACTCTTTCATCCATATCGCTTCTTGTGAAGCTTCCGAAGCAGCCATGTATTCCGATTCAGTTGAAGATCTCGCCACAACGCTTTGCTTTGCACTCCTCCAGCTAACTGCTGCACCATTCAAAATAAATACGTATCCAGATTGTGATTTAGAATCGTCCGGATCGGTGTTCCAACTAGCATCGGTGTAACCATTAACAACGAGTTGTTCATCACCTCCATAAGAAAGAACCATATCCTTAGTTCTTCTCAAGTACTTAAGGATGTTTTTGACCGCTGTCCAATGATCCACTCCTGGATCACTTTCATATCTGCTAGTTAAACTAACAGCATATGTGATGTCGGGTCTAGTACATAGCATGGCATACATTAGAGATCCTATGGCTGATGCATAGGGAGTCTTACTCATCCTTTCTCTATCTTCTGCCGATGTCGGACTTTGAGTTTTACTCAAAATCGTATTGGGCAACATGGGCAAGAACCCTTTCTTGCTTTCTTCCATTCCAAACCTCTTTAGAACTTTGTCCAAATATGTACTCTGTGACAATGATATTTGGCGTTTCGATCTATCTCTGTAAATCTTTATGCCTAATATGTAAGCTGCTTCGCCAAGATCCTTCATTGAAAAACTATTATTCAAATATTCTTTGACACTATTAAGAATGTCTACATCATTCCCAATCAACAATATGTCATCCACATATAGTATTAAGAATGCTACAGAGCTCCCACTCACTTTCTTGTAAATACAAGCTTCTCCATAAGTTTGTATAAAACCAAAACTTTTGATTACCTTATCAAAACGTTGATTCCAACTTCGGGATGCTTGCTTCAATCCATAGATGGACCGTTGAAGTTTGCATACCTTGTTAGCATCTTTAGGATCGACAAAACCTTTGGGTTGCATCATATACAACTCTTCATCAATATCTCCATTGAGGAATGCTGTTTTGACATCCATCTGCCATATCTCATAATCATAATATGCAGCGATTGCTAACATAATCCTCACAGACTTTAGCTTCGCTACCGGTGAGAAAGTCTCATCGTAGTCAACTCCTTGAATTTGTCGAAACCCTTTTGCGACAAGTCGAGCTTTATAGACAGTAACATTACCATCAGCATCTGTTTTCTTCTTGAAAATCCATTTGTTCTCGACAGCCTTTTGGCCATCCGGTAAGTCCACCAAAGTCCATACTTGGTTTTCGTACATGGATCCAATCTCGGATTTCATGGCTTCTTGCCATTTATTGGAATCTGGGCTCATCATCGCTTCCTCATATGTCTCGGGGTCATCGGTGTTATCCACCAACATGACACTCATAACGGGATCATACCAATCTGGAGTGGTACGAGTTCTCGTTGACCTCCGAGGCTCTGTAGCAACTTCAATCGAAGTTTCATGATCACCATCATTAGCTCCCTCTCTAATTGGTGCAGGCACCACAGGAACTTCTTCCGGTGCTGCGCTACTCGCAATTTCGAGAGAAGGTTCGACAACCTCGTCGAGTTCTACTTTCCTTCCAGTCACTTCTTTCGAGAGAAATTCCTTCTCTAGAAAGGATCCATTTTTGGCAACGAAGATTTTGCCTTCGGATCTATGATAGAAGGTATACCCAATAGTTTCCTTCGGGTATCCTATGAAGACGCATTTTTCTGCTTTGGGTTCAAGCTTGTCCGGCTGTAACTTATTTACATAGGCTTCGCATCCCCAAACTTTAAGGAACGACAATTTAGGTTTCTTCCCAAACCATAATTCATACGGTGTCGTTTCAACGGATTAGACGGTGCCCTATTTAAAGTGAATGCGGCTGTTTCTAATGCATAACCCCAAAATGATAGCGGTAAATCTGTAAGTGACATCATAGAACGAACCATATCTAAGAGAGTTCGATTACGACGTTCGGACACACCATTACGCTGTGGTGTTCCCGGCGGTGTCAATTGCGAAAGTATTCCGCATTTCTTCAAATGCTCGCCAAACTCGTAACTTAGATATTCACCTCCACGATCAGAACGTAGAAATTTAATCTTCTTGTTACGTTGATTCTCTACCTCACTTTGAAACTCCTTAAACTTCTCGAAAGTTTCGGACTTATGTTTCATGAAATAGATATACCCATATCTACTCAAGTCATCCATGAAGGTAAGAACATAACGATAACCACCGCGCGATGCTACACTCATTGGACCACACACATCGGTATGTATGATTTCCAATAAGTCCGTAGCTCGCTCCATCTTACCAGAAAATGGAGTCTTAGTCATCTTACCCATCAGACATGCTTCGCATCTTTCAAGTGATTCAAAATCAAGTGATTCAAGAAGTCCATCGGAATGGAGTTTCTTCATACGCTTCACTCCAATGTGACCAAGACGACAGTGCCACATATAGGTCGAATTATCGCTTGATTTCAAACGTTTAGCCTCAATGTTGTTGATATGTGTATTTCCACTATCGAGATTCAATAAGAATAGACCATCTATCAAAGGTGCATGTGCGTAAAACATATTACTCATATAAATCGAACAACCATTATTCTCGGACTTAAATAAGTAACCGTCTCGCAATAAACAAGATCCCGATATAATGTTCATGCTCAACGCAGGCACCAAATAACAATTATTTAAGTATAAAACTAATCCCGATGGTAGATGAAGGGGTAGCGTGCCGACCGCGATTACATCAACCTTTGATCCGTTTCCCACGCGCATCGTCACCTCGTTCTTCGCTAGCTTCCGTTTATTCTGCAGCACCTTTCTTCTTGATGTTGCCGTTCTTCAAATCCGCCAAGTACTTTGGGCAATTCCGCTTCCAGTGACCTTCTCCCTTGCAGTAAAAAGCACTCAGTATCAGGCTTAGGTCCAGCCTTGGTCTTCTTCGCCGGCGTGGTAACTTTCTTACCACCCTTCTTGAAGTGTCCCTTTTGCTTAGACTTGCCTTTCTTGAATTTGGTGGTCTTATTGACCAACAACACTTGGTGCTCTTTCTTGATCTCCACTTCTGCAGATTTCAACATGGCAAAGAGTTCTGGCAACGTCTTGTTCATGTTCTGCATGTTGTAGTTCATCACAAAGTTCTTGTAACTTGGTGGTAGTGATTGGAGGACACGGTAAATCCCCAAAGCATTAGGAATCACAATACCCAAGCTTTGAAGTTTGTTTGCGTGCCCAGACATCTTAAGCACATGCTCACTGACGGAGCTGCCCTCTTCCATCTTGCAGTTAAAGAACTTTTCAGAAGCCTCATAGCTTTCAATTGCCGCATGAGTCTCAAAAATCAATTTGAGATCCTCGACAATATCATATGGGTCTGAATCCTCAAACCTTTTCTGAAGCTCCGATTCCAAACCATACAATATAGCACACTGAACTATGGAGTACTGATTCTTCCGAGAGAGGTAAACATTCTTTACTTCATCGGGAGCATCATCTGCAGGTGGGTCACCCAGCGGTGCATCCAGCACATAGGTCAAATTACCAGCTGTGAGGACAATCCTCAAATTGTGGAACCAATCCGCGAAGTTGCTTCCATTGTTTTTCAACTTTTCTTTCTCTAGGAACGCATTAAAATTGATGGTAGGGGCTGCCATTGATCTACAACATATTTGCAATAGTTTAGACTAAGTTTATGACAAATTGAGTTCAAATTAATAATGAAATTAAACTAGGTGAACTCCCACTCAAAACAATATCCCTCACATTGTTTTAGTGATCACACGAACCAAATCCACCATATCAACACCGATCATCACGAGAGTTGACATAGTTTCAATGGCGAACAATCGACATGTTCATCATATCTACTATATGATTCATGCTTTACCTTTCCGTTATCCGTGTTCCGAGACCATGTCTGTACATGCTAGGCTCGTCAAGATCAAACCTTAGTTTCCGCATGAGCAAATCTGGCTTGCTCACGTTGTATACACTTGCAGAATCTAACACACCCGATCATCACGTGGTGCTTCGAAACAACAAGCTTTAGCAACGATGCTAACTAAGGGTGAACACTTTATGACTTGAAATTCATGTGCATGAGGGATCATCTTATAATGCTACCGTCGTCTACTAAGCAATACAAGATGCATAAAGGATTAACATCACATGCAATTCATAATATGTGATATGATATGGCATTTCTTCTTTGTGCTTCCGATCTCCATCTTCAAGCACGAACATGATCTCCATCATCACCGGCATCGCATCAAGGTCAATGACGCTTCTCCATGGTTGTCGTCCACCGGCTTCAACTATTACAACTACTTTGAATAGACACGCGGGTCTTAACATAAATTAAAGACAACCATATGGCTCCTGCCGGTTGCCAACTTACAATAAGGAACATTGCATACATCAAATATAATCACAATCATGGCCATATCACATCACTGCACACCCCTGCAAAACAAAGTTAGACACCTCTACTTTCTTTGCATATTTTACGTGGTTTGGGGCTTTCAATAAGTGTCGTTCTAACTTACGAACAAGAACCACAACATTGATACTAGCATTGTTGATCACCCGTTGTAAATTGGATCTTAACTATGCTAGGAGAAACAGGCACCCGCAAAGCCACTTATGCAATACAAGTTGCATGTCAATCGTGGAGCAAGTCTCATGAACGATGTCATGTAAGGTTAGCCCGGGCCGCTTCATCCCAACATACCGCAAGATGCAAAGTACACAAGAAGCAATCGACAATAAAAGCATCAACGCCCACAATGACCATTGTGTTCTACTCGTGCAACAGATCTACATATAGACACGGCTCTGATACCACTGTAGGAGTTCGTAGCATGGAAAACAAAAATTTTCTATCGCATACAAACAAACAAGCCAATATCTATCTACTAGATTGTAGCAACGAGTCGATGGAATAACTTACCCTCGAAGATTCCAAAGTGTTTAACGAGAGCGGATTCTCGTGGGTGATGTAGTCGTACTCTTCCCGATCTCAAGATCGTGTAGACGATCCTTCCGGAGCTGCGTTCCGGCAGCGCTCCCGCAGTCGGTCACACGTTTGGTACTCGACGAAGACCTTCCTCACCCTTGTTCCAGCAGGCAGCGGAGGTTGTAGCACTCTCCTCGCGATTCCGGCAGCACAACGGCGTGGTACCGGAAGTAGAGGGGAGATCCCGCAGGGCTTCGCCTTAAGCCGGAGCGAGTATGGTGGAGTATGAGAGAGGGCTATTAGTGGTCTAGTGATTAGACACACCAATTAGAAGGCTCTAAACCGAAGGCTAGGGCAATTATAAGCTCTAAACCAAAACGGCTCTAAACCGGAGATTAGAGGATAGGAACTTGTGTGTCTAGAGGAGGAGGCCCTGCCCCTCCTCTTATAGGTGGGAGGCGCGGCCAAGGGGAGGGGAGTCCCTCCCCAAGTCGGCCTTGGTTGGCGCGCCGGCTTGGGTAGGAGACTCCTCCCCCAAGTCGGTTCCAACCTCCTCTTGCTTGTTTCCCACAGTTTCTTGTTTTAGCCGTTTGACTTTCAAACTGGACATTTGACTTTTCTGTTTTAGGATTCAATTTAATCCTTTATTTGGAACAGCAAGAACACTTAGTACATGATGCAATCATTCCAATATGTAATGACACATTCATGTACCCCTCCCCCTCCCGGAGTGCCGGACATTCCGGAACCTTCTAGAACATTCACCGGAATCATTTCCGAACTCCGAAACGGGACTTTCCTTATATGAATCTTATTCTCCGGACCATTCCGGATCACCTCGTGATATCCCGGATCCCATCCGAGACTCCGAACAACATTCGGTCTCTTTCTCATAATACCATAACTACTCAAAACAACGTCGAATCCTTAAGTGTGTCTCCCTACGGTTCGTGAATTATGCGGACATGATCGAGACACTTCTCCGAACAATAACCAATAGAGGAATCTGGAAATTCATATGGCTCCCACATACTTCTACGATTACTTTGCGATCGAATGAACCACTTACATACGATACCAATTTCCCTTTGTCTCACGATATGTTACTTATCCGAGGTTATGATCGTCGGTATCTCTGCATACCTAGTTCAACCTCGTTACTGATAAGTACTCTTTTCTCGTTCCCGTGATATGTGATCCCTTGTGAGCCAGTCACATGCTTGCAAGCTAATTGGATGACATTTCACCGAGAGGGCCTAGAGTATATCTATCCGTCATATGGATGGACAAATCCCACTCTTGATCCATGTGTCTCAACCAATACTTTCCGAACACTCAATGCCACCTTTATAGCCACCCAGTTACGGTGTGGTGTTTGATGTCATCAAAGCATCCATCCGGTAAAGGTGATATGCATGATCTCATGGTCGAAGGAATTAGGTTACTATGTATCAGAAAGCATATAGCAATTGAACTATTTAAATGACTTGATCTTTATGCTACGCTTATCTATAGGAGTATGTCCACCATATCATTCTCCTAATGATATGATCTTGTTGTTGATAACATCTCAATGTTCATGATAGGAAACCACAATCATTTATCAACCAACAAGCTAGTGAAGTATAGAGGCTATACTAGGGACTTCAAATTAAGTTTACAAATCACACAAGTATTAATGTTTCCTTGTTAATACTATTATAGCATGAATGTAAACATTTATCATAAACACAAAGATATAATAATAACTACATTTATTATTGCCTCTAGGGCATATCTCCAACATCTTGTAAGTCCATGGAGTATGTATTTTGTGTTAGAGAAATGCCTAGGCCGCTAGCCTAAGCCATGCCTAATCATGGTGGAAACTTGCATCATCACCATAGTGAGCTATCTATGAAGCATCCTCAATAAAAAGTTGTGCATATAGTAAATAAAAAGATCGCTGAGATGCTCATTGTATGCTTGCCTTGTCATTTTGGTTATGGGATAGCTCCTGTACGATGTGCAAGGGGTACCCTGTTGGCGGTTCTCTATGATATGCAAATACTTACAATGACAAGAACTTACAGGTGACTGAATTTGAGTAGCATGAGGTGTGGCCCTCGTATTGAAGGGACTTGAGATTGCCAACTTATACTTCGTCAAGCATATACTCCATCTTTGTTCACTTTAACCTTAATCACTTCAAGATGCTTATGATAGGGGCAATGAGGGATGGAAGCTAACAAGTACCATAATTTTTGGAAGCTCTTTTTGAAACTTGAAATCCCTGCTTCCTTTACAAAAGGCCTTTCTTCCACCTTTATGTTGAGTCTCCATGATACGTTGGAAACGTATCTATAAATTTTGATGTTCCATGCTTGTTTAGTATCTACTTTGCTTTACTTGTCCACACTTTGAGGTACTTTTTACATGTTTTCTGGTACTAACCTATTATCAAGTTGCCATAGCGCTAGTTGCCTGTTTTCTGGTGTTTTTGGTTTCAGAAAAGTTAGTAAAGAAATATTCTCGGAATTGGACGGGACAAACGTCAAAGTCAATTACTTTCCGTGGGGAACAAGAAGTCCAGAGGAGAGCCTGAGGGGCCGGCCAGGGGGGCCAGACCCACCCTAGGCACGGGGGCATGTGGGCCCGCGCCTGGCTAGGGTTTGGTGGCCCTGGCCACCTCCCGGTCTCGCCCCTTCGCCTATAAGAAGCCCCCGATGCAGAAACCCTGAGTACCCGATCAAAAATCCACGAAACCGTCTGTAGCCGCCGCCACCATTGTCCCTAGATCGAGGGGCGATCTAAAGATCTTCCCGGCACCCTGTCGGAGGGGAGATCATCCCGGAGGCCTTCTCTCCAGTATGATTCGTGAGTAGTTCCACCTTGTACTATGGGTCCATGTAGTAGCTAGATGGTTGTATCTCCTCCTTTGTGCTTTCATGTATAGATCTTGTGAGCTCCGTTCATGATCAAGATCTAATCTATTTGTAATCATGCATGTTGTGTTTGCGGAGATCCGATGGATATTGAGATTATTATGTTAGTTTGATTAATATTTTTGTCTTTATGATTCTATCTTGTCTGTGTTGTTTGTGATCTTGCATGCTCTCTGTTGCTAGTGGTTATCTTGGCCAAGTAGTTGCTAGTGACTCCAAGAGGGGGTATTTATGCTCGATAGTGGGTCCATGCCTCTAGTTTCCAAGGGAAGTGACAAAAATCTCTTCGGTTGTAGATGTGATGTTGCTACTAGGGAGAAAACAACGATCTCTTGTTCATGGAACATGTGTACTGTTTACATTACACACTTTGCTTAAAGCAGTTGTCTGTTGCTTGCAACTTAATACTGGAGGGGGTTCGGATGATAACCTGAAGGTGGACTTCTAGTCATAGATGCAGTTGGATGACGGTCTATGTATATTGTTGTATTGCCCAATCAACTTCATAGGATCTTTCTGGCTAGTAATTGCATTGTTATGCCTTGCTTAGTTCCAGTCAATTGCCTCGCTGTAATTTGTTTACCCTTCATGCCATGTTGTTTATCTAAGGAGAGCACCACTAGTGAACTATGGACCCTGGTCCAATCTTTACCATTGATACATCTTCCACTGTTACTTGTTTACTTGCTGCAAACAATTACCCTCCATACCATATGTTTAATCCTTTGTTACAACAAACCAGTGAGCTTGACAACCATACTAATTCGTTGGGGCAAAGTCTTGATTTTGTGTTGTGCATGTCTCCGTGTTGCTTGCAACACCTGTGTGATGTTTCCTTCCTCCTATTGGTTCAATATCCTTAGTTTCTTACTAAGGGAAAACTTGCTGTTGTGTTGCTTCACACCTTGCTCTTGGGGTTCCCAATGAAGCGCTCCTACATCAACTCAGCGCTGCATCACTCCACCTTCTACCTTTAGGCAACATTAAGAGAGCATAGTTGCCATTCTTAGTTTTATGTGCAGTGTCCCAAAGCTTATTGGTTGATGCATATTGTGATATTACTTGTTCTTGTGCTATTTGTTTCTTGTCACCCTTGTGAACTTTGAAGGTGTCCTATGCATCTATTTGCTACTCCATGAGGGACAAGCTGAATGCCACTATGCCATGTTTTCTATATGTGAAACAAACAAACATTTTTCAATGCATGTTATTCATGATCTTTGTTTGTAGCCTTTCATGTTGCATGCATAGTTACTTTTTCTTACTGTTAGAACTCCATCTTTCATGCTCATGTTTAGAGTTCTTTGATCCCATCTTTTAATGCTTGCAAATGGTTTGATCTTGATTTTGATGGTGCATGTCACCTCAAAAATTATTCTTTTTATCACTTACCTACTCGAGGACGAGCAGGAGTTAAGCTTGGGGATGCTTGATACGTTGGAAATGTATCTATAATTTTTGATGATCCATGCTTGTTTTGTATCATTTGTCTTATGTTTTGTCTACACTTTGAGGTATTTTTATACACTTTCCGGAACTAACCTATTGACAAGATGCCACAGTGCCAGTTGCCTGTTTTCTTCTGTTTTTGGTTCCAGAAAGGCAGAAAATCAATATTCTCGGAATTGGACGGGACAAAAGTCAAAGGCATTATTTTCCCGGAGCAACACAAAACCACGAAGCAGAGTCGGAGGGGGGGCATAGGGTGGCCGCACCCCCTTGGCGCGGGCAAGCCCTGGAGGAGCCCACAGGGGGTGTGGGACCCCTGGACCCCCACCAACCTTGATTCCTGCGCTTATAAGAAGCCTCCGACCCAAAAACCCTAGGGCATCCAGAAGAAATCCACGAAACCTCTATAGCACCGCCGCTACCGAAGGGGAGATTCGGGAGACACAAAGTATCTGTTCCGACACCCTGCCGGGATGGCGAAGTGCCCCCGGAGCCATCTCCATCGATCTCCACCACCATCTCCATCACCGTTGTTGATTCCCATGATGAGGAGGGGGTAGTTCTCCCTCGAGACTAAGGGATCTACTGGTAGCTATGTGTTCATCTCTCTCTATATATGCATGATCTTGTGGTCATGAGCTTTATAATCAAGTAGATCTACCTTGCTACACAAGTGCTTCATTAGATCTCTGCTCTTCCCATGTGTGTGAAAGTGACAGCATGCACGTCATGGTGGCACTTAGGCTTGAGTCTACGTAAATACTCTCTGTGCTTTAATAGATCTATGTTTTTCCCACGTGTGTGAAAGTAACAGCGTGCATACCGTGTGTGGTACTTTGGCTAGATTGAATATTTGTTATGAGTTATATTTGGAGTTGGATGTCTCTATGAAATTGTGGTATTTGTTGGAACCATCTAGTGCTCAAGGTGACAGTATGGGGTTATCTAGATTAGGGAAGACGGACTTTGAGGTGTGCTGTTATAGCCCTACCATGGATTAGAGTGTCCAACGGCGACCTCATCGGCGAAGGCCACGGCGGTGGCCTTTTTTATGTTTTTTTAGTTTATTATCTACTACTTTAGTTTAAATTCGATGTAATCTGCCTATATTCGCCCATCTTTAATGAAATTCGCATGAATTTGCCAAACTCGGCTGAAATTTATCCGTACGTGGGAACTCGGTCTAGGAACGTGAGTGGGAAACTCGGCGTTTCCAGGCCGAAATCAAGTTCCGTCCGGCCAAAATTTGGTCCACATTTCGGCCTTGGTTCCCAACGAGAGGAGATGCTCTTAAACGCATATTCACCGTTGAGACCAAAACGAGGCACCGGCGCTTTGGGTCATGGTTGATCTGTTCGGACAGCCGCGCACATCAGCGCGGCCTAAGCGGATAAAAATGGACATACCAGCCCAAAATAAAATTGTCCATTGTGTGGTTGTACCTGGGCCAGTCTGTGTCCGGTCTGTCTCGACTTACCGATCCAGGCATCAGATTTGGTTCACATATGGGTCGGTCATTTGGGTCACATATGGGTCGGTTCGTCCTGACAAAGGTCTTGTCGGTGGCCTCTTTCTCGAGCTGTAGACGAGGTCCATTGAGGTGGAGGAGGCCAACGCCAACGCTAGGCTAATGGAGATCGAGGCCAATGCAAAGTCAACGGAGGCCAAAACCAAGAACAAGGAGGTCGAGGCCAGGTCTAGAATGTTGGAAGGCGAAGCAAAAGCCAAGGAGGCCGAAGCCAAGATCATGGTCGAGAAAAACGCCATCATGCTAACCGACCTGTATAGCATCGCCGGCCCCGATCGCAGGGCTTGGGTTGCGAAAAGACAACATGCCATCAGGGCTCGCGATGCCTGAAAGGCAATGGAGACGACAGATGCAACTTTTTGGTAGGGAAGCTGCATTTTAGAAACATTTGTATATAAAAATGCCCCTTTTGTAAATTTCAGAACCAATGGCCACTTATTGGCGATGATCAAAGGGCGATGGCGCATGTCTGTCATGTTTTTACTAGTTAATCTTTATGTCTTTGGCTTGTCGATTTGACATTTTCAACTGATTTGTATCTCTTGCGCAGTGATGGCGCTAACACCCGCCTGCACGGACAAATGGGTCAATGCCGCAAGCCGTGGCTGGCCGAACATGAATCCCTCATAAATTAACCGCGTTCTGATCCAAACGGATAGAAACAGAACGTTTGGTGCGACTAAATAGATTGGGCCGATGCAGATGCATTAGTGTTCTTTAAAAGATGCGGTTCCCCTTCGACAAAGTTACTGCCATTTTTATGCATCGGACTCCCCAGTTTGTTTTTTACTCTCATGGAGTGTGCATCAACGGTAGAAAAATAATATTATTTCATCAACTTACGACAGCTGAACCATCAAAACAATGTAGAAAGCAACTTTTTAAGAGAAACAACCGCTGTAAGCTTTATTAATCACCAACTAAAATTTTATTGTTAAAAGGTTATTAAACAAAAGCAGTTTCATTCGCGTCTCTCACACAATACTTATTACTTCCTCCGGTATTATATAAGATGTTTTAGATTTGTATAAAAATATTAAATACAGCTAGTACATGAGTTGTATGCGTATCCGTCACGGTGTACGAATATATCCGAACGTTTCCACTGACTCGTGCTTGACCTCGCCCGTCGGACTCCTCTCCATGTCCGAGTGGGTCCAGGAATACTCTACGTCGGACCGGACCCAGATCCCGTATCGCACGAGCCGTTTAATTTCACCGGCAGGTGGGACCTGACAGGGATCTCCGTCTTCCACGGCGTATACAACGAGCACGACCGCGTTTCCTGGCTTCCCGCTGCTGAAATTGGCGATGCGGACGTTACTCCGGGTCCGTGGACATGGGCTGGGCCCACCAGAGACCTGCTTGCTGTACACGTGAATACAACGGGCCCACCCAGTGAGGTCCACTCATACTAGCCAGCACCGTTCTCCGAGCAAAACATTTTGGAAAGGGCATCTTCATCGGGTCGATCCATACTGTCATCCCAAACAGTCTGTTTCTATTCGCTTGGTTCGGGCCGCAGACGATTTGGGGAGGGGACCCGGTCTGTCCCATTTGTCCGTGCTTGGTCATCGCCAACGCCGGCGAATTTCTAGTGTCTTCCCGCTACCACGCCGTCTCCCGCCATTCTTTCCCGTCGCTTCCCGCGAGTTCTCGGTGTTTCCCACCGTCCAGGCACAGCCATAAAAAGGGGAGGTCGCGGAGCTATCTTCGACCATACCCACGCCACCCATAAACACAAAAAACCACCATGCCTGGCCGCCGACGTCGACACGGTGAGCTCCGTGGCAACCCCAATGCCGGCAGAGAAGAGGCGGCTGCTGCCATCGTGGTGGCCGAATCCGCCGGAGTTACCGGGCGTGCTGCCTCCTCCGACTCCGGGGCGCCCGTGGATTTACAGGATGGGCACACCGCCGCGTCGCCCTTTCTACAGCCTCACGTGACCACCGGCGAGCCTTTCACGACGACCGTGGCAGAACGCGTCTTTCTACTGGAATACCGGTGATTGGACTAGCTCGGATTGGTGTGTGGCGACCTCCGGGTAGCGGTGCGGGCCAATCCTGGAGATGCTTCCCTGCATGCCCGCCTAGACCGAGATGAAGAGGAGGTGCGGGCGCAACGAGCGATCATCAATTCTCTCAATGACGAATGGTGTATCTGAACCGCCGCAGCCGCAACCGCCGCCCCTAGCACCGACGGCCGCGCGTAGTCTTAGGTTGTGTGGTGTGAGTGTAACGAATATTCTATGACTTTATTAAATATTTTCATTGCAAATGGCCAATGCCTACTGATGGCACCCAGTGTTGACGTGGGACGCTTCGTTGGAAACCCCAAAAGCAAGGTGTGAAGAGCACAACAGCAAGTCTTTCCTCAGTAAGATACCGAGGTTATCGAACCAGTAGGAGGAAGGAAACGTCTCAAAGGTGTTGCAAGCAACATGGAAACCTGCACAACACAAACTCAAGACTTTGCCCCAACGAACAGTGAGGTTGAAGCTCACTGGTTTGCTGTAACAAAGGATTAACTGTATGGTGTGAAAGGTGATGATGATTTGCAGCAAGTAAATAGGTAACAGTGGAAGATATATCGATGGTAAAGATTGGACCAGGGTCCATAGTTCACTAGAGGTGCTCTCCTTAGATAAACACATGGCATGAAGGGTAAATAAATTACAGTAGGGCAATTAACAGGAATTGAGCAAGACATAACAATGCAATACTAGACAAAAAGATCCTACGAGATTCGATTGTGGAATACAACAATATACATAGACCGCCATCCAACTATATCTATGACTTGAAGTCCATCTTCAGGTTATCATTCGAACCCCCTCCAGTATTAAGTTGCAAGCAACATATAGCTGCTTTAAGAGACCATTGTTTTCTCCCTAGTGGCAACGACACATCTACAACCGAAGAGATTTCTGTCACTTCCCTTGGAAACTAGAGGCATGAACCCACTATCGAGCATAAATACCCACTCTTGGAGTCACTAGCAACTATTTGGCCAAGATAGCTACTAACAACGGAGAGCATGCAAGATCACAAACACCACAGACATGATAGAATTAAATAGACAAAACCATTAATCAATCCGACATAGTAATCTCAATATCCATCGGATCCCCACAAACATAACATGCATGATTACAAATAGATTAGATTTTGATCATGAACGGAGCTCACAAGATCTATACATGAAAGCACAAGGAGGATATACAACCATCTGGCTACTAAATGGACCCGTAGTCCAAGGTGGAACTACTCATGCTTCATACCAGAGGCTGGCATGATGAAGAAGAAAGCCTTCGGGATGATCTCCCCTCCTACAGGGTGCCGAGAAGAGCTTCAGATCCTCCCAATCTAGGGACGATTGCGGTGACCCAGCATACCACTACATGATGTAGTACACTATAGTCGTTGATATAACACCAATGAAACACCGTTCACTAGTATTACATCCCTTAGAGTGGTACAACAGAAACACAGCAGTTCCAAGACATGACTATAGGTTACAACTCAACTCTTTACACAAGATCCAGAAAACACTCTAGGTTAAAGAGCGAGAAAGAAACTTCTTACAAAGAAGAATTAGAAATAAACAACTCCAAAACTATAATACTATTAAGACTAGTATCTTAACTAATGGTCTGGCATTGCTGCTATTGCAATACACTACAGAAATAGGTTCTATGGCTAGAGATTCTATTCTTATCTAATTAGCAACTTCGTCTTCACTTGAGTTGATGTATATGTTGACTTTCTTGACTTCATTGAAGAGCTTTAGCTTTTGATAATGATTCTTGAAGCATGACTTGATGTAGTCATTGTCTGTACTGGCTTTGGAACCTAGCAAGGGTTAAGAAGATACTTTGAGTACGAGCGTACTCATCAAATTCACTAGAAAAGGAGTGTTTTATGCTCAGGTTTACCAGAACTTTCATGGAGTTCCTTTCATGGAGTTCCTTTCCTGCCGCGTTCGCGGCTCCTTCCCGGAACAGGGAGTAACAAGTTACAGTTCTTACACTCTGCAGAGGTGCGTTACTTTACCCATGAGAGACCTTAGCCTTGTTGCACAACCAAGTCATGACCTTGTCCGTACTTCCTTGGTATGGGTCCCAGTCTAAGATCCAAGCCAGTCACTGCCCCCTTCACGACCCCGCATGCCTCCTTGGTGTACACCATGCCCACATATTGAATTACGACAATGGTTTGTACAGACCGTTAGATGCCAGAACTATCATGGGACGTTGAGGGTTCCCACCCATATGCTGCATATACTCTACGAATTACCAATTAATATGCACGCTACGAGTGATAACAGCCACGACCTGCACATCCGGCTACATGCGAGAGGAAGAAGATACAGCTGACTTCTCTGTCTCATTCCAAATCTCATGGTTAACGCGTGATATATGACGCAAGAATCACTGGCGACATTGATTGTTAAGTCCTAGATAATATGTTCCTTTACCACCGGAACTTTCATAGTAGGTTATTACCTCATGGTAAATAACCTATAATCACATTATTATGAAAATAGTGTTTTCGGACCTTTTTCAAATACAGGTGATGACAACACTAGATTTGCAAAATACTTTACAGAAAATAATCAAAGCACATGAGCAAGTGTGAACTTGCCTTTTGTGATTGCAAGATTATGCACTCATGGTCTCCGAGACGACATAAGATCCAATATCTGAAATCTGCATCATTGGTCCAGTAAGGACTAATGTTTAAAGAAGCAATATGTTGTTGTGCATAAGTAATGTTATGCATTTTGTAAAAACCCCAAAGTGAATCCCTAATACTGTAAGTGAAGTGAACTTAGGTGATCTTAGTAATTTGTTAGAATTTGAGGTTATGTTAAGAATGGTTAAAATATAATGATTATTCACCATATTATATATGTGTGATACACATTGTTTATTTAAGAGGTTTCTTAATAGGATTTTTTTAAAGAATATTTTAGAATAAAAGTTATACTTATGATTGATTATGAATTCAAGTTATGAATTTGGAGTTAGTACTTAGATATTAATGGCTCAAGGTTTTATAAAAATTGTGATTATTTCATACTTAAGAAATTGTTTTAAAGTATTTAAAAAATGGGTAATAGATCAGGCTTTATTACTTTAAAATCTTGAAAACCTTTCTAATAATATTTTTAATATTTTTTCTAGTATAATATATTTATTCAAGATCTTAAAAATTATTTTTAATTATTTTTAAGTTTTATTTTGTTGTTTATAAAAATTCCATAAAGGATTAAATGTATTTAAATATTTACTTCATATTTTATTTATAAAAAATTAGGCTAGTATTTTTATAAAATAGTATATTTATTTTTATACACAAAAGTGATTTTTATTTATTTTTAGGATTTTTCCTTATTTTATGAAATTTCACTTAGGATTTAGTGATGTTCATGTTTATTTGCATTTTATTTAACTTAAATAAGTAAGATTATATTTTTCTTAGGTACATATTATTTTTGTGAACATTTTTATATATCAAATGTATTTTTTAAGATTTTTATTTTATTTTCTAGAGATGAAACAAGTTTAGGGTAAATCATTTATTTATTTTTTTCCTTTTTATGTGAAATTTTATTTTCTTATTTTTGGGGCTGGGCTAAGCCTGGGAGCCAGCCCAATATATCAGACGGGTCGGCCCATTAGACATGGGTCAACCCAGACCCGGAACATAACCCTCTCTCTCCCATCTCACGCACTCGACTCTCACCCTCTCCCCTCTCGTTCCTCTCTGGTGGTCGTCGCCGTTGTTACCCATCGATTTCGGCGATGTGGGCGGTTCTAGTTACTGCCACCGGCCGTCGGAGCTCCGCCTCCTCCTAGCCGACCTAGTCCTGTGTATCGATTTGTTTCTCATGCCTTAACCAACTCGTCCCCTTCCATTTCTTTGGTGCTAGGGTTTCCGGCGATGTGCCTCCACCGCTCACTGGTTACCTCCGGTGCCTGCTGGTTCGGTGTGGTTGTCGATCTAGGGTAGGCGCAGGATGTTGTGCCCCTTGTGGGGTGCTCCATGTGCTACCCTGGTGACGTGACACGTCCGCGAGGAACGTGTGGTTGCAAGTACCCGCCTCTGCCACGCCGGCACCGCCCTTTTGAGGCCACCGTCGACTCCCTGGTACACCTTCCTTTACCTCTCTTTCTTCTTCCCCCTATTTCCAAATATTTTTACTAGTGACACATTATCTGTACCCTAAGCATGTTGCTATCCTTTGTTGTTGTCACTCAAAACCTGCTAAGATTTGTCCAATCATGATTGGTTATATTTAAATTCAATTCACTGGTTATTCTTGTTGCTCTAATGGGATATACTGAAACTTGGTTTGTGGCTTAACTGGAATTTGCCCAATGGTACTATTTGATTATGTAAGTTGTAAGTGAGGTGGATATAAATTCAGTTTTCTGAATTTCTGGGATAATGGCTTCCTGTGGTGCTACTCATGTATTGGCAATTTAAGATTGCAAAAAGGTTATTTATACTCGAGCTATTTGCTAAAGTAACTTAGGTTATCATGATGTAGTATTGTCACTAAATGGTACCGTCCATTTGACAGTTCATTGATCTTGCTGGATGATCCTTAAATTGATGATTAGGCCAATTCCTATATGAGATATAGTTGATGTCCTGAATCTGATTCATTGTTGATTTTCATTTCCCCTTGAATATAGTTGCATCATTTCTTTAAATGTTTCCTACCAAAAGATAGCTAGGAAAATTATTTTTATTATTGTTTGGGTTGCTTGCAGATGGTTGTGAATAAGTTGGTGTCGATCAGAGCATCTATAGGCATGATCTTGGGTTAGACAAGAATTGAAATATGCAGAGTAGATCTTCTTTGGCTACTTAATGTCTTGCTAATCTGGATAAATGATTCCTAGATATTTACTAAGGAAGATGATAAAATTGTTTGGTTAGTAAGTGTAACTGAGTGGCTAATATAGGTATACTGTCTATATGACAACAACCATTTCAAATGATTCCTGAATCTTTTTAGGAAAATGATTTGTGGATTTAATAAAATGGACTTGAGTTTATGCTCAAGACATACTAAATCTGCTAGGTGCAGAGGTGCTACCCTCTAGGAATGTGCCCTGTAGCCTACCAGCTCTGGTATGTTTATCTAGTAAAAACTAGATAATAAGCTAATGATGATGGTCTGAAGCTGAATAGTGCATGGATGTTATTTTCCTGACTAAGATCAGTTGCTATGGTTAATGTTTTGGTGGAAGAAAGTCTTGACCCAGCCAATGATGCATACAGGCTGAGGCCAAATCCTTTGGAATTAAAAAAACAAATAATGATTTGTTCACTTTAATATTCTGTGATGAACCTGACATGGCACTTCCATGAAATTCTGAGAGTATCTCCCCATCCAATCCTCCTATATATTATTCTAGTGGAAGGGTAGATGGGTTTAGTTGATTAATATTGTATCCCTTGTAGCCCCACATATTTATCCAAATATGAGAATGAATGATACATGATCATTTGTGTAGTTATGATGGTTGTTACCTGCTTTTGGTGATTGGCTGATTATCTTTTGTAGATCTTGATCAACTACAACTCATGCTACTGCTAGCATGCCCCCCTTTGGCCTTATCCTGCTTTTCCTGGAATAGATCTTGCTCCTCTTGGCTCCTAAGTGGCTTTGTTGTCCTTTTAAACTTCCCCCTCCATTAAGCCATCATCTAGTTATGGATCTGTTTGGTCTTCTTGTGATGAAAGATTGCGTGATCTGGTGGAAATCTAGCAGGAACCAATGTGATGTAGGCTTATGAGTTGGTGTGATGTGTTGATGTGTTGTGGAGAGATGTGGATCATCCTCTAGCTGAGCTACTACGGCTGTGCTTTTCCTTTTGTACTTCCTGTGAGGCTCATGGTGTTGATAGAACAGCTGCTGCATGCAGTGTGTGAGCTGCTTACTTGTGGCCCTTCTCTGGTTCAAGTTACAAGAACTGTAACTTATAAAGTGTGGATCAGATCAGGTAAAAACCTGATGTTTACCACCTACATTTTATTTGACTTTGGTGAAAATTGCCCCTGGCCAATGAGGGTGTTCTGAGGCTTAATATGATAAGAACAGATTCTATCTTATTTGGTGAAATTTGCCCCTTTTAGGATAAGCTCAATGATGAAATGATTACAGTGCATTACACTGTTCATTCTGAGAGCAATCCCCTTTTTCACACTTACTATTTTGTTTTTGTTTGTTTGCAGGTATAAGATCAGGAGTATGAAGAGAGGATTTAGAAGATAAAGATAATGAAGATGAATTTAGTTTTAAGTTTTTTCTTTATTCTTTTGTAATCTACTTTTCTTTTGTGAAATGTAAAGCATTGTAATAAAGGAATTATTTTTATTTATTCATTCTTCTTTTGTAAATAATATTGTATTGTTTGTTTTATTATAAAATATACTAGTTTTCTTTTTCTTTTATAATATAATTGCAAAGACAATGTAATAAGAGTCTTTTTAGTTCTTTATTTATGTATTCATTTTTTTATATTTATTTGTTTTATAATAGTGCACCTTTATTCTTTTATTCATTATTGTAATTCTTCATTTGTTTGGAACTTAATAAAAATAGTGAAATGTTTGTATTATTGTAATAAAATGATTCCTCTCTATTTCATTATCTTATTATCCCTTTGGTTCATCATTGTATAGATAATATATTATTGTGTAATGTAAATAAGATTATTATTTATCAATTCTTGTTTATTATGTCATTATTGTAATATCATATTACATTACTCATTTACTCATTTCATTTAAATTTCCACTATCTTTTATTTTGTTTGAATAAAAGATTATACCTTGTTTATAAATGAGAGTTCACCTCTTATTTTCTATTACAATTTAGTTTCCAAGTAATATTCCATTTAAAATTCTTTTAGAATTCAAATTCTCCAATTGAATATTCAAACTTGAATTTCTTTCCCCTCAAACACAGAAGTACAAGAGAGGTCATGTCGAAATCCATCGAACCTGTCCTAGTGTTTCCATCAGAACAAGAGAGATCTCAATCCCTCTATAGCTCTTTTAGTTTTGCGCGAAAATTTCCCGGATTTTCTTATGCATGAATGCAATGCACAAACCTGTGTCCTCTATAATTCTAGGTGCTAATCCTGGGATGTTACAGACTCTCCCCCTTAAAATAAACTTCGTCCTCGAAGTTCGTAAACTCTCACGTTTCGGAGTAAGTAATTGACTTGTATTGGGTACTGCATTTCTTCACTTCATGGTAACCTCAAATGGAAGTAATGGTAGTATTCCATATCTAGATCCTTTTCTTGAATTCCTACCATACTTGGCAATCTTTAATCTTGTTGTCTCCAATACTCCAAAGTTCTTTTTACTTTACTTCCTTAGGGATATGTCCTTGTTATAAACTCCTTTTAATTGGGGTCTCTTATTTAGTTCATTTCCCTGATTCGGTATCCTAATCCAACTCCTTTTATTTAATGATCGAACTTTCTTACTATTCTATGTAAGGTATAGGAAGCCTCACTAAATCAAGTTTTAATTTAGTCAATAGTGGAGGCCAAAAGACTAACCTTTGACTTATCATTGTATGGCTGTACTGGTAATCCTTCTGAAGATTGGATTTTAACCCATTTAGTCCATACCCATTGTAATTCCTTGTTCATCTATATTTGTCCAATTGGATGTGCTTTGTTCCCTCTTAATGATAGCTTAAGAGTTGTTTCTTTTAGAATAAGTCTGTTAGGACTATTCCATTTTATTATTTCAAGTTTTTACCTTATCAAGATTTAGAAACTCTTTTGTTATATTCTTAAGTACTTCTTCAACTTCCATTTATTAACTATCTAAAGGTCGAAGCACTACTATCCTAAATTTAAGCTTCGGTCTTTTCTCCAGACATACTTCTAAAAGTACTTTTATAATGATGTTTTCTTTTGGCCTGATGAAAATAAGGCTTAATGTTGTTATAGGTTAGTACTTCTTCTCCAACCTTTACCTGGAATTCGGATAACAGTACTTTCATTTACTGTTTACTCTCCCCCTTAGGGTTTACTAATAGTCTCTAAACTACCTATATAGTAAACATCGACTTCATAATTAGAATGTTGGTCTCTATTTAGATTATACACTGCCTAGTTAGGGTCTTATGAAAGATTGTACGGTGTATCCATACAATTGTGGATCTTCGAAGTGAATCTTTCAGCATTAATTGTCTTCCTTACTATTTGGACATTTTCGCTCTCATAGATCTGACTTTGCGAAGAGTCTCGAAAGACGGTCGCTTTAAATTTTATACTCCTTTAGGTCTTACTTAGCTTAGGCCAAGTTTTATGCTCTTTATGCAACTTTTAAGATAATCTGGTTAACTATGTCAACCAACACCGGCTACGTACAAGATACCAACCGTGGATCAAATACCCACTACGGATCATCCTAGGTTGTAGGGATTACCCTACGGCTTCCAACATCCTTATGGCATTCTCTCTGAATTGTCAGATAAGATGGCTCTTATAGTCACTATCCAACCTACAGATCTTCCTAAAAGGGTTTTAATCCTAAGGTCAAAGCATATGCTCTAATACCAACTGCGGTGACCCAACATACCACTTCATGATGTAGTACACTATAGTCGTTGATATAACACCAATAAAACACCGTTCACTAGTATTACATCCCTCAGAGTGGTACAACAGAAACACAGCAGGTCCAAGACATGACTATAGGTTACAACTCAACTCTTTACACAAGATCCAGAAAACACTCTAGGTTAAAGAGAGAGAAAGAAACTTCTTACAAAGAAGAATTAGAAATAAACAACTCCAAAACTATAATACTATCAAGACTAATATCTTAACTAATGGTCTGGCATTGCTGCTATTGCAATACACTACAGAAATAGGTTCTATGGCTAGAGATTCTATTCTTATCTAATCAGCAACTTCGTCTTCACTTGAGTTGATGTATATGTTGACTTTCTTGACTTCATTGAAGAGCTTTAGCTTTTGATGATGATTCCTAGAGCATGACTTGATGTAGTCATCGTCTGTACTGGCTTTGGAACCTAGCAAGGGTTAAGAAGATACTTTGAGTACGAGTGTACTCAGCAAATTCACTAGAAAAGGAGTGTTTGATGCACTATATCTACAGCCACAGAACGTACGTAGTAGGCAATGCAAGTTTTCGTAAATATTTCTTCAAAGGTTGATTTTATTCTGAAAAGCTATGTCCGTCAGCCTTCACGGGTTTACCAGAACTTTCATGGAGTTCCTTTCCTGCCGCGTTCATAGCTCCTTCCCGGAACAGGGAGTAACAAGTTACAGTTCTTACACTCTCCAGAGGTGCGTTACTTTACCCATGAGAGACCTTAGCCTTGTTGCACAACCAAGTCATGACCTTGTCCATACTTCCTTGGTATGGGGCCTAGTCTAAGATCCAAGCCAATCACTGCCCCCTTCGCAACCCCGCATGCCTCCTTGGTGTACACCATGCCCACATATTGAATTACAGCAATGGTTTGTACAGACCGTTAGATGCCAGAAGTATCGTGGGACGTTGAGGGTTGCCACCCATACGCTGCATATCCTCTACGAATTACCAATTAATATGCACGCTACGAGTGATAACAGCCACGACCTGCACATCCGGCTACATGCGAGAGGAAGAAGATACATCTGACTTCTCTGTCCCATTCCAAATCTCATGGTTAACGCGTGATATATGACACAAGAATGACTGGCGACATTGGTTGTTAAGTCCTAGATAATATGTTCCTTTATCACCGGAACTTTCATAGTAGGTTATTACCTCATGGTAAATAACCTATAATCACATTATTATGAAAATAGTGTTTTCAGACCTTTTTAAAATGCAGGTGATGACAACACTAGATTTGCAAAATACTTTACAGAAAATAATCAAAGCACATGAGCAAGTGTGAACTTGCCTTTTGTGATTGCAAGATTATGCACTCACGGTCTTCGAGACAACATAAGATCCAATATCTGAAATCTGCATCATTGGTCCGGTAAGGACTAATGTTTAAAGAAGCAATATGCTGTTGTGCATAAGTAATGTTATGCATTTTGTAGAACCCCAAAGTGAATCCCTAATACTATAAGTGAAGTGAACTTAGGTGATTCCTTTAAGAGCTGGTTTATCTTCAAATTTTTACTTCACATGAAGTGTAGTAATTTAAGATTTAGATTAGTTGCTATTTGGTGATTAGGATGTAAGTCTATGTATTGGATTATTAAGGTTTGAAAGAAATATCCTAGAGTTGTTGCTTGAAGTGGCAAAAAGAATAACATTTGAAGAAAATATTTCCTTTCTAACGTTTAAACAATCATCATTTTTAATAGAACATGATCAATGTCTTTTGTTGTTTGATTCATTAGTTTGTACTTGAGATACTTTATGTCTTAAGTTAAATAGACCAAAGTTAACTATAAAAACATAAGTGATTTATTAGACCTGATGTTTATAAACTTTGAGACTAAATTTAACTTTAAAAGGGTAAGTAAACTTAAGATGTAATATCTTTTAATTATTCCTAAGTTTTAGATTTATGATAGGTATAAGTAAGTTGTGGAATTATTCACTTATATTTAAGTGAATGACTAGATTAACTTTGTTTTGCTATTATAAAGACAATATGCAATTATTCATTATAAGTGTAATTTGATGATCTTAGTAATTTGTTAGAATTTGAGGTTATGTTAATAATGGTTAAAATATAATGATTATTCACCATATTATATACGAGTGATACACATTGTTTATTTAAGAGGTTTCATAATAGGATTTGTTTTAAAGAATATTTTAGAATTAAAAGTTATACTTATGATTGATTATGAATTCAAGTTATGAGTTTGGAGTTAGTACTTAGATATTAATGGCTCAGGTTTTCTAAAAATTGTGATTATTCATACTTAAGAAATGTTTTTAAAGTATTTACAAAATGGGTAATAGATCAGGCTTTATTACTTTAAAATCTTGAAAACCTTTCTAATAATATTTTTAATATTTTTCTAGTATAATATATTTATTCAAGATCTTAAAAATTATTTTTATTTATTTTTAAGTTTTATTTTTTTGTTTATAAAAATTCCATAAAGGATTAAATGTATTTAAATATTTACTTCGTATTTTATTTATAAAAAATTAGGCTAGTATTTTTATAAAATAGTATATTTATTTTTATACACAAAATGATTTTTATTTATTTTTAGGATTTTTCCTTATTTTATGAAATTTCACTTAGGATATAGTGATATTCATGTTTATTTGCATTTTATTTAACTTAAATAAGTAAGATTTTATTTTTCTTAGGTACATATTATTTTTGTGAACATTTTTATATATTGAATGTATTTTTTTAAGATTTTTATTTTATTTTCTAGAGATGAAACAAGTTTAGGGTAAATCATTTATTTATTCTTTTCCTTTTTATGTGAAATTTTATTTTCTTATTTTTGGGGCTGGGCTAAGCCTGGGAGCCAGCCCAGTATAACAGACGGGCCGGCTCATTAGATCATGCTTTATTACTTTAAAATCTTGAAAACCTATCTAATAATATTTTTAATATTTTTCTAGTATAATATATTTATTCAAGATCTTAAAAATTATTTTTATTTATTTTTAAGTTTTATTTTTATGTTTATAAAAATTCCATAAATTATTAAATGTATTTAAATATTTACTTCATATTTTATTTATAAAAAATTAGGCTAGTATTTTTGTAAAATAGTATATTTATTTTTATACACAAAAATGATTTTTATTTATTTTTAGGATTTTTCCTTATTTTATGAAATTTCACTTAGGATTTAGTGATGTTCATGTTTATTTGCATTTTATTTAACTTAAATAAATAAGATTATATTTTTCTTAGGTACATATTATTTTTGTGAACATTTTTATATATCGAATGTATTTTTTTAAGATATTTATTTTATTTTCTAGAGATGAAACAAGTATAGGGTAAATCATTTATTTATTCTTTTCCTTTTTATGTGAAATTTTATTTTCTTATTTTTGGGGCTGGGCTAAGCCTGGGAGCCAGCCCAGTATAACAGACGGGCCGGCTCATTAGATCATGCTTTATTACTTTAAAATCTTGAAAACCTATCTAATAATATTTTTAATATTTTTCTAGTATAATATATTTATTCAAGATCTTAAAAATTATTTTTATTTATTTTTAAGTTTTATTTTTATGTTTATAAAAATTCCATAAAGGATTAAATGTATTTAAATATTTACTTCATATTTTATTTATAAAAAATTAGGCTAGTATTTTTGTAAAATAGTATATTTATTTTTATACACAAAAATGATTTTTATTTATTTTTAGGATTTTTCCTTATTTTATGAAATTTCACTTAGGATTTAGTGATGTTCATGTTTATTTGCATTTTATTTAACTTAAATAAATAAGATTATATTTTTCTTAGGTACATATTATTTTTGTGAACATTTTTATATATCGAATGTATTTTTTTAAGATATTTATTTTATTTTCTAGAGATGAAACAAGTATAGGGTAAATCATTTATTTATTCTTTTCCTTTTTATGTGAAATTTTATTTTCTTATTTTTGGGGCTAGGAGCCAGCCCAGTATAACAGATGGGTCGGCCCATTAGACATGGGTCAACCCAGACCCGGAACATAACCCTCTCTCTCCCATCTCACATACTCGACGCTCACCCTCTCCCCTCTCGTTCCTCTCTGGTCGTCATCGCCGTCGTTACCCATCGATTCCGGCGATGTGGGCGGTTTTGGTTACTGCCACCAGTCGTCGGAGCTCCGCCTCCTCCTAGCCGACCTAGTCCTGTGTATCGATTTGTTTCTCATGCCTTAACCATCTCGCCCCCTTCCATTTCTTTGGTGCTAGGGTTTCCAGCGATGTGCCTCCGCCGCTCACTGGTTCCCTTCGGTGCCTGCTGGTTCGGTGTGGTTGTCGACCTAGGGTAGGCGAAGGATGTCGTGCCCCTCGTGGGGTGCTCCCTGTGCCGCCCTGGTGACGTGACGCATCCGCGAGGAACGTGTGGTTGCAAGTACCGCCTCTGCCACGCCGGCGCCGCCCTTTTGAGGTCACCGTCGACTCCCTGGTACACCTTCCTTTACCTCTCTTTCTTCTTCCCCCTGTTGCCAAATATTTTTACTAGTGACACATTATCTGTACCCTAAGCATGTTGCTATCCTTTGTTGTTGTCACTCAAAACTTGCTAAGATTTGTCCAATCATGATTGGATATATTTAAATTCAATTCACTGGTTATTCTTATTGCTCTAATGGGCTATACTGAAACTTGGTTTGTGCCTTAACTGGACTTTGCCCAATGGTACTGTTATTTGATTTTGTAAGTTGTAAGTGAGGTGGATATAAATTTAGTTTTTTGAATTTCTGGGATAATGGCTTCCTGTGGTGCTACTCACGTATTGGCAATTTAAGATTGCAAAAAGGTTATTTACACTAGAGCTATTTGCTAAAGTAACTTAGGTTATCATGATGTAATATTGTCACTAAATGGTACTGTCCATTTGACAGTTCATTGATCTTACTGGATGATCCTTAAATTGATGATTAGCCCAATTCCTATATGAGATATAGTTGATGCCCTGAATCTGATTCATTATTGATTTTGGTTTCCCTTGAATATAGTTGCATCATTTCTTTAAATGATTCCTAGCAAAATATAGATAGGAAAATGATTTAGATTATTGTTTGGGTTGCTTGCAGATGGTTGTGAATAAGTTGGTGTGGACCAGAGCATGTATAGGCATGATCTTGGGTTAGACAAGTATTGGAATATGCAGAGTAGATCTTCTTTGGCTACTTAATGTCTTGTTAATCTGGATAAATGATTCCTAGATATTTACTAAGGAAGATGATAAAATTGTTTGGTTAGTAAGTGTAACTGAGTGGCTAATATAGGTATACTGCCTATATGACAACAACCATTTCAAATGATTCTTGAATCTTTTTAGGAAAATGATTTGTGGATTTAAGAAAATGGACTTGAGTTTATGCTCAAGACATTCTAAATCTGCTAGGTGTAGAGGTGCTACCCTCTGGGAATGTGCCATGTAGCCTAGCAGCTGTGGTATGTTTATCTAGTAAAAACTATATAATAAGCTAATGATGGTCTAAAGCTGAATAGTGCATGGATGTTATTTTCCTGACTAAGATCAGTTGCTATGGTTAATGTTTTGGTGGAAGAAAGTCTTGACCCAGCCAATGATGCATACAAGCTGAGGCCAAATCCTTTGGAATTAAAAAAATAGATATGATTTGTTGGCTTTAATATTCTATGATGAACCTGACATGTCACATCCATGAAATTTTGAGAGTATCTCCCCATCCAATCCTCCTAGATATTATTCTAGTGGAAGGGTATATGGGTTTAGTTGATTAATATTGTATCCCTTGTAGCCCTAGATCTTTCTCCAAATATGAGAATGAATGCTACATGATCATTTGTGTACTTCTGATGGTTGTTACCTGCTTTTGGTGATTGGCTGATGATCTGTTGTAGATCTTGATCAGCTACAACTCATGCTACTGCTAACATGCCCCCCTTTGGCCTTATCCTGCTTTTCCAGGAACAAATCTTGCTCCTCTTGGCTCCTAAGTGGCTTTGCTGTCCTTTTAAACTTCCCCCTCCATTAAGCCATCATCTTGTTATGGATCTGTTTGGTCTTCTTGTGATGAAAGATTGTGTGATCTGGTGGAAATCTAGCAGGAACCAATGTGATGTAGGCCTATGAGTTGGTGTGATGTGCTGATGTGTTGTGGAGAGATGTGGATCAGCCTCTAGCCGAGCTACTACGGCTGTGCTTTTACTTTTGTACTTCCTGTGAGGCTCCTGGTGTTGACAGCACAGCTGCTGCATGTAGTGCGTGAGCTGCTTACTTCTGGCCCTTCTCTGGTTCAAGTTACAAGAACTGTAACTTATAAAGTGTGGATCAGATCAGGTAAAAACATGATGTTTACCACCTGCATTTTATTTGACTTTGTGAAAATTGCCCCTGGCCAATGAGGGTGTTCTGAGGCTTAATTTGATAAGAACAGATTCTATCTTATTTGGTGAAATTTGCCCCTTTTAGGATAAGCCTAATGATGAAATGATTACAGTGCATTACACTGTTCATTCTGAGAGTAATCCCCTTTTTCACACTTACTGTTTTGTTTTTGTTTGTTTGCAGGTATAAGATCAGGAGTATGAAGAGAGGATTTAGAAGATAAAGATAATGAAGATGAATTTAGTTTTAAGTTTTTTCTTTATTCTTTTGTAATCTACTTTTCTTTTGTGAAATCTAAAGCATTGTAATAAAGGAATGATTTTTATTTATTCATTCTTCTTTTGTAAAGAATATTGTATTGTTTGTTTTATTATAAAATATACTAGTTTTCTTTTTCTTTTATAATATATTTGCAAAGACAAGGTAATAAGAGTCTTTTTAGTTCTTTATTTATGTATTTCATTTTTTTATATTTATTTGTTTTATAATAGTGCACCTTTATTCTTTTATTCATTATTGTAATTCTTCATTTGTTTGGAACTTAATAAAAATAGTGAAATGTTTGTATTATTGTAATAAAATGATTCCTCTCTATTTCATTATCTTATTATCCCTTTGGTTCATCATTGTATAGATAATATATTATTGTGTAATGTAAATAAGATTATTCTTTATTAATTCTTGTTTATTATGTCATTATTGTAATATCATATTACATTACTCGTTTACTCATTTCATTTAAATTTCCACTATCTTTTATTTTGTTTGAATAAAAGATTATACCTTGTTTATAAATGAGAGTTCACCTCTTATTTTCTATTACAATTTAGTTTCCAATTAATATTCCATTTAAAATTCTTTTAGAATTCAAATTCTCCAATTGAATATTCAAACTTGAATTTCCTTCCCCTCAAACACAGAAGTACAAGAGAGGTCATGTTGAAATCCATCGAACCTGTCCTGGTGTTTCCATCAGAACAAGAGAGATCTCAATCCCTCTATAGCTCTTTTAGTTTTGCGCGAAAATTTCCCGGATTTTCTTCTGCATGAATGCAATGCACAAACCTGTGTCCTCTATAATTCTAGGTGCTAATCCTGGGATGTTACAGACTCTCCCCCTTAAAATAAACTTCGTCCTCGAAGTTCGTAAACTCTCATGTTTCGGAGTAAGTAATTGACTTGTATTGGGTACTGCATTTCTTCACTTCATGGTAACCTCAAATGGAAGTAATGGTAGTATTCCATATCTAGATCCTTTTCTTGAATTCCTACCATACTTGGCAATCTTTAATCTTGTTGTCTCCAATACTCCAAAGTTCTTTTTACTTTACTTCCTTAGGGATATGTCCTTGTTATAAACTCCTTTTAATTGGGGTCTCTTATTTAGTTCATTTCCCTGATTCGGTATCCTAATCCAACTCCTTTTATTTAATCATCGAACTTTCTTACTATTCTGTGTAAGGTATAGGAAGTCTCACTAAATCAAGTTTTAATTTAGTCAATAGTGGAGGCCAAAAGACTAACATTTTACTTATCATTGTATGGTTGTACTGGTAATCCTTCTGAAGATTGGATTTGAACCCATTTAGTCCATACCCATTGTAATTCCTTGTTCATCTATATTTGTCCAATTGGATGTGCTTTGTTCCCTCTTAATGATAGCTTAAGAGTTGTTTCTTTTAGAATAAGTCTGTTAGGACTATTCCATTTTATTATTTCAAGTTTTTACCTTATCAAGATTTAGAAACTCTTTTGTTATATTCTTAAGTACTTCTTCAACTTCCATTTATTAACTATCTAAAGGTCGAAGCACTACTATCTTGAATTTAAGCTTCGGTCTTTTCTCCAGACATACTTCTAAAAGTACTTTTATAATGATGTTTTCTTTTGGCCTTATGAAAATAAGGCTTAATGTTGTTATAGGTTAGTACTTCTTCTCCAACCTTTACTTGGAATTCGGATAACAGTACTTTCGTTTACTATTTACTCTCCCCCTTAGGGTTTACTAATAGTCTCTAAACTGCCTATATAGTAAACATCGACTTCATAATTAGAATGTTGGTCTCTATTTAGATTATACACTACCTATTTAGGGTCTTATGAAAGATTGTACGGTGTATCCATACAAGTGTGGATCTCCGAAGTGGATCTTTCAGCATTAATTGTCTTACTTACTATTTGGACATTTTCGCTTTGAAAGATCTGACTTTGCGAAGAGTCTCGAAAGACGGCCGCTTTAAATTTTATACTCCTTTAGGTCTTACTTAGCTTAGGCCAAGTTTTATGCTCTTTATGCAACTTTTAAGATAATCTGGTTAACTATGTCAACCAACACCGGCTATGGACAAGATACCAACCGTGGATCAAATACCTACTACGGATCATCCTAGGTTGTAGGGATTACCCTACGGCTTCCAACATCCTTATGGCATTCTCTCTGAATTGTCAGAGCTTGAATACCATTTTGTTTCCAAGGCTACTTCTTTGTACTTATTCATGATACTTCCATGAACTTGGTACTACTACTCCATTACTTCTTAGCAATATCACCTACTTTGATTGAACCTTAATTCCTCACTTCTTGTTGCTACTTATACTTCCTACGTTAATCTTCCTTCTTAGTGTTGTTTAGTAATTATATGAACTTGATCCATCCTTCAAATTGGATTGATACTCCTCATACTTGGCTTTACCCTTCATGTAGGTCTTCATTTTTGTCTTTGGAACTCGTCACTCCCTTACACGAATTCCCATTCCTATTTAGGTCTATAACATCAAGTAGTAACTGGATGTTGCAACATGCATTTGCACACCAAGTCAAACTTTATGTACAAATCTAGTCAATCAAGATAATCCAAGAAAAACAAATGAATCCAAATGTGGTACATATAACACACAATATTCTAAGCCCAGAATATAGTAGTTGAGTATAATATCTCTAGAATTCAGACTTAGTTGTGTACTATATGACACCTCCTCATATAAGTTTACATTGTGATACTTAGCACATAGGGTCAAATTATACTTTGTCTCGACATTTACTCAAATTGCTCAAGTGCGACAGGATAATTTTAAGCAAAGTGGTCTTAATTTGGTTTTGACTAACCTTTAGTCTTACCTTTGGAATGATTAACTATAACCAACCTTCCTTTATTAATAAACTATCCTCACATGATCTCTCTAAATGACTAATCATATTCTATTTGCTATCTTAAACCAAAGATTATTGTAATTTTTTAGCACTTATGAGTTCTATCATAGTTCTACCGTGTTATTTTCTTACTTCTACTCCAAGATAATTCACTAAGTACTTGTCATACTAACATTTACATCATGGTTTCGGATCTAATCTCACCATGATCTTATTATGTTTTGCCTCTTTATCATGATTTAAGAGCTAATTTAACCATGATAACTTTACTTCTCACTATACTGTTATTAAGTCATAACATAATTGCACTTCATCACGTAGAATTATCAAGTGAATCCCACATGATTACTACTCATTACATCCACTTTTATCCTAATGATATTCATCAGGTTGTCTTTGGTTATTAACTAACCATAAGATTCCACTGTCTTACATGAATTCTAGGTTTAGGCTACACCATTAAGAATACTTCAATTGATGTCTTGCACCTTTCTACGGTATCTTGGTGTTTTATGTGTCCCTCGGAGGATACTAAAGAGCACTATACTTGAGAAAAGATAAAATAATTACTCTTAAGAAAGAATGACTTAAGCATCTGACTTAGGTCTGACAAGGTTATCCTCAATTGGACACTTATCACAAGTCATAAGAATATTTGGTTTAGATAAGATGGCTCTTATAGTCACTATCCAACCTACAGATCTTCCTAAAAGGGTTTTAATCCTAAGGACAAAGCATATGCTCTAATACCAACTGCGGTGACCCAACATACCACTTCATGATGTAGTACACTATAGTCGTTGATATAACACCAATAAAACACCGTTCACTAGTATTACATCCCTCAGAGTGGTACAACAGAAACACAACAGGTCCAAGACATGACTATAGGTTACAAATCAACTCTTTACACAAGATCCAGAAAACACTCTAGGTTAAAGAGAGAGAAATAAACTTCTTACAAAGAAGAATTAGAAATAAACAACTCCAAAACTATAATACTATCAAGACTAGTATCTTAACTAATGGTCTGGCATTGCTGCTATTGCAATACACTACAGAAATAGGTTCTATGGCTAGAGATTATATTCTTATCTAATCAACAACTTCGTCTTCACTTGAGTTGATGTATATGTTGACTTTCTTGACTTCATTCAAGAGCTTTAGCTTTTTATGATGATTCCTGGAGCATGACTTGATGTAGTCATCGTCTGTACTGGCTTTGGAACCTAGCAAGGGTTAAGAAGATACTTTGAGTACGAGCGTACTCAGCAAATTCACTAGAAAAGGAGTGTTTGATGCACTATATCTACAGCCACGGACCGTAGGTCGTAGGCAATGCAAGTTTTCATAAAAATTTCTTCAAAGGTTGCTTTTATTCTGAAAAGCTATGTCCGTCAGCCTTCACAGGTTTACCAGAACTTTCATGGAGTTCCTTTCCCGCCGCGTTCGCAGCTCCTTCCCGGAACAAGGAGTAACAAGTTATAGTTCTTACACTCTGCAGAGGTGCGTTACTTTACCCATGAGAGACCTTAGCCTTGTTGCACAACCAAGTCATGACCTTGTCCATACTTCCATGGTATGGGGCCCAGTCTAAGATCTAATCCAATCACTGCCCCCTTCGCGACCCCGCATGCCTCCTTGGTGTACACCATGCCCACATATTGAATTACGACAATGGTTTGTATAGACCGTTAGATGCCAAAACTATCGTGGGATGTTGAGGGTTCCCACCCATATGCTGCATATCCTCTATGAATTACCAATTAATATGCACGCTACAAGTGATAATAGCCATGACCTGCACATCCGGCTACATGCGAGAGGAAAAGATACAGTTGACTTCTCTGTCCCATTCCAAATCTCATGGTTAACGCGTGATATACGGCGCAAGAACCACTGGCGACATTGGTTGTTAAGTCCTAGATAATATCTTCCTTTACCACCAGAACTTTCATAGTAGGTTATTACCTCATGGTAAATAACCTATAATCACATTATTATGAAAATAGTGTTTTCGGACCTTTTTCAAATGCAGGTGATGACAACACTGGATTTGCAAAATACTTTACAGAAAATAATCAAAGGACATAAGCAAGTGTGAACTTGCCTTTTGTGATAGCAAGATTATGCACTCATGGTCTTCGAGACGACATAAGATCCAATATCTGAAATCTGCATCATTGGTCTGGTAAGGACTAATGTTTAAAGAAGCAATATGCTGTTGTGCATAAGTAATGTTATGCATTTTGTAAAACCCCCAAAGTGAATCCCTAATACTGTAAGTGAAGTGAACTTAGGTGATTCCTTTAAGAGTTGGTTTATCTTCAAATTTTTTACTTCACATGAAGTGCATCTATAGGGATTTTAAGTGTTGATATTCAAGATATAAAAGTAGAGTGCAATAGTAATTTAAGATTTAGATTAGTTGATATTTGTTGATTAGGATGGAAGTCTATGTATTGGATTATTAAGGTTTGAAAGAACTATCCTATAGTTGTTGCTTGAAGTGGCAAAAAGAATAACATTTGAAGAAAAGATTTCCTTTCTAAGGTTTAAACAATCATCATTGTTAATAGAACATGATCAATGTCTTTTGGTGTTTGATTTATTAGTTTGGACTTGAGATGCTTTATGTCTTAAGTTAAATAGACCAAAGTTAACTATAAAAACATAAGTGATTTATTAGACCTGATGTTTATAAACTTTGAGACTAAAGTTAACTTTAAAAGGGTAAGTAAACTTAAGATGTAATATGTTTTAATTATTCCTAAGTTTTAGATTTATGATAGGTATAACTAAGCTGTGGAATTATTCACTTATATTTAAGTGAATGACTAGATTAACTTTGTTTTGCTATTATAAAGACAATATGCAATTATTCATTGCAAGTGTAATTTGATGATCTTAGTAATTTGTTAGAATTTGAGGTTATGTTAAGAATGGTTAAAATATAATGATTATTCACCATATTATATATGAGTGATACACATTGTTTATTTAAGCGGTTTCTTAATAGGATTTGTTTTAAAGAATATTTTAGAATTAAAAGTTATACTTATGATTGATTATGAATTAAAGTTATGAGTTTGGAGTTAGTACTTAGATATTAATGGCTCAAGGTTTTATAAAAATTGTAATTATTTCATACTTAAGAAATGTTTTAAAAGTATTTACAAAATGGGTAATAGATCAGGCTTTATTACTTTAAAATCTTGAAAACCTTTCTAATAATATTTTTAATATTTTTCTAGTATAATATATTTATTCAAGATCTTAAAAATTATTTTTATTTATTTTTAAGTTTTATTTTTATGTTTATAAAAATTCCATAAAGGATTAAATGTATTTAAATATTTACTTCGTATTTTATTTATAAAAAATTAGGCTAGTATTTTTTATAAAATAGTATATTTATTTTTATACACAAAAATGTTTTTTATTTATTTTTAGGATTTTTCCTTATTTTATGAAATTTCACTTAGGATTTAGTGATATTCATGTTTATTTGCATTTTATTTAACTTAAATAAGTAAGATTTTATTTTTCTTAGGTACATATTATTTTTGTGAACATTTTTATATATTGAATGTATTTTTTAAAGATTTTTATTTTATTTTCTAGAGATGAAACAAGTTTAGGGTAAATCATTTATTTATTCTTTTCCTTTTTATGTGAAATTTTATTTTCTTATTTTTGGGGCTGGGCTAAGCCTGGGAGCCAGCCCAGTATAACAGACGGGCCGGCTCATTAGACCTGGGTCAACCCAGACCCGGAACATAACCCTCTCTCTCCCATCTCACGCACTCGACGCTCACCCTCTCCCCTCTCGTTCCTCTCTGGTGGTCGTTGTCGTCGTTACCCATCGATTCCGGCAATGTGGGCGGTTCTGGTTAATGCCACCGGTCGTCGGAGGTCCGCCTCCTCCTAGCCGACCTAGTCCTGTGTATCGATTTGTTTCTCATGCCTTAACCATCTCGCCCCCTTCCATTTATTTGGTGCTAGGGTTTCCAGCGATGTGCCTCCCTCGCTCACTGGTTCCCTCCGGTGCCTGCTGGTTCGGTGTGGTTGTCGACCTAGGGTAGGCGCAGGATGTTGTGCCCCTCGTGGGGTGATCCCTGTGCCGCCCTGGTGAAGTGACACGTCCACGAGGAACGTGTGGTTGCAAGTACCGCCTCTGCCATGCCGGCGCCACCCTTTTGAGGTCACCGTCGACTCCCTGGTACACCTTCCTTTACCTCTCTTTCTTCTTCCCCCTGTTGCCAAATATTTTTACTAGTGACACATTATCTGTACCCTAAGCATGTTGCTATCCTTTGTTGTTGTCACTCAAAACCTGCTAATATTTGTCCAATCATGATTGGTTATATTTAAATTCAATTCACTGTTTATTCTTATTGCTCTAATGGGATATACTGAAACCTGGTTTGTGGCTTAACTGGACTTTGCCCAATGGTACTGTTATTTGATTATGTAAGTTGTAAGTGAGGTGGATATAAATTCAGTTTTCTGAATTTCTGGGATAATGGCTTCCCGTGGTGCTACTCATGTATTGGCAATTTAAGATTGCAAAAAGGTTATTTATACTGGAGCTATTTGCTAAAGTAACTTAGGTTATCATGATGTAATATTGTAACTAAATGGTACTGTCCATTTGACAGTTCATTGATCTTCCTGGATGATCCTTAAATTGATGATTAGGCCAATTCCTATATGAGATATAGTTTATGCCCTGAATCTGATTCATTGTTGATTTTGGTTTCCCCTTGAATATAGTTGCATCATTTCTTTAAATGATTCCTAGCAAAAGATAGCTAGGAAAATGATTTAGATTATTGTTTGGGTTGCTTGCAGATGGTTGTGCATAAGTTGGTGTGGATCAGAGCATGTATAAGCATGATCTTGGGTTAGACAAGAATTGGAATATGCAGAGTAGATCTTCTTTGGCTACTTAATGTCCTGTTAATCTGGATAAATGATTCCTAGATATTTACTAAGGAAGATGATAAAATTGTTTGGTTAGTAAGTGTAACTGAGTGGCTAATATAGGTATACTGCCTATATGACAACAACCATTTCAAATGATTCCTGAATCTTTTTAGGAAAATGATTTGTGGATTTAATAAAATGGACTTGAGTTTATCCTCAAGACATTCTAAATCTGCTAGGTGCAGAGGTGCTACCCTCTGGGAATGTGCCCTGTAGCCTAGCAGCTGTGGTATGTTTATATAGTAAAAACTAGATAATAAGCTAATGATGCTGGTCTAAAGCTAAATAGTGCATGGATGTTATTTTCGTGACTAAGATCAGTTGTTATGGTTAATGTTTTGGTGGAAGAAAGTCTTGACCCAGCCAATGATGCATACAGACTGAGGCCAAATCCTTTTGAATTAAAAAAACAGATATGATTTGTTGGCTTTAATATTCTGTGATGAACCTGACATGGCACTTCCATGTAATTCTGAGAGTATCTCCCCATCCAATCCTCCTAGATATTATTCTAGTGGAAGGGTAGATGGGCTTAGTTTATTAATATTGTATCCCTTGTAGCCCCAGATCTTTATCCAAATATGAGAATGAATGCTACATGATCATTTGTGTACTTCTGATGGTTGTTACCTGCTTTTGGTGATTGGCTGATGATCCATTGTAGATCTTGATCAGCTACAACTCGTGCTACTGCTAGCATGCCCCCCCTTTGGCCTTATCCTGCTTTTCCTGGAACAGATCTTGCTCCTCTTGGCTCCTAACTGACTTTGCTGTCCTTTTAAACTTCCCCCTCCATTAAGCCATCATCTTGTTATGGATCTTTTTGGTCTTCTTGTGATGAAAGATTTTGTGATCTGGTGGAAATCTAGCAGGAACCAATGTGATGTAGGCTTATGAGTTGGTGTGATGTGCTGATGTGTTGTGGAGAGATGTGGATCAGCCTCTAGCTGAGCTACTACGACTGTGCTTTTCCTTTTGTACTTCCTGTGAGGCTCCTGGTGTTGACATCACAGCTGTTGCATGCAGTGTGTGAGCTGTTTACTTGTGGCCCTTCTCTGGTTCAAGTTACAAGAACTGTAACTTATAAAGTGTGGATCAGATCAGGTAAAAACCTGATGTTTACCACCTGCATTTTATTTGACTTTGGTTAAAATTGCCCCTGGCCAATGAGGGTGTTCTGAGGCTTAATTTGATAAGAACAGATTCTATCTTATTTGGTGAAATTTGCCCCTTTTAGGATAAGCTCAATGATGAAATGATTATAGTGCATTACACTGTTCATTCTGAGAGCAATCCCCTTTTTCACACTTACTATTTTTTTTTGTTTGCAGGTATAAGATCAGGAGTATGAAGAGAGGATTTAGAAGATAAAGTTAATGAAGTTGAATTTAGTTTTAAGTTTTTTCTTTATTCTTTTGTAATCTAGTTTTTCTTTTGTGAAATGTAAAGCATTGTTATAAAGGAATTATTTTTATTTATTCATTCTTCTTTTGTAAAGAATATTGTATTGTTTGTTTTATTCAATAAAATATACTAGTTTTATTTTTCTTTTATAATATATTTGCAAAGACAATGTAATAAGAGTCTTTTTAGTTCTTTATTTATGTATTTCATTTTTTTATATTTATTTGTTTTATAATAGTGCACCTTTATTATTTTATTCATTATTGTAATTGTTCATTTGTTTGGAACTTAATAAAAATAGTGAAATATTTGTATTATTGTAATAAAATGATTCCTCTCTATTTCAGTATCTTATTATCCCTTTGGTTCATCATTGTATAGATAATATATTAATGTGTAATGTAAATAAGATTATTCTTTATCAATTCTTGTTTATTATGTCATTATTGTGATATCATATTACATTACTCATTTACTCATTTCATTTAAATTTCCACTATCTTTTATTTTGTTTGAATAAAGGATTATACCTTGTTTATAAATGAGAGTTCACCTCTTATTTTCTATTACAATTTAGTTTCCAATTATTATTCCATTTCAAATTCTTTTAGAATTCAAATTCTCCAATTGAATATTCAAACTTGAATTTCCTTCCCCTCAAACACAGAAGTACAAGAGAGGTCATGTCGAAATCCATCGCACCTGTCCTGGTGTTTCCATCAGAACAAGAGAGATCCCAATCCCTCTATAGCTCTTTTAGTTTTGCGTGAAAATTTCCCGGATTTTCTTATGCATGAATGCAATGCACAAACCTGTGTCCTCAATAATTCTAGGTGGTAATCCTGCGATGTTACAACGATGGTGGCGACAGCTCCAGACAGTTTCATGGAGTTTTGATCGGCTGCCTAGGGTTTCTGCATCGGGGGCTTCTTATAGGCGAAGAGGCAAGGCAGGGGGGCCACCAGGGCGGCTGCACCCCCTAGGCGTGGGGTGGGCCCACCCACTTGGCCAGGGGTGTGGCCCCCTGGTGAGCCTCCTCCGTCTCGTATTCTGGCTTCGTGTTGCCTACAGTAAAATATTGACTTTGGCTTTTGTCCCGTCTAATTCCGAGAATATTGATTTTCTGCCTTTCTGGAACCAAAAACAGAAGAAAACAGGCAACTGGCACTATGGCAACTTGTTAATAGGTTAGTTCCAGAAAACATATAAAAACACCTCAAAGTGTAGACAAAGCAAAGCAAAGTAGATACTAAACAAGCATGGAGCATCAAAAATTATAGATACGTTTCTGATGTATCAAGCATCCCCAAGCTTAACTCCTGCTTGTCCTCGAGTAGGTAAGTGATAAAAAAATATTTTTTGAGGTGACATGCACCATCAAAACCAAGATCAAACCATTTGCAAGCATTGAAATCTGGGATCAAATAACTCTAAACATGTGCATGAAAGATGGAGTTCTAACAATAAGGCATAGTAACTATGCATGCAACATGAAAGGCTACAAACAAAGATCATGAATAAAATGTATTGAAAAATGTTTGTTTGTTTCACATACAGAAAAAATGGCATAGTGGCATTCATCTTGTCCCTCATAGAGTAGCAAATAGATGCATAGGACACCTTCAAAGTTCATAAGAGTGACTAGATACAAATAGCACAAAAACAAGTAATATCACAATATGCATCAATCAATAAGTTTTGGGACACTGCACATAGAACTAAGAATGACCACTATTCTCTCTTAATGGTGCCAAAAGGATAGAAGGTGGAGACTCAATATAATAGTGGAAGAAATGCCCTTCATAAAGGGAAGCAGGGATTTCAAATTTCAAAAAGAGCTTCCAAAAATTATGGTACTTATTAGCTTTCAGCCCTCATTGCCCCTATCATAAGCATCTTGAAGTGATTAAGGTTAAAGTGAACAAACTATGGAGTATATGCTTGATAAAGTATAAGTTGGCAATCTCAAGTCCCTTGAATACATGGTTCTGCTAATTCCAATGTATAAGTGCAAGCATATACAACAGAGATGACACAATGGTACAAGGTTATTAGGGGAAAGGAATATAAAGTGTGCCATCAAGTTCGTGAGGGCTTTAATCACTAAGTTTTCACATAACAAAATACTTTTTAATTGGAATATAGATGAAAACAAGAATATACTTGGAATGGTGTAACACACCATGGATAGGAGTTTATGGTGGACACTTTGGAATAACTTGTTTTTTTGGGAGTTGGAAGCATGAGTAGAACTTACTCATACAAGTGGAGGCTAGCAAAAGACTGGGAGCAACCAACTAAGAGAGCAATAATGGACATAATCATGCAGAGCGACAAAACTTTACTAATCAAAGCATAGAGTGGTACTACAAGTCAAGGACCAAATGATCATAGAGGCTATGGTGACTTGTTCATAGTCATAACATGGTGTGAGCATGTGCCAAGTCAACCCAAACAAAACATCAAAGGAGAAAACCACTATACTATGCTTTTTACATGCTAAAACAACGCATAATTCTTTAAATGCACACTAAGCAATCCCAATTGTTTGGAACAAGACATGCTACAGCAATAATCACTAAGCATAAGGTCAAAACAACACCTATCATGTCATGCTAAAGTCTAAGTCACAGTCAATGCAAGCTACTCTTGCACTTTCAAGCAAGAACTTTCAAATCCTTTCCAACACCAATCAACATATTTGAAACAACACAGTGAGAACGAGGGTCAAAACTACTTTATTCAAGCAAACTAAACAACTAAGCAAAGCAAACGAAAACTAAGACGCTCCAAGAACAACACAACAGTGCATGAAACAATAAAAATGAAGTGTCTAGAAAGACCTGATCTTTTTATTGATGAAGAAGGGGATGCCTTGGGCATCTCCAAGCTTTGACGCTTGTACCTCTTGGATATTTCTTGGGGTGACACCGGGGTGGCATCCCCAAGCTTGAGCTTTTGTACATTCTTCATCTCATTACATCATTCTCTCTCTACAGCTGAATTTTTTCCTTCATACAAAACTTCACACAATCTTTATTAGCAACATTAGTGTATTCAAAAGATAATAGACCTTTGGGTTTAGCTTTGGAACAGCAAAACTTTTCACTAAAAACACAATATACTATAGTAACTCCTTCAAAAAGCTTAATTCCCCAAAAGAGAACTCAAAAAGGAATCAATAAGAAGCAAATGCAAATAATGGCAAAAATCTGTCAAAACAGACCAGCAGATAGAAACCGATTTTTTCGAAGACCTTCTGTTGCTCAAATCAAAAAGTTTTGAACTGAATAAAGTTAGCTAACATACTGTGGGATGTATTCGTAAATTTGCAGCTCAATCCGACTTACAGAGACTCCTCACGAATTTTTATGGTGGAGGACAGAAATCTATTTTGGGACAGCAACTCCCCAAATCTTACTTCCCTCTCATTAGAGGTCATTCTTGGCACAAAAAGCAAACAAAAAGGATAAGAAGAGGTCATTACTGAAGTAATAACTTCCAAGACTCAAGGAAACTCGGGTTATCTCCCAACAAGTACTTTTCTTTAACGCCTTTAAGTTATTCTTGATAGCTTGAGAAGATGCTCACATAAGAAATATGAATTGAATTAAAAGAGAGCATCAAGAAGCAAATTCAAAACACATTTAATTCTAACCCACTTCCTATGAATAGGAATTTTGTATACAAATAAATTCACAAAGAACAAAGTGAAAGGCATAGGAATGAAACAAGAGTAACTTCAAAACTTTCAGCACAAAGAGAGGTGTTTCAGTACCATGAAAACTTCTACAACCATATTTTCCTCTCTCATAATAATTTTCAGTAGCCTCATGAATAAACTCAACAATATAGCTATCACATAAAGCATGCTTTTCATGATCTACAAACACATAATTTCTATCAAGCTCAAAAATAGTGGGATTAAAACCTTCACATAGTTTACCCAAAGTAGGTATTTCAAAAGGATCCACAGGAACATAACATTCATTCTCCTTTGGTAATCATGGGGGACAATCAAATAATGTAAGGGATAAATAGTTACTCTCATTAGAAGGTAGGCATGGGTAGATAATCCATTCTTCCTCCTTTTGTTCATCACTCTCCTCCTCTTTTTCATCTAATGAGCTTTCAGTTTCAACAATTTCTTCTTTCATAGGCTCCTGCAAGGCATTAGTCTCTTCCATTTGTGGAAAGCACCTATTAAAATATTCAAGAATATAGCCATTTTCTTTCTTGTAATTATCAAAGCAAAATTTAAGTATCTCATAAACCTCATATTCATAAGGTGCATCATCAGTATTTTCAAGCAAACTGGCAAGTTCAAATGCACCCTTGAAGGCAATAAATTCTTCAATTTGTTCCACATCATAAAAGTCATAATTTCCTTTAACATAAGAAGATATGGTAACATTATCATTATACTCACATTGAAAAGGTAGGTGTTTATACCTCCTACAGCAACAAGATTTATCAAAGCAATAAGTAACATTATAAGTAGAGCACACATCTCTAGCAATAGTATTCAATTTATCAATTTGTTCCCATAAGTGTTTCCCTTTTTGTGACAAACGGTGTTCCTTATAATAATATTTTTCTTCTTCCGTGAACCCATCTTGCCAATAAGAACTAGTTTCAAAAAAACCATCCATTGATAGAAACCATGACCAAGCAAGGCAATAACAGACCATCAACTAGAGTAGGAACTGATTTTTTTGTGTTTTTATAAGAGAAAGCAAACCAAACTAAACTATTTTTTTGGAGTTTTTGATAAAAAGAGGCAAACAAAACCAAACAAAAGAAACTAAGCAAACTAAAAACAAATAAAAGAGAAAGGTTGAGGAGAACTCCCCTTGTGAAGACGTCCTTATCCTCCCCGGCAACGGCGCCAGAAAACTTGATGGCGCCCGGTGTTGACGTGGGACACTTCGTTGGAAACCCCAAGAGCAAGGTGTGAAGAGAACATCAGCAAGTCTTCGCTCAGTAAGAAACCGAGGTTATCGAACCACTAGGAGGAAGGAAACGTCTCAAAGGTGTTGCAAGCAACGTGGAAACCTGCACAACGCAAACTCAAGGCTTTGCCCCAATGAACAGTGAGGTTGTCAAGCTCGCCGGTTTGCTGTAACAAAGGATTAACTGTATGGTGTGGAAGGTGATGATGGTTTGCAACAAGTAAACATGTAATAGTGGAAGATGTATCAATGGTAAAGATTGTACCAGGGTCCATAGTTCAATAGAGGTGCTCTCCTTAGATAAACAACATGGCATGAAGGATAAACAAATTACAGCAGGGAATTGACAAGAACTGAGCAAGGTATAACAATGCAATACTAGACAGAGAGATCCTATGAGATTCGATTGGGCAATACAATAATATACATAGACCGCCATCCAACTGCATTTATGACTACAAGTCCACCTTTAGGTTATCATCCGAACCCCCTCCAATATTAAGTTGCAAGCAACAGACTACTGCTTTAAGCAAAGTGTGTAAGGTAAACAATCCACTTGTTCCATGAACAAGAGACCGTTGTTTTCTCCCTAGTGGCAACATCACATCTACAACCGAGGAGATTTCTGTCACTTCCCTTGGAAACTAGAGGCATGAACCCACTATCAAGCATAAATACCCCTCTTGGAGTCACTAGCAACTACTTGGCCAAGATAGCTACTAACAACGGAGAGCATGCAAGATCACAAACAACACAGACATGATAGAATCAAATAGACAAAACCATTAATCAATCTGACATAGTAATCTCAATATCCATCGGATCCCCGCAAACACAACATGCATGATTACAAATAGATTAGATCTTGATCATGAACAGAGCTCACAAGATCTATACATGAAAACATAAGGAGGAGATACAACCATCTAGCTACTACATGGACCCGTAGTCCAAGGTGGAACTACTCACGCTTCATATCGGAGGCTGGCATAATGAAGAAGAAGGCCTACGGGATGATCTCCCCTCCGGCAGGGTGTCGGGAAGAGCTTCAGATCCCCCCGATCTAGGGACGATGGTGGTGACGGCTACAGACGGTTTCGTGGAGTTTTGATCGGGTGCCTATGTATCAGGGGCTTCTTATAGGCGAAGAGGAGAGGCAGGGGGGCCACCAGGGCGGCTGCACCCCCAGGTGTGGGGTGAGCCCACCCGCGTGTCCAGGGGGTGTGGCCCCCTGGCGAGCCTCTTCCGTCTCGTATTCTGGCTTCGTGTTGCCCACTGTAAAATATTGACTTTGGCTTTTGTCCCGTCTAATTCCGAGAATATTGATTTTCTGCCTTTCTGGACCAAAAACAGAAGAAAACAGGCAGCTGGCACTGTGGCAACTTGTTAATAGGTTAGTTCAAGAAAACATATGAAAACACCTCAAAGTGTTGACAAAGCAAAGCAAAATAGATACTAAACAAGCATGGAGCATCAAAAATTATAGATACGTTTCCGACGTATCACCAACATTTATACATCATACATGGCGCGCACAGTCTAGCCTACTTGTCGGAGTCGGAGGAGGAGTCGGAGTGGTAGCAACGGCGACACATGGTATGGTCGAAGACGCTGACGCCGAACTTTTCTTCGCCGTGGTACTTGAACACGACAATGTTGCCCGCTTCGATCTGGTGCGAGAGGGCGAAACACTCCCAGCCGTTGCCAGATACATCTGGCCGAGGTGGTCGGACTGCAGGTCGACTGGGTACCTTCCAGTACTAAAGCCGTTTGCCCGCAGCAGGGCGAGCGGGGGCGGTTTGTCACCGATCAGCGTCACGAACCCGCGGGGTAGGAGCAGCCTGTCACGCGACATGCCAAGGTGGATGGCCACGGCGAACTAGGTGCCTTGGTCAAAATCTTCGGGCGACGACGGTGTTGAGGGAGAGCGTGGTGGCGCGTTGAGTGCGTGGCGTCCTCCACGCCTCCCTCGGCGTCCACGGCCGCCATGGCCTCCCCTCAACCTAGCGTCGCCGAACATGGCTAGCTACATGCAGTGGAGAAGGAAAAGTGGAAGGAGGAGACAGATGGTGTTCTGTGCGAGAGAAGCTGGCAGTGGGTGGCCGATTAAAAAGGGCCGGCACGGAGGCCGAAGAGGGGCATTGAAGTGTCCAGCCAGTAGGGCATGCGTCGGGCGGCGGCTGCAGCGGCGGTGGAGAGCGTGTCGTCCAGTCAGTCAGCGTGCCGTCGCATCGCCATTGATGGCGCAGGCTGCCGCCGGTCAGCCTTCCGCCAACGCCTCTGAATCGATGTCGCGGTTGCGTCTGAATCGGTGCCGCTGCGTGCGTCTGAAATCAATGCCACTGGTCAAGGTGGCTGACAGGTGGGCTAGTAGCACGCGCGGGCACGACGTCCGTGTGCGTTCGGTCCGACGCAACCGAGCCCCAGATTAGATGTTGGATCAAGCTGGATGGATTGTCCCGCTAGGGCGCTGTGCACGCCCCGCGCATCCGCGCGGACAGTTTCGAACACGCGCATGCTGTTTGGGTCGGCTCAGTGAAGATGCCCTAATAACACTACACGGTAGGCTGCTTTTGCAAATAGGAGCCTTTAGTTTAAATTTTCCGTGTGGTTTCGTGAGGTTTTTTTGGAGTAGTGGTGTCGCATGCTTCTGTTTTCTCCGACTGTTTGGTACTCGAGACCGCTGCAACGCATTTTATTTTATTTTTGCTTTTTTGGTTCAAGCGATTATGTGGTCAACTTAACCTCAGATTATCCAGTTTTGAGAAGAGATCATTGTGTTTTGTCCCCTGCTTGCCCACTGGACCATGTATGCCCCTTTTTATATACTCTAAAATATTATCGTCAGTCATCAATAATTCCTTTTTACAAAAAAGTTACCAATCTATTAATAATCATTATTAGTAGTATAAAGAGATCTAAAAGTAATAAAAATCACCAAAGGGTCAAAGAAATACCTAGCGTCGACTACAAATTGGCGAGATTCAGTTCCTTTTTATGCAAAGGAAATGATAATAGTATCAAGTAATAACTCCATCAGGATATTTTTCGTTCGGTTTATGTTGGTAAAATACACCTCTTGCCAATTAAATTTGTTTGTCATCATTCTAGAAAACATAGAAGGAAACTCGAGCGAAGTGCGGAGTAACACCCGTCTACAAAACCCTAGACTTGATATTAATTATTTAACGAATTAAAGAAGCTTCATTTTATGTTGTTTACCGAAGACGGGCGACATTCTGTAGAAGCGTAATAACATCACAAACAACCTCTTAGGATCTTATCAGATACATTCATTTTACACCAACGATAATTGAATTGTAAATATATACCAATGATAATTGTAAATATAGTCCCTGATTTCATGTGAACTTGAAGTTCATTACCCCAAACTTCTTGTTAATTCATTTCGCACGGCATACTTTAAGGGATTGATGACGCATCGAGTAATTATTCTTTCATAACTATTTGTTAAGGAAACAAAGCTTTCTTGCATATTAGAGCACTTTGTCGTAATGGTAAAAACCCTATGAGGAAACTCGAGCAAAGTATAAAGTAAACACATAACCCTAGACTTGACATTGAATATCTATCCAATTAAAACAACTTCATGTCAGTGTTCTTTTACTGAGCATGAGCGGTATTTGGTGACAAGCCCAAACAGTGTAGCGGAAGACACCATCGTCGTCAATAACAACATAATTGACAACCAGAACTGAATCTTAAGGAGGGTCTAAATAAAGTCTCCCAGTTTCATGAAAACATGAACTTCATCACCTCCAAACTTCCATATGAGATACTATGGGGCGAGGTGATACTCAAGCCGAAGAGAGCATTGACCCTCCATGTCTCCCTCCAGCAGGTGACATGAGGGAACCCTAGCCGATCTCCCTCTAGACCCATCTATCATCACCTCACTCTTCTCGTCATTGCCGAACGGGGTCGTCGGCCGAAGGACAAGCGCTGGCAAGGGCGAGGCCCTTTCTTCCTCCTCGCGTGGCGGCCTAGATGTGAGTCAGGATGGCTCGCCTAGGCTCCATGCTGGCGAGGGGCGCAACGTCTACGACGACAGGGTGGCGGCTTGCGTTTGTGTAGGCGGTGGTGACACAGGCGTGGCAGCCATGACGGATTACACAGGTACGACCTCTTAGGCCGGAGATCTCAGAAGGTGGACCGCACATGCGACCCTACGACAAGTGACGTGGCAGTGCTGTTGGCATGTCCGTTCGACCACGGGAATGGTGAATAGCGGGGCAGCAGGGTATCCTGGTGTTGGTGCGACAATTCCCACATCACGATGTGGAGGCTGGACTCGGGTACATCGGGGGCTCCGAATTCTCGAGCATGGTACGAAGGTTTTCCTAGGCGACAGCTCAACGCTTCGGTGCCAACGTCGGCGATGCCTGCGGTGTTGTAACCCTCTTGGGGGCGCTGTTGTGGGTACCTTCTCCGCGCTAGAGTTCTGCGTGAAAACCCTCGACCGTCGATCGAGACAACGATGGCGCAATGTGTCGCTACCCTCTTGGGGGTGTCGTCATGGAGCTCTGATCATATCGGTCTCGTTTTGGTGTTTCTGGTGGCAAGTTTTGGTTCTGCATGTACCTTTCCTTTGTTTTTCTTTGGTCTACTATTTAAGATGGTTCCCTTATCACCCCATGTTGGCTCGACCATTGTGAATTTATTTATAAAACGGACGAAACCAGGATTTCAAGAAAACTTCTATATGAAAAATATTAAATTAATATATGAACTTCCAGGAATAAAGATGGTTCAACCGATAATAGGTGAATAAAAAGAGGATATATACAATAATTTAGAGAAAATATAGCATAAAAGGAGAATATATGGAAAATTCAATTTGAAGATAGAGATTTTGTTTTGGAGATAGACAGAGAATTTAATTTGGAGATAGAGATATTGTTTTGTAGATAGATAGACAATTTAATTTAAAGATAGATAGATAGAGATAGAAGACCAACGTGATGAGAGAGAAAGTGTGAGCTAGAGGCTAGAGGGGAAACCGCAAGATACTACAAACAAACAAAGCCACTGGAACAGGTCGTGGTCAGACTCCAGCTAGCGAGAACGGCGACGCAAAAACAAAAAACAGGGAAGCCCGTTGCGTTCCCCCCACCCTTCTCCCCCCCTCTCCTCGCCACTCCTCATGCGCACGAGCACGCACGGCACACCACAGATCGATTCCGCTCGTCCTCCTCCGCTGCTCCGTCGCCGCCCCTCGCGGTCTGTGGAGTGGATGAGCGGCTGCTCCGTAGCCGCTGGACCCGTCAGGCTCTAGGACCGCCCCCGGGCATGGCGAGCGTCGGGCGCAGCAGATCGAGGCGCAGGGGAGAGGGCGGCGGGTCGTTCGAGCGGGAAACTGGCCATTCCGCCTTCGATCATCACGGTCCGTACTCGCCTGCTCTAGTCCTGTTCTAGTCCCTTTCGTTTAATCGTTCTTCCTTTTTTTTTCGGGGTGGCGTAATTTTTGGGTTTTTAGAGTCCATGCGATAGAGAACCCTCACTCGATTCTTTTTAGAAAATTCCCTCATTTGGTGCTTGATAGCGAAGGTTTTTGGGGGGTTCTTTGTTCTGTTGTTTTCGAGTTGGGAGATTGAGGGGTTGCTTTATTTCCTTCGTATTTTCTGTCGGAAGCTTTGGGATTGCTTGCACATTTACCATCCTTTAATTTCATCATCATAGGGTTTCGCTAATATTCGTGAATTAAAAATTGTATTCCCACCAACATTTTTTCTTGCTTCATAGGGATTTCAAGGATTAATCATACTGAAAAATGCCACCTTTTATTTCGCTGTGCTAGTTGTCTTATCGGAATTTACAATTAGAGTAGATTCACATTGATTTTTTGTGTTCATAGAGATATTAACACCACGAGTAAATGAGCGCGTGTAATTTTTTATCCATCCCTGCTCCTTTAAGCAAACGGACGGGGGCATAGCTTTCACATGTACTTTAGGTCTTCATCAAAGCCTTTATTGGAGAGAGAAGATTCTTCTTTTGAATTTCAAATGGTTATAGCGGGCACATCTTCTTCTTTAATTTGAAGTTACATTAATGTTTCCGTGCAATTTCTAGGACAAAAGCCAACCCCCTAAACCAGACTTGCAAGAAATGCATCCAATTTTGCAGTCCTGGGATCAACTGTAGATTAGGTAGGTTAGGTCGCTGGGTGCAGACATAGGCTGTACACTATAGAGGCATGTAGAGGAAATGTGATGTTGTCAACTTGACACTTCCCACGAGATCACGCAAAGAAACCTCATTTGCCCGTAATTTGCTGGAGATGTAAGTAAAAGCATTAAATTATGGCCTCCTCTTGTGTCCCCTGTCACCTGTCAGTTGGATGCCCTGAAGGTTCAGGGCCAAGTGGGGCTTCTTATTCTAATCACCAGGAGAATCTTTGCTTCAATTTATCTCTGTCTGTAGAAGAGCCGTAACTTATTCTGTATCAGTTTCCCCATGCACGATGAATTGACCGTTGCTTCTAAAACAAGTGCCAGGGTTGGTAGAAATTAAGTCTGACATTCAGGGGCTCAAAGTAAATATTATGTGCTCCATGCAGTGAAATAGTAATTAGTTACTTCATACTAGCTATACAACAGTTACATGGTTTGGAACCGCCAGGTTTCACCACTAAACACTAAATCTTACCTTGTCCATCCACAATCTTTTATTTAATGAGCATGCAGGTAAAATATTCCATTCTATATTTCTACATCGAGTTTGGTTCACCTACCATCACTCAGATAGACATTTTTACTCAGGAACACTTCACATGATGATGTTCTTCACAAGTCGGTCATTATGATTGTCCTTTACTTTTTTTAAATAAAATAAATAAACTTCATGTATTTATTCGGAGAAATGGCATCATGGTGAAGCTATCACACCTTAATTAAGCACTTTCTAGTCTTCTTATAGGTACTCTTGTTCTATTTGCATTTTAATATTGTGCTAGGTATATTTCCTTCCTACCATGCCCGTTTAACAGGATGTGGCATAACACTGAACTGCAGCTGAAGACTGCTCTCTATATGGCCTGCTTTTTTCCCCTCCTTTTTGATTTAGTTCAGCATACAGTTTCTTCTTCTTGCCCTGCTGTCATATTGCTTCTTCTGCCATTTTGTCGTCGTGTATAACTATGCATAATATTTACTCTCCTTTCTCTTTAAACCAGTGGCTGGGTCATTGAGGAAACAAGCAAGTAACTCTGGGGTACTCTCTCATACTCCGGTGAGTGATCTGTGTTTTATTAAAGAGGTACCATATCACATGATACATATGTTCACATAATTCAAGCTATAGCTCCAAATGATACTCTGTTATAGCTCCAAATGTCTCCATGGATAGTGATACCTCCACTATTCCATGTATGTTCACTTGTGACAATATAGTATGAACTTTGAAATCCAACTGTACTAGAAGATCAAAATACACCACTTATAACATGTATATATGAGAGAGACTTTATCTTTCTCGGTGAAACTGTTGCAGTTATCGTTTTATGATCATTCCAACTTCCGTTAGTACTTCTTTTATTCTATACCTGCCTATATTACTTATCTTGTGTGCATATTGCATACCCCTTTTTTATATTAAAACGTGATAATGAATTAGTGACCATAGTTTTCTTAGCTCCTTTTGGGATATCAATGGGGGAAATGCGGTTTAACATCTTTGGACACTGACTATAATTTGTAGTTATCTTCTGCTGTCAATTTGTTTTGCCCTAGTTATTTGATTGCTTAACTAATATATCGGTATGTCCTTTTTTTCAGATTGATGAGGAATTCAGGAAAAGTAAACCAAGGCAGACCAGCTGCGTACCGATGAAAAAGCTAATAGACGAAGAGTTCTCAAAAGATGTCAATGCTAGGCATACCTCACCAGGCGCTGTAGGAAGATTAATGGGCCTTGATTCACTCCCTTCGTTTGGGACCCGTAGCCATCAGAGACATAGCAGAAGTCGTGCGGACAACACTTCATCTTGTATTTCTCATGATAGATATATTCCACAGAGGAGAAGGACTGATGAGATGCCAGAGGTCAAAGATGTTTTTGAGGTTATGGATGAGATGAGAGTAAAGGCGGCACACCGAGCTAGAAATGGAAATCCATCTTCCAGATTTGATGCAACTGAGAAGGCTAACCTAGATTTCATAAGACACAAATTTATGGATGCAAAACGTCTTTCCACAGATGAATCCCTTCAGATGTCCGAAGAGTTGAATGAGACACTAGATGCATTGGTGTCTAACAAGGATCTTCTTTTGGAATTTCTTCAAAAACAAGATCAGCGTTCTCCCTCCTCTAATGCAAACTGCATTACAATATTGAAGCCATCTAAAAGAAATCAATTTGTCGACCCAGACAATATAAATTCACAAGATAATGGTAGTGAAAGCTTTTTCGGCAAACACTCTATGAGGAAACCACATGCTAAGTTATCCAGTGAACCTCCAAAAGAAGACTACAGTTCATTGAGGCAGAAACTATCAAGGTCAAGTCGTCAGGAAATCATTGATAAACGAGCTTGTCCCACACGGATTGTTGTGCTGAAGCCGAGCCTTGAGAAAGCTCAGGACATTGAAGGATCCTTTGCCCTAACACATGAAATCCCTCATTCTGATTACAGAAGGCACACACCATGTCTGGATGCTCATATGTGGAGTCCATACACTGAAGAATGCATGTGTCAAGCGTCCCTTGGCAATCCTGAATCAGTAGCTCATATAAAAAAGGGATCTAGAGAAATTGCTAGAGAGATTACTAAACAAATGAGAGCTTCTAGGGGCGGTGATAATAGGAAACAGGTTCTCCAGCCAGATACTAGCACAGTTTTGTCAGATGAAAGCTCAGAGTTTATGTCTTCTCTTACTAAGCTCAAGACTTCCGAGACAGTCTATAGGTCTTCTGAACTATGTGATAGTTGGGATTCTTCTAGCTTCAACTCTTCGCCGGCGCATTCAAATGAATCATCAGTCATCAAGGAAGCAAAGAAACATCTTTCAAGCAGATGGAAGATAGCTCATCAATTTCAGCATCAAGCACCTGATAACAATGGCTTCAGCGTGCTTGGAGACATTTTTGCTCTCTCCGACCAGGAAAGTCCAAAGGGAGAATTGCAGAGAAAAGGAGTGCCAGGCTCGTGTAGCAATCCTCTTGGCATCAGCAGCAAGGATGGTTGGAGAGGTGTAGCTCCAAGTAATTCAGCAAGGTCCAAATCGATTCCATCATCCTTGCACCAGGGAGTTCAAAAGTCGAGCAGCCGAAAAAGAACCAGTAGGAAAAATGAGTTTTCTATGCTTAAGGATGTTCTCAAAATAGGACCCCATGATTCTGAGAATGCATGCCATAGCAAACAAAGAAAATCGCTGGTTAGAGGTTCAACCTTTCATGGTGATGATCAAGTGTCCCCAAATGATGAGGAAAGCATGATGATTGACCATGAGGTACATGTTAGTTCTCAGAAACCCACAGATGTTATTGACATGCCAGATTCATCTGAACAGACACATGCACATACCGTGGATTCTGGCTATGAGTTAGACGGTGTGTGTCATTTAAATACCAGTTCTGCAGTTTTTGAACAGAACAAAGAACCACTTTCTCCTGCTAAATTGAATCAGCAAATGCACCAACAGCCACTGTCAGCATTGGATTTTCGCCCTCGTGTCCTTAATCTTGACAATCTACAGATTCAGGTATATTACATGTATACTGCCTAATTAGGGACTTACAATATTTAACTACATGTGTTCATCCCATTTATTTTTTCCTTCTTGTTCCCCTCAAGCAAGTCTTTAGCTCTTTTGGTAATTTTGGAAGCTCACTTGATTTTCCAACTTCTGGTTGTATTCTATTTCAGGCTGAGGGTATTGAAAATCATCTGGATCATGATTACTCAGGTCTGTTTATTCCACCCACAGTAACGGAATCTCCTGTGGGGATCAACCACCATCATGATTCTGACAATCAAGCCTTGTGGATTCACCCAACCGGACCAGAATCTCCAATGAGCTCCAACAATGATGACCAGCCAAGTCCAGTGTCTGTCCTTGAATCTTCCTTGGATACTGAAGAGGTATACTCGGGAGATTTCGAGAAAATTAGTGCAGATATTCAAGGCAAGTGGTCAAGTTTTTCTTTGCCTATTCACCTTCCCTTTAATTCTTGGCTCTTAAGCTTGACTTTGTGTAATATCACAGGACTACGAATGCAACTTCAGCTTCTCAAGGCGGAGACTACGGACGATCCAGACGATGACACCGATCATCCCGTAGCTAGTGATGACGAGATTGCCTCAACAAATCAGCCACTTCCTGAACTGGAGATATCCGATGCTTTTAGGGATGAAGCCGAACGGGACTTCTCCTATGTGCTTGATATGCTCACTTTACTGGGCATCGACGCTGCTTACCAGGACGGGCAGCTCGACATGTACTGCTTTTCGGAGTATCCTGCTGGCCCTGATTTATTCGATATACTTGAAAACAAGTACAGCAGCCTCATTCTATGGCCGCGGTCCGAGAGGATGCTCCTATTTGATCTCACGAACGCCGTTGTTGCAGAAATAATGACCTCTCTGGTTCATCATGGGTCAAAGGGGTTGCTGCGAAGGTTCTCATCGAGGTGGGATCATGACGGGTTTGTTGAGGATGTGTGGCAGAGGGTGTTCCAGTTACGGCAAGAGATGGATTGTAATCAGGCTGACCCGCTGATGATGGACTTGGAGCTGCATGGTTCTGAAGATGGTATCGATCTTGTCGGGGGCGAGATAGGGACATTGGTACTCGACGGTCTGGTGGAGGAAACCGTAGCTGAATTCCTGGTGGGAAGACAATCTGGTAGGTTTTGTGGCTAGAATGTACCATGAAATCGCACCAATTGCCATTTGACCGTATGGTTGCTGAAAGTGAAAGATGCCTAATTCTGGGGAGTGGAAAACAGCTACTGAGATAGGCTGCAGGTTTGTAGCTGATCATACAGGTGAACTTTCCATGGGATCTTGTTGTAACTATTAGGTGTAATAACTGTGACCTTGGGTTTTCCCCTCCCAAAATGGAGAAAACCATGCCGGAGTAAATGGGAAATTTTGGTATGAACTTATCATGGCCTTGTTTGGTATGTTTCCCTGTGCGTTAAGTATAGCTTTTGTTACCTGTGCGGGCGGGCGGGGCTTTATCATGTGAAATATGGACACAACTCATGCAAACCTTGTAGGAGGCTTCTCGTCTGAGGAACTTGTGAGTGGCCTCATCTTTGGCATATTTTAAGCATTTGATGTACTACCTGAACCTATGAACACCTGCTTGATTTAACTGAACAAAACTCCCAGCCCCAGATCGGCACCAACTCCCTACATCTTGTGCAACCACCGCAACAGAGTAGAAGGGGTTCAGGTTCCGATCGAGCAACAACTCCACCCCCATCCCGGTCTGCACCTGCAACATAGCCCATTTGGTTTGCACATCAAGAGCCCTGTATAAATCTAGCCAGTATGCACTCACAGATGCACACACCGGCAGCAGTCACCACCACTACTCAGATCGTAGTCCACGGGGAGCACGGACTCATGAAGATGGTCAAGGCGACCCTCTACTTGCTGCTCGCATTCGCCGCCGCGAGCTGCGCATTCGCCGGCCGCATACTGGAAGAGCATCCCGTGGCGGCGGCGCCTCCGGTAGAGGCCCCTCTGCCGGCCGATCCACTGCCGGTGCCAAACAAGCCGCCTGTTGACCCAGTTGTACTGCCGGTGCCCGCGCCTGCGGCGGCATTGCCTTTGCCATCCGCTACAGGGGTCGTAGTAGCTCCCTTTTCGGCCGGCGGTGTAGCCGGTAACGGTGGTGTGGCTGCAGGCGACCACCCGTTAACGTTCTTCATGCGTGACATACTCGGCTCTGCAGGCTCGAAGCCGTCGGCGCTCATGGCGACCGGTGACGCCAGCCTGGTCAACCTCGTCCACAACAACATCGGCGGCAAGGACATCCCCTCTGCCAACGCCGGCGACCTGCCGACCGGTGCCAGGCCCCAGAGCCTCCTCTCCGGCACGACCACCATCATCGACGAGGACCTCACCGAGAGCCACGAGTTCGGCGCCGCGGTCGTCGGCAGCGCGCAGGGGTTCCACGTCGCGAGCTCGCGGGACGGCGCCAGCAGGACGGTCGTGCTGACGGCCATGTTCGGTGGTGGCGAAGTGCACGGCGACACACTCAGCTTCGTCGGGGTACACCGGACGGAGGCGACGGCGTCCCACGTCACCATCGTCGGCGGCACCGGGAAGTACTGGAACGCAAAGGGCTTCGCCGCCATACAGACGCTGCAAACCGACGATGACCAGCACAACACCGAGAGCGGAAAGAGCCTCCTCCAGTTCGATGTTCACCTCTCCTGAGTCATGAGCAGAGCTGGCTGCTTCCCTATAACTAGTGTACTCCAGTCTCCAGGTTATATGGTGCTTGCTCTCGTGCTCAACGTTTGTAATTTGAAGTATTTATCTGATATACTACCATATCCATATGTGTAATGTAATACTGTATATAGTATCTTATCTGCATATTTTATGAAGTAAACTTCAGAAAGTTTCTGACGCCCTGAACTCAAACAAGTAAGGATTACAGAGGGGATGAGAGAACGGGCACGCACACTAAGGCAAGCCTAAGGCAACGGAGGGCCCATCCGTACACTATTTTTCACCGTGTGGGATAAAAATATCAATTACCTTCCATTCCAAGCCTGTACACTATAAAAAATCAGATCCTTTTTAATATAACCAACCCGACCAAATAACTGCAAACGCCCCGTCCTAATCAGAATTCTATACTCGTGATCTACACCATATAACCAGTTGCCAAATATGTTTACAACACTGTTTAACAGGTACTCCTTCCGTTTCAAAATATAAGATGTTTTAGCTTTGTGAAGTAAACGTATCTAGTCTACTTTTAATACGTAGGTTCACTCAGATTTAGAGTGAATCTAGACACTAAAACAAAACTAGATACATTTTCTTTACAAATCTAAAACATCTTATATTTTAAAAGAGAGGGAGTACATGTTAGAAGACACTTGGATGGCTAACCATATTGAAGTGCGAATTTAAATTTTGTATTGGAAAATAAGTGCTGGATTTGTCTCCTCATTGTAACAAAAGGCGCACTATACATTCTCATGCCAACTGCATCGTACTACATTATACATAGTAAGGATTACACCTTCGCCAAGTTAGGGCATCTTTACCTGCGTGTCTGAACTTTTCGGTGCGACCACGTGAGACGTATGCGGTGTTCAAGCGGGCCGACCCATCGGCAGGGTCGTTTCTGAGATTTTAGGGATCCGGGGCGAAACTAAAATTTAGGACCCCTTGCTATTTTTTTTGATATACACGTATGAAATGATGAAGAATAAATACTTTAATTATACCTATTTGCAATATTCATATAAAAATAACAATGTTTAAATATTACCTTCAAAATTTCTCTGTGTATTCCTAGAAGTGAAGTCAGTGACAATGGCATCAATATCAATCTCGTCCAAAAACTTTTTCTCAATGCCGAATCATAAATATCCACATTAATTGGTTCCAAATCAATACTAACAGATTTTGTAGAAGATGAATCAAATGCGATATCATGATCACTTACATTGTTATTACCCGCATTGATTTTATCGTTCTCCTCTGTACCGATATCTTCCTCTAGATCAACATTACTCTGTTGTCCAACAAGAACTAGTGCTAACTCAAAATGAATTTCTCTAAGTGCTCGTGTTACTTTTTAAAAATTTATGAAGGGATCCACTCCGTGAGGCAATCAACTTCTGTTCTCCCTTTCTATTTTTCCTTTTCTTAGCACCGAAAACAGGTGCCTTAACCAATTAACCACATTAAAAATATAAAGAAAAACTACTAATTAAAACAAAAATTAAGGGCAACGTTAGACTGCAAAAGTCTGGGATAAAAAATTCAGAATTCAGACCTGCAGACGCTGAAGGGCCAAGGCGAGACTAGAGGTAGGCAGCAGGTAGAGGGCGAGGGTGCGAGGCGATAGGCGACCATCAGCCGATGGGCGACGGCTTTCTGCTTGCCGCGTGCGGGCCTTCCTAGGATCGAGAACGCAACGTCGAGTCAAGGTCGCGGCAGGAACTGGCGTGTGGCCTGCCTTTGTACGATACGATTGAAGAGATCAATAGTTGATCCGATCACAGGTTATGTACGTGCTACCGTGATAGACTCCAAATCTAAAACCTATGTCTATGTCTAGCAAAGTAGAGAGCCCAATATAGCCCAACAGAAAACTCGAAACTGCTATTTTTTTTAAAAAAATAATATCTATTATAGCCCATATATGCAGCACATATCTGCGGAGGGCCCTCTAAAATTCTGGGCCCGGGGCGGCCGCCCCTCCGGTCTTTCCTCAGTGTCGGCGCTGCCCATCGGGACAAACGCGTCCGGCTTGATCCATTCGTGCATCTAATGTGGGCAACAGTTGCGTCAGCTCGGACGCGCACGGACAGCGCGCGTGTAAGTGAGACATTAGTACTTAAAAATAGTGAAAAGGCCGTTTGAAAAAATAAGAGAGGGGAGGGGGGGTGCTGCTGCTACTGCTACGGCTGGAGGAGGACATCACGGCGGCTACTCGCCTTCGTTGCCGCGGCCACCATTGCCGCTGCCGCCGGCCTGTCGATCGCCGCCCAAGCGAATCAGATGGCCCGCTGCTGGATGCGTTCGTGGTGACGGACGCGGTCGCGAGCAACCGCCTTACCCGTCGCTTTCATGCGATCCTCCGCCGCCCGGTTCGCCAGGGCCTTGTCCATCTCGGCGGCCCAGTGGTCCCTCGCCTCCTGGTCAGCGAGCTCCTTCGCCTCAGCCGTGAGCAACTCCACCGGAGAAGGAACTGGAGCCGGAGCCGGAGCCAGGATCGGATCATCATTGGGGCCAAAGCCCAGCACCACCGCAATCTGCACGGGGACGGCGACCGGAGCCTCCAGCTGGTCCACCTCCTCCCCCTCCTCCCTGTCGTCGTCCTTCTCTACCTACATGTCGTTGCTGTCGACGAGACCCCATGTGATCGCCGCCTCAGCGGCCAGAGCCATGTGTTCCTCCTCTGTCCCCGAGTCGGCGACGTGCTCATGCCGTGCCTCTTCCGCGTCGCTGCGCGCTTTGGTAGTGTGGCGAAGCTCATGGATGGCGACCTTGGCGGCCTCCTTGGCCACCTCCTCCAGCGTGGTCATGGCCGCCTCGTGGTGGGTCTCGCGAAGAGCCACTGACGCGGCCTTCAAGGCCACCGCCTCCTTGGCGACGACGTGGTGTATGTCGGTCACCGCCCATTGGGCGGCCACCGTTGCCGCCACCTCCTCCACCCGCTCCAGCGCCAACTCGGTGATATGGCCTTCCTTATCGAAGGCCAACACATGTGCCTCGCCCATGCGCCGGGCCAGCAGTGTAGCCTCAAGGTGGACCTCGTCGACCTCCATGTCCGGGTAGCGGGTGCAGCACATCTCCCGGATCTTCGTCCAGTTGGCGATCTTGCAGGAAGGCATGGCTACTGGTGGCTGACGCTTTTTCAGATGCTGGTTTGCTCTTGCTTTGGGGCTTGTTGTCTCCGCCACGCTGGTGGCCGTTTTTTATAGACCGCGGCGGAGGCGGGAAACGGCCTGGGATGCGCGGAAAGTTTTCTCGCCGCAGAAAGCGAGGCGCGCGCGGGAAACGATGGCGGGAAACGCTGGCCACACGGGAAGCCGCCGACGCTGATATCCGACGTCGCGTCGCCATTAACGTTCCATCGCGAGGGTGTTGATACGTTGCAAACGTATCTATAATTTTTGATGCCCCATGCTTGTTTTGCACCAATATTATTATGTTTTGTCCACACTTTGTGGCATTTTATGCATTTTCTGTAACTAACCTATTAACATGTGCCGCAGAGCCAGTTCCCTGTTTTCTGTTATTTTTGGTTTCAGAAAAACTAGTAAAGAAATATTCTCGGAATTGGACGAAACAAAAGCCGAAGTTCTTATTTTTTTCCGACACGACACAAAGTTCGAAGGAGAGACGAAGAGGCGCCACGAGGCAGCCACACCAGGGGGCACGCGGGTCCACCCTGGGCCGCGCCTGGCCCTGGTGTGGGCCCCTCGATCCTCCACCGACCTTGCCCCTTCGCCTATATAATCCCCTCGAGGCAAAAACCCTAAATACCCGATCAGGATTCCACGAAAAAGTCCGTAGCCGCCGCCACCATCGTCCCTAGATCGAGAGGGATCTGAAACTCTTCCCGACACCGTGCCGAAGAGGGGAGATCATTCCAGAGTTCTTCTTCATCACCATGCCTACCTCCGGAGTGATGTGTGAGTAGTTCATCATTGGACTATGGTTCCATAGCAGTAGCTAGATGGTTGATTTTCCTATTTGTGCTACCATGTTTAGATCTTGTGAGCTGCCTATCATGATCAAGATCATCTTATTGTAATGCTACATGTTGTGTTTGCGGGGATCCAATGGATATCGAGTATTATATCAGATTGATTATTGTTCTATTATGTCTGTTGTGATCTTGCATGCTCTCTTTTGCTAGTAGTTACTTTGGCCAAGTATTTGCTTGTGACTCCAAGAGGGAGTATTTATGCTCGATAGTAGGTCCATGCCTCTAGTAATCTGGAAGAGTGACATAAACTTCTAAGATTGTAGATGCGTTGTTGCTATTAGGGAGAAAACAACAATCCTTTGTTTAAGGGCAATTGTATTGTTTACATTACACACTTTGCTTAATGCAATTATCTGTTGTTTGCAACTTAATACCCGAGGATTGTTCGGATGATATCCCGAAGGTGGATTATTAGTCATAGATGCAGTTGAATTACGGTCTATATATCATGTTGTAATGCCCAAGTGAATCTCATAGTGATCATCATGTCATGTACATGCATTGTTATGCATTCTCTATTTGTCAATTGCCCCGCTGTAATTTGTTCATCCAGCATGTTATTTGTCTTATAGAGAAAACACCTCTAGTGAACTATGGACCCCGGTCCATTCCTTACTATTGATATTCTATCTACTGTTTAGTGTTTACTTTCTGCAATTACCATAAACAATTACTATCTTCCACACTACACGTTTAATCCTTTGTTTTCAGCAAAACCAGTGAGCTTGACAACCTCATTGATAAGTTAGGGCAGAGTATTTTGGTTGTGTTGTGTGCAGGTTCCATGTTGCTAGCAACACCTTCAGAAGTGGTTTATTTCTCCTACTGGTTCGATAACTTTGGTTCTATAACTGAGGAAAAACTTGCTGTTGTGCTCATCAATACCTTGCTCTTGGCGTTCCCAACAGGCTCTACATCAACTAAGCCAACATCAGTGTCAACCGGTGACAGCGGGAGGGAGATGGATAGATGGGTCGGGCCGCTGGGCGTGGTCTGCCGGACAGGCCGAACCACGACCCTAAATCGACCACGGCCCGACCCAAACAGAGAAACAGACCGTTTGGGGCAACCGGACGGGTCGGCCCGATGGAGATGCCCTTATCGTGCAAAGATTTTAATTTTTAATGGCCCCTTCATTTTCTAGATTTTTGTTGTGTTGTAACGACTGTCTCTTTTGAATGAGTGAACTCTATGTACATATAATCCAATGATAATTTAGAATTCTGATATAGATTCCAAGAAAAATTCGTTAGTCCCTTGCGACAATTGGATAGACACTAACCGCCCAAGAAGGGTGTTCCTTGCTGCAAGCCTGGGTCCGACTAAATCTCTCGTAAACGTTATATTTGGTGGAAAAAATTTCAACACCATGGCGATTGGGTGGCTCTTATGATGGACGATATTGTAAAGAGATGGACATTGTTCTCGAAGCGTTGTATTTACTTATCACTTATCCTCTTAGAACCTCCCATCCGTCTTTGATAGTAAATGATCCAAAGTGGAAGAATTTTTTCGTCGCCATTAAACCAACCCAGTAATGTGATTCTTCTGGTTTTCAATGCACCTGGGACATCACGATTTGAGCCAGTGTACTTTCTTCTTAGCGGAGTTTGCTAAATCTCATCCTTAGTAAGAAGCTTAAACAACAATTTGCCAATAATTGTCGGTTTTTGAACTCTAGGTCGTGAATACCAAGACCCCTAATCTTATGAACGAAAAACCACGTCCCATAGAGTCAGGAGATCATCCTTCTTGTAGAAAGAACCGCGATAAAAAATAATCCAATCTATGGTGACACGGAAAATTTTCTCATGCCACGAGCCATACAATTACTCATACGAAATCCCTTGACAAATCTATCCCAGGTAGCACCACCGCGGAGGAGGCACCCCCACGTCACATGACTCGGGGAGCAAGGAGCGGGAGTCTGGAGAACAAGGTGCAAGTACCCGACGTCAAGGAGGATGTCACACCGGCGCCAAGCCCTCACGTGTGCCCACCAATGGCCACGTGGCTCCCAATGACGCTCGTGATGAGCGGGTACCACCTCGACAGCATGCCTTCAATGCCAATGTGCAAGCCACGACACGTCCAATAACAGATCCTAGTGGCTATCCCCAAGGACGGTCCGATGGCACTATCCTGAACCTGACAAGATATCCCCCTGAGGCCTTGTTTGGTTCTAGTGTCTTAGTGGGGATTAGAGAGGATAATCCCCTAGAGGATTGGGTGAAACCCCCATCTACACCCAAACCCGTCTAATCCCCACAAAATCTCAATCCCCACCAATCCACTAGGTAGAGGTAGTGTATTGGATATGGAAAAAAATACACTACAACTTGGGAAAAAGTGGGGATTAGTGGGGATTGAATCAGTCCAATACTCTAGAAACAAACATACTATTTGAACTAAGTGGGGATTTAGGGTTTGGTGGGGATTATCCCCTCTAATCCCCACAAATACTCTAGTACCAAACAAGGCCTGAGGAGGTATATGAATCCCCAAGTGCGCAGGTGAAGACAGTGCAGCAAAACGAGCTCTAGAATAAGAGAATTAGAAGAAATAATCCGTGTAGTAATTAGGAAGATTCATCTGTATAAGAGTAGGAGTTGTCTAGATAGCTAAAGTAGCATAAAGTGGGTGGGCCTTGCCAGCGACCCACCAAAACGGGGGTAATTATGAAATCTTGGTGCATGGCTTAATAGGATTGATATGCTACTCATGCCAACAAGTTGAAACTTCTTTTCCAAGGCGCATCTTCAAAGGAACTCCAAGATAAGCATTCTTGGCCTGGAGCAATTTGAGGATAGGTGACCGACCGGGAAGTTGTTCAAGTGAGCACAAAGTATGCACAAAAGAATAGTGTTGACAGGTAGGGCTAGTCTAGAAATCCTAAAGAGTTGCTAGAGATAACAGTCGTCGGGCCTGGGGTGGTCGGGTTATTGTAGTAAATACCTCCCCTACCAGGGGATAAATTTAAGTCAACATTCCACCAAACTCTATATAAAGCCCCCATCCCCAAGGTGGGATGGGTTGGATGCCTTTTGTAACATCCCAAAGAATATGTACGCTTAAGGACTAGATTGTAGTTGGTGAAATTGTATTGCATGCATTTGTGAAAATGTAAAAAAAATCGAACTTTTGTTTTGAGAGAATACGAGGAATTGAAGTTGAACTCTAGTGTTGAATTAAAATTTCAAAGTGAACTTATATTTTTCAAACTTTAGGAATTCAAATTATTCAATGGACATTAAAGATTTGAGTCAAATATTCAAACACACTTACACTCAACTATATAGATTCTAGTCAATAGTAGAATCATCTATGAATTCAAAATTGAGGTTTGAATTATTCATACTTGAATTCAAATAAAAATTTACATAAGAAAATAAATAAAAAACAAAATATATAAGAGAAATATGACAATGCTCATAAATTGATCTTTATTCATAACCAAATGGATACAAGGTTTATTACATGAGGATTTCATAAATAAAAATTAAAAATAAGATATGATCCTATTACAAACTGAAGGAAAAGAAAAGGAAATAAAACCTAAACTAAAACCTAGCTATATACTTCGTATCTTGATCTTTCTCTTCTAAATCTTCTAGCCTTTCTGACCTGCAAGACAAACATCAAATAAAAACATTGGGGTCACATTTAAAATGTAGGTTTTAACTTAGGCAAAACCTTTTTATGTAGAATCCAAGTAGAAGCCTAGGAATTGTTCTAAACCTCACAATTTTGAGGATTAGAGCAAATCCAAATAGTTGCTAAGTGACATTAAGAGAACAATGTACAATAAGGAACATGTGACATTACATTGAAACAAGGAATAGCGAAATCACAGGAAACAAAGTGACAATAGCAGTAACAACAAATTATGCTAAGAACGAGTAGCCACTAGCATAGGAATTGAAACAATACATCAAACAGTAATAGGAACCAATCACCAGAACGCACAAGTTCAAATAATATTACCTCGATTTTTTATAATTTTACTCCAAACCAAAGTATTTTTTTAAATACCACAAAAATAATTTTTGGAATCTTTGGATTTTTTACACCCAAAACTAATTTTATTTTATTTTCCTAAAATTTCCTCAGGGTTTTTTATGTTAATTGGGCATTTTCAATAATTTTGAAATTACTAAAATGCCCCTGGCCCAGTGGTCAGACCCAATGGTCAAAACCAGCCCTAGACCGGTCTAGTCCAACCAAAACACGTCACTCTCCTCTCTTCGCTCACTCGTTCGTGCACGTGCCCGATCTCTTGACTACCCGATCTCTTGACTACCCGTCACCGCCACTCTACCTAAATACTCTACTCGCTTCACTCTACAAGACTATCCAATTCGATTTGTCTTTCCCTCTCTTGGTGGTCTGAGCGTAACCCTAACCCTAACTAGGGTTTCGATGATGCGTTGGGACCGTGCTTTGGCGCAACTCTGTCACTCCCCTGTCATCGAGACGACGCACGTCTTATTCCTCGACACATACTTGTTACTGCCATGGTGGTGTAGGTTGAGACACCCACTCTTAGGTACTCCCCGTGCCGACAATTGTCAGGGTTCTCTTCTTCCTCTCCTTAGTTGGTGGTGAGTCGGGCTCACACTTTCTGACGGTAAACCCCTCCTCCTCTCTCTCGTCTAGGTTCTCTACTATTGTTTCACTAGTATAAATTTTATGATTTCCCCTATGTATCCTCTGGTTCTAGTTTGAGGGTTTCTTCTAGTTGTTTCCAGAATGCTCTACTAGCTCCTACAAGGTTCTAGTAGGGTCTAGATAATGCATGCTACTCCTATTGCTCGTACAGATCACGGGTACTAGGTTTTGGTGTCTATCTTGTTCACTGAATATTACAGCGAACACTTTCTTCAGTTAAAGTTGTCACTTCTAATGTTAAACAGTTCCAGTGTGTTGTTAGTGATTAATTTGTGTAAATAGGTGACTATTCTTTGATTCTAGGCTGCAAGTACCAATCCTTTCAATTGTATGATCAATACGGTTAATTTTCCTTGTCTTCACTTCACTGTCAGTGAAGTCATGTCTAGTTGGCCCTCCTCTAATTTTAGAGCTTAATTCATAGTAGACAATTACTGTCTGAATCAAAATCCATAACTCAATCATTGAGTTAATTATTTTAAGTATTTTCCTAAACTTTTAGCTCAAGCTTACTTATGTAAGTATGTTCCTTAAGATTTATTTACACTTCTGGTGTAGGTTCACTTAATGTTCACAGAATCCATTTTCTGCATCCACCTTTTCATCCATAGACTGATCTTAGGATCTTATCTAGGGATGAAAGGTTACATATAGAATTTGTGTTCTTAATGCTTGGTTCAAGCATTTATTTACTTCTAGTGGTTGTGCGAGTGTGTTGAGGTTGGCTTATACATGTGGTGTTCTTCACTTAGTGAAGATGCACAGATTATAGCCCCTTAATTACACTAAGTAGTCCTAATCTCTCTCTCTCCTTGATTCCTAGATTATATTGGATCCCTAGATACTATGATCCTATCCTAGAGTTGTAACTATAAACCCTTTGAAGTTTCCTAAGCTTTCTTGATGAAAATTTGTTGTTGATGTGGCCTTCTCATCCCTATTCTTGATGTTCTTGCTCTTCTCCTAGCTCCCACTCTCTCTAAGATGTGTGTGTGTGTTTGGTCTGAGATTTAATAGTGAATTATGAGCTCTAGGGTCTCAGGTGCCCAATTATTTATAATGTCCTAAAGTTAATGAGGTGCTGACACCTCCTACAAGAAGTTAGGTGAATCACCTTGTTGGTTAAGTATGTAACCGACTTTGTAGCTGATGCGGCTCAGATCACTGTAGAGCTTCGTTGGGAGACCCCAAGAGGAAGGTATGATGAGTACAGCAGCAAGTTTTTCCCTCAGTAAGAAACCAAGGTTATCAAACCAGTAGGAGGAAGGAAACGACTCAAAGATGTTGCTAGCAACTAGAAACCTACACAACACAAACTCAAGACTTTGCCCCAATGAACAGTGAGGTTGTTAATCTCACCGGTTTGCTGAAAACAAATGATTAACTGTATGGTGTGGAAGGTAATTGTGGTTTGCAGAAAGTAAACAGGAACATTGGAAGATGTATCAATGGTAAAGATTGGAACGGGGTCCATCATTCACTAGAGGTGTTCTTGTTAAGATAAACAAACATGGCATGGTGGGTAAAAAATTTACAGCGGGGCAATTGACAGGACAAAGCAAGGCATAACAATGCAATACTAGACATTCATGATCGTATGAGATTTGATTGGGCAATACAACAAGATACATAGACCGCCATCTAGTAATCCACCTTCAGGTTATCATCCGATCCCCCTCTAGTATTAAGTTGCAAGTAACGGATAATTGCTTTAAGCAAAGTGTGTAAGGTAAACAATCCACTTGTTCCATGAACAAGAGACCGTTGTTTTCTCCCTAGTAGCAACAACACATCTACAACCTTAGAGATTTTTGTCACTTCCCGAGATTAAATAGAGGCATGAACCCACTATCAAGCATAAATACTCCCTCTTGCTGGAGTCACTAGCATCTACTTGACCAAGATAGCTACTAGGAACGGAGAGCATGCAAGATCACAAACAACACAGACATGATATAATCAATAAGATAGAACCATTAATCAATCTTACATAGTAATCTCAATATCCATCGGATCCCCGCAAACATAACATGCATGATTACAAATAGATGATCTTGATCATGAATGAAGCTCACAAGATCTAAACATGGTAGCACAAAGGAGGAGAAACAACCATCTAGCTACTACATGGACTCGTAGTCCAAGGTGGAACTAGTCACGCATCATACCGGAGGCTGGCATGGTGATGAAGAAGGCCTCTGGGATGATCTCTCCTTCGGCAGGGTGCCGGGAAGAGCTTCAGATCCCCCCGATCTAGGGACGATGGTGGCAGCGGCTATAGACTGTTTCGTGGAAGATTGATCGGGTACTTAGTATTTTGGTATCGGGGGCTTCTTATAGGCGAAGAGGCGAGGCAGGGGGTACCCAGGGTGCCCGCACCCCCAGGCGCGGGCCAGGCCTATCCGCGCGGCCAGGCGGTGTGGCCTCCTGGTGGCTCCCCTCCGCCTCGTACTCTGGCTCCGTGTTCCCCACGGTAAAATATTGACTTTGGCTTTTGTCCCGTCCAATTCCGAGAATATTGATTTTCTGCCTTTTCTGGAACCAAAAACAGAAGAAAACAGACAACTGGCACTGTGGAATCTTGTTAATAGGTTAGTCCCAGAAAACATATAAAAATACCTCAAAGTGTAGACAAAGCAAAGCAAAGTAGATACTAAACAAGCATGGAATATCAAAAATTGTAGATACGTTTTCAACGTATCAGTAGCATGTCTTATGTACATGTGTCCTCTAAATTTTCGGTGATCAACCCCATGATGTTCTTAGACTATATGTGTTTGTCAATTTATGCATTTGGCATTCTTGTTTGTATGTATAGATGAAAGGTATCTAAATATGACATATTAGGCATGTTAATTTAATTTTGTCTTATTCATTCTTTGGACATTGACAAATGGAATTTCATTTTGAGTTTTCTTTTTATTTGTTTAATAGATTATGTTACTTGTTTCTTAATCAAGCTTCCTATGATTGATAAGACTCTTATGCTTGATGATCTTTGATTTGAATGCATGAACTATCAAGTTTTCAACCATTTAGATTATAGATTATTTGTTTTCTTAAACCTATTCCAAAGCTTGAGGAATTTCATTGGTTTAGTTTTAACACTGGTTCAACTTGAAATTCTTGGATCCTATACTAGTTCTTGAGTTCTTGGCCTATTTTTATGTTTTCCTAATTGATGTCCTATTATGTGGTAAGATGATCATGGATTTGGCATTATTGGTTTCCAGTTTGGCTTAGGTTAGTTAATTCTTTCTTCTATTGTGATGTTATCATTTGCTTTTCAATCCGCAGGCGCATGGTTTAGGACTAGTTCCTGGACTTTGTTTTTGGATTCTATACTAATTTTGGAGTCACAACTGTGTTTTTGGATTCTACACTAATTTTGGATTCATAGTTGTGAATCCTACATTCTAACCTTAACAAAGCTTCTTTTGTGTGATGTTTTGCTTGCAGGTTGAAGATGAGAAAAGGTAGTCAAGATGAAGGTAAGAAGAATTAATAGGTCTAGTGTAGGTTTAATTTATGTTGTAGTTTGTATTAGGTTTTATTTTCTCTCTTTTAACCTTAAAATGTACTGATCTTGTACTCATGGTTATGAATGAATAAAGATCCATTTGTTTCAATGTGGCAAGCGTTCTTTTATTTTGAATTCATATTTATCTGTTTGCATAGTTTTAAATTTTCAATTCAAGTTTAACTTAGGTTAAACCTCAATTTTGAACTCATTCTATTGATTTGAAATCTTTAACTGAACTTGGGTCAAATATTAGTGACCTTTTGGGTATAAAAACTTCACTAGAGCCAAATTCAAATCAAGATTTTGAATTTTTTTAAGTTACCCCTAAACTTTTAAATGCATGCAATGCAAATGCACATTTCACACTTATACCGTTTTCCTATTCTTATGCCCTAGGATATTACAATATGGATTGGAATTCTTCATATATTCCAACATGAGTTTGTTGCAAAGTTTGGTACTAGCAAGGTTGTTGGAACTATCTCCATCTATGATCACTTTTTATGGACTTGCCATCAATTGCGGCTTGGGTTTGGAAGACATTGAGGTGTTGGTCTTTGCTTGGGATGGAGTTAGTTGTGAAGAGCTTTGTGATGACTAGTGAAGGGCTTGGACCTTGCTTGCATATGAGAGTTTCTTCTTTTTTCGTGGCAACTTCTTTTGAGATAGCAACATGTGCCAATGCTTCCTATTCTCCTTCACTCATGGAATGGGTGTCACTGTTTTCATCTGTGAACATAAATCTTGTGTTGATACACTCATAGGACTTGTGACCTTTACCTCCATACATGTAGCAAGTGAGTTAACTATTTTTGTTGTTATCTTGGAGGTTGATGCCATTGGAGCTTTTGTATTTGCGTGGATGAGATGGGTTCTTGATTTTTTTGGCTTTCTAGAGGCATTTGCATTAATCATATCAAAGTATGCCCTGGTTTTCTCATGTGAGGTTTGCATTTGAATGTGATGCTCTACCTTGGTGGCTTGGTGTTGTAGTAGCTCGATGAGGTTCTTGTAAGGTTGGAAATTGACAATTTTCATATTGGGTGGCTCAAACCATTGAGGAGTTTTTCCATTGTTTGCTCCTCGAGCTCTTTCACATTAGATCTCATCATGGACATTTCCATTGCCTTGTAGTACTCTTCAATGGACTTTGTTCCTTGCTTCAGATTTTGGGGTTTGTCAAAGCGGTGATCTTGTGATGGTGGTAGAGGAGTAGGAGGTTGGTTTCCTCATGGTGTTGGTGGAGGAGGAGGATGACTTGGTGGTCTCGCTCGTGGTCCCGTCGATGCCTTTGCTTGCCTCATTTTGCACTCATTGGTTGCTAGTGTCGATGGTGTGGTTGAGCAAAGCGGTTGGGGCGCCGACCATGTGGCGCTCCTTCATCATCATCATCATCACTTGGATACTGACATAGGTATGCCCTTCTGGTGCCTAAGCTTGGCCTACCTGGTTTGGACCAGTAGAGGCGCACACGATGATCCATATCCGACGATGAAGCCCATGAAGATTCAGGTGGCCCCGACCCATGGACGACATGACTCCTTGTAGGATACAACGAACTTCAGATATAAAGTTTAAGGGGTTAACCCTAAACCTATAACCGCAACTTGGTTGTATCCTGAGACCTGGCCTCCCCATGTAAAGGACATGAGGGAGCAACAAGGAATGCATCGCAGACAATATACACCCGCCATATATCATCTGTGCACCATCGTCGTCAATGCACCCTTGTAACATTTGGTTCTTCCATTAACCAAGAGCAAACAAGTAGGAGTAGGGTTTTCCCTCTGGGGTCCTGAACCTGGGTAAACCCTCGTGTCCCCGTGTTGCTTTTGTGTTAGCCGACGAAGTCTCCAGCTCCCCGTTCTTCCTTAAACCCAAGTCCATAAACTATGGGCATTGACGTGTTAACCCCACGTTAGATACCAATCCGATTCACCTTCAAAGTTATGCCTTGCATTGAAATTGTGAGGATGATGATTTTGTTGGCCATTGTTGGTAGGTTGATCTTGAATAAGTTCTTGATTCTGGGCGGCTCATGCTCTTGACATGGTTGATGATGGGCTTGGGTTTGTTGTTGAGGTTGATTAATGCCTCCGATACGTAGAGCTCGTTGGTGATACGTCCAATTTGCATCACCATTCTATATCATAATTTGCCTCTATTCATTGATATATTTCATATTAAGAGGTGTTACTTAGGTCTTTTCATCTGTTTTTGCATGATGGATGATTCTTAGAGGATGAACTACCGGAGTCAAGATTCTGATGGAAAAAGCGGTGTTTTGATGCAATTTCACGAAGACCAGAAAAATACCAGAAAAACTACGGAAAATCCTATTTTCCCAGAAGACGAAAAATGCCAAAAGGGGAGGTGCAGTTGGGCCATAGGGGGCCCACACCCCTAGGCACAGGCCACCCTAGGCCGCGCCTACAAGGGGTGTGGCCCACCTGGCCCACCTCTGGCTCCGCCCTCTCGCCTATATCTTCTCCTTGAAACCCTAATACACGGGGAGGGACCACAGAAAGATTCCGCCGCCTTTACGGGGCGGAAAGCACTGAGAGAGAAAGAGCTCTCCGACAGACAGATTTCTGCCAGGGAAATTCCTTCCCGGAGAGGGGAGATCGTTGCCATCAACACCTTCATCAAGCTAGACTTCATCGGGATCATCATCATCCACACCATCATCTCCACCAACACCATCATCTCCACTCCATCCCGCTATAACAATTGTGTTGAATCTTGCATAGTTCTTAGAGGAAACTTTCCCGGTGTTGATTACTATTGTAGTTGATGCTTGTGAGTGGAACCATTGTATTATTGTTTATGTTCAGATTGTTATCCATCACCATATCATCTTTGATCTTGATCCATATGATGTCTCGTGAGTAGTTCATTTAGTTCTTGAGGACATGGGAGAAGTCATGTTGTTAGTAGTGGATTTGTGTTGAGGTATTATTCAATGGTTTAATATTTAAGTTATGGTGCTATTCTTCTAGTGGTGTGATGTGAACGTCGACTACATAATACTTCACCATTTATGGGCCTAGGGGAATGCATTGTGTATTTGGCTACTAATTGTGGGGTTGCCAGAGTGACAGAAACCTGACCCCCTATTAGGAAACCATTGCACAAGGGAGTGTAGGATCTCAGAGTTTAAGGCTATGGTTAGGTTTATACCTTAATTTCTTTCTTGTAGTTGTGTATGCTTGCAAGGGGTTTAATCACAGGTATGTATTAGTCCAAGTAAGGTCGGTACATCAGCTATGCGAAGCGAAAGCACGTGACAATATTCCCATGTGTCCTCAAGAACATTTGGTCCTCATTAGTATTTCCACTGGCTTGTCCTTTGGTAAGAAAGGATTGGGCCACTTGCTGCAATTGTTTGCTGTCTTTATTTACTTGCACTTTATTTCTTTGCTTTATCAGAAAACCCCTAAAAATCCGTTTGCTAAGTATTTACAGAGATTTCCGGCTCCATACTACTAGTCAACACCTTCTGCTCCTCGTTGGGATCGACACTCCTATTTATCGAAAGTACTACGATACACCCCTTATTTTGCCTGAACCTTATGTTGAGAAAATCCCTTTTCCTGCTAAGGTAAAGGAACATTCTATCATAGCTAATGTGGTTAGCAAAAGTGCAAAGAAAACAGTGGAATCCGATGAGCAAATAAACATTGAACCTGTGGTAGCTATTGTGAAAGAACTTGTTACTAAAAATATAGAGGATGAGCACATTGTCTTCTGTGAAGACGCTTCTAATATTGTCTCTCATCCTAGAAAATCTATAAAAGCTGGTGTCCCTGCACTTTCTGTTAGAATTGGTGATCATTGCTATTATGGTTTATGTGACATTGGTGCTAGTTCTAGTGCTATTCCTTATGAGCTTTACAAGGAAATTATGCATGAAATTGGTCCTTGTGAACTAGAGGACATTGCTGTGGTTATTCACCTTGCTAATAGAGAGACAGTTTGCCCTATTGGTATTGTTAGAGATGTGGAGGTTCTTTCAGGTAAGATTAAATATCCTGCTGATTTTCTAGTACTTGGTTCTGAAGCTAGTAAATCCTGTCCTATTATCTTTGGTAGACCTTTCTTGAATACTTGTGGGGCTATTATAGATTGTAGGAAGGAGAAAGTTTTGACTAAGTTTGATGGAGAATTGTATGAGTTTAATTTTTCCAAATTTGCTAAAACTCCTTATGAGAACGAATTTCCTAATGAGGATTTTAGGGTTGAACAACTTTCTGCTATTTCTCTTGCTCCTAGCAATTCCTTGCACCAGCTTATGGAAGATCATGAAAGCAAGGTCTTCATGAAGGAAATAAATGAGATTGACGAGGTTTTCCTTCGTCGACCTGAGTTACTTAAGCATAATCTACCTGTGGAAGATTTGGGTACCACACTACCACCTAAAGGGGACCCTGTTTTCGAATTAAAACCTATGTCTAATGATCTTAAATATGCTTATCTAGATGCTAAGAAAATATATACTGTTATTATTAGTTCTAAACTTTCAGGAAAGGAAGAGGAAAGGTTATTGGAAATATTGAAGAAACATCAAGGAGCTATAGGATATACTCTTGATGATTTAAAAGGGATTTCTCCTACTATATGTTAGCATGTTATCAATATAGAACCTGATGCAAAACCAGTTGTTGAACACCAACAACGTTTAAATCCTAAGATGAAGGATGTGGTAAGAAATGAGGTATTAAAACTCCTTGATGCTGGTATTATTTACCCTATTGCTGATAGTCAATGGGTTAGCCCTGTTCATTGTGTCCCAAAGAAAGGGGGAATCACTGTTGTGCCTAATGAAAATAATGAGCTTATACCCCAAAGAGTAGTGGTTGGTTATAGGATGTGCATTGATTTTATAAAGTTTAATAAAGTTACTAAGAAAGATCATTATCCTCTGCCTTTTAATGATCAAATGCTAGAAAGGTTGTCTAAAAAGACTCACTTCTGTTTTCTTGATGGTTATTATGGGTTCTCTCAAATTGCTGTGAGAGCACAAGACCAAGAGAAAACCACTTTCACTTGTCCTTATGGGACTTATGCTTATAGGCGTATGCCTTTTGGTTTATGTAATGCCCCTTCTACCTTTCAGAGATGTATGTCTGCTATCTTTCATGGTTTTTGTGAAGAAATCGTGGAGGTTTTCATGGACGATTTCTCCATCTATGGAACTTATTTTAATAACTGTTTGGACAACATAGATAAATTTTTGCAGAGATGTGAAGAAACTAACCTTGTCCTTAATTGGGAGAAATGCCACTTCATGGTTAATGAAGGGATTATTCTTGGACAGAAAATTTCTGAAAGAGGTATTGAGGTAGACAGAGCCAAAATTGAAGCAATTGAGAAGATGCCTTGTCCTAGAGATATTAAAGGTATTCGTAGTATCCTTGGTCATGCTGTTTTCTATAGGAGGTTTATTAAAGATTTCTCCAAAATTTCAAAGCCCCTTACTAATCTTCTTCAAAAAGATGTACCTTTTGTTTTTGATGATGATTGTAAGGAATCTTTTGAAGCTTTGAAGAAATATTTGACTACTGCTCCTACTGTTCAACCACCTGATTGAATTTACCTTTTGAAATTATGTGTGATGCTAGTGATTTTGCTGTGGGCGCTGTCCTTGGGAAACGTGTTGATAAAAATTTGAATGTTATTCATTATGCTAGTAAGACTCTAGATGCTGCTCAAAATAATTATGCTACTACTGAAAAGGAGTTCTTAGCTGTAATATTTGCCTATGATAAGTTTAGGACCTATATTGTTGATTAAAAGGTTACTATTCATACTGATCATGCTGCTATTAAGTACCTTATGACAAAGAAATACACTAAGCCTAGGCTTATTAGATGGGTGTTGCTTTTACAAGAGTTTGATCTGCATATTGTAGATAGGAAAGGTGCTGAAAATCCTGTTGCTGATAATTTATCTTGTTTGGAAAACATTTATTTTGACCCTATGCCTGTTAATGATAGTTTTCCAAATGAACAGTTGGCTGTAATAAGGGTAAGCCCGCATGAGAGTCCTTGGTATGCTGATTACGCTAACTTTATTGTTTCCAAGTATTTTCCTCCAACCTTTATAGCTCAGCAAAGAAGGAAATTCTTTTATAATCTAAGGCATTACTTTTGGGATGACCCACATTTATATAAAGAAGGAGTATATGGTATTATGCGAAGATGTGTTCCAGAGTATGAACAACAAGAAATATTGAGAAAATGTCATGGCAGTGCTTATGGAGGACATCATGCTGGGGATAGAACTGCACAAAAAGTTTTACAATCTGGATTTTATTGGCATACCCTTTTCAAGGATGCAAGGAAGTTTGTTTTATCATGTGACGAATGTCAAAGAGTTGGTAACATTTCTAGACGCAATGAAATGCCTATGAATTATTCTCTTGTTATTGAACCTTTTGATTGTTGGGGATTTGACTTTATGGGTCCTTTTCCTCCTCCAAAAGGGTATACTCATATTCTTGTTGTCGTTCACTATGTTACAAAGTGGGTAGAAGCCATACCTACAAACATCGCTGATGGTAAGACCTCTTTTAAAATGCTTAAAGATGTTATTTTTCCTAGGTTTGGTGTGCCTAGATATCTCATGATTGATGGAGGGTCTCATTTTATTCATGGTGGTTTTAGGAAGTCTCTTGCTAAATATGATAGAAACCATAGAATTGCTTCATCTTATCACCCCAAACCAGTGGGCAAGTAGAACTTTCCAATAGAGAAATTAAATCTATCTTGCAGAAGACTATTAATAGATCTAGGAAGAATTGGGCTAAAAGTTGAATGACGCTTTATGGGCTTATAGAACCGCTTATAAAAATCCTATGGGGATGTCTCCTTACAAAATGGTTTATGGGAAAGCTTGTCACTTGCCTTTAGAATTAGAACACAAAGCTTATTGGGCAGTAAAAGAACTGAATAGAGATTTTAAACTTGCTGGTGAGAAAAGATTGCTTGACTTGAGTACCTTAGATGAGTGGAGAAGTGAAGCTTATGAAAATGCTAGACTCTTTAAGGAAAAAGTAAAAAGATGGCATGATAGGAGAATTCTCAAAAGGGAATTCCATTGGTGAGAAAGTTCTTTTGTATAGGTCTCGTCTCAGATTTTTTGCATGGAAACTACTCTCAAAATGGGAAGGACCTTTTGTTATTAAGTAAGTGTATCGTTTAGGGGCTATCAAAATATCTTCTTTGAAGGACAACACCACACATGTGGTGAATGGTCAAAGGCTCAAACATTATATTTTTGGAGATTCTTATAATGAAGATGTTGATATTATTCAAATGATAACTCCGGAAGAATTTATAAGAAACCAAACTCCAGAATCTGCAGAATCCGTCTTTGAGTAGGTCAAAGTGCTGCAAACTTAAGGTTCATGAAAACCTTATCTTTTTATATTTTTGATGTTTTTATTACATACGGAAGGTTGCGAGACAAAACAGAGGAGGAAACGGAGGCCAGGTGGGGCCACACCCACCCTAGGCGCGGGCCCCAGCTGGCCGCGCCTACAGGGGGTGTGAGCCCCCTGGAGCCCGTCTCCGCCTCGTTTTCGCATAGTACCTTCCTCATGCATTGAAACTTCGTAATATATAAACCCCCGGATCCCCGGAGGTTCGTATATCGTGTTCTCGTCGTGTTTCTGTTTCGATCTGTTTCTGTCAGGCAGATTCTCAGTTTTGGAGCCACAACGTATTCCTCTGGATCACCCATGGAGGATTCCTCCGTGGATTCTATCAACCCGTACATGTATGAGTTGAAGATTCATCCCAAGGAGTTAATTCTCAAGGATGGGAAGGTGCAGATGAAAGAAGTTCAAGGCCCTAAAAAAGAAGGCAGTCTGGAAGACAGGATGGAAGCACTAGAGCAAGAAGTTTTTAGGTACAAGAAGATGGTAGAACGCAAAGTGGATGTAATCCATAAGATAAGTTCAGAACTCATTGCCAAGCACAAGGAGGAGGTTGCTGAGATTCGAGATGAAATCCTCTCACTCCATCAGACCACCAACCAATTACAAGCACAACTCTATGACATACAAAATCAAAACTCTGAGTATGAGGATAGATTTAATCACATAAGATCTGCTGCTAGTTTCATGATTGTGGAAACCAAGAGATCCTTTGTGGATGGCGAGCCTTTACCTTGGAAGTCTGATGATGACAAGAGAACACCACCACCACCAAAGGAGTAATTCGTCATCGGGTTTGGCATCCCCTTGGCTTGTTCCAAGCTTGGGGTAGTGTCGCGGTATCACATCATTATCTTTTATCTTTTTACCTTTTTAGTAGATTCATATCTTGGGTAGAGAAGTTATCTTATAGGTTGGTTTGCATATGGAAGTATCTCTCCTTTAGTTAGTTATCTATGTATCCCTTGGTGTGAGTGCCTTTATGGAATATTAATGAGAAGTTTCATCTTTTACTTTTTTGCATTTCTTATTTTAGTTTGCAATCTCTATTATATGATTGATCTTGTTGATCAGTATTGGTATCACTTTGGGAGCATCAAGTAGATCTAGATTGGTTTTGGCAAACCGAGTTCTGGTCAGCAGCAACACTTTTTGAGGTTTGAAAGGAAAAGAGAAAAAGCTTATAGGTATTTGTATCACTTATTTTCTTTCTTGATTGGCTCATAAGCTTACTATTCTTTATTTAAGATCTTTTGTGTCTTCAAGGAAGATTGCATGTTTGGCTTTATCACTTGTAGGTTTGCTTGTTTCCTTCAACTCTTTTGCTTGCTACCCAGCCTTGCTAGCCAAAAACCTGTTTTGAGAGGGCATTCTTCTCATGCATCCAACCCCCTTTGAACCAAAACCCGTGCCATTTGTGTCCACCATATCTACCTATTAGCATTATTGCTATTCCAAGTAAATTCTCAAGATTCATCTATCTTTTGAATTAAAAATTATTTTGTTATGTGAAAACTAGTTAGTAATGCTCTCACGAACTTGATGGCACACCTTATTTTCCTGCCCCTGATAAACTTGAACTATTGTGTCATCGAAGTTGTATAAGCTTGTATCTATACGCTGGGATTAGCAGAACCGTGCTGTCACGGGAAACGCTTTCAACACCAGTAAATACATACCCAGTTGATATCATGCTCTTTTGTTTGTGGATGTTGTCGGTGTGAAATAAAAGCGGAGCTTGTAAGTTCATTGAGTTATGTATGTGTGTTAGAGAAACACCTGGGCCGCTAGCCTAAACCATGCCTAATCATGGTGGAAACTTGTAGCATCACCATAGTGAGCAATCTATGAAGCTTTCTTCTTATAAAAAGGAAACATATTGAAAAGAGGAAAGAGAGAAAAAAGCGCCATTTTCCCATGGCAAATAAGAAGATTGCTGAGATGCTCACTGTCTGCTTGCCTTGTCATTTTTATTATGGGATAGCTCCTGTATCATGTGCAAGGGGTACCCCGTTGGCGGTTCTCTATGATACACATGTATTTACTATGACAAGAACTTACCGGTAACTAAAGTTGGGTAGCATGAGGAGTGTCCCTCGCACTCAAGTGACATGAGATTGCCAACTTATATTTTGTCAACATATACTCCATCTTTGTCACTTTAACCTTAATCACCTCAAGATGCTTATGATAGGGGCAATGAGTGCTCAAAGCTAGTAAGTACCATAATCTTATGGAAGCTCTTTATGAACTTCAAATCCTTGCTTCCCTCTATGAAGGGCCTTTCCCCTACTTCTAAGTTAAGTCAGTAAACCTATTCCTCTCTATCTCTAGCAAGCATTTGAGTTGTTGTGTTTCAAGTATTCATATGATGATTTATTCAATCATGTTCTTTATCTTCCTTGTTTGCATAAGACTCTTATCTATTGAGTATTACTTTGAAAGCTATCATTGTGAAAAACCTTTTATGTTTGAGCAAAAGGTACTCCTATTGTAAACTTATTTACAAAAGCTTTATTTGAAAACTGTTTGCCAATTGTTCTCTGACCAAGAACAAAGCTTGCCAATCCCAATTATGATTTATCTTTATGCATCTTTATTGTGACTCCTATACTTGTTGCAAGCTAAGTTATATAATGGTGAGTTCTTTCTTCTATGAGTTGTGCATTGGTAAGTGTGATGCTTCTTATCCGTATTCTTTTATCGACACTTCACTCCATAAACCTGTGGACATGTTTACTAAGCTTAGTTTTCACTTGGGGACAAGCTAAGGTCTAAGCATGGGAGGAGTTGATACGTCCAATTTGCATCACCATTCTATATCATAATTTGCCTCTATTCATTGATATATTTCATATTAAGAGGTGTTACTTATGTCTTTTCATCTGTTTTTGCATGATGGATGATTCTTGGAGGATGAACTACCGGAGTCAGGATTATGATGGAAAAAGCGGCGTTTTGGTGCAATTTCGCGAAGATCGGAAAAATACCAGAAAACTACGGAAAATCCTATTTTCCTAGAAGACGAAGAATGCCAGAAGGGAAGGCGGAGTTGGGCCACAGGGGGCCCACACCCCCTAGGCGCGGGCCACCCTAGGCCACGCCTACAGGGGGTGTGGCCCACATGGCCCACCTCTAGCTCCGCCCTCTCGCCTATATCTTATCCTCAAAACCCTAATACACGGGAAGGGACCACAGAAAGATTTCGCCGCCTCTGCGGGGCGGAAAACACCGAGAGATAAAGAGTTCTCCGGCAGACAGATTTCTGCCGAGGAAATTCCTTCCCAAAGAGGGGAGATCGTCGCCATCAACACCGTCATCAAGCTATACTTCATCAGGATCATCATCATCATCCACACCATCATCTCAACCAGCACCATCATCTCCACTCCATCCCGTTGTAACAATTGTGTTGAATCTTGCATAGTTCTTAGGGGAAACTTTCCCGGTGTTGATTACTATTGTAGTTGATGCTTGTGAGTGGAACCATTGGATTATTGTTTATGTTCAGATTGTTATCCATCACCATATCATCTTTGATATTGATCCATATGATGTCTCGTGAGTAGTTCGTTTAGTTCTTGAGGACATGGGAGAAGTCATGTTGTTAGTAGTGGATTTGTGTTGAGGTATTATTCAATAGTTTAATATTTAAGTTGTGGTTCTATTCTTCTAGTGGTGTCATGTGAACTTCGACTACATGATACTTCACCATTTATGGGCCTAGGGAAATGCATTGTGTATTTGGATACTAATTGTGGGGTTGCCGGAGTGACAGAAACCTGAAAACCCGTTAGGAAACCATTGCACAAGGGAGTGCAGGATCTCAGAGTTTAAGGTTGTGGTTAGGTTTATACCTTAATTTCTTTCTTGTAGTTGAGGATGCTTGCAAGGGGTTTAATCACAAGTATGTATTAGTCCAAGTAAGGTCGGTACATTAGCACAGGTTCACCCACACAACACTTGTAAAACCAAAGAAGAGAAGCGAAAGCACGTGACAATATTCCCATGAGAATGTTTGGTCCTCATTAGTATTTCCACCGGCTTGTCCTTTGCTAAGAAAGGATTGGGCCACTTTCTGCAATTGTTTTCTGTCTTTATTTACTTGCACTTTATTTCTTTGCTTTATCAGAAAACCCCTAAAAATCCGTTTGCTAAGTATTTACAGAGATTTCCGGCTCCATACCACTAGTCAACACCTTCTACTCCTTGTTGGGATCGATACTCCTATTTATTGAAAGTACTATGATACACCCCCCTATACTTGTGGGTCATCAGTTGGGAACCCCAAGAGAAAGGTATGATGAGCAGAACATCAAGTTTCCCTCAGTTATGAAACCAAGGTTATCGAACCAGTAGGAGTAAGGAAACAACTCCAAGGTGTTGCTAGCAACTTGGAACCTGCACAACACAACCACAATACTTTGCACTAACTTAAGTGAGGTTGTCAATCTCACCGGTTTGCTGAAAACAAAGGATTAAACGTATAGTGTGAAAGATAGTAATTGCTTGCAGAAAGTTAACAGTAAAGGGTAAACAGTAGATAGTATATCAATGGTAAGGAATGGACCGGGGCCATAGTTCACTAGAGGTGTTCTCCATAAGATAAATAACATGCTAGGTGAACAAATTACAGCGGGGCAACTGACAGATTGAAAATGCATAACAATGCATATACTAGACATCTTGATTCCTACGAGATTTGTTTGGGCATTACAACATAATACATAGACCGTAATCCAACTGCATCTAGGACTAATAATCCACCTTCAGGTTATCATCCGAACCCCTTCCAGTATTAAGTTGCAAGCAACAGATAATTGCATTAAGCAATGTGTGTAAAGTAAATAATACAATTGCCCTTGGACAAAGGATTGTTGTTTTCTCCCTAGTAGCAATAGCACATCTACAACCTTAGAAGTTTCTGTCACTCTCCCAGATTACTAGAGGCATGAACCTACTATCGAGCATAAATACTCCCTCTTGGAGTTACAAGCATCTACTGGTCCAAGATAGCTACTAGAAACAGAGAGCATGCAAGATCACAAATAACATAGACATGATAGAATCAATAATCAATCTGACATAGTACTCAATATCCATCGGATCCCCGCAAACACAACATGTAGGATTACAAATAGATGATCTTGATCATGAACAGATCTCACAAGATCTAAACATGATAGCACAAAAGAGGAGAAACTACCATCTAGCTACTATATAGACCCATAGTCCAAGGGTGAACTACTCACGAATCACTCCGGAGGCTGGCATGGTGATGAAGAAGGCCTTCTGTATGATCTCTCCCCTCCGGCAAGGTGCCAGGAAGAGCTTCAGATCCCCCGATCTAGGGATGGAGATGGCGGCGGCTACGGACTGTTTCGTGGAAATTTGATCGGGTGCTTAGGGTTTCTGCATTGGGGTGCTTATATAGGCGAAGAGGTGAGGTTGGTGGGCGCCCGAGGGGCCCACACCATGGGGCGGTGTGCCCTAGGGGGTGGCTGCGCCAGCCCTAGGTGTGGCCACCTCATGGCCTCACTTCGTCTCCCCTCCGGACTCCGTGTTCCTTCTGGTAAAATATGGACTTTGGCTTTTGTTCCATCCAATTTCGAGAATATTTCTTTACTATCCTTTCTGAAAACAAAAACAGCAGAAAACAGGCAACTGGCACTACGGCATCTTGTTAATAGGTTAGTTCCAGAAAATGTATAAAAATACCTCAAAGTATAAACAAAACATAAGAAAGTTGATATAAAACAAGCATGGAGCATAAAAAATTATAGATACGTTTACAACGTATCATTGATCGTTTTGAGCATGGCGTCAATGATGTCTTGCTTGGTGCGGTTGGTGAGCTTAAGGATCAACCTCTTGTTCATATCGGTGGCGAGCTTGTCTTTCCCCACTATGGTGGTGGGGTTTGCCATGTCAGGAGTGTGAGCTTTAGGACTCGTCATGTAGACTTGAGGAGCGAGTATGGAACGAACTTGAAGAGCTTGAGTGATGTCCACTCCTTTGGCTAGATTGGTGATGGCGTCTTGAATGCCCGACATTTGACATCCCAACAAGGTGAAGTCGTTGTGTACGTCATCAAATTGTCCGCCCAATCTTCTCTTAATCCGCTCAAATCTTTGGTAGGCTCCCTCTTACAATCTCTAATGAGCATGTTGTGAGACATATTGGTCTCCACCATCGAACTATGGGTCATATCCCATGCTTGCATTTCTTTACCTAGACATTGTCTCACAAGACCAAAAGTATTATGGTGGATAATGAAAATAAACTATTGGGATAGTATCACATTGGTGATACAGGTCGAGGTCAAGCAAAAATGCAAAACACAAGAGACACACACAAAATGCTTATGGTGTAAGGTTAGGAGGGTGGGTAGCAAATGGAACAACCAAACAAAAAGGTTAAGTCAAATGTGGTTAAAATCCAACAACAAACCAATGTCAAATTGAAAGGTCAAAAAAGGGTGACGAAGACCTATGACTAAACACACATGTGAAGATAAATGGGGTTAACATGACTATAGGGATGAGCTATAAACAAATAAAACTATCGAATACTAGCTCTCGGTGTCGTGCGAACACAAGGAGAGACAGTAGCTAGTTTTCCCAAAAAGTTGAGAAGCAAAAAATTTGTACACTTTCCTTGTTCTTACTATTCTCATTCTTGCAGGCTTTGATACTCTATAAGGTGTTGGGAGACACTCTTTTTCCTTCTATATTTTCTTCTTTCTCTTTTTTGTATATTTTCATTTCTTTTTTGGAAACGGAACCGACTTATGGTTTTTTCTTAGCACACTGTTATTATCAAGATAATCGCACAATGCTTCGACAAACATAAGAAAGCTACTATCGGTAGGATAGCTAACACACAAAGGAAGAGGGGGTTAGCAAGGTGGTGCAAGTTATACCCTTGGTATGCTTCGTTGACGAACTTGCGATTGGTGGTGTGGGGATTTCTTGTGTTCTGTGGTGTCAATGTCGAGCATGGATGATGTTGCAGAAGCTTTTGTTTGTTCATAGACACACAAACGAAACACAAACGTCAAGGGATATCAGAAAAACAGAAAAGAGGCAAAACTAGAGGTGGAGGTTGGATACTCTGGTCTTGAGGTCTGGATACTTTGTCAGTCCAGAGATTCCGGTGTGTTAAGCCTGGAGACTCTGGTCTTTCTCAACATATTCATGCTCGGGCAGAAAACCAGGCCTTCAAACCTCAAATCCGTGTGAAAATGGGCCAAATTGGCAGGAAAAATGCACGAAAAGGTAGACCAAGTATAAAGACAAGACTAAAACTGCAATCAAAACAAAACTGCAATGAACTCATCAAAAAAAGAGATCGATCCAAAATTAATTTGGGGCTATATTTTTAGTATTTTTAAATTTATGGTGGAAACTAATGGACGAAGTCAAATCTCTAGCAACCAAAGGCTCTTGATACCATTATGTTGAAGGTTAACCTCAAGGGGTGTCCCAATCTTGACGGATTTGGTGGGGAATAGATGGGAAAGGCGATGCACACGAAGAACTCGATGAACACACCACAAATGCAAGGTAAAGATACAAACACAACACACACACGGTTTTAGTTTTCCTTGTTGGCCTGAATCTCCTACTCGATAGAATCCACATGGAAGAGACCTCTAGGTAGAGATCCACGATGGAAAGATCATCTCAGAGTGGATAGAATCTTCTTTTGAAGATATTGCAATTGATAGAGACACAAAGAGAGAGATAAACACAATAGAGTGTAATAAGATAGAAAGATCTAAATCAAACAAGGAGGGCCTTGTATAACCTTTTAGTCTAGACCTATATCTAAAGAGAGATCTCACTATGGGAAAGTCAAGGCTAAGAAAATTCAATGAAATACATTCTAGGGTTTCTAGGAGGGTGTGGGGGCATATATAGGCCATCACATAAACAGGGGCAATCTGGGCATAAATACATATATGGGGCGTTACATGGGCTAAGGCCCAACGAGTTTAAGTCATGCTGAGTCGTTAGGGCTAGAGTGTCCGGTGTGGGCAGGTCAGAGTCTTTGGTCTAGGCTTCAGTGGGGCGAAGTCTTTGGGGAAGTCTCCGGATCTTCTCTGGATCGAGTACTAGGAGAAACACACTCCAGGGTTTGGATGGGAAGTCGTCCACCTGGAGACTCCTGTTTGGGAGGAGCGGAGATTCCGATGTCATAGGGGAGTCACCAGGCTGGAGACTCCGGTGTACAGAGGACAGAGACTCCGGTCCTGGAGCTGCTACTTCTTGCGTATTCTCTTCCATACATCTTGCTTGGGGGTCTTTCCTCCTTGGGCATCCTTTTCATCTCCTCTTGGAATCATGATCATGGGTATGGACCTAGTCATAAGATGGACATTTGTCTCAAGTAGCATTCCATTCAAGTGAATACTAGAGGACGACAAGTGATGGAAGAAATTCACCTTAGGTGCATTTATTGGAGTAGCATGATTTGGTTCAATGGATAGCATAGTGATTGCCATATGATGGGCTGCATCATAACTTGTCGATCCTTCAATGCAAATTGATTGAAGCCTGTCATTATGCACGTCTTAAAGCTACATCGCTACTCTATTCCATGCACCTTGCCTATCGCAATAACACCCACTGGAAGACGACGCATACAACAAAAAAACAAGTTGTATGTTGTCCTCTTATCTTCAAAGCGGCACCACCCGATGGATCAGGAGTTGCTAGAGAGGGGCTCTAGTAATCCGGGAGATCGAGGCTCGTGAGGTGGCGGTTCACGAGGAGTACTACCACCAGTAGTTTGTTGTGTTGGATAACTCCGGCATCGAGTGATCTCGCCGGCGCCACCGCATCCTAGATGACCCGGGTGAGAACTACCACAGTGGCCTACTTTTGTATCTAAACCGTAGATCTACTGGGATGTACCAAACTTGCTAAGTTGATCTAGTTTTGAACTAGTTAAAATTATGTATGAGAACTCGTGTATGAACTATATCATGTGTTGAAAACAAGCGCCAACAATTTTGCAAAATTTGCAGAAACTATTTGCGGCTCTAGCAGATCTTAATTATATTCATATTGCAAATAACAAGACACTTTTGTGGTACAACAAAATGGAGTATCTGCCGGAGATGTTATAAGGCATACTTCCGGCAGCTCGGAAGATCGAGGCTTGCGAGGCGGCGCTTCACGAGGAGTACTACCACCACCAATTTTTCGTGTTGGATATCTTCGGCAGCAAGTGTGCTCATTGGCGCTGCCGTGTCCTAGATGACCCTGGCGAAGAACTACCCGGTGGCCTACTTTTGTATCTAAACCCTAGATCTATTGGGATGTACCAAACTAGCTAAGTTGATCTAGTCCCAAACTAGTTAAGGTTATGTATGAGAACTCATGTATTAACTATTCTTTGTGTTGAAAAGAAGATCCAGCCATTTTCCAAAATTTGCAGTAACTATTTTTTGTATCTGTTCTGGTAAATCATATTTTCATATTGATACCGCAAGCCACCTTTTGTGGTACGACATTATGTAATATCTGCTCGAGATGCTCTAAGACATACTTCCTCACGACCCCACTATATTATTACTAACTAGATGAAACAATGCGAAGGTGGCTTTAGTAAATATAGCCATGACGACAAATTAAAGTGGTTGTTGCAGATCTACACACCCATTTCTTCGAGGAAGATGTATATATATACGGTTGGAGATATATTCACATCCAAATGTATGTGCACTCTAGTTGCAAAATTCCTCCTAGGGAGTAACAAAAACTAGGAGAGCAGGGTTAATATTAAGACCTTTTTTTTCACCAAAATTGCTTCTACGTAATTAGGAATGTATGGTGTCGTGGGAATTGTCACGGCAGATGCTGCAATCGGCAGCGAGTAGTAGAACGAGGGGCAAGGGCGGCCAGCCATCTGCGGTGCGAGATGAGGGCAAAGACACAGGGTTTTACCCAGGTTCGGCCCCCCGGAGGGTAAAGAGCTACTCCTGCTAGATTGTATTATGGAGGTGTTACAATGGGCGAGCTCGGCGGCTAGGCGGCGAGTCGCTTGGGTGTATGAGGGAACGTGTCTCTACTTGCCCTATAGGGAGGTTTATATAGGCTCACCTCCCCTAGGGTTTACATATCTCAACCGATTCGGTTACAGATTCAGTAGTCGTTTAACCTAGCCCGACTGGGCCTATCTACTCGCCTGGGCCTTCAGCTTCCAGTCGCTCGGTACCTTGCTGGACTTCAATCCACTCGCCGTTCTGCAGGCCCACTCGCCAGCTCACGGGCCAGTCGAAAACGCCCTGCTGGGTATACCCCAGTAGGCATATCCCCATCAGTAGTCCCCGAGGCCGTCGTCGATTGGGCGTAAGTGGCTGCTGGCAGTCGGAGTATGCGGCTTCAAAGTAGGCATTCAGTCGAATCGTCGGCGGGCTCCTGTATAAAGGAGAAAATCCGGTGAACCAAGTCGCGGCTTGGGCGACGGCTCGTTCCACTCGCCCAACGCGACCACTATATGTACCAGTACACGGGCCGGGGAGACTCAACGAAGGCCTGCCTCGACGAGTGGAAGCTCGAGGATTATATCCCAGCATTGAAGAAGATCACCCAGGCGGTGTACCTGGATGCGCAGGCTGGGGTCGCCCCCTACACCGCGAAGCGTCCGGCTCCAACGGTAATTCCTTTACCTTGTTCGCAGTCGCAGTGTATGCAGTCGCGGTAATTCTGATTCTGTTTTGTATTCATCGCAACTATTCCAAGTGGTGGAAGGGTGGCTCCCACCTTCGGATGACGAGAGCCCGGGGCCATCCGCCCAGGACATAGGCGAATCGCCACCCGCGAGGGGCAACGAGGACGACGAAGAGGAGTCCGAAGAGGAAGTCGCCCCACTGGTCCGAAAGACCCGCGGGCAACGTCAGCGCGAGATCGAGGCGAGCAGAAGCCTCGAGCGTCATGATGACGACGACGAGCTCCCAGAGACCACCTCGCGCCGTCAAGCCACTCCGTCGAAGAAGAAGAAGAAGGAAAGGGAGGCGAGGGCCCTCCCGAAGAGGAAAACGAAACCGTCGAGGACGGCTTCACCACCGCACTCGGCGAGCAGCTCCGATGCTCCCAGCCCAGCTGGTGACGGCGCGCCCCCAGCGACAGCCGCGCTGGACACGGCGACCGTGGAAGTGCCGCTGGCCTCGATTCCCCCGCCATTCGCCCCAGTCTCTGGGCTGGGGGAGGCTCCGGCTGCAGCGACTTCGCCTCGCAAGGAAGCTCCGGCTGTAGCGGCTCCAACTCGCGAGGAAGTTCCCGCCGAGGATGTCCCAGAGGCGCCAGCCGCGGCCTCAACGACGAAGAAGCCGTCCGTCTCTTGGGCACGCGACGTCCTGGATCTGGGGCTCAGTCGCCGACTGGGCCCTGAACTGGAAAAGCCGGCTGGCCTTCGTACAGGGCTGCGTTTCATCCCAGTCGCCAAGTGAATGCACTCGCCCTTCCTTAGTTTCCATAACTATTTCGATCGTCTTTGTTGATTCGATTAATGCGCAGGACCGGAGTGAAAAGGATGGGCCATCCGACCGTGGCTAAGGTACCCTCCACCACTAGCGAGGAAGATCCTTCCCGCAAGAGGAAAGCGGACGAGGTCGTCGCCTCAGCGGATGGCAGTAAGAAGGCCAAGGGTGACGACATCGTCACTATCTCTGACGATACGGCGGCCGCGCCGGCCGGGCCCGTGGTGGAGGCAGCCGCGTCTACGAAGGAGGGCGCTGCATTGCCTGGAACGGCGGAGGCGACTTCCTTTGGAGCGGGTGCCTCTATCGCTACCTTCCCCCGCTTCGTGACCAAAGCGGCCGAGGCGAGCGGGGCTGCGCCCTTGAGCCTTGCTCCGGGAACCGCCGATGCTGAAGTCGACCAGCGTCGTGGGCACACGCCAGCGTTACTCGCGTCCGTGGACGCGCTACAACTCCATGGTATGCTTGGCGCAGCCATCCAGGTACATCCAGTCCCCGAGGATCAGGTCGGTGCTTTGCAGCGGCTTGATTCTTATAATTTCTCGTCTTTTATTTTCGTGTCCAGTCCCCGAGTGCGCACGCGCTAAATTTTAGCGGGTGGGCACTTAGGAATTTCTTGATCGCCAGTCCCCGAGTGCGTGCTCGCTGAACTTCAGCGGGTGGCCACTTAGGAAATTCTTGATCGTCAGTCCCCGAGTGCGTGCTCGCTGAATTTCAGCGGGTGGGCACTTAGGAAATTCTTGATTGCCAGTCCCCGAGTGCGTGCTCGCTGAATTTCAGCGGGTGGGCACTTAGGAAATTCTTGATTGCCAGTCCCCGAGTGCGTGCTCGCTGAATTTCAGCGGGTGGGCACTTAGGAAGTTCGTTTTGACTAACTTGTTCGATGATGTGCAGGGTCTGCAGCTTGAGTCGGCGGACCGATTGGCCGCGAAACAGCGCGCTGAGAAGGAGCTGGTCATCGTCCAGGAGGTGAACAAAGGGCTTCAGGCTGTTGCTGCGAAGGCAGAGGAAGCTCGCCAGGGGCTTGTCTCCGCTGGAGAGTTGGTGGCGGCGCGATCTGCTCTGGGTGCCGCTGAACAGCGGATCGCCGACCTTGAGCGCGAACTGCGGGAGGCGAGAGAAGAAGCGAGCTCGGCGGACGGGCGAGCGAGGGCCGCCGTTGCGGCCGCAGAGGAGGATCGCAAGGTGTCGGAGGTCCTTATTGCAGGGCTTCAGGACGACCACACGTCGCTTCAGTGCTTCATCACGGGACTCGCCCGCCCGTTGCTTGGTGAGTGCATCTTCCCTTTCTATTTGTTGTGATTTTTGTGGTGTCCGTTGTACTCATCGTTTCCTTCTGCTCGCAGGTCGCATCATTGATGACGAAGAAGAAGCGAGTTCGCTCGACGCGCGGCGGTGCGTAAGCATGCTCGTCGACTCGGCGACGCTGTCGGCGACGTGCATCCGCGCCTACCTCCAAGAAATATCGCCCACGGAGGTGATTCCCAGCGACCTCGTTGAGGTGTGGAAATATTTGGAGAAGGCGCCCGCGGTCGTTGAGTTCATGACGCGGTCGGCGTTTCGGCGTGGAGCGTCGACAGCACTGAGCCTTGGACTCGCCCACTTCCCCGAAGATTTCGACGTCGACGATGTGACGAGTGGGTATCCGTCGTCGACCGGCGCGGTGGATCTGTCCGAGGTTCTCAAGTTGCAAGAGCGTGCCGCCACGTACTCGGAGCGTGTCTGGGCGATGGGCGACCTCCTTCCCTACCAGGAAACGGTCGTCGCGCCAAACGACCCCGAGCCGCCGCATCGTGACTTCAAGGTCGAGCAGCCTTTTCGCGCGGCGATGGCGGGTGAACTGACGACGTATCCATCAAACCCGTACACCGCGTTCATCCGTAATCGCCGGGATGCTGGCGAGTCATCATCAAAGCCTGCAGAATAGGGTAGTTTGTCTTGAAGCGTTAACAGCAGTTCTGCCATGCGGGCATATTTTGTAACATAAGACAATGCAATATGCGATTGAATGGGATGTCGTGTCCATTTGGTATTTCTTGTGTGCTTTGGGTTGATTTTGGACGAGTCCCCGAGCGCGTCCGCCCTTTTGTGGGGTTTACCTCGTATATGATTTGTGTTGTTATCATATGTGTTGTTGCTTTGGTCTACTCGCCCGAGCTCGGAGAGCCAGTCGCAAGGCGACTCCCTAGAGTGCTCTGTACTTTACCGTTTTCCCGTACGCGAACGAGGTCGGGTGGCCGAGTTCCCGAGCGTGGTACTTGGTAGTTCTAGGCGCAACTCGAGGGTGGTTGAGGACTTAGCGCGTTGGTGTGAGCGCGTCACTCCTGCCTGGCCCGTAAGGTCAGTCGCTTGGCGAGTCCTGGGCATGCTCTCTTACTTGGCGTTTTCCCTGACCGCTCTTGACGAACTGGTATTCAGTCCCCGAGCGTGGTACTTAGCCGTTCGAGTCGCTATGCCGAGGATGCGGAGGACCAAGGTCGCTGTGAGAAGCGAGGGCAGTTGTCTTGGCTCGTAGAACCAGTCGAGCTGGGCGACTCCAATGGTGCTCCGGGTTGGCGTTTTTCGTGGACGATGCGAGACCTGAAGTGATTCAGTGCTCTTGCACCGCACTACTTAGCCGTGCCGATCGCTGTGCCAAAGGTTGACTTCTGCATTTTAGCATACCGCTGTTATTACGAGTGCGAGTGGCACAAGTCATGGAGAGTGGGCGCAATTTGCGGTAACCGTTTCGTTTATTTCATAGCGACTGGAGAGTACATGTGTGGGGTTCTAGGAGTAGAACTTCCGGAGGAGGTTTACATTCCATGGTCGCTTGACGTCGAGCTCGCCGTCCCCGCGGACGTCAATGAGGTAGTAGGCGTCGTTTCCAAGTACGCGCCCGATAGCGAATGGTCCTTCCCACGGAGGGGAGAGCTTGTGCATGCCCTTCCTGTCCTGGATGAGGCGTAGCACCAGGTCGCCTTCCTGGAAGGTGCGGGCTTTCATCCGTCGGCTGTGGTAGCGGCGGAGTCCTTGCTGATAGATGGCGGTGCGTGACCGGGCGAGGTCGCGTGCTTCGTCGAGCTGGTCGACCCCATCTTGGCGGGCCAGCTCGTTTGCAGCCTCCGTATAATGGACGACTCGCTGCGAGTCGTGTTCGAGGTCGGTGGGCATGACTGCTTCGGCGCCGTAGACCATGAAGAAGGGAGTGAATCCCGTCGATCTGTTAACCGAGGTACGGATTCCCCAGATGACGGAGGGCAACTCTTCGACCCAGCACCCAGCGGTGCGCTCGAGTGGTACTTGGAGTCGCGGCTTCAGGCCGTGGAGGATGCTTTGGTTGGCCCGTTCCGCCTGGCCGTTGGATTCTGGGTGGGCGACTGACGCGAGGTCGAGCCGGATGTGGTGCTCTTCGCAGAATTCGGCCATGTCTCCCTTGGCAAAGTTGGTGCCGTTGTCCGTGATGATACTGTTTGGGAACCCGTAGCGATATATTAGCTCGCGTAGGAATTTAGTGGCGGTCTTCCCGTCGCATTTCCGGACTGGCTTGGCCTCCACCCACTTAGTGAATTTGTCGACGGCGACTAGCAGGTGGGTGTAGCCGGAGGGAGCTTTCTTGAAGGGGCCTACCATGTCCATGCCCCATACGGCGAATGGCCAGGTGATAGGGATTGTTTTGAGCGCCGAGCTCGGTACGTGCGTCTGACTGGCGTACTTCTGGCACCCGGCGCATCGCTGGACGATGTCGACGGTGTCGGCGTGTGCGGTGGGCCAGTAGAAGCCGTGTCGCATAGCCTTGGCGACCAGGGAGCGAGCGGCGGCGTGGTGGCCGCAGTCGCCTGAATGAATGTCGTGGAGGATTTTGCGCCCTTCAGCCGGTTGGACGCAGCGTTGGAACACGCCGGTGACGCTGCGCTTGTGTAGCTCGCCATCGATGATGGTGTAGGACTTGCATCGGCGAGCGATCATTCGAGCGTCTGTCTCGTCTGCTGGCAGGGTGCCGGCTTCAAGGTAGGCAATGTAGGGCTTGTTCCAATCGTCTGGCTCGGTGATGAGTGCGACCAAGGCTGCCTCTGGTTGGAGTGGGACTCCGATGTCGATCTCCCTCGGGGGAGAGACTGATGGCTTGGAGATTGTGTCGAGGAACACGCCGGCGGGTGGTGCGAGTCGAGCCGACCCGATGCGAGAGAGGGCGTCAGCCTCCTCGTTTTTCCGCCTGTCGATCCACTCGATGGAGTAGCCGGTGAAGTGGCCGCCCAACTTGTCCACCGCTTGGCGGTACGCCGCCATGGTGGGGGAGACGGCGTCGCAGGTGCCGGCGACTTGTCCCGCGACGAGGTCGGAATCTCCGTAGCATCGGAGGCGATTGCCGTTCATCTCCTTGGCGGCTCGCATGCCGTGGAGTAGGGCCTCGTACTCAACCATGTTGTTGGTGCAGGGCGTGAAGTCGAGGCAGAGGATGTAACGGAGCTTGTCGCCCTTTGGTGAAGTCAACACTATCCCTGCTCCTGCACCGTCCGCGTTCTTGGAGCCGTCGAAGTGTAGGCTCCAGTAATGTAGGTACGACAGCTTTTCTGGCTGCTGAGCCTCCTCCCAGTCGGTGATGAAGTCTGCCAGCGCCTGCGACTTGATCGCCTTTCGTGGCTCGTATTTGATGTTGTGGACGCCGATCTCGACGGCCCACTTGGCGACCCGCCCGGTTGCCTCGCGGTTGCGGATGATGTCTTGTAGTGGTGCTGAGGAGACGACCGTGATCGGGTGCTCCTGGAAGTAGTCCGGTAGGCGCCGCTGAGCCCTGAAGACCGCGTACAATAGCTTTTGGTACTGTGGGTACCGTTGGCGCGACTCGGTGAGGACCTCGCTGATGTAGTACACCGGCCGCTGAACCGGGCGCTCCTTTCCTTCCTCTGGTCGTTCGACGACCATTACAGCGCTGACGACGCGTTCAGACGCCGCGACGTAAACCAGCATAGGTTCTTTGACGGCGGGGGCGGCGAGTAGTGGTGCGGCGAGTAGCACCTTTTTGAGGTCGCGGAGCGCGTCGTCCGCCTCCTTGTCCCACTGGAAGGTGGGGTTCTTGCGCATCAGGCGGTATAGGGGCATCGCCTTTTCGCCCAGGCGGGGAATGAAGCGACTGAGAGCCGCTACTCGTTCGGCCAGCTTCTGGACGTCGCGCAGGCACTCGGGTTTGCCGAGCCGGGCGATCGTGTCGATTTTTGTTGGGTTCGCCTCGATCCCTCGTTTGGAGACGACGTACCCCAGTAGTTGTCCGGCGGGTACACCGAAGGTGCACTTGCCTGGGTTGAGCTTTATCTTGTACCTTCGCAGGTTGGCGAAGGTTTCTTCCAGGTCGGCGAGTAGGTCGTCTTGGCGAGCGGACTTCACGACCACGTCGTCGATGTAGACGTGGATGTTGCGGCCAATTTGGCTCGCGAGGCATTCTTGCATGCACCGCTGGTAGGTTGCCCCGGCGTTCTTGAGGCCGAAGGTCATGGCGGTGTAGCAGAAGGCTCCGAATGGCGTGATGAACGCCGTCTTCTCCTCGTCTTCGACGGCCATTTTGATCTGGTTGTACCCAGAGTAGGCGTCGAGGAAACATAGCGACTCCGAGCCCGCGGTTGAATCGATTATCTGGTCGATCCGCGGGAGGACGAACTGCTCCTTTGGGCAGGCGCTGTTCAGGTTTGTGTAGTCGATACACATCCTCCAGGTCCCGTTTTTCTTCTCGACCAGGACTGGGTTTGCCAGCCACTTGGAGTACTTGATTGGCCGGATGAAGCCGGCAGCGAGTAGACGCTGCACTTCCTCGGCGATTGCTCGACGGCGTTCTTCATTGAAGGGCCGTAGCGACTGCTTGACAGGTCGCACTTTGGGGTCGGCGTTTAGTTTGTGCTCAGCGAGCTCCCTGGGGACACCGGGCATGTCGGAGGGTTTCCATGCGAAGATGTCCCTGTTCTCACGGAGGAACTCGATGAGCGCGCATTACTATGCTGGGCTCATGCCTGTCCCAATCGTCACCGTCTGGCTGGAGTCGCCTGGGACCAGCTCGACGGTGCGGGTGTGCGTCGTGGCTTCGAAGGTTGAGGTGTTTGCGCCCTCTGAGTTGGGCTTCTTGAGTATTGTGGGGTCGTCATTGTTGACCCCGCTCGCGTATTTGGCGAGCTCGTCGGCGTGATTAGTCTCTGCCGTGATGACGGCGTCGGCGAGTTCGGCTCCTTTGGCCTCGCACTCGGCGGCCATGTCGGGGTCGCCGTGGATGGTGATGACGCCGCACGGCCCGGGGAGCTTCATCGCGTTGTACACGTAGTGGGGTGCTGCCATGAATTTAGCGAACGCTTGGCGCCCCAGGACGCAGTGGTAAGGGCTGTCGAAGGGCACCAGCTCGAAGACGATCCGCTCGGTGCGGAAGTTTGCCGGTGTGCCGAACGTGACTGGTAGCGTGACCTTGCCGATCGGATACGCCTTCCGACCGGGGACGATGCCGTGGAACGTGGTGTGGGTCGTCTCGATCATCGACTGCGGGAGCCGCAGCCGCCTGAAGGTGTCGAGGTAGAGGATGTTGATGGAGCTACCGCCGTCCATCAGTGTCTTGGGGAGGCAGTAATCGCCAACTTTGGGCTTGACCACCAGGGCGACTCGTCCTGGATACTCGATGCGCGGCGAGTGGTCTTGCCGGCTCCAAGTGATGGGCTGTTCCGACCAGTTCAGGAACTGGGGGACGTCTGCTTGGGCCACCGTATTGACGGCGACGGCGCGGGCGATGACCTTCTTCTCGCGCTTCGTGTTGAAGCCTGTGAAGGTGTGGAGTGAGCCGGCCACTTTGCCGAATTTTCCGCCATTTGGCGGGTCGTTATCGGTGTCCTTCCGCGCTTGCCGTGCCTTCTCGATTTCCCTGAGGGTGTGGCAGTCGGCGGTGGTGTGCGTTGCGGGTTTTCCTTCCCTGCTATGGAACGCACATGGTTGGTTAAGGAGGGCCGCGGGATCGAACCTTGGCTTGTTCTTGTAATTGCCGCCATCGCGGCGTTGCCCTCCGTCGCGGCGGTAGCTCTTGGGCTCGCGCTGTGCGTGCCCGGCGTTGGCGACGAAGTCGACTCGCCCGTCACTGCGGCGCTTTCCAGTGAGGCGAGTGCCTCTATAGCGTAGGTCGGTTCGGCGTCCGCTGTCGTTGCCGCCCGTGCGGCGTTGCCCTCCTGACTCGTCGTCAGTTTCCTGGTTTGGATCTTCCTCGGCGTACCGCTTGGCGATCTCGAGGAGGTCGGGGATGTTGTCGAGTGTGCGGGAGTGTCGCTTGAGCTTGGCGACTAGAGGCTCGTAGCGGCACGAGGTCTTGAAGCAATGGATCGCGGTGTCCGGGTGGATTCCGACCGCGTTGTACCAAAGCTCTTGCCATCGTTGGACCCAGTTGCGGGTCGACTCACGGGGTCCCTGAACGCATCGTTCCAGGTCCTCAATAGTGGTGGCGCGGGTGTAGGAGCACTCGAAGTGCCTGACGAAGGCGTCACGCATTTCCTCCCAGGAGTCGATACTGTCCTGGGGGAGAGTGTTGATCCACTGCCTGCACGTCCCCTCCATCATCAGGGGGAGGTAACGGGCGGCGAGTAGGTCAGTGTGACCCGCGATCCCCATTGCCATGAGGTATGTGTCGAGCCAGACTGCGGGGTCGTACGAGGAGTCGTACTTTTCTATCTCTTTTGGTGCCTTGAAGTTTGGCGGGTACTTCTCGCCTCGGATCATTGGTCCGAAGCACTTGGGCCCGAGTCGACTGAGCGACCCCATAGGCTCGCCATCGCGGCGATTAGTTAGGGTGTGCCGTAAGTCGTCGGGCTGGCGTGCGCGCCAGCTTTGGTTGTTGATGATGTGGGTGCGGGCGTCGATGGGTTGTCCGTTAGCGGCGACGAAGTTGGTCGCCGGCCTGGGGTCGTTGGTGGAGAGTGCCGCGTTCGTGGGTCGGTGTTGGAGCTGCAGTGGCTCTGGTGGCGGGCAATTGAGGGTGTTTGCCGCTGCTGGGCGGCCGCTGGAGGCCGCTCTGCTTCCCGAGGAACGCGAGTATACTCGACCTTGCGAGTCGGCGCCCGCTTTTTGCTGCTCCACGGCCTATCTACTCGCCTGGGCCTTCAGCTTCCAGTCGCTCGGTACCTTGCTGGACTTCAATCCACTCGCCGTTCTGCAGGCCCACTCGCCAGCTCACGGGCCAGTCGAAAACGCCCTGCTGGGTATACCCCAGTAGGCATATCCCCATCATATGGGCTTGTGATGCATCAGGAATTCATCCAAGTCAGCTTGCTGAAAAGCTTGTTAATGTATGTTTTGCTTTTCTCCTAAATTATATTTCCTCGCCACCTGTAAGAAAAGTGGTTCATTAGGAAGCCGAGTTGGGTGGCCTTCTTTGTTGGCTCTATCAGGAACGCACCACAAGCCGCAGCCACCTTGTTAAATTGGTACAGTGAGCAGGGGCGGGGATCACAGAGGCAAGCTGGCGATAACAGGCAATGCGCAGTTGCGGCCATGCAGGCATGTACGAGAGCATCGAGCTTCCTTTCTAGCCGTGGCCCGAAGATTGGGGGCTGACCGGCCGAGTGACAAATATTTGTCGGTTCGGTTAAATTACGTACTTGTGACAATTAGGTACTAGGTGTATTAGTAATACAGTATTACACTAAGATTACACTAAGATTCATCATGCTACCAGCTTTCCTTGTGGCCTTGTGGGTAGCGTGACATCCTAAAAAAAACTGAGTACAGTGGATGAGTTACAAAACACAAATCACACTATGCAAAAATAGTGTCTCTGTTCTGCCCTAAGTATAGTGGAATCCTAAAAAAATAAAATGGACCAGCTGCAAAATATAGCATTCTGAAAAAAGCCCTATATTTACGTAAATTCCTAGTACTCTGAAAGGCTGTGATTTTGACAAGAACATGAGCACATGATTCCGACTTCTAGGACAAAACTACACATCAATGAAACTAAAATCGAGGAATACTTGCAATGTCACTAAGATGTCGTTTGGCACCCGGTTATTCATCTTATTTAGTAGAAATAAAATGAATACATGGATTTATTTCATTTAAATTATGATTCCATAAACAGCCACATGTTTGGCTGTCACTGGAATTTAGAAATGACGGGTCTAAATCAGATTTATACATGAAGATATTTCGATGTATTTGCCAAATAAAATGAGGTCCAATTTCATATCAACCAAACAACATAGAAATAGAATTGCAAAATAAATTTCATGATTTCAGGCTCAAATGATAGATACCAAACGACCTCTAAAGGAATTGCCTAGAAGAATACTGGGTAAGTTAGTTGTAGTCTACGCGTGCAGCCGAGCTTTTCAAGGCTTAAAAAATGGTCCATGAGGTATATTACAGTCACGGGTTGAGAAACACCTGCTCCTCATTTCCCATCCAAGATGCGTTGCCGGAAGTCCGAAACCATGCGTGGCAGGCCTTGCTCAGGGCTCAGTGAGACTGTCGGCTTCCAACGGAGAAGAGATTTGGCCTTCGAGATGTCATGCTTTCTTAAGTGTGGATCATCTGCCGTGTTCAGTTTAAAAAAAACCCGCACTTGGGTCAAAACTCAAGAGGCATCGTGTGGGTATACCTCTCATAAAATGAAATGCGAAGCCACATTGTGACTTGTGACCGTGTGACTGGAGGTCATTGCAGACCCAACTACTTTGTAGTTCCTCCTAATTATTGAACTGGCCATAGTAACTCATATGTACCCCATGCTTTCACTTGATTTAAAACGTGAATTCTATCTAGGAAGTAACAAGACAATACTTTCTCACGACCCCACTATATTGCTATTACTAGCTACATGAAACTTGATGTAGGTGGCCTGGTTAGAGATAGCCATGAGGCAGATTAATACGGTGGTTCTAGATGTACGCCCATTTTATCGAGGAATATGTCTATACGTATATCCGGTTTGGAGATGTGCTCTTGTATACGAGCACTGTAGATATATACTTGCACAGCTAAATTTGTGTGTGCTCTAGATATTTGCAGAAGTCCTCACCTGGGAGGGTGGTAAGACAATTTTTGCTTCTAGTACCTAATAGGAATGCATGGCCTCTGTCGTTGGCTTTGTTTTCTTTTCTGTTTCATTTTTGTTTTCTTTGTGTTTTGTCTTTTGGGCGTTGTGCTGTCTGGCCCAGCAGCGGTATTAATCGTGGTTGCTATATTTATATAGTTGGGCATATGCCTGTTTCGAGGAGTATATCTAGCTTGGAGATGTGCTCTTGTATATAAGCACTGCAGATACTTGCACAGCCAAATTTGTGTGTGCTCTAACTATTTGCAAAAGTCCTTACCTGGGAGAGTGGCAATGAAATTTTGCTTCAACCTAATTGGAATGTATAGGCTTGTGATGCATCATGAATTTATCCAATCCACCTCGATCAAAAGCTAGTTGATGCGCGCTATGATTTCCTCCTAAATTGTATTTCCTCGTCACACAGTGGTGGCGTTGTTCAGTAACATGGGCAATCTAGGTTTTCTCGGAGGGTGTGGGGGCATATATAGGCCAACCACTTAAACATGGGCAATCAAGGAATAAAGACATATATGGGGTGTTACATGGGATAAGGCCCAACGAGTTTAAGTCATGCTGAGTCGTTAGGGCTGGAGTGTCCGGTGTGGGCAAGCCGGAGTCTCTGGTCTAGGCTTCAGCGGGGCTGAGTCTTTGGGGAAGTCTCCGGATCTTCTCTGGATCGAGTACTGGGAGAAACACACTCTATGGTTTGGATGGGAAGTCGTCAACCTGGAGACTCCTATTTGGGAGGAGCAGAGATTCCGATGTTGTAGGGGAGTCACCAGGTCGGAGACTCCGATGTGGAGAGGACAGAGACTCCGGTCTGGAGCTGCTGCTTTTTGCGTCTTCTCTTCCATGCTTCTTGCTTGTGTGTCTTTCCTCCTTGGGAATCCTTTGCATCTCCTCTTGGAATCATGATCATGGGTATGGACCTAGACATAAGATGTAAATTTGTCTCAAGTAGCATTCCATTCAAGTGAAGACTAGAGGAGGACAAGTGATGGAAGGAAGTAGCATAATTTGGTTCAATGGATAGCATAGTGATTGCCATATGATGGATTGCATCACAACTTGTTGAGACTTCAATGCAAATTGATTGAAGCCTGTCATTATGCACGTCTTAAAGCTACATCCCTACTCTATTCCATGCACCTTGCCTATCGCAACAACACCCACCCAGAATTCGACGTATTATCGTGGTGGTGGCACGGCAGATGCCATGAGTAGGCTAAAGTATGGGGCCAATGGATGCTAGAGGGATCTGGGGAGAGAAGATGTAGTTATTTCTACACGCGAACGACTAACATACAGATCTTTATTTCTCCTCTCTTGAACTACAAGTGCTCCTTGAGCTGTACGCAGGAAGAGAAGATGAACTTTACAAGCCTAACGGTGTAGAATCAGACCATACCTCCTCAAGGGTCCAAGCTTCCCCTTATAAAGGGGTGCCTTGGCTCCTCTAGGGATGACGTGGCAAGCATATTCGAGGAATATGCTTGTCCCAATATAGTAACTCGGCGAGCTCCTTTCCGTGTACCCCTTCTAATGACGGCAAAGTTCCAGAGAGCCCCACCTGCAAGCCTCGGGTTCCAGGACTGCCACCTCCGTGACCTCCTTCTGCTCTTCTGCTGCTCCGCGCCTTGTCCTTTGCGCTTGGCTCTGTTCAGATTCTTCCTAGCCCAAGGCTAGGATTTGACTTTAGGTTCCTCCTTCTCCTGCAAGCTTCATGTTATTCGGCCCTGCCTCGCTTAACTCGGCTCGGCCTTCACCTACATTATGGCTTATTCGGACTTGCCCGGCCGACTTAACTCGCACGTCGGCCGAGTAACGTACAACCCATCTTGTAAATGTCATGGTCATGCTCATCTCGGCCGACCTTTACATGATTCGGCCGATATAAACAGTAACTCGGCATAAGACCGGGGAAACTCCTTTTGGCTTCCCCCGTCTTGACCCTATCCGGGGTCACCTCCCCAACATTAGTCCCCAAAGCTGGTGTGGTCCCGTCCGTACCTCGGTCGGGCCACATCAGTTTCCCAATATTCATTTCTCCCCATTTCCGAGTTACTTTCTCCTATTCGAGGTATCCGTGTAGCTTCTTGTGTACGCCTCATCCTACGTGTAACACTCATCATTATTTCTCTAGTTTTTTGTTCCTCTACAGTTCCCGCTGACAACGCTACAGTGATTACTGCGCCTGTCGCATCGGCACTGCGACGCCTCGCGCACGCATCGGTCAGGAGGCCTGATCCTCTCCTGCGTCGTGTGGTCATCGGTGTGGCTCCACTCAGCCACGAGCGGTTCCGCCGCACGCACGATCTACACGGTTATCGCCCGCACGCACGATACCACTACCGCCAAGGCCGCGCGGTTATAAAGAGGGGCACGGGGCTAGAGGGTTCACTTTCCCCCTTCGCTCGTCGTTGCCCTTCTTCCTCCTCACGCCCGTGCGTCTGCTCGTGCTTCTGCGACTACACCATTGTCGAAATCTTCGACGGCTAGGCCACGGCTTCTCCACTCCGTCGACCCCACCCTCCTGCATTTGCTCCGGCACCGCCGCCGGTGAGTTTTTCTGCGGTCCCGTTGCCTAGATTTCTCCCGAGACGCACCTGCCATTTTCTAGACTTCTCGTGGCGGTTCTTTTCCGCTCCGCCGCCGTTCTTGCTTAGAGCCACGACGGGGCCCTGTACCTCCAAGCTTTGCTCCGCCGCTAGTTCCTCTTCTGTGGATTCCTCCGGCGACCCTATGTCGAGTTCAGTTAGCGGCGCGCTAGTCGAGGACGACGACGTAGCGTCTGGTCCAGAGCGGGGATCCTGGCAGGGTTCCTTGGTCACTCGTCGTGAGATCGAGTGGCTAATTAGAACTCGCCGGATTCCTGCCGGGGTACACTGTCGCTTACCCGGCAGCGAATCGTCCCCCGTACTCAACGATGGCGAATATGTCGTCTTTATGTCTCACTTTGCCCGGGGTATCGGTCTTCCCCTTAGCGATTTCACTAGGGAATTTCTCGATTACTTCGGCCTTCAGCCGCATCATCTTCCGGTTAATGCCATTGCTTCCCTATCTGCTTTTATCTCGGCCTCAGAAGGATACTTCGGCCTCTGGCCGTCTGTGCACGTATGGTCCAAATTCTTCCAGGTCCGTTCTAACGTCGTCCCAGACAAATCCCTCCAGCCCTCTAAGGAGTTACTTACTCAGTGTGGGGCCGCGTCCATCACTCCTCGGAGAAAATCCGAGTTTCCTCGTGTCGCCAGTCTCGAATCTTGCAAGAAGTGGCATAGATCGTTTTTCTATGTCAAGGATACCGGAAAGGAAGACAAGATTCGGCTCCCTGCTTTCTCCATCAGCCCCCCTTCCAAGAGGAACTGGACCTACAACCCTAGGAAGAGCCATGCTCTGGCCGAGGCCTTTGAGATTCGGCTGAAGGAGCTGACCCGCGCCGGGTTACGTGGCGAGGATCTGATGACCACCTTCTTTAGCAGCCGAATCTGCCCTTTTCAGCAACGCACGCACAAGCTCTTCTATATGAGCGGTCCCCTCGATCCCAACCGAGTCTCAACGGTCAAGCTCGATAATTATCTTATTTTCAAGCGTGTCCGAGCTATCTTTAAGATGGAGATGCCGGAGGACTGGACCTGGGGACTGAAGCTGTTCACCCGCGGGAATCCGCCTCCCGAGGTAAGTTCACGCACTTACGTTTTGCCCCCCAATTGCGTTTGTGATTCCTTTTGCTAATTCCTCTTTGTTTATTTTCTTGCAGAGATTTGCGGAGCAGAAGATTGAAGATGCCGAGGTTCTGGCCCTCCCGTGGACCGCAGATCGAAACACCACAGATAGCGGGGAGCCTGACTCGGAGGAGTTTGTTCCCAAGTCAGACCTCGCTCCGGCTCGCGCCCGTGGCAAGACCTCGGCTCACGGGGAGGAAGGTGATTCGGACGACGTCCAAATTCTTGAGGTAGTCGCCGCAATGCCTATCTCTTATGCATTTCCGGCTTCTACTTCCCCAGCTAATCAGGCCGGTCAGGTGCATGACGCCGAGCCTCTCGCCTCCCAACCTCCTGCTACCTCGAGGAAGCGTGCCGCTCAACCAGGTGCCTTCGAAGTCGCTCCCAAGAAGCGAACTAAAAAGTCATCCGGCACCTTTTGAAGCATAAAACTATGCCTGGAGTTACTGGGTACGCTCATTTTCATTTGTATTTCTTGTTTCTCTTTTTCTGTCTTTTGATTTGACTTTCTGTGCTTTTGCAGCGCTCCTCTTTCTATTAAGCCCAGTGGTCCAAGCATGACGAGTCATACAACTCGGCTCCCTTCTCCTCCGCCTCCTGAAGATACCAGAGTTCCTAGTCCTGCTCGCGTGGACTCTCCTCCTGCTCCGAGTCAAACATCACCTCGGCAAGATGCACCCGTGGTTTCCGTTGCTGATGCCAAAGTAACTCAGACAGTAGATCCTCCTACCAAACCCGCTGCCCCCGTCGTGAACCCCGGAGTTTCCCCCGAGACTCCTTTGGCCCCCACATTTTCAACCGCAACTCCAACTCCAGCCGAGGATATCACCATCTCGGCGCCCTCAGAAACTATAGTTCCTCCTGTTTCCAAGGACGCCACCCCTAGTGCCGAGGTAACAGCTCCTGCCGACGCCTCTTCTAAGGCTAAGAAGGTCGTCGTCACCAAACCTCCCTCATCTCAGAAAGGACTTGCCAGCTCTTCTCAACCTACGATTGCTGATGCGCTCCGCAAGGGGGTTTCCTCTGCTAAGACCGTTGTCACCCCGGCCGCTGATACTCAGCTCACTCTCCACAAGAGTCCCACGGCGGCGGTGGTTACACAACGCGTCCGAGGTAAAGTCCTAACTCGTACTGAGAGTGGGAACAGCCTCGGCTCCTTGGTTGAGTATGCCAATAATTGGAACGCTGCTGATCAGCTCGAGGGCAATCCAAGCAGTCAGCCATTTCAACTCTCCGACATCAGCAGTCGCTTGCATCTGGCTGCCAAGATCGTGCTTGACAGCGATAAGATGAACGAGGTAATTGTTTTTATTGACATTTGATTAGTTATTCGAATGATATTATATATACTCTAGTCCCCGAAGCTTGCAATCGAATAACTTGTTATTCGTTTGGAAGCTTTATTAGTCTTTGCCTGATTCGGATCCGTCTTAGTGTTATCCAGTCACCTAGATGTGAGTTAGGCTTTGCTTGATTCTGATCTGTCTTAGCTTCGAATATCCAGCCACCTAAATCCGAGTTAAACTTTGCTTGATTCGGATCTATTTTAGCTTCGAATATCCAGCCACCTAGATCCGAGTTAAGCTTTCCTTGATTCGGATCTGTCTTAGCTTCGAATATCCAGCCACCTAGATCCGAGTTAAGCTTTGCTTGATTCGGATCTGTCTTAGCTACGAATATCCAGCCACCTAGATCCGAGTTAAGCTTTTGCTTGATTCGGATCTGTCTTAGCTTCGAATATCTCACTGCAATTTATTTTTTTCGCTTAGGTTGCTCATGATCGGCGGACCGCCGAATTCCAAAGGCTCCTTTTCGCACACAAGAAATTGCAAGAGAAGTATGAGAAAGTTGTTCCCGTGGTGAAGAAAGCTGGTAATTTAACAAACTTTTGTATTGTCCCTAAAGCTCTTAATATTTTCGACTTGAGGTGTTAGCTCATTTTGCTGGTAAACAGGTAATATCAACAATCTCAATATCTGTCTTGAGAAGAAAGTCAAGGCCCTGGAAGGTTAGTTATCCTTTCTCTTTACTGATTCCCGTTCGAGATTTATCCCGGGTTTCTTATAACCTTCTGGCTTTGGTATAGCCGAGTTACAAACTCTTGCAGCGTCACATCAAGAATGCATACCCATGCCTGATATGATGCTGCATTTTTTAGAACAAGCCGCTACTCATTCGGCGTAGCTGAAAGAGAAATATGACGAGATAATTCGCTTGCGCGCCGAGGTGGAGTCCCTCAAGCTTTCTCAGAAATCTGAGTTAGAGAAAGTTGATCAGGAGTTCTCCGAAGAGAAGAATCGGCTAAGTCTGCAATTGTAGAAGGATAAAGAACTCCTCGAGGCTGTCGAACTTAAGACACGGACGATGAGCGAGGAAATCACTCGCTTTGAGAAGACCAAGGTTGATTGGGCTCAAGATCTTCAGAAAATGCTGAGCTATATTCATCGTAAGTCTCTAACCGTGGCCGAGTTATCTTCTTCTCTTTCTTACTTTTGACTGATATACTTTTATTTTGCGTAGACCATTTTCCGGAAGCTAAGCCCGTGAGCTCTAGAGCGGTGATTAATGCTCGCGTGCGCCGAGGTGTCCCTGCAGATGCGAGCCCAGAATACTCGATGGAAGACTTCTTGGTTGCCGTTGGCGCTGCCGTTGGTCTGATGAAGATTATGGGCAGGGATTTGGTGCAGGCATCCATTCGGGCCTACTATGTTCTCTGGCCGAATACTTCTAGAACTCCTGATATTGATGAGATCAAGATACTGGTGGAAAGATTAATGGCATCCCAGAACCAGTTAAATCTCTGGAGGGAATCCGCTGGACGGGCTGGTGCTGATATGGCGCTCACAGTCATTATGTCTTGGTACGAGGGTATTTCGCTCGATACCTTGATAAACTTGCGCACTGGATCCCGTTGGGTTGAGGATCCAGAATTCGTTGCTCGCCGACAAGCTCGTGCCTTCCAGCTTGTTGAGTATGCTGATGTGCATAACTGGATTGAAGGGACGAGTTTTCTTCCCAACCCAGCGGATGACGTCGAAGTCGAAGATGCCTCTGATAATAGTTCGGCCGATCAGGACAAGGGTGAGGGCGACTCGGACAACTCTGGTGATTCCAGCGCCAGCTCGGATGGGGAGGGTGATGCACGATCATCTTCCAAAGGGACTGGGCACTCTCAAGCTCAACCTAACGTTTCTCAACAGCCCCAGGCTTTCCCCGAAGTCGCTATTGGTTCTGTGGAGGGCGAAGTAACTTCGGCCGAGGTGCCATCTACCTCGGAGCGCCTAGTGCCTGACCAAGTCGCTGCCCCTTAGGTTCAAAAAACTTTAAGTTATTTCTTATCCCCGGTATGTCGGGCGTATGATGTGTGTGAAACAATTGTCCGACTTTCTGTGTGGTATGAACCCCTTTTGCCTTTTGCCGCTGGGGCACATATGATGGTGATCGTTATTAGTCTGTCTAAACAGATCTTGTTGGTTTAAATCTTTGCTTTGGTGGCCTTCAATCTCATAAGTTTGGATTGTGTGTTTTCATTTGACCCACCTTAGTTCGGCGTTTAATATTGCCTGGCCTTTATAAACTCGACGGCTCAACCATTGTGTTCTTGATCTCTATCCGAGCTATAAATCTCGAAGCCCATATTTGGGGAAAGCGAAATAATATCGTTCAAGGTAGCTTCTGACCTATCGTTCGGGGTGCCGAAGTTTAATACCCATTTTTGTAACAGGTGACCATCATGGGGCAATTCCCTAGTCAGTGCTCTAGAAATCGAGGTTTTAATGCCTAATTCGAGATAAGGGATAATATGTTACAATCCCCGAGTTCCCTGCTCGAGGTCCTGAAACTTAACACATAATTCAGGAATAAAAAATAACGTTGGGCAGTCCCCGTGTCACTGCTCAAAGTGCATAACTCAAAGTGCCGAGGTTTAGTACATACCTGAAAATGTGAAATAATATAGGGCAGTGCGCGAGTTACTGCTCAAGGTGCCGAGGTCTAATACATCACTCAAAATGCGAAATAACATAGGGCAGTCCCCGAGTCATTGCTCAAGGTGACGAGGTTTAATACATAACCCAAAATGAGACATAACATAGGGCAGTCCCCGAGTCACTGCTCAAGGTCCCGAGGTTTAATACATAACCCAAAATGAGAAATAACATAGGGCAGTCCCCGAGTCACTGCTCAAGGTGCCGAGGTTTAATACATAACCCAAAATGAGAAATAACATAGGGCAGTCCCCGAGTCACTGCTCAAAGTGCCGAGGTTTAATTCATAGTCGATACTTCGACTTGAAGCGTCACATTACAACGTATCATAGATGAATCCTACGAGTAAAATGGACGAAGTAAAGCTATGTTCTATGGTCTTTTTGATTCTTCGCCGGCTTTGTTTGCCTTGTTCTTTTCTGGTGACTGAGCATCAATTAGGTAATATGCATCATTGTGCAATGCTTTGCTCACGATGAATGGTCCCTCCCATGGGGGCGATAGTTTGTGCATGCCGGCTGTGCGTTGCACTAGCCGAAGAACCAAATCTCCTTCTTTAAACACTCTTGGATTGACTTTCTTGCTGTGATATCGTCGTAAGTCTTGCTGATAAATAGCTCATCTTGATAGTGCCAACTCACTGGCTTCTTCTAGCAGATCGACATCATCTTGTCGAGCTACCTCATTTACCTCAGCGGTTGTATACTGGGTAACTCTTGGCGAGTCATGTATTATGTCGGATGGAAGCACGGCTTCTGCTCCATATACCAGAAAAAATGGGGTATACCCTGTTGACCTGTTTGGGGTAGTTCTGAGGCTCCATAGTACTGCTGGTAGTTCCTCGATCCAACACCCTGCCGACCTTTGCAGTGGTTCGACGAGTCGAGGTTTTATTCCGGACAATACTAGTCCATTAGATCTTTCTACTTGCCCATTAGATGCTGGGTGAGCCACCGAGGCGACATCTAGTCTTATGTATTTTTCTTGACAGAATCTAGCAAAGGCCCCTTCAGCAAAGTTTGTGCCATTGTCTGTAATAACACTGTGTGGGTAACCATATCTCAAGATAATATCTTTGAGGAATTTTACTGCTGTTGGTCCGTCACATTTTTTTATTGGTTTCACTTCAATCCACTTTGTGAATTTGTCGACCATGACTAAAATGTGGGTCATCCCGCCACGGGCCGGCTTGAATGGTCCCACCATATCTAAGCACCATACAGAAAACGGCCAAGTAATTGGTATCGTCTTTAACTCGGACGATGGCATATGTATATTGCTGGCATATCTCTGGCAACCACTACATTTTTCCACCAAGTCTTTGGCCTCTTTCAACGTTGTTGGACAATAAAATCCATGCCTGAATGCTTTCGCCACTAAAGCTCTAGACGAGACGTGATGCCCGCATTCTCCTTGATGTATATCTAGGAGAATCTCCTGGCCTTCCGCCGAATCCACACATCTTTGCAGCACGCTTGTGACGCTCCTTTTATACAGCTCATTGTTTATGATTGTATAAGCTTTAGCTCTTCTCACTGTCTTTCTAGCCAGTACCTCGTTATTCGGCAAAGTCGCATCCTTAAGGAAGGAAAATATGGGTTGCGCCCATGTTGGCATGATTTTCTTTGGGATAATCTCACTATCTATTTCCATATTTTCCGCCGACATAACCACCTCGGATTTTTCCGTATCCATACGTGCTTCGGCCGGGTTCACTTTCGGAAACTTCGGGTTACATTCTTTGTCAACTTCCATCGGCATACTATCTTCTCTTGATTTCGCCGGAATAAATATGGATTCAGACTCTGGTGATGGTGTTATTGATGGTTTTCTCAGGTGCTCTAGGGCGATACCCGGGGGAATTGATTGCCTGGTTGATCCGAGTTTTGACAGTGTGTCTGCAGCTTTTCTGCCCGAGGTATATGATGAAATTCACATCCATCGAAGTATCCACTGAGTTTTTGCACATGGAATCTATATAAGGCCATATTGGCATCTAGCGCATCCCAATTGCCTGATACTTGTTGTACTACTAGATCTGAATCTCCATAGCATAAGATCCGGCGTATCCCAATCTCTTTTGCCACCTTCAATCCATGGACGAGTGCTTCGTACTCGGCTACATTTTTTGATGCGGCAAAATGTATTTGCAGCACATATTTCAGCTGATCTCTCTTTGGCGAGATTAACACTATCCCTGCCCCCAAGCCATTCCTCAGCTTGGAACTGTCGAAGTGCATTGTCCAATAATTCGGATCTGGTAATAGTGGCTCATATTGTACCTCGGCCCAATCCACAAAGAAGTCGGCCACAGCCTGAGATTTGATTGCATCTCGCCTATCGAATTGCGGAGCATAAGGTGACAATTCAATTGCCCATTTTGCTATTCGGCCGCTTGCATCTTTGTTGCTCAATATGTCGGCTATGGGCGCTTCACAGATCACTTTGATCGGGTGCTCTTCGAAGTAATGTTTAAGTTTCTTCACCGACATGTATACTCCATATGCCATCTTTTGATAATGTGGGTAATTTTGCTTTGAGGCTGATAGTACCTCGCTTAGGTAATATACCGGCCTTTGTACTGATTTATCATCTTCAATTCGTTCCACCATGATCACATCACTTACCACTCTGTTTGTGGCGGTTATGTAAAGTAACATATGCTCTTTTGACAATGGAGAGGCGAGGATTGGTGCTATGACCAACATCTTCTTCAGTTCATGAAATGCATTATCTGCTTGTGGTGTCCAAATGAACTTATCAGATTTTTTCATCAGTTGATATAGTGGTACTGCCTTCTCTCCTAGCTGACATACAAATCATCTAAGCGAGGCCAGGCAACCCGTGAACTTCTGTACGTCATTTAGACATCTCGGCAATTCCATCCTTTCTACCGCTCTTATCTTAGTTGGGTTGGCCTCTATACCTCGGCTAGATACAAGAAAACCGAGTAGTTTTCCAGCTGGTACACCGAAGGTGCATTTTTTCGGGTTAAGCTTCATTCGAAACCTTATCAAGTTCGCGAATGTCTGCCAAATATCATCCAGTAGCGTTTTGCTCTCTTTGGTTTTAATAACCACATCATCTACATATACTTGTACATTTTTTCCTATCTGGTCATGCAGACATTTTTGCATACATCTCTGGTACGTTGCCCCTGCGTTACGCAGGCCGAATGGCACGGTGCGATAGCAATAAGCCCCGTACGGGGTAATAAACGCAGTCTTTATTTGATCAGCCAGATTTAACGGTATCTGGTGAAAACCAGAATATGCGTCTACAAATGATAACAACTCACAACCAGCGGTCGAATCAATGACCTGGTCTATTCTAGGTAAAGGAAAAGGATCTTTTGGACACGCCTTGTTCAGGTTCGTGTAATCAATACACATTCGCCATACGACGGCTACATTTGGATCATCCTTTTTCTTTTCTACCAACACCGGGTTTGATAGCCAATCCGGTTAAAGCACTTCCATGATGAACCCGGCCGCAAGGAGCCGAGCTATCTCATCCCCTATTATTTTTCTCCTGTCTTCGGCGAAGCGGCGGAGAGGTTGCTTCACCGGCCTTGCTCCTGGCGTTACATGCAGAGAGTGCTCATCCAACTCCCTCGGCACACCTTGCAGGTCTTGAGTTGACCATGCAAAGATGTCCCGATTCTCACGGAGGAAGTTGGTGAGCTCGCCTTCCTATTTGGCATCTAGGCTGGCACCAATAGTGATGGTGCATTTTGGGAACTGCTCATCTATCTGGACTTTTTTCGTTTCTTTAGTCGGCTAGAAAGAAACGCTTCCATGTGGGTTGGCCAATGCCGGCATATTCAGTTGCGCCGACTGAGCGAGAGCCGCTACCTCTTGAATCCTTCTTTTTTCTCTTGCGATCACCAATGACTCGGCCAGGTTTGATCCGGCCGAGGCACATTCCATCGACTTCCTGTAATCTCCTGCTACTGTTATCACCCCTTGTGGTCCGGGTAGCTTCATTTTCAAGTAAGTTATGTGGCAGCTGCTCATGAATTTGGCCAATGCTGGCCGCCCGAGTAAAGCATGATAGCAACTCTCTAGATCCACCACCTCAAACTCCAAATTTTCTGCTCTGCAGTTATCCCTTGTGCCGAATAACACATCTATTCGAACCTTCCCAATGGGTTCGCACGAAAGTCCCGGCACTATTCATGGAACGTGGTTCTCGTGGATTGCAGCATATTCTGCGATATTCCGAGTTTATGCATTGTATCCTTGTACATGATATTGATACTTCTCCCATTGTCAATGAGTAATTTTGAAAATTTCACATTAGTGCTCGGTCCCACAAATGTCGGATCTAGTACGAGTGCGTACGACCCCGGATTCGGCATTATTTTGGGATGATCCTTTATGCTCCAAGTTACTTCTTGATCTGACCAAGGCACATATCTTGGTATTGCTGGCATAACTGCATTCACTTCCATATGCCGGCGTTGTACACTTTGCCTATCTTGTTGTTCTGTTGTGAACACGCAGTATGATTGATGATGTTCCCTGTAATCATTGCGTCCATTATTTCTGGCGTTTGTCCTTTCATCCTGACCCTGATTTATCACTTGATGCATTGCATCTCTCCGGTCTGAGTTATCATACCTCGGGGGAGGAGGGGATAACATTAGCTGTTGTGCATTTGCCCCAGTCAACTGCGGCTGCTGCTGCTGATGTGCCTGATGGGAAGGTGCTTGCATGCCCGTCGGGTTCCCCATTGCATTTTTCATCCAGGCGCATTGTCGAGTTGTATGATTGGCCGGCTTGGCCAGGTTTGGAGTGTGAAACTTACACAGTTGATCCAACATGGACTCAAACGTGTACTTTGGCCTTTCCTACCATTGCTTCTTCTGTTCTGGTGTCCATTGTCTCTTCCCTTCATTCCTTGGTGTCCATTGCTGAGGACCATTCTTCTGCCGCTGACTGTTTCCGTGACTCGGCTGATCTTGCACTACCGCTGCCACCTGATTGGAGGCATATCTGTAATCCGGTCTTTCCTATCTTCCTCTACCTCTGAACTCATTGCGCCTCGATGATCCGGCCGCATCTCTTGCATATTGATCTTGATGCTCCCGATGGTCCGCCGACATCAGCTCTGGTTGCGTCGGATCTCCCAATGCATACGAATTTGCTATCCTGATGGTTTCTACCAAAGTGGTTGGCATATCTCTTTGCAGTCGCTGCCACAAGACACTGGCATAACGGCATCCTTGAGTGAACCAAGCTATCGCTTGTGATTCTATAACTCCCTCGCATGAATTCTTGAGGTTACACCACCGAGTCAAGAATTCTCGGTCTGTCTCATTCGGCCTTTGCTTGCACATTGCAAGCTGCTGCGGCCTGTTTGGTCTGTTGTAAGTGCTGGTAAAGTTTCTCACAAACATCTCCTCAAAATCTAGCCAGCAGTTGATACTTCCCGCTGGCAGATTATTCAGCCATACTCTGGCCGGTCCTTCCAGCATTTGCGGGACATATCCTACTGCCCATCGCAAGTTTCCGCCAGCTATTTTTACTACAGTGGCACAGTCAATTAACCAATCTTGTGGTTTGGTACTCCCATTGTACGTTTCCGTGCCCCTTGCCAGCTGAAAATTCGGCACAGGCGGCTCGCCTATGATCCGGGGTCCGAAACATGCCGGACCCGGCGGACCTTGCTCCTCTAACAATTTTGACCGGTATAACCTGTCCAGTTTTAGTCTTGCATCATTTGATGGCAAGTTTCTGTACACTACTCTCTCCTGCATTCCATAATGGTCAATTCCACCATGCCCCGCATACTCCATATCTGAATAACCATCATTGTAACTCTCATTCACCTGATTGTGGCGAGCTGGTCTCACTTCTCTTTCCTGCCGAGGTTCGTATCTCGGCTGAGGATTGGGCGGCGGATCCCTCCTTCCTTCTGCCGGGATATTGTTCCCATGATTTCCTCTTCCGAGGTCCCCATTACCTCGTCTTCCGTTGCCTTTGTCGGCACGGCCGGGGTTTCTTTCGCCACTGTTACCTCGGCTCCCATTTCCTCTGTTTTCATTTGCTTTTCCGGCTACTGCCGGATCATACGAAACAATTTGCTTATTTCTTTTTCCTGAAGTTACTGCTCTGTCTTTTCGTGCATTGTTTCCGGGTGAGGATGCTGCTACCACTGATAGGGCGGGTGCTGCACCAGCCGAATGAACCATACGTGAGGCACCAGGCCTTGCCGGGTCTGTCCTAAACATTTCTTCATTCTGCTGGTTTGCAATGCGCACCAGCTCATTCACTCTTTCTTGCTGTTTCTGTCGGGCTTCGCCGGTCAGTCCTTCTAACTCTAGTGCAGCGGCATTTGCCGCCCTTAGGTTCTCTGCCGGGGTGCTATACCTCGGCAAGCCTAGATCGACTGAATCTGCCTTATGACTCTCATGCTCTTTATTGATATCATCATGAGGTTCTTCCCTCTCAATCTTAATTCATCAACCCGCTCGGGGGCGACATCAAGCTTATTTTCCTTAGCATATTCTCGCAGGGTCCTGTTTAAGGACTCCCGCAATGCCGACACCTTTTTTTTCCTCTACCAGTACTTTTTGACTGGTTTCTTCTAATTCTGCCTGAGCATTAGCCGGATCAAGTATCGGCGCTACAGGCGTAGTCAGATTATCTATAGTTTCCTAGAGAATGTTTTCTGGTCTTTCCAGAGGTGGCCATCTTACCCTTGGTGCCTTCGGGGTCATCTCCTGCACCTCGGCTGGGTTAGCTGCCGAAGGATCTACCTCGGTGAGTGGTGGAGCTGCCTGCTTTGTGGTCACTTGTACTCCCGTCATCGGATCCTTGCTTGATCCGGCGCCTACTGCTCCCGCCTGCACCCCGGCTGCGACCATCACCTCGACGCTGCTGACGGGGCGCTCTCCACGCGGACCGTTTGCGGCGCTAAGGGGGGGCTCTCCTGCAACAATAACTTGGTGAGGATAAACGCCGGAGGTGTTGACGCCGACGTAGATCTGGTGTATGCCCAAGTTGATAAAGACTCCATTGCGTGGAGGAGTTTTTCCCCTGAAGCTACCTGCGTTATCGCTGACATAGTCACAGAGATCAAATCTCCGGACTAAGCCAGAGACAACGCGCTCACCAGTGTGGATGAAGTTTCCCGTCCGGATCATGACTCCAGCTAGCACTGCTGCTGGCCCCACGGTGGGAGCCAACTGTCGTGGTGGTAGCACGGCAGATGCCATAGGTAGGCTAAAGTATGGGGCCAATGGATGCTAGAGGGATCTGGGGAGGGAAGATGTAGTTATTTCTACACGCGAACGACTAACATACAGATCTTTATTTCTCCTCTCTTGAACTACAAGTGCTCCTTGAGCTATACGCAGGAAGAGAAGATGAACTTTACAAGCCTAACGGTGTAGAATCAGACCATCCCTCCTCAAGGGTCCAAGATTCCCCTTATAAAGGGGTGCCTTGGCTCCTCTAGGGCTGATGTGGCAAGCATATTCGAGGAATATGCTTGTCCCAATATAGTAACTCGGCGAGCTCCTTTCCGTGTCCCCCTTCTAATGACGGCAAAGTTCCAGAGAGCCCCACCTGCATGCCTCGGGTTCCAGGACTGTCACCTCCGTGACCTCCTTCTGCTCTTCTGCTGCTCTGCGCCTTGTCCTTTGCGCTTGGCTCTGTTCAGATTCTTCCTAGCCCGAGGCTAGGGTTTGACTTTAGGTTCCTCCTTCTCCTGCAAGCTTCATGTTATTCGGCTCTGCCTCGCTTAACTCGGCTCGGCCTTCACCTACATTATGGCTTATTCGGACTTGCCCGGCCGACTTAACTCGCACGTCGGCCGAGTAACGTACAACCCCTCTTGTAAATGTCATGGTCATGCTCATCTCGGCCGATATAAATAGTAACTCGGCATAATACCGGGGAAACTCCTTTTGGCTTCCCCCGTCTTGACCCTATCCGGGGTCACCTCCCCAACACGTATACAACCAAAAAACAAGTTGTATGTTGTCCTCGTATCTTTGAATCGGCGCCACCCGGTGGATCAGGAGTTGCTAGAGAGGGGCTCCGGTAATCCGGGAGATCGCGGCTTATGAGGCGGCGGTTCACGTGGAGTACTACCACCAGTAGTTTGTTGTGTTGGATAACTCCGGCAGCGAGTGAGCTCGCCGGCGCCACCGCATCCTAGATAACTCTGGTGAGAACTACCCCGGTGGCCTACTTTTGTATCTAAACCATAGATCTACTGGGATGTACCAAACTTGCTAACTTGATCTAGTTATGAACTAGTTAAAATTATGTATGAGAACTAGTGTATGAACTATATCATATGTTGAAAACAAGCGCCAATAGTTTTACAAAATTTGCAGAAACTATTTGCGGTATCTGCTCTGGCAGATATTAATTATATTCATATTGCAAAGCGCAAGACACTTTTGTTGTACAAAAAAATGGAGTATCTGCTGGAGATGCTGTAAGGCATACTTCCGGCAGCTTGGAAGATCGAGGCTCGCGAGACGGCGGTTCACGAGGAGTACTACCGCCAACAACTTTTTGTGTTGGATATATTTGGCAGCAAGTGCGCTCGTTGGCGCTGCCGTGTCCTAGATGACCCTGGCAAAAAACTATCCCGATGGCCTACTTTTGTATCTAAACCCTAGATCTATTGGGATGTACCAAACTAGCTAAGTTGATCTAGTTCCAAACTAGTTAAAGTTATGTATGAGAACTCATGTATTTACTATTCTTTGTGTTGAAAAGAAGATCCAGCCATTTTTCAAAATTTACAGTGAGAATTTTTTGTATCTGTTCTGGCAAATCATATATTTATATTGATACTGCAAGTCACTTTTGTGGTACAACAATATGCAATATCTGCTCGAGGTGCTCTAGACATACTTTCTCATGGCCCCACTATATTATTACTAACTAGATGAAACATGGCGAAGGTGGCTTTAGTAAAGATAGCCATGACAACAAATTAAAGTGGTTGTTGCAGATCTACACATCCATTTCTTCGAGGAAGATGTATATATACGGTTGGAGATGTGCTCTTGTATATTCACATCCAAATATATGTGCGCTCTAGTTGCAAAATTCCTCCTATGGAGTAACAAGAACTAGGAGAGCAGGGTTGATATTAAGACTTTTTTCCACCAAAATTGCTTCTACGTAATTAGAAATGTATGGGCTTGTGATGCATTAGGAATTCATCCAATTCAGCTTGCTGAAAAGCTTGTTAATGTATGTTTTGCTCTTCTCCTAAATTATATTTCCTCGCCACCTGTAAGAAAAGTGGTTCATTAGGAAGCCGAGTTGGGTGGCCTTCTTTGTTGGCTCTATCAGGAACGCACCACAAGCCGCAGCCACCTTGTTAAATTGGTACACTGAGCAAGGGCGAGGGATCACAGAGGCAAGCTGGCGATAACAGGAAATGCACAGTCGCCGCCATGCAGGCATGTACGAGAGCATCGAGCTTCCTTTCTGGCCGTGGCCCGAAGATTGGGAGCTGACCAGCTGAGTGACAAATATCTGTCGGTTCGGTTAAATTATGTACTTACTTGTGATAATTAGGTACAGTAGGTGTATTACACTAACATTCATCATGCTACCAGCTTTCCTTATGGCCTTGTGGGTAGCGTGCTTGCGTCCAGAGCCGTAAATGACATCCTAAAAAAAACTGAACTGACTTTTTTTTATGCGGATGAGTTACAAAACACAAATCACACTATGCAAAATAAGTATCTCTGTTCTGCCCTAAGTATAGTGGAATCCTAAAAAAACAAAATGAACGAACTGCAAAATATAGCATTCTAAAAAAAGCCCTGTATTTACGTAAATTCCTAGTACTCTGAAAGGCTGCGGTTTTGACAAGAACATGAGCACATGATTCCAACTCAGCGCATCGATGAAACTAAAACCGGGAAATACTTGCAATGTCAGTAAAGGAATTGTCTGGAAGAAGTTAGCTGTACTCTGTACGCCTGTAGTCAAGATTGTCAAGGCACCAAAAAACCCTCCGTGAAGTATAATACAGTTCCGTGTTCAGAAATGCCTGCTCCTCATCTCTCATCCAAGATGCGTTTTTGGAAGTCCAAAACCATGCGTGGCAGGCCTTGCCTCAATGAAACTTTCGGATCCCAATGGAGAAGAGATTCGGCCTTTGAGATGTTAGGTTTTCTTAAGTGTGGATCATCTGCCGTGTTCAGTTTAAACAACACTGGCACTTGGGTCAAGACTCAAGAGGCATCGTGTGGGTATAATCTCTCATGAAATGAATGAAGCCATACACTTGTAGCCAAATTTTATTAGTCTAGTTCAAAAAAAATCAAAAAAGTTAGTGTAGTTTAAACTAAAATTTGCTTTCGCAACCCTAATTGTGACATGTGACTGTGGCCGAAGGTCATTGCAGACCCAACTACTTTGTAGATCCTCCTAATTATTGAACTGACCATAGTAACTCGCATGCACCACATGCTTTCACTTGATTTAAAATGTGAATTCTAGTATCTAGGAAGTAATAAGACAATACTTTCTCACGACCCCACTATATTGCTATTACTAGCGAGATGAAACTTGATGTAGGTGACCTGGTTAAAGATAGCCATGAAGGTAGATTACTACGGTGGTTCTAGATGTACGCCCATTTTATCGAGGAAGATGTATATATAAGTATATCTGGCTTGGGGAGATGACCATATAGGGGGACTGGAAGACTCGCAAAACGCTTCACGACTCATCTCGCTCGCTCCCCGCAGGCGACGAGGCGGGTCTCAAGCGCCATCTCCTCCAAGCGCCCCCACCTCCCCTTCCTCTCCCGCCGTCGTCGGCACGCTCCGCCAGCTAAGCCTGCGCGGAGCCGGTGGCGGCGGGCCTCCTTTTCTCGGCGGCAGCAAGGTGCGCGGGGCGCGCCACGGCAGGGCCGGTAGGGGCTGAGAGACGTGGCGGAAGCGGACCGGCTACTCCGAGCAGCGTGGCGACGGGCTACCCGACAGGTAGGGAGGCGGACAGGGGCGTAGGAGCCGCCGGTGGTGTGCGCCGCAGGGCCCGATCTAGGTCAGTTTGGGCTCGATCTGGGTCACGTGGGCCCCGTCCGGGGTTCTCGGCCACCAGCAAGGTGGGTGGCAGCGGCCTTCCCTGGCTGCCCGCAGGCTGGCGGCGGACAGGGCCGCAAGTTCTCGCGAAGGCGGGCTCTGCAGGGCCCAATCTGGGCCAGATTGGGTCTGATCTGGGTCGTGCGGGCCCCATTCGGGGACCTCCGCCTACTGCGCTGCGGTGGGTGGCAGACGGCCTCGGCTTGCTGAGGCGCGTCCAGGGCACCAGATCTAGGTCGGGCGGGCCTAGGTCTGGTGGTCGCCTGACAATTCCTGCCCAGGGGGGGGGGCTGCACGGAGGCGCCGTGTTTGCCATGCTCGTCCCTCCTCGCCCCTGCGGGTCTAGATGGTGATCCTCAGACCAGCGGTGGACCGGTAATCCCGGATGAACATGGTAGCGAGTGTGCTGCTGCTTGACGGCGGGGGTCTGCGGTGGCAGTGGATCTACTGGCGGGCGGAGAGGAAGAGACTAGTGCTAGGGTTGTCTGTGACGGTGACACCCTTACTGCAGTGTGGCGGTGGGGCTTCACGAGTCTTTGGCTCGGCCAGACCAGTGAGAGTCTGGTTTGCCCCGCTGGCACATCCGGTCGGCTATCGCCTTCCGGCGGTAGAGGTCGTTCCCTCCCGCGTGTCATTGTACCGTCGACCCTCGCCGGCTTTCTTCGTCTCGGTCGTTCCAGCCTCGTTCTATGGGTCATGGTGAGGCGACGGTGGTGACTTCAAGACCATGGTCGCGTGTGTTGGTGGGCGGTGAGCTGGTGGTGCTTCGAAGCGTCCGGGAGCGTGGTTTTTTGAGGGGACGGGAGAAATCCTTGTCGTTGACACCGACATGGTGACGCCTGCGGATGCCGCTTTCCTTCTTGAAGGGCGTCGGGGGTATCTCTTTCCCACCCTCGTTGCATATCAGGGGAAACCCTAGGTCTTGTTCGGGCAGCAGCAGCGTCGTCGTCGCTTCCTTCTTGGGGGTGTTGCTTGATGTGCGACGCTTCAGAGAGGCTAGGAGAGGAGTGGTTCTTCTCCGGTGGGCGCAACGGTTGCGGGTCACCCACGTTTTCGTCGAGCCTCTGTCGTTGGCTTTGTTTTCTTTTCTGTTTCATTTTTGTTTTCTTTGTGTTTTGTCTTTTGGGCGTTGTGCTGTCTGGCCCAGCAGCGGTATTAATCGTGGTTGCTATATTTATATAGTTGGGCATATGCCTGTTTCGAGGAGTATATCTGGCTTGGAGATGTGCTCTTGTATATAAGCACTGCAGATACTTGCACAGCCAAATTTGTGTGTGCTCTAACTATTTGCAAAAGTCCTTACCTGGGAGAGTGGCAATGCAATTTTGCTTCTACCTAATTGGAATGTATAGGCTTGTGATGCATCATGAATTTATCCAATCCACCTCGATCAAAAGCTAGTTGATGCGCGCTATGCTTTCCTCCTAAATTGTATTTCCTCGTCACACAGTAGTGGCGTTGTTCAGTAATAACGCTCACTATGGCCTCCGTCACAGACAGAGGCGGTGGCTACCTTCAGCTTAGCAGCGCCGGAGGATCACAGAGGCAACGTCTCGCCCTACCCAGCTTCCAACTACCTCAGTACTTCGTCATCCTTTTGGTTCATGAGAGCCTGGAGGCTGGAGCATATTTTCTTTTGCGAATAGGGGAAGTAGTTTGCAGAAATATTTGCCAGTTAATTAATTATTTAGTCGACTACGATTTAACATGCTGTCAGCTTCCTAGCTCAAAAAATTTAAAATCAGTCTGGCAGCTCCGTTGTGCCCTCACATCCAAAGACATAAATGAAATCCTAATAAACTGAACATACTGTCTGGATAAGTTAAAGACAAATCACACTATGCAAAGTAGCGTCTCTATTCTACCGTAAGTATAATGCAATCCTAGAAAAAATGGATGAGATGCAAAAAATCATTCTCAGAAAAAGATAAAAGGTCTCTCTATTTATGCAAATTCCTAAATTCTGAAAGGCTAAGGTTTTGACAAGAACATGAGCACATGATTCTTATTCTTAGTTATCTGAAACGCTAATCTTGGGTATGTTTTGTGTAGTCTGGACGCCTGCAGGCGAGCTTGTCAAGGCACCTAAATACGCTCCGCAAAGTATAATACTCCTTCCGTTCCAAAATAGATGTATTAGATTTGTCAAAATTTGGATGAACCTATATACTCTTGGTCAGCTAGTATATATTCGCCCTGACTCAAGCAACGGTTGCGAGTCATCCTTGTTTCGTCGATATGCCGACGTTGCATTTGTTTCTCTTTTCTTTATTTAATTTTCTTTTGGGCTTGCTTGTATTGTTCGCCCCAATATTTGTACCATGTAGTTTGCTACATTAATATAGCGTGACAAAAGCCTATTTCGAGGAATGACCCGAGCAGGCCCAAGAGAGGTATGCAGCATGTCGAGCCTTCGGTGAAAATCAGTGCTCCATCACTACTTTGTGCCATGCACCTTGCCTATCACAATAACACCCAACACAGCAGATGACATGGACAACCCAACAAAACAAGTTGTATGTTGTCCTCGCATTGTCGAAGCGACGCCGCTAGGAGGAGTTGGACCGGAAGTTGCTAGAGAGAAGTGCCTCCGGCAGTTTGGGAGATCGAGGCTGGCGATGCGCCAGTTCACGAGGAGTACTACTGCGAACAATTTTTCGTGTTGGTTATCTCCAGCAACGAGTGCACTCGTCGGCGTTATCGTGACCTAGATGACCCTGGTGAAAAACTATCCCGGTGGTCTACCTTTGTATCTAAACCCTAGATCTACTAGGATGTACCAAACTAGCTAAGTTGATCTAGTTCTGAACTAGTTAAGTTATGTATGAGAACTCATGTATGAACTATGATGTGTGTTGAAAAGAAGATCTAGCCATTTTCCAAGATTTGCAGTAACTATTCTTTGGTGCTCTGGCAGATCATATATCCATATTACATACTGCAAGCCATGTTTTGTGGTACGACAATATGCTGGAGATGCTCTAAGACATATTTCCTCACGGTCCCACTGTATTATTACTAACTAGATGAAAAATGATGAAGTGGTTGTTGTAGATTTACGCACCCATTTCTTTGAGGAAGATGTATATATATGCGCTTGGAGATGTGCTCTTTTATATGTGCGTTGCAGATACTTTTGCATCCAAATGTATGTGTGCTCTAGTTGCAAAATTCCTCCTAGGGAGTAACAAGAATTAGGAGATCAGGGTTGATATTAAGACTTTTTTTTCCACCAAAATTGCTTCTACGTAATTAGGAATTTATGGGCTTGTGATGCATCAGGAATTCATCCAATTCAACTTGCTGAAAAGCTTGTTAATGTATGTTTTGCTTTTCTCCTAAATTATATTTGCTCGCCACCTGTAAGAAAAGTGGTTCATTAGGAAGCCGAGTTGGGTGGCCTTCTTTGTTGGCTCTATCAGGAACGCACCACAAGCCGCAGCCACCTTGTTAAATTGGTACGCTGAGCAGGGGCAGGGGATCACAGAGGCAAGCTGGCGATTACAGTCAATGTGTAGTCGCCGCCATTCAGGCATGTACGAGAGCATCGATCTTCCTTTTTCTCCGTGGTTAGATTTTCGGAAATTCTATTCTCAGACCAGTTGCTTGTTTGCAAAACCCGGCAAGAGGTATGAACGCATGTTGTGACTTATCTTAGAATCATATAAAAATTTAAAATGTCTTATAGATTAAACCGTTTGCCCGATTTAAGATCTGTTTTTACCATTGAACTAGTCGCGACGAGATCTTCAAAACTGGGGGCTGACCGGCCGAGTGACAAATATCTATCGGTTTGGTTAAATTACGTACTTGTGACAAATTAGGTATATTGCACTAAGATTCATCATGTTGCCAGCTTTCCTTGTGGCCTTGTGGTAGGTGCTTGCGTCTAGAGCCGTAAATGACATCCTAAAAAAACTGAACTGACTTTCTTTTTATGCGGATGAGTTATAAAACACAAATCACACTATGCAAAGTAAGTGTCTTTGTTCTGTCCTAAGTATAGTGAAATCCTAAGAAAACAAAATGGACGATCTGCAAAATATAGAATTCTAAAAAAAAGTCCTGTATTTACGTAAATTCCTAGTACTCTGAAAGGCTGTGGTTTTGACAAGAACATGAGCACATGATTCCGACTCGCGCATCGATGAAACTAAAATCGGAGAATACTTACAATGTCAGTAAATGAATTGTCTGATAAAAATTAGCTATAGTCTGTACGCCTGCAGCCAAGCTTGTCATGGCACCAAAAAATGCTCCGTGAAGTATAATACACAGTTCCGTGTTCAGAAACGCCCGCTCCTCATTTCTCATCCAAGATGCATGCGTTTTTGGAAGTCCGAAACCATTCGATTGCAGGCCTTGGCTCAATGAAACTTTGGTATTCCAATGGAGAAGAGATTCAGCCTTTGAGATGTTAAGTTTTCTTAAGTGTGGATCATCTGCCGTGTTTAGTTTAAACAACACTCGCACTTGGGTCAAGACTCAAGAGGCATCGTGTGGGTATAATCTCTCATGAAATGAATGAAGACATATACTTGTAGCCAAATTTTATTAGTCTAGTTCAAAAAAATTCAAAAAATTTAGTGTAGTTTAAACTAAAATTTGCTTTCGCAGCCCTAATTGTGACTTGTGACCGTGACCGAAGGTCATTGCAGACCCAACTACTTTGTAGATCCTCCTAATTATTGAACTGACCATAGTAACTTAGCATGCATCACATGCTTTCACTTGATTTAAAATGTGAATTCTAGTATCTAGGAAGTAATAAGACAATATTTTCTCACGACCTCACTATATTGCTATGACTACCTAGATGAAGTATGATGTAGGTGGCCTGGTTAAAGATAGCCATGAAGACAGATTAATACGGTGGTTCTAGATGTACGCCCGTTTTATCGAGGAAGATGTATATATAAGTATATCCGGCTTGGAGATGTGCTCTTGTATATGAGCATTGTAGATGCTTGCACAACCAAATTTGTGTGCTCTAACTATTTGCAAAAGTTCTCACCTGGAAAAGTGGTAAGGCAATTTTGCTTCTACCTAATAAGAATGCATGGGCATGTGACGCATCAGGAATTTATCCAATTCACCTCGATTAAAAGCTAGTTGATGCGCGCTATGCTTTCCTCCTAAATTGTATTTCCTCGTCACACAGAGGTGGCGTTGTTCAGTAACAACCCTCACTATGGCATCCATCACAAATCAGTTTAGCAGCTTCTGAGGATCATAGAGGCAAGCGCCTGAGGATCATAGAGGCAACATCTCACCCTACCCAGCTTCCAACTACTACATCAGTACTTCGTCATCCCTTCGGTGCATGAGAGCCTGGAGGCTGGAGCATGTCTTTTTTTTTGCGATCGACCGGAGCATCTTTTCTTTTTCGACTAGGGGAAATAGTTTGTGGCAAATATTTGTCTGACAAAATTATAATTGTTTAGTTGACAACAATGTATCATGCTAGCAGTTTCCTATCTAAAAAAATTTAAAAACCAGTCTGGCAGCTCCGTTGTGCCCTCAATGAAATCCTAATAAACTGAATCAATAGTTTTGATAAGTTACATATCACACACGATGACACGAGGTGTGCTTGGGTCCTCCACATACACACCACCCAAACTTAAGCTGCATGTGGATCTTATCTTTTTTTACTTGTCAAAAGCCATATCGTGGCCACATATATCTTCGTATATATGTATTTGGTATAATCCACATTTCGGTCGGCTGATTCCACCTCCCATTATCGCGATCTACGTCTTTGTATGTTATATTTTAATTTTTTATTATTGTTATATAACTTTCGATTTTCGTCTTCTGCAAGCACATGAGTATACATATATGGTGAGTATACGTCTAAAAGGACCGTACGGACTTCGAGTGGATTTTCGTACGGTCCTCTAAACAATCAGTACCAAGTTTTTGTTTGTCAAAGTTTGAAAGAAGGCTAACGGGACCGAAGCAAAAGTGATCACACTAATAAAGTAGCGTCTCTGTTCTGCCGTCAGTACAATGCAATCCTAGAAAAAATGGATGAGATGCAAAAAAGAATTTCTAAGAAAAAGAAAAAAGTATCTATATTTATGCAAAAGGCCTTGCCTCAATGAGACTTTCGGCTCCCAGTGGAGAAGAGATCTCACCTTTGAGATGTCAGGTTTTCTCATGTGTGGATCATTGGCGGTGTTTGGCTTAAATTCAACAGTCCTCACTTGGGTCAAAAGGCATAGTGTGTGTATCATTTCGTAACATAAAACCACTTATGAAATGAATGAAACCATATTGTGAACTGTGACCGTGACTAGAGGTCATTGCAGATCCAACTACTTTGTAGTTCCTCCTAATAGTTGAACTGGCCATAGTAATTCACATGTACCCATGCTTTCACTCGATTTTTTTTCATACGACTCCCATCAGAACCGGGTTCCATTACCACAAAGATAATAGAACAGGTATGTCTTTTGAAACAACTAAAGAGCAAGAACTAAAAGGAAAGGGGAAAGAGCAACTACAAAGTCCGAAGACAACAATCATCACAAACCACAGGTTTTAAGACAGGTTCTGATTAACAACACCCACACTATTTGACAACAAAAGATAAAGATTGAAGCCACAAGAACCCATCTTCCAAGAAGGCGTTATTCAATCACCAATATTGTACACATCCTCATCTTCATCCATTCCCGATTCTCATAGTCGAAGCTTGCCTCGCCATCTCATGCACCTGAGTGGCCATATGTTGAAGACGGTCAGCTCCCTCAACCATCAATCCCCTGTCTTGCTCATTCTGGAGTCCTGCCCAATAGCGAAGAAAAGCGCACATGTAACAAATTAATCCCAAAGGGGAAGAAATTAACTTGCCTTCAAAACAAGATCGTTTCCTAGTTTTCCACAAAGCCCAACACAGAGTAGCAATGCAAACAATGTGAAAATTAAATCCAAAGGAAAGGAATTTCATAATCCACCAGAAGTACTGAGTAAAGCAAGTAGGTCTATTATGGGCACCAACAGCAGCATGACACGTGAAGAACAAGTGGTTAATAGTTTCGTCCAAAGGACAAAAACGACAAACATAGCTTCCTACCCATTTTTTTCATGTCATCCTTAGTAGCTATTGCATTATGCCAAATAAGCCAAAGCCAAATTTTGATTTTAAAAGGTAGCTTAACTTTCCATAGATGTCTAAAGGATCCATCATGACATTTGCAAGTTTATTATACAAAGATTTAACTAAGAAGACACTAGACTTAGTGTATTTTCATTTAGGTTTATCCTTATCATCATTTAAGCTCACAAAGGCTAACATGTTCCTTAGATATTTCCCTTGAGAAGTTAACCTAGGTGAGAGCTACCTCCTAAAGGTAAAAAACCATCCCAAATCTGGCATCTCTCTAACAGTACCAGTCTATTGATTGCATATTTCATACAATTCTACAAATTTCTTTTTTTTGACGTGTGTTCTACAAATTTCTAACAGAGGGAGAAATTCTCATTCCATTGACCATGCCAGAAGTCACTTTATCTTCCTCCTCCTTGCTCCATTTCCTACCACCTAGATATATTTGTTTGAGTTTTAGCAGGTTTTTCCATTCAATATAATCACTTTGTTTCACTTTAATCCTCAAGATATACCATGAGATATACCATATTTTGCAGTTACTATGCTCTGCAAAAGTCCATCCTTAGATTCCAACTTCCACCACCACGTGCACATGAGACAAATATTAAACAATTTCATATTTTTTATGCCCTATCCCCCTTTCTTCCTAGGCCTACATATAATAGACCATTGACCACATATTACTTTCTTTTATTGTTCGAGCCTTCCCAGAAGAACTTTCTGATGATTTTAGTAAAGTTTTCAAGGTTAGTATCAACCATGAGATACATTGACATATGATAAATGAGTAAGCTACTCAAAGAGGATTGAATTAACGTATATATTCCACCAATCGAAGATGAGTTCCCAACCCATCCATCTAGTTTCTTTTTGAGTTTATCAGAGAGGGGTTGTAAATCAACCACATGCAATCTAGTGCCACAAACAAGGACGCAAAGATATTTGATAGGCCAATTGCTAAGTTAACAACCAAACATATTAGCATACCTTAAACCTTTCACACTATCCTCTATAACCAGCATAAGCTCACTCTTATTAAAATTGATTTTCAGCCCAGACATGGCCTCAAATATATAAAGAATGAGTTTAATGTTCCATGTCATCTTGGATTAGTAAAATAGTATCATCAATATATTGTAAAGATGACAATACCTTTATCAATCAAATGTGATACCAAACCAGTCACCATGCTAGTAGATTGGGCTTGGAAAATCATCTTAGACAAACCTTCAGCAGCCAAGTTATTTTTTGCGAAACAATGATTTGTATTACTTAATCACCCTAAATACAATCCTCGTTACATAGTCTAGGTATATCATGTGGAGCCGAACGCAGCGAAACAACAGTTCTAGTTTCGGTTCGACCCATCTTAGCAAGAGAATCACTCATAGAATTCTGCTCTCGCCTAATACTCTCTACCTTAGACCCTACCCTCTGTGATAACAGGTAGCTAATCTCCTTTAGCAGAAATGTAACCTCCGATCTATCAACATTTGCGGACTTGATCATAGCAACTGCCTCTGTGATATCAACCTCCATAATAAAAGGAAGTGTACTCCATTCTAGATCAAGAGCACATCCTTCCCTACATGCCGTGAGCTCAGCCATAAGAGGTGATGAGCAATTGGGTAAAAATCGGCAGGAGGATAGAACAATCTCACCAGTGTTGTCTCTAAAAATCATTCTCGCTCCGCTTGAGCATGTCTCCTTGCAGAACGATCCATCCACATTGAGCTTCATCCATCCCTCTATGACTACCAATTTGTTTTCCCTTTTATTGTTAATTTTAACACACAAAGTGCCATTTCTAACAACAATATTCACCCGCTGAAACCTTTTTGAGAAACACATTTTAAGAGGTAATCCCAATCTACATTATCATAAGTTTTTTCAAAATCAATCTTCAAGGCTACACCTCTGATGTTTCTTCTTTCTGGATTCATGTAAGATTTCATGAAGAGACATCACCCCATCCATAATGTTTCTACCCTTGATGAAAACAGTTTGACAGCTCCAGATTAATTTGTCCATGAAAGGTTCTATTCTGACAGTAATGACCTTAAAATTGTGAATTGCATCTAGGAAGTAATAAGACAATACTTTCTCGTGACCCTACTACTACCTCCGTCCCAATGAATAAAGCGTCCTAGTTTTGCGTGTGTGTTTTTACCAAGATTTATTCTAGATATATAAATAATGTTGATACAAAATTAGCATAATTGGAAAGTGTATTTCAATATGAATCCAACGATACTAATTGTACACAATATAATCAAATTTTAGGTATTATGTTTATTCGGTCAACTTTGCTTTGGAATGCGCATGCACCTTATTTCTTGAAATGGAGGTAGTATATTGCTATTACTCCCATTTTATCGAGGAAACATGATGCAGTTGACCTGGTTAAAGATAGCCATGATGGCATATTAGGGCTTGTTTGATTCATAGGATAGGAAAAGTATAGGAATAGGAAAAACATAGGATTGAAATGTCATGCCAACTTGAATCCTATGGAAAGAGAAATTTTGTTTGATGTAGTAAAGGAATTTTTCCATGAGGTATGATCTAATGTTTCTTTCCTATAGCAATTGCACTACAAGATTCCTATAGGATTAATTCCTATAGGATGTGTTCCTATGAATCAAACAATAACATAGGAAAAATTTCCATAGGATTCAAATCCTACACAATTCCAATGCAATTCCTATGAATCAAACAAACCCTTAATATGCTGGTTGTAGATGTACACCCATTTATTGAGGAAGATGTATATATATCCGGTTTGGAGACGTGCTCTTGTATATGGCCACTGCAGATACTTGCACAGCCAAATTTATGTGTGCTCTAGCTAGTTGCACAAGTCCTCACCTAGGAGAGTAGTACTGTTACCTAAATAGGAATGTATGGGCTTGTGATGCATCAGGAATTCATCCAATTCACCTCTTCCAAAAGCTTATTGATGCACTATGGCCTCCATTAGTGGAGCACCCAGAGGCTGTAGCTACCTTGTTCAGCTTGTTCACTGAGCAGTGCCGCAGGATAATAGTCTCATAGAGGCAACCTCGGGCACCATCCCACCAGGTTTCCAACAACCGCGGTACATTGAGAGCCTGGTGGCTGGAGCATCTTTTCTTTTGCCAATCAGGATAGTAGTTTACAGCTAATATTTTCGATACAGTTAATTATTTAATCGACTACGATTTATCATGCTGGCAGCTTCCTAGCTCAAAAAAAGAATCAGTTGGCAGCTTCGTTGTGCCCTGCCATGCAAAGACGCAAATGAAATCCTAATAAACTGAACCGACTGTCTGGCTAAGTTACATAAACAGAAATCACACTAAGCGAAGGAGCATCTCTGTTCTGCCGTACATATAATGGAATCCTAGAAAAAATGGATAAGTTGCAAAAAAGCATTCTAAGAAATTAAAAGGCTCTATATTTAGGTAAATCCCTAGTAGTCTGAAAGGCTAAGGTTTTGACAAGAACATGAGCACATGATTCCTAGGACTCTGAAAGGCTAATCTTTGGTAAGTTATCTGTAGTCTGTACGCCTGCAGCCGAGCTTGTCAAGGCACCAAAAACGCTCCGTGAAGTATAATACAGTTCCGTGTTTAGAAACACTTGCTCCTCATTTCTCATCCAAGATGCGTTTCTGGAAGTCCGAAACCATGCGTGGCAGGCCTTGCCTCAGTGAGACTTTTGGCTCCCAATGGAGAAGAGATTTGGCCTTTGAGATGTCAGGTTTTCTCATGTGTGGATCATCGGCGGTGTTTGGTTTAAATTCAACACTCGCACTTGGATCGATTGTCTCTTTTACTACCTGCAGAAAGTAGTGCAGAGATGTTATTCCTGGTAGGCCAGAATCCTCTTTATGTTCAAACAATAAGTGCATGCCAGTTAGTTTTAGTATCAAGGTCAAACCTGAGCAAGCTCTAACATCGTAAACTCGCCAGGATTTCCCAAATTAAAAGGTCCAATATACTTACTTTCCATCAGAGTTATCAACCCATCAACCTATAAATTTACAACTGGTTTAAGATTCCGGATTTGAATGAATGGGGAATCAATATAATGTTTTGATTAAAAATAACAAAATGGAAGATAGCAAGTCAGGTACCAGATCTGAAACATACTGGAAGCTTCTTGTTTGCTTTCCATCACCATAAACTGTCATTGGTTGTTTTCGCAAAGTCTGGAGATGAGGTACTATGATTATTAAATAATGTTGAACATCTGTGGTAGTGCTCTTTTTGCAAGAATCAGATCCATAAGTTAAAACAAACCTGTGCAACAAAGTTGCTAACAACTCGGCCATCATCTAAACACATACGAGGGCCATATGTGTTGAATATGCGAGCAATTCTCACCTGAAAGAAACAATTGCCTTGTCAAAAATTAGCTCTTCAAGAAATGCAAGACGGTAATAAAACACAAAATATAGTAGCTCATGGGCAGAACCTTGTGAAACATAGTATCCCACTCTGATTCACTACACCTATTTAAAATATGTATGCAATACCTTGAATATTCATCAAGAACTTAAAAGAAGACATCTTACTCAAATTCAAGAACAAGCAATTTAGACAGTTATTAGAACCATCATGTAATATATTTGTCGCTACAAAACAACATACATATGGTGATTTTTCATACATAAAAAAAATGTCCTTTTTGGTAAAATGTATCACTTTTTCGAGACATATGCATGGTACAATCTCCTCGCTCATGATTGCCCAAAATGAAGTGTTGTACGTACATAGAAATACAGATAAAGACAGCGTGAAGCGCATATGGGCATAATAGCATTTGAGCACTCTTAAGGTACCAAAAGCATCACCTATCAATAGTTAAACACGACCCCGGATACACAATGATTAATGCCCAGTTCAATTGCACACTCTACCAAAATTATAACGTTAATTTTGAAGAATACAGAATTAATACATGTTGATGGGTCCAGTGCAATTAATTTTGGGCAACATATGACATCGACAGATTACCAGCGAGATGGACTGTAGTTAGACTGACACCCCTGTCTAACAACAACAGCTTTACCTCGACGCCAGCACCGCGATGGTAATCCATGGTGAGCGTTTCTGCTGTTCTTTTTCCCTCATCATAACAGCTCCTAACACCTGCACATTACCACAGAATAACAAATCACAATGCAGTGTAGTCAAGAGGCTAAAATGTGCAGTGGTTGAAAGATACGCTTGCATAGGAGAAGTGCCATGTCCTCAGGATAAAATGAGCACACCTATAGGATTAACGTGGCCCCAGTAACTCTCCTTCTGAGGATGCTCTAAAGGATCACCATACACCTCACTAGTACTGGTGAGCAAGAACCGAGCCCCAACCCTCTTGGCCAGTCCGAGCATGTTCAACGTCCCCATCACATTCGTTTTGTGCATCATCATCAGTTAAGGAACCCACTTGAAAATAGAATGGCATTGAAACAAACAAGTTCAAGATTCAGGTTCTTTCAGGCAATGCAGGGCACAATATTTCAAATTTCCCAAGGTTGTTGCTGTTGTCCTACTAGTACTGTACTTCTTAAGAAATCATTTCCATATTCACACTTGAATTGACAAAACGAAGAAAAGACAGTTTTACAAAACATGAGAACATTCCTAGTGCAAATACAAAATGGAAAAGGATATGATGGTCTTGATTGGGTTAAATTTGTAGTGGACGGGTGAGGCGGGGCAGGCGAGGTGGTAGATCTGGTCGACCTCGAGGAGGATGGGCTCGACGACGTCGTGGCGGATGAGCTCGAAGCGGGGGTTGGTGAGGTGGTGCGCGAGGTTCTCCTTGCGGCCCGTGAAGAAGTTGTCGACGACGATGACGCTGTCCCCGCGGGCGAGGAGCTTGTCCACGAGGTGGCTGCCGACGAACCCGGCGCCCCCAGTGACCACGACTCGCAGGGGCCTTTTACGGACGCCGACAGGGAGGCGGCGCGCCGCCGCCACATTATTGGCAGTTGTGGAGAACACGCGGGGGTTTCTGGTGACTATGGCGGCAGAGGACGTGGTGGCGTCGTGGGCGGAGGAGGAGAGGGAGCTGGGGTGCGGAGCGAGGGAGGGGTAGAGGAGGAAGAAGGAGGAGGCGAGGAGGAAGCCGAGGAGGACGAATAGGAGGCGGTGCTCGCGGACGAGGTAGGAGGCGAGGGAGCGGGTGCGGTGGTGCGAGCGGTGCTGCTTGCTGAGGCTAGACTGCCGGTGGAGCTGCTTCATTGTCAGCGGGCGGCGGTGGCGGCGGATCCGCTCGCCGGCGGAAACGGAGGGGGAGTAGCGAGAGTGATGCGGGGGAGGAAAGGGCGGCGGGCTGAGGAGGCGGCACGTGTGATGTGGGGCCCGGCAGACGGAGCTGTGGACTGCGGTGGCTTGTTCTCCCGCAGATGCCGCACGTGCGTGGAAACGTTCTTCTTTTGCAGACTTGTATTAAGCCTACTATTATGTAACCACGAGTGAAGTATCATTCACAGACCGCATAGCGCAGTGGATTAGCGCGTCTGACTTCGGATCAGAAGGTCGTGGGTTCGACTCCCACTGTGGTCGCTTTTTTCTTTGAGATGAGATGACAGGTATCATTTCTTTTACTATCTTTTTTTTTGCTAAAGTTGCAGATGTGCATGCGTCGTGGAAATAGAAGGCTTCTCGCGTGAACGTGTCGAACAAGAGCGCACTATATACATGAAGCTCAGTGCCAGCAATCCAACTACTCCATGTCCCCTTCACTCAAAAAAAAAACTACAGTGGGAGTCCATATTTAAGTGTAGTTTTAATTTTTGTTCTAAGTTTAAAAAATAAAGTTTGATTAATGTACAGAAAAACGTAGAACACTAAATCATTCAATGTCACATTGTTCCTATTCTTTTCAATAAATTGGTCTAATTTAAAAAATTTGAATTAAAATAAAGGCAAAGGTAGTACACTTGTTTGTGGACGTGGAGTATCCAAGAATAGGTTTCCTTTTCTTTGAAAGTCACTTCTCTATATCCCTCTGGAGTAAATTGCATAATATTACCACAATTTGGGCTCTCAACACGAGTCAATACCAACATTGCTAAAACCGGTACGGACCTTTGCAAGAGATAAGGTGATCGGGAGGCGGCTCTTCTAAATCCATCTAGGGTTCCGTCCCCCTCGCCGTGCGACGCCTACGGTCCGTTCCTCCTCCGTTGGCCTTAGGGCCTTGGAGGTGTGGCGGACCATGGCCTCTCGCGGGCGGGAGGGTTCTCGTCCTTTGTTTAGGATTTTTTTCGAGTGCCTTTTTTAGGATGTTGAGGTGGTGACTACGTCCTGAAGTCAGAATAAGGTCCTTCTCATCCTATCCTCACTCCGGCGGTGCGTCTAGCGCCGACAGAGGACGTGTGGAGTCGTGCGTCCGGCGAATCTCTTGGAATCCGGTCGTTTTTCGTATTCATCGGTGTTGTTTGAAGTTAGTATCTTCCGATCTATGGTGCGTTGGTCCTTTTGGGCCTTAGCACGACGACTTTCTATCTGTCTACTACAACAAGCTCTACTACGACAAGCTTTGTCCAGCTCCGGTGATGGAGGGGCGAGGACGGCGGCGCGCCTTTGGCTCGTGCTAGTGTTCGTAGTCGTCGCTAGGTGATCCAATGACCTACTTGTAATTTTTATTACTTTTAGGTCTCTTTGTACTACTATTGATGATTATTAATAGATCGGTGGAATTTCGTAAAAAATACCAACATTGCTAACTTTTGCGAGTTAGTACCGAATTCGGGTCACAGCGTTGCGACTGAGACTAATTCACAGCTAAGAGTATTTTGACAGCAATGCTGACCGCTGGGGCCCGACTGTAAGCACTGAGTTGGCACGCATGTCTAGGAGGAGCTGAGGTGGAATTGGGGCCCACCTGTCAACCCCTCATATTTTCATCTCCCCTCCCTCCACACGTCTCTGTCTAGCTAGATCAACTGAAGCACCATCGCGTGCGTCCTCCCTGGCCACACTCTGGTGAACTGGAGCACCACCGCGTGCGCCCTACTTCTCTCCCATCGGCGGCCGCCTCCCCTGCTCCTCTCCCTACCTGAGGGAGGCGCCCCTACACACCCCCATCATCGAGAAGCCATCTCGCCGCCCGTGTTTCTCTGCCCCACTGGATGGACGCGCCATTGCTCCCCTCCCCAACCGGCGGGAGGCCGCCGCGAGCGCCCGTGGCCAACGCGCCCCCTGCTCCTCTCCCTCGTTTCCTCCATGCTCATGCGATCTGGCCTCACCGCCATCATTCTACTCTTCCCCGAACCAAGACGAAGCGCCTCGGAGCTCTGCCTCGCCATACTAATCATCTAAGCCAAGGGAATCGAATAATAGAGCCGTGTATCTTTGGGAATCGCCTTCATTCTTGTCTCTGGCAACCGCCTTCTCCAGACGATTTTGTCGCCTTCAAGCCGCATCCATCCACATCAGGGTCGGCTGCCTTGTGTCTCTCCGGCCGCCAGCACCCCGGGTCTGACCGCCTAGTTTCTTTGCCGCCGGCCGCCCGCACCATTCACGCGGCCCCCCGCCTATAACATCCGCAGAAAGAGAAAGGGGATAAGTCAAAGAGGATGGGGCTGGTAGGTGGGACCAACGTCCAACTCAGCTGATACTCCACACATGCTGCAACTCAGGGCTTATAGCCAGGCCCCAGCAGTCAGGGTTGCTGTCAAAATACTCTTAGCCGTGAATTAGTCCGATTCACAACGTTGTGACCCGAATTCGGTACTGACTCGTAAAAATTAGCACTGTTAGTACTGACTCGTACCGAGAGCCCAAATTGTGATAGTATTATGCAATTTACTCCTCCCTTTGATACATTGGACTATGATGGACCTTATTATGGATCGGAGGAACTATAACAAATAGACACTTGAAAGTGATGCTAAATACAACGGTGACATAAAACTAAGCCATCATCAAAGATGGTAGTGTGTAGCGGCTTGCTCACCTTGTTTTGTTCTATTTTTTCCATGATACTTTTTCCTACAAGACACGTTATTTTCCTGCAGTTATGTCTTGCCCGGTATCATTATAACTACGTGTCATATTTGCCAGAGCACACTATATGGCCATAAACGTAAAGTTTGGCACTGTTTTTCCAAAACTGGCCATAGCTTGGTTGTTCTAGGCAAAAGTGCCAAACTTTCTATTTTTTGCTATGCGGTGTGTTTTGTTCATAAAATTATAATGGTACGAGGCAAAAACATTGGTATATTTCGGTAACACCATAAAAGAAGTGTGTCATCTATAAATTTTCCCCCTTTTCCATATCTATTTGAGACGCATTACTGCTCACTAGCACACACTCCTTGTCATGCATGATCGGTAGCATGTTGTTCTACTTGCATGCATGGTAGAAAATCAGACAATAAGGTTTGCGTATACCAAACTGGTCACCCTGTCGTTGAGGATCTTCAGCAATTGCATAGCCGCTGTCATCCAGCGAAGAAACTCAGCATGAGTATGGAAAAACCCATCACATAACTTGCACGTACGCCACAAAAGGTAGAAGAGGAAGAAAGCTAGGAATATAAAGTAAAAGAGAGACATAGAAGATTCAGATAGTAAAAGAAATGGTTTTCAATATCAGCGAGTTCTCAACTCGGTCAGCGCGGACAAGAACACCAGATAAAAGTAGTTGCGAGACAGAGGACGCATAAAATTTTCTTGGCAGCCATACAATGATTCGGCGACAGAGGCAGATGGACCCAAAATTATGCCTATCAGAGAGAACCCTTTCCATCTTGATGATTTTGTACCGACATCTCACACCATGAAGCACTGTTCCGTTTCTAGTTCCGTGACGAAGGACTCCATCGGGGACCCGAAAACAGTGGTCATATCCGATATCTTTGGGTCCCCCGTCGTTGTCCCCAATCTCCTAACACTCAGCACTGCAGTGGAGTGCCTGGAACCCGTCTCATATTCTCCAGCTCCCCGACGCACGTATGCTGTGCAAGCAATCACACGGTGGAGCAGCAAAGGATCGATCTGTAATCTTCAGATTAACACAGGCAGGATCACTCTTACCAGCAGCTTTACCTGAGGTGCATATTCTATGTTCATCAGATAAGGTGCAGTATATACTTGAGAAAGCAAAGGAAACAGACAGCAGTTCTAAGTTAAGATCGAGTGAACGCATCACAGAGCTAATTTGGTTCATATATCTGACACTAGCTTAGCCTTAGAGTACATGACTGACATATATAGGTTGAGTGCATTGACTCCGATAACTGAATGGCATAGACACCATTCACACAATTCGGGAGATCTAAATAAAGCTGCTGTACGCTGATGAAACAGCTCGGGTGAACCAACAGTGCAAAATCCCCATGCATTATAGAAAATCAGCAAATAGTGACTAGAAAGACATAGAGGATAAATATGAGAAAAAAATTCTGACGACAAAGATAAATAACAAAGTACTCGTGAAAAAGAATTCAGAACCTAAATAACAAAGTACTCGTGAAAAAGAATTCAGAACTGAATAACTAACTGCAGGTACCGTTGAAAATTTATCGATGCGAAGGCCCAGGCTTCGTTCCCCTTTTAGAAAGAAAGGAAAACTAGAAATTATCATTTTTCTACGTACTAAATACAAATGCAAAAATACGAGGGTATAATCAACAATCCAACGTAGAAGACTAAATCAAATAAAGTGCAACTAACTAAGGTGTGAAAGCCTGCACGAGGCTATTCCGATTGTTTTCCATCCACTAAACTATTTAGCTTCCGTGTGATAAAGATATACGAGAATTTGGCCACCCAAACATACCAAATTGGCACATTTAGCTAATAACTAGAATACATATGACAAGAATTTGTATTTGGCGTATCAATGCAACATTGCAACCACACTAGAGACTTTGCACGGCATGAAAAAAATTAACAGCTTGATTATAGTTTTTGAGGAAACTTAGGAGGATTAACAGATCCTCGTTGCATCTAGAAGCATGTTAGCAGAACATACACTCATCTGAGGCAAAAGAGACATAGAATTTGACCGGAGAACAAGCTTTGACGATGTTGTGTAGTAGTACTTACTCCCTTCGTCTTAAAATAAATGTATCAGATTTGTTAAAATGTACACAAATCTATATACTAAATAATGTCTAGATTCATGTAAATTTTAATAAATCTAAAACATATATTTTAAGACAAAGAAGATAGTATTTTTCTACGTCTAAAGTTACTTAACGAGGCCTCATGTGACAGCGTCACACTTATTATTCCTCAGTCCACCCAACCCACCGCGAGTACCAGTAGACGACAATGATTCCGAATTGTTTCTACTGTGCACCGAGCATACTCAAATATCCTTGAATTTGACATGTACTCTCTCTGTTTGAAATTATAGGTTCTACGCGTATAACTAGGTTGTTAATTTAACTAACAAAATATAACTTATATATTACAAAAATTATACCATTAAAAAATATAACCTCTAAAGTTTTTAATGGTATAATTTTTATGCTATATTATTTATATTTTATTGTTCAAATTGACAATATAGTTATCCGCGTGGGACTTATAATCCCAAACGGAGAGAGTACTATACATGATCAAAACATTTCACCAAGGAAACGAGCACCCGTCGGCAAGGATACGAGCGACTAGTACTAATTTTCCGTCGTTTGTGATTGTTTCGGAGCGCTGGACTAGCGGGAGTCATAATGTGTCCTGCTCGAGCGCTTGCTCGTTGAAGTTTCTCGGCAGAGATATTCTTAGCCAGCGCGTAGGTGCGTGACACTGACAGGGGTCGGGTTTTGGTGGAGCGGAACCCGTCATGCATGTTGCTCTGTCTGTCTCAAGGCTCTCACCAGATGAGCACATGGAACGCAAACCACTGAGTTTGTCCTGGGCAACTCGATCGATCGATCCCCTCGTGGGCTGACTGACCAGTCTACTGGATATGGATAACAACCTTGTAGTTGTAGTAGCATCTGCGTTTATTTATGTCTGCCCGTAGGAAGATAAGATATGCACCTACCTAACTCCTTGGTTGATGGCACAAACATGTGGAGTAGTACTACTAAGTTGATCGCGATATTAATTACGGGCGTTTATGCCGTGCAGTGAAACAATACTGTATTCTGCGTGCGTGCGTAGTGTGAGAGTGGAGAGTGTGGAGACTGACCGGCCTCACCAACCGGCAGAGTCAAGATAAACCAACCGAGAACTGACCCGCCGGCCCGACCGTCGTCGCCAGGGGCTCGTGGCGACAGCCGCACATGCATGTGGAGCGATGATGCTGCGTCTGCTCAAGGAATGTGCGATGGTTCTGGACCATAATACTAAGGCATTTTCGTCGGTCGTGACTCATGACCGCACTTAGTAGTCACCTGCTGCCATTGGCTTTGGGAAGGACACGGAGTTGCAGAGTGCAGCACGTACGTGCGCACGCTGCGGTATCATCATGTGTCCAAAAGATGAAGACGTGTGCAGCTTATAAAACGGGAAGACAAGGAGGGAGGGCACACCTATCGCCATGCAATACGCGTGTGGAGTTCCGTACCCCGAGGCCGAGGTGAAGGCGGGGTCCCAGTGTTTCCGTTTCTATTTTCTTTTTTATTATCCACGAAGTATTCCTCCTACCCAAATTAGTTGACTCAAATTTATCAAGTTTCGAATAAACCTAGTACTAAATCATATCTAGATACGATTGAATTTAAACAAATCTAAGTTAATTAATTTGGATCGAAGGGAGTAATTATTTTTTAAGAAAAAACAGGAGAGCCCTGAAGCGGCTGGAAGCCTTCCACTAAAAACAAGTCGGTAGAGCTACACATATACACTTAGGACCCTAAGAAAAAAAGAAAAGATGACCAGGTCCAAACGCTTTACAAAAAGAACCCTACAAGAATATAGAAAAAAACAATCGGGTCCTCCTTCCAGCTCGTCTCTGCAACTGATTGGCATCGCGATGGAGGTTGAAGGTGCGTCGGACTTTGCCGACAATCTTAATAGCCTCGATTTGGCCAGGATAATCGGCTAGCTGCATGCCTCTGATTTAGAACTGTAAAAAAAATTTGGCTTCACTTCTCCAAGAAAGCCCATCGCCACTGCTACTCGTAGAACCCTCCCTTACAGTCGCAACAGCTGCGCCCAAGAAGAGAGAAGACACCGAAAAACAGCAGCGACGAGCTCCCGGGATTCGTCGAAGCTGCGCCAAGAAACCGAGCTCTCTCCTCAGAGCTCCTGCCCGAGATGAGGAGAAGACATCATAGAAGATGCAGCAGCAACAAACCCAATGGTAAGGCCACCCAAGGAAGAAAAAGGCAGGAGTATCGCCAGAGTACCCCCCCCCCCCCGCCACCAAGGCCGGCCAGGAGCCACTCCAACCCACCACGAACTGCAGAACGGCGGCATTCCCCCTCGCCGCCACGACCGGCCGAGAAGAACCGCTACCCACAGGACCAAATCCTCACCAGGCAACCAGCGTCTATTTTATTCCAGGAGGCGGTGGTTCTCCACTCCACATCCCACTCTGGCCATCGGAAGAGAAGGAGGAGCAACCCTAGGGTTGGCCAGATCTGGATGCCGAGATCTGCCCATCCGCTTCCTCTACTAGGCACTAGACCCACTACCGGCATCACGCTGAACCTACCACTAAACCTAACTACTCTGTTGCCCCCTTCTCCAACTCCGGCCGCCAGAGCAGGCGGAGAGGAGTCGGGGGCGGCCCGGCTCTTGGCCAGCGACTTTCAACGGGAGGAGGAAGAGGAGCGAGAGCGGTGGGTAGATGTGTGGTCCGCTTTTGGTTGTTTCTTATTGATGAAGTAGTGATTTCATCTTTCAAGGACAAGGAGTCCTTTTCGCCCGGTGCCATCCTGCCATCGCGTTATTTTGGACTACATTTCGCACGGCAGCATGCACTTCTTTTTTAAAATCAAATTTCATTATTGTCTCTTTTCTAAATCATTATCCTCCGCTTTTTTAACATCATTAGATATACTTTATGTGCGTTTGGTATTGTAAGTGTTGATATTCTCTCTTACATACTTATTCAGACTTTACAGAGTTTGATTCGACTTTGACGAAAAAGTAAACACATCGTAATTTGGAAAGGAGTGAGTAGCAAAGAAGCATCAAGTAAATTCTTGCCTAAGGGTGATCATGGTAAATTCATAAAATGCTGAGAACGAGGCACAAATTTTAGGAAACCAGTACCAACATGTATACCCCGCAAAGCCCGCACAAATTATCTTATTTGCTTTCGGAAAGATAAGTGCATATTAACATGGACTTCACAAGTTATGAGAGCTTTGTAGCTCAGACGAGATGATGAGAAAGAAAGAGATCAAAATTCTAACTTTCTTAACTCTATGAACAAATACTTTTTTTGTCTTATTATACATGAATAAATTTTTACTACACAATGAACATTTTTTGGCACATTGAACAAATATGTAAAGTTGATGAAGAAATGGTATTTCTCACTGAGCTTACGTGACACTGTATTTTCACAGTAGATGAATGAATATCGTACCAAAAAAAGCGAAAACAATTTTATACACCAAAAGCCCCATTTTCTACTAGCAAAACAAGCTAAAAGAAGTTTATATACCTGGGATCATTGTTTTATGGGGGTGGAGAGGGGTATGCTCATGGTGGGCGTTCGGGTATTACCCGATAATTCGGGTCAGGCTATTTGGGTTTTATAGATTTCGGGTTTTGAGTATTGACACATGAGATTTGCACAAAAAAGTCAAAGCCTGACAAACTAAGAACCATAAACATTAGGTTTGGGCTCAGAGTTTCCGTGAATAAAAAACTGATGCGGAAACCTTCGGCGTGGTTGCTCTTTCCCCTACTAAAGTTACTGGGTTGCATGTATATATTGGGTAATTCAATCATTTTAAAGACCCGAGGTCATAACCCGAATTACCTGAACTTATTTCGAGTTTGCATATCTGACACATGAAATTAGGCTCGACTTTCAGGTTTCGGGTAATTCGGGTCCAGGGTTCGGGTCTTTGGGTATGCACCCTTGTGTAGAAGGCTATTTTAGTCTTTTATATATGTCTGGATGAATTTGTAAATAAAATTGAAAAAAAATTGTTCCTACAGATTTAGACATAGATAGACTCTAACCACATGCCAACCAATCATGTTTTAAGCCAGACATGCTGAAACCCCCAAGGAACAAACAAGATGACTACTCCTCGAAACAGGCATACGCCTAGCTTTATAAATAAAGAAACATCCAAGTATCATCCAGTACAAGCGAAACCAAGAGCAGCCACAAGGTCTCAACACCACACACAACACACAACGTAACACATGCAGATACACACGTGCCTAGAAGACACGCTCAACGGCCGGGAGGAGAAGCAAGTTGGCGTGCCGCCACAATCAGGCGCTCGATCATCCCATCCAGCCGTGTCCTGTCCCGCTGCCTACTCAACGGGTACCACTGCTGCAAAAAAGCCAGAAATTTGAAGGTCGAGTCAGAGGCACGTCGAAGAAAGACACGCTCGATGACCATCTTGTTACGAATGTTCCAAAGAATCCAGGTCATCCCTGCAAACAAAAACCAGAAGAGGCGCCTCCTCCTGCCGGTTTGGTTTGCATTGGCTTTCAGAAATCCCCTAGGTCTGAGGCCTGCCACGATGGCCCTAGAGCCTCCCGGGTGAAGTTCCAAAGGAAGCGAGCTACGGGACAGGAGAAGAAAATGTGGTGTCCCGTTTCCGGGACCGCACAAAGGGGACAGAGCCCATTCCCTGGGCCATGACGCTTGGCCACCTCCACAGCCGAGGGGAGCCGATCACGCAACAGCTGCCAGAGGAAGATTTTGATCTTCAAAGGAAGGGGTGCCTTTCAAAGGGGGGCCGTCCAGGGAATGGAAGGCCCACCAAACAGGGCCCGATACATGGAACCCACCAAAAAAACGCCCAAGGGAGAAAGGTGCCAAGACAAACTATCTGAGGATTGGGACTGGGACTGGGACAACAGAAGGTTGTCCCGAAGTCCCTCCCACACCGCCCGCTCGGCGGCCCCAAGGTTTCCGCGGAAAGCAACTTGCCAGACCCCATCTTGGAAAGCATCAACCACCAAGAGCAGTGGGTCCACGCAGATCGCGAACAGCTCAGGAACCTCGTGGCGCAAGGGGCGCCCTCCCACCCAAGGGTCGAGCCAGAAGATGGTGTTTCTCCCATTCCCAATGGAAATAGAGAGCCCCTTCCGGATCGCCGGCTTGATTCCTGGATAGATCTCCAAAACTGAGATCCTTCATGATGCTCGCAAGCCAGAAGTGGGCGTCCATGTAGGTACTTACCTTTGACTAGTTGCAGCCAGAGGCCGCCATCGTCGGTCAGGATGCGCCAAACCCACCGTAACATCAGAGCCACATTCATATGGCGAGAGGAGATGATCTCAATTCACCCAAGATCCTTGGGGGCGTAGATGTCCGCCCACTTAACCATGTGATACTTTTGGTGGCCGTCATTCGCCATCCAAAAGAACCTAGAGAGCTCCTTATCAAAGTTGGCGTGCACGCCTTCCTGAATGATGTACAACCCCATGATATACATGGGGAGGCTGGAGAGGCAAGCGTCAATGAGGATGGTTTTGCCCCCCTTGGAAGTAAACCTGCCTTGCCATGGTTCGGATTTCGCCTTCACCCGACCCATAAGGGGCTCCAGGTCCCTAGATAGGATCCTGGTGTCCCTGACTGTCATCCCCAGGTAATTCAGGGGGAAGGTTGCCAAACGACTGATACGTCGGAAACGTATCTATATTTTTTGATGCTCCATGCTTTTTTAGTATCTACTTTGCTTTACTTGTCCACACTTTGAGGTGATTTTTACATGTTTTATGATACTAACCTACTAACAAGTTGCAACAGTGCCAGATGCCTGTTTTCTGCTGTTTTTGGTTTCAGAAAAGTTAGTAAAGAAATATTATCGTAATTGTACGGGACAAAGGACAAAGTCAATAACTTTCCGTGGGTAACAAGAAGTGCAGAGGAGAGCCGGAGGGGCCAGCCAGGGGGGCCAGACCCACCCCAGGCGCGGGTGGGCCCAACCTCGCGCCTGGCTAGGGTTTGCCAACCCTGGCCGCCTCCTCGGTCTCCCCCTTCGCCTATAAGAAGCCCACGATGCAGAAACCCTGAGTACCCGATCAGAAATCCATGAAACCGTCTGTAACCGTCGCCACCATCGTCCCTAGATCGGAGGGATCTGAAGTTCTTCCTAGCACCTGCCGGAGGGGAGATCATCCTGGAGGCCTTCTCTCCGGTATGATGCGTGAGTAGTTCCACCTTGGACTATGGGTCCATATAGTAGCTAGATGGTTGTATCTCCTCCTTTGTGCTTTCATGTATAGATCTTGTGAGCTCCGTTCATGATCAAGATTTAATCTATTTGTAATCATGCATGTTGTGTTTGCAGGGATCCGATGGATATTGAGATTATTATGTTGGTTTAATTAATGGTTTTGTCTTTATGATTTTATCATGTCTGTGTTGTTTGTGATCTTACATGCTCTCCGTTGTTAGTAGCTATCTTGGCCAAGTAGTTGCTAGTGACTCCAAGAGGGGGTATTTATGCTCGATAGTGGGTTCATGCCTATAGTTTCCAAGGGAAATGACAATAATCTCTTCAGTTGTAGATGTGTTGTTGCTACTAGGGAGAAAACAACGGTCTCTTGTTCATGAAACATGTGGACTTTTTACCTTACACACTTTGCTTAAAGCAGTTGTCCGTTGTTTGCGACTTAATACTGGAGGGGGTTCGGATGATAACCTGAAGGTGGACTTCTAGTCATAGATGCAGTTAGATGGCGGTTTATGTATCTTGTTGTATTGCCCAATCAACCTCATAGGATCTTTCTGACTAGTAATTGCATTGTTATGTCTTGCTCAGTTCCTGTCAATTGCCCTGCTATAATTTGTTTACCCTTCATGCCATGTTGTTTATCTAAGGAGAACACCTCTAGTGAACTATGGACCCCGGTCCAATCTTTACCATTGATACATCCTCCACTATTACTTGTTTACTTGCTGCAAACCACCATTACCTTTCATACCATACGTTTAATCCTTTGTTACAGTAAATCGGTGAGCTTGACAACCTCACTGATTCGTTGGGGTAAAGTCTTGAGTTTGTATTGTGCAGGTCTCCATGTTGTTTGCAACACATGTGTGACGTTTCCTTCCTCCTTCTGGTTCGATAACCTCGGTCTCAACTGAGGGAAAACTTGCTGATGTGCTCTTCACACCCTGCGCTTGGGGTTACCAACAAAGTTCCACGTCGAGCAGCATCAAAGTCTTTCTGGCGCCGTTGCCAGGGAGGCTAAGGACGTCTTCACTGGGGGAGTCTTTCACTTCTTTTCTCTTTACTATGTTTTTAGTTTGCTTTGTTTCTTTTGTTTGGTTTTGTTTGCCTCTTTGCAAAAAACCACAAAAAATTAGTCTACTTTGGTTTGCTTGTTTTATTTAAAAACACAAAAAAATTAGTTCCTGCTCTAGCTGCTGCTGATGTTTTTGGCTTGCCCACCTTTGCCAAAATGAACTCTGCTGAGAACACCAAGTTGTGTGACTTCACTAGCACCAACAACAATGATTTCCTTAGCACTCCTATTGCTCCACCTGCTCCTGATGCTAGCTTTTATGAAATTAAGCCTGCCTTGTTGAATCTTGTGATGAGAGAGCAATTTTCTGGTGCTGGTTCTGATGATCCTGCTGTCCATCTCAATAGCTTTGTTGAACTTTGTGAGATGCAAAAGCATAAGGATGTAGATGGAGATTTGTGAGACTAACATGTCCCTAGAAGCTCTGTAGCGGCTTTTGGCATTTGTAGAATTATAAATACGAGGCGTGATTAGGAAAATCATGATCGGATTGGCTAGTCATCATGGGTCGTGTAAGATTTATAATCTATTTGGATTCTCGAAAAACGCATGAAGAAGAAAAAACACGGTTGGAAAAGTATATGAATTTGCATGAAGTGTTTGATGCCACCAAAAAAACAAAGGAACTCTAGCAAGAGGTTTGAGTGCATGGAAGTTTTTCTAGAAAATTGAGTTGACTCTGTATAAAAAAAATTGAGGATCGAAATCTTGGTAATCAAAACGACCATAGTAGAAATCTTGGTAATCAAAACCGACCATAATATAAATTTATAAGGATCCAAATCCTATGGTACTTCTTTGAGTCAATGGAGTCCTACATGATTTTTTGATCAAAGAGTATTTGATAGCACATGAAAAACAAAGAATTGCAGAAAGATGTTTGGATGAAGATGACGTTTTTAGTCCAAAATAAAGTGCAAAATAATTTTCTAAAGTTTACAATCGTGTGAACCAAATGATCTACGCACAAAAAAAGACTCCCAAGATCCAAACCCTCCAAAACTCCTATGAAATCCCTTTCAATCAAACGAGTCCTAAGCATTCTCCACAAGGAACACGAGTGCCCATCTTACAGTGTAAACTATCAGCAAATGTATAAATAGCTCAACATTTCAATCCTCTTCTAATAAAAAGGGGGAAATCAAGGGTGACCGAGAGTCAAGCGGAGTGGTTATTCAAATTCATAATTTATGTATTTGATCTGACCTAAAAAAAATCATAATAGATGTGATTTCAATACACTCATATTATTATAGACAGTTTTTTCTCTTCTACTACTCCCTCCGATCCATATTAATTGACTTGGATTTGTTAAAATTTAAATAAATTTAGACACCATAGTCGATTAATATGGGTTAGAGGGTACTAAAAAGGGAGAAAACGGAGGACGTAGGGCCTCTGGCAGAGTGTGTGTATCTAATGCATAGATTTCAGTTATTGGGGGCGACAGGCTCTTCAGAGAATACAGAAGGGGATAATAATTCAGGATGGAAAGCGACAAAAGCCCTCCATATGCAAATGCAGCGCACCAAACCGGAGCCAGATAAACAAACCCAGCGAGGGGGAAACTGAAAGCAAAACAGTCTCGCCGATTTCATTCCATCACACAACCAGAAGACCGCGACGCGAGCCTGCCTCGACACCCGTCTCCTCCCTCCGCGATTCGATTCGATCGTCTCCCTCCCCCCACCCCCCCGTTCCTCGCTGCCACATGCCGCCGCCTCCCGCCCGCGCAGACCCCTCTTGACCCCCGCCTCCCGCCGACGCCATGGCCGTCGATTCCGACAGAGGTATGTTATCGGTTGAGTGATTGATTTGGTAGGCCGTTTTTGGTGATCGTGTTGGCTCATGATTGTGTGGGTGCTGCTGCAGGGGAGGGGGATTTGGAGATTGGGTTGGCGTCGCCGCGGTCGGAGGGAGGGGTTTCGCCGGTGGCCCCGGGCCGGCGGGCGCTGGAGTCCTGCCTCTCCGGGAAGCGCCTCGACCAGTCGCCGTCGCCCTCGCGCCCGGTCAGGCGCCCCGGGCTAGTCATGTCCAGCTCCGGGAAGCGGCTCGACCAGTCGTCGCCGGCCTCGCCCTCGCGTCCGGTCCTGGTCATGTCCCACTCCAGCAACCGCCTGGACCAGCCCTCCCCCGGGCGGCCCGTGCTGGTCATGTCCCGCTCCAGCAACCGCCTGGACCAGCCGTCGTCGCCAGCGTCGTCCCCGTCCCCGACGCCGACCAAGGGCCCGGCGCTGGTCATGTCCGGCTCCAGCAAGCGGATGGACCACTCCCCTTCCCCGTCGCCCAAGGCGGTGCCGCCCGTGCTGGTGCTCTCCAACTCCGGCAAGCGGATGGACCAGGCCGGCCGGAAGAAGTACGTCAAGCAGGTCACCGGCCGCCACAACGACACGGAGCTCCACCTGGCCGCGCAGCGCGGGGACCTCGACGCCGTGCGCCAGATCATCGCGGAAATCGACGCGCAGATGACCGGCACCGGGGAGGAGTTCGACAGCGAGGTGGCGGAGATCCGCGCCGCCGTCGTCAACGAGGGCAACGAGATGGACGAGACCGCGCTGCTCATCGCCGCCGAGAAAGGCTTCATCGACATCGTCATCGAGCTGCTCAAGCACTCTGACAAGGACAGCCTTGCCAGGAAGAACAAATCAGGATTCGATGCTCTGCACGTAGCTGCAAAGGAAGGCCACAGAGGTGAGCACACTGACAGATGATTTCACCATAGCATAAATCACTTCTGATTCTAGCTAGTACTACATATTTACATTGGAACAGGGGAGCTTTCAAGCTTGGGTATAGTCCTAGTAGCTTAATTTGCATCAAGAGAAATTATAACATGGAAGTTTGGTTCCTAGTTATCTTTACTCCTACATTTTCAGTAGTATGTGCTTACTTTATCTACTCTGTGATCAATCTCCATAAATCCTAAGTCTTACAGTGTTAAAATTGATCTGCTCTTATGCAGCCTGTCATTACCTACACTTGCTAATCTGCAAGCTTCAGTCCATCATTCATGTTTTTCATCTTTACTACATCTGACATCTGAGAGACATTGCTTGTAGATATTGTGAAGGTACTCCTGGACCATGATCCATCCCTTGGGAAAACGTTTGGCCAATCAAATGTGACTCCTCTGATAACAGCGGCGACCAGAGGCCACCTCGAAGTAGTGAACCTTCTGCTGGAGCGGGTTTCTGGCCTGGTTGATCTAGCAAAGGCGAATGGAAAGAATGCATTGCATTTTTCTGCCCGTCAGGGGCATGTTGAAATAGTTAAGGCTTTGCTAGAATGCGACCGTCAGCTTGCTCGGAGGACTGATAAGAAAGGACAGACTGCCTTGCATATGGCAGTCAAAGGAACAAGCGCTGGGGTTGTTAAAGCCCTGGTGAACGCTGATCCGGCGATAGTTATGCTACCTGACAGGAATGGCAACTTAGCTTTGCATGTCGCCACCAGGAAGAAACGATCAGAGGTACTCCTCCTTCTGCCATGGTAAATCTAGTGTTGCAAGCTTAATAATTCTGCTGTTGTTGTTCTTACAAACCTGTGTCTATCTGTAGATTGTAAATGAGCTTCTGCTTCTTCCGGACATGAACGTGAATGCGCTGACTAGGGATCGCAAGACTGCCTTCGACATAGCAGAGGGCCTTCCGCTATCAGAGGAGTCTGCGGATATAAAAGACTGTTTATCCCGTGCTGGTGCAGTGAGAGCAAATGATCTGAACCAGCCTCGGGATGAGCTCAGGAAAACAGTGACGGAGATCAAGAAGGACGTACACACTCAACTTGAGCAAGCCAGAAAAACCAACAAAAATGTGTATGGAATAGCAAAGGAGCTGAGGAAGCTCCACAGGGAAGGCATCAACAATGCGACAAACTCCGTCACGGTCGTGGCCGTGCTCTTTGCCACGGTCGCATTTGCTGCCATCTTTACGGTGCCAGGCGGTAACGACCAGAATGGTGTGGCGATAGTTGTGCACGCGGTATCCTTCAAGGTCTTCTTCATCTTCAACGCCATCGCCTTGTTCACGTCATTGGCGGTGGTGGTGGTCCAGATAACACTTGTCAGGGGCGAGACCAAAGCAGAGAGGCGAGTGGTGGAGGTGATCAACAAGCTGATGTGGCTGGCTTCCGTGTGCACCACGGTGGCATTCATATCCTCCTCCTACATAGTGGTGGGTCGGCACTTCAAGTGGGCGGCGCTTCTGGTGACGCTCATCGGCGGGGTGATCATGGCCGGCGTGCTTGGCACGATGACGTACTACGTCGTGAAATCCAAGCGCACGCGCAAGATCAGGAAGAAGGTGAAGTCGACGAGGCGGAGCGGCTCGAACTCTTGGCAGCACAACTCGGAGTCGGACTCGGAGATAGACCGGATATACGCCATCTGAGAAGCTGTTTGTTTCCGGTCTATGGATCCAGAGTCTTTTTTGGGCGGCGATACGACACACCGATGTAAAAAATGAAAGGGATGCCTGCACTGGCTATGAGCAGCTTGACCCTGGAGGTGCTAGGGGTTTATTGTGTACATTCGAATAAGCTCCCGTTCCTGGATTAGCAGTAGGAGCCAGGAGCCGGCGGGTCTTGTTGTATAGTGTATACTACTACTGGAGTACTTGAGATAGATTGGTCATCAGATCAGAATACGCAGTTACGCACATGACGCCTGTGCTGTGCTCCGTATGCATGGCTGGCTCTCATCAGATTCCTCTTTTGATATGTTTATAGTGGTACTGTGGTAGCGGAATGGCATGTGTGTACTTGGCGTCCTGTTCTTCCTTGATGATATAGCCGAGAAGGTTCTGGAAGCTTATGCTAACCTGTACACTGGAGGATGCGGCTCTCCTTGCTGTTCTGTTCTCTTTCCACGGCACGCGAGAGGTGTGTAAGATTTTCTATGCTCTCTTCTTCCGGACGGGACAAACCTGGAGCTGGAGTGGTGATAACACGCTAACATGTCGCCGCGACAGAGACGGGCGAGCAAAGAAAGCTTGACCTCAACCTGGTCGCCGGGTAGTAAAGGAGAAACGCCGTAACCAAAGGGATTAGGTGGTGGTTCTCGTGCGTGCGTGCTCACGGTGGACTTGGTTGACTTGTGATTGAGGATCGCGTATAACTGATAGGAGCTTCACATTAATACTCAGTACTACTTCATTAGTACATCTCCGTTTCTAAATTACTGCTCCCTCCGTCTTAAAATAGATGTTGTAAGTTTGACGAAATTTAGTTAAATCTACATATAGTAAATAGTTGTCTAGATTCATCTAGATTTTTAAAAATTTGTGACATCTATTTTAAGACGGAAGGAGTATATAGTAAGATGTTTTGGTGGCCCATCAAAACGTCTAAAATTGTGAAACGGAGGACTTCTTATGAGAAATCGATGACTTGTACACGATTGATTGACCATCTCGGCAAGGACGCCTGATTGCCCCCACTAAATCCGCGGCGATAGATTGGAGCTTAATCTAATCATGAGCAGCAGAGTAGCTGCCATGGTCTACGTTTCAGCTGAAAGGTTGAGCAGAAGAAAGCCCTGCAGGGACCAAAGCAAGCAGCAGCAGCAACAAAAGCCTTCGAAGAGTGGCGGCGAAAAGAGGACAGCTTTACAGTTCTTGTGTTTTCTTCTTCTCATTACTTCGCGCTTAAGTTGATGCATGGGGGGGCGGGTGGAAGCCGAAGACGGTGGTGGTGCGCCACCAGCAGCAGCGAAAGATTTTCGCTTTGGGGGCTTTACGCATATACGGATCTCGTAAAGCTCCGGTGTGTAAAGGCCGCGTCTCGTAGGGTCAGTGTAAAACCAAAACTCTCGTGCTTCCCTCAAAAAAAACTCTCGTGCTCCCTGGGACTACTCTAGGCATCTAAGGCTTCTTCACTTTGCGAGAAACGCTTTGGTATGTAAACGTCGTTTTCAAGTTGCAAGGTCTGTTTGTTTATCTCAAGGATGCGATTGGAGGTCTTGAAGTTATGATGGTATATTGGATTCGATGAAGATCATAATGTATGTCGGGTGTTTGGTGATTTGTAGTGACAGCCTTGACAAGCAGGGGCGGCTTCACCGTAGGAACGTAATTTTTGTGGTGCTCCTCAAGTAGCGAGTCGAGCTTTCCACGATGAAAACCACCTGAGGGCTGGTCTTTATTGGTTGTACATGGCAATAACCTTGTTCAAGATATTGTTTTGAAAACCCAGACTTTCTCCAGGATAAAACCTATGATCTTCGATGAGTCGACGAGAATGCTTGTGCATTGTTTCTTTTTTGGAGGAGTTGCTTTTGGAAAATATGTTTTGTAGTTTGAGTGTTGTCTCGGTGGTGGTTAGAGTACTCTGTTGCGAGCTATTAATCACCGTGACATGATCTTTTTTCTCCTTTTTATTTTTTCTATTTGTGTGCATCCCATGATGTCTTCGCCATCTTGTTGTACAGAGGCTGGGTGTAATTGATATCTTTGAGATACTAATATATTCCCTTTACTGAAAATTCTCAAGTGATGCGTAGAGCTAGATCTTGTTCTCTCAATATTGATGACGTTGCCGCCAATCAGCTTACGTAAAGGAAGAAATTGACACATTGTCGCCAACATCAGCATAACAACATGCTACTCTTACAATGAGAACCCGTAATGCCAGTCTCGTTCTTCAAATGGTTCTAGGAAAGTCCAAAAAGCATAATATTTCCCGTCTTAACTTTGAGGTCGCGCTATCACTCTGAAAGTGCAAGTTGTTGACAACATTAAGCAGTTTAGACCCATCGCTCGATCAACATGAACTTCAAGTTTGTTGATATGGTTTATGCAAAGAGCCTCTCTATGGTGACCCATCGCATGGTTAGTTTTAGCCATTCATTGTCCGTAAGTTAGATTTTGAAAATGCATATGGTCGTGTAAATAGGGCCTTCCTACAATATGTGTTGATCAAGATGGGTTTAGATGCTGGATAGGATCGTCACAAAATGTAGCTAGCCTCAGGAGGTCAGACCGTGATCAACATCAAAGGCAGTACCAATAACTTCTTTCATAGTGAAGGGTGTTCCACAAGGTGACCCACTCTCGCCCCTTATATTCGACTTCATAGATAATTCCCTTGCTGCTATTTTGGCATCATTCCATACACGTGGCCTGATCTCTCATCTTATCCCTAGGGGAGATCACATATTTAGCACACAAACGACACTATGATCATGATCGAACTAGATGACATGATCATAACCATGAAGGGTTTCGCAGCATAGTAAATCAAAAAAATTCCGAACGGGAAAGCCAAGATCTAATCTAGGAGATGCAAACAACGAGGGGGGATAGATGAGATCTTCATACCCTTGAAGATTCGCACAGCGGAACGTTCAACGGAACGTAGTTGATGTAGTCGTACTAGCTTCTCCTCCTCGTGATCCGATCCGATCCAACACCGCAACTGGCGATGCCTCCGAGAGATGCACACGTACGGCACCTCGACGTCTCCTCCTTCCTCGGTCCAGCAAGTGGGGTGGAGAGATAGATTGGATCTACAACACGACGGCGTGGTGCAAAGGTGGAGAGTTTCTGCGGCAGGGCTTCGCCTACGCGCAGAGAGAGAGAGAGAGAGAGAGAGAGAGATCTGGAGGGCAGCAGTATGGCGGCTAGGGTTGAAGGAGTGGGGGAGGAGGGCTGCGCCCCTGCCCTCTATATATAGGGGGCTGGCCACCCCCTTGGCCCCTCCTCCAAGCCCTAGGGCGGCGGCCCCAAGGGTTGGAGTGGGGGGCAAGTTTTCCCCCTCCTTCTAGAAGGTTTTCCTAGGGTTTCCCTAGGGTTTTGGCCGGCTGGGCCTATGGGGCCTTGTGCCCCTGACCCAATGCGGCCAGGGCACTCCCTCGTAGGCCCACGCCCCCTCCCGACAAGTGGGGCCACGTTGGTCCCACTCCGGAAGGTTCTAGAAGCTTTCGGTACAATACCGAGCAATCCGAAACAATTTCGAAATCCAAAAACTGCTTTCCCTTATATGAATCTTATTCTCCGGACCATTCCGGAACCTCTCATGACGTCCTGGATCTCATCCGGGACTCCGAACAAAAACTCATAAACCAATTATCCATTCTATCCTAGCGTCAAGGCACGTTAAGTGTGTGACCCTACGGGTTCGAGAATATGCAGACATGATCTTCTATCAATAATCAACAGTGGGGTCTGGAAACCCATATTGACTCCCACATACTCATCGATGATCATATCGGATGAACCATGATGCCAGGATTCAATTAATCCCATATATATATTCCCTTCGTCACGCGATATTTTACTTGCCCGAGATTCGATCGTCGGTATCGGCATACCTAGTTCAATCTCGTTCACAGCAAATAATTTACTCGTTCCGTAATCTGATATCACTTTGTGATTAACTCCTTAACCACGTGCTTGCAAGCGGTGTTGATATCGATTACCGAGTGGGCCCGAAGTATATCTATCCGACTTGGGAGGGACAAATCCCATCTCGATACATACAACCCAACAAGTACTTTCCGATCACCTGAGAGACACCTTTATGATCACCCTCTCATAGGATGACGTTTGATGACCTCAAAGCTTTCTTCCGATACCAGGGAGTTGCATTATCTCATGGTCTAAGGAATACAATATTTGACATAAGAAAAAGCTTCGCAAAGATGAACACGATGACACGATCTAATTTCTCTGCTTGATTTGGGTTTGTCCATCATACCATTCTCCCAATGATGTGATCTCATTATTAATCGACAACTCATCTCTATGGTTAGGAAACCTTAACCATCATTAATCAATGAGCTAGTCCATAGAGGCGTACTAGGGACACGGTGTTGTTCATAAACCACACAGGTATTAAAGTTTCCGCTTAATACAATTCTAGCATGGAATATAAACTTTATCATGAACAAGAATTATAATAATAACATCTTTATTATTGCCTCTAGGGCATAATTCTAACAGTCTCCCACTTGCACTAGAGTCAATAATCTGGTTTACATCTGGCAACAATCTAACACCCATGGCACTAAGGTGCTGATCATGTTTTGCTCGTGGAAGAGGTTTAGTCAACGGGTCTACGACATTCAGATTCGTATGTACTTTGCTAATCTTTAGATCTCCATCTGTTATATAATCTCGAATTATATGAAACTTGCAGTTGATATGCTTGGTCTTTGGATGATATCTTGGTTCTTTAGCCAGTGCTATGACGCCAGTGTTATCACACAATATCTCTAGTGGGTCCAAGGCACTTGGAACCACACCAAGCTCAGTGATGAAGTTCCTGATCCAAACTCCTTCACTTGACGCTTCTGCAGCAGCCATGTATTCTGCTTCTACTGTAGATCCCGCGATCACGCTTTGCTTGCAGCTTCTCCAGCTCACAGCTCCTCCATTCAAAATATAAACGTATCCTGTCTGAGATTTAGAATCATCCTTGTCGGTATCGAAACTAGCATCGACGTAACCTTTTACGACGAGCTGTTCATCACCTCCATAGACTAAGAACATTTCTTTAGTCCTATTTAAGTACTTTAGGATGTTCTTCACGGCTGTCCCAGTGTTCCACTCCTGGATCACTTTGGTATGTGCTCATCAAACTAAGAGCATTGGACACATCCGGTCTAGTACACATCATGGCATACATGATAGAACCTATGGCCGAGGCATAAGGCACTTTGCTCATAGCTTCTCTATCGTTTACCGTAGCTGGACACTGAGCCTTACTCAATATCTTACCTGACAACATAGGCACTGAACCTTTCTTTGCCTTATCCATTCTGAACCTTTTCAGAACTTTGTCTAGGTATGTACTTTGGCTTAAAGCTATCAGGCGTCTTTGTCTATCTTTATAGATTTTGATGCCCAATATATAAGCAGCTTACCCTAGGTCTTTCATTGAAAAACATTTGTTCAAATAACTCTTTACATCGTTAAGCATATCAATGTCATTTCCAATAATTAATATGTCATCCACATATAGTACTAGGAATGTCACTGAGCTCTCACTCACTTTCTTGTAGATACAAGCTTCGTAGCAATTTGGAACAAATCCAAAGCTCTTGATCACTTGATCAAAACGAAGGTTCCAACTCCGAGATGCTTGCTTCAGTCCATAAATGGAACGCTGAAGTTTGCACACCTTATCACCATTCTTAGGATCGACAAAACCTTCGGGTTGCATCATATACAACTCTTCATCAATGTTGCCATTGAGGAACGCAGTCTTGACATCCATCTGCCATATTTCATAATCATGAAATGCAGCAATTGCTAATAAAATCCGAATGGACTTAAACATCGCTACGGGAGAGAAAGTCTCATCGTAGTCAACACCTTGAACTTGTCGAAAACCTTTCGCGATAAGCCGTGCTTTATATACAGTAACATTACCATCCGCGTCCGTTTTCTTCTTGAAAATCCATTTGTACTCAACAGCCTTTCGGTCGCTAGGAGGGTCCACCAAAGTCCATACTTGGTTTTCTCTCATGGATCCCAATTCGGATTTCATGGCTTCTAGCCATTTCTTAGAGTCTGGGATCATCATCGCTTCCTCATAGTTCGCAGGTTCACTGTCATCTACTAACAAGACAGTTAAGACAGGGTTGTCGTACCACTTAGGAGGGGCACGCGACCTTGTCGACCTGCGACGTTCAGTAGTAGCATCGTCCGAAGCTTCATGATCCTTGTCATTAGCTTCCTCTATTGTTCCAGTGCAGACGGCACTGGAACAATTTCAGGTGCTGCGCTACTCTCCAACTCAAGAGAAGGTTCAATAACCTCGTCTAGCTCTACTTTCCTCCCACTCACTTCTTTCGAGAGAAACTCCTTCTCAAGAAAGGATCCGTTCTTTGCGACAAACACTTTGCCTTCGGATCTGTGATGGAAGGTATACCCAATAGTTTCCTTAGGGTATCATATGAAGACGCATTTCTCCGCTTTGGGTTCGAGCTTGTCCGGCATCAACTTCTTGACGTAAGCTTTGCATCCCCAAACATTAAGAAACGACAACTTAGGTTTAGCACCAAACCACAGTTCATACGGTGTCGTCTCAACGGATTTAGATGGTGCCCTATTTAAAGTGAATGCAGCGGTTTCTAATGCATAACCCCAAAATGATAACGGCAAATTTGTAAGAGACATCATTGATCACACCATATCTAATAGAGTTCGATTCCAGAGTTTAGACACACCATTGCGCTGTGGTGTTCCGGGTGGCGTGAGTTGCGAAACTATTCTGCTTGCTTTAAGATGCGTGAGAAAATCATAACTCAAATATTCACCTCCACGATCGGATCGTAGAAATTTAATTTTTCTGTTACGATGGTTTTCCACTTCATTCTGAAATTCTTTGAACTTTTCAAACGTTTCAGATTTATGTTTCATTAAATAGATATACCCATATCTACTTATCATCAGTAAAAGTGAGAAAATAGCGATATCCACCGTGCGTCGAAACACTCATTGGTCCGCATACATCGGTATGTATGATTTCCAACAAGTCCGTTGCTCGCTCCATCATTCCGGAGAACGGGGTTTTGATCATCTTGCCCATGAGGCACGGCTTGCACGTGTCAAATGATTCAAAATCAAGAGACTCCAAAAGTCCATCAGAATGGAGTTTCTTCATGCGTTTTACACCAATATGACCTAGACGACAGTGCCACAAATAAGTAGTATTATCACTATCTACCTTGCATCTCTTAGCCTCAATGTTATGGATGTGTGTTTCATCGCTTTCGAGATTCAGAAGAAATAAACCATTCACAGCAGGTGCATGACCATAAAAGAATTTACTCATATAAATAGAACAATCATTATTCTCCGATTTAAATGAATAACCGTCTTGCAATAAACACGATCCAGATATGATGTTCATGCTCAACGCAGGCACATAATAACATTTATTGAGGTTTAAAACTAATCCCGAAGGTAAAACTAAGGAGAGTGTGCCGACGGCCATCATATCAACTCTTGATCCGTTGCCAACGTGCATCGTCACCTCATCCCTTACTAGCCGCCGTCTATTCCGTAGCTCCTGTTTCGAGTTACAAATATTAGCAACTGAACAAGTATCAAATACCCAGGCACTACAACGAGGGCTAGTAAGAAAAACATCAATAACATGTATATCAAATATACCTTTGATGGTGCCAGCCTTCTTGTCCGCTAAGTACTTCGGACAGTTGCGCTTCTACTGACCCTTGTCCTTGCAACAGAAGCACTCAGTGTCCGGCTTAGGTCCAGACTTGAGCTTCTTCTCTGCAGGGGCAACGCGCTTGCCGCTTCCCTTCTTGAAGGGCTTCTTTGCACCCTTACCTTTCTTAAAGCTGGGGGGCTTGTTGACCATCAACACATGATTATCTTTCTTGATGTCCACCTCCGCAGCTTTCAGCTTAGTGAAGAGCTCGGTGATCGTATCAGTGAAACCAATCTGATTATGAGTAACTATAAAACCTTTGTAGCTAGGAGGGAGTGATTGCAGAACTCTGTCAATCTTGAGCTCCTCTGGAATCTTGCAGTCCAGTTTCTCAAGGCGTTGAGTGTAGCCCGACATCTTAATGGTGTGCTCACTAACGGAACTCCCTTACTCCATCTTGCAGTTAAAGAAATTCTTAGAGATCTCATATCTTTCAGAACGGGCCTGAGTCTGAAACATAGTTTTCAGTTCCTCAAGAATCTCAAAGGGCCCGGGGAACTCCTCAAAACGGTTTTGAAGGTCCGATTCCATAGCAAACAACATGGTGCTCTTAATCACACCATAATCATCCTTGCGCGACTGATAAACAGCTTTCTCATCAGCCGGCGCATCTACAGCAGGGGCGTCACCTAGCGCTTTCTCAAGGACATAGTCCTTTTGTCCGCCAGAGAGAATGATTCTCATATTGCGGAACCAGTTGGTGAAGTTAGACCCATTGTTCTTAAGCTTTTATTTCTCAGCAAAAACGTTGAAGTTGAAGTTGGACTTAGCCATTTGATCTACAAAATTTGCAAGTACAATTTAGACTATGTTCATGATAACTAGTTCAACTTAATCAAATTACTAGATGAACTCCCACTAAATTCAACATCCCTCAAGTTGTTTAGTGAACACGATCCAAATTCACCACACCTAATCCGATCATCACGAGAAGAGATGTGGTTTCAATGGTGGACAACAAAGTGTCGATCATATCATTCATATGACTCATGCTTAACCTTTCGGTTCGTGTGTTCTGAGGCCATGTCTGTACATGCTAGGCTCGTCAAGTCAAACCCAAGTATTTCCGCGTGTGCAAAACTGGCTTGCACCCGTTGTATGTGAACATAGAGTTTATAGCACCCGATCATCACGTGATGCTTGAACACGACGAACTTTCGCAACGGTGCATACATGGGGAGAACATAATTTTATCTTGATCTTTAAGTGAGGAATCATCTTATAATGCTACTGTCACGATCTAAGCATAATAAGATACATAAAAGGATAAACATCACATGCATATAATTTTATGTGACATGGTATAGCCAATCTCCGCGCAATGATCTCCATCTTGTGTGTGCCAGCATGATCTCCATCACTCCACCATAATTGCCTCTACCACGAATAGCAACTACAACTATTGCTAACTACTTAACGATAAAGTAAAGCTATTACATGGCGTATAATAAGTTGTGTACTCATCGACATGCAAGTCGTGAAACATTACAAAACATGATCATTGCATACAACATACACATCACATCTTGGTCCATACCATATCACAAAACACTCCCTGCAAAAACAAGTTAGACGCCTCTACTTTGTTGTTGCATGTTTTACGTGGCTTATAGGAGTAACAAGCTAAGAACGATTCTTACCTACGGAAAGCCACAACGGTGATATTATGGTTGCCAATATCCGGTGTAAATCCCATGACAACTATAGTGAGAGAAACTCGCATCCACCAGCCGCATGTGTGGAACAAGCCACACGTCAAGTGCGGAGCCGGTCTCGCGAACGAGGTCGCGTAAAGTTGGCCTGGACCGCTTCGATCTCACTATCCCGCGTCATAAGAAGTACACAAACAAGAGGCTTGCAACAGAAAACATCAACGCCCACAACAAGCATGTTGCGTTCTACTCGTGAAACACATCTACGCATAGATCTAGCTCTGATACCACTGAAGGGTTTCGCAGCATAGTAAATCAAAAAAATTCTACGGATGCGAACGGGAAAGCCAAGATCTAATCTAGGAGATGCAAACAACGAGGGGGGATAGATGAGATCTTCATACCCTTGAAGATTCGCATAGCGGAACGTTCAACGGAACGTGGTTGATGTAGGCGTACTAGCTTCTCCTCCTCGCGATCTGATCCGGTCCAACACCGCAAGTGGCGATGCCTCCGAGAGATGCACACGTATGGCACCTAGACGTATCCTCCTTCCTCGGTCCAGCAAGTGGGGTGGAGAGATAGATTGGATCTACAACACGACGGCATGGTGCAAAGGTGGAGAGTTTCTGCGGCAGGGCTTGGCCTACGCGAAGTCGGGAGAGAGAGAGAGAGAGAGAGAGAGATCTGGAGGGCAGCAGTATGGCGGCTAGGGTTGAAGGAGTGGGGGAGGAGGGCTGCGCCCCTGCCCTCTATATATAGGGGGCTGGCCGCCCCCCTTGGCCCCTCCTCCAAGCCCTAGGGCGGCGGCCCCAAGGGTTGGAGTGGGGGGCAAGTTTTCCCCCTTCTTCTAGAAGGTTTCCCTAGGGTTTTGGTTGGCTGGGCCTATGGGGCCTTGTGTCCCTGGCCCAATGCGGCCAGGGCACTCCCTCGTAGTCCCACGCCCCTCCCGACAAGTGGGGCCACGTTGGTCCCACTCCGAAAGGTTCTAGAAGCTTCCAGTACAATACCGAACAATCCAAAACAATTCCGAAATCCAAAAACTGCTTTCCCTTATATGAATCTTATTCTCCGGACCATTCCGGAACCTCTCGTGACGTCCTGGATCTCATCCGAGACTCCGAACAAAAACTCATAAACCAATTATCCATTCTATCCTAGCGTCGAGGCACGTTAAGTGTGTGATCCTACGGGTTCGAGAATATGCAGACATGATCTTCTATCAATAATCAACAACGGGGTCTGGAAACCCATATTGACTCCCACATACTCATCGATGATTATATCGGATGAACCACGATGCCAGGATTCAATTAATCCCATATATATATTCCCTTCGTCACGCGATATTTTACTTGCCCGAGATTCGATCGTCGGTATCGGCATACCTAGTTCAATCTCGTTCACAGCAAGTACTTTACTCGTTCCGTAATCCGATATCACTTTGTGATTAACTCCTTAACCACGTGCTTGCAAGCGGTGTTGATATCGATTACCGAGTGGGACCGAAGTATATCTCTCTGACTTGGGAGGGACAAATCCCATCTCGATACATACAACCCAACAAGTACTTTCCGATCACCTGAGAGACACATTTATGATCACCCTCTCATAGGATGACGTTTGATGACCTCAAAGCTTTCTTCCGATACCAGAGAGTTGCATTATCTCAGGGTTGTTGGCTACATGTAGTTTTCTTTACAAAATTGTTAGAAGCTTTTTTGGTAATCCCAAAATCAGCATAAGTGAAGATGAACGAACAAGATTTGGAGCTCCGCGTAGGATGAGCGCCGAAACGGTTTTTCGAGCATGCAGGGTCATACTTGAAGTTGTGATAGATTATGATATTTTGATTTTACAATTTTTTACATGGCAAAATCTCATAACGACATCAAGGTGTTGTAACTATCTCCATTGTTTGCAGCACATGCTAAAGACCAAGATCCGGAGTGCAACTATGAGATCAATACACCAAGAATACTATTTGGCCAATTACATCCATCCATAATGGTCGATATTTGTGAAGACAATTTCCAACCCTGCAAGTCAGAAAAATCTTCCTTTGGTTAGTTGTAGGAAGGATATGGAGCGAGCATTTGATATACTATAAGCTCATTTTGCTATTGTCTAGTATCGATGCTCAAACATGGTTGTGATATTATATTTGTGAGGTCTTGAATGATCGTGTTATCATGTACACCATCATAGTGGAGATTGAGCATGATGTTGGTCTAGTGTTTGATGAGATCGTATGGCTGCTAGGGTCATCTTGCCAAGTCACAACAGGTCCTGACCCCTGACAAATTGCCCATCGACAATTGCAAGATAATCTAGTTGAGCGTCCGATGCTCAATGGAAATCAAACCATTTGAGTCATATTTGATGGTTATGCGATGGACTATCTATTATCTAGGACTTCCTGAATTTAATTTAATTTGAATTACTGTATGAATTATACTATTTATATGTTTAGGTTATTGTTGAACTAATTTAGGTGTTAAAAATTACCGTGCAATATAGTTACATCATTTAGATAAAAATATGAACATATTAATGTGATAAATTGCCAAAAAGAATAGAGTTGGCTTTTTGAGGCAACCAACTTCAACTTCGTAGTGTCGGACATGTGTTCGGGCGTTCCATATTCGCCGGATGTCGGATATATTTACCGGGATACGGTGAAGATGTTTTAATGTTGCATGTGCCAAATTAAAGCATCTGCACACTGTGTCCCGGTAATGTTTGTAGTCCTGCCCGAGAGGGAAAAAAAAAGCTCCTGTCCCAGGATACGTTGGCATGTCCTAATCGTTCAGTGTGTGGCGCACTGGTTACCGGACGGGGGCTGCAATCTTGGCGCGTCAACGGCCAACGACCACCTTTGCTCCGATTCTTTTTCAAAGCTGCCGTTGGTCTTGGTCACCACCAAAACCAAGAGCCAAAAAACAAAATGGCGTACACACTCACTCACTCTTGGGAAGAAAATAAAATGCAAGCGGAAGCATGCGCGGAGCAGAGACGAGAATCGATTAAATTGTCCACGCGTGCATCGTCACCAACTGCTTATCAAAGGGGCGATATCGAGCACAAAGATATCAATACGTATCCCGACAGTTACGTCTCCGCGTCACGGCTCACGACTAGTCCTCTCAGTCGCTTTCTTAATATAGGCACATGAAAACCGAGCAAAAACGTTTCTCAAAGTAAAAAAAAAAAGCACAAATGCAAATTCGATTCCATTTCTCGGCTAGCTGCTCATCCCACTGAGATCCCTCCTCCTATGGCTCCTTCACATGGACGCGCAGAGGCAGAGCTCGAGCTCATCATCATCACGCGGGTATGTTTTCTCTCCGTTCTCGCCAACAATGGCAGGCATGTGGGCGCACAGGAACTCCAATTCGTGGGGTCGTTGGCGTTAGGGATTCTGCTATATTATAACGAGATCTTGGATTCTAGCCATGTGATCGATTTCCTGGCCCTTTTAATCGATCCCCTTTCCTATCCTATGTGGCGTCGCGGATGGCCTCTTCTCTTTCTTTCTTTATCGCGGATGGGAGTTCGTGGGGAACGGAATGACGGATCCTCGTCAGATGATCTTTTATGTAGAATGTCTAGCTCGGTTTTTAACGCGTTGTGCCATGCCTTTATTAATTGCGTAGGCAGATTTAAATTGACGGAGTGGGATGGGCAGGGGCATCCGCACTTGCATGGCACAAACTAGCTGTTCTCGTTTTACAATGATTTCGTTCATACTCGCTTTCCTCATCCATCTACTTTTCTTTTGGCGTGCTTTCTTTTTTTTTCTAAGTAGATTTTATCATCTACTCTCTCCGTTTCATAATACTCCCTCTGGTTTAAAATATAAGATGTTTTAGTTTTATGAAAAAAGTATATCTAGACTTATTTTAGTGTGTAGGTTCACTCTAAACCTAAGTGAACCTACGTGGTCTAGATACATTTGCTTCACAAAGCTAAAACATCTAATATTTTAAAACAGAGGGAGTATAAGATAAGATGTTTTAGCTTTATGAAGAGGATGTATCTAGTCTACTTTTAGTGTGTAGATTTTATCATCTACTCACTCCGACCTACGTATTAGAATGAATGTAGATAATTTTCTTTATAAAGCTAAAACGTCTTATATTTTTAAACATAGGGAGTAGTTCCAGAATTATTGGTCTACGATCGATAGGGTAATCTGGTAGGTGAAATCCATGCAAGTGGGAGGAAAACAATGGGCGAAGAAGAATGCTCGGTCGCTATTGGGCCTGATTGATGGATGGAGCCTCGTGTGTTCATACATAGTACATTACATTCGTCTTCTTGTTACAGGCGGGCTTGCTACACCGCCTCGTGTAGCTTGACGCGCCTCTGATTATTTGTTTGCTGGAAGCAAGCAAATAATAAGCCATGGAGTCCCCGCCGCCGCCGGCGACGCGGCGCAAGAAGATGACGAAGCAGCTGACCGGGAAGCGGGACGACACGGCGCTGCACGGGGCGGCGCGCGCGGGGCAGCTCGCCGCCGTAAGGGAGGCGCTGTCGGGCGCGGAGGACCCCGAGGAGCTGCGCGCGCTGCTGGCCAGGCAGAACCAGGCCGGGGAGACGCCGCTGTTCGTGGCCGCCGAGTATGGGTACGTGGCGCTGGTGAGCGAGATGGTCAAGTACCACGACGTGGCCATTGCCGGGATTAAGGCCCGCAGCGGCTACGACGCGCTCCACATTGCCGCCAAGCAAGGGGATGTAGGTATTGATAGTGCTTATTGTGTTTTTTTGTCTGTGGATCATCATGTCGTGTCAATGCGAGTGCGACGGATATTGACCGACTGATGGATCGGACTGATGCAGAGGTGGTGAAGGAGCTGCTGCAGGCTCTGCCGGACCTGTCCATGACGGTGGACGCGTCCAACACGACGGCGCTCAACACGGCGGCCACGCAGGGGCACATGGAGGTGGTGCGGCTGCTGCTGGAGGTGGACGGCAGCCTGGCGCTGATCGCGCGGAGCAACGGCAAGACGGCGCTGCACTCGGCGGCGAGGAACGGCCACGTGGAGGTGGTGCGCGCGCTGCTGGAGGCGGAGCCTGGCATCGCGCTGCGGGTGGACAAGAAGGGGCAGACGGCGCTGCACATGGCCGCCAAGGCCACCAGCCTCGACGTCGTCGACGCGCTCCTCGCCGCCGACCCCACGCTGCTCAACCTCCCGGACAGCAAGGGCAACACCGCGCTGCACATCGCGTCCCGCAAGGCGCGCCACGGCATCATCAAGCGCCTGCTGGCGCTTCCCGACACCAACCTCAAGGCGATCAACCGGTCCGGCGAGACGCCGCTGGACACGGCGGAGAAGATGGGCAACGGAGAGGTGGCCGGCGCGCTGGCGGAGCACGGAGTGGTCTCGGCCCGCGCGCTCAGCCCCACGGCCACGGGTGGCGGCGGCAACCCGGCGCGCGAGCTGAAGAAGCAGGTGAGCGACATCAAGCACGAGGTGCACTCGCAGCTGGAGCAGACGCGGCAGACGCGGGTGCGGATGCAGGGGATCCAGAAGCGCATCAACAAGCTCCACGAGGAGGGGCTCAACAACGCCATCAACTCCACCACCGTCGTGGCCGTGCTCATCGCCACCGTGGCGTTCGCGGCCATCTTCACGGTGCCCGGGGAGTACGTGGACCCGGACAGCCTGGCGCCGGGGCAGGAGCTGGGTGAGGCCAACATCGCCCACGAGACGCCATTCATCATCTTCTTCGTGTTCGACTCCGTGGCGCTCTTCATCTCGCTGGCGGTGGTGGTGGTGCAGACGTCGGTGGTGGTGATCGAGCGCAAGGCCAAGAAGCAGATGATGGCGGTGATCAACAAGCTCATGTGGGTGGCCTGCGTGCTCATCAGCGTCGCCTTCCTGGCGCTGTCGTTCGTGGTCGTGGGGAGGACGGAGCGGTGGCTCGCCGTCGCGGTCACCATCATGGGCGCCACCATACTGGTCACCACCATCGGCACCATGCTCTACTGGGTCATCGCGCACCGGATCGAGGCCAAGCGCCTGCGCAGCATCAAGCGATCCTCGATGAGCCGCTCGCGATCCCACTCGGGCTCCGCCGGACTCTCGGAGCAAGACTGGGTCGACGAGGAGTTCAAGAAGATGTACGCCATCTGATCTGAATATCTCATCGATCGTCATATCCACGCAGCTCCGACCTCCGAGGCCGGCACGCTTGAATGCCTTCATGAATGTAGTAGCTCCGAGGAGAAAAGCAAACGAGAATGGAACACAACATCCGGCTTGTCCATTATCTGTCCGAGTTCTGTGCTGAGACGGATGTATGCGGTCGGTTCGTACAGATACGGTGTGGGTGTTGGTGTTCTGATTCATGCCATTTACTGCTTCTATACGTACGTCGCCGTCATATCTTCGGTGCAGATCATGGCCTTCCTCTCTGTTCGTGTCCGGACGGCATCGCTCTCGCCGCCCGCCGGAGTTCAGCGATTCTATACTCTCTTACCGCCGCCTTTCTTGTCTGCTGCTGTTCCTAGATCGATTCGATGTCATGCGCTTCCTCTTCCTTTAATTTCAAGGTGCTCCTTGACATTGAATAGGGATCACACCTACTCCTAGTTTGCCAAATATCTACCAGCTCTTCTGAATGAATTGATGTTTCGTCGATTCAATGCCATGCCCTTCCGTTTGCTCGTTCCTCGATCTTGTTGAATTTCAAGTTGTTCTTCGACAGTGAATTTCAAGGTGTTCTTCGACATTGAACAGGGATCACCTGGTTTGCCAAATATCTTCTAGCTCTCCTGAGTGAATTGATGCTTCGTTCTAAAGTCCAATTAAAACATCCCCATGGGAAGCATCGTTGTTTACCTCGAGGCCCGACGCGGGATCGTGCCCACGTCTCCTTCGCTGTGAATCATATATGGCGGGCACCGCATGAAGAATCCCCTCGAAAGCTGCGCGGTCATCACGGTACTTCCCTTCTCTAGTCTCAATTACGTCTTATATGTGGCTAAAGTGGAATATCACTTTTAGACTACTAAACTAACTTGAATTTAGATGGGATAAGTGGGATAAGCGGGATATGTCAAATCTAACTTATCCCACTTGTTCCACTTAGTTTTAAGTTAGTCTAGTAGTCTAAAAGTGGTATCCCACTTGTCCCAATTATCCCACTTCTGCATCCCTACCTGCAGAATTACGCGCATGAAGAGAGACCATGAGTTGTATTTGGAGGGGATCAGGGTCTGTGTTGGGAAACACGCTACGGGAATCAAAATAATTCTAGCGCATAACCAAGATCCAATGCAAGGGTGAGGTAACGAAACATACCCTCGTTGATTGAACTAGAGTAAGTTTGTCGACGACGAGGTTGATCGTGCGTCGATCCCCGTAACAAGCCGTAAGGAGTCGCGAGGAGATGTATTATCCCACGAAAGGCTCTGAAGAACTAGTTGTAGCATCTCGGATAAAACCACTATCAGAAAATCGCTTGTTGTTATGCATCATCATGACTGCATGCTCATGTCATCATGCCATATTGCATTTGAGCATATTCATATTTGCATGCATATGATTTTTTTGAGGGTTATGCATATGATTTTCCTAAAAGTATTTTATATAAAAAAACTCCGCTGTTTCCGAATATCCCTGTTTGTCTAAAACTATTTTCCAAAAATCCCCTCTTTGTTTTCCAAAAAAATACCTCTTTATTTTAAACTTAAAACTCCGGTGTTTCCAAATATCCATGTTGTCTAAAACTATTTTCAAAATGTTTTGTTTTATAAGAACTAATAAATAGTTTTGATCGGGAAGGCGGTCTAGTCGGTCAGGCCAGCTACCTACCACCCGACCCACCTAAACCAAACCTTAGACCTACCCAATCCCCAAACCCTAACCCCACCTACTTCCCACCTGCCGCCGCCACCCCTGTTTCAAACCCTAACACGCACCCAACAAACACCACATGAAACTGTCCACGCACGCATCCCCTGGCCCCACCCTGCAGCCCCACGTCCGGATCCCCATCCCGAACCCTCTCTCCCCACGATGCTCTCGACACGCTCTCGCACCGTTTCCAGCCCCACCCCACCAACGTGTAACGCACGCGCCCATCTCCCTCTCCTCTCTCCTCTCTCCCCTTCATCCCCGTCGCCAAGACGGCCGGAGCATGCCGCTGCCTCGCATCGCCCCTCCCTCATCTTCGAGCGCCGCCAGGGAACCCTCTCCTCCGCGACTCGCTTCCCTCTCGCCTGGCATCCTGCTCACCGCGCCGCCCGCCGTCGTGGTATTGCCGACGAGTAAGTCATGGAGGGGTCCTCACAGTGCGTGTTTAGAGACATGGGGTAAGGCGAACGGTTGGCAAGTACGAGGTAACACAGCTTACCCAGGTTTAGATCCCACGACGGTGCGGAATCCTACTCCTGCTATAAATTAGTATAAGGGCAATACGCCGAGTTATAGGGATCGGTTCGCTGTGCACGATATGAGTTGATTTATGCCCTAAAGGCTCCTCTAAGTCCGTCTTATAAAGGCACCAGATCCTAGGTGAAAGAACATGTTGGGCCCCCATGTGTGGTTTTGGTAATTAATGATAATCTTTATGTACTAATGTGTGTATTAAGTTGTACTTGTAGGAATTTTCCATTGGCATTGCTTGGAGCATGTGTTGACTTCAAGATAGATGAAATGAGAAGAAGATGTGTTGTGCAAGCTCAAAATGCGCCATCTATAAAAGATCTCATGTTTGATGCTTGCCATCCTCCGTGATCATGGATCGATGATGAGGAATCAAGAAAGGTGTCCATCTTGAGAAGGACAAGATCGTCTACATCGATCTCAAGTGGATTGCTCAAGGCAAAGGTATAATATTGATAGGTTTTCCCTTTTGCCGGTCTCATGTTTGTTGGGAGACCGGGTTTAGGATAGATAACCGTACTATCAAGAGGGGCTCTCGAATGAGTAACTCGGTCACATCGTTCGGAGAGAGATCAAACCTTTGCATACTTGCATCATCATATTTGGTTGTTATTTGGTCTTATCCATGTGAGGATATAGAGCTTGTGGTAATCTCCATAACAAGCTCTAGTTCATCAAAAACGGATTTCCCTTTTATATCTTATTGCGTTTTGATCTTGGAGGTTTTACCGGTTTGTATTTTAGAGATAGGTAAAACCTTCCATTATTTGGTTCTTACTCATGTGAGGATTTAGAGCTTGTGTTAATCTCCATGACAAGCTCTCGTTCATCGAAAACGGATTTCATATGCATTTTCTATTACGTTTTTGATGTTGGAGGTTTTATCGGTTCATCTTTTTGATAGAGGTTAAACCTTTCGTCATTTGGATCTATCCTCCCTTGCTGGACTATAATTTTTCTTTGCATTATCTTTTAGAGCTTGTTGTCCTCTTCGAAACGAGCCCAAGATCATCAAAATCGGAGTCCGGATGCAAAAGTTATGGCCATTTTCGTTCAGGGATGACCGGTAGTACCGGACCAGGGTCCGGTAGTACCGGAGGTCCGGTAGTACCGCTCCATAGTACCGGTCGGTACTGAAAAAAATGCGTTTGGCGACCTGGGATCCCCAGGGATTGTCCGGTAGTACCGGGAATGTCCGGTAGTACCGGGATTTGCGCTTTTTTGGCTTCAACGGTTGGATTTTCGGGGAACCTATTTAAGGGGCCTTCTTCCCCAATGGTCAAAAACCATTTTCTTGCAAGTTTTCCCCTCCATTGTTGACCTTCTTGAGCTTGCTTTCTCTCAATCCCTCCAATGATTCTTGCATATTCTTGAGGGATTTGAAAGAGGAGATCTAGATCTACAATCCCACCAATCAATCTCTCCTCTAAGTGAGGGGAACATATTGGGATCTAGATCTTGGAGTCTTTTGTGGATTTCCTCCATTGTTCTTCCTCTCTTATTCCCCCAAAAGCTTTTGTAGCTTTGGTGGAATTTGGGAGAGAGGGATTTGAGCACCTTTGTGGTGTTCTTGCCATTTGCATTTGGTGCATCGGTTTGAGTTCTCTTTGGAGGATTTAATTTGAGTTACTCATTGGAGCTTGTCCCTCTTGGGTTTTTGGAACCCTAGACGGTTTGTGGCCTTGGTGGCATTGTGGCCTTGGTGGCGTTTGTTGGGAGCCTCCAATTAAGTTGTGGAGAAGTGCCCCAACCTTGTGAGAGGTTCCGGTTGCCACCGACAAGTGCACCGATAGTGGAAGCGTGGATCGATCCCGTTGGGGTGAGATTCACCGGAGAATAAGGGAGGCCTTTTGTGGCGTTGGTGGTTTGATACCACCCCCTCTCCAAACGAGACGTACTCCATGTTGGGAGGAACTCGGTAAAATATCGGTCTCCCCGTGTGCCTCGGTTATCTCTATACCCGAGCTCTTTACTTATGCACTTTACATTGTGATAGCCTTCGTGCTTGAAGTATTATATATCTTGCTATCACTTTGTTGCTTGTATTGCTTAGCATAAGTTGTTGGTGCACATAGGTGAACCTTAGTTGTTCTAGGTTGTGCTTAAAAAAGTAAACACTAGTTTTATTCCGCCTTTGTTGAGCCACTCTAGGAAAAGTTGTAATCGCCTATTCACCCCCCCCTCTAGGCGACATCCGTATCCTTTCACTAGGGCTACAGGGAAAGTCCTAGCCGGATAGGTTATAGAGTCCTACACAGTATACAACTAGTCTAACGTGTCTTGCATTCCAAGGCTCCGCGTACGTTGGTGACTCCATCGTAGCCTTCTTTCAACCGGCATGAGCCTCCCTTCTAGATCCGTCTAACTGGGTCGCCCAGCAGGCCATAGGCTCTACTACCAACCGTTTGCCAGCCGGGTTATCCGGATTAGAGACGTGCAATGGTGATACCCATTTAGCATATCCCCAACAGTAGCCTCCGGAGAACTCTGAGATCTTGCGCCGTCTTGCCTCTTCAAGTTGAATGCTCCGTCTAGATGGATGTCGGCAAATCGTCAAGCAATATCTTATAGTCCTCCCAAGAACCCTGTGATGCTCTCCGTGTTCAATCATGTAAGTCGGAGAACTGCTGAATCTTCCATCGTACTCCTCTTGGAGCTGGACGAGATCCGTCCATGCTGGAATCTTCAGATGGGATTGTTCACCTGCCTATTCCAGTAGAGTGACGTAGACCATAGGTGAGTGACGTCTCGTAACTCACACATGCAGAGAACATAATCATAGCCTTTTTGCCACGCGAAGGATACGAAACATTGGCGGCGGCGATGGAAACATGGCGAAATTTCCACGCACACTCACGCACGCGTTGTCCACGCAAAAAACCGTTTGATTAACTTGCACGAATCTTGACGCTGAGTACTATATATTACAATCGCGGTGATTTTTATCTTTTCACCTCATTCTTCCTCGCATCGTGTTATTCCTCTAGACAACATCTCCTCGAGCCCTCCGCGCATTTAGATAAATACCCTAGATTTCTCCAAACCCAGTCATCCCCAACTGCTTCAATGGCTAGCAGCAGCAGCACTCCGTCCATGGCGGCGTCGGGCGAGGCAGCGGCCAAGTCGACGGGCTCAATCCATGTCCCACCGGAGGGCGTGGTGGTGCCACGTTCCGCGGTGGTAGAATCCACCAGCGGTGACCATGTTCTAGCGGGTCTGGAACCACTAGAGGAGGAAGGTGACTCCCATAAGGGGGAGTGGCACGGCTCGGACATCACCGAAAATGACAGCAAGGAGATGCTCACCTAGGGGTACCTCCCTGCGACGGAGGGTTTGGTCTGGCGGGCGGCCATAAGGGGGAGTGACTCCCATAAGGGGGAGTGTCATGTTCTAGCGGGGTTGGAACCACTAGAGGAGGAAGGTGACTCCCATAAGGGGGAGTGGCACGGCTCGGACATCACTGAAAATGACAGCAAGGAGATGCTCACCTAGGGGTACCTCCCTGCGACGGAGGGTTTGGTCTGGCGGGCGGCGCCAGCCGGCGAGGTTGTCCTTTCTCCCCAAGTCGGAGAGAAGGTATACCTCAAAGCTCAACTGGTACACAACGTCTCCCTCCCAATCTCCGACTTCTTCATAGAAGTCCTTAGCCACTTCCGGGTTCAACCTCAAAACCTACCTCCGAATAGCATCCTCGCGCTTAGCAATTATGCAACGCTTTGTGAGGGATACCTAGGATTAGGCCTAGGTTAGATCTATTTATTTATTTCTTCACCATGAAGAGGGAAGCCGGGGTGAGCAAGGAGGAGCTTAGGAACTGTGGAACCATTAGCTTCAAGATCCGGCCTGGCCGGTGGTTCCCCGATATCATAGGTCACGGATGCTGCAAAAATTGGCAGAGGACATATTTCTACGACCCAGATATTCCTCTGGATGGCCGAGAAAAAACATACCCGGACTTTGTCAATGGAGCTGCCGTTGAAGCCCCAACATGGAGATCCCAAGCCCTCCTCCCCTCCGATGACGAAGCCTCTCGCATCGTAAGGCGGATAGACTGGTTCGTAGAGACGGGTCTGACTGGGTTAGACCTAGCCATGTGTTGGTTCATCAGGCGGATTGATGACCCACAAGTATAGGGGATCGCAACAGTCTTCGAGGGTAGTATTACCCAATTTATTGATTCGACACAAGGGGAGCCAAAGAATACTTAGAAGCCTTAACAACTGAGTTGTCAATTCAGCTACACCTGTAAATAGTTCTTGCTCAACAGTTTTGTAGTAGCAATACCAAAGTAACAACAGCAGCAAAACAAGAGCAATAGTAACAGTAGTAGAAAATAGTAGGATATGAGCGCGGTAGGCATAGGATGGATGGACGGGCGTTGCATGGACAAGTCTAAACATGTAACTTCGAGATCTAGGGCATTGTAGATAAACAAGAATAAGCATCCAAGTACTAAATAATCATAGGCATGTGCTCCATATATAGTCATGCGTGCTCGCAATGAGAACTTGCACAACATATTTTGTCCTGCCAGCCCGTTGTAGTGGGGCCTCAAGGGAGCTACTAGCAATTAAGGTGCTCCTTTTAATAGATCACCGGAGCAAAGCATTAACACTCCATGAACACATGTGATACTCACATCACAGCCATCCCCTCCGGTTGTCCCAATTTCTGTCACTTCGGGGCCTTTGGATCCAGACAATGTATGTGTACACAACTTGCAGATAAGATCACAAACAATACTATCATAATGATTCAATAATAAGTTCAGATATGAGATCATGGCACTCAGGCCCTAGTGACAAGCATTAAGCACAACAAGTTGCAACAAAGTCAAATAGCACTAATAGAGATACTAGGCACCATTACCTAACAATCTTATTCGGTTACATGATAGAACTCATCCAATCCCTACCATCCCCATAGCCTACAACGGGGATTACTCACTCATGGATGAGAGAAACATGGATGGTTGGTGGAGAGGCGTTGGTGATGACGATGGCGATGATCCTCTCCAAATTCCCTGTCCCAGTAGGGTGCCAGAACAGAGTTTCTGGTACCGAATCGTGGTTTCTGGTGGTTGCGGCGCAGCGGAACTCTTTCTGGAAAAACGTCGAACCCCCCTCGGTTTTTAGGTCAAGAGGCAACTTATAGGCGAAGAGGGAGGCCGAGGGGGTGCCTGGGGTGGCCACACACCCTCCAAGCGCGGCCAAGCCTGGCCTGCGCAGCTGGGGTGTGTGGGACCCCCAGGGCCCCACTCTTCCTCGTCTTCTGGCTCCGTGAGTCTTCTGGTGAAATAGGATTTTTGGCATATTTTCGGGATTTTTCCTAATAGTTGATTTTCTGCACAAAAACTAGACACCAAGGTAATTCTGCTAAAAACAGCGTCGGTCCGTGTTAGTTGTATCCAAATCACACAAGTTTAGAGGAGAAACAATAGCAAAGTGTTCGGGAAAGTAGATACGTTTTGGACGTATCAACTCCCCCAAGCTTATCTTATTTCTTGTCTTCAAGCAATTCAGTTGAAAACTAAGTGCGATAAAATAACTTTCACGAACACATTTTCTTCATATGATGTAAATATTCTCAGCACGAGAGTAGACCCTTAAACCATTCATAATAAAGAGTATGCAACTAAGTCTACTCAATAGTCATTGCAAGCTATGAAGAGATTCCAACTCAATAATAATAAGTAGCATGAAACATAAACATAAGCAACATTGCAATGCTCATAAGAAGGTATGATAGAGTGGTATCTCGCTTGCCTTTGTTTGTAGAGCACAATAAAAATGCCAAGGCACCCCTGAAGTTCAAGTGAAGACTAGAAGTAAAGATATCGAAGATACAAGCATCAAAGTCATGACATAATTAACCAAGTTTTGAGACAAACACAAGAATGACAACTATGTTCTCAACAAGGTGCTCACAGAATAAGTGGCGACTCAATAAGGAAGTGAAAAAGGTTTTGAAAATTTTGAAAGGCTTCCAAATGCTGAAACTAAGGTACTCATTAGCTTTGAGCTCTCATTGCCCCTATCATAGGCATATTTATATGGTTAAATTGAAAGTGAGGTCCAATCTGAGTTATATGCTTGACAGACCATAAACTGGAAATCTCATGTCCCTTGAGTACGAGGGCCGCTCCTCATGCTACTCAACTTTAGTTACCTGTAAGTTCTTGTCATCGTAAATACATGCGTATCATAGAGAACCGCCAACGGGGTACCCCTTGTACATGATACATGAGCTATCTCGTGATCAAAATGACAAGGCAAGCAGACAATGAGCATCTCAGCGATCTTTTTATTTGCTATTTGCATAGGTTTTATTGAGGATGCTTCACATATTGCTCACTATGGTTTGCTGCAAGTTTCCACCATGATTAGGCATGGCTTAGGCTAGCATCCCAGGCGTTTCTCTAACACATATATATAACTCCATGAACTCACAAACTCCCCTTTTATTTCACACCGACGACATCCGCAAACAAAAGAGCATAATATCAACTGGGTATATACCCATAAGTGTTGAAAGCGTTCCCCGTGAAAGCACGGTTCTGCTAATTCCCAGCCTATAATTTGCAAGCATATAACTTTCATGGACAGGTCACAATGGTTCAGGTTTATTAAGTGCAAGAAATAAAGTGTGCCATCAAGTTCGTAAGAGCTTTACTAACTAACTTTCTCAAAACAATCAAACATTTTATTTGGAAGAAAACAAGGCATAATGAATATGCACGGAAATAGCAAATGATGCTAATATGTAGGTATGGTGGACACTATTGGCAATATTGGTTTTGGGAGTTGGAAACACGAGTAGAGCTCATACTCAGTGCAAGTGAAGGCTAGAAAATAGAGAGGGAGCAACAAACGAGAGAGCAATAACTGCCATAATCATGCTTGCAACAAAACAAGACTAATTACGGCATGAAAGTGATACAAGGACTCTGAGGCAAAATAAATCATCGACGCTTATCAACTATTGTTCAGTCATATGCATGCGTGAGCATGTGCCAAGTCGATTCACATGAAACATTCAGAGGAGGATACCACAATATCATACCAAGTTATGAATAAAACAATGCAAGCAAACATTCATATAACATGCTACAAACTATTAGCAAGCTGGAGCTAATCACAAGAAAGAAAGAACTACTAAGCATCCATAATAACATACACCTTACATGAACATACTAAGCATGCTCACAATGATGAGTATATGTACAAAAATGAAAACAAATAGAGTTTGTTACCAGCCTCTTACCACACCTCAAGTTGTCTTAATCTTCATTATTGCCCTTCACCTGTGTGACTTGAATAATAACATGAAACCAAAATCCACTGAGGATGGATGAACCCTGCAAAGAACTCACAAAACCAAAGAAGAACAACAAATATTTTTGGTGTTTTTGATTTTTTTAAAGCAAGCCAACAAAGCAAAAAAAACAAAGCAAAAGCAAACAAAGCAAAATATTTTTAAATTTTTCTTTAAGGCAAACCAAAGCTAAAAGCAGAGAAACAAACCAAGAGAAACAACGAAAATATTTTTGGTATTTTTGTGTTTTGAGAAAGCAGAAACAAAAACCAAAAATTAAGCGAAACAATGAATATACAAAGAACTGACGAAACATGATATATAGATGAGTGTGATGTCGGTATACCTCCCCCAAGCTTAGGATTTTGGCCTAAGTGGGGCTCAATAGCGCGGGTAGTAACCCTAAACTGGTGGGTTATCATAGGGATGATCATAGTCAGGCGCTTGCGATGAAGAAGAAGACGCGACCCAATCACAAGAGGGCTGTTGGTATGAAGACTCTCCCAAGTTGGAGGGCTGAACCGAATCATCTTCAGCATGCTCTCCAACATTCTCCTCTTGCTGGGAGAGCTCCGCCACGTATGTGTCAAAACTCCTCCTCCGTGAGCGACCATCCTTGCCTGTTATCAAAATTAAACAAAGCAGGTGCAGGCAAATAAACTACTTTCTCAGTCCTACCCCCTCTCCAACCACGCTTGACAAAGGATAATTCATACGGTAGAATTCCCACAATAGCCCAAGATGAAACAAAACTATGTTGAACCATGGAATCAAAATCAAGCCTCTCTATGGGGAACTGATATTCTGAATGGTGAGGCTCTAAACCATGGAAAGCTAGCAACCTAGAAGCAATGAGACCTCCACAAATTCCACCCTTCTCGCGGTTAGTGGTAAGACGATAAGCTATCAAAGCACCCAAGTTGTAAGTACTATCCCTATTCAAAGCAGCTGCGATAAAAGCTAGATCAACAGAATATAACTTTCTAGCAATCTTTCTAGCAAGAACGCACTTGGTAATAAAATAGGCGAAATATCTAATGGATGGGAACTGAATATTCCGAATTTTCCCACTTTCCTTCGAGAAGTCGAAACCTTGGCAAATTTCAGCATATAAATCCATAAGTGACTTAAGCCTCTCCTTGATTTTATCACAATATACCCAACGAGGTACTCTAATTGCTGCACAGAAATCAGCAAAAGGCAGGTCGACAACTATATTGTATATTTTATAATGGACCATGGGATTAGATGAATACCAAGTAAACCGGAAGTCCTGCACCACTGCCATGGTTAGCTTAACATATTGAAGTGGTTCCCCCTCAACAAAGTGTTCCAACCCTGCATTAGTAACCATAGTTTGGAAATCCTGAAAGATTCCCGCGGCTCTCATAAATTCAGGGCATGGATATATGGAAGGGAAGACTCCTTCATCACGATGGACTTTCATTGGCTCAGGTACCATCAAATCATATTGATTCAGCGGGTATGCACTCATCTTCCTTTCTGAAATTTTTAGACAAACATCAAACCAAGTGATTTCCAAGTTGATAATTGGTGAGAACTACTATAGGAACTTGCTAGATGGCTACACATGCATAAAAATGAAGTCTCTAATCATAGAATAAGCATTCAAGCTCACACAACCTGACACCTATAGCAGCAAAATACTCAAGATACAATCTACCAATCACAAATCTATTTGGACAAGCGGAGGAGGCACATACCAAGGAGCAATCCCTCCAAAAATCAGCAGCAGAGATGGGTTGAGCAAGGAGATCGAAAATCGGGAGCAAGAATGGCAACAACTCAAGCTTGAGAAAGTTTTCCGGTGTTTTTCGGGAGAGAGAAAGAAGGTGGCTGGAAGGAGGCATCTTGGAAGGCCATAGGTGGGCCACACCCATGTCAGGCGCGCCACCAGGGGGTGTGCTGGCCTGGGGGCTAGGTCACTCCAGGTGTCCCTCTGCCCCTTTTTTCGAGGAAAAATTTATTATGAATTTTCTGGGATTTATCAGGAAACTTTATTTTTGGCCAATTTTCAGGGTATGAAAATTGATTTTCTCACAGAAAAAGATTTAAAGCAAACAAAAACCAATACTACAAAAGTTCTAAAACACTCTAACAAGCAAACAACTAGCAAAACCAAAGCTAACAAGAGAAAAAGCAAAGACTAGGAAGGAGAAAAGTTAAAGGGAGCAAGTATAACCACAGTGAAAACATTATTTTGTTCATTAAAATCCTTTTGTTAACAAGGTTGATCAAGTCTTGTTACCAAAACAATCTTATATGAAACAAAACTTTCCATTCCACAAAGTGATTATGTTACCTCAAACTTGATAGCAATGGTCCCAATCATAATAGTTTCAAAACTTTTTTGTGGAATGGGACAATATATTTCTCCAACCTTGATGCTCTCAATATTTTAATTGAATTCAGGCAATAGATCTTAGCAACCTTCTTGGGCAAATAAACAATATGCTCTTTGTAATTAATATTAAAAGTTACGTTTCCTTGATTACAATTGATGACAACACCTACAGTATTAAGAAAAGGTCTACCAAGAATAATAGACATATTATCATCTTCAGGCATTTCAAGCACAACAAAATCAGTTAAAACCAAGCAATTATGAGCCACCTGAACAGGAACATCCTCACATATACCTGTTGGAGATATGCCCTAGAGGCAATAATAAATGTAGTTATTATTATATCTTTGTGTTTATGATAAATGTTTACATTCATGCTATAACAATATTAACCAGGAAACATTAATACTTGTGTGATTTGTAAACTAAATTAGAGTCCCTAGTAAAGCCTCCTCATAATACTAGCTTGTTGGTTAATAGATGATTGTGGTTTCCCTATCATGAACATTGAGATGTTATTAACAACAAGATCATATCATTAGGAGAATGGTGTGATGGACATACTCCTATAGATAAGCATAGCATAAAGATCAATTCATTTTAATAGTTCAATTTCTATAAGCTTTCTGATACATAGTAACCTAATTCCTTCGACCATGAGATCATGCTTATCACCATCACCGGAAGGATGCTTTGATGACATCAAACACCACACCGTAACTGGGTGGCTATAAAGGTGGCATTGAGTGTTCGAAAAGTATGGGTTGAGATACATGGATCAAGAGTGGGATTTGTCCATCCATATGACGGATAGATATACTCTGGGCCCTCTCGGTGGAATGTCATCCAATTAGCTTGCAAGCATGTGACTGGCTCACAAGGGATCACATACCACGGGAACGAGAAAAGAGTACTTATCGGTAACGAGGTTGAACTAGGTATGCAGAGATACCGATGATAAAAACCTCGGATAAGTAAACTATCATGAGACAAAGGGACATTGGTATCGTATGTAAGTGGTTCATTCGATCGCAAAGTAATCATAGAAATATGTGGGAGCCATATGAATTTCCAGATTCCTCTATTGGTTATTGATCGGAGAAGTGTCTCGATCATGTCCGCATAATTCACGAACTGTAGGGAGACACACTTAAGGATTCGATGTTGTTGAGTAGTTATGGAATGATGAGTAAGAGACCGAATGTTGTTCGGAGTCTCGGATGGGATATGAGATATCACGAGGAGATCCGGAATGGTCCGGAGAATAAGATTCATATAAGGAAAGTCCTGTTTCGGAGTTAGGGAATGATTCCGGTGTTTTCATCGGGAATGTTCTAGAAGGGTCCGGAAGGTCCGGCACTCCGGAGGGGAAGGGTACATGAATGTGTCATGACAATGTGGAATGGTTGCATCATGTACTAGGTCACTTGGCTGGGCAAAATAAAGGGAGAAATCAAATCCTAGTTTGAAAGTTAAACACCAATTTGAAAAAGTTAAACGACAAGTTTGCTTGGTGGAGGGAGAGTAGGAAACCTACTTGGGGAGGAGTTCCCCTCCCTCCACCCGCCGGCCAAGGAGGCCGAGTTGGGGGAGGACTCCCTCCTCCCAACCGGCCACCCTCCACCTATATAAGGAGGGGTAGGGCTCCCCTACCCCTCACACCCAAAACCCTAGCCCTAGCCTCCAAGTCGTCGGCGCCACCACCTCCTTGTGCCGCCGCCTAGGGCACCTCCAACTCGACGAGTTGGGGTGTTCCCCAAACCCTAGCCGTCGGATACACCCTCCCCTTGGTGCCCTCTAAACCCTAGATCACCAAGGCCTCTCTCAAAGTCCACCATACTCGCTCCGGCTTAAGGCGAAGCCCTGCGGGATCTCCCCTCTACTTCCAACACCACGTCGTCGTGCTGCCGGAATTGCGAGGAGAGTGCTACAACCTCCGCTGCCTGCTGGAACAAGGGAGAGGAAGCTCTTCATCGAGTACCGAACGTGTGACCGACTACAGAAGCGCTGCCGGAACGCAGCGTCGGAAGGATCGTCTACGCGATCTTGAGATCAGCAAGTGTACGACTACATCACCCACGATAATCTACTCTCGTTAACCGCTTTGGAATCTTCGAGGGTGAGTGCTTCTATCGACTCGTTGCTACAATCTAGTAGATAGATCTTGGCTTGTTTGTGTGCATGCGGTACAATTTTTTGTTTTCCATGCTACGAACCCCTACAGTGGTATCAGAGCCGTGTCTATATGTAGATCTGTTGCACGAGTAGAACACAATGGTCATTGTGGGCGGTGGTGCTTTTATTATCAATTGCTTTTCGTGTACTTTGCATCTTGCGGTATGATGGGATGAAGCGGCCCGGGCTAACCTTACATGACATCGTTCATGAGACTTGCTCCACTCTCAACATGCAACTTGTATTGCATAAGTGGCTTTGCGGGTGCCTGTCTCTCCCATCATAGTAAAGATCCAATTTACAACGGGCACTTGATAGTTCAAGCATCAACGCTGTGGTTCTTGTTCGTAAGTTAGAGCGACACTTATTGAAAGCCCCAAACCACGTAAAATATGCAAAGAAAATTAGAGGCGTCTAACTTTGTATTGCAGGGGTGTGCTATGATGTGATATGGCCATGATCGTGATTATATTTAATGTATGCAATGTTCCTTATTGTAAGTTGGCAACTGCAGGAGCCATATGGTTGTCTTTAATTTCTGTTAAGACCCGCGTGTCTATTCAAAGTAGTTGTAATAGTTGAAGCTGGTGGACAACAACCATGAAACAGCGCCATTGACCTTGACGCTATGCCGGTGATGATGGAGATCATGTTCGTGCTTGAAGATGGAGATCGGAAGCACAAGAAGAAAGGCCATATCATATCACATATTATGAATTGCATGTGATGTTAATCCTTTATGCATCTTGTATTGCTTAGTTAACGACTGTAGCATTATAAGATGATCCCTCAAGCACACAAATTTCAAGTTTTAAAGTGTTCATCCTTAGTAAGCACCGTTGCTAAAGCTCGTTGTTTCTAAGCACCACGTGATGATCGGGTGTGTTAGATTCTGCGAGTGTATACAACGTGAGCAAGCCAGATTTTCTCATGCGAAAGCTAAGGTTTGATCTTGACGAGCCTAGCATGTACAGACATGGTCTTGGAACACGGATCACCGAAAGGTAAAGCATGAGTCATATAGTAGATATGATGAACATGTTGATTGTTCGCCATTGAAGCTATATCAACTCTCGTGATGATCGGTTTTGATGTGGTGGATTTGGTTCGTGTGATCACTAAAACAATGTGAGGGATATTGTTTTGAGTGGGAGTTCACCTAGATTAATTTAACTATTAATTAGAACTCAATTTGTCATAAACTTAGTCTAAACTATTGCAAATATGTTGTAGATCAATGGCGGCCCCTACCATCAATTTTAATGCGTTCCTAGAGAAATAAAAGTTGAAAAACAATGGAAGCAACTTCGCGGATTGGTTCCGCAATTTGAGGATTGTCCTCAATGCTGGTAATTTGACCTATGTGCTAGATGCACCGCTGGGTGACCCGCCTGCAGCTACTGCTACCGATGAAGTAAAGAATGTTTACCTCCCTCGGAAGAATCAGTACTCCACAGTTCAAGTGTGCTATCTTGTATGGTTTGGAATCGGAGCTTCAGAAAAGGTTTGAGAACCATGACCCACATGATATTGTTCGTGAACTCAAAATGATATTTGAGGCTCATGCGGCAATTGAGAGTTATGAGGCTTCTGAAAAGTTCTTTAACTGCAAGATGGAAGAGGGCAGCTCCGTCAGTGAGCACGTGCTTAAGATGTCTGGGCACGCAAACAAACTTCAAAGCTTGGTTATAGTGATTCCTAATGCTTTGGGGATTTACCGTGTCCTCCAGTCACTACCACCAAGTTACAAGAACTTTGTGATGAACTACAATATGCAAAACATGAACAAGCAGTTGCCAGAACTGTTTGCTATGTTGAAATCTGCAGAAGTGGAGATCAAGAAAGAGCACCAAGTGTTGATGGTCAATAAGACCACCAAATTCAAGAAAGGCAAGTCTAAGCAAAAGGGACACTTCAAGAAGGGTGGTAAGAAAGTTACCGTGCCGATGAAGAAGACCAGGGCTGGACCTAAGCCTGATACTGAGTGCTTTTACTGCAAGGGAGAAGGTCACTGGAAGCGGAATTGCCCAAAGTACTTGGCGGATTTGAAGAACGGCAACATCAAGAAGAACGGTATATCCGATATACATGTTATTGATGTGTATCTCACTAGTAGTCGTAGTAGTGTCTGGGTATTTGATACTGGTTCGGTTGCTCATATTTGTAACTCGAAACAGGTGCTGCAGAATAAACGGAAGCTAGCGAAGAACGAGGTGACGATGAGCGTTGGAAATGGATCAAAGGTTGATGTGATCGCGGTCGGCACGCTACCTCTTCATCTACCATCGGGATTAGTTTTATACATAAATAATTGTTATTTGGTGCCTGCGTTGAGCATGAACATTATATCGGGATCATGTTTATTGCGAGACGGTTACTTGTTTAAGTCCGAGAATAATGGTTGTTCGATTTATATGAGTAATATGTTTTATGCACATGCACCTTTGATAGATGGTCTATTCTTATTGAATCTCGATTGTAGTAATACACACATAAATAACATTGAGGCTAAACGTTTGAAATTGAGCGATAACTCGACCTATATGTGGCACTGTCGTCTTTGTCACATTGGAGTGAAGCTTATGAAGAAACTCCATTCCGATGGACTTATTGAATCACTTGATTTCGAATCACTTGAAAGATGCGAAGCATGTCTGATGGGTAAAATGACTAAGACTCCATTTTCTGGGATGATGGAGCGAGCTACGGACTTATTGGAAATCATACATACCGATGTGTGTGCACCAATAAGTGTAGCATCGCGCGGTGGTTATCGCTATGTTCTCACCTTCACGGATGACTTGAGTAGATATGGGTATATCTATTTCATGAAACGTAAGTCCGAAACTTTCGAGAAGTTTAAGGAATTTCAAAGTGAAGTAGAGAATCAACGTAACAAGAAGATTAAATTTCTATGATCTGATCGTGGAGGTGAATATCTAAGTTACGAGTTTGGCGAGCATTTCAAGAAATGCGGAATACTTTCACAATTGACACCGTCGGGAACACCACAGCGTAATGGTGTGTCCGAACGTCGTAATCGAACTCTCTTAGATATGGTTCGTTCTATGATGTCACTTACAGATTTACCGCTATCGTTTTGGGGTTATGCATTAGAAACAGTCGCATTCACTTTAAATAGGGCACCATCTAAATCCGTTGAAACGACACCGTATGAATTATGGTTTGGGAAGAAACCTAAATTGTCGTTCCTTAATGTTTGGGGTTGCGAAGCTTATGTAAAGAAGTTACAGCCGGACAAGCTTGAACCCAAAGCAGAAAATGCGTCTTCATAGGATACCCGAAGGAAACTATTGGGTATACCTTCTACCATAGATCCGAGGGCAAGATCTTCGTTTCTAAGAATGGATCCTTTCTAGAGAAGGAATTTCTCTCGAAAGAAGTGACTGGAAGGAAAGTAGTGAAGGGTTTCGCAGCATAGTAAATCAAAAAAATTCTATGGATGCGAATGGGAAAGCCAAGATCTAATCTAGGAGATGCAATCAACGAGAGGTATAGATGAGATCTTCATACCCTTGAATAAATCGCATAGCGGAAACGTTCAATAGAACGTGGTTGGTGTAGTCGTACTCGCCGTCTCCTCCTCGCGATCCGATCTGATGCTACGCCGCAAGTGGCGACGCCTCCGAGAGATGCACACGTACGGTGCCGCGAAGTCTCCTCCTTCCTTGGTCCAGCAAGTGGGGTGGAGAGATAGAATGGATCTACAACACGACGGCGTGGTGCTATTGTGGAGAGTTTCTGCAGCAGGGCTGCGCCTACACGCAGTCGGGAGAGAGAGAGAGAGGTAGGGCAGCAGTATGGCCGCTAGGGTTGAAGGAGTGGGGGGAGGAGGGTGCGCCCCTGCCCTCTTTACATAGAGGGCTGGCCGGACCCCTTGTCCCCTCCTCCAAGCCCTAGGGCGGCATCCCCAAGGGTTGGAGTGGGGGGCAAGTCTCCCCTTCCCTTCTAGAAGGGTTCCTAGGGTTTCCCCTAGGGTTTTGGCCGGCTGGGCCTATGGGGCCTTGTGCCCCTGGCCCAATGCGGCCAGGGCACTCCCTCGTAGGCCCACGCACCCCTCCGACAAGTGGGGACACGTTTGTCCCACTCCGGAAGCTTCTAGAACCTTCCGGTACAATACCGAACATTCCGAAATGATTCTGAAATCCAAAAACTACTTTCCTTTATATGAATCTTATTCTCCGGACCATTCCGGAACCTCTCGTGATGTCCTGGATCTCATCTGAGACTCCGAACAAAAACTCACAAACCATTTATCCATTCTATCATAGCGTCGAGACAAGTTAAGTGTGTGACCCTACGGGTTCGAGAATATGCATACATGATCTTCTATCAATAATCAACAGCGGGATCTGGAAACCCATATTGACTCCCACATATTCATTGATGATCATATCGGATGAACCACGATGCCAGGATTCAATTAATCTCATATATATATTCCCTTCGTCACGCGATATTTTACTTGCCCGAGATTCGATCGTTGGTATCGGCATACCTAGTTTAATCTCGTTCACGGCAAGTACTTTACTTGTTCCGTAATCCGATATCACTTTGTGATCAACTCCTTAACCACGTGCTTGCAAGCGGTGTTGATATCGATTACCGAGTGGGCCCGGAGTATATCTCTCCGACTTGGGAGGGACAAATCCCATCTCGATACATACAACCCAACAAGTACTTTCCGATCACCTGAGAGACACCTTTATGATCACCCTCGCATAGTATGACGTTTGATGACCTCAAAGCTTTCTTCCGATACCAGGGAGTTGAATTATCTCATGGTCTAAGGAATACAATATTTGACATAAGAAAAAGCTTCGCAAAGATGAACACGATGACACGATCTAATTGCTCTGCTTGATTTGGGTATGTCCACCATATCATTCTCCTAATGACATGATCTCATTATTAATCGACAACTCATGTCTATGGTTAGGAAACCTTAACCATCATTAATCAATGAGCTAGTCCATAGAGGCATACTAGGGACACGGTGTTGTTCATAAACCACACAAGTGTCAAAGTTTCCGCTTAATACAATTCTAGCATGGAATATAAACTTTATCATGAACAAGAATTATAACAATAACATCTTTATTATTGCCTCTAGGGCATAATTCCAACAGTCTCCCACTTGCACTAGAGTCAATAATCTAGTTTACATCTGGCAACAATCTAACACCCATGGCATTAAGGTGTCGATCATGTTTTGCTCGTGGAAGAGGTTTAGTCAACGGATCTGCGACATTCAGATCCGTATGTACTTTGCTAATCTTCAGATCTCCATATGATATATGATCTCGAATTATATGAAACCGGCGGTTGATGTGCTTGGTATTTGGATGATATCTTGGTTCCTTAGCCAGTGCTATGGCGCCAGTGTTGTCGCACTATATCTCCAATGGGTCCAAGGCACTTGGAACCACACCAAGCTCAGTGATGAAGTTCCTGATCCAAACTCCTTCACTTGACGCTTCTGCAGCATCCATGTATTCCGATTCTATTGTAGATCCCGAGATGCTTGCTTCAGTCCATAAATGGAATGCTGAAGTTTGCACACCTTATCAGCATCCTTAGGATCGACAAAACCTTCGGGCTGCATCATATACAACTCTTCATCAATGTTGCCATTGAGGAACGCAGTCTTGACATCCATCAGCCATATTTCATAATCATGAAATGCAGCAATTGCTAATAAAATCCGAATGGACTTAAACATTGCTATGGGAGAGAAAGTCTCATCGTAGTCAACACCTTGAACTTGTCGAAAACCTTTTGCGACAAGTCGAGCTTTATAGACAGTAACATTACCATCCGCGTCCGTTTTCTTCTTGAAAATCCATTTGCACTCAACGGCCTTACGGTCGCTAGGAGGGTCCACCAAAGTCCATGCTTGGTTTTCGCTCATGGATCCCAATTTAGATTTCATGGCCTCTAGCCATTTCTCAGAGTCTGGGCTCATCATTGCTTCCTCATAGTTCGCAGGTTCACTGTTGTCTACTAACAAGACAGTTAAGACAGGGTTGCCGTACCACTCAGGAGGGGCACGCGACCTTGTCGACCTGCGACGTTCAGCAGTAGCATCGTTCGAAGTTTCATGATCCTCGTCATTAGCTTCCTCTCTTGTTGGTGAAGATGGCACTGGAACAATTTCAGGTGCTCGCTACTCTCCAACTCGAGAGAAGGTTCAACAACCTCGTCTAGCTCTACCTTCCTTCCACTCACTTCTTTCGAGAGAAACTCCTTCTCAAGAAAGGATCTGTTCTTTGCAACAAACACTTTGCCCTCGGATCTATGGTATAAGGTATACCCAATCGTTTCCTTAGGGTATCCTATGAAGACGCATTTCTCCGCTTTGGGTTCGAGCTTGTCCGGCATCAACTTCTTGACGTAAGCTTCTCATCCCCAAACTTTAAGAAACGACAACTTAGGTTTAGCACCAAACCACAGTTCATACGGTGTCGTCTTAACGGATTTAGATGGTGCCCTATTTAAAGTGAATGCAGCGGTTTCTAATGCATAACCCCAAAATGATAACGGCAAATCTGTAAGAGACATCATCGATCGCACCATATCTAATAGAGTTCGATTCCGGCGTTCAGACACACCATTGCGCTGTGGTGTTCCAGGTGGAGTGATTTGCGAAACGATTTCGCTTGCTTTAAGATGCGTGAGAAAATCATAACTCAAATATTCACATCCACGATCGGATCGTAGAAATTTAATTTTCTTGTTACGATGGTTTTCCACTTTGTTCTGAAATTCTTTGAACTTTTAAAATGTTTCAGATTTATGTTTCATTAAATAGATATACCCATATCTACTTAAGTCATCAGTAAAAGTGAGAAAATAGCGATATCCACCGCGCGTCGAAACACTCATTGGTCCGCATACATCGGTATGTATGATTTCCAACAAGTCCGTTGCTCGCTCCATTATACCAGAGAACGGGGTTTTGATCATCTTGCCCATGAGGCACGGCTCGCACGTGTCAAATGATTCAAAATCAAGAGACTCCAAAAGTCCATCAGAATGGAGTTTCTTCATGCGTTTTACACCAATATGACATAGACGGCAGTGCCACAAATAAGTCGAATTATCACTATCTACTTTGCATCTCTTAGCCTCAATGTTATGGATGTGTGTTTCATTGCTTTCGAGATTCAGAAGAAATAAACCATTCATAGCAGGTGCATGACCATAAAATATGTTACTCATATAAATAGAACAACCATTATTCTCCGATTTAAATGAATAACCGTCTTGCAATAAAAACGATCCAGATATAATGTTCATGCTCAACGCAGGCACATAATAACACTTATTAAGGTTTAAAACTAATCCCGAAGGTAAAACTAAGGAGAGTGTGCCGACGGCCATCACATCAACTCTTGATTCGTTGCCAACGCGCATCGTCACCTCATCCCTTTCTAGCCGCCATCTATTCCGTAGCTCCTGTTTCGAGTTACAAATATTAGCAACTGAACCAGTATCAAATACCCAGGCACTACAACGAGCGCTAGTAAGGTAAATATCAATAACATGTATATCAAATATACCTTTAATGGTGCCAGCCTTCTTGTTCGCTAAGTACTTCGGACAGTTGCGCTTCCAGTGACCCTTGTCCTTGCAATAGAAGCACTAGGTGTCTGGCTTAGGTCCAGACTTGAGCTTCTTCTCAGCAAGAGCAACGCGCTTGCCGCTGCCTTTCTTGAAGGGCTTCTTTGCACCCTTACCTTTCTTGAAGCTAGGGGTCTTGTTGACCATCAACACATGATTATCTTTCTTGATATCCACCTCCGCATCTTTCATCTTAGCGAAGAGCTCAGTGATCATATCAGTGGAACCAATCTGATTGTGAGTAAGTACAAAACCTTTGTAGCTAGGAGGGAGTGATTGCAGAACTCTGTCAATCTTGAGCTCTTCTGGAATCTTGCAGTCCAGTTGCTCAAGACGTTGAGTGTAGCCCGAAATCTTAATGGCGTGCTCACTAAGGGAACTCCCTTCCTCCATCTTGCAGTTAAAGAACTTCTCAGAGATCTCATATCTCTCAAAGCGGGCCTGAGTCTAAAACATGTTTTTCAGTTCCTCAAGTATCTCAAAGGGCCCGGCGAACTCCTCAAAACGATTTTTAAGGTCCGATTCCATAGCAAACAACATGGTACTCTTAATCACTCCATAATCATCTTTGCGCGACTGATAAACAACTTTTTCATCAGCCGACGCATCTATAGCAGGGGCGTCACCTAGCGCTTTCTCAAGGACATAGTCCTTTTGTCCGCCAGCGAGAATGATTCTCAGATTGCGGAACCAGTTGGTGAAGTTAGACCCATTGTTCTTAAGCTTTTCTTTCTCAGCAAAAACGTTGAAGTTGAAGTTGGACTTAGCCATTTGATCTACAAAATTTGCAAGTACAATTTAGACTATGTTCATGATAACTAGTTCAACTTAATCAAATTACCAGATGAACTCCCACTAAATTCAACATCCCTCAAGTTGTTTAGTGAACACGACCCAAATTCACCACACCTAATCTGATCTTCACGAGAAGAGATGTGGTTTCAATGGTGGACAACAAAGTGTCGATCATATCATTCATATGACTCATGCTTAACCTTTCGGTTCGTGTGTTCCGAGGCCATGTCTTTACATGCTAGGCTCGTCAAGTCAAACCCAAGTATTTCCGCGTGTGGAAAACTGGCTTGCACCCGTTGTATGTGAACGTAGAGTTTATGGCACCCGATCATCACGAGGTGCTTGAACACGACGAACTTTCGCAACGGTGCATACATGAGAAGAACACAATTTTATCTTGATCTTTAAGTGAGGAATCATATTATAATGCTACCATCGCGATCTAAGCATAATAAGATACATAAAAGGATAAACATCACATGCATATAATTTTATGTGACATGGTATAGCCAATCTTCGCGCAATGATCTCCATCTTGTGCGCGCCCGCATGATCTCCATCACTCCACCATGATTGCCTCCACCACGAATAGCAACTACAACTATTGCTAACTACTTAGCGATAAGGTGAAGCTATTACATGGCGTATAAGAAGTTGACACACAGGTCATACACAATTATAAAGACAACCATATGGCTCCTGTCGGTTGTGTACTCATCGACATGCAAGTCGTGAAATATTACAAAACATGATCATTGCATACAACATACACATCACATCTTGGGCCATATCATATCACAAAACACTCCCTGCAAGAATAAGTTAGACGCCTCTACTTTGTTGTTGCATGTTTTACGTGGCTTATGGGAGTAACAAGCTAAGAACGATTCTTACCTACGGAAAGCCACAACGGTGATATTATGGTTGCCAACATCCGGTGTAAATCCCATGACAACTATAGTGAGAGAAACTGGCATCCACCGGCCGCATGTATGGAACAAGCCACACGTCAAGTGCGGAGTCGGTCTCGCGAACGAGGTCGCGTAAAGTTGGCCTGGACCACTTCGATCTCACTATCCCGCGTCATAAGAAGTACACAACAAGAGGCTTGCAACAGAAAACATCAACGCCCGCAACAAGCATGTTGCAATCTACTCGTGAAACACATCTACGCATAGATCTAGCTCTGATACCACTGAAGGGTTTCGCAGCATAGTAAATCAAAAAAATTCTACGGATGCGAACGGGAAAGCCAAGATCTAATCTAGGAGATGCAATCAACAAGAGGTATAGATGAGATCTTCATACCCTTGAAGAAATCGCACAGCGTAAACGTTCAACAGAACGTGGTTGGTGTAGTCGTACTCGCCGTCTCCTCCTCGCGATCCGATCCGATCCGATCCTACGCCTCGCAAGTGGCGGCGCCTCCGAGAGATGCACACGTACGGTGCCGCGACAACTCCTCCTTCCTTGGTCCAGCAAGTGGGGTGGAGAGATAGATTGGATCTACAACATGACGGCGTGGTGCTATGGTGGAGAGTTTCTGCAGCAGGGCATCGCCTACACGTAGTAGGGAGAGAGAGAGAGAGAGAGAGGTAGGGCAGCAGTATGGCGGCTAGGGTTGAAGGAATGGGGGGAGGAGGGTGTACCCCTGACCTATTTATATAGAGGGTTGGCCGGCCCCCTTGGCCCCTCCTCCAAGCCCTAGGGAGGCGGCCCCAAGGGTTGGAGTGGGGGCAAGTCTCCCCTTCCCTTCTAGAAGGGTTCCTAGGGTTTCCCCTAGGGTTTTGGCCGGCTGGGCCTATGGGGCCTTGTGCCCCTGGCCCAATGCGGCCAGGGCACTCCCTCGTAGGACCACGCACCCCTCCAACAAGTGGGGCCACATTGGTCCCACTCCAGAAGCTTCTAGAACCTTCCGATACAATACCGAACATTCCGAAACGATTCCGAAATCCAAAAACTGCTTTCCTTTATATGAATCTTATTCTCCGGACCATTCTGGAACCTATCGTGATGTCCTGGATCTCATCCGAGACTCCGAACAAAAACTCACAAACCATTTATCCATTCTATCATAGCGTCGAGACACGTTAAGTGTGTGACCCTACGGGTTCGAGAATATGCATACATGATCTTCTATCAATAATCAACAGCGGGATCTGGAAACCCATATTGACTCCCACATATTCATTGATGATCATATCGGATGAACCACGATGCCAGGATTCAATTAATCTCATATATATATTCCCTTCGTCACGCGATATTTTACTTGCCCGAGATTCGATCGTTGGTATCGGCATACCTAGTTCAATCTCGTTCACGGCAAGTACTTTACTCGTTCCGTAATCCGATATCACTTTGTGATCAACTCCTTAACCCCATGCTTGCAAGCAGTGTTGATATCGATTACCGAGTGGGCTCAGAGTATATCTCTCCGACTTGGGAGGGACAAATCCCATCTCGATACATACAACCCAACAAGTACTTTCCGATCACCTGAGAGACACCTTTATGATCACCCTCACATAGGATGACGTTTGATGACCTCAAACCTTTCTTCCGATACCAGGGAGTTGCATTATATCATGGTCTAAGGAATACAATATTTGACATAAGAAAAAGCTTCGCAAAGATGAACACGATGACACGATCTAATTGCTCTGCTTGATTTGGGTCTGTCCACCATATCATTCTCCTAATGACATGATCTCATTATTAATCGAAAACTCATGTCTATGGTTAGGAAACCTTAACCATCATTAATCAATGAGCTAGTCCGTAGAGGCGTACTAGGGACACGGTGTTGTTCATAAACCACACAAGTATCAAAGTTTCCGCTAAATACAATTCTAGCATGGAATATAAACTTTATCATGAACAAGAATTATAACAATAACATCTTTATTATTGCCTCTAGGGCATAATTCCAACAAGTAGAACTCAACGAGGTTGTTGAACCTTCTCTCGATCTTGCGAGTAGCGCAGCACCGGAAGTAGTTCCTCTAGAGCCTACACCAACAAGAGAGGAAGCTAATGATGATGGTCATGAAACTTCGGTTGAAGTTACTACAGAACCTCGCAGGTCGACGAGAAATTGTACCACTCCTGATTGGTATGATCCCGTTATGAGTGTCATGTTGGTGGACAACACCGATGACCCTGCGACATATGAGGAAGCGATGATGAGCCCAGATTGAAATAAATGGCAAGAAGCCATGAAATCCGAAATTGGATCCATGTATGAAAACCAAGTATGGACTTTGGTGGACTTACCGGATGGCCGGAAGGCTGTCGAGAACAAATGGATTTTCAAGAAGAAAACAGATGCTGATGGTAATGTTACTGTCTATAAAGCTCGACTTGTCGCAAAAGGGTTTCGACAAATTCAAGGAGTTGACTACGATGAGACTTTCTCACCAGTAGCGAAGCTAAAATCTGTGAGGATTATGTTAGCAATCGCTGCATATTATGATTATGAGATATGGCAGATGGATGTCAAAACAACGTTCCTCAATGGAGACATTGATGAAGAATTGTATATGATGCAACCCAAAGGTTTTGTCGATCCTAAAGATGCTAACAAGGTGTGCAAACTTCAACGGTCCATATATGGATTGAAGCAAGCATCCCAAAGTTGGAATCAATGTTTTGATAAGGTAATCAAAATCTTTGGTTTTATACAAACTTATGGAGAAGCTTGTATTTACAAGAAAGTGAGTGGGAGCTCTGTAGCATTCTTAATACTATATGTAGATGACATATTGTTGATTGGGAATGATGTAGACCTTCTTAATAGTGTCAAGGAATATTTGAATAATAGTTTTTCAATGAAAGATCTTGGCGAAGCAGCTTACATATTAGGCATAAAGATTTATAGAGATAGATCGAGACGCCTAATATCATTGTCACAAAGTACATATTTGGACAAAGTTCTAAAGAGGTTTGGAATGGAAGATAGCAAGAAAGGGTTCTTGCCCATGTTGCCCAATACGACCTTGAGTAAAACTCAAAGTCCAACAACGGCAGAAGATAGAGAAAGGATGAGTAAGACTCCCTATGCCTCATCCATAGGATCTCTAATGTATGCCATGCTATGTAATAGACCCGACATTGCATATGCTGTTAGTTTGACTAGCAGATATCAAAGTGATCCAGGAGTGGATCATTGGACAGCGGTCAAAAACATCCTTAAGTACTTGAGAAGAACTAAGGATATGGTTCTTTCTTATGGAGGTGATGAACAACTCGTTGTTAATGGTTACACCGATGCTAGTTGGAACACCGATCCAGATGATTCTAAATCTCAATCTGGATACGTATTTACTTTGAATGGTGCAGCAGTTAGCTGGAGGAGTGCAAAGCAAAGCGTTGTGGCGAGATCTTCAACTGAATCGGAATACATAGCTGCTTCAGAGGCTTCACAAGAAGTGATATGGATGAAGGAGTTCATTACAGAGCTCGGTGTGGTTCCAAGTGCGCTGGACCCAATGTCTATCTACTGTGATAACATGGGCACCATAGCCAATGCGCAAGAACCAAGGTCACACAAGAAGCTGAAGCACATCAAGCTACGTTTTCACGCTATTCGAGAACATGTCCAAGATGGTGACATAAAGATTTGTAAAGTACATACAGATCTAAATGTGGCGTATCCGTTGACTAAACTTCTCCCGAGGGCAAAACATGACCAACACCAAACTGCCATGGGTGTTCGGTATATTACCATGTAATCTAGATTAGTTGACTCTAGTGCAAGTGGGAGACTGTTGCAGATATGCCCTAGAGGCAATAATAAATGTAGTTATTATTATATCTTTGTGTTTATGATAAATGTTTACATTCATGCTATAATAGTATTAACCAGGAAACATTAATACTTGTGTTATTTGTAAACTAAATTAGAGTCCCTAGTAAAGCCTCTTCATAATACTAGCTTGTTGGTTAATAGATGATTGTGGTTTCCCTATCATGAACATTGAGATGTTATTAACAACAAGATCATATCATTAGGAGAATGGTGTGATGGACATACTCCTATAGATAAGTGTAGCATAAATATCAAGTCATTTTAATAGTTCAATTGCTATAAGCTTTCTGATACATAGTAACCTAATTCCTTCGACCATGAGATCATGCTTATCACCATCACTGGAAGGATGCTTTGATGACATCAAACACCACACCGTAACTGGGTGGCTATAAAGGTGGCATTGAGTGTTCGGAAAGTATGGGTTGAGATACATGGATCAAGAGTGGGATTTGTCCATCCATATGACGGATAGATATACTCTGGGCCCTCTCGGTGGAATGTCATCCAATTAGCTTGCAAGCATGTGACTGGCTCACAAGGGATCACATACCACGGGAACGAGAAAAGAGTACTTATCGGTAACGAGGTTGAACTAGGTATGCAGAGATACCGATGATCAAAACCTCGGATAAGTAAACTATCGTGAGACAAAGGGAAATGGGTATCGTATGTAAGTGGTTCATTCGATCGTAAAGTAATTGTAGAAATATGTGGGATCCATATGAATTTCCATATTCCTCTATTGGTTATTGATCGGAGAAGTGTCTCGATCATGTCCGCATAATTCACAAACCGTAGGGAGACACACTTAAGGATTCGATGTTGTTGAGTAGTTATGGAATGATGAGTAAGAGACCGAATGTTGTTCGGAGTCTCGGATGGTATCCGGGATATCATGAGGAGATCCGAAATGATCCGGAGAATAAGATTCATACAAGGAAAGTCCTGTTTCGGAGTTGGGGAATGATTCCGGTGTTTTCATCGGGAATGTTCTAGAAGGGTCCGGAAGGTCCGGCACTCCGGAGGGGAAGGGTACATGAATGTGTCATGACAATGTGGAATGGTTGCATCATGTACTAGGTCACTTGGCTGGGCAAAATAAAGGGAGAAATCAAATCCTAGTTTGAAAGTCAAACGCCAATTTGAAAAAGTCAAACGGCAGGTTTGCTTGGTGGAGGGAGAGTAGGAAACCTACTTGGGGAGGAGTTCCCTCCCTCCACCCGCCGGCCAAGGAGTCCGAGTTGGGGGAGGACTCCCTCCTCCCAACCGGCCACCCTCCACCTATATAAGGAGGGGTAGGGTTCCCCAACCCCTCACACCCAAAACCCTAGCCCTAGCCTCCAAGTCGCCGGCGCCACCACCTCCTTGTGCCGCCGCCTAGGGCACCTCCAACTCGGCGAGTTGGGATGTTCCCCAAACCCTAGCCACGGGATACACCCTCCCCTTGGTGCCCTCTAAACCCTAGATCACCAAGGCCTCTCTCAAAGTCCACCATACTCGCTCCGGCTTAAGGCGAAGCCCTGCGGGATCTCCCCTCTACTTCCGATACCACGCCGTCGTGCTGCCGGAATCGCGAGGAGAGTGCTACAACCTCTGCTGCCTGTTGGAACAAGGGAGAGGAAGGTCTTCATCGAGTACCGAACGTGTGACCGACTGCGGAAGCGCTGCCAGAACACAGCGCCGGAAGGATCGTCTACGCGATCTTGAGATCGGCAAGTGTACGACTACATCACCCACGAGAATCTGCTCTCGTTAACCGCTTTGGAATCTTCGAGGGTGAGAGCCTCTATCGACTCGTTGCTACAAGTAGATCTTGGCTTGTTTGTGTGCATGCGGTAGAAATTTTTTGTTTTCCATGCTACGAACCCCTACAATACCAACAGGAATAGTGGTTGACTTATTAGCCATTTGCAAAGATATATCAGTTGGTATCAACTTTTCTAGCTGGAGTATTGTAGAGAGAAAAGGGCATAACACTAACTCTAGCTCCCAAATCACATAGGGAATTCTAACATAATTATTCTTAATAGAGCAAGGAATAGTTGGTATACCTGGATCACCAAATTTCCTTGGAACCTTACCATTGAAGGAATAATTAGCAAGCAAAGTAGAAATTTCCTTATTAGGAATCTTCCTTTTATTAGAGACAATATCCTTCATATACTTTGAATAAGGAGGCAACTTAATAGCGTCTGATGTCTACGCACTTCTATTCTTGTAGACAGTTGTTGGGCCTCCAAGTGCAGAGTTTTGTAGAATAGCAGCAAGTTTCCCTTAAGTGGATTACCCAAGGTTTATCGAACTCAGGGAGGAAGTGGTCAAAGTTATTGCCTCTCAAGCAAACTCGCAATCAAGATACAAGAAGTCTCTTATGTCCCCAACACACCCAATATAGGTGCACTAGTTTGGCAAAGAGATAGTGAAATACAAGTGGTGACGGTGCCAGAAAATAGCTTGACGGTGAGGTAAATACTAAAGGCAACAAGAAGAAAGCAAGCAAACATGCAACAGATCTAGTAGCAAACGGTGTTTCAATGCTTAGAAACAAGGCCTAGGGATCATACTTTCACTAGTGAACACTCTCTCATATAAATATCCTCTCTTCATGATACTACTCTTAACTACTCTCCGGTTGGACACTCTAATCATTGGTAGGGCTATAACAGCACACCTCAAAGTCTGCCTTCCCCAATCTAGATAACCCCACACTGTCACCTTGAGCACTAGATGGTTCCAACAAACACCACAATTTCATAGAGACATCCAACTCCAAATATAACTCATAACAAATATTCAATCTAGCCAAAGTGCCACACACGGTATGCATGTTGTCTTCACACACGTGGGGAAAAGCATATATCTATTAAAGCACAAAGAGTATTTATGTAGACTCAAATCTAAGTTCCATCATGGCGTGCACGCTGTCACTTTCAAAAACATGGGGAGACAAGAGATCTATTAAAGCACTTGAGTAGCAAGGTAGATCTACTTGATTACAAAGCTCATGATCACAATATGACCATGCATAGAGAGAGAGATGAACACATAGCTACCGGTAGAGCCCTTAGCCTCGAGGAAGAACTACTCCCTCCTCATCATGGGAATCAGCAACAGTGATGGAGATGGTGGTGGAGATTGATGGAGATGGCTCCGGGGGCACTTCCCCGTCCCGGCAGGGTGCCGGAACAGAGACTTTCTATCCCCGAATCTCCCCATCGGTGGCGACGGCGCTGTGGAGGTTTTCGTGGATTTCTTCTGGATGCCCTAGGGTTTTTGGGTCGAAGGCTTCTTATAGGCGAAGGGGGAGGCCGAGGAGGCGGCCAGAGGGCCCACACCCTCCCTAGGCGCGGGCCAGGCTTGGCTGCGCCCAGGGGGTCTGGCCACCCTCTCGTGCCTATCCATCCCTCCTTCTGGATTCGTGTCCCTCATGGAAAGTTATTGACTTTGGCTTTTGTCCCGTCCAATTCCGAGAATATTGATTTTCTGCCTTTCTGGAACCAAAAATAGAAGAAAACAGGCAACTGGCACTATGGCAACTTGTTGATAGGTTAGTTCCAGAAAAGATATACAAACACCTCAAAGTGTAGACAAAACATAAGACAAATGATGCAAAACAAGCATGGATCATCAAAAATTATAGATAAGTTTTCGGCGTATCAAGCATCCCCAAGCTTAACTCCTGCTCGTCCTTGAGTAGGTAAGTGATAAAAAGAATAATTTTTGAGGTGACATGCACCATCAAAATAAAGATCTAACCATTTGCAAGCATTGAAAGTTGGGATCAAAGAACTCTAAACATGTGCATGAAATATGGAGTTATAACAATAGGACATAGTAACTATGCATGCAACACGAAAGGCTACAAACAAACATCACGAATAACATGCATTGAAAAATGTTTGTTTGTTTCACATACAGAAAACATAGCATAGTGGTATTCAGCTTGTCCCTCATAGAGTAGCAAATACATGCATAGGACACCTTCAAAGTTCACAAGGGTGACTAGAAACAGATAGCACAAGAACAAGTAATATCACAATATGCATCAATCAATAAGCTCTGGGACACTACACACAGAATGGCAACTATGCTCTCTTAATGGTGCATAAAGGTAGAAGGTGGAGACTCAATAGTAGTGGAAGAAAGGCCTTTCATAAAGGAAGCAGGGATTTCAAGTTTCAAAAAGAGCTTCCAAAAATTATGGTACTAGTTAGCTTTCATCCCTCGTTGCCCCTATCATAAGCATATTGAAGTGATTAAGGTTAAAGTGAACAAAGATGGAGTATATGATTGACGAAGTATAAGTTGGCAATCTCAAGTCCCTTGAATACGAGGGCCACACCTCATGCTACTCAACTTTAGTCACCTATAAGTTCTTGTCATTGTAAGTATTTACATATCATTAAGAACTGCCAACGGGGTACCCCTTGCACATGGTACAGGAGCTATTCCATAACCAAAATGACAAGGCAAGTAGACAATGAACATCTCAACAATCTTCTTATTTACCATGGGAATATGGTGCTTTTTTCTCTCTTTCCTCTTTTATCAATGTGTCTCTTTTTTTATAAGAAGAATGCTTCATAGATGTCACTATGGTGATGCTGCAAGTTTCCACCATGATTAGGCATGGCTTAGGCTAGCGGCCCAGGCGTTTCTCTAACACAGGATACAAACTCCATGGACTTACAAGTTCCCTCTTTATTTCACACCGGTGACATCCATAGACAAAAGAGCATGATATCAACTGAGTACAAACTACAAGTCCATGGAGAAAACTAAAAATTTCACACCGGTGACATCCATAAGAACTAAAAATTTCTAAGCTGAAAGCATAAGAAAACTAAGGCTAAACACAGTGCTAGCAAAAGAGAACACTCACAAAACACTAAGAATGAAAACTAGAGTGTTCTAGGCAATGAAAACAGAGTGTGTCTCTCTCCAAAAGAAGTGTGCTGGGACCAACCAACTTACTCAAGCAAACGAAAACCAAAAACGAAAACTAAGACGCTCTAAGAACAACACAACATGTGCATGAAACAATAAAAACGAAGTGTCTAGAAAGACCTGAGCTTTTTATTGATGAAGAAGGGGATGTCTTGGGCATCCCCAAGCTTTGATGCTTGTACCTCTTGAATATTTCTTGGGGTGACACAAGGTGGCATCCCCAAGCTTAAGCTTTTGTCCATTCTTCATCTCATTACATCATTCTTTCTCTACACCTGAAAATTTTCCTTCATACAAAACTTCACACAATCTTCATTAGCAACATTAGTGTATTCAAAAGATATTAGACCTCTGGCAAAGCTTTGGAACAGCAAGACTTTTCACTAAAAACACAAGCTACTGTAGTAACTCCTTTAAAAAGCTCAATTTTCCAAAAAGAACCCAAAAATGAAAAGAGCTTTATGTCTACGCACTTCTATTCTTGTAGACAGTTGTTGGGCCTCCAAGTGCAGAGGTTTGTAGAACAGCAACAAGTTTCCCTTAAGTGGATTACCCAAGGTTTATCGAACTCAGGGAGGAAATGGTCAAAGGTATTGCCTCTCAAGCAACCCTGCAATCAAGATACAATAAGTCTCTTGTGTCCCCAACACACCCAATATAGGTGCACTAGTTCGGCGAAGAGATAATGAAATACAAGTGGTGACGGTGCCAGAAAAGAGCTTGACGGTGAGGTAAAGACTAAAGGCAACAAGAAGAAGCAAGCAAACATGCAACATATCTAGTAGCAAACGGTGTTTCAATGCTTATAAACAAGGCCTAGGGATCATACTTTCACTAGTGAACACTCTCTCATATAGATATCCTCTCTTCATGATACTACTCTTAACTACTCTCCGGTTGGACACTCTAATCATCGGTAGGGCTATAACAGCACACCTCAAAGTCTGCCTTCCCCAATCTAGATAACCCCACATTGTCACCTTGAGCACTAGATGGTTCCAACAAACAGTACAATTTCATAGAGACATCCAACTCCAAATATAACTCATACCAAATATTCAATCTAGCCAAAGTGCCACACACAATATGCACGTTGTCACTTTCACACACGTGGGGAAAAGCATAGATCTATTAAAGCACAAAGAATATTTATGTATACTCAAACCTAAGTGCCACCATGGCGTGCATGCTATCACTTTCACACACATGGGGAGAGCAGAGATCTATTAAAGCACTTGAGTAGAAAGGTAGATCTACTTGATTACAAAGCTCATGATCACAATATGACCATGCATAGAGAGAGAGATGAACACATTGCTACCGGTAGATCCCTTAGCCTCGAGGAAGAACTACTCCCTCCTCATCATGGGAATCAGCAACGATGATGGAGATGGTGGTGGAGATCGATGGAGATGGCTTCGGGGGCACTTCCCCGTCCCGGCAGGGTGCTAGAAGAGAGACTTTCTGTCCCTCGAATCTCCCCTTCGGTGGCGGCGGTGTTGTGGAGGTTTTCGTGGATTTATTCTGGATGCCCTAGGGTTTTTGGGTCGGAGGCTTCTTATAGGCGAAGGGGGAGGATGAGGAGGCGGCCAGAGGGCCCACACCCTCCCTAGGCGCGGGCCAGGCTTCGCCGTGCCAAGGGGGGTCTGGCCACCCTCTGGTGTCTCTCCGTCCCTCCTTCTGGATTCGTGTCCCTCACGAAAAGTTATTGACTTTGGCTTTTGTCCCGTCCAATTCCGAGAATATTAATTTTGTGCCTTTCTAGAACCAAAAGCCAGAAGAAAATAGGCAACTATCACTGTGGAAACTTGTTAATAGGTTAGTTCCAGAAAAGATATAAAAACACCTCAAAGTGTAGACAAAACATAAGACAAATGATACAAAACAAGCATGGAGCATCAAAAATTATAGATACATTTCCGACGTATCAGCGTCAGTCAAAGGAATTTGCAAAAATAAAGGCTTCATCCACTCACAAAACTTGTTGTAGTGTTATTCCTCCTTTGACTTGTGTTTCTTATTGGGAAAAAGGCATAGGTTTCACCACCCAAGGTTTTCTCTCTTTACCATGTTTATTAGCAATAAAATCTTCCTTAGTGTACCTAGTGTTCTTAGTGTGCTTCTTAGGTTCTTCCTCAACTTCCTCCTTATCAGGAGCATAATTTTTATCATTACCACTCTCAGTTTCAGCATCAAAGACAGATATACTATTAGGATCTTCAGCAGGTTCAGAGGGTTCCTCAACTATTTTATGTTTCTTTTTCTTTCTCTTACGAGGACTACCACAACTTTCACCTTGCTAGTAATCCTGCTCAATTCTTTTAGGGTGTCCTTCAGGATATACAGGATCTTCAGTAGCTACACCACTCCTAGTTCTAATTCCATAAGCATGTTTAACTCCTGAGGCATTAACTAGCATATCCTTTTGTACCTTAGCAAGTTGATCAATTTGAGTTTGAACCATTTGAAAGTGTTTACAAAGCATTTTAATATCATTTGAAGTTATTTCCACAATATCTTTCAACTCATTAATAGCTCTAGAGTTTTCCAATAAATGATTCTGAACTTGTTTATTAAAATTACCTTGTTTAACAATAAATGTGTCAAGTTCCTCTAAACATTGATTAGGAGGCTTACCATAGGGAATATCACCTTCATAAAAGTGGATAGAGTGTACCTCAATAATAGATGAGTGGGGAATTGGCTTACATAATTCTTCTATAGGAGGTAGATTCTTCACATCTTTAGCTCTAATAACTTTCTCCTTAAGACATTTCTTAGCTTCCTTCATCACTTCATCATTTAATGCAATAATTCCCCTCTTCTTTGGTGTTGGTATTATAACTGGTTCAGGCACAACTGGTTCAGGAGTAATAGGCTCAGGTGTATTTAGCTCATTTGAAGTCCAATCATCATAATTCTTGATTATTTTAGCTATTAATTCTTCAGCATATGTAGGAGTTCTTTTCTTAAAAACACAATCAGCAAAGCTATCTAGGTATGTCCTAGAATCATCAGTTAGTCCATTATAATAAATATCAAGAAGCTCATTTTTAGGTAATGGACATCCATGATGTGCATGAATCAAGGCACAAAACCTTGTCCATGACTCAGGCAATTTCTCTTCTTCTCCCTATTTAAAATCAAAAAGTTTCTACAAAGCAGCATGTCTAGCACTCGGAGGAAAATATTTCTGGAAGAAAGAAGCAATCAAACAATCAGGAATATCAATGGATCCAGGAGGTATTCTATTAAACCAAGTCCTAGCTTCTCTTTTTAGTGAAAAGGGAAAGATCTTAGTAACAAAGTACTTGCGCATCTTAAAATCATCAGAGAATAAAGCACTCATAGTGGAAAGCTCATTCATATGTGCCACATCATTCTCATTTTTAGTCCCACAAAAAGGTTCTTTCTCAACAATGTCCAAATAGGATAAATCAAGAGAGAAATCATAATCTTTATCTTTAATATCTATGGGAGAGGTGGCAAACTTAGGATCAGAGGACAATTTAGGAATAATGGTACGTCTCTCAAGGAGACTCTTAATAGCACTAGCACCATGTGTGTTTCAGCACTCTTCAATAAATTCATCAGTAAACTCAATGTAACCATCAGTAATATCATATCTCTATCTAGACTCAGGTGAGCTAACAGGTGTAACAGTGTCTACACTAGGAGTTTCAGTATTTCCTAGACTAGCCATAGTAGCATCTAGGAAAGGACCTAATGAACCACTCGCATCAAGCACCGTAGAAGTAACATCATGAGTATCAGAAGCAATTTCAGATTCAGCAGCAGTAGCAGTGTATGTAGCATGAGTATGTGATGACCCACAAGTATAGGGGGTGTATCATAGTACTTTCGATAAATAGGAGTGTCGATCCCAACGAGGATCAGAAGGTGCTGAACAGTGGTATGGAGCAGAAAATCCCTGTGAATACTTAGCAAACAGATTTTTAGTGGTTTTATGACAAGGCAACAAAACAAAGAGCAAGTAACATAAGTAATGAACAAACGGAGCAAGTGGTCCAATCCTTTCTTAGCAAACGACAAGCCGATGGAAATACTTATAAGGACCAAACGTTCTTGAGGACACATGGGAATTATGTCAAGTGCTTTCGCTTCAAATAGCTGAGTACTCTTCTCTGGTGTTTGTAAGTGTTGTGTGGGTGAACCTGTGTTAACATACCGCCCTTCCTAGGACTAATACATACTTGTGATTAACCCCCCTGCAAACATCCGTAACTATAGGAAAGTAATTAAGATATAAATCTAACCATAGCCTTAAACTCTGAGATCCTACGCTCCCTTGTGCAAAGGTGTCCTAACGGGGGTTCAGGTTTCTGTCACTCCGGCAACCCCACGATTAGTAGCCAAATACACAATGCATTCCCCTAGGCCCATAAATGGTGAAGTATCATGTAGTCGACGTTCACATGCACCACTAGAAGAATACCACCACAACTTAAATACTAAACCATTGAATAATAACTCATCACAGATTCACTACTAACAACATGACTTCTCCCATGTCCTCAAGAACTAACTAAACTACTCACAAGACATCATATGGATCAAGATCAAAGATGATATGATAATGGATAACAATCTGAACATAAACAATAATCCAATGGTTCTACTCACAGGCATCAACTACAATAGTAATCAACACCGGGAAAGTTTCCCCTAAGAACTAAAGCAATATCCAACACAATTGTTACAGCGGGACGAAGTGGTGGTGATGGTGCTGGTAGAGATGATGGTGTGGATGATGATGATGATCCCGATGAAGCCTAGCTTGATGATGGTGTTGATGGCGACGGTCTCCCCTCTCCGGGAAGGAATTCCCCCGGCAGAAATCTGTCTGCCGGAGAGATCTTTCTCTCTCGATGTTTTTTGCCCCCAGAGGCGGCGGAAATCTATCTGTGGTCGCTCCCTGAGGGTTAGGGTTCGTAGGGAAGATATAGGCAAAGGGGGAGAGTCGGAGGCCGGGCAGTTCGGCCACACCTGCCCTAGGCGCAGCCTCAGGTGGGCCCGCGCCTAGGGGGTGTGGCCCCCCTGCGGCGCCCCTTCGCTCCTCCTTCTGGCTTCCTTCGTCCTCAGGTAAAATAATATGTTTCCATATTTTTCTGGTATTTTTCTGATCTTCGCGAAATTGCACCAAAATGCCTTCTTTTCCATCAGAATCCAGACTCCGGTAGTCCATCCTCCAGGAATCATCCAACATGCATAAACATATGAAAAGACATAAGTAATACCTCATAATAAGACAAATATCAATGAATATAGGTAAATTATGATATAGAATGGTGATGCAAATTGGGCGTATCAACTCCCCCAAGCTTATACTTCGCTTGTCCCCAAGCGAATACTGAGCTCGGTAAACATGTCCACAGGTTTATGGAGTGAAGTGTCGATAAAAGAATACGAACAAGAAGCATCACACTTACCATTGCACAACTTATAGAAGAAATCAACTCACCATTATATAACTTAGCTTGCAACCAAGTACATTAGTCACAAATAGAGATGCATAAAGATAAATCATAATTGGAATTGGAAAACTTGTTCTTGGTCAGAGAACACCTGGCAAATAGTTTCACAAAAGATTTTTGTAGAAGTTTCAAAACAGGATCACTCTTTGCTCAAAAAGGTTTTTCATAGGTGAAGGATTTCAAAGTAATACTCAATAGATAAGAGTTTTGTGCAAACAAGGAAGATAAAGAACATGATTGAATAAATCACCATATAAATGCTTGAAACACAACAACTCAAAAGCTTGCTGGAGATAGAGATAAAGTAGGTTTACTGACTCAAACTGGTAGTGGGAGAAAGGTCCCTTCTTAGAGGGTAGCAGATTACAAGTCATAAAGAGCTTCCAAAAGATTATGGTACTTACTAGCTTTGAGCCCTCATTCCCTATCATAAGCATCTTGAGATGATTGAGGTTAAAGTGAACAAAGATGGAGTATATGCTTGACGAAATATAAGTTGGCAATCTCATGTCCCTTGAATATGAGGGCCACTCCTTATGCATACTCAACTTTGGGTCCAGGTAAGTTATTGTCATTGTAAGTATTTGCATATCATTGAGAACCGCCAATAGGGTACCCCTTGCACATGGTACATGAGCTTTCACATAACCAAAATGACAAGGCAAGCGGACAATGAGCATCTCAACGATATTTTTATTTACTATGTGTATAGCTTTTTATTGAGGATGCTTCATAGATGACTCGCTATGGTGATGCTACAAGTTTCCACCATGATTAAGAATGGCTTAGGCTAGCGGCCCAGGAGTTTCTCTAACACAGAATACAAACTCCATGGACTTACACGTTCCCTCTTTATTTCACACCGTTGACATCCATAGACAAAAGAGCATGATATCAACTATGTATAGAGTACAAGTGCAATGTTGAAAACGTTCCCCGTGACATCACGATTCTGCTAATCCCAACATATAGATGCAAGCATATATAACTTCGATGTCCACAATGGTTCAAGTCTATTAGGGGCAAGTAAATAAAGTGTGGCATAAAGTTCGTGAGAGCTTTACCAACTAGTTTTCACATAACAAAATACTTTTTAATTTGAAAGGTAGATGAAGCTTGAGAATTTGCTAGGAATAACAAAATCTACTAGGTAGATATGGTGGACACAAGTGGCAAAATTTTGGGTTCAAAGGATTTTGGAAACGTGAGAAGTATGCCTTCTCAAAAAAGGTTTTTGGCTAGCAAGGCTGGGTAGCAAGCAAGAGAGTTGAAAGAAACAAGCAAACATACAAGTAATAAAGCCAAACATGCAATCTTCCTTGAAGACACAAAATATCTTAAATAAAGAATACTAAGCTTATGAGCCAACAAGAAAGAAAACAAATGATACCAAATACCTGTAAGCTCTTTCTTTCTTTTTCTTTCAAACTAAAGCCACTGGCCAGAACTCGGTTTGCCAAAACCAATTTAGATCCACTTGATGATCCCAAAGTGGTGTCAATACTGAACAACAAGATTCATCATATAATAGAGATTGCAAACTAAAATAAGAAGTGCAAAAAGTAAAAGATGAGACTTCTCATTAATACTCCAATAAAGGCACTCACACCAAGGGATACATAGATAATCAACTAAATGAGAGATACTTCCACATGCAAAACAAACTATAAGATAACCCCTCTACCACAGATATGAATCCACTAAAAAGGTAAAAGATAAAAGATAATGGTGGTGATACCGCGACACTCCCCCATGCTTGGAACAAGCCAAGGGGATGCCAAACCTGATGACGAATTACTCTTTCGGTGGTGGTGGTGTTCTCTTGTCATCGTAGTACTTCCAAGGCAATGGTTCCCCATCCAAAAAGGATGTCCTTGTCTCTGCAATCCTGAAACTAGAAGCAGAGCTTATGCGATCAAACCTAGCCTCATACTCACAGTTTTGATTCTGTATGTCATAGAGTTGTGCTTGCAATTGATTGGTGGTCTGACGGAGTGAGAAGATCTCTTCTCGGAGTTTAGCAACTTCCCCCTCATGCTTGGTGATGAGTTCTGAATTTATCTTGTGAATAACATCCACTTCGCGTTCTGCCATCTTCTTGTACCTAAAAACTTCTTGTTTCAACACTTCCATCCTGTCTTCCAGGCTGCCTTCTCCTTTAGGGCCTTAAACTTCTTTCATCTGTACATTCCCCTCTTTGAGTATAAACTCTTTGGGATGAATCCTCAACTCATACATGTACGGGTTGAGGACTTCCGCAGATGAATCCTCCATGGGTGATCCAGAGGAAGACATTGAGGCTCCAAATCTGAGAATTTTCCTGACAGAAACAGATCAAAACGAAAACACAACGAGAACACGATGCAAGAGCATCGGGGAACCCGGGGGGTTATATATTACGAAGTTTCAATGCATAAGGAAGGTTTTGACACAGAAACGAAGCGGAGATGGAGTTCGAGGGTGCAAACCCCCTCCAGGCGCAGCCAGGCTGGGCCCACGCCTGGGGTAGGTTTTTCCACCCCGGGCTACGTTTCCTCTTCAGTTTCGTCTCGTAACTTCCCTTATGTATTAAAAACATCAAAAATATATAAAGATTGGGGTTTCACGAACCTTCTGTTTTCACCACTTTTACCTATTCAAGGACGAACTCTGCAATTTCTGGTTTTTGACTTCTGATAAATTCTTCTGGAGTTTTTATTTGAATAACATCAACTTATTTATTATAGGAATCTCCAGAAATATAATGTTTTAGTCTTTGACCATTCACCACCTGTGCTGTGTCATATTGTAGAGAAGAAATTTTTATGGCACCTGAACGGTATACTTCCTGGATAAAAAAAGGTCCTTCCCATCTGGAGAGTAGTTTTCCTGCAAAAAATCTGAGATGAGACCTATACAAAAGAACCTTCTCACCAGCATGGAACTCTCTTTTGAGAATTCTCCTATCATGCCATCTTTTTACTTTTTCCTTAAAGAGTCTAGCATTTTCGTAAGCTTCACTTCTCCACTCATCTAGATTACTTAAGTCGAGCAGTCTTTTCTCACCAGCACATCTAAAGTCTCTATTCAACTCTTTCACTGCCCAATAAGCTTTGTGTTCTAATTCTAAAGGCAAGTCACAAGCCTTCCCATAGACCATTTTGTAAGGAGACATCCCCATAGGATTTTTATAAGCAGTTCTATAAGCCCACAAAGTGTCATTCAACTTTTTAGCCCAATTTTTTCTAGACCTATTGACAGTCTTCTGCAAGATAGATTTAATTTCCCTATTGGAAAGTTCTACTTGCACACTAGTTTGGGGGTGATAAGCTGAAGCTATTTTGTGGTTTACATCATACTTAGCGAGAGTTTTTCTAAAACCCCCATGAATAAAATGGGAGCCTCCATCAGTCATGAGATATCTAGGCACACCGAACCTAGGAAAAATGACATCTTTGAGCATTTTCAAAGAGGTCTTACCATCAGCACTGCTTGTAGGTATGGCTTCTACCCACTTTGTAACATAGTCAACATCAACAAGAATATGAGTATACCCTTTTGAAGGAGGAAAAGGCCCCATAAAGTCAAATCCCCAACAATCAAAAGGTTCAATAACAAGAGAATAATTCATAGGCATTTCATTGTGTCTAGAGATGTTACCTACTCGTTGGCATTCATCACAAGATAAGACAAACTTCCTTGCATCTTTAAAAAGAGTAGGCCAATAAAATCCAGATTGTAAAACCTTTTGTGCAGTCCTATCCCCAGCATGATGTCCACCATAAGCACTGCCATGACATTTTCTCAATATCTCTTATTGTTGGTTCAGAAAGTAGCAATATCAAAGTAACAGCAACAGCAAAACAAGAGCAATAGTAACAGTAGTAGCAAACAGTAGGATATGAGCGCGGTAGGCATAGGTATGGATGGACGGGCATTGCATGTAACTTCAAGATCTAGGGAACTGCAGATAAATAAGAATAAGCATCCAAGTACTAAACAATCATAGGCACGTGCTCCATATATAGTCATGCGTGCTCGCAATGAGAACTTGCACAACATCTTTTGTCCTGCCAGCCCGTTGCAGTGGGGCCTCAAGGGAACTACTGGCAATTAAGGTGCTCCTTTTAATAGAGCACCAGAGCAAAGCATTAACACTCTGTTAACACATGTGATCCTCACATCACAGCCATCCCCTCCGGTTGTCCCAATTTCCGTCACTTCAGGGCATTTGGATCCGAACAATGATATGTGTACACAACTTGTAGATAAGATCACAAACAATACTATCATAATGATTCAATAATAAGTTCAGATCTGAGATCATGGCACTCGGGCCCTAGTGACAAGCATTAATCACAACACGTTGCAACAAAGTCAAATAGCACTAATAGAGATACTAGGCACCATGCCTAACAATCTTATTCGATTACATGATAGAACTCATCCAATCCCTACCATCCCCAAAGCCTATAGCGGGGGATTACTCACTCATGGATGAGGTAAACATGGATGGTTGATGGAGAGGCGTTGGTGATGACGATGGCGATGATCCTCTCCAAATTCCCCGTCCCGGCAGGGTGCCAGAACGGAGTTTCTGGTGGTGGCGGCGCAGCGGAACTCTTTCTGGAAAAACGTCAAACCCCCCTCGGTTTTTAGGTCAAGAAGCAACTTATAGGCTAAGAGGGAGGCCGAGAGGGTGCCTAGGGTGGACACACCCCCTCCAGGTGCGTCCAGGCCTGGCCCGCATGGCTGGGGGGTGTGGGCCCCCAGGGCCCCACTCCGCCTCGTCTTCTGGCTCCGTGAGTCTTCTAGTGAAATAGGATTTTTGGCATATTTTACGGGATTTTTCCTGATAGTTGATTTTCTGCACAAAAACTAGACACCAAGGTAATTCCGCTGAAAACAACATCAGTCTGTGTTAGTTGTATCCAAATCACACAAGTTTAGAGGAGAAATAATAGCAAAAGTGTTCAGGAAAGTAGATACGTTTTGGACGTATCACGGATCCAGCCTCTGCAGCACCGCGCAAAGCTCATGCACCAGTATACCAAGGACATGAAGGATAGCCTCTGCATCTCCGAGGACAACTTTTACAGTAACTCCGTAAATCTTCGCCTCAAATACATAGTCAAGGTGAAGGATAGGAAGCATGGTTTCACCATCACCTATGACATGTTCGAGGGCGGCACGTGCCCAGAGGTATTTCTTTATTTTCCGTGTATGAAATATACTCCAGTTCTTTTGTATTGCCTTAACCTTAGCGTCTAACACTTTGGGATTCACTTAACAGCTGAAGAATCTAGACGAAGGTAGCATGGCTGCCCAAGTCTACGATCCCAAGATGAAGAAAGTCACCGTCGTGTCCGACGACGATGTCCCATTGGCGTGAAAGCAGAAGAGATCCACCTCTGATGTTGCCGATGGAGGCCAGAAGAAGACGGAGGGTAAAGCCTCGAAGAGATCCACCGCCTCCCTGGAGGCAGAGAAAAGAAGAATAACCGGTATCCCTTTGACAAAAGCACCAACTATTGTGTAAGCTTCTAATCATCCGACATTGTCTTTTGCTTCTCTTATTCCTGTACTTATACTTTTGCACGTTTCAGGAAGAAGGCCAGTATGAGTTTGAAGAAGACCTCCAAAACATCGGGGGCTTCTTAAAACATCAAAGAAATGTTTAACCAAGCATCTCCCGCCATCGCCCCTCCGACTCCGAGTGTCCAACCTACTACCGCACCGACAAGTTCTCCAGCAAAGGTAACGTCTGAACCTTCCGCCATGGAAGTCGACCCAACTCCTTCTCAGGAGGTCCCAGACATTGCCGCGGGTCCCCATGTTGTCAGCGAGCAGGCAACGCAGGAGAGCACGTCCTCTAAAGTGGCTTGCAAGCATGTGACTAGGTCACAAGGGATGTCATATCACGAAACGAGTAAAGAGTACTTATCGGTAACGAGGTTGAACTAGGTATAAGAGATACCGACGATCAAACCTCGGATAAGTAAAGTATCGCACAACAAAGGGAATCGTTATCATATGTAAATGGTTCATTCGATCACAATGTAATCATAGAAATATGTGGGAGCCATAATGGATTTCTAGATTCCTCTAATGGTTATTGATCAGAGAGGTGTCTCGATTATGTCTGCATAGTTCACGAACTGTAGGGAGACACACTTAAGGATTTGATGTTGTTTAGTAGATATGGAATATGAGTTGGAGACCGAATGTTGTTCGGAGTCTCGGATTGGATCCCGGACATCACGAGGAGATCTAGAATGGTCCAGAGAATGAGATTCATACAAGGAAAGTCAATTTCCGGGGTTCAGAAATGTTTTCGGTGTTTTGACCGGAAGCTTCTAGAATGTTCTAGAAGGTCCACCACCCCGGGAGGGGGTACTTGGAAAGCACAATACCCTAATGAGGTCGGAGCACGGACCACTAGGTCAAGCCGGTTAAGGACAAGGAAGAGATAATTAAACTCTAGTTTGAAAATTCAAATCCTAGTTTGAAAGTCAAAGTCTTAGTGGAGGAAGGAAAGGAAACCTTGAGGGAAAAGGTTTCCCTTTCCCTCTCCATTGCCGCCGGCCATGAGGAGTTTGGGGAGGACTCGGCCAGGGCTGGGAACCCTGGCCACCGCCCCTCCACCCATATAATGAGGGGTGGGGCGCCCTCCCACAACCTCACCCCAAACCCTAGGCGCCACCACCCATGGCCGCCTCCCTCCTCTCTCCTCCATTGCCCTGCTCCGGCTTAGGCAAATCCCTTCAGGGATTTGTCTCCACCACTACCACCATGCCGTCGTGCTGTCAGGTTCCAAGGAGATCTACTACCTCCGCTGCCCGCTGGAACAAGGGAGAGGAAGGTCTTCATCGACTACCGTACGTGTGACCGACTACGAAAGCGATGCCGGAACGTGGCGGCGGAAGGATCGTCTTTGCGATCTTGAGATCGACAAGTGAACGACTATATCAATCACGAGAATCCGATCTCGTTAAATGCTTTGGATCTGTGAGGGTTAGTACTCTACAAACTCATTGCACCAATCTCGTAGATTAGATCTTGGTTTTTGTGTGTTCCCGCGATAGATTTTTTTGTTTTCTATCCCGCGAACCCTACAAGATGCTCCTGCTGTTGGAGATATGCCCTAGAGGCAATAATAAATGTAGTTATTATTATATCTTTGTGTTTATGATAAATGTTTACATTCATGCTATAATAGTATTAACAAGGAAACATTAATACTTGTGTGATTTGTAAACTTAATTTGAAGTCCCTAGTATAGCCTCTATACTTCACTAGCTTGTTGGTTGATAAATGATTGTGGTTTCCCTATCATGAACATTGAGATGTTATCAACAACAAGATCATATCGTTAGGAGAATGATATGGTGGACATACTCCTATAGATAAGCGTAGCATAAAGATCAAGTCATTTCAATAGTTCAATTGCTATATGCTTTCTGATACATAGTAACCTAATTCCTTCGACCATGAGATCATGCATATCACCTTTACCGGATGGATGCTTTGATGACATCAAACACCACACCGTAACTGGGTGGCTATAAAGGTGGCATTGAGTGTTTGGAAAGTATTGGTTGAGACACATGGATCAAGAGTGGGATTTGTCCATCCATATGACGGATAGATATTCTCTGGGCCCTCTCGGTGAAATGTCATCCAATTAGCTTGCAAGCATGTGACTGGCTCACAAGGTATCACATATCACGGGAACGAGAAAAGAGTACTTATCAGTAACAAGGTTGAACTAGGTATGCAGAGATACCGACGATCATAACCTCGGATAAGTAAACTATCGTGAGACAAAGGGAAATTGGTATCGTATGTAAGTGGTTCATTCGATCGCAAAGTAATCGTAGAAATATGTGGGAGCCATATGAATTTCCAGATTCCTCTATTGGTTATTGTTCGGAGAAGTGTCTCCATCATGTCTGCATAATTCACAAACCGTAGGGAGACACACTTAAGGATTCGACGTTGTTTTGAGTAGTTATGGTATTATGAGAAAGAGACCGAATGTTGTTCGGAGTCTCGGATGGGATCCGGGATATCACGAGGTGATCCGGAATGGTCCGGAGAATAAGATTCATATAAGGAAAGTCCCGTTTCGGAGTTCAGAAATGATTCCGGTGTTTTCATCGGGAATGTTCTAGAAGGTTCCGGAATGTCCGGCACTCCGGGAAAGGGGAGGGGTACATGAATGTGTCATTACATGTTGGAATTATTGCATCATGTACTAAGTGTTCTTTCTGTTCCAAATAAAGGATTAAATTGAATCCTAAAACAGAAAAGTCAAATGGCCAGTTTGAAAGTCAAACGGCTAAAACAGGAAACTGTGGGAAACAAGCAAGAGGTGGTTGAAACCGACTTGGGGGAGGAGTCTCCTCTCCAAGCCGGCGCGCCACCCAAGGCCGACTTGGGGAGGGACTCCCCTCCCCCTGGCCGCACCTCCCACCTATAAGAGGAGGGGCAGGGCCTCCTCCTCTAGACACACAAGTTCCTATCCTCTAATCTCCGGTTTAGAGCCGTTTTGGTTTAGAGCTTCTAATTGCCCTAGCCTTCGGTTTAGAGCCTTATAATTGGTGTGTCTAATCCCTAGACCACTAATAGCCCTCTCTCATACTCCACCATACTCGCTCCGGCTTAAGGCGAAGCCCTGCGGGATCTCCCCTCTACTTCTGGTACCACGCCGTTGTGCTGCCGGAATTGCGAGGAGAGTGCTACAACCTCCGCTGCCTGCTGGAACAAGGGAGAGGAAGGTCTTCGTCGAGTACCGAACGTGTGACCGACTGCGGGAGCGCTGCCGGAACGCAGCGCCGGAAGGATCGTCTACACGATCTTGAGATCGGGAAGAGTACGACTACATCACCCACGAGAATCCGCTCTCGTTAAACGCTTTGGAATCTTCGAGGGTAAGTTATTCCATCGACTCGTTGCTACAATCTAGTAGATAGATCTTGGCTTGTTTGTTTGTATGCGATAGAAAATTTTTGTTTTCCATGCTACGAAACCCTACAGTGGTATCAGAGCCGTGTCTATATGTAGATCTGTTGCACGAGTAGAACACAATGGTCATTGTGGGCGTTGATGCTTTTATTGTCGATTGCTTCTTGTGTACTTTGCATCTTGCGGTATGTTGGGATGAAGCGGCCCGGGCTAACCTTACATGACATCGTTCATGAGACTTGCTCCACGCTTGACATGCAACTTGTATTGCATAAGTGGCTTTGCGGGTGCCTGTTTCTCCTAGCATAGTTAAGATCCAATTTACAACGGGTGATTAACAATACTAGTATCAATGTTGTGGTTCATGTTCGTAAGTTAGAACGACACTTATTGAAAGCCCCAAACCACATAAAATATGCAAAGAAAGTAGAGGCGTCTAACTTTGTTTTGCAGGGGTGTGAAGTGATGTGATATGGCCATGATTGTGATTATATTTGATGTATGCAATGATCCTTATTGTAAGTTGGCAACCGGCAGGAGCCATATGGTTGTCTTTAATTTATGTTAAGACCCGCGTGTCTATTCAAAGTAGTTGTAATAGTTGAAGCCGGTGGACGACAACCATGGAGAAGCGTCATTGACCTTGATGCTATGCCGGTGATGATGGAGATCATGTTCGTGGTTGAAGATAAAGATCGGAAGCACGAAGAAGAAAAGGCCATATCATATCACATATATATTGAATTGCATGTGATGTTAATCCTTTATGCATCTTGTATTGCTTAGTAGACGACGATAGCATTATAAGATGATCCCTCATGCACATCAATTTCAAGTCATAAAGTGTTCACCCTTAGTTAGCATTGTTGCTAAAGCTTGTTGTTTCGAAGCACCACGTGATGATCGGGTGTGTTAGATTCTGCAAGTGTATACAACGTGAGCAAGCCAGATTTGCTCATGCGGAAACTAAGGTTTGATCTTGACGAGCCTAGCATGTACAGACATGGTCTCGGAACACGGATCACCGAAAGGTAAAGCATGAATCATATAGTAGATATGATGAACATGACGATTGTTCGCCATTGAAACTATATCAACTCTCGTGATGATCGGTGTTGATATGGTGAATTTGGTTCGTGTGATCAGTAAAACAATGTGAGGGATGTTGTTTTGAGTGGGAGTTCACCTAGTTTAATTACATTAATTAATTTGAACTCAATTTGTCATGAACTTAGTCTAAACTATTGCAAATATGTTGTAGATCAATGGCAGCCCCTACCATCAATTTTAATGCGTTCCTAGAGAAAGAAAAGTTGAAAAACAATGGAAGCAACTTCGCGGATTGGTTCCGCAATTTGAGGATTGTCCTCACAGCTAGTAATTTGACCTATGTGCTGGATGCACCGCTAGGTGACCCACCTGCAGATGATGCTCCCGATGAAGTAAAGAATGTTTACCTCGCTCGGAAGAATCAGTACTCCATAGTTCAGTGTGCTATCTTGTATGGTTTGGAATCGGAGCTTCAGAAAAGGTTTGAGGATTCAGACCCATATGATATTGTCGAGGATCTCAAATTGATTTTTGAGACTCATGCGGCAATTGAAAGCTATGAGGCTTCTGAAAAGTTCTTTAACTGCAAGATGGAAGAGGGAAGCTCCGTCAGTGAGCATGTGCTTAAGATGTCTGGGCACGCAAACAAACTTCAAAGCTTGGGTATTGTGATTCCTAATGCTTTGGGGATTTACCGTGTCCTCCAATCACTGCCACCAAGTTACAAGAACTTTGTGATGAACTACAATATGCAAAGCATGAACAAGACGTTGCCAGAACTCTTCTCCATGTTGAAATCTGCAGAAGTGGAGATCAAGAAAGAGCATCAAGTGTTGTTGGTCAATAAGACCACCAAATTCAAGAAAGGCAAGTCTAAGCAAAAGGGTAACTTCAAGAAGGGTGGTAAGAAAGTTACCACGCCGGTGAAGAAGACCAAGGCTGGACCTAAGCCTGATACTGAGTGCTTTTACTGCAAGGGAGAAGGTCACTGGAAGCGGAATTGCCCAAAGTACTTGGCGGATTTGAAGAACGACAACATCAAGAAGAAAGGTATATCTGATATACATGTTATTGATGTGTATCTCACTAGTACTCGTAGTAGTGCCTGGGTATTTGATACTGGTTCGGTTGCTCATATTTGTAACTCGAAACAGGTGCTGCAGAATAAACGGAAGCTAGCGAAGAACGAGGTGACGATGCGCGTGGGAAACGGATCAAAGGTTGATGTGATCGTGGTCGGCACGCTACCCCTTCATCTACCATCGGGATTAGTTTTATACTTAAATAATTGTTATTTGGTGCCTGCGTTGAGCATGAACATTATATCGGGATCTTGTTTATTGCGAGACGGTTACTTGTTTAAGTCAGAGAATAATGGTTGTTCGATTTATATGAGTAATATGTTTTATGCACATGCACCTTTGATAGATGGTCTATTCTTATTGAATCTCGATAGTGGAAATACACATATCAACAACAATGAGGCTAAACGTTTGAAATCAAGCGATAATTCGACCTATATGTGGCACTGTCGTCTTGGTCACATTGGAGTGAAACGTATGAAGAAACTCCATTCCGATGGACTTCTTGAATCACTTGATTTTGAATCACTTGAAAGATGCGAAGCATGTCTGATGGGAAAAATGACTAAGACTCCATTTTCTGGTATGATGGAGCGAGCTACGGACTTATTGGAAATCATACATACCGATGTGTGTGGTCCAATGAGTGTACCATCGCGCGGTGGTTATCGTTATGTTCTTACCTTCACGGATGACTTGAGTAGATATGGGTATATCTATTTCATGAAACATAAGTCCGAAACTTTCGAGAAGTTTAAGGAGTTTCAAAGTGAGGTAGAAAATCAACGTAACAAGAAGATTAAATTTCTACGTTCTGATCGTGGAGGTGAATATCTAAGTTACTAGTTTGGCGAGCATTTGAAGAAATGCGGAATACTTTCACAATTGACACCGCCGGGAACACCACAGCGTAATGGTGTGTCCGAACGTCGTAATCGAACTCTCTTAGATATGGTTTGTTCTATGATGTCACTTACAGATTTACCGCTATCATTTTGGGGTTATGCATTAGAAACAGCCGCATTCACTTTAAATAGGGCACCATCTAAATCCGTTGAAACAACACCGTATGAATTATGGTTTGGGAAGAAACCTAAATTGTCGTTCCTTAAAGTTTGGGGATGCGAAGCCTATGTAAAGAAGTTACAGCCGGACAAGCTTGAACCCAAAGCGGAAAAATGCGTCTTCATAGGATACCCGAAGGAAACTATTGGGTATACCTTCTATCATAGATCCGAAGGCAAAATCTTCGTTGCCAAGAATGGATCCTTTCTAGAGAAGGAATTTCTCTCGAAAGAAGTGATTGGAAGGAAAGTAGAACTCGACGAGGTTGTCGAACCTTCTCTCGAAATTGCGAGTATCGCAGCGCCGGAAGAAGTTCCTGTGGTGCCTGCACCAATTAGAGAGGAAGCTAATGATGGTGATCATGAAACTTCGGTTGAAGTTGCTACAGAGCCTCGGAGGTCAACGAGAACTCGTACCACTCCAGATTGGTATGATCCCGTTATGAGTGTCATGTTGGTGGATAACACCGATGACCCCGAGACATATGAGGAAGCGATGATGAGCCCAGATTCCAATAAATGGCAAGAAGCCATGAAATCCGAGATTGGATCCATGTACGAAAACCAAGTATGGACTTTGGTGGACTTACCGGATGGCCGAAAGGCTGTCGAGAACAAATGGATTTTCAAGAAGAAAACAGATGCTGATGGTAATGTTACTGTCTATAAAGCTCGACTTGTCGCAAAAGGGTTTTAACAAATTCAAGGAGTTGACTACGATGAGACTTTCTCACCGGTAGCGGAGCTAAAGTCTGTGAGGATTATGTTAGCAATCGCTGCATATTATGATTATGAGATATGGCAGATGGATGTCAAAACAGCATTCCTCAATGGAGATATTGATGAAGAGTTGTATATGATGCAACCCAAAGGTTTTGTCGATCCTAAAGATGCTAACAAGGTATGCAAACTTCAACGGTCCATCTATGGATTGAAGCAAGCATCCCGAAGTTGGAATCAACGTTTTGATAAGGTGATCAAAAGTTTTGGTTTTATACAAACTTATGGAGAAGCTTGTATTTACAAAAAGGTGAGTGGGAGCTCTGTAGCATTCTTAATACTATATGTGGATGACATATTGTTGATTGGGAATGATGTAGACCTTCTTAATAGTGTCAAAGAATATTTGAATAATAGTTTTTCAATGAAGGATCTTGGCGAAGCAGCTTACATATTAGGCATAAAGATTTATAGAGATAGATCGAAAAAACAAATATCATTGTCACAGAGTACATATTTGGACAAAGTTCTAAAGAGGTTTGGAATGGAAGAAAGCAAGAAAGGGTTCTTGCCCATGTTGCCCAATACGACCTTGAGTAAAACTCAAAGTCCGACATCGGCAGAAGATAGAGAAAGGATGAGTAAGACTCCCTATGCCTCAGCCATAGGATCTCTAATGTATGCCATGCTATGTACTAGACCCGACATTGCATATGCTGTTAGTTTAACTAGCAGATATCAAAGTGATCCAGGAGTGGATCATTGGACAGCGGTCAAAAACATCCTTAAGTACTTGAGAAGAACTAAGGATATGGTTCTTTCTTATGGAGGTGATGAACAGCTCGTTGTTAATGGTTACACCGATGCTAGTTGGAACACCGATCCGGATGATTCTAAATCACAATCCGGATACGTATTTATTTTGAATGGTGCAGCAGTTAGCTGGAGGAGTGCAAAGCAAAGCGTTGTGGCGAGATCTTCAACTGAATCGGAATACATGGCTGCTTCGGAGGCTTCACAAGAAGCGATATGGATGAAAGAGTTCATTACAGAGCTGGGTGTGGTTCCTAGTGCGCTGGACCCAATGTCTATCTACTGTGATAACATGGGTGCCATAGCCAATGCGCAAGAACCAAGGTCACACAAGAAGCTGAAGCATATCAAGCTACGTTTTCACGCTATTCGAGAACATATCCAGGATGGGGATATAAAGATTTGCAAAGTACACATAGATCTGAATGTGGCGGATCCGTTGACTAAACCTCTCCCGAGGGCAAAACATGACCAACACCAAACTGCCATGGGTGTTCGGTATATTACCATGTAATCTAGATTAGATGACTCTAGTGCAAGTGGGAGACTGTTGGAGATATGCCCTAGAGGCAATAATAAATGTAGTTATTATTATATCTTTGTGTTTATGATAAATGTTTACATTCATGCTATAATAGTATTAACAAGGAAACATTAATACTTGTGTGATTTGTAAACTTAATTTGAAGTCCCTAGTATAGCCTCTATACTTCACTAGCTTGTTGGTTGATAAATGATTGTGGTTTCCCTATCATGAACATTGAGATGTTATCAACAACAAGATCATATCGTTAGGAGAATGATATGGTGGACATACTCCTATAGATAAGCGTAGCATAAAGATCAAGTCATTTCAATAGTTCAATTGCTATATGCTTTCTGATACATAGTAACCTAATTCCTTCGACCATGAGATCATGCATATCACCTTTACCGGATGGATGCTTTGATGACATCAAACACCACACCGTAACTGGGTGGCTATAAAGGTGGCATTGAGTGTTCGGAAAGTATTGGTTGAGACACATGGATCAAGAGTGGGATTTGTCCATCCATATGACGGATAGATATTCTCTGGGCCCTCTCGGTGAAATGTCATCCAATTAGCTTGCAAGCATGTGACTGGCTCACAAGGGATCACATATCACGGGAACGAGAAAAGAGTACTTATCAGTAACGAGGTTGAACTAGGTATGCAGAGATACCGACGATCATAACCTCGGATAAGTAAACTATCGTGAGACAAAGGGAAATTGGTATCGTATGTAAGTGGTTCATTCGATCGCAAAGTAATCGTAGAAATATGTGGGAGCCATATGAATTTCCAGATTCCTCTATCGGTTATTGTTCGGAGAAGTGTCTCCATCATGTCCGCATAATTCACGAACCGTAGGGAGACACACTTAAGGATTCGACGTTGTTTTGAGTAGTTATGGTATTATGAGAAAGAGACCGAATGTTGTTCGGAGTCTCGGATGGGATCCGGGATATCACGAGGTGATCCGGAATGGTCCGGAGAATAAGATTCATATAAGGAAAGTCCCGTTTCGGAGTTCGGAAATGATTCCGGTGTTTTCATCGGGAATGTTCTAGAAGGTTCCGGAATGTCCGGCACTCCGGGAAAGGGGAGGGGTACATGAATGTGTCATTACATGTTGGAATAATTGCATCATGTACTAAGTGTTCTTGCTGTTCCAAATAAAGGATTAAATTGAATCCTAAAACAGAAAAGTCAAATGGCCAGTTTGAAAGTCAAACGGCTAAAACAGGAAACTGTGGGAAACAAGCAAGAGGTGGTTGAAACCGACTTGGGGGAGGAGTCTCCTCTCCAAGCCGGCGCGCCACCCAAGGCCGACTTGGGGAGGGACTCCCCTCCCCTTGGCCGCACCTCCCACCTATAAGAGGAGGGGCAGGGCCTCCTCCTCTAGACACACAAGTTCCTATCCTCTAATCTCCGGTTTAGAGCCGTTTTGGTTTAGAGCTTCTAATTGCCCTAGCCTTCGGTTTAGAGCCTTCTAATTGGTGTGTCTAATCCCTAGACCACTAATAGCCCTCTCTCATACTCCACCATACTCGCTCCGGCTTAAGGCGAAGCCCTGCGGGATCTCCCCTCTACTTCCGGTACCACGCCGTTGTGCTGCCGGAATTGTAAGGAGAGTGCTACAACCTCCGCTGCCTGCTGGAACAAGGGAGAGGAAGGTCTTCGTCGAGTACCGAACGTGTGACCGACTGCGGGAGCGCTGTCGGAACGCAGCGCCGGAAGGATCGTCTACACGATCTTGAGATCGAGAAGAGTACGACTACATCACCCACGAGAATCCGCTCTCGTTAAACGCTTTGGAATCTTCGAGGGTAAGTTATTCCATCGACTCGTTGCTACAATCTAGTAGATAGATCTTGGATTGTTTGTTTGTATGCGATAGAAAATTTTTGTTTTCCATGCTACGAAACCCTACACCTGCGCCACAAATTCTCCTCGCAGGTAGGTGTCGCAGAGCCCCAGCAGGTCATGCTGCGGGCGGCCGGTGTCAATACCGGCGCATGGACGGTGGAGGTGTTGTTCGACCGCCTCGGCCAGATGTTTCTCGCCAAGGGATGGGAGGAGTTTGCCTGACAACACCAATCAAAGTGGGCAACTTCGTCCTCTTCAAGTACGACAGCGAAGCCATGCTCACCGTCAGCGTCTTCGACGATGCCATGTGTCATCACTGCTATCACTCCAACTCTGACTCCGACGAGTAGGCTTAGCACTAGACTAGGCTGTGTACTCGCCATGTATCGTGTTTGGAATCAAATTTGCAATGTGAGCATCGGCCATTTGCAATGGCAAGTTTTCATTCAAATATGATACAAGCAAACCACGCCTAGAACAACATTCTAACTATGCGCCATCTATGGAGCTGGCGTCGGCACCAGCGGGTCAACAATACCCCATTCTTCGGTGATAGAGCGCTAGATCGCTTCCTGCGTTTGCAACTCCTCTACAACTTGGGTGAGGTGGGCATGCAGGTAAGCGTCGCCAGGATTGGCCCGCACCGCTTTCCGGAGCTCGTTGCGCACGTCTGCGAGCGCTACACGCCACCGGTGCTCCGGCAGAAAGACACATTCCATCACCTCGGACGTGAAAGGCTCGTCGGTGGTCCCATTGCGGTCGAATTGAGTGCGCCATGGCCGATAGTTGCGTAACATACTGTATATCCACGACCTTCAGAATTGGAGGCGGCAACATGTCTGGTGCCTACGACGGATCCGGCCACCACGACGACAACGAGTCCTCGCGCTGCTCTTCTCTGTGGACGTCGGGTTGCCATGAAGGCCAGTGCGGCGATGTGGACCACCATGCATGGTGGTTTGTGGTGGTGGTGGTTGATGGGAATTTCTGGTTGAAGCTATCTTGGCTGGCCTCCCATTTTTATGGCTGCATCTGGATGCTGCGGGAAACGGCCAAAACACGTGAGAAGGCGAGAAAGAAAGGCGGGAGATGACGGGGCGGTGGGAGCACACTGAAAATACGCCAACGTCGATGAGGGTCTATTTGCCATGCGCGTGGGTCGCGCCGCTGAGCGCGGTTGGCCGGACAAGCCGAACCATGACTTGTGATCTTCTGTCCAAGTTTATTGTTATAAAACTAGGACATTACTACCTAACGGTTTGAGAAAATAGAAATCCGGCGGGAGCGATACCTTTTTAGGACTAAATGACAGGATTTTTGATTAGCCAGCTCAATTCAAGTACGAAAATTTAAAATGTTTTCTAGATCAAACCGTTTGTCCGAATTAAGATCCGTTTTCACCGTTAGGCTAGTCGCGACGATATCTTCGAAACTAGATCCTATGTTGGTATGTTCTGACAATTTTTTTGGACCAAAAGTTATCCACCCGTAACACGCGAGTTATCCGGACTTCAGCATGTAAGTTACCCACCCAATAACACGTAAGTTATCCACCATTATAAAATTACCCACAAATCACATGTTAGGGATATGTAACTTTTTTGTTTATCCACAAGTTATCCATCAGTAATACGAGAGTTATCCATACTTTATCAAGTAAGTTACCCATTCAATAACATATAAGTTATCCATCACTATAAAAATTAATCACATAGAATATAAAAATATTATTTTAACGGCTCGGCCTCATCGCCCGTCGTCGCTCTCACAGCGTACAGACTACTTAACCTGAAAAGTCTACCATGTCAAACATCAAACATAATAACTAAATTTAAGCTTCTTTTGCATACGATATAAATAAAGACGGTCTTATGCCCAACCACCCACCACACTAAGTCATAGTGAACATGATGCGCAACGAGTATTCTAGCGGCTCGACTTGGTCGTCCATCGTCGTTACTGTGGCATATGGGTGATGAAGCCTCGAAGAATTTTAGAATACCGAGGCTTCATCTCTCGTCGATGCTAACACATTGACGGGAACGAAGCCTTAGTACCCTAGCTAGTCTACTATGTTTCAATTAAATTTGCTCAACATGTATACGAGAATGTCTCTATCCAACACTTTTATATGGTGGATAACTTATGTGTTACTGGGTGGATAACTTACATATTATGTAACGGATAACTTATGTGTTTGGGGTGGATAACTTTTTGGTCCGAAAAAATTTCATCGAAACATATCAACATGGGATCTAGTTTTGAAGATCTCGTCGCGACTAATCCAACGGTAAAAACGGATCTTAAATTGGACAAACGGTTTGATCTACAAGACATTTTAAATTTTCGAAATAATGCTGACAACATGCGTTCATACTTTTTGCCAGGTTTTGCAAAGTATCGGTCTGAGAGTTGATTTCCCCTAAAACTATTCTCTATTTTAATAATACAAAAGACACGCAACATGTTCACCCTGCAGTTCACTGACTTTGGGTCGCTGACATGTAGGACCCACTCCCTACGGAACCCACATGTCAGGACAACATGTTCACCCTGCAGTTTCCTGACTTTGGGTCGCTGACATGTAGGACACACTCCCTACGGAACCCACATGTCAGGACAGAATTGGTAACGTCAGGGAGCCGACCCACATGTTCATCCTACAGTTTCCTGACTTTGGGTCGCTGACATGTAGAACCGACTCCCTACGGAACCCACATGTCAGGGCAGAATTGTTAAGGTGAGGGGAGCCGTGTCTGCCTTTAAGCCGGGAATGCGATCCAACGGGGGCACAGTCCCATTTGCAAGGCAACGTTTGGTCTTGCCGAACGGTTATCCAATCGTTCCAGGCCTCCAAACACAAGGCATCCGCCGGCCATGCGACCAGCCCCGGCGTCGACAATCTCCTCTTTCTTCCTTCTTCTCGACCACCTTCACCTTATATATCGAAAGGCGCGCTGTTCCGGCTGGCCGGCCGGCCGCCCAACGATCTACAGGAGTCAGGACCCCATCTATCTCTAGGAGAATCGGCCTGCCTGCCATCTCAATCTGTCTTCCGATCTGCTCCTAAAGCTGCATATCGAATTCTCTCCCATTCTCCTCGTCGCGGCCTCCGACTGCTCCCTCCGCATCTACTCCGCGCCGGGCCCCGCCGCCGACGGCGAAATCCGGAGGGACGGGCCCTACGCGCTCGAGCGCCAGGAGCAGCGGCTGTGGCGCCGATGGAGGCCAGCGCCAGCCGCGACCTCCTGCTCTCGCTCTCCGAGTGGGTCGCCCTCCACCGCCTCCCGGGGCTCGAGACTGTCGCGGTAGTCTCCAAGACCAAGGGCGCCAACGTCTTCGCCTGGGATGATCGTCGGGGCCTGCTTGCCGCAGGACGCCAGAAGCGCCTAACCGTCTTCCGCCTCGACGGTGAGAATTCACTCCTTTGCTTTTCATACAACTTTGGAGGGGATTGCAAATTAGTGCTCAGAGTTGGCAACTGTAAAAGTATTGCTACTTGAATTTAGATCGCAAGCCCTGGTCCCGACTTTGGACCATTGACGGGATATCTCATCAAGGGTACATTCCGATAAAGCTTTCCAAGTTGGGACTACCATCCAAATGCTGAATATTTCTGTGAATATCATGAAAATTAATAATTAAACCCAAGTTGAAGTCAGAAGCCTTCAGTGAAGAGTTTATGTTATTATCTTGAGACTCCATGAAACTTAATTCTCTATTTTTAAATGGTTGTAAATTTTTGTTGGCAAGGGGGAATTTGCAAATGTGACCCTGTTTGAAATTCGGAAAAGCTTATGAAGTACTATTTTCCTTTGTTAGTTGAAAATGGCAATAAAAAAAGTACTTCATAGAGTTGTAAGACCAATGTAGACAAGTCTAACTGTGTTCAACACTTAGCAGCATCTAGTACCTTATGTAAGAATATAGGCATCCATGTGCCTCCAAATGTTATTTTTCCTGTGATTCATGTTTGATAGATTTTTCTAAGCTTCACTGGTAAAATAAGGGAATCTTGAAAGATGCCAAATAGTTAAATGATCTTGTTCTGAACAGGTAAGGTAACTTAATTTCTATTTTCAGGTGGGCGAGAGTTTGTCGAGGTGAAGGAATTTGGTGTTCCGGTATGGTGAAATCAATGGCCTGGTGTGGTGACAACATATGTCTTGGGATTAGGAGGGACTATATATGATCATAAATAGCGTGACCGGGGCATTAACTGAAGTGTTTTCTTCCGGGAGGATTGCTCCTCCTTTAGTTGTGCCTCTTCCTACCGGGGAGCTTCTCCTAGGAAAGGTATAGTACTTCCTCACAAGTTTCTAGTTGATTTTCCATTGCATGATATTGTGTGGCAGTTTGATGATAGCATTTTGTGTTGCTGTTTGGTTCCAGATGACTAGATGACCACTTGATATGCTTTACAAGAATGGGCTGTTCTAAACACATGAATTTCTTCTTGTTGTCTTTCCACCGATACATAATCGATAACTACGTCGAATGCCTTCTTTTGGTCGAATTGTACACAATTTGAGTATAAGAGAATCTTGTCTTGCGAAAATGTTTCGATCACAGTTGTTGTGAAAACCTTTAGCATAGGTGCACTATAACAGAACACTGCCTACCAGTTAGAAAATGTTTGAATTTTGTAATTTAGCTATCAGAAGGGACTGGCTTGATTTAGATTCCTGAGGATGCTTTGATGTGCCATGAAAAGTTTCCTGTAAAGCAGATATGAGTTTTGAGTAACCGAGACTCAAACACATGCAAAGTGTCTCATTTATTTTTATTTTTTGTTCACTTATTCCAGGATAACATTAGTGTATTTGTTGATCAAAACGGGAAACTTATTCAAGACGGCCGGATAATATGGTCAGACACTCCTGCCTCTGTTGTTATACATAAGCCATATGCCGTGGCACGTCTGCCACGGCATGTTGAGGCAAGTTGTTTTGTCTTGTATATTCAGTGTTAAAGAGGATATGAAAGTCGTAAGTTTCATTGGACAACCTAATCTACCAAGTATTACTTCAGATACGGTCTCTTAGAGCTCCCAGTGCACTGGTTCAGACGGTTGTCCTCCGTGATGTTCAAAAGCTTGTTCAAACTGACAACTGTATACTTGCTGTTCCAACTCGGTCTATGGTTTGCTGCCTGTTCCTATTGGTGCCCAGGTATGGTGTGTTTAGTTTATTAGTATTGATCAGCGCATTGGTGTCAATGTTTACATATGTTTCATTTTAGCTATCACGATTCACAACTCTCCTGTGTCACTAGGTTTCGCCTTTTGGCATAGGTTGACTACTGTCTGAGAAATCTTCGTGAATTTAATGCCTATAACATAATTGTATAGATTGAGTATGCAGCATAAAGTAGCAAAATTATATGATTTGACCTAATAACCCCTCTTAAATAAGACAAACTGGATTATGTATTAGACTGTAGGCAAGGATCTATATTTAATATCCTTTTTATGTCACCAGTTCCTGTGCAGAAGCCTTTTATATTTTCACCGGAGTGTTAGATGAAATGTCAAGTTAACATCAAATCATCTGCCTTGAATCCTGAAAGTCGGTTCGTAAGATTTATTTATTCTTGTTTTCTTACATACATATCTGTTGGTCTACAGATAGTGCAATTGACCGCCTCTGGAGAATTTGAGGACGCGCTGGCATTGTGTAAGTTACTTCCTCCGGAGGATTCAAACCTACGAGCTGCAAAAGAAAGCTCAGTACACATGAGGTATGTTCAGATTACCCGATCAAATGGCCAAGATAGTATTCATTTTGCACTTTCCATAGTCAGTTGATATTATGCTTAGATGTCATTGCATGACATGTTGGGGTAAACTCTGTTCACTTTATTCAAGCTATTTCAAGCACTGGAGCCCCCTCAACAAAAAAAAAAGCACTGGAAGAGAAAGTTATCAATCTGCTTTTGTGTTGAACCTGTCATCAGAAAATCAAATATAAGGAAGAGAAAAGCCATTATATGCCACTGGAACTTCAGGTTACATGATCTGTCAGACCACCACTGAAAAAGTTATTATTCCTTCCATGACATCTTCATTTTCAGATCCTGTTCTGATCATGCCATCGCCGTCATGTCCTCCTTATTAGATTCCAGGAATGCCCTTATGCGCCTGTCCTTTATCAATGCTGCTCGTCACCCCTCTTTTTGTCTCCACTCTCTCCTCCGTTCTCTCCATGACCGTGAGCCGTGAGGCGAGAAGAAGGTGGCTTGGTGGGAACACAGACTGCAGAAAGATGGCTGCGGCACGTCTCTGCCTACTGCTCACTGCATCATCAGTGGAGAGGACATCGTCTGCAGCCATGCATTGTTAGGCAGATATGAGTACCGTCCTAACAAGATGATACAGTTTCACAGTCCTCAGGCCAGGCAGTTCTGGTAGCCGCCTTCAGCCCTGTCCACACCATCATCGCGGGTGGAGCACCCCGCAGAGCTGACCTCTTTGACTCTTGTTAGAAATGGGTGGGGTTGTCTGCCATGATCCCACTCTGACTTTAGTTGAAATTTGGTGTCGCTGTTCTTAGGGCATCTCCACCGGGGCGACCCAAACGGTCTGCGCGTGTCCAAAACTGTCCGCGCGGACACGCGAGGCGTACGCGGAGCCCTGGCGGGACGACCCATCCGGCGAAACGCGTCCGGCCCGACCCATCCATGCATCTAATCTGGGGCTCGGTTGCGTCGTCCCGGACGCGCGCGGACAGCGCAGACGTCGTTCCTGCGCGCTACTGGCCCACCCGTCAGCCACCTTGACCCGCGGCATTGATTTCAGGCGCGGTCAATAGCACCGATTCTGACGCACACAGCGGCAGCGATTCAGAGGCGGAAGGCTGACCGGTGCAGCCTGCGCCATCAATGGCGACGCGACGACACACTGACTGACAGGACGACACGCTCTCCACCGCCGCTGCAGGCTCCGCCGACGCCTGCCCTACTGACTGGACACTTCAATGCCCCTCTTCGGCCTTCGCGCCGGCATCCGATGCCTGCCCTTTTTAACCGGCCACCCGCGGCCATCTTCTCCCACACAGAACACCATCCCTCTCCTCCTTCCCCTTTTCCTTCTCCGAACAACATTAGAGTCTAATCATATTAGAGTCTCCCATGACAATCCACATCTTATAAGATGATAAATCAATGGTCATAAACCAGTTGGTGAATTCAGCTCTGCCTTCATTTGTGCATGGTGCATATATATTGGTAAGATATATCTCCTCTCTAGTGATATTGCAAATGAGCTTAACAGTGAGATGGAATGCAGATTGGTTAACCACACAGCCATTGAACATATTCCCATTCCAGATAGTGATTAAACCTCCAGAGATGCCAATAGAGGGTTGATATACAAATTGTCCTAATCTCCTGGGACAGAACTTCTTGATATAATTGCTGTCAAATATTTCCCTCTTAGTCTCTTGTAGACATATAATGTTGCAGCTGCTCTGATTGATTTTATCAGCAAGATCATCACACCTTTCCTAGGAATTAATACCTTGAATGTTCCAATCTAGAATTTTAATTTGTCTACTCATTGGAAACATTTGATAGGTGCAGTATGGTGATTATATAGGTACTGTATATCACAAATGAAAGATATAAGAAATGAGGTATTCTGATGTAGCATCTATAGGGATGCACAAAAAGATTGCAGTTGTGGGACCAGATAACTGGAATCTTACATCTCAGGCAGATATCATAGCAATGTAAAATAGCAAACAGATAATGACTCAAGTACTGATGGAATAACAAAATCATAGAATATTATTTACAGTACATCCCAGATAAGATAAGGTAATAGTTTTGCACTGAGCACAACAGAAACTTATGAGGAGATAGATAAGACACATGACCTTGATAGAAAGAAAGCAAGAATTAAAGCCTAGGATAATAGAGCAGCTAAAGTTCCTGCTCTTGGACTCAGGACCAGTGGGATTACACATTGTCATTAGAACTGTCATAGTTGTGAGCAGCAGAAACCTCCCAGGAGGAATCTGACAGAAGCTGGTGCAGATAGTAACAACCACTTTCATATCATCATTGGAAATTCCTGAGTTTTTTCCATGTTATCCAAGACAATAAATAACCACATGAAAACAATATTTCGGCCATATTTTTAATCAAGTTACAAATCTTTCTCCTGGCAAAGATGAAGCATCTACCTTGCTCAAGGAGAGCACATCCTAACTCGTTACCACCCACAAAAAATGTAAAATCAAGGACACATAAAACAACAGGAAACAAAGCTATCAGATTTTGTCTTCAATCATAGCAGCACTCAACTATCAGAGACAATAATACTAATTGAGTGCCACAATACGCAAAGAGCAGGTCCAGGAATCCCCAATCCCATCACGAAGTAGAAATGGAAAAACACTTGGTCAACACTTCACTTATATATGGTTTCCCCCCACTTGATCTCAAAAAGAAAAGTTACTGATAAGATGTCCAAACTCCTTCACCAGATCCACATGTTTTCCGCACAAATCTTGCATTCCCCCACTGGTTTTGTGTACTTCAGCTGATTCAACTGAACCAAGTCCATTGCATCTTGTCTCAGTGCAGAAGCATCTTTGGGATCATACAAATCAGTACCAAGCTGCAAACAGGGCAGAAAATAAATGAGACAGGAGCATATGCACTGTAGGATCTTTTATCAATAAATAAAAAACAGAACATATTTCTACGGGCCAGAAAACGGTATAGCAGACAAAAACTTACCAATTTCCTCCAATCGAAGCTCAGTAACTTGTGTAAGGATTTTCCGAATACTATACAAAGCAAAAAAAAGCAGTCGGGTATCCCTCTCTGCTTTGGAACCTGGCAGTAAAAGGTAAGATCGTAAGACTAATAACAATATCGAGCTAAAGAACAACAAACTATCAAGCATATAATTTTGAATTTTCAAATGCAAGGCAGGTGAATGGAAGTATTTACCTTAACTACTGCTTTCGTGATTTCATCGATCTCCAGCACATTTCTTACGAAACTGTCAATAATATTACTAAGTTTCAGAGTGTATCACAGAACTCTACACTACTGGTTAAAATTTGTTGTGACTTAGTCTACAAAACATGTGCAAATGCTAAATGTTCCATAAATACTAGCTACCTTTCAATGAGATCAAAATATTCATCTGTAAGGTGAGATCCCAATGAATCCATGAAGAATATGGTGATAGTTTTACCATCTGCATTTTTCTGCCTGTATATGGTGGCCAGGATCCATTGATCTTTGATCAATTGGAACATAAAAGAGGAACTTGATAAGCATGATAGTATTCTCAAAATTCTAACCAACGGTCGTCATTGTTATAATAAATTTTATTAAAATTAGTTTCTTAACAAAATAGAGAACAAGATTTCTCACCGCCATACAGAAGGAGAAATAAGTACTTGATGACATCTATTTGTAGACTGGTCAAAAATTCTTTCAGCGAACATGATTTCTGCTTATGAAGAAACCAATATATATATGAGGCAGGTAGTGTCAAACAAAAAGGCTTGAAAATTTAAGAATGTTACCTGCTATGAAAAGTCTCTCTCAGAAATTATTCACCAGAACAATGCATTGCAAATATGATACTCGCCATCTATATTAATATTCAAATCAAACCCTGACAAATCTCCTCGGATATGTCTACGAGAGGTAAATAAATGTATTTGTTATGAAAAAGGGAACAAAGAGGAACATAGAAACGATGCATCGCAAAAGAGCAATACTTACTTAATGTGCAGTTGAATTATATTGTCAGAGATATAGCCTAACCGTAAGCTCCGAAGGTCCTCATAGGATAGGGTGACCTTGTGATCCAGGTAGGTGTCGTTAGCAGGATAGTCAAACTTGGCAAGGTAAGTTTTCTTCCGATGCAAACAAGCATATCAAAATTAGCTTGTGAGGAAAATACCCAATGACAATTGCTAAAAAGAAAAATGAACTACTTTGGCTTACTCTACGTTCCTTCGACTTTTTTGCTTTGATTGGTTTCAAGAAATCACGGAGACCTTTATCGATTGAGTTGATCAAATCAAAGAAGTTAACCAATGGTTGCCAAAAGCATCTAGCTTTTTTTTTCAAAATTTCTGTAGTGGGAAAGAACATAGGTTGTTAATTTCCTGAAGAATGGATAACCTATCATTACTGTGTAATTTGGCAAGGTAACCCTCTAGCACTCCCTCCACCTCGTTCGGAATAGTGAGTTGTTGAGTAACTACAAACTGATACCATTTCAGTAAATAGGTTGTTGAAGAGAGAAGCTTGCTTCATCCTAAAAAGTAGAAAATATTAGTATTTGACATATGTTGGACACTATGCAATATAGAGATGTTCGACAACTTCTGTCTGTAAGACGAAATCTCTAAGGATCTCTATATTCCCACTACAAATTAATATAGGTTGATTTTGTCTCACCACCTTCATCATCTATTCGGTGAATCCTTAGATATTTTGTCTTACATACAGAAGGTGTCGAACATCTCTATATTCATTGCATGGTGTCCAATATATGTCAAATACTAATATTTTCTACTTGTTCAGATGGAGCAAACTTCTCTCTTCAACAACCTATTTACAGAAACATATCAGTTTGTAGTTGCTCAACATTCATTATTCCGAACAAGGTGGAGGGAATGCTAGAGGATTGCTTTGCTAAATTACCAAGTGATGATAGGTCATCCATTCTTCAGGAATTAACAACCTATGTTTTGTCCCACTACAGAAAATTTGAAAAAAAGGTAAGTGCTTTTGGAGAACCATTGGTTAACTTTTTTTATTTGATCGACTCAAGCGATAAGTGATTTCTTGGAATAAATCAAAGTGAAAAAGTCAAAAGAACGCCGAGTAAGCCAAAGTAGTTTATTTCCTTTTTCACAATTTTCATTGGTTATTTTCTACACAAGTTAATTTTGATATACTTGTTTACATCAGAACAAGACTTACTCTACCAAGTATGACTATCCTTCTGACGATACCTACTTGGATCACAACGTCACCCTATCATGTGAGGACTTTCGAAGCTTACAGACAGGCTTTATCTCTGATAAGATAATTCAACTGCACATTAAGTAAGCATTGCTCTTTTAGGATGCATCGTTTCTATGTTCCTCTTTGTTCCCTTTTTATAACAGATACATCTATTTACCTTTTGTAGACATATCTGAGAAGATTTGCTAGGGCTTGATTTGAATATTAATATAGACAGCGAGTGGCGAGTATCATATTTGCGACGCATTGTTCTGATCAATGATTTCTGAGGGAGACTTTTCATAGCATATAACATTCTTAAATTTCCAAGCCGTTTTGTTTGACACTTCCTGCCTTATATATCTTAGTTTCTTTGTAAGCAGAAATCATGGTTGCTGAAAGAACTTTCGACCAGAGGTCTACAAATAGATGTCATCAAGTACATATTTCTCCTTCTGCATCGCGGGTGAGAAATTTTGTTCTGCTAAGAAACTAATTTTGATAAAATATGTTATAACAATGACCATCGTCGGTTTGAAATATTATCATGCTTATCAAGTTCCTCTCTTATGTTCCAATTGATCAGAGATCACTGGATCCTAGCCACCATATACATGCAGAAAGATGCAGATAGTAAAACTGCCACCATATCCTTCATGGATTCATTGGTAGCTATTCCTTATGGAACGTTTAGCATTTGCACATGTTTTGTAGGCTAAGTCACAACAAATTTTAACCAGTAGTGTAGAGTTTTGTGATACACTCTAAAACCTAGTAGTATTGTTGACAGTTTCGTAAGAAAAGTGCTGGAGATCAATGAAATCATGAAGACAGTAGTTAAGGTAAATACTTTCATTCACCTGCTTTGCATTGAAAATTCAAAATTGATGTTTTGTTGTTCTTCAGTTCGATGTTGTTATTAGTCTTACCTTTTACCAGGTTCCAAAGCAGAGAGATGCCCTGTGCTTGTTTTTGCTTTGTATAGTATTCGGAAAATCTTTACACAAGTCAGTGAGCTTTGATTGGAAAGAAATGGTTAAGGTTTTCAATGACCGTTTTCTGGCCTGTAGAAATATCTTATGTTTTTTATTTATTAATGAAAGATCCTGTAGTGCATATGCTCCTGGCTCATTTATTTTCTCTCATGTTTGTAGCTTGGTACTGATCTGTATGATCCTAAAGATGCTTCTGCACTGAGATGCAATGGATTTGATTCAGTTGAATCAGCTGAAGTACACAGAACCAGTGCGGGGATGCAAGATTTGTGCGGAAACCAATGATTTTCTTGTTTTCTTATAATATCAAAATTTGGGTCCTTGCATATTACTGACCAGTTTCTTTCCTTTTTATCCCATGAATCAGATATGGACACGTCTTATTGATAATGGGAGCTATGAGGAAGCAATGGAACAGTTTTCGGAGTCACATGTGGATATTACTTATGTGTTATCTGTATACCCATCCCACATAATAGGTGAACATGACAAGCTCCAAGACCTGCCAGAATTAGCAAGAGAATCCTCTGATGTGACAGATGAAATGGAATCATACTCTTTGCAGCTTCATGATTCTGATGACAAGTCTCCATTGGAGAGCAAGAAAATGAGTCATAATGCTCTATTAGCCCTTGTGAAGTACTTGCAGAAGAAAAGAAATGGGATAATTGATAGAGCGACATCTGAAGTAACAGAGGAGGTGGCCTGGAGCTGTGCAGCATAGCTTAACCTTGTCGGAGCCATATAAGGCAAAGAAGCCAAATAAGATAGCTACAGTTTTGACTTTTCTTGTTGCAAGCCTTGTAACTACTTGTGATAAATGTGGAATTATTGCATGAAGCAGGAACTAGTATAGTGTAAGTACACTTGGCTCAAATTTGACCTAAATATTGCAAAGTCAAAATACAAATCCAAACATATGCACTCAAGGGTCTAAGGTTTCATGAGAAATCAAACCTCCTGTCTACGTTGATGCTATTCTCATTCCTATAAACATGATGTAAATGCAATTCCCTGGTTGACAGGTTGGTTGAAGAATCGAAGTAAGAGATGGCAAATATTGATTTTAGTAAAAGGTTTAACCCACAAATGATCATTGAGTATCTCAAGGTATTGTTTCTTATTTATTATCGTATAACAGATACTGTTCTTCACCTTCTCATGTATACATTACTCGAAACAATAAAAAGCAACAAATTGCTCATTTGGTGCTGGTTGCATGGTGTTTCATTTGTCTAGAATGAACTTTGTAAAAGTGCAATAAGCAAATGTCGTAGTGTGCACTCAATTAATAGATTTGGAAGCATCATCAAAATATTAAATTCAAGTCCCACTTCATTCTTAACATTTCTTTACATATCTCTGTGTATAACATTATTGTGTGACTACTTCTAGATTGTTAGTCCTAGTTTTTATGTTAACTGTTTAATTTGACGTGGCGGTGGGATCATATTAAATTTGGTTATTGCTGATATTAACTGGCTTCCCAGAACCCCTCACTGACATTAGAGAAACTTGGTGGCAGCAGTAATATTTTCAATTATATTGTTCGGTGTGTGCTTAAAGGTTATCGTTTGGACTTGTCCTACTCCCTGTGTTCCAAAATATAAGATGTTTTAGCCTTTTTCTAGAACACATGTATCTAGACGCCTTTTAGTGTGTAAGTTCACTCATTTTGCGCCGAACCTACACACTAAAATGCGTCTAGATACATGCCTTTCAGAAATCGGCTAAAACATCTTATATTTTGGAACGGAGGGATCGGTACCTTTCTTGTTACATTCTTCTGGTTTTTAAAACTGATATGAGATTCTGTGCTGTTTTGTGCAGCCCCTTTGTAGATCTGACCCAATGCTGGTTTTGGAGTCTTCTTTGTATGTCCTTGAACGCAACCCGTCAGACACCATTGAGCTCTTTTGTCTGAAAACGTTCCAGCAGATTTGGTAAATTCATATCTGAAACAGCATACTCCAAATTTGCAGTCAACTTACTTAGAGCTACAGCCCTAATCTACAAAATGAGCTGGTATGTTATTTTCGTATTGTCACCTTGTTTTTATTTCACAAGTTATTTAATATAGTTTAGACGATCTTACATATCCATAAGCTGTACTTACAAAATTTGCCATAAATGAATTTCTTCTAATCTTCTCGTATTCTAACTTTCTGGCCTGAAGGTGGAATTGTACCTTTCTGAAGTTCTTGACTGGTACAAGATTCTGAAGGATGAGGGAAATTGGACTGACAAAACATATTCCCCACCGTGGAACAAGTTGATATCTACATTGGAGAATAATTCAGGTTACAATACAGACACACTTCTTAAAAATCTTCCACAGGATGCTCTTTTTGAAGAGCGTGCTATAATGTACGGGAAAATGAATCAACATCTCCGTGCATTATCTCTCTATGTTCATAAGGTACCACTGCTGTGTGATGTGATTCTAGTATCTTCTGAAACAATTGTTTAATGAATAGTGATTAGTTTGAACTTTCAAAGGTTACTTTGAATAATCTGTGCACTACTTTGCAGCTCCACATGCCAGAGCGCGCAGTTGCATACTGTGACCGTGTTTATGAGGAAGGAGCGCAGCAGCCTTCCGAATATTTATTTCAATCTTCTGCAAATTTATCTAAACCTGAAAAAAGCTGATAAAGAAATTGAGCAGAAAATTATTCCAGTGGCATCACAGTACCCTGGAATTCAGAGGGTTAGCTCTACTACTAAGGTCAGAGGAGGGCGTATGGGTAGAAAGGTTGTTGAGATCGAAGGGGCTGACAACACACGCTCTAGCCCTAGTGGAACAGATAATGGCTGAAGTGACGGCGACACAGATGATGTTAGTGATGGAGGCCCTATAATGATGAATGAAGCACTTGAACTGTTAAGCCAACGGTGGGACAGAATTAATGGTGCCCAGGCTCTTCCGTTGTTACCAAGAGACAAAAAACTGCAGGTAAGTATTTTACTACCTCCGTTCCAATGAACTTTTTTTTCAAAAGTCAAACTACGTAAAGTTTGAAAAAGGTTTTAGGAATAAACATTAATATGACAATCCAAAATCAACACCGTTTGATACATCATGAAATATATTTTCATATGACATCTATATAATATCATAGTTCTTGATTGTTTTTTTCTTAAAGTTTGGTCAAACTTTACTTAGCTTGACTTCTCAAAAAATATATAAGCCTTATTCATTGGAACGGAGGCTGTATATGCTCTAAAGTATGGTATTTGATCAAGCCTAGTTTTACAGCAGTCCACTCCCACCATCGTTTTGTGGCATTGTGTTTAAAAAGAAACACAAAAGGTATGAACTTTCATGTTAATGCCGTAGTATTCTTTTCTTTGTATATACGACATATTATATTACTAGTAGCTGGTGTGTTTTATTGTTGTTCAGGATGCTGTAAGATACAAAATTTTACCGCTTAAAAAAAGATAACGTTTATGTGACTTCAAAGATTTTTGTGTTCCAAAATTCGTTGCTTTCATCTTTCAATATGTCGAGTTTCTAAAGCGTCTGAAAAGTCTAATAATCTGGTGTGAACATTTGCAGGATCTGGTGTCATTTCTTGAACCACTATTGCGGAACTCTAGTGAACATCGGCGCAATTATATGGTTATCAAAAACTTGATTCTCCGGGAAAACTTGCAGGTTAGCTTGATGTCATGTTCTCCTCCTGCTGTATTCATGGGGTTCTCGTTGGGGGATGCCAGTATGTTTCCTGTCATGTTCTCCCCCTTCACAAAGCACCTTCCAGCGAGAGACTGAGAGATCTTAATTTTGGAAAGGGAGTGTCTAGATCTCAGGCGCCTGAGAACTTCTTATGTCTAAGTCGCTGACATCATTCTACTATTTATACAAATTCTCAGTTGCAACCTAGTTGCAACTTATATAATTTGTACTAATTCTCAGTTGCAACCTAGTTGCAACTCATTAAAATCTCAGTTACAACCTAGTTGTAACTCATGTGGAAGTCACACGTTGCACGAATCGCGAGGTAAATCTAATGGCGAGAGAGGTGACTAAGACCTAAGAAGTTCTTAGGCTTCTGAGAACTAGCAAATCCGTTTTGGAAAATAAAACCTTCTCTCTTTCCAAATATACCATACCACCACGATAGCAATCTCCAAGAAACATCGCCCTCTAAAGGCCAACTTAGGCCGCTGCAGCATGAAGGGGAGTGACCAGGGATCACAAGACATGGAAACTAAATCCCAGCATTGCTTAGCATACATGCAGCCAAAGAAAAGACGAAAATGATCTTCCGGTATTCCTTGAGCACCGAAACAATTTGTAGACAAATCAAGATGCATTCCATGAGAATAAAGCAGACAATTTTTAGGAGTAACCATGCTCTTTCATAAAAAGTGGAATTGCGGCTGAACTGGCACTTAGGCAAACAAGAACTGATATTATTTAACTCATGGTGGCGTGCCTTCTTGTCTAATAACCTACTGTAGTATCTCCTGGTCTTAAATTACTTAATGCTATATGTAATAATCTGCGCACTGATAATTAGGAAATACCCATTAACAGCGTCATGGTGAGTGCTGATAAATATGCCACCGCATCATGTATTGCATCTCGTATTACATGCCTAGTTAATAGTTAGGCTGTTTGTTTGTTTTATCAGATAGCTTTGTTGTATAGTGGAATGAGTGAACTTCTGTTGTCATAAGTAAATGCACACGTGTTCTTAAAAGTTGTATCTGTATATCACGTAAAGGAGGATCTCTACAAGCGGCATCAAGCTGTCGTGAAAATTGATGGAGATAGCATGTGTTCTCTTTGTCATAAGCGCATTGCAAACAACGCTTTTGCAATTTATCCAAATGGAGAGACATTGGTGCATTTTGTATGCTTTAGAGAATCACAGCAGATTAAGGCTGTTAGAGGAGCAAACTCTGTGAAACGTAGATGATGTGGCCATGCTCCAGGTATAGATTCAAACTCAATATTTATGTAATGCTGTCCGCATTGCAAACAGCGCTTTTGCAATTTATCCAAATGGAGAGACATTGGTGCATTTTGTATGCTTTAGAGAATCACAGCAGATTAAGGCTGTTAGAGGAGCAAACTCTGTGAAACGTAGATGATGTGGCCATGCTCCAGGTATAGATTCAAACTCAATATTTATGTAATGCTGTCCAGCTTATTATAGGCACTAATATGTTGGGTGGCCGACTAATGTTGATTGTCACGGTCTCTGCCCTTGAATAGTCATTGTTTGCCTCGACCATTGTAAATTGTAATGGTCTGAAATATGAGGTGTCTCTTTCCATATTACCGCCATCCAGTTTCATTCTCCCAAGCTTCGACCCTTTGCTATTGCCATGAGAATCACACATTATCACTCTCCAGTTGCCCCAATATCTTGCTCTCTACCAGATCCCGTCACTGGCTCAGAGGCCGAGAACAGGAATGTGATCTTAACAAGGTCACACATTGAAAGCCAATCCAGCTATATTTGGTAAGCATGTTTTTGCTGATTTTCCATTTGCTTACCTGCTTGACAACTACCTGAATGGACAATATACACATGCATACTACTCTCCTTGTGAGCTAATTGCGGATGTTCCATTTGCTTTCTATTAAAGTAAATTTTCTTAGACAATTTAGTGGTTGTTCATCTTGCAGACATCCTTTATGTCTTTATTCTTAGAATAAATCAAGAGTGTGTGCTAACTTGATTCCATTTTCGTATGTATTTGACAGGTCCAGATATCAACCACCAAAACACCAGGGGAAAATTGGCCAATAGCCATGCAACATTTGGGTCATGCTTGGAGGAAGTTGTTTTGAAGTCCTGGTTCCAGTTTGAGTCTTCAATCTACGGATTTGCTTGTAACCTTTGTCTTCTAGTTGAATCCCATGCCCTCGCTCTGCCGCATCAAGTTTTCATCGATATCGGCTTGTGGAAATCCTTTTGTTCATCCTTCCTGGATGTGAGTGGATTGCTTCGGAAACATTTCAGCGGTGTTCCCTTTGCTCTCTTCAGAGCCTTGTGTTTAGAGTATATGTGCTAGCTCACTCCTTTGTTTGAAGTGATCCTCATGATTATGTATAGTGTACTGGAGTGTGATGTAAATACAGAATCGGCGGCTTCTTTTTTGTTTGTACCAGTCATAATACTACAAGGGTAAATATTGCCATTCACATTTCCTCAACATCCAGTAGATATGGTACAACTTCTGTAGTACTTTGTGTGAAATATTGCAGAACTACACATTTGCGATGAAGTCTTGAGATTACAGCACATAGCTGTACTTCTAGAAATCCATCCCCAAGAGCGAACGATCTGGACAGTGGCAGCTGGTCTCTGACTCTCGACCATCTCCCACATGTGTCGTCGTGACGGTGTTTTCATTTTGTCAAGGTTTGCTGCACGCTGCATTTTAGCGTGCTCGGTGAAGCGCCAGCCAGCAGCGCGCGAGAAAACTGCAATACCAGCGGTGTAAAAGCTTTTTAACTGCAGTATGGTTTGAGTTATACTCCCTCCGTCCGTAAATAAGTAAGTGTATTTTTAGCTTTATCCTAAATCAAAGTTAGTAAAGTTTGACTAATTTTATACAAAAATGTAGCAATATTTATGACTCTAGATTGATACCAATAGATCTGTTTTCTAATTTAGTTTTATAATATGTCAATTCAATTTAATATATGTTGCTATATTTATCTATAAAGTCGGTTAAATTAATAAAGTTTGACTTAGAAAAAAGTTAGAAGTACACTTATTTATCAACGAAGGGAGTAGTGTTTAAAAACATTATAAAATCTTGCTATTTGTAAAAAAAATAACCTTATTTTTCGATGTTTGCCCTACCGGGACAGCTGAGGTGGGGTGGTCCTCCCAATACGCCAGCAACGATTTACAGGCACCACAATTCGTAGCACGCCGCCGGTGCCGTTGCTGACCACGATTTAGGAGCTGTCCCGTGGAGATGCTTTCAACTCATTTTGCTTTCCGAACAAAATGCGACGCTCTATGATAATAATGACATGGAAAAGAAAGAAGAAATTCATATTATTCATTGTGATTACTATGCAAAGTCATTTTTTAAAGATGAAACGGGATCACTCACTCGGTCCTATTTTATTAAAACGAGACCACCCGAGTACAAGCCACAAACTCACACTATTACAGCTAAGTTTAAAAGATAAAAACTACAGGTTCGAAGAGCGAAACAAACTAAAACACACTAGAGTCTTGCAACACGAACAGAGAGCAGCAAACAGCCAGAGGAACTGCGCCAAAAGAACCCTCTACCCCAAGACAACATGGATGGAGTCTTCTTCTTCAGGGTGGGCTTTCAGGTACTCCAGCGAGGCCCTCCCATCATGGTTGGATGAGGCACTGGTCTTTCATGTGGAAATCCACTCAAAACCAGTACACTTCAGTTTGCTGGGAGCCCCAGGGGCATCTTTAGTTTGTTGATCATCATGTTCATGAACATCTTCAGATTCCCACCCTCTAGGTCCTTGAAGGGAACCTTCCAGTTCCGAAGGTACAGGAGCACCAGACGCCATATATGTTTCATATTAATCCATGAGCAAGCGTTAAACACTAAACTATTTCTATTATTCCAAATACTCCAAAGAATTGCGGCAGAAACTATATTAAAGTGCATATGTTTCTTATTAGCAATCCATTTGGAGACAGTTCATTCAAAGAATAGGTGTTTCACAGATTCTATTTCCTTACACAAATTACACTCCAAAGGTTTAGGAATCCCTCTAGCCCTCAGGTTGTCTCTAGTCATGATTTTATTTTGAGAAAACAACCAGAGGAAAATCTGGATCATAGGAGGGATTTTCAAAGACCACACAACAGGCAAGTAAATTGGAGTAACTCCTCTAAAGTTAATCACAACATACATAGATTTCGAGGAGTAAACTCTAGAGGACTCATATTGCCAAATCAGTTGATCCTCTGAGTCATCTAGAGAAATAGTGGCAGCAATGTTAATGAGGTCAAACCATTGCACCATCATTTCCTCAGAAAAAATCCTCCTAAAATCACATCTAAGTTGAGAACCATCCCACAAATCAGCTATAGTCTTAGTTTGCTGGTTAGATATTAAGTAAATATCCCAAACTGAGTAGCTAAAGTGGAATTGCCAAACCAAATGTCTTTCCAGAATCTAATTTGTCTACCATTACCATCTTTCCATTTATATCCTAAAGACACAGCCCTAGAGGCCCACATCATCCCTTTTCAAAAGGTGGAAGGATGTATGTCTCTACAGCAAAGAATGTTTGGAGATCTAGTGTGATATTTAGCATCTAACTTTTCTATAGAGAGTCCCATCCCCCTGAATATATCTCTTAACCCAAGAACCAAGCAGGCATATATTTAGATCTTTGAGGTTAGGGATGCCCATGCCCCCAAAATCGTTTTTCATGCACATAGAGGCCCAAGTAGAAAGGTGGATTTTATGGTTTACTTCCTCGTCATTCCAAAAGAAGTTTGCTAAGTGGGAGTCTAAAATTTTCAACACCCATTTTGGAAACTTGAAAAAGGAGAGTAAGTAGATAGGAATGCTAGAAAGGAAAGCTTGAATTAACACCTTTTTAGCAACATAAGAGAGAAGTTTCCCTCTCCATCATGTAACCCTATAAAGAATGCTTTTAATTAAGGGTTGCAAATCTTCTCTCCTAAGCTTATCAAAATGAAGAGGAATACCTAGATATTTAACTGGGAAACTACCTAAAACACATTGAAAAATGACAACAAAAGGCTGACATTCAGACTCAACTAGATTAATAGGAATGAACTCACTCTTAGCATAATTAATCTTCATCCCAAAGATCTGCTCAAAACAGGTAAGAACCCATTTAAGGTTAATAGCTACTCTCTCATCATTCTCTAGAAATAGCAAGGTATCATTAGCATATTGTAAACATACTACCCCACCAGGAACAAATCTGGACAAAGATCTTTGATAGCTCCAAATCTAGTACCTTTACATAACATTCTAGCAAAAACATCAATCATAATGTTGAACAACAGAGGGGAAATAGCCCCCCCCTGCCTAAGACCCTTACCAGTAAGTAAGAAATCACTTTCAACATCATTAACCTTGACTCCAATGGAGCCACCCTAGGAGATTTGTCTAATCAATCAAACAAAGATAGGATCAAAACCTCTTAATTCCAGGATTTAAAAAATAAAATCTAAATTAACCCTATCATATGCTTTCTAATAATCAATCTTAAACACTAAACCTTTATCTTTCTTACTATGCACCTCGTGGATAATTTCATGAGAAGTAACCACACTTTCCAAAATAAATCTACCCCTAATAAAGGCAGATTGATTATCAGAGATAATTCTGCCAATCACCTTAGCTAGCCTATTGGTAAGTACTTTAGTAAACAAATTAAAGGAACAATTCAACAAACTAATAGACCTATTTTTTTTCATAGTCCTAGCATCATTTTCTTTTGGAATGAGGGTAATCATGGCAAAGTTTATCCTAAAGATGTCCAGCTTGTCCTCAGTTCAAGCTTTAAACATGCAAAACAAATCAGACTTAATAATATCCCAAAAGGTCTCATAGAAGAGAAAGGACAAGCCATCAGGGCCAGGTGCCCCTTATCCATAAGAGCTAAAAACAACAACCTTAATTTCCTCCTCCGAGAAGGGGGGCTTAAAAACCTGTTTTCCTCTACACTATTTTTCTCATCCAAACTAAAAAAAGTCCCGACTTAACCGAATATCAGGTCTCTATTCCTTTTTGAAAATATCTTTATAATAAAATGTAGCTACTCTCAACATATCACCTACCTCAGTAACTGGACCATCTAGTCCATCTAGAACATGAATAAGCTTTTTCCTTCTATGATTATTAGCTACGGCATGGAAGTAGGCAATATTCCTATCCCCTTCCATGATGTTTTTATCCCTAGACCTTTGTGTAGCTTTAATTTCTTCTATAACCCAAAAGGAGTTCAGATCCAACATAATGTCATCTAGTCTATCTTTCTCAGAAGTGGAAATGATACTAGTCTCAAATTTAATATCTAGAGCATCGTATTCCTCCATGAGATCTTTCCTATTTCGTCTAAGAGTAGCTTCTACATTTATGTTCGAGCCCTTAGCCAACTTTCTAAAAAGCCTAACTTTATTTTGCCAGACATCTAGAATATTAGTGTTATTCACCCTAAGAGACCAAGCTTTAAAAACAATATCTTTAAAGTCTGGTCTACTGATCCACCATTTTTCAAACTTAGACTTCCTATTCCTAATCACTTGGCCCTCACCAGAATCCCAAATAATGGGGGTATGATCACTTCCAATCCTAGGCAAAGCTCTAGCACTTGCTAAAAGGAATTTAGCCTCAAAACTTGTAGAACAAAAAACTCTGTCAATTCTACTCATAATAAGATCATCATGATTATTTCCCCAGGTAAAAGCTCTACCAGAGAGGCCAATTTTCATCATATCCCAAAGCTCAACCTAGGAATTAAATTTATCTATCCATCTAAAATCCACATTTCTATTACTTTTATCCTCATGGATCTAATTAAAATCTCCCCCAATTAGAGCTAACCCATCCCAGTCAAGGAAAAGTTCATAGAGTTCAGAGATGAACTCTTGTTTCTTTTCCTCATAAGCAGAGCCATACACAGTGGTGATCCTACAGGTAACACTAACAGAGAAATTTCTAACATCCCAAGCTATGACATCAAACAAATCTAAATTAACTCCTACCAGGATACCTCATGTAGTCCCTACAGAGGGCAGGAAGTTCCAAGAAAAGTTCCTATTACCTAGGAGGTTCTTCAAGAACGTGTTACTAAACTTATCTTTCTTGGTCTCCTGAAAACCAATATAATCTACATGTAAGGGAAAGATGTTATCCTCTATGAACTTTTTCCTATCAGGAGCAGAAATGCTCCTACTATTCCAGAAAGCACAAATCATTGTTATTTCTTTGTGGGGTGCTTGCCCCGAGATATATTAACTACTTCTATCCAACCATCAGCCAGTATTTCCAAATCATCATCATCATGCAAGGAATTGGGAATAGAGATACTACTATCATCTTTATCATCTAAAGGGAACTCTACACCTATATCACTAGAAACTTCTTCAATCTCAGAAATAGATAAAACATTAAAGGGGTTTGTTTTTATTATACCTTTCATGGATTTTGGAACATCCAGGTTTGTAACTTTATTCAACTCCATAGCTTTCCCCAACATGTTCTTTGACCTGTCAACTCTGGCACTTTGCCTAACTACTTGAATTAGACCCCAAGCTTTCGGCTTCTTCTTGTTGAGTTTCCCAAGCTCCTCTTCCTCTGGCTCAAAGCCATTTTTTTCATGCACACATAGTAGGCTCTTCTACACACACAGCCGGGGAATTTGAGCCTAGCTTTGTAGTCCTAGGCCCGGGAGGAGCAGAGTGAGGCATCGTTAATGCGTGCAGTCTGTGGTGGCGCCCTAGATCAGCCCCTCCGACTCCGACCGACAGCTGCTACTCCTCTTTAGCAACAGCTCCGCGAGGGTGCTCCCGCACGAGTTCCGGCTCTTGCCGGATGAGGTAATGTGATGGATGGAAACAGTATCTGACAGGCATGGTTGGAGTGGTCGCCCTTCAACCATTAGAATTGATAGCTGAATTGGTTGAAAAAGAATCCCCATGTGTCCCATGACCACCTCCATTTTTCATCCTCGTCTGGCTGTGAATTGAATCGACATAATACCATATTTCCACAATCTTATGGAACATTTTCTTCTGAAAATAGGCGCTTTATTACTTATTAAAGTAACGAATACACTTGGCTTCTGCATAACTAGAATGCACACAATCGTTCAACCATAGAAGTAAACAACAAGTAAACTAGGCTGACATTACAACATGCATTGTTTTAGTAAAAGGCCTAGAGTTATGGAGGATCAATCCGCAAATCATGCGGCCATCCATGTCGGCAGAAAATATCCCTCGATGTATCCTTCAATCGCGTACACCCCTCCGCAAACAAGTCTTAAAACTCCACTCATTATAGAGTAGTCCATAAGTGTAAACTAGTCAGGCTCGATAAATAACCTGCAAGTTAGAACACAATTTTTTATTAAAAATCTTGTCATTCCTACATAGCCAAATGGCAAGCGCTCTCACCTGATCAAAGTAATGTATTTATTATCGATCTCATGCAAACAACTACTAAATACATTGGCAACTGAATATAGAGAAGATAAACCAGAGGCTACTTGAATGATTGACCATATAGAGCGAGCGAATTTACAATAAAAGAATAAATGATGAATTGTCTCCTCGTGGTGATAAAAGACACATTGTGTACTTTCATGTCAATTCCTCTTTACAAGATTATCTTTTGTAAGAATAACCCCTTTATGAAGATACCAAGCGAATATCTTCATTTTTAGAAGTATCTTCATCTTCCAAATTTTACAACTATTATCAACCGGAATATTAGGTTATATCAAAGCTCTATACATTAAGTCAACAGAAAATTTACAACTCTTTAGTAATTTCCATTTAAACTCGTCTACAACATCCGAAAACTGTATCGTGGATAATCGTAGTAAAAGATTATTCCAAAATACCAATCGAGGACCGATGAGATCTCTTCTAAAAGACACGTTTGGAGGATTAGTTTCCATGATAGTGAAAAAATATTTCTTTATGCCTTATAATCGAATATAAAGTTAGATATCGTTCACGAAAAATAGTATGAGCAAGACACCTTATGCAACATTGCCTTCTGATTGTTCTTTTATATCCTCAATTTCAACCAGCATCCGTGATTGCTTGAGTCACTGTCCTTTTTGCTTTAGTGTCCAGGTTAATGACGACTGAAAATTTCAGGGGCAATTTCCTCATTGGATTTTCCATTTGTCCATTTATCAGTCCCAAAGAAAATCTTCTCTCTGTTAGAATACATATAGTATTCGACTTAGATATAGACTAGAATTATAGTCTTTTGTATTTTAAGTCTTAGGTTTTTTGCCCTTCAAGTTTATAATCCTATATAACCTCACAAGGATCTATCAATAAATACACAATATTCTAGGATTCATAAATTTTCACATGGTATCAGAGCGGTCAAGCTTACAACGCTGATCCTAGACCTTTCACCATTTTCGCATCGCGTGTTGTCCCCGGGCCGGGAGATCGATCTCTTCTCCTCGGGAGTGCGACACCCGGTTTCGATCAAAGATTAGATCGGTTCTTTAGATTAGACTAGATTAGATCCAATCTCAAAATTTTCCAATTTCTAGCACTACTAGGAAACCAACTATAGATAGACAAATCTTTTATGACGCATATATGTGACCATGCGCCATAGATTAACTTCAATGGTGTATTTCAGGCAATGCACCACAGAGAGCTTCACACTTCTATGGCGCATGTAGGGAAACAATGCGTCATAGAAATTTGGTGGACCCGCCATCGGGGTTGGGCTCCCTCACTTTCTGTGGCGCATCTTCTGTGGCGCATACAACCATATGCGCCACAGAAGTGAGGGTAGGCCCCACCACAAAATTCAGTTGACCAACGTTTTGTGGCGCATACCTATATATGCGCCGCATATAGATGTATGTGTCACAGAAGTTGAAAACAGATCCCACCCCCTCCCGTGGATCACCTTTTAACTTTTGTAAAAAAAATGATAAAAAATTAATTGCTTTGAGATGTAGTTATATTTGGGGGTATAGTTGTAGGGACAATTGAAAAACATGAATTTTGATGTATTTTGAAAAAAATATCATGGGACAGTAAAATGGCCATAACTTTTGCATACGATGTCGGAAAAAAGTTTAATATACCAAAATGACCGTCTCGAAATTTCCTACTCGATTTCAACCGCTGAAAGGCATTCAAGTTTTATAGATCCCCCAAATTCGAAAAGAGTAAAATGTTATCAAAAAAGAAGATTTTTTCCTCCTCCACCATTCTCCTCCTCCACTTCTTCTCTCCTTCTCATCCCCTTCTTCCTCACATTCTCCTCCTCCTCCACCCTGGTGAGCTCCTCCTCCTCCTCCACCCCGGTGAGCTCCTACTCCTCCTCCCACCTTCCTCCTCCCTCCTCCTCCACCACGGTGAGATCCTCCTCCTCACACCTCCCTCCTCCCTCCTCCTCCGACGGCCTCCTCCTCTCCTCCACCCCGGTAAGCTCCTCCTCCGGCGACCTCCTCCTCTCCTCCACCGGTGACCTCCACCTCCTCCTCCTCCGGTGAGCCCCTCCTCCATCGGCGGCCTCCTCTTCTCCTCCGGCCACCATCAGCCTCATTTTCCTCCTCCGGTGACCCCCACCTCTGATGATCCCCACCTCCGGCCAGATCTGGCCGGATTTTTTTTAATTTGAAAAAAAAATCTATGGCGCATATTGGCAATATGCGCCATCGAAGTTTGAGATCTGGTTGGGGACTTCTGTGACACATATTGGCAATATGCGCCACCGAAGTTTTTGATACTTCTGTGGCGCATTTCAATATGCGCCACGGAACTACACTTCAGTGGCGTGATAACAGTGACGCATCCCATATGCGCCACAGAAGTTGAAAAATTATGTGCCACTGATGAGCTTTTTCCTAGTAGTGTAGATTAGATCCAATTAGCCACAATAAATCCCTAAACTACAATCTTCCAGTGGTGCAAATCAGTGCAGAAAATCGCTACAAAAGATCGAGTCCTGACCGACTACACACGTGACGCTCCGAGACATTGATGTGCGGATGGAATCTTCTCGGTCTGTCTGCGCGCCTCCAACCTCGCGTCGACATGCCACAACACGGGGCTCCCGCACCATCGGAACGAGCCGGCAGCATGTCTTCACAAAGTCGATGCGTCGCCCACTAGTCCTCATCGATTTGGTGCTCGCATCTCCGGTCCATGTGTGCAGGGATCAAACCTTAAGTGCCATGTACCAGATGACAAATAGGTATGCACCATGAGATCTAATGTACTAATAGATGCGTGCGTGGCATGCGTGCTTGTCATGCTACTACATTAAAACAGCTTCGGACACCTGCATCCACGCACGACTACACTGACATCAAGATTCGCAGTGCTTCGAGATACGACTACATTGATATCAAGATCTACACTGCTTTGAGACACAACTGCACCAACACCAAGATCTGTACTGCATCAAGCCAAACTACAATGACCCAAACCATGACATCGAGCTATACGACTACACCGGGCTATAAGCCAAGATATTTGTAGGGCACATCCATAGAGAAGCGACATCAACATCATCCACACGCCAGGCCGGTGTGGGATACTACTACGCCGACTTCTCGGACATCAAGGCTTTGACATCATCGCCACCACAAGGGACGCCTTCAAGCGACGATCATCACCGACGTGGAGCACTTCGTTGGAAACCCCAAGAGCAAGGTGTGATGAGAAAAACAACAAGTATTCCCTCAGTAGAGACCGAGGTTATCGAACCAGAAGAAGGAAGAAAACGTCACACAGGTGTTGAAAGCAACGCGGAGACCTGCACAACACAAACTCAAGACTTTGTCCCAACGAACAGTGAGTTGTCAAGCTCACCGGTTTGCTGTAACAAAGGATTAAACATATGGTGTGGAAGGTAATGGTTTGCAACAAGTAAACGGATAACAGTGGAAGATGTATCAATGGTAAAGATTGGACCCGGGTCCATAGTTCACTAGAGGTGCTCTCCTTAGATAAACAACATGGCATGAAGGATAAACAAATTACAGCAGGGCAATTGACAGGAACTGAACAAGGCATAACAATGCAATACCAGCCAAAAAGATCCTATGATATTCGATTGGGCAATACACCAATATACATAGACTGCCATCCAACATCATCTATGACTAGAAGTCCACCTTCAGGTTATCATCTGAACCCCCTCCAGTATTAAGTTGCAAGCAACAGACAACTGCTTTAAGCAAAGTGTGTAAGGTAAACAATCCACTTGTTCTATGACCAAGAGACCGTTATTTTCTCCCTAGTAGCAACAAGACATCTACAACCGGAGAGATTTCTGTCACTTCCCTTGGAAACTAGAGGCATGAACCCACTATCAAGCATAAATACCCCCTCTTGGAGTCACTAGCAACTACTTGGCCAAGATAGCTACTAACAACGGAGATCACGCAAGATCACAAACAACACAGACATGATAGAATCATAAACACAAAACCATTAATCAATCTGACATAGTAATCTTAATATCCATCGGATCCCCGCAAACACAACATGCATGATTACAAATAGATTAGATCTTGATCATGAACGGAGCTCACAAGATCTATATATGAAAGCACAACGCGGAGATATAACCAACTAGCTACTACACGGACCCGTAGTCCAAGGTGGAACTACTAACGCATCATACCGAAGAAGAAGGCCTCCGGGATCATCTCCCCTCCGGCAGGGTGCCGGGAAGAACTTCAGATCCTCCCGATCTAGGGACGATGGTGGCGGCGGCTACAGATGGTTTCATGGAGTTTTGATCGGGTGCCTAGGGTTTCTACATTGGGGGCTTCTTATAGGAGAAGAGGCGAGTCTAAGAGGCGACTAGGGGCCCCACACCCTGCCCAGGCACGGTCCCGCCCCTGGCCGCGCCTAGGGGGGGTTGACGGTGATGACCCACAAGTATAGGTGGTGTATCATAGTACTTTTGATAAATAGGAGTGTCGATCCCAACGAGGAGCAGAAGGTGCTAAACAGTGGTATGGAGCAGGAACTCTCTGCAAATACTTAGCAAACGGATTTTTAGTGGTTTTCTGATAAGGCAACAAAACAAAGAGCAAGTAATAAAGACAACGAACAAGCGGAGAAAGTGGCCCAATCCTTTCTTAGCAAAGGACAAGCCGGTGGAAATACTTATAAGGACCAAACATTCTCGAGGACACATGGGAATTCTGTCAAGTGCTTTCGCTTCAAATAGCTGAGTACTCTTGTTTGGTGTTTGTAAGTGTTGTGTGGGTGAACCTGTGCTAACATACCGACCTTACTTGGACTAATACATACTTGTGATTAAACCCCCTGCAAACATCCGTAACTAAAGGAAAGTAATTAAGATATAAATCTAACCACAGCCTTAAACTCTGAGATCCTACGCTCCCTTGTGCAAAGGTGTCCTAACGGGGGTTCAGGTTTCTGTCACTCCGAAAACCCCACAATTAGTAGCCAAATACACAATGCATTCCCCTAGGCCCATAAATGGTGAAGTATCATGTAGTCGACGTTCACATGACACCACTAGAAGAATAGTACCACAACTTAAATACTAAACCATTGAATAATAACTCAACACAAATCCACTACTAACAACATGACTTCTCCCATGTCCTCAAGAACTAAACAAACTACTCACGAGACATCATATGGATCAGGATCAAAGATGATATGGTAATGAATAATAATCTAAACATAAAGGATAATCCAATGGTTCCACTCACAAGCGTCAACTACAATAGTAATCAACACCAGGAAAGTTTCCCCTAAGAACTAAAGCAATATCCACCACAATTGTTACAGCGGGATGGAGTAATGATGATGGTGCTGGTGGAGATGGTGGTATGGATGATGATGATCCCGATGAATCCTAGCTTGATGATGGTGTTGACGGCGATGATCTCCCTTCTCCGGGAAGGAATTTCCCCGGCAGAAATATGTATGCCGTAGAGCTCTTTCTCTCTCGGTGTTTTCTGCCCCGCAGAGGTGGCGGAAATCTATCTGTGGTCGCTCCCCTGGTGTTAGGGTTCCGTAGGGAAGATATATGCGAAAGGGCGGAGTCGGTAGCCGGGCAGGTGGGCCACACCTGCCCTAGGCGCGGCCCAGGGTGGACCCGCGCCTAGGGGGTGTGTGGGCCCCTTGTGGCCCTTCTTCGCCCCTCCTTCTGGCTTCCTCTGTCTTATATTTTTCTGGTATTTTTCTGATCTTCGCGAATTGCATCAAAACGCCTTCTTTTCCATCAGAATCCAGACTCCGACAATTCATCCTCCAAGAATCATCCAACATGCATAAACAGATGAAAAGATATAAGCAATACCTCATAATAAGACATATATCAATGAATAGAGGTAAATTATGATATAGAATGGTGATGCAAATTGGGCGTATGAACTCCCCCAAGCTTAGACCTTCGCTTGTACCCAAGCGAAAACTGAGCTCAGTAAACATGTCCACAGGTTTATGGAGTGAAGTGTCAATAAAAGAATACAAACAAGAAGCATCACACTTACCATTGTACAAGTCAGAGAAGAAAGCAACTCACCATTATATAACTTAGCTTGCAACAAGTATGTAAGTCACAATAGAGATGCATAAAGATAAATCATAATTGGAATTGGCAAACTCTTGTTCTTGGTCAGAGAATAGCTGGCAAACAGTCTCACAAATAAAGCTTTTGTAGAAGTTTGAAAACAGGAGCACTCTTTGCTCAAAAAAGGTTTTTCAAAGAAGGCTTTCAAAGTAATACTCAATAGATAAGAGTTTTGTTCAAACAAGGAAGATAAACAACATGAGTGAATAAATCACCATATGAATGCTTGAAACACAACAACTCAAATGCTTGCTGGAGATGGAGAGGAAGTAGGTTTACTGACTCAACTTGGAAGTAGGAGAAAGGTCCCTTTATAGAGGGAAGCAGGGATTACAAGTCATAAAGAGCTTCCAAAAGATTATGGTACTTACTAGCTTTGAGCCCTCATTGCCCCTATCATAGGCATCTTGAGATGATTAAGGTTAAAGTGCACAAAGATGGAGTATATGCTTGAGGAAATATAAGTTGGCAATCTCATGTCCCTTGAATATGAGGGTCACTCCTCATGCTACTCAAATTCAGTTACCGGTAAGTTCTTGTCATTGTAAGTACATGTGTATCATAGAGAACCACCAACGGGGTACCCCTTGCACATGGTACAGGAGCTTTCCCATAACCAAAATGACAAGGCAAGCAGACAATGAGAATCTCATCGATCTTTTTGTTTACTATGTGCATAGATTTTTATTGAGGATGCTTCATAGATAGCTCACTATGGTGATGCTACAAGTTTCATGATTAGGCATGTCTTAGGCTAGCGGCCCAGACGTTTCTCTAACACAAAATACAGACTCCATGGACTTACAAGCTCCCTTTTTATTTCACACCGTCGACATCCATAGACAAAAGAGCATGATATCAACTGTGTACAAGGTACAAGTGCAATGTTGAAAGCGTTCCCCGTAACAGCACGGTTCTTCTAATTCCAACGTATAGATGCAAGCATATACAACTTAGATGACACAATGGTTCAAGTCTATTAGGGGCAAGGAAATAAGGTGTGCCATCAAGTTCGTGAGAGCTTTACTAACTAGTTTTCACATAACAAAATACTTATTAATTTGAAAGATAGATGAAGCTTGAGAATTTGCTTGGAATAGCAATTGCTAATAGGTAGATAAAGTGGACACAAATGGCACAGGTTTTGGTTCAAATGGTTTGGAAACATGAGAAGTATGCCTTCTCAAAACAGGTTTTATGGCTAGCAAGGCTGGGTAGCAAGCAAGAGAGTTGAAAGAAACAAGCAAACATACAAGTAATAAAGCCAAACATGCAATCTTCCTTGAAGACGCAAAAGATCTTAAATAAAGAATACGAAGCTTATGAGCCAACAAGAAAGAACAATAAATGATACGAAATACCTGTAAGCTTTTCCCTTTTTCTTTCAAATCTCAAAAATTGTTGCTACTGACCAGAGCTCGGTTAGCCAAAACCAATTTAGATTTACTTGATGCTCCCAAAGTGATGCCAATACTGATTCAACAAGATCCATCATATAATAGAGATTGCAAACTAAAATAAGAAGTGCAAAGAGTAAAAGATGAGACTTCTCATTAATATTCAATAAAAGCACTCATACCAAGGGATACATAGATAACCAACTAAACGAGAGATACTTCCACATGCAAACCAAACTATAAGATAACTTTTCTACCAAATATATGAATCCACTAAAAAGGTAAAAGATAAAAGATAATGGTGGTGATACCGCGACACTCCCCCCAAGCTTGGAACAAGCCAAGGGGATGCCAAACCTGATAATGAATTACTCCTTCGGTGGTGGTGGTCCCTTGTAATCATAAGACTTCCAAGGTAAAGGTTCCCCATCCAAAAAGGATGTCTTCGTTTCCACAATCCTGAAACTAGCAGCAGAGCTTATGCGATCAAATCTAGCCTCATACTCATAGTTTTGGTTCTGTATGTCATAGAGATGTGCTTGCAATTGGTTGGTGGTCTGACGGAGTGAGAAGATCTCTTCTCGGAGCTCAGCAACTTCTCCCTCGTGCTTGGTGATGAGTTCTGAACTTATCTTGTAAATAACATCCACTTCGCGTTCTGCCATCTTCTTGTACCTAAAAACTTCCTGCTCCAGTGCTTCCAGACTGCCTTCTCCTTTAGGGCCTTGAACTTATTTCATCTGTACCTTCCCCTCTTTGAGAATCAACTCCTTGGGATGAACCCTAAACTCATACATGTACGGGTTGATGACGTCCGCAGAGGAATCCTCCATGGGTGATCCAGAGGAAGACATTGAGGCTCCAAATCTGGGAATTTGCCCGACAGAAACATATCGAAACAAAAACACGACGGAAACTCGATGCAAGAACCTCGGGGAACCCGGGGGGGTATATATTACGAAGTTTTAATGCATAAGGAAGGTTTTGATATGAAAACGAGGCAGAGACGGAGCTCGGGGTGGTCTCACCCCCTCCAGGCGCGGTCAGCTGGGGCTGCGCCTGGGATGGGTTTGGCCACCCCGGCCTCCGGTTCCTCCTCTATTCCGTCTCGTAACTTCCCTTATTTATTAAAAACATCAAAAATATAAAAATATTTGGGTTTCACGAACCTTCTGTTTTCACCTCTTTTACCTATTCAAAGACGAACTCTACAGAATCTGGTGTTTGGCTTCTAATAAATTCTTTCGGAGTCACAAGTTGAATTGTGTCAACGTCTTCATTATATGAATCTCCAAAAATATAATGCTTCAGTCTTTGACCATTCACCACCTATATTGTGTCATCCTTTAGAGAAGATATTTTGATGGCACCTGAACGGTATACTTCCTTGATAACAAAAGGTCCTTCCCATTTTAAGAGTAGTTTCCCTGCAAAAAATCTGAGATGAGACCTATACAAAAGAACTTTCTCACCAACACGGAACTCCCTTTCGAGAATTCTCCTATCATGCCATATTTTTACTTTTTCCTTGAAGAGTCTAGCATTTTCATAAGCTTCACCTCTCCACTCGTCTAGATTACTTAAGTCGAGCAGTATTTTCTCACCAGCAAGTCTAAAATCTCTATTCAACTCTTTCAGTGCCCAATAAGCTTTGTGTTCTAATTCTAAAGGCAAGTGACAAGCTTTCCCATAGACCATTTTGTAAGGAGACATCCCCATAGGATTTTTATAAGCAGTTCTATAAGCCCACAAAGCATTATTCAACTTTTTAGCCCAATTTTTCCTAGATCTATTGACAGTCTTCTGCAATATAGATTTAATTTCCCTATTGGAAAGTTCTACTTGTCCACTAGTTTGGGGGTGATAAGCTGAAGCAATTCTGTGGTTTACATCATACTTAGCAAGAGTTTTTCTAAAAAACCCATGAATAAAATGAGAGTCTCCATAAGTCATGGGATATCTAGGCACACCGAACCTAGGAAAAATAACATCTTTAAGCATTTTCAAAGAGGTCTTACCATCAAAACTATTTGTAGGTATGGCTTCTACCCACTTTGTAACATAGTCAACAGCAACAAGAATATGAGTATACCATTTTGAAGGAGGAAAAGGCCCCATAAAGTCAAATCCCCAACAATCAAAAGGTTCAATAACAAGAGAATAATTCATAGGCATTTCATTGCGTCTAGAGATGTTAACTACTCGTTGACATTCATCACATGATAAGATAAACTTCCTTGCATCTTTGAAAAGGGTAGGCCAATAAAATCTAGATTGTAAAACCTTTTGTGCAGTCATATCCCCAGCGTGATGTCCTCCATAAGCACTGCCATGACATTTTCTCAATATCTCTTGTTGTTCAAATTCTGGAACACATCTTTGCATAATGCCATCTACTCCTTTATATAAGTGTGGGTCATCCCAAAAGTAATGCCTTAGATCATAAAAGAATTTCCTTCTTTGCTGAGATGTAAAGGTTGGAGGCAAATACTTGGAAACGATAAAGTTAGCATAATCAGCATACCAAGGACTCTCATGTGGACTTACCCTTATTGCAGCTAACTGCTCATTTGGAAAACTATCATTAACAGGCAATGGGTCAAAAGAAATGTTTTCCAAATGAGATAAATTATTAGCAACAGGATTATCAACACCTTTCCTATCCAAAATATGCAGATCAAACTCTTGCAAAAGCAACACCCACCTAATAAGCCTAGGCTTAACGTCCTTCTTTGTCATAAAGTACTTAATAGCAACATGATCAGTATGAATAGTAACCTTAGAATCAACAATATAAGGTCTAAACTTATCACAAGCAAAGATTATAGCTAAGAACTCTTTTTCACTAGTAGCATAATTCTTTTGAGCAGTATCCAGGGTCTTGCTAGCATAATGAATAACATTCAGCTTCTTGTCAACACGTTGTCCAAAGACAGCACCCACAGCAAATTCACTAGCATCACACATGATTTCAAAAGGTAAACTCAAATCAGGTGGTTGAACAATAGGAGAAGTAGTCAAAGCTTTCTTCAAAGTTTCAAAAGCTTCCTTACAATCATCATCAAAAACAAAAGGTACATATTTTTTAAGAAGATTAGTAAGGGGCTTTGAAATTTTGGAGAAATCTTTAATAAACCTCCTATAGAAACCAGCATGACCAAGGATACTACGAATACCTTTGATATCTCTAGGACAAGGCATCTTATCAATTGCTTCAATTTTTGCTCTGTCAACTTCAATGCCTCTTTCAGAGATCTTGTGTCCAAGAACAATCCCTTCATTAACCATGAAATGGCATTTCTCCCAATTAAGAACAAGGTTGGTTTCTTCACATCTCTACAAAACTTTATCAAGGTTGTGCAAATAGTTATCAAAATAAGTTCCATAGACAGAACAATCGCCCATGAAAACCTCCACAATTTCTTCACAAAAACCATGAAAGATAGCAGACATACATATCTGAAAGGTAGCAGGAGCATTACATAAACTAAAAGGCATACGCCTATAAGCATAAGTACCATAAGGACAAGTGAAGTAGTTTTCTCTTGGTCTTGTGCTTTCACAGCAATTTGAGAAAACCCAGAATAACCATCAAGAAAGCAAAAGTGAGTATTTTTGGACAACCTCTCAAGCATTTGATCAATAAAGGGCAAAGGATAATGATCTTTCTTAGTAACTTTATTAATCTTTCTAAAATCAATGCGCATTCTATACCCAACCACTACTCTTTGGGGTATAAGCTCATTATCCTCATTAGGCACAACAGTTATTCCCCCTTTCTTGGGAACACAATGAAAAGGGCTAACCCATTTACTATCATCAATAGGATAAATAATACCAGCATCAAGGAGTTTAATACCTTATTTCTTACCACATCCTTCATCTTAGTATTTAGACGGCGTTGGTGCTCAACAACTGGTTTTGCATCAGGTTCTATATTAATAGCATGCTGACATATAGTAGGAGAAATCCCCTTTAAATCATCAAGAGTATAGCCCATAGCCCCTCGATGTTTCTTCAATATCTCCAATAACCTCTCTTCTTCCTTTCCTGAAAGTTTATAACTAATAATAACAGGATATACTTTATTATCATCAAGATAAGCATATTTAAGATCATCAGGTAAAGGTTTTAATTCGAAAACAGGGTCCCCTTTAGGTGGTAGTGTGGTACCCAAATCTTCCACAAGTAGATTATGCTTAAGTAACTCAGGCTGACGAAGGAAAGCCTCATCAATCTCATTTCGTTTCCTTCATGAAGACATCACTTTCATGATCTTCCATAAACTGCTGCAAGGCACTGTTAGGAGCAAGAGAAATAGCAGAAAGTTGTTCAACCCTGAAGTCCTCATCTGGCAGTTCATTTTCATAAGGAGTTTTGGCAAATTTGGAAAAATTAAACTCATAAGACTATCCAGCAAACTTAGTCAAAACTTTTTCCTTCCTACAATCTATGACAGCCCCATAAGTACTCATAAAGGGTCTACCAAACATAATAGGATAGGTTTTACTAGCTTCTTTACCAAGTACTAGAAAATTACCAGTATATTTAATCTTACCACAAAGGACCTCCACATCTCTTACAATGCCAATGGGGCAAACTTGATCTCTATTAGCAAGGTGAATAACCACATCAATGTCCTCAAGCTCGCAAGGACCAATTTCATGCATAATTTCCTTGTAAAGCTCATAAGGAATACCACTAGAACTAGCACCAATATCACATAAACCATAATAGCTATGATTACCAATTCTAACAGAAAGCACAGGGACACTAGCTTTTCTAGATTTTTTAGGATGAGAAACAATATTAGTAGCGTCTCCACAGAAGACAATATGCTCATCCTCTACGTTTCTAGTGACAAGATATTTCACAATAGCTACCACAGGCTCAATATCAATAAGCTCATCGGGATCTACAGTTTTCTTAGCGCTTTTGCTAACCACATTAGCTATGATAGAATGTTCCTTTACCTTAGTAGGAAAAGGGATTTTCTCAACATAAGGTTCAGGCAAAATAGGATCAACAGTACAAACCTCTATGCTAGCAGGAACATGAGTAACAATGTCTTTATAAGAGCGTGGTACTTGTCCCACTCTTTCTTGGGAATTTCAATAAAATAAGCAAAAGCATTAAAACATTTTGCAAGAACTTGAGGATCAAGACCCAACTCATTACTAATATCACGGAAGTCATCAGTTCCCATAAAAGATTTAATGCATTCATAATCATAGTTTATACCTGACTTTCTTCCTTTGTGATTCTCCCAAGCTTCAGTGTTCTCTTGAATACGGTCTAGTAGATCCCATTTTGCTTCTTCATTCATACGTGTGAATGATCCATCACAAGAAGCATCTAGTAAATCTTTATCATGAAGAGAAAGTCTAGCATAAAAGTTATTGATAATAATATTGTTAGGGAGTTCATGAATAGGACATTTAAGCATTATTAACTTCAATCTCCCCCAAGCTTGAGTTGTACTCTCCCCATCACGAGGCCAAAAGTTATATATAAGATTTCTATCCTTATGAATCTCACTGGGAGGATAAAATTTAGAATAAAAGAGAGATGCTATCTCCTCCCATTCCATGGATTGTCCATTCTTCAGCAGCTTATACCATTCTTCAGCTCTCCCTTTCAAGGATATGGAGAGTAACTTCTTCTTCACCTGTTCAGTTGTGATACCTGCACACTTAAACAACCCGCATAATTCATGGATAAAAAACAAATGATCACCAGGATGGGCAGTTCCATCCCCAAAATAATAATTATCCATAACACGATCAACAATACCTATAGGTATCTTAAAAGGATCTATCTCAACAGGTGGTGGTTCATCTACTACCCTAACAGTGGTAGTAGCTTTCCCAAACAGAAAACCAAGTGGGTTATCCATATTAGAAACAATGTAACAAGCAGTAACAAAAGCAATACTCACAGTAGAAAATAGTCTTGACAACCCACAAGTATAGGGGGTGTATCGTAGTACTTTCGATAAATAGGAGTGTCGATCCCAACGAGGAGAAGAAGGTGCTAAATAGTGGTATGGAGCAGGAACTCTCTGCAAATACTTAGCAAATGGATTTTTAGTGGTTTTCTGATAAGGCAATAAAACAAAGAGCAAGTAATAAAGACAATGAACAAACGGAGCAAGTGGTCCAATACTTTCTTAGCAAAGTACAAGCCGGTGGAAATACTTATAAGGACCAAACATTCTCGAGGACACATGGGAATTCTGTCAAGTGCTTTCGCTTCAAATAGCTGAGTACTCTTCTTTGGTGTTTGTAAGTGTTGTGTGGGTGAACCTGTGCTAACATACCGATCTTACTTGGACTAATACATACTTGTGATTAAACCCCCAACAAACATTCGTAACTACAGGAAAGTAATTAAGATATAAATCTAACCACAACCTTAAACTCTGAGATCCTACGCTCCCTTGTGCAAAGGTGTCCTAATGGGGGTTTAGGTTTCTGTCACTCCGGCAACCCCACAATTAGTAGCCAAATACACAATGCATTCCCCTAGGCCCATAAATGGTGAAGTATCATGTAGTCGACGTTCACATGACACCACTAGAAGAATAGCACCACAACTTAAATACTAAACCATTGAATAATAACTCAACACAAATCCACTACTAACAACATGACTTCTCCCATGTCCTCAAGAACTAAACAAACTACTCACGAGACATCATATGGATCAGGATCAAAGATGATATGGTAATGAATAATAATCTAAACATAAAGGATAATCCAATGGTTCCACTCACAAGCGTCAACTACAATAGTAATCAACACCAGGAAAGTTTCCCCTAAGAACTAAAGCAATATCCACCACAATTGTTACAGCGGGATGGAGTAATGATGATGGTGCTGGTGGAGATGGTGGTATGGATGATGATGATCCCGATGAATCCTAGCTTGATGATGGTGTTGATGGCGACGATCTCCCCTCTTCGGGAAGGAATTTCCCCGGCAGAAATCTGTCTGCCGGAGAGATCTTTCTCTCGGTGTTTTTTGCCCCGCAGAGGCGGCTGAAATCTATCTGTGGTCGCTCCCCTGGTGTTAGGGTTCCATAGGGAAGATATAGGCGAAAGGGCGGAGTCGGGAGCCGGGCAGGTGGGCCACACCTGCCCTAGGCGCGGCCTAGGGTGGACCCGCGCCTAGGGGGTGTGGGCCCCCTGCGGCCCTTCTTTGCCCCTCCTTCTGGCTTCCTCTGTCTTCTGGGAAAATATTATTTTCCCATATTTTTCTGGTATTTTTCTGATCTTTGCGAAATTGCATCAAAACGCCTTCTTTTCCATCAGAATCTAGACTCCGGTAGTTCATCCTCCAAGAATCATCCAACATGCATAAACAGATGAAAAGACATAAGCAATACCTCATAATAAGACATATATCAATGAATAGAGGTAAATTATGATATAGAATAGTGATGCAAATTGGGCGTATCAGGCGGCCCTAGTTCGCTTCTCCGTCTCTCCTCTGGACTTCGTGTCGCCCACGGTAAAATATTGACTTTGGCTTTTGTCCCGTCCAATTCTGAGAATATTGATTTTCTGTCTTTCTGGAACCAAAAACAGAAGAAAGCATGCAACTTGTTAATAGGTTAGTTCCAGAAAAGATATAAAAACACCTCAAAGTGTATACAAAGCAAAGCAAAGTAGATACTAAACAACCATGGAACATCAAAAATTATGGATACGTTTTCGACGTATCAATCGTCAACACATCATCGCCAAGGTCTATACCAACATGGTCTTCATCAATATCTTCGTCGACACATCGCTGTCGGTGCTATATCTGTCCATATGATGGACATACAACTATGACGCCCTCTGACAGTATAACTATAAGACACGGCGACAGCATGGCCGCGTCCATGACTCCAAAGACTGCATCAACAAACCGGCATCACAATTATGAAGCCCCTACGACTGTACATACGATTCTGGCAAAACCTTGTGTGCTTGGTGGATTCCTCTGGTTCTGGAAAAACTGGTGGTCTCACTTATGACCATGTCCAAGAGACGCTCCAACGGTACCTCTACAAGGTGCAAAACGTTCACAACAACAACAACAACGCGCAATTTTTGCACCTCCGGCAATGGCGGCCACACCACTACGACGACTACGACATCGACCACACCTACATCGACTACGGCTACATCACGATCGGCTACCTCGACATCGACAACAATGTCTACACCTACACATCGGCAACAACTCTAGTCAACAGCGTCCGTGTCATCATCTATGTCCACGACACTCCCGCTGTGACTGCGGGAGGGAAGAGAGGCACCAGAAGAGGACACGGTCACCGCCCCTAGGTGTTGGTCATGATCATCAGAGACGCAGTCGATGATGATAAGTAGAAGAAGACGACGGACTTCAAATCACTACAGAACGCGCGCGATATGCCGAGGGCAAAAAGCCCTCGGCGTATGCTACGCCGACGGCTGTCCTAAGCGTAGGCTTCTTGGCAAATATCTCCCTCTAAGGAGCACATGGAGGCCGTCGGCGTATCGAAATGCCATCGGCATAGCCTGCAGTCGGTTGCAAAAAAAAATTCAATTTTTTTCTCAATTTTTTAAATCTTTGAATTGTTTGACTCGTTAATCTCTTACTTTGAACTTTTTAACACTAATTACACTTAATATTTGATTAAATTTCACTCTTGGTCAAACTTTTCGGTCGGTCACTCATCCTCACTACTCCAGCTCCAGCATGTTTAACTTCCTCGTTTCTTTAGAATCTCTTTCGGCAAAGCAGTTCATACATTATTGTCAATACTATGATATCAATCCTATTAATTCTTATATCATCATGTCACATGTTTGTATTTTTTAAATTACAGAAATTATTTAAGTAAACAATAATGAATAAGTAAAAATATTAATAAATTCAAATAAAAATATAGTGATTTTATTTGTATTTTTCTATTTAATATGGAATAATTAATATCTTTAAATATGTAAATTGGAATTCAACAAATAATATGTCTAAATTAATCAGAAAAATGAGAGGAGTCCAAATATAATATTAATATCAACTTATCACAAAATATGCAGCGATTCTAGCCATAATTTTATTTGCCTGTTTAAAATGGAAAATGGCTTTGTGGCAACCTCGAATGAGATAGGTCATTTTGGAAAAATATGGTGGTAGCATTTTGAAATAGCCATTTGGTGGTTGCTTCACAAAACTGTTCGTTTTTTGCACTTGGAAAATGGAAAATGGCTTTTTGGTGCGATGAAAAGAAAACTTCCTCCTGCAACATTGTTTGCCATCCCATGATGCACATGTATGCACAATATGAACATATTATCACAAACTATGCCTTGATTCTAGCCATAACATTGCTCATTTGACCCGAAAGCCAAGAAACCTCGAATGAGATAGGTCATTTTCTAAAGATTTTTCAGACATAATCAATATACCAAGTTTGATATTTTTCCTTGTAACTATGTCACAAAATATTACATCGGGCAAAGGTTTCACATTGTTTGGATCGTTTTTGAATTTATTATGCCTGTTGTAAAATATTATCAAACTTTGTCGAACGATGGGCATGAAGATTCTTAGCTCGGGGCTAAGCCTCGATAAACTTGAAGTAGATATCTGATGAAATAGCATATTGTGAACCTAAAAATGATTTTTGTAAAAAATCATGAGCATCAGATCATGTACCTATAGTTCATATCTGATCCACTTCCTACCGATTCGACAGGAATTTGTCTTTTTCACCAGTGATATACGGAAAGGTTTGAGATCCCCCTGTTAGGAAATTGTTCATGTAAGGTGGTATAGTATTTTGAAAAAATGTGGTGGTAGCATTTTGAAATAGCCATTTGGTGGTTGCTTTATAAAACCGACCGTTTTTTGCACTCATAAAATGGAAAATGGCTTTTTTTGCGACGAAAAGGAAAAATTCCTCCAGCAACATTATTCGCCATCCCATTATGCACATGTATTCACAATATGGACACATTATCACAAATTATGCCTTGCTCTAGCTATAACATTGGTCATTTCACCCGAAAGTCAAGAAACCTCGAATGAGATAGGTCATTTTATGAAGGTTTTCTTTAGACATAATCAATATACCAAGTTTGATATTTTCCTTGCAACTATGTCACATAATATGACACCACGCGAAGGTTTCACATTGTTTGGATCGTTTTTGAATTTCTTATGCCCGTTTCAAACTATCGTCAAACTTTATCGAACTGCGGGCATGAAGATTATTAGCTCGGGGCTGATCCTCGATAAACTTAAAGTGGATCTCTGATGAAATAGCATATTGTAAACCTAAACATGATGAAAGGATTATATCTTCCCATGATGTTTTTTTTTGGTGTTAAATGACAATCCCAACCTTTTTTTTAACTGTGCTCTTGAGTTTCAGGGGAAACGTCGTTGTTGTCTCATTGTATTGTGATGGATGCTCTCTTGTGATCTTTTGAAGACGGTGGCCTTTTTAGTCTTCTCCTAGTTTCTTTCTGGTTGATGTTTTTAGGTCACCGTACTATTAAGAGGGGGTCCATGTTGGAGGGCTGTGGGAAATCACTTGTTTTTGCACAAACCTATATGCACCGCCACAACCATCCCATTATTCCGTGAGAGAGACCTTTTTCCTGTTCTGTTGAGGCCTTTTGAGTCTCACCGGAACTTCCGGTCATAGACCAGAAGTTCCGCTCAAACCCTTTTCTGCGGGCTGTTCTGCAGTTTGTTCCGACGCTAGTTCCGCCCAAGTTCCGGTGGCAGTTCAGTAACCTTCTGTGTTGAAGTGTGCTATTTGCCGGAACTTGGCCGGAACTTGACCGGAACTTGCTCGGAACTTTTCCTGGCAAAAGTACTTGAGCGGAACTTCCGCCTGAAGGCCGGAACTTCCGGTCAGACTCGCTTCACGACCCAAAAGTTCCGCCCCAAGTTCCGGTGAAGGCTCAGAAAGTTTCTGTTTTGAAACATGCTATTTGCCGGAACTTGATCGGAACTTGCTCGGAAGTTCACCGGAACTTCCGGTCTGCTTTGACCGGAACTTCCGGTTGCACTTCTGGAGCGGGCGTCAACGGTCTGATGACCGTTGGAGCCAGGCTCAGGCGGAACTTCCGGTCTCTCACCGGAACTTCCGGTGAGGTCGCGGGGGCTGTAACGGTTCAGTGCGAGGGGGGCCTATTTAAGGCACCCCTCTTCTTCCTCCCATCCTCTCTTGAATTTTTCTCTCTCCTCCATTAATATGTGAGCTTCACCTCACTAGATCTCTCTCTCTAGCCACTCAAACGACCTGATCTTTTGAGAGGTGAGGGAGGAGACCTAGATCTACACTTCCACCAAAGAAGAATTGATTTCCCCCACCCATCCTTTGTGGATCTTGTTACTCTTGGGTTTCTTGGAACCCTAGACGGTGTAGGGCATCCCCGGAGCTGAGGCATGTGTTGTAAAGCTTCGAGGTGTCGTTGAGGGCCTCCAATTGAGTTGTGGAGCCTCCCCCTCAACCTTGGTGTAAAGGTTTTGGTTGGCGCCTTCAAGGTCACCGGTTAGTGGATTGTGAGGCCTCCTTTGTGGGGGAGCTCACCGGAGAAGAAGGTGAGGCCTTTGTGGCGCTCGGGTGACCTTGTGTGGCCCCGACACCTCTCCAACGTAGACGTAGCTCCTTGGGAGTGAACTACGGGAATTACATCTCCGTGTCCCCTCGCCGGTTACTTCGTTCCCTTCCTTTATTCCTTGCTATTTACTGTTTTTGTGGTTTGTGTTCGCTTTCTTGCATTTAGGTTGCTCACTTAGTTGCATCTCTAGATAACTTTCTTTCTCGTTGAGCCTAAAAGTGTGAAACAAATTAAAATTGGTAGACGCCTATTCACCCCCCCTCTAGTCGTTTCAAGTCGGTACTTTCAATTGGTATCAGAGCCCACGCTCTTATTTCGGGCTTTACCGCCTAAGAGACTATGGACGACGAAGGGGGTAGTGAAACTGAAAAAGCCAAGAACTTGGCCACTATGGATGACCTCAAGCAATTGGAGTCATCCATGATGTCCAAGTTCGAGGAAATGATGACTCTCTTGCAGTCCCTCAAGCCAAACCCCATGGTTGCTATTGACACACCCCAATCCAACGAGGTTCCTCCCACCGTTACGGTGTCTGCCCCCGGGGTAACTCCTGCGGCTGCCACCACTCATTTGGGACTTGGTTTTGTTGCTCAAACCTCTACCAAGGTTCCAAGTGAGAACATCGAGGAGCCCGAGAACCCAACTTCAAAAGGGGAGAATGGAGGAAAGGACTACTCGGCGGTACCCCCACCGCTGAAGTACACTCCGGATCCACCCATTCCCATGCCACACATTATCCCTCAAGGAGCACCACCTATGCTAGATACGTCTAATTTCGCCAATTGGCAATATCTAATGCGCTCACATATTTCCAGCTCATCCATTGAGTTAATGAGGATTGTGGAGGATGGATTCTCTCCATTTGACCCAAAGAAGTTGACACGAGGTGAAGTGGTGGACAAACAACTCAATGCTACAGCTTTGGGAATGATTCAAAAGGCCTTGACTCCAAAGGATTTTGCTCACATACGCCAATTTGACACTGCCAAGGAAGCTTGGAATCAACTCACCGAGCTCTTCGTTGGGAATGCTAGCATCGAAAGCTCCAAGTTTGACGAGATCAACAACGAGTGTGATGGCTTCGCAATGCAAGATGATGAGACCCCTGAAGAGATGTATAGGCGCCTTAAGGTCCTTTGTTCCACTATGAGGGACCTTGGGGCTCACTATGTTGATGACAAGTTTATGAAGAGAAAGTTCATTCAAGCTCTTCTCCCATTTGAAGAACAAAAGCTCAACTCTATCAAGGGAAGAACCAACTTTCACTTAATGACCTCCCAAGAAGTCTTGAGTGAAGTAATTTCCATGACTATTGCTAAGAAGAATGCGGAGTCCGCTCAAGCTAGAGCCATTGGATCAACAAAAGTGAACCTTGCTTTGAAGGCCAAGGCTATTGAAGTTGATGATGATGATACATCAAGTGAGTGGTCTCAAGAAGATCTCAAATGTGCCTTCAACGAACATCTTGCTCTCGCTTCAAGGGCCTTTTGGAACAAGTCCGGATTCAAGTCAAGATCAAGGGACAACTCAAGATTCAACTCACCCAACAAGTCTCCCAAAGCAAGATCATGCTACAATTGCAATGACAAGAGTCACTTTGTGGCCAAGTGTCCCTTTGAGAACCGTGAAGACAATGGTGGTCGTCTCATTCGCAAGGTCAAGACAAGATCTCCTCATCCCATAAACAAGAACTACACCGTCAAGAACGCCACCAACAAGGAACGGGCAATTGTGGTCCATGAAGAATATCTTTCGGGCACGGATGAAGATGATGATGATGAAGGTCATGGTGGAGAGATTGTGGGGGTTGCTGCTATTGCCACTACCTCAACTCCACGTCTATCCCTCTTCGACTCGCCAAATGAAAATGTCATCTCCTCCAACCAAAAGTGCTTCATGGCCAAGGCCACCGAGGTATCATCTAAACCCACTCCTCAACCCATCTCTAGTGAGCCTTCCTCTCTTGATCTTGTTGGTCTAGAGGTGAAGAAAGAGATGATTGACATGTGTGAATTTGTTGCTACCTTAGATGAAGAAACTAAAAACTGCTTTGAGTCCTTACTTGCACAACTTGAAAATGCTAGAGATGCCTTAGATGAAAAGGAAGAACTTCTTGACTTGCTAAGTAAAAATGAAAGAGATGCCGCCGATGAAATTGCCTCTCTCACTCAAAGTCTTGAGGATGAACAAAATATGAGAATTAATCTTGAAGAAAATGTGTCTAAGCTTGTAGATGATCATAACAACACTTTGACCTCTACAATTAAAGAACGTGACCATGCTCTTGCTTTGATTAAGGTTCTCAAGAAAGAAAATGCTGAGTTTGTGGGTGGTCATGATAAGACTCAAGAGGATCTTGAGAAACTCAAAGAGGAACACAAAGCCTTGGAGAGTAAATTCTCAAGTCTTTTTTAGGCTCATGAACAGCTTCAAACTCAATTAACTTGTGATCTTTCTAAGTCTTCCGCTGTGCAAATTATAGACTTGTCTAGTTCTCCTAACCCTTGTTGCAAGCATGAGCATCTCATAGAGGAGGTCAAGGTTTTGAAGGATCAACTTGCCAAGATTAAGAAGAAGAAGAAGAAGAAGAAGAAGAAGAAGAAGAAGAAGAAGAAGAAAAAGAAGAAGAAAAAGAACAAGGGCATGGCCCAAGGAGTTCCAAATGGCCTAACCCTCTTGCAAAGTGACAACTTTGCCGGAAAGAACAATCCCTCTTATATTCTTTGCAAATCTTATGATGGTCATGTATATGCTAGATATGTGGGGACATCTTACATGCATGATTATCATTGGGCCATTTGGGTGCCAAAGGTTCTTGTCACTAACAAAAAGGGACCCATTGCAAAATGGGTACCTAAAACCAAGGCTTGATTTTCTTGTAGGACTGTGCTTCCGGCGGATCAAAATGGGTGCTTGATAGTGGTGCCACGAGTCATATGACCGGAAGCAAGTCTATCATGACTGAGTTGAGACCCAATATTTCCAACACCATGGTCTCCTACGGTGACAAAACAAGCTCTCAGGTTTTGGGTTTTGGCAAAGTGGTGGTAACCCCGGATGTATCCTTGGTTGACGTCATGCTTGTCAAAACTCTTGGTTACAACTTACTCTCAGTTTGTGCTCTTGCTCTTTTGGGTCTTTCTTCTTTCTTTAATTCTCATTCCGTGGTCCTCATGTGGAGCAAGTCTCTCAAGGTGGCTTTTGTAGGGTATGTAGAACATGACTTGTACGTGGTGGACTTTTCAGGGACCACTACTCCTCATGCTCTATGTCTCTATGCTAAAGCCGACAAGGGCTGGTTGTGGCATCGCCGCCTAGCCCATGTTAACATGAGAACTTTGCAAAGACTTCACTCCGAGGGCCACATCCTTGGAATTAACGATGTTTCTTTTGCCAAAGATCGTGTTTGCAGGGCTTGTATTGAAGGGAAGATGCATGAAACTCCTCACAAAGCGCTCAATCAAATCACTACCGAGAGATGTTTGGAGCTCTTGCATATGGATCTCTTTGGTCCTCCCTCTCATGATAGCCTTGGAGGCAAGAAGTATTGCTTGGTTATTGTGGATGATTTCTCAAGATACACTTGGGTGTTCTTTTTCAAGTACAAGAGTGAGACTCAACAAACCGTCATTGACTTTGCTAATGAGGTTCAACGGAAGCACAATGCAACTATTCTCTCAACTCGAAGTGACAATGGCACCGAGTTCAAAAACTATACTTTGGATGAGTTTCTCAGTGATGAAGGAATTAAGCATCAATACTCCACTCCCTACACCCCTCAACAAAACGGAGTTGCTGAAAGGAAGAATCGCACTTTGATGGATGCGGCTCGGTCTATGCTAGCTGAGTTCAAGTCTCCATACAACTTTTGGGCCGAGGCCATCTCCACCGCTTGCCATGCAACCAACCGACTTTATCTCCGCAAGAATAAGAACAAGACCCCCTATGAACTTCTCACCGGGAAAAAGCCTAATGTTAGCTACTTTTGGGTGTTTGGGTGCAAGTGCTACATACTCAAGAAAGGAGTTCGGTTGTCAAAGTTTGAATCCAAGGCTCAAGAAGGAATTTTCGTTGGTTACTCAAATCAGTCCCATGCCTATAGAGTCTACAACAAAGCCAATGGAAGAGTTGAAGAGACGAGCAACGTGAAGTTTGGTGAAAATCATGAGTCTCTTGTTAGGCAAGACGGTGTTTGTGATCCAAGTGATGAAATTCCTCCCAAGGCCATAGGAAGAATGGGTGTGGGTTTCCACCTCCCCATTGAGGATCCCCTTATGGACGAAGGAGAAGGACCAAGCTCTACTCAAGTGGAGCCCTCACTCTCACAAGATCATCTTGCACCTCAAGGACCTACTTTCTTGGCACAAGCTCCCTCAAGCTCTTCCGAAGCTTCCCATGCTCATGACTCTCCAAGCTCTAAAGAACAAGCTCTTCATCAACAACATCAACCTCCCCACGATGGGGCCCCTCCTCAAGGCACCTCTCACGGACAAGCTCTTCACCAACCTCATCAACCTCCCCAAGATGGGGCTCCTCCTCAAGTTCACGTTCCCCAAGGTCTAGCTCGTCGAGATCAAGATCAAGTCAATGATCCTCAAGTATCCTCTCCAAGTGATGACTCCCCCGAAGTGGAAATTGATGAAGATGACCCTCGTGTTCGTGCTTATAGTCAAGGGGACGGCTCAATTGGTGGAAATGACCAAGTGGTCGCTCAAGAATCTCGAATTGAAGCACAAGCCCGTCGTCAAGCCTATCGTCTCGCCAAGCTTGTTCGAGATGGCCATATCCTTGATAATGTCTATGGAGATTTCAATAAAGGTTCCACTACTAGGAGGCAACTAGCTTCCTTTTGCTCTCACCATGCGTTTATCTCTCTTGTGGAACCACAGAAAGTCTTCGAAGCTCTTGAAGATGACGATTGGCTTGATGCTATGAACGAGGAACTTCACAACTTCAAGAGGAACAATGTTTGGACATTGGTTGAGCGGCCCAAAGATTGTCAAAACGTCATTGGAACCAAGTGGGTCTTCAAGAACAAGTGCGATGCGAATGGAATTGTCGTGCGCAACAAGGCAAGGTTAGTTGCCCAAGGATACTCACAAGTTGAGGGCATCGACTACGGTGAGACTTATGCCCCCGTTGCTCGCCTTGAATCCATTCGCATGATCCTTGCCTTTGCTACCCATCATAACTTTAAATTGTATCAAATGGATGTTAAGAGTGCTTTTCTTAATGGTCCTTTGAAAGAGTTGGTATACGTCAAGCAACCTCCAGGCTTTGAGGATCCACTTTTTCCGAACCATGTCTACAAGCTCAATAAGGCACTCTATGGCCTCAAGCAAGCCCCACGTGCGTGGTATGATTGCCTTAGGGAGCTCTTGTTAGACTGTGGCTTCGAAGTGGGTCTCATTGATCCGACTCTTTTTACTAAGAAAGTTGGAGGCCACTTGTTCGTATGCCAAATCTATGTTGATGACATTATCTTTGGGTCTATTAACAAAACTTTTAATGAGGATTTTGCCAAGCTCATGACCGACCGCTTCGAGATGTCCATGACGGGGGAGTTGAAGTTTTTCCTTGGATTTGAAGTCAAACAATTGAGGAAAGGGACTTTCATCAACCAAGCCAAGTACATCCAAGACATGCTCAAGAAGTTCAAGTTTGATCAAGTTAAAGATGCCAAGACTCCCATGCCAACTAAGGTTAATCTTGATCTCGATCCCAAGGGTAAGGAGGTGGATCAAAAACTCTATCGTTCGATGATTGGTTCTTTGCTCTATCTTTGTGCATCTCGGCCGGATATTATGTTGAGTGTGGGTATGTGTGCAAGATTTCAAGCCGCACCAAAGGAAAGTCACATGGTGGCTGTCAAGAGGATCTTTCGATATTTAGTTCATACCCCAAACTTTGGGTTGTGGTACCCCAAGGGAGCCAGCTTTGATCTGATTGGGTACACGGACTCGGACTGGGCTGGTGACAAAGTGGGAAGAAAGTCAACCTCCGGAGCTTGTCAGTTTCTCGGAAGATCTTTGGTGTGTTGGTCCTCGAAGAAGCAAAACTGTGTGTCTATGTCTACTGCCGAAGCTGAGTATATCTCTGCCGCAAGTTGTTGTGCTCAATTGCTATGGATGAAGCAAACCTTGAAGGATCTTGGACTATCTTTTGACAAGGTGCCTCTTCTTTGCGACAATGAGAGTGCAATTGCTATTGCTCACAATCCCGTGCAACACAACCGGACCAAGCACATTGAGATTCGTCATCATTTCATTCGGGACCATGTTGCTAGAGGAGACATTTCTTTGGAGTATGTTCCCACCAAGGCAAATCTTGCGGATCTTTTCACGAAGCCTCTTGATGAAGCAAGGTTCCGAGAGTTAAGGCATGAGCTAAATATCATTGATTCGAGCAATGTTGCTTGAGCCCTTGCACACCTACCCGTGTCTCAATGTGTATCTTGTTTGGATGTAGGCATGGATTTAGGGGGAGTGTAGTTCCTCTTATGAACAAACACTATCCCTATTATGCGCACATTAAAGTTTTCATACTCTATTGTCTCTAAAGGAGACCATTTGAGCTTCATGATGAGTGTTGGTAATGAACCCAAGATATATCTTCGCGGTGTCAAGCCATTTACTCTTATATAAGGTGGCTTCGGCCACCGACTCGTTTTTTTTTATTATTATTTTATTTTTATTTTGGTTCGCTTTTATTTCGTGTTTATTTGTGTTTTCTTGTTTTGGTGTTTTTGGTTCTTCACAGTTTGAGCTATCTATCCTAAGCCTTTCCTTTCCTCAAGCCCTCTCTATTCCCTGCACAAGTTCTTCCTTGTTATCCTATCCTGAGATGTTCCTACCTGTGTTAGCGGAACTTCCGGTCAGTCTGACCCGAAAGTTCCGGTCCACCGGAACTTCCGGTCCCTGACCGGAACTTCCGGTGGTGCTCCCTGTCCTATATAAGGTGGGCCCTGGGGGAAAACGGGATCTTCTTCCTTTTTTCCCCCAAGACCCATCTTCTATCAGGAGCGCCGCCGGCCAGGACGTCTCCAAGAGGGCGCTCCGGCCCCCTCTTCTCCAACCGCTCCTCTCCAGATCTGCTCCGTGGGATCCTTCCCCACCTCGATCTCCCGCCATGGACTCCGGTATTTGCCCTTAACTCCCTCCATTAATGGAGATCTTGCTCTCACCATGGCTTGAGTTAGGGCACACCTTGTCTAGGCTAGTTCTTTGGCTAGAACTTGTTGGGAGATCTTGGTAGGCCTAGGGTATCATGCTAGAGTAGATTGGTCCAATACATCCTTGGAAAAGTTTGTGCATTGGTGGTCTTTAGATCTACATCTAGGGAACTCCTGTTGAAACTGTCAGTTCGTGGTCTCACCGGAACTTTCGGTGAGCCCCGACCGGAACTTCCGGTCTAAACCGGAAGTTCCGATGTTTCAGCGGAAGTTCCGGCTACACTGCATTTTCTTTTCCTGTTTGTATTTTTCCAATCTAACTCTTTTGTTTCCTCTTCCGAACTTGTGCACTTATCCCAACTTCCCTCCCTACTCTTGTTCTTTCTTCTCAGGGGAAGGAGAGACTCGCCAAGGCAAGCGTGCACGGAGACCATCCGCTGACATTCCTCCTGAGATTGACGAGGAAGATGCTGAAGTTGTGCGTCCAACCTCACAGACTTCTCGTCAGAAGGCTGCTGCTGCTCGCCGTGCTGCTGCTGCTGCAGGGAAGAGGCCTGCTCTTTCTCAGAAGGCCACTGTTGCAGGGCCAGATATGACCAAAGCCAAGATTTCCAAGTGGTCTCAGAAGGCTTATGCTGCATTCAGGGCTACAGATCCCTACCTCGTGCCTCGTGATTGTCTATGCTTGGACCCTCATTTTCACACCTGCCGTCAGGAACAGATTTATGAAGAAATCTATGCATCAAAGAAGAAGTTTGTGGTTGCTCCTCAGAAGTACATCAATGTGCCTCACATGGAAGAGAAGCAAGTCTACTTTGGGGAGGCTCTTGATATCTGCAAGAAGTTTGGACTGATTCCCCTCATGGAGCACCGTCAGAACTTTGATGTGACTGCTATTGCTCAGTTCTACTCCACTCTGTTTCTTCACATGCAGTCCTCAACTGAAGGTGAGATGAAGTGGATGACCAGGGATGTGTACCTTACCGCTACTTGGGCTGAGTTTGCTGAGCTTCTGGGCTACCCCATTCAGCCTGGACGCGGGGCGAATGGATGGCGTGTTCATGGTCCTACTGCTGCTGATCCAGAGGTTCTGGAGCCTCTCTACATTGAAGGATGGGGAAGTGTTGGGTTTGTGAATCATCTGCTGCCAGCTTATGACATTATGCGCAGGGTGTACTTGAACACCATCTCTCCAAAAGCTGGCAACTTTGATCAGTTTCATGGATATCAGGTTGACCTCATGCATCAGACCCATCTTCGCCGAGACACTGCCAGGTCAATGGATGTTATGCACTTCATTCACTCAGAGTTGTGGGGGGCTCTCATCGAAAAGCGCTCCTGCATCTATGCTCCCTACATTCAAACTCTCATCAATCACAAGTGGTTCGAGAAGACTGGCACTCACTTTCCTCAAGACAACATCACCATTCATGAAGAGAAAAGGCTCCGTGTGAGTAAGCACCAGAAGCCTTGTACTCAGGAAGAAAAGGAAGCTGCTCTCAAGAAGACTCAAGATGTTGCTAGTGGTCCCTCCTCTGCTCCGGGTGGCTCTAGTGCTGGTGGTCCTTCTCTTCAAAGGCAGCCATCTTGGGCAAAGAAGCTGCTTGGGAAAGTGAAGAAGACTTTCTGCTTTCTGCAGGACCGCGAGTATTAGGCTTATGTTGATCAGCGTCACAATGTTCAGCGACAGAAGGCCATCATGACAGCCCTCAATATTCCTTGCTCACCGGTCTCTAGCTCCGTCACTGCTCCCAAGGAGGATTGGGTTCGCACCAACTGCAACTGGTCTGAAGATGAGTCTGAGGAGGAAGTCACTGGTCCGCATGAGTCTTCTCCTCCTTCCCCTTCTCATGGCTGGGACGAGTAGTTTGATCTTTTCTTCCTTTTTGGTGTCTCGATGCCAAAGGGGGAGAAAGATGTCTATTAGGTTGTCTACGGGATTTGCATGGGTTGAGTCGCGAGCCTGTTCTTGCCTTTGATCTTTTCTTACTCGCGAACTCTCTAGTTTATTGGTGTGCTTATGGTTTTATGTCCGTGAACTTATGTGTGCTTGTGGACCATGTGGTATGTTATGTTTGAGACTATGTGGTATCTCTATGTGATATCTCTATGTGATATCTTTGTGGTATCTTATTGGCATCCCTTGGGCTGTTGTTTTGGTGGTGGAGCCTCATTGATCTTGTTACTATTATTACTTCGGTTGTCTCCACCACTGTTTAGTTGTTTCTGGTATGATCTCTATCCCTTTTTGTTCTTGTGCTATCTTTACAATTGTTAGGGGGAGCCTCCGTGTATGTGTGCTAGTTCAATCCTTAGGGGTCTTCTCTCTACCTTGCACACATACAGGGGGAGTCTGTCCCGTCCATTGTAAAGATTGCTTTGTTTCTATGCAAATCTGTGGGATTGTCATCTAACACTAAAAAGGGGGAGATTGAAAGGACTATATCTTCCCATGATGTTTTTTTTGGTGTTAAATGACAATCCCAACCTTGTTTTTAACTGTGCTCTTGAGTTTCAGGGGAAACGTCGTTGTTGTCTCATTGTATTGTGATGGATGCTCTCTTGTGATCTTTTGAAGACGGTGGCCTTTTTAGTCTTCTCCTAGTTTCTTTCTGGTTGATGTTTTTAGGTCACCGTACTATTAAGAGGGGGTCCATGTTGGAGGGCTGTGGGAAATCACTTGTTTTTGCACAAACCTATATGCACCGCCACAGCCATCCCATTATTCCGTGAGAGAGACCTTTTTCCTGTTCTGTTGAGGCCTTTTGAGTCTCACCGGAACTTCCGGCCATAGACCGGAAGTTCCGCTCAAACCCTTTTCTGCGGGCTGTTCTGCAGTTTGTTCCGGCGCTAGTTCCGCCCAAGTTCCGGTGGCAGTTCAGTAACCTTCTGTGTTGAAGTGTGCTATTTGCCGGAACTTGGCCGGAACTTGCTCGGAACTTTTCCTGGCAAAAGTACTTGAGCGGAACTTCCGCCTGAAGGCCAGAACTTCCGGTCAGACTCGCTTCGCGACCCAAAAGTTCCGCCCCAAGTTCCGGTGAAGGCTCAGAAAGTTTCTGTTTTGAAACATGCTATTTGCCGGAACTTGATCGGAACTTGCTCGGAAGTTCACCGAAACTTTTGGTCTGCTTTGACCGGAACTTCCGGTTGCACTTCTGGAGCGGGCGTCAACAGTCTGATGACCGTTGGAGCCAGGCTCAGGCGGAACTTCCGGTCTCTCACCGGAACTTCCGGTGAGGTCGCAGGGGCTGTAACGGTTCAGTGCGAGGGGGGCCTATTTAAGGCACCCCTCTTCTTCCTCCCATCCTCTCTTGAATTTTTCTCTCTCCTCCATTAATACGTGAGCTTCACCTCACTAGATCTCTCTCTCTAGCCACTCAAACGACCTGATCTTTTGAGAGGTTAGGGAGGAGACCTAGATCTACACTTCCACCAAAGAAGAATTGATTTCCCCCACCCATCCTTTGTGGATCTTGTTACTCTTGGGTTTCTTGGAACCCTAGACGGTGTAGGGCATCCCCGGAGCTGAGGCATGTGTTGTAAAGCTTCGAGGTGTCGTTGAGGGCCTCCAATTGAGTTGTGGAGCCTCCCCCTCAACCTTGGTGTAAAGGTTTCGGTTGGCGCCTTCAAGGTCACCGGTTAGTGGATTGTGAGGCCTCCTTTGTGGGGGAGCTCACCGGAGAAGAAGGTGAGGCCTTTGTGGCGCTCGGGTGACCTTGTGTGGCCCCGACACCTCTCCAACGTAGACGTAGCTCCTTGGGAGTGAACTACGGGAATTACATCTCCGTGTCCCCTCGCCGGTTACTTCGTTCCCTTCCTTTATTCCTTGCTATTTACTGTTTTTGTGGTTTGTGTTCGCTTTCTTGCATTTAGGTTGCTCACTTAGTTGCATCTCTAGATAACTTTCTTTCTCGTTGAGCCTAAAAGTGTGAAACAAATTAAAATTGGTAGACGCCTATTCACCCCCCCCTCTAGTCGTTTCAAGTCGGTACTTTCACATGATTTTTTATAAAAATCATTAGCATCAGATCATGTACCTAGAGTTCATATCTGCCTCACTTCCTATCGATTCGACAGAAATTTGTCTTTTTCACCAGGAATAGACGGAAAGGTTTGATATACCCCTGTTAGTACATTGTCCATGTAATGTGGTATAATATTTGTTAAAAATATGGTGGTAGCATTTTGAATTATCCACTTGGTGGTTGCTTCACAGAACCGTCCATTTTTTGCACTTGGAAAATGGAAAATAGTTTTTTGGTGCGATGAAAAGGAAAACTTCCTCCTGCAACATTGGTCTCCATCCCATAATGCACATGAATGCACAATATGGATACATTATCACAAACTATGCCTTGATTCTAGCCACATTGGTCATTTGACCCGAAAGCCAAGAAACCTCGAATGAGATAGGTCATTTTTTGAAGATTTTTTAGACATAATCAATATACCAAGTTTGATATTTTTCCTTGTAACTATGTCTCATAATATGACACCACGCAAATGTTTTGCATTGTTTGGATCGTTTTTGAATTTCTTATGCCCGTTTTAAACTATATATAATATTTTATGTTTCAGTTAATTTTTATTTATAAATGTGTAATATTTGAGTGTATATAGATAGATCTTATTTTTCTACAAATTTTGATATATTATTTGTATTTTTCCGAATTAGAATGATTTAGTTATGATTTTTCAAAGTTTAATAAGGTAAAAGAAAAAATAACTACGTCGAGGGCAGCCGTCGGCGTAGGCTACGCCGGTAGCCGGCGGCGCAGCCGAGGGCAATTCTACACCGACAGTTGCTTGGGAGGCTATCCTGGTCATGGTCTATGCCGACGGCCCCGATGTTTGGGTGTCGGCATAGCCCGATCGTCAGCGTATCCCTTCATTTCTATAGTGAATCCAATCGCAAATGTCCGCTTCTCTTTCGCTACAACTGAGGAAAATATTAGAATACATATAGTATACGACTTAGAGATAGACTAGCTAGGATTATAGAATCTTCTTGTATTCTAAGTCTTAGTTTTCTTGCCCTCCAAGTTTGTAATCGTATGATTCATAAATTTCCACACTCCATTCTGTACGACCACTTTTCCTGCTGCATTTGTCCGACTCATCATCCACATGAGCTGCAAGAGAACACCATCTAACCTTTAGGGCTGTATTCTAAGTGAATGAAAATGCTTTCTTATTCTAATAAAAAGAGCAAAACACTCATAAAAAAAAAGAGGAGCAGAGCATCTCCTGCATGAATGGTAGTATGGTTAATGACAGGTTATTTTCCAGTTCAAAATTAAAAATATACTCCCTCTGTTTCAAATTACTCCGCACGTACTTTTATCTAGGTGGGCTAGTACTCTCTTATTTTTCATCCAATTTTTTTTTAAAATTTTTGAACTAGATAGTATGGAATGTGTACTAGGTATTTCAAAAATCTTAAAAAAAAATTGGATAAAAATAAGAGAGCGGAGTAATTTGAAACAGAGGGAGTACCACTTCATAAACCGGCCGGGGGCTAGTTGACCTTTAAGTACAGACTGTATATATAGCTCCGGTTTCTTTCCTCCGCTGGAAGGGTCTCCTACGGTACCACACGCAAAAGCCTGGCCCGACTGTCTCTACTCTCTAGACGCGGTCACCCACTTGTACATCGGCTGTGGATCCCATGCATCGGTATACACGAAAGCCTCGCCGAAAAGTAGGTGGTAAAATTTTGGCTCCCCCGTCCAGTTGCCATCGCCTTTGTTTCAGTACAGGCTGCTTCGTGGAAAACAGTACTACTGAAAGGTCCCGACGTGCATGTTGCATGCACGCGCCCGCAAGCACCACAACGCTACATTTTACATTTTCTTTGTGCGACCAAAGTAAAGTTGCATGTCGGTCGATCGTCGTCTTATCTCCATCCCAATTAAAACCAAAAGTCGCCATGATACCGCACCACCGCCGAGCTGATGAGCTAATTACCAAAGAAAGGCCTTTCGAATTCTCTCTTTCGCCGAGTGCCTGGAGAAAACAGCGCGAGAGGAGAAAAGAGCCCGCCAAAGGCCAAAGCCTTGCCTCCGCGCGCGTAAAGAAGCTTTCCTCCAAAGCAAGACATTTCTACCACCTAGCTTTTGCCTTTGCCGATTCTTGTTCTACCACGTGCTTCTGCATCACCGGATTAGGTTGTGTAGGATAGGCTGGACGGTGGATAGATAACCATGCATGGACTGAGGAATCTAAAGGAATTTTTTTTTTCAAATAGGGTCTAAAGTTTCTTTATTTGCTACTTCCTCTGTTGCAAAATATAAAATGTTTTAGCTTTTGTGAAATAAATGTATTTGGATATTATTTTAGTATAGTCACTAAAATATGTCAAGATACATCCGTTTCACAAAAGATAAAACATCTTATATTATGAAACGTAGAGACCAAATTTTTGCGCTCAACTATGCAAGATACAAAAGTGAAAAACTCTACTCTTGATTGATAATGTCTGTTTACGTTGCTTAGGCTAACTTCAACGGTCCCGCATTTCGGACACCTAAAGTGCCCGATGTGATACGTCGCGATGGCCCTCGGACAGGCCAGAGGCCCAAGTCTACGATAGGCAACTGCAACCAACGCCGCCTCCAATTTATCAATGACTATCTAGGGACCGTTGTCACGGTCGCGACCCGCGTACGGGAGTGGAGGGGAGGACGAGACGCGAATAGGTGCTGGGTGTGGCCAGTGTGTGTATGGATGGAGGGTTGATCCAGACAAATAGACACGTGCCCCGGACGGCACGCGTGACATGTCTATTGGACCACAAAGCCAACCCAAATTTATGCCAGAAATATAGGGAAACCGACCGGTCCATGGGGTGCGGTCCGTATGCAACGCGTCGTTGGGCCTTGCCCCTCCCTTGTCTAGTCGGACAGAATCGGATGACGCTAGTCTGTGGGGTGCCCGTGGAGATTCCCTTATCGCATATGCCATGCATGTGGTAAGAAAAACTCTGCTCGACACAACAATCTAGACCAGTAAAAGGCTTAGGCGGCAAAATTCAGAGATTCACTTTAGAGCTCAAGCTACATGGAGTTTGCTTTTTTCAAAATATGAAAACACCAATTCAAAAAGTTCCAAAAAGTTCTGAAATATTCTAGATGAGACAATGATATAGTCTACAACATATAAAATCTCATCTCGAAATACCTTATATTTTGTGTTTAGCTAGCAAAAATAATAAAATTAGATATAATTAGGAGGATTAGATTTTGCACTGTTCGCTACTTTGGATATCAGATTTTGAGGATTTCGGGGTATTTCGAGTTGAGAGTTTTCCAAAATAGTAGAACACATTATTTTCCACTGTTCAAAAAACCGGCCGATATGCCGATTAATCGTCCGATTTATCGCTACTCGAGGATGACCGATATGCCGATTTTATGATTTATCGTCCGATTTTCTGATTTATCGCCCGATAAATCGGTCGATACGCTGAAAATCGCCAATTTTCAGTCGGCCGATAAATTATCGATAAGCGATATTCTTAACATTGTTATTTTGTACGTCTAAAATTTTTGAACGGATTTTTCTGAAACTTCAAACTATCATTTTTTTAATGTTCGAAAAACAGGCTATGTGTAGGCCGAGCACCAAACTATCCGCGTCCGGCAAAATTAAGCTATGTTCGGCCTCAAAATGGTAAAACTAAAAACTAAGCCATCTTTTTCATTTCACGGTGAAGTCTGAAAAACAATAATTTACCCGGCATGAAATGACATTTCAACTCAACGGTTCCAAACTTAGGCTCCGTTTCGACTCTTTGTTTCTCTAATAGCAAAGTATTTCAATTCCATGGTATTTCAGTGCCTCGCAATATAATACTTTAGTTTTTCTTCTTCTTGTTTTTAGAAAAAAGAGGCCCTAACCTCTTTCTTAAATACTGCAAAAAAAACATAGTTCTAGTCGTGCTATGGTTTATGAAACTGTAGTATTTGTTGTTGCCAAACACATCAAAGTATTTAAGGTTGTGGTATTTTTAAAAAACCATGGTATTTCCCAAATACTTAAAAAACTGACCAGCCAAACGGAGGCTTAGACTTGGCAAAAGATTGAGACGTCGAAACTGCCCAATTGTTGGGCCTTGGAGTCTAAGACAGCAAAACTAGACAGCACCTAGCGGTTAGGCTAGTCATATTGGTGGTATTATACTTTACGTAGTATTATGCATTACATGCATGAAAAAAACTACTCCCTCTGTCCTAGAGTGTAAGTCACAATCCTCTAATATTTTGGCCCAAGGCTTAACGTGATTAGGACTGAAATTGTGACTAATTAGGCCAGACTATGATGCCTCGTATTTGGTACAACCAATAAAAACAGCCCATAATTACTGCATGCATGATGGATGTGCCAAACCGATGCATGTGGAGGAGAGAAAGGTGCGGACTGCATGTGCTAATTAACTTCAATTAATGCAAAATTGTGCCTTATTTGCTTCATATGTAGGACAATGAGATTGTGACTTACACTCTAGGACGGAGGGAGTAACGTGTAATTCTAATTAATGATAAGAGAGACCATGGTGATGTCATATGGTATTAAAGTACGTAAAACTAGAAAAATAGTGTCAAAGAAATTGTGTACATGAAGAGATTCTACAAAACATTAAATTAAATATTATAAAAAAATGATACTACAATTTTATACCAAGCATTGGTAGGTAGTATCATATACTAGTAGGACTTTGCTATCCGGCGATGGGTCTTCAAACGGCAAAACTTGGCGGGCAAATTAGACAGATTTCCATATATGCAAATAAAACCAAAACAGCTGATGTCAGCCGCGTTTAATGCAAATATTCGAAAATTCAAAACGTTTTATAGTTTAATATGCTTATCCGATTGATGATCCGTTTTCACCGTTGGGCTAGTCTCGACGAGATCTTCGAAACTAGATCCCATGTCGATAGGTTTCGAGAATTTTTTTTCGGACCAAAGATTATCCACATGTAATACCTAAGTTATCCAGACGGTACTATATAAATTATCCACCAGTTAACACATAAGTTATCCATCCTATGAATGGGTAATGTGTTTGAGTTTTTTATACGCGAAAAACACAAATATGAACTCTTCCACTTTGGGATCCGTTTTCGTCGAGTCGACATAATAAATGTGATATACCCTATCACCCACCACCCTAAGTCGTAGTCTAACGGCTTGGCTTCATCACCCATCGCCATTAACGCATCGACGACGACGAAATCTCGATATCCTAACATCTAAGTAACAATGTCTCAATTAAATTAGATTATGGCTCACATTTAATTAACTAAACTAAATATACATGGGCAATCAAGAGTTTATATAATACAAAAATTACCCACATGAGCAATGCGATAACGTCTCTAAACCTATTTATATATGATGGGTAACTTATATATATCAGGATGGATAATTTAACTACTATGACATAAATAAGTCACGTGTTAGGAATGGGTAACATGACTTTTATTTGCTCCAAAAGCTCCTCACTAGTAATACGATAGTTATCCAGGCTTCGGTGTAAAAGTTACCCACCAAATAACATGTAAGTTATCCATCATTATAAAAATTTATTCACATATAGGATATAAAAATTATTCTAGTGGTTCGGCTTCGTCGTCCATCGTCGCTCTCGAGGCGTACGTGCTACTCAACCTCAAAAGGCTATCACGTCAAACATTAAACATATTTTTTAAGAAATTAAATCTAAGATTTTTTTGCATACGATATAATAAATAGAGTCTCATACTCTATCACTCACCATTTTAAATCTTAGTAAACAAACATAACTTTCAACCAGTAGTCTATTAACTCGGGTTCATCGTCCTTCGTCGCTATCACGGCATAGGGTGATGAAGCCTCGAAGGGTGTTAGGATAATGCATCGATGACGATAAAGTCTCGATACCATAACATATAGAGTACCATATTCCAATAAAACTTGCTCAACATGTATGTGAGAAAACTTCTATCCAACACGTTTATATGATGGGTAACTTATGTGTTACAGGGTGGATAACTTACATAACTCACGTCTTAAGGGTGGATAACCTTTTGGTCCAAAAAATATTCATCGAAACATATCAACATGGGATCTAGTTTTGAAGATCTCGTCGCGACTAGTCCAACGATGAAAACGGATCTTAAATCGGACAAATGGTTTGATCTATAAAACATTTTGAATTTCAATCTAAACATTAGCTGGCTTTGATTTGTTTTGTCGTTTATTGCAATGCATGACGGTGTACTATCTATACGTCTGCTGTACGTCCGCCGGATTTGTAATTTCTCAGACCGGTCGTACTAGTATCTATATACTTACCACTATGAATAGCCTTACGGATACCTAGCACCCGGGCATTTTTCTTTATATAGAAAAGAGCATATCTTACATTCAGCATTTGCAACAACGCAAAACCCCGGCCATCAATGCCCTTGTATTTTAGTTTAGAAAAAAGGCATATTTCTAGGACTCTCCAAAAATCTGAAAACCAGTCTGCCCAGCAGCACGAGGTGGAAAACCAAACCGTTTGGTATCGTCGCGTCAAGGTATGGTACGTGCCACGCCACAGGAGGTCAAAGCAAGAATGAAGACGGAATGAGACCTGCTATATGCCTATATGGTACACCAACCGGATTTCGTCACTGCCGGTAAGGTAAGACCAAAACTGGCGGTCGCGTCGCGTCGGGTCACCCTCACCCTCACCCCGCAGCCACAGGAGCCCGGGACCGATCGACCCACCGAGTGTGGGTGGTTGCGCACCTTCACTCTCCTTTTGGCCTTTAATGATGCCGACCTTCCTTCCTTTCCCGTCATGCCGTCAATCAGCCCACCCCGCATCGTCCGCGAGGTAGAGGATGGATCGACCGAGTTTTGTTTTGGCTGCCGTCGAAGAAGCAAATCAGCAACTACCGTCGTGGTGCCCTGCTAGCTGCCGTGCCGTGGCGGGCAGCGGCTACCTGACCCCTCTCTGCTGCGTTCAGGTCTGTTATGATGGGTGGTGTCCTCTCTCCCTCATTAACTAGCACACTGAGTCACTGACTGACCAAGAGCAACTCTATCGGTTACTAAAAAGACTCAAAACCGTATTTTTCTCGGTGACTTCACGATTTCAGCTTGGTTTCACCGCGGCGTGAAGCGATGTCGGCCCGTAAATTTTTTACGGTGGTCCAAAAAAGTCCAGGCTACGAGGTATATTTACGGTAGCTACGGAGCAAACCAAGGCCAAACCCTATCCCCTCCGCCGCCCTCGCTCGCTATCTCCGTCGCCGCCGACGAACCTCCAGCCATTAGATCAGCCCGCTCCACCGCACAATCCCGCCGCCGTCGCCGCCATTCCCTCCGCCGCGTCGCCATGAACCCCGTCCCCCCTTCCTCGCCCCGCGCTACGGCTCTCGTGGCCAGCGGCTGAAGTCGCGCGCGGAGCTCGAGAAGATCCGCTCCATCGCCGCCAAGAAGCGCGCGGCAAAGCGGTACACGAAGCACATGGCTCATGTGCCTTCCTCGCTCGCGCCGTACGCCGACTACGGCTCCTCCGGTGCGGGGAGCAGCCGCGGCTGCCGCGCTCCATCGCCGGCGTCCTCCTCGTCCTACGACAGCCAGAAGAGCTACTACCGCGACTATATGACGGACGAGCACACCGAGTCGTCGGATGAGAGCGTCGGCGACCGGATCACCGCGCGCGACTTCGTTGACAACGACGAGGACGAGGCGCACATCACCGCGCGCCTCGTCCGATGCTCGGAGCTGCAGTGTTGCCGCGAGATCAACGACGAGCAGCGCGAGCTCGAGAGGCCCTCCTCGTCATCGAGCGCCAGAAGGCGGAGGAGGCGGCGGTTGAGCGGCTCCGGCGCAAGCAGGCAGCGGAGGCGGAAGGGGTCATCGTCGTCGACTCCGACGACGATGAGGAGTGAGCAGCTCCGGCGCAAGATCGACGCCGCTTCGAGGCCCCGTTTGGGGCCGGATTTTGCATCTGCATTGCGGCGTCGGTCGTTTGTTAGTTTTATTATGTAAATTATGTTGTTTGTGATGTTTAACTAAATCTGAAACTATGAATGTGGCGTTCTTCTCTGAATTTTAACGTGAATGTCTTTTTCCGCGAAGTTTTAAATGTTCAGTTTCAGTTTGTGGTGTCTGCTCTGCGCGACGAACCGAACTTCGGCAAATAGCGAGTTCAATCAACTAAACTATGGGTTTTTTAGTTGACGTTTTTCAGTATCGGCTAGAGTTGCTCTAAGTGAGCCACCAACAAAATGTCGACGCTCTCTGGTTGTAATAAATAATGACATGGAAAGGACACAAGAAATTCACATTATTGTCGCCGTCCGTGATCACTACTCCTATGCAAACCCATTTTTTTGTTTCATGCACACGTAGCAGCAGGCTCTAGCTCTACTACACACTGACACAGCTGGGGAATTTGAGCCTAGGCCCGGGAGGAACAGAGCGCGGCGGCGTCGCCGACGCTCTTCCTGGCGAACTGCGACCGCTTGCAGTACGCGATGGCGCCCTGGATCAGCCCCTCCGACTCCGACCGGCAGCTGCTGCTCCTCTTCAGCAGCGCCGCGGGGGCGCTCCCGCACGAGTTCCGGCTCCGGCCGGTCGTCGTCGTTAACGGCCGCCACCTGATCACGCCGGAGAAGGACTTGCGTTGCCGCACGCTGCTGGACGCGTGCTCCTCCTCCTCCTCCGCCTCGTCCATCAGCTTCTCCAGCTCGATGCTGCTCCTTAGCGTCGTCGTCGTCGTCGTCGTCGGGCCTGCGCCGCCGCTCTTGCTTTGGTAGCCAACAGGCGTGCCCGCCTCACGGCCGCCGCGGCACCGCTCGTGGTCGGAGCACGACGGCGTCCTGGCGAACAGCGACCGGAAGAACACCCGCAGCCTCGCGCGGACGGCCTTCCTGCCGCAGCCCTCCGCGCGCGGCCTCGCCGGCTGCTGCGCGCCGCGGACGACGTGCGAATGCTGGAGCGGCGCGACCGTGGCGGTGCCCCTTCTGCCGCCACCGCCACACCCGCCGGCGGCTTCGGCGTCGGGCATCTTGGCCCTGTGCGGCCTGCCCCGGCAGAGCGTCTCGTCCGCGCAGGGCGGCGCGGCGGCCGCCCTGCTCCGGCACGCCCGGAACCCGTACTCCCCGCAGGAGCTGAGATCCAGGTCGATGTACTCCTCCTCCCCGAACGACTGCGCGCTCGAAGCAGTCCACATCGCAGCAGCGCCGCCGTGTTCGGCCGTCGCTCTGGGGCACATTGCGGGGCGGGGGTGGAAGAAAGCTAGCCAGTGAGTCAAGCAATGGGTCGCTGCGATGGCTGGCTGGCTGGCTCAGCAGCAGCCTCAGGAGTTAATAGGGGAACGGGGGGCAGTGTCAGGAGTTTGAACAAAAATTATGGGCAAGCCGATGGCGATGGCAGTGGCAGAGGGAGGAATCCAAGAAAACAGAATGGGGTTGGGCCGGGGGCGTGGCCCCGCCTTTGTCTTGGAGGCTGATTGATTCCAGGGATTGTCTTGTGCACTTGTGCTCGCGAATCACTCCTCACTCCTAGACGTACCTTCTGCGTGTGCCTGCTCTTGTTTGATTTGGATTTGGATTTGGATGTGTGATCCGAGTAGTATGTTATGGGAGTGTGTATTGTAGTCGTGGTACACTTCCTAGTACCCCTGTGTGCAGTATCATGTACAATTCACACTTGGCAGTTCACATTTCGCACGGAGCAAACAGTGACTAGATCTCTCGTATTGCTGTCAAAGGCAACAGAGCATCTCTAGCACACCCTGTAAAACCATGGCCGGTAAAAGGCGTTTACAGGTCAGCCAAAACCTGTTTTCCAGGCCAATCTTGCCTCTAGCGGTGGGGTTTGCTGTCTCTGTTCCACGAGAGACAAACTGATACTGCAAATCCAGAATTAGATTTTAACAATTTCTTTACAAAAATCTCAAATCATAGCAACATAGATCAAACTAATGAATGTTTAAATAGTTCAAATCAAATTACAACACGGGTTCAAAGCTATTTTTTTTTAAATAATACATTTTTTTTATTGATTTTCACAAATAATACGCAAAATTAGCAAATTACAACTCTGTCGGTCCGTCGTCCGAACGGACGACACAGCAGGTTCGTCTGTTGAGGAGACGACCAACATGTCTTCTTTTATTCAAAAGACGATCAAGTTGTCTTCTTTTCTTCAAAAGACGACCGAACTGTCGGGTGACAGGGGGTCAGCCTCGTCGGCTGTTGAAGGGACGACGCGCGTTTCGTCCGTTGAACGGACGACGCGCCCCAGCATAAAACTAGCTCACGCGCCTGCTGCCCGTGCTTGCCCGTCGTTTTCCTTCCCAGCTCGCGCGCCTCTCTCTCTGGATGTTCTTCCTCTCTCGCTTGCTCTCATTTTCTCAGCTGTTGCACCGATTTGTAGCCTAGATTTCTATCCAAACTCGCTGCTCTAACACATTAGCAAGCTAGTAGAGTCCCGATCTACTAATGGGATAGCCTGGTGTAGTGATTTGAGTCGTTTTGGTGGAGGGATCTGGTGGTGTTCTTGTTGAGCAATGGCCATGGTGGAGGCTGGTGCTGGGACTTGAGGAAGGTGCATGGTGGAGGTGCTGATCCGTTGACCTGAGGCAGCTGCACGGCAGGACTTCGCCCGCTTCAAGGGTAAACCCTAATTTCTTTATAATTGCAGTCATGTGTGTATGTTTATAGGTAGCCTTTGATGGGGTCTGTTAGATGCAAGATATTTGTAGAGTATTATGTGTCAATGTACCTGTTTTTGACTATTTTTGGTATTTTTTAGGTCGAAAATCATGTCAAATAATGTAGTGTTTAGGTTCTTGTATGGTCCTGGTTCCATCAGAATAAACCAGCACGGAGTTGATTTGAACGAGTTTAGATTTATGGATGAAGTGCTTCAGAATCCTGAAACAGTGCTCGTTACTCAGTTGAAGGATTGGTTATGTGTTCGTTTAGGGCTCCCTCCTACCCATACTGTCGGTGTGCATGCTTTATGGACTAAGTCAAGGAAAACCCCTAATTTTTATTTAAGGCCAATAGAAGCGCAACAGAAATGGGTCAAATTTGTGCAAGCTTGCCCGAAAAGAGAAGTTAACCCCAGTCTCTTAGTGTTACCTGTGGCGAAAGAGGCTGGGTATGATCATGGCCATAGTAGTCAGACCGGTCATGCTGGAGGTAGTTATGATCATGGCCAGAGTAGTCAGACCGGTCATGCTGGAGATAGTTATGATCATGGCCAGAGTAGTCAGGGCCAAGAGGGTGGCGGCAGTTATGAATCAGGTCACAGTAGCTATGCACACACCGGGGGTGATGGTTATGTATCAGAGGACGGTGGTGAAGGATTAGGGGAAAACATATTCAGTGGCGAAGCTGATGAGGACGAGATATATGATGGTTTGTTGCAACATCAAATGGAAGCCGAAGACTCAGAAGGCAACAGTGATACGGCTGATGATTCTGGCGAGTCTGATCAAGAAGAGATCGGCCAACCTATTCCGGCATCATGGAATAATGACAACACATCAGCAATGACTGTGAACGATGGGCATGATTCGGCGTGGCATTATCACGCGAACAACATCTCTCTGGGTGCATTATATCCTAGCAAGAGACATCTGCAGGAAGCAATTGTTGAGTGGTCAATGTCCATGCAACGGGTCTTGAAAACGAAGGTGTCATCACAACAATATTTGACATTGGTTTGCGAGGAAGCTGGATGTCCTGCAAGGGTGCATGCCCATGTCCCTAGGTATGACACAAACTGGAAGATCACCGATGTTGTGATGCACACATGCACACTTGAAAGTGTCCTTCAGGACCATCGTAACCTCACGTCAACCCTCCTGGCTAGACTGTTGTACACAGAGATAGTGGAGGGCAAAGCCATGGGGGTGAAAGCTATCATTAACAAAGTTTCTGTCAGATTCCGCTACAATATTTCATACGGGAAGGCTTGGAGGACTAAGCAAAGGGCACTGGAGGCAAGGTTTGGTTCGTTTCGAGACGGGTATGACTGTGTTGTTAGGATGCTCCAGACACTGCAGGCTAGGAATCCAGGCACCTACGTGGACATCCAACACTTTACATTGCCACATGAACCTAATTTGAGGGTACTTCATCGAGTGTTCTTCTCATTTGCTATATGCATAGAAGCTTTCACTCACTGTCGACCAGTCATCTGTGTGGATGGTACATTTCTCACTGGCAAGTATAGGTGTCAGATATTGACTGCCATAGGCCAAGATGGAAACAATCAAGTTGTTCCACTTGCTTTTGCTTTCGTGGAGAGCGAGAACACCGAGAGTTGGGTATGGTTTTTTAGGCAACTGAAGATAGCAATTGTGAGAGATACACCGAATGTATGCGTGCTTCATGATAGGCATCCAGGTATACTAAGCGCGATAAAGAAGCTCACACAGCCCACTCCTGATGAAGTAACTCCATGGCTGGACATGCAGAGTCGTTGGTGCATGCGGCATCTAGGGGCCAATTTTTTCTCATAGTTCAGGAACAAGGCTCTTATGAACCTATTCAAGAAGCTTTGCAAGCAGAACCAAGAGTGGAAGTATATCAAGTGTCGTGGCTATCTTGATGACTTCACTAAAAAACATGTGACTCAGAGGAGAGAAGCTAGAGCAGCAGCGGTCGCGGCTCATGCAGCGGCGTTAGCTGCACAGGCAACAACAGGAGCAGCACCATCGGAGGAAGAACCCATTGCCCTTTGTGACTTGCCAGGATTTGACCAACCCGGTACTAGGAGAAGGCCTGGCAGAAGGATTAAAAATGTTCATGAATGGATACAACACGAGCCTGTAGAGAGGTGGTCTCTGCTGCATGACACTCATGGTGCTAGGTTTGGCGTCATGACTACAAATCTGGCTGAAACTTACAACTTTGTCTTGAGAGGAAGTAGGGCTCTACCATTAACAGCCATTGTGGAGTGTATTTTCACCGGAACTCTGAAGTATTTCAGAGACAGACTCCAGATGGCTCAGATGCATATCATGAACAACCCAAACACGAGGTATTGTTCAAAGATCATGCATTACATGGATGCCAAGATGAAGAAGGCTCGGTCCATGCATGTCATCGCCATCGGTAATCAGGAAAGAAGGTTCGGGGTACGCCTCCCTTCCAACCGGATTGGAACAGGAGAAGAGGTAAAGACACAGGAGGTGAGGATAGGCGACGAAGCCTGGCCAACGTGTGAGTGCACGTGCAATAAACCCAAGCTGTTGCATCTGCCTTGCTCTCATGTACTAGCTGCATGCGGGCTGATGGGTATGGATGCGATCTCGTTTGTGTCTCCTTATTTCCTTAAGGACGCGGTGGTCAATACGTGGACAGGCGAGATGATGGGATATAGGGCATGGGGAAATTTCAATAACGTAAATCCAGGTGAAAGGGTTTACATCCCAGATCCTGAACTGATGCGGACAGGAAGAGGAAGGCGACAATGTGTCCGCATCCGTAATGATATGGATGAATCTGAAGCCGGAGGCCCTACTAGGCAATGTTTTCTGTGTAATCAATTTGGTCATATAGACACCAGTTGCCACATCTTCGGGACTGGTGGAGCTGCTCCTTGTGGACGTGGTAGTCGAGGAAGAAGAGGCAGAGGAAGAAGAGGCAGAGGAAGAAACTAGATGTGTGGAACTATGTATTAAATTTGTAATATGTGTGGAACTATGTCTTAAATTTGTAATATGTGTGGAATTATGTCTTAAATTTGTAATATGTGTGGAACTATGTCTTAAATTTGCAATATGTATGGAACTATGTCTTAAATTTGTAATATGTGTGGAACTATGTCTTAAATTTGTAATATGTGTGGAACTATGTCTTAAATTTGCAATATGTGTGGAACTATGTCTTAAATTTGTAATATGTGTGGAACTATGTCTTAAATTTGTAATATGTGTGGAACTATGTCTTAAATTTGTAATATGTGTGGAACTATGTCTTAAATTTGCAATATGTGTGGAACTTTGTCTTAAATTTGCAATATGTGTGGAACTATGTCTTAAATTTGTAATATGTGTGGAACTATATCTTAAATTTGCAATATGTGTGGAACTTTGTCTTAAATTTGCAATATGTGTGGAACTAATGTGCAGATGGCGGGATCTTTGCTGAATGCTGACATAGATAGAAAGCACCGGTCGACGGTACTGGATGCTAACCCGGGGTCCTTGAAGCACCTAGTGACTCGCACTCCCATTTCGAACTGGTGCATACATCCTGATTGGCTTCAGAGGCATGTGACATTTATTTCTCTTGCTGTTGGGATATTTATGGGCCAATGTGACTAAACTGTTCTGCTTTCTTCTTATGTAGATTGAAGTGGGCTGGGCTCTTACCCTTCGTTCGTTTGGTTGAGGCCACTCGTATGGAGGAGATAGAAGGGCGACAATTTGGGTTCCAGACTAGTCGCTTACAGTATGACTCGTCTTTGCTCACGTGCTTGGTGGATCGATGGAGGCCCGAGACTCACACTTTCCATTTTCGATGGGGAGAGATGGCTCCTACCCTTCAGGACGTCTCGTACTTGCTTGGACTTCCGTTGGCTGGCGTGCCCATAGGCCCAGTGGATCCACCGGCAAATTGGGCCCAAGACATGGCCCAACGATTCTTTGGCATCCGTGATGGAGCTCAGGCCTTTGGCCATGACAATCATGGGCCAAAATTTGGATGGTTGGAGCAGTATCAGGTGTGTTTCATTTATTTGTTCTATTTGTTGGAGAAGTATCATGTACTGAAAATTGTTCTATTTGCCAATGCAGATACATAGGCAGTCATGTTGATTATTTAGAGTATAATCAACATGACTGCCTATGTAGTGCATACCTAACTATGAGACAAATGCAGGCCGATATGACGTGGGAGCTACAGACTGAGGTGGCTCAGTACGGATGATCGCTTTCGACCGTTCCTCTTGTGCCCCGTCAGCAGGCTCAGTCCTTTGCCCGGCGGGTCGAGGAGAAGCTGCGGCGTATCTACGCGGCCATCACATGCACCAGCGTCTCAGACGTAGTTCAACACCGAGAAGCACAACGCCCACCACGTCACTCGGTGGAGGAGCGCGCCCACGTCGATCCACGCAGCAGCGCCCACCGCGTCACTCGGTGGAGGAGCGCGCCCCACGTCGATCCATGGAGCAGCCACCTTATCCAGACCATGCTGGAGGCTCGGGATGGCACGAGGAGCATATTTCTCCACCACTCCGCCACGGGCCTCGTCCACGACTCTCAAAGCAGGCGCCGCCGAGAGCACCGCCTCCATACCAGGCTGGAGGCTCGGGGTGGCAGCAATCACAGTTTACTTCTGACCCGTGGCAGCAATCGCAGTTTAATATCGACCAGTTGCAGCAGCACCAGATTACTTTCGAACAATGGCAGCATCAGCAGCCGATCCCCTACATGGACTTTGCTTATCGACCACAATCTCATCCTCATGGTAAGCGTGTCCCTTTCTACTATTGTTAGATGCAGTATGCCATTGTTCAGTACTTAATTTCTTGTACACTAGCAGGAGACTCCGTTACATGGGACAGTACTGACGACCGTCATCAGCAGACACAGCACGAGCAGGTAGACTGGTTTGGCCAGTATCAGCCAGGTACTCCACCACCTATCCCCACACAGGATACACAGGATCAAGGTGAAGGGTCAACTGCACCTCGCCGTGATGTGATGCCACCCCACAGATATGGATGGAGTACACCGAGGCCTCCGCCACCTCGTCGTCAACACCTGTGATATCTACTTATGTATCAGTCATTTACCTATCTATGTATAAGATATCATTCTATTATTTCATGATTTTATTCGACAAACTACTCAACATAACTTGCAACATAGTTTAACATAACTTGCGGTACATAAATAAGAGTCCTATCTATCCCTAGCATGATGCCTTTCCCTTTCCCTTCGATGATGCCTCGGCCTTTCCCTTGGACGATCCCTCGCACTTGTTCTTCTTGGCCTGCGCTTTCTTTTTCTCCTGCCTCTTGTCCCACTCAGCTCTCGCCTTGCTTCCAACGGGTGGCAGCATGAAGATATCATCCTCATCTTCGCTCTCTTCTATCCAGGCCCTAGGTGCCACAACCTGCTCCGTCATGTCAGCTTGACTCTTCTTGGCCTGCGCTTTCTTCTTCTCCTGCCTCTTGTACCACTCAGCTCTTGCCTTGCTTCCAACGGGTGGCGGCATGAAGATATCATCCTCATCTTCGCTATCTTATATCTAGGACCAAGGTGCATTAGCCCGCTCCATCAAGTGAGCTTTACTCTTGAAGGTGAGCTTGTCCCACCTTGCCTGGATCCTGAGAAGCTCTGCTCGTACCTGATTTGGGGTCTTCAGTTTCCACCCTCTTCGATGAAGTGACTTACCAAGCATAACGAGAGCATCATGGTTCGTTACCAACGTATCCCAGTCGGCTGGTTCGTCGCCTATCACAACAGTTCTGGCTACGAAGAAAAGCCCAATGGACATATCTACAGGCCAGGGAGACGCGTCGGTCATAGTGGAGCGGAGTGGAGGGAAATGCGAGAGCAAGAGGAGAGGAGGGAAATGAGAGAGTAAGAGGAGGAAGAGATGAACTGGGTTAAAGGATACATCTCGTTGCCCGGATTTATAGAGGCACCAAACCGAATAGGCGGGAAAAAAGGCGGGAAGTAGTGGCGGGAACAAAGGGCGGGGAGTACTGGCGGGAAAAATCGGCGGGGAGTACTGGCGGGAAAAATCGGCGGGGAGTACTGGCGGGAAAATTCGGCGGGAAGGATTGGCGAGGAAAATAGCGGCGGACGATTATTTAGCGGCAGTACTGCCGATCACTGCAACCTTGCATGAGCAATGCACCCTTCGTCCTTCCAACAGACGAACAGTGCCGTCGTTCTCCCAACAGACGAAGCTCTGGGCCGTCGTCTCCTCAACGGACGATACCCTGTGTCGTCTCCTCAACAGACGAACCGGCTGTGTCGTCCCTTCAACGGACGACGGACCGACAGAGTTGCAATTTGCCAATTTTGCGTATTATTTGTGAAAATCAATAAAAAATGTATTATTTAAAAAAAATAGCCGGGTTCAAATGAACAAATAACCAATGTATCGGAGGACAAAATAAATAGTTCAACTCATTCAATAAAAAAGAGGGGGACTTCATCCTCCATGCTATAGCCAATGATGATGTATGAGGTCTTGTTAGAGCTAGGTATGCGTGGAGAAGTTTTCAGTATCCCGATATGTCTCGAGAAATGCTTGAATGCGACCGGAGTTGCGTCCTGGCCTCACTCGACTATCAACATTGTCATAGAAGAACTCTAAATTCATATCATTCTCATCTTTTATGATCATGTTGTGGAGAATAACACAATATGTCATGATGTTGTTCATGGTTTTCTTATCCCAAAAATGAGCAGGACCCTGGACTAGGACGGAGTCAGAATTGGTTAGAGTGGTGCTAAGACAGGCTAGGTGGTGTTGATCTAGTGTGATATTCATGCTTCTGATCACACGTAGATCTGCCCCTTCCCTGGAAAATAGCAAACTTAGCTTGCAACACCCTAAAAGCCCTCTTGATGTCCTTGCGGCATGCCTATTGAGCCTATGCAAATATAGCATATGCCCTATTTTCTGGCGCTAGAATGGTCTTCACAAATATATTCCAAGTTGGATATGTGTCATCTGCTAGATATTAGCCCAACATGTAGTCATGGTTCATGACTCTGTAGTTGCAAACCGGTTATTCTCCTTTTGCCAAATTAGCAAAAAGATTGGACCCATGCAACACATTAATATTATTGAGCGATCCCAACAACCCAAAAAAAACAATGCCAAATTCACAAGTCTTGAGATGCCACAGCTTTGAGCATAATGGTTGGATCATGGATTTTCCATAATATTTCCCACGCCATGCCTTTGGGAAATTCTTCCACCACCAATGCATACAATAAATACTACCTAGCATCCCCGGCCAAACCCTCTTTTCATTCATAGTCAAGATCGCTTTGTGTGTTCTTCGTTTGGAGCTCGAAGTTAAACTCGACGAAAGACATGGATCATGACCTTTGCAAGTCTCTGAGCACACTCAAGTGTTTTGTCCTCATCAATACGCAGATATTCATCGGTGTAATCCACAGGAATGCCATATGCAATTACTCACATAGCTGCCACATTTTTCTGGTAAATCAAATTAGCCTCGCGGCATTTTTGCAGCGAGTGGAAAACCACGAATTGGCCTCACATGATTTTACAATTTTTATAAACAAATCTTTGTGCATACGGTACCGCCTACGAAAGAGATTGGAAAGATATGTGGGTACCTCGGCGAAGTACTCGCACATGAGCATCTCGTGCCCGAGCGAGCGGTTCCGCGGAATGCAAAGTCTATCGACCGCCGAGCCTCGCCACCGTGATTTCTTCCGGTCCTCAAGATCTTCCGTGGCGACAAGTACAGACATTTCCCCATAATCGTCGTTGAAGAGTGAGTACTCAATGTCCGGATCATCAGAGGACGGCGAATCCTCAAAGAAAAGCTTCTCGCCCGGGGTCATCTAAATTTTTTGAAGATTAAAACTTACGCGATGAAGGAAATGAACGAACGCACAGGAGGAATTCTGAAAGGGTAATTGCCCCTATGTGTTGTTTTGGTGATTAGTGACAATCCCTATGGACTAATGTTTTCACTGAGTTTTGTATGAAGGTATATTCCATAGGTCATGCTTGTAGTCCATGTGTTGGATTCAAGTATGGATGCCGTGAAGATAAAGATATACCTTGAGTATTGGCATCAAAATCATCAAGTTGAAGAGAAGAATATGATATGATCAAGATCTTGAGAGTGTGATCTCAATAGAAGAATTCAAGATATGGCTCTAAGTCGGTGTCATGATAGCCTCATTAGTTGAGCTATGGTTGACTAAGATTTAGAGCATGTAATCAAATGAAGAGTTCCTTATGTACCTCAAGATATTAAGATGGAGCACGAGAAGATACTTGGTTTACCAATACAAAGAGTGAAGAGTGATTTCAAGTTGGTCAACACATGAAGCATAAAGAATGTACCACATGGTCTTGTGGTATGGTAAGCCTTGTCAATTATGCATCATGAACTAACCCATTATATATTTGCCTTTGTGTTTTCTATATGGGACAGGTATCTTTCCATGGGCATGCTTCCAAATGAAGATATTATATAGACCATGAGAGGATGACATCAAGTGGTGATCGTCATCAAGGTTGAGAAGGACAAGTTCAAGATAAGAATATCGAGAAGATCATTTGCTTGAAGCTTGCCGTCCATATTGGTGATAATGGACATGTGAATACATGTATTAATGAAGCTATCCCATAGTGGTGTATGGGGGAGCAAATTAGGAGTCTTCACGAAGCAACAATGATCAAGTGTTGCATTCCGGCTTGGGTGGAGCTTGAAGCGGTGTCATCAAGATCAAGCGGTTTGCGCAAGGCAAAGGTATGGCCTTGCTAGGTTTTAATTTTACCGGTCTCAGGGTGGTTGTTGGGAGACCGGGTTATAGGATAGATAGCCGCACTATCAAGAGGGGCTTTCGGTTGTGTAACTTGATAACATCGTCATAGGGAGCTCAATCCTTTGCATATTTTGCATCTTCCTATTTTGTAGCTTCTTGGTGTTTCTCCATGTGAGGTTCTTGAGCTTGTTGCTAGCTCTTCAACAAGCCCAAGTTCATCAAAAACGGAATTCGTATGCATCTTCTATGGCGTTTTCGAGTTTGAAGGTTTTATCGGTTCTTATTTAGGGAGGCTTCTTACCTTTCTTCATTTGGTTCTATCCTCCTTTGTTGGGCTATGATGTTTCTCTGCACAATCTTGTAAAGCTTGTTGTCCTCGTCAAAACAAGCCCAAGATCATCGAAATCGGAGTCCGTATGCAAAAGTTATTGCGTTTTTCGTGAAGCCTGTTTCATCCCGGTTGTGGATTCGGTTCAACCGGCTCCCAGACCGGGTGGTCCGGTGCCAGGACCGGAAAACCGGATCTGAAACCGGGATTTTCGGTTTTTCTATACCGATTCTATCCGAGACTGTGTACTGACCCTAATTCCGGTTTTAGGTTCGGTTTTCCGGTCCAGGAACCGGACCGTCCGGTTCTGGAGCCGGTCCAACCGAACTTTCAACCGAGTTCGCATAGATTTCTTCCAACGGCCATATTTGCTTTCCACTATAAAAGGGGGTTCTTCCCCCAACGTTTTAGGGTGTTCTTGACCATCAAATTGACCTCCATCGTTGAACCTCTTGAGCTTGCTTCCTCCCCCTTCCCTCCTATGATTCTTGCATCTTTTTGAGGGCTTTGGAAGAGGAGATCTAGATCTACCATCCCCACCAATCAATTCCTCCTCTAAGTGAGGGGAACCCATTGAATCTAGATTTTGGAGTCATTGGTTGACTTCCACCATTGTTCTTGCTCTCTAATTCCTCCCTAGCACTTGTTGCTTTGGTGGGATTTGATAGTGAAGGATTTGAGCACCCTTGGTGGTCTTGCTTTGCGTTCTTGCACAAGTGTTGAGATTTCCATTACGATTTGTTCGAGTGAGAGACCGTGAGCTTGTTACTCTTGGAGGGTGACCTCCTAGATGGCTTGGCGGTTGGTACCACGGTGTTCTCTTCGTGGAAGGTTGTGAAGAGACCCGGGATTCTCCTTCGTGGAGCTTGTGAAGTGGTTGTGGAGCTTGCCATCTCTGGAGTGGAGGAAAAGCTAGCCATAAGGAAAGGGCCTATTCCTTCGTGGGATAGACTCGGAGAAGAAGGTGAGCCTTTGTGGCGCGTGAGGAATCCTTCATGGAACCTCACACCTCTCCAACGTGACGTAGCCCCCTTCCCAAAGGTGGTGAACACGGGAATACATCTTTGTCTCCGCGTGCCTCGGTTATCTCTATATCCGAGCTTACTTTCCTTGTGATAGCAATCGAGCTTGAAGTACTTATATCTTGCTTATCACGTGTGGTATATTTATCTTGTGCTATCTTGCTTAGCTTAATTTATTGTTGGTGCACTTAGTTGAGCCTAGTGTATTTAGGTTTTGTGCTTATAAAATAAACGTTAGTTTAATTCCGCATTATATCAAGCCAAAACCGTAATAGTTTTGAAATTGCCTATTCACCCCCCCTCTAGGCGACATCTCTATCCTTTCAATTGGTACCTGAGCAAGGTCTCTCCTTGTTTAGGCTTTACCGCCTAGAGTGTAAAGATGTCGGCTAGTAGTATAGTGCACAATGACACAATTATCTTTGATGGCACAAATTATGCTTTGTGGAGAAATTGCTTGCTTTGTAATCTTCGGACCTTGTGTCCAAATATTGAGCGATTTCTAGATGTAGGTTTTTATCCTCCTATGGATCTTCAAAATCTATCTTTAGAGGATGAGAAAAATTTACATCTCAAAGCTCAAGTATCTAATGAGCTTATTTTCTCTTTGAGCCCCACAGTTAATTTGTTCTTGACAATTGTAAAGCGCAAGTCGTCTCATGGGAAGTGGACCAAGCTTAAAGAAATATTTGGTGGTTCCATTTCTAATATTGTCGATGGTTTCTTCGAGGAGATCTCTTTTCCTTCACATCATGAAGAGCTCCAAGTTGCTTCCACCTCCGGTCGCGATGAGTTCTCATCTTCACCCACTTCACCAATGTGTGGCAAGACACAAGGTAAAGATATGGAGAGTGGTGTTGGGAATTGCAATGTTGATATTGTGCTCGCTAATGATGATCCTTCATCTCTATGCCATTGCAATGTTTCTTCTTTGGACTTAAGCACTTCTTGCAACAATAATGCTATATCCCCTTGTGTTGCTAGTCCTTGTATATCATCTAGAAATTATTTGAGTACTAGTGTAGATGATACGCTTGATTTGCCTTGTTACCATGAACAAAATGCTTCTATTTCCTCTAGTTGTTTATCTAACAATGTAGAGGAAATCAAACATTCTATGAAGCAAGACATGATCATGAATGAAGATTCAAGAATATCCTCATTTTCATTCTCCCACGCTCACATGTGCCTTATGGAAAGAGGATCAAAGGTATCTCCTACTTTGGATCCCAATATATCTTGTAAAGATAATAGCAATGATAATGATGATAGTGATGATGACATTGATGAGGATACTAGTGCTCTCTTGCTTGAGTTGACTTTTTTGTGTACCTCTCTTCGTGGTAATAATAAGGCCGTTACTTGTCTCAAACACGTTATGGACACCATAACTAAACAAACGGGAACCATAGAGGAGTTGGATTTCCAACTTGATGATGTGAGTCAGAGATTCAATCTCCTTAAGCAAGAGCTTGCCGAGGAGAAGCACACTAATTGTCTCCTCACACAAAAAATTGAATATTATGAGCATGAAAAGGAAAATTCCATTAATGATGCTTGTGCTACTAACTCTACTTCTTGTGAACCATCTATCCTAAAGGAGAATGTTGAGCTAAGGGCTCAACTTGAGTTGCTAACTAACAAGTATAGGAAATTGGAAGAAAGTCACGAAAAGCTCTCGGGCTCTCATAATGATCTTCTAATCTCTTATGATGGTATAAAGTTATCTCATGAGGCAAGTATTACTAAGGTAACATCTTGTGAGCCTCTTTTGGACATTAGCACAAATTCTACTCAAAATGCTATTTTGCCATGTGCTGGTCCTAGTAATTCATCTAGCCATACTATTGATAAACCTTGTGTTGGATTAATTGCTTTGCCTCGTTGATCTAACAATGAAGCTTCTACTTCCTCTAGTACTTGTATTTATACTAACCATGTAGAGGAAATCAAAGAGCTCAAGGCTCAAGTCACTTCCTTGAGGAATGACTTGGAAAAGAGTCATGAGGGGAAATCCACACTTGATAATATCTTGAGTGTGCAAAAATCCCCTAATGATAAAAGTGGACTTGGATTCAACTCCAATAACAAGAACAAGTCCAATATAAACAAGAAGAAGGGCCAAAACCAAGTCAAGAATTCGGCCAAAATTATTTGCTTCAAGTGCAAGGTTGAAGGACATCATGTAAGATCTTGTCCATTGAAGAAAAAGCACTTGAGTGAGAAGCAAAAAGGGAAGCGGCCAAAAGTTCATGTTCAAGCCCAAGTTGAAGTTAGGCCACTTCCGAAGAAAAATCAAGATAATGCTCCCCAAGCCAAGAAATCAATGAAGAAGAGAAAGGGGATCACTTGTTGCTACATATGTCGTGTGAAGGGGCACTTTGCCTCTTCATGTTCAAACGGTACCTTATCTAACCCTAACATTGTTGATGATGATTATTATCTTAGGAAGGATAAGGATGGCAATGTGTTTGCCAAGTTTGTTGGACTCAAAGTGGTGTCAAGAAAAGAACCATTTGGGCTGCCAAGCCTATTGTGACTAACCTCTTAGGACCCAACTTGGTTGGGTACCAACTAGCTCAAACTTGATCAATAGGTGTTTATGGAGGGCATTGGAGACTTGGCTAACTCTTGAAGAATTAAGGGATCTTCATATATTATATTTGATCAAGCCAAGTTATAAGGATTATTATTTCCCTATCTTATATCCAATGTGCCTCTTCACGGTAACTTGTACTTAACTCATTTATATTGTAAGTTACTTGACCCTTTACATGTTTTGGTTTTGTACCAAGTATGTGTTTGTATTTGGTGTGCCTCATGCTTGATTATTTTGTGTATTCAAGTATGTCTAGGTGATTGGCACATCATTTACTCGTGTGTTTTATTTTGAGCCTCTAATGCATCTTGATGATATCTTATTTGGCTCTTTTAGAGTGGTTAATGGAACATACCATTTTGGTGGAGTGACATGCCTCGCGCATCTCTCAAACCTTAAAATATGTGTACATGAGTACTACCACTTAGTATTGATATTGCAAGCTTATCTAGTCACTATGTGGTGTATCATACTCATGAGAAATTCAAATTCAAATTCTAAATGTCCATTAATTATCTCTAGCTGAGATTGTTTTGCCTCTTATAAAAAATGAATATCACATTATGGGGGAGTAATATGCTTCTTTTGCATATCACAATCCTAGGAAATGTGAACATATGAGGTAGTGCCACTTAGAGTTGATATTGTTGATTATCTTGTTTCTAGGTGGCATGTTGGCTCAAACAAGGTCCTATTTTTGTTAGAAGCTTTTATTGCTTGTCTTTTTGGTCTTTATTTGAGTAAGAAATTCTTCGTGCGGTCTTTCTCAAATACATATCTATATATCTTATTTGGGATACCATTTGCTTCAAGTTATTCTAATCATTGTTTTGCATAATTGTATGACTAGTTGAAGCTATCAAGAATCTCTATCTTTGCATAGTGCTTAATATTTTTATTTCTATCTTATTCTTTTTATTGTGAAGATTTATCTTTAATATCCGTGCAATATACCACCGAAAATCTATTCCATTACAATCATTGTCTTCGACAATTGATATACTTGTGTGTGGTAGCATTTGTGGATCATCTTCACTTTGGAGTTAACCTCTTATTGCCTTACTTTCTTTCCAAAAAAAATGTGTGGCTCCCATTGTCTTCCTTGGTTTTTGAACATATATTTGATGATGTTTTTTATTATTATCAAATGTGTTTTAGTGGAAGACAAACCTTTTCTTCTCGGAACCTTGTGCCATTGTGAAAAGTGTTAAGGGTTTGGTTTATTTGTTAAAACCTTGCTCTTTTGGGAGTTTGTTATCTCATTATTTATTCTCTATTTTATTTTCTTGAATGAGATAAATCTTTGAGCATTTGTGTTTTTAATTCATCTTTCATGCTTAATAGTTTTTGCTCGGTTCATTCGTTGAACTTTGTTGAACAAATCTTGTGTTGATTTGATTCTTTGATATAGTTTGGACAACAAATGTGTTTTGTCACACCTTGTATGCCTTTTTGAATATTTTTGGTGATTTGTCCAAAGTATATCTTCGTTGGATCTTGAAATTCTCGCGCATGCATGTTTAATAAATGTATATCTTATGTCATGTTTTGCGATCTTTGATCCAATATATAGGGTATACTCCATCAAATCCTTAAACGGCTAAGATGTGCTTGAAATTCAGATTTCATCTCTGAATATGCACATATTTTTATGGAGTGTATCCTATGTGTTGTGGTTATTCTAACCACTTTGGACCCAATAAGTTTGGGGACCAAGATGTACTTGAATGTTGTTTTAGGTACACTGAAGATGCAATGGATGCTTGTCTCGTCTATAAAGAAAGTTGTCACCACATGATAATTGGAGCCAATCTAGGATGATCTAAAAATTCTTATCTACTACATCATACCATTGCTATCTTGGTAACAAGTATCTTATTCATGCATACTATTCTTCCTTCCAATCTCTAGTAGGTTGCATCTTGGCATGAATTTATTTGGTTGTAAATGTTCGATTCTTGCAATTATCTTTGAAATAATTTTGTATCCTTATTGCTTATGTGAGTAATTTGAGATGATGCATATAATGGGGAGTATATAAAATCATGTTCATGATTCACCAATTCCAAATATGCCTTGTAGCAATTTATTGCATATCAACTCCTCAAGGTACTCTCATGTGCAATATTGTTGAAATTGCATTGAATCATTCCTTTTGATACTTGATGCCTTTCTCAAAGTATCCCAACTAGCATTAGTTCCCTTAGTGTTAGTTGTGATGGTTTTGAGATTTTTTCTTTTTCTTTGGTGAAGTTCATTGATATACCATAAGATAAAATAGAGCCATGGGCTATATATGCACTTAAGCAAAATATCCTTTTGGTATATCTTATGACTTCCATATGGATATCATGTATTCTTTTTATTAATCTCTTTTGTGTGGATGTTTCTTTGTGGATTATTCTCATGTTTTTTTCCACTTAGAAACTTATATACACGAGAGTGTTAATCTCTCGCCTTGATATACTCGCTCTTCTCTGACCATCACTCTTACACTCTTGATTTTTAATGGTTTTGGTAAGGTATTTATTTATGAGTGCTTGGTTTACTTTTATTGCATCTTCACACGCTCATATCTCATATTTGGTTTCTTTTGGACTTAATCTTGTCTTGACAAGTGTATTTGTTTATATCTAATACTTGTATCTTTGTTGTGTTCTAAATAATATAGAGGGAGTGAGGATTCCATGTTTGTGCATATTGTATTCAAATGAAACAACTAATTTATGCACGAACCTTGGGGAGCTTCCTTATTTCACTTAGAGCACTATTTTTCCATTTGATTATTTGGATCTTTTGATTGCTTGCGTCATGCATTGAAGGTCCTTCACCTTGTTATCCTTTTAGCAATCCTTGATCCTCAATATAGTTTGATTTCCTCCAAGTGTTCGTCATTGGATATGTGCATGTGATTTCACTCATATTACGAGTAATGCACACCTTGTGTAGGAACTCATACTATATTGTCCTTCTAACCTTGTTATCCATTTTGGCACTTGTTGTCAATGGGGGAGAAGTTTAGAGGATTTTAAGGGAAATGGTTTTCTACTTAAGATTGGTTTGTTCTTAAGTGTTTGCCTTTCATGCATTTCATATTTATTATGTTTTGCATGGTTGTATATATAGTGGAAACTCTCCCAAAGGTTATGCTTGACAATGTATGCAATGAAATTCAAGATCATCACATATGCATATATTGTGGGGGAGTTTTCTCTATATATGTTGGTTCTACTCATATCTCCTGCATTAGTTGTAGTTTATGTGAGTAGAATCGGTTTTGATATGGGCTAGTATCTTTGTTTTACTTAACCATATCACATACAACCTCTTGTATACAACTTATTCTTGGATAAGCTGCGTACTTGTTTCTAATATTCATTATATAAACCCTCTTGTTGTGATTGTCATCAATTACCAAAATGGGGGAGATTGAAAGGGTAATTGCCCCTATGTGTGGTTTTGGTGATTAATGACAATCCCTATGGACTAATGTTTTCACTGAGTTTTATATGAAGGTATATTCCATAGGTCATGCTTGTAGTCCATGTGTTGGATTCAAGTATGGATGCCATGAAGATAAAGATATACCTTGAGTATTGGCATCAAAATCATCGAGTTGAAGAGAAGAATATGATATGATCAAGATCTTGAGAGTGTGATCTCAATAGAAGAATTCAAGATATGGCTCTAAGTCGGTGTCATGATAGCCTCATTAGTTGAGCTATGGTTGACTAAGATTTAGAGCATGTAATCAAATGAAGAGTTCCTTATGTACCTCAAGATATTAAGATGGAGCACGAGAAGATACTTGGTTGACCAATACAAAGAGTGAAGAGTGATTTCAAGTTGGTCAACACATGAAGCATAAAGAATGTACCACATGGTCTTGTGGTATGGTAAGCCTTGTCAATTATGCATCATGAACTAACCCATTATATATTTGCCTTTGTGTTTTCTATATGGGAAAGGTATCTTTCCATGGGCATGCTTCAAAATGAAGATATTATATAGACCATGAGAGGATGACATCAAGTAGTGATCGTCATCAAGGTTGAGAAGGGCAAGTTCAAGATAAGCATATCGAGAAGATCATTTGCTTGAAGCTTGTCGTCCATATTGGTGATAATGGACATGTGAATACATGTATTAATGAAGCTATCCCATAGTGGTGTATGGGGGAGCAAATTAGGAGTCTTCACGGAGCAACAATAATCAAGTGTTGCATTCCGGCTTGGGTGGAGCTTGAAGCGTTGTCATCAAGATCAAGCGGTTTGCGCAAGGCAAAGGTATGGCCTTGCTAGGTTTTACTTTTACCGGTCTCAGGGTGGTTGTTGGGAGACCGGGTTATAGGATAGATAGCCGCACTATCAAGAGGGGCTTTCGGTTGTGTAACTTGATAACATCGTCATAGGGAGCTCAATCCTTTGCATATTTTGCATCTTCCTATTTTGTAGCTTCTTGGTGTTTCTCCATGTGAGGTTCTTGAGCTTGTTGCTAGCTCTTCAACAAGCCCAAGTTCATCAAAAACGGAATTCGTATGCATCTTCTATGGCGTTTTCGAGTTTGAAGGTTTTATCGGTTCTTATTTAGGGAGGCTTCTTACCTTTCTTAATTTGGTTCTATCCTCCTTTGTTGGGCTATGATGTTTCTCTGCACAATCTTGTAAAGCTTGTTGTCCTCGTCAAAACAAGCCCAAGATCATCGAAATCGGAGTCCGTATGCAAAAGTTATTGCGTTTTTCGTGAAGCCTGTTTCATCCCGGTTGTGGATTCGGTTCAACCGGCTCCCAGACCGGGTGGTCCGGTGCCAGGACCGGAAAACCGGATCTGAAACCGGGATTTTCGGTTTTTCTATACCGAGTCTATCCGAGACTGTGTACTGACCCTAATTCCGGTTTTAGGTTCGGTTTTCCGGTCCAGGAACCGGACCGTACGGTTCTGGAGCCGGTCCAACCGAACTTTCAACCGAGTTTGCACAGATTTCTTCCAACGGCCATATTTTCTTTCCATTATAAAAGGGGGTTCTTCCCCCAACGTTTTAGGGTGTTCTTGACCACGAAATTGACCTCCATCGTTGAACCTCTTGAGCTTGCTTCCTCCCCCTTCCCTCCTATGATTCTTGCATCTTTTGAGGGCTTTGGAAGAGGAGATCTAGATCTACAATCCCCACCAATCAATTCCTCCTCTAAGTGAGGGGAACCCATTGGATCTAGATCTTGGAGTCATTGGTTGACTTCCACCATTGTTCTTCCTCTCTAATTCCTCCCTAGCACTTGTTGCTTTGGTGGGATTTGAGAGTGAAGGATTTGAGCACCCTTGGTGGTCTTGCTTTGGATTCTTGCATAAGTGTTGAGCTTTCCATTACGATTTGTTCGAGTGAGAGACCGTGAGCTTGTTACTCTTGGAGGGTGACCTCCTAGTTGGCTTGGCGGTTGGTACCGCGGTGTTCTCTTCGTGGAAGATTGTGAAGAGACCCGGGATTCTCCTTCGTGGAGCTTGTGAAGTGGTTGTGGAGCTTGCCATCTCCGGAGTGGAGGAAAAGCTAGCCATAAGGAAAGGGCCTATTCCTTCATGGGATAGACTCGGAGAAGAAGGTGAGCCTTTGTGGCGCGTGAGGAATCCTTCATGGAACCTCACACCTCTCCAACGTGACGTAGCCCCCTTCCCAAAGGTGGTGAACACGGGAATACATCTTCGTCTCCGCGTGCCTCGGTTATTGTAACACCCTCAGAATCGGCCCTATGCTAGTTTTAGCGATTCCCGCCAAACCCGCATAGAAACGATTCAAAGGTGCCCACCAGGCACTTGCGTGCGGGTGGAAAACGGAGTAATAACATTACACAACAGTCCTCGATGGGACCCACAAAACAGATATATATATAACAGCGACTCAATGAGTCAAGAATACAGAGACAATATACAAAGATCCAAATCACCTTGAAAATGATAGAGCGTCCGACTACGGACAAGATGCAAATGGGGCTAAGAGCCCTGAAGAATAACCAATGGCGTCCATAACCCTGCCCAGGCCAAGCCGGAAGGGTAACCCTGCTAACGACGTCGATCTCAAAACCTGCTTAAACAAAAGGGGTGCCGACAAAGGCAGAGGAAAAAGAGAGAGCGGTCAGTACTGAGGCCAGTACACGGCGAGGCTAGAATTCGGCGGTCCTCGCCTACATAGGTATGGTGGACTGAAGCGGCAGCGCAGCATGCACTAAACAACCTATAGAGACTCGATATAACTGTCGGCTATCAGAGAGGGGTGAGAAAGACCTATTCGGAACCAACCTGATGCTACCATCAAACAAACCCATCCTGGTGTTTCCCCCTCGAGACCAAACGAGGAAGTCGACCGAGGAACTCACACAGTTGGCAGTTTTATTCATTCCGTTATAGTGGCGAGAATTACTAGTCAAATATAGATAGCATCCTGGTAAAATAAGCAGTGGGCAGTTTTAGTTAACCATTCAGTTATAGTTGCAACACTTACTAGTCAGATACAATTAGCATGAGATATCCCCGAACCCAGCAGTTGTTGGTACTTTTATTTAGCCATTCTGTTACAGTGAAGCTGATTACTAGTCATATCAGATACAAGTCAAATTATAACAGTAAACTTTAGTTATAGTTGTCTATGATCAAGCACTGTGCTCCAAGTCGTCCATAACCGCGGACATGGCTTCTCGAAAAGATTTAACCCTGCAGGGGTGCACCAAAGTATCCACACGCACTTCGACCCTTTTTGCCAGATCAATTAACATACACCCATCGGTATGTCGGCGGGGCCTAAGTCATGACGTTTCCCAGACCCAAAGCAAGCACGGGGCCACCCCACTAAGTCTACCCGCAACAAAGTCGGCCGGTCTCCGAGACGGACTCAGGGTTTGCGTCAGTGGCTGTAAACGACTGGGAACCCGAAAACTCGGGATTGTCGATACCGCGAAAACACTCCTCTTCCAAAACAGTACAGGTGCTCCTCGCACAATCATAAATAAAGCAGTAAAGCATGGCATAAGTACAGGATAGTAATAAAGCCCCAAACTACTTGTGGCCCCCAGTACAGTACTTTGAAATCAGGTACTAAATCGATGGGGTGCCCATACATCCCACATGTGGTTAGCGCGCTCGATCTCGGAACAGGTGTCAAGAACTCGGGGTCCTACGGGACACCAGTGAGCGGTCGGAAACCAAATGTGATCTATCACCCACCGGTGCCTCTGCATTTACCTACTCAATTTTAGTTTAAACAATAATTAAAGTAAACGATAATTAAAGCCATGATCATCTCCAACCTTAAACATACGGCAATACTCCAACAACTGAGGTACTTGAAGACACGCAACAGCACTTGAGCAAGCGACTACGACGCGCAGGTCCAACTATCTACCAAACAACAGGTATAGGAGGTGTCCAAGGCAATATAAGGCTGCAAGGGATATCACGGGTACGAAAGCTAGAGCATCGCAACACAGATAGCAATAGATCAACAGGAGGGAATAAATACTATAAAAGTAAGATAGGTAGAAAGGGGGAGATGCTCGCCTGAAAACATTGCCGAGGGTTCATCCGAAGATCGGGTCGACACTCACATCAACTCAACGGCTTTATCCGCGAAGAACCAAAACACTAGAAGAAACACCGGATGCGCTAATTAATACTATGGCAGAAGATCGGCATGATGCATGTATGATGTATGACATGGCAAGATGTGATGCAATTATACCATATTAAGCGGAACCGGGGTCCCGACAATTAAATATATGGTTCTAGTTGTTCAGATAACCCGCAATTTAAATGTGGTATTAACATGGCAAAACATATGACCGGTTCGCTACACAAATTTAAATGGAGTCCGGAATAAGACAAAGTTATTCCGCATATCGACTCTCTATTTAATTATAAGGTGAATCGGCTTAATGCCCCCAAACCACACAAATATGTATGCGACATGAATGATTAATGCAACAAGTTTATATATAGCATTTATAAAATAGGGGCTCGGGAAAAGGTTCACACATCTGGGTTCGGAAGATCTTGGTTCCGGGGGTTCGGGGTTCGACAGGGTTCGGTCTCAGGGTTTGACGTGATCGGTCTCGGCAGTAACATTCTCGGACAACGGAGTAGATCTTGGCGTTCCGCGAAGAAGGACTTGGTTCGGCGTCGAGGCGCATCGGATTCACCCTGGTCGATGTCGATCTTGTCGTCACGAAGGTCTTGTCGGGTCGTCGGTCTTGTCGTTTCACGGCGGAGATCTTGGTGTCCCGGGTCTCGGCGTCTTCGGATCCGAGAGGAAGAACTTGACGTGCCGGGATGAAGAACTTGACGTCCTTCGGTTCCATGTCGACGGTCTTGGTGTCCTAGATGGAGAACTCGGTGTATCCGTGTTGGCGGCCTTGGCGGTTATCGGGTTCGGTCTTCGAATCCGTGTAGCTGGTCATGGCGTTCGGGAGTCGATCTTGGTGGTCCAAGTCAAAGACCTTGTCCGCAATCCGACGAGTGTAACCAGGTCGGTAGGTTCTTCGGGCTTCTCTACATGCATCACCAAACTCATCTTTGTGCGTCGTCCTCGGTCCTTAGAAGGTATGGTTTGGTAGCGAACAGCATCGGGTCAACAAATAAAATATCCAGAGACCAAAACTCCTGGTCCTGTGGCGTCCGAAGGCAGAGAAGGCCGCACTCTGGACCTCACAGCGACACGCATAGTGCGACAAGGGCGCTGGCACAGGGCCCTACTGATGCATGTCGACGGGCTCGCGGGGTCCGGGGGCGACGGAGAAGGGCCGGTCGGGGAGATGGCAGAAGCGAGCTGGCGTTGCAGGGAGGCGGCTCAGGTGGTCTGCGGGGTCCGGCGGCTACAGAACTTGCCGGGCGGAGGAAGGAGCGAGGACAGGAGGTGGCGGCGGAATCGGGGAGAGGAGAGCGGGCGTCGGGGCTGGGGAATCGCGGAGGAGCGCGGCTCGGAAGGAGGCGAGGCTGCAGGGGCGAGCGGCGGGCGCGGGGTCGGTGGTTAGAGGAGGCCGGCGGGGCGGCCGGAGGACGGGGCCCGGCGAGGTGCAGAGGAGGCGAGGTGGCTCGCCCTGGCGGTGGCCGGCAAGAGGAGAGGAGAGGGCGGCGGGAGGGTCGGCGCGCGGGGCCGAGGAAGGACGGGCGGAGGGAGGAGGCGGTGGAGCGGGAGAGGTCGGGGGCGGTGGCGGTTGTCGAAGGGCGGCCGGCGGCGGATGAAGAGGTGGCCGACGAGCTCGAAGGGGGAGGGGTGGTCGCAGAGGGGGACGCTAGACGGCAGGGTCGAGGCGGGGCCGCGACCGGAGAGAGGGAGGCGGGGCTTGCGGTCCCTGATGGCGGCGGGTGCTCAGGAGAGGAGCGGCGGTCGGCGTCGCGCACGGGCCAGGCTCCGGCGGCGAGGAAGAGGAGGCCTGCGGCTTGCTTGAGGGGGAGGCGGCAGAGAGGTGGTGCTTGGCGGGGCGGGGGCAGGGCGACGGCCGGCGCTCTGGGTTGCGAGCGAGGGAGCTCGGGGGGCAGAGCGTGTCGCCGAGAGGAGGGAGAGGGTCGGAGCGAGAGGGAGGGAGGAGAACGGCGACGGGGGCGGCCCATGCGGCGGAGGAGGAGGCCGGCCGGAGAGAAGGCCGCGACGGTGGTGTCGTGCGGGACAGGGAGAGAGGGGGCGAGGGTCGCGTGCGGGGGGGAACGAGAGGAGCGGGGGAGGCGGCCAGGGGAGTGGGGCCAGGCGGGGCGTGCGTGGTGTCCTGCGGGGTGGGGCCGGGCTGGCAGCGGGACAGGGGCAGGCGCGGCTGTGTGAGTTTGTGTGTGTGTGGTGGGTTGAGTGGGGAGTGGGGTGAGAGGAGGTGGGCCAGGTGGCGGGCTGGGATTGGATGGGGGAAGGGAGGGTTATGAGGTGGCGCGAGGTGAATGGTCGGGGTGATGTGGCTGGGGACTGGGTAGGCTAGGATAGGGTAAGAAAAGAGTTGGGGTAGCTGGGATTCGGTACTGGGAGTGGCCGACTGGGTCGGAACGGCCCGGTACGGCTGCCCCTAAGAATAAAAATACATATTTTAATATTTAAAACGGGGCGTTTGAAATCCATTGGCAGACGAAACAAAATAATCCGGAGACCCGGGTTTGGATTTGAAATGAAGACGGGGATATTGGAAAACAAAACTAGGCGTTTTCAAAATAGTTTTGGACAAACAAATGCACAATGGCATGACGATGCTCAAATGCAAGGTGGCATGATGACATGAGCATGCGGTCATGATGATGCAATGCACAAAAACAACGCGATTTTCTAGTAGTGGTTTTGCGGGGCGCCACAGTTATCTCTATATCCGAGCTTACTTTCCTTGTGATAGCCATCGAGCTTGAAATACTTATATCTTGCTTATCACTTGTGGTATATTTATCTTGTGCTATCTTGCTTAGCTTAATTTGTTGTTGGTGCACTTAGTTGTGCCTAGTGTATTTAGGTTTTGTGCTTGTAAAATAAACGTTAGTTTAATTTCGCATTCTATCAAGCCAAAACCGTAATAGTTTTGAAATTGCCTATTCACCCCCCCTCTAGGCGACATCTCTATCCTTTCAAATTGGAAGCAAACCTCATCCATGGCGGGTGCGGCGAGCTCATGAATGGTCCAGGTGATTCAAAACAGACAAGGGAGGCTACTAATGTGGTTGCGGGGCGGCCGAATCAAGTCACCCATGTTGACGACACATCCAAATGGGTCGGCATCGACACATCCATGGTGGCGGCCTCGGCAACCATCGTGACAGCGGAGAAGTGGTCAAATCGCCAGATCTGAGCTTGTAGCGGTGTAGAATCAAAGGTGCAGACGACAACGAGGTGGGTCGTGGAGGGGGTGTGGCTGGTAGAGGCCGGAGACGGCGGGAGGCGGCAGTGGTGCGTAGGGGCTAAGTTTCGGGGCGCCAACCTATGCATGTGTATACAGGGCACCCCGTCGGTTCGGCCTCGCAACCTGGGCATATAGGGGTGTGGGGGTCGAATTTACGGGGTTTTAAAAAAAATTCAAGCCAGGCCGTCTTTATGATGTCTATTCAGGTTAGTTATGTGGCCTCAAAACCAAAAACTGACGATTATTTTCTAGTTTTGCAGGTTTTACGGGGTCTAGTAGATATGAGATATGAACAGGTTCTGGATCAAATCATGGTTGAAGCCAGTTGTGGGGAATGAGGTGGCCTCCCTCTTTGGCTCTTTACCTATATCCCGCACTTGCTTGTTGATGCACAACGGTGTGACTGTGTGAGTAAACACAAGCGATGACCAGAAGATGAATTACACTACCTCTGATTCATATTACTTGTCATTAGATTGAATATATCTGACACTAAAACATGTCTAAATACATCTATTCTACGACAAGTAATATGGATTGGAGGGAGTAGTTACTTATTTACGCGTGCGCTGCTGCGGCTTTGAAGGAAAAGAACATGCATGGATTGGATTTATAAATAATAACAATAGAAAAGGAGGGGAGGTTGACAAAGCAAAAGCAGCAGCACCTTTGTGCAGAGAAAGGAGGGGTGGATTATCCTGGGAGGGCATCTTTGGTCTTTCTGCTGTCAACTAAAGCTGGGGGAAAAGAAGAAAGCCTAGAAAAGAGGAAGACGTACGCAGGCAGGCAGGCAGGCAGGCAGACGGGTGCTGTAAAAGAGGAAGGAAGTTGACTTTTTTCACAAGTCAGGATGAGGATGCCATATGCCAGAACGAAACTGTACGTATACGTACACGATGCAAGTGTGGTCAATTTCACTCGAGATGTGGACACATCGAACGGCCGGCTCCTCTCCCAAGGTCCAAACAAATACTGTGTGCAGCTGGCGTGTTCACGGGATGCCATGCCAGCCAAGATCATCACACAGAATGTACTACTCCACAACTCTATCCTGCTCCATACTACTCCGTACTCCAGACTTTAGTCAGTGCTAGCATCTGTCTGTACATCACCAATCAACTACAGTAGTAGAATTACTGGAAGCCAGATTTGAGCTCGTCTTCCAGCTCGTCGAACTCCCATCCGCCGATGTCGTCGTCGGACGAGTACTCCTTGAAGTCCTGGTCCAGCCCTCCCGGCTCCGAGTCCGACTCCGACGGGAGCCGCGTCCTGAGCTTGGCGGAGATCGGGGACTCGGTTCCCGAGTGGCCTGGCGTGCCGCCGCTGCCGCTGCCGCTCCCGCTCCCGCTCTTGAAGGAGTCTTCTTTTTCCTTGGTCTCGATCTGCAGTACTGGCCGGGGAACCGATTCGAACTGGACACGCAGCCTGTCGATGCTGGCGAACAGCTCTGTCACCTCAGGGTCATCTTGCCTGCATTATTAAGTTTAAATTTGACACTGCTTATATAGCGTCGTTGTGGAGCTCAAGGTGAAGAACATGTTCAGAGATTCCAAATAAATAAGGTCATGGCAGTAGCATCTTGATTCTTCAACACCAATTCACCTGGTTCTACACTCTGGATTGGAGAATGCTAATGCTCTGATATTGTCAGCTAAACCGAATGCCGCTACGATCTGAAACAAATCACAAAGCAGAGGGGTATGTAACTAGAGATATTCTTGTCCTCTCTTACCCTCTTTTGTGTCAGAAGAAGGAAGCACGGTAAAGAATATAGTATCAAGAATCACCTTTTTCTCAGCTTCCAAATATTCTTCCTCCAGGTATTTACGCGGGTTTGATTGCTTCGACACACCATTATCTCCACCATCCACTGATTCAGATCTGCCGATGCAAGTAATATACCATTAGCAAATGATGTATCTTCACTCTTTTGTAGTACTGTACAACCAAGGTAAATGAGAACTAATACCCGTCACCGAAAATTGTCAAGTTATCAACAAAGGTCTTTATACGATCTATAGAAGTGCTCAGCTCTTCCTAGAGAATCGAAAGAAACAGCCAGTTTATTAGAAAACCGATATGAAATGAAAAAAAGTACTCCTAACAAAAGGAGGCCCTTCTTCCATACTAGTATAGCACTTGTTTATTAGAAAGCAAAAGTCAAATGAGTACCACGCATGCAGAAACATGATGCTTAATCAAGTTAACAAAGCAGACTCCACATCTATCCAGTTCATCACTGCAATCAGCAAACATTCCAACAACAAATCGTATGTCAATAAATCTGTGTACGTCGATATCATCAGTCGGTATTTTTTTTTTCAGTGAAAGAGCCTACGTACTTGGCCTGTTTTTCCTTTATTTCTTCATATAATGATTGCAGCTTCCATGTATCTTCTAAAAAGTTGATCCAAGCACGGACAGTGCTTGCTTCTACTTTGCAGGAAGCAACAGATCTGGACAGTTCATCTTCCTAAAGCAAGCATATGGCAGAGACATTGAGTAAGTGAAAAGCTGTGCTTTTCATAAATCTTTTTCTAATGAAGAAACTAACAAAAGAAAAGTTAACAAACCTTTGCTTTCAAGTGTATCACTATCTGATTGCTGGCTTCATCGAACTGATCTCTCTCCTCTCTAGTTTTTTTCAGCTTCAGCACAGTTGCATTCAGTTTAGTATTTACCTGTAATCTGAGTTTCAGAATCACTCTTAAAAATAATCTTCTCATGGGATAATAGCCTTAGGACTCTACATAATAGTAAACCTAACAAGTAAAAACGCAAAACCGCATAAACTTTGGTTACCCCATAATTTGGACGTCAAATTTTATATAAGGTAAATTAATAGGACACTTGATGCATTAATTATAGTTAACACGTTGCATAAAGGGTACAGCTATTAGATAGATCCACCAAGCATGTAGCTCAATATTGTATCTGAAGGGAATGCTGGACAATAATTACATTTGTGGCCTTATGGGATACTACTAAGATCACAAGTCATAATCTAAAGCTACATTATAATTGTAACTCGTATTTAAACCCTAAATATCTCCTCGCGATATCTTCACATACATATAACAATCATCCTAGATCTGTAGAGTATAAACTTTATGTCGAGTGCATCATAACACAATTAGAATAATTGAATGTGGTCCATTTCGGTGGATGCAGCTTCTAGCACAATGGATCAACATGAATAGGAAATTTTAGATCCCACATACTCAGCTAGGTGAATTCCTATTCTGTTTACCTCTCCAGACTGCAACAAAAAAATTACTGAAGTCCAAACCAAAGCAAGATATTATCACCATTTTGTTGTTTGTGCAAATTACCGAAATAGATCAAAAGAACTAGGCTGTTAACATTAATACAGGAAATTAGAAATATAAAGAGTGATCGTACTTTGTTTAGTTCTTCCTCAAGTTGATCCTTTTGCTTCTGGAGTCCAGAGATCTCAGCCTCTAATTCCTTTTACAATAGAATAAATAAATCAACCAGGTCAAATCTACTGAAGACAAACATTAAAACAGGTTAGATAGCCTTCTTTATTTATCCTTTAGCAGAAGCAGTTCGATGTATATGAATGATGAAGTTAAAATGTTCTTTTTGGTACTTTAAAGGAATTCTGCGAGCTTTGTTCATCAAGATGCACAGTAATTTTTGCTCAGATCATTGACACAATTCATTGTACGAAAGTACCATAATTACTGAAGATATGACTAATGAAGTCACCTTTTCAGCTATACTAACTTCCTTTGTTTTAGTGACTTTGAAGATAAGGGATTCTTCCCTCTGCAGTCTGCATAAAACACATAGCAACGGGTAGGCTCATTTCAAACACTTTGGTAGAAACTTAAAAATATAGCTGTGTATGTAACATGAAAAGGAAAATTTTGGAAGAAGGTAAAAAGTTTAACTTGATTACTACATCAATATTCACCAATATTACTAGATTTATCCAAATAACATTTCACTGGACTTGCATTCTGAATTACCTCCTACTGTTTGACATATCTTTTCAGGCAATAGCAATTATGGTCTAGTAGATCAAATGACTTTCTACTGCATTCTCATTTTGCCAAATGAATATGTGTTAAGTTGCTGAAAATAAATAAATAACACAGATAATGCTTGAGACCAGTACCTATTTTCCACTATACGTCTTTCCGCTTTCGCAAATGAATTTGCAAGGGATTCCGACAAAACCTTCAGCTTCTCAACCTGCAATGTTTTATGGAATCAACATTGAGCTACCAACCATGTATCATTCAAAAAAGGAGTACAGGCAGATATGTTTAAATCTAAATTCCAGATTTACGAAATTTGAAGCGCTACAAAAAGGGAGAAAACATGATAAGGAAGCGAATTAAATTTAAAATGGTGAAAGTGTTACCTTATGGAAATGAGTTTCCAATGAGTCGCCTGGATGTATCGATTTCTTCTTTAATACAAGGTCCTCCATTGTGGAGCATAAACGAACCTCAGCAACTGCAGTTTTGAAGTCCTATAAAGAGCACCAGAATTTAGAAACGAACTGCTGAATTTAGCTCTCAACCTATAACTATAACTGAAGACAAAAAATGGTAAGATGGCCCATACTTAATGGGATGAAAGTATGAAACAAATAACTTCAAGAGCTGAAGGATTGTGGCCCAAGCATTTCTTAAAATACGAACACCAGATTATATATACTTCTTTAATAAAAGAATGCACTTAACATGTGATCGCTTGTTCTAGTCTCTCCGGAGAACACTGGATAGCGCACACACCATACAGTGGCTACATCAGAAACAAGACCCATACTAAGGAATGTGCTTAACATTTCATCCAATATTTAATTATCTCAACTTGGCTCGCCATACTCACATGCATGGTTTTAGTAGAAACGGAATAACACTTGCACATAAATGTACCCATGGACATAATAAAAAATGATTTATCCATCTTTGAACATTCCGTTTATCTGCAATGATGAATAAATAAACAAAATAGAGCATTTATTTATTGGTATGGTATCCCCCCCTCTCAATCTAGCAGAAAAAAGGTCCACCATAGGAACAGATCAGATGTAAAACACACCAAAAATGCTCAGCTAGCACAACTGAAAGATAGCCTTTTTAAAATATAAAATGCTGCTATACCAACATAAGCACAGATAAAAATAGCAGAAAATTTAAGCCTACCTCAGGGACCGATGGAGATGCTTTATTGCGGTTCCTGGTCGAATTAGCTCGCACAGCATCAACTGCATTTATCTCTTGTTGCAGCTCCATGATTTCATTATCTAATCTGGAACCAAGAAAGAGTAGAGATTTTGGAGTATGTAAGTACACATGCAAACATTGACACTGAAACAACCCTTCCCTCCCTATCCCCGAACGAAAGAGGTAACCTTGCAACTTCAGCATTTATTTTTAGCCCTGAGATAGCACATTGAGCAAACTGAAGCAGCTCGTCACGTTTTGCCTGAAAAGAAGAGAAGTAGATAACATCCAAACATGAATCCACATGTGTTTTTCCCATACAAGAAGAGTACATGTTATGCTGCCCGGGGGATCTAATTTAAACAGCGGGAAAACGTAGAAAGTATTTTCTTTCTTAGAAATAATTATTATGTCGAAGTGGACCTCACTATTGGACTAGTTTTATACACGAATGCATGGTTTAGTAATATTGGGAGGAACCATATGGAAACGCACCAATACTTCATCGTTGTAAGTAGAAAATAACGTTGCCAAGTCATGTATGCTGTTCAGGATTGCGTCGTGCACATCATCTCCCCCATTCAGACACATTCTGCAGTGAGCATCCACGGACCACAATATGTGAGTGAAAACTTGAAGATTTCCCAAAACGACAGAGTTGAGTAGTATGCACAACAAACAAATCAGCCAATGGTTGAAGAACTTGCCCAAAAATTTCTGAGAGCAGTGAAATTTCTTCCTCGGTAGGAGCTTCCATAATCTGTGACACATAGATAATGATTTAATTGCTTGACTTCCTACATGGCATGGCAGAAACAGCACGTTGACGAAACTGAATTCTGTGATACCCCGAACCCAATCCAACCCACCATAGACAGAACGACGCACTCGAGCGCTTGACTGTAGAGGAAGACATGGAAAAAGTTCATCGGCTCTGCACCCCCGTCCTCGTAATCCACGTACAGATCCTGCAATTTCGCACGCGGTCAGGCAATGCAGTCCAAAATATTAGAGAAACACCATTCAGAGGAGAAACCAGACCAACACGGGCGCGGCTTGATTCGGATCATCAGCACGCTGCGGCTCCCGCACGGAGGAGGCGGCGCGCTCGGTCTCCTTCAGACCGACGACCCACCGGCGCAGCAGCTGCTCCCTCTCCTCCCCTTTGTAGGAGAGCGCCGCCTCCTCCAACCTCCTGGCCGTCAGCTTCAAGCTCTTGTAGTACCGAGTCCCCTGCGCAACAGACACAAGGATAAATTAAGCACGATCGCCTGAATGAAGAGCTGATTTGTGATCGATCGAGGCGGGGTGTCGTACGATGCCGTTGATGAGCCTCGCGCCTCCAACAACGGCCTGGCCGGCGTGGTGGACGACAGTGCCGAGGGTGCGGGTGGTGAGGGAGATGCCGCCGCCGCCCGCCTCGACGGCGCGGTGCACCGCCTTGCGCAGCCACGACATCGCTCCCGGTCGGCTTCCCCCTCCTCCTACTCCTCGGATCGATGGGAGCTCGGCTCCGGGAACGGGAGCGAGGCGCGGACGTGCGGTGGAGAGAAAATCCACCGACGCGTACGGCGTGCCGCGGTGTTTCCCCAGAGGCCGACGAATGCGCCCGCCCGGTTGGCTCGAATCCAAAGGTTGCCGCCGTGCCCAGTTTTGGTCAATTTTGACCCGGGTTGCGCTCAAGCGAGACGAACGCTTCTCGGACTGACTCAATGGGCTCTGCTCTATGTGCAGCCGGCCCGGGTTTGCGCTCAAGCGAGACGATGGGCTCTGCTCTATGGGTAGAATTGGCATTATATACCACTATTAAACAACAAGAGTGCCAAAATACCACTCAAAATGTGAAATTAGATCTGTAGCAAATCTGTAGTTTAAGGCATGATCCACTATACAAGTTGTAAACTAGTGTAGCATGGAGTCTAGGTGAAAGTTCAACTTATCAGTCTCTATTCTAGTACCGGTATATAACCTAATCCATTTATTTTATTATGAGCCTTTGAAATCTGGCGGAGGTTATTGGAATTTTGCCTAAATATGATCCAATCCATTTATTTTATTGTAAAAATTTCTGAAATCCTAGAGGGTCATTTGGGTCATTCATGAATGGCAAGAGGTGGGCTCAAATATTTAATCTCACATTGCTAGTTGAGTGGGAGTTTGACCATTTTATTAGGGAGGCTCCTCTGCCACTTGTATACGCTTGAGAAGAGAAGAGATACACGCGCTCCTCCTCCGCAGCCACGACACGCCCGCGCCCGAGAATGAGCCAAGCCGAGGATCCATATGTGCCTCGTGTGCGAATTGGCTCCTTTTTGCCATGTAGGAATGTGAACTAAAATGCATAGAACCTGAAGCGTTTCTGCACTAGAGGCTGCTCATTTTCGGCCATTGCCTGCTCGTTTCGTGTCTCAGCCCTTCGTTTCACCTCCCACGCCGCATGTCCGCCTGCTCGTCCCTTACCAGAGAGAGAGAGAGAGAGAGAGAGAGGTCGCTCCTCTCCTTAGACATGCAACAACACACCACGCATCTAGTTCTAGAGCACTACTGTGGGGTAAAAGGATAGAGATGTCGCCTAGAGGGGGGTGAATAGGCAATTTCAAAACTATTACGATTTTGGCTTGATAGAATGCGGAATTAAACTAACATTTATTTTACAAGCACAAAACCTAAATACACTAGGCTCAACTAAGTGCACCAACAACAAATTAAGCTAAGCAAGATAGCACAAGATAAATATACCACAAGTGATAAGCAAGATATAAGTACTTCAAGCTCGATGGCTATCACAAGGAAAGTAAGATCGGATATAGAGATAACCGAGGCACGCGGAGACGAAGATGTATTTCCGTGTTCACCACCTTTGGGAAGGGGGCTACGTCACGTTGGAGAGGTGTGAGGTTCCACGAAGGATTCCTCACGCGCCACAAAGGCTCACCTTCTTCTCCGAGTCTATCCCACGAAGGAATAGGCCCTTTCCTTATGGCTAGCTTTTCCTCCACTTCGGAGATGGCAAGCTCCACAACCACTTCACAAGCTCCACGAAGGAGAATCCCGGGTCTCTTCACAATCTTCCACGAAGAGAACACCGCGGTACCAACCGCCAAGCCAACTAGGAGGTCACCCTCCAAGAGTAACAAGCTCACGGTCTCTCACTCGAACAAATCGTAATGGAAAGCTCAACACTTATGCAAGAATGCAAAGCAAGACCACCAAGGGTGCTCAAATCCTTCACTCTCAAATCCCACCAAAGCAACAAGTGCTAGGGAGGAATTAGAGAGGAAGAACAATGGTGGAAGTCAACCAATGACTCCAAGATCTAGATCCAATGGGTTCCCCTCACTTAGAGGAGGAATTGATTGGTGGGGATTGTAGATCTAGATCTCCTCTTCCAAAGCCCTCAAAAAGATGCAAGAATCATAGGAGGGAAGGGGGAGGAAGCAATCTCAAGAGGTTCAACAATGGAGGTCAATTTCGTGGTCAAGAACACTCTAAAACGTTGGGAGAAGAACGCCCTTTTATAGTGGAAAGCAAATATGGCCGTTGGGAGAAAACTGTGCGAATCTGGTTGAAAGTTCGGTTGGACCGGCTCTAGAACCGGATGGTTCGGTTCCTGGACCAGAAAACCAGATCTCAACCGGGATAAGGGTCAGTACACAGTCTCGGATAGACTCGGTATAGAAAAACCAAAAATCCCGGTTGAATCTCGGTTGAAACCCGGTTGAATCTCGGTTTTCCGGTGCTGGCACCGGACCACCCGGTCTGGGAGCCGGTTGAACCGGATCCACAACCGGGATGAAACCGACTTTACGGAAAACGCAATAACTTTTGCATCCGGACTCGGATTTCGATGACCTTGGGCTTGTTTTGACGAGGACAACAAGCCCTACAAGATTGTACAGAGAAACATCATAGCCCAAAAAAGGAGGATAGAACCAAATGAAGAAAGGTAAGAAGCCTCCCTAAATAAGAACCGATAAAACCTTCAAACTCGAAAACGCCATAGAAGATGCATACAAATTCCGTTTTCGATGAACTTGGGCTTGTTGAAGAGATAGAAACAAGCTCAAGAACCTCACATGGAGAAACACTAAGAAGCAACAAAATAGGAAGATGCAAAGTATGCAAACGATTGAGCTCCCTATGACGATGTGATCAAGTTACACAACCGAGAGCCCCTCTTGATAGTGCGGCTATCTATCCTATAACGCGGTCTCCCAACAACCACCTTGAGACCGGTAAAAGGAAAACCTAGCAAGTACATACCTTTGCCTTGTGCATCCTGCTTGATCTTGATGACAATGCTTCAAGCTCCACCCAAGCCAGAATGCAACACTTGATCATTGTTGCTTCGTGAAGACTCCTAATTTGCTCCCCATACACCACTATGGGATAGCTTCATTAATACATGTCTTCACATGTACATTATCACCAATATGGACGGCAAGTTTCAAGAAAATGATCTTCTCGAGATGATTATCTTGAACTTGCCCTTCTCAACCTTGATGACGATCACCACTTGATGTCATCCTCTCATGGGCTATATAATATCTTCATTTTTGAAGCATGCCCATGGAAAGATACCTGTCCCATATAGAAAAGGCAAAGGCAAATATATAATGGGTTAGTTCATGATGCATAATTGACAAGGCTTACCATACCATAAGACCATGTGGTACATTCTTTATGCTTCATGTGTTGACCAACTTGAAATCACTCTTCACTCTTTGTATTGGTCAACCAAGTATCTTCTCGCGCTCCATCTTAATATCTTGAGGTACATAAGGAACTCTTAATTTGATTACATGCTCTAAATCTTAGTCAACCATAGCTCAACTAATGAGGCTATCATGACACCGACTTAGAGCCATATCTTGAATTCTTATATTGAGATCACACTCTCAAGATCTTGATCATATCATGTTATTCTCTTAATCTCGATGATTTTGATGCCAATACTCAAGGTATATCTTTATCTTCATGGAATCCATACTTGAATCCAACACATGGACTACAAGCATGACCTATGGAATATACCTTCATATAAAACTCAGTGAAAACATTAGACCATAGGGATTGTCATTAATCACCAAAACCACACATAGGGGCAATTACCCTTTCAATCTCCCCCATTTTGGTAATTGATGACAATCACAACAAGAGGGTTTATATAATGAATATTAGAAACGAGTACGCAACTTATCGGAGAATAAGTTGTATACAAGAGGTTGTATTTGATATGGTTAAGTAACACAAAGATACTAGCTCATATCAAAACCGATTCTACTCACATAAACTACAACTAATGTAGGAGATGTGAGTAGAACCAACATATATAGAGCAAACTCCCCCACAATATATGCACACATGATGATCTTGAATTTCATTGCATACATTGTCAAGCATAACCTTTGGGAGAGTTTCCACTATATATACAACCATGAAAAACGTAATAAAGATGAAATGCATGAAAGGCAAACACTTAAGAACAAACCAATCTTAAGTAGAAAACCATTTCCCTTAAAACCCTCTAAACTTCTCCCACATTGACAACAAGTGCCAAAATGGATAACAAGGTTAGAAGGACAATATAGTATGAGTTCCTACACAAGGTGTGCATTACTCGTAATATGAGTGAAATCACATGCACATATCCAATGACGAACACTTGGAGTAAATCAAACTATATTGAGGATCAAGGATTGCTAAAAGGATAACAAGGTGAAGGAACTTCAATGGATGAAGAAAGCAATCAAAAGATCCAAATAATCGAATGGACAAATAGTGCTCTAAGTGGAATAAGGAAGCTCCCCAAGGTTCGTGCATAAATTAGTTGTTTCATTTGAATACAATATGCACAAACATGGAATTCTCACTCCCTCTATATTATTTAGAACACAACCAAGATACAAGGATTAGATATAAACCAATACACTTGTCAAGACAAGCTTAAGTCCAAAAGAAACCAAATATGAGATATGAGTGTGTGAATATGCAATAAAAGTAAACCAAGCACTCATAAATCAAGACCTTACCAAAACCATTAAAAATCAAGAGGATAAGAGTGATGGTCGGAAAAGAGCGAGTATATCAAGGCGAGAGATTAACACTCTAGTGTATATAAGTTTATAAGGGAAAAAACATGAGAATAATCCACAAAGAAACATCCACACATGAGAGGTTAATAAAGAATACATGATATCCAAGCGGAAGTCATAAGATATACCAAAAAGGATATTTTGCTTAAGTGCATATATAGCCCATGGCTTTATTTTATCTTATGGTATATCAATGAACTTCACCAAAGAAAAACAAAAAAATCTCAAAACCATCACAGCTAGCACTAAGGGAACTAATGCTAGTTGTGATACTTTGAGAAAGGCAACAAGTATCAAAAGGAATGATTCAATGCAATTTAAACAATATTGCACACAAGAGTACCTTGAGGAGTTGATATGCAATAAATTGCTAGAAGGCATATTTGGAATTGGTGAATCATGAAAATGATTTTATATACTCCCCATTATATGCATCATCTCAAATTACTCACATAAGCAATAAGGATACAAAGTCTTTCAAAGATAATTGCAAGAATCGAACATTGACAAACAAATAAATTCATGCCAAGATGCAACCTACAAGAGATTGGATGGAAGAATAGTATGCATGAATAAGATACTTGTTACCGAGATAGAAATGGTATGATGTAGTAGATAAGAATTTTTTAGATCATCCTAGCTTGGCTCCAATTAACATGTGGTGACAACACTTTCCTTATAGAAGAGACAAGCATCCATTGCATCTTCAATGTACCTAAAACAACATTCAAGTACATCTTGGTCCCCAAACTTATTGGGTCCAAAGTGGTTAGAATAACCACAACACATAGGATACACTCCATAAAAATATGTGCATATTTAGAGATGAAATTTGAATTTCATGCACATCTTAGCCGTTTAAGGATTTGATGGAGTATACCCTATATATTGGATCAAAGAAAGCAAAAAATGACATAAGATATACATTTATTAAACATGCATGCGCGAGAATTTCAAGATCCAACGAAGATATACTTTGGACAAATCACCAAAAATATTCAAGAAGGCATACAAGGTGTGAAAAAACACATTTATTGTCCAAACTATATCAAAGAATCAAATCAACACAAGATTTGTTCAACAAAGTTCAACAAATGAACCGAGCAAAAACTATTAAGCATGAAAGATGAATTAAAAACACAAATGCTCAAAGATTTATCTCATTCAAGAAAATAAAATAGAGAATAAAGAATGAGATAGCAAACTACCAAAATAGAAAGGTTTCAACAAATAAACCAAACCCTTAACACTTTTCACAATGGCACAAGGTTCCGAGAAGAAAAGGTTTGTCTTCCACTAAAACATAATAATCAAAAACATCATCAAAGATATCTTCAAAAGCCAAGGAAGACAGTGGGAGCCACACAATTTTTTTTTGGAAAGAAAGTAAGGCAATAAGAGGTTAACTCCAAAGTGAAGATGATCCACAAATGCTACCACACACAAGTATATCAATTGTCGAAGACAATGAGTGTATTGGAATAGATTTTCGGTGGTATATTGCACGGATAGTAAAGATAAATCTTCACAATAAAAAGCATAGGATAGAAATAAAAAGATTAAGCACTATGCAAAGATAGAGATTCTTGATAGCTTCAACTAGTCACACAATCATGCAAAACAATGATTAGAATAACTTGAAGCAAATGGTATCCCAAATAAGATATAGAGATATGTATTTGAGAAAGACCGCACCAAGAATTTCTTACTCAAACAAAGACCGAAAAGACGAGCAATAAAAGCTTCTAACAAAAATAGGACCATGTTTGAGCCAACATTCCACCTAGAAACAAGATAATCAACTATATCGACCCTAAGTGGCACTAACTCGTATGTTCACATTTCCTAGGATTGTGATATGCAAAAGAAGCATATCACTCCCCCATAATGTGATATTCATTTTTTTTAATAAGAGGCAAAACAATCTCAACTAGAGATAATTAATGGACATTTAGAGTTTGAATTTCTCATGAGTATGATACACCACATAGTGACTAGATAAGCTTGCAATATCAATACTAAGTGGTAGTACTCATGTACACATATTTTAAGGTTTGATATATGCGCGAGGCATGTCACTCCCCCAAAATGGGATGTTCCATTAACCACTCTAAAAGATCCAAACAAGATATCATCAAGATGCATTAGAGGCTCAAAATAAAACACACGAGTAAATGATGTGCCAAACACCTAGACATACTTGAATACACAAAATAATCAAGCATGAGGCACACCAAATACAAACACATACTTGGTACAAAACCAAAACATGTAAAGGGGCAAGTAACTTACAATATAAATGAGTTAAGTACAAGTTACCGCGAAGAGGCACATTGGATATAAGATAGGGAAATGATAATCCTTATAACTTGGCTTGATCAAATATAATATATGAAGATCCCTTAATTCTTCAAGAGTTAGCCAAGTCTCCAATGCCCTCCATAAACACCTATTGATCAAGTTTGAGCTAGTTGGTCCCCAACCAAGTTGGGTCCTAAGAGGTTAGTCACAATAGGCTTGGAAACCCAAATGGTTCTTTTCTTGACACCACTTTGAGTTCCAACAAACTTGGCAAACACATTGCCATCCTTATCCTTCCTAAGAGAATAATCATCATCAATAATGATAGGGTTAGATAAGGTACCGTTTGAACATGAAGAGGCAAAGTGACCCTTCACACGACATATGTAGCAACAAGTGCTCCCCTTTCTCTTCTTCATTGATTTCTTGTCTTGGGGAGCATTATCTTGATTTTTCTTCGGAAGTGGCCTAACTTCAACTGGGGCTTGAACATGAACTTGTGGCCGCTTCCCTTGTTGCTTCTCACTCAAGTGCTTTTTCTTCAATGGACAAGATCTTACATGATGTCCTTCAACCTTGCACTTGAAGCAAATAATCTTGGCCAAATTCTTGACTTGGTTTTGGCCCTTCTTCTTCTTTGTACTAGACTTGTTCTTGTTACTGGATTTGAATCCAAGTCCACTTTTATCATTAGGGGATTTTTTCACACTCAAGATATTATCGAGTGTGGATTTCCCTTCATGACTCTTTTCCAAGTCATTCCTTTAGGAAGTGACTTGGGCCTTGAGCTCTTTTATTTCCTCTATATGGTTAGCAGAAATACAAGTGCTAGAGGAAGTCAAAGCTTCATTGTTAGAGCAACAAGGCAAAGCAATTAATCCAACACAAGGTTTATCAATAGTATGGCTAGATGGATTACTAGGACTAGCACATGGCAAAATAGCATTTTGAGTAGAAGTTGTGCTAATGTCCAAAAGAGGCTCATAAGATGTTATCTTAGTAATACTTGCCTCACAAGCTAACTTTAGCCCATCATGGGAGATTAGAAGATCATTATGAGAGCCCGAGAGCTTTTCATGACTTTCTTCCAATTTCCTATACTTGCTAGTTAGCAACTCAAGTTGAGCCCTTAGCTCAACATTCTCCTTTAGGGTAGATGCTTCACAAGAAGTAGTGTTAGTAGCACAAGCATCATTAATGGAATTTCCCTTTTCAAGCTCATAAGATTCAATTTTTTGTGTGAGACAATTAGTGTGCTTCTCCTCGGCAAGCTCTTGCTTAAGGAGATTGAATCTCCGACTCACATCATCAAGTTGGAAATCTAACTCCTCTATGGTTCCCGTTTGTTTAGTTATGGTTTCCATAACGTGTTTGAGACAAGTAACGGCCTTATTATTGCCACGAAGAGAGGTACACAAAAAGGTCAACTCAAGCAAGAGAGCACTAGTATCCTCATCAATGTCATCATCACTATCATCATTATCATTGCTATTATATTTACAAGATATATTGGGATCCAAAGTAGGAGTTACCTTTGATCCTCTTGCCATAAGGCACATGTGAGCACGGGAGGATGAAGATGAGGATATTCTTGAATCTTCATTCATGATCATGCCTTGCTCCATAGAATGTTTTATTTCCTCTACATTGTTAGATAAACAACTAGAGTAAATAGAAGCATTTTGTTCATGGGAACAAGGCAAAACAAGCATATCATCTACACTAGTACTCAAATAATTTCTAGATGATATACAAGGACTAGCAACACAAGGGGATATAACATCATTTTTGCAAGAAGTGCTTAAGTCCAATCTCACTACACCATTATCATTTATAGAACAAGAATCATTGGTGTAAAGAGAAACACCACCATCATCACATATGATTTTTCCACTCACCATGACATTACCTTGTGACTTGTCACATGTAAGTGAAGTGGGAAGAACTGAAATCTCATCGCGGCCGGAGGTGGAAGCAACTTGGAGCTCTTCATGATGTGAGGGAGAAGAGATCTCCTTGGAGATACCACCGACCCTTTGAGAAATGGACCCACCAAATATTTCTTTAAGCTTGGTCCACATCTCATGAGACGACTTGCGCTTTACAATCGTCAAGAACAAATTAACTGTGGGGCTCAAAGAGAAAATAAGCTCATTAGATACTTGAGCTTCGAGATGTAGATTTTTCTCATCCTCTAGAGATAGATTTTGAGGATCCATCGGAGGAGAAAAACCTACATCTAGAAATTGCTCAATATTTGGACACAAGGTCCGAAGATTACAAAGCAAGCAATTTCTCCACAAAGCATAATTTGTGCCATCAAAGATAATTGTGTCATTGTGCACTATACTACTAGCCGGCATCTTTACACTCTAGGCGGTGAAGCCTAAACAAGGAGAGACCTTGCTCTGATACCAATTAAAAGGATAGAGATGTCGCCTAGAGGGGGGGGGTGTGAATAGGCAATTTCAAAACTATTGCGATTTTGGCTTGATAGAATGCGGAATTAAACTAACGTTTATTTTACAAGCACAAAACCTAAATACACTAGGCTCAACTAAGTGCACCAACAACAAATTAAGCTAAGAAAGATAGCACAAGATAAATATACCACAAGTGATAAGCAAGATATAAGTACTTCAAGCTCGATGGCTATCACAAGGAAAGTAAGATGGGATATAGAGATAACCGAGGCACGCGGAGACGAAGATGTATTCCCGTGTTCACCACCTTTGGGAAGGGGGCTACGTCACGTTGGAGAGGTGTGAGGTTCCACGAAGGATTCCTCACGCGCCACAAAGTCTCACCTTCTTCTCCGAGTCTATCCCACGAAGGAATAGGCCCTTTCCTTATGGCTAGCTTTTCCTCCACTCCGGAGATGGCAAGCTCCACAACCACTTCACAAGCTCCACGAAGGAGAATCCCGGGTCTCTTCACAATCTTCCACGAAGAGAACACCGCGGTACCAACCGCCAAGCCAACTAGGAGGTCACCCTCCAAGAGTAACAAGCTCACGGTCTCTCACTCGAACAAATCGTAATGGAAAGCTCAACACTTATGCAAGAATGCAAAGCAAGACCACCAAGGGTGCTCAAATCCTTCACTCTCAAATCCCACCAAAGCAACAAGTGCTAGGGAGGAATTAGAGAGGAAGAACAATGGTGGAAGTCAACCAATGACTCCAAGATCTAGATCCAATGGGTTCCCCTCACTTAGAGGAGGAATTGATTGGTGGGGATTGTAGATCTAGATCTCCTCTTCCAAAGCCCTCAAAAAGATGCAAGAATCATAGGAGGGAAGGGGGAGGAAGCAAGCTCAAGAGGTTCAACAATGGAGGTCAATTTCATGGTCAAGAACACTCTAAAACGTTGGGAGAAGAACGCCCTTTTATAGTGGAAAGCAAATATGGCCGTTGGGAGAAAACTGGGCGAATCTGGTTGAAAGTTCGGTTGGACCGGCTCCAGAACCGGATGGTTCGGTTCCTGGACCAGAAAAACGGATCTCAACCGGGATAAGGGTCAGTACACAGTCTCGGATAGACTCGGTATAAAAAACTGAAAATCCCGGTTGAATCTCGGTTGAAACCCGGTTGAATCTCGGTTTTCCGGTGCTGGCACCGGACCACCCGGTCTGGGGGCCGGTTGAACCGGATCCACAACCGGGATGAAACTGACTTTAGGGAAAACGCAATAACTTTTGCATCCGGACTCCGATTTCGATGATCTTGGGCTTGTTTTGACGAGGACAACAAGCCCTACAAGATTGTACAGAGAAACATCATAGCCCAAAAAAGGAGGATAGAACCAAATGAAGAAAGGTAAGAAGCCTCCCTAAATAAGAACTGATAAAACCTTCAAACTCGAAAACGCCATAGAAGATACATACAAATTCCGTTTTCGATGAACTTGGGCTTGTTGAAGAGATAGAAACAAGCTCAAGAACCTCACATGGAGAAACACCAAGAAGCAACAAAATAGGAAGATGCAAAGTATGCAAACGATTGAGCTCCCTATGACGATGTGATCAAGTTACACAACCGAGAGCCCCTCTTGATAGTGCGGCTATCTATCCTATAACCCGGTCTCCCAACAACCACCTTGAGACCGATAAAAGGAAAACCTAGCAAGGCCATACCTTTGCCTTGTGCATCCTGCTTGATCTTGATGACAATGCTTCAAGCTCCACCCAAGCCAGAATGCAACACTTGATCATTGTTGCTTCGTGAAGACTCCTAATTTGCTCCCCATACACCACTATGGGATAGCTTCATTAATACATGTCTTCACATGTACATTATCACCAATATGGACGGCAAGTTTCAAGAAAATGATCTTCTCGAGATGATTATCTTGAACTTGCCCTTCTCAACCTTGATGACGATCACCACTTGATGTCATCCTCTCATGGGCTATATAATATCTTCATTTTTGAAGCATGCCCATGGAAAGATACCTGTACTATATAGAAAATGCAAAGGCAAATATATAATGGGTTAGTTCATGATGCATAATTGACAAGGCTTACCATACCTTAAGACCATGTGATACATTCTTTATGCTTCATGTGTTGACCAACTTGAAATCACTCTTCACTCTTTGTATTGGTCAACCAAGTATCTTCTCGCGCTCCATCTTAATATCTTGAGGTACATAAGGAACTCTTAATTTGATTACATGCTCTAAATCTTAGTCAACCATAGCTCAACTAATGAGGCTATCATGACACCGACTTAGAGCCATATCTTGAATTCTTCTATTGAGATCACACTCTCAAGATCTTGATCATATCATATTATTCTCTTAATCTCGATGATTTTGATGCCAATACTCAAGGTATATCTTTATCTTCATGGAATCCATACTTGAATCCAACACATGGACTACAAGCATGACCTATGGAATATACCTTCATATAAAACTCAGTGAAAACATTAGACCATAGGGATTGTCATTAATCACCAAAACCACACATAGGGGCAATTACCCTTTCATGGGGCCTCTGGATTGACAGTCCGAGAATGCTTGTTATGCATGCAATTCACGTTCCCATGATCAGTGAGCCATGAGCATAATCGACAAGTATCATTACATCATCCATTACATAACGGGTACAAAACTTACATTGTTTCCATCATGGCTATACAAACATCAGAAGTGGATCTTCATCGAATGCAGAGCCCATGTCAAGGCTCAACCTATAGGCAACTGATTGGAAAGCCGACCTAGCTCGCATAAACATCAATAACTCCTCCATCCTTCTAGTATCTGAAAATCTGGCCAAGTAATAGCTAGGGACAATGCCACTGAGTACTTTGAATGTACTCGCAAACCACCGGGACAAGGTAAACACGATAATGCAATTTGACTGTGGCGAGATAGCTCTATACTATATTTATAACAAGAAGAAAAAGAGAAGGCTGGTGCTTCCCTTGTTGAGGTAAGATCAAATGACCTTATTCGCGGTTTCCTAAGAATTGAGTTAGTCAAGTCCACTATTTCATATACACTAAAAAGGTCCCTGCGCAAGAATGGTTTATAGAAGAATATTATTCCGAATATTCCTTTGGACGTGTATAGTGGGTAGCATTGCGATTCCGAATGCTTTTTAAAGCCTGGTTTCTCTTATAGATATGGCATTTATATATTTTTCTAAAAAAGAGTTTTTTTTAAAAAAAGCATGTCATCTTTTAAAAAAGTGGATCTCTCCCGAAACCGAGTTTAAAACATGTTTAAAACCGTTTCTCGAATAAAACCCTTTTTGAACATCTTAGACCATTCATGGTCAAAACAAAACCTTAATATCATGTTTTCTCAGGACCAAATCACATCCTTTTTTATCTTTCTCAAAGCCTTCACTTGGGTACTCCTAGCAATCACCTTTCCAATCGTCCTTGACCATGGACACGACTATTCTAATAGATTATACTCTGTAGAGTTTGTGCACTTTTCTCACAAGAATCAATACATCTGTCGAGATAAAACCACGACCCGATACACTTTTGTACGGGGGTCCGGATAATCAAACTTAACCTTTCATTTATCGTCCATAGTATGGGAATTTCCCCTATGGTCTTAGTTCTCCCCGAACGAATACCTGACTTCGCAAGTCCGAATCTCCCTACCTTACTCCCTAAATCATTTCCCCTTCCTTACTCCCATAAATTGTACCGTCTGCGGGAGCCCCATAGTTTCAGCCGGCCTCGAGGGAGTCAATAGAACCTTCCGGGTACGACACCCCCCCTAGGTGGAAAGGTACCGGCTTCGAGGGTCTCGAACCCCTTTGTATGCGTTATGGCGAAGCCCATGCTAAGGAAAACAAACTACGAGTTAAGCCCCGAGTTACACCCAGGGTAATGTGGTTGCACGGGTAAGTTGTTCTGGTAAAATACTAGAGCATACATTTTCTTTCTCTTGTCTATATTTCTTACTTCTCAAAAATCACCATATATTTAGTTGAAATATCCACTTGAAAACGATGCCTCTTTTTAAGGGTTTTACAAAACATTTTATAAACCTTGATAGTAGGGTAAACCCCAAAGCAGTTTTATTCATCAAAATATGTGGTTCCAACGAGGTAGGATGTAACACCCTCAGAATCGACCCTATGCAAGTTTCAGCGCTTCCCGCCAAACCCGCATAGAAACGATTCAAAGGTGCCCACCAGGCAATTTCGTGCGAGTGGAAAACGAAGTAATAACATTACACAATAGTCCTCGATGGTACCCACAGAACAGATATATATACAACAGCGACTCAATGAGTCAAGAATACAGATATAATATACAAAGATCCAAATCACCTTGAAAATGATAGAGCGTCCGACTACGGACAAGATGCAAATTGAGCTAAGAGCCCTGAAGAATAACCAATGGCGTCCATAACCCTGCCCAGGACAAGCCGGAAGGGTAACCCTACTAACGACGTAGATCTCAAAACCTGCTTAAACAAAAGAGGTGCCGACAAAGGGCAAAGGAAAAAGAGGAGCGTTAGTACTGAGGCCAGTACACGGCGAGGCTAGAATTCGGCGGTCCTCGCCTACATAGGTATGGTGGACTAAAGCGGCAGCGCAGCATGCACTAAACAACCTATAGAGACTCGATATAACTGTCGGCTACCAGAGAGGGATAAGAAAGACCTATTCGGATCCAACCTGATACTACCACCAAACATACCCATCCTGGTATTTCCCCCTCGAGACCAAACGAGGAAGTCAACCGAGGAACTCACACAGTTGGCAGTTTTACTCATTCCGTTATAGTTGCGGCAATTACTAGTCAAATATAAATAGCATGAGTCATCCTGATATATTAAGCAGTGGGCAGTTTTAGTTAACCATTCCGTTGTAGTTGCAACACTTACTAGTCAAATATACGATTAGCATGAGATATCCCAAAACCCAGCAGTTGTTGGTACTTTTATTTAGCCATTCCGTTATAGTTGCAATACTTACTAGTCAGGTACAATGGTAGCAAGCGACAACCCAAACAAGCAATTGTTGGCAATTTTATTTAGCCATTCCATTATAGTGAAGCTGATTACTAGTCATTATAAAGTCAAATTTTAAGCACTACTTTAGTTATAGTTGTCTATGATCGAGATACTGTGCTCCAAGTCGTCCATAACCGCGAACACGGTTTTCAGAAAGTTTTACCCTGCAGGGGTGCACAAATAGCAACACACACTCGATCAACCTCGGAAAAACCAAATCAAAACCCAACGAGGCCTTCACGACAAAGCAATCACAAGATTCAGAAATATTTCAGGGGGCCACCCCATTGAGTACACCCGCAACGAAGTTAGCCGACTCCGAGACGGACTCAAGGTTTGCGTCAGTGGCTGTAAACGACTGGGAACCCGAAAATGTGACTAGGCTTGTCGATACCGCGAAAACACTCCGCTGACCTAAACAGTACAGGTGCAGTACCTCGCACAATTTTAAATAAAGCAGTAAAGCATGGCATAAGTACAGGATAGTAAATAAAACCTCAAACTAGTTTGTGGCCCCAAGAAATAAGAATGAATCAAGCTCTAGCTCAGGGGGGTCCCATAATCCTCCCGGATGTGGATAGCGCGAATATTCAAGGAACAGGTATCAAGTACTCGGGGCCCTACGGGACACAAGTGGACGGTTAACAACCAAATAACATCTATTGCCCACCCGTGCCTCTGCATTTACCTACTTCAATTTTAGTTGTTAAACAGTAATTAAAGTCTTGATCATCTCCAACAATAAACACACGGCAATACTCCAACAACTGTGGTACTTGACGACACACAACAACACTTGAGCAAGCGACTACGACGCGCAAGTCCATCTATCTACCAAACAACAGGTAATAGGATGTGTCCAAGGCAATATAAGGCTGCAAGGGATATCACGGGTACGAAAACTAGAGCAACGCAACACAGATAGCAATAGATCAACAGGAGGGAATAAATACTATAAAAGTAAGATAGGTAGAAAGGGGGAGGTGCTCGCCTGAAAAACATTGCCGAAGGTTCATCCGAAGGTCGGGTCGACACTCGCATCAACTCATCGGCCTAATCCGTGAAGAAGCAAAGCACTAGCAGAAACACCAGATGCAATATTTAATACTACGACAGAAGATCGGGCATGATGCATGTATGATGTATGACATGGCAAGGTGCGATGCAATTAGATCATATTAAGCGGAACCGAGGCCCCGACAATTAATTAATAGGTTCATGTTGTTTAGATACCCTGCAATTTAAATGTTGTCTTAACATGGCAAAAGATAGCACCGGTTTGCTACACCAATTTAAATGGGACCAGTATACGACTAGATTTGCCCGCATATGGATCCCATATTTAATTTAGGTGAATCGGCATAAGGCCCCCAAACCACATGACAATATGCATGTGAGTATGACAATTTAATATGCAACAATTTATATAGATGGCATTTATAAAATAGGGGCTCGGATCAGGGTCACACATCTGGGTTCGGAAGATCTTGGTTCCGGGGGTTCGGGGTCGGGTCTCAGGGTTCGACGGGGAAACGATGAAGTTCGGACTCGCGATGGCGAACTTGAGTAGATCGGGTACCGGGGTCTTCGGATCTGGGAAGTAGATCTTGTCGCACGGGCATCAATGCTTCCGGGAAGGGGAACTTGTCGTTCAGGGTCTCGGTGTCCGGGGTGAAGTACTTGGCGTCCTCAAGGGTACTTCACGCATCTATGGATCGGTCCTCGGGGTCGAAGAACTTGGCGCGCCAGGGTTCAGTCTTCGGCAGGGTCGGTCTTCGAACTCCGGGATCGGTCTTCGGGTTCCGTGAAGGAGATCTTGTAGTGCCGAAAATCCTCGGGTCTCGATAATCGGATCCGGCGACGGGGCTTCGAGGTACTTGTTATAGGGCCTGCCTTGTATCTCCGGTGGTGATGAAGATCTTGCCGAGATGTACGGGTCGCATGGTCTAAAAGTTAGCATCACCGATTCTTTGGATTACCAAACGAGGTTGTATTAGCCGATGTAGCCAAGCTCACCGCACTGCCACATACACAAAGAGTACCATTCGCCAGCATACATCACAACAACACCGGTAACAGGAAAACAACAAGGTGCTAGCACGGTAGCAAAGGATACAGACGACATGAGGCTAGAGAGAGGTCGGGCAGGCGTCGGTTTGAGGAAGGCAGGGCCGAACTTGGGGGGAAGAGCGGCCAACGAGGAGAGGAGGTGTCCACGACGACGGGCTTCGGGGAAGTAGGCGCGTCTGCTTGCGGGCGGGGTCCGGCGGCGGCCAGCGTGAGGTCAATGGGGCGGCGCCTGGCGCGGCCGGCGAGCTCTTGGGGACGCTGGGGTAGCAGGCTCGGGAACGGCGGCGGCCTCAACGACAGAGGGCGGCCGGGACCAGGACGACGCGAAGAGGCCCAGCAGCGCGCTGTAGAGGCGCCAGAGGGGAGGAAGGCGGAGTCCAGGCGCGGGAGGTCGCGCGGGGTTCTGAGGAGGGACCTAGCGGCGCTGGCGAGCTCGAGGGAGGCGCCGGCGGCTCGGGGAGAGGCCTGGTGGCGGCGAACGCTGGAGGAGCTCGCCGGAGGAGGGCGAGCTGGCGCCGCAGGGAAGCGGCCCAGGAGGTGGTCGAGGAGGAAGGTCGGCGGCGAGGGAACGTGGCGACGGAGGCGGGTGGGGGTGCTGTCAGAGGAGGATGCGGGACAAAGGAGGTGGGGGGAGGAGAGCGGCCTAGGGGGCGAGGTAGCCAGGGGAGAGGAGCGTCGGGGTTGGGGAGGTGGGACCGGGGTGGGCCAGGAGCGGGGCCAAGGTGGGGTGCTGGGGGTGTGTGGTGTGGGTGGGGCCAGCGGGTGAGGTGGACTGCTAGGATTGGATGGGGAAAAGGGAGAGGTGAGGTGTCAACATGGGATTGGAGGGGGTGAGGTGGAGGGGGCTGGGTAGATTAGGTTGGGGTAGGAAAAGGGTTAGATATTTTAGAGTTTAGTTGGGCCGGGTCGTAGACTGCTGGCTTGTCGGGCTTTTGTCCTGGCAGGCTGGCGGGCTCCCCGACAAAAATATTTTTATTATCTTTGTAAAATAAGACATTTTAAAACATAGTTTTAGATAAATACTAGATCTAGAAAAGACCGAGGTTTTACATTTTGAAATGAAGATGGGGAAAAATCTAGAAAACAAAGAAGGGCTTTTCGAAAATAGTTTTAGTTAAAACATGCATACAAATATCATGATGATGCAATGCACGAAAACAACGCGATTTTCTAGTAGTGGTTTTGCGGGGCGCCACAATTCGACACCACTAACAATGGATCTCGCCCTCGAGATCCGCCTCATGGTACCGGGAAGAAGGGCGGCGATCTGAATCTTCTCGCATCGTGTAGATCCTCGCGAGACCACTAACAAGAGGTCGTTGTCCGTGATCGTCGAGAGAACACTCCGAGAACAAAAGGTCGAAGGTAGGGGTATCAACAAATAAAGCCACCTCTAACTTCGATGGAAAGAGGGAACCGATGCATTCTCATCCACTTCAATGTACACAAGCGAATAGAGTGAGTAGTCGGCATGGGGGCCAATCCATCACGCACCCAAACTATTACTCTGCACAATCAGTAGATAAGTGTGCAACCATTCTCGGAATCAGACTGAAGATCTCGACAATCGAGGTTCAGAAACAAAGGAGTGATGCAGACTCTGCATCGGTTCTGGCGTAGATGATGTCGTCGCGTCGGAAAACACCGGAAGGCATGAGAAGGAACAAAGAGAAGTCCACCAGACGAAGGATTCCTCGGATAGCATGAAGACCAGATGTAGCAACACCGTTACCAAAGGAGGAAGCGAAAACCTGAAGGTACGATGGAACCCAACCACGAGAAATCCTGGACTCGAAGAGAGAGAAGAGAGCGGATTCAAAACACGCAGAGGTGAGAGGAGAGCAGCAGAGGGGTAAGGAGTAAAATCAGACCTAATCAGAACTATCCAACCGATTTTGCAAAAATAGTTTTGACACTCTACTTCGGCCGTTAGCTAGGGTATCCTACAGGCTGGACTTGTGGGGTATCGCAACTGCTGAGCTCTGATACCACTCTGTAACACCCTCAGAATCGACCCTATGCAAGTTTCAGCGCTTCCCGCCAAACCCGCATAGAAACGATTCAAAGGTGCCCACCAGGCACTTTCGTGCGGGTGGAAAACGAAGTAATAACATTACACAACAGTCCTTGATGGGACCCACAGAACAGATATATATATATACAACAGCGACTCAATGAGTCAAGAATACAGATATAATATACAAAGATCCAAATCACCTTGAAAATGATAGAGCGTCCGACTACGGACAAGATGCAAATTGAGCTAAGAGCCCTGAAGAATAACCATTGGCGTCCATAACCCTGCCCAGGCCAAGCCGGAAGGGTAACCCTGCTAACGACGTCGATCTCAAAACCTGCTTAAACAAAAGGGGTGCCGACAAAGGGCAAAGGAAAAAGAGGAGCGTCAGTACTGAGGCCAGTACACGGCGAGGCTAGAATTCGGCGGTCCTCGCCTACATAGGTATGGTGGACTGAAGCGGCAGCGCAGCATGCACTAAACAACCTATAGAGACTCGATATAACTGTCGGCTACCAGAGAGGGATAAGAAAGACCTATCCGGATCCAACCTGATACTACCACCAAACATACCCATCCTGGTATTTCCCCCTCGAGACCAAACGAGGAAGTCAACCGAGGAACTCACACAGTTGGCAGTTTTACTCATTCCGTTATAGTTGTGGCAATTACTAGTCAAATATAAATAGCATGAGTCATCCTGATATATTAAGCAGTGGGCAGTTTTAGTTAACCATTCCGTTGTAGTTGCAACACTTACTAGTCAAATATACGATTAGCATGAGATATCCCAAAACCCAGCAGTTGTTGGTACTTTTATTTAGCCATTCCGTTATAGTTGCAATACTTACTAGTCAGGTACAATGGTAGCAAGCGACAACCCAAACAAGCAATTGTTGGCAATTTTATTTAGCCATTCCATTATAGTGAAGCTGATTACTAGTCATTATAAAGTCAAATTTATAGCACTACTTTAGTTATAGTTGTCTATGATCGAGATACTGTGCTCCAAGTCGTCCATAACCGCGGACACGGCTTTCAGAAAGTTTTACCCTGCAGGGGTGCACAAATAGCAACACACACTCGATCAACCTCGGAAAAACCAAATCAAAACCCAACGAGGCCTTCACGACAAAGCAATCACAAGATTCAGAAATATTTCAGGGGGCCACCCCATTGAGTACACCCGCAACGAAGTTAGCCGACTCCGAGACGGACTCAAGGTTTGCGTCAGTGGCTGTAAACGACTGGGAACCCGAAAATGTGACTAGGCTTGTCGATACCGCGAAAACACTCCGCTGACCTAAACAGTACAGGTGCAGTACCTCGCACAATTTTAAATAAAGCAGTAAAGCATGGCATAAGTACAGGATAGTAAATAAAACCTCAAACTAGTTTGTGGCCCCAAGAAATAAGAATGAATCAAGCTCTGGCTCAGGAGGGTCCCATAATCCTCCCGGATGTGGATAGCGCGAATATTCAAGGAACAGGTATCAAGTACTCGGGGCCCTACGGGACACAAGTGGACGGTTAACAACCAAATAACATCTATTGCCCACATGTGCCTCTGCATTTACCTACTTCAATTTTAGTTGTTAAACAGTAATTAAAGTCTTGATCATCTCCAACAATAAACACACGGCAATACTCCAACAACTGTGGTACTTGACGACACGCAACAACACTTGAGCAAGCGACTACGACGCGCAAGTCCAGCTATCTACCAAACAACAGGTAATAGGATGTGTCCAAGGCAATATAAGGCTGCAAGGGATATCACGGGTACGAAAACTAGAGCAACGCAACACAGATAGCAATAGATCAACAGGAGGGAATAAATACTATAAAAGTAAGATAGGTAGAAAGGGGGAGGTGCTCGCCTGAAAAACATTTCCGAAGGTTCATCCGAAGGTCGGGTCGACACTCGCATCAACTCATCGGCCTAATCCGTGAAGAAGCAAAGCACTAGCAGAAACACCAGATGCAATATTTAATACTACGACAGAAGATCGGGCATGATGCATGTATGATGTATGACATGGCAAGGTGCGATGCAATTAGATCATATTAAGCGGAACCGAGGCCCCGACAATTAATTAATAGGTTCATGTTGTTTAGATACCCTGCAATTTAAATGTTGTCTTAACATGGCAAAAGATAGCACCGGTTTGCTACACCAATTTAAATGGGACCAGTATACGACTAGATTTGCCCGCATATGGATCCCATATTTAATTTAGGTGAATCGGCATAAGGCCCCCAAACCACATGACAATATGCATGCGAGTATGACAATTTAATATGCAACAATTTATATAGATGGCATTTATAAAATAGGGGCTCGGATCAGGGTCACACATCTGGGATCGGAAGATCTTGGTTCCGGGGGTTCGGGGTCGGGTCTCAGGGTTCGACGGGGAAACGATGAAGTTCGGACTCGCGATGGCGAACTTGAGTAGATCGGGTACCGGGGTCTTCGGATCTGGGAAGTAGATCTTGTCGCACGGGCGTCAATGCTTCCGGGAAGGAGAACTTGTCGTTCAGGGTCTCGGTGTCCGGGGTGAAGTACTTGGCGTCCTCAAGGGAGTACTTCACGCATCTATGGATCGGTCCTCGGGGTCGAAGAACTTGGCGCGCCAGGGTTCAGTCTTCGGCAGGGTCGGTCTTCGAACTCCGGGATCGGTCTTCGGGTTCCGTGAAGGAGATCTTGTAGTGCCGGAAATCCTCGGGTCTCGATAATCGGATCCGGCGACGGGGCTTCGAGGTACTTGTTATAGGGCCTGCCTTGTATCTTCGGTGGCGATGAAGATCTTGCCGAGATGTACGGGCCGCATGGTCTAAAAGTTAGCATCACCGATTCTTTGGATTACCAAACGAGGTTGTATTAGCCGATGTAGCCAAGCTCACCGCACTGCCACATACACAAAGAGTACCATTCGCCAGCATACATCACAACACCACCGGTAACAGGAAAACAACAAGGTGTGAGCACGGTAGCAAAGGATACAGACGACATGAGGCTAGAGAGAGGTCGGGCAGGCGTCGGTTTGAGGAAGGCAGGGCCGAACTTGGGGGGAAGAGCTGCCAGCGAGGAGAGGAGGTGTCCACGGCGGCGGGCTTCGGGGAAGTAGGCGCGTCTGCTTGCGGGCGGGGTCCGGCGGCGGCCAGCGTGAGGTCGATGGGGCGGCGCCTGGAGCGGCCGGCGAGCTCCTGGGGACGCTGGGGTAGCAGGCTCGGGAACGGCGGCGGCCTCAATGACAGAGGGCGGCCGGGACCAGGACGACACGGAGAGGCCCAGCAGCGCGCTGCAGAGGCGCCAGAGGGGAGGAAGGCGGCGTCCAGGCGCGGGAGGTCGCGCGGGGTTCTGAGGAGGGACCGAGCGGCGCTGGAGAGCTCGAGGGAAGCGCCGACGGCTCGGGGAGAGGCCTGGTGGCGGCGGACGCTGGAGGAGCTCGCCGGAGGAGGGCGAGCCAGCGCCGCAGGGAAGTGGCCCAGGAGGTGGTCGAGGAGGAAGGTCGGCGGCGAGGGAACATGGCGACGGAGGCGGGTGGGGGTGCTGTCAGAGGAGGATGCGGGACAGAGGAGGTGGGGGGGAGGAGAGCGGCCTAGGGGCGAGGTAGCCAGGGGAGAGGAGCGTCGGGGTTGGGGAGGTGGGACCGGGGTGGGCCAGGAGCGGGGCCAAGGTGGGGTGCTGGGGGTGTGTGGTGTGGGTGGGGCCAGCGGGTGAGGTGGACTGCTAGGATTGGATGGGGAAAAGGGAGAGGTGAGGTATCAACATGGGATTGGAGGGGGTGAGGTGGAGGGGGCTGGGTAGATTAGGTTGGGGTAGGAAAAGGGTTAGATATTTTAGAGTTTAGTTGGGCCGGGTCATAGACTGCTGGCTTGTCGGGCTTTTGGCCTGGCAGGCTGGCGGGCTCCCCGACAAAAATATTTTTATTATCTTTGTAAAATAAGACATTTTAAAACATAGTTTTAGATAAATACTAGATCTAGAAAAGACCGAGGTTTTACATTTGAAATGAAGATGGGGAAAAATCTAGAAAACAAAGAAGGGCTTTTCGAAAATAGTTTTAGTTAAAACATGCATACAGATATCATGATGATGCAATGCACGAAAACAACGCGATTTTCTAGTAGTGGTTTTGCGGGGCGCCACATAGGATGCTAATCATATTCACCTTGATCTAAAGGGAATAGTAGGTGTCAACATAGTATGTGTCCTATTAGACACTCATCCATAACCTGGAAGAGCCAAGTTACTGACGCGTTAGTAGTAAAGCAAAACATTGCAAATAGTAATGTAGTCTATAAAGGGGATACAAAAAAGTATGAAAAAGGAGTAGGACATATATTGGAGTTCAGGAATGGTGGCTTTCCTGTGATAAATAGTATGTCCCTAGACTTATTTAAGAGAATACCCAGAATACCAATAATAATAATAATATGATCTCTTATTCTCTTTGTCAACACAATCGCAACTAGCGTCGTCATGGGGCATACATATAAATAAGCAAAATGCCACAATAAATACAAGGCATACAAGCATCAATACAAGACAACAAGCAACTTAACAATACAAGTATACCATTTAGTAGGTTTTCAGTAGTTGGGTCCAAAGCAATTGGAATTGCTTTAATTGCATTTGTGGGTTTTCCATAAGGATTTAAAAGCCAAAAACTCCTTAACTAAGGTTTTTTTAACCAAGGCTAGGTTTTGTAAGGTATCAATGTACAAAAATGATATCATCAAATAGGTAATGTCAAAATAAAGCCCACAAAAGTGGTTTCACTATTTTATCATTTTTATTTGATTTATTATGAATTTTATAGTGATAAAAGCTCTAGTTCTAGTAAATAAATCACAAGAAAAGATCTATAGGTCCAAATATTATTTTCTCAGGATTTGATGGAAAGGTTCACTGAGAGTTGGTCTCATCTCAAAATAATTACTAGAATTTCCTTGGGAAATTTCCAAAGTCAGTTATGCAGGCATTTTGTTTTTTCACCAGATTAAATCTACAGACCCTATTGGGATGAATCTAAGGAACTTTTCAAAATCATTGTTGAAATTTAGGGTGAAAAGAAACTTTTCCAAATTTTGAAATGTGAAAAAAATAAACAAAATAAATAATTGTTGAAATTTAGGGTGAAAAGAAACTTTTTGAATCTAAATGGAAACACCAAAACCCATCTTGAACAAATTTGAATAAAAAGGAATCCAACAAATTTCAAAATCAAGTGAAATGCATTCATCAATGAATGTATCTTGAAAATTTAAACATATGGGAAAATAAACCAAAACCCTAAAACCCTAATGGAAGAAAATCATTTCGAAGATATCTCTAATAATATGGATTTGATCCATATAAAAGTTCAACAAGAAACATTTATAAATGATCAAAAATGATTAACAAAAATATTATAATATCATAGAAATTGGTTTCATTCAATTTGGAGCCATGGATAAAAACTTATGAATATATAAGATAAGAGGAATTAAATTCCAAAGCTAAAGAAGCTCCTAGCTAATTCATACCAAATTGTGAGTAAATAAATCCTAAAATGATTTAAAAAGATAAACAAATAATAAATAAAATTATACAAATTGGAATCACCAATTTTGGATCTATAAATAAAAAGATAAGGATTTTATAAGATAAAGAAAGAAATAAATAAGGAATATTTAAAAGCCAAATCAAATATTGGCCAAATCCATAAACAAATCAAAGATTGTTGAATAATAAATAAGGGTAAAAGTTTATTTAAATAAAATCATAAGGATTGAACAATGTCTTATTTAAATAAAGACAAATTGCCTAAACTAAATATTAATTCCAAGAAAATTATTTAGAAGACAATTTAAATCTTGAATTAAATCCATAATCAAATGGAATAAAGATAATCCAAATAAAATAAAGGAATAAAGATTATTCAATTAAAATTTTATGGACTTTAACTAAATTCAAATTCTATTTGAATAGAGACAAAATCCCTAAGGTAAATGATTAATTAGATCATGAGAAAATAATAAATTGGAATTTACCAAAGTGGATTGAAAGTTATCCAAATAACTTAAAAAGAATAAAAGGATAATTAAAAAGATTAATATGGATTGGAACCATATTTAAAATCCTATTTAATAAAGACAAAATGTCTATTTAAAATAAATAATAAACCATAAAAGAATAAAAGAATTATTATAAAAAGGACTTTAAAATACATTAATAAACAGAACAAAAACATATGGAAAGTTGGGGAAAAATTTGGAATCAAATGAGAGTTTGAATCATTTGAATAAAATGAAAATAGAAAATCAAAATAGAGAAGGAAAAAAGATTTAGAGAAGGAAAAAATGGAAAAACAAACTAGCCCAGGACCAGACCCACTAACCCCAGCCCATCAGGCCCAACCAGCCTAGTGCGACACCCCTCTCTTCCCTAGCGAATCGTTTTCTTACCCGCGTGTCTACCCTCACCTCGCTGACGCTTGGACCCCACCGCACCCCCTCTCTCTCGCTGACGATGCAGCCCCACTGCCAGCTCGTCTTCTTCCCCACCCGTGACCCATTTTTCCTCCTGTCCTCGCCAGTTTCTGTGTTGATTCCGCGAGTTAAATTAGCATCAATGCCACGAGTAATTCCGTCAGCAATCACGCATGATAAATCTCCCCTCTCCCCTCTACTTTTCCCCTCACTCACCAGCCCCTCTCTGTCACCGGGATGCCCTAATTTCTCGCTTGCAGCCCACTACCCCGACGAGCTTCTTTCCCCGATTCCGGCCAACACCGCGAGCCCCATTGCCCCCAGAGCAAACCAGCGTGTCCCCCATCATCTCATGCACCTCCCAGTATCGCCCATTTGGCCGCGCGCATTCCAGAACGTCGGCAACATCTTCACCCGTGCGCCACCGACGACCCCCGGTGAGCCCTAGAACTCGAGTCCGTGCGCGCCTCGACCAGAGACTCATGCCATTTTGTTCGCCTATGTCTTATGAATCTCCAGGTGCTCGCCAACTACTCGCGCGTGACCTACAACCTCGCATCCGACGACTCCCGAACGTGCCGACGCCAGGAGCATCTCCGGCGAGGAATTCCCATCGCGTCTGTGCGCCCCTTAGCCAACTACGGCCACGTTGAGCATCGCAACGATCCCATAAACCTGGTGAGCCACTCCTTTTCCTCTCTCTCTTCCTGTAGCCGCCGCAACGCCATAGCCAGAGCCGCGCCGCCGCTCGTCGCCAGCTAGCACCGCCCATCTCTGGTCAAGCTTCTGTACGCCGTTCGATTTAGATATGATGGACGCGATAGAATCACTTAACCAAAGGGGTAAGAAGCAATTTGTGCCATGCGGTTTACTTTAGATCTAACGATCCACGGCGCTTGATCCAAACGAACTGGTACCAGCGAATAAGAAACAGCCACGTGGCCCTGTCTATTGTTTTAAAAACAGAAACTTATCTATTAGATGTTTAGATTTGAAAAATTCATAACTTTTAATCTACATGTCCAAATTTTACAAATTTTATATCATTGGAATCAGGAAAAAGAATACTTTCCAACCATGCCCTTACTTTATTATTTTACTTCTTTAAAATTGTTTTTTTTGCAGAAACATGTTTAGGCATATTTTGTGTATAAAATTTATTCTAAAAATGATTTTAGAGTAAAATCTTTTGCAAATGTTTTGTTTTGAACCTACTGACCATAAAAATCAACTTTTAGATTTAAAAGTATATTTTGTGACACTAACGCTGTGTTTGGATGTAGGAATTGGGGCTTGGAATTGCCCTTTTGGAAATGGCCCAGCCGAATTCACTAGTTTGGATGGATTATGAAATGGTCCATGGAAATGTCGACCCAATTCCGCATCGGCCCGTTCCCCGTGTTAGTTCGCTTCGCTCGTTTCCGAGCTCTCATGCTCGAAAAGGCTCGGAAAGGAAGCCTCGCTTACCCTTTCGTCGACAGCCCGCAACCAGGCGACATCGCGCGACCACTGAAGGCGACGACGATGGGTCCGGTAAGTCTTCCCTGCGTCTCCTCTTCCCCGTCCTCCTCTTCCATCCTTATTATCGTTCCCCACGCCCTCCTCGTTCGGCGACGGCCATGGCGTCAGCCCACATTCACCACCCCACCCTCAACCCTAATCGAGGGATGGGGAACGACAACGGGAGAGGAAGCGGAGGGAGGGGACGTCCAAAGGCGAACGGAGGACAAAGGCGAATGATGGCCACGCCCCTGCCCTGCCCCCAAGCTAGCCTCTCCCTGGCCCCTTCTTGTTCTTGTGTCCGACTATGTCCTGTAGTAATTTGGATTCATTTTTGGAAATTGTAGATCCTGTGCATTATTATCCATGTTGTAATATACACATGTATTATTGTGTATACATTAGACAAGTTCATATTGTACAAAATCAATAAAATGGACAATTCCATGTTTTTATACATCCAAACAGGAATTGGAAATGGCTGTTTCCCTTCATTTCCAACAGCAAATTCTATGCACATACAAATAGTAGAAATAGAATTGCAGTTAGTTTCCTTTCCATCTTGGATTTGGAATTTCAAGTCTAATTCAATTCCGAGCTAAAATTCCTACATCCAAACACAGTGTAAGGAATTATTCCTTGAATAAAATCATTTCTATTAAAACAAAAATTGTTGATTATGTTTTAAAAATGATTTTTGAGTAAAATATTTTGCAAATGGTTTAATTTAAACTCTCTGACCCTAAACCACTAAGTTTTGGATTTAAAAATATATTTGATTAACCATAGAAAATTATTCCTTTGAATAAAGGCATTTCTAGTAAAATAAAATTATTGCTTTGATTTAAAAATGGTTTTGAGTGAAACCTTTTGAAAATGGATTTATTTTAAAAACACTTTGACCCTAATTATTAATATTTGGTTTTAAAAAACATGTTGGCTAACACTAGAAATTATTACTTTGATTTAAATCATTTCTAGCAAAACAAAAATGATTTAAATGGCCCATCTTCACTAACTTGAATTTAAATGGTTTTGCCACTTTTATAAATGACCAATAGGTGTTTTTAAAATGTTTATAGCCTATTAGAAACCACCTTTCCAAATAAAAAATCTTTTGCATGCTTGCATGCATTGTTTTGTTTTCATTATTTCATGTGGTGAATTGTTTGAATGCTAGTTTGAATATGTGTTTGCTTGATTGAATTGTAGAGAACTTTGAAGAGTGTGACCATTTCAAGATCAAGGAGTGAACCTATATTCCCTACTAAAAAGGCAAGTGGTGTTTCATACCTTTGTCCTATTATTTTCACTATGCATTAGTGATATTTTTTGAGTAGGACTTGCATGGAAATTTTCTAAGTATAAGCTATGCCATGGGAAATCCTATATGATGTCTTAGTGGAATTATCCTAAGTTAGGAAACTTGCCATGTGATCATGCTTAGCTTAGCTAGTAGAAAACAAGGTTGGATTATATTCATGCTATGAAACATTTCTAAGTCAATGACTTGTGTTTTGTTTAATAAAACAACTATGTGAATGAATCACCTAGTTGGAATGGTGTGAAAGGTTTATGTTGAGTGGTTACATAGGTCCCCATATTCATGGCCTACCCTAGTGTATCTCACTTGTGGAAAGCCACCCAGGAACAAAGATATTTGAGATGTCAAATGTTGAGAAGCTTCAAGTGCAGCCACATGGCATTATGGGCTCTGCCTGGATCATATAGGTTGCAATAACTTAGCCAGATGGACAGTTGGTGGTAGGGGGTGATAGGTTTGGAGCGCGTCCATTTTGGTCTAAGGGAAGGCTTCTGAAAGATCTTGTCTCAATGCATGTCGAGTCTTGTGGGGAAAGTGCAGTACCTCTCGAGAGAGTAAAATCTAAGTACTTAGCCGTGTCCCTGACAATGGACAATTTGAGCATCAAGACATGGAAGCTATCAAGGATCTCCTCATCCCAATTTCTAAGTTAAAAACTTGTGGCTGAACAAGGGTTAAAGGATCTTCAATCTCTGATTGGTAGATTCCTTGGGTGATTTTGACAAACAAAAACTTAGTGTTTTCAACTTATAAGGAAAACCTTATTTTGAGCAAAGCAAACTTAAGATCCACTTAGCCAAATGCATATAGGTGATAGATACCACTATTCTACCATAGTATCACTTGCCAATACAATTCAAATGTATTGACCCTTGTAGCTGTAACTTATTATGTTGCAGGTTTGTTTGATGTTAGTGAAGTGTGTTGATTAGGATTACAAGTCTACAACCAACATGATTGCCTGTGGCACTTTGAAGATGAAGGAATCCATGCTACTTAGTTATTTCTGCTGCATTGTAATAAGATAGCCAAATGAGCTATGTAAGATGTAATGAATTATTTTATTCTTGGTTATAAAGTTGTATTCTGACCTTTGTTTCTTGATATTACATCTTAAACTGTGGATGCTAGCTATTGATCCAGAGACTAGCATTGTAAACACAAGGATCTCTACCTTATCAGGTTGGGACCTCTACACCACCTTTTGTTTTCCATGATAGATAATCCATAGGGATATTTGAAAAAAATAGATCTGGCTAAAAGGAGGCCTTTTTCATTTTCAAAAATATTTAAATGGATCAGCTGCTTTTTAGATCTGGTAAAAATATAAAAAGGAAGGAGGGCAACTGGCTGGTTTAGCCTCGCAATGGGTCGCATCTGGCCTAGAAGCCCACCCGGACGACACTGGCGCGCAGGAGGATGAGTTCAAATGGGTCACGGCCTGGCCCACCATTCAGGGAGGATGGAAAATGAAGCGGTATGCCGCGACACAGGTCGTTAGATCTAAAGACCGATCGACGGTCGCGACGCACCTTCAACCTTTCGACGCCACAAGTAGAGAAGAAACCCTAGCGGTGCACTGAGAGGGCACGCGGATTACCTAGGGTCCCGGAGAGGCGATGCGGAAGAGGTTGGCACACCTAGAGATGGTAGGCAAGGTCAGGTTTGACCTCGGGGTAGATCACGCGCGAGAACGTCCGAGCGCGGCAGCCGGTGGTCGTTGCATGCGATGGTTTCTAACAGTATTTAGCTAGAAATAAGAGGGGTTTAGGTAGACCTCGGGCCTGGAAGTGCTTGCATGCAAAGATGGGGAGCAGGGAAGGTTAGGGACGGTGGGGAGCTTGCTTGTGAGCCCGCAATACCACGATGGTTTTCTCTTTTCCTCGGGCAGCAAAGTGGAAGGGAGGCCCTAGGGAAGCTGGGGGATGAGTAAGGCGAGGGAGAGAAGTGGAATGGGGGCGAAGTGATAGGCTGGGGTGGCCTGTGGCTATTTAGACGAGGTGGGGTGATCCATGGTGGACCGAGCTCACGCTCAAGCTAGGGAGGGGCTGGGATTCTGATTGGTGGATAGGGGCGATGGAGAGGATAGTGTAAGGTCAAGGGCTAGAGGAGGAGCCGTGCCTCTGCCTCATGAGCCTTGAGTGCTCACCTTTTGTCACTTCGGGTGAAAGGAAAAGAGAGGAGGGAGAGAGCGCTAGGCTAAGCTAGGGCAGGAGCCAGGGTGATAGATGGGTGACGTGGGGTTCTGTAGCTTGACCAGAGGGGACATGAGAGGATTGCAGCTGTTGTTATGAGTATTTAAGGGAAATGACATTGATATTGTGGCCTCTCTCTCTCACTTGCTCCAAGAAATAAAAGACAAACAGAGGGTGTTGCTACAGTGGTCATACTGTAGCACACAAACAGAGAGTGGTGGAGTGACGTGGTGGTGGATGGTGGAGGGTTAAGATCAATTAGATAAGTTAAGGAGAGAAGGTGATAATGGTTGCATGCATGATGTTAGTATTGGGGTTTTTGGTGGATCTCTCCTTTGATGATCTTGGAGTATATGAGTAAATAGGAGGGAGATGGTATATAAATATGATCCAAGAGGCATAGCATAAGGTTTTGGTGAATTTGGCAAAGTTAAGTTAAATGATCCTTTTGTTTTGTTTCAAAAATTATCTCGTCATCTTCCATGATCATGGTGAAATGATGAGTAATGAGATGGAGCATGATCTAGTAGGATAGAGGGGTTAGTGTAGGTTTCTAGTCGGTTTTGAGAAGGATTCAAATTAGAAAGATTTGATTTCGAGTGGTGATGCAGCACTAAGTTGATGTAGGAGCGCTTCATTGGGAACCCCAAGAGCAAGGTGTGAAGCAGCACAACAGCAAGTTTTCCCTCAGTAATAAACCGAGGTTATTGTACCAGTAGGAGGAAGGAAACGTCACACAGGTGTTGCAAGCAACGCGAAGACCTGCACAACACAAACTCAAGACTTTGCCCCAACGAATCAGTGAGGTTGTCAAGATCACCGGTTTGCTGTAACAAAGGATTAAATGTATGGTGTGGAAGGTAATGGTGGTTTGCAGCAAGTAAACAAGTAACAGTGGAAGATGTATCAATGATAAAGATTGGACCGGGGTCCATAGTTCACTAGAGGTGCTCTCCTTAGATAAACAACATGGCATGAAGGGTAAACAAATTACAGCAGGGCAATTAACAGGAACTGAGCAAGACATAACAATGCAATTACTAGTTAGAAATATCCTATGAGATTTGATTGGGCAATACAACAAGATACATAGACCGCCATCCAACTGCATCTATGACTATAAGTCCACCTTCAGGTTATCATCCGAACCCCTCCAGTATTAAGTTGCAAGCAACAGACAACTGGTTTAAGAAAAGTGTGTAAGGTAAACAGTCCACATCTTCCATGAACAAGGGACCGTTGTTTTCTCCCTAGTAGCAATAGCACATCTACAACCGAAGAGATTATTGTCACTTGCCTTGGAAACTAGAGGCATGAACCCACTATCGAGCATAAATACCCCCTTTTGGAGTCACTAGCAACTACTCGGCCAAGATAGCTACTAACAACGAAGTGCATGCAAGATCACAAACAACACAGACATGATAGAATCATAAAGACAAAACCATTAATCAAACCAACATAATAATCTCAATATCCATCGGATCCCTGCAAACACAACATGCATGATTACAAATAGATTAGATCTTGATCATGAACAGAGCTCACAAGATCTATACATGAAAGCACAAGGAGGATATACAACCATCTAGCTACTACATGGACCCATAGTCCAAGGTGGAACTACTCACGCATCATACCGGAGAGAAGGCCTTCGGGATGATCTCCCCTCCGGCAGGGTGCCGGGAAGAACTTCAGATCCCCCCTATCTAGGGACGACGGTGGCGATGGCTATAGAAGGTTTCGTGGAGATTTGATCGGGTACTTAGGGTTTCTGCATCGGGGGCTTCTTATAGGCGAAGGGGGGCCGAGGCGGTGGCCAGGGGCCCCACACCCTACCTAGGCGCGGGGCAGGGCCCACCCGCACCTAGGGTGGTGCAGCTGCCTTGGCATGCCTCTCCATCTCCCCTCTGGACTTCTTGTTCCCCACGGAAAGTTATTGACTTTGACGTTTGTCCCGTCCAATTCCGAGAATATTTCTTTACTAACTTTTCTGGAACCAAAAAACAGCAGAAAATAGGCAACTGGCACTGTGGCAACTTGTTAATAGGTTAGTACCAGAAAACATGTAAAAAGCACCTCAAAGTGTAGACAAAGTAAAGCAAATTAGATACTAAACAAGCATGGGGCATAAAAAATTATAGATACGTTTCCGACGTATCAAGTGGTTTTCGAGATCTAGGGTTATAATGTTTTCATACATACTTTGACATGCTATAGAAGGTGGTCAAGGGATCCATTTTATTTAAGGGGAATATGGGTGGAAAGTCTAAGTTATGTAAATCAACATGGTTCAGGGAGTTGGGCTTGATCATGATTGAGTTGTCCTAGGGAAGGTGCCAAACTTTGTTGAAATTGGGACTGCCAAAACATGATATCAGTTAGCCTCAAAAACCTTGTGGGTTTAAGAAGCACATGGATCCAATGGTAACAAGTGAAGAATTGGTTGATAGACCATGGTTAGTAGATCACAACCCAACAAATATTTGGTGCAAAGAAGGTGGCATGAAGATGGGAGCTTCTGCAAAAGTAGGCATGATGCCAAGATTTGCAGAAAAGATTATTTTCTTGCCTACTAAACCATCAAGGATGAGTGGGTACAAGAAGGTTTTAGCCAAGGGAAAGGGTGGGATTTGGTAGTACCCATGATGTTTCAATTACATTTTCAAAAATGCACCTTGGTTAAAATAGGCGGAGTTTCAAAAATTGAATCCAGATAAGGGTTCCAAACTTAGTCAAAATTGTGTAGTTTTAGGGTTTTTGACTAGGACACAAGTGGTGATGTTTTTGAGGGTATGCAAGGTTCCAAAATCATCATCAAGTGGATTATGTTGAAGACTAGGTTATGTAGAAGATATCCATGGCTTGTGTTGGTCTCAACTACCTTGGAGTCTAGATAAAGATTGTGGCCCAACATTGAATCCTGATAAGGAGAACAGATGGTCAGAGTATTGGCTAAGGGCAAAGATAAACTTAGGGGAATGGGGAAATGGATCCATTTCTAAAGATATAGGGTAGGGGATGTGATGCAGCGCTGAGTTGATGTAGGAGCGCTTCGTTGGGAACCCCAAGAGCAAGGTGTGAAGCAGCACAGCAACACGTTTTCCCTCAGTAAGAAACCGAGGTTATCGAACCAGTAGGAGGAAGGAAACGTCACACAGGTGTTGCAAGTAACGCGGAGACCTGCACAACACAAACTCAAGACTTTGCTCCAACGAATCAGTCAGGTTGTCAAGCTCACTAGTTTGCTGTAACAAAGGATTAAACGTACCGTGTGGAAGGTAATGGTGGTTTGCAGCAAGTAAACAAGTAACAGAGGAAGATGTATCAATGGTAAAGATTGGGCCGGGGTCCATAGTTCACTAGAGGTGCTCTCCTTAGATAAACAACATGGCATGTAAAAAAATTACAATAGGGCAATTGACAGGAACTGAGCAAGGCATAACAATGCAATTACCAGTCAGAAAGATCCTATGAGATTCGATTGGGAAATACAACAAGATACATAGACCGCCATCCAACTGCATCTATGACTAGAAGTCCACCTTCAGGTTATCATCCGAACCCCCTCTAGTATTAAGTTGCAAGCAACAGACAACTGCTTTAAGCAAAGTGTGTACGGTAAACAGTCCACATGTTCCATGAACAAGAGACCGTTGTTTTCTCCCTAGTAGCAACAACACATCTACAACCGAAGAGATTATTGTCACTTCCCTTGGAAACTAGAGGCATGAACCCACTACCGAGCATAAATACCCCCTCTTGAAGTCACTAGCAACTACTTGGCCAAGATAGCTACTAACAACGGAGAGCATGCAAGATCACAAACAACACAGACATGATAGAATCATAAAGACAAAACCATTAACCAAACCAACATAATAATCTCAATATCCATCAGATCCCCGCAAACACAACATGCATGATTACAAATAGATTAGATCTTTATCATGAACGGAGATCACAAGATCTATACATGAAAGCACAAAGGAGGAGATACAACCATCTAGCTACTACATGGACCCATAGTCCAAGGTGGAACTACTCACGCATCATACCGGAGAGAAGGCCTCCGGGATGATCTCCCCTTTGGCAGGGTCCCGGGAAGAACTTCAGATCCCCCCGATATAGGTACGATGGTGGCAGCGGCTACAGACGGTTTCGTGGAGATTTGATTGGGTTCTTAGGGTTTCTACATCGGGGGCTTCTTATAGGCAAAGGGGGAGGCCGAGGCGGCGGCCAGGGGGGGCAAACCCTAGCCAGGCGCGGGGTAGGGCCCACCCGCGCCTGGGGGGTCTGGCTGCCTTGGCTGGACCCTCCGACTCCCTTCTGGACTTCTTGTTCCCCACGGAAAGTAATTGACTTTGACGTTTGTCCCGTCCAATTCCGAGAATATTTCTTTACTAAATTTTCTGAAACCAAAAACAGCAGAAAAAAGGCATCTGACACTATTGCAACTTGTTAGTAGGTTAGTACCGGAAAACATGTAAAAAGCACCTCAAAGTGTAGACAAGTAAAGCAAAGTAGATACTAAACAAGCATGGAGCATAAAAAATTATAGATATGTTTCCAACGTATCAACATCCCCAAGCTTAACTCCTGCTCGTCCTCGAGTAGGTAAGTGATAAAAGAATAATTTTTGAGGTGACATGCACCCTCACAATAAAGATCCAACCATTTGAAAGCATTGAAAGCTGGGATCAAAGAACTCTAAACATGTGCTTGAAAGATGGAGTTCTAACAATAGGACATAGTAACTATGCATGCAACATGGCAAGCTACAAACAAAGATCATGAATAACATGCATTGAAAAATGTTTGTTTGTTTCACATACAAAAAACATGGCATAGTGGCAATCAGCTTGTCCCTCATAGATTAGCAAATAGAGTTGCATAGGACACCTTCAAAGTTCACAAGGGTGACTAGAAACAAATAGCACAAGAACAAGTAATATCACAATATGCATCAATTAATAAGCTTTGGAACACTGCACACAGAATGACAACTATGCTCTCTTAATGGTGCCTAAAGGTAGAAGGTTGAGACTCAATAATGGTGGAATAAAGGCCTTTTTGTAAAGGAAGCAGTGATTACAAGTTTCAAAAAGAGCTTCCAAAAATTATGGTACTTGTTAGCTTTGAGCCCTCATTGCTCCTATCATAAGCATCTTGAAGCGGTTAAGGTTAAAGTGGCAAAGATGGAGTATATGCTTGACGAAGTATAAGTTGGCAATCTCAAGTCCCTTGAATATGAGGTCCACACCTCATGCATACTCAACTTTGGGTCCAGGTAAGTTCTTGTCACTATAAGTATTTGCATATCATTGAGAACCGCCAACGGGTACCCCTTGCACATGGTACAAGAGCTTTCCCATAACCAAAATGACAAGGCAAACAGACAATGAGCATTTGAGCAATATTTTTATTTACCATATGCATAGCTTTTTATTGAGGATGCTTCATAAATAGCTCATTATGGTGATGCTGCAAGTTTCCACCATGATTAGGCATGGATTAGGCTAGCGGCCCAGGCGTTTCTCTAACACAGGATACAAACTCCATGGACTTACAAGTTCCCTATTTATTTCACACCGGTGACATCCATAGACAAAACAACATGATATCAACTGAGTACAAAGTACAAGTGAAATGTTGAAAACGTTCCCCGTGACAGCACGATTCTGCTAATTCCAGCTTATAAGTGCAAGTATATACAACAAAGTTGTCACAATGGTTCAAGTTTATTAGGGGCAAAGAATATAAAGTGTGCCATCAAGTTCCTGAGGGCTTTAATCACTAAGTTTTCACATAACAAAAATAGTTTTCAATTGGAAGATAGTTGAAAACAAGAATATACTTGGAATGGTGTAACACACCATGCATAGGAGTTTATAGTGGACACTTTGGAATAACTTGGTTTCTTGGGAGTTGGAAGCATGAGTAGAGCTTACTCATACAAGTGGAGGCTAGCAAAAGACTGGGAGCAACCAACTAAGAGAGCATAATGGCCATAATCATGCAGTGCAACAAAGCATACTAATCAAAGCAAAGAGTGGTACTACAAGTCAAGGACTAAATGATCATAGAGGCTAATGGTGACTTGTCATAGTCATAACATGGTGTGAGCATGTGCCAAGTCAACCCAAGCAAAGCATCAAAGGAGAAATACCACAATACTATGCTTTTGCATGCTAAAACAATGCATAATTTTTTCATGGCACACTAAGCAATCCCAATTGTTTGGAACAAGACATGCTACAACAATAATCACTAATCATAAGATCAAAACAACACCTAGAATGTCATGCTAAAGTCTAAGTCATAGTCAATGCAAGCTCCTCTTGCACTTCAAGCAAGAACTTACTACTCCTTTCCAACACCAAGCAAACTTATTTGCAAAACAACACAGCGAGAACGGGGGTCCAAACTACTCAATAAAACTAAACAAACTAAGCAAAGCAAACAAAAACTAAGACACTCCAAGAACAACACAACTTTGCATGAAACAATAAAAGCGAAGTGTCTAGACATACCGGAGCTTTTTATTGATGAAGAAGGGGATACCTTGGGCATCCCCAAGCTTTAACGCTTGTACCTCTTGTATATTTCTTGGGGTGACACCATGGTGGCATCCCCAAGCTTGAGATTTTGTCCATTCTTCATCTCATTACATCATTCTCTCTTTACACCTGAAATTTTTATTTCATACAAAACTTCACACAATGTTCATTAGCAACATTAGATTATTCAAAAGATATTAGACCTCTGGCAAAGCTTTGGAACAGCAAGACTTTTCACTAAAAACACAAGCTACTGTAGTAACTCCTTCAAAAATCTCAATTCACCTAAAGAGAACTCAAAAAGGAATCAATAAGAAGCAAATGCAAATAATGGCAGAAATTTGTCGAAACAGACCAGCAGGTAAAAACTGGTTTTTTAGAACATCTTATGTTGCTCAAATAAAAAATTGTTGAACTAACGAAAGTTAGCTAACAAACTGGGGGATTTATTCATAATTGTTTAGCTCAATCCGAGTTACAAAGACTCCTCACGAATTTTTTTGGTGGAGGATAGAAATCTGTTTCGGGACAGCAACTCCCCAAATCTTACTTCCCTCTCATTATAGGCCATTCTTGGCACAAAAAGCAAACAAAAAGGATAAGGAGAGGTAACTACTGAAGTAATAACTTCCAAGACTCAAGGAAACTCTTGGGTTATCTCCCAACAAGTACTTTTCTTTAACGCCTTTAAGTTAGGCACAAGAAGCAAGAAGAATCAAGTATTTTCAAATGAAGAAGCATTAACACCCATACTTGCAAAGTCTTCAACTATGAAAGGTATCAAATCCAAATGGGTTTTGGGGGATCCCTTCTCATCTCTCTTTGGTCTACTACTTTCATCACAAAAGATTTTCAGGAGCAATCCAATCAAAATTCTTTTCAAAGGCTTCATGCATTCCAACAAGCTTAAAGGGTATAAGTATCTTGAATTCTTATCTAGGCTTAGTTTTATCAGAAATACCCGCAACATCTACACTTGAGCCTAGCATATTGAAACGCTCAAAAACCTTTTTGGCCTCCCTAGCAACATCATGAAATTCTTTTGATAAAGTTTCAAGGATGAATTCTCTCTTTTCAACATTCTTTCTTCTTTTAGTTTTAGGAACAGGAATTGTATGAATGGGTTAAGGATAACAAACCTAGCCTCCAACATATGAACTAAAGAAGCTGCAGCAATCTCATAATTAGGAGCAAGCTCTGCTATAGACTTTTCCTCAATATCCTCATGCTTGCTAACATAGGTAAAGAATTCTTCAATATTATCCTTCCCAATTATGGAGCCACTACCTATTGCAAGATCTTTAAGGTCGAACTTGGGGAGCAACATGGCGAGCTAGAGAAAGGTGGAAACTAGGGTAGGAACTAATTTTTTGTGTTTTTGAATAAAGCAAGCAAACCAAACTAGACTAATTTTTTGGGGTTTTTTGAAAAGAGGCAAACAAAACCAAGCAAAAGAAACAAAGCAAACTAAAAACAAAGTAAAGAGAAAGGAAGTGAAGGACTCCCCTTGTGAAGACGTCCTTAGCCTCCCCGGCAACGGCGCCAGAAAAGCTTGATGCAGCGCTGAGTTAATGTAGGTGAGCTTCGTTGGGAACCCCAAGAGCAAGGTGTGAAGCAACACAGCAGCAAGTTTTCCCTCAGTAATAAACCGAGGCTATCGAACCAGTAGGAGGAAGGAAACGTCACACAGGTGTTGCAAGCAACATGGAGACCTGCACAACACAAACTCAAGACTTTGCCCCAACAAATCAGTGAGGTTGTCAAGCTCACCGGTTTGCTGTAACAAAGCATTAAACGTACCGTGTGGAAGATAATGGTGGTTTGCAGCAAGTAAACAAGTAACAAAGGAAGATGTATCAATGGTAAAGATTGGACCGGGGTCCATAGTTCACTAGAGGTTCTCTCCTTAGATAAACAACATGGCATGAAGGGTAAAAAAATTACAGCAGGGCAATTGACAGGAACTGAGCAAGGCATAACAATGCAATACTAGACAAAAAGATCCTATGAGATTCGATTGGGCAATACAACAATATACATAGACCGCCATCCAACTGCATCTATGACTAGAAGTCCACCTTCAGGTTATCATCTGAACCCCCTCTAGTATTAAGTTGCAAGCAACAGACAACTGCTTTAAGCAAAGTGTGTAAGGTAAACAGTCCACTTGTTCCATGAACAAGAGACCGTTGTTTTATCCCTAGTAGCAATAACACATCTACAACCGAAGAGATTTATGTCACTTCCCTTAGAAACTAGAGGAATGAACCCACTAGCGATCATAAATACCCCCTCTTGGAGTCACTAGCAACTACTTGGCCAAGATAGCTACTAACAACGGAGAGCATGCAAGATCACAAACAACACATACATGATAGTATCAAATAGACAAAACCATTAATCAATCTGACATAGTAATCTCAATATCCATCGGATCCCCGCAAACACAACATGCATGATTACAAATAGATTAGATCTTGATCATGAACGGAGCTCGGAAATCTACACATGAAAGCAGAAGGAGGAGATACAACCATCTAGCTACTACATGGACCCGTAGTCCAAGGTGTAACTACTCACGCTTCGTACCGGAGAAGAAGGCCTCTAGGATGATCTCCCCTCTGGCAGGGTGACAGGAAGAACTTCATACCCCCCGATCTAGGGACGATGGTGGCGGAGGCTACAGAAGGTTTCATGGAGTTTTGATCGGGTGCCTAGGGTTTCTGCATCGGGGGCTTCTTATAGGCGAAGAGGCGAGGCTGGGAGGAGGCCAGAGGGCCCACACCCTACCCAGGCGCAGGGTGGGGCCAGCCACGCCTAGGGGGGTGTGGCGGCCCTGGCTCGCCTCTCCGTCTCTCCTCTGGACTTCGTGTCGCCCACGGTAAAATATTGACTTTGGCTTTTGTCCCGTCCAATTCCAAGAATATCGATTTTCTGCCTTTCTGGAACCAAAAACAGAAGAAAACAGGCAACTGCTACTGTGGCAACTTGTTAATAGGTTGGTTCCAGAAAAGATATAAAAACACCTCAAAGTGTAGACAACGCAAAGCAAAGTAGATACTAAACAAGCATGGAGCATCAAAAATTATAGATACATTTCTGACGTATCAAGCATCCCCAAGCTTAACTCCTGCTCGTCCTCAAGTAGGTAAGTGATAAAAAGAATAATTTTTGAGGTGACATGCACCGTCAAAACCAAGATCAAATCATTTTCAAGCATTGAAAGATGGGATCAAAGAACTCTAAACATGTGCATGAAATATGGATTTCTAACAATAAGACAAAGTAAATATGCATGCAACATGAAAGGCTACAAATAAAAGATCATGAATAACATGCATCGAAAAACGTTTGTTTGTTTCACATACAGAAAACATGGCATAGTGGCATTCAACTTGTCCCTCATATAGTAGCAAATAGATGCATAGGACACCTTCAAAGTTCATAATAGTGACTAGATACAAGTAGAACAAGAACAAGTAATATCAAAATATGCATCAATCAGTAAGTTTTGGGACACTGCACACAGAATGGCAACTATGCTCTCTTAATGGTGCCTAAAGGTAGAAGGTGGAGACTCAAATAATAGTGGAAGAAAGGCCCTTCATAAAGGGAAATAGGGATTTCAAGTTTCAAAAATAGCTTCCAAAAATTATGGTACTTGTTCGCTTTCAGCCCTCATTGCCCCTATCATAAGCATCTTGAAGTGATTAAAGTTAAAGTGAACAAAATATGGAGTATATGCTTGACAAAGTATAAGTTGGCAATCTCAAGTCCCTTTAATACGAGGGCCACACCTCATGCTACTCAACTTCAGTCACCTGTAAGTTCTTGTCATAGTAAGTACATGCGTATCATAGAGAACCGCCGACGGGGTACCCCTTGCACATGGTACATGAGTTATGCCATAAAATGACAAGGCAATCAGACAATGAGCATCTCAGCAATCTTTTTATTTACTATGTGCGTAGATTTTATTGATGATGCTTCATAGATAGCTCATTATGGTGATTCTGCAAGTTTCCACCATGATTAGGCATGGCTTAGGCAAGCGGCCCAGGCGTTCCTCTAACACAAAATACATAACTCCATGGACTTACAATTTCCCTCTTTATTTCACACCGGTGACATCCATAGACAAAAGAACATGATATCAACTGAGTACAAAGTACAAGTGCAATGTTGAAAACGTTCACCGTGACAGCACGGTTCTGCTAATTCCAACTTATAAGTGCAAGCATATACGACAAAGTTGTCACAATGGTTCAAGTTTATTAGGGGCAAAGAATATAAAGTGTGCCATCAAGTTCGTGAGGTCTTTAATCACTAAGTTTTCACATAACAAAAATAGGTTTTAATTGGAAGATAGTTGAAAACAAGAATATACTTGGAATGGTGTAACACACCATGCATAGGAGTTTATAGTGGACACTTTGGAATGACTTGGTTTCTTGGGAGTTGGAAGCATGAGTAGAGCTTACTCATACAAGTGGAGGCTAGCAAAAGACTGGGAGCAACCAACTAAGAGAGCAATAATGGCCATAATCAAGCAGAGCAACAAAACATTACTAATCAAAGCATAGAGTGGTACTACAATTCAAGGACTAAATGATCATAGAGGCTATGGTGACTTGTTCATATTCATAACATGGTGTGAGCATGTGCCAAGTCAACCCAAACAAAACATCAAAGGAGAATACCACAATACTATGCTTTTGCATGCTAAAACAACGCATAATTCTTTCAAGGCACACTAAGCAATCCCAATTGTTTGGAACAAGACATGCTACAGCAATAATCACTAATAATAAGGTCAAAACAACACCTAGCATGTCATGCTAAAGTCTAAGTCACAGTCAATGCAAGCTCCTCTTGCACGTTCAAGCAGGAACTTCCTACTCTTTTCCAACACTAAGCAACTTATTTGAAACAACACAGCAAGAACGGGGGTCCAAACTACTTTATTCAAGCAAACTAAACAAACTAATCAAAGCAAACGGAAACTAAGACGCTCCAAAAACAACACAACAGTGCATGAAACAATAAAAACAAAGTGTCTAGACAGACCTGAGCTTTTTATTGATGAAGAAGGGGATGCCTTGGGCATCCCCAAGATTTGACGCTTGTACCTCTTGGATATTTCTTGGGGTGACACCGGGGTGGCATCCCCAAGCTGAGCTTTTGTCCATTCTTCATCTCCTTACAACATTCTCTCTCTACACCTGAAATTTTTCCTTCATACAAAACTCCACACAATCTTCATTAGCAACATTAGTGTATTCAAAAGATAATAGACCTTTAGGCTAAGCTTTGGAACAACAAAACTTTTCACTAAAAACACAAGCTACTATATAAACTCCTTCAAAAAGCTCAATTACCAAAAGAGAACTCAAAAAGGAATCAATAAGAAGCAAATGCAAATAATGGCAGAAATCTGTCAAAACAGACTAGCAGGTAGAAACAGTTTTTTTTAGAAAATCTTATGTTTCTCAAATAAAAAAGTGTTGAACTAACAAAAGTTATCTAACATACTGGGACTTATTCATAAATTTTGAGCTCAATCCGAGTTACAGGGATTCCTCAGGAATTTTTATGGTGGAGGTCAGAAATCTGTTTCGAGACAACAACTTCCCAAATCTTACTTCCCTCTCATTAAAGGTCATCCTTGGCACAAAAAGCAAACAAAAAGGATAAGGAGAGTTCATTACTGAAGTAATACCTTCCAAGAATCAAGGAAACTCTTGTGTTATATTACAACAAGTACTTTTCTTTAACGCCTTTAAGTTAGGCACAAGAAGCAAGAAATCAAGTATTTTCAAATGAAGAAGCAACTCTCTTGTTCTTTCCTTTCTTACTTTTCTTCTTATCTTTAGGGAAATAAGATTGCTTACTGGAGGTGCAAAATGCATAATGCCTTTTCCCACATCTATTATTGCTCCAAGGTGTTTTAGTAGGGATCTTCCAAGTGTGATTTGTCCTTTGCCTACACATTCAATAATAAGATAATCAGTAGACACCATTTTCCCTGAGATTTTTGTAAACACACATTCAGCTATTCCAATGGGCAATAAAGTGGCATTATTAGTAAGAGAGATCTCCTCTCCTCCTTTAGAAAGCCCCCAAAGACTCATAAATATCTTTAGGCATAAGGCAAAATTCAAACATGATATCACAACGAGCATCAAAAGTTGCACTATTTATAGTGCCTTTGATTGTGGGAAACCACTTTGAAGGCTCAGAATTCATTGGAACATAATTATGGTACTCCCTAAGTGTGGGATAGCAACTATTCAAAGTGGCAATACTGGACTCAAGAGTGTTCAACCTAGCAAAAATATTTACGAAAGAGGAATCAGACTTGCCAGGTGTATTATAAATTATAATCAATTTCTTTATGGCATCAAAGATTCACCCTTAGTACATTGAAAAATATCTTTCCCAGCCACAACATCTAAAGAATATCTATAACAAAGAGCAATACCGCGATAGAAACTATTGATAACCAAGCTAAGACTCATCTTAGGCTCAGTTTCCCTTTGTAAAGCAGAGATTCTAGACCAAGCTTCTTTAAAACTCTCTTCACCTTTTTGCTTGAAAGCAAAGATATCTTCCATAGGTGTCAGAGAGATAGGACCAAAACCAGACATGGTATCAACTAGAGTATGAACTAATTTTTTTGTGTTTTTGAACAAAGAAAGCAAACCAAACTAAACTAATTTTTTGGAGTTTTTGATAAAAAGAGGAAAACAAAACCAAGCAAAAGAAACTAAGCAAACTAAAAACAAAGTAAAGAGAAAGGTTGAGGAGGACTCCCCTTGTGAATACGTCCTTAGCCTCCCCGGCAACGGTGCCAGAAAAGTTGATGACACCCAGCACTGTCGTGGGACGCTTCGTTGGAAACCCCAAGAGCAAGGTGTGATGATCACAATAGCAAGTTTTCCTTCAGTAAGAAACCAAGGTTATCGAACCAGTAGGAGGAAGGAAACGTCTCAAAGGTGTTGCAAGCAACATGGAAACCTGCACAACACAAACTCAAGACTTTGCCCCAACGAATCAGTGAGGTTGTCAAGCTCACCGGTTTGTTGTAACAAAGGATTAAACGTATGGTGTGGAAGGTGATGGTTTGCAGCAAGTAAACAAGTAAAAGTGGAAGATGTATCAATGGTAAAGATTGGACCGGGGTCCATAGTTCACTAGAGGCGCTCTCCTTAGATAAACAACATGACATGAAGGGTAAACAAATTACAGCAGGGCAATTGATAGGAACTAAGCAAGGCATAACAATGCAATACTAGACAAAAAGATCCTATGAGATTCGATTGGGCAATACAACAATATACATAGACCACCATCCAACTGCATCTATGACTAGAAGTCCACCTTCAGGTTATCATTCGAACCCCCTCTAGTATTAAGTTGCAAGCAACAGACAACTTATTTAAGCAAAGTGTGTAAGGTAAACAATCCACTTGTTCCATGAACAAGAGACCGTTGTTTTCTCCCTAGTAGAAACAACACATCTACAATCGAAGATATTTCTGTCACTTCCCTTGGAAACTAGAGGCATGAACCCACTATCGAGCATAAATACCCCCTCTTGGAGTCACTAGCAACTACTTGGCCAAGATAGCTACTAACAACGGAGAGCATGCAAGATCACAAACAACACATACATGATAGTATCAAATAGACAAAACCATTAATCAATCTGACATAGTAATCTCAATATCCATCGGATCCCCGCAAACACAACATGCATGATTACAAATAGATTAGATCTTTATCATGAATGGAACTCACAAGATCTATACATGAAAGCACAAGGAGGAGATACAACCATCTAGATACTACATGGACCCGTAGTCCAAGGTGGAACTACTCACGCTTCATACCGGAGAAGAAGGCCTCCGGGATGATCTCCCCTCCGGCAGGGTGCCGGGAAAAACTTCAGTTCCCCCGATCTAGGGACGATGGTGGAAGCGGCTATAGAAGGTTTCGTGGAGTTTTGATCAGGTGCCTAGGGTTTCTGCATCGGGGGCTTCTTATAGGCGAAGAGGCGAGGCTGGGAGGCGGCTAGAGGGCCCACACCCTGCCCAGGCGCGGGGTGGGCCCACCCCCGCCTAGGGGGTGTGGTGGCCCTGGCTCGCCTTTCCGTCTCTCCTCTGGACTTCATGTCGCCCACGGTAAAATATTGACTTTGGCTTTTGTCTCGTACAATTCTGAGAATATTGATTTTCTGCCTTTCTGGAACCAAAAACAGAATAAAACAGGCAACTGGCACTGTGGCAACTTGTTAATAGGTTAGTTCCAGAAAAGATACAAAAACACCTCAAAGTGTAGAGAAAGCAAAGCAAAATAGATACTAAACAAGCATGGAGCATAAAAAATTATAGATACGGTTCCATACGTATCAATAGCAGATCAAGGCGAGTCATCTAACAATCATCTTAAGTATACTACTAAAGGTACCTTCAAGCTTAGCTTGGGATATAGATGGGTATTTTGAAAAGGTGGTGTTTTGAAGTAGGGAAGAGTAATTGATATTTCTAACAAGATTGGAATTCAAAGGATTTTATAGAAGGTTTTGGAAAACTAGAGGTAAGACTATTTGAAAGTTCTGTCTAGAAGATATAAGGAGATTATAGCATATAGATCTCCATAGTTTTTTCAGAAGAGTTCCTAAAACATTTTTGGAGGGAAATACATCTTGGCTTTTGTTTTTGAAATGCCAGAACAATGTGAATATGTAAAATAAGCGAAGATACTTATTTTGTCAAATAGCCTTAGTCAACTCAGGGTGAGGTAAGGAGTATAACATATGCTACACTCTCATTTTCATAAGTTCAAATAAGCAAACAAGCACAGCATCAATAAACAATAAAAAGTTTTTATTCCCCCTGATTTTTGCATTCTGGACAACTTAATAAGGTTGCAGAAATTGGGATGTTACAACTACGTAGACTTCAAGCCTTCCCTATCTCGTCTTGCGGTATACATCACGATTTAGGATAATAGGCCTCTGGAACCCCGCTTCATGTGATCCTATATGGGAGAGAAGCGATAAAATATTTGTGGAGCACTGCCGTGAGGCTACTGGCTTCATCACGGAATCCTTTACAGAGATTGACGAGTTCTTCCTGGATGACGAGTTCTTCCCGAATGATGACTTCTTCCCCAAAGTTGAACACCTTTTCAATGACATGGATGAAGTCACTACCAACACTAACACCAACGTGGTTGGTTGCTCTGCTACACCGTACAATCTTTCTCTGCCTTGTTCAGTTTGTTCAGATCATTTCTTGAGACTTATGGATTGCAAATTGTTTAGAATTGCTTTTTATAATATATCTATTAGGCTGCATGACTAGTTTTATTGCTATATTATTAGTCATGTTTTATTGCTAAAGTTTCAGCTGTGATAGAATGGGAATATCCAAAGAATGTGAAAGAAGTTCGTAGTTTCCTTGGCTTAGCAGGTTACTACAGAAGGTTCATTGAAAATTTCTCAAAGGTTGCTAAGCCCATGACTGAATTATTAAAGAAAGACAAGAAGTTTGCTTGGTCTGAAGGTTGTGAAGTCAGCTTTCAAGAGTTAAAGAAGAGACTTGTGACAGCACCAGTTCTATGTCTACCAGATTTGGAAAAGGATTTCCAAGTATATTGTGATGCGTCTCATCAAGGTTTGGGTGTCGTACTTATGCAAGACGGTAAAGTTGTGGCCTATGCCTCGAGACAACTCAAAACTCATGAAGTAAACTATCCTACTCATGATTTAGAGTTAGCCTTTGTCGTCCATGCACTCAAAATATGGAGACATTACCTTTTGGGAAAACGATGTGAAGTGTTCACGGACCACAAAAGTTTAAAGTATATCTTCACCCAAAAGGAAATCAATATGAGACAAAGAAGATGGTTAGAGCTTATCAAGGATTATGACTTGAGTTTGCAATACCATCCGGTAAAGCAAACGTTGTAGCAGATGCTCTAAGTCGTAAGGTATTTGTGAATGGCCTTACCAAAGGTGAATTGCCAGATGATTTGTGTGCTCAATTCAAAGAACTCAGATTGGAGATTGTGCCTGAAGGACATCTCATGTCTTTGGATGTTCAACCCACTTTGTTGGACAAGATCCGAGAAGTTCAGAAGACCGACAAGGAAATTGAAAGGATTAAGGAAAATATTGGCCAAGGGAGAGCTAAAAATTTCCATGAAGACGAACAGGGTACATTATGGCATGGGAAACGTATCTGTGTTGCACAATATCCGGAGTTACGGAAACTGATTTTGCAAGAAGCGCACAACTCTCCGTATTCCATTCAGCCGGGTAACACCAAAATGTACATGGACATGAAAGAAAGATTTTGGTGGAACAATCTCAAGAAGGACATCGCCGAGCATATTGCTTTGTGTGATGTGTGTAGTAGAGTAAAAGCGGAGCATCAGAAACCAGCAGGATTGCTTCAACCACTACCTATTCCTGATTGGAAATGGGACAAAATTGGTATGGATTTCATCACCGGATTGCCAAGGACCAGATCAGGATATGATTCCATATGGGTAGTAGTGGATCGCCTAACTAAAGTGGCTCATTTCATACCCGTGAAGACAACCTATACAAGTGCCAAGTTAGCTAAAATCTACATGAGTAGAATTGTATGCCTTCACGGTGTGCCTAAGAGTATTGTGTCCGATAGGGGAACCCAATTCACTTCCCATTTTTGGAGACAACTACATGAGTCATTAGGAACGAGGTTGGAATTCAGTACTGCTTTTCATCCTCAAACCGATGGACAAACAGAAAGGACTAACCAAATCCTTGAAGACATGTTGAGGGCATGTGCCCTAGACTATTGAGCAAGTTGGGATGAAAGTCTGCCTTACGCAGAATTTTCTTATAACAACAGCTATCAAGCCAGCATTGAGATTGCACCGTTTGAGTTTCTCTATGGAAGAAAGTGTACCACCCCATTGTTATGGAATGGTGTGGGAGAAAGAAGTTTGTTCGGGCCAGATCTTATCAAAGAAGCCGAAGAGAAAGTCAAATTGGTTAAGGACAGGTTGAAGATAGCACAGTCCCGACAGAAAAGCTACGCAGATCCTAAGTGTAGAGAAGTCACCTACGAAGTTGGTGATAGAGCCTATCTTAGAGTATCACCACTCCGTGGAGTGAAAAGATTTGGAGTCAAAGGAAAGTTGGCACCAAGATATGTTGGGCCATTCAAGATTCTGAGTCGCAAAGGAGAAGTTGCTTATGAAATTGAACTACCAGCATCTCTATCAGCAGTCCATAATGTGTTTCATGTGAGTCAACTTTGAAATGTCACCCAGAAATGGAAGAATCTTCTTTGAAGGATACCATACCTTTGGAAGAATTTCAACTAGAAAGTGATCTCACTTATGAAGAAAAGCCTATCAAAATTCTTGAGACTGCAGAAAGAGTCACGAGAAAAAAGACTATAAAATTTTGCAAAGTGCAATGGAACCATCATACCGAAGAGGAAGCAACATGGGAAAGGGAAGATGATCTTCGTAAAGACCACCCTCACCTATTTGCTAGCCAATACGAATCTCGAGGGCGAGATTCACCTTAAGGGGGTTAGATTTGTAACATCCCTAAAATCATAATTTCAAAGTTTGCATATCATTCATGCATGCATATAGATTTGAGATCAAATTTCAAACTCATTTCAGAAAAACAGAAGCACAATGTGCTATGATTTTATGTGAGAAGATTTAAACCAAATGGCTATCCCCATTTGAAAGTTTGTTTGTTTTTGAACCAAGTTTGTTGCCCTCTATGAGGATAGGTTTGATTGTAGAATTTAAACCAAGTCTTTCAAATTGGAAATGGTTTCAAAAACCATTTTTCAAATTTTGCAAACCAAGTGCCTAGTCTCTGTTATTTTGGTCTCCAAAGCTTGACCAAGCCTTTGTAAAAGCAACCACTTGCTTCTATGCCTATATTGGAGACTACTGTACCCTGCAAAAACCCCAGAAAGACTTGAATTCAAAAAGGGTTTGAATTCAATTCAAAACCATTCCTGAAAATCGAAATAGAAAAAGAAAAGAAGCAAACAAAAGAAAAGGGCCAGGCGCCAGGAATCTAGCCCAGCAGTGGAGCAGGCCCAGCTAGCCCACCCGGGCCATCTGTTTCTCTCTCGCACGCGCTCGCGCACCCACTCAGCCGCTGACAGCCAGACCCCACACCCCCTCTGTTTATTTCACTGCCAAGCGGGCCCCGTCCATGTCAGCTTCGTCTTCCCCTGATTCCGCGCACGACCTCCGCCGCTGCCCGTTGCTGCACTGATTTCGTGAGCTTAATTGGCATTGATGCAGCGAGCGTTTCTTGTCGAGCCTCTGGCTATAAGATCCCCCCATCCTCGCGACCATTTCCCCCAAAACAATTCTGCCTTCACGCCACCAGGCTGCCCACAACTCGCACGACGCCGCCGCTGTTCCGACGACTACGCCGGCGAATTCCGGTGAGTTCCGTACTCCCCTCTACCTCTAGTTCATGCTAACAGGTTCAGCGAGTCCTTGCGCACCTATTGACACTTTCCTTTTGACCTCGCATGACCCGTAGCTCTAGCAAAGTCGACGACCGGCCGCCACCGTTCTCTGCACGAACTCCGGCGACCTCCCTCCATAAGTAGCCACCGCCCCTTGCCCTCTGACTAGTACGCTTAGAATCTCCATCGTTGTGCGCATCTAACGGTACCCTTATTTTGGCTTAGCGCGACGAGGAACCTCGCCAACGTCGACGACTGACCGTGCCCGACGTCTGCCTCTACTCCGACGAGAAATCCTCGCCGTGTCCGCGCGCCCCTCGACGAACCAACGCCACCTCGAGCTTCAGCACACCACTGCGGTCCTGGTAAGCGCCTCCTTTCTTCCCCGGGGGACCTAGAGCGCTAGCACCGCCGCAGTAAGACGCGCCGCCGCCTGTCGCCGCCGCTAGCGCCGCTCGTTTCTGGTAAAGAATGTACATGCTATGTTGAAATAATTCTAAGTCCTTTTGGACTCATGCTTTTCTTAATAAAACAACTAAGTCAATGAACTTCCTGGGTGGAATGGGACTTGAATGGTGGTTTTTGGTTGAGTGGTTACACAAGGCCATGGATTTGGCTTGTGTATCTCACTTGTGGTATGCCACCCAGGCACAAAGGGATTTGGAGGCCAAGTGTTGAGAAAGCTTACAGTGCAACCACTTGGCAATATGGGCTCTGCCTTGATCATATAGGTTGCTAGAACTTAGTCACTTGGACAGTTGGTGGTAGTGGGAATGATAGGTTGGAGCGCGTCCATTTGACTAAGGAAAGGCTTCTGAAAGGTCCTGTCTTGGGAAACCAAGTCTGATGGGGAAAGTGCACAACCTCTGCAGATGGAAAAATCTAAGTACTTAGCCAAGTCCATGGCAATGGACAACTTGAGCATCAAGACATGGAAGTTACAAGAATCTCATCACTCCAACTTCTAAGTAAAACTTGTGGGTGAACAAGGGTGAAGGACCCCAATGTCTATTGGTGGTTTCTTGGGAAGTTTTTGATAAAGAAAAACTTAGTGATTTCAACTAATAGGAAAAACCTATTTTCAAGCAAAGCAAGCCAAGCTACACTTAGCCAAAATGCATATAGTAATATAGTCCACTTAAAATTTACTTAGGTATCACTTGCCAATACTATTCCAAAGTATTGACCCACTGTGGCTGTAACTTGTGATGTTGCAGGTTACTCCGATGATGAGTAGGAGTCATGAGTCTACACTCAACATGCTTGCCTGTGGCACATGAAGATGAAGACTTATGTTTATTTACTTATTCCAAGAACTCTTGTATTAGGCCTATGGCCCTGAGTTGTAAAAGACTATGTTCTATCTCTGGAATGAATGTAATAAACGACCTTTGTATCTGTGTACTTCATCTTAAACTGTGGATGCTAGCATTGATCCAGGGACTAGCATTGCAATCACAGGGATCCTTTCCTTTACAAAGAAGGGATCTTACAGATGGTATCAGAGCACTGTGTTGCCTGTAGGATTATGACCCTAGGATTGGAAACCACTAAGGAAAAAATTTCAACTACTTCTACACTTGTCTATTCTTCTCGTAAACTTTTCTAATCTTCTCATTCTCATCTCTATTTGTAGATGAACTCCATCAACGAAGCCGTGAAGAAAGGACCACTCATGACCATGACCTTGGAGTGTGAAACTGAGTTTCCCAAAATTCTCAAGGACCTCATGGTGGCAATGGAAGCACATGGTGCAGCTGTTTACAAAGGCTTTCCAGTGATGGATGAAGGAGTGGAGTATTGGTGGGTGCAACTTCACTTATACAAAAACAAGGAAGACAACCACAAAGAAAGAGGTTTCTGCATGTACACCAACACTGTGATGCACACCACATTATTTGAGTCAGCAAGAGAAGCAGCTTGGAGGACTATCAAAGAACTTAGTGCTAGAGTCAAGTGCAGAATGCTCAACCTCCAAAAAGACTTAGAGAAGGAGAAGGAACTTACCCAAGAGTTGGAAGCCACCAACCAAATCTTAAGGGGAGATATTATAGACTTAGTGATGGAATCATGTGAACAAGATAGGTGGATTGCCTCTAGGAACATTGTGTTAGCCAACAGATCCAGTGAGATAGGATTGTAAACGCACTTCGTTAGTTGGACCACCACCTATCACCTTATTTTCCAAATGATACCTTAAATAAGTTTGGACCTTGATTGATGTAATGGAATCATGTATGCATGACTTGTGTGATTTTTGTGTTCCATGGATATGTATGAAATGTTTGTCTTGTTTATCTTAAATTGTGTTGTCCTAACTTTTCTATCTTATAAATAGATGCCTATTACCATCAGCACTGTTGAGGAGTTCCAGGTTACCCGTTTTGGTCCTCGTATCATTGAGCTTACCACCTTGCTCGATCTCCCTCTTCCCACCATCATGGTGCATCCACTCACCAAGTTCGAGAGGAAGGACCTCTGGGGCTTCAAGGTGAACCAGCCCGGACGCCAGATAGAGCCTACTACAGAGGCCATCGTCTTCAAGCTTATGCACGATGACAGGGAGAGAGGCATAGAGGTCGTCATGCAGGACCTGATAGGACGTCTGTTAGGCCATCACTCCCGACAGGTTAGAGGCACCCGCTTCCACGTCTTCGGAAGACGTGATGATGATGGAGAGTCCATCGACTTTGAGGACGACTCGAGGGACGCAGCAGAGCCGATACATCTATATCTCCAGGACTTAGAGTCTCTCATCAGGCACGTGGACACGGACATGACCAACGTCATGCTCAGCAATGACGAGCTCCAGGTGCAGCTTCGCGAGAAGGACAAGCTTTTCGCACAGCAGGACGAGATAGTCAAGGAAATGGAGACGAAGTTCGAGACCCAGGACCGTAAGTTCAAGAGTCAGGAGAAACGCGTCCAGGATAGGAACAAGAAGATCCGGGACATGACTGAAGAACTGAAGTCCAAGGATTTCGAGCTAGAGCAGCAGCAGATGGTGATCGAGAGGCTTCGCTCCCAGAAGAGGGCTCTCAAGGCCAAGATCGATTCCTTGACCACTACGATTGAGGAGAACAAGACCGCGATGGAGAACGCAGGTCTTACCTTTGTCGAGGAGGAGATTGATGCTGATGAGTAGACTTGACTACTCGTTTATCTTTTATTATCGTACCTGCTATTTGTGAACTTGTTATTGGACCATCCGACATGTGGATGGCTTGCCACTTGTGTGTTTTATTTCGAGAACTTTGTTATTCTGTTGTTGAGCTTTTATCCTTGAGTTGCATGCTTTGTGTTTGCTTGTGATGTATTGTGCATAAAACATCTATGGGTATCTCATTCTTATCTCTATTTGAACAAATCACAGATGCCTCCCCGTCACGCAAACCCCAACCCCAACAACATCACTCCAGAAATGCAACAGATGACGAATGCTCAAACACAGCTTATGCAGATGATGACAACATTCATCCAAAACCAGAATAACAACAACAACCCCAATAACAACAACAACCCTCCGGGTTTTTATATGCTCACCAGATTTCTGCGTTTGAGGCCAGCTAAGTTTTCGGGGACAACTGATCCCATGGTGGCCAATGATTGGCTATGTTCTGTGAACAAGGACTTAGTGACCGTGGGCTGCACGGATGCTGAAAAGGTCAGATTCGTAGCGCATCTATTGGAAGGGCCAGCCGCCACATGGTGGGACAACTTCCAAATCACCACTCCTATAGATGAGGTGACTTGGGCTATCTTTGAAGATGGCTTTCGCACTGCTCATATCTCATCAGGAATGATGAGTCTGAAAAAGAAGGAGTTTCACAACCTGAAGCAGCGTCACCACAGCGTGGCTGAATATATAGAAGAGTTCAACAATCTGGCGCGCTATGCACCGGATGAGGTTGACACAGATGCCAAAAGAAAGGAGAAGCTTCTGGAAGGCTTGAACGATGAGCTGAATCTGCAGTTGTCTGTGGCATATGTTCCAACTTATCAGTCTCTGTGTGACAAGGCTGCTATTTTGGAGAATAAGATGAAGCAAGTCGAGAGTAGGAAGAGGAAACACTCCGACAACCATAGCTCGGAATCGTCTCACAAACGATCTCACTATGATGACAGTGGCAGCTCGGGATCCCATAAGCATGGGAAATTCAACAAGCACCACAACCACAACCGTCATGACAACAAGCATCACCGCCGTCATGACAATGACAAGTATAAGAACCACAAGAGTGGACATAAGAGCCACCACAGTGGAAATGGTAGTGGAAGTGGAAGTCAGCCTGCAAAAAGGGACATCAGTCAGGTTGAGTGCTTCAAATGCAAGAAGCTGGGGCATTATGCTAATGAGTGCCCTGAGAAGAAAGTTGAAGGACCTAACAACCCCAATCCTTTTCAGAAAGGACAGGTTAACCACATCAATGTGGAGGAGGTCTATGGGGAGCCTGATGCTGTTGCTGGTAAGTTCAGACTCAATTCCATTCCAGCATTTGTACTCTTTGACACTGGTGCATCTCATTCATTCATATCAAAAGCATTTGTTGATAGAAATGGGTTTGCATCTGAAAACATTGGGTGTCCAATAAAAGTTAGTTCTCCGGGTGGAGATATGATAGTAAGTCTTGGATGCCAGGATCTTGTCATAGAGTTTGGAAAGCATAAGTTTCCAGTGAGCCTGATAATCCTAGATTCCCAAGGACTAGACGTAATATTGGGAATGGATTGGATGGCTAAGTATGAAGGAGTACTAGATTGTGCTAATCGTACTGTTGCACTCACAACCCCAGAAGGAAAAAGAATAAAATTCAGGTCAAACTTTGAATCCAAAGGAAGTAAGCTTAATTTCTCTTAAGGGGGTTAGCATGGACAGTGTGCCAATTGTGTGTGAGTATCCGGATGTGTTTCCGGAAGAGTTGCCAGGAATGCCACCAGATAGAGATGTGGAATTTCTGATAGATTTGGTACCAGGTTCTGGACCAATAGCAAAGAGACCGTACAAAATGTCAGTTGATGAACTGAAGGAACTCAAAAAGCAACTAGGAGAACAGTTGCAGAAAGGATTTATTCAACCAAGTTCTTCATCTTGGGGAGCCCCAGTATTGTTCGTGGAGAAGAAAGATAGAAGCCAAAGGTTATGCATAGATTACCGTTCGCTCAACGAGGTAACTATCAAGAACAAATATCCTTTGCCAAGAATCAATGACTTGTTTGACCAGCTAGAGGGAGCATGTGTGTTCTCGAAGATTGATCTCCGGTCAGGCTATTTTCAACTCAAGATAAGAGAGCAAGTGTAGAGGGAGTGTCCCAACCTTTATTAACATAAGGTGGTGTCCCCTGTGTTTACAATGCTAGTCCCTGGATCAATAGCTAGCATCCACAGTTAAGATGTAATATCAAGAAACAAAGGTCATAATATAACTTTATAACCAGGAATAACATAATTTTATTACATCAAACATAGCTCATTAGGCTATTACATTACATTGCAGCGGAATAACTATAGTCATGGGTCCTTCATCTTCAAAGTGCCACAGGCAGACATGTTGGTTGTAGACTTTGTAATCCTAATCAATCAATCTTCACTAAAATCAATCAAACCTGCAACATTACAAGTTACAGCCACAAGGGTCAATACATTTGAATTGTATTGGCAAGTGATACTATGGTAGTATAGTGGAGTCTATCATCTATATGCATTTGGCTAAGTGGAGTTGAGGCTTGCATTGCTCAAAATAGATTTTTCCTTAACATTTGAAAATACTAAGTTTTGCTTGGCAAAATCATTTTTCTCAATCAAAGATTTGAAGATCCTTTAAGCAAGGCATCTCTCAATCAAAGATTGAAGATTTCAAACAACCCTTGTTCAAACCACAAGATTTAACTTTAGAAATTGGAATGATGAGATTCTTGATTGCTTCCATGTCTTGATGCTCAAATTGTCCTTTACCAGGGACATGGCTAAGTACTTAGATTTTACACTCTGCAGAGGTGGTGCACTTTCCCCACAAGACTTGGTTTCCCAAGACAAGATCTTTCAGAAGACTTCCCTTAGACCAAAATGGACGCGCTCCAACCTATCAAACACTACCACCCACTGTCCATATGGCTAAGTTCTTGCAACCTATATGATCATGGCAGAGCCCATATTGCCAAGTGGTTGCACTTGAAGCTTCTCAACATTTGACATCTCAAATCTCTTTGTTCCTGGGTGGCCATCCACAAGTGAGATACACAAGGTAAACCATAAACATGGGCCTTGTGAACCACTCAACCAAAAACCACCAAGCAAGTCCCATTCCACCCAGGTGATTCATTAACTTAGTTGTTTTATTAAACAAAACCCAAGTCCTCATACTTAGAAATTTTTCCATAGTGTGAATATATATTCCACCCATGTTTTCTATTAGCTAGGCTAAGCTTGATAGTAGTAGGAATCTTAACTTAGGAAATCCTACTAAGGATTCATCTACTAGGTTTTCTTATAGCAAGGTTTATACTTAGCAAAATTCCATGCAAGTTTTACTTAGAGAAAAAAATCACTAATGCATAGTGAAAGTAATAGGACAAAAAGTATGAAGCATCACTTGCCTTTTTGGTAGAGGGTATAAGTTCACTCCTTGATCTTTGCAATGTTCACACACTTCAAGTCACTACAAATCAATCAAGCAAACAATATTTCAATCTACCATTCAAGCAAAACAACACATAAAATAACAAAGTCAAAGTAATGCATGCAAGCATGCCAAGCTTTGTTTTGTTTGAAAAAGTGGTTCCTAATTGGTCATAAACATTGGAATACACCTAATGGTCATTTTGTAAAGTGGCAAAGTCATTTTACAAAAGGTTTCACTTCAAAACCATTTTCAAAACAAAGTGTCATTTTATGTGGTGTAGAAATATTTTTACTAAGGCATTAACCTATAGGGTTCACCAAATATGTTTTCAAACTATAAAACTTGGTGTTTGTGGTCAGAGAGTTTTAAAACAAAACATTTTCCAAAGGTTTTCTTCCAAAACCATTTTTAATAAATAAACCACATTTCTATTTGACTAGAAATGGTTTTAAATCAAAGAATCATTATTTTATTTCACCAAATACATTTTTGAGTCCACAAAGTGTTTCCTAGGGTCAGTAGGTTCAAATCAATCCAATTGCCAAAGATTTTAACCCCAATTAATTTTTAAACAATTTTTACATCCTTAACAAGCATACAAATGTTTCTGCAAACTCAAACAAGCTAACAGATACTATTTGCTAAACTATGGGCATGGTTGGCTAGGGTTTGTTCCCCTGATTCCAATGATACCAAATTTGCAAAATTTGGACGTGTGGATCAAAAGTTATAGGGTTTTCAAATCTGCATACAAATCTGTTTTCAAATTCTATTTTAAACAGAATCTGGCCACGTGGCTGTCCCTGATTGGGCAATAACGGTTCGCTTGGATCGGCTACGGGGTGTGTTGGATCTAACTGGAAACGTGTGACACAGATGTACGCGTACCGTTTCGATCAGATCTAATCCTAGCCAGATGTTTCTCATCGTACGGTTCAAAGTAACTAGGCTAAGGACGGGCGGTGCTTGACAGCTGCGCGCGGCGGCGACGGTCAGACGACGGTGGGGTCGATGCTACAGGAAGCGAGGGAGGAAAAGAATGTGCTCACCGTGTTCGCAGACGCCTGGGGAAGCTCAAGGAGGCACTGGCTGGCGAAGGGGCGCACGGAGGTGAGAGTAATGGCTCGCCGGAGTTGCTCCTGGCGTCGGATGCGTTCAGGCGTCGCTGCTGGCGTTGTTTAGGACCGGGCTAAGACAAAGTGGAGGCATGGTTAGACGTGGAATTGAAGGGAATATGCCCTGAGAGGCAATAATAAAGTGTTTATTATGTGTATTCCAAGTATATGATAGATGTTTATTTTGCATGCTATAATTGTATTAATACGGAAACGTTAATACATGTGTGTTTAATAAACAAACAGAGAGTTCCTAGTTATGCCTCTCTCATAAACTAGCTCGTTGATTAACAAGATGATCAAGGTTTCCTGATCATGGACATTGGATGTTGTTAATAACGGGATCACAACATTAGTGTAATGGTGTGATGAACATTCATCTGAAGTATAGCATTACGATCAAAGTCATTGAGTTTATATTGCTATAACAACTTACGAAGTGATCCTAATCCTTAGACCATGAGATCATGTCAATCACTAACACCGGAAGAGTTTCTTGATAACATCAAACGTCACACCGTAACATGGTGATTATAAAGATGGATTCAGAACTAATAAAGTGTTATGTTGAGGCTCATGGATCGAGAGTGGAATTTGTTCATCCCGATGACGGATAGATATACTCTGGGCCCTCTCGGTGATATCACATTGATTAGCTTGCAAGCAAGTGATTTGATCACTAGAATGTTATATCACAGGAACGAGAAAAGAGTGCATGTCGGTAACGAGATCAAACTAGGTATGGAGATACCGATGATCGAATCTCGGACATGTAATATATCGTGAAACAAAGGGATTAAGATACTAGCGTAAAAGGTTCCGACGATCACAAGAAAGTCATCGTTGAATGTGTGGGAGTCAGTATGGGTCTCCAGATCCCGCTTCTGATTATTGATCCGAGAGGGGTCTCGATCATGTCCGCATTATTCACGAACCGTAGGGTGACACACTTAAGAGACACCGACATCCAATTGGAGCAAATGTTTCATGCCGAAAGAATGAACAAGCGCATGAATTTATTTCACTAGATACCGAAACAGGTTTTCGGGTGAAATTGCATAAAGTGGTTATGCATGTGAAATAGAATTCTGGCAAGGGGTTATTTGTGAATGTTTGTCATTAAAGTAATTGACAAAATTCTGAATAAAATAAAAGAGTTTTATTTAATGAGAGTTTGCATTAAATTTGGTGGAAATTTAATGGGAATTTGAGTGGACTTTTGAGTGGAGGGAATTTAAAGGAGATTTGTGAGTGGAGTGTCCACCCACATGAAGAGGGGAGGGCAAGGGGGTAGCCCCCATGCGCCAGCCACCCCCTTGGGGTTCCCCCCTTCTCCTATAAAAGGAGCCCCCCTCCTCACTTGTCTCTCACACCTCCTCGTGAAGGATCTCTCTCCCCCTCTAGAATTTATCCCCCATGGTCTCGGACTAGCGAGATACATGTTCCCGGTGGCTATTCGGCAAGAAAGAGTTGTGTTTCCGCTGCATCGCTAGAGTGAGGAGTCGGAGGTTGCTCGGTGCCTCGAACGTGTGTGCGAGCACAGATGCGCTGCTGATTTGCGGTGCTAGGACTTCCTCTCGATCTTGAGATCGGCAAGAGATCGTCTACATCAACCACGAGTTGAACTCGTTATGCTTTGTCGGTCTTCAAGGGTATGTTCTCTACGGATATACATCCGCCCGTTGTTTGTATCTAGTAGATAGATCTTGGTATATAGTTCACATCGTAGGAAAATTTTTGTTTTCTATGCTGCGAACCCTACAGTGGTATCAGAGCCGGAGCTATGCGTAGATACTTTACACGGGTAGTACACATATGAGTATGTGGGCGATGATGATCATGTTGTTGCTCCTTTGTTGTAATTTTGGATATTGGTGGCATAGTGGGATGAAGCGGCCCGGACAAACTTTACATGTCCTCGCACATGAGACCTGTTCCACGCTTGACATGCAACTAGTTTGCATAAGTGGCTAGCGGGTGTCTGTCTCTCCTACTATAGTCAATATCTATTTTGCAAGCGAGTTGTCAACAATTTGATTATCTTCGTTGTGGTTCATGTTCGTAGGTAAGAACGGTTCTATCTCGAAAGCCCTAAGCCACGTAAAACTTGCAATGGATAAATTAGAGGCGTCTAGTTTAGATTGTTGCTGGGCTAGTGTTATGATATGGTAGTGTTGTAAGTAGAAGTATGAGATGATACTCTTACAACACACATAGCGTGTAAAATCCATAGACCTTGGATTTACACATATAGGTATGATAGTGATCATACCACGATGCACATGATAGAGATCATCTGCGGGAACCATATAATTTCACTAATAAACATATGATGTTTGATAGCATCTTATATTGCTTGTTTAGCGCTTTGTTAGCATAATAAGATGATCCCTCATTTAAATATCAAGATAAGAATGTGTTCTTCCTTTAGTATGCACCGATTATGTTTTCGTCGCTCCAAGACATCACGTGATGATCGGGTGTTCTTGGATCCACGACCATATTTCGGGTGTAAAACAGTTACACACGCGAATACTAAGGTTCTAACTTGGCGAGCCTAGCATGTACAGACATGGCCTCGGAACACGGACCGAAAGGTTAAGCATGAGTCATATAGTTGATATGATTCCCATTTGATGCTCGCCTTTGAAGCTATACCGACTCACGTGATGATCGGACTTGGTGTAGTGGATTTGGTTCATGTAATCACCAAAAAGGCACGAGGGATGTCGTTTTTGAGTGGGAGTTCATTCGTAATATAGATTAGTTGAACTCAATCTATCATACACTTAGTCTAAACTTTACAAATTCTGTTGTAGATGGCACCACCTGCTTTTAATTTCAATGTGTTCATGGAGAAAGAGAAACTAGCAACGAACGGTAGCAACTTTACCGAATGGGCCATGAATTTGAGGATTCTCCTCTCTGCTGCACAAAAGCAATATGTGCTAGAAGCGCCGTTAGGACCCCCACCTTTTGATGATGCCCCTGACGAGGAGAAGAATGTCTATCAGACTCGTCAGGAGGACCACAACTTAGTTCATTGCGGCATATTGTATGGGCTAGAGACGGAACTTCAAAAGCGTTTCGAAAACGGCAATGCATTTGATACAATGGGTGAGTTGAAAATGATTTTTGACACACATGCTGCTGTAGAGAGCTACAACGCTTCAGAAAAGTTCTTTAGCTGCATGATGGAAGAGCACAGCTCCGTTAGTGAGCATGTACTCAAGATGTCGGGTTACGCCGATAAGCTTGTGTCCTTGCGAATATCGATTCCCATTGACTTAGGCATCCATCGTGTTCTGCAGTCTCTGCCACCTAGCTATAAGAGCTTCGTGATGAACTATAATATGCAAGGCATGAAGAAGTCTCTCCCCGAGCTTCTGTCAATGCTTAAAACTGCAGAAGTGGAGATCAAAAAGGAACATCAAGTGTTGATGATCAATAGGAACACTGGTTTCAAGAAAGACAAGAAGGGAAAACGGAAGGGAAGTAAGGGCGGCAAGCCGGTTGCCGCGCCTGAAAAGAAACCCCGAGTTGGACCTAAGTCTGATTCCGAGTGCTACTATTGTAAGGGGACTGGCCACTAGAAGCGCAACTGCCCCAAGTATCTGGCAGACAAGAAGGCCGACAAGGAAAACAAAGGTATATATGATATACATGTTATTGATGTGTACTTGACTAGTGCTCGCAGTAGCACCTGGGTATTTGATACCGGTTCAGTTGCTAATATTTGTAACTCGAATCAGGGGCTGCGGAACAAGCGACCGCTAGCAAGGGGTGAGGTCAAGATGCGTGTCGGCAATGGATCAAGCGTTGATGTGATCGTCGTCGGAACGCTGCCTCTCCACTTGCCGTTGGGATTAGTTATAAACTTGAATAAATGTTATCTGGTGCCTGCACTGAGCATGAACATTGTATCTGGATCGTGTTTGATGCGAAGTGGTTATTCATTTAAATCCGAGAATAATGGTTGTTCCATTTATATGAATGAAATATTTTATGGTCATGCACCGATGATGAATGGTTTATTTCTATTAGATCTCGATGATAATGTTACACATATTCATAATGTTGATGCTAAAAGGATTAAACTTAATGATGATATATCCGCATATATGTGGCACTGCCGTCTAGGTCATATTGGCGTTAAACGCATGAAGAAGCTCCATTCGGATGGACTTTTGGAATCACTTGATTATGAATCATTTGATACATGTGAGCCATGCCTTATGGGCAAGATGACTAGAACGCCGTTTTCCGGTTCAATGGAACGGGCGACAGATTTATTGGAAATCATACATTCTGATGTATGTGGTCCAATGAGTGTGTCGGCGCGAGGTGGATATCGTTATTTTGTTACTTTCACGGATGATTTGAGTAGATACGGTTATATCTACTTGATGAAACACAAGTCTGAAACCTTTGAAAAGTTCAAGGAATTTCAGAATGAAGTGGAAAATCATCGTAATAGAAAGATCAAATTTCTACGGTCCGACCGTGGAGGTGAGTATCTAAGTTACGAGTTTAGCACTCACATGAAAGAGTGTGGAATTGTTTCACAACTCACACCTGCCGGAACACCACAGCGAAATGGTGTGTCGGAACGTCGTAATCGTACTTTATTAGATATGGTTCGATCTATGATGTCTCTGACGGACTTGCCGTTGTCATTTTGGGGTTATGCACTAGAAACTGCTGCATTCACTTTAAATCGGGCACCATCTAAATCCGTTGAAAAGACACCGTATGAATTGTGGTTTGGAAACAAACCTAAGCTGTCATTTCTTAAAGTTTGGGGATGCGATGTTTATGTGAAGAAACTTCAACCGGATAAACTCGAACCCAAAGCGGAAAAATGCGTCTTCATAGGATACCCTAAAGAAACTATTGGGTATTCCTTCTATCACAGATCCGAGGGCAAGGTTTTTGTTGCCAAGAATGGATCCTTTCTAGAGAAAGAGTTTCTCGCGAAAGGTGTGAGTAGTCGGAAGGTAGAACTCGAAGAGGTTGTGGAACCTTCTCTTCAAAGTATGGCGAGTAGCGCAGCGCCGGAAGTTGTTCCGGAGTTGGCTCCACCTGTTGAAGAGGGAACTAATGATAATGATCATGAAACTCCGAAAGAGAGTACTACCGAACCTCGCAGGTCAAACAGGACGCGTGCAGCTCCCGAGCTGTACGGAGATCCTGTCATGAATTTCATGGTTGATGAAAATGATGACCCTGCGACGTATGAAGAAGCTATGATGAGCCCGGATTCCAACAAATGGTTAGAAGCCATGAAATCCGAGATGGAATCCATGTATGAAAATCAAGTTTGGAACTTGGTGGAATTACCTCACGACCGAAAGGCCGTGGAGAACAAATGGATTTTCAAAAGGAAAACTGATGCTGATGGTAATGTGACCGTCTATAAAGCTCGACTTGTCGCAAAGGGGTTTCGACAAATTCAAGGAGTTGACTACGATGAGACTTTCTCTCCCGTAGCGATGCTAAAGTCAGTTAGGATTATGTTAGCAATTGCTGCATATTTCGATTATGAGATATGGCAGATGGATGTCAAAACCGCGTTTCTCAATGGTAATATTGAAGAAGAGTTGTATATGATACAACCAAAGGGTTTTGTCGATCCTAAGGATGCTAACAAGGTGTGCAAGCTTCAGCGATCCATCTATGGATTGAAGCAAGCATCACAAAGTTGGAATCTCCGCTTTGATGAGGTGATCAAAGAGTTTGGATTTGTCCAAACTTATGGAGAAGCTTGTATTTACAAGAAAGTGAGTGGGAGCAATGTGGCATTTCTGATATTATGTGTGGATGACATATTATTGATCGGAAATGATATAGATCTTTTAAACAGTGTTAAAAGTTATCTAAACAGCAAATTTTCAATGAAGGACCTAGGTGAAGCGTCATACATATTAGGCATAAAGATCTATAGAGATAGATCTAGGCGCCTAATAGGGCTATCGCAAAGTACATACCTTGATAAGATTTTAAAGAAGTTTAAAATGGACGGAAGTAAGAAGGGGTTCTTACCTATGTTGCAAGGCAAGACATTGAGTAAGACTCAAAGTCCGGCTTCGGCGGAAGAAAGAGAGATAATGGACAAAGTCCCCTATGCTTCAGCCATAGGCTCTATAATGTACGCCATGCTATGTACAAGACCGGATGTGGCACATGCTATTAGTTTGACTAGTAGGTACCAATCGGATCCAGGTTCGGAACACTGGATAGCGGTCAAGAATATCCTTAAGTACTTACGAAGAACTAAGGATATGTTTCTTGTATACGGAGGTGAAGAAGAGCTCGCCGCTAAGTGTTATGTCGACGCTAGCTTTGACACCGATCCGGATGACTCTAAGTCTCAATCCGGATACGTATTTCTCATGAATGGCGGAGCGGTTAGTTGGAGGAGCTCCAAACAATCTGTGGTAGCGGGATCAACAACGGAGGCCGAATATGTTGCTGCTTCAGAAGCGGCTCAGGAAGCAGTTTGGATGAAGGAGTTCATATCCGAACTAGGAGTGGTGGCAAACGCGTTGGACCCAATGGTGATCTATTGTGACAACAATGGTGCCATTGCCAATGCCAAAGAGCCAAGGTCTCACAAGCATTCCAAGCATATTAAGCGCCGGTTTCACTCCATCCGCGAGCATGTCAAGGATGGAGATATAAAGATTTGTAAAGTACATACGGATCTCAATGTAGCAGATCCGTTGACTAAACTCTCCCTAGAGCAAAACATGATCAACACCAGAACTCAATGGGTGTTAGATTTATCACTATGTAACTAGATTATTGTCTCTAGTGCAAGTGGGAGACTGAAGGGAATATGCCCTGAGAGGCAATAATAAAGTGTTTATTATGTGTATTCCAAGTATATGATAGATGTTTATTTTGCATGCTATAATTGTATTAATACGGAAACGTTAATACATGTGTGTTTAATAAACAAACAGAGAGTTCCTAGTTATGCCTCTCTCATAAACTAGCTCGTTGATTAACAAGATGATCAAGGTTTCCTGATCATGGACATTGGATGTTGTTAATAACGGGATCACAACATTAGTGTAATGGTGTGATGAACATTCATCCGAAGTATAGCATTACGATCAAAGTCATTGAGTTTATATTGCTATAACAACTTACGAAGTGATCCTAATCCTTAGACCATGAGATCATGTCAATCACTAACACCGGAAGAGTTTCTTGATAACATCAAACGTCACACTGTAACAGGGTGATTATAAAGATGGATTCAGAACTAATAAAGTGTTATGTTGAGGCTCATGGATCGAGAGTGGAATTTGTTCATCCCGATGACGGATAGATATACTCTGGGCCCTCTCGGTGATATCACATTGATTAGCTTGCAAGCAAGTGATTTGATCACTAGAATGTTATATCACAGGAACGAGAAAAGAGTGCATGTCGGTAACGAGATCAAACTAGGTATGGAGATACCGATGATCGAATCTCGGACATGTAATATATCGTGAAACAAAGGGATTAAGATACTAGCGTAAAAGGTTCCGACGATCACAAGAAAGTCATCGTTGAATGTGTGGGAGTCAGTATGGGTCTCCAGATCCCGCTTCTGATTATTGATCCGAGAGGGGTCTCGATCATGTCCGCATTATTCACGAACCGTAGGGTGACACACTTAAGAGACACCGACATCCAATTGGAGCAAATGTTTCATGCCGAAAGAATGAACAAGCGCAGGAATTTATTTCACTAGATACCGAAACAGGTTTTCGGGTGAAATTGCATAAAGTGGTTATGCATGTGAAATAGAATTATGGCAAGGGGTTATTTGTGAATGTTTGTCATTAAAGTAATTGACAAAATTCTGAATAAAATAAAAGATTTTTATTTAATGAGAGTTTGCATTAAATTTGGTGGAAATTAATGGGAATTTGAGTGGACTTTTGAGTGGAGGGAATTTAAAGGAGATTTGTGAGTGGAGTGTCCACCCACATGAAGAGGGGAGGGCAAGGGGGCAGCCCCCATGCGCCGGCCACCCCCTTGGGGTTCCCCCCTTCTCCTATAAAAGGAGCCCCCCTCCTCACTTGTCTCTCACACCTCCTCGTGAAGGATCTCTCTCCCCCTCTAGAATTTATCCCCCATGGTATCGGACTAGCGAGATACATGTTCCCGGTGGCTATTCGGCAAGAAAGAGTTGTGCTTCCGCTGCATCGCTGGAGCGAGGAGGCGGAGGTTGCTCGGTACCTCGAACGTGTGTGCGAGCACGGATGCGCTGCTGATTTGCGGTGCTAGGACTTCCTCTCGATCTTGAGATCGGCAAGAGATCGTCTACATCAACCACGAGTTGAACTCGTTAAGCTTTGTCGGTCTTCAAGGGTATGTTCTCTACGGATATACATCCGCCCGTTGTTTGTATCTAGTAGATAGATCTTGGTATATAGTTCACATCGTAGGAAAATTTTTGTTTTCTATGCTGCGAACCCTACAGGAATGACCTGGGGAAGATGCGTGCATCCTTGAGAGAGCTTAGGGCGGTCGGAGTTCACCTGGGGTGCTTGACGGAGTAATGGCAGACGGCGGCGCACGCTTAGTGTCGACGAAGCCGAGGTTACAGGGCACTCGCGGATGAATGAATGGCACGGGGAGATGCGCCTGGATGCGTGGAGTATGTGTGCGAGGTCGACGAGGCAAGGGGCGGCGTTGGGTCGCCGGAATTTTCACCGGAGCGTCGTCGGAGCAGAGGGAGTGTTGGGCAAAATTCCGTGGCCTGGGGGCATGTTGAGATGGGGAAACAGAGGGGAAGTGGAGAGGAGTCACTGGCGTTTAAAGGGGCATGGTTATTGCGAGGAATCAAAGCCTCCTTCATGCGTAATCAACGCCGGAGTAATCTCACTGCAACGGCAGGGCGACGGGGTCTCGTTGAAGACGATGGCTGGGGATGTGGGGTCTGCTTGCCAGCGAGAAAGGAAGTGAGGGGGAGGGTCCACTTGTCATTGATTCTGCGGGTGTGGGTGTGAGTGGAAAAGAACGGTTCGCTGGGGAAGAGAGGTGGGCTGTTGCTGGGTTAGTTGGGCCGGCTGGGCTGGTCTGTTTTCACATTTTTTTTCTTCCTGGATGTTTTTCTTTTTCCAAATCCTTTTTCTGTTTTGAAATTCAAACAATTAATTCAACAAACAATTCAAGCAAACAATTCAAGACAACTTCCACCAAACTTTATAATGAGTTTTTGGTTCTGTTTATCAACATAAACCAAATCCCAAAATAAAATAATATTTTATTCTTTTTTAGGATCCATTCATTAATTAAATAAAATGGACCTCTAGTTATTTAATCAAATAGGGTTTGATTTAATTAATAAAATCTCCATTTGAAATCCAATATTTTCAAAACCAAATCAGTTGTAGAGGTCCCAACCTTAGATAAGATTGTCCTCATGTGTTTTACAATGCTAGTCCCTGGATCAATAGCTAGCATCCACAGTTAAGATGTAATATCAAGATACAAAGGTCATATTATAAATTTATAACCAGGAATAACATAAGTTTATTACATCAAACATAGCTCATTTGGCTATAACATTACATTTGCAGCGGAATAACTATAAGTATGGGTCCATCATCTTCAAAGTATCACAGGCAGATGTTGGTTGTAGATTTTGTAGTCCTAGTCAATCAAACAATCTTCATTTTTAAACAATCAACCTGCAACATTACAAGTTACAGCCACAAGGGTCAATACATCTTGAATTGTATTGGCAAGCTTCACTTTTATGTATAATGAGAGTGGATCCTATCATTATATGCATATTTGGCTAAGTAGAGTTTAAGGCTTATTTGCAGAAAGCAATATTTTATCCTATCTTTTCAAAAGGGTTTTAAAGTCTTTTGTCAAATTTCTTTTCCAAGTTCCTTGAACTCCTTGGTAGAAACTCAAGTGTTCAAATCCTTGTCAAAATCCCTTGAGCATCTTGGTAACCCCAAGTGCAACAAGCTTTATCAAAACTCATGAGTCCCTTGGTAAAGCCCCAAGTACATCATGTTCTTGAGCACCTTGGTAACCCCAAGTGCAACAAGCTTTTACAAAATCTCTTTGAATTCCTTGGTAGACACACAAGGGCATCAAGTTTTTATATTAGAAGTTGGAATGTCGAGATCTCCCATAGTTCAAACATTAGTTGCTCAGTATTGTCCATAACCGGGGACACGGCTAAGTACTTAGATTTTATTTACTTCTGCAGAAGGAGTACACTTTACCCACATGACACAATCCCATCTTGTTGCCACCAGTGGCCTACTGGATTAGTGCTCACCAGGATGGAGTACTGGCAGACTGAGAATGTGACGAAGTCTTTCCATAAGGTCCTCCCATACATCATTGCTAGCTTTGTCTTCAGCCCCCATGAAGCATTCCAGATCCCCATGTCCAGTAACTAAAGACAATGCATGGGTTTTCCTAATGTAATTGACTAAGCCAGAGCCATAATAGCATGTGGTTGTACACGAAAGCCACAATTGGAGAAACATGTTTGATCTCTAAGTTTCCTAGGTGGTTTTCTTTTGGAGCACAACACAAAGTGATTGCCATAGACATGGTTCCCTTTTGTTGCCACCTTCTCCAAAACTTAAAGTATCCTCCACCTAGGTGGTTCATTGAGTCCTTGTTTTATTATGTAAAATACAAGTTCTTTTCTCAATCTTGTAAAATCTCAACATGTATCTCTTTTCAAAACATAGCATATAGCATGGCTAAGCATGTACAACTTCAATATTTTCACTAAGGAGTGTATATGGAATCCTATTAGGATTTAGCATAGCATACGTACAGAATTATCTTTTCATGCATATTTTTCAAATTCCACTAAGTATAATGAAAATAGTAGGATTTTTGTATGATAGTGTAACTTGCCTTTTGGTAGGGAATGGGGTTTACTTCCTTGATCTTGCTAGTCTCACACTTTGCTAAATTCACTACAAGTCAATCAAGCAAATCACCAAATCAACTAACATTCCAAACCAAAGTTAAACAAACAATTTCACACACATAGAAATGGAGTCTAAGTCATGCAAAGGGGGTTCTTTTGCAAGGTTGGTTTCTACTAGGTTTATAAACTTTGTAAGGCCCACATTGGTCATTTACCCAAAATGGCAAAGTCATTAGTTAGAGGGTTTTGCTCAAAGTATATTTTAAAACCCATTCAACATTTTAGGTGGTGAAAATTATTCTTTTCAAAGCAAAACTTTAGGTTTTGCACCAAGTAAGTTGCTCTTGGCAAGGCTTGGTGTTTTTGGTTCAGTGAGTTTGGTCCAAACATTTTTCCCAAAGTTTTCCTTGCAAAAACATTTCCATTGTAAAACCAATAATTTTATATGGCTAGAAAATGGCTAAGTTAAATAATTCAACTTAAATTTCACCAAAATCATTTTTAACACTATGGGTTGGTTCCTAGGGTCAGTATGGTCACATAATTCCCTTTTGCAAAGGTTTTAATCCTAAAATCAATTTTAAACAATTTTTATACTCTAAACAAGTACACAAATGCTTCTGCAAATTCCAACAAGCTAACAGATACTATTTTCAAAACTAAGGCCATGGTTAGCTAGGGTTTGTTCTCCTGAATCCATTGATATAAAATTTGCCCAATTTGGACGTGTGGATCCAAAGTTATAAGGATTTGAAAATCACAACTAAATCAGATTTCAAATCTGTTTTAAACAGAACAGGGGACACGCGTCGTATTTTAACTGGCCGGTACCGGTTCGCTGCGGATCACGCTGTGGAGCGTTGGATCTAAGTGGAATCGCACGGCGCTGGTTGCTCGATACCCCTTCGCGGTTAAGTGATCTATCGGGAGCGTCGGATCGTGATCCTACGGCGCTAACGTGCTCGACCATTTGCGAGCGGCGCCGGCGGTGGCTAGCGGCGGCGACGGTCAGATGGTGGCGGCGCTGGCGAAACAGGAAACGAGGGAGAGGCTGGTAGGGCTTACCAGGCTCGCGGAGACCTGCTGATGCTCGTGGTGGGGTTGGCTACTCGAGGGGCGCAAGGGTTTGCTGCTAATTGTTCGTCGGAGAAGCTGCGAGCGGCGGTGCTCTCTGGTTGCTGTCGAGGACGATGCTGCAGATCACCAGGAGGTAAACAAAACCCATGGTCAGGAACGCAAGGACACGGCGAGGGTGTGTGCGTGAACGAGAAGGCGCGGGGCGGTCTGGTTCACCTGGGAGACGTCGCCGGAGAAGAAGCAGACACGGCGGCGCTCTGTGCTTGACGATGGCGAGGATTGGGGACGCCCTAAGACACACGAGAAGTGCCATTAGGTTCATATGAGCTTGGAGATCATCATCGTGTTGTCGGGAAGGAGAGGGGTGACCGGAATCTACCTGCGGAGCTTGTCGGAGAAAGATGCAGACGGTGGTGACGGTGGTCGAGGTGGTTGCCAACGCTTGGGGTCGCTCGGGGGCAAGCTGGTGCTATGGGGATGATCGCCAGGAGGTGGGGATCACGAGAGGATGGTCGAGGAGGCAAGGGGCGGCGAGGCTTCGTCTGAATTGCTCGAGGAGGATCGTCGGAGTAGCAGCGGTACAGAGGGAAATTGGGGCGGCCTGGAGGCTGAGAGAGGGAGTGGCCTGGGGGAAAAGGAGGAGGAGGAGCAGGCGGTTAAATGGACGTGGCCGCGACGAGGAATTAACGCGGCGTTAAGGCGAATTAAACGCGCGGAATCAAGGCCTGCAACGGCAGCGAGGGGGAAGAGGCGTGGTTCGCGCGAGGAAGAAGAAGGAGCTGGCTGCGTGGGGTCTGCTGGCAGTGAAAGAAAAGAAGAGGAGAGGGGTCCACCTGTCAACCTCAGGGCGGGTTTCTATTGCGGTGCAGAAAACGGTTCGGGAGAGGAGGTGGGCTAGATGGGCTAGAGCTGGGCCTGTCGACTGGGCTGCTTTGTTTCATTTTTTTTATACTGAATGCCTTTTTTTTCTATTTTGAATTTCTGTTTTGAATTTCCAATCAAACAACATCAACCTAATCCATTCAAACAATACTCAAACTTTGTAATATTGAAATTAGTTCTGTTTAGTAATATGGTCAAAAGCCCTAAATGAAATAATAATAACTTTATTAATCCATTCTTTAATTAAATAAAATGGAACTTTATTTATTTAACATGGTTTGATTTATTTAATAAAAATTCTCATTTGATAACACTTTTCAAATCTAAATCAGTAGGTTTATTTGGAAATAAAGAATATTTGGAGGATTTGTTTTAAAACAAAATAATCTCTTATTTTGGGGTCCATTAGTAATTAAATAAAATGGGCCTTAGTTATTAAATAAAATAGAATTTGATTTTATAAATAAAATCTTTATTTGGAACCTAAATATTTTCCAAACCAAATGAGTAGGTTTTATTTGGAAATATTAAATACTTGGAAACTTGTTTAAAACAAAATAACATTTTATTTTAGAGTCCATTATTAATTAAATATAATAGACCTTCATTATTAAATCAACTAGGGTTTGTTTTATTGAGATTGTTTATTTTAAAAATAAAGCCAAAACACTTTAGTAGGTTTTATTTGTGAATAACCAACATTTGGAAAACTTATTTTAAATAATTTAATAAGTTTTGATGTTTCAAATAAATTGGTAAGACCTTTTATTTTAAAAGAGTTTGGATATTAATTCCCTTATTAACTTATTTAAATAAACATTTGCTATTTAATTCAAAACAAAATGTTTTAATTCCAAAGCTTGGACAAGTTTTAATTTGGCTCTGTAAAATAATCTTTATTTATAGATTCACTTTTTCTTTTGAAAACCAAAACCTTTTATTTAAAAGATCCAAATTAGTAGGTTTAAATATTTCATTTTCCTTTATTTAAAATGTTTATCTTTTTAAATCCCTTTAGGATTTATTTGATTCAAATGGGTTTGAGGTTCCATTTAAATTCTAAAAGTTTCTTCTGGCCTTGAAATTCAAACAAAGTTTTGTTTTATTAATTTATTTTCACATTACAAGATTTGGAAAATCTTGGGATGTGACATCAGTAGGTTTTATTTGGAATTAAATAATACTTGGAAACTTGTTTAAAACAAAATAACCTTTTATTTTAGGGTCCATTAATAATTAAATACAATAGACCTTCATTATTAAATCAAATAGGATTTGTTTTATTAAAACATTTATTTTGAAATCTAAAGTAAAACCAAAACACTTCAGTAGGTTTTATTTGAGAATATAAAATATTTGGAAAACTTATTTTAACAAATAAACAAGTTTTGATGGTTTAGAAATAATAAAACCTTTATTATTAAAAACTTGGATATTAAATCCTTATTACTTTATTTAAATAACCTTTACTATTTTTATCAAAACAAAGCATTTTATTTCATAAGCTTTGGCCAAGGTTTAATTTGGCTTTATAAAATAATCTTTATTTATAAATCCACTTTTCTTTTTGAAAGCCAAAACCTTTTATCTAAAAGATCCAAATAGTAATACCAAAATATTTTATTTTCCTTTATTAAATGTTTATCTTTTTAAATCCCATTAGGATTTTATTTGATCCAAATTGGTTTGAAGTTCCAATTGAATTCAAAAAGTTTCTTCTGGCCCTGAAAATCAAACAAAGTTTTATTTTATTCATTTATTTTCACATTACAAGATTTGGTAAATCTTGGGATGTGACAGGCTACCACCCTTAAAATAAATCTCGTCCCGAGATTTGGGGAGGCTAGGGTTACAAGCAGGTTCAAAACAACTAGGGTACTACCACCCTTAAAAATTTTCAAACTAAATTACATCTTGGCTTGCTTGGGATCCTGGGGAAAATTTCTCTAAGCAAACATTTGCATTGTGTCCTTTGTTTCCATACTTGACTCATGGGCCAAGGTTGAGATCCTTCATGGACTTGTTTAACTTGTTCTTCATCTTTTCTGGACAATTGTTTACATAGTGACCCAGTTCCTTGTATTTGAAACACATCACTTGGCTGATATCTTTCTTTTCCTTTGGTATCATTGCCTCTTGTTTGTTTCTTTGGTTCTTCTTCTTTTCTGGGCATTCATTGGCATAATGTCTTATCTCTTTGCAATTGTAACATTGCACTTGAGTAATGTCCTTCTTGTTAGGGTTGGGGCATTTCTTCTTCTTCTTGGGTCTCTCCAAAGCTAGGAGTTCTTCTAGTTCATGCTCTTCATAGGTGGGAGATCTTTCTCTCTTCTTGGGGCATTGATCTTCATGCTCCTTGTATGCATGATCCTTGTCTCCACAAATATTGCTAGCTTGGGTTCCTTCTAAAATAACATCTTTGTCATCCTTGCTGTCATTAGATCTTTGGGAAAAGTTTTCTCCCATGTTGATCATTTGAGTAACCAATCCTTGCAATAATTGGGTTTGAAGTTTCAAAATCCTTTGTATGGCTGGGTCTAGACCATTGTTGTTGGCTAAAAGCTGAGTTGTCTCTTGGCTCAACTGGTTTTGGGTTGCTATAAGTTCTCTCATCAACCTTGATGTTGGAGTCTCTTGGAGTAGTCATCTGTTTGGGTTGAATTTGGGTTAGAATAGGTAAAATATTTCTAAGGAATCAATCCAAATCACACACATCACAATTCACACAAACAATGTGCAAGCATTCACAAACAACTTTTCACTCAAACAACAAAATTCAAGCACATACTTAGGCAACAAAACATTTTTGTTACACCACATAAGTTGGTGTGTTTGTCTTAACTAAATTATGGTGGTCCATCTATATGGTTCACTTGTGATCCTTCCATCCTTCTTGGTTGATCCTTCTTGCATGAGATCATGGTCTCCTTGAGAAAACTCTTGGTCACAAAACTTCAAATGATGTAGGTTCCTTCTAACTTTTGCATTCCCTCAGTCTCTAAATCTTGAGCAAGATTTCCTTGTTTCACTTGTAGTCCTTAGTGGTATCCAAGTTGGAAGTCCTTGGTGAATATGCTGAGGATGTTGAAGTCATTAGAGTTGAAGAAGTTGAAGAAGTCCTTTGCACATGGTGTAGTCTTTGGTCATGGGGTTGGTTTTTCCATCAAGTTGAAATAGAAGAGAAGTAGAGTTGAAACCAAAATGGTTGAGGAAAGTGTTTACAAGTGTTTTTGTAAATAAGTTTTTGGAACAAATACAACTCCTATTTTTCTAAGGGTTTTTGTCCAATCCTAGGTTTACAAATCCTACAGGCAACACAATGCTCTGATACCATCTGTAGAGGGAGTGTCCCAACCTTTATTAACATAAGGTGGTGTCCCCTGTGTTTACAATGCTAGTCCCTGGATCAATAGCTAGCATCCACAGTTAAGATGTAATATCAAGAAACAAAGGTCATAATATAACTTTATAACCAGGAATAACATAATTTTATTACATCAAACATAGCTCATTAGGCTATTACATTACATTGCAGCGGAATAACTATAGTCATGGGTCCTTCATCTTCAAAGTGCCACAAGCAGACATGTTGGTTGTAGACTTTGTAATCCTAATCAATCAATCTTCACTAAAATCAATCAAACCTGCAACATTACAAGTTACAGCCACAAGGGTCAATACATTTGAATTGTATTGGCAAGTGATACTATGGTAGTATAGTGGAGTCTATCATCTATATGCATTTGGCTAAGTGGAGTTGAGGCTTGCATTGCTCAAAATAGATTTTTCCTTAACATTTGAAAATACTAAGTTTTCTTGGCAAAATCATTTTTCTCAATCAAAGATTTGAAGATCCTTTAAGCAAGGCATCTCTCAATCAAAGATTGAAGATTTCAAACAACCCTTGTTCAAACCACAAGATTTAACTTTAGAAATTGGAATGATGAGATTCTTGATTGCTTCCATGTCTTGATGCTCAAATTGTCCTTTACCAGGGATATGGCTAAGTACTTAGATTTTACACTCTGCAGAGGTGGTGCACTTTCCCCACAAGACTTGGTTTCCCAAGACAAGATCTTTAAGAAGCCTTCCCTTAGACCAAAATGGACGCGCTCCAACCTATCAAACACTAACACCCACTGTCCATATGGCTAAGTTCTTGCAACCTATATGATCATGGCAGAGCCCATATTGCCAAGTGGTTGCACTTGAAGCTTCTCAACATTTGACATCTCAAATCTCTTTGTTCCAGACCCCACACCCCCTCTGTTTATTTCACTGCCAAGCGGGCTCCGTCCACGTCAGCTTCGTCTTCCCCTGATTCCGCGCACGACCTCCGCCGCTGCCCGTTGCTGCACTGATTTCGCGAGCTTAATTGGCATTGATGCAGCGAGCGTTTCTTGTCGAGCCTCTGGCTATAAGATCCCCCCATCCTCGCGACCATTTCCCCCAAAACAATTCTGCCTTCACGCCACCAGGCTGCCCACAACTCGCACGACGCCGCTGCTGTTCCGACGACTGCGCCGGCGAATTCCGGTGAGTTCCGTACTCCCCTCTGCCTCTAGTTCATGCTAACAGGTTCAGCGAGTCCTTGCGCACCTATTGACACTTTCCTTTTGACCTCGCATGACCCGTAGCTCCAGCAACGTCGACGACCGTCCGCCACCGTTCTCTGCACGAACTCCGGCGACCTCCCTCCGTAAGTAGCCACCGCCCCTTGCCCTCTGACTAGTACGCTTAGAATCTCCATCGTTGTGCGCATCTAACGGTACCCTTATTTTGGCTTAGCGCGACGAGGAACCTCGCCAACGTCGACGACTGACCGTGCCCGACGTCTGCCTCTACTCCGACGAGAAATCCTCGCCGTGTCCGCGCGCCCCTCGACGAACCAACGCCACCTCGAGCTTCAGCACACCACTGCGGTCCTGGTAAGCGCCTCCTTTATTCCCCGGGGGACCTAGAGCGCTAGCACCGCCGCAGTCAGATGCGCCGCCGCCTGTCGCCGCCGCTAGCACTGCTCGTTTCTGGTTAGGAGATTTTTAGCCGCCAGATCTGGATCCTACGCGTAGAAATAGTTCACTTAACGAAGGGGTATGGACAGATCTGAGCCGTGCAGCGTTAGTTAGATCCAACGGCACGGAAGGGTGATCCGGTGCGAACCGGTACGCGCCAGTAATATCACGACGCGTGGCTAGGGTTAGATTTAAAAACAGAATTCAAACCAGATTTTTATCCAAATTTCAAATGGCTATAACTTTTGATTCCCACGTTAGATTTTTGCAAATTTTATACCATTGGAATCAGTGAGTCAAGCCCTTTCTGAATCTGCAATGTGTTTAACAAAAAGTATCTGTTAAAATGATTTTGTGTGCAGAAACATATTTAGGTCTATTTTGAGCATAGATTTAGTTTAGTAATTTGTATTAGTGCTAAATAAGTTTAGTTAGCAAACTTTGTGACTTGTTATGTTTCTATATCATGCACCTGCTTGGTAGAGTTTTCAAAATCATCACTTAGTAATTTCTTGCATGCATGCATGCATTCATATTTTTGTTTGTATATAAATTGTGTGTAATTGTATGCTACAAATTTTTGTGTAGATTTTGCTAGTGACTGTGATTGTGAAGAGTGCTACTCTCCCCATTACCAAGGCAAGTGATACTTCATGATATTTCCACCCCTTTATTTTGAATAAGCATTACAATTATTTTGCTAAGTCTTGCATGTTACTTTTGCCAAATGCTATGTTGGGAAATCCTATGTAGTTGTAGAATTGTAGAATTGCTAGGGAATTTCCTAAGTTAAGTTACTATGCCATGCTTAGCCTAGCTAGTAGAAAAGAAGGGTTGGTAAAGAATGTACATGCTATGTTGAAATAATTCTAAGTCCTTTTGGACTCATGCTTTTCTTAATAAAACAACTAAGTCAATGAACTTCCTGGGTGGAATGGGACTTGAATGGTGGTTTTTGGTTGAGTGGTTACACAAGGCCATGGATTTGGCTTGTGTATCTCACTTGTGGTATGCCACCCAGGCACAAAGGGATTTGGAGGCCAAGTGTTGAGAAAGCTTACAGTGCAACCACTTGGCAATATGGGCTCTGCCTTGATCATATAGGTTGCTAGAACTTAGTCACTTGGACAGTTGGTGTAGTGGGAATGATAGGTTGGAGCGCGTCCATTTGACTAAGGAAAGGCTTCTGAAAGGTCCTGTCTTGGGAAAACAAGTCTGGTGGGGAAAGTGCACAACCTCTACAGATGGAAAAATCTAAGTACTTAGCCAAGTCCATGGCAATGGACAACTTGAGCATCAAGACATGGAAGCTACAAGAATCTCATCACTCCAACTTCTAAGTAAAACTTGTGGGTGAACAAGGGTGAAGGACCCCAATGTCTATTGGTGGTTTCTTGGGAAGTTTTTGATAAAGAAAAACTTAGTGATTTCAACTAATAGGAAAAACCTATTTTCAAGCAAAGCAAGCCAAGCTACACTTAGCCAAAATGCATATAGTAATATAGTCCACTTAAAATTTACTAAGGTATCACTTGCCAATACTATTCCAAAGTATTGACCCACTGTGGCTGTAACTTGTGATGTTGCAGGTTACTCCGATGATGAGTAGGAGTCATGAGTCTACACTCAACATGCTTGCCTGTGGCACATGAAGATGAAGACTTATGTTTATTTACTTATTCCAAGAACTCTTGTATTAGGCCTATGGACCTGAGTTGTAAAAGACTATGTTCTATCTCTGGAATGAATGTAATAAACGACCTTTGTATCTGTGTACTTCATCTTAAACCGTGGATGCTAGCATTGATCCAGGGACTAGCATTGCAATCACAGGGATCCTTTCCTTTACAAAGAAGGGATCTTACACATTTCTACTGGAAGAACGAATAAAACTAAGATCCAATCTATGCCCAAGCCAAGATCCAATCTACGAGATAGGTGCAACGAGATAGATGAGAACTAACCCTCGAAGATCCAAAGCGTTAACGAGATATAATCTCGTGGTTGATGTAGTCGATCACTTGTAGATCTCAAGATCACGATGACGATCCTTCCAGCGCCGCGTTCCGGCTGCGCTTCTGCACTCGGTCACACGTACGGATTCGATGGAGACCTTCATGTCCCCGTTCCAGTAGGCAGCGGAGGTAGTAAATCCCCTCGAAATCCCAATGGCACGACAATGTGGTGGTGGTGGTGGAGGAGATATTTCTGCAGGGCTTTGCCTAAGACAGAGCAGGAGGAAGGAGGAGGGTGGCGGCTAGGGTTGAGGAAGAAAGGGAAAGGTGGAGGCGCCCACCCATCCCCTCTATATATAGAATGGGGTGTGGCCTAAGGTTCCCCCTTGGCCCACTTCCCCTAGGGCCGGTGATAGCTGTGAGATTCGATACATTTTTAATGGTTTTTCTTGATAGTTTTCGTCTTGATTTGATGGTTTTCTATCTTTAACTAACGCTAATACTTCGATAGCAAAGAAAACTTGATTTTCAGTGTATGTTTCAGGTTTTGAACATCAACATAAGGTTTCAACAGCAAAAATACAATATTTAGGCGAAAACAAGCAAGTCTCTTTTTGGAAGCAATCGGGGACAGCAACCAGATGGTTTAACGACCAACTGTACGGCGGGAATATTTTTTCGACCATATATTTTTGGCTGTATAGTTACCGCCGCCTTCGTCCTCTCAAAAGGAACAACTTTCATGAAGGGGGCAAGGGCGAAAACAGAACACAACAGCCACCATTCCATCCAGAAGGGAGAAAGATGAGATTCGGAGAAGAAGGGGAAGACGTTCTCCATCTCTCTCCACGATCTTCAACCTCCTAGGCACCACACCCCCATAGCCATTACTACTTGTATGAGAGAGAGATCTTCACTTTGCAAGGTTAGGGTTTGAGCTTCCTTATCTTGAGTTGTGTTGGATTGATTTTCTATTATTATTGTGGATCTCCACGGTAATATTGAGATGAACTCCTCTTATTTAATTATATCGATGATGCTTTCTTTTCTCATGTGTGAGTAAGTTCCTTTGGGCATGGGAGATGTAGGGGATTGGGGAGATGTGATGTGCCTATATACTTTCCATTAATTTGTGATTGATTTTAATTACTATATTGTGTGTGCTTGACTATCTGTGGGATGTCTAATGCTTGTTTTCCAATTAAGGTCCCAAACAACATGATACCTTTTTCTACATAGATAAGATCTTGTTTGCTATCAGACTAGTGACCCCCCGAGTGACATGGGGATATCAATGGAAAACTAGTTTAACTCGAGGAGCACAAGGAACCATTGTGCCTATGATACGTCGGAAACGTATCTATAATTTTTTATGTTCCATGCTTTTTTAGTATCTACTTTGCTTTACTTTGTCTACACTTTGAGGTGTTTTTATATGTTTTCTGGTACTAACCTATTAACAAGATGCCACAGTGCCAGTTGCATGTTTTCTTCTGTTTTTGGTTCCAGAAAGGCAGAAAATCAATATTCTCGGAATTGGACAGGACAAAAGCCAAAGTCAATATTTGACCATGGGGAACACGAAGCCAGAATACGAGACGGAGGAGAGTCACCAGGGGGGCACACCCCCTGGCCACGCAGGTGGGCCCACCCTGCGCCTAGGGGGGTGCAGCCCCCCTGGCGCCCCTGCCTCGCCTCTTCTCCTATAAAGACCCCCTGATGCCTAAACCCTAAGTACCCGATCAATATCCCATGAAACCGTCTATAGCCGTCGCCACCATCGTCCCTAGATCGGGGGGATCTGAAGCTCTTCCCAGCACCCTGCTGGAGGGGAGATCATCCTGGAGGCCTTCTTATTCATCATGCCAGCCTCCGGTATGAAGTGTGAGTAGTTCCACCTTGGACTACGGGTCCATGTAGTAGCTAGATGGTTGTATCTCCTCCTTTGTGCTATCATGTTTAGACCTTGTGAGCTCCTTTCATGATCAAGATCTCATCTATTTGTAATCATGCATGTTGTATTTGCGGGGATCCGATTATTATTGAGATTACTATGTCAGATTGATTAATGGTTTTGTCTTATTGATTCTATTAGGTCTGTGTTGTTTGTGATCTTGCATGATCTCCGTTTCTAGTAGCTATCTTGGCCAAGTAGATGCTAGTGACTCCAAGAGGGGGTATTTATGCTAGATAGTGGGTTCATGTCTCTATTTAATCTAAGGGAAATGCCATAAATCTCTAAGGTTGTAGATGTGTTGTTTCCACTAGGGAGTAAACAACGGTCTCTTGTTCATGGAACAAGTGGATTGTTTACCTTACACACTTTGCTTAAAGCAGTTATCTGTTGCTTGCAACTTAATACTAGAGGGGGTTCGGATGATAACCTGAAGGTAGATTTCTAGTCATAGATGCATTTGGGTGGCGGTCTATGTATCTTGTTGTATTGCCCAATCGAATATCATAGGATCATGAATGTCTAGTATTGCATTGTTATGCCTTGCTCAGTCCTGTCAATTGCCCTGTTGTAATTTGTTTACCCAGCATGCCATGCTTGTTTATCTTAAGGAGAACACCTCTAGTGAACTATGGATCCGGTCCAATCTTTACCATTGATACATCTTCCACTATTATTGTTTACTTTATGCAAACCACTATCACCTTCCACACCATACAGTTAATCCTTTGTTACAGCAACCGGTGAGATTGACAACGTCACTATTCATTGGGGTAAAGTCTTGAGTTTGTGTTGTGCAGGTTTCCAAGTTGCTTGCAACACCTTTGAGACGTTTCCTTCCTCCTACTGGTTCGATAACCTCGGTTTCTTACTGAGGGAAGACTTGCTGATGTGCTCATCACACCTTGCTCTTGGGTCTCCCAACGAAGCGCTCCCACATCGACAAAGCGCCAATAGCCTATTGCACTAGTACGATCCAAGGAGCTTAATTTCTAAGCAACCTAAAGGATCTTAATTGCCTAGTGACTGACCATGGTTTTGGTAACAGACTAGTAGGATTATTGAAGTTGGGATGAAATCTACCAAGAGGAGTTCCGGCTAATTATGGGTTGCTCGCCTACACACACACTTATAAGATTATAATTGTTACACTTATCACTCATCCACTTGGCACAATCACTATCACCATGAACTGTATCTCCCCGCTCCTGCTTCATCATCTGCGGAAAAGAATAAATAATTGAATCGTTCTTTACTTTTATGGTTTTTATTTATAAAGTTTTCATTTTAGTTTTATTTAAATGCATTCAGTTTAATCCAAACTTTGTTATTATTTCAACACTTGAAGTCAATTCATTCGTAGACCTGTGACAACTTTGAGTGTGACAGAAACTTCATTCATAAAAAATTTCCTTTGGGATCTCTGTGGGATCGATATCTTAACTTCGAAACTAGCTACAAACAATCTGTGCACTTGCAGACATGAAGCTATTTTCTGGTGCCATTGCCAGGGAGCTAAGCGCTAAGTGTTTGTCTCTTGACATTTCAGGTGTTACTACTACCAAATGGTCTCCCTAGAAGACAAAGGATCTACACGCTCTGGTAGGACCTATTTACCAGTTTATTTTGAGAGCGTGCCTGCTCAAAGGCGCGAAGAAATTATTGAAAAACTTTTGATATCAAAGAAGATTGAAGTTGAAAACCTGAGTGATTTTATGGAAATCATGTCCATTCACAGGACAACTGCCAGGAAACTTGAGAAAACTCTCAGAGAATACAGTGCTCAAAATCCCGCTTATCTTAAACAACCAATAGAATTTCCTAATCCCGGAGTTAGAGAATATCAATTTGATGGTGAGATTATTAAAAAAATTCAGGAAAAATATTTCAGTAGAAGGGAAGATGAAGACCCAGGAAGACATATTAGAGAGTTCAATGATGTGATAACATCAATTGGACCAAAAGGTTTGCCTACAGTTTTCCCCCGTCTAAAATTATTCCATTGGTGAAAGAACATTTCATGATCCCTAGTGTTTTATGTGTTAGATAACAATATCAATGATTATTTAATGTGTGCTGAAGTGTTGAAGATCCTCAAAGTGATTCTGGGGGGCGGATAATCCGCCCCTGCCAGGGTCCGGATAATCCGCCCCTCCCCCAATCAGAAAGGGCACAAGGGCGCGACCCACTGTGTGGGGGGCGGAATATCTCCCGTATTTTCCGGCTAGGGATAGAGTTTTTGCCCAGGTCGGATAATCCGCCCCTCAAGGGGGCCGGATAGTCCGCCCCCAGGAGATTTGCAAAGGTCGCCATAGCGCATCACTCAGAGAGGGCGGCGGAGTTTCCCCCGAACTTTCCATCTCTGGGGAGGATTTTTCCCCAGCGGCAGATAGCCTGCCCCTTGAGGGGGCGGATAATCTTCCCCCTCGAGGATTTTCACCAAGACAAGTTTGGCGTGACCCACTGTGTGTGTGTGGGGGGGGGGGCGGATTTTGCCTCAGACTTTCCATCTCTGGGGCGGATTTTCTCCCGAAGGCAGATAGTCCTCCCCTAGTGGGGGGCGGATAATCCCCCCAAAAAGCTCCAACGGCCACTTCTGGGCAGGGGTATTTAAACCCACATTTCCCCTCTCGCCAGAACTCTTGGTTCATTCGAAAAAGACAAGATATGCTCCTCAAGTTCCATCCAAGAGATCTCCACCTTCATCCACCCAAAGGCTCCGTCCCTTGGGGAATCGAAGGAGGAGGGATCGATCTTCATCAACAACAATCAAGCAGTTCGCCTACTCTCCATTCATTTGGAGAACCTTTGATCTAGTATTTCTTGCAAATATCTAGATCCTTGTTTTGATTATTTTGATAATCCTTGTTCTTGTGACAACTTGTTGTCATTACAGGAGCCTCCAATTTGGTTGTGGATGTGTTCCCCGCTAGAGTTGTAAAGGCACTGGTTCCCCCTCGAAGGGTACCAATAGTGGAGAAGGTGGATCAGGCCTTTCGTGGCGAGATCCATCGGAGAATAGGGTGAGGCCTATTGTGGCGTGATGGTCTTAGAACCGCCCACCCCTCCAACGCAGATGTACTTCCCTTAACAAGTAAGGAACCGCGGTAAAACAAATCCCTGTGTCTCCGCGTGCTCCACTACGGTTTCCTCGCTCCTCTCTTTACGTCTTTAGTAGATAGGTTTGCATATAGGGAAATTCTTGTAGTTGCATATCTAGATAATTTACTTTGTGTCAAGCCTAAAATTGAAAAAGAAATAAAAAAATTGAGTAGCACCTATTCACCCCCCTCTAGGTGCCCATACGATCCATTTCAATTGGTATCAGAGCCTAGGCTCTTTATTCGAGCTTAACTGCCTAAGAGAAGTATGGGTTCCAAGGGATATGGGAGTGATTCTTCGGAAGTAGTCACCATGAACGTCTCAAGACGTTGGAAACAACCTTGATTAGTTCTATGGAGGCTAAGATGGAAGTGATGCGTCAAATGATAATGCGTCTCTCCCCATCCGCAACATCACCTCCATCTGCCTCTGAGGCTACCACTCCGCAATCCAAGGGAAAGGGTAACACCGATTCCAAAGAGAATGAGGTGGTTGGTGATGGCACTAGTAGGAGCTCCTCCTCGAAAAAGTATAGTGGTAAGTAAGGATACAATGAGGTTTCCCATGTGTATTAACCTGATCCACCTATCCCACACCCTCATATACATAATAGGGGTGATCCACCCAAACTTTCAGCATCTACTTTTAATCAATGGCAACTTTTGATGAAGTCTCATGTGTGCATCTCCTCCATTGAGTTGTGGAAAATCATAGAGAATGGTCTCCATGTTGGAGATCCAAACAACCTAATAAGAAGAGAGGTTATAGACAGTCAACTCAATGCAACGGCTCTACACATGATTCAGCTTGGTGTGGGTACCAAAGACATGCCGCACATAGAGCATCTCAACACAGCAAAGGAAGCTTGGGATGCCCTCACCGAGCTCTTCATTGGAAATGAAAGCATGAGAAGAAATAGGTATGATGCTTTGAGTAACCAAGCCGAAGGGTTCTATATGTTGGATATAGAAGATCACGAGGACATGTATTGGAGGCTCAAGTAAATAGCCACCACTTTCATAAATCATGGTGCTTCTCATGTTGATGATGCATGGATCAAGCGAAAGTATGTTAGTGCTCTTATGTCTTTTGAGCCCATAGATTTGAAGAGTCTCCAAGGAAGGCATAACTACCACCTAATGACATCCAATGAGGTAATGCAAGAAATGTCAGCTTTCAAATTGGCTGCCAAGAATGTCGAAGATGCACATGCACGAGCCATTGGGATGCAAAAGGGGGTCAACATGGCCTTGAAGACAAGTGTGGCTGATCAAGATGAATATGACATAGAAGATATGGACTGTCCCGAGGATGTAAAGAGAGCTCATGGAGAATACATGGCATTCTATGCTAGAAATTTTTGGAAGGATCCAGCCAAAGCCAAATCTGAACTAGAACGCAACAGTGGAGCAAATGGGAGAAGGGAAAACGGTCCCAAGCTAAGAACATGTTTCAATTGTGGATATCGGCCATACTTTGTAGCTGGTGTCCTTATCAAAGTAAAGAAGATAATGGAGGAAGACTCATTCTCAAAGAGAAATCAAAGGCTCCACGAAAGAAGCAATTTGTGAAGAAGAGTGCTCCATTCAATAAGCAACCAAAGATAGTCCTAGTGGCTCAAGAGGAGTATACATCGAGAAGTGAAGATGAAGACGAGGATGATAGCTCTCGAGAGGTGTCTGCTATATTCACTACATCTACACCAACATCCCTCTTTGACTCTCCGAGCGAAAACATCATCAACAAGAATGCCACTTGCCTCATGGAAAGAGGTTCCGAGGTATCATCTTCCAACACTTCTTTTACCAGGGCTATGATTGACATGGATGATCCTACTAGTCTTAAGGTTAAAGAAGAAATTATTGCTTTGGATTATTTTATCACTAACTTGCAAGGTGAGCACAAAATATATTTTGAGTCTCTCATGGATTAGCTGGCCCAAAATGAAGTGCTTCTTGAAGAAAAGGGCAGAATTAAAAGGGAGGATGCAATGGAGTTTGCTGGTACGTCGGAAACATATCTATAATTTTTGATGCTCCATGCTTGTTTTGTATCTACTTTGCTTTGATTTTTCTATACTTTGAGGTGTTTTTATATCTTTTCTAGAACTAACCTATTAACAAGTTGCCACAGTGCCAGTTGCCTATTTTCTTATGTTTTTGGTTCCAGAAAGGCAGAAAATCAATGTTCTCGGAATTGGACGGGACAAAAGCCAAAGTTATTATTTTCCCGGAGCAACACGGAACCACGAAGCAGAGCCAGAGGGGGGCCACAGGGTGGCAGCACCCTCCCTAGGCGCGGGCAAGCCCTGGAGGCGCCTGGAGGGGGTGTGGGCCCCCTGGACCCCTACCGACCTTGATTCCTGCGCCTATAAGAAGCCTCCGACCAAAAAACCCTAGGGCATCCAGAAGAAATCCACGAAAACCTCTGTAGCGCTGCCGCCACCGAAGGGGAGATTCGGGGGACAGAAAGTCTCTGTTCCGGCACCCTGCCGGGACGGAGAAGTGCCCCCGGAGCCATCTCCATCGATCTCCATTGGCATCTTCATCACAGTTGCTGATTCCCATGATGAGGAGGGAGTAGTTCTTCCTCGAGGCTAAGGGCTCTACCGGTAGCTATGTGTCATATCTCTCTCTCTCTCTATGCATGATCTTATTGTGGTCATGAGCTTTGTAATCAAGTAGATCTGCCTTGCTACTCAAGTGCTTCATTAGATCTCTGCTCTCCCCATGTGTGTGAAAGTGACAGCGTGCACACCATGGTGGCACTTAGGTTTGAGTCTACATAAATACTCTTTGTGCTCTCCCCACGTGTGTGAAAGTGACAGCATGCATACCGTGTTTGGCACTTTGGCTAGATTGAATATTTGTTATGAGTTATATTTGGAGTTGGATGTCTCTATGAAATTGTGGTGTTTGTTGGAACCATCTAGTGCTCAAGGTGACAGTGTGGGGTTATCTATATTGGGGAAGGCCCCACCATTGATTAGAGTGTCCAACCGGAGAGTAGTATCATGAAGAGAGGATATTTATATGAGAGAGTGTTCAATAGTGAAAGTATGATCCCTAGGCCTTGTTTCTAAACATTGAAACACCATTTGCATCTAGATCTATTGCATGTTTGCTTGCTTCCATCTTTACTTCAGTTTCACACACGTTACCCCATGTCAACAAGTCAGAAGCTATTTTCTGGCACAATTACCACTTGTATTTCACTATATATTCGCCGAAATAGTGCACCTATACACCTGACAAGTGTATTGGGTGTGTTGGGGACACAAAAGACTTCTTGTATCTTGATTGCAGGATTACTTGAGAGGGAATACCTTTGACCACTTCCTCCCCGAGTTCGATAAATCCTGGGTAATCCACTTAAGGGAAACTTGTTGCTGTTCTACAAACCTCTGCACTTGGAGGCCCAACAACTGTCTACAAGAATATAAGTGCATAGACATCAAGCTCTTTTCTGGCGCCGTTGCCGGGGAGGTAAGGTAAAAGGTACTCACATCCTCCGGTGTGAGTGCTCGAAGATATTTTCTTTAGATTCTGCAATTTTGTCTTTTTGTTTCTTGTTTTCACTAGTTAGGATTAATGGAAAACAACAACAAAATCAGAGAGCTTTATAGTATCTATCTTGAGTTAGGACATGAAGTGTTTGAAGAGAAAATTAAAAAACCTATGTAACTTTATTTGCATGCTAATAGCAATGTTATTAGTATAAATTCTTTGGACACCATTGTTGCTAATGCTATGGAAACGTCTAAGCTTGGGGAAGCTAGTTTTTATGAAAATGAACCTTTTAGTTCCCCAACTTTGGAAGATAGCTATTATATTTCTTATGATGATACCAAACCTCCATATATGATGATTACAATGATGAATATGATATTTTCAGTCCACCTACTATTGAGGATAAAATTGATTGTGATTAAAATATGCCTCCTATATTTGATGATTATGGTGATGAGAATAGTAATGATAGATATTTTATTGAATTTGCTCCCACTACAATTAATAAGAATGGCTATTCTTATGTGGAGATTAATAATCATTTTATGCATGTGGCTCATGATAAGAATGTTTCATGTGATAGTTATATTGTTAATTTTGTTCATGTTGCTACTGAAAGTTATTATGAGAGAGGGAAACATGGTTTTATGCATCTCAATAATATTAAGTTTTCCCTCTTTATGATGAAAATTTTGAAGTTGCACTTGTTTTGCTTTCCTATGCTTGTTGCTTTGTGATTTCATGACTTATTTATTTACAAGATTCCTATGCATAGGAAGTGGGTTAGACTTCAGTGTGTTTTGAATTTGGTTCTTGATGCTCTCTTTTACTTCAATTCATATTTCTTATGAGAGCATCTTCTCAAACTATCAAGCCTAACTTAAAGGCATTAAAGAAAAGTACTTGTTGGGAGATAACCCAAGAGTTTTCTTGAGTCTTGGAAGTTATTACTTCTGTAATGACCTCTTATTATCCTTTTTGTTTGCTTTTTGTGCCAAGAATGACCACTAATGAGAGGGAAGTAATATTTGGGAAGTTGCTGTCTCGAAACAGATTTCTGTCCTCCACCATAAAAATTTGTGAGGAGTATCTGTAACTCCGATTGAGCTGAACATTTACGAATAAACCCCCCCAGTATGTTATCTAACTTTTGTTAGTTCAGCACTTTTTGATTTGAGCAACATAAGATCTTCGAAAAAATCAGTTTCTACCTGCTGGTCTGTTTTGGCAGATTTCTGCCATTATTTGTATTTGCTTCTTATTGATTCCTTTTTGGGTTCTTTTTGGGAAAGTGAGCTTTTTAAAGGAGTTTCTATAGTAGCTTGTGTCTTTACTGAAAGTTTTGCTATTTTCAAACTAAACCCAAAGGTCTATTATCTTTTGAATACACTAATGTTGCTAATGAAGATTATGTGAAGTTTTGTATGAAGGAGAAATTTCAGGTGTAGAGAGAGAATGATGTAATGAGATGAAGAATGGACAAAAAGCACAAGCTTGGGGATGCCACCATGGTGTCGCCCCAAGAAATATCCAAGAGGTACAAGCGTAAAAGCTTGGGGATGCCCAAGGCATCCCCTTCTTCATCAATATAAATCTCAGGTCTTTCTGGACACTTCGTTTTTATTGTTTCATGCACAGTTGTGTTGTTCTTGGAGCGTCTTAGTTTTCGTTTTTGGTTTTCGTTTGCTTAGTTTGCTTGATTAAGTTGGTTGGTTACACCACACTTCTTTTGGAGAGAGACACACTCTGTTTTCATTGCCTAGAACACTCTAGTTTTCACTCTTATTGTTTTGTGAGTGTTCACTTTTTCTAGCAGTGCGTTCAACCTTAGTTTTCTTGTGCTTTCAGCTTAGAACTTTTTAGTTCTTCTTTGTGGATTTGTGAGACAATCTCACTGATCTTTATTGATTATTATCTTTGTGAGTTGTTTCAAATAAAGTTGTTTGGTGTTGGAAAGAGTAGAGAGCTTCATGCTTAAGTGGTACAAAAGGGAGCTTGTTTTGACTGTGGCTTAGACTTTAGCATGACATGCTAGGTGTTGTTTTGACTTTATGATTAGTGATTATTGTTGTAGCATGTCTTGTTTCAAACAATTGGGATTGCTTAGTGTGCCTTGAAAGAATTATGCGTTGTTTTAGCATGCAAAAGCATAGTATTGTGGTATTCTCCTTTGATGCTTTGTTTTGGTTGACTTGACACATGCTCACACCATGTTATGACTATGAACAAGTCACCATAGTCTCTATGATCATTTAGTCCTTGACTTGTAGTACCACTCTATGCTTTGATTAGTAATGTTTTGTCGCTCTACATGATTATGGCCATTATTTCTCTCTTAATTGGTTGCTCCCAGTCTTTTGCTAGCCTCCACTTGTATGAGTAATATCTACTCAAGCTTCAAACTCCCAAGAAACCAAGTTATTCCAAAGTGTCCACTATAAACTCCTATACATGGTGTGTTACACCATTCCAAAGTATATTCTTGTTTTCAGCTATCCTCCAATTAAAAACTATTTTGTTATGTGAAAACTTAGTGATTAAAGACCTCATAAACTTGATGGCACACTTTATATTCCTTGCACCTAATAAACTTGAACCATTGTGACAACTTTGTTGTATATGCTTGCACTTATACGTTGGAATTAGCAGAACCGTGTTGTCACGGGGAACGTTTTCAACATTGCACTTGTACTTTGTACTCAGTTGATATCATGCTCTTTTGTCTATGGATGTCACCGGTGTGAAATAAAGAGGGAACTTGTAAGTCCATGGAGTTTGTATCCTGTGTTAGAGAAACGCCTGGGCCGCTAGCCTAAGCCATGCCTAATCATGTTGGAAACTTGTAGCATCACCATAGTGACATCTATGAAGCATTCTTCTTATAAAAAAAGAGAGGCACATTGAGAAAAGAGGAAAGAGAGGAAAAAAGCACCATATTCCCATGGTAAATAAAAAGATTGTTGAGATGCTCATTGTCTGCTTGCCTTGTCATTTTGGTTATGGGAAAGCTCCTGTACCATGTGGAAGGGGTACCCCGTTGGCGGTTCTCAATGATATGCAAATACTTACAATGACAAGAACTTACCTGTCGGGGGGATAACCCCCGGTAGGGTCACAAGGGGTAAAACACAGCCCAGCTTGGCTTACGCCGAGTGAAGAAAGAACCATGCCGAGTAAGTACGGCCAGATAAGAGGATCGTATGCGGCCGACATAGAAACTATGTCGGCCCATATGGGACAAAGATGTTAATCTTGCAGGAACCATTGAGCCGAGTCTCATGAGGAGGGGCCGAGTCATATAGGACGCGTGGCACCTTTCCGAGTGAGGTTCAGGAGGGACCATGGTAAAGCGTGGTCAAAAGAGATGGGCGACGTCGGGTGACGCCCAAAGCAAGGGCTGACGAACAAAGTTACTGCATGACGCCAAAAGGAACAGGAGGCGACATACCAGAATATTATTAGCTATCTAGCTTTATGGACTGGGCCAGTAGGCTCAGGGTAAGCCCATGACCCGGCCCGCACAGTAGGGACCAAGATCCAAACAGTAACCCTAGAACCCAAAGGGGTGTAACCTAGCTAGCACCGCCTATATAAGGAGGGGTATAGCAGTAGTAGAAGGAGGTTGGACCAAGTAGGGAACTAGTGCCTAGTTCACTCATTCATACAGCTCAAGGAGCACTTGTAAACCTCGAGCATCAATACAATTCCTAAGTGTGGAGAGTTCATCTTGTTCTTCATGCATGGCAAGACCATGCACTCCCTCCCCGGTGACCACAAGCACCCATTCGACCCCAACTTAAGCCTACCCATGGCATCTACCGTGACACCACCACGACAGTTGGCGCTCACCGTGGGGCAGAAGCAGGTGCTTGATGGAGTCTTCATCCGGACGGGCAACATCATCGCCAAGACCGGTGAGCGCATCTACTCCGGCCTCATCCAGAGGTTTGGAGCGCTCAACTTCGTTAGCGACAACGCGGGGTGCTTCGGGACCAAACCGTTCCCAAGGAGCGATCGCTTCATCAAGTTCGGCGAGCACCAGGTCTACGTCGCGGTGCGCGTAGAGCGCGCATATACGGAGCGCGTCGTCCTGGCGCCGGATCCTCCAGCGATTCCTGTCACTGGGAAGCTTCACCAACTCGTCTCCGTTGAGGTAATGATGACATCTCCTAATCCAGCAGCTCCACCAGCAGCTCAAGTAGTGAATGAGAATGTAGAGGGAGGAAACCATGAGGAGACACCGAGGGCTGCAAGAACACAAAAGCACCACTAGAAAATCCAGAAAACATAGCTAGGAGTAAGAGGGCTAAAGAGCTGCAAGATGCGATATACAAGTTGGCAGAGCCAGTGGCACAAGCAACTGATCCGGCACGTGTGCAAGCAGAGTTAGAGGAGGCCAGGATAAAGGTTCTGGAGAAAGCAAAGGAGTTAGCATAGTAACAACAAGATGTGGATATCACAATCCGAGAACTGAACTCGGCAAATCGAGTCAAGGGCACGAAGATCCGGCTTGATGTAACAAGTATAAGAGGAAGAAACCTCAATGAGGAGCTAGCAGATGCGACGTCAAAGTTGACACCATAAAACATCAATGAAACAGCCATGCGGCCGACATACAATACAACAGCAGCTAACCTGCGAGCCGTAGAAGCAGAAATGGTAGAATTACCCCATTTGACGGGAGAAGCGAAGAAAAGACAACAAGAGCGAGTCAATGAACTGGTAAGATCAGCTAGCATGCTGAATGAAGCATACTATAGGGCGAATCCTGGTGTAGCAGGGAGGTCACAACTGGTTCACTCGGCGACTCCTCTCCCGGCAAGATCAGCAGGTCACACGGCATCCTCACCCGGAGCAGCGTCAAGACCAAGAAAAGAAAAGAGCGTAGATTCGGGGAGTAACAAGCAAATGATCACTTATGACCCGGCGGTGGCTCAGGGAAACCCAGCGCACGCACAAGGAACAAGAAGGAATAATGCCCAAGGAAATGAGAACCATGAAAATGCAGGCCGAGAGATCTAGGCGTGGAGCTCACTCGGCAGGAGGAGGAAATCTAGCACCTAATAACGCACTAGCTCAACCCGAAAGAAGACAGCAGAGCGCGGGAAAAGCATCACAGCAGCCTGCTAACCCGAATGCAAATAGATACAATGATGGTTACTCGGCAATGGTAAATGACGGGTATGAGTTGCCGGATCATGCATATCAAGCGATGGGAGCCAGACTCGGAGGCAGGAACCTTCATCCAGATGATGCAAGTCTGAAGCTTGACCAAATAAAGATGGCAGAACTGATCGAGTCGCAAGGTCCACAGGGTCCACCATGCTTTGCCCAAGGATCATGAAGGAGCCTCCTGTACCAAATTTCCAGCTGGCCAGAGGAACAAAAACTTATGATGGGAGCACAAAGCCAGAAGATTGGCTCATAGATTATGGAACTGCCGTGAAAATCGCGTAGGGAAATTTGAGATGGGCAGTACGGTATGTACCGCAAATGATAGAAGGACCAGCATGGGTATGGCTGAACAATTTGCCACCTGGAAGCATCAACAGCTGGATCGATTTTCAGGACGCTTTTGTGAGGAATTTCACGAGCACCTACAAGAGGCCGAATCGCCCACAACAGCTAGCAATGTGCAAGCAAAGGCCGAATGAGACAGATACAGAATTCCTCACAAGATGGTGCATGATGCGCAATTCTTGCGAAGGGGTAATCGAGTCACGGGCAATCGCTTGGTTTGCTCAAGGTTGCAGACACGAAAGTGTGTTGTGGCAAAGGTTACAGAGAGATATGCCGACAAGCTTGGCAGAAACAATAAGGATTGCTGACTCGTATGCGCTGGGAGATCCGACTCAGCCTTTGCTCATGTCGGCAGATGGGATGACTGAAACTCAGATCTACAACGCTGCCGGGTCGCAAAGGCACCAGGAAAGATCCGAATACAAAAGCAAAAGAAGAGATGAAAGGCCAGACTATAGATATGGTTCGACTCAGGTTGCGGCCGTGATTCAGGATCATCCGGATGCTGGGAGTAGCCAATGTCAAAGGACAAATGGACAACAACACTGGGTGCCAAAGAATGACGGCAAAAATCCATATGAACAAAGGAAGCAATATCAGGACCGACAGAAGTATACCTATGAGATGATGCTGGACCATCCATGTAAATTTCACACGCCTAGTCCGAGTAAGCCAGCAAATCACACAACAAGACAATTCACTTGGTTTCAGAAAGGAGATAGAGTGGATTCACCGAGTAAGCAGCTACCACCACCTCCCCTCCACCACTCACAGGAGGAAATGCTCAGGCTGTGGGAGCGGATAATAGATATGAAAACAGGCAGCCAAGGTATCATAATCAAGAGAGAACAGAAACTGTGCATCAGGTGCACAATCCAAGAGGTGACGACGCTCATGTCGGCCATGGAACTAGAAATGAGTACAGAGAACATCACCAGAGCTATGTCGTCTTCGTCATAGAGCTGAATGACAAGAAGAGCCAGCAGCGCCAGATGATGGAGGTGAATGCCACAATGCCGACAATTCCTAAGTACATGCATTGGTCTGAGCAAGAAATAACTTGGAGCATAAAGGATCACCCCAAGATCATGCCAACCCTAGGAGGATATGCTCTAGTCTTAGATCCAACATTCATGGGCCCTGATATCAATGTGAAGTTTTCCAAGGTACTGATAGACGATGGCAGTAGCATTAACATCATGTACAAGGATACCATGCTCAAGTTAGGCATTACCATGAACATGTTGGAGTCGACTAAGACAACTTTCCATGGCATTGTGCCGGGATTTTCCTGTGAGCCAATTGGCAATATCTGGGTCGATGTCCTATTCGACAACAGAGAGAATTGTCACACTGAAGCCATAGAGTTCGAGGTGGTTGATTTGGTCAGCTCGTAGCATGCCTTACTCGGCAGGCCGGCTATGGCAAAGTTTATGGCTACTCCTCACATTGCTTATTTGAAGATGAAGCTATCAGGCCCATGTGGGGTGATCACAGTTGAGGGAGATTACAAAAGGTCCATTGCTTGTACCTCAGCCGGATCTTCATTGGCCGAGTCACTGGTCATAGCGCAGGAAAAACATCAAATGTTGGAAGTGGCAGCATTGGCCAAAGCAGCACAAATGTCTATGCCGACATTCACTAATCCACATGGCAATGTGTCATTTCAAGCTACCAAAGAGACCAAGAAGGTACAGGTGGATGAGACTTTCCCAGAGTGTATAGTTACCATTGGGGCTAGCCTCACTGACAAATAGGAAAGCGAGCTCACCAGCTTCCTCCGTGAGAATCGGGATATCTTTGCATGGTCCACACAGGATTTGCAAGGAGTTCCGAGGGAGATGGCTGAGCACTCTCTTCATGTAAGGCCAGATGCCAAGCCGGTGAAGCAACCCCTCCGCCGCTTCACCAAAGATAGGAGGAAAGTAATAGCTATCGGGATTGCTAGGCTCTTAGCTGCTGGATTCATCATGGAAGTACTGCACCCGTATTGGTTATCAAATCCAGTCTTGGTCGAGAAGAAAAAGGATGACCCGAACATGGCAGTGGTATGGCGCATGTGTATTGATTACACAAACCTCAATAAGGCGTGTCCAAAAGATCCATTTCCCCTGCCACGGATCGACCAAGTCATTGATTCTACTGCCGGGTGTGAGTTGTTGTCATTTGTGGACGCGTATTCCGGATTCCATCAAATACCACTGAATCCGAATGATCAAATAAAGACATCTTTTTATCACCCCGTACGGGGCTTATTGCTATCGTACCATGCCATTTGGACTGAGAAATGCAGGTGCAACATATCAAAGATGCATGCAAAGATGCTTGCAAGATAAATTGGACAAAAATTTTCAAGTATACGTCGATGACGTGGTGATAAAAACCAAGCAAAGTCATACTCTAATTGAGGACCTGCGTCAAACATTCGCAAACTTAAGAAGATTCCGGATGAAACTTAACCCGAAAAAATATACATTTGGCGTCCCGACTAGCAAATTACTCGGATTTCTTGTATCTAGCCGAGGAATTGAGGCTAACCCGACAAAGATCAGGGCCATCGAAAGAATGGAATTGCCAAAACCCCTCAACGATGTCTAGAAGTTCACAGGAAGCCTGGCATCGTTGAGCAGATTTATTAGTCGGCTAGGTGAAAAAGCCCTACCACTATATCATCTGATGAAAAAATCAGACAAATTCACATGGACACAGCAAGTTGATAGCGCTTTCCATGAACTAAATAAAATGTTGGCAACAACACCAATATTAGCATCACCACTGTCCAAAGAGCCAATGTTGCTCTATGTCGCCGCAACCAACAGAGTTGTAAGTGCAGTAATAGCGGTTGAACGCGAAGAAGAGGGAAAATCAGTCCAAAGGCTAGTTTATTACCTGAGCGAAGTGCTCTCTGTATCAAAACAGAATTACCCTCATTATCAGAAGATGACATATGGGGTATATATGGCCGCAAAGAAGCTAAAACATTATTTTCAAGAACACCCAATCCGGGTAATTTGTGAGGCGCCTATCTCAGATATATTAGGCAGCAAAGATGCCAGTGGCCAAGTCGCAAAATGGGCCATAGATCTAGCACCATACACTCCACAGTATGACAGGCGCGATGCAATTAAGTCTCAGGCTGTTGCAGATTTCTTCATAGATTGGATGGAAATGCGGTACAAACCACCACTGCCAGACCCGAATTACTGGAAAATGCATTTTGACGGGTCCAAGACGAAAATGGGTCTGGGCGCCGGGATAGTGCTCACATCGCCAAAGAGGGATCAACTCAAGTATGTGTTACAAATCCATTTTGCTGCGTCCAATAACGTTGTCGAGTATGAAGCACTTGTCCACGGCATCAAAGTGGCCAAAGAGATTAGCATCAAAAGGATCATGTGCTTTGGTGATTCGGATTTGGTGATTCAGGAAGTGTCTAGGCATTGGGACGCATTGTATGCAAACGTGGCACTATATCGTTTCCATGTGCAACAAATTTCGGGATACTTTGACGGGTGTGAATTCCATCACATACCAAGAGCATAAAATGAGGCAGCGGATGTACTATCCAAGTTAGGCTCGTCTCGGCAAGCAATACCACCAGTAATAGCATTGGAACATCTCAGGAAACCATCGATCAAGCCCTCACCAGAGTCCAAGTCGATATTCATCCCGGCAATACAAGAGTCGGACGTTGTACCGATGGACATTGACTCAGGGGCAGGTTCGAGGCACTCGGGGACTAATCCACTCACTTCAGGGGTCGCCGAATCACACTCGTGGACTCCTCAGGTCATGTCGGTAGAACATGTATCGGCCGAGCCAATGGAAATTGACGGGCAATCAGATCCGGCACCACTGATACCAACATGGGCACAGCCAATATTCAACTACTTAAAGGATGGAACTTTGCTGAACGATGAGATATTGGCGAGGCAAACAAAAAGAAGAGCAAAAGCATACACCATAATCAATAAAGAGCTATACAAAAGAAGTGTGACAAGCGTATTGCAGCGTTGCATAATCTCAGAGAAAGGTCAAGAAATTTTATTGGATATTCACCAAGGAGAGTGTGGGCACCACGCATCATCAAGGGCATTGGTGGCCAAGGCATTCCGACATGGGTTTTATTGGCCAAGTGCACTGGAAGAGGCACATGAGCTAGTCGGAAAATGCAATGGCTGCCAACATTATGCATCCAAGTCACACTTACCAGCCTCTGAATTAAAGACTATACCAATCACTTGGCCATTCGCAGTATGGTGCCTGGATATGGTAGGACCATTCAAGCCAGCAAGGGGAGGCATGACTCATATATTGGTAATGATTGATAAGTTCACCAAATGGATATAAGTGAAGCCCATCAAAAAATTGGACGGTAAAACAGTTGTCACATTCTTAAGGGACATAATCATAAGATATGGTTACCCACATAGTGTAATCACAGATAATGGCACAAACTTTGCCGAAGGAGCTTTTGCTCGATTATGTGGAAAAAACCGAATAAGACTCGATGTAGCATCAGTCGCTCATCCAGAATCAAATGGACAAGTTGAACGAGCTAATGGCTTAGTTCTATCCGGGATAAAACCCCGCTTGATGGAACCACTCCAGAGATCACCTGGTTGTTGGATAGAGCAACTACCCTTAGTGCTATGGAGTCTGAGGACAACTCCGAATCGGTCAACAGGCTATACGCCATTTTTCCTCGTGTATGGGGCAGAAGCAGTTTTGCCTACCGACATAGAGTATGACTCGCCAAGAGTAAGGCAGTACTCGGAAGTCGAAGTAAAAGAGGCCCGAGAAGATGGAGTTGATTTACTCGAAGAAGCAAGGGAATTGGCATTATCCAGATCCGCTATATATTAGCAAAATCTCCGACGCTACCATAGCTGGAAAGTTCAACCTCGTGTTTTTCGAGAAGGGGATATGGTGCTAAGGCTAGTGCAGCACATAGCTGGAATGCATAAATTATCACCCCCATGGGAAGGTCCATTCATTGTAATCAAGGCATTGCACAATGATTCATATTATCTCATAGATGCTCGTGAAGCGCAAAAGAACAAGGTGGACATATCAGGTGATGAGACCAAAAGGCCATGGAATGTGGCACTGCTTCGCCCCTTCTACACTTAGGAGAAGCAATGCGTGTATCACTCGAACTCTCATATGTCGGACATTTATGCCGGCTATGTGCTGATAATAAAATGGTATGACTCAAAAAAACTGACTCGGGGCACTGCCCCTTATATTTTCCATTTCAATTATTTAATGTCGGCTGGCGTGACACCCAAAGCTTATTTCGGAACAAGTAGTGTTTACTCGGAAAAAATTGACTCTTCCACTATGCTGTTGTCCGAAAACACGGCTTCATGGCAAGAAAGAGGAAAGGATGCATTACGAGTAAACACGAATGCCGGATAAGTACAAGGAGAAACGTGAGTCGACCCTATGTCTTTTGCCTAACACACTGTAGGTTATATTGCATTGTGTTTTGAATGATCCTTGGCCAAGTGATCTAAGTTTCATACCCGCTAACTATATCCTTAGTACTTTGAGACTCTAATGTCGAAGGCCAAAAAAGGTAGACAAGAGCCAAAGTCAAGGAAAGGTGAAACGAAAAAATGAGACTCGGGGACTTTCCCTTGGATGATTCACACTCAGAATATAACAAGATATTTAAAGCCTTATCAGAAGGCACACAACCAAATATCAGTGCAATGTATATTACATTTATACCCGGCATACCGGGGATTTCATCAAAGTTCAAGTATTTGTCCTATTCAGTCTAAGAAGCATCAGGACTCGGAGGAGCAGTCTTGGAGCCAGGAGCATCGCTTGGAGCATCTGCCGAGTCTGGGGCATCAGTAGACGAGTCTTCAGGATTGTATGACTCGGTGGCCTCGCTGTCGGCACCCTCTTCATCAGCAACTTCGACAAGTGGGTCACCAAGGTCGAGGAAGCTGGGCCCGTCGCACCAAGCATGCGCCATAGTATACTCGATCATGGCGTAGGCTCGCTCTTGGCGTCTCTTGATCAACTCAGGATCATTCATCCAGTTCCCGTCCCCCTTATGTGTGCAAGCACGTCAAGATTGATGTCCTCGTACCAGGAGAGCACGAAGGGGAGAGACTTATCCGCAGCAGCTCTGCCGGCCGACTCACGCCACTCATCCAGCCTGTCCTTGGTGTGAAGCAGCTTTTCAGCAAGGGACTCGATGAGTGCAGGTGCGTCTTCATCCAGCCAGAGCATGCAGAACGCATGAATTTCTGATTTGAGCAAGTCCACGCTGTAGGACTTGAGGGTCTTGACGCGCTCCCACAGTGCTTCGAGATGCTCGTCGTTACTCACCTCACCATCAGCTGGAGAACTAGACTCGGCTCTCACTTTCTTCATGGCCCGAAGGGCAAACATATTGGCCTCGGGAAAGTTCTCTGCAAGCAAAAGAGAATATTAGCAAAGCAACAAAGGAGATGACCAAGTCAAGAACAAAAAGCACGGTGCAAAAAGAGTAAGAACTCACTACCAAGAAAAGAGTTGATGGTGCCGAGTTTGGTTTGCCAAGCCTTGGCCTTGGCTTGGAGCGTGTCTAGATCCATGTTCGCCGACTCAACCGCCGACTCGACCTCCTTGAGCAGCTCCCTGGTTTTCTCGGCTCTGGCGGCGTGTTGGCCATCTTTCTCAGCAAGATCTTCCTTCAGCCCCTTCACCTTGGCTAAGTGTTTATGCTCCATCTCGGCCATCAGCTTTTTCAGCTGAGTCACCTCGTCTCGCTCCTTCTAGAGTTTGGTTTGGTACTTCTCTGCTTATTCGGAACGAATTACTCGTCAGCAGCAATAGAAGTATCTTGACCCACCAGGATAATAAGGCAAGAAAATAGAATGAACGCAAAACAGTGCGAGGAAGGAAAAAAACTTACTCTCCGTCTCGCTGATCTGCGAGTGGAGCGCGTCGATGGTGGACTAGGCAGAAGCTGTGGGAAAGGAGCGAGAAAATATTAAGAAAATGAAGCAAATAAAAGGAACACCGAATAAAGATATGGCGAGTAAGAAGGCTACCTTGGACTTGGATCTCAATTTGTAGCTTCTCATAAGCAAGTTCGAGCTTGCGATGCTCCAGGAGGAGAGCTTGATGCACCTTGGTGCGCTCATTATGCCTAAGCTGCACAAAGGAAAAGGACAGAAAATAAATGGAAAAGTCAAGCGCACAGCCGGATAAAGAGTGACTCCTATCTTAGAGTTTACAACCGAATAAGTTCCTCATTCGGCAGTAACCTCGCAGGCCAGGGATCAAAAGTCTAACATGCGAGCTTGGCATAAGGAAAGAAAATACTAAGTTATTACTTGGATCTTACAGCCGAGTAAGTTCCTCACTTGGCAGTAACCTCGGGGACTAGGTGATATGTATCACAAAAATACTCATCAACATAAAATACTAGGTAGGTTATTTACCTTGTTCACTTCATCTGCGTGGTCCATTAAGGCGATGGACTGCTGGGTCATGTCAGAAATGGCCTTGGGGCCCAGCTTCAGTTTCTTTCTAGCGCGGGTGTTGACCTCTTGCTCGCCATCTGCATTCCACGCCAAAACATAAGGCTCAGCCGAACCAAGGCCATTCCCGCTGAGCGTCCGAGTGAGAACTTGCCCCATCTTCAGGGTAGTTCCCACATTGGCGCGGGTGGCAGCGACACTAGTGTGAAGAGCAACAACTTTAGAGCCATCACCTGACCCGGCAGCCGCAGACCCGCTTGGTTTACCCGTTGACACGAGCATGGTTGCTAAGGTCGGGAGCCGGATCTAAGGAGCGGTCCCTGGAGCACAAACCAAAGTTGTTTGTTTGGTGGAGGTGGTCTTGCCGAATGAAGCGCGAGCCGGACCAGGAGCCGTAGGCCGGGTCTGGTTCTTTGACAGAAGAGGAGAGTGAGCAGATTTGTTCGGAGAAGAAAGGGGAGCCGACTGACTGGGCTCCATAGTTTTGCTGGCACCAAGATCAGAAAGTTGTTCATGTGCACATGCTTGGGGGCTAGTGCCAGAGGAACTGGTAGCGAAGGTTTTCTCGGCGCCAGCATCGCTGGCACCAAGATCAGGAAGTTGTTCCTGGCCAGCACCAGGGGTGCTGGGCCGAGTCTCCTTTGCCGGGTGCGCCACCGGGTCTGACTGACACTGAGAAGTGTGAGCCTCAACAATGGGAGCCTCAACTCGGACGAGGTTCTGCACCGTAGAATCAGTCGGATCAGGTGCAGGCCTTAGCGGCGAGGCGATGCTGGGAGCAGCCTGACTGGCCGACAAAGGCGCGACACTGAAAATAATAAGACACTTATAAGAAAACAGCAGCAGCGCACGAGAAGGGAAAAATGTAATGTAAGCAGACCAGAAAAGCTTACCCGGTGACAACTGGATCGCGTGATGGGCGACGCGAGATTCGGCGCCCAGCAGCTTTGCGAGTCTTAGCCAGTGTGGCAGCAGCAGGAGCAACGGGAGTGTCCTTGCTCTTCTTGGCTGGCTGAGTACTAGAGGAGGCCTCACGTCGCTTATTCGGCTTGGCGACGGGGATCTTTCCGACTCCGCCCACGGCGAGAGGAGGAGTGTCATATACCTGGCCAGCTGCATAAGTAAATGACAGGCTTACTCTAATAAGTTAGAGGGCTAAGGTCACAAGGCAAGTACCTCCAAAATCGTACAATCATCATCCTCATCATCGTCAGACCAATCTTGTAAGGGATTTCGAGATTGACTCTTACCCAAGGTTGAAGCAGTAGCCGCATGCGGAATGGGCATGAAGCACTCCAAGTCATACTTGACTTCGTCAGAGTCGGAACGATCCTCGTTGTAAGCGCTAGGAGGGACAATACTGTCATCAACCTGGTGAACAAGGTTCTGCGAAAGACAAACAGAATAAGTAACTAAAACTAGACAGATAGTAGCAAACAAGCTAAAGCTGACTCGGCAGAAAAGTGACTTGGAAACTTACCCAGGGGACAGGCTTGACCCGGCTAAACGGGGGGCAACTCCAAGCCCAATCATCCGCCAAGTTCAGTTTGAAGATCGAGCTTACTCGGCGAGCCACGGAATCGTGGGTAAGCTCCTTCGTGGAGTGCCGAGTAGGGTCATGGGAGCCACCCATGAAGCACATCTTGTGGCTCCTAGCTTGGATAGGGCTTACCCGGCGTGAGATGAAGGTGCACATGAGGTCCCTGTCGGCGAGATGAAAGTTCTCATCCGGCGACAACAACCTTTCCAAGATCACATTGGCCTCATTCACTGCAGCGTCTTGGTCGCTTGGGTCAATCTGCCAGAACTTCTTGCTGGGAACCTCGTCCGAGAAAGGGGGATTCGGATGTTATCGGTGGACCAACTATTTTTGACATAGAAGAAAGTCCTATGCCATTTTTTGCAAGAATCAAGGCCAGTAACACGAGGAAAGATGGAGTCTCTCCTAGGAGTGATGCTAGCGGCACCGCACCGAGTCGGTTTCTTCTTGGATCGGGGGCGCCAGGCTGAGGAACAACTTGCACCCTAAAGCTAAAATATTTGGCCCACAGAAGAACTGTAGGCCAAATGCCAAAATAGGCCTCGCAAGCAGAAATAAAGTAGGAAAGGGAGCCAATCGCATTGGTAGGAAGATGATGGGTCTGAAGATGGAAGGTAGAAAGAAAAGAAGCAAAGAAGGTGCTAACGAGCAAGGCAAAACCTCGCTCGAAGTGGGAGAGGACCACCCGCTCGTTAGCATCAGGTTTGGGGGAGACCTCACCGGAGGGAAGACGGCAGTCAACCTACAGCGGGATGCGCCTGGTGGAGCGGAGCCGTTCGAGCTCCTCAATGTAAACCTCTGAACCCTCCTAGCCGCCGCGCTTGCCGGCGGGAACCTCCTGCTCCCCAGCCCCATCAACGCCATCGTGAGCGGCCATGATCCTCCTGGACTCAATCTCCTCCACCGTTGGAAGAGGTTTGGAAGAACAGGGACCCGTGGTGGAATCAGAAGAGAAAACGAGCAATCGCAGGGCAAGAACATAAAGCACGAAGAACTGCAGAGGGGGAAGTTTGATTTTGGAGGCGCAAGGAAGAAGAAGAGGCAGGGGAAACTGAATGGGAAGGGGAGTTGTAACCCCCTCACCTCTACTTAAGGGCAGTAAAAAACCCAATCGTGGGATCCCCCTGCGCCGTGCGGCTAGCGTGTGGCCATGTATCTGGCCGAGTAAGCCAATCAGCGAGTGCCACGTGGCAACAGTACACGAAAAATCCCCTGCCACGTCACGAAAGGAAGGACAAATGGCGCAGACCAATGGGACTACCACAGTGACGGAGAATAACTGTGCAACCGTCACTGTGCATCCAGAGCCTGGAACAAAATTTTAGGCAAGTTACCATGATTACCAGCTGTCAGTGATTGAAGCACGCCGAAAATGACTCGGAATTGGCCAAAATGACTCGGCACGAGGCGAAAACAAGCCAGAAAGTCAAAGAACAGACCCGGAAACTGTCAGACAGACTCGGCAGGACGTGAAATTGCGCCAAAAAGTGCGCCATAAGCGATGAATAAGGACAAATGAAGATGTTCCAATTACATTAAAGGAACCTAGAGACGCCTAACAGCTAGAACTGCTAGACCTCACCAGCTTTGGGGACTAATGTCGGGGGGATAACCCCCGGTAGGGTCACAAGGGGTAAAACACAGTCCAGCTTGGCTTACGCCGAGTGAAGAAAGAACCAGGCCGAGTAAGTACAGCCAGATAAGAGGATCGTATGCGGCCGGCATAGAAACTATGTCGGCCCATATGGGACAAAGATGTTAATCTTGCACGAACCAACGAGCCAAGTCTCATGAGGAGGGGCCGAGTCATATAGGACGCGTGGCACCTTTTCGAGTGAGGTTCAGGAGGGACCATGGTAAAGCGTGGTCAAAAGAGAAGGGCGACGCCGGGTGACACCCAAAGCAAGGGCTGACGAACAAAGTTACTGCATGACGCCAAAAGGAATAGGAGGCGACGTACCAGAAGACCGTTAACTGTCTAGCTTTATGGTCTGGGCCACTAGGCTCAGGGTAAGCCCATGACCCAGCCCGCACAGTAGGGACCAAGATCCAAATAGTAACCCTAGAACCCAAAGGAGTGTAACCTAGCTAGCATCGCCTATATAAGGAGGGGCAGAGGAGTTGTAGAAAGAGGTTGGACCAAGTAGGGAACTAGTGCCTAGTTCACTCATTCATACAGCTCAAGGAGCACTTGTAAACCTCTAGCATCAATACAATTCCTAAGTGTGGAGAGTTCATCTTGTTCTTCGTGCATGGCAAGACCCTGCACTCCCTCCCCGGTGACCACAAGCACCAATTCGTCCCCCAACTTAAGCCTACCCATGGCATCTGCCGTGAAACCACCACGACATTACCTGGGACCAAAGTTTAGTATGCATGAGTTGTGGCCCTCGTATTCAAGGGACTTGAGATTGCCAACTTATACTTCGTCAAGCATATACTCCATCTTTGCCACTTTAACCTTAACCACTTCAAGATGCCTATGATAGGGGCAATGAGGGCTGAAAGCTAACAAGTACCATAATTTTGGAAGCTCTTTTTGAAACTTGAAATGCCTTCTTTCTTTATAAAAGGCCTTTCTTCCGCCATTACTTGAGTCTCCACCTTCTACCTTTAGGCACCATTAAGAGAGCATAGTTTTCATTCTGTGTGCAGTGTTCGAAAGCTTATTGATTGATGCATATTGTGATATTACTTATTCTTGTGCTACTTGTTTCTAGTCACCCTTGTGAACTTTGAAGGTGTCCTATGCATCTATTTGCTACTCTATGAGGGACAAGATGATTGCCACTATGCCATGTTTTTGTATGTGAAACAAACAAACGTTTTTCAATGCATATTATTCATGATCTTTGTTTGTAGCTTGACATGTTGCTTGCATAGTTACTATGTCCTATTGTTAGAAATCCATCTTTCATGCACATGTTTAGAGTTCTTTGATCACAGCTTTCAATGCTTGCAAATGGTTTGATCTTTATTGTGAGGATGCATGTCACCTCAAAAAATTGTTCTTTTATCACTTACCTACTCGAGGAAGAGCAGGAGTTAAGCTTGGGGATGCTTGATACGTCAGAAACGTATCTATAATTCTTGATGCTCCATGCTTGTTTTGTATCTACTTTTCTTTGCTTTGTCTATACTTTGAGGTGTTTTTATATCTTTTCTAGAAATAACCTATTAACAAGTTGCCACAGTGTCAGTTGCCTGTTTTTCTTCTGTTTTTGGTTCCAGAAAGGAAGAAAATCAATATTATCGGAATTGGACGGGACAAAAGCCAAAGTTATTATTTTTCCCGGAGCAACTCGGAACCATGAAGCAGATTCGGAGGGGAGACACAGGGTGGCAGCACCCCCTAGGCGCGGGCAAGCCCTAGAGGCGCCTGGAGGGGTGGGTGGGCCCCCTGGACCCCCACCGACCTTGATTCCTGCGCCTATAAGAAGCCTTCGACCCAAAAACCCTAGGGCATCCAGAAGAAATCCACGAAAACCTCTATAGCGCCGCCGCCACCGAAGGGGAGATTTGGGGGACAAAAAGTCTCTGTTCCGGCACCCTGCCGGGACGGGAAGTGCCCCCGGAGCCATCTCCGTCGATCTCCATCGCCATCTTCATCACCGTTGCTGATTCCCATGATGAGGAGGGAGTAGTTCTTCCTTGAGGCTAAGGGCTCTACCTGTAGCTATATGTTCATCTCTCTCTCTATGCATGATCTTGTTATGGTCATGAGCTTTGTAATCAAGTAGATCTACCTTGCTACTCAAGTGCTTCATTAGATCTTGTAGGGGTTCGTAGCATGGGAAAAAAAATTCTACCACATGCAAACAAACAAGCCAAGATATATCTACTATATTGTAGCAACGAGTCGATAGAGGAACTCACCCTCGAAGATTCCAAAGTGTTTAACGAGAGCAGATTCTCGTGGGTGATGTAGTCATACTCTTGCCGATCTCAAGATCGCGTAGACGATCCTTCCGGCGCTGCGTTCCGGCAGCGCTTCCGCAGTCGGTCACACGTTCGGTACTCGATGAAGACCTTCCTCTCCCTTGTTCCAGCAGGCAGCGGAGGTTGTAGCACTCTCCTCGCGATTCCGGCAGCATGACGGCGTGGTACCGGAAGTAGAGGGGAGATCTCGCAGGGCTTCGCCTTAAGCCGGAGCGAGTATGGTGGACTATGAGAGAGGCCTTGGCGATCTAGGGTTTAGAGGCACCGAGGGAGGAGGCTAGGCCGGCGGCTAGGGCTTGGGGAGAGTCCCAACTCGGCGGCTAGGGCAAACCCTAGGGCGGCGGCGACTTGTGGTGGTCGGCGGCTAGGGCTAGAGTTTTGGTGGAGAGAGGTGCAGGGAAGAGGGGGCACCCCTGCCCCTTCTTTTATAGGTGGGAGGGTGCCGGCCAAGGGGAGGGAGTCCTCCACCAAGTCGGCCTCCTTGGCCGGCGGGTGGAGGGATAGGAACTCCTCCCCAAGTAGGTTTCCTACTCTCCCTCCACCAAGCAAAACTGCCGTTTGACTTTTTAAATTGCGTTTGACTTTTCAAACTTGGATTTGATTTCTTCCTTTATTTTGCCCAGCCATGATACCTAGTACATGATGCAACCATTCCACATTGTCATGAAACATTCATGTACCCTTCCCCTCCGGAGTGCCGGACCTTCCGGAACCTTCTAGAACATTCCCGATGAAAACACCGGAATCATTCCCCAACTCTGAAACAGGACTTTCCTTATATGAATCTTATTCTCCGGACCATTCCGGATCTCCTCGTGATATCCCGGATCTGATCCGAGACTCCGAACAACATTCAGTCTCTTACTCATCATTCCATAACTACTCAACAACATCGAATCCTTAAGTGTGTCTCCCTACGGTTCGTGAATTATGCGGACATGATCGAGACACTTCTCCGAACAATAACCAATAGAGGAATCTGGAAATTCATATGGCTCCCACATATTTCTAAGATTACTTTGCGATCGAATGAACCACTTACATACGATACCAATTTCCCTTTGTCTCATGATAGTTTACTTATCCGAGGTTTTGATCGTCGGTATCTCTGCATACCTAGTTCAACCTCGTTACCGAAAAGTACTCTTTTCTCGTTCCCATGATATGTGATCCCTTGTGAGCTAGTCACATGCTTGCAAGCTAATTGGATGACATTCCACCCATAGGGCCCAGAGTATATCTATCCGTCATATGGATGGACAAATCCCACTCTTGATCCATGTGTCTCAACCCATACTTTCCGAACACTCAATGCCACCTTTATAGACACCCAGTTACGGTGTGGTGTTTGATGTCATCAAAGAATCCTTTCGGTGATGGTGATAAGCATGATCTCATGGTCGAAGGAATTAGGTTACTATGTATCAGAAAGCTTATAGCAATTGAACTATTAAAATGACTTGATCTTTATGCTACGCTTATCTATAGGAGTATGTCCATCATACCATTCTCCTAATGATATGATCTTGTTATTAACAACATCTCAAATAGTCATGATCAAGAAACCATGATCATCTATTAATCAACAAGCTAGTATAAAGAAGAGGCTTTACTAGGGACTCTAATTTAGTTTACAAATCACACAAGTATTAATGTTTCTTGTTAATACTATTATAGCATGAATGTAAACATTTATCATAAACACAAAGATATAATATAACTACATTTATTATTGCCTCTAGGGCATATCTCCAACAGTCTCCCACTTGCACTACAGTCAACTAATCTAGATTACATGGTAAAATACCGAACACCCATGGCAGTTTGGTGTTGGTCATGTTTTGCCCTCGGGAGAGGTTTAGTCAACGGATCCGCCACATTCAGATCTGTGTGTACTTTGCAAATATTTATGTCACCATCTTGGACATGTTCTTGAATAGCGTGAAAACGTAGCTTGATGTGCTTCAGCTTCTTGTGTGACCTTGGTTCTTGCGCATTGGCTATGGCGCCCATGTTATCACAGTAGATAGACATTGGGTCCAGCGCACTTGGAACCACACCGAGCTCTATAATGAACTCCTTCATCCATATCGCTTCTTGTGAAGCCTCCGAAGCAGCTATGTATTCCGATTCAGTTGAAGATCTCGCCATAACGCTTTGCTTTGCACTCCTCCAGCTAACTACTGCACCATTCAAAGTAAATACGTATCCAGATTGTGATTTAGAATCATCCGGATCGGTGTTCCAACTAGCATCGGTGTAACCATTAACAACGAGTTGCTCATCACCTCCATAAGAAAGAACCATATCCTTAGTTCTTCTCAAGTACTTAAGGATGTTTTTGACCGCTGTCCAATGATCCACTCCTGGATCACTTTGATATCTGCTAGTCAAACTAACAACATATGCAATGTCGGGTCTGGTACATAGCATGGCATACATGAGAGATCCTATGGCTGAGGCATAGGGAGTCTTACTCATCCTTTCTCTATCTTCTGCCGTTGCTAGACTTTGAGTTTTACTCAAGGTCGTATTGGGCAACATGGGCAAGAACCCTTTCTTGCTATCTTCCATTCCAAACCTCTTTAGAGCTTTGTCCAAATATGTACTTTGTGACAATGATATTAGGCATCTCGATCTATCTCTATAAATCTTTATGCCTAATATGTAAGCTGTTTCGCCAAGATCTTTCATTGAAAAACTATTATTCAAATATTCTTTGACACTATTAAGAAGGTCTACATTATTCCCAATCAAAAATATGTCATCTACATATAGTATTAAGAATGCTACATAGCTCCCACTCACTTTCTTGTAAATACAAGATTCTCCATAAGTTTTTATAAAACCAAAACTTTTGATTACCTTATCAAAATGTTGATTCCAACTTCGGGATGCTTGCTTCAACCCATATATGGACCGTTGAAGTTTGCATACCTTGTTAGCATCTTTAGGATCGACAAAACCTTTGGGTTGCATCATATACAACTCTTCATCAATGTCTCCATTGAGGAACGCCGTTTTGACATCCATCTGCCATATCTCACAATCATAATATGCAGCGATTGCTAACATAATCCTCACAGACTTTAGCTTCGCTACTGGTGAGAAAGTCTCATCGTAGTCAACTCCTTGAATTTGTCGAAACCCTTTTGCGACAAGTCGAGCTTTATAGACAGTAACATTACCATCATCATATGTTTTCTTCTTGAAAATCCATTTGTTCTTGACAGCCTTCCGTTCATCCGGTAAGTCCACCAAAGTCCATACTTGGTTTTCGTACATGGATCCAATTTCGGATTTCATGGCATCTTGCCATTTATTGGAATCTGGGCTCATCATCGCTTCCTCATATGTCGCAGGGTCATCGGTGTTGTCCACCAACATGACACTCATAACGGGATCATACCAATCAGGAGTTGTACGAGTTCTTGTTGACCTGCGAGGCTCTGTAGCAACTTCAACCGAAGTTTCATGATCATCATCATTAGCTTCCTCTCTTATTGGTGTAGGCACCACAGGAACTTCTTCCGGTGCTGCGCTACTCGAAAGTTCGAGAGAAGGTTCAACAACCTCGTCGAGTTCTACTTTCCTTCCAGTCACTTCTTTCGAGAGAAATTCTTTCTCTAGAAAGGATCCATTCTTGGCAACGAAGATTTTGCCCTCGGATCTATGATAGAAGGTATACCCAATAGTTTCCTTCGGGTATCCTATGAAGATGCATTTTTCCGCTTTGGGTTCAAGCTTGTCCGGTTGTAACTTCTTTACATAGGCTTCGCAACCCCAAACTTTAAGGAACGACAATTTAGGTTTCTTCCCAAACCATAATTCATACGGTGTCGTTTCAACGGATTTAGATGGTGCCCTATTTAAAGTGAATGTGGCTGTTTCTAATGCATAACCCCAAAATGATAGCGGTAAATCTGTAAGTGACATCATAGAACGAACCATATCTAAGAGAGTTCGATTACGACGTTCGGACACACCATTACGCTGTGGTGTTCCCGGCGGTGTCAATTGTGAAAGTATTCCGCATTTCTTCAAATGCTCGCCAAACTCGTAACTTAGATATTCACCTCCACGATCAGAACATAGAAATTTAATCTTCTTGTTACGTTGATTCTCCACCTCACTTTGAAATTCCTTAAACTTCTCGAAAGTTTCGGACTTATGTTTCATGAAATAGATATACCCATATCTACTCAAGTCATCCGTGAAGGTAAGAACATAACGATAACCACCGCGCGATGCTACACTCATTGGACCACACACATCGGTATGTATGATTTCCAACAAGTCCGTAGCTCGCTCCATCATACCAGAAAATGGAGTCTTAGTCATTTTACCCATCAGACATGCTTCGCATCTTTCAAGTGATTCGAAATCAAGTGATTCAAGAAGTCCATCGGAATGGAGTTTCTTCATACGCTTCACTCCAATGTGACCAAGACGATAGTGCCACATATAGGTCGAGTTATCGCTCAATTTCAAATGTTTAGCTTCAATGTTATTAATATGTGTATTTCCACTATCGAGATTCAATAAGAATATACCATCTATCAAAGGTGCATGTGCATAAAACATATTACTCATATAAATCGAACAACCATTATTCTCGGACTTAAACAAGTAACCGTCTCGCAATAAACATGATCCATATATAATGTCCATGCTCAACGCAGGCACCAAATAACAATTATTTAAGTATAAAACTAATCCCGATGGTAGATGAAGAGGTAGTGTGCCGACCGCGATCACATCAACCTTTGATCCATTTCCAACACGCATCGTCACCTCGTTCTTCGCTAGCTTCTGTTTATTCTGCAGCACCTGTTTCGAGTTACAAATATGAGCAACCGAACCAGTATCAAATACCCAGGCACTACTACGAGTACTAGTGAGATAGACATCAATAACATGTATATCGGATATACCTTTCTTCTTGATGTTGCCGTTCTTCAAATCCGCCAAGTACTTTGGGCAATTCCGCTTCAAGTGACCCTCTCCCTTGCAGTAAAAGCATTCAGTATCAGGCTTAGGTCCAGCTTTGGTCTTCTTAGTCGGTGCGGCAACTTTCTTACCACCCTTCTTGAAGTTACCCTTTTGCTTAGACTTGCCTTTCTTGAATTTGGTGGTCTTATTGACCAACAACACTTGATGCTCTTTCTTGATCTCCACTTCTGCAGATTTCAACATGGAGAAGAGTTCTGGCAACGTCTTGTTCATGCTTTGCATATTGTAGTTCATCACAAAGTTCTTGTAACTTGGTGGCAGTGATTGGAGGACACGGTAAATCCCCAAAGCATTAGGAATCACTATACCCAAGCTTTGGAGTTTGTTTGCGTGCCCAGACATCTTAAGCACGTACTCACTGACGGAGTTGCCCTCTTCCATCTTGCAGTTAAAGAACTTTTTAGAAGCCTCATAACTCTCAACTGCCGCGTGTGTCTCAAATATCAATTTGAGTTCACGAACAATATCATGTGGGTCATGGTTCTCAAACCTTTTCTGAAGCTCCGATTCCAAACCATACAAGATAGCACACTGAACTGTGGAGTACTGATTCTTCCGAGCGAGGTAAACATTCTTTACTTCATCGGTAGCATCAGCTGCAGGCGGGTCACCTAGCGGTGCATCCAGCACATAGGTCAAATTACCAGCATTGAGGACAATCCTCAAATTGCGGAACCAAACCGTGAAGTTGCTTCCATTGTTTTTCAACTTTTCTTTCTCTAGGAACGCATTAAAATTGATGGTAGGGGCCGCCATTGATCTACAACATATTTGCAATAGTTTAGACTAAGTTTATGACAAATTGGGTTCTAATTAATAGTTAAATTAATCTAGGTGAACTCCCACTCAAAACAATATCCCTCACATTGTTTTAGTGATCACACGAACCAAATCCACCACATCAAAACCGATCATCACGTGAGTTGATGTAGCTTCAATGGCGAACAATCGACATGTTCATCATATCTACTATATGATTCATGCTTTACCTTTCGGTGATCCGTGTTCCAAGACCACGTCTGTACATGCTAGGCTCGTCAAGATCAAACCTTAGCTTCCGCATGAGCAAATCTGGCTTGCTCACGTTGTATACACTTGCAGAATCTAACACACCCGATCATCACGTGGTGCTTCGAAACAACAAGCTTTAGCAACGGTGCTTACTAAGGGTGAACACTTTAAAACTTGAAATTTATGTGCATGAGGGATCATCTTATAATTCTACCGTCGTTAAGTAAGCAATACAAGATGCATAAAGGATTAACATCACATGCAATTCATAATATGTGATATGATATGGCCTTTCTTCTTGTGCTTCCGGTCTCCATCTTCAAGCACGAACATGATCTCCATCATCACCGGCATTGCATCAAGGTCAATGACGCCGCTCCATGGTTTTCGTCCACCAGCTTCAACTATTACAACTACTTTGAATAGACACGCGGGTCTTAACAGAATTTAAAGACAACCATATGGCTCCTGCCGGTTTCCAACTTACAATAAGGAACATTGCATACATCAAATATAATCACAATCATGGCCATATCACATCACAGCACACCCTTGCAAAACAAAGTTGGACGCCTCTAATTTTCTTTGCATATTTTACGTGGTTTGGGGCTTTCAATAAGTGTCGATCTAACTTACGAACAAGAACCACAACGTTGATGTTTGAACTATCAAGTGCCCGTTGTAAATTGGATCTATACTATAATGGGAGAGACAGACATCCGCAAGCCACTTATGCAATACAAGTTGCATGTTGAGCATGGAGCAAGTCTCATGAACGATGTCATGTAAGGTTAGCCCGGTCTGCTTCATCCCATCATACCGCAAGATGCAAAGTACACAAGAAGCAATTGATAATAAAAGCACCACCGCCACAATGACCATTGTGTTCTACTCGTGCAACAGATCTACATATAGACATGACTCTGATACCACTCTAGGGGTTCGTAGCATGGAAAACAAAAAAATTCTACCGCATGCAAACAAACAATCCAAGATCTATGTACTAGATTGTAGCAATGAGTCGATAGAGGAACTCACCCTCAAAGATTCCAAAGTGTTTAACGAGAGCAGATTCTCGTGGGTGATGTAGTCGTACTCTTGCCGATCTCAAGATCGCGTAGACGATCCTTCCGGCGCTGCGTTCCGGCAGCGCTTCCGTAGTCGGTCACACATTCGGTACTTGATGAAGACCTTCCTCTCCCTTGTTCCAGCAGGCAGCGGAGGTTGTAGCACTCTCCTCGCGATTCCGGCAGCACGAAGGCGTGGTACCGGAAGTAGAGGAGAGATCTCGCAGGGCTTCGCCTTAAGCCAGAGCGAGTATGGTGGACTATGAGAGAGGCCTTGGCGATCTAGGGTTTATAGGCACCAAGGGAGGAGGCTAGGCCGGCGGCTAGGGCTTGGGGAGAGCCCCAACTCGGAGGCTAGGGAAAACCCTAGGGCGGCAGCGACTTGTGGTGGCCGGCGGCTAGGGCTAGGGTTTTGGTGGAGAGAGGTGTAGGGAAGAGGGGGCACCCATGCCCCTTATTTTATAAGTGGGAGGGCGCCGGCAAAGGGGAGGGAGTCCTCCCCCAAGTCGGCCTCCTTGGCCGGCGGGTGGAGGGAGAGGAACTCCTCCCCAAGTAGGTTTCCTACTCTCCCTCCACCAAGCAAAACTGCCGTTTGACTTTTTAAATTGGCGTTTGACTTTTCAAACTTGGATTCGATTTCTTCCTTTATTTTGCCCAGCCATGATACCTAGTACATGATGCAACCATTCCACATTGTCATGACACATTCATGTACCCTTCCCCTCCGGAGTGCCGGACCTTCCGGAACCTTCTAGAACATTCCTGATGAAAACACCGGAATCATTCCCCAACTCTGAAACAGGACTTTCCTTATATGAATCTTATTCTCCGGACCATTCCGGATCTCCTCGTGATATCCCGGATCTGATCCGAGACTCCGAACAACATTCAGTCTCTTACTCATCATTCCATAACTACTCAACAACATCGAATCCTTAAGTGTGTCTCCCTACGGTTCGTGAATTATGCGGACATGATCGAGACACTTCTCCGAACAATAACCAATAGAGGAATCTAGAAATTCATATGGCTCCCACATATTTCTACGATTACTTTGCGATCGAATGAACCACTTACATACGATACCAATTTCCCTTTGTCTCACGATAGTTTAGTTATCCGAGGTTTTGATCGTCGGTATCTCTGCATACCTAGTTCAACCTCGTTACCGATAAGTACTCTTTTCTCGTTCCCGTGATATGTGATCCCTTGTGAGCCAGTCACATGCTTGCAAGCTAATTGGATGACATTCCACCCAGAGGGCCCAGAGTATATCTATCCGTCATATGGATGGACAAATCCCACTCTTGATCCATGTGTCTCAACCCATACTTTCCGAACACTCAATGCCACCTTTATAGCCACCCAGTTACGGTGTGGTGTTTGATGTCATCAAAGCATCCTTCTGGTGATGGTGATAAGCATGATCTCATGGTCGAAGGAATTAGGTTACTATGTATCAGAAAGCTTATAGCAATTGAACTATTAAAATGACTTGATCTTTATGCTACGCTTATCTATAGGAGTATGTCCATCATACCATTCTCCTAATGATATGATCTTGTTATTAACAACATCTCAAATGTTCATGATCAAGAAACCATGATCATCTATTAATCAACAAGCTAGTATAAAGAAGAGGCTTTATTAGGGACTCTAATTTAGTTTACAAATCACACAAGTATTAATGTTTCTTGTTACTACTATTATAGCATGAATGTAAACATTTATCATAAACACAAAGATATAATAATAACTACATTTATTATTGCCTCTAGGGCATATCTCCAACAGATCTCTGCTCTCCTCATGTGTGTGAAAGTGACAGCATGCACGCCATGGTGGCACTTAGGTTTGAGTCTACATAAATACTCTTTGTGCTTTAATAGATCTATGCTTTTCCCCACGTGTGTGAAAGTGACAGCGTGCATACCGTGTGTGGCACTTTGGCTAGATTGAATATTTGTTATGAGTTATATTTGGAGTTGGATGTCTCTATGAAATTGTGGTGTTTGTTGGAACCATCTAGCGCTCAAGGTGACAGTGTGGGGTTATCTAGATTGGGGAAGTCCCTACCGTTGATTAGAGTGTCCAATTGGAGAGTAGTTAAGAGTAGTATCATGAAGAGAGGATATTTATATGAGAGAGTGTTCACTAGTGAAAGTATGATCCCTAGGCCGTGTTTCTAAAAATTGAAACACCATTTGCATCTAGATCTGTTGCATGTTTGCTTGCTTCCATCTTTACTTCAGTTTCACACACGTTACCCCACGTCAACAACAAGTCAGAAGGTATTTTCTGGCACAATTACCACTTTTATTTCACTATCTCTTCGCCGAACTAGTGCACCTATACACCTGACAAGTGTATTGGGTGTGTTGGGGACACCAGAGACTTCTTGTATCTTGATTGCAGGATTGCTTGAGAGGGAATACCTTTGACCACTTCCTCCCCGAGTTCGATAAACCTTGGGTAATCCACTTAAGGTAAACTTGCTGTTGTTCTACAAACCTCTGCACTTGGAGGCCCAACAACTATCTACAAGAATAGAAGTGCGTAGACATCAATTGCATCCCTAAAAATGCTCTAGAAGAAGAGGAGAGGCTCGTGTTTCTCTTGAAGAGAGACTTGAGTCTATTGAGGAGTCACATGAATAAGTGGTGACCAAGCTTATTAAGGAACGTGACAATGCAATAGCGAAAGCAAAGAAACTAAAGAAAGAAAAGGTTGACTTTGGGTCTGCTTGACCCACAAGTATAGGGGGTGTATCGTAGTACTTTCGATAAATCGGAGTGTCGATCCCAACGAGGAGCAGAAGGTGTTGACTAGTGGTTTGGAGCAGGAAATCTCTGTAAATACTTAGCAAACGGTTTTTAGGGGGTTTTGATAAAGCAAAGAAATAAAGTGCAAGGAAATAAAGACAACAAGTGGCCCAATCCTTTATTAGCAAAGGACAAGCCAGTTGTATTACTTATAAGGACCAAATGTTCTCGAGGACACATGGGAATACTGTCAAGTGCTTTCGTTTCATATAGTTGATTAATCTTCTTTGGTTGGATAAGTGTTGCGTGTGTGAACCTGTGCTAATGTACCGACCTTAGTAGGACTAATACATACTTGTGATTAAACCCCTTGCAAGCTTCCGCAACTACAAGAAAGCAATTAAGATAAAAACCTAACCACAGCCTTAAACTCTGACATCCTACACTCCCTTATGCAAAGGTTTCCTAACAGGGGTTCGGGTTTCTGTCACTCCGACAACCCCACAATTAGTAGCCAAATACACAATGCATTCCCCTTGGTTCATAAATGGTGAAGCATCATGTAGTCGACGTTCACATGACACCACTAGAAGAATAGCACCACAACTTAAATATCAAGCCATTGAATAATACCTCAACACAATTCCACTACTAACAACATGACTTCTCCCATGTCCTCAAGAACTAAACGAACTACTCACGAGACATCATATGGATCAAGATCAGAGATGATATGATGATGAATAAGAATCTGAACATAGACAATAATTCAATGGTTCCACTCACAAGCATCAACTACAAAAGTAATCAACACCGAGAAAGTTTCCCCTAAGAACTATGCAAGATTCAACACAATTGTTACAACGGGATGGAGTGGTGATGATGGTGCTGGTGGAGATGGTGGTGTGGATGATGATGATGATCCCGATGAAGTCTAGCTTGATGACGGTGTTGATGGCGACGATCTCCCCTCTTCGTAAAAGAATTTCCCCGGCAGAAATTTGTCTGCCAGAGAGCTCTTTCTCTCTCTGTAGTTTCCTCCCTGTAGAGGCGGCGGAATCTTTCTGTGGTCACTCCCCCGTGTATTAGGGTTCCGAGGAGAATATATAGGCGAAAGGGCGGAGCAGGAGGTGGGGCACGGTGGCCACACCCCCTGGTGGCACGGCCCAGGGTGGCCTGCGCATGGGGCTGTGGTCCCCCTGTGGCCCATCTCAGCCTCCCCTTCTGGCATTCTTCTTCTTCTAGAAAAATATGATTTGCCATGTATTTTTTGGTATTTTCTGATCTTCGCGAAAATTGCATCTAAACACTGCGTTTTCCATCAGAATCCTGACTCCGGCGGTCCATCCTCCAAGAATCATCCAACATGCAAAATTAGATGAAATAACATAAGTATTACCTCTTAATATGAAATATATCAATGAATAACAGCAATTTATGATATAGAATAGTGATGCAAAATGGATGTATCACTGCTCATGTGTAAGGTTCCCAACCTTTAATAAGGTAGAGATCCCTGTGTTTACAACGCTAGTCCCTGGATCAATAGCTAGCATCCACAGTTAAGATGTAATATTAAGAAACAAAGGTCATAATACAACTTTATAACCAGGAATAAAATAATTTATTACATCTTACATACCTCATTTGGCTATCTCATTACAATGCAGCAGAATATAACAATAGCATGGGGTCCTTCATCTTCAAAGTGCCATAGGCAAACATGTTGGTTGTAGACTTGTAATCCTATTTCAACATACTTCACTAATATCAGACAAACCTGCAACATAACAAGTTACAACCACAAGGGTCAATACATTTGAATTGTATTGGCAAGTGATACTATGGTAGTATAGTGGAGTCTATCATCTATATGCATTTGGCTATGTGGAGCTTAGGCTTGCTTTGCTCAAAATAGTTTTTCCTTATCATTTGAAAACACTAAGTTTTTGCTTGAGAAAATCACCCAAGGCATCTCCCAATAGAAATTGGTGATCCTTCAACCCTTGTTCAACCATAAGTTTTTAACTTAGAAATTGGGATGAGGAGATTCTTGATAGCTTCCATGTCTTGATGCTCAAATTTTCCTTTTCCAGGGACATGGCTAAGTACTTAGATTTTACACTCTTTAGAGGTTGTGCACTTTCCCCACAAGACTTGGTTTCCCAAGACAAGATCTTTCAGAAGTCTTCCCTTAGACCAGAATGGACGCATTCCAACCTATCATCCCCTACCACCAACTGTCCATTTGGCTAAGTTATTGCAACCTATATGATCCAGGCAGAGCCCATAATGCCAAGTGGCTGCACTTGAAGCTTCTCAACATTTGAAATCTCAAATCTCTTTGTTCCTGGGTGGCAATCCACAAGTGGGATACACAAGGTAAACCATAAAAATGGGCCTTGTGAACCACTCAACACAAACCATTCCTTCCATTCCACCTAGGTGATTCATTCACTTGGTTGTTTTATTAAACAAAACACAAGTCCTTGACTTAGAAATATTCTATAGCATGAATATAATCCACCCTTGTTTTCTACTAGCTAAGCTAAGCATGATAGTAGTAGGAATCTTAACTTAGGAAATTTCTACTAAGGTTTCACCTACTAGGATTTCCCATGGCATAGTTTATACTTAGCAAAAATTCCATGCAAGTCCTACTTAGAAATATTACTAATGTATAGTGAAAAATAATGGGACAAAAGTATGAAGCATCACTTGACTTTTTGGGTAGAGAATATAGGTTCACTCCTTGATCTTGCAATATTCACACTCTTCAAATGTCACTACAATTCAATCAAGCAAGCAATATTTCAATCTACCATTCAAGCAAAACATCACATAAAATAATAGAATCAAAGTTATGCATGCAAGCATGCAAAGGGTTATTTTATTTAGAAAAGTGGTTTCTAACACGTTATAAACATTCTAAAACACCTATTAGTCATTTTATATAAGTGGCAAAATCATTTGCAAAAGATTTTACTTATAAATCATTTTTAAACCAAATCATTATTTTATGTGTTTGAAAATGCCTTTAGCAAAGCAACAATCTATAGGGTTCATCAAAATATATGTTTAAATCATAAAACCTTATGTTTAGGGTCAGAGAGTTTAAATCAAAACATTTCCCAAAGGTTTTTCTCCAAAAGCATTTTTAATAAATAAACATTATTTTTATTTGACTAGAAATGCTTTAAATCAAAGATTTAACCTTTAGCTTTACCAAATACATTTTCAAATCCATGAGTTGGTTTCTAAGGTCAGTAGGTTCAAAACAATCCATTTTCCAAAAGTTTTATCTCAAAAATCATTTTAGAACAAATTTTATATTCTAAATATGCTTACACAAGTTTCTGCAAAAACAATCAATTTAACAGAAGCATTTTACTAAAAAAACTGCATGGTCAGAAAGTACTTGATTTGCTGATTCCATTGATATAAAATTTGCAAAATTTGGACGTGTGGTTTGAAAGTTATGAATTTTTCAAATTGGAACATCAAATAGATCAATTCTGTTTTTATTAAAACAGACAGGGCCACGTGGCGTGTTTCTATTCGTCTGTACCGCTTCGTGCGGATCGTGCAACGAGGGGCGTTAGATTTTAAACAGATCGTGCGGCTCAGGAGCAAGCGTACCCCTTCGCCTAGATTCTATCGCGTCACTCCGATCCAGATCGAACGGCTACCAACGCATTGCCAATATCTGGCGGCGCGACGACGGTGGCGCGCGGCGGTGGCGCTCTGTTAGCGGTGCTGCTACGGCTACAGGAAGCGAGGGAGAGGAAGGATGTGCTCACCGGGTTCGCGGGGTCGCGGTGATGCTCAAGGTGGTGGTATCTCGTCGAGGGGCGCACGGTGGTGACGGCAATCGCTCGCCGGAGTTGTCCCTGGCGTCGGGCTTCTCTATCTGTTGTCGGTGGTGAAGATATGGTGCCTGCTAGAGGAAAAGTAGGCTTCCGTTAGACGCGCAAAGACGTGGCGAGTACGGGAGTGTCAACCAGGGGGAGAGGGGCGGTCGGGTTTACGGGGAGGGGTCGCCGGAGACGAGACAGACGGGTGTGGCGCTCAGTCGAGGTAGCTGCCGATGATGGGGGGGCACACGCGAGCGAGCTGAGGCCACTGGGAGGTTCAGAGAGTGATGGGGATCATGCTGGTGTGGTCGAGAGAGCGAGGCGCGGCGAGGAGTGGCCGGAATTTGTCAGGGAGTTCGTCAGAGACAGGAGCAGTGTAGTGCGAAATTAAGCAGCCTGGGGGCGCACTAGGGTGGGGAATTGAGGGGGAAACAGAGAGGAGGGAGAGGCGGTTAAATAGGCAAGGTCGCGGGGCTGGGTTATTGCGCCATTACCGTGCAATCAATCGAAGAAACCGTTGGCAGAACGACCGGGGGAGGAGAGCGTGGTCTACGCGCGGGTGAGAATGATGATGAGGTGGCAGTGGGGTCGTTTCGTCAGCGAAGGAGAGACAGGGGAGGTGGGGTCCAACATCAGCGGCTGTGCGGGTGCAGACGCGAGTGAGAAAGAATAGAGGCAGAGGGTTCCCGGGTGGGCTCTTTCTGGGCCAGAATGGTTTGCTGGGCTGGGTAGGTTTAGTGGGTTCGGTTTGTTTCTATTTTTTTTATACAAACCTTTTTATTTTTCTGAATTGAATTCCTGTTTTGATTTTCAATCAAATAATTCAAACTCCAATTCAAATCAAACCACCAGCAAACTCTGTGTTGATTTAAATTCTGTTTATCAACATACTCCAAGGTCCAAAATAAAATAATTCTTTTATTCTTTTAGGATCTATTAATAATTAAATAAATAGACCTTAGCCTTTAATTTAAATAGGTTTTAATTTATTTTAAAACTCTTTTGAAATCTAAATAATATCAAAATCTTTTCACTAGGTTTCATTTGAAAAACTAAAACACTTGGAATTCTTATTTTAAAAACTTTAATAAATTTTAATGTTTATTTGAAAGGGAAAAGCCCTTACTTAAACAAAATTGGATATTAATAAATCCTTATTATTTTATTTAAATAAACCTTTACTCTTTTTAACAAATAGAAATATTTTATTTCATTTGCTTGGCCAAGATTTAATTTGGCTCTTTAAAATAATCCTTATTTATATTTCTACCTATGCTTATCAAAACCATATGTTTTTATTTAAAGATCCAAAAATAGTGATTCCAACTATTATAACTTTATTTATTATTTGTTTATCTTTTTAAATTCCTTTAGGATTATTTTCTCACCATTTGGTATGGATTTCTAGATGGTTGCTTTATTAGCTTTGGGAATTCAATTTCCTTATCTTATTAAATTCATAAGATTTTATCTATGGTTCCAAATTAAGTGAAACCAATTTCTATGGTTTTATAATATTTCTATTTGTCATTCTTGATCATTTTGAAATGTTTGTTTGACCAATTTTTATATGGACCAAATCCATAGTCTTAGAGATAACTTGAAAATGATTTTCTTCCATTAGGGTTTTAGAGTTTTGGTTTATTCTCCAAGTGTTTAAATTTCAAGATGCTCTTTATGAGGAATGCATTCTACTTGATTTGAATTTAGTTAGATTCAAACTTTAACCAAAGTTTGCTCAAGATGGGATTTTAAGTTTCTATTTAGAAACAAAAGTTTCTTTTCACCCTAATTTTCAACAATTATTTATTTTGTTTATTTAATTTTCACATTACAAGATTTGGAAAATCTTGGGATGTGACAGGCTACCACCCTTAAAATAAATCTCGTCCCGAGATTTGGGAAGGCTAGGGGTAGTTGGCTCAAAAGCAACTAGGGTACTACCACCCTTAAAAATTTTCCAACTAGATTACTTCTTGGCTTGCTTGGGATCTTGTTGAAACCTTTTTGGGCAAACATCTGCATAGTGTCCTTTGTTTCCACACTTGAAACATGTGACAAGGCTGAGATCCTTCATAGGCTTTATCTTGTGCTTCATCTTTTTTGGACAATTGCTTGCATAATGTCCTTGGTTACCACAGTTGTAACATGTGACAAGATTGAGTTCCTCACGTATCTTCTGTGGACAAGTTGATACATAATGGCCTAGCTCGTTGCAGTTGTTGCACCACACTTGGTTAATTTCCTTATACTTCTTCTTCTTCTCTGGACATTCATTGGCATAGTGTCCCATCTCTTTGCAATGGCAACATTGTACTTGGATTTTGTCCTTCTTCTTCTTGGGTTTCTCCAAAGCTAAGAGTGCTTCTAGTTCATGCTCTTCATATCTTATCTCAAAGGTGGGAAAGTTTCCCCATCTCCTTGACCTCTTCCTTGGATAATACATATGTCTCCTCTTTGGTCCATCATATTGAGTCATATTGCATGGAGGTGCAAGCTGAGATTTTCCTTTGTCTTCATCCTTCTTGGTAGACTTTGCTCTATCATGGTAGTCTGCAATCAGTTGTTGCACTCCACCTTGTTTCCTTTGTTGAACTATGGAATAGATGGGGCATTGGATAGGGACATGATTATTTCCTTCACATAGGAAACAAGTAGCTTGATATGTGAGGCATTGATTATTTGGATGTTTCTCTTCACAATTGGGGCATTGATATTCATGCTCTTTGGAAGTGTGATCCTTGTCTCCACAAATATTGCAAGCTTGGGTTCCTTCTAGAATATCATCCTTGACATCCTTGTTGTCACAAACTCCTTGGGAAGAGTTGTTTCCCATGTTGATCATTTGCTTTGTCACCTTATGCAACAATTGGGTTTGGGTTTCCAAAAACCTTTGCATGGTTGGATCTAACTCACTGGTGTTGGCTAAAAACTGAGTTGTCACTTGGTTCAACTGGGTTTGGGTTACTATGAGTTCTCTCATGTTGATCTCTTGGTTGTTGTTGTCACCATCCTTGATGTTGGAGTTTCTTGGAGTAGTCATCTGTTTGGGTTGGATTGGGATTAGAATAGGCAAAATATTTCTAAGGAAATAAATTCTAATCACACATCACAATTCACTCAAGCAATGTGCAAGCAATCACAAACAAACACTCCACTCAAACAACAAGTTCAAGTACATCTTTAGGCAATAAAATATTTTTGCTACACCACATAAGTTGGTGTGTTTGATCTATACTTAATATGGTGGTCCATCTATATGGTTCACTTGAGATCTTTCCATCCTTCTTGGTTGATTCTTCTTGAACAAGATCTTTGTATCCTTGGAGAAATTCTTGCATCTTGGTCACAAAACTTCAAAGGTGATGATAATTCCCTCTAAGTTGTGTTTCCTTAGTCTTCAATTCTTGATCAATATTTCTTGTCTCACTTGTAGTCCTTAGTGATATCCAAAGTTGAAGTCCTTGGTGAAAATATAGTTGAAGTCTTTGATGATGTGGAAGTCATTTGAGTTGATGATTTCCTTTGCACATGGTAAAGTCTTTGGCCATGGGTAGGCTTTGTCCATCAAGTTTGAAATAGAAGAGATGTAGAATCAAAACCAAAAGGTGGAGGGAAGAGTTTACAAGATTGTTTGTAAATAAGTTTTGGAACAAATACAACTCCTGTTTTTCCAAGGGGTTTTGTCCAATCCTAGGGTTACAATCCTACAGGCAACACAATGCTTTGATACCATCTGTAAGGTTCCCAACCTTTAATAAGGTAGAGATCCCTGTGTTTACAATGCTAGTCCCTGGATCAATAGCTAGCATCCACAGTTAAGATGTAATATTAAGAAACAAAGGTCATAATACAACTTTATAACCAGGAATAAAATAATTTATTACATCTTACATAGCGAATTTTGCTATCTCATTACAATGCATCAGAATATAACAATAGCATGGGGTCCTTCATCTTCAAAGTGCCACAGGCAAACATGTTGGTTGTAGACTTGTAATCCTATTTCAACATACTTCACTAATATCAAACAAACCTGCAACATAACAAGTTACAGCCACAAGGGTCAATACATTTGAATTGTATTGGCAAGTGATACTATGGTAGTATAGTGGAGTCTATCATCTATATGCATTTGGCTATGTGGAGCTTAGGCTTGCTTTGCTCAAAATAGTTTTTCCTTATCATTTGAAAACACTAAGTTTTTGCTTGAGAAAATCACCCAACGCATCTCCCAATAGAAATTGGTGATCCTTCAACCCTTGTTCAACCACAAGTTTTTGTCACATCCCAAAATTTTCCAAATTTTGAAATGTGAAAAATAAATAAACAAAATAAAAAATTGTTGATTTTTAGGGTGAGAAGAAACTTTTTGATTCCAATTGGAAACATCAAAACCTATTTTGGTCAAATAAAATCCTAAAGGGATTTACAAAGATAAACAATTAATAAAGTTAAAATAGTTGGAATCTCTATTTTTGGATCTTTAAATAAAAAGATATGTTTTTTTTATGAAGCAATGGTAGAAATATAAATAAGGATTATTTTATAGAGCCAAATTAAATCTTGGCCAAACTTTTGAAATAATATATTTCTATTTGATATTAAGAGTAAAAGTTTATTAAAGTAAAATAATGAGGATTTATTAATATCCATTTTTATTAAAGTAAAGGCTTTTCCATTTTAAATAAACACTAAAACTTGATTAGTTTATTTTAAATAAGATTTCTAAGTGATATAGTTTTTCAAATGAAACCTACTGAAAGGATTTTGATATTATTTAGATTTCAAAAAGAGTTTTAAAATAAACTAAAACCTTTTTGAATTAAAGACTATGGACTTTTTATTTAATTATTAATAGATCCTAAAAGAATAAAAGAATTATTATATTTTAGACTTTGAAATATGTTGATAAACAAAATTAAACTTCACCCAAAGTTTGGTGATGATTTGAATTCAAATGGAGATTTAAAAATATTATTAAATCTTATCTAATTAATATTAGAGCCTATTTTAAATAATTAAAAGACACTAAAAAGGATAAATATATTATTCTAAATTTGACTTTGGAATGTGTTATTAATCAGTATTTGAGTCTTCCAAAAATTTGGCAAAGGTTTGAATTCAAATGGATGCTTGAATTGATTAAATAAAATCAAAACAGAATATTAGAAATGAAAAAGGAAAAACAATCTGAACAAAAAAAAATGAAAGGACTCAACCCAGCTCGGCAACCCAGCCCAGGCCAGCAGCCCAACTAACCCCTCTCCCCCGAAACGTTTTTCCTCACCGAAGACCGAACCCACTAAGTCGCTGACCACTGGACCCCACCTCACCCCTCTCTATCTCGCTGACACAAGGCCCCACTGCCACCTCGCCATCGTCTCCACCCACGCGAAGGCCACGCCCCTGGCAGTTTCTGCCATTGATTCGCTCGAGTGAATTCGCGTAAATGGCCCAGTAAATTCCCCCTGCGACCACGCCTTCTTAATCGCCTGCGTTACCTCTCTCTTTCCCCTCTCTCGCCCGACCCTCTCTGCCCCCAGGCTGTCTCCAATTCCTCCAGAACCGCCACTGCCTCCGGCAAGCTCCACCAGCAATTCCGGCCAGACTCCATCGCCCCTCGCCCCCTCAACCACACATGCGCGTTCCACAGACCCTGGCGCATCTCCCAGTGGCATCAGCTTGCTTGCGCTTGACCCTACGCGTCGGCAACGACGACAGCTGAGCATCGCTGCCGTCGGCCTCGACTCCGGCGAGTCCTCCTGGTAAGAATAGACCGCCCCTTTCCCCCTCTTGGATGCTCACATGATCGCGACTTCCATACGAACCTAACGGTGCCCTCTATTTGCCTTAGCATGCCGTATATCGTCGCCCCGTTGATAAACAGACGAGCCCGAGGCGCAGCACAACTCCGGCGAGGAATCCACGCCACCATCGTGCGCCCCTTGCCTTCTCGCGAGCACGACGAGCATCAGCGACACCACGCGAACCTGGTGAGCCATTACCCTTCTTCCCTTGCTTCCTGTAATCGCCGCGACGCAGTAGCCAGAGCCAGCGCCGCCACCTGCCGCCGCTAGCGCCGCCCATCTTTTGCAAGCGTGCTGTGCACCGTCCGATCTTGATCGTGTGGCCACGATAGATTGATTAAGCGAAGGGGTATGCTTGCCTCCGAGCCGTGCGATGTTACTTAGATCCAACGCACCAGAATAGGCGATCTGCACGAACCAGTATGGGCGAATAGAATTGTGACGCGTGGCCTGGAATCTGTTTTAAAACCAGAAACTTGTCTATTAGATGTTCCAATTTGAAAAATTCATAACTTTCAAACCACACGTCCAAATTTTGCAAATTTTATATCAATGGAATCAGCAAGACAAGTACTTTCTAACCATGCCCTTTGTTTAGTAAAATGCTTCTGTTAAATTAATTGTTTTTTGCAGAAACTTGTGTATGCATGTTTAGAATATAAAAATTGTTCTAAAATGATGTTTGAGATAAAACCTTTGGCAAATGGTTTGTTTTGAACCTACTGACCATAGAAATCAATTTGTGGTTTCAAAAATATATTTGGTGAAGCAAAAGAATAAACCTTTGATTTAAACCATTTCTAGTCAAATAAAATTATTGTTTATTTTTTAAAAATGCTTTTTGAATAAAACCTTTGGGAAATTGTTTTGGAATAAACTCTCTGACCACAAGCACCAATTTTTATGATTTAAAAATGTATTTTATAAACCCTATAAAGATTGCTACTTTGATAAAGGCATTTTCAACCACATAAAATAATGATTTAGTTTAAAAAATGGTTTATAGGTAAAATCTTTTGCAAATAGTTTTGCCACTTTATAAAATGACCAATAAGTGTTTTAGAATGTTTATAACCTATTATAAACCACTTTTGTAAATAAAACAAAGTTTGGCATGCTTGCATGCATTGTTTTGTTTCTATTATTTTATGTGATGTTGCTTGAATGGTAGATTGAAATATTGCTTGCTTGATTGAATTGTAGTAATTTGAAGAGTTTTAATGTTGCAAAGATCAAGGAGTGAACATATATTCTCTATCAAAAAGGCAAGTGATGCTACATACTTTTGTCCCATTATTTTCACTATGCATTAGTGATATTTCTAAGTAGGACTTGCATGGAATTTTGCTAAGTATAAACTATGCCATGGGAAATCCTAGTAGATGAAACCTTAGTAGAATTTTCCTAAGTTAAGATTCCTACTACTATCATGCTTAGCTTAGCTAGTAGAAAACAAGGGTGGATTATATTTCATGCTATAGAATATTTCTAAGTCAAGGACTTGTGTTTTGTTTAATAAAAACAACTAAGTGAATGAATCACCTGGGTGGAATGGAAGGAATGGTTTCTGTTGAGTGGTTCACAAGGCCCATTTGTATGGTTTACCTTGTGTATCTCACTTGTGGATGGCCACCCAGGAACAAAGAGATTTGAGATGTCAAATGTTGAGAAGCTTAAAGTGCAGCCACTTGGCATTATGGGCTCTGCCTGGATCATATAGGTTGCAATAACTTAGCCAAATGGACAGTTGGTGGTAGGGGTTTGATAGGTTGGAACGCGTCCATTCTGGTCTAAGGGAAGGCTTCTGAAAGATCTTGTCTTGGTGAAACCAAGTCTTGTGGGGAAAGTGCACCACCTCTGCAGAGTGTAAAATCTAAGTACTTAGCCATGTCCCTGGTAAAGGACAATTTGAGCATCAAGACATGGAAGCTATCAAGAATCTCCTCATCCCAATTTCTAAGTTAAAATCTTGTGGTTGAACAAGGGTTGAAGGATCACCAATTTCTGTTGGGAGATTCCTTGGGTGATTTTGTCAAGCAAAAACTTAGTGTTTTCAAATGATAAGGAAAAACTATTTTGAGCAAAGCAAGCCTAAGCTCCACTTAGCCAAATGCATATAGATGATAGACTCCACTATACTACCATAGTATCACTTGCCAATACAATTCAAATGTATTGACCCTTGTGGCTGTAACTTGTTATGTTGCAGGTTTGTTTCATATTAGTGAAGTAGGATTACAAGTCTACAACCATCATGTTTGCCAGTGGCACTTTGAAGATGAAGGACCCCATGCTATTGTTATATTCTGCTGCATTGTAATAAGATAGCCAAATGAGCTATGTAAGATGTAATAAATTATTTTATTCCTGGTTATAAAGTTGTATTATGACCTTTGTTTCTTGATATTACATCTTAACTGTGGATGCTAGCTATTGATCCAGGGACTAGCATTGCAATCACAGGGATCCTTTTCTTTTATAAGGAGGGATCTTACAGATGGTATCAGAGCACTGTGTTGCCTGTAGGATTTGTAACCCTAGGATTGGACAAAAAACCCTTAGAAAAATAGGAGTTGTATTTGTTCCAAAACTTATTTACAAACAATCTTTTTGGTTTTGATTCTACATCTCTTCTATTTCAAACTTGATGGAAAAAGCCTACGCCATGGCCAAAGACTTCACCATGAGCAAAGGACTTCATCAACTCTAATGACTTCAACATCTTCAAGTGATTTCAACCTTATTCTCAACAAGGACTTCAACCTTAGCTATCACTAAGGACTACAAGAGAGACAAGAAATGTTACTCAAGACTTGAAGACTAAGTTTTGAGACCAAGATGCAAGAAATTCTCTAAGGATACAAACATCTTGTTCAAGAAGAATCAACTAAGAAGGATGGAAAGATCTCAAGTGAACCATATAGATGGACCACCATATTAAGTATAGATCAAACACACCAACTTATGTGGTGTAACAAAAATATTTTATTGCTTAAAGATGTGCTTGAACTTGTTGTTTGAATGGAATGTTGTTTGTGATTGCTTGCACATTGCTTGAGTGAATTGTGATGTGTGTGAATAGAATTGATTCCTTAGAAATCTTTTGCCTATTCTAATCCCAATCCAACCCAAACAGATGACTACTCCAAGAAACTCCAACATCAAGGTTAGTGACAACAACAACAACCAAGAGATGCACATGAGAGAACAACTACTAGCAAACCAAACCCAGTTGAACCAAGTGACAACTCAGTTTTTAGCCAACAACAATGGATTAGTGTAACATCCCTAAAATCATAAATTCAAAGTTTGCATATCATTCATGCATGCATATAGATTTGAGAACAATTTCAAACTCATTTTAGAAAAACAGAAGCACAAAGTGCTATGATTTTATGTGAGCAGATTTAAAATCAAATGGCCATCCCCATTTGAGAAGTTTGATTGATGTTAAACCTAACTTGTTTGTTTTTCTTATAGAAAGGATTGAGTGTGATTTTGGACCAAGATTTACATTTGGAAATGTTTCAAAAACCATTTCTCAAATTTTGCAAACCAAGTGCCAAGCCTCTGATATTTTGTTCACCAAGCTTGACCAAACCTTTGCAAAGCAACCACATGATTTTGTGCCCATATTTGAGACTACTGCTCACTGCAAAAATCCCAAGAAATTTTGAATTCAAAATGAAACTTGAATTCATTTGAAAATCAATTCAGAAATTGGTAATAGAAAAAGAAAAGGAGTAAACAAAAGAAAAAGGCCAAGCGCCAGGAATCTAGCCCAGCTTCTGAACAGGCCCAACTAGCCCACCCGGGCTGTTTCTTTTCCCACTCGCACGCGCCGACGCACCCAGACAGCCGCTGACGACCGGACCCCACCTCCTCTTCGCGCGCTTCGCTGACAAGCGGGCCCTCTCCACGTTGCCCTCGTCTTCCCCAAATCGCGCCTGCGACCACGTCGCTGCTGCAGTGAAGACGGTAATGGCGCGGCGTAATTAGCCTTTATGCCGCAGGCGTTTCCTGTCGCACCAGGGCCTATAAAATCCCCTCTGCGCCGCGAGCATTTCCCCCAACCCTCCTCGCTCACTCCGCCACCAGGCTGCGCACATTTGCTCTCGAAGCCCCGCGGTACCGACGACTCCGGCGTCCAATTCCGGTGAGCCTCGACCGCCCCCCTCTCTCTGGTTCAAACGATGATGCTCAGCTTGATCTTGCGCACCCACTGATGCTTTTCTTTTGCCTGCACGTGACCCAGGTCGTCGTCTCCGTCCACGACCGAAACCACCTGCGCCGCCGCTTGACTCCGGCGACCAATTAAGGTAAAACCCGAGCGCCCCTTGCCCCCTCCTTCACGCGAGTTTGTTCGCCTGCGTCTTGCGCAACTCCTAATGCCTCTGGTTCGTGCTAGGGCGACGCCAAACCTCGGCAAGGACTACGACTGCAAGCTACCGACACCGCCCGTTACTCCGACGAGCTCCTGAGACCGTTCCCGCGCGCCCCTTCGCAAACCGACGCCACATCGAGCTTCAGCACGCCGCTGCGGATCTGGTATGACCTTTCTCCCTCTCGCGCACGACCTAGAATGCCGGCACCGCCACTGACCGACGCGCCGACGCCAGCCGCCGCCGCTAGCGCCGCTCGAGTTTGGTCGTTTGATCCAAGACCGTCAGATCTGGATCCAACGCGTAGATTTAGATCACTTAACGAAATGTTTTTGCTAGATCTGGACCGTGTGTTTTACTTAGATCTTACGGCTGCAGAACTCGATCCGGCCGAACCGGTATGCGCCAATAGAAACACGACGCGTGGCTAGGTTTAAATCAAAAACAGATTTCAAAAACAGATTTAGATCAGATTTTCAAAAGGCTATAACTTGAGATTTCCACGTTGGAATTTTGCAAACTTTATACCGTTGGATTCAGTGAAACAAGGCCTTTCTGAATCTACAGTGTGTTTAACAAATAGTATCTGATAAAATGACTTTTTATACAGAAACATGTTTAAGGCTATTTTGTGTATAGATTTAGTTTAGTAATTTGTATTAGTGCCAAATAAGTTTGATTGGCAAACTTTGTGACTTGTTTTGTTTCTGTTTCATGCACTTGCTTGGTAGGGTTTTCAAAATCATCACTTAGTAAATTCTTGCATGCATGCATTCATATTTTTGCTTGTATATAAATTGTGTGTAATTGTATGCTACAAATTTTTGTGTAGATTTTGCTAGTGACTGTGATTGTGAAGAGCGCTACTCTCCCCATTACCAAGGCAAGTGATACTTCATGATATTTCAACCCTTTATTTTGAATAAGCATTAGAATTATTTTTGCTAAGACTTGCATGCTATTTTTGCCAAATGCTATGTTGGGAAATCCTATGTAGTGTAGAATTGTAGAATTGCTAGGGAATTTTTCTAAGTTAAGTTACTATGCCATGCTTAGCCTAGCTAGTAGAAAACAAGGGTTGGTAAAGTATGTACATGCTATGGTGAAATAATTCTAAGTCCTTTGGGACTCATGCTTTTCTTAATAAAACAACTAAGTCAATGAACTTCCTGGGTGGAATGGGACTTGAATGGTGGTTTTTGGTTGAGTGGTTACACAAGGCCATGGATTTGGCTTGTGTATCTCACTTGTGGTATGCCACCCAGGCACAAAGGGATTTGGAGGCCAAGTGTTGATAAAGCTTACAGTGCAACCACTTGGCAATATGGGCTCTGCCTTGATCATATAGGTTGCTAGAACTTAGTCACTTGGACAGTTGGTGGTAGTGGGAATGATAGGTTGGAGCGCGTCCATTTGACTAAGGAAAGGCTTCTGAAAGGTCTTGTCTTGGGAAACCAAGTCTGGTGGGGAAAGTGCACAACCTCTGCAGATGGAAAAATCTAAGTACTTAGCCAAGTCCATGGCAATGGACAGCTTGAGCATCAAGACATGGAAGCTACAAGAATCTCATCACTCCAACTTCTAAGTAAAACTTGTGGGTGAACAAGGGTGAAGGACCCCAATGACTATTGGTGGTTTCTTGGGAAGTTTTTGATAAAGAAAAACTTAGAGATTTCAACTAATAGAGAAAACCTATTTTCAAGCAAAGCAAGCCAAGCTACACTTAGCCAAAAATGCATATAGTAATATAGTCCACATAAAATTTACTAAGGTATCACTTGCCAATACTATTCCAAAGTATTGACCCACTGTGGCTGTAACTTGTGATGTTGCAGGTTACTCCGATGATGAGTAGGAGTCATGAGTCTACACTCAACATGCTTGCCTGTGGCACATGAAGATGAAGACTTGTGTTTATTTACTTATTCCAAAACTCTTGTATTAGGCCTGTGGCCATGAGTTGTAAAATACTATGTTTTATCTCTGGAATGGATGTAATAAATGACCTTTGTATCTGTGTACTTCATCTTAAACTGTGGATGCTAGCATTGATCCAGGGACTAGCATTGCAATCACAGGGATCCTTTCCTTTACAAAGGAGGGGTCTTACAGATGGTATCAGAGCACTGTGTTGCCTGTAGGATTATGACCCTAGGATTGGAAAACCACTAAGGAAAATTTTTCAACTACTTCTACACTTGTCTATTCTTCTCGTAAACTTTTCTAATCTTCTCTTTCTCATCTCTATTTGTAGATGAACTCCATCAACGAAGCCGTGAAGAAAGGACCACTCATGACCATGACCTTGGAGTGTGAAACTGAGTTTCCCAAAATTCTCAAGGACCTCATGGTGGCAATGGAAGCACATGGTGCAGCTGTGTACAAAGGCTTTCCAGTGATGGATGAAGGAGTGGAGTATTGGTGGGTGCAACTTCACTTGTACAAAAACAAGGAAGACAACCACAAAGAAAGAGGTTTCTGCATGTATACCAACACTGTGATGCACACCACATTCTTTGAGTCAGCAAGAGAAGCAGCTTGGAGGACTATCAAAGAACTAAGTGCTAGAGTCAAGTGCAGAATGCTCAACCTCCAAAAAGACTTAGAGAAAGAGAAGGAGCTTACCCAAGAGTTGGAAGCCACCCACCAAACCTTAAGGGGAGATATTATAGACTTAGTGATGGAATCAAGTGAACAAGATAGGTGGATTGCCTCTAGGAACACTGTGTTTGCCAATAGATCCAGTGAGATAGGATTTTAAAAGCACTTCGTTAGTTGGACCACCACCTATCACCTTAATTTCCAAAATGATACCTTAAATAAGTTTGGACCTTGATTGATGTAATGGATTCATGTATGCATGACTTGTGTGATTTTGTGTTCCAAGGATGTGTATGTGATGTTGTCTTTGTTTATCTTAAATAGTGTTGTTCTAACTTTTCTATCTTATAAATAGATGCCTATTACCATCAGCACTGTTGAGGAGTTCCAGGTTACCCGTTTTGGTCCTCGTATCGTTGAGCTTACTACTTTGCTCGATCTCCCTCTTCCCACCATCATGGTGCACCCACTCACCAAGTTCGAGAGGAAGGACCTCTGGGGTTTCAAGGTGAACCAGCCCGGACGTCAGACAGAGCCTACTACGGAGGCCATCGTCTTCAAGCTTATGCACGATGACAGGGAGAGAGGCATGGAGGTCTTCATGCAGGACCTGATAGGACGTCTGTTAGGTCGTCACTCCCGACAGGTTAGGGGCACTCACTTCCACGTCTTCGGAAGACGTGATGATGATGGAGAGTCCATCGACTTTGAGGACGACTCGAGGGACGCAGCAGAGCCAATACGTCTCTATCTCCAGGACTTAGAGTCTCTCATCAGGCACGTGGACACAGACAGGACCAACGTCATGCTCAGCAATGACGAGCTCCAGGTGCAGCTTCGCGAGAAGGACAAGCTTTTCGCACAGCAGGATGAGATAGCCAAGGAAATGGAGACGAAGTTCGAGGCCCAGGACCGTAAGTTCAAGAGTCAGGAGAAACGTGTCCAGGATAGGAACAAGAAGATCCGGGACATGACTGAAGAACTGAAGTCCAAGGATTTCGAGCTAGAGCAGCAGCAGATGGTGATCGAGAGGCTTCGCTTCCAGAAGAGGGCTCTCAAGGCCAAGATCGATTCCTTGACCACTACGATTGAGGAGAACAAGAAAGCGATGGAGAATGCAGGTCTTACTTTTGTCGAGGAGGAGATTGATGCCGATGAGTAGACTTGACTACTCGTTTATCTTTCATTATCATACTTGTTATTTGTGAACTTATTATTGGACCATCCGACATGTGGATGGCTTGCCACTTGTGTGTTTTACTTCATGAACTTATTATCTGGTTGTTGAACTTTTATTCTTGAGTTGCTTGCTATGTGTTTGCTTGTGATGTAATGTGCATAAAACATCTATGGGTATCTCATTCTTATCTCTATTTGAACAAACCACAGATGCCTCCCCGTCGCGCAAACCCCAACCCCAACAACATCACTCCAGAAATGCAACAGATGATGAATGCTCAAACACAGCTTATGCAGATGATGACAACATTCATCCAAAACCAGAATAACAACAACAACAACCCCAATAACAACAACAATAACAACAACAACAACAACAACCCTCCGGGTTTTGATATGCTCACCAGATTTCTGCGTCTGAGGCCAGCTAAGTTTTCGGGGACAACTGATCCCATGGTGGCCAATGATTGGCTACGTTCTGTGAACAAGGACTTAGTGACCGTGGGCTGCACGGATGCTGAAAAGGTCAGGTTCGCAGCGCATCTGTTGGAAGGGCCAGCCGCCACATGGTGGGACAACTTCCAAATCACCACTCCTTTAGATGAGGTGACTTGGGCTATCTTTGAAGATGGCTTTCGCACTGCTCATATCTCATCAGGAATGATGAGCCTGAAAAAGAAGGAGTTTCACAACCTGAAGCAGCGCCACCGCAGCGTGGCTGAATATATAGAAGAGTTCAACAATCTGGCGCGTTATGCACCGGATGAGGTTGACACAGATGCCAAAAGAAAGGAGAAGTTTCTGGAAGGCTTGAATGATGAGTTAAACTTGCAGTTGTCTGTGGCATATGTTCCAACTTATCAGTCTCTGTGTGACAAGGCTGCTATTTTGGAGAATAAAATGAAGCAAGTCGAGAGTAGGAAGAGGAAACACTCCGACAAGCACAGCTCGGGGTCGTCTCACAAACGATCTCGCTATGATGACAGTGGAAGCTCAGGATCCCATAAGCATGGGAAATTCAACAAGCACCACAACCACAACCGTCATGACAACAAGCATCACCGCAGTCATGAAAATGACAAGTACAAGAACCACAAGAGTGTACATAAGAGCCACCACAGTGGGAATGGTAGTGGAAGTGGAGGTCAGCCTGCAAAAAGGGACACCAGTCAGGTTGAGTGCTTCAAATGCAAGAAGCTGGGGCATTGTGCTAATGAGTGCCCTGAGAAGAAAGTTGAAGGACCTAACAAGCCCAATCCTTTTCAGAAAGGACAGGTTAACCACATCAATGTGGAGGAGGTCTATGAGGAGCCTGATGCTGTTGCTGGTAAGTTCAGACTCAATTCCATTCCATCATTTGTACTCTTTGACACTGGTGCATCTCATTCATTCATATCAAAAGCATTTGTTGATACAAATGGGTTTGCATCTGAAAACATTGGGTGTCCAATAAAAGTTAGTTCTCCGGGAGGAGATATGATAGTAAGTCTTGGATGCCGGGATCTTGTCATAGAGTTTGGAAAGCATAAGTTTCCAGTGAGCCTGATAATCCTAGATTCCCAAGGACTAGACGTAATATTGGGAATGGATTGGATGGCTAAGTATGAAGGAGTACTAGATTGTGCTAATCGTACTGTTGCACTCACAACCCCAGAAGGGAAAAGAATAAAATTCAGGTCAAACTTTGAATCCAAAGGAAGTAAGCTGAATTCTCTTAAGGGGGTTAGCATGGACAGTGTGCCAATTGTATGTGAGTATCCGGATGTGTTTCCGGAAGAGTTGCCAGGAATGCCACCAGATAGATATGTGGAATTTCTGATAGATTTGGTACCAGGTTCTGGACCAATAGCAAAGAGACCATACAAAATGTTAGTTGATGAACTGAAGGAGCTCAAGAAGCAACTAGGAGAACAGTTGCAGAAAGGATTTATTCAACCAAGTTCTTCATCATGGGGAGCCCCGGTCTTGTTTGTGGAGAAGAAGGATAGAAGCCAAAGGTTATGCATAGATTACCGTTCACTCAACGAGGTAACTATCAAGAACAAATATCCTTTGCCAAGAATCAATGACTTGTTTGATTAGCTAGAAGGAGCCTGTGTGTTCTCAAAGATTGATCTCCGGTCAGGCTATTTTCAACTTAAGATAAGAGAGCAAGACATACCTAAAACAACATTCACCACAAGGTATGGATTGTATGAGTATACCGTGATGCCTTTTGGCTTAACCAATGCTCCAGCCTACTTCATGAATATGATGAACAAAGTGTTCATGGAATTCCTAGACAAATTTGTTGTCGTTTTCATCGATGACATCTTAGTCTACTCCAAGAGCAAAGAAGAACATGAAGGACACTTACGCTTGATACTTGAGAGGTTAAGAGAGCATAAACTTTATGCCAAATTCAGCAAGTGTGAGTTCTGGTTAGAAGAAGTTGGTTTTCTTGGTCATGTTATGACAAAGGATGGTGTAGCAGTTGATCCTGCTAAAGTTTCAGCTGTGACAGAATGGGAATCTCCCAAGAATGTGAAAGAAGTTCGTAGTTTCCTTGGCTTAGCAGGTTACTACAGAAGGTTCATTGAAAATTTCTCAAAGGTTGCTAAGCCAATGACTGAATTGTTAAAGAAAGACAAGAAGTTTGCTTGGTCTGAAGGTTGTGAAGTCAGCTTCCAAGAATTGAAGAAGAGACTTGTAACAACACCAGTTCTATGTCTGCCAGATTTGGAAAAGGATTTCCAAGTATATTGTGATGCGTCTCATCAAGGTTTGGGAGCCGTACTTATGCAAGACGGTAAAGTTGTGGCCTATGCCTCGAGACAACTCAAAACTCATGAAGTAAACTATCCTACTCATGATTTAGAGTTAGCCTCTGTCGTCCACGCACTCAAAACATGGAGACATTACCTTTTGGGAAAGCGTTGTGAAGTGTTCACGGACCACAAAAGTTTGAAGTATATCTTCACCCAAAAGGAAATAAATATGAGACAAATAAGATGGTTAGAACTTATCAAGGATTACGACTTAAGTTTGCAATACCACCCCGGTAAAGCAAACGTGGTAGCAGATGCTCTAAGTCGTAAGGTGTTTGTAAATGGCCTTACCAAAGGAGAATTGCCAGATGATTTGTGTAATCAATTCAAAGAACTCAGATTGGAAATTGTGCCTGAAGGACATCTTATGTCTTTGGATGTTCAACCCACTTTGTTGGACAAGATTCGGGAAGCCCAGAAGTCCGATAAGGAAATTGAAGAGATTAAGAAAAATATTGGTCTAGGGAAAACTAAGAATTTCCATGAAGACGAACAAGGTACATTATGGCATGGGAAACATATCTGTGTCCCACAAGATCCGGAGTTGCGGAAACTGATTTTGCAGGAAGCGCACAACTCTCCGTATTCTATTCACCCGGGTAACACCAAAATGTACATGGACATGAAAGAAAGATTTTGGTGGAACAATCTCAAGAGAGACATCGCCGAACATATTGCTTTGTGTGATGTGTGTAGCAGGGTAAAAGCGGAGCATCAGAAACTAGCAGGTTTGCTTCAACCACTACCTATTCCTGATTGGAAATGGGACAAAATTGGTATGGATTTCATTACCGGATTACCAAGGACCACATCAGGATATGACTCCATATGGGTTGTAGTGGATCGCCTAACTAAAGTGGCTCATTTCATACCCGTGAAGACAACTTATACAAGTGCCAAGTTAGCTAAAATCTACATGAGTAGAATTGTATGCCTTCACGGTGTGCCTAAGAGTATCGTGTCCGATAGGGGAACCCAATTCACTTCCCATTTTTGGAGACAACTACATGAGTCATTGGGAACGAGGTTGGAATTCAGTACTGCTTTTCATCCTCAAACTGATGGACAAACAGAAAGGACTAATCAAATTCTGGAAGACATGTTGAGGGCATGTGCCCTAGACTATGGAGCAAGTTGGGATGAAAGTCTGCCTTACGCAGAATTTTCTTATAATAACAGCTATCAAGCCAGCATTGAGATGGCACCGTTTGAGTTTCTCTATGGAAGAAAATGTACCACCCCATTATTATGGAATGGTGTGGGAGAAAGAAGTTTATTCGGGCCAGATCTTATCAAAGAAGCCGAAGAGAAGGTCAAATTGGTTAAGGACAGATTGAAGATAGCACAGTCCCGACAGAAAAGCTACGCAGATCCTAAGCGTAGAGAAGTCACCTACGAAGTTGGTGATAGAGCCTATCTTAGAGTATCTCCACTTCGTGGAGTGAAAAGATTCGGAGTCAAAGGAAAGTTGGCACCAAGATATGTTGGGCCATTCAAGATTCTGAGTCGCAAAGGAGAAGTTGCTTATGAAATTGAACTGCCAGCATCTCTGTCAGCAGTCCATAATGTGTTTCATGTGAGTCAGCTTAAGAAATGTCACCCAGAAATGGAGGAATCTTCTTTGAAGGATACCATACCTTTGGAAGAAGTTCAACTAGAAAGTGATCTCACTTATGAGGAAAAGCCTATCAAGATTCTCGAGACTGCAGAAAGAGTCACGAGAACAAAGACTATCAAGTTTTGCAAAGTGCAATGGAATCATCATTCCGAAGAGGAAGCAACATGGGAAAGAGAAGATGATCTTCGGAAAGACCACCCTCACCTATTTGCTAGCCAATCCGAATCTCGAGGGCGAGATTCACCTTAAGGGGGTTAGATTTGTAACATACCTAAAATCATAAATTCAAAGTTTGCATATCATTCATGCATGCATATAGATTTGAGAACAATTTCAAACTCATTTTAGAAAAACAGAAGCACAAAGTGCTATGATTTTATGTGAGCAGATTTAAAATCAAATGGCCATCCCCATTTGAGAAGTTTGATTGATGTTAAACCTAACTTGTTTGTTTTTCTTATAGAAAGGATTGAGTGTGATTTTGGACCAAGATTTACAATTTGGAAATGTTTCAAAAACCATTTCTCAAATTTTGCAAACCAAGTGCCAAGCCTCTGATATTTTGTTCACCAAGCTTGACCAAACCTTTGCAAAGCAACCACATGATTTTGTGCCCATATTTGAGACTACTGCTCACTGCAAAAATCCCAAGAAATTTTGAATTCAAAATGAAACTTGAATTCATTTGAAAATCAATTCAGAAATTGGTAATAGAAAAAGAAAAGGAGTAAACAAAAGAAAAAGGCCAAGCGCCAGGAATCTAGCCCAGCTTCTGAACAGGCCCAACTAGCCCACCCGGGCTGTTTCTTTTCCCACTCGCACGCGCCGACGCACCCAGACAGCCGCTGACGACCGGACCCCACCTCCTCTTCGCGCGCTTCGCTGACAAGCGGGCCCTCTCCACGTTGCCCTCGTCTTCCCCAAATCGTGCCCGCGACCACGTCGCCGCTGCAGTGAAGCCGGTAATGGCACGGCGTAATTAGCCTTTATGCCGCAGGCGTTTCCTGTCGCACCAGGGCCTATAAAATCCCCTCTGCGCCGCGAGCATTTCCCCCAACCCTCCTCGCTCACTCCGCCACCAGGCTGCGCACATTTGCTCTCGAAGCCCCGCGGTACCGACGACTCCGGCGTCCAATTCCGGTGAGCCTCGACCGCCCCCCTCTCTCTGGTTCAAACGATGATGCTCAGCTTGATCTTGCGCACCCACTGATGCTTTTCTTTTGCCCGCACGTGACCCAGGTCGTCGTCTCCGTCCACGACCGAAACCACCTGCGCCGCCGCTTGACTCCGGCGACCAATTAAGGTAAAACCCGAGCACCCCTTGCCCCCTCCTTCACGCGAGTTTGTTCGCCTGCGTCTTGCGCAACTCCTAATGCCTCTGGTTCGTGCTAGGGCGACGCCAAACCTCGGCAAGGACTACGACTGCAAGCTACCGACGCCGCCCGTTACTCCGACGAGCTCCTGAGACCGTTCCCGCACGCCCCTTCGCAAACCAACGCCACATCGAGCTTCAGCACGCCGCTGCGGATCTGGTATGACCTTTCTCCCTCTCGCGCACGACCTAGAACGCCGGCACCGCCACTGACCGACGCGCCGCCGCCAGCCGCCGCCGCTAGCGCCGCTCGAGTTTGGTCGTTTGATCCAGGACCATCAGATCTGGATCCAACGCGTAGATTTAGATCACTTAACGAAACGTTTTTGCTAGATCTGGACCGTGTGTTTTACTTAGATCCTACGGCTGCAGAACTCGATCCGGCCGAACGGTACGCGCCAATAGAAACACGACGCGTGGCTAGGTTTAAATCAAAAACAGATTTCAAAAATAGATTTAGATCAGATTTTCAAATGCCTATAACTTGAGATTTCCACGTTGGAATTTTGCAAACTTTATACCGTTGGATTCAGTGAAACAAGGCCTTTCTGAATCTACAATGTGTTTAACAAATAGTATCTGATAAAATGACTTTTTATACAGAAACATGTTTAAGGCTATTTTGTGTATAGATTTAGTTTAGTAATTTGTATTAGTGCCAAATAAGTTTGATTGGCAAACTTTGTGACTTGTTTTGTTTCTGTTGCATGCACTTGCTTGGTAGGGTTTTCAAAATCATCACTTAGTAAATTCTTGCATGCATGCATTCATATTTTTGCTTGTATATAAATTGTGTGTAATTGTATGCTACAAATTTTTGTGTAGATTTTGTTAGTGACTGTGATTGTGAAGAGTGCTACTCTCCCCATTACCAAGGCAAGTGATACTTCATGATATTTCCACCCTTTATTTTGAATAAGCATTAGAATTATTTTTGCTAAGACTTTCATGCTACTTTTGCCAAATGCTATGTTGGGAAATCCTATGTAGTGTAGAATTGTAGAATTGCTAGGGAATTTTCCTAAGTTAAGTTACTATGCCATGCTTAGCCTAGCTAGTAGAAAACAAGGGTTGGTAAAGTATGTACATGCTATGGTGAAATAATTCTAAGTCCTTTGGGACTCATGCTTTTCTTAATAAAACAACTAAGTCAATGAACTTCCTGGGTGGAATGGGACTTGAATGGTGGTTTTTGGTTGAGTGGTTACACAAGGCCATGGATTTGGCTTGTGTATCTCACTTGTGGTATGCCACCCAGGCACAAAGGGATTTGGAGGCCAAGTGTTGAGAAAGCTTACAGTGCAACCACTTGGCAATATGGGCTCTGCCTTGATCATATAGGTTGCTAGAACTTAGTCACTTGGATAGTTGGTGGTAGTGGGAATGATAGGTTGGAGCGCGTCCATTTGACTAAGGAAAGGCTTCTGAAAGGTCCTGTCTTGGGAAACCAAGTCTGGTGGGGAAAGTGCACAACCTCTGCAGATCGAAAAATCTAAGTACTTAGCCAAGTCCATGGCAATGGACAGCTTGAGCATCAAGACATGGAAGCTACAAGAATCTCATCACTCCAACTTCTAAGTAAAACTTGTGGGTGAACAAGGGTGAAGGACCCCAATGACTATTGGTGGTTTCTTGGGAAGTTTTTGATAAAGAAAAACTTGGAGATTTCAACTAATAGAGAAAACCTATTTTCAAGCAAAGCAAGCCAAGCTAAACTTAGCCAAAAATGCATATAGTATTATAGTCCACATAAAATTTACTAAGGTATCACTTGCCAATACTATTCCAAAGTATTGACCCACTGTGGCTGTAACTTGTGATGTTGCAGGTTACTCCGATGATGAGTAGGAGTCATGAGTCTACACTCAACATGCTTGCCTGTGGCACATGAAGATGAAGACTTGTGTTTATTTACTTATTCCAAAACTCTTGCATTAGGCATGTGGCCATGAGTTGTAAAAGACTATGTTTTATCTCTGGAATGGATGTAATAAATGACCTTTGTATCTGTGTACTTCATCTTAAACTGTGGATGCTAGCATTGATCCAGGGACTAGCATTGCAATCACAGGGATCCTTTCCTTTACGAAGGAGGGGTCTTACAATTAGACCCAACCATACAAAAGTTTTTGGAAATTCAATCCCAATTGTTGCAAGGGATGGCCACTCAAATGATCAACATGGGAGACAACCTTTCCCAAGGAGTTTGTGACAACAAGGATGTCAAGGATGATATTTTAGAAGGAACCCAAGCTTGCAATGTTTGTGGAGACAAGGATCACACTTCCAAGGAGCATGAAGATCAATGCCCCAATTGTGAAGAGAAACATACAACTAATCAATGCCCCACATCTCAAGCTACTTGTTTCCTATGTGAAGGAAATAATCATGTCCCTATCCAATGCCCCATCTATTCCATAGTTCAACAAAGGAAACAAGGTGGAGTGCATCAACAGTTTGTAAACCCTCATGAAGGAACAACTTCTACCAAGAAGGATGAAGGAAAAGTCAAAACTATGCACCATAAGGCCAAATCCAAAGTGACCACAAAGTGTTGCTACTCTTGTGGAGAAGAAGGTCATATTTCTAGTAAATGCCCCAAGAAGAGAGAAAGATTTCCCACCTTTGTGGTGAAGTATGAAGAGCATGAACTAGAAGAACTCCTAGCTTTGGAGAGACCCAAGAAGAAGAAGAAGAAGAAGAAGAAGAAGAAGAAGAAATGCCCCAACCCTAGCAAGAAGGATATTACCCAAGAGCAATGTTACACTTGCAAAGAGATGGGACACTATGCTAATGAATGCCCAGAAAAGAAGAAGAACCAAGGAAAAAAACAAAAGGCAATGATACCAAAGGAAAAGAAAGATATCAGCCAAGTGATGTGTTTCAATTGCAAAGAACCAGGACATTATGCAAGCAATTGTCCAGAAAAATGAAGCATAAGATAAAAAAGCCCATGAAGGATCTCAGCCTTGACACATGTTTCAAGTGTGGAAACAAAGGACACAATGCAGATGCTTGCCCAGAGAAGTTTCAACAAGATCCCAAGCAAGCCAAGAAGTAATCTAGTTGGAAAATTTTTAAGGGTGGTAGTACCCTAGTTGCTTTGAGCCAACTTGTAACCCCTATCCTCCCCAAATCTCGGGACGAGATTTATTTTAAGGGTGGTAGCCTGTCACATCCCAAAATTTTCCAAATTTTGAAATGTGAAAAATAAATAAACAAAATAAACAATTGTTGATTTTTAGGGTGAGAAGAAACTTTTTGATTCCAATTGGAAACATCAAAACCTATTTTGGTCAAATAAAATCCTAAAGGGATTTGAAAAGATAAACAATTAATAAAGAAAGTTAAAATAGTTGGAATCTCTATTTTTGGATCTTTAAATAAAGATATGGTTTTTTTATAAAGCAAAGGTAGAAATATAAATAAGGATTATTTTATAGAGCCAAATTAAATCTTGGCCAAACTTTTGAAATAAAATATTTCTATTTGATAAAAAGAGTAAAAGTTTATTTAAATAAAATAATGAGGATTTATTAATATCCATTTTTATTAAAGTAAAGGCTTTTCCATTTTAAATAAACAAATAAACTTGATTAGTTTATTTTAAATAAGATTTCCAAGTGATATAGTTTTTCAAATAAAACCTACTGAAAGGATTTTGATATTATTTAGATTTCAAAAAGAGTTTTAAAATAAATTAAAACCTTTTTGAATTAAAGACTATGGACTTTTTATTTAGTTATTAATAGATCCTAAAAGAATAAAAGAATTATTTTATTTTAGACTTTGAAATGTGTTGATAAACAAAATTAAACTTCACCCAAAGTTTGGTGATGATTTGAATTCAAATGGAGATTTAAAAATATTATTAAATCTTATCTAATTAATATTAGAGCCTATTTTAAATAATTAAAAGACACTAAAAAGGATAAATATATTATTCTAAATTTGACTTTGGAATGTGTTATTAATCAGTATTTGAGTCTTCACAAAATTTGGCAAAGGTTTGAATTCAAATGGATGCTTGAATTGATTAAATAAAATCAAAACAGAATATTAGAAATGAATAAGGAAAAACAATCTGAACAAAAAAAATGAAAGGAATCAGCCCAGCTCGGCAACCCAGCCCAGGCCCAGCAGCCCAACTAACCCCTCTCCCCCGAAACGTTTTTCCTCACCGCCGACCGAACCCGCTAAGTCGCTGACCACTGGACCCCACCTCACCCCTCTCTATCTCGCTAACACCAGGCCCCACTGCCACCTCGCCATCGTCTCCACCCACGCGAAGGCCACGCCCCTGGCAGTTTCTGCCGTTGATTCGCTCGAGTGAATTCGCGTAAATGCCCCAGTAAATTCCCCTTGCGACCACGCCTTCTTAATCGCCTGCGTTCCCTCTCTCTTTCCCCTCTCTCGCCCGACCCTCTCTGCCCCCAGGCTGTCTCCAATTCCTCCAGAACTGCCACTGCCTCCGGCGAGCTCCACCAGCAATTCCGGCCAGACTCCATCGCCCCTCGCCCCCTCAACCACACACGCGCGTTCCACAGACCCTGGCGCATCTCCCAGTGGCATCAGCTTGCTTGCGCTTGACCCTTAGCATCGGCAACAACGACAGCTGAGCATCGCCGCCGTCGGCCTCGACTCCGGCGAGTCCTCCTGGTAAGAATAGACCGCCCCTTTCCCCCTCTTGGATGCTCACATGATCGCGACTTCCATATGAACCTAACGGTGCCCTCTATTTGTCTTAGCATGCCGTATATCGTCGCCCCCGTTCACAAAACAGACGAGCCCGAGGCGCAGCACAACTCCGGCGAGGAATCCACGCCACCACTGTGCGCCCCTTGCCTTCTCGCGAGCACGACGAGCATCAGCGACACCACGCGAACCTAGTGAGCCATTACCCTTCTTCCCTTGCTTCCTGTAATCGCCGCGACGCCGTAGCCAGAGCCAGCGCCGCCACCTGCCGCCGCCAGCGCCGCCCATCTTTGGCAAGCGTGCTGTGCACCGTCTGATCTTGATCGCGTGGCCACGATAGATTGATTAAGCGAAGGGGTACGCTTGCCTCTGAGCCGTGCGATGTTACTTCGATACAACACACCAGAATAGGCGATCCGCACGAACCGGTATGGGTGAATAGAATCGTGACGCGTGGCCTGGAATCTGTTTTAAAACCAGAAACTTGTCTATTAGATGTTCCAATTTGAAAAATTCATAACTTTCAAACCACACGTCCAAATTTTTCAAATTTTATATCAATGGAATAAGCAAGACAAGTACTTTCTCACCATGCACTTTGTTTAGTAAAATGCTTCTGTTAAATTAATTGTTTTTGCAGAAACTTGTGTATGCATGTTTAGAATATAAAAATTGTTCTAAAATGATGTTTGAGATAAAACCTTTGGCAAATGGTTTGTTTTGAACCTACTGACCATAGAAATCAATTTGTGGTTTCAAAAATATATTTGGTGAAGCAAAAGAATAAACCTTTGATTTAAACCATTTCTAGTCAAATAAAATTATTGTTTATTTTTTAAAAATGCTTTTTGAATAAAACCTTTGGGAAATTGTTTTGGAATAAACTCTCTGACCACAAGCACCAATTTTTATGATTTAAAAATGTATTTTATAAACCCTATAAAGATTGCTACTTTGATAAAGGCATTTTCAACCACATAAAATAATGATTTAGTTTAAAAAATGGTTTATAGGTAAAATCTTTTGCAAATAGTTTTGCCACTTTATAAAATGACCAATAAGTGTTTTAGAATGTTTATAACCTATTATAAACCACTTTTGTAAATAAAACAAAGTTTGGCATGCTTGCATGCATTGTTTTGTTTCTATTATTTTATGTGATGTTGCTTGAATAGTAGATTGAAATATTGCTTGCTTGATTGAATTGTAGTAATTTGAAGAGTGTTAATGTTATCAAGGAGTGAACATATATTCTCTATCAAAAAGGCAAGTGATGCTACATACTTTTGTCCCATTATTTTCACTATGCATTAGTGATATTTCTAAGTAGGACTTGCATGGAAATTTGCTAAGTATAAACTATGCCATGGGAAATCCTAGTAGATGAAACCTTAGTAGAATTTTCCTAAGTTAAGATTCCTACTACTATCATGCTTAGCTTAGCTAGTAGAAAACAAGGGTGGATTATATTTCATGCTATAGAATATTTCTAAGTCAAGGACTTGTGTTTTGTTTAATAAAAACAACTAAGTGAATGAATCACCTGGGTGGAATGTAAGGAATGGTTTGTGTTGAGTGGTTCACAAGGCCCATTTGTATGGTTTACGTTGTGTATCTCACTTGTGGATGGCCACCCAGGAACAAAGAGATTTGAGATGTCAAATGTTGAGAAGCTTCAAGTGCAGCCACTTGGCATTATGGGCTCTGCCTGGATCATATAGGTTGCAATAACTTAGCCAAATGGACAGTTGGTGGTAGGGGTTTGATAGGTTGGAACGCGTCCATTCTGGTCTAAGGGAAGGCTTCTGAAAGATCTTGTCTTGGTGAAACCAAGTCTTGTGGGGACAGTGCACCACCTCTGAAGAGTGTAAAATCTAAGTACTTAGCCATGTCCCTGGTAAAGGACAATTTGAGCATCAAGACATGGAAGCTATCAAGAATCTCATCATCCCAATTTCTAAGTTAAAATCTTGTGGTTGAACAAGGGTTGAAGGATCACCAATTTCTGTTGGGAGATTCCTTGGGTGATTTTGTCAAGCAAAAACTTAGTGTTTTCAAATGATAAGGAAAAACTATTTTGAGCAAAGCAAGCCTAAGCTCCACTTAGCCAAATGCATATAGATTATAGATTCCACTATACTACCATAGTATCACTTGCCAATACAATTCAAATGTATTGACCCTTGTGGCTGTAACTTGTTATGTTGTAGGTTTGTTTGATATTAGTGAAGTAGGATTACAAGTCTACAACCAACATGTTTGCCTGTGGCACTTTGAACATGAAGGACCCCATGCTATTGTTAAATTCTACTGCATTGTAATAAGATAGCCAAATGAGCTATGTAAGATGTAATAAATTATTTTATTCCTGGTTATAAAGTTGTATTATGACCTTTGTTTCTTGATATTACATCTTAACTGTGGATGCTAGCTACTGATCCAGGGACTAGCATTGCAATCACATGGATCCTTTTCCTTTATAAAGGAGGGATCTTACAGTTTTTACCTTAGAAATTGGGATGAGGAGAGTCTTGATAGCTTCCATGTCTTGATGCTCAAATTGTCCTTTTCCAGGGACATGGCTAAGTACTTAGATTTTACACTCTTCAGAGGTTGTGCACTTTCCCCACAAGACTTGGTTTCCCAAGACAAGATCTTTCAGAAGCCTTCCCTTAGACCAGAATGGACGCGTTCCAACCTATCATCCCCTACCACCAACTGTCCATTTGGCTAAGTTATTGCAACCTATATGATCCAGGCAGAGCCCATAATGCCAAGTGGCTGCACTTGAAGCTTCTCAACATTTGACATCTCAAATCTCTTTGTTCCTGGGTGGCCATCCACAAGTGAGATACACAAGTTAAACCATAGAAATGGGCCTTGTGAACCACTCAACACAAACCATTCCTTCCATTCCACCCAGGTGATTCATTCACTTGGTTGTTTTATTAAACAAAACACAAGTCCTTGACTTAGAAATATTCTATAGCATGAATATAATCCACCCTTGTTTTCTACTAGCTAAGCTAAGCATGATAGTAGTAGGAATCTTAACTTAGGAAATTTCTACTAAGGTTTCACCTACTAGGATTTCCCATGGCATAGTTTATACTTAGCAAAAATTCCATGCAAGTCCTACTTAGAAATATTACTAATGTATAGTGAAAAATAATGGGACAAAAGTATGAAGCATCACTTGCCATTTTGGGTAGAGAATATAGGTTCACTCCTTGATCTTGCAATATTCACACTCTTCAATTGTCACTACAATTCAATCAAGCAAGCAATATTTCAATCTACCATTCAAGCAAAACATCACATCAAATAATAGAATCAAAGTTATGCATGCAAGCATGCAAAGGGTTATTTTATTTAGAAAAGTGGTTTCTAACATGTTATAAACATTCTAAAACACCTATTAGTCATTTTATATAAGTGGCAAAATCATTTTCAAAAGATTTTACTTATAAATCATTTTTAAACCAAATCAATATTTTATGTGTTTGAAAATGCCTTTAGCAAAGCAACAATCTATAGGGTTCATCAAAATATATGTTTAAATCATAAAACCTTATGTTTCGGGTCAGAGAGTTTAAATCAAAACATTTCCCAAAGGTTTTTCTCCAAAAGCATTTTTAATAAATAAACATTATTTTTATTTGACTAGAAATGCTTTAAATCAAAGATTTACTCTTTAGCTTTACCAAATACATTTTCAAATTCATGAGTTGGTTTCTAAGGTCATTAGGTTCAAAACAATCCATTTTCCAAAGGTTTTATCTCAAAAATCATTTTAGAACAAATTTTATATTCTAAATATGCTTACACAAGTTTCTGCAAAAACAATCAATTTAACAGAAGCATTTTACTAAACAAAGTGCATGGTCAGAAAGTACTTGATTTGCTGATTCCATTGATATAAAATTTGCAAAATTTGGACGTGTGGTTTGAAAGTTATGAATTTTTCAAATTGGAACATCAAATAGATCAATTCTGTTTTTATTAAAACAGACAGGGCCACGTGGCGTGTTGCTATTCGTTTGTACCGCTGCGTGCAGATCGTGCAACGAGGGGCGTTAGATTTTAAACAGATCGTGCGGCTCAGGAGCAAGCGTACCCCTTCGCCTAGATTCTATCGCGTCACTCCGATCCAGATCGAACGACTACCAACGCATTGCCAAGATCTGGCGGCGCGACGACGGTGGCGCGCGGCAGCGGTGCTCTCTTAGCGGTGCTGCTGCGGCTACAGGAAGCGAGGGAGAGGAAGGATGTGCTCACCGGGTTCGCGGGGTCGCGGTGATGCTCAAGGTGGTGGTAGCTCGTCGGGGGGCGCACGGTGGTGACGACAATCGCTCGCCGAAGTTGTCCCTGGCGTCGGGCTTCTCTGTCCGTTGTTGTTGGTGAAGATATGGTGCCCGCTAGAGGAAAAGGAGGCTTCCATTAGACGCGCAAAGATGTGGCGAGTACGGGAGTGTCAACCAGGGGGAGAGGGGCGGTCGGGTTTACCGGGGAGGGGTCGCCGGAGACGAGACAAACGGGTGTGGCACTCAGTCGAGGTATCTACCGAGGATGGGGGGCACACGCGAGCGAGCTGAGGCCACTGGGAGGTTTAGGGAGTGATGGGGATCATGCTTGTGTGGTCGAGAGAGCGAGGCGCGGCGAGGAGTGGCCGAAATTTGTCAGGGAGTTCGTCGGAGATAGGGGCAGTGTAGTTCGAAATTAAGCAGCCTGGGGGCGCACTAGGGTGGGGAATTGAGGGGGAAACAGAGAGGAGGGAGAGGCGGTTAAATAGGCGAGGTCGCGGGGCTGGGTTATTGCGCCATTACCATGCAATCAATCGAAGAAACCGTTGGCAGAACGGCCGGGGGAGGAGAGCGTGGTCTACGCGCGGGTGAGAACGACGATGAGGTGGCAGTGGGGTCGCTTCGTCAGCAAAGGAGAGACAGGGGAGGTGGTGTCCAATGTCAGCGGCTGTGCGGGTGCAGACGCGAGTGAGAAAGAACAGAGGCAGAGGGTTCCCGGGTGGGCTCTTGCTGGGCCAGAATGGTTTGCTGGGCTGGGTAGGTTTAGTGGGTTGGGTTTGTTTCTATTTTTTTATACAAACCTTTTTCTTTTTCTGAATTGAATTCCTATTTTGATTTTCAATCGAATAATTCAAACTCCAATTCAAATCAAACCACCACCAAACTTTGTGTTGATTTAAATTCTGTTTATCAACATACTCCAAAGTCCAAAATAAAATAATTCTTTTATTCTTTTAGGATCTATTAATAATTAAATAAATAGACCTTAGCCTTTACTTCAAATAGGTTTTGATTTATTTTAAAACTCTTTTTGAAATCTAAATAATATCAAAATCTTTGCAGTAGGTTTCATTTGAAAAACTAAAACACTTGGAATTCTTATTTTAAAAACTTTAATAAATTTTAATGTTTATTTGAAAGGGAAAAGCCCTTACTTAAACAAAATTGGATATTAATAAATCCTTATTATTTTATTTAAATAAACCTTTAATCTTTTTAACAAATAGAAATATTTTATTTCATTTGCTTGGCCAAGATTTAATTTGGCTCTTTAAAATAATCCTTATTTATATTTCTACCTATGCTTATCAAAACCATATCTTTTTATTTAAAGATCCAAAAATAGTGATTCCAACTATTATAAATTTATTTATTATTTGTTTATCTTTTTAAATTCCTTTAGGATTACTTGCTCACCATTTGGTATGGATTTCTAGATGGTTGCTTTATTAGCTTTGGGAATTCAATTTCCTTATCTTATTAAATTCATAAGATTTTATCTATGGTTCCAAATTAAGTGAAACCAATTTCTATGGTTTTATAATATTTCTATTTGTCATTCTTGATCATTTTGAAATGTTTGTATGACCAATTTTTATATGGACCAAATCCATAGTCTTAGAGATAACTTGAAAATGATTTTCTTCCATTAGGGTTTTAGAGTTTTGGTTTATTCTCCAAGTGTTTAAATTTCAAGATGCTCTTTATGAGGAATGCATTCCACTTGATTTGAATTTAGTTAGATTCAAAATTTAACCAAAGTTTGCTCAAGATGGGATTTTAAGTTTCTATTTCGAAACAAAAGTTTCTTTTCACCCTAATTTTCAACAATTATTTATTTTGTTTATTTTTTTTCACATTACAATATTTGGAAAATCTTGGGATGTGGCAGGCCACCACCCTTAAAATAAATCTCGTCCCAAGATTTGGGAAGGCTAGGGGTTACAAGTTGGCTCAAAAGCAACTAGGGTACTACCACCCTTAAAAAATTTCCAACTAGAATACTTCTTGGCTTGCTTGGGATCTTGTTGAAACCTTTCTGGGCAAACATCTGCATAGTGTCCTTTGTTTCCACACTTGAAACATGTGACAAGGCTGAGATCCTTCATAGGCTTTATCTTGTGCTTCATCTTTTCTGGACAATTTCTTGCATAATGTCCTTGGTTACCACAGTTGTATCATGTGACAAGATTGAGTTCCTCACGTATCTTCTGTGGACATGTTGATACATAATGGCCTAGCTCTTTGCAGTTGTTGCACCACACTTGGTTAATTTCCTTATACTTCTTCTTCTTCTCTGGACATTCATTGGCATAGTGTCCCATCTCTTTGCAATGGCAACATTGTACTTGTCTTTTGTCCTTCTTCTTCTTGGGTTTCTCCAAAGCTAAGAGTGCTTCCTGTTCATGCTCTTCATATCTTATCTCAAAGGTGGGAGAGTTTCCTGGTCTCCTTGACCTTTTCCTTGGATAATACATATGTCTCCTCTTTGGTCCATCATATTGAGTCATATTGCATGGTGGTGCAAGATGAGATTTTCCTTTGTCTTCACCCTTCTTGGTAGACTTTGTTCTATCATGGTAGTCTGCAATCGGTTGTTGCACTCCACCTTGTTTCCTTTGTTGAACTATGGAATAGATGGGGCATTGGATAGGTACATGATTATTTCCTTCACATAGGAAACAAGTAGCTTGATATGTGAGGCATTGATTATTTGGATGTTTCTCTTCACAATTGGGGCATTGATCTTCATGCTCTTTGGAAGTGTGATCCTTGTCTCCACAAATATTGCAAGCTTGGGTTCCTTCTAGAATATCATCCTTGACATCCTTGTTGTCACAAACTCCTTGGGAAGAGTTGTTTCCCATGTTGATCATTTGATTTGTCACCTTATGCAACAATTGGGTTTGGGTTTCCAAAAACCTTTGCATGGTTGGATCTAACTCACTGGTGTTGGCTAAAAACTGAGTTGTCACTTGGTTCAACTGGGTTTGGGTTACTATGAGTTCTCTCATGTTGATCTCTTGGTTGTTGTTGTCACCATCCTTGATGTTGGAGTTTCTTGGAGTAGTCATCTATTTGGGTTGGATTGGGATTAGAATAGGCAAAAGATTTCTAAGGAAATAAATTCTAATCACACATCACAATTCACTCAAGCAATGTGCAAGCAATCACAAACAAACACTCCACTCAAACAACAAGTTCAAGTACATCTTTAGGCAATAAAATATTTTTGTTACACCACATAAGTTGGTGTGTTTGATCTATACTTAATATGGTGGTCCATCTATATGGTTCACTTGAGATCTTTCCATCCTTCTTGGTTGATTCTTCTTGAACAAGATCTTTGTATCCTTGGAGAAATTCTTGCATCTTGGTCACAAAACTTCAAAGGTGATGATAATTCCCTCTAAGTTGTGTTTCCTTAGTCTTCAATTCTTGAGCAATATTTCTTGTCTCACTTGTAGTCCTTAGTGATATCCAAAGTTGAAGTCCTTGGTGAAAATATAGTTGAAGTCTTTGATGATGTGGAAGTCATTTGAGTTGATGAATTCCTTTGCACATGGTAAAGTCTTTGGCCATGGGTAGGCTTTGTCCATCAAGTTTGAAATAGAAGAGATGTAGAATCAAAACCAAAAGGTGGAGGGAAGAGTTTACAAGATTGTTTGTAAATAAGTTTTGGAACAAATACAACTCTTGTTTTTCCAAGGGGTTTTATCCAATCCTAGGGTTACAATCCTACATGCAACACAATGCTCCGATACCATCTGTAAGGTTCCCAACCTTTAATAAGGTAGAGATCTCTGTGTTTACAATGCTAGTCCCTGGATCAATAGCTAGCATCCACAGTTAAGATGTAATATTAAGAAACAAAGGTCATAATACAACTTTATAACCAGGAATAAAATAATTTATTACATCTTACATAGCTCATTTGGCTATCTCATTACAATGCAGCAGAATATAACAATAGCATGGGCTCCTTCATCTTCAAAGTGCCACAGGCAAACATGTTGGTTGTAGACTTGTAATCCTATTTCAACATAATCACTAATATCAAACAAACCTGCAACATAACAAGTTACAGCCACAAGGGTCAATACATTTGAATTGTATTGGCAAGTGATACTATGGTAGAATAGTGGAGTCTATCATCTATATCCATTTGGCTATGTGGAGCTTAGGCTAGCTTTGATCAAAATAGTTTTTCCTTATCATTTGAAAACACTAAGTTTTTGTTTGAGAAAATCACCCCAGGCATCTCCCAATAGAAATTGGTGATCCTTCAACCCTTGTTCAACCACAAGTTTTTAACTTAGAAATTGGGATGAGGAGATTCTTGATAGCTTCCATGTCTTGATGCTCAAATTGTCCTTTTCCAGGGACATGGCTAAGTACTTAGATTTTACACTCTTTAGAGGTTGTGCACTTTCCCCACAAGACTTGGTTTCCCAAGACAAGATCTTTCAGAAGCCTTCCCTTAAACCAGAATGGACGCGTTCCAACCTATCATCCCCTACGACCAACTGTCCATTTGGCTAAGTTATTGCAACCTATATGATCCAGGCAGAGCCCATAATGCCAAGTGGCTGCACTTGAAGCTTCTCAACATTTGACATCTCAAATCTCTTTGTTCCTGGGTGGCCATCCACAAGTGAGATACACAAGGTAAACCATAGAAATGGGCCTTGTGAACCACTCAACACAAACCATTCCTTCCATTCCACCCAGGTGATTCATTCACTTGGTTGTTTTATTAAACAAAACACAAGTCCTTGACTTAGAAATATTCTATAGCATGAATATAATCCACCCTTGTTTTCTACTAGATAAGCTAAGCATGATAGTAGTAGGAATCTTAACTTAGGAAATTTCTACTAAGGTTTCACCTACTAGGATTTCCCATGGCATAGTTTATACTTAGCAAAAATTCCATGCAAGTCCTACTTAGAAATATTACTAATGTATAGTGAAAAATAATGGGACAAAATTATGAATCATCACTTGCCTTTTTGGGTAGAGAATATAGGTTCACTCCTTGATCTTGCAATATACACACTCTTCAAATGTCACTACAATTCAATCAAGCAAGCAATATTTCAATCTACCATTCAAGCAAAACATCACATAAAATAATAGAATCAAAGTTATGCATGCAAGCATGCAAAGGGTTGTTTTATTTAGAAAAGTGGTTTCTAACACGTTATAAACATTCTAAAACACCTATTAGTCATTTTATATAAGTGGCAAAATCATTTGCAAAAGATTTTACTTATAAATCATTTTTAAACCAAATCAATATTTTATGTGTTTGAAAATGCCTTTAGCAAAGCAACAATCTATAGGGTTCATCAAAATATATGTTTAAATCATAAAACCTTATGTTTAGGGTCAGAGAGTTTAAATCAAAACATTTGCCAAAGGTTTTTCTCCAAAAGCATTTTTAATAAATAAACATTATTTTTATTTGACTAGAAATGCTTTAAATCAAAGATTTACTCTTTAGCTTTACCAAATACATTTTCAAATCCATGAGTTGGTTTCTAAGGTCATTAGGTTCAAAACAATCCATTTTCCAAAGGTTTTATCTCAAAAATCATTTTAGAACAAATTTTATATTCTAAATATGCTTACACAAGTTTCTGCAAAAACAATCAATTTAACAGAAGCATTTTACTAAACAAATTGCATGGTCAGAAAGTACTTGATTTGCTGATTCCATTGATATAAAATTTGCAAAATTTGGACGTGTGTTTTGAAAGTTATGAATTTTTCAAATTGGAACATCAAATAGATCAATTCTGTTTTTATTAAAACAGACAGGGCCACGTGGCGTGTTGCTATTCGTCTGTACCGCTTCGTGCGGATCGTGCAACGAGGGACGTTAGATTTTAAACAGATCGTGCGGCTCAGGATCAAGCGTACCCCTTCGCCTAGATTCTATCGCGTCACTCCGATCCAGATCGAACGACTACCAACGCATTGCCAAGATCTGGCGGCGCGACGACAGTGGCGCGCGACGGCGGCGCTCTGTTAGTGGTGCTGCTGCGGCTACAGGAAGCGAGGGAGAGGAAGGATGTTCTCACCGGGTTCACGGGGTCGCGGTGATGCTCAAGGTGGTGGTAGCTCGTCGAGGGGCGCACGATGGTGACGGCAATCGCTCGCCGGAGTTGTCCCTGGCGTCGGGCTTCTCTGTCCGTTGTCGTTGGTGAAGATACGGTGCCCGCTAGAAGAAAAGGAGGCTTCTGTTAGATGCGCAAGGACGTGTCGAGTATGGGAGTGTCAACAAGAGGGAGAGGGGCGGTCGGGTTTACCGGGGAGGGGTCGCCGGAGATGAGACAGACGGGTGTGGCGCTCAGTCGAGGTAGCTGCCGACGATGGGGTGCACACGCGAGCGAGCTGAGGCGACTGGGAGGTTCAGGGAGTGATGGGGATCATTCTTGTGTGGTCGAGAGAGTGAGGCGCGGCGACGAGTGGCCGGAATTCGTCAGGAAGTTCGTCGGAGATAGGGCAGTGTAGTGCGAAATTAAGCAGCCTGGGGGCGCACTAGGGTGGGGAATTGAGGGGGAAACAGAGAGGAGGGAGAGGCGGTTAAATAGGCGAGGTCGCGGGGCTGGGTTATTGCGCCATTACCGTGCAATCAATCGAAGAAACCGTCGGCAGAACGGCCGGGGGAGGAGAGCGTGGTCTACGCGCGGGTGAGAACGACGATGAGGTGGCAGTGGGGTCGTTTCGTCAGCGGAGGAGAGACAGGGGAGGTGGGTTCCAACGTCAGCGGCTGTGCAGGTGCAGACGCGAGTGAGAAAGAACAGAGGCAGAGGGTTCCCGGGTGGGCTCTTGCTGGGCCAGAATGGTTTGCTGGGCTGGGTAGGTTTAGTGGGTTGGGTTTGTTTCTATTTTTTTATACAAACCTTTTTCTTTTTCTGAATTGAATTCCTGTTTTGATTTTCAATCAAATAATTCAAACTCCAATTCAAATCAAACCACCACCAAACTTTGTGTTGATTTAAATTCTGTTTATCAACATACTCCAAGGTCCAAAATAAAATAATTCTTTTATTCTTTTAGGATCTATTAATAATTAAATAAATAGACCTTAGCCTTTACTTCAAATAGGTTTTGATTTATTTAAAACTATTTTTGAAATCTAAATAATATCAAAATCTTTTCAGTAGGTTTCATTTGAAAAACTAAAACACTTGGAATTTTTATTTTAAAAACTTTAATAAATTTTAATGTTTATTTGAAAGGGAAAAGCCCTTACTTAAACAAAATTGGATATTAATAAATCCTTATTATTTTATTTAAATAGACCTTTAATCTTTTTAACAAATATAAATATTTTATTTCATTTTCTTGGCCAAGATTTAATTTGGCTCTTTAAAATAATCCTTATTTATATTTCTACCTATGCTTATCAAAACCATATCTTTTTATTTAAAGATCCAAAAATAGTGATTCCAACTATTATAACTTTATTTATTATTTGTTTATCTTTTTAAATTCCTTTAGGATTATTTTCTCACTATTTGGTATGGATTTCTAGATGGTTGCTTTATTAGCTTTGGGAATTCAATTTCCTTATCTTATTAAATTCATAAGATTTTATATATGGTTCCAAATTAAGTGAAACCAATTTCTATGGTTTTATAATATTTCTATTTGTCATTCTTGATCATTTTGAAATGTTTGTTTGACCAATTTTTATATGGACCAAATCCATAGTCTTAGAGATAACTTGAAAATGATTTTCTTCCATTAGAGTTTTAGAGTTTTGGTTTATTCTCCAAGTGTTTAAATTTCAAGATGCTCTTTATGAGGAATGCATTCCACTTGATTTGAATTTAGTTAGATTCAAACTTTAACCAAAGTTTGCTCAAGGTGGGATTTTAAGTTTCTATTTAGAAACAAAAGTTTCTTTTCACCCTAATTTTCAACAATTATTTATTTTGTTTATTTATTTTTCACATTACAAGATTTGGAAAATCTTGGGATGTGACATCATGCTAGACTCTCCGAGGAATTGGAGGAACTTGACATTTCTCACAAGGTTTTGAAAAGTGAATTCTCTATTCTCAATGAGTCTCATGATCAGCTCCAAATTCGATTGACTAAATATGACATTCCTAGCACATCTAAGTCAACATGTATTCATGAAGAAAATGCTAAGGTGGAATATGAACTCGCCAAAGCCTCCACTTCCAAAGGTAAGGGAGTTCTTGATGATATTCTTGGCAAGCAAAGATCAAACCTTGGAAAAGCGGGACTTGGCTATGTTTCCAAGTCCAAGAAGAAGAATAACAAGAAGAAGAAGAAGACCAAGAGTGAACAAGCAAAGACAAGCACCATTGAGAAGAACATCACAAAGGACAAAACTGACCATATTGGTTTTGCAGGGTCTAACAATCCTAATTATGAACTATTTTGTGATTACTATGGTGATGCCTATGCTAATTATGTTGGTCCTTTTGATGAATATGTTGATTGGTCTAATTGGGTTCCAAAGACCCTTATTGCTAACATGAGAGGACCCATTGAAAAATGGGTACCTAAAACCAAGCAGTAATTGTCTTGCAGGGCTATTCTTCCGGTGGTTCTAAATGGGTGCTGGACAGTGGGTGCACTGGTCATATGACTGGAAGCAAAGAGATCATCACGGAGATGAGACCCAATCATGATCATATTATCGTCCCCTATGGTGATAAGTCTAAATCTTGGCAAGGTAGTGGTTGCCCATGATATCTCTCTTGTGGACGTCATGCTTGTTGAGACCCTCGATTACAACTTACTTTCTGTTCGTGCCCTTGGTAAGATGGGATTTGTTGTTTTCATTGATGGTGATTTAGTGGTACTCTTGTGGAGAAAGTCTCTAAAGGTCGCTTTTTTTTTGGTACGTCAAAAATGACATGTATGTGGTTGAATTTTCGGGGAAACCACTGCAGGTCCGATGTGATTATTCGGAAAGGCCGACGTGGGCTAGTTATGGCATCGCCATCTAGCCCATGTCAACATGAGAACTTTGCAAAGTCTTCACAAGGGTGGCCACATCCTTGTACTAAAATACAATGTTTCCTTTTCCAAATATCGTGTTTGCATGGCATGTGTTAAAGGCAAGATGAACGACTCTCCCCACAAGAGGAAAACTATTGTTTCCTCAAAGAGGATCTTGGAATTACTTCATGTGGACTTATTTGGTCCTCCATCTCATGCTAGCCTCGGTGGGAAGAAATATTTCTTGGTGATAGTCGATGATTACTCAAGATACACATGGGTCTATTTTTTCAAGCTAAAGAGTGAGACTCAACAAACTGTCATTAATTTCGCCAATGAGGTCCAGCGTCAACACAATGTCCCCATATTGGCAATAAGAAGTGACAACGGCTCCGAGTTCAAGAACTACACATTAAAAGAATTTCTAAGTGAAGAGGGGATAAGACATCAATATTCCGCTGCGTACACCCCTCAACAAAATGGTGTAGCCGAGAGGAAGAACCGCACTTTGATGGATATGGCTAGATCAATGTTGGCTGAATTCAAGTCACCATACAACTTTTGGGTTGAAGCCATATCTACCGCATGTCACTCATCAAACCGGCTCTACCTCCGCAAGATTTTGGACAAAACACCATATGAGATAGACCGGTAACAAGCCCAACATATCATATTTCTGGGTATTCGGTTGTAAGTGTTTCTTTATTATAAAAGGAGTTAGTTTGTCTAAATTTGAGTCTAAGGCTTTAGAAGGTATTTTTGTTGGTTACGATGCTGAATCCCACACTTATAGAGTCTACAATAAGCTCTCCGGAACTATTATAGAATCTTGTAGTGTGGAATTCGATGAAAATGATGGCTCCTATGTGGGAAAAGTTGATGTTTGTGATGCAAATGTTGAAATACCCCAAGATGCCATAAGAAGAATGGGCGTGGGATTTTTCCGCCCCATTGAGGAACCCCTTGTGGTGGATCGGGAAGGACAATGCTCCACTCAAGTGGAGCCCTCATCTACACAAGATCAACAAGCCCCTACTGCTGGAGAAACTACCGCACCAACACCACAACCTCCTGAAGATCATCAGCCTTCTGAGAAAACTGGTAGTCCCAGGCTGGAATATCCGCCCCCTCCAAGGGGCGGACTATCTGGCCCTGGTACTCCAACTCGCACAAGGGGAAATTGGGGCGAACAGGAAAACACTTAAAAATCCCAGGCCGGATTATCCGGGCTTGGAACTCCAACTCCTGACAGGGGCAACCAGGAAGAACAGACTGAAGCAGAAACTCCTAGGACGGATTATCCGGCCCCACCTAGGGGCGGATTATCTGGCCCTGAAGCTCCAGAACATCAGCCTCCTATTATGAGTGCAGATCAAGATCAAGGGCAAGTTTCTTCATCACCAATTCACAGTAATCAAGTGGTTGATGAAGGACAAGGTAGTGGTCAAGACAAGGATCCAAATATTGAAGCAACTCCTCCAAGAAACAATAAGGAAATTGAATCTCGTCGCAAAGCTCGTGCTGATCGGAACCTTGAGTTAAGGGGACATACTCTTGACAAGTTTGTAGGTTATCGAAGAAGAAGAGTGTCTACTAGAATAGAACTTGCTAGCTTCTATGATCATTAAGCCCATATATCAATGGTAGAACCGAAGAAGGTCTTTGATGCTCTTGAAGATCCAGATTGGGTGGTTGCAATGCATAAAGAACTAAATAACTTCGAGCGTAACAAAGTTTGTAATATCGTTCAAAAACCCAAAGAGTGCCGCAATGTTATCGGCACAAAGTGGATTTTCAAGAACAAACAAGATGAAAATGACATTGTTGTAAGGAATAAGGAAAGGCTGGTGGCTCAAGGATCCTCCCAAGTGGAAGGCATCGATTTCGGCAAAACATATGCTCATGTGGCTCGCCATGAGTCCATCTATATCCTTATTGCTTATGCTGCTCATCATAATTTTAAATACAGCAAATGGATGTTAAGAGTGCTTTTCTTAATGGTCCTCTACATGAGTTGGTATATGTTAATCAACCCCCAGGTTTTGAGGATCCCAAGTTTTTGAACCATGTCTACAAACTTGATAAGGCGCTCTATGGCCTTAAACAAGCCCCACGTGCATGGTATGAGCACCTTAAAGAGCTTTTGTTAGACCGTGGATTCGAAGTTGGGCAAATCGATCCCACTATTTTTACTAAGAAGGTTAACAGGGAGCTTTTTGTATGCCAGCTATATGTAGACGATATTATTTTTGGCTCTACCAATCAAGCTTTTAATGATGAATTTTCAAAGCTTATGATTGACAGGTTTGAGATGTCTATGATAGGATAATTAAGGTTCTTTCTTGGATTCGATATCAAGCAACTTAGAGAGGGAACCTTCATTAATCAAGCTAAATACATCCAAGACATTCTCAAGAGGTTCAAGATGATGAATCTCAATGGCGTTTCTACTCCAATGCAAACTAAATGTCATCTTGAGCTCAATCCAAATGGTAAAGATGTGGACCAAAAGGTATACCGATCCATGATCGGCTCTCTCCTTTACCTTTTTGCATCTAGACCCGATATCGTGTTGAGTGTAGTAGTGTGTTCAAGGTACCAATCCGCTACTAAAGAAAGACACTTAGTGGCGGTCAAGAGAATCTTTAGATATTTGGTTCATTCACCAAATTTTGATTTATGGTATCCCAAAGGCTCTAGTTTCTCTCTATGTGGATATACTGATTCATATTGGGCTGGTGACAAGGATGATCTAAAATCAACTTCTGGTGCATGTCAATTCTTGGGCAGGTCTCTAGTGTGTTGGTCTTTGAAGAAACAAAATTGCATATCACTCTCAACCGTCGAAGCTGGATATGTTGCTGCTGCAAGTGCTTGTACACAATTATTATGGATGAGGCAAAATTTAAAGGAATATGGTGTCAATTGTGACAAAGTTCCTCTTTTATGCGATAGTGAAAGTGCTATTAAAATTGCTTACAATCCGGTGCAGCATACAAGGAAAAAACATATTGAGATTTGCAATCATTTTATTCATGAGCATGTTGCTCGTGGTGATATTGTGCTATCTTTTGTGAGCACGAAGAACCAACTTTCTGATATTTTCACGAAGCCATTCGATGAAGAAAGGTTTTGTTATTTGAGGAATGAACTAAATATCATAGATTCAAGGAGCTTGGCTTGACTACCCTTGCATACTCACTTGCACTTCCTCATGTATTTGGTTTATATGCGGTCATAGACATAGGGGGATTGTGGTCCTAATTGATTGGGATAACCCTCCCCCCATAATGCTGAAAGCAAGAAAAAACATTTTCCTTAATATCATTTTGTGATATGTGGGTCATCGATGAGAATTGGTTTTGAACTCAAGATACATCTTCGCGGTTTCATGCCATGCACTCCAACATGGTGGATTCGGCCACCGCCCTCTTCCTTGAGAAGAGTTGGTTCTTATTGGCTCTTTTTGGATTTTCTTTCATATATTATGTTCTTATGGAAAACACACCCAATATTGGCTTTTAGTAGATTTGTTCTTGCAATTTTGGGTGTGTAGTACCATCTCAGTTTGGTGCTCTAAACCCAAGCCTTTATCTCATCTCGAGCCATCTATTTTTACACACAAGTCCCATGTATCCTTGCGGGGGGTTTGCTTGGGGTGCTCCGGCCTGATTCTATGCTAACAAATTTTTCAGAGGGGGCGAATTATCCACCTCAAGTGAGGGCCGGATAATCTGCCCTGGGAAAATCTGTCCTTTAAGGACTGGGCTCGGGGAGGGAGGGCTCAAACAGAGCAACCCGTCCTCCCCAATCCGTGTCCTTCCCCAAGCCGCCCCTGGAGCCTCCACCCCTCCCCGGAGTCGATTCGACCGCCGGATTCTACGGTCTCCCCTCGGATCTTCTTCCCAGTGCCTCCGGGTACCTTCTCCTCCGAGCTTTTCCTCCAATGAGTGAAGGTAACTCCCTCATCCATATCTTGTGTATGGAAATCGTTGTTCTTGGTGGAAAATGATGCGTGTTGACGCCCCGTTGGGAAACCCCCTGAGCAAGGTATGATGCAGCACAACAACAAGTTTTCCCTCGGTAAGAAACCGTGGTTATTGAACCACTAGGAGGAAGGAAACATCTCAAAGGTGTTGCAAGCAATGTGGAAACCTGCACAACACAAACTCAAGACTTTGCCCCAACTAACAGTGAGGTTGTATATCTCACCGGTTGTTGTAACAAAGGATTAACTGTATGGTGTGGAAGGTGATGATGGTTTGCAGCAAGTAAACAGTAACAGTGGAATATGTATCAATGGTAAATATTGGACCGGGGTCCATAGTTCACTAGAGGTGTTCGCCTTATATAAACAAACATGGAATGCTGGGTAAACAAATTACAGCAGGGCAATTGACAGGACTGAGCAAGGCATAACAATGCAATACTAGACAAAAAGATCCTATGAGATTCGATTGGGAAATACAACAATATACATAGCCACCATCCAACTTCATCTATGACTAGAAGTCCACCTTTGGGTTATCATCCGAACCCCCTCCAGTATTAAGTTGCAAGCAACAAACAACTGCTTTAAGCAAAGTGTTTAAGGTAAACAATCCACTTGTTCCATGAACAAGAGACCGTTGTTTTCTCCCTAGTGGCAACAACACATCTACAACCATAGATATTTATGTCACTTCCCTTGATTAAGTATAGGCATGAACCCACTATCGAGCATAAATACCCCCTCTTGGAGTCACTAGCATCTACTTGTCCAAGATAGATACTAGAAACGGAGAGCATGCAAGATCACAAACAACACATACATGACAGAATCAATAAGACAAAACCATTAATCAATCTGACATAGTAATCTCAATATCCATCAGATCCCCGCAAACACAACATGCATGATTACAAATAGATTAGATCTTGATCATGAATGGAGCTCACAAGATCTAGACATGAAAACACAAGGAGGATATACAACCATCTAGCTACTACATGGACTCGTAGTCCAAGGTGGAACTACTCACGCTTCATACCGGAGGCTGGCATGATGAAGAAGAAGGCCTCTGGGATGATCTCCCCTCCGGCAGGGTGCCGAGAAGAGCTTCAGATCCCCCGGATCTAGGGACGATGATGGCGGCGGCTACATACGGTTTCGTGTAATATTGATTGGGTGCCTAGGGTTTTTGCATCGGGGGCTTCTTATAGGCGAAGAGGCGAGGCAGAGGGGGCCACCAGGGCGGCTGCACCCCCCAAGTGCGGGGTGGGCCGACCCGCGCGTCCAAGGGGTGTGTCCCCTTGGTGGGTCTCCTCCGTCTCATACTCCGGCTTCGTGTTCCCCACGGTAAAATATTGACTTTGGCTTTTGTCCCGTCCAATTCCGAGAATATTGATTTTCTGCCTTTCTGGAACCAAAAATAGAAGAAAACAGGCAACTGGCACTGTGGCAACTTGTTAATACGTTAGTACCAGAAAACATATAAAAACACCTCAAAGTGTGGACAAAGCAAAGCAAAGTAGATAGTAAACAAGCATGGAACATCAAAAATTATAAATACGTTTCCGACGTATCAAGCATCCCCAAGCTTAACTCCTGCTCAACCTCGAGTAGGTAAGTGATAAAAGAATAATTTTTGAGGTGACATGCACCATCAAAACCAAGATCAAACCATTTGCAAGCATTGAAAGTTGGGATCAAATAACTCTAAACATGTGCATGAAATATGGAGTTCTAACAATAAGACAAAGTAACTATGCATGCAACATGAAAGGCTACAAACAAAGATCATGAATAACATGTATTGAAAAAAGTTTGTTTGTTTCACATACAGAAAACATGGCATAGTGGCATTCGGCTTGTCCCTCATAGAGTAGCAAATAGATGCATAGGACACCTTCAAAGTTCATAAGAGTGACTAGATACAAATAGCACAAGAACAAGTAATATCAACAATATGCATCAATCAATAAGTTTTGGGACATTGCACATAGAACAAAGAATGGCAACTATGCTCTCTTAACTGGTGCCTAAAGGTAGAAAGTGGAGACTCAATAATGGTGGAAGAAAGGCCCTTCATAAAGGAAGCGGGATTTGAAGTTTCAAAAAGAGCTTACAAAAATTAAAGTACTTGTTAGCTTTCATCCCTCATTGCCCCTATCATAAGAATCTTGAAGTGATTAAGGTTAAGGTGAACAAACTATGGAGTATATGCTTGACAAAGTATAAGTTGGCAATCTCATGTCCCTTTAATACAAGGGCCATGATACGCCCAATTTGCATCACCTTTCTATATCATAATTTACCTCTATTCATTGATATTTGTCTTATTATGAGGTATTACTTATGGATTTTTCATCTGTTTATGCATGTTGGATGATTCTTGGAGGGTGGACTACCGGATTCTGGATTCTGATGGAAAAGAAGGCGTTTCGGTGCAATTTCGCGAAGATCAGAAAAATACCAGAAAAATATGGAAACATATTATTTTACCGGAAGACGAAGGAAGACAGAAGGATGAGCGAAGGGGGGCCTCAGGGGGGCCACACACCCCTAGGCGCGGGGCCACCTGACCCTGCGCCTAGGGTGGGTTTGGCCCACCTGCTCGGCCTCCGATCCGCCCCTTCGCCTATATCTTCCCTACAGAACCCTAACACCAGGGGAGCGACCACAGATAGATTTCCGCTGCCTCTGGGGGTGGAAAACACCAAGAGAGAAAGATCTCTCCGGCAGATAGATTTCTGCCAGGGGAATTCCTTCCCGGAGAGGGGAGACCGTTGCCATAAACACCGTCATCAAGCTAGGATTCATCGGGATCATCATCATCCACACCATCATCTCCACCAGCACCATCATCACCACTCCGTCCTGCTGTAACAATTGTGTTGGATATTGCTTTAGTTCGTTAGGGGAAATTTTCCTAGTGTTGATTACTATTGTAGTTGATGCTTGTGAGTGGAACCATTGGATTATTGTTTATGTTCAGATTGTTATCCATTATCATATCATCTTTGATCTTGATCCATATGATGTCTTGTGAGTAGTTCGTTTAGTTCTTGAGGACATGGGAGAAGTCATGTTGTTAGTAGTGAATCTGTGATGAGTTATTATTCAATGGTTTAGTATTTAAGTTGTGGTGCTATTCTTCTAGTGGTGTTATGTGAACGTCGACTACATGACACTTCACCATTTATGGGCCTAGGGGAATGCATTGTGTATTTGGCTACTAATCGTGGGGTTGCCAGAGTGACAGAAACCTGAACCCCTGTTAGGACACCTTTGCACAAGGGAGTGTAGGATCTCAGAGTTTAAGGCTGTGGTTAGATGTGTATCTTAATTACTTTCCTGTAGTTACGGATGTTTGCAGGGGGTTTAATCACAAGTATGTATTAGTCCTAGGAAGGGAAGTATGTTAGCACAGGTTCACCCACACAACACTTACAAACACCAAAGAAGAGTACTCAGCTATTTGAAGCAAAAGCACTTGACAGAATTCCCATGTGTCCTCGAGAACGTTTGATCCTTATAAGTATTTCCACCGGCTTGTCCTTTGCTAAGAAAGGATTGGGACACTTGCTCCGTTTGTTCGTTACTATTGTTACTTGCTCTTTGTTTTGTTGCCTTGTCAGAAAACTACTAAAAATCTGTTTGATAAGTATTCACAGGGATTTCCTGCTCCATACCAGTGTTTAGAAACTTATGCTCCTCGTTGGGATCGACACTCCTATTTATTTAAAGTACTACGATACACCCCCTACACTTGTGGGTCATCAAGACTATTTTCTGGCGCCGTTTCCGGGGAGTGAAGCGCTATTGAAGAGTGGAACTGGTAAGGGAAACTTTTACTGTGAGTATTGCTTTTGTTACTGCTTGTTACTTTGTTTCCAATATGAATAACCCACTTGGTTTTCTGTTTGGGAAAACTACTACCACTTCTATGGTAGTACATGAACCACCACGTGTTGAGATCGATCCTTTTAAGATACCTACAAGTATTGTTAATCGTGTTATGGATAATTATTATTTTGGGGATGGAACTGTCCATCCTGGTGATCACTTGCTTTATATCCATGAATTATGCGGGTTGTTTAAGTGTGCGGGTATCACAACTTAACAGGTGAAGAAGAAGTTACTCTCCATATCCTTGAAAGGGAGAGATGATGCATGGTATAAGCTGCTAAAGAATGGACAATCCATGGAATGGGAGGAGATGGCATCTCTCTTTTACTCTAAATTTTATCCTCCCAGTGAAATCCAAAAGGATAGAAGGATTATATATAACTTTTGGCCTCTTGATGGAGAAAGTACAGCTCAATCTTGGGGAGATTGAAGCTGCTAATGATTAAATGTCGTATTCATGGACTCCGTAACAATATTATTCTCAATAACTTTATGCTAGGCTTTATCTTCATGATAAAGGTTTATTAGATGCTTATTGTGCTGGATCATTCACAAGTATGAAGGAAGAAGCTAAATGGGATCTCTTAGACCGTATTCAAGATAATACCGAGGCTTGGGGAAATGACAAAGGAAGAAAGTCAGGTATAAACTATGATTATGAGTGCATTAAATCTTTTATGGCAACTAATAACTTCCGTGATATTAGCAATAAGTTTGTCCTTGATCCTCAAGTTCTTGCGGAATGTTTTAATGCTTTTGCCTCTTATATTGAGATTCCCAAGAAGAGTGGGACAAGTATCATGCTCCTTATAAAGACATTGTTACCCACGTTCCTGCCAGTATAGAGGTTTGTACTGTTGATCCTATTTTCCCTGAACCTTATGTTGAGAAGATCCCTTTTCCCTCCAAGGTAAGGGAACACTCTATTTTGGCTAATGTGGTTAGTAAAAGCGCAAAGAAAACCGTAGGTTCCGATGAGCTTATTGATATCGAGCCTGTGGTAGCTATTGGGAAAGATCTTGTCACTAGAAATATAGAGGATGAGTATATTGTCTTCTGTGAATACGCTTCTAATATTGTCTCTCATCCCAGTAAGGATAGAAAAGCTAGTGTTCCTGTGCTCTCTTTTAAAATTGGTGATAATTGCTACTATGGTTTATGTGATATTGGTGCTAGTTCTAGTGCTATTCCTTATGAGCTTTACAGGGAAATTATGCATGAGATAGGTCCTTGTGAGCTTGAAGACATTGATGTGGTTATTCACCTTGCCAGTAGAGAGCAAGTTTGCCCCATTGGTATTGTAAGAGATGTGGAGGTCCTTTGTGGTAAGATTAAATATCTTGCTGATTTTCTAGTACTTGGTAAAGAAGCTAGTAAAACCTATCCTATCATCTTTGGTAGACCCTTCCTTAATACTTGTGGGGCCATCATAGATTGTAGGAAGGAAAAAAATTTGACTAAGTTTGCTGGAGAATCTTATGAGTTTAATTTTTCCAAATTTTCAAAAACCCCTTATGAAAATGAATTACCTAATGAGGATTTCTAGGTTGAACAACTGTCTGCTATTTCTCTTGCTCCTAACAATGCTTTGCAGCAGTTCATGGAAGATCATGAAAGTGATGCCTTTATGAAGGAAAGAAATGAGATTGATAAGGTTTTCCTTCGTCAGCCTGAGTTACTTAAGCATAATTTACCCGTGGAAGATTTGGGTACCACACTACCACCCAAAGGGGATCCTTTTTTCGAATTAAAACCTTTACATGATGATCTTAAATATGTTTATATTGATGATAGGAAGATATATCCTGTTATTATTAGTTCTAAACTTTTAGAGAAGGAAGAAGAAAGGCTGTTGGAGGTATTGAAGAAGCACCGAGGAGCTATGGGTTATACTGTTGATGATTTAAAAGGAATTTCTCCCACTATATGTCAGCATGTTATTAATATTGAGCCTGATGCAAAACTAGTTGTTGAGCACCAGCGCCGTCTAAATCCTAAAATGAAGGAAGTGGTAAGAAATGAGGTATTAAAACTCCTTGATGGTGGTATTATTTATCCTACTGCTGATAGTCAATGGGTCAGCCATGTTCATTGTGTTCCCAAGAAAGAGGGAATTACTGTTGTGCCTAATGAGGATAATGAGATTATACCCCAGAGAGTAGTGGTTGGGTATGGAATGTGCAATGATTTTAGAAATATTAATAAAGTTACTAAGAAAGATCATTATCCTTTGCCCTTTATTGATCAAATGCTTGAGAGGCTGTCCAAAAAGACCCACTTTTGCTTTCTTGATGGTTATTCTTGGTTTTATCAAGTCGTTGTGAAAGCACAGGACCAGGATAAAATCACTTTCACTTGTCCTTATGGTACTTATGCGTATAGGCGTATGCCTTTTGGTTTATGTAACGCTCCTGCTACTTTTCAGAGATGTATGTCTGCTATCTTTCATGATTTTTGTGAAGAAATTGTGGAGGTTTTCATGGATGACTTTTCCGTCTATGGAACTTCTTTTGATAACTGTTTGCACAACCTTGATAAAGTTTTGCAGAGATGTGAAGAAACCAACCTTGTTCTTAACTAGGGGAAATGTCATTTCATGGTTAATGAAGGAATTGTTCTTGGACATAAGATCTCTGAAAGAGGTATTGAAGTTGACAGAGCCAAAATTGAAGCAATTGAGAAGATGCCTTGTCCTAGGGATATCAAAGGTATTCTTAGTATCCTTGGTCATGCTGGTTTCTATAGGAGATTTATTAAAGATTTCTCCAAAATTTCAAAGCCCCTTACTAATCTTCTTCAAAAAGATGTACCTTTTGTTTTTGATGATGATTATAAGGAAGCCTTTAAAACTTTGAAGAAAGATTTAACAACTGCTCCTATAGTCCAACCACCTGATTGGAGTTTACCTTTTGAAATCATGTGTGATGCTAGTGACTTTGCTATGGGTGTTGTCCTTGGACAACGTGTTGACAAGAAGCTAAATGTTATTCATTATGCTAGCAAGACTCTAGATGCTGCTCAAAAGAATTATGCTACTACTGAAAAAGAGTTCTTAGCTGTAATTTTTGCTTGTGATAAGTTTATACCTTATATTGTTGATTCTAAGGTTACTATTCATACTGACCATGCAGCTATTAAGTACCTTATGACAAAGAAGGACGCTAAGCCTAGGCTTATAAGGTGGGTGTTGCTTTTGCAAGAGTTTGATCTGCATATTATGGATAGGAAAGGTGCTAATAATCCTATTGCCGATAATTTATCTAGTTTGGAAAACATTTCTTTTGACCCTTTGCCTGTTAATGATAATTTTCCAAATGAGTAGTTAGCTGCAATAAGGGTAAGTCCACATGAGAATCCTTGGTATGTCGATTATGCTAACTTTATTGTTTCCAAGTATTTGCCTCCAACCTTTACAGCCCAGCAAAGAAGGAAATTCTTCTATGATCTAAGGCATTACTTTTGTGATGACCCACACCTATATAAGGAGGGAGTAGATGGCATTATGAGAAGATGTGTTCCAGAATTTGAACAACAAGAGATATTGAGAAAATGTCATGGCACTGCTTATGGTGGACATCATGCTGGGGATAGGACTGCACAGAAGGTTTTACAATATGGATTTTATTGGCCTACTCTTTTTAAAGATGCAAGGAAGTTTATCTTATCCTATGATGAATGCCAACGAGTAGGTAACATCTCTAGACGCAATGAAATGCCTATGAATTATTCTCTTGTTATTGAACCTTTTGATTGTTGGGGATTTGACTTTATGGGGCCTTTTCCTCCTTCAAAAGGGTATACTCATATTCTTGTTGTTGTTGATTATGTTACAAAGTGGGTAGAAGCCATACCTACAAGCAGTGCTGATGGTAAGACCTATTTGAAAATGCTTAAAGATGTTATTTTTCCTAGGTTCGGTGTGCCTAGATATCTCATGACTGATGGAGGCTACCATTTTATTCATGGGGGTTTTAGAAAAACTCTCGCTAAGTATGATGTAAACTACAAAATTGCTTCAGCTTATCACCCCCAAACTAGTGGGCTAATGGAACTTTCCAATAGGATAATTAAATCTATCTTGCAGAAAACTGCCAACAGATCTAGGAAAAATTGGGCTAAAAAGTTGAATGACGCTTTGTGGGCTTATAGAAGTGCTTATAAAAATCCTATGGGGATGTCTCCTTACAAATTGGTATATGGGAAAGCTTTTCACTTGCCTTTAGAATTAGAACACAAAGCTTATTGGGCAGTGAAAGAGTTGAATAGAGATTTTAGACTTGTTGGTGAGAAAAGACTGCTCGATTTAAGTAATCTAGATGAGTGGAGAGGGGAAGCTTACGAAAATCCTAGGCTCTTTAAGGAAAAAGTAAAAAGATGGCATGATAGGAGAATTCTCAAAAGGGAGTTCCATGTTGGTGAGGAAGTTCTTTTGTATAGGTCTCGTCTCAGTTTTTTGCAGGGAAACTACTCTCCAAATGGGAAGGACCTTTTGTTATCAAGGAAGTGTACCGTTCAGGTGCCATAAAAATATCGTCTCTGAAGGATGACACAACACAGGTGGTTAATGGTCAAAGACTAAAACATTTTATTTCTGGATATTCTTACAATGAAGACGTGGATGTCATTCAAATGGTGACTCCAGAAAAATTTATCAAGAACCAAACACTAGAAACTGCAGAGTTCGTCTTTGAATAGGTAAAAGTGGTGAAAATAGAAGGTTCGTGAAACTCCAATCTTTTTATATTTTTGATGTTTTAATACATAAGGGAAGTTACGGGACGAAACTGAAGAGGAAATGGATCCCGGGGTGGACAAACCCACCCTAGGCGTGGTCCTAGGCTGGCCGCGCCTGGAGGGGGTTTGACTCCCCCGAACTCCGTCTCTGGTTCCTTTCCGTGTCAAAACTTTCCTTATGCATTGAATCTTCGTAATATATAAACCCTCGGGTTTCCCGAGGTTCGTGCATCGTGTTCTCATCGTGTTTTCGTTTCGATCTGTTTCTGTCAGGAAATCTTCTCAAGTTTAGAGCATCATGCTCTCCACCAACGACAAAGGTAAGAAGCCCGAGGAAGAAGAACCTTAAGTCCCCAAGGAGGAGGAGATTCCAGTAGGGTATGAAGGTGACATGGAGGAGGACAAGCAACCGGACACCCGCGCTACCATCGCAAGCATTGGTTTGGTGGCACAACCTACCCAGCTTAGGAGGACAACACGGATGTCTACAGGAGGGAGAACTCCGCGTCATATCCTCTCTCCGCACACACTTCCTCCTAGTACCCCTTGTTCTAACCTTGCAGGGAAGAGACTCCCTAATTTGGAAGAATGGAGAAAGAATAACAAGGACTGGGATCCTCGGTCCGAGCTGATCATGGGTTGTATTGAGCATAATTCAGAGTTAATTCGTACTCTAACCTTCGATATGGAGGACTTGAAGAAACTTATTGAGGATCTTATCAAGAGAACACCACCACCGAAGGGTAATTCGTCATTAGGTTTGGCATCCCCTTGGCTTGTTCCAAGCTTGGGGGAGTGCCGCGGTATCACCACCGTTATCTTTTACCTTTTTAGTGGATTCATATCTGTGACAGAGAGGTTATCTTATAGTTTGGTTTGCATGTGGAAGTATCTCTCCTTTAGTTGATTATCTATGTATCCCTTGGTGTGAGTGCCTTTATTGAATATTAATGAGAAGTCTCATCTTTTACTTTTTGCACTTCTTATTTTTAGTTTGCAATCTCTATTATATGATGGATCTTGTTGATCAGTATTGGCACCACTCTGGGATCATCAAGTGGATCTAAATTGGTTTTGGAAAACCGAGTTCTGGTCAGTGGCTTTAGTTTGAGAGAAAAAAAGAAAAAAAAAGCTTACAAGTATTTTGTATCATTTTTTTTCTTTCTTGTTGGCTCATCAGCTTAGTATTCTTTATTTAAGATTATTTTGTGTCTTCAAGGAAATATTGCATGTTTGTCTTTATTACTTGTATGTTTTCTTGTTTCTTTCAACTCTCTTGCTTACTACCCAGCCTTGCTAGCCAAAAACCTGTTTTGAGAAGGCATACTTCTCATGTTTCCAAAATCCTTTGAACCCAAAACCGTTGCCATTTGTGTCCACCATATCTACCTAGTAGATTTTGCTATTCCAAGCAAATTCTCAAGCTTCATCTACCTTTCAAATTAAAAACTATTTTGTTATGTGAAAACTAGTTAGTAAAGCTCTCACGAACTTGATGGCACACTTTATTTACTTGCCCCTAATAAACTTGAACCATTGTGAACATCGAAGTTGTATATGCTTGCATCTATACGTTGGAATTAGCAAAACCGTGCTATCCCGGGGAACATTTTCAACATTGCACTTGTACTCTGTACACAGTTGATATCGTGCTCTTTTGTCTATGGATGTTAACAGTGTGAAATAAAGAGGGAACTTGTAAGTCCATGGAGTTTGTATTCTGTGTTAGAGAAACTCCTGGGCCGCTAGCCTATGCCATGCTTAATCATGGTGGAAACTTGCAGCATCACCATAGTGAGTCATCTATGAAGCATCCTCAATAAAAAGCTATGCATATGGTAAATAAAAAGATTGTTGAGATGCTCATTGTCTGCTTGCCTTGTCATTTTGGTTATGGGAAAGCTCCTGTGCCATGTGCAAGGGGTACCCCGTTGGCAGTTCTCAATGATATGCAAATACTTACAATGACAAGAACTTACCTGGACCCAAAGTTGAGTATGCATGAGGAGTGGCCCTCATATTCAAGGGACATGAGATTGCCAACTTATATTTCGTCAAGCATATACTCCATCTTTGTTCACTTTAACCTTAATCATTTCAAGATGCTTATGATAGGGGCAGTGAGAGCTGAAAGCTAGTTAGTACCATAATCTTTTGGAAGATCTTTATGACTTGTAATCCCTGCTACCCTCTAAGAAGGGACCTTTCTCCTAGTTACCAGTTGAGTCAGTAAACCTACTTCCTCTCTATCTCCAGCAAGCATTTGAGTTGTTGTGTTTCAAGCATTCATATGGTGATTTATTCAATCATGTTCTTTATCTTCCTTGTTTGCACAAAACTCTTATCTATTGAGTATTACTTTGAAAGCCTTCACTTGTGAAAAACCTTTTTGAGCAAAGAGTGCTCCTGTTTCAAAACCTCTACACAAAAAAGCCTTTGTGAAACTGTTTGCCAGGTGTTCTCTGACCAAGAACAAGTTTGCCAATTCCAATTATGATTTATCTTTATGCATCTCTATTTGTGACTGTTGTACTTGGTTGCAAGCCAAGTTATATAATGGTGAGTTGATTTCTTCTACGAGTTGTGCAATGGTAAGTGTGATGCTTCTTGTTTGTATTCTTTTATCGACACTTCACTCCATAAACCTGTGGACATGTTTACTGAGCTCAGTATTCACTTGGGGACAAGCGAAGTCTAAGCTTGGGGGAGTTGATACGCCCAATTTGCATCACCTTTCTATATCATAATTTACCTATATTCATTGATATTTGTCTTATTATGAGGTATTACTTATGGCTTTTTCATCTGTTTATGCATGTTGGATGATTCTTGGAGGGTGGACTGCCGGAGTCTGGATTCTGATGGAAAAGAAGGCGTTTTGGTGCAATTTCGCGAAGATCAGAAAAATATGGAAACATATTATTTTACCGGAAGACGAAGGAAGCCAGAAGGAGGAGCGAAGGGGGGACTCAGGGGGCCACACACCCCTAGGCGTGGGCCCACCTGACCCCGCGCCTAGGGTGGGTTTGGCCCACCTGCTCGGCCTCCGATCCGCCCCTTCGCCTATATCTTCCCTACAGAACCCTAACACCAGGGGAAGTAATAACTTCCAAGACTCAAGGAAACTCTTGGGTTATCTCCCAACAAGTACTTTTCTTTAACGCCTTTAAGTTAGGCACAAGAAGCAAGAAATCAAGTATTTTCAAATGAGGAAGCATTAACATCAATACTTGCAAAGTCTTGAACTATGAAAGGTATCTCATCCAAATGAGTTTTGGAGGATCCCTTCTCATCTCTATTTGGTTTACTACTTTCATCAAAAGGATTTTCAGGAACAATCCAATCAAAATTATTTTCAAAGGTCTCATGCATCCCAACAAGCTTAAAGGGTATGGGTATCTTAAATTCCTCTCTAGGCTTGGTTTTATCTGAAGTACCCACAACATCTACACATGAGCCTAGCATATTGAAACGCTCAAAAACCTTTTTGGCTTCTTTAGCAACATCATGGAACTCTTTGACTAAAGTTTCAAGAATAAATTCTCTCTTTTCAGCATTCTTTTCTTGTTTTAGTTTTAGGAACAAGATTTGCATCATGGGGTTAAGGCTAATAAACCTAGACTCCAACATATGAACTAAAGAAGCTGCAGAAATTCAATAATTAGGAGCAATCTCTACTATAGATCTATCCTCAATATCCTCATGCTTGCTAACATGATTGAAGAATTCTTCAATATTTTCTTTCCCAATTATAGAGCCACTACCTAGCGAAAGGTCCTCCAGGTCAAACTTGGGGAACAACATGGTGAGCTAGAACAAGGCGACAACTGGAGCAAGAACTATTTTTTTGTGTTTTTGATAAGAGAAAGCAAACCAAACTAAACTTTTTTTTGAGTTTTGATAAAAAGAGGCAAACAAAACCAAACAAAAGAAACTAAGCAAACTAAAAACAAAGTAAAGAGAAAGGTTGAGGAGGACTCCCCTTGTGAAGACGTCCTTAGCCTCATCAGCAACGGCGCCAGAAAGTATTGATGCGTGTTGACGCCCCGTTGGGAAACCCCAAGAACAAGGTATGATGTAGCACAACAGCAAGTTTTCCCTTAGTAAGAAACCGAGGTTATCGAACCAGTAGGAAGAAGGAAACGTCTCAAAAGTGTTGCAAGCAACGTGGAAACCTGCACAACACAAACTTAAGACTTTGCCCCAACTAACAGTGAGGTTGTCAATCTCACCGGTTGCTGTAACAAAGGACTAACTGTATGGTGTGGAAGGTGATGATGGTTTGCAGCAAGTAAACAGTAACATTGGAAGATGTATCAATGGTAAAGCTTGGACCGGGGTCCATAGTTCACTAGAGGTGTTCTCCTTAGATAAACAAACATGGCATGCTGGGTAAACAAATTACAGCAGGGCAATTGACAAGACTGAGCAAGGCATAACAATGCAATACCAGACAAAAAGATCCTATGAGATTCGATTGGGAAATACAACAATATACATAGACCGCCATCCAACTGCATCTATGACTAGAATTCCACCTTTGGGTTATCATCCGAACCCCCTCCAGTATTAAGTTGCAAGAAACATACAACTGCTTTAAGCAAAGTGTGTAAGGTAAACAATCCACTTGTTCCATGAACAAGAGACCGTTGTTTTCTCCCTAGTGGCAACAACACATCTACAACCGTAGAGATTTCTGTCACTTCCCTTGATTAAGTAGAGGCATGAACCCACTATCGAGCATAAATACCCCCTCTTGGAGTCACTAGCAACTACTTGGCCAAGATAGCTACTAACAACGGAGAGCATGCAAGATCACAAACAACATAGACATGATAGAATCAAATAGACAAAACCATTAATCAATTTGACATAGTAATCTCAATATCCATCGGATGCATGCAAATACAACATGCATGATTACAACTATATTAGATCTTGATCATGAACGGAGCTCACAAGATCTAGACATGAAAGCACAAGGAGGAGATACAACCATCTAGCTACTACATGGACCCGTAGTCCAAGGTGGAACTACTCACGCTTCATACCGGAGGATGGCATGGTGAAGAAGAAGGCCTCCAGGATGATCTCTCCTCCAGCAGGGTGCCGGGAAGAGCTTTAGACCCACCCCCGATCTAGGGACGATGGTGGTGGCGACTACAAATGATTTCGTGGAATATTGTTCGGGTGCCTAGGGTTTCTGCATCGGGGGCTTCTTATAGGCGAAGAGGCGAGGCAGGGGGCCACCAGGGCGGCTGCACCCCCCAGGCGCGGGGAGGGCCCACCCGCATGGCCAGGGGGTGTGGCTTCCTGGTGGGCATCCTTCGTCTCGTACTCCGGCTTCGTGTTCCCCACGGTAAAATATTGACTTTGGCTTTTGTCCCGTCCAATTCCGAGAATATTGATTTTCTGCCTTTCTGGAACCAAAAATAGAATATAACAGGCAACTGGCACTATGGCAACTTATTAATAGGTTAGTACCAAAAAACATATAAAAACACCTCAAAGTGTGGACAAAGCAAAGCAGAGTAGATAGTAAACATGCATGGAACATCAAAAATTATAGATACGTTTCCGACGTATTAGAAAACTCGTTGTAAAATATACTATGTGCTTCCCTTGCATGTTAGATTCCGTAGTAGTGCAACCCTAGTGCCCGATCTGCGTTGATGGTCAATCTGGGCTGAAACTGAAAATTTTCACGGGGGGCGGATTATCCGCCCCTGGCAGGGCCAGATAATCCGGCCTGGAGGTTCACTACCTGTTTTGGTTTTGTCTTGGATTTTCCTTGGGTACACCATTGGGACATGGATTGTTTTCCAACAGTATCTAACATTCCTCTTGGACTTGTGTGTATGCTTATCCCCATGCTACCTATCTATTGCTTTTCACAGGTGGTTCCAGTGCTCCCAAGACCTACAAGCGTCGTCCCCATGCCTGTTATCTCAGGCCCAATGAAGAGGGTAAGCTTGTTGACGAGACTGAAATCCGAATGCTGAAAAGAGAGTCTGAACAAATGGCCGAGGCATCTAGAAAAGCCAAGAGGACCACCTCTCGCAAGGGCAAGGGCAAGCAGTCATGTGTCAACTACAAGGCCATGGATAGCGTTGAGTACTCCTCCATTTGCCACATTGATTATTATGTCGAGGCTGACAATTATGGTTCTCCGGAGGATAGAATGTTTTGGTGTTCCCACTTTAGGTCCATTCATGATTATGTATATGCTACTCTCAAGATACGCCCTATGCATCCTCTGAATTTGATTGAGGCCCAATCCAAGTCAAGACTTCGTCAAGCTTTGGATGTGACTAGCAAGATGGGGCTGCACCAGCTTATGACTTTATAGTGCCACTATGACTCCTCTGTTGTGAAGCAGTTTGAAGCATTTTTTCTCTGCCCTTGTGATTTGTGGAGATGAGCTTCGCACCATGAAGTGGATGACCGGGACCACTATGATTCAGTCAGATTTCCGCACTTTTGGTCAGGTCCTCGGATATGCCTTTCATGGGCGTGACATAGCTGCTAGCCACTGCATCCTTTCTCCTATCAAGCCCAACAAGGATATCGTTCTTGCTCCATGTCTGACTTCTGATGGTGTTGCTGGTACATTTTGTGGTCTATCTACATTATATGCAACTCTAGTTGGTTTGTTCCGTGACAGCATTGCTCCAAGTGGGGGCAATAATGATAAGATCTGTGGTCACTTGGTTCCCCTGCTTGCTTTTTCTCATGAGTGTGCCACCAATTCTGGGTCAGCTGCGAACTACAAGTTGGATATTATGGATTACATTTATCATGAGATGACCGATGCTATGTTCAACAGGCTATCCATCCCTTTTGCTCCCTACATTATGATGCTCATCAAGCACATGCTGCCACATGAGGAGTTTGGTAGCAATTTGGATGGAGTGCACAAGCCCAATAAGATCTACAATAAGGCACAGAAGACCTCTCAGCCTTCCACTTCCCCCGAGTCCTTCATGCACGATGCAGGGCTAGTGGTCGCCGGCCCGCGGTGTCCCCAATGGCACGTGAGGTCAAGCAGCTCAACTGGTTTCAGCGGCACATTCTCTGCATGGGCGTCAACACTCACAAGGGCCAGTATGAGGCCTACCGAAGGAGATATGAGATGGCCCACACCCAGCAGCTCATTTTCCACCATGTGTCTGGGGCGTCTGGCCTTCCACCACCTCCTACAGCTTCGGAGCCATATGCTCAGTGGAACACATCAGGGATCAATTATGGAGAGCTCGAGAGTCACCTGTTTCCTGCACCGCCTAGGGGCGCCTACTCCTCTAGTTGATGATGATGATGAGTATGATGAAGAGGAAGGGGAACGGGATGACTACGACGAGGATGAGTACGAGGAGTGATCTTATGGGGCGTTAGCATCGCTCTTCTTCCTTTTTGGCGTTTCGATGCCAAAGGGGAAGAAGTAGTTCTATTTAGGTCTCAGATTTGCATGGGTCGGACGCAAGAATTTGCCTCTTTATCTTTGATTTTCTTTATCGGTTGCTTGTGCCCTTTAGTGTTGAACTTTTATTTGTGCTTGGTTTTATTGTATGAGACTATGTCATGTGGAATTATGTGTGGAATTCTGGAATTATGGATTTATCTTGTGGAACTATCCGTATGGAATTCTGGATTTATCTATGGAGTTTGGAATTATCTTGATGTCATATGGAATTCTAGAATTATCATATTGGCTATTTGACATCCCGGTGGTATGAGATATGTTTTCCCTAAATCATCCTTGTTTTAACCGTCAATGTTACGAAATTGGCTTGTTCCTTAGTATGTGCATTTGTATTCAAATGCAAGTTATTAATATGCACACATTTAGGGGGATCCTCTTTCATTTTTTGAAGATGATGTTAGTAGGTTTTATTGCAAATCCTAGTATTGTCATCTAACACCAAAAAGGTTGAAAGAACATTTCATGATCCCTAGTGTTTTGTGTGTTAGATAACAATACCAAGGATTATTTAATGTGTGTTGAAGTGCTACAGATCCTCAAAGTGATTTTGGGGGGCGGATAATCCGCCCCTGCTAGGTGCCGGATAATCCGCCAATCACAAAGGGCGCACGGGCGTGACCCACTGTGTGTGGGGGGGGGCGGGGCGGTATAACTCCCTGATTTTTCGGCTAGGGCCGGAGTTTTGCCCAGGCCGGATAATCCGCCCCTCAAGGGGCAGATAGTCCGCCCCAGGAGATTTTCAAAGGTAGCCACAGCGCATCACTCAGAGAGGGGGCGGAGTTTCCCCCGGACTTTCCATCTATGGGGCGGATTTTCCCTAGGGACGGATAGTCCGCCCCTTGAGGGGGGCGGATAATCCTTCCCCTCGAGGATTTTCACCAAGACAAGCTCGGCGCAACCCACTGTGTGTGTGGGGGGGCAGATTTTGCCCCAGACTTTCCATCTCTGGGGCGTATTTTCTCCTCAGGGCGGATAGTCCGCCCCTAGTGGGGGCGGATAATCCGCCTCCAAAACGCTCCAACGGCCAGTTCTGGGAAGGGGTATTTAAACCCACATTTCCCCTCCCGCCAGAACTCTTGGTTCATTCGGAAAAGATAAATTTGCTCCTCAAGTTCCATCCAAGATATCTCCACCTTCATCCACCCAAAGGTCCCGTCCCTTGGGGAATCGAAGGTGGAGGGCTCTATCTTCATCAACAACAATCAAGCGCTTCACCTACTCTCCATTCATTTGGAGAACCTTTGATCTAGTATTTCTTGCAAATATCTAGATCCTTGTTTTGATTATTTTGATAATCCTTGTTCTTGTGACATCTTGTTGTCATTACGGGAGCCTCCAATTTGGTTGTGGATGTGTGCCCTGCTAGAGTTGTAAAGGCACCGGTTCCCGCCTTGAAGGGTACCAATAGTGGAGAAGGTGGATCAGGCCTTTCGTGGCGAGATCCATCGGAGAATAGGGTGAGGCCTATTGTGGCGTGGTGATCTTAGAACCGCCCACCCCTCCAATGCGGATGTACTTCCCTTAACAAGGAAGGAACGACGGTAAAAAATCCCCGTGTCTCCGCGTGCCCTGCTACGATTTCCTCGCTCCTCTCTTTACATGTTTAGTAGATAGGTTTGCATATAGGGAAATTCTCGTAGTTGCATGTCTAGAGAATTTACTTTGTGTCAATCCTAAAATTGAAAAATAACTAAAAAAATGAGTATCACCTATTCACCCCCCTTCTAGGTGCCCATACGATCCATTTCAGTTGGTATCAGATCCTCGGCTCTTTATTCGGGCTTAACTGCCTAAGAGAAGTATGGGTTCCAAGAGATATGGGAGTGATGAAGTTGTTACAAGGGGAGGTGCAGTTGCCACAGGACCATTAGGACCACCAGAATATGAAGCTGAAAAAGATCGAAGGGAAAAAGTCTTGCTCAAAGAAATCCAAGAAGATGACACACTGGTGGATCCTCAAGATGAAACTGCTCAAGAGACACAAGACCAAACCTTGGAGGAGCAAAATGATGCACAGGATGACTGTTATGACTCTGATGCAGAGACTGTTGATCTAAGAGAAGAAAAATAGATAAGCAATGAAGATGAAGTTGTTGCAGTAGAAAAGAAGAAAAGCGATAAGAAGCAACAAAAGAAAACAACTGAAGATCCTAATCCCCCACAAAAGGTAAAAGACAAGAATTAGAAAGGTGAGCAAAAACTTCCATATCCAGGTCGCAAAAAGAAAGCACCTGATCAGGTAATCTATGACTCTTTCAGAAAGGCACTTGGTGATCTCCGTCTAGAAATTCCATGTGCGGATGCAATAAAAGTTCCTACCTATACTAAATTTCTCCGTGATATTCTTAATAGAAATAAATAAATAACTGAAACCTTTGTCATGGTGACGAGGTTTAATCTCGTCAATGCCCATTGTTATGGACTTGGGTTTTGGAGAAGATGGGGATGCTGGAGATCACGGAACGGTTAGCAAACAAGCAACACGGGGACACGAGGTTTACCCAGGTTTAGGCCCGCGGAGGGAAAACCCTACTCCTGCTTGTCTGCTCTTGATTACGGCGGAACCGAAGATTACAGGGGTGCGCAGATGCAATCTGGCGTGGAGGTGTGTATGCGGTGGTGTGCGAGAGATTGTAAGAGAGCCTCCTCGTCGTGACCTCCTGCCCTTTATATAGAGATAGGCAGGTCCCAGGCATAGACCGAGTCGTTTACAGGTTTTAGGGTTTACCCCTTTGAATTTTCTATCTACTCTACATCTTCTCTGAGCTTTCTCACTGCGCGCTAGAATTTCCCCGAGATTTTCCTTCTTTGATTCTGCGTGCTCACTGCCGGTATCGCCGCACTGCAATGGGGAAGCCTAAGAAGTCCTCCACTGCGGTTGGTACCAGTGCCTCCACTGGTGGCAAGAAGGGTTCCGCCGCGACCCGCGTCACCGACGGTGGCTGGCGGCGATCGGAGACGCGTGAGGGTGACCTCCACAAGCTCCGTGAGCGTGGCCTGATCCCGCTGGATAGGGAGGCTGTCAAACTTCCTGGCGACGAGGTAATTCCCCGTCTTCCTCCCACTGGGTTTCAAGTTATGTTCATCGCCTTTGTCCTTCGGGGCCTTTCCTTCCCAATCCACGATTTTCTCCGTGGATTGCTTTTCCTCTATGGCATCTAGCTGCATCATCTTTCACCAAACTCTCTTCTTCATGTCGCCTATTTCATCACATTCTGCGAGTGTTGGATCGGTATCGAGCCGCACTTTGGCCTCTTCCGGAAACTCTATTCCGTGAAGAGGCAATCCGGTTCTGATGGTGTTTATCCCATTGGGGGTTGCATCATTTCCCTCAAACCCAATCTTCTTTTCTTCTCCTTTTCTATGTCTGAATCTGTCCAGTACTGGTGGAGGCGATGGTTTTACATCCGCGACTCCATGGTGGATGGACAGGAATTTGGTCTTGCTCCTTTCGACCCCTCCCAGAAAATCGAGCCGAAGAGGTCCTGGAAGAACCAGATCTTGGATGGCGAGGTGGCGAAGATAGAGGCGCTCTATCGTCGAGTGGAGGATCTTCAGCTGATTCAGGATAAGGAGGTGAACGGTGTGGATATCATCCGTACCTTTCTCAAACGTCGGGTGCAGCCGCTCCAGGCTAGGGCGCACCCAATGTTCCTTTATTCTGGTCGCTATGATCCGTCTAGGGTTTCAGCTGAGGAATTCTCCAAGGGGGATCTCGACGGGATCCTTCGCCCGCTGCTAAAATACAAGGCTGGAGAGGATATCCCGGGGAGGTCGTTGACTTCTCCGTTCTCCGCTTCTCGTCCGGTTCCGCAGGTGTAGATCTGGGACATGCGCGTAGCGCTATTTTCGACTGCGTTCTCCTTGCACCTTTTTGTGCTGAAAATTTGTTTCCTTCTTGCGCAGGAATTCAAGGTGCCAGACATGTCGCCTCCATTCCCCGAATTGTTCCCGAATGCACCGGACAATGAGGTAGTGGACTCCATGTCTGAACTTCCGTCGGCGCGATCGCCGGCCGAAGAGGCCATCGAGTCGAGCGAGCCCCAGAGCGTTTTTCGTATGTGTAACTTGTTTTTCTCGTTCTTTGGGCGTAGCCCCCAAGCCTTTGTTTTGACGGGTAGTATCTTTTGTAGCCTTTTGTGCAAGCCGCCAACCAGCTGGTGTAGCAGCATCTGGAAGCCAGCTTCAAGGTGCGTACATGAGTTGATCTTTTGCTTCCTCTTATATTTCTTGTCCTGCGATCTGATAAGTGTTCTGCTGATTGCAGAGGACAACAATACCACCCTCCGTGAGCTTGATGCTCTCAAAAAGAGCCTTGGGGGAGCGGAGAAGAAGGCCGAGGACGCCGTTGCTGCGAAAGGGCGCCTCGAGCAGGAGTTGACCAATGCAGCTGCGGCCAAGGAGCGCCTGCAGCAGGAGGCAACGGACCGCGAGGAGCAACTTTTCACCACCACGGCTTCGCGCGAGAAGGAGGTAGCCGGCAAGCTGATGGCGGCTGCCAAGGCTATTTCGGGTGAGTTGCTTTGTCTTCCCTTTTCGGCTTCCTTGTCTTTCCTTGTTGTGCTTTTATTTATGTTGCTTCTTTTGTTTCTTTAGATGCTGTGGGCATCGAGTTTGATGATGTGCTCTGGAGCACGGAAGTGCTCTGGATGATGCCGCTATGGCGGTCGAAGACCACTGCAGTACCGTGGTCGGCTCGCTTGCCAAGGCCAAGGAGGTTCTCGGGCGCTTCTACAAGGAGCTCGTCCCCAAGGGGGTCGCCCTCGAGGATGTCGATGCCTTGGCGGATGCGCTGTTAGCCGAAGCGCCTGCGGCGTACAAGCGCAAGCAGAAAGGCATTGGCGCATCCGTCGGGCTGGCGATGGACTTGGCGTCTGGAGTGGAGCTGGATCTTCATCAGGTCACCTCCCGGATGCCGACGACTGCTGACGGATCCAAGGTAGCCTTGTCCCTCTATGCTTCCCGCTGTAAACATTATGGGCCGAAGTTGATTGACTTGCTGGTTGAGTACGCGTTGAGGCAGCTGGGAGAGGCCAAGGGGAGGCAGTCCGGCTCCGAGGCTACTCAGGATGCAGCTTCTTAGGCCTTGTAGTTGTAGGATAGCTTTTGTTTCCTTTGTTGTAATTATATCTATGAATAGTCGATGTGCCACGCAGTGGCTTTTTGCTGCACATAATGAATTTCCAAGTTCTGTGTTCTTTCGTCTACTTGTTCATATCCTTGTATTCTTTTACTCTAGGGGCCTTCGGGTGATGATCCCATTGACACTTCGTCTGCACCGCAGCTGCGGCCATCCCTGGATGGTGCGTCACAGCTTGTGTTTCTTCGAGACCGCAGCCGTGGCCTTGAGAATTAATTGCTTGGGGTGCGTGGCCACGCCGATGTTTGGAAATCGAAGGCGGAGCGAGGCGCTGCCAGAGAGGAGTATTTGATGGGGGAGTTGCGTCATTTGTCCGAACAGCTTCAGTTTGAGTTTTTTGAGCTGCTGCTCATTGTTTAGGATGCGCCTGTTGGCTTTTCATCTTACTTTTTGCGAGTATTGGAGGTGCTAACCTTGCTCCGAGGGAGGAAAAGGAGCGTGTTGCTGTTCGGATCAACTGCTTGACCCAGCAGGACATCGAGGCTGGCGGGTTCTTCTATATGGACCGCGATCGTGCCATGGTCCTTGCAACGGTGCAGGATCGTGTCCACCAGGTATCGCGGGTGCTGCGTCAGGTGAAGGCTTCGTTGGCGTCAGTTCTGCATGTGATGTTTCCGCTGGATGAGGCGTTGTCGACTCTCTGTGGCCTGCTGGCGAAGTTTCGAAATGTGCATCGTGTCAGAGAACTGGTGCGACATCAGCTTGTCGCGGGGGTGAAGGCCGCGCTCTCCCTTGTGCGGTTACATCGTCCTGACGTAGATCTTGTCTGTTGTAGCGGCTGGGCCGCCTCTTCGGCCGGATGGTGGCGAGTGGGATATGTGTCCACATTATGCGGTTGTAAGGCAGTATGCCGAACAAATTGTAGATCTGTTTGAGCAGCGTGCCCAGGTTATTCTTCAGAATAGGTAGGACCTGTAAAAAAGATAGATGTAAAATTTGTAAATATTCGACTGGGCGTGTTGTGCCCTTTGCTGTAAAGGTTTTGTTGTTTTTAGCATGTAGAGCTTTGTTTGTATACGTGTCCTTTTTGTTAGCCTGACGTGGTCAGCTACTCAGGTGTACACGCGTTATCCTCAGTCGACGAAGTCGTGAGGTGGGGGGAGCCCCCGAGTGTGTTTTAACATGGAGTAAAATACGGACAATAGACAAAATTTGTGGGGCGAGACACTTAGCTTTATTCATATCGTAATGGAGGAGGTACATCGTTCGGCTGAGTAGCCTTGGCTGAATAGCCTTATTGAAAATAAAAGGAGGGGGGTAGCTAGGGGTAGAAGCGTCACAGTTGTGCGATGTTCCACGGGTTGGAGTATGCGACTCCAGACTCCACGTGCTTGAGGCGATAGGCGCCACCTGGGATGACTTTAGTGACGATGTAGGGTCCTTCCCATGGTGACTCGAATTTCTTCGGTCGCTCTTTCTTGAGTCGCAAGACTAGGTCTCCTTCGACGAAGGACCTTGGGTGCAGCCGTCGGCTGTGGTAGTTATGGAGGCTCTGGTGGTACACCGCCGATCGAGCTATTGTTATATCACGCGCCTCATCGAGTGTGTCAACGGCGTCTTCGAGGCGGCCGTCGATTTGGATTCGCTATAAGCAACGACCTGTGGGGCCTTGTGGCGTACCTCTGCTGGTAGCACGGCTTCGGCTTTGTGCACCATGAAGAAGGGTGTGTAGCCAGTTGAGCTATTTGGCGTTGTGCGCAGGCTCCACAGGACCGAGGGTAGCTCTTGTGTCCAGTCTCCTGCGAGTCGCTCGAGTGGGCTCATTAGGCGCTTCTTGATGCCAGCACCGACGAGGCCGTTGGCCTTTTCGACCTGCCCGTTCGTTTGCGGGTGCGCCACAGAGACGTATGTGATGTTGATTCCGAGGTCTTAGCAGAAGTCCTGGAATTCTTTGGAGATGAAGTTTGACCCATTGTCGGTGATGATGCTGTGCGGCACGCCAAACCTGTAGACAATGGATTCGAAGAACTTGATGGCCATTTTGCCTTTTTGGTTAGTAACGGGCATGGCCTCAATCCACTTGGTGAATTTGTTGACTGCGACCAGGAGGTAGACGTGACCTCCTTTCGAGGACCTTAGCAGTTTGCCGATCATGTCGAGTCCCCATTGGGCGAAGGCCAGGCCAGAGGTATGGGCCTGAGCTCTGATCCGGGTGCGTGCGGTTTATCAGCGAACCTTTGGCACCCGTTGCATCTTCGGACGATGTCCTTGGCGTCGTTCATGGCCGTTGGCCAGTAGAATCCGGCTCGTAGAGCTTTGGCGACGAGGGAGCGGCTGCCCGCATGATGGCCGCAGATGCCCTCGTGGATGTCTTGGAGTATAGTTTTGCCGTCACCGATGGTGACGCACCTTTGCAGTACACACGAAATGTTGCGCTTGTACAACTCGCCATTAATGATGGTGAAGGCCTTGGACCGGCGAGATATGCGTCGGGCATCTGTCGGGCTATCAGGAAGTTCTCCGTCTATCAAGTACCTGGGGTATGGCCGCGTCCAAGTCTCTTCGACTGCCATGACCTGCATTAGGTTGACCACTGCGACCTCTATGTCTGTCGTGGGAATGGTCACGGCAGATGCTGCAATCGGCAGCGAGTAGTAGAACGAGGGGCAAGGGCGGCCAGCCATCTGCGGTGCGAGATGAGGGCGGAGACACAGGGTTTTACCTAGGTTCGGCCCCCCGGAGGGTAAAGACCTACTCCTGCTAGATTGTATTATGATGGTGGTACAATGGTACGAACTCGGCGACTAGGCGGCGAGTCGCTTGGGTGTATGATGGAACGTGTCTCTATACGCCCTGTAGGGAGGTTTATATAGACTCACCTCCCCTAGGGTTTACATATCTCAAACGAATCAGTTAAGGCTTCGGTACTCGTTTAACCTAATCCGAGTGGGCCTATCTACTCGCCTGGGCCTTCAGCTTCCAGTCGCTTGGATCCACGCCGGTCCTTGATCCAGTCGCCGTCTTGCAGGCCCACTCGCCAGTTCCTGGGCCAGTCGGAAACGTCCTGCTGGGTATACCCCGGTAGGCATATCCCCATCAGTAGTCCCCGAGGCCGTCGTCGATTGGGCGCAGGTGGTCGCTGGCAGTCGGAGTATACGGCTTTCAACGCGGACATCCAGTCAAATCGGTGGCAGGCTCCTAAATAAAGGAGGAAACTAGTCATTCTGGTCGCAACTTTGGAGATTGTATCGGCGAAATATTTAGTCACTGTTTGTAGTGATCGGGTCGGCGAGCCGAGTGGCCGAAGTTGGACCGTCAAAACGCAGTCAAACTAGCCGTTAGGGTAATCCAACGGTAACTTTTGGCGTAATCACCGCGTAGTAACGGCTCCCTGATTTGGCGGGCAACAACCGCTATATAAAGGGGATGGTAGGCGATCAGAGAACCACCTCCTCGTCATTTCCTCCGATTGCGCGCACCTTCGTTTTCCCCCGCATCGCGATCCAGCCGAGCCGAAATCTTCCGACCCCCACGAACCCTTCCGCCAATGGCTCCCTCCACCGAACCATGGGGCAGGTCCAAGTGCACGAGGACGCAACTGGCGTCCTTCGAGGAGGCTGGGATCCTGCGCGCCGGCAGGTGGCTCATCCCTGTGGCCGGAGAGGTGACCCCGGATCCGCGTGAGGGAGAGTTCATCTGCTTCACCAGCCACCTAGAGCGGGGGCTGGGATTCCCAACATCTCTTTTCTTCCGGCGCTTCTGCGCCTTCTACGGGATCCAACTGTCGGACCTGGGCCTGCACAGCATCGAGCAGCTCGCCATTTTCGTGGCGTTCTGCGAGTGCTACCTGGGCTGCAGGCCCTACTTTCCCTTGTGGCAAGATCTATTCCACGGGCGGATCAGTCACGAGGAAGCGGGCGGCCCAATGCTCGTCGCGGGTGGCCTGACGTTTCAACTGAAATCGAAGGCTTCCTTCTTTGATCTGATGCTACCCGCCAAGGCAGCGAGTGAATGGAAGAAGTCTTGGTTCTATGTAACCGAGGCGACTCCGGACGGCGAGGTGGTGATCCCAAGATACTCCGCCGACCGGCCTGAACCATGCCGACTCCAAGTCGGCAAGCTTCCAACAGACCAGCGGATGGTTGTGGATAAAATGCTTCAGACCATCCGCGGCCTGAAGAAGAGGGGTCTCCAGCCCATCAATTTGTACAACTGCTGGCTCGGGCGGCGACTCGTCCCCCTGGCCCGCTGCGACCACTACATGTACGAGTACGCGGGCCAGGAGGACTCGACGAAGTCCTGCCTCGTCGAGTGGCAACTCGAGGATTACCTTCTGGCGCTGAAGAAGATCACCCAGGCGGCATACCTCGACGCGAAGGCTGGGGTCGCCCCTACACCGCGAAGCATCCAGTCCTGATGGTAAGTCATCTTTCCATCATTCGCAGTCGCAGTTAAATGCAGTCGCGGTCATATTGATGTTGTTTATGCTTATTGCAGCTATTTCAAGTGGTGGAAGGGTGGCTTCCGCCCGCGGACGACGAGAATTCGAGCTCGTCCGTCCAGGAGGTGGGCGAGTCGCCTCCAGCAAGGGGAGGCGTCGAGAGTGACGGGAGCGGCGACGACGACGAATCCGAGGAAGAGGTTGCCCCGCTGGTCCGGAAAACACGCGGACAGCGGCAGCGTGAGCTCGAAGCGAGCAAAAGCCTCAAGCGTCATGATGATGACGACGACGAGCTCCCCGAGCACACCTCGCGTCGCGAGGCCACTCCATCGAAGAAGAAGAAGAAGAAGAAGAAGAAGAAGAAGAAGAAGAAGAAGGAGGTGAAGGCCCCTCCAAAGAAGAAGGGGAAGCCAGCAAAACAGGCGTCTCTGCCTCATTCGCTAAGCATCTACGACGCCAGCAGCCTGGCCAGGGGTGAAGCTCCACAGATGGCGACGGCACCGAATATCACCGCCGTCCTGACTGAGGTGCCCCTGGCCTCGATGCCTCCGTCGTTCGCCCCAGTCTCTGGGTCGGGGGCCGCTCCGGTCGCGGTAGCTTCGCCGCCCAAAGATGCTCCTGCCGAAAATGTTTCGGAAACTCCAGCCGCAGCCTCGACAACGAAGAAACCGTCCGTGTCTTGGGCACGCGATGTCCTGGAGATGGGCCTCAGTCGCCGACTGGGCCCCGAACTGGAGAAGCCAGCCGGCATCCGCACGGGGCTACGCTTCCTTCCAGTCGCCAAGTGAGTTTTGCTCACCTACCTTTGTCTTTCATTGTACTCGGAGTATTCTGCTCACGCGATCAATTTGTAGGACCGGAGCTAAGAAGATAGGCCACCTGTCTGTGGCCAAGGTGCCGCCAGTCGTCGCGGAGGAGGACCCCTCTTGGAAGAGGAAGGCTGACGAGGTCGCTGCCCCCACAGATGGTGCCAAGAAGGCCAAGAGCGACGAGGTCGTCACGGTGTCTGACGAAACGACGGTGGCCCCGAGTGATCCTGCGGCGGCGACGGCCTCGGCAATCAAGGAGGGTGCTCCTTCGCGAGGGGAGGCCGAGCCAAATTCTTTTGGTGCCGGCGCGTACATCGCGACCTTCCCGCGCTTCATGGCTAGAGCGGCCACGATGAGTAGTACCACACCGTCGAGCCGCGCACCCGGAGTCGCCGAGACGGAGGTCGAGCAGCGGCGCGGGCACACTCCGGCCCTTCTTACCTCTGTGGATGCACTGCAGCTTCATGGCATGCTGGGCGCGGCCATCCAGGTACGTCCAGTCCCCGAGGATCAGGCCGTTGTGTTGCAGTGGTCTGATTCTTTTAATGTCTTGTTTTTTAATTCTCGCGTCCAGTCCCCGAGTGTGCGCTCGCTGAATTTCAGCGGGTGGGCACTTAGGATTTTCGATTGCCAGTCCCCGAGTGCGCACTCGCTGAATTTTAGCGGGTGGGCACTTAGGATTTTCGATTGCCAGTCCCCGAGTGCGCACTCGCTGAATTTCAGCGGGTGGGCACTTAGGATTTTCAATGTTGATGACTGTTTGGCTTGTGTTCAGGGTTTGCAGCACGAGTCAGCTGACCGGCTTGCTACAAAGCGTCGCGCGGAGGAAGAACTTGCCGTCGTCCAAGAGGCGAACAAGGGACTCCAGGCGACTGCTGCGAAGGCGGAGGAGGTCCGCCAGGGCCTTGTCCCAGCGAGTGAGTTGGCGGCAGCTCAGACTGCGCTGAGCTCGGCCGAGAAGCGGATCGCCAACCTTGAGCGCGAGCTGAAGGAGGCGAAGGAGGAGGCAACTTTGGCGGATGGGCGAGCCAAGGCTGCCGTTACAGCCGCCGCTGAGGAGCGTAAGGTCTCCGACGCCCTTGTTGCTGGGCTTCAAGATGACTACACTTATCTTCAGAGCTTCATCACGGATCTCTCCCGTCCCCTGATTGGTGAGTGTGCCTGCTTCTGCCTTTAGTATATGTATTGTGTAATTTTTGGTGTATTCACTATCACCTTCTGTCCGCAGGTCGGATCATTGACAGTGCGGAGGAGGCAGATTCGTTCGACGCATGGCAATGTGTAGCCACGCTGGTCGACTCGGCCACGTTGTCGGCGACATGCATACGGGCGTATCTTCAGGAGATGTCGCCCACGGAAGTAATTCCCAGCGACCTCGTCGAAGTGTGGCGATACTTGGAGAAGGCGCCGTCGGTCGTCGAATTCATGACGCGATCGGCGTTCCGACGCGGAGCGGCGACGACGCTTAGCCTTGGGCTCGCTCACTTCCCGGAGGACTTCGATCTGGACGATGTGACGAGTGGCTACCCGTCGTCGACCGGCTCGGTGGAGATCTCTGAGGTGTTGAAGCTGACGGACCGTGCCGCGGTATATTCCGAGCGCGTCTGGGCGATGGGCGACCTCCTTCCTTACCAGGAGACAGTCGTCGCGCCCAACGACCCCGAGCCGCAGCACCGGGACTTCAAGATCGAGCAACCCTTCCGTGCAGCGATGGCGGGTGAGCAGACGACGTACCCGTCAAACCCGTACACTCCCTTCATTCGCAATCGCAAGGGTGGTGGCGAGTCCTCGTGGAAGCCTGCAGAGTAGAGTATTGTGCCCTGGGGCGTTAGTGACAGTGCTGCCATTGGGCATATTTTGTAGTTTGTAATGCTCGCGACATGCTATTAATGGAATATCATGTTGTTTTGTGAATTGTCGCGTGTTTCTGATTGAGGTTTGAACGAGTCCCCGAGCGCGTCCGCCCTTTTATATGGGGTTTACCTCGTTTGTTATGTGTTTGCTGTTTTGAATGTTTTGTTTATTGGGGTCGACTCGCCCGAACTTGGAGAGCCAGTCGCAAGGCGACTCCCATGAGTGCTTTGTACTTCACCGTTTTCCCTTGCGCGAACGAGGTCGGGTGGCCGAGTCCCCTAGCGTGGTACTTGGTTGTTCTAGGCGCGACTCGAGGGTGGGTGAGGACTTGGCGCGTTAGGGTGAGAGCATCACTCCTGCCTGACCCGTCGGGTCAGTCGCATGGCGAGTCCTGGGCATGCTCTCATACTTGGAGTTTTCCCTAGTCGCTCGTGCTGAACTGGTCGTCAGTCCCCGAGTGTGGTACTTGGCTGTTCGAGTCGCTATGTCAAGGATGCGGAGGATCATGGTCGCTGTGAGAAGCGAAGGCAGTTGTCTTGGCTCGTAGAGCCAGTCAGGCTAGGCGACTCCAATGGGGCTCCGGGTAGGCGTTTTTCGTGGACGTTGCAAGACCTGAGGTGACCCAGTGCCCTTGTAACGCACTACTTGGCCGTGCCGATCGCTGTACCAAAGGTTGACTTCTATAGTTAGCTTGACGCTGTTATTACGAGTGCAAGTGGCACAAGACAGGGAGAGTAGGCGCAATTTGCGGTAACCAATTCTTTTTATTTCATAGCGACTGGAGGGTACATATGTGGGGTTCTAGGAGTAGAACTTCCGTAGGAGGTTTACATTCCATGGTCGCTTGACGTCGAGTTTGCCATCCCCGCGGACGTCGATGAGGTAGTAGGCGTTGTTGCCGAGTACTCGCCCGATGGCGAATGGTCCCTCCCACGGAGGGGAAAGCTTGTGCATGCCCTTCTTGTCCTGGATGAGGCGCAGCACCAGGTCGCCTTCTTGGAAGGTGCGAGTTTTCACCCGCCAGCTGTGGTAGCGGCGGAGTCCTTGCTGGTAGATGGCGGTGCGTGATCGAGCGAGGTCACGTGCCTCGTCGAGTTGATCAACTCCATCCTGACTGGCGAGTTCGTTCGCAGCCTCCGTGTAGTGGATGACCCTTGGAGAGTCGTGCTCGAGGTCGGTGGGCATGACTGCCTCGGAGCCGTATACCATGAAGAAGGGGGTGAACCCTGTCAACCTGTTGACCGAGGTGCGGATGCCCCAGATGACGGAGGGTAGCTCCTCGAACCAGCACCCGGCGGTGCGCTCGAGTGGTACTTGGAGCCACGGCTTCAGGCCGTGGAGGATGCTCTGGTTGGCCCGTTCCGCCTGGTCGTTGGATTCCGGGTGGGCGACTGACGCGAGGTCGAGCCGGATGTGGTGTTCCTCGCAAAACTCAGCCATGGCTCCTTTGGCGAAGTTGGTGCCGTTGTCCGTGATGATGTTGTTTGGGAACCCGTAGCGATATATGAGCTCGCGTAGGAATTTAGTGGCGGTCTTCCCGTCGCATTTCCGGACTGGTTTGGCCTCCACCCACTTTGTGAATTTGTCGACCGCGACCAGGAGGTGGGTGTAGCCAGAGGGGGCCTTTTTGAAGGGGCCTACCATGTCCATACCCCACACGGCGAATGGCCAGGTGATGGGGATTGTCTTGAGCGCTGAGCTCGGTACGTGCGTCTGGTTGGCGTACTTCTGGCACCCGGCGCACCGCTGGACAATGTCGACGGCATCAGCGTGTGCGGTGGGCCAGTAGAAGCCATGCCGCATAGCCTTGGCAACCAGAGAGCGGGCGCCGGCGTGGTGGCCGCAGTCGCCGGAGTGGATGTCGAGGAGGATCTTGCGTCCTTCGGCGGGTTGGACGCAGCGTTGGAACACGCTGCGCTTGTGGAGCTAGCCATCGATGATGGTGAAGGATTTGCATCGGCGTGCAATCATCCGGGCGTCTGTCTCGTCTGCCGGCAAGGTGCCAGCCTCCAGGTAGGCGACGTACGGCTTGGTCCAGTCGTTAGCTCGGCGACGAGTGCGACCAGGGCTGCCTCCGGCTGCAGCGGGACTCCGATGTCGATCTCCCTTGGGGGAGAGACTGAAGGCTTGGTGATCGTGTCGAGAAAGACGCCGGCGGGTGGTGCGAGTCGAGCTGACCCGATGCGAGAGAGTGAGTCAGCCTCCTCGTTCTTCCGCCTGTCAATCCACTCGACGGAGTACCCTGCGAAATGTCCCCCGGCTTGCCTACTGCTTGGCGGTATGCCGCCATGGTGGGCGAGATGGCGTCGCAAGTGCCAGCGACGAGGTCGGAGTCTCCGTAGCAGCGTAGGCGGTTGACGTTCATCTCCTTGGTAGCTCGCATGCCATGGAGGAGTGCCTCGTAGTCGGCCATGTTGTTGGTGCAGGGGGTGAAGTCGAGGCAGAGGACGTAGCGGAGCTTGTCGCCCTTCGGTGAAGTCAGCACAATCCCTGCTCCTGCGCCGTCCGCGTTCTTGGAGCCGTCGAAGTGGAGGCTCCAGTAGTGGAGGTATGGCAGCTTTTCTGGCTGCTGGGCCTCTTCCCAATCGGCGATGAAGTCCGCTAGAGTCTGCGACTTGATCGCTTTTCGTGGATCGTACTTGATGTTGTGGACGCCGATTTCGACGGCCCACTTGGCGACTCGCCCGGTCGCCTCGCGGTTGCGGATGATGTCCTGCAACGGCGCTGAGGAGACGACCGTGATTGGGTGCTCCTGGAAGTAGTGCGGCAGGCACCGCTGTGCTCTAAAGACCGCGTATACCAGTTTCTGGTACTGCGGGTACCGCTGGCGCGACTCGGTGAGGACCTCGCTGATGTAGTACACCGGTCGCTGCACCGGGCACTCCTTTCCTTCCTCTGGCCGTTCGACGACCATGACGGCGCTGACGACGCGCTCGAAAGCTGCGACGTAGACCAGCATGGGTTCTTTTTCGGCAGGGGCGGCGAGTAGCGGTGCGGCGAGTAGCACCTTCTTGAGGTTGTGGAGCGCGTCGTCTGCCTCCTTGTCCCACTGGAAGGTGGGGTTCTTGCGCATCAGGCGGTATAGGGGCATCGCCTTTTCGCCCAGGCGGGGGATGAAGCGGCTGAGAGCCGCGACTCGCCCGGCCAGTTTCTGGACGTCGCGCAGGCACTCGGGTTTGCCGAGTCGAGCGATCGTGTCGATCTTGGTGGGGTTCGCCTCGATCCTGCCCTTGGAGACGACGTACCCCAGTAGTTGTCCTGCTGGTACACCGAAAGTGCATTTGCCTGGGTTGAGTTTTATCTTGTATTTCCGCAGGTTGGCGAATGTTTCCGCTAGGTCGGCGAGTAGATCGTCCTGGCGAGCGGACTTTATGACCACGTCGTCGATGTAGACGTGGATGTTGCGGCCAATTTGGCTCGCGAGGCACTCCTGCATGCACCGCTGGTAGGTCGCCCCGGTGTTCTTGAGGCCGAAGGTCATGGCGGTGTAGCAGAAGGCTCCGAATGGCGTGATGAACGCCGTCTTCTCCTCGTCCTCGACAGCCATTTTGATCTGGTTGTACCCAGAGTAGGCGTCGAGGAAACACAGCGACTCCGAGCCCACGGTGGAGTCGATTATTTGGTCGATCCGCGGAAGGACGAACTGCTCCTTCGGGCAGGCGCTGTTCAAGTTTGTGTAGTCGATACACATCCTCCAGGTCCCGTTCTTCTTCTCGACCAAGACTGGGTTTGCCAGCCACTTGGAGTATTTAATTGGCCGGATGAAGCCTGCAGCGAGTAGACGATGCACCTCCTCGGCGATAGCTCGGCGGCGCTCTTCATTGAAGGGCCGCAGCGACTGCTTGACGGGTCGCACTTTGGGGTCGACGTTTAGTTTGTGCTCAGCGAGCTCCCTAGGGACACCAGGCATGTCAGAGGTCTTCCATGCGAAGATTTCCCTGTTCTCACGGAGGAACTCGATGAGCGCGCCTTCCTAGGCTGGGCTCATGCCCGTCCCGATCGTCACCGTCTGGCTGGAGTCGCCTGGGACCAGCTCGATGGTGCGGGTGTGCGTTGTTGCCTCGAAGGCTGAGGTGTTTGCGCCCTCCGAGTTGGGCTTCTTAAGTATGGTGGTGTCGTCGTTATTGACCCTGCTCATGTACTTGGCGAGCTCGTCGGCGTGGTTGGTTTCTGCCGCGATGACGGCATCGGCGAGTTTGGCTCCTTTGGCCTCGCACTCGGTGGCCATGTCGGGGTCGCCGTTGATGGTGATGACGCCGCATGGCCCGGGGAGCTTCATCGCTTTGTACGCGTAGTGGGGCGCTGCCATGAACTTGGCGAACGCCTGGCGCCCCAGGACGCAGTGATATGGGCTGTCGAAAGGTACCAGCTCGAAGACGATCCGCTCGGTGCGGAAGTTTGCTGGTGTGCCGAAGGTGACGGGCAGCGTGACCTTGTCGATCGGGTACACCTTCCGACCGGGGACGATGCCGTGGAACGTGGTATAGGTCGTCTCGACCATCGACTGCGGGAGTCGCAGTCGCCTGAAGGTGTCCAGGTACATGATGTTGATGGAGCTGCCGCCGTCCATCAATGTCTTGGGGAGCCAGTAGTCGCCCACCTTAGGCTTGACCACCAGGGCGACTCGGCCTGGGTACTCGATGCGTGGCGAGTGGTCCTGGCGGCTCCAGGTGATGGGCTGCTCCGACCAGTTGAGGAACTGGGGAACGTCCACTTGGGCCACCGCGTTGACGGCGACGGCGCGGGCGATGACCTTCTTCTCGCGCTTCGTGTTGAAGCCTGTGAAGGTATGGAGCGAGCCGGCCACATTGCCGAATTTTCCGCCGTTTGGCGGGTTGTTGTCGGGGTCCTCCCGCGCTCGCCGTGCCTTCTCAATCTCCCTGAGAGTGTGGCAGTCGGTGGTCGTTGGTGTAGCGGGCTTCCCTTCCCTGTTGTGGAACGCACAAGGTTGGTTAAGGAGGGTCGCGGGGTCGAACCTTGGTTTCGCCTTGTAATTCCCGTCGTCGTGGCGTTGTCCTCCGTCGCGGCGGAAGCTCTTGGGCTCGCGCTGCGCGTGCCCGGCGTTGGTGACAAAGTCGACTCGCCCGTCACCGTGGCGCTTGCCGGTGAGGCGAGTGTTGCTGTAGCGCAGATCGGACCGTCATCCGTTGTCGTTGCCGCTCGTGCGGCGTTGGCCTCTCGACTCGTCGTCGGTTTCCTGGTTTGGATCTTCCTCTGCGTACCGTTTGGCGATCTCGAGGAGGTCCGGTATGTTGTCGAGCATGCGAGAATGTCGCTTGAGCTTGGCGACCACTGGCTCGTAGCGGCACGAGGTCTTGAAGCAATGGATCGCGGTGTCCGGGTGGATGCCGACCGCGTTGTACCATAGTTCTTGCCACCGCTGGACCCAGTTGCGGGTCGACTCGCGGGGTACCTGGACGCATCGCTCCAGGTCCTCGATGGTGGTGGCACGCGTGTAGGAGCACTCGAAGTGCCTGACGAAGGCGTCACACATCTCTTCCCAGGAGTCGATGCTATCCTGGGGGAGGGTGTTGATCCACTGCCTGCACGTCCCCTCCGTCATCAAGGGGAGGTAACGGGTGGCTAGCAGGTCGGTGTGGCCCGCGATCCCCATCGCCATGAGGTATGTATCCAGCCACACGGAGGGGTCGTACGAAGGGTCGTACTTCTCTATTTCCTTCGGCGCCTTGAAGTTCGCCGGGTATTTTCCGCCTCGGATCATCGGTTCGAAGCACCTGGGCCCGAGTCGACTCAGCGACCCCATCGGCTCGCCGTCGCGGCGATTGGTTAGGGTGTGTCGCAGGTCGTCGGGCTGGCGTGCGCGCCAGCTTTGGTTGTTAATGATGTGGGTGCGGGCGTCGACGGGCTGACCATTGGCGGCGACGAAGTTGGTCGTTGGCCGGGGGTCGTTGGTGGAGAGTGCCGCGTTCGCGGGTCGATGTTGGAGCTGCAGTAGCTCTGGTGGCGGGCAGTTGAGGGTGTTTGCCGCCAGCGGGCGGCCGCTTGAGGCCGCTCTGCTGCCCGAAGAACGCGAGTACACCTGACCCTGTGAGTCGGCGCCCGCGTTTTGCTGCTCGACCGCCTTTGCGAGCAGGGCCCTCATATACTGGATCTGTAGGGCGCCGTCGCCGGTGGCCGTGATGTTGTCGGCCGCTGCTTGACCTGCCACAAGGTTGTCCATCGGGGTGGAGAACAGTGGTAGGCCATTCGCGTCTCGCTCCCGTGAGGAGACCACTATCCGCGGCTGGCCCCTGGGAGGTGTGCGGTTGGGTGGAGGTGGGGCGCCGTTCGCCGTCGACCCTGGTGGGGGTCGGGCGCTTCCTCCAGGCGGCGCGTTCTCGCAGATCGCGCGCTCGACCACGCGGGCCGAGTCGTTTTCGTCGTCGAAGTTCAGGGCGCGCCCCTGGACGGTGGGGTTCAGGCATGACCTGATTCGCTGTTGGTGGTAGCGCGACAACTCCTGTGCCGTCACCTGCTCGAGGCGAAATTTTTCGCGCTCGGCTTGCTCCTTGCAGACTGCCTCCGCCAGCTTCAGGCGGAGTTCCTCGACCTCCGTTGCCGTGGCGTTAGGAGGGATCGGGGTGGAGAAGGGATCCTCCGGCGGATCGGTGTCGGTCGCCATGTAGGTCGCGGCGTGGCGACCGGTACCGTCACGGATATCGGCGGAGTTTTCCGATCCGGAGTCGAAGTCGAAGATCCCAAGGATGGAGGGATCCTCGAAGTCTCCCATGTTGGAGACCTAGGTGGTGGAGCCCGCGGGTGAAGCCGCGGTGATGGATCCGGCGAGTGACGCCGGGGTCGCCGAGTCGGCGTCGTCATTGAGGGCCGCGTCTTCCGCGGCCGCGGAGTTTTCGGCCACGTTGCTGTGGGCCGAGTTGTACTCGGAGGCGAGGCGATGGATCGTGCGGACCTGGCTCTCGAAGAGCCGGTCGCGTGGCGGCGACTCGCAGATGCGAGCCGAGTACTCCGAGGCGATGACGTCGGTGAGGCCGACGAAGAGACTGATCGTGCCGACCGGCAAGATCATGCTGTGCGTGACGGGTCGCGCCGCCGGGACATAGCTGCTCGGCAAGATCTGGAGCATCTCGCCGATCGCTATCATGCAGCCGGTGGCGACCGTCTCGTTGATGGGCAGATTGGATCTCGCCGCAGAACACCGGCCAGACCGGCCAGGCCCCACGATGGGCGCCACTGTCGTGGGAATGGTCACGGCAGATGCTGCAATCGGCAGCGAGTAGTAGAACGAGGGGCAAGGGCGGCCAGCCATCTGCGGTGCGAGATGAGGGTGGAGACACAGGGTTTTACCCAGGTTCGGCCCCCCGGAGGGTAAAGACCTACTCCTGCTAGATTGTATTATGATGGTGGTACAATGGTACGAACTCGGCGACTAGGCGGCGAGTCGCTTGGGTGTATGATGGAACGTGTCTCTATACGCCCTGTAGGGAGGTTTATATAGACTCACCTCCCCTAGGGTTTACATATCTCAACCGAATCAGTTAAGGCTTCGGTACTCGTTTAACCTAATCCGACTGGGCCTATCTACTCGCCTGGGCCTTCAGCTTCCAGTCGCTTGGATCCACACCGGGCCTTCATCCAGTCGCCGTCTTGCAGGCCCACTCGCCAGTTCCTAGGCCAGTCAGAAACGTCCTGCTGGGTATACCCCGGCAGGCATATCCCCATCAGTGTTGATCTTTTTGGGTCCTTCCTGTCCTTCGGGTAGCGCAGCCCCCGAGTGTTCTTCTTTTTTTGAGGGTAAAACATTAGGGCAAAAAACCCCACTGCAATTTTTCGGGTGATCCCTTGGGGAATTTCCTTTTGATGGACGGTACGCAGATCTGTTCGAGGAACACACCTGGTGGCACCCGTGCGCAGGTGGAGCCGATGTTGGCGAGTCTGCAGGCCTCTTCGTTGCTTTCTCTTCCAACGTGCCGAAGCTCGCAACCGTCAAAGTCTCCTTCGAGTGCGTTGTAGAGTGCGCGGTACGCAATCATATTAGCGGCGTGCGCGTCGCACTCGTTCATCGTCTGCTGGACGACGCGGTTGGAGTCACCATAGATGACGAGGCGCGTTGCGCCGCAGATCTTGGCCATCCTCATGTCGTGGATGAGGGCCTCGTATTCGGCTTCGTTGTTGGAAGCTCGAAACTTCATCCGGAGGACATACTTCATCTTGTCGCCCTGCGGGGAGGTCAGTATGACCCTGGCTCCTGCTCCGGCCTCGCGCTTGGAGCCGTCGAAGTGCATTGTCCATGACTGTGTCATGTCTGGGGTGTATGGCAGCTGCAGTTCCATCCAATGTACGAGGAAGTCCGGGAGGACCTGAGACTTGATCGTGTGGCGCTTCTCATAGACAATGTCTAGAGATGATAGCTCGATGCCCCACAGGGCCACGCGTCCTGTGGCCTCCGGATTGTTCAGGATGCTGTTCAGGGGTGCTTCGTTAACGACCATCACCTGGTGCTCCTGTAAGTAGTGGCTCAGCCGACGAGCCATCATGAACATGCCGTAGGCGAGTTTCTGGTAGTGAGGGTACCTCTGCTTTGTCGGCGTTAATACCTCGCTGAGGTAGTAGATTGGGCGTTGGACCCCATGGGTCTTGCCTTCTTCGGGTCGCTCGACCACTAGTACGGTGCTTACCACCTGGTGTGTGGCTGCTACGTACATCAGTAAAGGCTCGCGCTCCTTTGGTGTGACCAGGACCGGCGAGGTAGAGAGCAGACGCTTTAGATCTTCGAATGTGTTGTCCGCCTCAGGCGTCCACTCGAATTTGTCTGCTTTGCGTAGCAGCTGGTAGAACAGCAGAGCTTTTTCGCCCATGCGGCTGATGAACCTGCTTAATTCCACGATTCGCCCGGCAAGCTGCTGGACGCCCTTGAGGTTCTTCGGTTTTTCCATGGCCATTATGGCCGGATTTTCTTCGGGTTCGCCTCGATCCCTCGTTGGGAGATGAAGTAGCCGAGCAGCTGGCCAGATGGGACGCCGAAGGCGCACTTTTTAGGGTTGAGCTTGATCTTGTAGCGATCAAGGTTATCGAACGTCTCGTGGAGATCGTCGATGAGCGTCTTCGCCTCCCTTGTATTGACGACTATGTCGTCGACATAGACTTGGATATTGCGGCCGATCTGGTCCTTCAGGCATGCCTGCATGCACCGCTGGTACGTAGCACATGCGTTCTTCAGACCGAAAGGCATTGTGTTGTAGCAGAATACTCCAAAAGGCGTAATGAACGCCATTTTTTCTTGATCTTCGACCTTCAGTCGAATCTGGTTGTAGCCTGAGTAGGCATCGAGGAAGGAGAGATTCTCGCATCCTGCAGTCGAGTCGATGATCTGATCGATCCGAGGTAGGGGAAAGTGATCCTTCGGGCAATGCTTGTTCAGCGATGTGAAGTCCACTCACATCCGCAGGATATCTGTGTCCTTTTTGGGTACCATCACGGTGTTGGTGAGCCACTCGCTCTCCTTGATCTCCCTGATGAAGTTTGCATCGAGTAGTCTGTTGACTTCCACTCCTATGGCTTCGGCCTGAGGTTCGGACAGTCGTCGGATGGACTGTTTGACGGGCTTGGCGTCTGGAAAGACGTTGAGTGCATGCTCGGCGAATTCCCTGGGAACTCCTAGCATGTCCGCAGGACACCAGGCAAAGATTTCCCAGCGCTCACGGAGGAATTCGACAAGCGCGCTTTCCTATGCGGGGCTGAGATCGTTGGCGATCAGAGCCGTCTTTGAGGCGTTCGTCGGGTGGACTTGTACCTTCGTTGTGTTGACGGTGGAGTCAAAGGACATGTCTGGTGCGTTCTGTCTTGCGACTGGGGGTGCCCCGTTGTCCGTCACCTCCCGGAGCCTTACGACCTCCTCCTGCATGCCGAATGACTGGGAGATTTTGTTGAAGTCCATGTCGCAGTGGTCCGATCAGGTGAAGCTCCCGTGGACCGTGATGACGCCCCTGGGTCTTGGCATCTTGAGTAGCAGGTACGAGTAGTGCGGTACTGTCAGGAACCGTGCGAATGCCACGCGCCCGAGGATGGCATGGTATTGTGATGGCCAGTCTACCACTTTGAACTCGAGTCGCTCGCATCGGAAGTTATCCGGCTTGCCGAAGATGACATCGAGCCATATCTTTCCCAGGGGGAATATGCCCTTTCCTGGGACGATGCCATGGAACGTTGTGTCGGACTGTTCCAGGCTGCACAGCGGGATCCACATTGCTGCTAGGGTGCTAGCGAACATCAGGTTGATGCCGCTGCCGCTGTCCATGAAGACGCGTCTCATGTCGAACCCTCTGATCTGTGCCTCAAGCACCAGGGCAGCATGGCCTAGGCGAGGGACCTGGCAGGGGTGATCCGAACGGCTGAACGTGATGCAGGATTCTGATCCGCTGAGGTACTCAGGGATGGCGGGTGGGGCGGTCACAGCCAGATTGATCTGACGGGTGATTTTCTTCTGCACCTTGTTCGTTGGGCGCCCTTTTTGGATCATCAGTGATCCTTTCGGCGCGGGGTACCCGTGCCCACCGTTATTCTGTGTGGGTGCGATTGGGTGGTTCGGACCTACCGCAGGTGGTGGTGGAGGAGCTCCATGTGCGATCTCACCTGGTGCGGGTGCGTTCCCGTATCCAGGGTTTGGGGCTTGCTGCCTCATCTGGGCCAAGCTCTCGCTAAGTTTCTGGAACTCGTGGCAGTCCTTGAGCATGTGACTTGCTTTCTTCTTACCATCCTGCTTGTCGATGTAGAAGTGGATGGTGCATGGACCCGACAGTTTGTCGTATGCTGAGGGTCCGTCGTCACGGCCGCGACGCTGCCATGACTGCGTTGGGCATCCTCCGTCGCGGAAGTTGCTTCCACGGTATCCGCCGCTGCTGCGGTTGCCGACGCTGCGGCGGTCGGCGTAGCCAGCCGCGACCATGTCGGGTCCATCGCGATCGTCATAGACGCGCGATCTTCTCTTGCTACGGCGTTCACGTCGCCGGCCGTAGTCATCTTCCTCCTCCGAGTGCGCTCGATGGACGGAGTCCTCGCCGTCGGCCCACCTGTTGGCGATGTCCATGAGGTGGTCAAGTGTCTTGGGCTTGACGCGCCCAAGTTCTTCCTTGAAGTCCTGGCGTTTGACGCCGTCCTTGAAGGCGTTGATAGCCCTCTCCTAAGAGATGTGTGTCGCGGAATTCTTGGTGTTTGACCAGCGCAGTATGTATGAGCGAATGGATTTGCCCGTTCTTTGGGTGCAGGCCCACAGCTCCTCTATCGAGGCTGGCCTCTTACTGGTGCCTTTGAAGTTTCGGATGAAACTGTACGCCAGTTCCTCCCAGCTTCAGATGGATCCCGATGATCGGCTGCTGAGCCAGATTCGGGCTGCGCCTGTCAGCTGCAGCTAAAGGCATTGCAGGGCGGTGTCCTTGTTCCCTCCGTGTAGATTGACGGACGACAGGTGGTCGCTGAGCCACGCCTTGGGGTCCTGTGTGCCGTCGAACTTCAGAGTGTCCAAAGGAAGCTTGAAATTCCACGACATCCGTGTTCGCCGAACAGATCTGCTGAAGAATCGGGCTCCGCAGAGTTATCCTTCGTCTTCGTCCATCTTGGATTCAGACGAGCATGCGTGCTTGGCGCGCGCTTTGTCGATTTTGCGCTGGGTGAGCTCGCTTCGGGCGTCATAATCGTGGCTGTGATGGCGCGAGCTCTTGTGCCTTCGAGGAAGGTCGTGCTCTTCATCTTCGGATGAAGGTGTGGGGCTATAGTTGAACTTGACTGTAGCCTTCTTCTTTGGCTCCGTAGGAGCTTCTCCGTGGAGCGCAGCTCCAACGAGTCCGAGTCCAGTAAGTGCGGACTTGTGCATTGCCCTTTTCGGGCCCCCCTCCGAAGGTGGGTGGGACGCGAGGTACGTGGTGGCTGCCATGATCGCGGCTTGCGGCATTTTCGGGATGACGTTGTCGTCGACATCCATCTCCATGAAGGACGCATTGAGGGCCCGGGTCACCTCGCGACGCTCCTTGGGGTCCATGTTCTCCGTCCGAGAACGGTTCTTGTTGCCATGGTTGCCATGCGAGCTGGAGCCAATGCCCATGGCAGAGAGCGCAGCTTGTCACGCACTGGACTCCGAGGATGCTTGCTTGCGTTTGTCAAGCACCTCCTGCATCTTGACCTGCTTCTTGTGCTCCTCGATTAGGAGCATGTGGTATGCCATCAGCAGGTCCCGTGAGGCACCCACAGGCATGATCTTGTTGCCTGCCACGGCTTCGCGTGCTTGAGCCCATCCCTCCTTGATGAGGTGGATGACCCGATCGGTGTCGTCCCCGTTGGGTGGGGGGACTGGCTTCTTCTGTTTTCGTCGTTTCTACCCTGCGGGTTAGGTGGCAGATTGGGCGTGTGATGCTCCGCGTCGCTCTGGATGACCACGGCGCATTGGTAGCGCTCGTAGATTGGATCGCTGCTGCCACAGCTTTCGGATCCGGGACTGTAGGTCCCTTCCTCCGATGGTGGCTCGCACAGATCTGAGTTGCAGCTGTTGCTATCATAGGACTCATCTATCGATGGCGATGTGCATAGCACGGGGTGTGGGGCCCATGAAGTGGGCCTGATCGATGGCAGGGGCACCCGATCTGGAAGGTGGAGGGTGCCGGTTTGCCCCACCTGGAAGCAGAAGCTCCCGAACAGGATCTCGAGTTCGTCGCCAACGGGCTCGAAGTCCTTCATGGTGGCTGGTGAGTGGGCGGTGAAGTCGAAAGCACCGAAGAGGATATGACTCTCCGTCGCCGCGGAATTGTAGATCGCTTGGGTTGGGACCGTCACGATTGCACAATCAGCATCCCCAGTTTCCACAGACGGCGCCAATTGACGAGGTTTAATCTCGTCAATGCCCATTGTTATGGACTTGGGTTTTGGAGAAGATGGGGATGCTGGAGATCGCGGAATGGTTAGAAAACAAGCAACACGAGGACACGAGATTTACCCAGGTTCAGGCCCCGGGAGGGAAAATCCTACTCATGCTTGTCTGCTCTTGGTTACTGCGGAACCGAAGATTACAGGGGTGCACAAATGCAATCTGGCGTGGAGGTGTGTATGCGGTGGTGTGCGAGAGATTGTAAGAGAGCCTCCTCGTCGTGCCCTCCTGCCATTTATATAGATATAGGCATGTCCCAGGCTTAGACCGAGTCGGTTACAGGTTTTAGGGTTTACCCCTTTGAATTTTCTATCTACTCTAGTCTTACTCTCCAAGGATCCGAAGGCGTCATGGGCCCTGGCCACCCGAAAGTCTTCATGGGTCGGCGTATATTTGTCATGGGCCTTCCTTGGGCTGGACCAGGTATGCTAAGGTCGTGTACCCGCAGGGTATAACCATGTCACATGGTGTGTATTTATCCTGCTAGTGGGAACTTATTGTCTAAGTCGGGAGATCCCGGAATAACAACTATTACATGCTCAATTGGCAAAACTGATATTAACAATGCCTTATGTGATTTAGGTGCAGGAGTTAGTGTACTACCATATTCCCTCTATAAAAGGTTAGGATTGGGGGAGTATTCCCCTACTTCTATCACTTTATAGATGGCTAACAAATCCACTAAACAACCCATTGGTATGATTAAGGACGTTCTACTTAGAATAGATAAACATGTTATTCCCACTAATTTTATTATTCTTGAAATGCCAGATGATGAAAATTATATATAATACTTGGAAGACCTTTTCTTGGTACTGCAAGAGCGTCAGTTGATTGTGTTGAGGGAAAATAATCTTCAATGTTTATGATGCTGAAATCATCCGGTATTTTCCAAAGAAGCTAGAAGCAGGAGAAAGGTATATTCCACCGGAAAAACGAGTTCAAGTGGTAAGTTTCCTTGATAAGGGGCAACCCAAGGTAAGAATTCAAGAACAGAGAGATGGTTGAAATATTCGACCATTCTTAATAAAATTCTTGATGGGATTCAACTCATCACATTAATAAAATAGTTAAGAATAAAATGCTCATCATATTCCTATAACTTTTTTGTTGGAGATATGCCCAAGAGGCAATAATAAAGTGGTTATTATCATATCTTCACACTTATGATAAATGTTTACATACCATGCTATAATTGTATTAACCGGAAACATTAATACTTGTGTGATTTGTAAACTAAAATAAGAGTCCCTAGTAAAGCCTCTTGTTAATTAGCTTGTTGGTTAATATATGATCATGGTTTACTGATCATGAACATAGAGATGTTATTAACAACAGGATCATATCATTAGGAGAATGATGTGATGGACATACTCCTATAGATAAGCGTAGCATAAAGATCAAGTCATTTCAATAGTTCAATTGCTATATGCTTTCTGATACATAGTAACCTAATTCCTTCGACCATGAGATCATGCTAATCACCATCACCGGAAGGATGCTTTGATGACATCAAACACCACACCGTAACTGGGTGGCTATAAAGGTGGCATTGAGTGTTCAGAAAGTATTGGTTGAAACACATGGATCAAGAGTGGGATTTGTCCATCCATATGACGGATAGATATACTCTGGGCCCTCTCGGTGGAATGTCATCCAATTAGCTTGCAAGCATGTGACTGGCTCACAAGGGATCACATATCACGGGAACGAGAAAAGAGTACTTATCAGTAACGAGGTTGAACTAGGTATGCAGAGATACCGACGATCATGACCTCGGATAAGTAAACTATCGTGAGACAAAGGGAAATTGGTATCGTATGTAAGTGGTTCATTCGATCGCAAAGTAATCGTAGAAATATGTGGGAGCCATATGAATTTCCAGATTCCTCTATTGGTTATTGTTCGGAGAAGTGTCTCGATCATGTCCGCATAATTCACGAACCGTAGGGAGACACACTTAAGGATTCGACGTTGTTTGAGTAGTTATGGTATTATGAGAAAGAGACCGAATGTTGTTCGGAGTCTCGGATGGGATCCGGGATATCACGAGGTGATCCGGAATGGTCCGGAGAATAAGATTCATATAAGGAAAGTCCCGTTTCGGAGTTCGGAAATGTTTCCGGTGTTTTCATCGGGAATGTTTTAGAAGGTTCCAGAATGTCCGGCACTCCGGGGGGGGAGGGGTACATGAATGTGTCATTACATATTGGAATGATTGCATCATGTACCAAGTGTTCTTGCTGTTCCAAATAAAGGATTAAATTGAATCCTAAAACAGAAAAGTCAAATGCCCAGTTTGAAAGTCAAACGGCTAAAACAGGAAACTGTGGGAAACAAGCAAGAGGTGGTTAAAACCGACTTGGGGGAGGAGTCTCCTCTCCAAGCCGGCGCGCCACACAAGGCCGACTTGGGGAGGGACTCCCTCCCCTTGGCCGCCCTCCCACCTATAAGAGGAGGGGCAGGGCCTCCTCCTCTAGACACACAAGTTCCTATCCTCTAATCTCCGGTTTAGAGTCGTTTTGGTTTAGAGCTTCTAATTGCCCTAGCCTTCGGTTTAGAGCCTTCTAATTGGTGTGTCTAAACCCTAGACCACTAATAGTTCTCTCTCATACTCCATCATACTCTCTCTGGCTTAAGGCGAAGCCCTGCGAGATCTCCCCTCTACTTCCGGTACCACGCCGTCGTGCTGCCGGAATCGCGAGGAGAGTGCTACAACCTCCTCTGCCTGCTAGAACAAGGGAGAGGAAGGTCTTTGTCGAGTACCGAACGTGTGACCAACTGCGGGAGCGCTGCCGGAACGCAGCGCCGGAAGGATTGTCTACGCGATCTTGAGATCGGGAAGAGTACGACTACATCACCCACGAGAATCTGCTCTCGTTAACCGCTTTGGAATCTTCGAGGGTAAGTTCCCCTATCAACTCGTTGCTACAATCTAGTAGATAGATCTTGGCTTGTTTGTTTGTATGCGATAGAAAATTTTTGTTTTCCATGCTACGAACCCCTACAGTGGTATCAGAGCCGTGTCTATATGTAGATCTGTTGCACGAGTAGAACACAATGGTCATTGTGGGCGTTGATGCTTTTATTGTCGATTGCTTCTTGTGTACTTTGCATCTTGCGGTATGTTGGGATGAAGCGGCCCGGGCTAACCTTACATGACATCGTTCATGAGACTTGCTCCACGCTTGACATGCAACTTGTATTGCATAAGTGGCTTTGCGGGTGCCTGTTTCTCCCAACATAGTTAAGATTCAATTTACAACGGGTGATTGACAATACTAGTATCAATGTTGTGGTTCTTGTTCGTAAGTTAGAGCGACACTTATTGAAAGCCCCAAACCACGTAAAATATGCAAAGAAAGTAGAGGCGTCTAACTCTGTTTTGCAGGGGTGTGCAGTGATGTGATATGGCCATGATTGTGATTATATATGATGTATGCAATGTTCCTTATTGTAAGTCGGCAACCGGCAGGAGCCATATGGTTGTCTTTAATTTCTGTTAAGACTCGCGTGTCTATTCAAAGTAGTTGTAATAGTTGAAGCCGGTGGACGACAACCATGGAGAAGCATCATTGACCTTGATGCAATGTCGGTGATGATGGAGATCATGCTCGTGCTAGAAGATGGAGATCGGAAGCACAAAGAAGAAAGGCCATATCATATCACATATTATGAATTGCATGTGATGTTAATCCTTTATGCATCTTGTATTGCTTATTAGACGACGGTAGCATTATAAGATGATCCCTCATGCACATGAATTTCAAGTCATAAAGTGTTCACCCTTAGTTAGCACCGTTGCTAAAGCTTGTTGTTTCGAAGCACCACGTGATGATCGGGTGTGTTAGATTCTGCAAGTGTATACAACATGAGTAAGCCAGATTTGCTCATGCGGAAACTAAGGTTTGATCTTGACGAGCCTAGCATGTACAGACATGGTCTCGGAACACGGAATACCGAAAGGTAGAGCATGAATCATATAGTAGATATGATGAACATGTCGATTGTTCGCCATTGAAACTATATCAACTCTCGTGATGATCGGTTTTGATATGGTGGATTTGGTTCGTGTGATCACTAAAACAATGAGAGGGATATTGTTTTGAGTGGGAGTTCACCTAGATTAATTTAATTATTAATTAGAACTCAATTTATCATAAACTAAATCAAAGTGAATTTGCATAGTTGTTGTAGTCATTGGCATCCGTTTACCACCTTGCGCTTAGTTATAATTGAGATGATAGAACTATAGAATTCTGGTTAGTTACTTTACGAACTGGTATCGTATTGTTTTGAAGTGTTAATCTAAAGTTTAAAAGTCCTATTGCAAACTTTCAGTAAGTTCCGGTTACTCCATGAAGTTTAATAATTAGTATTAAATCAAGAGTAACAATTCCAAGTGTTAGTATATAAGTATCATGTTTGTCTCCATGATTCTTGATATTCAAAGGATTCTCTTAATATCAAGGTTATCTAGGATCTGAAAGAGTTGTTTCAGAAACCATGTTGAGTGGAAGATATTGTGATATCTGAAACGAAATTTTGGTTGCAACATGATAGAGTATAATATGGTAAAAACATGTTCTCATATTTGATGAGAATTTGCAAAAGGTTGGAGACACTAGTTGTCCTAAACCTCCAAAAGGTTTTGGAGAGCAACATTATACTCACGATTCATCTTTATAAGCTAAAAGTAGCTTGATCATGAATAATTCCATGATAAGGGTGAATATTTGATGTAGGTAAAATATTTACCACACCAAGAGATTACTAAAGAAAGGAATTTGAAAGCACACCAAACATTTGATGATGGTGATCTACTTCAAAGTGCAAGTCCAAAGACATTGGTATTTAATTATACACGCTTTGGACTATGTGTCATATGTATGACTCCACTATTGATGTTGATAGATTCTTTCAAACTGAAAAGGAAATACTGAAAGAGAATCTCATAAGTATGTGGCAGGAAAAGAAAAGACTAGAATTGTTCAGCTTAAGTATATAGATGATATACGTGTTATGGCTATATTCTTTGCTTATTAAACAATGTGGTTCCTAAGTATTTGATACTGAATTTGTTGGTATGAATCGTCATACGAAACAACACAATTCATGAACTACAATGGCCTAAGTAACTAGCAAAAGAATATGTGATGATGTTCATCGAGAACAAATAAAGGGTTATTGTGTTGCTCGTTAAACATCAAAGCTTGCCTTCAAGATTTGTTTTATCAGGTATTATGAGAACAAAAGGGTTGTTCAAATAATTTCCGTAATTCATAAAAGATGGATGATTCACAAATCTCGTTGGAGAAATCACATCCATAAAACTAGTGCTAAAAATGTCGAAAGACAAATTGATTGAAATATCACTTAGGAAGTGATATCGCCGTTTAAATTATATTGGAAAGAAAACATGAAGAAACTCCATGTGGATGGAATTTTGGAGTCTTTTGATTTTGATCAAATAACGCTTGTGAAACTTTCCTAGAGATAATTAAAACTTCGTTCATAGGCCAAAAGGGAACGAATGACTAGCTTATTTGAACTTGTACATATTGTTGTACAAAGTCCATTATGTGTAGTCAAGAGCGATGAATTTCAACTTCATATGCTTTCTCCGAAAATTTGAGTGAATATATGAATATTTACTTAATAAGGATAAAGTATGAAACACTTGAAAAGTTCAAAGACTTTCAAGATGAAGTGCAAAATCATTGTAACAAGAATATGAATAGTTTATGATAAGATCATAAAGGAAGATATTTAAGTTACAAGTTTAGCATAATACCTAAGATTTAAGGAATCGTTCCGTGGATTTGCATTTCCCGAAACACCATAAGAGTATGGAGCGTTCGAGATATGTAATTAAACCTTGTTTGACATGGTAAGATCGAAGGTGTAATTCATAAAACTGCCATTGTATTTTAAAGATTAAAAGCTTTAGAGATTACCGTTTTTCCACTGAAAAGAGCTCCATCATAATCCGCTGAAATGACACCATATAAAGTTATGGCTTGGGATAAAACCCAAGTAGTCCTTTCTTAAACATTGGTATGCTATACATAAGAAAGATGTTTGCAACCAAAGTCGGATGAACCTGTCTTTGTATAACTGTTAAGTATTCCTCCATAAACACCGGAGACAAAAGTGTTTGTTGCTTAGAACATTAAGTTTCTTTGAGAAGGAATTTTTCGTGAAAAGTTAAGTGGGAGGACAATAGAACTTTGATAAGGTTAAAAGAACCTTAGCTATATGTGCAAAGTTGCGCAGCGCCGAAAAGTGTTCCGGAGTTAGAAAACAATGCTCATGGCTCGCGTACTTCAAAGGTTGTGGTCACGGAGATCTAAGTTCCTATTGAAACAAGTAGGTCGGATGAACAATCAAATACCAAGATTTGAGAGTTAAATCATTATTTAACAATAATGATCCGACTACATGCAAGGAAGCGATGATGAGCCCTGACTCCGTCAAATGGCTTGAAGCCATAAAATCCGTGATAGTTCCATGCACGAGAAATCAAGTTTTGAACTTGAAGGACCCTCGAGAAAGGTGTAAGACCTTACAGTTGTGTTTGGATCTATAAAGAAATAGACATGGATGTTTCACATCTATGAAGTAGTCGACATATTGGGAAAGAGTTCACAACAATGTTCAAAGGTTGACTATGACAAGATTTGATCTTTCATAGTGATATTTAGTCTAGACGGATTAATGTAGCAACCACTACATATAATTTGTTATATGGTAGTTGAATAAACAAAACAAGTTCTTCTAATAGAATCGTTACCTAGGACATGTGCATAACACGGTCCATAGGGTTTTGTTAATTCAAAGGATGCTAAAAGCATATGCAAACTTCAATGGTTAAAGTGAGCATCGCGGAGTTGGAATCTTCACTGTGATGAAACTGTTAAAGGAGTTTAAAAGTTCATTAGAGACGATGAAGATGCTTGCATTTGCAAGAAATTAAGTGGGAGCGCTAAGACATGTTTCTAATACATTATGTGGAAGACATATTGTTGATTGGAAATAATGTATCTTTTATTAACACATATTAAGAATTTCATCCCGATGAAAGACTTAGGCAAAACCCAAATATTTGGCATCAATAGACGCTAATATGGTTGTGCCAGAAGTACATAGACAAGATATTGAATGAGTTCAATATAGAAACTACAAGAGAGGTTCTTGTCGCACAGAAAGGATTGAATGAGTTCAATGTTGATGATATATTCAAGTGTATTGACATTTGGTAAAGTGAAACAAATAATCAAGTATAGATTGATACTTGATGTATGAAATCACAAAGAGTATTTATATCAATCATACTGTGATATGTACAAATCCAGATATGTCCTATGCTCTAAATGTTGTGAGCATATACCAGAATGATTCGTAAGATGATCATTGGACAATAGTAAGGATATTCTTATGATCTTTGGGAAGAACTAAGAGTATATTATTTGTAGAAGTGACAAATAGATGGTTAGTTCATTGTAAAAGTACTACATTGATACTAGTTTTGTCACAAAGTACAAATTAAGTTTATCTCAATCTAAACTAAGGGTGGCACAATATAATGGAAAGTAAGTTCCATAATGGATTTGGATGAGTTCCAAAGTTAAGACATTGTGACAGATACTACAACAAAAGGCTAAGTATATGACTGCTATAATAGCAGCTAAAAGAGGGCATTTGTGTCAAGTAGTTTGTTATCAAACTAGGTGTAGTTCACAGCGGGATAATACTATGAAGATATATTGTACGACAATATTATCAACATGTTTTAACCCCAAAGAACTAAAGGTCTCACCAAAGGACCAAATTTATACAAAGCCATCTCATTAGAGAATGAGTGATGCGTAGAGACGCAAAGACATGCAATTACACACGGACCTGGAAGTGTCAGATCCGGAGATCAGTTGACCACTAGCAATCGTGTACATACAACACCGGAAAGCCATAGGTGTTGAATACACAAAGGTTTGAAACTAGATTATTGACTCTAGTGCAAGTGGGAGACTGTTGGAGATATGCCCAAGAGGCAATAATAAAGTGGTTATTATCATATCTTCACACTTATGATAAATGTTTACATACCATGCTATAATTGTATTAACCGGAAACATTAATACTTGTGTGATTTGTAAACTAAAATAAGAGTCCCTAGTAAAGCCTCTTGTTAAACTAGCTTGTTGGTTAATATATGATCATGGTTTCCTGATCATGAACATAGAGATGTTATTAACAACAGGATCATATCATTAGGAGAATGATGTGATGGACATACTCTTATAGATAAGCGTAGCATAAAGATCAAGTCATTTCAATAGTTCAATTGCTATATGCTTTCTGATACATAGTAACCTAATTCCTTCGACCATGGGATCATGCTAATCACCATCACCGGAAGGATGCTTTGATGACATCAAACACCACACCGTAACTGGGTGGCTATAAAGGTGGCATTGAGTGTTCAGAAAGTATTGGTTGAAACACATGGATCAAGAGTGGGATTTGTCCATCCATATGACGGATAGATATACTCTGGGCCCTCTCGGTGGAATGTCATCCAATTAGCTTGCAAGCATGTGACTGGCTCACAAGGGATCACATATCACGGGAACGAGAAAAGAGTACTTATCAGTAACGAGGTTGAACTAGGTATGCAGAGATACTGACGATCATGACCTCGGATAAGTAAACTATCGTGAGACAAAGGGAAATTGGTATCGTATGTAAGTGGTTCATTCGATCGCAAAGTAATCGTAGAAATATGTGGGAGCCATATGAATTTCTAGATTCCTCTATTGGTTATTGTTCGGAGAAGTGTCTCGATCATGTCCGCATAATTCACGAACCGTAGGGAGACACACTTAAGGATTCGACGTTGTTTGAGTAGTTATGGTATTATGAGAAAGAGACCGAATGTTGTTCGGAGTCTCGGATGGGATCCGGGATATCACGAGGTGATCCGGAATGGTCCGGAGAATAAGATTCATATAAGGAAAGTCCCGTTTCGGAGTTCGGAAATGTTTCCGGTGTTTTCATCGGGAATGTTTTAGAAGGTTCCGGAATGTCCGGCACTCCGGGGGGGAGGGGTACATGAATGTGTCATTACATATTGGAATGATTGCATCATGTACCAAGTGTTATTTCTATTCCAAATAAAGGATTAAATTGAATCCTAAAACAGAAAAGTCAAATGGCCAGTTTGAAAGTCAAACGGCTAAAACAGGAAACTGTGGGAAACAAGCAAGAGGTGGTTGAAACCGACTTGGGGGAGGAGTCTCCTCTCCAAGCCGGCGCGCCACCCAAGGCCGACTTGGGGAGGGACTCCCTCCCCTTGGCCGCCCTCCCACCTATAAGAGGAGGGGCAGGGCCTCCTCCTCTAGACACACAAGTTCCTATCCTCTAATCTCTGGTTTAGAGCCGTTTTGGTTTAGAGCTTCTAATTGCCCTAGCCTTCGGTTTAGAGCCTTCTAATTGGTGTGTCTAAACCCTAGACCACTAATAGTTCTCTCTCATACTCCACCATACTCGCTCCGGCTTAAGGCGAAGCCCTGCGAGATCTCCCCTCTACTTCCGGTACCACGCCGTCGTGCTGCCGGAATCACGAGGAGAGTGCTACAACCTCCGCTGCCTGTTGGAACAAGGGAGAGGAAGGTATTCGTCGAGTACCGAACGTGTGACCGACTGCGGGAGCGCTGCCGGAACGCAGCGCCGGAAGGATCGTCTACGCAATATTGAGATCGGAAAGAGTACGACTACATCACCCACGAGAATCTGCTCTCGTTAACCGCTTTGGAATCTTCGAGGGTAAGTTCCCCTATCAACTCGTTGCTACAATCTAGTAGATAGATCTTGGCTTGTTTGTTTGTATGCGATAGAAATTTTTTGTTTTCCATGCTACGAACCCCTACATTTTTCACAGACATCCTTGCGGAAGCGCGCCTGTAAAGATGCAGCTGTCAAAAAGTATTAGAAATATCGAATGAATAAGCGTAAATTAAGTGTAAAATTAAGTATGAGTTTTATCTGAAAAAACTGGCCTAAACATATTGTTCAGATTAAAAAGTGTATCTTTGAAAATTTGGCAAAAAGCATGTTCCCGAGAGTTTAACGACAAACTATGCGGCAGGAATATTTTTCTGGCCGTATATTTTGGTCATATAGTTATCGACCCCTTATCATGAATTGTATCTCTAGGGTACCGAATTTTTAATGACCAACTATATGGCTGGATAAGTTTTCCCGCTCGTATAGTTGCGGCCGTATAGTTCAGATCCGGCGAAAAGAAACCCTAATTTTCGTTGTCGCCACAACTATATGGCGGGAACTACATAACTCGCCCGTATAGTTCCCGTCGTATAGTTTGTCGACCACTTAAACACGCCGGCAGAGCTAGGGTTCCTCCTCCTCACTTTTTCTTTCATACTCTCTCTCCAAACTCCTCAAAATCTACCCAGAATTCTTGATTCTTCATGAATTTCATTTGTTTGAGTTGGGGAATCAACAGATCGGTATGTTTCTATCCCTATCCATGCTTTATTTTCAGAATTCCATGGTTGAAACTCTCACATTGATCTAGTGGATGAACTCAAGTTTTTTTATTTTCCCTTTTGATTTCTCATGTTAGGATTAAAAAAATTCACGTAGAATCACTCGTATATCATGTAGAAACTATATGCCTAAGGTTTTATGTTAAAAAAATTCAGTACACCAAGATGAATAAGCTTGGTAGCCTTTTTCGCAAGAACAAGCGCCAACGCGGTGAGGGCTCGGGACTCCGGTCTGACCTCGACAACAAGTACGCCATGGTTGCATCAAGGCGGGTGATGCCCACATGTTGGGCCGATGATGCATTTCTCACCACGGCAGGGTTGAGATCGGATTTCGACCACATGTGTGTGAGTGCAGGGTTATCTCTCCTCGCCTACGCAAGCCACTACACCTACACTGAGATCACCTCGGAGTTCCTCGCCTCCTTCTACAATGACTACAGCGAGAAAGGTAATGCGTGCATGGTGAGCTTCACCATAAACCAGCATGCATATCAAATTTCTTTCCAAGAATTTTGTGATGCTTTTGGATTCCCTCATGATGGGGAACCAACTATTACAAATTTGTATGGCATCTCAAGCGAAGAAACTTGGGAGGTTATTTCTGTTAACGGTGGCATGGACTTCTACCATAAGAAGATGTCCACCATTCAGAACCCGACAATCCGCTACTTTGCCTTGTTCCTCGCCAACACTCTATTGGTAAGAGGAGATACTGGTTCTATGTCCCATGAAGACATGGCCATGATCACCAAGACACTATTCCCCAATGCACCACAGAGTCCCAATCCCGTGGCTCTACTCCTCCAGCACCTCCGCCACCAGAGCAACAAAAGAAAAGGTGACATTCGCATTGGTGGATTGGTAACCCACCTTGTACAAACCCGTGAAATTCCACTACTTGTTATGAAACTTGTTGAGGGCTCCATACTTATGGACGTAAAATATAACTGCTTGTGGCTTCCTCGTTATCTACCAATCTGACAAAAAGCTCCGAGCATATCAGTTTGGTTATCTTGATGCCTCACAGGATGAGCATGTGCCGCTGCCTTGTCCACAAGCTTTCTCGATTATTGGGAAGGACAACTGGATCCTCACCCGAGACCAAGTGAGGGAGAGCATGGCTAAGCTCCAGCCTGACTCCGAATAGGATGAAGAAGGAGAGCACGAACAGGAGTAGCACAATCTTGCTTGGAAAGGACATCAGCAGCAACAGTAAGGACCCTGGGACCCATGTCCCAATCAGCAGCAACAACAGCAGGGGTTCAATGACGTCCCTTATCAATAATTTCTGTAGTTCAACTAGCACGTGGGGGAGATTGACCACACCATTCAAGGAGTGGCTGAGGATGTAAGTTCACCCACTAACTGTCACATCCCAAAATTTTCCAAATTTTGAAATGTGAAAAATAAATAAACAAAATAAATAATTGTTGAAAATTAGGGTGAAAAGAAACTTTTTGATTCCAAATGGAAACATCAAAACCCTTCTTGAACAAACTTTGAATAAAAAGGAATCCAAAAAATTCCAATCAAGTGAAATGCACTCATCAATGGATGTATCTTGAAATTTAAACACTTGGGAAAATAGACCAAAACCCTAAAACCCTAATGGAAGAAAATCATTTCAAAGACTATGGATTTGATCCATATAAAAATTCAGCAACAATCATTTTATAAATGATAAAAAATGATAAATAAAAATATTATAAAACCATAGGAATTGGTTTCACTTAATTTGGAACTATGGATAAAAACTTATGAATATAATAAGACAAAAGGAAATAATTTCCAAAGCTAATAAAACTCCTATCTAGAATCCATACCAAATTGTGAGCAAAATAATCCTAAAGAGATTTAAAAGGATAAACAAATATTAAATAAAATTATACAATTTGGAATCACCAATTTTGGATTTTTAAATAAAAAGATGTGGAATTTATAAGACAAAGAAGGAAATAATAAATAAGGAATATTTAAAAGCCAAATTAAATCTTGAATCAAATCCATAAGCAAGTGAAATAAAGATATTCCAATTAAAATAAAGGGATAAAGAATATTCACATAAAATAATATGGCATTAACCAAATTCTATTCCATTTGAATAAAGACAAAATCCCTAATAGAAATGATTAATTAAATCATGGGAAATAATAAAGTGAAATTTCCCAAGGTGGATATAAAAGTTATTTAATTAACTTAAATGGAATAAACGAATCATTTAAATAAAATTTATATGGAATCAAAACCATATTTGATTTTATTTGAATAAAGACAATCTAACCAATTTACATGATTAATGAATCATATTAAAATACTTTAAATAATTCAAAGAGAATTATTTGCACTAATGATTAAATAAAACCTACTGAAAAAGGTTTGGTAAAAATTAAGATTCAAATAAGAGTTTGAAAATATAAATAAAAACTTATTTGAATAAAAGACAAGTGTCCATTTTAAATAAAATATAAACCATAAAAGAATAAAAGAATTATTCCTAAAATGGTATTTAAAATACATGTTTAAACAGCATTAAAACTTACTGGAAGTTTGGTAAAGATCTGAATTCAAATAGTGTTTGCATTATTTTAACAAAATTCAAAACAGAAAAAGAAAAAGGTTTCAGGAATAAAAAAAGGGGGAAAGAACTAGCCCAGCCCAACCTGGCCCATCTAGCCTAGCTAGCCCACTCCCTCTCTCTCAGCGCGAACCGTTTCTCTCACCGCAAACTTCACCCACTCAATCGTTGACTTGCTGACCCAACCATACCCCATCTCTCTCGCTGCCTACTAAACCCCACCTGTCAGTTGTCGTTCTCACCCGCCGCGACCATTTCTTCCCCCCTCGTCGTTGTTTCTGGCTTGAATTTTGCAGGCTTAATTCGCCTTAACGCCGAGTACATTACTCACCGTGATCATGCCCATTTAACCGCCTCCCTCTCCTCTCCTCCCCCCCCTAGACATCATGCCACCGGAGCCCCTAGGCTGCCCAAATTGCGACCTCAAATCGCACTGTCTCCGACGTCCTCCGATTCCTGCCGCTCCTCGCCTCCCCTTGCTCCCAGACCTCCACGATCCTACTCCCCACGGTCTTGCGCACCCGTCCGTACCCCTGGCTCGCCCGCGCATGGTCCACAGTATCGGCAACGACTTCGACTGAACGCCGCTGCCGTCTGTCATTACTCCGTCGAGCTTTCCCGGTAACCTTTGACCGCGCCTCCCCCTCTCGTTGACACTCGCACACTCGCCTCTTCTGTGTGCAGCTAACACACCCTTTTTCATGCCTTAGCATGACCCGTAGCGTCGCCACCGTCTTCAGCAGTACGTGCCCGACGACAAAAGCGTCTCCGGCGAGCAATCCACGTCGTCCCCGAGCGCCCCTTCGCCAACCACGAGTACGTTGAGCATCAGCAACGCACGGTGATTCTGGTGAGCTATACCACTCCTCCTCTCGCCTCCTGTATCACCAGAAACCTCACCACCAGAGCGCCGCCGCCACCAGCCACTGTCGCAGCGCCGCTCATCTTTGGCCACTAGGGTTTGCACCGTTGGATCTTGATCTGTTGGTTAGGATAGAATGTCTAAACGAAGTGGTAAGATTGATCCTGTGTCATGCGATGCAACTTAGATCTAACGGCTAGTATCTGTCGATCCACGCGAATCGGTACCGCCCAGTTAAAAACAGACACGTGGCCAGGTGTTAATTTAAAAACAGAAACATATCTATTAGATGTTTAAACTTGCAAAATTCATAACTTTTCATCCACACGTCCAAATTTTGAAAAATTTATATCAATGGAATCAGCAAGAAGAAACCTTTCCAACCATTCCCTTTGTTTAATGTTTTTCTTCTGTAAAAAATAGTTGTTTTTGCAGAAACTTGTGTAGGCATAATTTGAATATAAAAATTATTCTAGAAATGTTTTAAGGGTAGAATCTTTGGTAAATGGTTTGTTTTGAACCTACTGACCATAGAAACCAACTTTTGGATTTAAAAAAATAATTTTGTGACACTTAGGAATTATTCCTTTGAATTAAAGCATTTCTAGCTAAATAAAATTGTTGAATATGTTTTAAAAATTATTTTTGAGTAAAACCTTTGGAAATGATTTGATTTAAACTCTCTGACCCTAAACACCAAGTTTTAGGATTTAAAAATATATTTGATGAACCCTAGAAAAATTATTACTTTGTTTAAAGGCATTTCCATCAAAATAAAATATTGCTTTGATTTAAAAATGCTTTATAGGTAAAACCTTTTGCAAATGGTTTTAATATTAAACACTTAACCTTAAAACACTAACATTTGTGTTTAAAAATATATTTGTAAAACACTAGAAATTATTACCTTGATTTAAATCATTTATAGCAAAACAAAATGATTTAAAGTGGCCTTTTTCACTAACTTGTTATCAAATGGTTTTGCCACTTTTATAAATGACCAATAGGTGTTTTAAAATGTTTATAACCTATCAGAAACCACTTTTCCAAATAAAACAATCTTTGGCATGCTTGCATGCATTGCTTTGTTTTTATTATTTTATGTGTTGAATTGCTTGAATGGTAGATTGAATTCGTGCCTTGATTGAATTGTAGTGAAATTTGAAGAGTGTGACTATTGCAAGATCAAGGAGTAAACTTATATTCTCTACCAAAAAGGCAAGTGGTGCTTCATACTTTTGTCCCATTATTTTCACTATGCATTAGTGATATTTCTAAGTAGGACCTGCATGGAATTTTACTAAGTATGTTATGCCATGGGAAATCCTAGTAGATGATTCTGTTGGAGATATGCCCTAGAGGCAATAATAAATGTAGTTATTATTATATCTTTGTGTTTATGATAAATGTTTGCATTCATGCTATAATAGTATTAACAAGGAAACATTAATACTTGTGTGATTTGTAAACTCAATTTGAAGTCCCTAGTAAAGCCTCTATACATCACTAGCCTGTTGGTTGATAAATGATTGTGGTTTCCCTATCATGAACATTGAGATGTTATCAACAACAAGATCATATCATTAGGAGAATGATATGGTGGACATACTCCTATAGATAAGCGTAGCATAAAGATCAAGTCATTTTAATAGTTCAATTGCTGTATGCTTTCTGATACATAGTAACCTAATTCCTTCGACCATGAGATCATGCATATCACCTTTACCGGATGGATGCTTTGATGACATCAAACACCACACCGTAACTGGGTGGCTATAAAGGTGGCATTGAGTGTTCGGAAAGTATTGGTTGAAACACATGGATCAAGAGTGGGATTTGTCCATCCATATGACGGATAGATATACTCTGGGCCCTCTCGGTGGAATGTCATCCAATTAGCTTGCAAGCATGTGACTGGCTCACAAGGGATCACATATCACAGGAACGAGAAAAGAGTACTTATCGGTAACGAGGTTGAACTAGGTATGCAGAGATACCGACGATCATAACCTCGGATAAGTAAACTATCGTGAGACAAAGGGAAATTGGTATCGTATGTAAGTGGTTCATTCGATCGCAAAGTAATCGTAGAAATATGTGGGAGCCATATTGATGGGGATATGCCTACCGGGGTATACCCAGCAGGACGTTTCCGACTGGCCCGTGAGCTGGCGAGTGGGCCTGCAGAACGGCGAGTGGATTGAAGCCTAGCAAGGCACCGAGCGACTGGAAGCTGAAGGCCCAGGCGAGTAGATAGGCCCAGTCGGATTAGGTTAAACGACTACCGAAGCTTTAACTGAATCGGTTGAGATATGTAAACCCTAGGGGGAGGTGAGCCTATATAAACCTCCCTATAGGGCGAGTTGAGATACGTTCCCTTATACACCCAAGCGACTCGCCGCCTAGCCGCCGAGATCGCCCATTGTATCACCTCCATAATACAATCTAGCAGGAGTAGGTCTTTACCCTCCGGGGGGCCGAACCTGGGTAAAACCCTGTGTCTTTGCCCTCATCTCGCACCGCAGATGGCTGGCCGCCCTTGCCCCTCGTTCTACTACTCGCTGCCGATTGCAGCATCTGCCGTGACTATTCCCACGACAGTGGCGCCCACCGTGGGGCCTGGCCGGTCCGGCCGGTGTTCTGTGGCGAGATCCAATCTGCCCATCAACGAGACGGTCGCCACCGGCCGCATGATAGCGATCGGCGAGATGCTCCAAATCTTGCCGAGCAGCTACGTCCCGGCGGCGCGACCCGTCACGCACAGCGTGATCCTGCCGATCGGCACAATCAGCCTCTTCGTCGGTCTCACCGACGTCATCGTCTTGGAGGATTCGGCTCGCATCCGCGAGTCGCCGCCACGCGATCGGCTCTCCAAGAGCCAGATCCGCATGATCCATCGCCTCGCCTCCGAGTACAACTCGGCCCACAGCAACGTGGCCGGGAATTCAGCGGCCGCAGAGGATGCGGCCCTCACCGACGACGCCGACTCGGCGACCCCGGCGTCACTCGCCGGATCCATCACCGCGGCTTCGTCCGCGGGCTCCATCGCCCAGGTCTCCAACGCGGGAGACTTCGAGGATCCCTCCATCCTCGGGATCTTCGAGTTCGACTCCGGGTCGGAGAACTCCGGCGACCCCCGCGACGGAACCGGTCGCCACACCGCGACCTACATGGCGACCGGCACCGATCCGCCGGAGGATCCGTTCTCCACCCCAATCCCTCCTAACGCCACGACAACGGAGGTCGAGGAACTCCGCCTGAAACTGGCGGAGGCGATACGCAAAGAGCAAGCCGAGCGCGAAAAATTTCGCCTCGAGCAGGTGACGGCGCAGGAGCTATCACGCTACCACCAGCAGCGGATCAGGTCATGCCTGAACCCCACCATTCAGGGGCGTGCCCTGAACTTCGACAACGAAAACGACCTGGCCCGCGTGGCCGAGCGCGCGATCTGCGAGAACGCGCCACCAGGAGGAAGCGCCCGGCCCCCGCTAGGATCAACTGCAAATGGGCGCCCCACCACCACCCAACCGCACCCCTCCCAGGGACCAACCGCGGATAGTAGTCTCCTCACGGGAGCGGGACGCAAACGGCCTCCCACTGTTCTCCACCCCGATGGACAACCTCGTGGCAGGCCGAGCAGCAGCCGACAGCATCACGGCCACCGGCAACGGCGCCCTACAGATCGAATACGTCAAGGCCCTGCTCGCGAAGGCCGTCGAGCAGCAAAGAGCGGGCGCCGACTCAAGGTCGAGTATACTCGCGTTCCTCGGGAAGCAGAGCGGCCTCCAGCGGCCGCCCAGCGGCGGCAAACACCCTCAACTGCCCGCCACCAGAGCCACTGCAGCTCCAACACCGACCCGCGAACGCGGCACTCTCCACCAACGACCCCAGGCCGGCAACCAACCTTGTCGCCGCCAACGGGCAACCCATCGACGCCCGCACCCACATCATCAACAATCAAAGTTGGCGTGCACGCCAGCCCGACGACCTGCGACATACCCTAACCAATCGCCGCGACGGCGAGCCCATGGGGTCGCTCAGTCGACTCGGACCCAAGTGCTTCGGACCAATGATCCGAGGCGAGAAGTACCCGCCAAACTTCAAGGCGCCAAAGGAGATAGAAAAGTACGATTCCTCGTACGACCCCGCCGTCTGGCTCGACACATACCTCATGGCGATGGGGATCGCAGGCCACACTGACCTGTTAGCCGCCCGTTACCTCCCCCTGATGATGGAGGAGACGTGCAGGCAGTGGATCAACACCCTCCCTCAGGACAGTATCGACTCCTGGGAGGAGATGCGCGACGCCTTCGTGAGGCACTTCGAGTGCTCCTACACCCGCGCCACCACTATCGAGGACCTGGAGCGGTGCGTCCAGGGACCCCGCGAGTCGACCCGCAACTGGGTCCAACGGTGGCAAGAACTATGGTACAACGCGGTCGGCATTCACCCGGACACCGCGATCCATTGCTTCAAGACCTCGTGCCGCTACGAGCCCCTGGTCGCCAAGCTCAAGCGACACTCCCGCACACTCGACAACATCCCCGACCTCCTCGAGATCGCCAAACGGTACGCCGAGGAAGACCCAAACCAGGAAACTGACGACGAGTCAGGAGGTCAACGCCGCACGGGTGGCAACGACGGCGGACGCCGATCCGACCTACGCTACAGCGGCACTCGCCTCACCGGCAAGCGCCGCAGTGACGGGCGAGTCGACTTCGTCGCCAACGCCGGGCACACGCAGCGCGAGCCCAAGATCTTCCGCCGCGACGGCGGCAACTACAAGAACAAGCCAAGGTTCGACCACGCGGCCCTCCTTAACCAACCATGTGCATTCCATAGCAGGGAAGGGAAGCCCGCAACGCACACCACCACCGACTGCCACACCCTCAGGGAAATCGAGAAGGCACGGCGAGCGCGGGAGGACCCCGACAACGACCCGCCAAACGGCGGCAAATTCAGCAAAGTGGTCGGCTCGCTCCACACCTTCACAGGCTTCAACACGAAGTGCGAGAAGAAGGTCATCGCCCGCGCTGTCGCCGTCAATGCGGTGGCCCAGATAGACGTCCCCCAGTTCCTAAACTGGTCGGAGCAGCCCATCACCTGGAGCCGCCAAGACCACTCGCCACACATCGAGTACCCAGGACGAGTCGCCCTGGTGGTCAAGCCCAAGGTCGGCGACTACTGGCTCCCCAAGACACTGATGGACGACGGCAGCTCCATCAACATCCTGTACCTCGACACCTTTAGGCGGCTGCGGCTCCCGCAGTCAATGATCGAGACGACTCACACCACATTCCACGGCATCGTCCCCGGTCGGAAGGCGTACCCGATCGGCAAGGTCACGCTGCCAGTAACCTTCGGCACACCGGCAAACTTCCGCACCGAGCGGATCGTCTTCGAGCTGGTGCCCTTCGACAGCCCCTACCACTGCGTCCTGGGGCGCCAGGCGTTTGCTAAATTCATGGCAGCGCCCCACTACGCGTACAACGCGATGAAGCTCCCCGGGCCGTGTGGCGCCATCACTATCCACGGCAACCCCGACATGGCCGCCGAGTGTGAAGCCAAAGGAGCCGAGCTCGCCGACGCCGTCATTGCGGCGGAGACCAACCACGCCGATGAGCTCGCCAAGTACGTGAGCGGGGTCAACAACGATGACCCCACCATACTCAAGAAGCCCAACTCAGAGGGCACAAACACCTCAACCTTCGAGGCCACGACGCACACCCGCACCGTCGAGCTGGTACCAGGCGACTCCAGCCAGACGGTGACGATCGGGACGGGCATGAGCCCAGCGTAGGAAGGCGCGCTCATCGAGTTCCTCCGTGAGAACAGGGACATCTTCGCATGGAAACCCTCCGACATGCCCGGTGTCCCTAGGGAGCTCGCTGAGCACAAGCTAAACGCCGACCCCAAAGTGTGACCTGTCAAGCAGTCGCTGCGGCCCTTCAATGAAGAACGCCGCCGAGCAATCGCCGAGGAGGTGCAGCGTTTACTCGCCGCCGGCTTCATCCGGCCAATCAAGTACTCCAAGTGGCTGGCAAACCCAGTCCTGGTCGAGAAAAAGAACGGGACCTGGAGAATGTGCATCGACTACACAAACCTGAACGGTGCCTGCCCAAAGGAGCAGTTCGTCCTCCCGCGGATCGACCAGATAATCGATTCAACCGCGGGCTCGGAGTCGCTCTGTTTTCTCGACGCCTACTCTAGGTACAACCAGATCAAAATGGTTGTCGAAGACGAGGAGAAGACGGCGTTCATCATGCCATTCGGAGCCTTCTGCTACACCGCCATGACCTTCGGCCTCAAGAACGCCGGGGCGACCTACCAGCGGTGCATGCAAGAATGCCTCGCGAGCCAAATTGGCCGCAACATCCACGTCTACATCGACGACGTGGTCGTGAAATCCGCTCGCCAAGGCGACCTACTCGCCGACCTGGCGGAAACATTCGCCAACTTGCGAAGGTATAAGATAAAGCTCAACCCAGGCAAATGCACCTTTGGTGTACCCGCCGGACAATTACTGGGAGACGACGTCTCCAAACGAGGGATTGAGGCGAACCCCACGAAGATCGACACGATCGCCCGGCTCGGTAAACCCGAGTGCCTGCGCGACGTCCAGAAGCTGGCCGGGCGAGTAGCGGCCCTCAGTCGCTTCATCCCCTGCCTGGGCGAAAAGGCGATGCCCTTATACCGCCTGATGCGCAAAAACCCCACCTTCCAGTGGGACAAGGAGGCGGACGACGCGCTCCGCGACCTCAAAAAGGTGCTACTCGCCGCACCACTCCTCGCCGCCCCCGCCGACAAAGAACCCATGCTAGTTTACGTCGCGGCGTCTGAGCGCGTCGTCAGCGCCGTGATGGTCGTCGAGCGACCAGAGGACGGAAAGGAGCGCCCAGTCCAGCGGCCGGTGTACTACATCAGCGAGGTCCTCACCGAGTCACGCCAGCGGTACCCACAGTACCAAAAGCTAGTATACGCGGTCTTCAGAGCGCATCGACGCCTGCCGCACTACTTCCAGGAGCACCCGATCACGGTCGTCTCCTCAGCACCACTGCAAGACATCATCCGCAATCGCGAGGCGACTGGACGGGTCGCCAAGTGGGCCGTCGAGATCGGCGTCCACAACATCAAATACGAGCCACGAAAGGCGATCAAGTCGCAGGCACTGGCAGACTTCATCGCCGACTGGGAAGAGGCCCAGCAACCAGAGAAGCTGCCGTACCTCCATTACTGGAGCCTGCACTTCGACGGCTCCAAGAACGCGGACGGTGCAGGCGCAGGGATAGTGCTGACTTCACCAAAGGGCGACAAGCTCCGTTACATCCCCTGCCTCAACTTCACGCCCTGTACCAACAACATGGCTGAGTACGAGGCCCTACTCCACGGCATGCGAGCCGCCAAGGAGATGAACGTCAATCGCCTCCGCTGCTACGGAGATTCTGACCTTGTCCCGGGGCAAGTCGCTGGCACCTGCGACGCCGTCTCCCCTACCATGGCGGCATACCGCCAAGCAGTGGACAAGCTGGGCGGACATTTCACCGGCTACTCCGTCGAGTGGATCGACAGACGGAAAAACGAGGAGGCCGACGCACTCTCCGCATCGGGTCGGCTCGACTCGCACCACCAGCCGGCATTTTCCTCGACACGATCACCAAGCCATCAGTCTCTCCCCCGAGGGAGATCGACATCGGAGTCCCACTCCAACCAGAGGCAGCCTTGGTCGCACTCATCAACGAGCCAGACGACTGGACCAAGCCCTACATCGCCTACCTGGAAGCCGGCACCCTGCCGGCAGACGAGACAGGCGCTCGAATGATCGCTCGTCGATGCAAGTCCTCCACCATCATCGACGGCGAGCTCCACAAGCGCAGCGTCACCGGCGTGTTCCAACGCTGCGTCCAACCAGCTAAAGGACACAAAATCCTCCACGACATTCACTCCGGTGACTGCGGCCACAACGCCGCCGCTCGCTCCCTGGTCGCCAAGGCTATGCGACATGGCTTCTACTGGCCCACCGCACACGCCGATGCTACAAAATATGCCCACACGGCAGACCTGCTACTAATGCCACAAGGCAAACTATCCTACTCTGCAGGCTTTGACGACGACTCGCCAACATCCCAGCGATTGCGGATGAACGGCGTGTACGGGTTCGACGGATACGTCGTCAGTTCACCCGCCATTGCTGCGCGAAAAGGTTTCTCGACCTTGAAGTCACGATGTGGCGGCTCGGGGTCGTTCGGCGCGACGACCGTCTCCTGGTACGGAAGGAGGTCGCCCATTGCCCAGACACGCTCTGAGTACGTGGCGGCGCGGTCCTGCAACTTGAGAACCTCGGACAGCTCCACCGCGCCAGTCGACGATGGATATCCACTCGTCACATCGTCGATGTCGAAGTCTTCGGGGAAGTGGGCAAGTCCAAGACTAAGCGCCATCGACGCTCCGCGTCGAAACGCCGACCGCATCATGAACTCAACGACCGCGGGCACTTTCTCCAAATATTTCCACACCTCAACGAGGTCGCTGGGAATCACCTCCATGGGCGATATTTCTTGGAGATAGGCGTGGATGCACGTCGCCGACAACGTTGCCGAATCAACGAGCATGCTTACGCACTGCCTCGCGTCGAGCGAGCTCGCCTCTTCCTCGCTATCGATGATGCGACCTGCGAGTAGACGACAATACTGAGTACGACGGACACCACAAAAGACACAACCACCAGAAAGGGAAGATGTACTCACCAAGCAGCGGGCGGGCGAGGTCCGTGATGAAGCACTGAAGCGATGTATGGTCGTCCTGAAGCCCCGCAATAAGGACTTCCGACACTTTGCGATCCTCCTCAGCGGCTGCAACGGCGGCCTTAGCTCGCCCGTCAGCCGAGCTCGCTTCTTCCTTCGCCTCCCGCAGCTCGCGCTCGAGGTTGGCGATCCGCTGTTCAGCGGCACTCAACGCCGATTGCGCCGCCGCAAATTCACCAGCGGGGACAAGCCCCTGGCGAGCTTCCTCTGCCTTCACAGCAACAGCCTGAAGCCCTTTGTTCGCTTCCTGGACGATGGCCAGCTCCTTCTCCGCGCGCTGCTTCGCGGCTAATCGGTCCGCCGACTCAAGCTGCAGACCCTGCACATCACCGGAAAAGTTAGTCAAAGCAAAATTCCCAAGTTCCCACCCGCTAAAATTTAGCGAGTGTGCACTCGGGGACTGGCGATCACGAAATTCCTAAGTGCCCACCCGCTGAAATTCAGCGCGTGCGCACTCGGGGACTGGCGGTCAAGAAACTCCTGAGTGCCCACCCGCTGAAATTCAGCGAGTGCGCACTCGGGGACTGGCGGTCAAGAAACTCCTAAGTGCCCACCCGCTAAAATTTATCGCGTGTGCACTCGGGGACTGGATGCAAAAAATAAAAAGATGAGAAATTATAAGAATCAGGCCGCTGCAAAGCACCGACCTGATCCTCGGGGACTGGATGTACCTGGATGGCTGCGCCAAGCATGCCATGGAGTTGTATCGCGTCCACGGACGCGAGTAGCGCCGGCGTGTGCCCATGACGTTGGTCGACTTCAGCGTCGGCGGTCCCAGGAGCGTGGCTCGAGGGCGCAGCCCCACTCGCCGTGGCCGCCTTGGTCACGAAGCGTGGGAAGGTAGCGATAGAGGCACCCGCTCCAAGAGAGGTCGCCTCCGCCGTTCCAGGCAAGGAAGCGCCCTCCTTCGTAGACGCGGCTGCCTCCATCACGGGCCTGGCTGGTGCAACCACCGTGTCGTCTGAGATAGTGACGGTGTCGCCACCCTTGGCCTTCTTGCTGCCATCCGCCGAGGCGACGACCTCGTCCGCCTTCCTCTTGCGGGAAGGATCCTCCTCGCTAACGGCGGGTGGCACCTTAGCCACGGTCGGATGGCCCATCCTCTTCACTCCGGTCCTGTGCATCAATCGAATAAGCAAAAACAATTGAAATAGTTATGAAAGACAAGGAAGGGAAAGTGCACTCACTTGGCGACTGGGATAAAACGTAGCCCCGTACGGAGGTCGGCTGGTTTTTCCAGTTCAGGGCCCAGTCGGCGACTGAGCCCCATCTCCAGGACGTCGCGTGCCCAAGACACGGACGGCTTCTTTGTCGTTGAGGCCGCAGCTGGAGCCTCTGGGACATCCTCGGTAGGAGCCTCCTTGCGAGGCGAAGCCGCTGTAGCCGGAGCCTCCTTGCGAGGCGAAGCCGCTGCAGCCGGAGCCTCCCCCAGCCCAGAGACTGGGGCGAATGGTGGAGGCATCGAAGCCAGCGGCACTTCCACGGTCGCCGCGTCCAGCACGGCTATCGCTGGTGGCGCGTTGTCACCGGCTGGGCTGGGAGCGTCGGAGCTGCTCGCCGAGTGCGGCGGCGAGGCCGTCTTCGACGGCTTCGTCTTCTTCTTCGGGGGGGCCATCGCCTCCCTTTCCTTCTTCTTCTTCTTCGACGGAGTGGCTTGACGGCGCGAGGTGGTCTCTGGGAGCTCGTCGTCGTCATCGTGACGTTCGAGGCTTCTGCTTGCCTTGATCTCGCGCTGTCGTTGTCCGCGGGTCTTTCGGACCAGTGGGGCGACCTCCTCTTCGGACTCGTCATCGTCGTCCTCGTTACGCTTAGCCGGCGGCGACTCGCCTACGACCTGGGCGGACGATCCCGAGCTTTCGTCGTCCGAAGGTGGGAGCCACCCTTCCACCACTTGGAATAGCTGCAACGAATACAAAATGGAATCAGAATTACCGCGACTGCATAAACTGCGATTGCGAGCAAGGTAAAGTAATTACCGTTGGAGCCGGACGCTTCGCGGTATAGGGGGCGACCCCAGCTTGCGCATCCAGGTACACCGCCTGGGTAATCTTCTTCAGCGCTGGGAGATAGTCCTCCAGCTTCCACTCGTCGAGGCAGGCCTTCGTCGAGTCTCCCCGGCCCGTGTACTGGTACATGTAGTGGTCGCGCTGGGCGAGCGGGACGAGCCGCCGCCCGAGCCAGCAGTTGTACAGATTTATCGTCTGGAGGCCCTTCTTTTTCAGACCGCGGATGGTCTGGAGCATCTCGTCGACGACCATCCGCTGGTCGTTGGGGAGCTTGCCAACTTGGAGATGGCGTGGCTCGGACTGATTTGCGGAGTACCGCGGGATCACCACCTCGTCCTCCGGGGTCGCCTCGGCCACGTAGAACCACGACTTCTTCCAGTCGCTCGCTGCCTTGGCAGGCAGCATCAGATCGAAGAAAGAAGCTTTGGACTTGAGCTGGAACGTCAAGCCGCCCGCGGCTAGCATTGGGCCGCCTGCTTCCTCGCGGCTGATCCGTCCGTGGAACAGATCTTGCCACAAGGGGAAATAGGGCCGGCAGCCCAAGTAGCATTCGCAGAACGCCACAAAGATGGCGAGCTGCTCGATGCTGTGGGGACCCAGATCTGAAGGCTGGATCCCGTAGTAGGCGCAGAAGCGCCGGAAGAACAGGGACGTAGGAAACCCTAGCCCCCGCTCAACATGACTAGTGAAATAGATGAATTCCCTCTCTCCCGGGTTTGGGGTCGTTTCTCCGGCTACGGGAATACGCCAACAGCCGGCTCGCAGGATCCCGGCCTCCTCGAAAGAGGCCAGCTGCGCCCTTGTGCACTTGGATCTACCCCACGGTTCGGTGGAAAGGGCCATGACCGAGAGGTTGGTTGGGGGTCGGAGGATTTCGGGTCGGCTGGATCGCGATGCGAGGGAAGGAAAATGCGCGCAGTCGGAAGAAGTGGTGACAAGTTGGCTCTACGATCGCCTGCCATTCCTCTTATATAGTGGGTGTTACCCGCCAAATCAGGGAGCCGTTACCACGCGGTGATTACGCCAAAAGTTACCGTTGGATTACCCCAACGGCTAGTTTGACCACGCCTGACGGTCCAACTACAGCCACTCGGCTCGCCGACCCAATCACTATGACAGTGTTTCGCCGACTCGACTCGCTAAAACTGCGACCTGGATCACTGGTTTCCTCCTTTATACAGGAGCCCGCCGACGATTCGACTGGATGCCTACTCTGAAGCTGTATACTCCGACTGCCAGCAGCCACCTACGCCTAATCGACGACGGCCTCGGGGACTACTGATGGGGATATGCCTACCGGGGTATACCCAGCAGGACGTTTCCGACTGGCCCGTGAGCTGGCGAGTGGGCCTGCAGAACGGCGAGTGGATTGAAGCCCAGCAAGGCACCGAGTGACTGGAAGCTGAAGGCCCAGGCGAGTAGATAGGCCCAGTCGGATTAGGTTAAACGACTACCGAAGCTTTAACTGAATTGGTTGAGATATGTAAACCCTAGGGGGAGGTGAGCCTATATAAACCTCCCTATAGGGCGAGTAGAGATACGTTCCCTTATAAACCCAAGCGACTCGCCGCCTAGCCGCCGAGCTCGCCCATTGTAACACCTCCATAATACAATCTAGCAGGAGTAGGTCTTTACCCTCCGGGGGGCCGAACCTGGGTAAAACCCTGTGTCTTTGCCCTCATCTCGCACCGCAGATGGCTGGCCGCCCTTGCCCCTCGTTCTACTACTCGCTGCCGATTGCAGCATCTGTCGTGACTATTCCCACGACACATATGAATTTCCAGATTCCTCTATTGGTTATTGTTCAGAGAAGTGTCTCGATCATGTCCGCATAATTCACGAACCGTAGGGAGACACTTAAGGATTCGACGTTGTTTGAGTAGTTATGGAATGAATGAGAAAGAGACCGAATGTTGTTCGGAGTCTCGGATGGGATCCGGGATATCACGAGGAGATCCGGAATGGTCCGGAGAATAAGATTCATATAAGGAAAGTCCCGTTTCGGAGTTGGGGAATGATTCCGGTGTTTTCATCGGGAATGTTCTAGAAGGTTCCGGAATGTCCGGCACTCCGGAGGGGAAGGGGTACATGAATGTGTCATTGCAAGTTGGAATGATTGCATCATGTACTAAGTGTCATCGCTGTTCCAAATAAAGGATTAATCGAATCCTAGTTTGAAAAGTCAAATAGCTAAAATGAAAAGTCAAACGGCTAAATTTGGAAAGTGGAAAAGAGGAGGAGGAGGTGAAACCGAGTTGGGGAGGGAGTCCTCCTCCCCAAGCCGGCGCACCACCCAAGCCGAGTTGGGTAGGGACTCCACTCCCTCTCCTTGGCCGCCGGCCCCTCCACCTATATAAGGAGGGGCAGGGCTCCCTCCTAGCACACACAAGTAACTCTCCTCCAAACCCTAGCTTGGCGCCTACCACCATAGCCGCCGCCGCCTCCTAGGGTTTTGCCCTAGCCGCCGACTTGGGGTGCCCCAAACCCTAGCCGCCGGCTCTAGCCTCTCCTCCTTGGTGTGTCTAAAACCTAGATCGCCGAGGAGCTCTCTCATACTCCACCATACTCGCTCCGGCTTAAGGCGAAGCCCTGCGAGATCTCCCCTCTACTTCTGGTACCACGCCGTTGTGCTGCCGAAATCGCGAGGAGAGTGCTACAACCTCCGCTGCCTGCTGGAACAAGGGAGAGGAAGGTCTTCGTCGAGTACCGAACGTGTGACCGACTGCGGGAGCGCTGCCGGAACGCAGCGCCGGAAGGATCGTCTACGCGATCTTGAGATCGGGAAGAGTACGACTACATCACCCACGAGAATCCGCTCTCGTTAAACACTTTGGAATCTTCGAGGGTAAGTTATTCCATCGACTCGTTGCTACAATCTAGTAGATAGATCTTGGCTTGTTTGTTTGTATGCGATAGAAATTTTTTGTTTTCCATGCTACGAAACCCTACAGTGGTATCAGAGCCGTGTCTATATGTAGATCTGTTGCACGAGTAGAACACAATGGTCATTGTGGGCGTTGATGCTTTTATTGTTGATTGCTTCTTGTGTACTTTGCATCTTGCGGTATGTTGGGATGAAGCGGCCCGGGCTAACCTTACATGACATCGTTCATGAGACTTGCTCCACGCTTGACATGCAACTTGTATTGCATAAGTGGCTTTGCGGGTGCCTGTTTCTCCTAGCATAGTTAAGATCCAATTTACAACGGGTTATCAACAATACTAGTATCAATGTTGTGGTTCTTGTTCGTAAGTTAGAACGACACTTATTGAAAGCCCCAAACCACGTAAAATATGCAAAGAAAGTAGAGGCGTCTAACTTTGTTTTGCAGGGGTGTGCAGTGATGTGATATGGCCATGATTGTGATTATATTTGATGTATGCAATGTTCCTTATTGTAAGTTGGCAACCGGCAGGAGCCATATGGTTGTCTTTAATTTATGTTAAGACCCACGTGTCTATTCAAAGTAGTTGTAATAGTTGAAGCCGGTGGACGACAACCATGGAGAGGCGTCATTGACCTTGATGCAATGCCGGTGATGATGGAGATCATGTTCGTGCTAGAAGATGGAGATCGGAAGCACAAAGAAGAAAGGCCATATCATATCACATATTATGAATTGCATGTGATGTTTATCCTTTATGCATCTTGTATTGCTTAGTAGACGACGGTAGCATTATAAGATGATCCCTCATGCACATGAATTTCAAGTCATAAAGTGTTCACCCTTAGTTAGCACCGTTGCTAAAGCTTGTTGTTTCGAAGAACCACGTGATGATCGGGTGTGTTAGATTCTACAAGTGTATACAACGTGAGCAAGCCAGATTTGCTCATGCGGAAACTAAGGTTTGATCTTGACGAGCCTAGCATGTACAGACATGGTCTCGGAACACGGATCACCGAAAGGTAAAGCATGAATCATATAGTAGATATGATGAACATGACGATTGTTCGCCATTGAAACTATATCAACTCTCGTGATGATCGGTGTTGATGTAGTGGATTTGGTTCGTGTGATCACTAAAACAATGTGAGGGATGTTGTTTTGAGTGGGAGTTCACCTAGATTAACTTTATTATTAATTTGAACTCAATTTGTCATAAACTTAGTCTAAACTATTGCAAATATGTTGTAGATCAATGGCAGCCCCTACCATCAATTTTAATGCGTTCCTAGAGAAAGAAAAGTTGAAAAACAATGGAAGCAACTTCGCGGATTGGTTCCGCAATTTGAGGATTGTCCTCACAGCTGGTAATTTGACCTATGTGCTGGATGCACCGCTGGGTGACCCACCTACAGCTGATGCTTCCGATGAAGTAAAGAATGTTTACCTCGCTCGAAAGAATCAGTACTCCATAGTTCAGTGTGCTATCTTGTATGGTTTGGAATCGGAGCTTCAGAAAAGGTTTGAGAATTCAGACCCATATGATATTGTCGAGGATCTCAAATTGATCTTTGAGACTCATGCGGCAATTGAAAGTTATGAGGCTTCTGAAAAGTTCTTTAACTGCAAGATGGAAGAGGGCAGCTCCGTCAGTGAGCATGTGCTTAAGATGTCTGGGCACGCAAACAAACTTCAAAGCTTGGGTATAGTGATTCCTAATGCTTTGGGGATTTACCGTGTCCTCCAATCACTACCACCAAGTTACAAGAACTTTGTGATGAACTACAACATGCAGAACATGAACAAGCAGTTGCCAGAACTGTTTGCTATGTTAAGGTCTGCAGAAGTGGAGATCAAGAAAGAGCACCAAGTGTTGTTGGTCAATAAGACCACCAAGTTCAAGAAAGGCAAGTCTAAGCAGAAGGGACACTTCAAGAAGGGTGGTAAGAAAGTTACCACGCCGGCGAAGAAGACCAAGGCTGGACCTAAGCCTGATACTGAGTGCTTTTACTGCAAGGGAAAAGGTCACTGGAAGCGGAATTGCCCAAAGTACTTGGCGGATTTGAAGAACGGCAACATCAAGAAGAAAGGTATATCTGATATACATGTTATTGATGTGTATCTCACTAGTACTCGTAGTAGTGCCTGGGTATTTGATACTGGTTCGGTTGCTCATATTTGTAACTCGAAACAGGTGCTACAGAATAAACGGAAGCTAGCGAAGAACGAGGTGACGATGCGCGTGGGAAACGGATCAAAGGTTGATGTGATCGTGGTCGGCACGCTACCCCTTCATCTACCATCGGGATTAGTTTTATACTTAAATAATTGTTATTTGGTGCCTGCGTTGAGCATGAACATTATATCGGGATCTTGTTTATTGCGAGACGGTTACTTGTTTAAGTCCGAGAATAATGGTTGTTCGATTTATATGAGTAATATGTTTTATGCACATGCACCTTTGATAGATGGTCTATTCTTGTTGAATCTCGATAGTGGAAATACACATATTAATAACATTGAGGCTAAACGTTTGAAATCAAGCGATAATTCGACCTATATGTGGCACTGTCGTCTTGGTCACATTGGAGTGAAGCGTATGAAGAAACTCCATTCCGATGGACTTCTTGAATCACTTGATTTCGAATCACTTGATAGATGCGAAGCATGTCTGATGGGTAAAATGACTAAGACTCCATTTTCTGGTATGATGGAGCGAGCTACGGACTTATTAGAAATCATACATACTGATGTGTGTGGTCCAATGAGTGTAGCATCGCGCGGTGGTTATCGTTATGTTCTTACCTTCACGGATGATTTGAGTATATATGGGTATATCTATTTCATGAAACATAAGTCCGAAACTTTCGAGAAGTTTAAGGAGTTTCAAAGTGAGGTAGAGAATCAACGTAACAAGAAGATTAAATTTCTACGTTCTGATCGTGGAGGTGAATATCTAAGTTACGAGTTTGGCGAGCATTTGAAGAAATGCGGAATACTTTCACAGTTGACACCGCCGGGAACACCACAGCGTAATGGTGTGTCCGAACGTCGTAATCGAACTCTCTTAGATATGGTTCGTTCTATGATGTCACTTACAGATTTACCGCTATCATTTTGGGGTTATGCATTAGAAACAGCCGCATTCACTTTAAATAGGGCACCATCTAAATCCGTTGAAACGACACCGTATGAATTATGGTTTGGGAAGAAACCTAAATTGTCGTTCCTTAAAGTTTGGGGATGCGAAGCCTATGTAAAGAAGTTACAGCCGGACAAGCTTGAACCCAAAGCGGAAAAATGCGTCTTCATAGGATACCCAAAGGAAACTATTGGGTATACCTTCTATCACAGATCCGAAGGCAAAATCTTCGTTGCTAAGAATGGATCCTTTCTAGAGAAGGAATTTCTCTCGAAAGAAGTGACTGGAAGGAAAGTAGAACTCAACGAGGTTCTCGAACCTTCTCTCGAAATTGCGAGTAGCGCAACACCGGAAGAAGTTCCTGTGGTGCCTGCACCAATAAGAGAGGAAGCTAATGATGATGATCATGAAACTTCGGTTGAAGTTGCTACAGAGCCTCGCAGGTCAACGAGAATTCGGACCACTCCAGATTGGTATGATCCCATTATGAGTGTCATGTTGGTGGATAACACCGATGACCCTGAGACATATGAGGAAGCGATGATGAGCCCAAATTCCAATAAATGGCAAGAAGCCATGAAATCCGAGATTGGATCCATGTACGAAAACCGAGTATGGACTTTGGTGGACTTACCGGATGGCCGGAAGGCTGTCGAGAACAAATGGATCTTCAAGAAGAAAACAGATGCTGATGGTAATGTTACTGTCTATAAAGCTCGACTTGTCGCAAAAGGGTTTCGACAAATTCAAGGAGTTGACTACGGTGAGACTTTCTCACCGATAGCGAAGCTAAAGTCTGTGAGGATTATGTTAGCAATCGCTGCATATTACGATTATGAGATATGGCAGATGGATGTCAAAACAACATTCCTCAATGGAGACATTAATGAAGAGTTGTATATGATGCAACCCAAAGGTTTTGTCGATCCTAAAGATGCTAACAAGGTATGCAAACTTCAACGGTCCATCTATGGATTGAAGCAAGCATCCCGAAGTTGGAATCAACGTTTTGATAAGGTAATCAAAAGTTTTGGTTTTATACAAACTTATGGAGAAGCTTGTATTTACAAGAAAGTGAGTGGGAGCTCTGTAGCATTCTTAATACTATATGTGGATGACATATTGTTGATTGGGAATGATGTAGACCTTCTTAATAGTGTCAAGGAATATTTGAATAATAGTTTTTCAATGAAGGATCTTGGCGAAGCAGCTTACATATTAGGCATAAAGATTTATAGAGATAGATCGAAACGCCAAATATCATTGTCACAGAGTACATATTTGGACAAAGTTCTAAAGAGATTTGGAATGGAAGATAGCAAGAAAGGGTTCTTGCCCATGTTGCCCAATACGACCTTGAGTAAAACTCAAAGTCCGACATCGGCAGAAGATAGAGAAAGGATGAGTAAGACTCCCTATGCCTCAGCCATAGGATCTCTAATGTATGCCATGCTATGTACTAGACCCGACATTGCATATGCTGTTAGTTTGACTAGCAGATATCAAAGTGATCCAGGGGTGGATCATTGGACAGCGGTCAAAAACATCCTTAAGTACTTGAGAAGAACTAAGGATATGGTTCTTTCTTATGGAGGTGATGAACAGCTCGTTGTTAATGGTTACATCGATGCTAGTTGGAACACCGATCCGGATGATTCTAAATCACAATCTGGATTCGTATTTATTTTGAATGGTGCAGCAGTTAGCTGGAGGAGTGCAAAGCAAAGCGTTGTGGCGAGATCTTCAACTGAATCGGAATACATGGCTGCTTTGGAGGCTTCACAAGAAGCGATATGGATGAAAGAGTTCATTACAGAGCTGGGTGTGGTTCCTAGTGCGCTGGACCCAATGTCTATCTACTGTGATAACATGGGCGCCATAGCCAATGCGCAAGAACCAAGGTCACACAAGAAACTGAAGCACATCAAGCTACATTTTCACGCTATTCGAGAACATATCCAAGATGGGGATATAAATATTTGCAAAGTACACACAGATCTGAATGTGGCGGATCCGTTGACTAAACCTCTCCCGAGGGCAAAACATGACCAGCACCAAACTGCCATGGGTGTTCGGTATATTACCATGTAATCTAGATTAGATGACTCTAGTGCAAGTGGGAGACTGTTGGAGATATGCCCTAGAGGAAATAATAAATGTAGTTATTATTATATCTTTGTGTTTATGATAAATGTTTGCATTCATGCTATAATAGTATTAACAAGGAAACATTAATACTTGTGTGATTTGTAAACTCAATTTGAAGTCCCTAGTAAAGCCTCTATACATCACTAGCCTGTTGGTTGATAAATGATTGTGGTTTCCCTATCATGAACATTGAGATGTTATCAACAACAAGATCATATCATTAGGAGAATGATATGGTGGACATACTCCTATAGATAAGCGTAGCATAAAGATCAAGTCATTTTAATAGTTCAATTGCTGTATGCTTTCTGATACATAGTAACATAATTCCTTCGACCATGAGATCATGCATATCACCTTTACCGGATGGATGCTTTGATGACATCAAACACCACACCGTAACTGGGTGGCTATAAAGGTGGCATTGAGTGTTCGGAAAGTATTGGTTGAAACACATGGATCAAGAGTGGGATTTGTCCATCCATATGACGGATAGATATACTCTGGGCCCTCTCGGTGGAATGTCATCCAATTAGCTTGCAAGCATGTGACTGGCTCACAAGGGATCACATATCACAGGAATGAGAAAAGAGTACTTATCGGTAACGAGGTTGAACTAGGTATGCAGAGATACCGACGATCATAACCTCGGATAAGTAAACTATCGTGAGACAAAGGGAAATTGGTATCGTATGTAAGTGGTTCATTCGATCGCAAAGTAATCATAGAAATATGTGGGAGCCATATGAATTTCCAGATTCCTCTATTGGTTATTGTTCGGAGAAGTGTCTCGATCATGTCCGCATAATTCACGAACCGTAGGGAGACACACTTAAGGATTCGACGTTGTTTGAGTAGTTATGGAATGAATGAGAAAGAGACCGAATGTTGTTCGGAGTCTCGGATGGGATCCGGGATATCACGAGGAGATCCGGAATGGTCCGGAGAATAAGATTCATATAAGGAAAGTCCCGTTTCGGAGTTGGGGAATGATTCCGGTGTTTTCATCGGGAATGTTCTAGAAGGTTCCGGAATGTCCGGCACTCCGGAGGGGAAGGGGTACATGAATGTGTCATTGCAAGTTGGAATGATTGCATCATGTACTAAGTGTCATCGCTATTCCAAATAAAGGATTAATCGAATCCTAGTTTGAAAAGTCAAATAGCTAAATTGAAAAGTCAAACGGCTAAATTTGGAAAGTGGAAAAGAGGAGGAGGAGGTGAAACCGAGTTGGGGAGGGAGTCCTCCTCCCCAAGCCGGCGCACCACCCAAGCCGAGTTGGGGAGGGACTCCACTCCCTCCTCTTGGCCGTCGGCCCCTCCACCTATATAAGGAGGGGCAGGGCTCCCTCCTAGCACACACAAGTACCTCTCCTCCAAACCCTAGCTTGGAGCCTACCACCATAGCCGTCGCCGCCCCCTAGGGTTTTGCCCTAGCCACCGACTTGGGGTGCCCCAAACCCTAGCCGCCGGCTCTAGCCTCTCCTCCTTGGTGTGTCTAAAACCTAGATCGCCGAGGAGCTCTCTCATACTCCACCATACTCGCTCCGGCTTAAGGCGAAGCCCTGCGAGATCTCCCCTCTACTTCCGGTACCACGCCGTTGTGCTGCCGGAATCACGAGGAGAGTGCTACAACCTCCGCTGCCTGCTGGAACAAGGGAGAGGAAGGTCTTCGTCGAGTACCGAACGTGTGACCGACTGCGGGAGCGCTGCCGGAACGCAGCGCCGGAAGGATCGTCTACGCGATCTTGAGATCGGGAAGAGTACGACTACATCACCCACGAGAATCCGCTCTTGTTAAACACTTTGGAATCTTCGAGGGTAAGTTATTCCATTGACTCGTTGCTACAATCTAGTAGATAGATCTTGGCTTGTTTGTTTGTATGCGATAGAAATTTTTTGTTTTCCATGCTACGAAACCCTATAGATTCCTTAGTAGAATTTTCCTAAGTTAAGATTCCTACTACTGTCATGCTTAGCTTAGATAGTAGAAAACAAGGGTGGATTATATTCATGCTATGAAATATTTCTAAGTCCATGACTTGTGTTTTTGCTTAATAAAACAACTATGTGAATGAATCACCTGGGTGGAATGGTGAGAATGGTTTGTGTTGAGTGGTTAATCAGGGCCCATTTCAATGGACTACCTTGGTGTATCACACTTGTGGAAAGCCACCCAGGAACAAAGAGATTTGAGATGTCAAATGTTGAGAAGCTTCAAGTGCACCCACTTGGCATTATGGGCTCTGCCTGGATCATATAGGTTGCAATAACTTAGCCAAATGGACAGTTGGTGGTAGGGGGTGATAGGTTTGTAACGCGTCCATTTTGGTCTAAGGGAAGGCTTCTGAAAGATCTTGTCTCGATGCATGTCGAGTCTTGTGGGGAAAGTGCACCACCTCTCGAGAGAGTAAAATCTAAGTACTTAGACGTGTCCCCGGCAATGGACAATTTGAGCATAAAGACATGGAAGCTATCAAGGATCTCCTCATCCCAATTTCTAAGTTAAAAACTTGTGGTTGAACAAGGGTTAAGGATCTTCAATCAATGATTGGTAGATGCCTTGGGAGATTTTGAAAAATAAAAACTTAGTGTTTTCAACTTATAAGGAAAATCTATTTTGAGCAAAGCAAGCCTAAGCTCCACTTAGCCAAATGCATATAGATGATAGTACCACTATTCTACCATAGCATCACTTGCCAATACAATTCAAAATGTATTGACCCTTGTGGCTGTAACTTGTTATGTTGCAGGTTTGTTTGATGTTAGTGAAGTGTGTTGATTAGGATTACAAGTCTACAACCAACATGATTGCCTGTGGCACTTTGAAGATGAAGGACTCCATGCTATATAGATATTCTGCTGCATTGCAATGAGATAGCCAAATGAGCTATGTAAGATGTAATGAAATAATTTATTCCTGGTTATAAAGTTGTACTATGACCTTTGTTTCTTGATATTACATCTTAACTGTGGATGCTAGCTATTGATCTAGGGACTAGCATTATAAACACATGGATCTCTACCTTATTAAAGGTTGGGACCTCTACACTAACACCTTCAGCCACTTCATGACCAACTTCCCCAACTAATACCATCAGTACATGTACCAGCCGCCGAATGACGACAACAACCTAAGCTTGGGGGAGGTTTGAAAACCTCCAAACTTTTCATTCATATTTTTATTTCTTCTTTTGATTTATTTTAATTCTTTAAAAATTGCATATTTACTTTCAATTTTTGCATTCCTCAATCAAAAACACAAAAAAATTAGTTGTAACTTCTATTGCAATTTTTTTTATTTGTCTCTCTCGTAGATTGCTCAATTTTAGGTGACTTGGCAATAGGGAAATATAGCGGGGTTCAACTCAAATACAAGAACGAAGCAAGTAAGAGGAGGTATCACATTCCTTTCATCACCTCTTCTACAATTTTAATTTGACCCTACAACTATTTGCTTGCTTGCACTTGAGTCATCCCCACTTAGCTTGTTATCTTATAAATTCTATTCATTTGCTAGTGTATCCTTTTTAGTTTTGAAATAATGAGCAATGAACTTGGTTAAAATATTTCCAAAAAATTTACAACAAGAAAAAGCATCCAAAAGATGACTTGAGTCCATGTTTAGCCCAAAGGATTTGATTTTAGAAACAACTCAACCCCATTGAGATTAATGTAATAGACTTGATAACACTTTTGAATGAAATTGTTTGATAAAATTGATGCTTTGAAGTAGTAAAGATTGTGCCACTGTTTTTCTAGTAATTAAAGTAAGATATTGCTTTACGCGTGTCATTACAACACTGTCATACTCCATGAGGAACTACTAACTCCGCTAGCCAACAAGCGGTCTAAACGTGGGAAACCACTTGATTTCGCTATTGAGTTATTTAAGCGTTTGTAGCTGCAATGCTATGACGAGTAAAAGTTTTAGTTTCCTCATGGCCTCATGTTCCAAGTGAAGTTTTAGTAATCCTCTGGACCATTATTGCTCAACAGTTATCTATTGGCATGGTCACGAGTATGCAACATAGTCCCGATTAACATGTTAAAAACATTGGCATGATTTATTTATGGAAGAGCTGATATTTTTGAAAAGCAAGAAAAGGAAAAAAGGTTCTTTGAGAGTCTTGAAATTTTGACGTGGGAGTAGATGAGTTGTTCTTAAATTTAATGTTTTTGGTGCTAAATTGAGTACTCTTAATTGATTAAAGAAATAAGAGCAAAAAGTCTTTCACCTCTCAACAAAGAGAGAAACCAAAAGAATTTGTGTCACTTTCCTAGCTAAACTATTGACACTTGCTCAGACATATAACTTATTTGCTAGCAAGATATACGTGGTCAGTAAGTGGACTCAGTGCAATCTTGTGAATACTTGTATGATCATGCTTAAGATTGCAGGAATTATGAAGAAAGAAATTTGGCACCAATTTGAGCTTGTAAGTCCCTTTATTTCAGTTTCAAATCTCCACTATTCTTCTCTATTTTCTTGTCACTCGAGGGCGAGCAACATAAAATCTGAAGGAGGCAAGGGAGAAAATAGAACACAGTAGCCACCATTCTATCCAGAAGGGAGAAATAAGATATCCAGAGAAGAAGGGGAAGATGTTCTCCATCCCGCTCCACGATCTTCAACCTCCTATCCACCACACCCCACATAGCCATTACTACTTGTACGAGCGAGAGAGAGACCTTCACTTTGCAAGATTAGGATTTGAGATTGTTTCTTCCTTATCTTTAGTTGTGTTGGATTGATTTTCTATTCTTATTGTGGATCTCCATGGTAATATTGATATGAACTCCTCTTATTTAATTATATCGATGATGCTTTCTTTTCTCATGTGTGAGTAAGTTCCTTTGGGCGTGGGAGATGTAGGGGATTGATGAGATGTGATGTGCCTATTCCATTAATTCGTGATTGATTTTAATTACTATATTGTGTGTGTCTAACTATTTGTGGGATGCCTAATGCTTGTTGTCCAATTAAGGGCACAAACAACATGATACTTTGTTCTACATAGATAAGATCTTGTTTTCTAGCAGACCGACGACCCCCGAGTGGCATGGGGATATCAATGGAAAACTAGTTTAACTCGAGGAGCACGAGGAACCACTTGCCTATTGCACAAGGCCGATCCAAGGAGCTTAATTGCTAAGAAACCTAAAAGATCTTAATTGCCTAGTGACTCACCATGGTTTTGGTAATAGACTAGTAGGATTATTGATGTTGGGATAAAATCTATCAAGTGGAGTTCCGGATAATTATGGGTTGCTCGCCTACACACACATTTATAAGATTATAATTGTTACACTTATCACTCATCCACTTGGCACAATCACTATCACCATGAACTGTATCTCCCCGCGCCTACTTCGTCATCTGCGTAAAACAACAAACAATCGAATCGTTCTTTACTTTTATGCTTTGTATTCTAAAGTTTTCATTTTAGTTTTTTTAAATACATTCAGTTTAATCCAAACTTTGTTCTTATTTCAACACTTGCAGTCAATTCACTCGAAGACCTGTGACAGAGACTTCATTCATAAACATTTTCCTTTGGGATCCCTGTGGGATCGATACCTTAACTTCGAAACTATCTACAAATGATATGTGCACTTGCAGACATCAGCCGACGCAAGGGAGAGGGAGGGGGCCTTGCCCCCCAAGTCTTCCCCTTTCCTTTTAGGGTTTTTCCCTAAACCCTTTAGGGCTAACTGGTTTGGTCCCTTGGGATTGGTGCAGCTGGCCCATGATCCCCCGCAACATTGCCTCATCTCATGTGCCCCCTCCCGGGGTGGTGGGCCCATTGGTGGCCCCTCTAGAACATTCTAGAAGCTATGTTCAAAATACCGAAAACTTTTCCGAACCCCGGAAGATAACTTCCTTTATATGATTCTTATTCTCTGGACCATTCCGGATCTCCACGTGATGTTCTGGATCCAATCCGAGACTCCAAACAACATTTGGTCTCCAACTCATATTCCATATCTACTTAAACAACATCGAACCTTAAGTGTGTCACCCTACGATTCATGAACTATTCAGACATGATCGAGACACCTCTCCGATCAATAACCAATAGCGATTCCCTTTGTCACGCGATACTTTACTTATCTGAGGTTCGATCATCGATATCTCCATACCTAGTTCAACCTCGTTACTGATCAGTACTCTTTACGCATACCGTGATATGACATCCCTTGTGACATAGTCACATGCTTGCAAGCCAACTGGATGACATTCCATTGAGAGGGCCTAGAGTATATCTATCCGTCATCTGGATGGACAAATCTCACTCTTGATCCATACGATTCAATCCATACTTTCATAATACCCAATTCTACCTTTATAACCACCCAGTTATGAAGTGGTGTTTGATGTCATCAAAGCATTTATCCAGTGTTGGTGATTAACATGATCTCATGGTCGAAGGATTAGGTAACTATGTATTTGAAAGCTTGAATCAAACAAAGTTAATGACTTGATCTTATGCTATGCTTACTATGGGTGTGTGTCCATCACATAATTCTCATAATGATATGATGTTGTTATTAATAGCATCCAATGTCCATGACCAGGAAACCATGATCATCTATTAATCAACAAGCCAGTTTTAACAAGAGTCTCAATAGGGGCTCTTATATATTTACAAAACACACAAGTATTAATGTTTCCTATTAATAAAATTATAGCATGGGATGTAAAAATTTATCATAAGCACAAAGATATAATAATAACCACTTTTTATTGCCTCTTGGGCATATATCCAACAATCTCCCACTTGCACTAGAGTCAATAATAGAGTTTGTAAAAACTTGTGCATTCAACATCTATGGCTTTATGGTGTTGTATATACACGATTGCTAGTGGTGAACATAATCCTCGGATCTGACACTTTCAGGTATGTGTGTATTTGCATGTCTTTGCGTCTCCACGCACTACTCATTCTCCAATGAGATGGCATTGTATAAATTTGGTCCTTGGTGGGACCTTTAGTTCCTTTGGAATTAAACCATATCGATACAATTGTCGTACAATATATCTTCATAGTACTATCCCGCTATGAACCACACCTAGTTTGATAACAAACTACTTGACACAAATGCCCTCTTTTGCTGCTACAATAGCAGTCATATGCTTAGCCTTTTGTTGTAGTATCTGTCACAATGTCTTAACTTTGGAACTCATCCAAATCCGTTATAGAACTTCCTTTCCATTACATTGTGCCATCCATAATTTAAATTGAGATAAAATTAATTTGTATCTTGTGACAAAACTAGTATCAATGTAACATAAATAACATATTCTTAGTTCTTCCAAAGATCATAGGAATATCCTTACTATGGTCCAATGATCATCTTATGAGTCATTCTGGTATATGCTCATAAAATTTAGAGCATAGGACATACCTGGATGTGTACATATATCACAAGATGATTGATCAAAATATTCTTATGATCTCACTCACCAAGTGTCAAAACACTTCAATCTCGTTTCACCAAGTATCAAAATACTTGAATTTTGATTCAGTCCTTTTCCATGCAAAGAGAACCTTTCTTGTCGTTTCTATATTGAACTCTTTCAATATCTCATCTATGTACTTCCGACACAACTATATTAGCGTCTCAATCTATCCATATAGACATTGACGCCTAATATTCAGGTTTTGCCTAAGTCTTTCATCAAAATGAAATTCTTAACCCGTGTCAATAAAATATACATCATTTCCAATCAACAATATGTCTTCCATACAATGTATTAGAAATATGTCTTAGCTCTCCCACTTAATTTCTTGCAACTGCAAGCATCTTATCATCTCCGATGAAATTAAACTATTTTAATAGTTTCATCACGGTGAATATTCCAACTCCATGATGATTACTTCAACCATTGAAGTTTGTATGCACTTTTAGCATCCTTTGAATTAACAAAACCCTTTGGAGTGTGTCATATACATGTCCTAGGTAACAATTCTATTATAAGAACTTTGTTTTGTTTGTTCAACTACCATATACCAAAATTATATATAGTGGTTGCTATATTAATCCGTCCAGACTAAATATCGCTATGAAAGATCAAATCTTATCATAGTCAACTCCTTGAACATTGTGTAAACTCTTTCTCGATATTGTCGACTATTTCATAGACGTGAAACATCCATGTCTTTTTGTTTATAGATCCAAATACGACTAAAAGGCTTTACACCTTTCCAGATGGTCTTTCAAGTTCAAAATTTGATTTCTAGTGTATAGAACTATCACGGATTTTATGGCTTCAAGCCATTTGACGGAGTCAGGGCCTATCATCGCTTCTTTGCATGTAGCTGGTTCATCATTGTCAAACAATAATGATTTACACTCAAATCTTAGTATTTGATTGTTTACTCGGCCTAGTTGGTTCAATAGGAACTTAGACCTCCGTGACCACAACCTTTGAGGCACGTGAGCCATGAGCATTGTTGCTGCCTCCGGGACACTTTCTGGCGCTACGTAACTCATCACATATAGCTAAGGTTTGATAACCTTATCAAAGTTCTATTGTCCTCCCACTTAACTTTTCATGAAAAATTCCTTCTCAAGAAACTTGATGTTCTAAGAAACAAACACTTTTGTCTTTGGTGTTATGGAGGAATACCTAACAGTTATTCGAAATAACATACAAATACATGCTCATCCGACTTTGGTTGTAAACATTTTACTTATGCCTAGCATACCAAAATTTAAGAAAGGATAATTTGGATTTTATCCCATACCATAACTCATATGGTGTCATTTCAACGGATCACGATGGAGCTCTTTCCAGTATAAAAACGGTAGTCACTAAAGCTTTAATCTTTAAAATACAATGACAGTTTTATAACTGACACCTTTGATCTCACCATGTCACATATCTCGAACACTCCATGATTCTATGGTGTTTCGGGAAATGCAAATCCATGGAACGATTCCTCAAATCTTTAGGTGTTTTGCTAAACTTGTAACTCAAATATCTTCCTTTATGATCAAATCATAAATTCTTTATTTTATTATTACAATGATTTTCCACTTCATCTTGAAAGTCTTTGAATATTTTTAAATATTTCACACTTCTTCCGCATTAAGTAAATATGCACATATATTCACTCAAATTTCAGGAGAAAGCATATGAAGTTGAAATCCATCGCTCATGACTACACATAATGGACTACATACATCAATATGTACAAATTCCAATAAGCTAGTCGTTCGTTCTTCTTTGGCCTTTGAACGAAGTTTCAATTATCTTCAGGAAAGTCTCACAAGCGTCGTTTGATCAAAATCAAAAGACTCCAAAATTCAATCAATATGGAGTTTCTTCATGTTTTTTCCAATATAATGTAAACGGCGATGTCACTTCATAAGTGATCTTTCAATCATTTGTCTTATGACATTTTTAGCATTTAGTTTTATGGATCTGATTTCTCCAACTAGACTTTTAAATCATCCATCTTATATGGAATATGGTAATTATTTGAACAACCTTTGTTCTCATAATACCTGATCAAAATAACAATTATTAAAACAAATCTTGAAGGCAAGCTTTGATATCAACGAGAAACACAACGACACCTTGTTTGTTTTCGATGAACATCATCGCATATTCTCTTGCTGGTTACTTAGGCCATTGTAGTTCATAAATTGTGTTGTCCTGCATGACATTTCACACCAACCAATTTGGTATCCAATACCCAAGAACCACATTGTTTAACAAGCAAAGAATACAATCATAACATGTATATCATCTATATACTTAAGCTGGACATTTCCATTCTTTTCTTTTTCTGCCAAATATTTCTGAGATTCTCTTTCAGCATTTCCTTTCCTTTTTAAAAGAATCTGTCAACATCAAAAGTGGCGCCATATACATGACACATAGTCCAAAGCGTGTATAGTCAAATACTAATATCTTTGGACTCTCACTTTGAAGTAGCTCACCATCATCAAATGTTTGGCATTCTTTCAAAAATCCATTCTTTAGTAATCTTTTACTGTAGTAAACTTTTTTACTTATATCTTCTATTCATCCTAATCATGACAACTTTCATGATCAAGCTACTATAGCTTATAGAGGTGAATCGCGAGTATAATGTTAGTTCCCAAAACCCTTTTGGAGGATTAGGACGTCTAGCGTCTCCAACCTTCGCAAATTCTCATACAATATGAGAACATGTATTTCACTAAATTATACTCTATAATGTTGCAACCAAAATATTGTTTTAGATATCACAATATCTTCCACACTTGATGGTTTCTGAAACAATCCTTTCAGCTCCTAGATAACCTTGATATTAAAACAATCTTTTGAATATCAAGAATCATGGAGGCAAACATGATACTTTAGATACTAACATTGGAATATTACTCTTGATTTAATACCAATTATTAAACTTCACGGAGTAAACGGAGTTTTTTGAAAGTTTGCAATAGGACTTTTAAACTTTAGATTGACACTTAAAACAATACGATACCAGTTTGTAAAGTAATTATCCAGAATTTTATAGTTCTATTATCTCAATTATAACTAAGCATAAGGTGGTGAACGGATGCCAATGACTACAACAATTATGCAAATTCACTTTGATTTAATTTATGATAAACTGAGTTCAACTTTTAATCATATTACTATTTGAACTCCCACTAAAAACAACATCCCTCATGTTGCCTTAGTGATTACACAAACAAAATCCACTACACCAAGTACGATCATCACGAGAGAATATGTAGCTTCAAACACAAACAATCAACATGTTCATCATATCATCCATATGACTCATGCTTTACCTTTTGATATTCCGTGGTCCGAGGACATGTCTGTATATGCTAGGCTCGTCAAGGTTAACCTTAGTATCCGCATGTGCAAATCTGGCTTGCACCCGTTATATGCACACATAGAATCTATAACACCCGATCATCACGTGATGCTTAGAAACGATGAGTCTTAGAAACGTGCCTACTAAGGACGAACACTTTATTACTTGATATTTAGTGAGAGGGTTCATCTTATAGTGCTACTGTTGCGATCTAAGCAATATAAGATGCATAAAGGATTAACATCACATGCAATTCATAATATGTGATATGATATGGACTTTATTCTTGTGCCTTTAATCTCCATCTCCAAAGCACGGACATGATCTCCATCATCACCAGCATTGCGTCAAGGTCCATGACGCCGCTTCTTGGTTGTCCATCACTAATAGTAACTACTACAACTACTTGGAATAAAGCTATTACATGATGAATAGACACGCATGTCTATAAAAAATTTAAAGACAACCATTAGGCTCCTGCCGGTTGCCATAATACAATAAGGATCATCTCATACATCAAATATAATCACAATCACATAATGACCATATCACATCACATGCCCCTACAAAAACAATTTAGATGCCTCTAATTTTCTTTGCATATTTTACGTGGCTTGGGGCTTTCGAATAGAACCGTTCTTACCTACGAACAAGAACCACAACGCTGATAAAAGTGCTGTCAAGTGCAGATTGTAAATTGGATATTAACTATGGTGTGAGAGATAAACACCCGCAAAGCCACTTGTCCAATACAAGTTGCACGTCGAGCGTGGAGCAATTCTCATGTGCGCTGACATGTAAGCTTAGCTCGGGCCGCTTCATCCCACCATCCTGCAAGATGCAAAATACACGAAAAGAAAATGACAACAAAAGAATCAACGCCCACAAAACCATTATGTTCTACTCGTGCAACATATCTACGCATAGACCTGGCTCTGATGCCACTATAGGGTTCGTAGCATAGAAAAAAAATCTACTGCAAGAATGAATAAAATAAAGATCCAATCTATGGCCAAGCCAAGATCCAATCTACAAGATAGGTGCAACGATATAGATGAGAACTAAACCATCGAAGATCCAAAGCATTAAAGAGATGTAATCTCGTGGTTTATGTAGTCGATCACTTGTCGATCTTAAGATCGTGATGATGATTCTTCCGGCGCCGTGTTCTGGCAGCGCTTCCGCACTCGGTCACACGTACATAGTCGATGAATACCTTCCTCTCCCCATTCTAGCGGGAAGCAGAGGTAGTATATCCCCTCGGAATACCAACAACATGACAACGTGGTGGTGGTGGCGGAGGAGAGATTTCTGTAGGGCTTCGCCTAAGCCGGAGCAGGAGGAAGGAGGAGGAGGGTGGCGGCTAGGGTTGAGGAAGAAAGGGCAAGGGGGAGGCGCCCACCCCTACCCTCTATATATAAGGGGATGCGGCCTAGGATTCCCCCTTGGCCCACTTACCCTAGGGACGACGCAAGGGAGAGAGGGGGGAAACTTGCCCCCCAAGTCTTTCCCTTCCCTTTTAGGGTTTTGCCCTAAACCCTTTAGGGCTGGCCGGTTTGGCCCCTTAGGCTTAGTGCAGCTGGCCCATGAGCCCCCGCAACATTGCCTCAGCCCATGTCCCCCTCCCGGGGTGGTGGGCCCATTGGTGGCCCTTCTAGAACATTCTAGAAGCTCCGGTCAAAATACTGAAAACTTTTTCGAACCCCAGAAGATAACTTCCTTTCTATGAATCTTATTCTCCGGACCATTCCGGATCTTCTCATGATGTCCTGGATCCAATTCGAAACTCCGAGAAACATTCGATCTCCAACTCATATTCTGTATCTACTTAAACAACATCGAACCTTAAGTGTGTCACCCTACGGTTCGTGAACTATGCAGACATGATCGAGACACCTCTCCGATCAATAATCAATAGCGGACCTGGAGATCCATAATGGCTCCCACATATCCAACGATGACCTCGTGATCGAATGAACCATTAACATACAATACTGATTCCCTTTGTCACGCGATACTTTACTTATATGAGGTTCGATCATCGATATATCCATACCTAGTCCAACCTCGTTATTGATCAGTACTCTTTACTCATACCGTGATATGACATCCCTTGTGACATAGTCACATGCTTGCAAGCCAACTGGATGACATTCCACTGAGAGGGCCTAGAGTATATCTATCCGTCATCTGGATGGACAAATCTCACTCTCGATCCATACAATTCAATCCATACTTTCATAATACCCAATTCTACATTTATAATCACCCAGTTACGAAGTGGTGTTTGATGTCATCAAAGCATTTATCCGGTGTTGGTGATTAACATGATCTCATGGTCGAAGGATTAGGTAACTATGTATTTGAAAGCTTGAAGCAAACAAAGTTAATGACTTGATCTTATGCTATGCTTACTATGGGTGTGTGTCCATCACACAATTCTCCTAATGATATGATGTTATTATTAATAGCATCCAATGTCCATGACCAGAAAACCATGATCATCTATTAATCAACAAGCTAGTTTTAACAAGAGTCTTACTAGGGACACTTTTATGTTTATAAAACACATAAGTATTAATGTTTCCTGTTAATACAATTATAGCATGGGATATAAACATTTATCATAAACACAAAGATATAATAATAACCACTTTATTATTGCCTCTTAGGCATATCTCCAATAGTAAATTGCTCATATTTCCAACACATATCTGTATCTTGCAAAATCATAAAAGGGGATGGCATTTACAACATTTGGTGGTCGACATCGACTGTGGGTTTAGACCCTCGAGGAATCAGATAGATATATAGGTTGGGTGTTGAACCACAATTTTGATCTAAAGTCATGGGTAAATCTAGATTTATTTCCACCAGAAGGACATTCACAAAATATAGATCCTAAACAAGGATGATGATGATGGCAACAGAAAAAAGCTAGTGGGAGAATTTGGAATGTAACTCTGGAAAAGGTATATAATATTATCAATATTGAATATAGTTATGACACTTTTTACAATAATGTTTACTTCATCATATAAAGATATAGTCTTCTCGACAATGCCATTTTATGGAGTGGCTTACCATTTGGACAACTCAAAACTCTGGTGCTTAGGCTATATGCGTCCAAAATATTAATGTGTGTCACGTACAGAGGGTGTGTTTGGGTCATTTTTATACACCCCTTGTATGGTTGAAGAACTTTCAGAAATAGCTTGAGAGGCTCTTCTTGAAGATTAGCATGATCTGCAATGTGTTGAACGAAAAATGACATCCAAATATTTGATTAATCGTTTTTTATTTGCAATGTGTTGGATGGAAAACTCCGAAGCGTTCTCTTTCACCTTGTTCTTTTTTGTGTTCGAAGCTACTGAAAAGTCAAAAATAATAAAGAAGTTTTTTCTGCCCGATAGAGTTAAAACCAAAATAAAGAAAATCTTTTAGAAAATCCCCGAAATCAATATAGAACATGTTAATACATCTTATATTACTCAATTATGAAGTAATATAGAACAATAAACTTAAAGATCATAGATGCATTTCACATGCATCACGACACCTGCTGTGGTCCACCCCATCTTACGACGCATGAGGCAGACGGTCGGATTCATCCTTCGAGGATGCTCAGCAGGTTCCATTTGCTGCTGTAACCATTAAATACTTCAGATTCCATTTCTTCTAGCACTTTTGCATTAAAAATATGAACTTGACGAAGTTGATATCTAACATGTTGCCATAGTGGTTCTTCAACACCTTTTTAGATAGATATCAAGGCATTCAACTGAACATAAACATGTCATATATTCACACATTTTTTAGGTGCGACTAGAGATGGAATGAATAAACAATTCAAAAGTTGTTGGATGGCAACCGGTAAAGTCAGCCATGGTTATCGAGAGTTTAAACAAGCAAACATGAATACCTACAATGACATATGACCTCTCCAATCAAGGGTAACACTTAATGAAGCCAAATACTAGATCAAGACTATGGCTAACATAGTTGATAGCTATACATTTTTTGTGTGCATTGTGGTTGAGACACTGATGGTGTCCATTTTTAAAGAAAATGAAAAACCGAAATGAGAACAATAACTCTCTAGCCTATACCTCATCTTAAATTTACTCTTTTCTTTGTCTCAGCGGCTTCACTCATATGATTGATTTTTATTGGCTATAGTGATCAACACAAGGTGTCCTGCTGTCATGATCCCCGCACACAGAAAAATGCATCTCAAGACATGTCACATTTGATGAAACACGGTTTTCCTCGCTACCCCATGCACCTCTTCTCTGGGAGAGATACACACGCACGATAACGAATTTTCCACCACCCACTCCATGTCCTCTGATTAGCGTTCGAACGCCTGGCTGTGCACACAACTCAGATTTGGTTGACCACGCCCACATTCGATCCAGATATAAAGGCCCATTGAGGACCGACCCTATTATTGTACTGGATTTTCATTTTTATCAATGTTCTATTTGCATGATTATAGAAGATCGTTGTTACTTGAAAAACTATGATTCCAATGTGGATATGCCTTTTGAAAATAAATTATAAATTTTAGCAATTGTATGTCGTTGTAATTTGTGAGTAGATTTCCTTAAATTGATGCAAGCTTGCCAATAGAATTTACATTTTATCTGCGATTTGTATAGATGGATCGAAAGTCATGACATCTAACTTTATAGTAGCTTCATGCCTTTAGGATCATCTATTAAATTCATCAATTCATAATTTATTTTTGCTTTTTTTCTTTCTCATTTTTGTACTACACCAAACACCATCTTTTCAGGGTGACGAGTATAATATTTCTTTACATGCGAAGCACATAATTTTATTAGTAAGTATGGTGTCGGAAACTAGCTAAGTTTTTGTTACCCCCTTCGTCCAGAAATAACTAATTTAGATACATGTATTTGAGATTACCGTGATATGAAAACCAACTACATTGCACTAACACGAATCATGACATGTCATTGTGGACTAGTTAATCTGAAAAACACTATTTCCAAATGGACTCCAGTTGTGTGTTTATATGGACTACCTATTCTATTTTTGTAAAATGTACCGGTTTTGTGTTTTGGAATTGAATACACCGAAATTTTTGAGGAATATAAAATCAGTCAAACAAAACAGAACCCTAGGTAACACAGACACACCAAAACGAGAATTGCCATTCAATAGAACTACTCCCTCCGTTTAGAAATATAAGATGTTATAAGTTTGTGAAGTAAATGTATTTTTTAGTGTGTAGATTTATTTGAACATATACACTAAAAGATGTCCAGATATGTTAGCTTCACTACCCTATAAAACATCTTATAATTTAAAATAGAGGGAATACTTAAGAATCCTCAGTAAAATCCTAGTAGTTTATTTAACATTTGAAAAAATAATTTCTGTTTTAGATTATTTGACATTTGAATTTGTCCCACTGGAGCAGTGCTGTCGGGTGCCACGTCTGCATTTCCCGTGGTGAGCTCAGCTCACTACTGACAGAGCAGTTAGTTATGACCACATCTATTGACTTACCTAACTTGGGCTGCTCGGTCCGGTCACCGCCCATGGAAACTCCGCCCCACAACCCCATCTCGCCCCCCTCCCCGCCTCCGGCCGCCGATGGCTCCCCGGCAGCCGACGCTGGGGCGGACGGAGAGGATGCGAACGGGGGATTCAGCGCGGGGATGGAATCCCTGTGGTCGCTTCTCTTCGGCACCCCGGAGGAGCTGGAACCCATGTGGTCACCGCCCAGGGGATTCGACGTCGGCGCCGAATTCGCCGCAGCTGTGGCGGACCCCGAGCCCCTGGGGGACGACGGAGGAGGCCCTTGGGACGGCGCCGCGTGGAGGTCAACGGGGCTCGTCGCAGGCGAGGGCTCGACGCGGGCGCCATCACCACCCACCGCTGCGCCGGGCTTCGCGGAGTTTGAGCTCCCCGCGTCTGATTCTTCGGAAGGCGCTCCAGAGGTGAGGCCGCTCGATGATTACTCACCTATGCCGGAATCCCCTTCTACTCCGGTTGCTGTAGACATGCGGGAAAAGCTCGTATTCATCTCCGACTCCGTGCCGATGCTGCCATCACCACAGGCGGCTTGTTTGGAAGCTAATTTAGAGGAGAGTGCACCGGCGTGCATGCTGAACACCATGCCATCTCCTCCTATACCTTTCGCGGATGATGCCGATTTGGAGGCAGAGGATGCTCCCAAGTATTGCTCTCCTTCAGATAAAATTGCCTCAGCAAGCATGGCTGCTGTTGATTTGAACGCTATTGCCCCAGCAAGCATGTCTGCTGTTGATTTGAATACAGAGTATGACCCCGAGTCCAATGCCTATGGTTGCGGTACCTCAGGTGCCATCAGTGCAGATGCCACATCTCTTTGGGGTTCACAGAGGATTGCGACGACCACAGTGGCAGCATATGCGGCACCTCCAGAATCGAATGAATACTCATTTAGAGCTTCCAAGACCACAGTGGCAGAAAATGCCGCACCTCCAGAATCGAATGAATACTCGTTTAGAGCTTCCAAGACCACCATGGCAGCAAATGTCACGCCTCCAGAATCGAATGAATACTCATTTAGAGCTTCCAAGAGGCGCTCTGTGGATTTAGGGCTGGCAAGAAGTAGTGAAACGAACAATCTTGCTATATCCATGATTAAGCCGGTCAAAGTGACCACCACTACTGCACCAGACACAGTTGGGAAGCTGGTCAAAGGGATCACTACTACTGCACCAGACACTGTTAGTAAGCCGATCAAAGAGACCACCACTACTGCACCAGACACAGTTGGTAAGCTGATCAAAGAGTCCACCACTACTGCACCAGAGACAGTCGATAAGCCGATCAAAGAGACCACCACTACTGCACCAGACACAGTTGGTAAGCCAATCAAAGAGTCCACCACAGCACCAGACACAGTGGGTAAGCCGATCAAAGAGACCACCACTACTGGACCAGACACAGTTGACTTACCCAACAGGATGGAGCAGCAAGGATCACCAGATATTGTTAAGACAAGCACCTCCAGTGGCAATGACAACAAAGGAGGTGGTTGCAGCTATCAGGTTGTGGTGGCTTTACCAGCGGTGAATTATAGGTCCATAAAGCGGGGAGGAGTATCTGTTCGTGCCCTAAAGAAAACTAGGACCACTTCAAAGGCGTCATCGGTGGATTCAGGCAGCTTACCACCTATTTCGCCAGTGGTAAACAGTGAACCTCCAATGCATAAAGCAGAGTCTTATTCACATGTACCACCTAACAAGTGTGATCTTGACACTGAGAAGAACTTGCCATCAGAGAGAGTGGATAATATTGGTGTTGTACCGTGCAATGCTGGGGAGTCGCAAGTCGCCAGTGAGATACCCAAAGAGCCAGATGGAAAACTTTCTAGGCCTAGGGCAAAGAGGATGAGAGGCTCGATAGGTAAATGCTTGCCAAATTTGAAGAGGACAAAGAAAAATAGTGGCTCAATTTGCAAATCCCCAAGTGTCACAATGATGCCAGATCCGAGCAACAGTCCAGAAGTTATATTGGATAAAAACTTGGTTGATTCAGAGATGGTGGAAAGTAATGATGGATCCTGTTGTTTTGTGGGGGAGGCAGTGCCCGAAGAGGAGGCTAGGCAGAGGTGGCCTCACCGCTACGAGAAGAATCATCACTTTGTGGAGAAGGTAGGCATTTGGCTCCACTGTCTGCTCTTTGCATGGCTGCATCGTCATATAAATGATATAAGAATGACTGAATGCAATTTTTTTTCGAGAAACATAAGAACAAGATATTTGTTGGGTAGATTGATTGAGAATAAATAAATAGTTCTGATGGAATTTTAGGCCTATATTCATGTGCTCATTCAGCAGTACACAACCACAAGTATAACAACACAGTGCTGCATGCAATGCATTACCTTCCTAGCAAAAATATACAAGCATGTAGGAAACACCAGAAGGCACACATGCCAGATGCGCATACATGTTAGAAGTACATGATGGGTAGTAGCAAGTGACAACATATACTCCCTCCGATTCGTATTACTTGTCACTAAAATGGATGTACCTAGACATGATCTAGTGCTAGATACATCCATTTCAACGACAAGTAATATGGATCGGAGGGAGTAGTAAAGATAGGCATTAATGCTAGAGATTTATATAGTTTCCATATTAGCTGTATAATATCTGTGTTTATGAGGTTTTTCCTGCATGTTTACCACACCTGAATGTGTATATACATTGGCCCAGGGCCTCATGAGAGTACAAATTGTGTTTCCCTAAGAGTTAACACCCCGAAATCTCTGCTCCTTACATCAATATAATCATGTAGTTATCTATCGATGTCAATTATTCTTTGTGCTCCAGTATACCTTATGATTATATCTGTAGATGATATTCCAGCTATTTAGTCCAATGTGCACTATGGAAATTGGAAGCCATCATGCCTTTGAAACAGAAAGTAATTTTAACTTCAAACCCAGAAAATGAACCCTTGATCACTCCTTTTGCAAGTCTTCATCTTTTGTGCAGCTAGGGACGCATGAGTTACATATAAGTTTGGACAATTGTTCGAACAAACGGACAGTGAATTTAATATGATAAGATAAGCAAACAAAGTTCTTAAATCAGGATAGACATCACTAGTGAGGTTAATTAGATGGAGATTCAGCCCAATTTCTACCTATTGAATATAACAAGAAACAATCTTTGTATTTTCCTGGGAAAAAAATTGAATGGTTGACTTATGTTACAGGAAACACAGAATCACAGGAGAAACTGTATGAAAAAACAGGAAGCAACTAACCATTTCTCTGTGTGCACAATAGTGACATGTTTGCTACATAGTTTACAGCTTCTTATATGAAATTTGTAGTTCATGTATTCTTATATGATTATTATTCTTGTACTAGTACATACTACAAGTGTATAGAGTCTACCTTATGTTGGACTTGTAACAATTGAGTTGCATGCAAGTAACGTTTTGTGCATGTGGTTTCTCTCTTTGAAGGATAAGAGGAGCGATATCCAACCGTTTGCAAAGTGAGCAAAAAATGCATTGTCCTTTTTGCTTTATCAATAATTGAGTTACTCCTGTTACTAGGCTAACAGCTGCGTACCTTGCATTACAGTGCTGGCAATGCTGTCTTGGAGGTTAAATGCCACTATTTGCAAGCCAACATATCTGGATCTACTTTTTGCATTGGAGATTGTGCATTTGTGAAAGTGAGTTAAGATTTCTATGTTAATCTTTCTTCTATGCATCCTTATGGCTTATGTCTCTTCATTTGTATGGCTTTTTAACTCAATAAATGTTCCAAACAAGTTATTATGGCTTTTTAACTCATTAAATGTTCCAAACAAGTTGTTTTGAAAAACTACTCATTGATCAATCTAACATATCTTTTTCTCATTTTTTGAGTCTTGTATCTCAGTGATGAGCATTTTTTTACAAAATCTTTGTCTATGTTCATCTAGAACTGATGCCTGACTACGAAATATAGTTAACATGAATCTGCTGTTTAGGTTTATCAAACTAATATTTACCATCCTATCAAACACTTTCTTGTTGCACCACCCTAACAGGGTTAATTTTGTGCAGGGTCCAGAAGGAAAACCAAATTACATAAGCAGGATACTAGAGTTCTTTGAAACAGTTGCCGGTGAACATTACTGCAGAGTGCAATGGTTTTTCAGAGCTGAAGACACGGTAAGTTATGTTATCCTTGCTGTTTGACTGAGAACTATGCATGTCTTAAGAACCATTTTCATCTATAACTATGAAACCTTGTAATGAAGTTTATTTTAGGATCTCTAACCGGGTTTCGACTTCTTATTCGATCTCAGATCATGGAAGACCAAGCACAGTCTCATGACCCAAGGCGGCTCTTTTACTCAGATTTGAAGGATGATAATGCACTAGACTGCATTGTCTCCAAAATTTCAATTGTGCAAGTTTCTCCTTGTGTATGGATTCATCTTGCATCTTAGATACTTTTTTGTAATGACTGGTTTGCTGAGATTTGTTCCAGTGAGAAGTCTAATTTTTTATTTATGTTGTAGGTTGATAAAAATTCAGAGTCAATTCCTTCATCCCACTATTACTATGACATGAAGTACTCTCTGGACTACAGTACATTCTCTACCTTGGAAATGGGTCTGTGTTCTCAAACAACAGAGATACATATTTGGATATACTCTGAATGCAAGAGACGGGAAATGCTTTATACTGCCAGCCAATTATGACTTAGATTTGAAAGCTGCTCTCAACATTTTGCATTTGTTCCAAGTTCAGATTTATTTTATTATTATTATTATCATGCTGGATTGCTGGTCATAGTTTCTGAAATTTGAAAATATATGGTTTGTAATTTCATATTGTGTAGTTTTTGTTGTATCATCTGTTCTATTGCTGTTATGAGCTTATCTCAGTATTCTTACTTTGTTTCACGCAATGCAGGAGATATGCATGCCAAATTGCAGTCGAGTCACGTAAGTAGTACCAGTATGAAAAAGGTAGACTTCAGTAAGAAGCGAAACTCTCCTGTGCCGAATAAGAAGGATCTCTCTTTGTTAGATCTTTACTGCGGCTGTGGTGGAATGTCAACTGGACTTTGTCTTGGGGCTCATGGTGGTGGTGTGAATCTTGTGACGGTACTTCTCTTACACGGACATATTATATGTGCTATAACTTAGTAAGAATGCATGCCCTTTAAATTTTATGCTAATTGATTACAGAGGTGGGCTGTTGATAATGATGAAGTTGCATGTGAAAGCTTCAGATTAAATCATCCAGAAACTCGGGTAATATGGCTTTCATCAGTTCATGGCCCATGCTATATTTTCTTTCAAATGCTATTTCTGGCCCATTTATAAACACTGACATGCTGCTAAATAGGTCCGGAACGAAGCTACCGATGATTTCCTTGAATTGCTGAAAGAATGGCAAAAACTATGCAAACAATATGCGGGGCAAAGTGAAGTGAAGGACCGTGCTGACGCTTTAACAGACTCCACTAATGGAATTCCAGATGATTCTACAGACCCTCCCGAAGAGCTTGAAGTATGGAAGCTAGTTGATATTTGCTTTGGTGATCCCAATAATGTCAGAAAGCGGTGCCTATATTTTAAGGTTTGTAATAAAGTTTCCTCCTGTTTGTAAATTGTAGTAGAAGCAACTGAATTACCTGTCAGATTTATCAGTGCAAGCAGAAATTCCAAATCCCTAATTCCATCTGGATCGAATTAACAGGAGATTGCTCCTGCACAATTTTATTCTTGGAATAAACATGCCTCACTCGGTTTAATCCAAACCAGGCTACATGATAACATTATAGGTCACTTTAGTCCCTATAAATAACACTCCACTATGGTTACTAGCTACTAAAGTCCCACCAAATATTTGTGTTAATTCTCTTATCCATGACAGAACATATAAATGATTTCCTTGTGTGCATTCAGGTTATCGAATAAGTTCACTCTCTTGCCTTAACCCTGCAGCAAGCTCGTAGATCACATACTTTTCTTCTTTTTGTTCATATATCGCTTTTATGCTGAACTAAATGTGTTATTTTATTACGCAATATGCATGCAGGTCCGTTGGAAGGGTTATGGCCCTAATGATGACACGTGGGAGCCAATTGAAGGATTAGGGTATGCAAAATTTAATCTTACCGTGACACATTTCATGTGATATGAACAGTTCAATTTCTGAAATGCAGGAACTGCGATGAGGCAATTAGGGATTTCGTTATTGAGGGTCATAAGCAGAAGATACTACCGCTTCCTGTGAGTACTATTCTTCAAAGTCAGCTTTGGTGAATTGAGTACACTGAGTATATGACTGTCAACTAGTAGATCCCCCCCTCCCCCCACACCACCGCCACCACACACACACACAAAAAAGAAAAAAAGGAATCTGAATGTAGATAAAAATCAAGTCCAGTTCAATCTGTGAGACTGTGACCTTCAGAATGGAGATCCGAGGACACATAGTGAAGACCTAAACTATGCAATTTTAACATGATGCTGTCCTTTGTGGCTATGCATCTCTCTTTGTTTGTAATAACGGTTATAGATACTGGCTGCAATCTGTAGATTATGAAATACAAAACTTCCAAAGAGTCCATCATATATTTTTACCTTCAGAGTAAATTCTGTAAAACAAGGAGATGCAAACTCAGAGGGTGAAAAGTGAACCGCTCTGGATGTCTTGGTTGATGCGACAAACATGTTGCATCAATGTCAGTAGCAACCCTATAATGAGTCAAGGATGAAAAGTGAACGGATTTGATACTTCAAGGTTGCAATAGCGACAGCTTGTGTCCTCCCCATTCAATCTGGACCAGTCTTTAGTTGATAAATAGACTTGTACCATAATTCAGGGTTACAAAGGAAAACATTAAGATAAATATGATATATTATTTCTATTAAATTGCACTTATATGATCGTTGAAATATATTGCCTGCCTTTCTCCATTAGTTCAAACTGTTAGGGGAACTGGCTGGTGCATGCAATTCAATATGGTTTCATAGCCAAGCGTTCTCGAGTTCAAGACTTGGCCAATGAAGTATTTAATTAAAACATTTGCGACCAGCGACCTACATTGATTTTACGTCTAAGGCCTGACGGAGCCTAGATGTGAGGAGTGCTAAAATATGTTGCCCGCCCTCTCCATCAGTTCAAACTTTTTGGTGAAATGGCTGGTGCATCCAATTCAATAGTCACATCACAATATTATAATTCTTGTGGTACTCAGGCCCAGTTAGTGAATCAAATCTATCTATGAAAAATTCTTTCTTTCACATCAATACCGAATAGTTATGTTTCTTTTCATAATTTCTTTGTGTATTTTCAGGGTGATGTTGATGTCGTATGTGGGGGTCCACCATGCCAAGGGATTAGTGGCTACAACCGCAATAGAGAATTCGATGCACCGTTTAAGTGTGAGAAAAACAAGCAGATTATTGTCTTTATGGATGTCATGCAATTTTTGAGGCCCAAATACGTCTACATGGAAAACGTCCTTGATATATTGAAGTTTGCTGACGCAACACTTGCAAGATATGCTTTAAGTCGCCTAATTGCGATGCATTACCAAGCCAAACTAGGGATCATGGCTGCTGGATGTTATGGCCTTCCACAATTTCGGATGCGTGTATTTTTATTGGGCTGTCATCCTGATGAGGCAAGTACGATCTTTTCTTGTATTTTCTTAATTGGGACACTACAAGAGAGAGCCTTACTGGAAAAATCATCTTCTGATATTGGTGAATTGCTTTGATGTTACCTTATTACCATTTTTACTCTGCAGAAATTGCCCCCATTTCCTCTGCCTACACATGAAGCGATTGTCAAGAATGGTTGCCCTTTGGCTTTTGAGGTAAATGCTAACAGCCTGGATTTGGTTTCTGATTAAAAATACCGTATTCCCACATCAGACAAACATTTATTTGGAAGGGTGGCAGTTCATTATTTCTATCTCACATTATCATCGTGTCAAAAGTCAGAACATGCTTTCTCTTGCATTCTTGCTGCATTGTATATTACACTCACTCTGTGGGTGTATCTGGCTGTTTTGCTTATCCATCATCTGGGAATTTCCACCTGTTGATGCAGAGTATTCTTTGACCACTAGTGCAATCGTGACAATTCTTTTTTTTTATCTTGTAGCGTAATTTGGTTGGGTGGTCTGACAGCACGAGAGTGCAACTAGCGAAGCCAATTGTCCTTGAAGACATTCTTTCAGATCTTCCAAAAGTAATTCACAATCTTAGAGATCTTAAACCTCTATTTTAATAACCTCTTGGCTCATAAGCTGGTGTACACCTTTGTTAGGTGGGAAACGAGGAAGGTCGTGATGAAATGCCATATGTAAAGGGCCCTCAAACAGAATACCAAAGATACATTCGAACATTTAATTCTGGTGGGTCCTTAAACTTTAATGTTCTTTTATGCTTTGTAGTTTTGCCATTCCTGACACCATATGGGGCCAGCACTTTGTGTGCACAGTGTTAGGACAGAAAACTGAGGGAAGGCAGCATTAGGTAGCCTCATGGTTTCCTTTCTTGAGTTTCAACTCGGTTATTTAGTTGCCAAAGATATGAGTTGTTAGGAAAGTCTGATGTCCAGATAATGGACGTATCCACCACCCCATGGTACACAGCCATCCCCGAACGACTACGCTCTCAGGAGCTTAGGTCATGACCTGTTGGGGGAAAGCAGGTGGCAGGGGTGTATTGCATAGAACAGAATGTTCAGTACTAATGGTGGGGAAAAGTCAGGGAAGATAAATAATGTTCAGTTGAAAAAATATTGATAGTGGAGGGTGGTGGTGAGAAGGGACAGGGGTGTATTGCATAGAACAGAATGTTCAGTACTAATGGTGGGGAAAAGTCAGGGAAGATAAACAATGTTCAGTTGAAAAAATATTGATAACGGAAGGTTGTGGTGAGAAGGGTATTGTTTTTGTTGTACCAGTAGTCTAGGGTTTGGGTGTGTCCCTTGGAGTCCTACTATTCCCTCCGTCCAGAAATAAGTGACTTGAATTTGTTTAGATTCACATGTATCTATACACTAAAACACGTCTAGATACATGGGAATCTAGACAAATTTAAGTCACTTATTTCCGGACAGAGGGATTATATATTTGCCCTTTGGATTGTCGAGTCCAAACAATATCCATTTGTCTTTTTCCAATGTTGACATGTGGGATGTAATAAGCTAATATTAGAAGAATCAGATAATTTACTTGTTTTGCTTACTCTGTACTTTTGGTAATTTTACTTGGTACCACATCTTTGTTGAGCAAGTATTTTCATGGTGCTTCATCATAATTGTGTCTGAAATTCTCGCATAAATCTCTTCCATGTGCAGAAGTGCAGGCTCCAAAATCTCATGCTGCAAAAGCTAAGTCAAAAAAAGCTAAGCCAAAATTGTATGACCATCGGCCGTTGGCACTTGGTAATGATAACTACTTAAGGGTGTTGCAAATTCCCAAGAAAAAGGTTTGACGAGACACTCATATGTTCAAATTTCCTCTTAGATAAGACATTCCCTTCAATCTCACCAGTCCTATTCCAGGGGGCTAATTTTAGAGACCTTCCGGGAGTAGTAGTTGGTCCAGACAATGTAGCTAAATTAGATCCAACAAAGGAAAGGGTGCTTTTACCATCTGGTCGTCCCCTGGTAAGATGCTCAGGATGCACCATACTTCGCCATATGTGCAATTTAAAACAAAAACCACCAGGTTGTGACTTCTTATTTTCATTTTCAGGTGCTTGATTGTATACTAACGTATGAGGATGGTAAATCATTAAGGTTGGTTTCAATTGATTCTCAAAGTACACTGCTCTTTCATAGATATGGCCTCTTGTTTCTCATTTGACTGTTTCTTGTACGATGTGTTTTAGACCTTTCGGTCGATTATGGTGGGATGAGGTAGTTGGAACTGTGCTGACGTGTCCAAATGCTCGTATGCAGGTTACTTGAGATTCTATCTTCGTTATTACTTAGCTCATGATTTGAAAATTATCTCCTAAGAGACTAATAGAAGTATGTTTCAGGCCTTGATACATCCTGCACAGGACAGACTGCTCACTATTCGTGAAAGTGCTCGATTGCAAGGTTTTCCTGATAGCTACAGATTTCGTGGAACAGTGAAAGACAGGTAATCGTTCTCCTTTTATTTCATTCAAGCTTTTTTCCAAAAACATGCAGTAGAACTTCATGTACTCCATCTCTAAATAGATGTCGCAAAGTAGTCTAAATTTGGATGTATCTAGACACTATTTAGTACTAGATACATCCAAATTAAGACAAGTTTACGACATCTATTTTCAATTTGGATGTATCTAGACATCTATTTTGAGACGGATGGAGTACTATATACTAAGAGAAGAGTTCAGCAGGCCTAAGAAGGCCAACAAGAGAAGCACATCTGCAAGAAGCAAACAACCCCGCAACAAAAAGAGAACACAGCCACACCACGACCTAAACCTATCATTATCTCTTTAGTTTTTAGCATCTGCTACGACCCAGGACCTGTACTCCTGCCTGCCTAAACGTTTGAGTGCTTCAGTTTCTCTCACTGTATAGAAAAGCACATAATATTAAGGTAGTGGTGATTGTGGAACCTGTAGCATAAATGTTTACATGTGACAAACCTGGCTGCAGGTATCGCCAGATTGGAAATGCTGTGGCTGTACCCGTTGGCCGTGCACTTGGGTATTCTTTGGCCATGGCCTATCTGAACAAGACCGAAAATGACCCCCTCATGGTGCTACCACCCAACTTTGCGTTCTCTCACAACATAGAAGACGCTCCATAGTCAGAATAGCAGAACTTTACAGTTGGCTTGTTCACCCTCATTGGTTGGATTGAAGCCTGTCATCTCCGTTCATTTTCTGCTGGAAAAGCTGGGTCGTTGCTGCGACTCATGGCCGTTAATATCATTAGGGTTGTGAATATCGATAGGGCATGCCCAATTAAAGATAATCCTTGATTCGTTCCATTGCCATGTTGTATCTTAGTCACATTTTCACTAGTTTCTCCTGAGAACCTTGTGTTGTACTGTAACATCTGTTTCTTAGAAGCTCACATAGGTAGGTGTAGATGACACCAGTAAGGTTTCTGGCTGAAATTGGGGCCAGGAGATCCTTTGTTGTTGCTGTTGTACCATTGGAAGAATGAATGTATAGACATGTTAAGTAGTCAGGGGAATACAATGTATGTACATCATCCGATGTGTTGGTGTTTGTATTTATGAGCAGCAAGTGGACAAAGAAAAATGTAAAAAGTTCAATAAATGTACTGTGAGTTGTATTCTGAACGTAATACTAGCTTCGTTGAATATATTAACCGTGTGGCAACATTAATATGGTCATTCTATTTTCTGAGCAATTTCCTGAAAAAACTGCTTTATGCCCGTAGCAGAATAAAAAAATCAACAACGGGTAAAAGCATTGATCAAAGGATTGTTTTGTTTTGCAAACATATGTGTGGAGAGATGACATGGACATGGTAACGGTCTCGCATGTATCCTGCTTTTTTTTAGGGAAACGCACGTATCCTACTTTAGGCATCTCTAGTTCGTTTGGGTTGTGCCGCATGTATCCTGCTTTAGGGCATCTCAACCGGGTCAAAACGGTCTACCAGGTTGTTTTTGGGTCGTAGTCCGGCCAACCGCGTCAGCCGTGCGACCCATCTCTCCGTCTTGGCGTACCTTGGTGCCATTGCGACCCATCTCTCCGTCTTGGCGTACCTTGGTGCCATAGTTAGGCAAGGCTGTATCAATCACTTGAAACGACTCAAATTTACAAGCAAATAACACATAAATTGCTATCAAATAATATGGACACTCAAATTGACAAGCAAATAACACACAAATTGCTATCAAATAATATGGCAGACCTGTGCCATCACCCTTTGGGCATCGAGAACAAGTGGTCAGTGGATCTAAAATATGCAAAATGCTCATACATAGTATCCAAAAAAGGCAGCTTCTCTGCCCAAAAGGTTGCATTCGCCGTCGCCATTGTCGTTCAAGCACCACGAGCCCTGATGGTCTGCTGCCTCCTCGCGATCCAAGCCATGCGATCAGGGTCCGCGATGCTATCCAGGTCGGTGAGCATGATGGAGTTCTCCTCGGCCATGATCTTGGCTTCGGCCTCCTTGGCCTTCGTCTCTGCCTCCACCACCCTAGACCTGGCCTCGGCCTCCTTGCCTTGGTTTCGGCCTCCTTCGCATTTGCCTTGGCCTCGATATCCATTAGCCTAGCCTTGGCATTGGCCTCCTCCACCTTGATCGACCTCGTCTGCGGCTCGACAAAGGTCTTGGCGGTGGCCTCTTTCTCTTTGTGCCGCCTCTCCTCCCTCTCGGCAATGGCCTCTTCCTTATTTTTTAGGATCTTTCTCAAGGTCTCCTGGAATGCCAAGGAACCAGCCTGGCGGGCGATGTCTGCCTTCGTAGCCTTGTGGCCACCAGGCCAGCGGGCATGATCGACAGTCTTGTCGCCTGCAGGGTTGACGAAGGCTTCGTCAACCCTACAGGCGACGAGACTGTCGACCGTGCTCGCCGGCCTTCGTCATTGTCGTCGTCTAGGTCGACGACACCTCCCGTAGAAGCATTGCTCTTGCCCTTCTTCTTGTTGTCCATTTATTTTCAAAGGGCATAGCTAGTCTCTCATTTTTTGGTGTCCTTGATCAAAATCCAACAATAGGAAAAGGCCTTGTTATCATTCACTTTCTTGAAGTGCTCCATTGCTTTCATGACCTACGCACATGGATGCCAACAATGGCTCAATGCAAATGTAATACATCGACAAAGAGAGGAAGAGGTTTTACCATGTCAACCGGCATCATGCCGCTTATTTTCATTTTGATCACCATCTCATACGAGCCTTGGAATTTTCTACACTCGGCATGGATGGTGCCGCAATGCTTGGAGAGGGAGAGATCATTTCAATCTCTATAGGCAAAGCCCTTTTGCTCGGCGCCGCATAGTGGATCTTATGAAATCTCCATCCATGCCTTGCATAGGATCTTGTCCTCATCGGTGGTGTAGCGAGGTTCGTTGGCTCAACTTCTTGGAGTCGACAAGTGACGCCGCAAGTGAAGCGGCCAACGACGCGGCCGTGACCCCCTCGCCCATGAAAGTGCCTTCGTTTCCAAACAATGAATCGTCCGCAATGTTGTAGGCATCTTGTTGGCTATCTTGCTGCATCTCTTGCTGGGTCTCACTATCGTCACCTTCGTTGATCATGTCGTGCATGGCGTCCTCGTCGTCGTTGGCCACGAAATCCTACACCTAATTTTGCCATCATAAAGCGGCGGGAGCAGTATACTGGCAATGGCGAAGAAATGTCACAACCATACCGTGTCATCGGCGGCTTGTCAGGCATTTTGCCAAACATGTTGACTAGCATCGGCATGTCCGCAGTGGAGATGGACCACCGCTTCTTCAACGCCTCCAGGGTTGCGTCTGCAGTCGTTGGAGTGCGGTTTAGGTCGATGGCGAGCTCTCTCGCCTCCGACAACGCCATGGGGGGGTGGAAGAAACGGGAGAGCGAGTCCACGATCCTATTGTGGCCTCCAAGCGAGGGCATGTGCGGGGCTGGCGTCCTGGGATGACCTGGTGGCCGCCCTCTAGGCGTGGAAGTGACAGAGCTGGTAGAGGACGTGCTGGGAAGAGTGACGGTGCCATCGAAAGCGACGGTGCCGCCAAAAGTGGCGGTGAGCGCCTCCTTCTTGATCATGTTGATGACATGCTTGGCGGCATTCACTGCCAGCTCGTTGGTGTCAACCATGTTCTGATTGGCGAGGAAGCGCTCGTTCTCCTCCCGGCGCTCCTTGTCGATCTTGGCAGCGACGAGTCAAGCTCTCACCGCTACCCGCCGGTCAGCGCGCTTGTCCGACTCAACTTTTCGCTCCTCCGCCGTCAGGTCCTTGCCGAGCTTTTTCGGCCAACCGCGCTTCTTTGAAGCGGGAACGCAGGAGGGCACAACATCAGCCTTGGCGGTGGGAACGCCGGAGGACACATCATCAGCCATGACGGCGGAATCCATCGTCTTCCCTCCCGCTCCCGCCAGTGGAAATTTGGGAGAGGGTTTTTGGAAGGAGAAGTGGAGTGGTTTGTGTGCCACTGACGAGAGGGAGCGCCAAAGATAAAGGAAGGACGCGCGAGGACAAGCACACTATTCGGGCCGACCAAGCGAGGCCCAAATTTGGTGCATAGATGGGTCGGTCCGCGCGCATTTGTTCCGATGGATCGCCCCGCTGGACCGTTGCACAATTGTCTGCCAGTCCACTCGGACAAGTTCGGACACGCTAAGACTGGTTGGGTTGGCCCGATAAAGATGCCCTTATGTCCATTGGCCACTAGTTCCCTCTCATTGTCTTTATCTTCTTCATCATTCCGTAGACCACTCGTCTCCTCCGATCAGAGGCGTGTCCCAAGCATATTTTTGAAAATTTTGAATACGAACAGAAATTTAAATTTTCATTCAAAATTTGATATAATTTACATTTGAAAGAAAATTTGAATACAAATAGAAATTTAAAATTTCATTAAAACTTCGTTATATTTTACATTTTGAAAAAATTGAATACGAATGGAAATATAAAACTTTATTCAAACTTAGTTATATTTTATAAGTTTTAAATGAAATTTAAGTACTCCCTCCGACCCATATTACTTGACTTGGATTTGTCAAAATTTGGATAAATCTATATAATAAATAGTGTCTAGATTCATCCAAATCTAGACAAATTTGAGTCAAATAATATGAGTCGGAAGGAGTAAAACAAAAAAAATTAACTAAAGACCAATCTAACAGCCGCCGCGGTAGTAGAACTCAAAGTAGCGGTAGTCATCGTGGGTGAGTTTCCTCTTCCCCCGCTGGTTAGACTCGCTAGCTCATCGGTGGGCATGTCCTTGGCGACGCCACTAGGCCCAGCGTTGATGTCGTTAGAGCATGTCTAACAGACCCCTTAAAAGGGCCAAATCCGTATAATAACCGCCGGAATACGGGGTTGAGCTCCACCCGGCTGTCTAGCAGGTCCCGTAAAAACGGCCCTCGCTCCGATTTTTGCTGTTTTCGATTACGGGGCGGGCCTTCGCCCCCTACTTGTGCGGGGTGGGAGCGGGAATAGAGGGCCAAATCAGTATCCTCCCCTCCACTGGACGCGAACGGTTTCAGCGAAACCCAACCGCCGCCGCCGCCGCTCGATCTCCTCCGCCCCGCCCTTCCCGGCAACGTCGTGGCCGGATCCCGCTGCCATGGATCCTCCGCAAGGGCCGCCTACCGCCGGCGGTGCATCTCCAACGGCCGCGATGGTTGATGTCCCCGTCGGAGGTCTGCCCAACGCCGGTGACGTGTCGGCCATGATCTCCGCCACCACCCCGTCAAAGAGGAAGAGGATTCCGAAGCAATTCTTCGAAGCCCCTTTGGCGGCCGCAGCTCTGCCGGGCGCAGCCCCGCCGGCTGCCAAGAAAGGGGGCAGGATGAAGACGAAGGCGGCCGGGCCGAGGGGTGCTCCGCAGCCCAAGGTGAAGACAAAGCAGGTCAGCCGCATCGGCGTCGTGCCTCCACCGTCTTCCAAGTCCACAGCCCCTCCTCCCTCTGTTCCGTTCCGTCCGATGCGATGCCCGCGCCGCCGCCACCCACCATGGACATAGACAAGGTGTTCGATGTTGAGTCCACAACATCGTACATGAATATTCTGTTTTACGGGGTGGGGATACGGGTTCTGCTAGCTCGTCCGAGTTTCTGGCCGGCGAAAAGTGAATACAGGGCCCTCTACTCGCGTTTTAAGGGGCGAAACTATACGGGGCCTATTAGACATGCTCTTACGTGTCGCGGATGGACTCCGTGATTGCCTCGTCGACCGACCCCCACCAGGCGTTGTGATCATTCACAGACTCCAACCACGTTGAGCCATAGTCGGGCGTGTCCTGCGGGTCATCAGCGCTCATCAGGAGCCGTTGCTGGCAAAGGTAGGCGGCCAACACAGACTCCCCGCTAGTCTCCACATGCTCTGGCTTGGGGTGCCGCAAGCTCCGGTGGGGCTCCGGCTGACGCGGCTCGCCATTATGATTCCCCGTGACGGGTTGCCCCTCGACGGCGGTGTGAACTCCTCCTTTGCCTCCAGTTTGGGGCAGGGTAGAGGGAGGCGTGCGAGGAGTATGATGTGGCCATTTAAACTCATGGAAACCACCGGGTGCTCGCGGGCGATGGGGATGGAGACATCTCTAGGCGAGGGTCGCCGTGCCTGATGTGCTCGATGATGACACCTAGGGTGCAGCCCGCTGAGTTGTAGGTTGTCTTCGGTGTGCAAACGGCAATGTCTAAGAAGACTAGATATAGGGTGGGAGTGAGCAGTGAGGCGAGCGACGGCGCCCGCATGCGGGATCGGATACGAGCAAGCGTCGGGGGACACAAGAAGTACCTAGGTTCAGGGCCCTCGAGGTGAGGTAAATCCCCTACTCCTGCCGAACTGACTATCAAGATGAACAAGATAAGCTATAACGGCTCCTTGAGCTGTATCGAAGTGTGTTATCTAAAAATGGGCCTCTCCTTGCTGTGATGCCCCTGTCGCCCCTTATATAGGACCGAGGCGGCATGGGAAGCGACATGGCCGGCTGGAGGGTCCCACAGGCGGGCCCCAGCCGACTAGTCATCTACAGGACTGCGCCTTCCTGACGTCTCGCATAGTGCCGCGCCTCCAGGACGGCACGGAAATAGTGGAGGCCGCCCCGGCCGACATGGGAGGCGGCTCCTGCTCCCCCCCGACAAGGGTATGGCCCGGGATCTCCGGCGTCCGTGCCACCGACTGGTCCTTCAGGTCTTGTCGTTGTCTGCCAGGGACGGCAGGTTACTATGTACCCATCACCCTGGTACCTTTGTCTCCCTGGTTGATCTTGTCCGGCTGGGATGGTGTAACATCCCAGCATTTAGGAACCAACAAAGGGTAGATTTAGGAATCTGTGAATTTGCATGCATTCATCTGTAAAAATGTGGGTAAATTTTTCGCCAAATAAAAACCTAAAGTGATCAAAGTTTCTTTCATGCTTTGAGATCAGGTATAGTCTTGAAGGATGATTGTTATAAACTTTGATATGATCTTTGTGGATTAGTGTGTTTTGGGCAATGAAATTTGAATTTAAAACTTGAGTATTGGATTTATAATTCAAAAGGATTTAGAATTATGTTGAGTATTAAGATTTAGTCAAGAGTTGATAAATAGTAGCTAAAATTACAAGTAATATAACATAATTGAGAAAAGGAGTATTTATTTCATAATTTTATTCAATGAATAAGTTACAAAATGTAACTTATAAACATGATCAAGAAACTTTACAATAGATAATGAAATAAAAGAACCTTTATATATATATTGAGTAATATTACAATCTTTATTATAAAAGAATAAATAAAGATTACAAAAGAATAAAAGAAAAATTACAAGTAACTATCTATAAAGAAAAGGAAAGCCTAATCTAAGTCTTGAATCTTCAAGTCTGGTACCTGCAAAACAAACACAAACAAAAAGAAATAAAGTTAAGGATTAAAAAGTTTTACTCTCAGAATTGACAGTGAGTTGCACTGTTCAAATTTTCTTCATTGAGTAATTTAAGGGGGCAAGTTTCACCAATATGAAAGAACTGAATCTTTCATAATTTAAGCCAGAAGTCAAATAACTCCAAACAGCAAGGAGGGGCAAATTTCACCAGACAAGTAAATGTAACCAGATGAAAGTAACTTTCATATCCAGAGCATATCCACAAGGTATAGCAGGCACACAAGCAGCACACACACCAAACTGCATGGTGTGTGTGCTGTCAGCACAGCATCAACAGGCCACACACACAAAACTACTCAACACAGCCGTGGGAAGCATCTCCAACACCATTCTCTGGTGCATACACACCAAGCACAACAACCCAACTAAACCAAACCAAAGCCAAACGAGATCACACCAACCAAACTCTTGATCATTTCACCAAGATGGTGACATAAAGAGGGGGTAGATTAGGTGGATAGCAAGGACAAGATCAAGCCACCAGGACCAGGAGGTGGAGAGCTAGATCAAGGCCAAGTCTAGGAGCTGGAAGTATCAGGAAAAGCATCAGATCAAGCTTGTCACACAACCAACAAGATCAAGATAGCCACAAGATCAACCACTTGCAACCCCAATAACACCCAAGTGTGGTGAGTACCATAACACATCCACATATCCTGTTCATCTTAATCAAACAGAAAATCATGTGATGTTTTACAAGGTTAACCTCTCAGTGATTACCCAAGTGGGGTAAACCTATCATAGAGGAAATTTGAAATATAAAGGCTAACAGTAAACTCTACCAAATCCACCAGAATCTCAGACCAGCATCCTAGATTCGGGTGATCTTAAACAACTCATATATTCCAATATGTTCTCAAGTAGTTTATAAAATTTGGGCACATCTCCTAATGGAGTAGCACCCCAAATTTCATAAACTATATGCACCAACATTAAGCTTTAAGCAAACAAATCATTTTTCCCAAACTTTGACTCAAGAATCAGTAGCTGGTATCACTACCAGAACCAATCTATGAGTAACAATAAGAGAAGGGTCTAGTCCCTAAACCTCATACCAACATCATGGGTTCTAAGGATTTAAGGAAAGAAGTTTCCATTTATTTCTGATGCCAATCTAATTTTAAGCTTGAACAAAATCAAGCCAAGTAATAGAACCTAATCTTGTGTGCTATACAAGGATGGTGTCACAAGAACAGTTCTAAACTAAGCAAGTTAAGCATCCAATCTTCACAGATATTAACACAGCCAACTATAAATCATTTTCCTGATATTAATCACAGGAATCATAACCAGGAATATTCATATATATATATATATCATCACTGTAAGAGACCATTGGATGTCAAACTGTATATGAATCTACAAACCAACATTTACTGATGCAGTGAATTAACACTGACAGTGCTACTATCAGTACTAGAGTACTAACAGTAGAGAGACACACTAAGCATCAACCTAACCAACCAGGTTTCACAGCTACACCATCAGCTTAACCAAGCTTTATCACCAATTAGGGGCAACACTATTGAACCACTAGCATCAGATCAACAATAGCATCAAATCATCACAACATGACAGAAAGCACTGTGGTACAGTAAGCACAATCTTCATTAGACCTCATCACCAGATCAAATCATCATCTTACAAACACAAACAGGGAAGAACCCTAGAACCAGCATGAACCCTAATGAGGGATGGCCACTAGTTATACCCATATGAACTCAGAGAAGGTGTAGGCACGGGTGATAACCAAGGACCAACTCACCTGTGGTCCTCGCTGTAGATTAGAAGAGGAAGCAGAGGGTCGTCGACAAACACGGCGGCACGGGGAGCACCCCAAGGGGGCACTGCGACCCACACCATGCCGAGGCAGCGACAATAGCCATGCCTGAGGCGAGGAACATCACCACAGCACACGGCAGCAGCGGCGGGGACAACACCAGCACCCATCCCAAACCCTAGGGTTCAGAACGAAGCTAGTCTGGCCACGGGGAAGCTCCAAATCCAAATCGAATTGGACAGGAAGGTAGAGCATGGTCAAAAACCTCGCCCTGCATCACGGCAGTGGCCAGGGAGGACCACAGCAATGAGCAGCGCACGGCAGTGGCGCCATCGACCACGGGGTCGAAGAGGAGAAGGGAGGTGAGAACGAAGAGGGTGACAGGGGAGTGTGGGATGGACTGGGCCGAAACCCCTTCAGGGTGTGGTTTTGGTTCTGTCCTATTGGGCCACAGGGGACCAATAAACCAATGTAGACATCCCATTTACCTAAAGGCCTTTTTTTAAGAAATAAGAAAAGACCAAAATGCCCCTGAAATTAAATAAGTTCTAGAAAATAAAATAAAAATCCAAAAATGATAAATAAAATATTTTTGGATTCACAATAATCCAAACTATCTAAATAAATTAAGAAATAAAATTTTAGACATATAAATTTTATTAAGAATTTTGTAATATATATTCCTTATGAAATTGTACAAAATTATTGAAAGATGATAAAAATAAATAAAAATCACTTTCATTATATATTAATATTGTAGTATTTTACAAAAATACTAAAAAAATATTTAATATTAATTTTTTGTATTTAAATGATAATTCTTAAAGGAATTATTAAATAGAAAAATACAAATAAAATGAAGCAAAATAAAAGAATACAATATTCAATAAATATTAAAAATTAATATTTATAAATTCTTTATGATTAAAAGAATTTTTATAATTAAATAATGGGGAAGAATACACACAAAGCTAAATAATGCATTACATTACTTTGCATAAGCATTTTGATTCTTTAAATATTGTCCTTACCAGGCAATAATGATGTTTTGTAGACATAGAAGCTCAAGGTCCAGTGCAAGCATCCAACTTCACTACCTTGCAATCACAAGGCAAGTTCATCACTTGCTTATGTCCTTTGAAGAGTCTTTATCAAGTATTTGCAAATTGTGTGTTATCATCTATTTCATAGAAAAAGAAAATGTTATTTTCTTAAGATAATAAATCTTAGATATCATCCTAAGTGATGATATGATAGAGCAATAGAACTTAGGTTTCTAATTGCATTAACGATGAAAAATTAGGGATTAATAACCCATGACATCAGTGATTCTAGCGCCGTATATTACGCGTTAACCATGAGATTTGGAATGGGACGGAGAAGTCAGTTGTATCCTTTTCCTCTTGTATGGAGGCAAGACGACCTTAACGTGATGTTGTGATTCCTTGTGCGGATCCAACATATGGGTGGGCACCCTTACGCCCCACACTTTTGGTGTCTAGATTATCCATGAATGGTGTTTAGGGATATAGTCCATGTAAATGGTACTATTCCAGGCATCACCAGGTCATAGAGTCTTCGGGAACTCATCAGGGTTTTAGCCTGCCCGAAAGGGGGCTTAACGGAGATGAGCCAGCCCCGAAGGATCGTGCAGACATATGAGGTCATGGAGAGGGCAGTGATTGGCTTGGACCAACTACTGGGCCCCACATCATGGAATTGTGGACGGGAAAGTACGCCCGGTTGTGCAACAAGAAAGTTGATCTCTCATGGGAAAAGTAACGCATCTCTGCAGAGTGTAAGAATTGTAAGTTTTTACTCCCTGTTCCGGGAAGGAGCTACGAACGCGGTAGGAAAGGAACTCCATGAAAGGTTCTGGTTAACCTATGAGGGCTGATGGTCATAGATTTTTATAATAAAATCAATATTTGAAGAAAGATTTACAAAAACTTCATAGTGGCGAGGACTTATAGTCCGAGGTGGTATCTAGAGCATCAAACTTCCCACCGTGCATATAATGAACTTGCTGGGTAACGCTGTTACTCACCCTTTCCTTTGAATCCTTGCTTAGACTCTGAGAATCCCGAAGATACTCCAATGTATGCAGCTGAGAGCCAAGAGGAGGTCTTCTATGAAGAGCCCAACCTGTATGGAACCATAGAAGAGGAGGACTACGATATCGTCTACATAGGAGAGTTTCAAGAGTCCGTAGGAGAGTTTCAAGAGTCCGAATAATTACCATAGTTCTAGTAGCCACTTGATCCGAGCAGCATGAACCATATAGAATAAGCTGCTGAGCTTAACCCCTAGTTGGGGTTGCTATGTTTGAATTCTGCTGAAAGACTTTATATTTTGGTTTGTAAGTTGAATATTTTGGAAGTCTTGAACTTCCGATATTGTAATAATAATAATGTGTGTATGTTTGTAATATGGACCCGTAATGTTTCTGTTGTACCACTCTAAGGGATGTGATATTTACGGAACAATATTCTGTGGATGTCATGTCAACGACTATAGTGTACTGCACATGCAGTGGTATGCTAGGTCACCGCAGATGACCCGGCCGACGAGCCGCGTCCGGCTAGGGTGATCCAGCCGGCTAGGAGTCTTGACCGTGTCCTTTCATCCAGCTGACTGTTCAGCCGGTTCGTCCTTCGTCTGGCCTTCTTTTTGACTCGCATTTGGTTTTCTACATCTGGCTGTTACCAGCCGGCTGCCAGTTACATTGCCCTTATATTTGATCCGGTTAGCCTACCCGGGGGTGATCCCCCTGACACTAGCCCTCGAGCGCGCATAGATTTCACCCTTAGGTGAAATGTGCACGCGCTCTAAAGCTAGTTTGAACTTCTATCCAGCTGAAATCTGGCAGTTGGGTTACCCGGCTACGTCACCGCCGACGTCAGCCACGCGTGTAGGATCATGATGGCATTACTGCATCGCGTCGCACATCGCCTCGGGAACCGACGCCGGCAGAACTGCTCTAGGATCTTTCGTGCGCCCTTCGCCGGCGCAGCTGATCCGGGGGACGTGGGGAACATGCAGCGCTGCCATGTGGCCAGCCGGGTGGTTGCCCTCCTCGACCATAAATAATGGCCGTGTTGTGGCCGTCGCCCCCACTTTGCCATTTGCCTCCTCCAGCGCCTGTGTCAAACCTCCTCCCTTTGCTGCGCCCGAAGCTTTTTGTCGCCGTCAACCTTGCGCGCCTCCATTTTGCCGGCGCCGCTCGTTTCTTACTCGCCGGAGCGACGGGCCACCGTATCTCCTTTGCCTCCTCTCCTTCTTTTCCTCCGCTCGTCGCCGTTGTCGAGATGGCAGAGAGCCGTGGCGCTTGGTGCGGCTGCTCCGTGATGGAGGAACAAATTGAGAAGTACCGCCGCACGCGCGTGCTTCCCGCGGCGACGGAGGTTGGGGTTCGCCTTGCACCTGCCGACAAGGTGACGCCGCAACCGGAGGAGAACGAGCACGTCATCTTCCTCGCGCAGCTGGCGCGTGGCCTAGCCATCCCGGCTAGCTCCTTCATCCTCACCTTCCTCATGACGTTCGACCTCCGCCTTCACCACCTCTTACCCATTGCAATCGACATCCTCGCCTACTTCGTCGCCTTTTGCAAGGGCTACCTCGGGATCCAACCGGATATCGGGATCTTCTGCCGCATGTTCCTCATCCGGGCACAGGTGCAGTTTGCCAAAGGCCCGCTGGTCCCGTGCGGCGGCGCCTCCATCTACTCACGCGCGCAGACCGAATACCCGAAATTCCGACTGCATGATACGTCAAGCTCTGGCAGCAGACGTACTTCTATGTAGGGAACCTGGCGGAGGTTGACCGGATCAACCTCCCTGCCTTCCAAGACCAAGAGTCCAGCCGGTCGAACTGGGAGGTGAAGATCTACAGCTCCAGACGGAGTCCGACGAGATGCTCCGATGGATGAGGGAGCTTGTCACGGCCGGCTTGACCGGTGTTGATGTCACCCTCAGCTGGGTCTCCCGGCTCCTGATGCCACTGCAGAGGGCACACAAGATGTGCTACTACTCTGGCCGGCTGGACCCGACCCGGCTCTCGCGCCGTGATCCCCCTTCGCCAAACCTCTACGGGTGGGTTTGGATGATAACGAAGGAGAATACCAAGGATGACTGGAGCTTCGGATTGGCCCCTTACTCCCGCAACCACCGCGCTCCCCGCGTAAGTCGCCGTCTTGCCCTTCTTTGCCTTTCCTTGCCGGTTTGCCCACTGTTGTGCCCTAATCCGGCTTGCCTTTCCTATTTTTCTATAGCTCTTTTCATGCATCCTCCGGGAATATGGCCCTGCTCCTCTCCAGAAGTTTACCGCCGACCTCCTCGAGTCACGCTTGCGGCGATCCGATGAAGGCTCCGAGGACTAAGGGGACTACTTCCCCAGCCGGTATGACGAGGCTGCGGAGGATCCGCATGGCCCTGCACCGGAAGATGGAAAGGGCACCGTTGCTCCGGAGGTGGGCCAGAAGCGGTCCGCAGAGGCCGGCTCGAGCCACGCCCCCACGACCGACGATCCGGCTGCCAAGCGGTGCCAGAGTGGCATCCCCCGTCCCAGCCGGTTCGGGGTGATGCAGAAGAAGACCGGGGCTCCCGTCGTGCAGTGGTAAGTTTTCGTGCTTTCCGGGTTCTTTCGCCTTTTCCTTCTTGCTGGCCTCTGATTGTGTTTCTGCCTTTATTTTTTCTTTGTCCTTAGCTCTGTTGTTTCCTTTAGCGCCGCCAGCCCGACTCGCGCCTCCACTGCCTCGCCTCCTCGTGACTCCCCCGCCCGCCAGGACGCTCCGTCCACAGCTGCCCTCCTCCCCTCGCTGCCCCCAGAGGTCGCCCCATCGCCAGATCCACAGCCGATGGTGCAGCCGGATCCATCCATCCAGCCGTATGCTTCGAGCCAGCCGGATGACTCCGTGGTGTCTGGGCCTGGCGGGAGTTCTTACGCACGCACGCGGGGCTCTGCAGTCGGGAAGCAGATTGTCACCATGGTGGACAACGACTCAAAGGACGAGTCTGCCAGGCAGTGGGTCGCCATGGCCCGCTACGCCCCTACCGCCCTGGTCGACACCGCCGCGCCGCTGCCGCCTACCGCCTCCCTCAAGGACCTAGAGGTCAACTTGGAGTCCGGCTTGAAGGGCTGCCGGCTACTCCAGGAAACGCTGGAGGATGCCAACAAGTCGGCCGCTGAGCAGATCGCCACGGCACGGGGGACCGCCCGGAGTAAGTTTTTCGACTTCCTCCCTCTTTTTTTGTTTTCTTTTGACTGGCTTTTTCTCCTTGCCGTTGTCTTCCAACCATCCTCGTTTGCACCCAGCGTGAGATTGACCGGCTGACGCGGTCGAATACGCGTCTCAGCTGGGACAACTTCGCCCTCCAACTGCAAAACAAAGAGTTCCACTGCAAGGTGGACCGACTGGAGGCGGCTTCCGTGGAGCATGAGAAGACCCTCGCCAGCCGGGCCGTGGCCTTTTATCCCTTGGACAAGGAGGTCACACGGCTGAAGGAGCACGAGGAGTTCTTGTTGGATGAGCTCATGAAGGTCGGGCGCGTCGCCAAAGGTAAGCTCGGCCCTTCTTTTTCCTTTGTCCGGATGGATCTGCTAGATTCGTTTTGACTTCACTTTCTGATCAAGGCTTCTATCCGGAAGTAGATGTCATGGCGTATGACCGGGTCCAGCAGGTGGAGCCGGCGAGTAGGCCAGCATCCTGGACCTCGTCGCCCAGCTAGAAGAGGACGTTGCCCACCTTCGCAAGGCCGTTACCTCCGTTCAAGAATTCATCTGGCTGGATGACCTCGTGCCGGAGACGATTGGCTCCCTCGCAATCAAGGTCGGTGATGCCCCGGCTGCCATCGATCGGCTCCGCGACCTCGCAGCTCGGGCTGGGGCCGAAATGGCTTTGGCGTTGATGATGAGCTAATACAAGGACGCTGATGACTGCAAGTGCACATAATGTTTGTAGCTAGTTTTGAAATAAAGATATCAATCCCACAGAGGGCGGGAGTTCTGAAGTCTAATAACTCTTGAATTAAATACTGAAATAGTAATGATAAATAATGTTCTAAGTAACAACATAAAATGCGAGTGTTGTGTAAAAAGGTGTTTTGGGGTTTTTGAATAAGAGAACAATAAGGAAAGTAAAACAAACTCAATACAGAAAATAAGTATCACGTATGTAAACGAGATTTGAAATTGCAATGGGAAAAAGTATTCTCAGGGAGTAGCGGATACACGTCTAGCATTTATAAAGGGTTTAAGGTAAAGATTATTATTATGAACATTCTCAACTATGTATGTGTGGAAGGAACTCTGTATTTGGACGAATAGGCAGCAACCACTCCTCACATCATCCTCATAACCACAGCAGGCAAGCAATCGACATCAATCGAATTACTACGCTATTAAGGGACTTTACCCCATAGGATGTATCCCATGGCATTGATAGTGTTCCGTGAGTTTCCTCGGTTCCCAAGTTGATACGTAAGGAGTGCCAACAGCTTTATAGTCATTGTAAGTGCTAGCACACCTCCGTCTACAAACAAGTAGTTTCCTCCATCAAGTCCCCACAAGATGCAAATATTGAGAGGTCGACTTCTCCCAACATCAATATGAAGACAATCTAACACATGATCACATCGATGAATATTATAATAAACTTTATCTTATTTCAATCTCATGCTAGGGTTTCTCCATTTCCCCAAGAACTAATGACCTACTCAGACATGGAGGCAATCAACATCATGGCAAAAACAATGGAATCTATCATAGATGAATAGTACTTGTATAAATCCACAACGTGTACGGAAATTACAACAAGATCTAGACAAGATGTAGATGGGATGGATGGAGATGGTGGTGATGCTCGGTTAATGATGAAGATCGATGCCTTAGCCTCTCGGATCTGGATAGGGCGAAGATGGATCCCTGGTGGATGAGTTCCCCCACCAGATCCCTTCCGGAGGTGAGGTTTCAGTGATTTCTGGTCATTCTATATGTCGTCTCCCCGATCCAGTTGCACGGGGTGAAACTATTTGAGGAGGCGGCGGCGGCGCCAACTATACGGCGGGAACTATACGAATGGAGAGAATATTCCCGCCGTATAGTTGGTAGTTAAACCTTCTGTATGCTTCGATCGCTTCGGGTTCTCTTCTGGTATTATTGATATTTCCCAAATTACCGATTTACACTATTTTTGACTTCTTTTTGCTCCAATACAACTGGTCCAAGAATTGTGTCCATCGTATCCATCATATGTCCCGATCCTAGTGAAAATAGACATAAAATATGTGCGCAAACGCCATAAAATACCAAGATCCTACAACTACAGCGCAAAATAGTAATATAAAACATGATGCAAATATGCACTCATCAACTTCCCCAAACTTAGACTCTTGCTTGTATCGAGCAAGTTTAGCTTAATGGATGTGATCCTCATATTCATGAAGTTGAGTCGATAAAATAAATGAGGCAGTTGCAGCATGTGTTTATCATATATGATACATAAGAATAAGTTCATGAATAGTACCTTACTCGAACCATCCGAATAATATTAGCAGGCTTCGACACCTTAGCATTTAACAGTTTGCAAAAGATTACTCTCAATATGATGTAAAAGTATTCAGTTCGACCGAATGAGTTAGCGATATAGTCCCAAGTGTTTTAGGATTAACATATTCACTTGGGATTTAAAATCTCAAACGTTCCTTTGTCTCACTACAATATAGTGGTGTATGCCTATTTGCTCTTTGCACATTTTCTTTTCTCTTTTCTCTCTTTATATATATATTCCACTTCATGTTTAAGTGTTGTGCAAAGGAGCTAGACATATATTCCACTTCATGTAGGAATTCAAAGTTTAACGATCTCAATTACCAAATGCCAATTGTATATGAAGCATCTTTATAGCTTGAATATTCTACCTCATCTTGTTCTCACTCTAAATTGGTAGCACTTATAATTTTCCTTTGTTCAAGGTTTCTTTCTCAATTTTAACTGATTAGATATTTTTTTTTGTAAATCAAACCATGAACTTACAATATATTGACTAAATTAACTTTATATGGTCCATTAATACCAATGGTGTGGAAGACTCCTATTGCTATCATCAAGTGCCAGTAAAATTATAATCAAGTCATTCATATATATAATAAGACAAGCACAAACTCAATAATGCTCCATATATGATAATAAACTTGGAATTTCATAAAAGGGATCGATTATCCTTGAAGGGAATTCTAATGATGCAAACTTTTATTTATAAGCTCGAACTAATGCAAAGCTAAAATAGTAACATAAAACTTATAAGATAGATTACAAGGTCTTAAAGATCTCCCCAAGCTTGGAATCAAGCCAGGCGGGATCAAATAATCCCTCGCAATTATTTGATGCCGTGATTATTGTAGATCACTATGTCGCCATGGCACGTGGTATCTTCTCTTCATGGGCCAGCCTGAGATGGAGGGATTGATTGACAGCCTCCAGTTCTTTAATACGCAGCTTGTAGAAAAGAATATTCCTCTCCAGCACTTTCACTTGTTCTTTAATGAGCTCATTGTTATTTTGGAGGGTTTGTATAGCCATAAGACTCATAGAAAAACCTGGTTTGGTTGTCTGCTTAATATCTTCATCAAGTTTATCAAGATAAAGTCGTAGCAACCAAAGATGCTTGGGTGTCCCTGGCGCCTCCTTATCCATCTCTGCAATCTTCAGCTCGAGGGCTTTCAACTCCCTCTTCCGGCGTCCATTGTCGGTGTCGAGAAACTCCATAGGGATGATCTTGTTCTCCTTGTTTTGCTTTCTATTGCTCCCAATCTCCATAGGAACTTCTCTCCTTGGCTTCCTGGCCCTTGGTTGCTCTATGGTTGTGTGTCCTCACGTAGGAACAAATGGTAGATTGGTTCGTGGTGATTATGATTACAGAGGGACACAATGGCAGCATATAAGAGGGTCAGAGGTCAGTAAAACTCGCGAGAAACATCAAATACACGCCCAAGAAAAGAATTTTAACAGAACATGGAAAGAAATCACGGATTTGGAGAAGTCATGCCGCGTAACGACCAACTATACGGGCGCGGCCCATATAGCTCTGGTCGTATAGTTGGTTCCGGGCAAATATTTCCAAATATCTCGAGTCCAGGTCGGTTAGGTTACTGACTTGGAACCAACAAAATAAAAAAAACGACAAAGAGTAGGAGATGCCAGAAGGTTTAACGACCAACTATACGGCGGAAATAAATTTTCCGGCCGTACAGTTTCTAGACACCAAAAAATATTTCGCGAAGGGAATGCAGTACGTTTAACGACCAAATATATGGTGGGAGATTTTTCTCCGGCCGTATAGTTGCGGTCGTATAGTTGGTAAAACCCCTCAGAAACTTCAGAAAATAAGAGGAATTCAAAGGTAAATTTTTTAGAAGTATAAATTGTGAAGACAAATTACTTATTAGAGAAAGAAAACTTACCTCACGTTTACCGTTTATTTAGTCGGGGATGACAAGCTCCTCCAACAATAAGTACTTCTTCTCTTTTGGAGGAATTGACCTTAGTTCATCTAATAATTATCGTAAACGAAAATGACCAGGACTAAAGTTCCTCTCAATAAGATTGGTGCCTTGCTGGGCACATATAGATGATGCATCCATTATCTTTATTTCTTGCCTTTGCATAATCTGCAACTCAAATTCTTGAAGTAAAAGGATCCAACGGATCAGTCTTGGCTTATGATTTTTTCCTCTCAAGGAGTTCTTTTAAACCATCATGATCTGTATGAACTCTTACTTTTGCATCAACTATATAAGAACGAAATTTATCACAAGAGAAAAATATAGCAAAAGCTCTCTTTCTTCCTTAGTATAATTCTTTTTAGCACTATTAAGAGTTCTACTAGAGTGATGTATTATATTAAATCTGCGACCTATATGTTGTCCCAGAGTTACTCCTACAACATCATCACTATCTTCACATATTAAATCAAAAGTCATATCCCACGTAGGTGGTTTAATGATGGGAGCACGTGATAAAGCATATTTAAGTTTATCAAAGGCAATAAGGCATTTATCATCAAAATTAAATTCCAGAGAAATTCCTAATGAACCTTCTAACAACCCACATGACAAATAAAACTTCTTATACCTTTTATATCCCTTGGTTGTGGCATTCTCTCTATTGCTTTAACTTTAGCTCTGTCTACTTCAATACCCTTACCTGATACCTTATGTCCAAGGACTATACCTTATTTGACCATGAAATGGAACTTATCCCAGTTTAGAACAAGATTGCTTTCTTCACAACACTGCAAAACCCTTTTGAGATTATCCAAGAAACTAGTAAACGAAGTTCCATAGACATAAAAGTCATCGATAAATACTTCCATTATCAATTTTATAAAATCTGCAAAAATTGCAGTCATGCATCTTTGATAAGTAGTTGGAGCATTACATAAACCAAAAGTCATGCGTTAATAAGCATGTAAACTATAAGGACTAATGAAAGTTGTTTTAAGTTGGTCATCAGGATGAACAACTATTTGGGAAAAAACAGAGTATCCGTCCAAGTAGCAAAAATGAGTGTGGTTTGCTAACCTCTCTAAAGTTTGGTCTATGAACGGTAAAGGATAGTGATCTTTCCTAGTTTCTTTATTCAATTTCCTAAAATCTATACACATCCTATGTCCAACAATAGTTCTAGTGGGTATCAATTCATTGTTTTCATTAGGAACAACAGTAAAACCGCCCTTCTTAGGAACACAATGAACATGAATTACCCATTCACTTTATTTTACAGGATAGATTATACCTGCATCTAGTAGGTGTACTATTTCTTTTCTTACCACTTCCTTCATTTCGGGCTTCAACCATGTATTAAACTCTACAACTGGTTTAGCACCTTCCTCCATGAATATTCAATGGACGGTTATCATGGTACTAATGCCCTTCAAATCATCCATTGAGTACCCAAAGTGTTGGGGATATGCTATATGGGTATACCTATAGCATGTCTCTTATCCGGCTAACCTGGATGGCCCACAGTTGGTAGCATGGCCTCTGGCCTACTGGGCGGCCCAGTTAGATGGATCCAGAAGGGAGGCCCATGCCGGATAAAGGAAGGCTACAGTTGGAGTCACCGACGTACCCTGATCCTTGGAGTGCAAGATAGACAACACTAGTGATAGACGGTGTAGGACTCTGTAACATGTCCGGCTAGGAATTTTCCCTGTAACCCTAAGACCTGGCGACTATATAAGTCGGGCCCATGGGAGCCTTTAGGGCATAACTTCAGACAATCTTAGACAACTACACACAACCTCGCACAGCGAACCAATCCCTGTAACTCGGCGTATTGCCCTTATAGTGATTTATAGCAGGAGTAGGATTCCGCCACCGTCGTGGGATCTGAACCTGTGTAAGCTGTGTTAACTCGTACCCGTCAACCGTCCGCCTTCCCCCACGTCTCTAAACACGCACTGTGAGGACCCCTCCATGGCGTACTCGTCGGCAATACCATGACAGTTGGCGCCCACCATGGGGCAAGAGGCACTTCAGGCTCTTCAGCGGGCGAGGACCAAGATCTTTGCAGGAATCAGCGAAACCGTGGCCATCGGTCGCGTTCTCTTCTCCGGCAATGTTCCGATCGTCCCTCCCGACGAGTTCTGGATCCCGGCGAAGAAGAACCCTACGCGGTGTTCGATCGTTCCTATCGGAGACATCCACCTCTTCATCGGCGAAACCGACTCGGGCACTAGTTCCCTAGGAGTCAGAGGAGCATCAAGGCCCGCACGGACCGCCTACGGGTAGGATACGTTCGCGGAAGGATCGATTCGGATCTCTCTTCAGAGTTTGCCGGCAAAGATCGGAAAGAATCAAGGCCCGCATGGACCGCCTAAGGGCAGGATACGTTCGTGGAAGGATCGATGTCAGATCTCTCTTCGGAGTTTGTTGGCAAAGATCGGAAAAATTCAAGGCCCACCCAAACCGCCCCTGTGCAGGATATAAAGGTGGAAGATCACTGCAAATCCGCCGGCTTCGCTCGTGTGTCTGGAAAGCAGAGATCCAAGTTCGTCGGCGTGGTCACCATCTTCAATCCGGCATGCTGTGTTCAGAGAGAAGGCGAAACCCCTCGCGATTACCTGGCCAGGTGGCTCCATATACGAGCCGATCTGACCCACTACCCCAATGATACCGCTCTGTATCACTTCGTGGAAGGATTGGACCGTGGCACGCTCCTCCGACATTCTTTAAGACGGCAGCAGGCAACAGGGCGCCTTACCCTCGAAGAGATGGTGAGCACCGTCAACAACTACACGGAAGCTGACGCGGCAGCCCAGATGGCGCTTGCGCTTAGGGACGGAGAACCTCTGATTCAGCAACCGCCACCACCGCCTCCTGCCGCCATCGTCGCAGCAGCACCACCACCTCCAATCATCGTCGAGGCTGTTGCACCTCCACCGCCCGTCATCGAGGAAGTCCTGGCACCCTCCGACTCTGTCATTGACGCGCTCTATGCTGATTTCAGTGCAGATTCAGAGGAGATATATTTCAGTCCAGAAGAGCTAGACTCCTCTATGCAGGAGATGGAGGAGGAGTACTCGCGCGACGATCAAGCCAACAATGTCGTCACGTCTCGAGGGGTGTTCGTCACCATTGGGACGGCGATGGATGAAGACCAACCCGGACGAGCTCCGCCTATAGCGCTGGACAAGGGGAAGGGGCCACTTATTGCTGCTGACGATGATCGCGCAAAGGTCATGCCTCCTCCGCCTAACCTAGTGCAGCAGCCGCAGGAACTCGGTACCGGCCCGAGCAACAACAACACCGCAAACTTTCCGCCACCAGCATCCATGTCTGCAGCAGCCCAAGTTACTCCAGCTGATAGAGTGATGTACGACAATCTCCTTGTCGAGCCACTGACCGTTGCTCATATCCGGAACGTGACCCAGCTTGACGAGAAGCGCCAGCAGCTGCTGGAGGAAGCGCAAGCCATCGCGGAGCAAGGCGCTAAGCTAGATCAAGATCTGGTCAACGCGCAGAAGTCCATAGAAAAAGCTAGAGCAATGGAGGCCGAGTACAAGACTTTGCTGCAGCATCAGAAGGCTAAGAAAGCTCCGTCTCGCGTCATCAACGATCCTGGTGTACGGCGCAACCTAGGATGGTGTAGGGGTCCCAACCTAATAAGGTTGATCCCTCCTGTGTTTTACAATGCTAGTCCCTGGATCAATAGCTAGCATCCACAGTTTAGATATAATATCAAGAAACAAGGGTCATAATATAACTTTATAACCAGGAATAACATAATTTTATTACATCTAACATAGCTCATTAGGCTATTACATTACATTGCAGCGGAATAATTATAAGTATGGGTCCTTCATCTTGAAAGTGCCACAGTCAGATGTTGGTTGTAGACTTTGTAATCCTAATCAATCAATCTTCACTAAAATCAATCAAACCTGCAACATTACAAGTTACAGCCACAAAGGGTCAATACATTTGAATTGTATTGGCAAGTGATACTATGGTAGTATAGTGGAGTCTATTATCTATATGCATTTGGCTAAGTGGAGTTGAGGCTTGCATTGCTCAAAATAGATTTTTCCTTAACATTTGAAAATACTAAGTTTTTGCTTGACAAAATCATTTTTCCTCAATCAAAGATTTCAAGATCCTTGTACCAAGCCATCTCTCCATCAATGATTGAAGAATTAAAAACAACCCTTGTTCAATCCACAAGTTTTAATTTAGAAATTTGAATGATGAGATTCTTGATTGCTTCCATGTCTTGATGCTCAAATTGTCCTTTACCAGGGACATGGCTAAGTACTTAGATTTTACACTCTGCAGAGGTGGTGCACTTTACCCACAAGACTTGGTTTCCCAAGACAAAATCTTTCAGAAGCCTTCCCTTAGACCAAAATGGACGCGCTCCAACCTATCAAACACTACCACCCACTGTCCATTTGGCTAAGTTCTTGCAACCTATATGATCATGGCAGAGCCCATATTGCCAAGTGGTTGCACTTGAAGCTTCTCAACATTTGACATCTCAAATCCCTTTGTTTCCTGGGTGGCATTCCACAAGTGAGATACACAACCCAAGTCCATGGCCTTGTGTAACCACTCAACATATCCCAATCCTTCCATTCCACCCAGGAGGTTCATTAACTTAGTTGTTTTATTAGACAAAATCACAAGTCCTCAGACTTAGAATATTTTTCCATAGTGTGAATATATATTCCACCCATGTTTTCTATTAGCTAGGCTAAGCTTGGTAGTAGTAGGAACCTCTAACTTAGGAAAATCCTACTAAGGATTCATTACTATGTTTTCCTATAGCAAGTTCTATACTTAGCAAAATCCATGCAAGTTTTACTTAGCAAAATCACTAATGCATAGTGAAAGTAATAGGATAGAAAGTATGAAGCATCACTTGCCTTTTTGGTAGAGTATAGGTTCACTTCTTGATCTTTGCAACAATCACACTCTTCAAGTCACTACAAATCAATCAATCAAGGCACAAACTCAATCTACCAATCAAGCAAAACAACACACATAAATAACAAAGTCAAAGAAATGCATGTAAGCATGCCAAGCTTTGTTTTGTTTGAAAAAGTGGTTTCTAGTGGGTCATAGTCATTTGGGTACATCTAATGGTCATTTCCTAAAGTGGCCAAGTCATTTGCAAAAGGTTTCACTTTAAAACCATTTTCAAAACAAAGTGTTATTTTATGTGGTGTAGAAATATTTTTACTAAGGCATTAGCCTATAGGGTTCACCAAATGAGTTGCTATTGCAAAACTTGGTGTTTTGGTCAGTAGGTTTGGTCCAAAACATTTCCTTGAAGTTTTCTTTTCATAACATTTTTATAACAAAAACCATTCTTTTTATTTGGCTAGAAAATGACTAAGTCAAGTAATCTAACCTAAATCTTACAAAAATCATTTCTAACACCAAGGGTTGGTTCCTAGGGTCAGTAAGATCACAACAATCCAATTTGCAAAGGTTTTATCCCTAAATTCAAATTTAAACAATTTTTATACTCTAAACAAGCACACAAAAGTTTCTACAAATTCAACCAAGTTAACAGATACTATTTGTCAAACTAACGCCATGGTTGGCTAGGGTTTGTTCTCCTGAATCCATTGATATAAAATTTGCTAAATTTGGACGTGTGGTTTGAAAGTTATAGGGTTTTCAAATTGCTACTTAAATCTGTTTTTCAAATCCTGTTTTAAAACAGATCCTGCCACGCGTCGCTATCTCACTGGCTGATACCGGTTCAGTGAGGATCACGTTGCGAACCGTTGGATTTAAGTTGGGTCGTGCGGCACAGATTGCTCGATACCCCTTCGGTTAAGTGAATCTATCGTGACGCTGCGATCTAGATCGGACGGTGCTAGCGTGCTCGACCATAGTCGGGCGACGCTGCGACGGCTGCTGGCGGCGGCGACTCTGTTTCACGGCGGCGCCGGCGATACAGGAAGCGAAGCAGAGGGGGAGTGTGCGAACCGGGTTAGTGGAGCGACGCTGATGCTCAACGTGGGACTGGTCCGTCGAGGGGCGCACGGGGACGGGCAGAATTCCTCGCCGGAGTTGGTTCTGGCGACGGATGCGCTCGGTCGAGGTCGAAGACGGCTCTGTGGTTCACCAGGAGGCAAGAAAAGGTCGTGATCAGATGCAGGGGGCCACGGAGATGACGTGTGCATGAACGAGAGGGGTCGGGGTGGTCTAGAATTACCGGAGGAGCTCGTCGGAGGCGAGACAGACGGCGACGCTCAGAGCTTTTGTCGAAGACGGTTTTCTGGGGCGCCCGTGATTGAACGAAGTGTACTAGGAGATGCTCCAGAGAGTGGGGAGGCTGCTAGGTTGCATAGGAAGGCAGGAGGTGGAGTGTGTTGGCCGGAATCGGCGAGAACGGTCGTCGGAGACAGGGAAGTGTCTGGCAAAATTCTTCGGCCTGGAGGCGCGCTTGAGGGAGGGGTCAGAGGGAAACGAGAGAGGACGTGCTGGCGTTTTATCGAGCTTGATTACTGCGAGTTAAGGTGGCTGCGTTAAGGCATATTGATGCCGCGATTCAATAGCCTGCAACGGTGGCGAAGGGAGGAAGAACCAGTCCGCGGGGTGGGGAAGAAGAGCAGTAGGGTGTGGGGTCCTCTGTCAGTGAGAAAAGGAGAGAAAGGGGGAGGTCCACCAGTCAGTCTCGGTGTGGGTTAGTTATTTGGTGCGAATCGTTTTCTTCGGGGTGAGGGGAAACTGGGCTGTGGGACTGTTGGGCTGGGCCTTGTTGGGCTGGGTCTTTGCACTATTTTTTTTCTGTCTGATTCTTTTTCCTTTTCTATTTCTATTTTCCTGTTTTGAAATTCAAACAACCAAACACATTCAAAATGATTCAAACAATCATCAAGCTTTTCAAATATGAATTTGGTTCTGCTTAACATCATAATTCACATTCTAAAATAAAATATTATTTTAAATCTTTTTAGGTTCCATTTATTAATTAAATAAATGGATCATTAGTTATTTAATAAAATAGGGTTTGTTTTATTTAATAAAATCTTCATTTAAAATCCAAAATGCTTTCAAAACCCAAACAGTAGGTTTTATTTGGAAATAAAGAATATTTGGAAAACTTGTTTAAAATAAAATAATCCTTTTACTTTAGGGTCCATTAATAATTAAATAAAATGGAACTTAGTTATTAAATCAAAATAGGGTTTGATTTTATTAATAAAATCTTTATTTGAACCTAAATATTTTCAAAATCAAATTAGTAGGTTTAATTTGGGAAATATATAATATTGGGAAATTTGTTTTAAAACAAAATAACCTTTTATTTTAGTGTCCATTATTAATTAATATATTAGACTTCTTTATTAAAATAGGATTTGTTTCATTGAGATATTTATTTTGAAATCTAAAATAAAGCCAAAACACTTTAGTAGGTTTTATTAGAGAATATAAAATACTTGGAAAACCTATTTAAAATAATTTAATAAGTTTGATATTTTAATTAAAATGATAAAACCTTTTATTTAAATAAAGTTTGGATATTAATTCCTTATTACTTTATTTAAATCAGCTTTTGCTATTTTAATTCAAAACAAAATGTTTTAAATCCAAAGCTTGGCCAAGGTTTAATTTGGCTTTATAAAATGTTCTTTATTTATAAATCCATCTTTTCTTTTGATTACCAAACCTTTTATTAAGAGATCCAAAATAGTATTTTAAATATTTTTATTTTCCTTTAATAAAAGTTTATCTTTTTAAATCTCTTTAGGATTTATTTGATTCAAATGGGTTTGAAGTTCCAATTGAGTTCAAAAAGTTTCTTCTGGCTCTGAAAATCAAACAAAGTTTTATTTTATTCATTTATTTTCACATTACAAGATTTGGAAAATCTTGGGATGTGACAGATGGGCTCCCTCGAAGCCGTCACAAGACAAGCCATACATTGACAGTGAAGGCAAGAAGGTGATGCCCACCCCACTCATTAACCTCGTCGTCGCCAAGACCCTTCTAGAGCAGGATAGATCGCCTGAGGTAGTGGAACAGGTCTATGACCTAGTGGCCAAGGCGGTGAAGCAGCAGGAAAAGGCCACCTCTCAGAGGCTCGAGTCCGATCCAGCGCTTTGCCGGTCTAGTCAGTACAAACCGCCAAGGGACAGATCTCCTCTTCATGTCGGGTCCCAGACGGATTCATCAGACCGAAGACGGAGGGACGCGCGCAACAGGAAGGATGCCATCCCCATATCCTCCAACAACAGAGAAAAGGCCCGACCTCGCCGCCCGTCTCCACCGCCCCGATCTCCCCGACATCGCGACGATTACAAGGCTCACCATCGAACGGATATGCCCCCACCAAAGCAGTGTGGCATCGTCATCCGCGACAACACGTAGCAGACCCGTCATGACGGAGAGCGCAACCAAGGACATAGGAGCAGGTCGCACCATGACCCTCCGCACGTTGCTTCGACATAAGCTGAAACGCCTGCAGGACAATCACAAGCTGGACTTGAACCAGATGATTCAGTTGGCTAGTGAGTTCGCAGCTGCCGACGACAAAGCTCACGGCTCCTTGCCGGCAACAGCCGTTCCAACTCAAGCTCGGAGGAACAACAGTACAAAGCGGAAAACCACTCCAGAAGAAAAGCAATCTACCGACATGGTCGCTATGACTTTTGCAGGACGAGGCGAAGGCGGACAACATGGACGAGGAAGAGGAGCTGGCCGTGGGCAGCAACGAGGAAGTGAAACCACCTCGGCGCCGCTCCGTGTTCCCCAAACTTACGAGGAATACCGTGATATGCCGTGCCTCGTACACCTCGATGCCAACGGTAAAGCCACCCATACCAATCGACACTGCAAGTTCGTCAACAACCTCAAGGAAGACCCGGAGTCTGGATACAAGCAAAGTCGGAAGAACAGACCGCGAGGCAAGGGCAAGGGAAAGAAGAAGGAGGAGGATTCCAAGGATCAAGTGACATGGACGAAGACGTTGACCCCAAGCACGCTGCCAAGAGCGACGACAAGGGCAAGAACCCCTTTGCGAAAAAGGCTCCAGTCTACCACACTTTCCTTGGCACCCCCACCGTCTGACAACAGAAGACCTCTCTGAGGATCCTGATGGCCACTCTCCCCCCAGTTCCCCAGTACCTGCGCTGGTCAGAGGTTCCAATAACTTAGGACAGGACGGACCACCCAGACCTTATACCTACGAAGAACCAGTACTCCATGGTCATCAACCCTTTGATTGACGGCGTGGAGTTCACTAAGTGTATGGTGGATAGTGGAAGCAGCATCAACATTATGTACCTGGATACACTGTAGAACTTGAACTTGACAGAGGAAAACCTAAGGCGGACCAACACTATCTTCCACGGCGTAGTCCCTGGTCGGGAGGCTCGGTCCCTTGGGTGCATTACACTTCAGGTCGCCTTTGGCGATGCTAACAATTACCGCCAAGAGCGCATGACCTTCGAGGTGGTCCCCTTCAAGAGCGTGTACCACGTCATATTTGGCCGCGACATATTCCACACGTTCATGGCCAAGCCATGCTTCGTCTACAACAAACTCAAGATACCCGGACCAAATGGTGTCATCACCGTATCCGGAAGCTTTACCAAGGCAAGGGACTGCAAGATTAATGAAGCAGTCGTGGCAGAAGCTGTCCTCTATAGCGAAGAATTCAAGGAGATCCTGAGCAAGGTCGATGACTCAGAGATGCCCGCGTCGAAGAAGCAGATCTCCGACTCCGCTCCTGTGTTCAAGGCCGCCATCGAAACCAAGCCGGTGGAACTTGTGGTAGGCGATGCCTCCAAGACCGTCGCCATTGGGACGAACCTGGATCCCAAATAGGAAAGCGCGCTCGTCGAGTTCCTCCGTGAGAATAGGGACATCTTTGCCTGGCAACCTGCCGACATGAAAGGTGTACCTAGGGAACTTGCCGAGCACAGCTTAAACATTGATCCAAAATGCAAACCAGTGAAACAACCTCTACGACGCTTCGAAGATGAGAAGAGACGCGCCATTGGAAAAGAGATAGCTAGGTTACTTAAAGCTGGGTTTATCCGAGAAGTCCTTCACAGCCGATGGGTGGCCAATCCTGTACTTGTCCCCAAAAAGGGAACCAATGAATTAAGAATGTGCGTTGATTACACCGGCTTGAACAAAGCATGTCCCAAAGATCCGTTTGCTTTGCCTCGCATTGACCAAGTCATTGACTCGACGGCTGGCTCAGAGCTTTTGTGTTTTCTCGATGCATACTCAGGATACCACCAGATCAAGATGAGGAAGTCGGACCAATTGGCCACTTCGTTCACTACACCATACAACACGTTTTGCTAAGTTACGATGCCCTTTGGGCTAAAAAACGCAGGTGCTACGTACCAGAGGACAATGCAACGTTGCCTCCACGACCAAATTCGTCGGAACGTTCACGCCTATGTGGACGATATTGCGGTGGTGTCGAAAAAATCAAACGACTTAATCTCCGACTTAAAAGAAACCTTTGATAATCTCCGGAAATACAACATGATGCTTAACCCTAAGAAGTGCGTCTTCGGGGTTCCAGCAGGAAAACTGTTGGGTTTCATCGTTTCCCAACGCGGAATCGAGGTCAACCCGGAAAAAATCAAGGCCATCTTAAACATAAATCGTCCGACATGCCTAAAGGACATTCAACGACTAACAGGTTGTGTTGCAGCAGTTAGTCGGTTCGTCATCCGACTTGGAGAGAAGGCTCTGCCGCTATACAAGTTGCTGAAGAAGGTGGACAAATTCACATGGACAGACGAAGCAGATGCAGCATTGAAGCAGCTCAAGGATATTCTTTCCTCGGCGCCCATCCTTGCAGCACCCGAGCCTGGAGAACCCCTGTTAATCTACATGGCGGCAACCAACCGGGTAATCAGCATCGTCGTCGTGGTAGAGCGGAAGGAACCCGGCTATGAGCACGGAGTTCAACGACCAGTTTACTATGTAAGCGAGGTCTTGATGGAGTCCAAGTAGTGTTACCCGCACTACCAGAAGATAGCTTATGGAGTATTCCTTGCTTCTCGGAAGCTGAGGCATTACTTTCAGGAGCACCCAATCACAGTGGTGAGGAAGACTCCACTGTCCGACATTATCAACAACAACGACGCTACGGGAAGGGTCGCGAAGTGGGGCATTGAACTTGCCGCCTTCGAGATCACCTACAAGAGACGCGACGCTATCAAGTCACAAGCCTTGGCGGATTTTATTGCAGATTGGACGGAGGCGCCAAATACTACTCCATTGCCGGAACCAGAATACTGGGTGATGCACTTTGACGGATCAAAGCTGCTCAACGGCTCAGGGGCTGGTGTATTGCTACAGTCGCCAACAAGAGACAAGCTACACTACATTCTGTAGATCCACTTCGAGGCTACAAATAACATGGCGGAGTATGAAGCACTCATTCACGGACTACGTGTAGCCAGGGACATTGGTATCAAGCGCATAGTTTGCTGTGGAGATTCCGACTTGGTTGCCCAGCAGGTGGCTGGCACCTGGAATGCGCGGAACCCTATGATGGCGGCATATCGATACAAAGTGGACGAGATAGCCAAGAGCTTCTTGGGATACGAAGTCAAGTATGTACCTAGGGAGCAAAACGAGGCGGCTGGTCTACTGTCTAAGCTTGGATCAGGACGCAAGCGAATTCCGCCAGGAGTTTTCCTAGAGCATCTGCGCACACCATCTGTGAAGGGAACCGACAATAACAACCCGGACAGAGCCGACTCTTTCGTCAACGTGGTGACTAAGGTCCCTCCGGCTTGGACAAAACCGCTCATGGAATATCTCGAACACGGAACATTGCCCGACGACGAAGTAGAAAGATGGCAAATAGTACGACGAGCAAAGGGTTATACCATAATCAATGGGCAACTCTACAAAAGGATCACTACAGGTGTATACCTAAAGTGTGTTTCCCAGCTAGAAGGTATGAAAATCCTACGCGAAATCCATCTCGTAGATTGCGGGCATCATGCCGCTCCTCGATCATTGGTAGCGAAAGCCTTCCGGCAAGGATTCTACTGGCTGACCGCGAAGGCGGACGCCGACAAGCTGGTTGAGACATGCATGGGATGCCAGTATTATGCCCGACAACCGCATGTTCCTGCTGAAGAACTGCGAACAATACCAATAACTTGGCCTTTTGCAGTCTGGGGGCTAGACATGGTGGGACCGTTACAGACGGCACCCTGTGGGTTTACACATCTGCTTGTAGCAGTGGAGAAATTCACAAAATGGATAGAAACTAAACCCATTAGAAAGCTTGATGGGGCAACTGCCCTCAGGTTTGTTCGGGATCTAGTGGTGAGATTTGGTCTCCCACACAGCATTATCACCGACAATGGCAGCAATTTGTCACTCGGAGAAGTGGAGGCTTATTGTTGGGAGAAAGGCATCCGAATTGATCTTGCATTTGTGGCACACCCATAATCCAACGGTCAGGTTGAGCGAGACAATGGATTAATTCTGCAGGGAATCAAGCCACGTCTTGAGGCACCGCTACATAGAACAGCTGGAGCCTGGGCGGAAGAATTGCCATCTGTGTTGTGGAGTTTACGAACTACACCCAACAGATCCACCGGCTACACCCCTTACTTCATGGTATATGGAGCAGAAGCCATCCTACCTTCCGACATACTCCACGATGCGCCAAGAGTTGCCGCCTACGACAAAGATGATGCTGAAGAATACAGACACCTAGATGTGGACCTTCTCGAGGAGGAGCGCGTTTTGGCATGCCAAAGATCCGCCATCTACCAGCAGAAGATATGCAGCTACCATAGTCGCCGCGTCCGGCATCGCTCGTTTAAAGAGGGGGATTTGGTGCTCTGCCTTAAGCAGAAGAAGTCACACAAGTTATCCCCGCCATGGGAAGGACCGTTCATCATAAGCAAGACGCTACTCAATGGGTCCTATTACCTCGTTGACAATCGTGAACTGAAGGATAGACCCAACAAGGACCATAAGCGTAAGCGACGTGACCCGGATGATGACTACCCGGAGCTTGATCGGCCATGGAACATATCACAACTACGTCCTTTTTACACTTAACATCTTCTTTATCTAATTGTGTATCTCTTATATTATCAATGAAATAAAGCACTCTGGTTCACTCATATTTCTGAGTCCTTTTACCTCCTTTAGTGTTCATTTTTGGATCATGTAAAACCTTTATGCACAAGCCTTGTGTTTGCACTTGTGAAAATCCTGTCTACGGGCGTTAGCTTAAGTTTTCTGGTCTACACATTCTTTGTCGTTTCTATGTGGATTCTGGAGTAGTGACTTTTGGCACTTACTGTCGGCGATTTTGTGCTTAGGTTATTGATGGTGCCATTGGGCATCATCACCTGAGCACATGGTTCCGACAATGAGTCTTCCGACTCACGAAAGGTCAAGCATAAGAACCAAAGTAATGGATAAGCCAACACTTGCTTAAAAAATATACATACTGGAAACTGATTCTTAAGTAGCAGGACATGCAACATTGTTTTCCGCCTTAAGTTACATACATAGTTTTTCCACATACGCACCAAAGGTGAAACAAATATTACAAAGTTGTTTTTCATTCCTTTGGAGCAGGCGACTTGGACACTGCTTCATCAGCAGCAGGAGAACCATCCTCGAAGTCAGCGGTGTGGAGTGACTCGGAGGAGCTATGGTTGCCGCCATCAATGGTGTTCATCGGCACGAAGACGTCGGCGTCGGGAATGCCAGAGGTCACCGTGTCAATGTCGGCATCCTCATAGTGTGCCTTCACCATCGACAATGCCATCCGTGCGCCAGGCCGTGCACAAGAAGCTTTCCAGCTCGTGATACGCTCAGGGGCTCGGCGCAAAATCTCTGAGTACTTCACCGTAGAGTCTGATGCCTTGATATTTATCTGGAGGGGCTTGGCGATCTCCTTGGCTTGCGTGATGGCAGTTTTGATTAAGTTGCCGGCAATAACCATGCATTCCTTGTCCGGAGGAGGTGAACGGGTCAAACCCAGAGGAGCTGAAAATTCCGACAAAGAAGTGCATGAGTTCAAACAATTCAAAGTATCCGGACTACAGAAAATCCAAGACGGAGAAAACTTACTGAAGATGCTGGCCTCAGCTTGCCAGAGGATATCCGCCAAGGATTCTTTCTCTTGTTGGAGGAGGTTATACGCCTCACTATGGCGTTGATTTTGCTCATCTGCAGCTTGCTTCTGATCTTTTAAGATCACAAGCTCCTCCTTCAAGCGATTGATTTCCGCGGTGGCGGAGTCCTGTAGGGCCTTCATGGAATCCTCATGCATTTTCAGCATATCTTTCCTCTCCTCCTTAAGGATCTTGTTCTCATTGTCCAGCTGTGTTGCCTACCAAAACCCACCAGCGAGCAGCGACGGGCAACACGAAGAGCCGGGAGGCTCCCAGGACTGCTGGTGGGCCCTGGTCCCTCGGGCAACGGCCCGCAAAACTCCGGCACACGTCCTGGCTTGGTTCGAGGGCGTGCCACCTGACCTATACCTGGTCAGGAAGGTGAAGGATTTCTTCGATTGGTTTCCTGCATGGTAAACAAGTATACGTAAAATTCGAGCCGTGACCGGCTCCCAGGTTTCCCTGTGAATCGGCTCCCAGAGCCGATTATCCCATGGTTCTGCATTAGATCTATTATAACATGGGGTTTTGCTTCATCAATACAGGTTAAATCGATCTACGACAGTTTAACGTTTTCACTACATGACTGGAACATCCTACACGTAATTGAGCCTAGTAGATACAAAAGATAATAGAAAACTAATCCTAGAGAAGGCCTAAAAACCAACGTAACGTCAATTCCCGGAACACCCCCTCTGGGATTGGTAAACCATATCTTACATACAACTGGATCGTTCAACCCGTTTGCAAGGCCTGATCATGTGGATATCAAACTAAACCTTGGAGAACAAGGCACAACTATAACAGATCAAATCGACTTAAATAAAGATCAAGCAAGATGCCACCCTTACACCCGGGAAAAGGTGCAACGGCGGCGAGATAGCTAGAGGTAGCATAACTAAACAATCATAGCGAAAGGTACTGATGCTAATCCAAACAAATCTATGATAATAGTGTTACTCGCCATCAACAAGGCTTCAGTACGAGTAACACTAGATAACGCATAAGTAGATACTGCCTAGATCGCAAGATGCGATCTAGGCAGCATGGCACTTACCCGAGAAAAAACCCTAGAAACAAGGGGTGGCGATGCGCCGAGATTGTGTTTGTCGTGAACGTGATTGTCCTCCTTTTCTTGATAACCTTAGGTACATATTTATAGTCCGGAGACTTTCTGTCTTTGGAATAACTCTACAACTCTATCTCTTACCTAAATCTAAACGGAATCTATTATAATATAAGATACACGGGCAATTTAGCCCAAATCAACACACGAGGCCGATTCAACAACATGTTGCATATACGTATCTTCTAAGCCCATCTTGACCACGGCCCAACTCCTCCTTTGGCCAAAATATGGCGATAACACATGCCCCCCTGGTTTTGGTAATAATAATTCCAAAACCACTCCATTTTTTTCCTTCTCCTCTTTTCTTTTTTTTTGTATCGGGTTACGCGTCGTCAGAATGCGTTGCAGAACAGAATCGTCACGCTACCCCTTCATCATGATGCCCTGTCTTCTCAACTTCTTCGCAGTGCATGATCTGACAATTTCGGCAGTGCTTTCTGGGAAACTGCTATAGCATTGAACCTCTTCATACTATTCCCCTTATTTAAATTCACCTAAACAATTCGCAGTCCCCATCTTCCTCCAGTAGCAAAAAAAAAACCTTCCTCCTCCTCCGCCGAAAAACCCTCTTTCTCCGCCATGGCCTCCTCCGGCTCATCTGGCCTGTCCTCCCAAGCCTCCAACTCAATGAGCGACCGAGAGCCGACGCCAGAACACCCGCCGATGGCGGCGTACCACACTCTCGCCCCACAATGGTGGGACGAGAGGGATTGGGACTTCGCCGCTTGGTCGGAGGACGACGCGTCCTTGACTGACGGCGAGGAAGATCTGCAGTTCCTCGCTGATGGGGAACTGGAGGCGGACAGCACCGACGACGCCATGTCCTGGGACGGCGTCGATTCCTCCGACGAGGAGGAGGAAGCGGAGGAGGACAACTCCTCCAACGAGTACCAGCCGGTGAGGTACTTCCGCGCCGGGTCCAGCGAGGACACCGAAGACGACGACGAGGATGAGGAGGCCCCCGCTGGCATCTTCAGCAGCAGCAGCGAAGACGACGCCGGTAGCAGTGCTGAGGACAGCGAACAGGACGACGGCGACGACAGCGACGACGACCTCGGCCTCTAGATTAGGAACCAGTAGTAGTAGTAGTAGTAAGCTCCCTTTTGTAATCAATCACCCCTTTTGTAAGCAATCAGCTTTTGAATGAATGAATGAAAATCTGTTTCTCGAAGATTGCCTTTTTTCGTCCCAATTTTGCCGATAGCCAAAATAGGTCGATGCTCCAGAAGCCGATAATGATGTATCGGCTTTTACCGCACTCATTTCGTTAACTAAGTCAAAACTTAAAGAGCCGATGGACATCGGCTTTCCCAAAAACGTTGACAAGGTCAAAACTTGGTCGCATATTTAGGCAAACCTAAGCGGTTGCTTTTCAGTCTCAAACGGTAACCTGCGACCTTCTTCAAAAAAGGCGACCTAGATCTTCAATCGCCCACTGACCAGATCGAGCTCACAGCGACAAAAAACCCTCGATCCCCAACTGCACAGGTCCATCTCCGCCGGCGAACTAGATGGCGGAATCGTCCAACACCAACCCAGAGGTCTCCGGTCTGAAGGTACGCCTACTCCTCGCAGTCTGAACACGATGGTAGACTTAATGGCGAACACCTGAATTAATGCCTTATTCCACCATTAAATTTTCTAGGTTTCAGACATTCTGCTGCCGCATCCGTCTCTCCCAAACTCCCTCTGTCTTGGCCCTCGCACACAATCTAGCCCTGCTCATCTGATTTCTTGCGAAGCCAATAGAATCCCCTTCGTAAGCCAAGACCTAGATCTGAACTCTTGGGCCGACTGTCTACGAGCCTGGCCTAATCCCCCTGAACACTGGGTCTCTTGGTTCAGTAGAGTAGCTAGAGCTTACCAATCCCAATGGGAAACCACGGGAATAGCCGATGCCTTGCATTTATCATTGTCTCCTCTTGAGAAACACGAGAACCTCCTGAAAACCATCGGCTACTTCTGGTCTGACGCTCTGAACTGCTTTATGTTCGGTCATGGCCCTATGTCACCAACCCTGTTAGACGTGGTGATGGTCACCGGCCTGGATGTCACATCACCCAGCCCCTCTGCTTTCAAACTGACCAAAGTCCCCTACAAACTGTCTTCTAAAACATACTGCACAAACTGGGGTGCCTACCTCCAACGCCATATGAAAACAAAGGGCCCTGTCTCAGAGAAAGAACATACAGCCTTTCTCAACTTCTGGCTGGAGCATTTCATATTCTGTGGCCCTTCTCTTGCCCCAACCAAGAACTATCTCTCCCTAGCCCACGAACTGGCCAAAGGTACTCAACTTGGCATCGGCAAACTATTCCTTGGAGAGGTCTATCGATATCTTCAGTTGATGTCTACCAAGCTGTTCTCAGGCATAGCAGTCAAAACAGGTGGTCCTTGGTGGTTCATTCAACTATGGGCTCAGCTGTACTTTCAGAATCGTATCCCAGATTTCCCCCTTTTGGCGAGCTGCACCTTTCCAGATGTCAAGGGGAAGCAGATCCGATGCACTAGTTATGGCCAAGCTTTGTATAGGCTGCCAGGCAGCAAACTATCCCCTCAGGAAGCAGCCAAGTGGTTCAGCACCTTCTTTCAAGGTCTGGACAATCCCACCTTCTTCCCTTACATGGAAGAGTCTGAACATTTCGAAAATCCACTCTCCTTCAGGCTAGATAACTTTGCCGATGACACCAGCACCCGGCAACTCTTTTCCATTGTGATCTGACCCTGTTTCCTTCCAGTTGGTATGAGTACATCCAACAGAATCATCAAGCCTGGGTATGAATTCTACCAGCCGGTCATAGTGGCCCGGCAACTTGTCCTTGGGCAAGTACCTCCCCATCTCTTTCTCCATCATCTTACGGAGTGCAGGGCCGACCTGCCTGATCCTCTCACCAGTCAGAGGTGTTACTCCTTCTTTGATGCTCTGACCATCCCCATTCCAAATGACCTCACCTTCGCTTCATCAATTGATGGCTTCGAGGACTGGTGGTCGATGTGGAAAACCCACACTTTCAGGAAAGCTCTGGGGCCGTTGCTGAAACACCTTGATGCCTATTATGACATCCCCGTGGAACAGGTACCACTGCTTATACATTTTCTTAACGCAGCTCATAAATGACTCTTTTACTAACCCAATTTCTCCCTTTGCAGCAACAAGATGGCCCTGAACCCACACACAGCGATGGCTCCCCTTTTGAGTTCTTTCCGCCAGCTCCTGTGGTTCTTTTCTGCAAAAACTCGCCGCCTTTGAAAAAGGTAATAATGCAGAAACAGCCGATAACACCTCAATCGGCTTCTAAGAAGCAAGGAACTTCAACGTCAGCTGCCCCTCGAGTTCCCACCAAGATAAGAACGACGACGAGGAATGTAGCTGCCAGGAAGACCTTGAGACACCAGAGCCCTTCTCCAGAAAGCTCGCATGTAGGCTGATCCATGTCTTGGCCATTTCTTCTCATTTTTTCATTCTTGCAGATGTGCTTGTGTCTAACAGCCTTCCTTCTTTTGCAGGCTTCCGTCGAAGAAACATCCCACGAGGACACACACCCCAATGAGGGAGCATCAAGCCCAACGGATTCTGAGAGGACCATCACCCCGAGCCAGCCAGATGTGCCACCATCGGCTTCCAGGAAAAGGTCGGTTCCTGAACCTGCTGCCCCCCGAGCACCAGTCGAGGCCGGGCCAGCTGTGGGTCCCAAGAGAGCTCGTAAAGGACTACAAGCTTCTTCATCGAGCCAAGAGGTTCCGAAAAAATCATCACCCTTTATGCTCTTGCCCCTTACTCCCTTTTGTCTGCCAGTTCACCATCATTTTCATCGGTTAAACACCTTTCATGCAGACAACTGAGGCTTCTGGTGGGAAGGTGGGGGCCGCGTCGACGCCTTTAGCCAAACCAGACCTGGCAATCCCCGAAAATGCAGATGAAATGGCTACCACTTTGGTAACGCCCCCAGCAACCACACACAAACCGATCGCCTCGCCGACTGCTACCCCCTCAGTCTTAGGAGAGGTATGTTAACCTCTGTCGGCTTTATTCTTCCCTATTGGACGCACACTGACGCCTTTTCGGGCTGCCAGGGTGGTGACATTTCAGGCTTGCTGACCTTTGATCCTGACTCCATCGATCCAACTCCCTCTGTTGCCACCGATGAACCACAAGCCAGGGCTGTTCTACCTCAATTCCAACGACTTAGAGCCTTACTGTCTTCCCCGATCGAAGAGCTGATCGAGGGTTCTGAAGAGGTGAAGGGCGTTCTTGCTGAAATCCAAGACCAACTCCCAGTAACATTGCAGGTGAAGCTTTGGCCCGTCGTAACTTTGTCCTTCTTCGGGTCAAGGGTGAAGCTAGCTCGTGAAAGGATCAACCTGCGCCGTGCCCAACTCCCGCTGAAGGCGAATATTGCCGACAGATGTCAGCAGCTCAATGAGAAAAAGACGTCCCTTGATGCCAAAACTGACACCTCTGTCAGTACCACTGAGGTCGCATCTCTGAAAAAGGAGCTGGAAGATCTTGAAGAAAAGGTCCGGGTGACAAAATAACTCATTTGTGACAAAGAAGCATCCATCGCCCGTTCCCAAGATGAAGCAGAGAGCCTCAAAGCCGAACTGAAGACCGATCTGGCAGAAATACGTGCCCTGAACAAGCAGTTGGTGACGGGCAAGGATGAAGACGACGAAGCCGAGATCGCCGAGGTGGACCGTGTCCGTGCTGACGCCCTCCAAGCCTTCGAGGCATTTCTTCAGTAGCTCGTTTATGTAAACTGGCGTCTGCTTGTAACAGTTTTGAACCTCTAAAGTCGATGACTGTGCATCGGCTGTATACTTCTATTGGCCGATTTCATGTATCGGCCCCCATATCTCGCTGTCCATCATCCCACGTGCTTGGGAAATATATAATAATAAGTTTTTTTATTGGCCGATTCCGTGTATCGGCCCCCATATCTCACTGTCCATCATCCCACATGCTTGGAAAATATTTCTTGAGATGCTGACCGTTGACAGCCACTGGGAATTTCATGCCATCCAGCTCCTCCAGCATGTACGCGTTCCCTCTTAAAACTTGATCTACCCTGTATGGCCCATGCCAATTTGGAGACCATTTACCATATGCTGCATCCTTAGTCCCTAATGGCAACACCGCTTCCCATACCAGATCGCCAACATGGAACTCCTTAGGCCTCACCTTCTTGTTGTATGCACGAGCTACTTTGGCCTTGTTCTCTTTGATTTTCTCAAGCGACCACAGCCTAAGCTCAGTCAAATCTTCAACGCTGTCACTCATCAAGGCTGCATATTCTTCAGTCGTTAGATCGTTCTGAAAAGTGACACGTCTCGATCCAGCCGTAATTTCCCAAGGCAATACGGCTTCTTGTCCATAGACTAGATGGTACGGCGAGGTTTTTATCGCCCCATGACATGACATGCGGTAAGCCCATAAAGCCTCTGATAAAACCTCGTGCCAACGCCTAGGGTTCTCATCGATTTTCCTCTTGATCAGCTTGATAAGGCTCTGGTTGGACGCTTCAGCTTGCCCATTTGCTTGAGCATAGTACGGAGATGATCGCATCAGCTTGATCCCTGTGTCCTCACAGAACTCTCTGAACTCGTGAGAAGTGAAGACCGAACCTCCATCGGTCGTGATAGTCTGGGGAATCCCAAACCTATGAATGACGTGTTCTTTCACAAAATCGACGACATCCTTTGAACTTACTGACTTCATAGGGACGGCTTCCACCCACTTGGTGAAATAATCCGTGATGGCCAAAATCCACATGTGGCCTTTGCTTGACGGAGGATTGATCTTGCCGATCATATCCATGCCCCAACCTCGGAATGGCCACGGCTTGATGATGGGGTTCATTGCTGACGCGGGTACCATCTGAATTTTTCCAAATCTCTGACATGCTTGACACCCTTTGTAGTACTTAAAACAGTCCTCGAGCATGGTGGGCCAATAAAACCCTGATCGCCGGATCAACCACTTCATCTTGTGAGCCGATTGGTGAGTTCCACAAGCGCCTTCGTGTACCTCGTGTAGGAGCCGATTGGCCTCGGCTGTCCCCAGACATTTGAGCAATAACCCCTCTAGAGTCATGTAAAACATGTCGTCCCCAATGAGCACATACTTCATGGCCTTGTATCTTATCCGTTTAGGTGCCCCCCGAGCCGAATCCTTCAAGTAATTGAAGATATCGGCTCTCCAGTCGTCTGCGTCTAGGAATTGCACCTGAACATCGGCTCCCTCTGCCGCGTCCTTGTAGCCTGAAGCCATTTGTGCAAGATCATTGGCCTCGGTATTCTGCGATCGCGGGATCCAGGTGAAGTTTATGTATCGGAACTGTGCCATCAGCTCACGGCATTGCATCCATAATGGGAATAGCGACTCGCTCTCACACTTGTATTCCTCCGTGAGTTGAGAAATCACCAGCTTGGAGTCTCCAAAAATTTCCACTGCTTCCGCTCCAGCTTCGATGAGCAACTCCATTCCCTTGCGTATCGCCTCATACTCAGCGACGTTGTTGGTGCGAGGGGCTGACAACCTGATAGAGAAGGAAAATGTTGCCCCCCGGGGTGACACGAGTAGCATGCCGATGCCGCACCCATCGTCACAAACTGATCCGTCGAAGAACATAGCCCACGCTCGTATGGACAGTGCTGCTATATTGGTGTTGATCCTTTCAGCGATAAGGTCGGCCAATGCCTGCCCCTTAACTGCTTTCGCGGGTTGATACCGGATGTCAAACTCCGATAATGCAAACATCCATTTGCCCAGTCGGCCTTTCAACATAGGAGCCGACAGCATGTGCTTTATAACGTCTGATTTGCAGACGATGACAATCTCTGCTGATAGCAAAATGTGGCGCAGCTTGGTGCAGGTGAAAAACAGGCAGAGGCACAACTTGTCGATCTCAGAGTACCTCGTTTCTGCATCCAGCATCCTTCTGCTGATGTAAAATACCACTCGCTCCAGCCCGTCATAAACTTGCACCACCACTGAGGCAATGGACGTGTCTGCTACTGACAAGTAAATGTAGAATGGCCTATCCGGCTGGGGCGGAACCAATACTGGCGGCTTCGTCAAATATTCTTTGATCTCGTCGAAGGCTCGTTGTTGTTCTGCCCCCCAGCTGAACTCTTCATCAGGTTTAATCTTTACAAGTCCCATGAACGGCTCTATCCTTCCTGACAGATTGGAGATGAATCTTCTGACGAAGTTGATCTTGCCGATGAGAGACTGTAGTTCTTTCTTCGTGGTAGGTGGCTTCATTGTTCGCACTGCCTCCTGACTTTTCAGGCCGATCTCAATTCCTCGTTCATGGACCAAGAAGCCCAAGAACTGACCGGCCGTCACACCGAAGGCACACTTCTTTGGATTCATCCGTAGCCCGAATTTTCTTGTTCGGTCCAGGACGTGTCGCAGATCATCCAAGTGTCTTTGTACTGAGGCTGACTTGACCACTACGTCATCAATATAAATTTCCACCAGCTTGCCGATCAGGTCATGGAAGATGTAATTCATGGCTCTTTGGTATGTGGCGCCGGCGTTCTTCAGTCCAAACGTCATGACTACATATTCAAACAACCCCACCGAACCTGGGACTCTAAATGCAGTCTTGTGTATATCTTCCGGAGCCATAAAAATTTGATTGTAACCGGCATTGCCGTCCATGAAGCTCAAGATTTTATGACCGGCAGCTGCGTTGATTAACGTCTCTGCTACTGGCATCGGATATTCATCTTTCGGGGTAGCTCTATTGAGATCCCGAAAATCTATGGCAACACGCCAGCGGCCATCCTTTTTCTCTACAGGTACGATACTAGAAATCCACTCAGCATACCTGCATGGCCTGATTAAATCGGCTGCCAACATTTTCTCGATCTCCTTCTTGACTTCTTTCAAAATTTCGGCCTTCATCTGTCGTGCTCGCTGCTGGAATGGCCGAAATCCTTTTTTAAGTGGGAGTCGATGCTCGATGATGCTCCTGTCTAGCCCAGGCATCTCTGTATAATCCCAGGCAAAGCAATCTGGATATTCTTTCAACAAAGCTATCATCGGACCCCGCAGATTCGGATCCAACTTCTTGCTGATAAATGTTGGTCTTGGCTTATCCCCAGGACCGATGTCAATCTCTTCTAGTTCATCAGCAGATGTAAATCCATATCCTAGCTTTCCGTCACCTGTCAAATTGATGCTAAGCACAGGGCAAACAGTAGGTGAGGTTAACAAAAATAACTTGGGCCGATTGCCTGAATCGGCCCGCTTTTCGATTGTATTAGTCAAGGACGGTTTACACCTTATGGTTCTACAATGGCTGGGAATCTCCCTGCTATGACTGCATGATCTGCTCGTCGCAAGGTTGCTGCTTTTTGTTTTTTGTGGCCGATCGCAGGGATCGGCCGTACCATGTACCATCGTGGGCTTTGCTACTCTGTCAGGCCGGTGGATAAGACCAGCCTCACCCCGTTTTTTGTAGCCTCAATGCGTTCACAGCCGTCTAGACTGATTCCAGAGATCGGCTCTTGGTCTTCTGCTTCCCAGACGTTCATGCCAGCAATGGAGACCTCGACGGAATCGTCTGCATGAATGACCTCCACCTCATCTCCATCCCACTGTATTAGGCACTGGTGCATCGTGGATGGAATGCAGCAGTTGGCATGGATCCAATCTCTCCCTAGCAAGACAGCGTAGGTGCTTTTGCTGTCCACGATGAAGAATGATGTAGGGACTGTTTTTCTGCCCACGGTCAGGTCCACGTTTAGTACGCCTTGCGTTTCTGAAGTCTGGCCGTTGAAGTCGCTTAAAGTGACGTTTGTTTTGATCAGATCTGCAGTGGAGCGTCCCAAACGCCGTAGCATGGAGTATGGCATTATGTTGACTGCCGCTCCGGTGTCCACTAACATCTTGCTGACAGGTTGCCCATTGATGTAACCTCGTAGGTACAGTGCTTTCAGATGTTTGTAACCCTTTTCACGTGGCTTCTCAAAGATAACTGGTCGTGGGCCGCAGTCGAACTGTGCCACTGGTAGCTCGTTGGTTCGTGGCGCGCAGAACTCTGACGGAAGTATGAATACCATGTTTGTGCCAGCCGATGTCTTTGCATCGGCTTTTACCGGTTTGGGGCGCCACTCTTTCCTTTTCGGGTGATCTTCCGTTTCCAAGGTCTGCCTAATTTTAACGGCCAGATCGGGCCGTGCTTTCTTTAGAGCGTGGAGATACTGCGCTTCGGCTTCCTCCAAGTTACGCAGCCGCTGCACTCTACGCTTTTGGGTATGTCTGAGTCCGTCGGGACACCACCTTGGACGGTGATACCTGTCTTTCTCTTTGTCATCCATTGGCTCCTTGAGACCTTGTGCTCGAGACGACTCCCTGCGTCGGCTCTGAGGCGGGAGAGGCCCTAGGCGCTTAAACACTGACACCGGCTCCGTGTCCTCCTTCTGCTGTCCGCATTCGGGGCAGTTATCGAACGTAGGTAATCGGCTCATTCCCGCGTCCCAGCAATACTTGAAGAACGGACAATCCCAATGCTTGTCTGCGCCTTCTTTTTCTTTTGACGGTCCCCAAGCGAGGTGCTCGTATCCTTCATCTTCTCCGTCGCGTCGGCGACGTTGGTCATACTGACGCTCATACTTATTAAGGAGATGCGTGGAATGTGGTTTCTGATATCGCGCACTTTTTACTTGTTCCTCAGTTAAGTACCGCCTGTTGTCGTAGCTGGGCCGGTCGCGTGGACCAGCCTCCTCTCTTACTCTGCCGTGAGAGCGACCGCCTTCCTCCCTGTACGTGCCATGGTGGTACCCTGTTCCTGCCATGTTGACATCGAACGAGAAGTCCAACTGGCGCCTCGTGGAGTGGCTGTGTTCTACCATGTTGACGCCGGGGAACGGGTTGGTGTCTACTTTCATGGCGAATTGCCCCAGGATGAGGCGGCCCTGCTCTATCGCTGTTTGGATCTGGCGACGTAGCTCTTTGCAGTCATTGGTGGTGTGGGTGAACGAGTGATGCCACTTGCAGTACGGTCTTCCGTTCATCTCTTGAGCCGTAGGGATTTTGTGGCCTTCAGGTAACTTCAGCTGCTTTTCTTTCAGCAGTAAATCGAATATTTGCTCAGCTTTGCTCACATCGAAGTCGAACCCTTTTGCAGGCCCTTGCTGTTTCACCCATTTGCAGGTTACGGGGTCTGCCCCCCGAGCCCATTCAGCCACGGCCACCTCCTGGTCTTGCGCGGGGTCTTCTTCTTCTGTATCGACCAGGCCTATCGGACGTTTGAACTTGTCCTGGTACAACTCAGGGTGGCGCTGTTCATACATCGTCAGCTTCTGGGACATGTGCGCCAAAGAGTTGTACTCTACTTGGAAAGCCAGATCTTTGATGGGTGCTGCGAGACCCAACGCTGCCAGCTCGACTGCTTCCTTCTCAGTTAAACGAGCTGAGTAACATCGGTTCTTGACAGTCCTGAAGCGTTGGATGTACTTGGCTACCGTTTCTCCTCGCTTTTGCCGCACCTGTGCCAGGTCTGCAATGCCAGCCTCGGTGGCTTCTGAATGGTACTGAATGTGGAACTGCTCTTCCAGTTGCTTCCAGGTCTGGATCGAATCAGGTGGTAGCGAGGTGTACCACCCAAAAGCTGGTCCTGTCAAAGATTGCGCAAAGAACCTTACGCGCAACTGATCTGATGCTGATATCATGCCTAACTGTGCCAGGTATCGGCTCACGTGCTCGATCGAGCTCGAACCTTCTGACCCGCTAAATCTCGAGAACTCAGGGAGCCGATACTTGGGTGGCAGCGGGATCAGATCAAACTCGTTGGGGTATGGCTTTGAATAGCCGATTGTCCTTCTCTTCGGCACGAAGCCGAACTGGTCTCTCAAGATGGTACGGATTTGCTCCGTTGTTTGGGCTACAGGGGCTAGATTCTCATGACTCGTTCCAGTGGCATACTTGGCTAGCCACGCCTGTTTGTCGGCGTCCATCCCAGAGATTCCTGCTCCAGAAACACCTGCTCCCGAAGCCCCTGCTCCAGAAACTCCTGCCCCAGCACTCCCTGCGGTTGCAACCTGGTTCGTGCGCGTCAAGCTGTTGCAGTCTGGCACGTAGGTGCACACGTATCCATGTGGGATTTCTTTAGGTGGTTCACACAGGAATTGGCAATCGCCAGGGTCGCCTCCGACCTTGTAGACGATGTACGCCGGTGCCCCTGGTGGCTCTGGAGCTGCAAGTGTGAATGGCAGCGGTGGCCTGGCCTGGAGTGGTCTTTCTCCCTGGTGAGTCCCCAGAGTAGGCCCCGACGGAGAGTACTGATGTTTCGCGATCTCCTGAACTACGCGAACTGCGATCCGCTCGAAAGCGTTTACCAGGCTCTCAGAATGGCGGTGAAGAGAATGAGCCACCATGTAGTTGACTTCCTGGCGCAGAGCTCTGGTGCGCTCCTCTGAAGGAACAGACAGATCCACCTCATCAAGAGCACCCTCGGGTGAGAACCCTTTCCACCTGATGCCATGCTTACGAGTCCTTTCAAAAGAGCAGATGAGATCGGCTTCGAATAGAGCTTTGACGTCATCATACTTCGCCTTGTGCTCCTCAGGCAGCTCATCGTACGTGACCGGTCTGTTGTCCATCGCAGCGTCGGATGTTGATGTAGACGTTGTTTTAAGTGTCCCACCGGGCGTGCCAGGATGTGTTGCCTACCAAAACCCACCAGCAGGCAGCGACGGGCAACACGAAGAGCCGGGAGGCTCCCAGGACTGCTGGTGGGCCCTGGTCCCTCGGGCAACGGCCCGCAAAACTCTGGCACACGTCCTGGCTTGGTTCGAGGGCGTGCCACCTGACCTATACCTGGTCAGGAAGGTGAAGGATTGCTTCGATTGGTTTCCTGCATGGTAAACAAGTATACGTAAAATTCGAGCCGTGACCGGCTCCCAGGTTTCCCTGTGAATCGGCTCCCAGAGCCGATTATCCCATGGTTCTGCATTAGATCTATTATAACATGGGGTTTTGCTTCATCAATACAGGTTAAATCGATCTACGACAGTTTAACGTTTTCACTACATGACTGGAACATCCTACACGTAATTGAGCCTAGTAGATACAAAAGATAATAGAAAACTAATCCTAGAGAAGGCCTAAAAACCAACGTAACGTCAATTCCCGGAACACCCCCTCTGGGATTGGTAAACCATATCTTACATACTACTGGATCGTTCAACCCGTTTGCAAGGCCTGATCATGTGGATATCAAACTAAACCTTGGAGAACAAGGCACAACTATAATAGATCAAATCGACTTAAATAAAGATCAAGCAAGATGCCACCCTTACACCCGGGCAAAGGTGCAACGGCGGCGAGATAGCTAGAGGTAGCATAACTAAACAATCATAGCGAAAGGTACTGATGCTAATCCAAACAAATCTATGATAATAGTGTTACTCGCCATCAACAAGGCTTCAGTACGAGTAACACTAGATAACGCATAAGTAGATACTGCCTAGATCGCAAGATGCGATCTAGGCAGCATGGCACTTACCCGAGAAAAAACCCTAGAAACAAGGGGTGGCGATGCGCCGAGATTGTGTTTGTCGTGAACGTGATTGTCCTCCTTTTCTTGATAACCTTAGGTACATATTTATAGTCCGGAGACTTTCTGTCTTTGGAATAACTCTACAACTCTATCTCTTACCTAAATCTAAACGGAATCTATTACAATATAAGATACACGGGCAATTTAGCCCAAATCAACACACGAGGCCGATTCAACAACATGTTGCATATACGTATCTTCTAAGCCCATCTTGACCACGGCCCAACTCCTCCTTTGGCCAAAATATGGCGATAACAAGCTGCTAACCAATTTTTAATACTTTTTCAATTTTAGGCTTGACACAAAGTAAATTATCTAGATATGCAACTACAAGAATTTCCCTATATGTAACCCTAACTACTAAGCACGTAAAAGAGGAGCGAGGAAACCGTAGTGGAGCACGCGGAGACACAGGGATTTGTTTTACCGCAGTTCCTTCCTTGTTAAGGGAAGTACATCTGCGTTGGAGGGGTGGGCGGTTCTAAGACCACCACGCCACAATAGGCCTCACCCTATTCTCCGATGGATCTCGCCACGAGAGGCCTGATCCACCTTCTCCACTATTGGATCCCTTCGAGGCGGGAACCGGTGCCTTTTACAACACTGTCGGGGCACACACCCACAACCGAATTGGGGGCTCCCGAGATGACAACAAGCTGCCACAAGAACAAGGTTTATCAATATAAACAAAAACGAGGATCTAGATATTTGCAAGAAATACTAGATCGGAGGTTCTCCAAATGAATGGAGAGGAGATGAAGCGCTTGATTGCTGATGATGAAGATCGAGTTCTCCTCCTTCGATTCCCCAAGGGATGGGGCCTTTGGGTGGATCTAGGTGGAGCACTCTTGGATGAAGCTTTCAGATCTGATCTGATCTGTTCTTTTTCGAGATGAATCAAGAGTTCTGGCAGGAGGGGGATGGCTGGCTTAAATACCCCCTCCCTAGATCTGACTGTTGCACAACTTTGGGGGCGGATTGGGCGGATTATCCGCCCCCCACTTGGGGCGGATTATCCGCCCCCTGGGAAAACTCCGCCCCAAGGGCGGATTCTCCAGGGAAAACTCTGCCCCCTCTCTGGGGCTTACGCCTTGGTGAAACTTGGTGAAGATCTTGGGGGCGGATAATCCGGCCCCCCTGAGGGGCGGATTATCCGGCCTGGCCGGAAAGTCCGGCCAAAACTCTGCCCCCTCTCTAGGGCTTGCGCCTTGGCGATGAGCAGGAGGGGCGGATTATCCGGCCCCCCTGAGGGGCGGATTATCCGGCGGGGCCGGAAAATCCGGCCAAAATTCCGCCCCCCTTCTAGGGCTTGCGCCTGCTTGGGCAAAGGGAGGGGCGGATTATCCACCCCTGGTGGGGCCGGATTATCCGCCCCCACAGGCAGAGTTCTTTTCCCTTTATTCTCAAATAGAGCTGCAACACTTCAACACGCATTAAATGATCCTTGGTATTGTTATCTAACACACAAAACACTAGGGATTAAGAAATGTTCTTTCAATCTCCCCCTTTTTGGTGTTAGATGACAATACTAGGATTTGCAATAAAATCGGCAAAAGCCACCTTAAATAATGAAAGACGCTCCCCCTAGATGTGTGCATATTTAAGATTTGCATTTGAATACAAATACACACACTAGGTAGAACACTACTTTAAGGTTTGGGAAAAAATGTCATACCACCGGAATATATAGCCAAGGCATACATAGATAATCCCATGAATCCATATGCCATCAAATATGCTCCATAATTCCAGAATTCCATGGGGTCCATGATAGATAAATCCAGAAATCCATGAATACCAAACATAGTACCAAACTGTGGAGTACGACATAGTCTTACACAAACAACCACAAAAAGCAAACAAGTTCACGCTAGAAAAGGCACAAGCAAGCAAATAAAAATGACTAAAATCGAAGAGCTTGTGCCCGACCCTTGCAAATCCACGAGACCTAATAGAACTACTTCTCCCCCCTTTGGCATCGAAACGCCAAAAAGGAAGAAGAGCGATGCTAACGCCCCTGGAGATCACTCAGAATTCACACCCAAATTTGCAAGAATCAAATCAATCAAAAGCCAAATTTGAGTGTTTTTTCCATAAGAACAAGAGATATGCAAGAAAATCCAACGGGACCCATGAAAAACCAACTCTTCTCAAGGAAGAGAGCGGTGGCCGAAGCCACCATGTTGGAGCGCATGGCATGACACCACGAAGATGTATCTTGAGTTCAAAACCAATGCTCATCGATGACCCACATATCACAAAATGATATTAAGGGAAATGATTTGACTTGCTTTCGGCATTATGGGGGGAGGGTTGGCCCAATCAATTAGGACCACACTCCCCCTATGTCTATGCCCGCATCTAAACCAAATACATGAATAAGAGCAAGTGAGTGTGCAAGGGTAGTCAAGCCAAACTCCTTGAATCTATGATATTTAGCTCATTCCTCAAATAACAAAATCTTGCTTCATCAAGGGGCTTCGTGAAAATATCAGCAAGTTGGTTCTTCGTGCTCACGAAGGATAGAGCAATATCTCCACGAGCAACATGATCCCGAATAAAGTGGTTGCGAATCTCTATATGTTTTGTTCTTGTATGCTGCACGGGATTGTAAGCAATTTTGATAGCACTTTCATTGTCTCATAAAAGAGGCACTTTGTCACAATTGACACCATATTCCTTTAAAGTTTGCCTCATCCATAACAATTGAGTACAAGCACTTGCAGCAGCAACATATTCAGCTTCGGCGGTTGAGAGTGAAATACAATTATGTTTCTTTGATGACCAACACACTAGAGACCTGCCCAAGAATTGGCATGCACCAGAGGTTGATTTCCTATCATCTTTGTCACCAGCCCAGTCTGAATCAGTGTAACCACATAGAGAGAAACTTGAACCCTTGGGATACCATAACCCAAAATTTGGGGAATGAACCAAATATCGGAAGATTCGCTTGACTGCCACTAAGTGGCTTTCTTTAGGAGCGGCTTGGTACCTTGCACACACTCCTACACTTAACACGATATCGGGCCTAGATGCGCAAAGGTAAAATAGAGAGCCGATCATGGATCGGTATACCTTTTGATCCACGTCTTTACCCTTGGGATTGAGCTCAAGATGACACTTTGTTTGCATAGGGGTAGCAACACCATTGAGATCCGTCATCTTGAACCTTTTAAGCATGTCTTGGATGTACTTAGCTTGATTAATAAAGGTTCCCTCTCTAAGTTGTTTGATCTCAAATCCAAGAAAGAACCTGAGCTCACCCATCATGGACATCTCAAACCTGTCAGTCATAAGCTTCGAAAATTCATCGTTAAAAGCTTGGTTAGTAGAGCCAAAAAATAATGTCATCTACATAAAGTTGGCATACAAAAATCTCCCCATTAACCTTCTTAGTAAAAAGAGTGGGATCGATTTTCCCAACTTCGAATCCATGGTCTAGCAAAAGCTCTTTAAGGTGCTCATACCACGCACGTGGGGCTTGTTTAAGGCCATAGATCGCCTTATCGAGTTTGTAGACATGGTTCGGAAATTTGGGGTCCTCAAACCCCGGGGGCTGCTTGACGTATACTAACTCATGTAGAGGACCATTAAGGAAAGCGCTCTTAACATCCATTTGTTGTAATTTAAAATTATGATGGGCTGCATATGCAAGAAGGATACGGATGGACTCAAGGCGAGCCACAGGAGCGTAGCTCTCGCCAAAATCAATTCCTTCTACTTGAGAGAATCCTTGAGCCACGAGTCGTGCTTTATTCCTCACAACAATGCCATTTTCATCCTGTTTGTTCTTGAAGATCCACTTGGTGCCGATAACATTGTGGCAATCCTTTGGATTTTCTACGAGCTTCCAAACTTTGTTGCATTCGAAGTTGTTTAATTCTTCATGCATTGCAACAACCCAATCAGGGTCTTCAAGAGCATCAAAAACCTTCTTTGGTTCAACCATGGAAATGTGAGCTTGATGATCACAGAAGCTTGCAATCTCTCTTCTAGTGGATACCCTTCGTCGTAGATCACCAACAACCTTGTCAAGAGTGTGACCTCTTAGTTCAAGGTTGCGATCAACACGAGCCTTGCGACGAGCCTCAATGTCCTTATTGTTTCTAGGAGGAGTGGATTCAATTGTTGTATCCTTGTCTTGATTACTGCCTTGCCCTTGATCTTGGTCACCGTTACTGCCAGAAGATTGTTGCTGAACATTTTCTTCAGGCCCGGATAATCCGCCCCTTGGAGGGGCCGGACTATCCGGTCTGGGAGGTGAAGTACCAGAACCATCTTCCTGAGAAAGCCTGACTGGAGTTGGAGACCCAGGGCCGGATACTCCGCCCCTGGGGGCCGGAGACTCCGGCCTGGGAGCTTCAGCGATGTTGATTTCTCCTTCGGATCCCCTGGAACGAGTTGGAGTGCCAGGGGCGGATTGCCCGCCCCTTGGAGGGGGGCGGATAGTCCGGCCTGGGACTACCAGCTTGTCCAGTGGACAGATGGTCTTCAGCAGATTGTGGTGTTGGTGCAGGATTGTCTCCAACAGTAGGAGCTTGTTGATCTTGTGTAGATGAGGGCTCCACATGTGTGGAGCATTGTCCTCCTGGTCCGCCACAAGGGGTTCCTCAATGGGGCGGAAAAATCCCACGCCCATTCTTCTTATGGCATCTTGGGGTATTTCAACATCTGCATCACAAACATCAACTTGCCCTACAAAGGAGCCGTTATTTTCATCGAACTCCACACTACAAGATTCTACAACAATCCCAGTGAGCTTGTTGTAGACTCTATAAGTGTGGGATTCGGCACCGTAACCAACAAAAATACCTTCTAAATCCTTGGATTCAAATTTTGACAAACGGACACCTTTAATAAGAAAGAAACACTTACACCCGAATACCCTGAAGTATGAGATGTTGGGTTTTTTACCGGTAAGTATTTCATATGGGGTCTTGTCCAAGATCTTCCGAAGGTATAGCCGGTTTGATGAGTGACAAGCAGTGGATATGGCTTCAGCCCAAAAATTATAAGGAGACTTGAATTCAGCTAGCATAGATCTTTCCATATCCATCAAAGTCCGGTTCTTCCTCTCGTCTACACCATTTTGTTGAGGGGTGTACGCAGCAGAATATTGGTGTCTAATCCCCTCTTCGCTAAGAAACTCGTTTAAAGTGTAGTTCTTGAATTCTGTGCCGTTGTCACTTCTAATTGCCAAGATGGGAACATTGTGTTGACGTTGAACTTCATTGGCAAAGTCGATGACAGTTTGTTGAGTCTCACTTTTCAGCTTGAAGAAATATACCCATGTATATCTTGAGTAATCATCGACGATGACCAAGCAATATTTCTTCCCACCAAGACTTGCATGAGAAGGAGAACCAAATAAATCCACATGAAGTAATTCCAAGATCCTCTTTGATGACACAGTAGTCTTCCTCTTGTGGGGAGAATCGTGCATTTTTCCTTCAACACAAGCCCTGCAAACACGATCTTTGGCAAAAGATACATTGTCTTTTAGTCCAAGTATGTGGCCACCCTTTTGGAGACTTTGCAAAGTTTTCATGTTGACATGGGCTAAATGGCGATGCCATAGCCAGCCCACGTCGGCCTTTCCAAATAGACACATCGGACCCGAAGTGGTTTTCCCCGAGAAGTCCACCACATACAGGTCATTTTCGACGTATCCAACGAAAGCGACCTTTAGAGACTTGCTCCATAAGAGTACCACCAAATCATCATCGATAAAAACAGCAAAACCCATCTTGCCAAGGGCACGAACAGAAAGAAGATTGTAGCCAAGGGTCTCAACAAGCATGACGTCCACGAGAGAGATATCGTGGGCAACCACAACCTTGCCAAGACCCAATACCTGAGATTTAGACTTATCACCATAGGAGACTGTGATATTATCTTGATTTGGATGCATCTCCGTGATGATCTCCTTGCTTCCGGTCATATGACTAGTGCAGCCACTATCCAGCACCCATTTCGACCCACGGGAAGCATAGCCCTGCAAGAAAATTACTTCTTGGTTTTAGGTACCCATTTTTCAATGGGTCCTTTCATGTTAGTAACAAGGGTCTTTGGGACCCAAATAGACCAAGCAATATATTCATCAAAAAGACCAACATAATAAGCATAAACATCGCCATAGTCATCACAAAAGAGTTCATAATTCGGATTGTGAGACCCTGCAAAACCAATATTATTAGTCTTGTCTTTTGTGACAACCTTCTCAGCAGTGCTTGTCTTTAATTGCACATTCTTGGTCTTGTTCTTCTTGATTTTCTTCTTCTTGGACTTGGTGACATACCCAAGTCCCTCTTTGCCATGATTTGACCTTTGCTTGCCAAGGACTTCATCAAGCACACATTTGTCCTTTGTAGTGCTGTCCTTGATCACTTCTTTTTCCACACTAGCATTTTTCTTGTTACTATATGTTGAGTTGGACGAGCTAGGAGAATCATATTCGGCCAATCGACTTTGAAGCTGATCATGTGACTCATTGAGAATAGAGAACTCGTTTTTCAACGCCTTGTGAGCACTGTCAAGTTTCTCCAATTCCTCGGAGAGTCTATCATGAGCAGCCCCAAAGTCAATCCTTTCCTTCTTTAACTTCTTTGCCTTGGTGACAGCATTGTCACGTTCCTTAACAAGTTTAGTCACAATTTCTTCATGTGACTCTTCCATAGACTCAAGCCTCTCTTCAAGAGAGACCCGAGCTTCTTCTTCTTCTTCAAGAGCATTTTTTAGGGATGCAATTTCCATTGCATCCTCCCTTTCAATTCTGCCCTTTTCTTCGAGGAGTGCTTCGTTTTGGGCCAGCTGATCCATAAGTGCCTCAAAACGAACTTTGTGCTCACCTTGCAAGTTAGTATAGAAATAATCCAAAGCAATAATCTCTTCTTTAACCTTAAGACTAGCAGGATCATCCATGTCTATCATAGCCTTGGGAAAAGAAGAGTTAGAAGAAGTTACCTCGGAGCTTCTTGCCATGAGGCAAGTAGCATTCTTGTTGATGATGTTTTCGTTCGGAGAGTCGAAGAGAGATGTTGATGTAGATGTGGTGGCTATAGCAGCCACCTCTTGAGAGCTATCGTCCTCGTCCTCATCTTCACTCCCCGATGAATATTCTTCTTGAGCCACTAGAACAATCTTTGGTTGCTTCTTGAAAGGAGCATTCTTCTTTACAAACTGTTTCTTACGTGGAGCTTTTGATTTGTCCTTGAAAATGAGTCTTCCTCCATTATCCTCTCTACTTTGATATGGACACTCAGCTACGAAGTGCAGCCGGTCACCACAATTAAAGCATGTTCTCAGCTTGGGACCATTTTCTTTTCTTCCATAGGCTCCACTCTTGCGATCTAGTTTAGCTTTAGCCTTGGCTGGATCTTTCCAAAAGTTTCTTGCATAAAGAGCCAAGTATTGTCCGTGGATCCTTTTTATATCTTCGGGACAGTCCAAACCTTCTACCGCATATTCATCATGATCAATCACACTAGTCTTCAAGGCCATGTTGACCCCCTTTTGCATCCCCATAGCTCGAGCACGAGCATCTTCGGCATTCTTGGCAGCCACTTTGAAGGCGGCCATTTCTTGCATTACCTCATTGGATGACATGAGGTGGTAGTTATGCCTACCTTGGAGACTTTTCAAATCTGTGGGCTCAAATGGCATAAGAGCACTGACATACTTGCGCTTGATCCAAGCATCATCAACATGAGCTGCACCGTGGTTTCTGAAGGTTGTGTCTATTGCCTTGAGCCTCCTATACATGTCCTCGTGGTCTTCTCCATCTAGCATATAAAATCCTTCAGCTTCATTGCTCAAGGCATCATATCTATTCCTTCTCATACTTTCATTTCCGATGAAGAGCTCGGTGAGAGCATCCCAAGCTTCTTTAGCTGTGCTAAGATGCTGAATGTGTGGCATGTCTTTGTCACCCACACCAAGCTGTATCATGTGTAGAGCTGTAGCATTGAGTTGGCTATCGACCACTTCTCTCCTTGTGAGATTGTTAGGATTTCCAACGTGAAGACCATTTTCGATGATCTTCCACAACTCTATGGAGGAACTGCACACATGAGATTTCATCAAAAATTGCCATTGAGAGAAAGTAGATGCTGAAAGTTTGGGTGGATCACCCCTATTATGTTTATGTGGGTGAGGAATAGGCGGATCAGGGGAATACACATGAGAAACCTCATTGTATCCATCCTTACCGCTATCCTTTTTCGAGGAGGAGCTCTTACTAGTATCATCACCTACCACTTCGTTATCTTTGGAAACAGTTTTACCCGTTTCCTTGGATTGCGGAGTGGTATCCTCAGAGTTAGATGGAGGTGATGCTGTGGATGTGGAGAGACGCATTATCAATTGACGCATCTCTTCCATCTTAGCCTCCATTGAACTCACCAAGGTTGTTTCCAACGTCTTGAGATCGTTCATGGTGACTACCTCCGGAGCATCACTCCCATCTCCCTTGGAACCCATACTTCTCTTAGGCGGTTAAGCCCGAAATAAGAGCCGAGGCTCTGATACCAATTGAAATGGATCGTATGGGCACCTAGAGGGGGGGTGAATAGGTGATAACCAATTTTTAATACTTTTTCAATTTTAGGCTTGACACAAAGTAAATTCTCTAGATATGCAACTACGAGAATTTCCCTATATGTAACCCTAACTACTAAGCACGTAAAAGAGGAGCGAGGAAACCGTAGTGGAGCACGCGGAGACACAGGGATTTGTTTTACCGCAGTTCCTTCCTTGTTAAGGGAAGTACATCTGTGTTGGAGGGGTGGGCGGTTCTAAGACCACCACGCCACAATAGGCCTCACCCTATTCTCCGATGTATCTCGCCACGAGAGGCCTGATCCACCTTCTCCACTATTGGATCCCTTCGAGGCGGGAACCGGTGCCTTTTACAACACTATCGGGGCACACACCCACAACCGAATTGGGGGCTCCCGAGATGACAACAAGCTACCACAAGAACAAGGTTTATCAATATAAACAAAAACGAGGATCTAGATATTTGCAAGAAATACTAGATCGGAGGTTCTCCAAATGAATGGAGAGGAGATGAAGCGCTTGATTGCTGATGATGAAGATCGAGTTATCCTCCTTCGATTCCCCAAGGGATGGGGCCTTTGGGTGGATCTAGGTGGAGCACTCTTGGATGAAGCTTTCAGATCTGATCTGTTCTTTTTCGAGATGAATCAAGAGTTCTGGCAGGAGGGGGATGGCTGGCTTAAATACCCCCTCCCCAGATCTGACCGTTGCACAACTTTGGGGGCGGATTATCCGCCCCCTGGGAAAACTCCGCCCCAAGGGCGGATTCTCCGGGGAAAACTCCGCCCCCTCTCTGGGGCTTGCGCCTTGGTGAAACTTGGTGAAGATCTTGTGGGCGGATAATCCGGGCCCCCTGAGGGGCGGATTATCCGGCCTGGCCGGAAAGTCCGGCCAAAACTCCGCCCCCTCTCTGGGGCTTGCGCCTTGGCGATGAGCAGGAGGGGCGGATTATCCGGCCCCCCTGACGGGCGGATTATCCGGCGGGGCCGGAAAATCCGGCCAAAATTCCGCCCCCCTTCTGGGGCTTGCGCCTGCTTGGGCAAAGGGAGGGGCGGATTATCCGCCCCTGGTGGGGCCGGATTATCCGCCCCCACAGGCAGAGTTCTTTTCCCTTTATTCTCAAATAGAGCTGCAACACTTCAACACACATTAAATGATCCTTGGTATTGTTATCTAACACACAAAACACTAGGGATTAAGAAATGTTCTTTCACTTTCCTCTCCTCCTTAAGGATCTTGTTCTCACTGTCCAGCTGCTGGATGTGCTTGGACTGCTTCACAATATCCTTGGCCTTGGCAACATGTTCTGCAAAGTCGGAGAAAGCAAAGTACACAGTGAGTACTCGGAGAATGAAGGCACAAAATCAAGACGGAATGTGCAAAAAGAAAACAGACTCTTGTTTTTGATGATCTGTTCCTTCAAGAAGGCAGTTTTACCCTTTTTGGCTTCAAGATCTGCACACATCTTCTGGTACTTATCATTGGCCATGCCCCTCCGAGCATTCTCGTTCTGTGGAAAAAAATAATAAAGTTAAAATGTTGCTTAGTCTTCTTGGAGCATCTAGCCGGAAATCTTCCACCTAGACGCTCGGGGGCTATAGAGAGAGTTTTTAACTTAGCAAACATGCTTAGCTTTTCTTTGAGCATCTAGTCGGAACTAATTCAGTTTTCGATTAGAGGCTTGGGGGCTACAGTACTGAAATTTATAAACACTGCGTATGCTACTCTTAAAGCATCTAGTCGGAACATTTTATTCCATCTAAATGCTTGGGGGCTACAGTGAGAAGTTTTCTAGCTTAGTCACTCTTAGAGCATCTAGACGCAAAATCCTATGGTTTTCCGTCTACATCCTCAGGGGCTACAGTGGGATACTCATATGAAATGCAAAAAGGCAAATAAAACTTACCAGCGCAATGATCTTGAGATTGGTAGCGCTCTCGGCTAGCAGCTTGCCAAAGGAGATACTGTTCCCTCGCAAGATGTCTGCTTGTCGGAGGAGCTCCTCAAGACCGCACGTTGGAGATGTCGGTACTCCTCCAGGAACCAGAGTTGTGCTACTCGGCGTAAGCGCCGAGTAGACTATCTTTGGGAACTCAAAGGGTTTCTAGGGAGCAAGGGCGCCGCCTTCGGCAGAAGTACCAGCTTCCACCACCGCCTTGCCGCCACCGATGCCATCCTTATCCGGAGCTTCAGCCATTTGGTGGGCGGTACTCTCCTGCGTCGCCTGCTCGCCGACAACAACAAGCTCAGTAGAGGCGCCAGAGTCCACTTCCACGGCGGAAGGGCCTAATGCCTCCTTAGCCTGAGAGCCTGTCGAGGCATGCAAGGGCTTGACGGCAGGAGTGGCAGGGGCGATGGAGGGTGAGGCGTCGTGATGAAGCATATCCTTGATATTCCGAGAAGCCCCTGATGTTTTGGAGGTCTTCTTGAGGCTGGTCGTGGCTTTCTTCCTGAGACATGCAAAATGCATAAGTACAGGATCAAGACAGATAAATAGACAATGTCGGAAGAAAAGAAGCTTACAGAAGTGGGGGTGCTTTGGCAAAAGGGATCCCAATGGCTTTTCTTTTCTCCGCCTCCAGGCGGCGGTAGTCTTTTTGGAGGCTCCACCCTTCGTCTTCTTCTTCTTGCCTCTGTCGGCAGCGTCAGAGGTGGAGTTCTTCCGCTTTCGCGCCAACGGGACCTCATCGTCGGACACGACTGTGACTTCCTTCATCTTTGGATCGTAGATTTGGGCAGCCAGGTTGCCCTCATCTAGATCGCTAAGCTATTAAGTAAGAAATCACCGTGTTAGATAAGATGGTATTTGCAAGACGGAAAACTGGAGCATATGTCGTACACGGAAAATAAATACCTACCTTTCAGCACTTGCCGTCTACGAACATGTCATAGGTGATGGTGAAGCCACGCTTCTTATCCTTCACCTTGACGATGTCCTTGAGGCGGAGCTTGACGGAGTCGCTCGAGAAGTTGTCCACGGAGATGCGGAGACTATCCCTTCTGTCGCTGGTATACTCGTGCATGTACTTCGTGCGGTGCTGCAGAGGTTGGATTCGCCTGATGAACCAGCACATGGCTAGGTCCAAGCCGGTTAAACCCGTCTCTACGAACCATTCGATTCACCTTATAGCACGAGAAGCGTCGAGGTCGGAGGGAAGGGAGGCCTGGGATCTCCATGTGGAAACTTCAGCGGCGGCTCCGTCCACGAAGTCCGGGTACGTCACTTCTCGGTCGGACAGAGGAATGTCTGGGCCGTAAAAGTACGTCTGTTGCCAATTCTTGTAGGACTCATGGCCAACTATGTCGGGGAACCGCCGGCCAGGTCGAATCTTGAAGCTTATGGTGCCACAGTTCCTAAGCTCTTCCTGCTGTGTCCGGCTTCACGTTTGACGGTGAAGAAGTACATGAAAAGGTCTAACCTAGGCCTAATCCATAGGTATCCCTCACAAAGTGCCGCGTAGTTGCTAAGCACTAAGATGCTATTGGGGGAAAGGTTCTGGGGCTGGACCCTATAGTGGTTCAAGACGGAGAGGAAGAAATTGGAGATGGGCAGGGAGACGCCACGTACCAGTTGAGCTTTTAGGTACACCTTTTCTCCGGCTTGGGGAGAAGGTGTCACCTCGCCGGCCGGCGCCGCCCGCCAGGCAAGCCCCTCCGTCGCGGGGAGGTAGCCCTCGGCAATCATCTCTTGGATGTCACGGTCGGTGATATCCGAGCCGCGCCAGTCGCCCTTGTGCGAGTCTGGTTCCTCTTCCAACGGCTCCAGCGCTGCCAGATTGTGGTCGCCGCCGGTGGACTCAATCACCGCCGATGCGGGAATGACTAGGCCCTCCGAAGGCATGACGATGGAGCTCGCCGGCTTCGCCGCGGCTTCGCTCGACGCTGCCATTGATGGAGAAGTGTTGCTGCTGGCCATGGAGTGAGGATTAGGTGCGATTGGTGCAGATTAGAGCTAGGGTTTTTTCGAGAGTTCTAGCGAAGAGTTCGAGGAGACACGCGGCTGGAGGAAGAAGATGATGTGAGGAGAATGAGGTAAAAAGTGGAAAAATCCACCACGGTTACTATTTATCACCTCCAGCATCAAGATTCGTGCATCTTAATCGGACGGTTGCCGCGTAGACGACGTGTTCACGAACTTGCACGGAAATTTCGCCACGTCTCCAACCGTCGCCGTCAATGGTTCGCATTGCTCGCGCGGGAAAATCGGACATGATTGTGTTCTCTTCATGTGTGAGTTACGAGGCATCGCTGACCTAAGCCTGCATCGTCCTAGCTGTCATAGGCAGATGAGCCGTCACATCGAAGATTTCGGCATGGACGGATCCAATCCGACTACGGAAGAGTACGATGGAAGATTCAGCATTTCTCTGACCTACAAGTTGAAGACGGAGAAAGCCTTGCAGGGTTCTTTAGGAGGACTACAAGATGTTGCTTGACGATTTGCCGACATCCATCTAGACGGAGCATTCCACGCGAAGAGGCAAGACGGCGCAAGATCTCGGAGTTCTCCGGGGGCTACTGTTGGGGATATGCTATATGGGTATCCCTATAGCATGTATCTTATCCGGCTAAACCGGGTGGCCCACAGTTGGTAGCATGGCCTCTGCCTGCTGGGCGGCCCAGTTAGATGGATCCAAAAGGGAGGCCCATGCCGGATAAAGGAAGGCTACAGTTGGAGTCACCGACGTACCCGGAGCCTTCGAGTGCAAGATACACAAGACTAGTGATAGACGGTGTAGGACTCTGTAACCTGTCCGGCTAGGACTTTTCCCTGTAACCCTAGGACCCGACGACTATATAAGTCGGGCCTATGGGAGCCTTTAGGGCATAACTTCAGATAATCTTAGACAACTATACACAACCTCGCACAGCGAACCAATCCCTGTAACTCGGCGTATTGCCCTTATAGTGATTTATAGCAGCATTAGGATTCCGCCACCGTCGTGGGATCTGAACCTGGGTAAGCTGTGTTACCTCATACCCGTCAACCGTCCGCCTTTCCCCACATCTCTAAACACGCACTATGAGGACCCTCCATGGCGTACTCGTCGGCAATACCACGACACAAAGGCCTTAGGATGTTCCTTAAGTACTTTCATGAGTTCTTCTTCTTCATCCCCTGAAAGTTTAGCACTAATAATAATAGGGAATTTATTTGTATTGTCCAAAATTATATATTTAAGATTATCTGGTAAAGTCTTGAATTCTGGGGGTGGTAATTCCTCGCCCCTCTCTTTTCTGGCTCTCCAAAAGCCTCATCGGTTGGAGGCCCTAAAATGGGAAGTGAATCGAATTCACTTTCTAGTTCTTCTAGGGACTTGTCCTCCATAATTATTTCTTCATAATTTGATTCTTCATTTGCTTCTTCTACTTGATTACTAAAGAAGAGAGCTGCCATATCCTCAATAGTTTTTCATTTCTCTTCTTCTTGTATTTATGGAGGCCTGTCTTTAAATTTGGAAAAGTGGAATTCTTTTTACGCTCCCCCAAGCTTAAGAGACATAATCTCCTTTTTGAAATCAACTTTGGCACCTAAATCATTCAAAAGGTTTATTCAAAATATAATTGGGCAAAGAGTGTCAGTTGTCATATCAACAACTACAAATTGATAGGAAAATTTTCATTGCCAATTGTGACAGTTGCATCTTCAACTACTCCCATTGGAACTCTAAGAGATTTATTAGCTAACATGATTGTCATATAAGTATTATCTATTGTAGACAGTACTATCTCTTATTTTATTTCTAAATAAAAATTATAATATATAACATTAACTGTGGTGCCAAGATCACATAAACCATAATGTGAGGTTTCTTTAAATATGCAAGGAAGATTAGGCTTACCCACATCTTTTACCTTAATTTTACCTTCAACCAATATGGAAGTCTTGTTATCAAGTTCAAATATGTTGCAATGTGCATACATAGCCACAATTGCTTCCTTGGTTACCTCTTCTTCTTTGGTTTCAACCAAATGTTCTTCAACTTTTGGCACACTTTCCTCTTATTTCTTCTGTTGCACTGCTTTAACCTGTTCATATTCCAAAATATGTTTTTGCGCAGTGTTAGAGAAAGGTATCTCATACATTGGTTCTAGGAAGTCCATTGTTTCTTTAACTTTTATTTACTTCTTAGGTTCAGGTGGTGGATCATACTTGACCGAACCCTCTTGTGGATCTTTGATATGTTCTGTAAAAGCTTTAACAACATGCAACACAAGATCTGAATCCAAATAAAGTTCTTTAGATAATTCATTAACATGGCCCTTTTTATTATAGTCATGAATACAATCATAATATATTTCTATGCCTCCTTCGCCTCCTAGACCAAAATTTCACGAAACTTTATGATCGTGACTTCTATTAATTAAAGCCCAAGCTTTAGTTATGGGAAGATTCATAAAATCTCCTCTCACGCAAGAGTCTAGTTCCAATTTATTAGGTTCAATTAAACCGCCATAAACGATATGCAATAAATACCATTCATGCAAATCATGATGAGGACACTGATTAAGTAAATCTTTAAATCTTATATAAGCTCTTACTAGTCCTTAATTAGGACGGTTCCTCCAAGTCATTATAAGACGCCTAATTCTAAAAGATTTTGATAAATGATAATACTTGGCTAGAAACTCACAAGCTAAATTATCCTAGGTAGTAGTAGCTTCTGGGGGTAAATATCTATATCATGAGAGAGCTGTGCTAGTCAAAGTCCGACTAAAGAGTTTCAGCCTTACCTCATTAGCAGTATACCCCGGTAATTGGAAAGTGCCACATATATCCTTCAAACATGCAATATGCTCCTATGGATCAGGATCTTCTTCATCTCCAGTAAATTGCTTCTTGTGTATAATACCAAGTAGTAGAGGATTTATTTCAAACCCCCTTGTCTTCTCATTGGAGTTTTCTCTTTTATTAATATCATTGGGCTTCCCAAAGTGGCTGAGTGGGTTAGCACGAGTCAAATGCTCAAACTCCATCATGTTGGTAGAAACCTATAACTCAAAACAAAACTTAGCAAGAATAAAATAATTAAGAAAAAACTAAAAGACCTACAGCGCTTAGCTCACCGGCAACGGTGCCAGAAAATAGCTTGATGACTGCAAGTGCATAGATCGTTTGTAGCTAGTTTCAAAATAAAGATATTGATCCCACAGGGAGCGGGAGTTCTGAAGTCTAATAACTATTGAATTAAATACTGAAATAGTAATGCTAAATAACGTTCTAAGTAACAAGATAAAATGTGAGTGTTGTGTAAAAAGGTGTTTTGGGGTTTTTGTATAAGTGAACAATTAGTAAAGTAAAACAAACTGAATACAGAAAATAAGTATCGCATATGTAAAAGAGATTTGAAACCGCAATAGGAAAAAGCGTTCTCAGGGAGTAGCGGATACACCTCTAGCATTTATAAAGGGTCTAAGGTAAAGATTATTATCATAAACATTCTCAACTATGTATGTGTGGAAGGAACTCTGTATTTGGACGAATAGGCAGCAACCACTGCTCATATCATCCTCATAACCACAACAGACAAGCAATCAACATCAATCGAATTACTATGATATTAAGGGACTTTACCCCGTATGATGTATCCCATGGCATGGATAGTGTTTTGTGAGTTTCCTCGTTCCCAAGTTGATACATAAGGAGTGACAATAACTTTATAGTCATTGTAAGTGCTAGCACACCTCTGTCTACCAACAAGTAGTTCCCTCCATCAAGTCCTCACAACAGCCAAATATTGAGAGGTCGACTTCTCCCAACATCAAGATGAAGACAATCTAACACATGGTCACAATGATGAATATCATAATAAACTTTATCTTATTTCAGTATCATGCTAGGGTTTCTCCATCTCCCCAAGAACTAATGATCTACTCAGACATGGAGGCAATCAACATTATGGCAAAAACAATGGAATCTATCATAGATGAATAGTACTTGTATAAATCCACAACGAGTATGGAAATTACAACAAGATCTAGACAAGATGTAAATGGAATGGATGGATATGGTGGTGATGTAGTGCTTGATGATGAAGATCGATGCCTTAGCCTCCCAGATATGCGTAGGGCAAAGATGGATCCCCGATGGATGAGTTCCCCCTCCAGATCCCTTCCGGAGGTGAGGTTTCGGTGATTTATGGTCGTTCTGTATGTAGTCTCCCTGATCCAGTTGCACGGGGTGAAACTATTTGAGGAGGCGGTGGTGGAGCCAATTATACAGTGGAAACTATACGGCCGGAGAAAATATTCTCGCCATATAGTTGGTCGTTAAACCTTCTGTATGCTTCGATCGCTTCGGGTTTTCTTATGGTATTATTGATATTTCCCAAATTAGCGATTTACGCTCTTTTTGACTCCTTTTCGCTCCAATACAACTCGTCCAAGAATTGTGTCCATTGTGATCCTGGTAAAAATAGACATAAAATATGCGCACGAACGCCATAAAATACCAAGATCCTACAACTACATTGCAAAATAGTAATATAAAACATGATGCAAATATGCACTCATCAGACGCCTGGGTGTAGAAGCTGGTGGGAGGCTTCCGAGTTGGTGCCGAACACGCCGCCATGCGCCAAGAGTATCCGGGTATCCGCGTCGCTGCCATCAAGATCGCCGGCTACGCCGATGTTGACGAGGTCCTGACCGAGTAGGAGGCGGACGGGGAGCCGAACGGCGGAGCGGAGGCATCCTCCTAGTGCGATGGAGCCGACCAGGAGCAACGGCAAGGGGCTGGCCGCCTGAAGAAGAATTCCCCGGGATGTCGGGTGTATTTGTAGATGTTTTCCTTGTACTAGTGGTACTTTTGAACTTGGGTCTGCGGGGGCTTCGTCCCCCGCTGTTTAATGATTATAGGAGTGCCTTTGCCTTTATCGTTGTCTGCTCTTTTGTGCGTGGCTGACTACTTTTATTGTTTAATCGGCCCACGTCTTCCTTGCTGCCTCTGCTAATTGTACCGTGAGTTGCTTCTGCCCGACTGGTCACCTCTAGTCGGGGGTGTGTATTTTTCTTTACCATTTTCCTGGCTGACTACCTTCATCCGGGGGAAACTTCACTTCTAGTGGGGGCGCGGGTGTAGCCCCCGAGATTCAAATTAGCTGGGGCATCTAGGTTCTTTGAATCTTAAAAACTTAAAATTTTCCTTTATCTTGGGTGGCCGACTGGCCTGACTTAGTCAGACGGGAGGAACTGCATCCCGGCTCGAACTAACCCACGCTCATATCCGGCTCTGAGCCCTTTTTATCTGTTACTTTCCTTTCTTGTGATGTTTTGTTTCTCTCTTTCTTTCGCTCCTTACAAATTTCTTTCCTTCTCTCGTTTTGTGCCAACTGGCTAAACATGTCTAGCCGGGAGTTGTGTACTTCCAGTGGGTGCACGCCAACACACCCACTGGGTATAGCCCCCGAGATTCGGAGTAGCTGGCGCAGCCAGGTGCTTCGAATCTTCTCAAACTTGCATTCTTACGGGACAGACTGCGTCCTGGTCCAGGTAAACAAGATGTCTTGCCCTGTGAACAAGCTTCATCTTGCTCCGATCAGCTGGAATGTCTTCTAGACGGGAGCTACATGCTTCCAGTGGGGGCGCGTCAGCGCACCCACTGGGTGTAGCCCCCCGAGATTCGGAGGAGCTACCAGAGTTAGGTGCTTTGAATCTTATATGTACTTGAGATCCGACTCGACATGCTCGTGCAAAAACATACGAGACAAAAAGGTTTTGATTAGCATCTGTTACTTATCCGGATGGTACTATTACTTGCGTGCGATAAGAAAGGACTAGGGCATGTTTTCCGGGTGTTCAGTCGTTTTCCCCGTGCGTCCTGCTGTCTATGTTGTGTCCTTGTCGGGCAGCCAGGTTGCGGTCTGGATCCGAATACGAAGGGGTAGCTGACAATACAGTGTGCATGGTACTTGTAGGCTTAGTAACCGAAAGACACGATCTAGCGGTTTTGAGCTAGAAATGTCCAGACTCCTGCGTCCTCTGCCGTTTTCGTGTGGGATGCCTCCGGCTTTTGCTCTTGCTAGCCAAACAGCCAGGTTGCAGTCTGTAGATGAGACAAAGAGTGGGCCTTTGGCATCACGCATAGTACTAGGCCGTTTCGAGAGCAATAGGCTGGGCCAGCCGGCGAGCCCTCGGGTGAGGGTCGTCGGAGCCGGAAAACATTGCAGGATTAATTAGAAAAACAACAAGCGAACGTCTAGCAAGGAGCCCCGAGATTCATTCGGGGTTCCACATCTTTTCATTCATTCAGGGTTCGGGATACATACACTGTCATTCGACTAAGTGTAAAACAGATGGAGCAGGTCCGCATTCCATGGTCTTTCGGTCTCCTCATCCGACTTCTCCATCTTGTTCTTGCACGGCTGCTGTGCGTCGATGAGGTAGTAGGAGTTGTTGTGCAGCGTCTTGCTGATGATGAAGGGGCCCTCCTAGGGAGGGGACAACTTGTGCATGTCCTTGGTGTCTTGTATCAGTCGGAGCACTAGATCTTCCTCGCGGAATGCGTTGGGAAGAATCCGGCGCAAATGGTGTCGGCGGAGCCCTTGCTGGTATATCGCCGATCTTGATAGAGCCAGCTTGCGGGCCTTCTCGAGGAGGTCCATGCTGTCCTCCCTTGCCTCCTGGTTCTCCTTCTCCGTGGATAGGAGCTTGTGGGGTGAGTCAAACTCGATGTCCACCGCAAGGACTGCTTCCGAGACGTAGGTGAAGAAGAACAGGGTGAAGCCGGTTGATCGATTCGGGGTGGTGCGCAGGCTCCAAAGCATAGACAGGAGTTCTTCAATCCAGCAGCCGGCTGAGCATTCTAGCGGCTCGATCAGCCGGGGTTTGATTCCGGCGAGCACCAAGCCATTTGCTCTCTCCACCTTCCCGTTGGATTACGGGTGCGCAACGGATGCTAGGTCCAACCGGATTCCCTTATTGTGGCAGAACCTGGCGAAGGCTCCCTTGGCGAAGTTCGTGCCATTGTCGGTGATGATGCTGTGGAGGTATCCAAACCGGATGATGATGTCCCGGAAGAAGGTGACGACTATGGCGCCATCCAGCTTTTGGATTGGCTTTGCTTCTATCCACTTGGTGAACTTGTCCACCGCCACCAGCAGGTGGGTCATGCCGGCTCAAGCCCGCTTGAAGGGACCGACCATGTCCAGTCCCCAAACAACAAAGAGCCACGTGATTGGTATAGTCTTGAGCACTAAAGTCAACATGTGCCTGAGTTGGCCGAATCGCTGACACCCGTTGCATGCACGGACCATCTGCTCCGCATCCTCGGCTGCGGTGGGCCAATAGAAACCATGGGGCATGGCGTTGGAGACTATGACCCGGGAAGAGGCGTGGTGGCCGCATTCCCCTTGGTGGATTTCGTTCAGCAGCCTGTAGCCAGTTTCTGTCTAACAACCGCTGGAACATGTCGGAGGCGCTGCGCTTGTAAAACTCCTTGTTGATGATGATGTATGTGTGCGCGCGGCGCCTGATTTGACTTGCCTCTACCTCGTCCTTCGAAAGCTCACCGTTGAGGATGTATTTCATGAAGGGCTGGGCCCAGGATGGCACTTCCCGTATAGCGAGGACGCTTCCGGGTATAGGCTGAGGCTTATTCGGAGGGCGACCGGGTGGGATGCCCGAGTCGGAAGCCCCCAAGCGCCTTCGCATACTCGGCGACGCCCGGCTTGATGTCGCGGCATCCCCCGGTCCTTCGATCCGGTTGCCCCCGGTTCCGCCACCCAGATGATGGACTCGGACTCGAGGGAGGGAGTGATGCTTGCTCCAAGGAAACGCTGTAAGGGATTTCCTGCCTGGTGGATCCGACTCGCGCGGGCGAAACAGCCGCTATGTTGTTGGCAAGGGGTACGTGATGGAACTCACATCCTTCGAAACAGGCGCTTAGGAGCTGAATGTGGAACCGGTATAGAGCCATGTTGGCATCTCGGGCGTCCCACTCTCCAGACTCCTGCTGCACCACCAGGTCCGAGTCCCCAAAGCAGAGGATTCGACGAATGCCGATTTCTTTGGAGACCCGGAGTCCATGCGCTAAGGCTTCATATTTGGCCACGTTGTTCGAGGCGGTGAAGTGGATCTAGAGAACGTACTCCAGTCAGCCTCCCTTGGGCTAGGTGAGAACGACGCCGGCTCCCAAGCCCCCGCGCATTTTCGATCTGTCGAAGTGTAGTTTCTAGTAGTCGGAGTCAGGAACCGGCGGCGGATACTGGGTTTCCGCCCAGTCAACAAAGAAATTTTCCATCGCCTAGGACTTGATGGTGATCCTCGGCTCGTACCGGATGCAGTAGGCGGTGAGCGCCATGCCCCATTTGGCCACCCGGTTGGTGGCATCCTTGTTGACGAATATCTCACCCAGCGGAGCCGTGGACACCACCGTGAGTGGATTCTCCTAGAAGTAGTGCTTGAGCTTTTTTGCATGCCAGGTACACGTCATAGCACATCTTCTGGTAGTGGGGGTAGTTCTTCTTGGAGAGGGAGAGCACTTCGCTGAGGTAGTAGACGGGTCACTGCACCGGTGGGCCTTGCCCTCCTCGTGGCTCTGCACCGACAGTATGACGCTGACGACCCGGTTGGTGGTGACTATATAGAGCAACATCGGCTCCTTCTCAGCCGGCATGGCCAGCACCAGTGTTGTGGATAGCAAGCGCTTGAGGTCGTGGAACGCGGCATCCGCCTGCATGGTCTAGGTGAACTTGACCGTCTTCTTCATCAGATGGTATAGTGGAAGTGCCTTCTCTCCTAGTCGGCTGACAAATCGGCTAAGGGAGGCCAGGCATCCGGTGAACTTCTAGACATCGAGAAAGCTCTTTGACGGCTGCATCCTCTCGATGGCCGCGATCTTCTCCGGATTCGCCTCGATCCCTCAGTGTGACATGAGGAAACCGAGGAGCTGTCCGGCTGGCACGCCAAAGACGCACTTCTCCGGGATCAGCTTCATCTGGTATCGGAGGAGGTTCGCGAATGTCTCGCCAAGATCCTCGAGGAGGGTACGCTTCACCAAGATCCATGTAGGCATGCACATTCCGGCAAATCTGTGAGTGTAAGAACTTCTGCATACAACGCTAATAAGTGGTGCCTGCGTTTTTCAGGACAAATGGCATGGTTACATAGCAATAAGCCCCATACGGGGTGATAAACGATGTCTTTAACTAATCAGCCGGATTTAGCAGGATCTGATTGTAACCGAATAACAATCAAGAAAGGATAACAAATCGCAGCCAGTTGTAGAGTCAATGACTTGATCTATACGGGGCAGGGCGAAGGGGTCTTTCGGGCAGGCCTTGTTCAGGATGGTGTAGTCGATACACATATGCCAGGTCTTGTTTTTCTTTAGCACAAGGACTGGGTTGGCCAGCCAGTCTGGGTAATACACCTCCATGATGAATCCGGCTGCAAGGAGCCGGGCGATCTCGTCGCCAATGACCTTTCACTTGTCCTTCGCGAAGCAACGAAGGGGTTGCTTGACTGGCTTGGCATCCGGCCGCACATGAAGTGAGTGCTCGATGAACTCCCTCGGAACACCCGACATGTCCTTGGGGGACCATGCGAAGATGTCTCGATTCTCACGAAGGAAGTCGACGAGCGCGCTTTCCTATTTTCTATGCAAGCCGGCACCGATGGTGACATACTTGGACAGATCAGCCGGGTCAAGCGGGATCTGCCTGGTCTCCTTGGACGGCTGGAACACCATGTCATGCTTGGCTTCATTCCAGATGGCACCTCTTGCTACAGCATTGATACGTTGCACATGATTGCGCGCTTCTCCTCGGTGATGAACAGGGACTCAGCTATCTTTGTGCCCTCCATCATGCACGCCATGGACCACCTGTTGCATCCGGACACGATGATCATGCCATTCGGCCCCGACAAATTCATCTTGAGGTATGCATAGGGGAGCCCAACAAGAGCATGGTAGGTGATGGCTAGGTTCACCACTTTGAACCAAATCGTCTCGCGCCAGAAGTTTTCCTCCGAACCAAATATGACGTCCAGCCAGATCTTTCCCAACGGAACACATGGTGGTCCAGGTGCAACACCATGGAACACGGTGGTCGAGGGCTACAGATCGCGCTCCCGGATGCCCAACTTCTCCATGGATGAATAGTAGAGCAGGTCGAGGCTCCTTTCACCGTCCACCAGCACGAGTGAGAAGCGGCAGGTGCGTTCGTTGGAGATGAGCAGATGGTCTAGCACCATCATGTAGCCCCCGGGATGCAGAAGTAGCTCTGGCTGGTCTTCTTGGCTCCAGGTGATGGGAGTCTCAAACCAGTTCAGGTACTAGGGGACCTGAGGGACGACAATGTTCACCTCCGCCGCACGCTGCTTCCGACTGCGACTATCAGTCGGAACGCGCTCGAAGATGTGTTAGTTCTCGTGGTGTTGTGGGTAGGCCCCGTTGTTGTTGTTGTTGTTCCCAGCTGATCTAGCCGGTGGTGGGGGTCCACCGGGAGGGAGTGGGGGGAAAGGAGGCAAGCCAGCCTGCTCCTTGATCTGCTGGGTCCAGCTGCACTGCTGGGTGGTGTGCGTAGCCTGCTTGAAAGCGCCACTGTGGTACTTGCACGGCCCGTCAAACATCTACTCGAAGGTGAACTTGGCCTTCTACCTCTTGTCGTCTCCATCTAGTGTGCCTTGCACCGTGTTGACCTGCCTGTGGTGATACCAAGGATTTTGCTGCTCGGCCGGGCGTTTGCCCTGGTAGCGGTTGTCGCTGCCGTGCCGCCTGGATTATCCGGCATCTCCGCCCTGAACGCCTTGCCTTTCACGAGACAGCTCGATGAGAACCGGTTGCCCTTCCACATTAACCCGGAGGGGCTTCTTCATGGCCGCATCAGCGGGGTCGTACTAGTCAGTGACGGTCATCAATTCTGCCATGGTCTTGGGCTCATCGCACAGAATCCGGTGGCGCAGCATCGTGCCCTCTCGACACCCTTCGATGAAGAAACCGATTTCTTGGTTCTCCACCACCCCTTCGCAGGAGTTGTGCAAGTCAGTCCAGCGGGCGAGGTACTCACGATCTCCCTGGACACACAGAGAAAGATCGCGAGGTCGACCCGAACGCTTTTAGGTACCATTGAAGTTCCGGATGAAGACCTTCTCGAAGTCAGACCAAGCGTTTATGCTATTGGGAACGAGGCTGTTGAGCTAGGTTCTCGCCGAACCGGTCAACATGAGAGGGACATAGCGTACCGCGACGCGCTTGTTGCCATGGGTGATCCTCACTGCCATGGCATAGTTGGTCAATGAAAGGATATGGATGTCGCCTAGAAGGGGGGTGAATAGGCGATTAAAACTTTTCCTAGAGTGGCTCAACAAAGGCGGAATAAAACTAGTGTTTACTTTGTAAAGCACAACCTAGAAACAACTAAGGTTTACATATGTGCACCAACAACTTATGCTAAGCAATACAAGCAACAAAGTGATAGCAAGATATATATTACTTCAAGCACGAAGGCTATCACAATGTAAAGTGCATAAGTAAAGAGCTCGGGTATAGAGATAACCGAGGCACGCGGGGACACCGATATTTTACCGAGTTCCTCCCAACATGGAGTATGTCTCGTTTGGAGAGGGGGTGGTGTCAAACCACCAACGCCACAAAAGGCCTCCCTTATTCTCCGGTGAATCTCACCCCAATGGGATCGATCCACGCTTCCACTATCGGTGCACTTGTCGGTGGCAACCGGAACCTCTCACAAGGTTGGGACACAACTCCACAACTTAATCGTAGGCTCCCAACAAACGCCACAAAAGGCCTCAACAAATGCCACCAAGGCTACAATGCCACCAAGGCCACAAAACCATCTAGGGTTCCAAGAACCCAAGAGGGACAAGCTCCAATGAGCAATTCAAACCAAATCCTCCGAGGAGAACCCAAATCGATGCAACAAATGCAAATGGAAAAAACACCACAAAGATGCTCAATTCCCTTACTCTCAAGTTCCAACAAAGCTACCAAAGCTATTGGGGGAACAAGAGAGGAGAAATCAAAGAGAGACACAAAATCCCCCAAAATCTAGATCCCCAAAGATACACTCACAAAGAGATGTTTTGGTTTGGTCAAAACGTGGATATAGATCTCCTCCAACAACCCCTCAAATATATGCAAGAATCAATGGAGGGGTGTGTAGAAATCAAGTTTAAGGAGTAGAGCAAATGGGGACAAAGCTTGGGCAAGAAAAGGAGGAAGAAGTTGCCCTAAATGAAAATGGGGCAAAGCTATTTAAAGAGAGGGGCTGATTCTGCCCGGAGCAATTTTTCTGGACGGAACGGTAGTACCGGAAAACCCTGCGAGCACAACCAGGAAAAAAGGCAGAGCAATCAGCAGCGATGCAGAGCATGCGCAGGTCAACTGTGTGCGCGTGGGGGGCCAGATGCGATCAGCAGCAAGCAGCAGCAGTCAGTGGGCCAGGGCGTGCGCACGCATGCGAGCGGCAGCTAGCATGCTCGGCAGCAGCAGCAGCTGCTAGCGCTGCATGCGCGCAGCAGCTAGCAGCGGCGCAACGCAGCGCGGGCCATCAGTAGAGCAGCGCACACATGCAGCAGGCAGCAGCGGGACCGCGCGCGCAAGCGCAGCAGCAGCAGCTCCTGCGGCAGCAGCGGGACCCGCGCGGGCCCAGCAGTGCTGGCGCGTAGCAGCAGGTGGCTGCAGCGGCAGCAAGCCGCAGGGCAGCAGCGCGAGCAACAGCAGCGGCAGAGCGGCAGCAGCAGCGGGATCGAGGCGGGCAGGCGCGCGCTGCGGGCGGGAGCGAGCGGGGCATGCGGTCAACGCGGGGTGGGCAAAACTGGATCTGGATCTGGGCGTTTCTAGGAAAATAACTGGGCTGGTCGGTACTGTCGGCCCACCCGGGCGGTACTACCGGGCCGGCCGGTACTACCGTAAAAAGGTACCTAGCGAGTAAGAAAAAAATTGGACCGTTTTCAGGCCCGGGCGATAGTACCGGCCCGTCCGGGCGGTACTACCGCTTGGCCCAGAAAACAGCCTAACAGACAAATATTCAAACGGCAATAACTTTTGACTGGAAGCTCAGATTGACCCGATTCAAATTGCGTTGGATAGAGGGCGACAAGGGCTTTCCAATAAAAAGTGGATGATTATCACCAAGTGAGAAAGTATCAAGTAGAATAATGTGATATACCTCACTTGGTGAGAAACCGAAAAGCCGCATAAATCAAAATCGCAACAAGATACAAATGGGAGATCCGATTTAGATGAACAAGAGCTTGTTATGGAGATTACCACAAGCTCTATATCATCACATGGATAAGACCAAATAACAACCAAATATGATGATGCAAGTATGCAAAGGTTTGAGCTCTCTCCGAACGATGTGACCGAATTACTCATACGAGATCCCCTCTTGATAGTACGGTTATCTATCCTAAACCCGATCTCACACACACAACGTGAGACCGGCAAAAGGAAAAACCTATCAAGATTATACCTTTGCCTTGAGCAATCCACTTGAGCTCGATGTAGACGGTCTTGCCCTTCTCAAGATGGAACGCCTTTCTTAATTCCTCATCATCGATCTCGCATATTGAGCATGCCCAACATATCTTCTTTGCATTTCATCGACCTTGAAGCCAACACATGCTCCAAGCGATGCCAATGGACAAATCCTACAAGTATAACTTAATACACACATTAGTCCATAAAGATTGTCATTAATTACCAAAACCACACATGGGGGCCCAACATGTTCTTTCAGTCAACCAATCCTCCGGATTCATGCTCCTATTGTACTTGGGGGTATTCTGTGGCAGGGAGAATTTGTCTGGAAACGGCTCTTTCTGGATACGCGGCCTGAAGCAGACTGGTCCGGTTACGTCTTCCTCCTCTGTGATGCGAGCTCACGCCAGGAGGTCGATTCGCTCCCGCACGTCCAGCTCGACCGGGTTGGGCGTTCCCACCCGGCCGGATAGGCCGGATGCAGGGGGAGGGGTGGGTGGCCCGCTCCTGCCGAATGCGTTGCCGGTGCTACTGCTGGCACCTGGCTGGTTGCGCCCTGCTCGTTGCAAGGCTGGCTGCTGCCAGAATGGCGATGATTGGAGTGATGGCGAGGCTGTCCTCCGAGGGGAGAAGCGGAGTGCTCGTTCTGGCGAGGTCCTCCCTTGGTCCCTCCAGTCGGACGGTTCCCCTGGGAACCCACAGCTGCCTCGTGCGTGATCCGGACGGTGTCGACTTGCTCGTCAGCGACCCGCAGGAGGTGTTTCACCCACAAGTCTTGTCGGGCTCTTTCCTCACCCTCCAGGTGAGGCAGCTCTTCTGCGGTGGCTCTTCCGGCCTACAAATTCTTGATCGTCGAGTCGTACACTGGCAGGGGGAAGAATGGGGACAGGTCCGGGTCGCCGTATCTTTCAAAACGGGCCCCTAGTTCTCCCCCGCGGCGCTGCATGATCCCATGTCGGCTAGGCTCGAGGCTAACCGGGGTGAGGCCATGGGTGCGGTGGTACTCACGCATAGTGCTCTCTGTTCGGAACTGGGTCGAGGCCACCCGCTGGGCCTGCTGGAGCATATGCTCCCTAGCCGCCTCAATCTTCGCAACCACCTGAGCCGGATCATCGCCTAGATCGACCGAGATGATGATCTCCTCAATGGTTTGCTCCACCAGTCCCTTCTCTATCAGCGGGGTGGAAGTGCCGGCTGCGTTGGAGGTTTGCTCGAGGGCGGGTTGGCGATTGTGGCTCGACCCGGCCATTATCACTTCCATGTCGCGAGGCGCAACGAGCGCATTACCGGCTGTGGGCAACGGCTCGGCGAAGGAGATGATCTCCTAGGGGAAGCGCTCCGGCATGGTAGCGACGTAGACGATCAGGTCACCGAACAGCAGGACGGTGTCATCCGCCGGTAAGGTGGAGCCGGCGAAGAACGAGGCGTTATCGATGACGCAATCGAACTACCCCAAGGTGATCACGAGGCCGGAAGCCACGCGCTCGCCGGATGAAGTACGGGGTCCCATGCGGAACGTGACTCTGGTCGCCGCCATATTCTCCCCATGGTACGACCGCGGCGACGAAGATGGCGACAGCGGCGAAGACGATGGCACGGCCGATCCCGGCTACACGTTCTTCTACGACAACCTTGACATGTAGAAGCGGCGACGGCGACAGCCTTTTTTAATGTTTTTAGTTTATTATCTAGTAATGTAGTTTAAATTTGATGTAATCCGCCTGTATTCATCCAAGTTTAATAAAATCCCCTAAATTTTTCAAATTCGTCTAAATTTTCGCTGAACTCGGGAGCTCGGCCTGGAAACGCGAGTGTGAAACTCGGCATTCCCAGGCCAAAATCAAGTTTCCTCCAGGACCCAAAGTTGATCCGGATTTTGGCCTGGAATCACCCAACTAGTGGGATGCTTTAAGCTCTTGCTCTATTGTCGTCGCTTCCTCGCTCCGGCCTCCGGGCAGGTGTCAACTTTTTTGTTTGGGTAAACTTTTTTTTAGAGCAACCACAAAATTTCATTGATAGAAAAACAAGTTACAAGAACCCACGTGAAAACTGAAAAATAGGCCAGGAGAAAACCGATTGTCCTGGAAACATCGCAGATGTACACCTAATGGATAGAAAAATACAAAACTATCCCTAGGGTTTCCTGCACTCGCCGAAGCTAGCGGCCGCCGCCACCGTCCAACGCCGCCTAGACGTATGCCAAAAGAGACGACGAGCCTCCACCATTGCCAGATCCAAGAAAACACCATCACCAACGAGGCTTTATGAGTCGATGAACAGATCTGCTGCAAGCAGCGAGGCACATGTCGCTGTGGCACGTCGACTGGAGGACGTTCCCGTGCTGTCTTGGACCAAGATCCACCGCCTCCCACCGACAAAGTCAGGGAATAACGGCCAATCCACCACCTCTGGACCAACATCCTCGCTCCAGAGCATCCATCTCGCCCCGGCCCCCAGTGTTGCCATGGATAACGATGAACACCGGCGACACTTCGAGAAACAGATCTCGCCAGATCCAAAGAACGACGAGAAGACCAAGCTGCCGATCCGAAGGATCGACAAGCACACGTTGCCATCAACTCCGAGACGCCGCCATAAATGTCGCCGCCGGTGTGGGGGTAGAGTTGAGACAGATTTATTCGCCCGGACGCCGCTCCCACCATCCCAACGACGCACCAGAGAAGACAAACCCTAACTACAGACCGAAGGAACGAGATCCCCTCCCCCTCCTGCCACCGGAGCGGCAAGCGAAGGGAGAGGAGACTAAGGCCTTGGCCGGAGGAGATCTGGATCCGTCGACGTCTGTCACTATACACGAGAGGAGAAGGGGAACGGTTTGGGCTCGTGCCTGCTGGTAAACTTTTTGTTTGGTTGTTAGGAAGATGGAGACATCGCGTCCCACGTCGTGGAATTGTGTGCTCTGACGAAGCTTTCAACCCGATCGCCCAGGCAAATCAGACACGAGTCTATTATACTATTATAAGAAAAACAGAGACACGTACGCACGTGAACGTGATCCAGAACTAATAATAGGCCGAGTGAGGAAGCAGGGCAAATGCGGAGGACGCCGCGTAGCCCGTCTCTTTCCGACACACCTCCAGCTCCAGGCTCCAGCCCTTGTTGGCTCGGGTCAACTCGCGCAAGCACTGCAGCTGCGGTGCACCGCCCCTGGCCCCCTGGCCCATCGGACGGATTCGACAGTGCGATGCTTCCGTCCGACCCCGACCGCGACCGTATCAACGCGTAGAGTGGATGGATGGCTAACTCGTGCATTCATTCCTTAATCTGCAGTACGTACCGCGCGCCGCCACCGTGCCAGGTGCCTTTGCGTTCCCACTCGCGCTGTATTCATCTTCCTTGGGAAAACCCAGCTGAAATGAGATTGACCATAGAGTAGAATATGTACAGTCGGTACTTAAACTAGACACCTAAAATTGATAGGGTCACTCACTTTCTGAATACGCACATATGATATCTAATTACGACCTAGCGTTCATCTAGGTCACTGTCATACCATAGAGAGAGAGTTATATTTGGTTACGTGTCACTAAGAGGACCCCATATGCCAACCCCCTAACCATTTAGGGACCCCCCCCTACTACTCCTGGTGCGCCGTTCCGTAGCCTCACTCGTATGCGGTTTCCCTATGGCCGCATCGCCTTCTGGGATGTCAACCCCCTAACCATTTAGGGGACCCCATACGTTAGCGTCATGCTCCTCCCGGCGCGCCACTCCGTAGCCTCACTCGTATGCAGTTCCCCTATGGCCGCATCGCCTTGCACGAGTCTCGTGGTGTGGCAGGCGCTCGTGCAACTTACGGAGGGACCAGATCGGGAGGAAGCTGGCCAAAGGGATGGTGGGTGCATATGGCAAAGTGTGGTGTTCTATGCAAGTTCTTACCCGGTTTGAGTTCTTATTTGCAATTATTACATGTAGAAAGAATGTGAAAAACAACTCAAGGGTCATTTACAGACCGAACAACAAAATATAAGCAAAAGGATACAAAAGTTCTTACCGCAAAGTGTGGTGTTCTATGCAAAAAGGGCCTAGCTAGGGTTAGGTGGTGTTAATGGATAGTAATAATTAATGAAAGTAGACAAATCAGTGGTGTTAAGTACAAAAGTGTAGATATTTTTTTGTCAAGGGGCTTTTCTGTAAAAGAATTATCGCTGGCAAATATGACTCTCTACGTACCGTGTGTGAATTTTAGTCTTGAGCATACTAGTACTACTACCAATTAGTCAGGCTCCGTTAACTCCATCCACCAAGCCTAAGACGCGTGCACGGCGTACACCGGTCCGAAGAAGAAAATCAATCAGTAGGATCCGCGCGCAGTGCTTGTCGTTGTGCCGCGCACGACGGTGGTACGAAAACGACGGCTGCTCCGGTCGCGGTGGACGACCGAGCCCGAGGGTTGTTGCATGCATCGGAGACTTCCTGGACCCTTCCGGCCTTCCCACGATGGAACAAAGCGGGGCCGGGGCACTACGGTCGCTTTTCTTCTCTCAACCAATGCCCCAGCATCATATTTCCTTCCTTGATACTGCGAGCGAAAGTGTCACCATCGTTTTCACCTGCCTGCGAATGTGTGGTGTCACAACAGAAACGATGCCTCGTGGCCTCGTGGAATTTTTCTCTACTTTCACCGATTGTAAAACTACTACAGTAGGACAAAGCAGGTCTCTCCACCGAACTTTTCACCTTGCCTGAGATTTTCCCCTCGTTTTATTTCTTATTAAATAATTTGACTTTATTATCATCATCTTCACAATCACATCAGAATTTTACAGAATCAGACGGCTACTAGTATATGCCAGCCAGCCTGTAAACCAGGAAGGAAAATGACAGCATTGAAAACCTCCTGATAACAATAAAAATTCCATGGCTACTAATCTCTCCACCTGCCTCTGCCTGGGATCCTGAGAAAATGACACCGCGGTCCGCAGTGCCTCCCAGCTAATCAACCCCTTTCCTCACTCCAATATTACCCTCCTCTGTATCGGGCTAATCATCATCAAATTACGAGGCACCGATTCATTTTCCTGTAGGCGATAGTAGCAGCCAGCTCCTAGTTTCTGAACCATTCATCCTCGAGCTGCAAGCACCTGTCCCCGGCTCCTAGTTTCTGAATCATCATCGTAGAGCTGCTCCTGCAGGCAGGTGTCTCCGGCTGCTAGTTTCTGAATCATCATCGTCGTCACCTCCGGTGGGTGAGGCCATGATGCTCTCCGGTCTATGCAAACAGGGCTCGCGACCCCTGTCCGTGGACTCCTCCTCTGTGGCCTCCTTCTAGAGCCACACCAATCGACCGTCAATGCTTTGTGGCACCATGCCGCCCGTTCTTGACATGCTCCTGCTGCTCCTCGTCGCGTCCGCGCTACTCGGCGCGGCCAGAAGCGCCTTCACCCCGTCGGACAACCACCTAATCCTCTGCGGCACGTCCGCGAGCGCGACCGTCTTCGGCCGGACGTTCGTCGGGGACGGCCAGCTGTCCGCCAAGTCGCTGGCCGCGCCGCAGAGCGTCCAGGCCAACACGTCTCTGGCCTCGGTCGCCGGGTCCGACGAGCCGGCCCTCTACCAGTCCGCGCGCGTATTCACGGCGCCGGCTTCCTACGCCTTCGCCGTCAAGAAGCCCGGAAGGCACTTCGTGCGCCTCCACTTCTTCCCCTTCAAGTACCAGTCCTACGACATGGCCGCGGCGGCCGCGTTCAGGGTGGCCGTGCAGGGCGCGGTCCTGTTCGACGGGTACACGCCCGAGAACGGCACGGCCGCGCTCAGGGAGTTCTCGCTGCACGTCACCGGCGACGACCTGGTGATCGAGTTCACGCCGGCGACGGGCAAGCTCGCGTTCGTGAACGCCATCGAGGTCGTGTCGCTCCCGGACGACCTCATCGCCGACACGGCGGCGACGGTGGGCAGGGCGGTCCAGTACGCCGGGCTGTCGACGCAGGCGCTGGAGACGGTCCACAGGGTCAACATGGGCGCTACCAAGATCACGCCGAGCAACGACACGCTATGGAGGACGTGGCTGCCGGACCAGAGCTTCCTGCTCGACGGCAACTTGACCGAGCATAGAGATGCCACGCTCTCCACGGTCCATTACAAGCCGGCGCTCGCCAGCGACTCCACGGCGCCGCGTGGGGTCTACGCCACGGCGACGGAGCTGAGCACGTCGGGGGAGCCCAGCACCATCAACGCGCAGTTCAACATGACCTGGAGGTTCGACGCCCCGGCCGGGTCGGACTACCTGCTCCGCTTCCACTTCTGCGACATCGTCAGCAAGGCTGCCACCGGGATGGCCTTCAATGTCTACGTCGGCGGGTGGCTGGTGCTCCCGGACTACGAGATTTCGCAGGACACGCTCAACGCGCTCGCCGTGCCGGTGTACAAGGACTTCGTCCTGGGCGCCAAGGACACGAATGGATTGATCACCGTCAGCATCGGGCCGTCCACCCTAGCCAACGCCTTGCCTGATGGCTTCCTCAACGGCCTCGAGATCATGAGAATGGTCGGGAGCGCCGGCGCCGGCGCCGGCAGCAGGTCGACGCGCAGCTCAAAGGTCAAAATTGGGATCATTGCCGTCTCGGCCGTCGGAGGGGTCACGTTGGCAATGGCACTCGGGTTCATCGCCTTCAGGATTCTGCGTTCTCGGAGGAAAACTTCGGAGAAGAAGCCGTCGGACACCTGGTCGCCGTTCTCGGCGAGCGCGCTAGGCTCCCGCTCGCGCTCTCGCAGCTTCTCCTCCAAGAACAATGGCAACACCGTCATTCTCGGGCATCAGAACGGCGCCGCCAGCGCGGCGTACAGGATCCCCTTCGCGGTGCTCCAGGAGGCGACCGGCGGGTTCGACGAGGGGATGGTGATCGGCGAGGGCGGGTTCGGCAAGGTGTACAAGGGCACGATGCGGGACGAGACGATGGTGGCCGTGAAGCGGGGCAACCGGCGGACACAGCAGGGGATACACGAGTTCCACACGGAGATCGAGATGCTGTCCCGGCTGCGGCACCGGCACCTCGTCTCGCTCATCGGGTACTGCGACGAGCGGAACGAGATGATCCTCGTGTACGAGTACATGGCCATGGGCACGCTCCGAAGCCACCTCTACGGCACCGACCTCCCTCCCCTGTCGTGGAAACAGAGGCTGGAGGCCTGCATCGGCGCCGCCCGGGGGCTGCACTACCTCCACACCGGATCGGCCAAGGCGATCATCCACCGGGACGTCAAGTCCGCCAACATCCTCCTCGACGAGACGCTCATGGCCAAGGTCGCCGACTTCGGGCTGTCAAAGAACGGGCCGGAGCTGGACAAGACGCACGTCAGCACCAAGGTGAAAGGAAGCTTCGGGTACCTCGACCCGGAGTACTTCCGGCGGCAGATGCTGACGGAGAAGTCGGACGTCTACTCGTTCGGCGTGGTCCTGCTGGAGGTGCTCTGCGCCCGCACGGTCATCGACCCGACGCTGCCGCGGGAGATGGTGTGCCTGGCGGAGTGGGCGATGCAGGAGCTCAAGAAGGGGAAGCTCGACCAGATCGTCGACCAGAGGATCGCCGGGACGATACGGCCGGAGTCGCTCAAGAAGTTCGCGGACACGGCCGAGAAGTGCCTCGCGGAGTACGGCGTGGAGAGGCCCACCATGGGGGACGTGCTCTGGTGCCTCGAGTTCGCGCTGCAGCTGCAGGTCGGGTCGTCGGACGGATCAGATACGGAAACGGTGCTGCCGCCCGTGCCCCGGACAATGCCTCGGGTTCAGCGTATCCCGTCAATCGCTAGCGTCGCCACTGACACTGTCATGACCACGAACTTGGGTGATCTCGAAGAAATGTCCTTGAGTGGAGTATTCTCGAAGATGATCAAGAGTGACCAAGTCAGGTGAAGCCAAAAACGCCCTCTGTTCCCTCCTGGACACCTGTATATGATTTTTGATTCTGCAGTATGTACATGACAAACGATGTAAATTATTTAGCGTAGCACCTGTTAGTGTAGAAGTAAGTTATAGTAGTACCAAAGAGAAACATTTAGGCCAATAATAAAGCGAATTGATCAATCCCACATGTCCATTGCCGTGTAAGGCATGATCCAGCAGTATCAACTCATCACAAAGACCCATAGAATAAGCATTTCCTAGCATCTCCGCTCCTCCCCTAAAGGCTCCCTATGAGTGAAATATCGGACGCTGGCGCAAAAAACCCGGCCCAGGCCTCCTTCCAAAATCGAAATGGTGCCAGCACGACCCAACAAATCAGAGGGGCAATTGGGGCCGCCGACGGAACTTGGAAAAGCTGGCGGGGTACCAAAATTTTCCTTTCTTTTTTCCCTCCTGCCCCCCACCCCCCCCCCCCCCCCCCACACACCACACACACACCCCACCACCACCACCACAACACCAATCCCCCCTCCTGGCCGCCAAGTCCCGCCATCCCCCCTCCCGTCACCGCCCACTCTCGCCATTTCCCCGCCCCTCTCCTCCCATGCGCCACCTACCGCCGCCACCATGTCACCGAAGAGGTACCAAGCTCCCCGTGCATCGGGGCCCGAGTAGCAGCCGGAGGGGATGACGAGCACGGAGTGGGCGTTCGACATCCAACATTGACAGGTGGAGAACGCCAGCCGCCAGCTGAGGGAGAAGAACTCGAGGCTACGCGGGACGACGGAGGCGTAGGCCGCCACTCTTGCAGCGCAGAGGGCGGTGGCCATGGTGGGAATGGCGGCGCTGTCTTACAATGCTGGCCTGCACATCCCCGGGAGACAGAGCAGTGTCTCCTCTCTGTTGTCGTCCAGTCCATCGCACCGCCGCTCGTCCAAGCGAACACGGCGCTGCATCTCACGCGTTTCTCGCCGGGCTACAACGACTTTGACCCGCTCGGCAGTTTTGACCCCAAATCCTTCGCCAACGACACCTCGCCGGCCCATCGTACCCTCCTCTCAATGGTGGTGTGCCCCCGCACCCAGTTCGTCGCGGATGCAGCAGCCAAAGCGCCCCAGCCTGTTCGGCGGAACGCACAATGGCGACTCCATCATGGCCAACATCATCAACGGCGCTCCACCCATGCCTTCACGCAAGAAGATGTCGTTGTATATGCTGGTGAAGAAGAAGATGACATCGAGCCTTGGGAGGACGAGGTATATGTGTACGCGGAGGTGGAGGCTAGGGATGAGGTGGTGGAGGTTCCGGTGACCATCGCGGCCGACCCGAAAGGGAAGAAGAATGCGGTGGAGGTAAAGGTGGGAAAAAAAGAAAGGAGGTGGCGGCCACAGACCCAAGTGGAGCTCGAGGGAGGACGAGTTCCTCGCCGAAGCTTGGAAGTCTATCTAACGAGGTTTAATCTCGTCAATGCCCATTGTTATGAACTTGGGTTTTGGAGAAGATGGGGGTGCTAGAGATCGCGGAACGGTTAACAGACAAGCAACCAGGGGACATGAGATTTACCCAGATTCAGGCCCCCGGAGGGAAAACCCTACTCCTGCTTGTCTGCTCTTGATTACGGCGAAACTGAAAGTTACAAGGGTGCGCAGATGCAATCTGGCGTGGAGGTGTGTATGCGGTGGTATGAGAGGTTCCTCCTCGTCGTACCCTCCTAGCCTTTATATAGAGGTAGGTAGGTCCCGGGCACAGATCGAGTCGGTTACAGGTTTTAGGGTTTACCCCTTTGAATATTCTATCTGTTCTAGTCTTGATCTCCAAGGATTCGAAGACGTCATGGGCTTGGGCCACCCGAAAATCTTCATGGTCCGCGTATATTCTCGTGGGCCTTCCTTGGGCTGTACCAGGTATGCTAAGGTCGTGTACCTGCAGGGTATAACCATGTCAGTAGCCCCCGAGTGTTTAGTCGAATCGTATATTCGGCTGAGGACTCTTCAATCTCTCGGGTGCAGTTGTCTTTGTTCGTTAGAGAATGTTTCTAGTGTGTAGGGATTGTTGATGCGTGTGCTTGACTCTCCCGACGGATCAGGGTCAGTTAACTGTCTTAGTACAAAACAACACGATCTTCTTCAGATTCGAGTCCCTCGACTCGAACCCGGAACATATGTTGGCGTAATTCGACTCAGGCCGTTGAGGACTTACAGGAGCGGAATCCCAGTGATTTTCGAATGATGTACCCAACGCGTCTGTCGGGATTTTCATCGCGCCTGCTGGCACGGATTTTTACTAGCAGAGCGCGGTCGAGTGCGTTACCAGGCCATCAGATGGTATCTGTAGGTCTTATCTTTTCGTCGTAGACACAACATCCGAAAATTTATCACCACAGAGGTGTTTCGGGTGGCCAAGGACGATGTTTCTCACTTAGCGTTAATTGAGGCAAAGTTGCCGAAAAGTTTGTGCATTCTGATCCGAAGGATCGCAGTCAAAGAATTCTAGGGTGCGCGACCAGCGCTCCCTATGGGAGTAGCCCCCGAGTGTCTGTTCGAGTCGTAGACTCGAGCGGAGACTTTAATTCAGCCATTGTTTGCTTCAGGTCCGTAGGACACAATTTTTTCGGATGCTTGAATCATTCCTCCCTATGGGAGTAGCCCCCGAGTCCGTAGTGGAGTCGTAGACTCGACGTAGTACTCGAAGAATAGTTCAGCGGTGTAGTACCTCAGTCATGCTTCGGGTGCGCGGCCAGCGCTCCTGATAGGAGTAGCCCCAGAGTAGTTACTTGAATCGTAGATTCGAGTGAGTACTTTAGCTGTTTAGCCGAAAATTTGTAACCGTTGCTAGTATAGCTTTGATGACATCAGTGCTGACGATCGATGACCTCAAGCGTCTGCGGCGCTAGAGGTGACGCGACTGGACAAACGTGGGTCCCACTTTCTGACTTAGAGTTGACTGGTCACGCACAACGTGGCGATAATTACGGTGTCTCCTCGATTTCTGTGTGTAGTGGATGGCATGCGAGCGATGGTTCGCTGCTGTGTTGACATGTGGACGGTTGGATTTGATGCCGGCTCTAGGGGTTCCCGATGAACGGTCCCTGTTCATCATCTTCGTCCTTATAACTGTGGGGAAAATTTGCTTGTTTTTACTGCAGCCACTTGCTTTTCACTACTTCCACCTTTTTGAGCTTTTCTCGCCGCGCGCTGGAAGTTCTTCGATCTTTCCCGTCCTCTTTTCTACGCTCACACCGCCTCCATCGCCGTACTGAAATGGGGAAGCCAAAGAAAGCCTCCACCGTTGTGGGTACCAGCGCTGCTGCCGGCGGCAAAAAGGGCACCGCCGCTACTCGCGTCACCGATGGTGGGTGGTGACGTACGGAGACGCGCGAGGGTGACCTGTGCAAGCTTCATGAGCGGGGTCTGATCCCGCTGGACAAGGAGGCCGTCAAGATTCCGGTGACGAGGTAATTCCCCATCCACCCGTAGGGTTTCGGGTCATGTTTGTTGATTTTGTCCTTCGGGGCCTCTCTCTCCCAGTCCATGATTTTATCCATGGACTGCTTTTTTTCTATGGCATCCAACTCCACCATCTCTCCCCAAATTCTCTTCTCCACATCGCCTGTTTCATCACCTTCTGCGAGTGCTGGCTCGGTATCGAGTCGCACTTTGGCCTCTTCCGGAAGCTCTATTCCGTGAAGAGGCAATCCGGCTCCGATGGAGTTTATCCCATCGGCGGCTGTATTATTTCCCTTCGATCCAATTTTCTCTCCTTTTCCTTTTTGATGTCTGAGTCTGTCCAATATTGGCGGAGGAGGTGGTTTTATATCCGCGATTCCACAGTGGACGGGCAAGATTTTGGCCTTGCTCCTTTCGACTCCACCCAGAAAATCCAGCCAAAGAGGTCCTGGAAGAACCACATCTTGGATGGTGAGGAGGAGGAGATAGAGGAGCTCTACCGTCGGGTGGAGGACCTCCAGGTGATTCCGTAGAAGGAGGTGAACGGTGTGGATATCATCCGCACCTTCCTTAAACGTTGGGTGCAGCCGCTCTAGGCTAGGGCGCACCCGATGTTCCTTTATTCTGGCCGCCATGACCCGACGAGAGTTGTAACTGAGGAGCTCTCCAGGGGGGACCTCGAAAGAGTCCTTCGGCCGCTGCTGAAGTTCAAAGCTGACGAGGACCTTCCGGGGAAGTCGCGAACTCCTCCGTTCAGTGCCTCTCGACCGGTTCCATAGGTGTAGATCTGGGGCGTGCGCGTAGCGCTATTTTCGAGTGTGTTTTCCTTGCAGTTATATTTTCTAAAACTTTGTCTTCATTGTGCAAGAGTTCAAGGTGCCTGGCATGGTACCTCCACTACCCGAACATTTTCCGGATGCGCCGGACAATGAGGTAGTGTACTCTATGTCTGAGCTTCCCTCGGCGCAATCACCGGTTGAGGAAGCCCCCGAGTCGAGCGAGGAGCAGAGCCAAAAGCGGGCACAGAGCTCGAGCGAATCGTTGGATGCCTCGACTCCGGCAACGCCTAGGGACCCCCCATGCCTTGTTCGTCACAATGGAGGTGATGGTGGCTCTTCCTCCCCTATTCCGACCGTGCCTGTGTGGGCTATAGCGCCGCAGCCGCCGGCGAAGCGGAAGAACGAAGAGAAGAAGGAAGAGAAGAAGGGCAAGAGGGCCTTGCCTGTTTTCAACTTGAGCGATATGGACTCGTAAGTTCCTTCGAATGCTTTTTGCTATCCTTCCTTGTTGCTTTCTTGTCTTTGACTGGTGTTTTCCATTGCAGCCACTCCTCTGAGGGCTCGTTTAGCGATGCCACTCAGGAGATGGTGGTGGAGTCGAAGATGGCGCCTTTGTAGGGGATCGTAACATGGAAAACAAAAAATTTCTACCGCATGAACACACAATAAAGATCTAATCTATGATCAAGCCAAGATCTATCTACTAGATCGGTGCAACAAGTTTATAGAGTACTAACCCTCGAAGATCCAAAGCGATTAACGAGAGCAGATTCTCGTGGGTGATGTAGTCGTTCACTTGCCGATCTCAAGATCGCATAGACGATCCTTCCGACGCCGCGTTCCGGCAGCGCTCTCGCAGTTGGTCAAACGTACGGTACTCGATGAAGACCTTCCTCTCCCTTGTTCCAGCAGGCAGCGGAGGTTGTAGCTCTCTCCTCGCGATTTCGGCAGCACGACGGCGTGGTGTCGGAAGTAGAGGGGAGATCCCGCAGGGCTTAGCCTAAGCCGGAGCGAGTATGGTGGAGTAGAGGGAGCCCCGGCGATCTAGGGTTTAGAGGGCCGAGGTTTAGAGGTAGCTAGCAACTAGAGTTTAGCTAGTCGGTAGTGGTTTAGAGGAGATCTAGATTGGTCGCAACTAGAGAGGGGGGCGGCGGCCAACCTAGGGTTTATTGGGCGCCTAGGGCAAGGGGGATACCTTGGGGTGCGCTCCTACCCCTCCTTATATAGGTGGGGGCGTCCAAGGGTGTTCCCAACCCAGGTGGAAACCCTCCCTAACTCAGAAACCCTCCCTAACTCGGAAACCATGTTGGGATTTGACTTTTTCAAACTGCCTTTTTGACTTTCAAATTAGAGTTTCATTTCTCTCATCCAAGTTTCCAGCCAAGTTACCTAGGACATGATGCAACCATTACACTTTGTCATGACACATCCATGTACCCTTCCCCTTCCGGATCGGTGAACCTTCTAGGCCCTTCTAGAACATTCTGGTGAAAACACTGGAATCATTCCCGAACTCCGAAATTGGACTTTCCTTATATGAATCTTATTCTACGGACCATTACGGATCTCCTCGTGATATCCCGGATCCCATCTGAGACTCCGAATAACATTTGGTCTCTTTACTCGCATTCCATATCTAGTAAACAACATCGAATCCTTAAGTGTGTCTCCCTACGGTTCGTGAATTATGCAGACATGATCGAGACTCTTCTCCGATCAATAACCAATAGAGGAATCTGGAAATTCATATGGATCCCACATATTTCTACGATTACTTTGTGATCGAATGAACCATTTACATACGATACCAAGTTCCCTTTGTCTCACGATACTTTACTTATCCGAGGTTTGATCGTCGGTGTCTCTGCATACCTAGTTCAACCTCGTTACCAATAAGTACTCTTTTTTCGTTCCCGTGATATGTGATCCCTTGTGAGTCAGTCACATGCTTGCAAGCTAATTGGATGACATTCTACCGAGAGGGCCCAGAATATATCTATCCGTCATATGGATGAACATATCCCAATCTTGATCCATGTGCCTCAACACATACTTTCTAAACACTCAATGCCACCTTTATAGCCACCCAGTTACGGTGTGGTGTTTGATGTCATCAAAGCATCCTTCCGGTGATGGTGATTAGCATGATCTCATGGTCGAAGGAATTAGGTTACTATGTATCAGAAAGCTTATAGCAAGTGAACTATATTAAATGACTTGATCTTTATGCTACGCTTAACTATAGGAGTATGTCCATCACATCATTCTCCTAATGATATGACCATGTTGTTAAGAACATCTCTATGTTCATGATCAGGAAACCATGATCATATATTAACCAACAAGCTAGTTTAACAAGAGGCTTTACTAGGTACGTTGCTCCGAACCCCTCTCCTTCTCAGACTGTGGCCACCTCTGGGGGCGTTGCTCCGAACCCCTCTCTGCAGGAGTCTCAGGTGATCTTCTCCCAGAAGACTGCAGCCGGACCTTCAGAGTCTCTGTCTGATCATGTAAGTGTTTCCGTTCTTGCCGTGGGGGGGAGCCCCCAAGCGTTTTTCGTGTGTTTGATTTATTTTTGCTCGTTTCTTGGGCGCGGCCCCCGAGCCCTTTTCCTGACAAGTTGCTTCCTCTTGTAGCCTTTTGTGCAAGTTCCCAACCAGCTGGTGAAATAGCATCTGGCATTGGAGGCCAGCCTGCAGCGGCTTCAAGGTACATCCTTCGCTAGGTCTTCTACTTATTCGTCTGCTTGCTGGCTTGTGAAGCTCATGCATGTTCTTGTTACTTTCTGCAGATGAAAATAACACTGCCCTCCCCGAGCTTGATGCTCTCAAAAAGATCCTCGGGCGAGCGGAGAAAAAGGCCGAGGAAGCCATTGGTGTGAAGGAGCACCTCGAGCGGGAGCAAGCTGATGCGGCTGCGGCCAAGGAGCGTCTGCAGCAGGAAGCTATGGACCGCGAGGAGCAGCTCGCCACCGCCGCAGCTTCGCGCGAGAGGGAGGTAGCCGAAAAGCTGATGGCTGCTGCCAAGGCTATTTTCGGGTGAGTAATTTCGCCTGTATGTTTCATTTCGGCTACCTTGTCTCTCCGGCTTTGTTTGATTCTTACTGTACTTGTTTCGTTTTTCTAGATGCCACAGGCATTGAGTTCGACCGTAGTGCTCTAGAGCACGGCAGTGCTCTGGATGATGCTACTGTGGTGGTCGAAGACCGCTGTAGTACTGTGGTTGGCTCTCTTGCCAAAGCCGAGGAGGTTCTCGGGCGCTTCTACAAGGAGCTCGTTCCCAAGGGCGTTGCCCTTGAGGATGTCGACTTGTTGGAGGATGCACTATTAGCTGATGCACCCGCGGCGTACAAGCGCAAGTAGAAGGGCATCGGCGCATCCATAGGGCTGGCGATGGCCATGGCGTCCGGGGCGAAGCTGGATCTTCATCAGGTCACCTCCCAGATTCCAATGGCTCCTGACGGATCTAAGGTAGCTTTTGCTCTCTACGCTGCCCGCTATAAGCGTTATGGGACGAAGCTGATTGACCTGCTGGCGGAGTATGCGGTGAGGCAGCAGGAAGAGGTCAAGAGTAGGAAATCTGGCTCCGAGGCCACTCAGGACGCATCTTCTTAGGCCTTGTAATTGTAGGATAGTTGTCGTCTGCTTTTGTTGTAATATATTCATGAACACTTCCTGTGCCACGCAGTGGCTTTTGTTGTATATAATGAACCTTTGAGCTGTTGCCCATTCGTGTGTTGTTCATATCCTTGTCTGTTTTCCTCTAGGGACCCTCGGGTGATGACCTCGTCGATACTTCGTCTGCTCCGCAGCCGCGGCCATCCTTGGATGATGCGTCGCAGCTTGTATTTCTTCGTGACCATGTCCGCAGTCTTGAGAAGGAGTTGCTTGGCATCCGAGGCCATGCGGACGTTTGGAAGTCGAAGGCGGAGCGAGGCGCCGCCAGAGAGGAATATCTGATGGGGGAGCTGCGATGTTTGGCCAACAGCTGCAGTGTAAGTATCTTCGAGCTGTTGCTCGTTTTCGGATGCGCATGTTGGCTGGTCATCTTACTTTGTAGGTGTTGCAGGTGCTAACCTTGTTCCTAGGGAGGAGAAGGAGCGCGTTGCAGTTCAGATCAATTGCTTGATCCAGCAAGATAAGGAAGCCGGTGGCTTTTTCTGGATGGATCGCGATCGTGCCATGGTCCTTGCGACTGTGCAGGATCGTGCTCACCAGGTATCGTGAGTGTTGCGACAGGTGAAGACTTCCATGGCATCGATTCCGCACGTCATGTTTCCTCTGGATGAAGCGCCATCGACCCACTGGGGCTTGCTGGCGAAGTTTCGAGACGTGCGTCACGTCAGGGAGCTGGTGTGGCACCAGTTGGTTGCCGGGGTGAAGGCCACGCTTTCCCTCATGCGGCTGCATCGCCCCGATATGGATATTACTGCTGTTGCGGCTGGGTCGCCTCCTCGGCCAGATGGTGACATGTGGGACATGCGACCGCACTATGCGGTTGTGAGGCAGTATGCCGAACAAGTTGTAGATCTCTTTGAGCATCGTGTGCAGGTGATTCTTCAGAATAGGTAGGACTTGTAAAAGATAGATGTAAAAACTTGTATGTATTCGACTGGGCGTGTTATGCCCTTTGCTGTAAAGGTTGATTGTATTAGCACGTGGTGCTTGTTTGTATGCATGCCCTTTTCGTTAGCCTGACGTGATCAGCTACTCAGGTGTACATGCGTTATCCTCAGTTGACGAAGTTGTGAGGTGAGGGGAGCCCCCGAGTGTGTTGTAGCATAAAGAAATGCGAGTAAGAGATAAATTTTGGGGTGAGACACTTAGCTTTATTCATATCGTAATGAGGAGGTACATTGTTCGGCTAAGTAGCCTTGGATAAATAGCCTTACTGAAAGTAAAGGGGGATAGCTAGGGGTAGAAGCATCGCAGTTGTGCGACGTTCCATGGGTTGGAGTATGTGACTCCAGACTCCATGTGCTTGAGGAGATAGGCGCCACCTGGGATGACTTCGGTGACGACGTAGGGTCCTTCCCAGGGTGACTCGATCTTCGTCGGCCGCTCTTGCTTGAGTCGTAAGACTAGGTCTCCTTCGACGAAGGACCTTGGGCGCAGCCGACGGCTATGATAGTTGCGGTGGCTCTGCCGGTAGACCACCGATCGAGCTGCGGCGATGTCGCGTGCCTCGTTGAGTGTGTCGACGGTGTCTTCGAGTGCGGCTATCAATTCGGTTTCGCTGTAGGCGACGACCCGTGGGGCCTTATGGCGTACTTCTGCGGGTAACACGGCTTCGGCTCCGTGCACCATGAAGAAAGGCGTGTAGCCAATTGAGCTGTTTGGTGTTGTGCGCAGGCTCCAAAGGACGGAGGGTAGATCTTATGTCCAGGCTCCCGCAAGTCGCTCGAGCGGACTCATTAGGCGTTTCTTGATGCCGCCGCCGACGAGGCCGTTGGCCTTTTTGACCTACCCGTTCGTTTGCGGGTGCGCCATGGAGGCGTATGATATGTTGATCCCGAGGCCTTGGCAGAAGTCCTGGAATTCTTTGGAGATGAAGTTCTACCCGTTGTCGGTGATGATGGTGTGCGGCACGCCGAACCTGTAGACTATGGATTCGAAGAACTTCATGTCCGTTTTACCCTTTTGGTTGGTAACGGGCATGGCTTCGATCCACTTGGTGAATTTGTCGACTACGACCAGCAGGTAGACGTGGCCTCCTTTCGAGGACTTGGGAAGTTTTACGATCATGTCGAGGCCCCATTGGGCGAAGGGCCAGGCCAGGGGTATGGGTCTGAGCTCCGATCCAGGTGCGTGCGATTTGTCTGCAAACCTCTAGCATACGTTGCACCTTCGGACGATGTCCTTGGCGTCGTTCATGGCCGTTGGCCAGTAGAACCCAGCTCGCGGAGCTTTGGCGACGAGGGCGCGGTTGCCCGTGTGATGGCCGCAGATGCCTTCGTGGATGTCTTGGAGGATAGTTTTGCCGTCACCGATGGTGACGCACCTTTGGAGTACACCCAAAATGTTGCGCTTGTACAGCTCGCCATTGATGATGGTGAAGGCCTTGGACCGGCGAGATATGCGTCGGGCATCTGTTGGGTCATCAGGCAGTTCCTTGTTTATCAGGTACCGCAGATACGGCTGCGTCCATGTTTCTTCGATTGCCATGACCTGCATCAGGTTGACCACTGCGACCTCTGTGTCGAGTTTTTCTGGTCCTTCCTATCCCTCGGGTAGCGCAACCCCTGATTGCTCTGCTTCTTCAGGTGATCCCTTGGGGAACTTCCTTTTGATGGATGGCATGTAGATCTGTTCGAGGAACACGCCTGGTGGCACCCGTGCGCAGGTGGAGCCGATGTTGGCGAGTCTGTCGGCCTCTTCGTTGCTTTCTCTTCCAACGTGCCGAAGCTCGCAGCCGTCGAAGTCTCCTTCGAGTGAATTGTAGAGCGCATGGTACGCAATCATGTTGGCGGCGTGTGCGTCGCACTCGTTCATCGTCTGCTGGACGATGAGGTTCGAGTCACCGTCGATGACCAGGCACGTTGCACCGCAGATCTTGGCCATCCTCATGCCGTGGATGAGGGTCTCGTATTCGGCTTCGTTGTTGGAAGCTCGAAATTTCATCCGGAGGACGTACTTCATCTTGTCGCCCTGCGGGGATGTTAGTATGACCCCAACTCATGCTCCAGCCTCGCGCTTCGAGCCATCGAAGTGCATCATCCATGATTGTGTCATGTCTAGGGTGTCTGGCAGCTGTAGCTCCATCCAGTGGACGAGGAAGTCCTCTAGGACCTGGGACTTGATCATATGGCACTTCTCGTAGACTATGTCTAGAGGAGACAGCTCGATGCCCCACAGGGCCACACGTCCTATGGCCTCTGGGTTGTTGAGGATGCTGTTCAGGGGTGCCTCATTGACGACCATCACCTGATGCTCCTGGAAGTAGTGGCTCAGCCGACGAGCTGTCATGAACACGCCGTAGGCGAGTTTCTAGTAGTGAGGGTACCTCTGTTTTGTCGGCGTCAATACCTCGATGAGGTAGTATATAGGGCGTTGGACCCCGTGGGTCTTGCCATCTTCGGGTCGTTCGACCATGAGTATGGTGCTTACCACCTGGTGTGTGGCTGCTATGTATAGTAGTAGAGGCTCGCGTTCCTTTGGCGTGACCAGGACGAGCGAGGTGGAGAGCAACCGCTTCAGTTCTTCGAATGCGTCGTCCGCTTCGGGTGTCCACTCGAATTTGTCTGCTTTGCGTAGCAGCTGATAGAAAAGCAGGGCATTTTTTCCCATGCAGCTGATCAACCTGCTTAGCGCCGCGATGCGTCCAGCTAGATGTTGGACCCCTTTGAGGTTCTTCAATTTCTCCATGGCCATTATGGCCCGGATTTTCTTCGGGTTCGCCTCGATCCCTCACTGGGAGATGAAGTATCCAAGCAGTTGACCAGATGGGATGCCGAAGGCGCACTTTTCTGGGTTCAGCTTGATCTTGTATCAATCAAGGTTGTCGAACGTCTCACAGAGATCGTCGATCAGTGTCTTGGCGTCCCTTGTTTTGATTACTATGTCGTCGACATAGACTTGTATGTTGCGGCCGATCTGGCTCTTCAGGCATGCTTGCATGCACCGCTGGTACGTGGCGCATGCGTTCTTTAGCCCGAAGGGCATTGTGTTGTAGCAGAACACTCCGAACGGCGTGATGAACGCCGTTTTCTCCTGATCTTCGACCTTCAGCCGAATCCGATTGTAGCCTGAGTAGGCGTCGAGGAAGGAGAGTTTCTCGCATCCTGCAGTCAAATTGATGATCTGATCGATCCGAGGGAGAGGGAAGTGATCCTTCAGGCAGTGCTTGTTCAGCGAGGTGAAGTCCACGCACATCCACAAGATGTCCGTGTCCTTTTTAGGGACCATCACTGTGTTGGCCAACCACTCGCTTTCCTTGATTTCCCTGATGAAATCGGCATCGAGAAGTCTCTTGACTTTGACGCTGATGGCTTCGGCTCGTGGCTCGGACAATCGCCGGATGGATTGTTTCATGGGATTAGCATCTGGAAACACGTTGAGTGCATGCTCGGCGAATTCCCTGGGAACTCCTGGCATGTCCGCAGGACACCAGGCGAATATTTCCCAGCACTCACGGAGGAATTCGACGAGCACGCTTTCCTATGCGGGGCTGAGGTCGTTGGCGATCAGCGTCGTCTTGGAGGCGTCCGTCGGGTGGACCTGCAACTTTTTCGTGTTGACTGTGGAGTCAAACAACATGTCGGGTGCCCCGTTGTCTGTCACCTCTCGGATCCTTATAAGATCCTCATGCATACCGAATGACTGGGAGATTCTGTTGAAGTCCCTATCGCAGTGGTCCGACCGGGTGAAGATCCCCTAGACCGTGATGACGCCCCTAGGTCCTGGCATCTTGAGTAGCAGGTACGCATAGTGCGGTACTGCCAGGAACCTTGCGAATGCCACGCGCCCAAGGATGGCGTGGTATTGTGATGGCCAGTCCACCACTTCGAACTCGAGTCGCTCGCACCGAAAGTTGTACTCAGGGATGGACAGTCCACCACTTCAGATTGATGCCGCTGCCACCATCCATGAAGACGCGGCTCATCTCGAATCATCTAATCTGTGCCTCGAGCACCAGGGTAGCATGACCTGGGCAAGGAATCTGCCGTGGGTGATCCGAACGGTTGAATGTGATGCAGGACTATGAACCGTTGAGGTACTCAGGGATGGCGGGTGGAGCGGTCACGGCCAAACTGACCTGGCGGGTGATTTTGTTTTGCACCCTGTTTGTTGGACGCCTCTTTTGGATCATCAATGACCCCTTCAGCGCGGGGTACCCGTTTCCGCCGTTGTTCTACACGGGTGCGATCGGGTGATTCGAGGGTCCCACGGCTGGTGGTGGAGGAGCTCCGTGGGCGATGTCTCCTGGTGCGGGTGTGTGTCCGTACCCAGGGTTTAGGGCTTGCTGCCTCATCTGGGACATGCTCTCGCTGAGTTTCTAGAACACGCGACAGTCTTTGAGCATGTGGCTTGCCTTCTTTTTGCCATACTGCTTGTCGATGTAGAAGTGGATGGTGCATGGGCCCGACAACTTGTCGTATGTAGAGGGCTCGTCGTCGCGGCTGTGGCATTGCCACGATTGCGCTAGGCGTCCTCCATAGCGAAAGTTGTTTCCACGGTATCCGCCGCTGCTGCGGTTGCCTTTGTTGCGGCGGTCGGCGTAGCCAGCCGTGACCATGTCGGGTCCGTCGTGATCGTCATAGACGCACAATCTTTGTTTGCTACGCATTCGCGTCGGCGGCCGTATTCATCTTCCTCCTCCGAATGTGCTCGGTGGACGGAGTCCTCACCATCTGCCCACCTGTTGGCGATGTCCATGAGGTGGTCGAGTGTCTTGGGCTTGACACGCCCAAGTTCTTCCTTGAAGTCCTGGCGTTTGACGCCATCCTTGAAGGCGTCGATTGTTCTCTCCTCAGAGATGTGTTCCGTGGAGTTCTTGATGTTGGACCAGCGTAGTATATACGAGCAAATGGATTCGCCCGTTCGTTGGGTGCAGGCCCTCAGATCTTCGATCGAGGTTGACCTCTTGCGGGTGCCCTTGAAGTTTCAGATGAAACTGTACGCTAGTTCCTCCTAGCTTCGGATGGATCCCGAGGATAGGTTGCTGAGCCAGATCCAGGCTGCGCCTATCAGCTGCAGCTGAAGGCATTGCAGGGCGATGTTTTTGTTCTCGCCGTGTAGCTTGACGAACGACAGGTGGTCGCTGAGCCACGCCTTAGGGTCTTGTGTGCCGTCAAACTTTGGAGTGTCCGAAGGAAGCTTGAAGTTCTGCGGCATCCGCGTCCGCCGAACGGAACTGCTAAAGCATCAAGCTCCACAGAGTTCTCCTTCATTATCATCCTCTTAGGATTCGGATGAGCACACGTGCTTGGCGCGTGCCTTGTCGATCTTGCGTTGAGTGAGTTCACTTCGAGCGTCGTAGTCGCGGCTGCGACGTCGTGAGCTCTTGTGCCGTCGAGGTAGGTCGTGTTCTTCCTCGTCGGATGAAGGTGTGGAACTACGGTTGAATCTGACTGCAGCCTTCTTTTTGGCTCCGTGGGAGCTTTGCGGTGACTATTGGAGATATGCCCTACAGGCAATAATAAATGTAGTTATTATTATATATTTATGTTTATGATAAATGTTTACATTCATGCTATAACAGTATTAACCAGGAAACATTAATACTTGTGTGATTTGTAAACTAAATTAGAGTCCCTAGTAAATCCTCTTCATAATACTAGCTTGTTGGTTAATAGATGATTGTGGTTTCCCTATCATGAACATTGAGATGTTATTAACAACAAGATCATATCATTAGGAGAATGGTATGATGGACACACTCCTATAGATAAGCGTAGCATAAAGATCAAGTCATTTTAATAGTTCAATTGCTATAAGCTTTCTGATACATAGTAACCTAATTCCTTCGACCATGATATCATGCTTATCACCATCACCGGAAGGATGCTTTGATGACATCAAACACCAGACCGTAACTGGTGGCTATAAAGGTGGCATTGAGTGTTCGGAAAGTATGGGTTGAGACACATGGATCAAGAGTGGGATTTGTCCATCCATATGATGGATAGATATACTCTGGGCCCTCTCTGTGGAATGTCATCCAATTAGCTTGCAAGCATGTGAATGGCTCACAAGGGATCACATACCACAGGAACGAGAAAAGAGTACTTATCGGTAACGAGGTTGAACTAGGTATGCAGAGATACCGACGATCAAAACCTCGGATAAGTAAACTATCGTGAGACAAAGGGAAATTGGTATCGTATGTAAGTGGTTCATTCGATCGCAAAGTAATCGTAGAAATATGTGGGAGCCATATGAATTTCCAGATTCCTCTATTGGTTATTGATCGGAGAAGTGTCTCGATCATGTCCGCATAATTCACGAACTGTAGGGAGACACACTTAAGGATTCAATGTTGTTGAGTAGTTATGGAATGATGAGTAAGAGACCGAATGTTGTTCGGAGTCTCGGATGGGATACGGGATATCACGAGGATATCCGGAATGGTCCGGAGAATAAGATTGATATAAGGAAAGTCCTGTTTCGGAGTTGGGGAATGATTTCGGTGTTTTCACCGGGAATGTTCTAGAAGGGTCAGGAAGGTCCGGCACTCCGGAGGTGAAGGGTGCATGAATGTGTCATAACAATATGGGATGGTTGCATCATGTACTAGGTAACATGGCTGGGCAAAATAAAGGAAGAAATCAAATCCTAGTTTGAAAGTCAAACGCCAATTTGAAAAAGGCAAACGACAAGTTTGCTTGGTGGAGGGAGAGTAGGAAACCTACTTGGGGAGGAGTTCCTCTCCCTCCACCCGCAGGCCAAGGAGGCCGACTTTGGGGAGGACTCCCTCCTCCCAAGCCGCGCCCTCCCACCTATAAAAGGAGGGGCAGGGCTGCTCCTCTTCCCTACACCCAACACCACCCAAAACCCTAGCCCTAGCCGCCGGCCACCCCAAGTCGCCGCCACCCCTAGGGTTTCCTCCAACTCGCCGAGTTGGGGCTTCCCCAAGACCTAGCCGCCGGCCAAGATTCCTCCCTTGGTTCCTGTAAACCCTAGATCGCCAAGGCCTCTCTCATAGTCCATCATACTCGCTCCGGCTTAAGGCGAAGACATGCGAGATTTCGCCTCTACTTCTGGTACCACGCCGTCGTGCTGCCGGAATCACGAGGAGAGTGCTACAACCTCCACTGCCTGTTGGAACAAGGGAGAGGAAGGTATTCATCGAGCACCGAACGTGTGACCGACTGCGGAAGCGCTGCCGGAACGCAGCGCCGGAAGGATCGTCTACGCGATCTTGAGATCGGCAAGAGTACGACTACATCACCCACGAGAATCTGCTCTCGTTAACCGCTTTGGAATCTTCGAGGGTGAGTTCCTCTATCGATCGTTGCTACAATCTAGTAGATAGATCTTGGCTTGTTTGTTTGCATGCGGTAGAATTTTTTGTTTTCCATGCTACGAACCCCTATAGTGACCCAGCATACCACTGCATGATGTAGTACACTATAGTCATGGGCATAACCCAATGAAACACCGCTCACTAGTATTACATCCCTTAGAGTGGTACAACAGAAACACAGCAGGTCCAAGACATGACTATAGGTTACAACTCAACTCTTTACACAAGATCCAGAGAACGCTCTAGGTTAAAGAGAGAGAAAGAAACTGCTTACAAAGAAGATCAGAGATAAACAACTCAAAAACTATCATACTAATAAGATGAGTATTTTAACTAATGGTCTGGTATTGCTACTATTGCAATACTCTACAGAAGTAGGTTCTATGGCTAGAAATTATATTCTTATCTATTCCGCAACTTCGTCTTAACTTGAGTGGATATATATGTTGACTTCCTTGACGTCATTGAAGAGCTTTAGCTTTTGATGATGATTCTTGGAGCATAACTTGATGCAGACGTCGTCTATACTGGCTTTAGAACCTAGAAAGGGTTAAGAAGATACTTTGAGTACGAGCGTACTCAGCAAGTCTACTAGAAAAGGAGTGTTTGATGCACTATATCTACAGCCACAGACCATAGGTCGTAGGCCATGCAAGTTTTCGTAAACATTTCTTCAAAGGTTGCTTTTATTTTGAAAAATCTATGTCTGTCAGCCTTCACGCGTTTACCAGAACTTTCATGGAGTTCCTTTCCCGCCGCTTTCGCAGCTCCTTCCCGGAACAGGGAGTAACAAGTTACAGTTCTTACACTCTGCAGAGGTGCGTCACTTTACCCATGAGAGATCTTAGCTTTGTTGCACATCCGAATTGCAGGTTCGTTCACACTTCCTTGGTGTGAGGCCCAGACTAAGATCCAAGCCAATCACTACCTTCTCCGCGACCCCCCATGTCTCCTTGGTGTATGCCGGCCCACCTATTGAATTACGACAATTGGCAGTATAAACCGTTCAGATGCCAGAACTATCGTGGGACATTGAGGGATCCCACCCATATGCTGCATATCCTCTACAAATTACCATATAATATGCACGCTACGAGTGATAACAGCCACAACCCGCACATCCGGCTCCATGCGAGAGGGAAAAGATACAGCTGACTTCTCCGTCCCATTCCAAATCTCATTGTCAATGCATGATATACGGCGCAAGAATCACTGGCGACATTGGTTGTTAAGTCCTAGGTAATATGTTCCTTTACCACCGGAACTCTTATAGTAGGTTATTACCTCATGGTAAATAACCTATAATCACATTATTATGAAAATAGTGTTTTTTGTCCATTTTCAAATGCAGGTGATGATAACACTGGATTTGCCAAATACTTTACAAAAAATAATCAAAGGACATGAGCAAGTGTGAACTTGCCTTTTGTGATTACAAGATTATGCACTCACGATCTTTAAGAGAATATAAAAGATCCAATATCTGAAATCAGTATCATTGGTCCGGTAAGGACTAATGTTTAAAGAAGCAAGATGCTTTTATACATAAGCAATGTAATGCAAGTTGATAAACGCTAATCCCGTGGATAACGTTGTTCTAGGGTTTGGATACTGGAAAGGGTTTCCTTGGAATGTGTTGCCCTTTTAGATTAAGTTTCACACATGTGCTTCTTATTAAGGCTTGTGAGTGTGTGTGAAACAATATGTAAGTATAGTAAAGCACACACAGTAATGGAATACTCAAGTGGAAAATATATTTGTAGACTATGTATATAAGGTTTGTTTATTATTTAGAGCTTTCATAAAAATGCTTATGTCTTGCTTTATAATGTTTCTTAAAAGAATAACTTTTGAAGATAATCTTACTTAGCTAAAGAGAAGTATTTAAATTTTAAGTTAACCTTATTAGGGTTTCTTTTAAGTTATAATCTTTAAGTAAGAAAAAAATGCTTTATTTGAATAGTGATATTAATAGTATTTGAGACTTATCTATCTTGGTTTTGAACTTGGTTAGTTTGGGATTAAGATGCTTTATAACTTAATTATAATAGACCAAGGTTAACTATAAAACACATAATAAAGTCTTTTTAGAATAGTATTTAAAGTATTATAGAATAAAGTTAACTTTAGAGACATAGATGGACTTAAGGCATATTGCTTATGTTATTTGTACCAGGTGTAATTAATAATGTTTCCCTAAGGATACTTTAAGAATGGTAATACTTCTATTTGAATAGTGGTTTCCTAATTTTTTAGTGGAATAGAATCATTTTCCTTTTTATGGATGAGTGGTTATAATTTGTAAACAAAGAAATAATATTACTTAACTACTTATGGATTCAATATAGTGTTTTGGTTTGTTTATAACTTGTAGTTGAAGTATTGGAGTAGGTTTTACTACAAAATTATTTTTGGAGATTTTATAATGGATAAGGGTTCTTTTATAAAATAATCTATATTAATGGTTGAGAGATAATTTAATAAAATTGTATTTAAAGTGTCCTAAATCATTTTAACTTCGCACTAACAATATTTAAGACTATACTTTTTATTAGACCTAAATTGGTAATTTAAGGAATATTAACAAATTTTATTTACCTTTATATGATTTATCTATTAAGGAAATAAGTTTATATTTAAGTTATTGAAGTTGTTTAACTTTTTATTTAACTCAAAAGTAGAATATCACATTTTTATCATATAGTTATTATTTTTGTGATCATTTTGGTATATTACATTTATTTTTGTGATTTATAAATAATAAGATATGATTTTAATAAGGTTTATTAGTTTATAAATACTTAATAAATAATAAAGATTTAATTAAGAGGAATAATAATGCATGATTATAGTTTTTAACTCTAATTCTTATTTTTCTAAGATTTTTTTGGTATTTTATTTATATTTTTAACATTTACCATTATTAAAATATTAATTATCAAAGTTTTATTACTTATAAAACTTTTATTAAATAATATTTATTTAAATAATCATCATAATAATATTTGATAATGCTTTTAAGTTGTATATTTTATTTTTGTGAAAATTTTCATATATTAAACATATTTTTCTGAATTAGAAAACAAAAGTTATTGATTTTATAAGATTGAATCATTTTATGAATTTTTTTAATTAAATAACTAAATGTGTTTATTAGGTAATGCTGATGTCAGCATGAAATGAAGGGTTTTTCTCACCAGAGCCTATCCTACCCCCAGTCACTGACTGGTGGGGTCTATGCCACGTCATATCTATAGTTTTAATTTATTATAGAAACAATAACACATTTTTTATGAAATGATAAATAAAATGGAATATGACATCAGCACGATGTCACGCTGACATCACCCCAAGGATGATCCTCAGATCGCGATTCGATCTTCGGATTGAAAGCGCGCGAGCACGCGGGGTTGGTCATGTTCGACTCAGTGCTCCACGCTGAGCCTCATTGAGGTTGCGCCACTCAGGAATGGTCACCGGAGTTGCTCCGGCGACGAGCTTGCACGGCGGGGCGGCTCAGGCGCATGCGGGTAGGCCAATACGGTGAGCAAACGACGAATTGATAGAGTCTAGGATACTCATAAGCTCACCAGGAGCGTGAAGAAGGGCTCAGAGAAGTGAATAGTCGCCGGAATCGATAGGGATGACGGCGGCCGGACTTCGGGAAGATGAGGTTGCCGCGCCGATTCTAGACGCCCTACCTCAATTCTTTTGGCAAGGAGACTCAGGGAAACACGGCAAAGCCGTGTTCTTGATCAACGGAGCACGGCGGAGCTTGGAAGGATGGCAACCCGAAGCTAGGGTTTCTACCCCGAGAGAAGACAGTGAGGAATTTGAGAGGGGAAAGTGAATTAGGGTTCTTCGGCGATGTTCAGGGCTTCTTGTAGACGACTGGAAATGGTGGCGCGGATCTTGACGCGGCCGGCGACGGGGTGGCCGCCAGCGAGCTGCTTCGCTGCATCGTGGGGTCGCCGGCGTCGCGAGAAAGACGACGCGAATAGAAGATCGAAGGGGTACGGGCCAGTGCCGGGCCGCACTTGGGCCAGATGGGCTGCCTTCGAGCTGCTCGTGAGTAGCAGATAGGGAGAAGGGAAAATGGTTTGCGGCCAGAAGCTGTATTCCTCTATCTTTTTCTTTCGGTTTGTTTTCCTTTTCTGTTTTATTTTTCATCTTTTGTATTTTTCATTTGTTTTAGGAATATTTCTTTATAAAAATTCTTTGTTGAATACAAGCATCAATAATAAGTTATTTTGAACTATTTGTGAACTTTTATTATATAAAGTTATCACTTCTTTATTTTCTTATACATATGTATATATTTTATTATTACTAACATAAGAGTTAAAGTTTGAATTGATAATACTTACCATAAGTTCTTTGAAGATTTAATATTCTCATATTTCTTTTATTGATGTGAATAAGGGTTAATGGCTAAACATATTATCTTTATGTTTATGATCTTTATTAATATCACCCTTTAAAATAAAAAGTTATTATTTGAAATGAATTATGAGAGAGAATAGATAACTATAGTTTCTAGGCATATATGATTGAAATAAAAGTTAGGGTTTAAAAATTGTAATTGTTTACCAAGGGTTTTAGGAGTTTTAATATTTTTGTTCATCCTTTTATTTATATGAATAAAGATTATTGGTTAAGACAGATTGTCCTTATATTGATGTTCAAGAATGACTTCATCTTTTATACAAGAAAGTTATTTCCTCGAAGGTCTTATGGAAAATAATTGATAAGGATAACTCCTAAGTACATATAATTATGATAGTTAGGAATGACAAAGATGTGCTTATGTGATTTGCTATAGGAAAATATTCCTATAAAGTTGTATGGAGATAAGATGATAAATCAATAATATGAAATGAATATTATGTTTGGTTTAAGATTTAAAGTTGGTTGTTTACCAAGAATTCCTATATTCTATAATTCACAATCCTGGACTTCTAATTAAGTAATTCCTTTCCTAGATATACTACTCCTTCATATACATCATCATGTGTTAACATGATGAACTTTACTTCACAAAAATATTCTTATCCACCTTTTATTCTTCTAAATCCACTTGTAAATTCCAATGAACTTGATTCTAAAGAATTTCCTAATCTTTTCATATCTATACTTGGGTATACCAACTATTCTACTACTGATAACCTCCAATCCAACATATGGTTACCTCTAACTACATTCATACTCTTCCTTAATCATCCACCACTAATATTACTCCAGTAGTTGTATATATCAAACTTTACTTCACCTCAAGTGTTAGTATCTCCCAAGAGAAAACTACTACTTCTATAATCCAATGTTACTCTAGCATCATCATATTCATACTGTCTTGTCTCTTCTTAACTCCAGTATCTAACATTCCAACCTCACATTATATTAATGTGACTTGTAATGACTAATCTAGGATAATATATCTATACTATGGTTCAATCATGTTTTATACACCAATGTCACTTATGCATGGTATAAGCATTCAATATTGGTGAATAAGGCATGATCATTATAATCCTTTGATCCTTTATGATTCAGGTTTCTAGTTGGCTAAACAAGGCTTCCATCCATACAACATTACAGTTGTATTCTAATTATCTTTTGTTTAGCTCTATTGGATTAAGAGATATAATTAATTGACTATACCTACTTGATCCATTAGGACTACTCCTGGTAACTATCTTTAGACTTCATTCTTGTAACATTCTTTGTTACCATATTGATTTGATTTCCTCCAATCACTCCCATCCTATAGATGACATCTTAAACTAGCATCAGTATTTACCTCTTCTTACTTCTTTCTTTATAAGACCTAAGTGAATGCTATAATAAGTACAAGAGTTGATAGGTCAAGAATTGATAGGTTAAGAATTGGTGAATCAATAGTTGATTTATCAATATTGATGAACAACAAATATAAGGATAGGATTCAATAGAGATGATAAAGATTGATATGGAAAGAAAAATATATGGTGAATGATCTTAACTTTGGTTTCTTTCCTACTCAATCTCACTAGAGAGTTAAAGTTAGGTATTTCCATGATACTCATGGTATAAGTAGATAGATTAAGATATATTTGTTATATTCTTATTATTTGTGTTATATTTATAATTTGGTATTCATGAGTGATTATAATGAATACTATGATATGATCACCTAAGGATCAAATATAAATCATTAAGTAATGTATTAGGTTTGAATTTTATTACATTTGATCTACCCTTAGATCAAATCATGTTTACCCAAAATATGGTTTTAGCAAAGGTCCTATTGAAACTTATCGTAGTCAACTTGATGATCTACTTCAATTCCATCAAGTTAAGAGAAGCTTCAATCACTTTGACAAGTTTTTATTTAAAAGCGCGAAAATTATTCAGATTTTCTATGCATGAATGCAATGCACACATCTGTGTTCAGCATATTTTTAAGCTCTAATGCTGGGATGTTACAGACTCTCCCCCTTAAAATAAACTTCGTCCTCGAAGTTCGCACTCTCATGTTTCGGAGTAAGGAATTGTCTTGCAATGATTACGATATGTCTCAACTCCATGTTAACCTCAATGGGAATAATTGTAATATCCCATATCCAGATCTTTTCCTTGAATCCTCATTATACTTGGCAAGTTTTAACTGGGTGTCTCCAATACTCCAAAGTTCTCCTACCATTCTACTATAGGGATATGTATTTATTATAAACTCCTTAATTAGTGATCTTTTCTTTAGATCATTTTCCTAAGTAGGTATTCTATTCCAACTCCTTTACTTGATCGTCGAGCTTCCTTACTATATTATGCAAAGTCTAGGAAGTCTCACTAAAACGGTTTTAAATTTCTGTTAGCCAATAGTTATAGTCAAAAGACTAATCTTTGATTTATCATTGTATGAGTTGTATTGGTAGTCCTTCCAAAGATTGGATTTGAACATATTTAGTCCATACCCATTGGAACTTCTTGTTCTCTACAAATGCCGAAATTGATGTGCTCTATTACCTCTTAAGGATCACTTAAGAGTTGTTTCTTTTAGAATTAGTCTGTTAAGACTATTCCATTTTATTACTTCAAGCTTTTACCTTATCAGGATTTTAGACAATCTTTTGTTACTATCTTGAGTACTTCTATAATTATGACTTTCTTTTAACCTTATGAAAATAAGGCTTAATGTTGGCATAGGTTAGTATTTCCTCTCCAACCTTTACTTGGAAAGTCAGATAGCAATACTTCCACAAATTGTTTACTCTCCCCCTTAGGTTTTACTAATGGTCTCTAAACTACCTTATAAAGTATTTCTTGATTTTATAAATAGAATATTGGTCCTTATCCAGCTTTTACTCTGCCTAGTTAGGGTCTTATGAAAGATTGTACGGTGTATCCACATAATTGTGGATCTCCGAAGTGAATCTTTCAGCATTATTTGTCTTACTTACTATTCGGACATTTTCGCTTTGATGCACCTGACTTAGCGAAGCATTTTAGAAATTTGTCGCTTAATATTTTATACTCCTTTAGGCCTTACTTAGTTTAGGCCAAATTTTATGCTCTTTATGCAACCATTAAGATGATCTGGTTAACTATGTCAACCAATTACCAGCTGCGGACAAGATAGCAACTGTGGATTAATTACCACCATGGATCAAATACCAGCTGCGGATCATTCTAGGTTGTAATTATTACCCTACGGTTTCCGACATACTTCTAGCATTCTCTCTGAATTGTCAGAGCTTGAATACCATTTTGGATTCCAAAACTTCTTCTTTGTACTTATTCATGATACTACCACGAACTTGGTACAACTTACTTTATTAACTTCTTAGCAACTTACCTACTTTAAATGAACTTTAAGTTCATTACTTCTTGTTGCTCCATACATCTTCTACACTAATCTTCCTTCTTATTGCTGATTAGGAATGATCTGAGCTTGATCCATCCTTCAAATCGCGTTGATACTACTTATATTTGGCTTTACCCTTCAAGTAAGTCTTCATATTGGTCTTCGGAACTCGTCACTCCCTTACACGAATTCCCATTCCTATCTAGGTCTATAACATCAAGTAGTAAATGGATGTTGCAACATGCATTTGCACACCAAGTCAAACTTCATGTACAGATCTAATCAAACAAGAAGATCCAAGAAAAACAAATAAATCCAAATGTGGTACATATAACACACAATATTCTAAGCCCAGAATATAGTAGTTGAGTATAATATCTCTACAGTGGAGTTACAGGTGCTATCATTGTCCAAGACTGGGAGTCTGATGATGATGAGTCTGTCAATGCTGAGCCTGAGGCTGCTGAGGATCAGGATGTGGCTGTTGAACCACAAGGAGTTGGTATTGGTGAAGGCCTCCAGAATATTTTACAGAACTATTTGGTTGATGATGATGAGGCAAACTCTGATGCTGAGGAGAGGGTGGGGAGCCCTATGGACTCAAGTACAGTGGCTGCTGATAATGAGGATTGGATGTTGGAGGATCAGCATCTTCTTTCTCCAAATGAGGCTCATCTTCAGGTGGGAATGGTGAGAACTTTTGTCTCCATTCCTGATGTGCACCTTGCTAAGCAGGGATTTTCGCAACAAGGCTTGGAACTCTGGGAGAATTATTTTGCTCCCCATATTCAGAAGGACACTTCTTCAAAGGGCTCTCTCAAGTGTGATATTCCTGTAAGTTGGTTTAACTTTATTACTCTCATGCTTGCTACCCCTGAGAAGTTTAATTGGGTCAAGGGCTTCCTTACTTCTCCTTTATGGGAAATTATTAAAGAACCTATTGCTGAGGAGAATTCCATTTCTTTCATCATCCCTAATGAGAGCTTTTCCCAGATGGCTCCTTATTGTCTGGGCATTGAAGCTAATAAATCTTCCTGCTCTCCCTCTACCCCTGCCAAAAAGAGAAAGGGCAAGGAACCTCTTGTTGACACTGAGGTGAGAAGAAGCCCTAGAATTGTTGAACTGAATGGGGGCTTTAAAAGCCACATAAATTGTCTAATTACTGATTGTCTGGTTTGTAATGTTGTTCCTCCATGTTTGAATCCTAAAGTTGTTAAAAATCTTGCTGCCTCCTTCTGCAAGGTTAAGGATGGGGACCTGGAGAAGAGGTTGCTCAAGAAAGGGAAGGCCAATGAAGTGGCAGTTAAGGCTCCTCCAAAAGGCAGCATTAAAGGAAGTGGTTCCTCTGGCTTGAGCATTGGAGGCAAGAAGAAACCTGGGGCTGCTGGTACCTGTGGACAGCAAGCCAAGAAGAAGCCCTCCTCTTAAGTGATTAAATGTATCAAACTAAGTCTTTTGCTGGAGTCTTGTTGACTCCCTGTCATGTGACCTGTTCTTGTGATCTTGTCATGTGTTTGGTACTTGTTGTGGAATATGTCTCTGGTGCTATGATATGGATTGCCTTTTGCCTATGTGATTGTTGTTTCCACTCTTGGGTGATTACATTACTTATATCACCCCATATCTATACTTACTTTTGGTTTCTTAATGAATAACAAAAGAATCTGGAAGATCTTGAATTGGAATATCAGGGGAATTAACTCTGAAAAAATGGATTGCTCTCAGAAATAAAATTGAGGAGTCTGGCTGTGACATTATTTGTCTTTAAGAAACTAAGAGAGAGGATTTTGACAGCTCTTACATCAAAAAATTCTGCCCCTCCCCCAAATTTACCAATTTTGAATTTCTTCCCTCCAGAGGTGCCTCTGGAGGTTTGATCACCATTTGGAATAGTTCCCTGTTCTCTGGGCATCTTTCCTTCCACAATGAATTTTCCATCTCCATCACCTTGACATCTCTCTTGTCCAATGAATCTTGTATCCTCACCAATATTTATGGGCCATGTTTACCTAAAAAAAGGCTGACTTTTTGGAATGGTTTGGGAACATTGATATGCCTGATGATTTGGACTGGCTCATTGTGGGAGACTTCAACTTCTGTAGACAGCCTTCTAATAGAAACAAGTTGGGTGGAGATGTGAATGGTATGCTTCTCTTTAATGAAGCCATTAATAATTTGGGTCTCATAGAGCTACCACTTAAAGGTAGAAAGTTCACTTGGAGTAACATGCAAAAAGATCCCCTTTTGGAAAGGTTGGACTGGTTTTTTACTTCTGCTTCCTGGACTCAGAGTTATCCCTCAACTTTTGTTGCTCCTCTTACAAAACCTACCTCTGATCATTTTCCTTGTGTTATTTCCATTGGCACAATGATTCCCAAAGCCCAGGTGTTCAGATTTGAAAATCATTGGATGCATCATAAGGAATTTAAAGCTATTGTTCAAAATGCCTGGAATATTCCTGTGGGTTTTCAGGATTCTGCAAAAAAATCAATGCTAAATTCAAAAATGTGATAAGGGGGCTGAAACTCTGGGCCAAAAATCTGCCGTGCCTGAAATCACAAATCTGCAATGTTAATGCCACCATTGATCTTTTGGATGTCATGGAGGAAATGAGAACTCTTACTGTCCAAGAATGGAATCTCAGGGATCTCCTGAAAAATCTTATAATCTCTCTGTTACAGGACCAAAATACTTATTGGAAACATAGGGGGAAAATTAAATGGGTTAAGTTGGGTGATGAAAACACAAAATTCTTCCATTCCAGAGCTACCATAAGCTTTAGGCATAACTACATTTCCATGCTTAAGGATGTTTCTAATGTTGAGGTTTATGATCATGATGGCAAAGCAAATCTCCTTTGGAATTCCTTTAAAGATAGAATGGGTACTTCTGATAAGCCTGAAATGCACTTCAATCTTAATGACTTGGCTGGGGAATGCTTAAGGCAAGAGGAAAGGGATGCTTTGTAAAATCCTTTCTCTGATGAGGAGATTGATGAGGTCATTAAAGATCTGCCAAATGATAAATCCCCTGGCCCTGATGGTTTTAATAATGAATTCATGAAACATTGCTGGCATATTATTAAGGATGATGTGAAACAACTCCTTGTGGATTTCTATGAGGGGCAAACTTCCTTGGAAAGCATTAATGCCTCTTTTATCACCCTCATTCCAAAAATTGCAGCTCCTTTGACTCCTGCTGATTTTAGGCCTATTTATTTGCTAAATAGTGTCTTTAAGATTATCACCAAAATTCTGGCTAATAGACTGCAGAAGGTCATCCTTAAACTTGTTGACAAGAATCAATATGGTTTCCTCAAACAAAGATCTATCCAAGATTGTTTAGGTTGGGCATTTGAATTCCTTGATCAATGTCACAAGTCCAAGGAAGAAATTTTAATTCTTAAACTTGACTTTGAAAAGGCTTTTGACAGAATTGAGCACTCTGCAATTATCAATATCCTTAAAGCCAAAGGTTTTGGTGATAAATGGATTTCTTGGATTCAGTTAATCTTTGGTTCAGCTTCTTCCTCTGTTCTTTTAAATGGAGTGCCTGGGAAAAAAAATTATTGCAGAAGAGGTGTTAGACAGGGGGATCCTTTATCTCCTCTACTGTTTGTCTTGGCTGCTGATCTCCTTCAAAGTATCCTCAATAAAGCAATGAACCTTGGTCTTCTTTCTCTTCCCACTGAAGATGTGTTATGTCCTGATTTCCCTGTGGTGCAGTATGCAGATGACACTTTATTAATCCTTAAAGCTGATTCTGAGCAACTTTTGTGCCTTAAGGCCATTCTTCATACTTTTGCTCTCTCCACTGGACTCAAAGTTAATTACTCTAAATCCAGTATGATGCCAATTAACATGGACTCTGAGAGGCTTGGACACTTTGCTAATACTCTTTCTTTCCTCACTGGCTCTTTGCCTTTCACCTACCTTGGTCTGCCTCTAAGCTTAAATAAGCCTCCAGTGGAACATTTCCTGCTATTGTTCAGAGAGTTGAGAGAAGGTTGTGTGGGATAGCTGATGTTCTTAATTATGGGGGGAAACTGCAGCTAGTTAAATCTGTTTTGTCTTCCCTTCCCATATATTACATGAGTTGTTTTGATCTTCCTGTCACTATTAAGGAACAGTTGATTAAATATATGAGGCAATGTCTGTGGAGAAAGAAAACATCTGATGTTCAAGCTAGAGGTAAAGCTCTTGTAGCATGGAAAAAAGTTTGTCGGCCCAAGAACCAGGGGGGTTTGGGAGTTCTTGACCTTAATGTTCAAAACTCTGCACTTCTTTTGAAGAATTTGGATAAATTTTATAATCACAAGGATATCCCTTGGGTTCACCTTATATGGAACACTTATTACTGTAATGGTAAACTCCCTGGAAGAAGTCTAGAGGGATCCTTTTGGTGGAAAGCTCATCTGAAATTGATTGACATTTTTAAAGGAATTGCAAAGTGCTTGGTGGGAGATGGAAAATCCACACTTCTCTGGTCTGATATGTGGAATGATAGTTGTCTTCAACATAAGCTTCCTCATCTCCTCTCCTATGCAAAAAAAACCATACATCTCTGTCAGTGAGTTCCTGCAGACAGATAATACTCAAGATCTTTTTTACCTCCCTCTGTCACAGCAAGCTTACCAGGAATATCAAAGTCTTGAACAAATTCTTAATACTGGCAGGTAGGGGGAAGCTGATAACTGGAGTTACATTTGGGGTAGTGATTTTTCGGTCCAAAAGGCTTATTATTATTTATCTGGTTGCCAACCTGTACAGCCACATTTCTCTTGGTTGTGGAAATCCTCTTGTCAACAAAAGCACAAATTCTTCTTCTGGCTCTTACTGCTTGATAGGCTAAACACAAGAAACCTTCTGAAAAGGAAATGTTTTTCTCTGGCATCATATGAATGTGTGTTCCATGGCTGCATCAGTGAAGAAAAAATTCTACATTTATTTTGGGACTGCCCTTTTGCAAGAGCTTGCTGGGCTGAAATCTCACATGTCCATGTGGCTGATCAAAATCTTTTTCAAGCTTTAGGCAGTATTAAAAAAGATCTTAAAGTCCCTTTTGCAATGGAAATTATTATACTTGGAGCTTGGGGCATTTGGATTTGCAGAAACAATGAAATCTTCAACAACAAGCATGCTTCGCTTGAGGAATGGAGAGCTATTGTCGCTCAGGAATTAAGATGGGTCCTGTATAGAATTAAGAAGAAGTATTATCAAGGCCTCAAAGATTGGATTGAAAATAATTTAGACAGGAGATAGCTGCTTAGAATGTTATCCCTCTTTTGAGGTAGATTGAGTTTGTAAATATTTTTGTAACACTCTATGTGTTATCGCCATATTTTGGCCAAAGGAGGAGTTGGGCCGTGATCAAGATGGGCTTAGAAGATACGTATATGCAACGTGTTGTTGAATCGGCCTCGTGTGTTGATTTGGGCTAAAATTGCCCGTGTATCTTATATTGTAATAGATTCCGTTTAGATTTAGGTAAGAGATAGAGTTGTAGAGTTATTCCAAAGACAGAAAGTCTCCGGACTATAAATATGTACCTAAGGTTATCGAGAAAAGGAGGACAATCACGTTCACAACAAACACAATCTCGGCGCATCGCCACCCCTTGTTTCTAGGGTTTTTTTCTCGGGTAAGTGACATGCTGCCTAGATCGCATCTTGCGATCTAGGCAGTATCTGCTTATGCGTTATCTGGTGTTACTCGTACTGAAGCCTTGTTGATGGCGAGTAACACTATTATCATAGATTTGTTTGGGTTAGCATCAGTACTTTTTGCTATGATTGTTTAGTTATGCTACCTCTAGCTATCTCGCCGCCTTTGCACCTTTTCCCGGGTGTAAGGGTGGCATCTTGCTTGATCTTTATTTAAGTCGATTTGATCTGTTATAGTTGTGCCTTGTTCTCCAAGGTTTAGTTTGATATCCACATGATCAGGCCTTGCAAACGGGTTGAACGATCCAGTTGTATGTAAGATATGGTTTACCAATCCAAGAGGGGGTGTTCCGGGAATTGAACCTACGTTGGTTTTTAGGCCTTCTCTAGGATTAGTTTTCTATTATCTTTTGTATCTACCAGGCTCAATTACGTGTAGGATGTTCCAGTCATGTAGTGAAAACGTTAAACTGTCGTAGATCGATTTAACTTGTATTGATGAAGCAAAACCCCATGTTATAATAGATCTAATGCAGACCCATGGGATAATCGGCTCTAGGAGCCGATTCACAGGGAAACCTGGGAGCCGGTTACGGCTTGAATTTTACATATGTTTGTTTGCCATGCAGGAAACCAATTGAAGCAATCTTTCACCTTCCTGATCAGGTATAGGTCAGGTGGCACGCCCTCGAACCAAGCCAGGACGTGTGCCGGAGTTTTGCGGGCCGTTGTCCGAGGGACCAGGGCCCACCAGCAGTTCTGGGAGCCTCCCGGCTCTTCGTGTTGCCCGTCGCTGCTCGCCGGTGGGTTTTGGTAGGCAACACATTCTGGCACGCCCGGTGGGACATTAAACAACGTCTACATCAACATCCGACGCTGCGATGGACAACAGACCGGTCACGTACGATGAGCTGCCTGAGGAGCACAAGGCGAAGTATGATGACGTCAAAGCTCTCTTCGAAGCCGATCTCATCGGCTCTTTTGAGAGGACTCGTAAGCATGGTATCAGGTGGAAAGGGTTCTCACCCGAGGGTGCTCTTGATGAGGTGGATCTGTCTGTTCCTTCAGAGGAGCGCACCAGAGCTCTGCGCCAGGAAGTCAACTACATGGTGGCTCATTCTCTTCACCGCCATTCTGAGAGCTTGGTAAACGCTTTCGAGCGGATCGCAGTTCGCGTAGTTCAGGAGATCATGAAACATCAGTACTCTCCGTCGGGGCCCACTCTGGGGACTCACCAGGGAGAAAGACCGCTCCAGGCCAGGCCACCGCTGCCATTCACACTTGCAGCTCCAGAGCCACCAGGGGCACCGGCGTACGTCGTCTACAAGGTCGGAGGCGACCCTGGCGATTGCCAATTCCTGTGTGAACCACCTAAAGAAATCCCACATGGATACGTGTGCACCTACGTGCCAGACTCCAACAGCTTGACGCGCACGAACCAGATTGCAACCGCAGGGATTGCTGGGGCAGGAGTTTCTGGAGCAGGGGCTTCGGGAGCAGGTGTTTCTGGAGCAGGAATCTCTGGGATGGACGCCGACAAACAGGCGTGGCTAGCCAAGTATGCCACTGGAACGAGTCATGAGAGTCTAGCCCCCGCAGCCCAAACAACGGAGCAAATCCGTACCATCTTGAGAGACCAGTTCGGCTTCGTGCCGAAGAGAAGGACAATCGGCTATTCAAAGCCGTATCCCAACGAGTTTGACCTGATCCCGCTGCCACCCAAGTATCGGCTCCCTGAGTTCTCGAGGTTTAGCGGGTCAGAAGGGTCGAGCTCGATCGAGCACGTGAGCCAATACCTGGCACAGTTAGGCATGATATCAGCATCAGATCAGTTGCGCGTACGGTTCTTTGCGCAATCTTTGACAGGACCAGCTTTTGGGTGGTACACCTCGCTGCCACCTGATTCGATCCAGACCTGGAAGCAACTGGAAGAGCAGTTCCACATTCAGTACCATTCAGAAGCTACCGAGGCTGGCATTGCAGACCTAGCACAGGTGCGGCAAAAGCGAGGAGAAACGGTAGCCGAGTACATCCAGCGCTTCAGGACTGTCAAGAACCGATGTTACTCAGCTCGGTTAACTGAGAAGGAAGCAGTCGAGCTGGCAGCGCTGGGTCTCGCAGCACCCATCAAAGATCTGGCTTTCCAAGTAGAGTACAACTCGTTGGCGCACATGGCCCAGAAGCTGACGATGTATGAGCAGCGCCACCCCGAGTTGTACCAGGACAAGTTCAAACGTCCGATAGGCCTGGTCGATATAGAAGAAGAAGACCCCACGCAAGACCAGGAGGTGGCCGTGGCTGAATGGGCTCGGGGGGCAGATCCCGTATCCTGCAAATGGGTGAAACAGCAAGGGCCTGCAAAAGGGTTCGACTTCGATGTGAGCAAAGCTGAGCAAATATTCGATTTACTGCTGAAAGAAAAGCAGCTGAAGTTACCCGAAGGCCACAAAATCCCTACGGCTCAAGAGATGAACGGAAGACCATACTGCAAGTGGCACCACTCGTTCACCCACACCACCAATGACTGCAAAGAGCTACGTCGCCAGATCCAAACGGCGATAGAGCAGGGCCGTCTCATCCTGGGGCAATTCGCCATGAAAGTAGACACCAACCCGTTCCCCGGCGTCAACATGGTAGAACACAGCCACTCCACGAGGCGCCAGTTGGATTTCTCGTTCGATGTCAACATGGCAGGACCAGGGTACCACCATGGGACGTACAAGGAGGAAGGCGGTCGCTCTCGCGGTAGAGTAAGAGAGGAGGCTGGTCCACGCGACCGGCCCAGCTACGACGACAGGCGGTACTTAACTGAGGAACAAGTGAAAGGTGTGCGATATCAGAAACCACATTCCACGCATCTCCTTAACAAGTATGAGCGTCAGTATGACCAACGTCGCCGGCGCGACGATGAAGGATATGAGAACCTCGCTAGGGGACCGTCAAAAGAAAAGGAAGGCACAGACAAACATTGGGATTGTCCGTTCTTCAAGTATTGATGGGATGCGGGAATGAGCCGATTGCCTACGATCGATAACTGCCCGGAATGCGGACAGCAGAAGGAGGACACGGAGCCAGTGTCAGTGTTTAAGCGCCTAGGGCCTCTCCCACCTCAGAGCCGACGCAGGGAGTCGTTTCGAGCACCAGGTCTCAAGGAGCCAATTGATGACAAAGAGAAAGACAGGTATCACCGTCCAAGGTGGTGTCCCGACGGACTTAGACACACCCAAAAGTGTAGAGTGCAGCGGCTGCGTAACTTGGAGGAAGCCGAAGCGCAGTATCTCCACGCTCTAAAGAAAGCACGGCCCGATCTGGCCGTTAAGATTAGGCAGACCTTGGAAACGGAAGATCACCCGAAAAAGAAAGAGTGGCGCCCCAAACCGGTAAAGGCCGATGCAAAGACATCGGCTGGCACAAACATGGTATTCATACTTCCGTCAGAGTTCTGCGCGCCAAGAACCAACGAGCTACCAGTGGCACAGTTCGACTGCGGCCCACGGCCAGTTATCTTTGAGAAGCCACGTGAGAAGGGTTACAAACATCTGAAAGCCCTGTACCTACGAGGTTACATCAATGGTCAACCTGTCAGCAAGATGTTAGTGGACACCGGAGCGGCAGTCAACATAATGCCATACTCCATGCTACGGCGTTTGGGACGCTCCACTGCAGATCTGATCAAAACCAACGTCACTTTAAGCGACTTCAACGGCCAGACTTCAGAAACGCAAGGCGTACTGAACGTGGATCTGACCGTGGGCAGAAAAACCATCCCTACGTCATTCTTCGTCGTGGACAGCAAAAGCACCTACGCTGTCCTGTTAGGGAGAGATTGGATTCATGCTAACTGCTGCATCCCATCCACGATGCACCAGTGCCTAATACAGTGGGATGGAGATGAGGTGGAAGTCATTCATGCAGACGATTCTGTCGAGGTCTCCATTGCTGGCATGAACGTCTGGGAAGCAGAAGACCAAGAGCCGATCTCTGGAATCAGTCTAGACGGTTGTGAACGCATTGAGGCTACAAAAAACGGGGTGAGGCTGGTCTTATCCACCGGCCTGACAGAGTAGCAAAGCCCACAATGGTACGTGGTACGGCCGATCCCTGCGATCGGCCACAAAAAACAAAAAGCAGCAATCTTACGACGAGCAGATCGTGCAGTCGTAGCAGGGAGATTCCCAGCCATTGTAAAACCATAAGGTGTAAACCATCCTTGACTAATGCAATCAAAAAGGGGGCCGATTCAGGCAATCGGCCCAAATTATTTTTGTTAACCTCACCTACTGTTTGCCCTATGCTTAGCATCGATTTGACAGGTGACGGAAAGCTAGGGTATGGATTTACATCTGCTGATGAACTAGAAGAAATCGACATTGGTCCTAGGGATAAGCCACGACCAACATTTATCAGCAAAAAGTTGGATCCGAGTCTGCGGGGTCCGATGATAGCCCTGTTGAAAAAATATCTAGACTGCTTCGCCTGGGACTATACAGAGATGCCTGGGTTAGACAGGAGCATCATTGAGCATCGACTCCCGCTTAAAAAAGGATTTCGGCCATTCCAGCAGCGGGCACGACAGATGAAGGCCGAAATTCTGGAAGAAGTCAAGAAGGAGGTCGAGAAAATGTTGACAGCCAATTTAATCAGGCCATGCAGGTATGCTGAGTGGATTTCTAGTATCGTACCTGTAGAGAAAAAGGATGGCCGTTGGCGCGTCGCCATAGATTTTCGGGACCTCAATAGAGCTACCCCAAAGGATGAGTATCCAATGCCGGTGGCAGAAACGTTAATCAACGCAGCGGCTGGCCATAAGATCTTGAGCTTCATGGATGGCAATGCCGGTTACAACCAAATTTTTATGGCTCCAGAAGACATACACAAGACTGCGTTCAGAGTACCAGGCTCGGTGGGGTTGTTTGAATACGTTGTCATGATGTTCGGACTGAAGAATGCCGGTGCCACGTACCAAAGAGCCATGAACTACATTTTCCATGATCTGATCGGCAAGCTGGTGGAAATTTATATCGATGACGTAGTGGTCAAGTCTGCCTCAGTAGAAGGACACTTGGGCGATCTACAACGCGTCCTGGACCGAACAAGAAAATTTGGCCTACGGATGAATCCAAAGAAATGCGCCTTCGGTGTAACGGCCGGTCAGTTCTTGGGTTTCTTGGTCCATGAACGCGGGATTGAGATCGGCCTAAAAAGTCAAGAGGCCGTGCGAACAATGAAGCCACCTACCACGAAGAAAGAGCTACAGTCTCTCATCGGCAAGATCAACTTCGTCAGAAGGTTCATCTCCAATCTGTCAGGAAGGATAGAGCCGTTCATGGGACTGGTAAAAATTAAATCTAACGAGGAGTTCCGCTGGGGAACAGAACAACAACGAGCCTTCGACGAAATCAAAGAATATTTAACGAAGCCGCCGGTTTTAGTCCCGCCCCAGCCGGACAGGCCATTCTACATTTACTTGTCAGTAGCGGACACGTCCATCGCCTCAGTGGTGGTGCAAGTTTATGACGGGCTGGAGCGAGTGGTATTTTACATCAGCAGAAGGATGCTGGATGCAGAGACAAGGTACTCTGAGATCGACAAGTTGTGCCTCTGCCTGTTTTTCACCTGCACCAAGCTGCGCCACATTTTGCTATCAGCAGAGATTGTCATCATCTGCAAATCAGACGTCATAAAGCACATGCTGTCGGCTCCTATGTTGAAAGGCCGACTGGGCAAATGGATGTTTGCATTATCGGAGTTTGACATCCGGTATCAACCCCGCGAAAGCAGTTAAGGGGCAGGCATTGGCCGACCTTATCGCTGAAAGGATCAACACCAATATAGCAGCACTGTCTATACGAGCGTGGGCTATGTTCTTCGACGGATCGGTTTGTGACGATGGGTGCGGCATCGGCATGCTACTCGTGTCACCCCGGGGGGCAACATTTTCCTTCTCTATTAGGTTATCAGCCCCTCGCACCAACAACGTCGCTGAGTATGAGGCGATACGCAAGGGAATGGAGTTGCTCATCGAAGCTGGAGCGGAAGCAGTGGAAATTTTTGGAGACTCCAAGCTGGTGATTTCTCAACTCACGGAGGAATACAAGTGTGAGAGCGAGTCGCTCTTCCCATTATGGATGCAATGCCGTGAGCTGATGGAACAATTCCGATACATAAACTTCACCTGGATCCCGCGATCGCAGAATACCGAGGCCAATGATCTTGCACAAATGGCTTCAGGCTACAAGGACGTGGCAGAGGGAGCCGATGTTCAGGTGCAATTCCTGGACGCAGACGACTGGAGAGCCAATATCTTCAATTACTTGAAGGATTCGGCTCGGGGGGCACCTAAACGGGTAAGATACAAGGCCATGAAGTATGTGCTCATTGGGGACGACATGTTTTACAGGACTCTAGAGGGGTTATTGCTCAAATGTCTGGGGACAGCCGAGGCCAATCGGCTCCTACACGAGGTACACGAAGGCGCCTGTGGAACTCACCAATCGGATCACAAGATGAAGTGGTTGATTAGGCGATCAGGGTTTTATTGGCCTACCATGCTCGAGGACTGTTTTAAGTACTACAAAGGGTGTCAAGCATGTCAGAGATTTGGAAAAATTCAGATGGTACTCGCGTCAGCAATGAACCCCATCATCAAGCCTTGGCCATTCCGAGGTTGGGGCATGGATATGATCGGCAAGATCAATCCTCCGTCAAGCAAAGGCCACATGTGGATTTTGGCCATCACGGATTATTTCACCAAGTGGGTGGAAGCCGTCCCTATGAAGTCAGTAAGTTCAAAGGATGTTGTTGATTTTGTGAAAGAACACGTCATTCATAGGTTTGGGATTCCCCAGACTATCACGACTGATGGAGGTTCGGTCTTCACTTCTCACGAGTTCAGAAAGTTCTGTGAGGACACAGGGATTAAGTTGATTCGATCATCTCCGTACTATGCTCAAGCAAACGGGCAAGCGGAAGCGTCCAACCAGAGCCTTATCAAGCTGATCAAGAGGAAGATCGATGAGCACCCTAGGCGTTGGCACGAGGTTTTGTCAGAGGCTTTATGGGCTTACCGCATGTCATGTCATGGAGCGATAAAAACCTCGCCGTACCATCTGGTCTACGGACAAGAAGCCGTATTGCCTTGGGAAATTACGACTGGATCGAGACGTGTCACTTTTCAGAACGATCTAACGACTGAAGAATATGCAGCTTTGATGAGTGACAGCGTTGAAGATTTGACTGAGCTTAGGCTGTGGTCGCTTGAGAAAATCAAAGAGAACAAGGCCAAAGTAGCTCGTGCATACAACAAGAAGGTGAGACCTAAGGAGTTCCACGTTGGCGATCTGGTATGGGAAGCGGTGTTGCCGTTAGGGACTAAGGACGCAGCATATGGTAAATGGTCTCCAAATTGGCACGGGCCATACAGGGTCGATCAGGTTTTAAGAGGGAACACATACATGCTGGAAGAACTGGACGGCGTGAAATTCCCAGTAGCTGTCAACGGTCAACATCTCAAGAAATATTTCCCAAGTATGTGGGATGATGGACAATGAGATATAGGAGCCGATACACGAAATAGGCCAATAAAAAAAATTATGTAGTTCCCAAGCACGTGGGATGATGGACAGCAAGATATGGGGGCCGATACATGAAATCGGCCAATAGAAGTATACAGCCGATGCACGGTCATCGACTTTAGAGGTTCAAAACTGGTACAAGCCGATGCCAGTTTACATAAACAAGCTACTGAAGAAATGCCTCGAAGGCGTGGAGGGCGTCAGCACGGACACGGTCCACCTCGGCGATCTCGGCTTCGTCATCCTCGTCCTTGCCCGTCACTAGCTGTTGGTTCAGGGCACGTATCTCTGCCAGATCAGTCTTCAGTTGAGCTCTGAGGCCTTCTGCTTCATCTTGGGATCGGGCGATGGAGGCTTCCTTGTAGCGAATGAGCTGTTTTGTCGCCCGGACCTTTTCTTCAAGATCTTCCAGCTCCTTTTTCAAAGATGCTAGCTCAGCGGTACTGACAGAAGTATCAGTTTTGGCATTAAAAGACGCCTTCTTCTCATTGAGCTGCTGACATCGGTCGGCAATGTTGGCCTTCAGCGGAAGTTGGGCACGGCGCAGGTTGATCCTTTCACGAGCTAGCTTCACCCTTGACCCATAGAAGGACAGAGTTACGACGGGCCAAAGCTTCACCTGCAATGCTACTGGGAGTTGGTCCTTGATTTCGGCAAGAACGCCCTTCACTTCTTCAGAACCCTCGATCAACTCCTCGGGGGAAGACAGTAAGGCTCTAAGTCGTTGGAATTGAGGTAGAACAGCCCTGGCTGGTGGTTCATCGGTGGCGACAGAGGGAGTTGGATCGATCGAGTCAGGATCAAATGTCAGCAAGCCTGAAATGTTACAACCCTGGCAGCCCGAAAAGACGTCAGTATGCGTCCAACGGGGAAGAATAAGCCGAAAGAAGTTAACATACCTCTCCTAAGACCGAGGGGATGGCAGACGACGAGGCGATCGGTTTGTGTGTGGGTGCTGGAGGCGTGGCCAAAGTGGTAGCCGTTTCATCTGCATTTTCGGGGATTGCCAGGTCTGGTTTGGCTAAAGGCGTCGGCGCGGCCCCGGCCTTCCCACTAGAAGCATCAGTTGTCTGCATGAAAGGTGATTAACTGATGTAAATGATGATGAATCGGCAGGCAAAAGGGAGTAAGGGGCAAGAGCATAAAGGATGATGATTTTTCGGAACCTCTTGGCTCGATGAAGAAGCTTGTGGTCCTTTACGAGCTCTCTTGGGATCCAAAGCTGGCCCGGCCTCGACTGGTGCTCGGGGGGCAGCAGGTTCAGGAACCGACCTTTTCCTGGAAGCCGATGGTGGCACATCTGGCTGGCTCGGGGTGATGGTCCTCTCAGAATCCGTTGGGCTCGATTCTCCCTCATTAGGTTGTGTGTCCTCGTGGGAAGTATCTTCGACGGAAGCCTGCAAAAGAAGGAAGGCTGTTAGACACGAGCACGTCTGCAAGAATGAAAGAATGAGAAGAATCGACCAAGACATGGATCAGCTTACATGCGAGCTTTCTGGAGAAGGGCTCCGGTGCCTCAAGGTCTTCCTGGCAGCTACATTCCTCGTCATCGTTCTTGTCTTAGTTGGAACTCGAGGGGCAGCTGATGTTGAAGTTCCTTGCTTCTTAGAAGCTGATTGAGGTGTTATCGGTTGTTTCTGCATTATGACCTTTTTCAAAGGCGGCGAGTTTTTGCAGAAAAGAACCACAGGAGCTGGCGGAAAGAACTCAAAGGGGGAGCCATCACTGTGTGTAGGTTCAGGGCCATCTTGTTGCTGCAACGGGAGAAATTGGGTTAGTAGGAGAGTCATTTATGAACTGCATTGAGAAAATTTACAAGTAGTGGTACCTGTTCCACGGGGATATCACAATCAGCATCAAGTTGTTTCAGCAGCGGTCCCAGAGCTTTCCTGAAAGCGTGGGTTTTCCACATCGACCACCAGTCCTCGAAGCCATCAGTTGATGAAGCGAAGGTGAGGTCATTTGGAATAGGGATGGTCAGAGCATCAAAGAAGGAGTAACACCTCTGACTGGTGAGAGGATCAGGCAGGTCGGCTCTGCACTCCGTAAGATGATGGAGAAAGAGATGGGGAGGTACTTGCCCAAGGCCAAATTGCCGGGCCACGATGACCGGCTGGTAGAATTCATACCCAGGCTTTATGATTCTGTTGGATGTACTCATACCAACTGGAAGGAAACAGGGACGGATCACAATGGAGAAGAGTTGCCGAGTGCTGGTGTCATCGGCAAAGTTATCTAGCCTGAAGGAGAGTGGATTTTCGAAATGTTCAGATTCTTCCATATAAGGGAAGAAGGTAGGATTGTCCAGGCCTTGAAAGAAAGTGCTGAACCACTTGGCTGCTTCCTTAGGGGATAGTTTGCTGCCTGGCAGCCTGTACAAAGCTTGGCCATAACTAGTGCATCGGATCTGCTTCCCTTTGACATCGGGAAAGGTACAACTCGCCAAAAGGGGGAAGTTTGGGATGTGGTTCTGAAAGTACAGCTGAGCCCATAGCTGAATGAACCACCAAGGACCACCTGTTTTGACTGCTATGCCTGAGAACAGCTTGACAGACATCAACTGGAGGTATCGATAGACCTCTCCAAGGAACAGTTTGCCGATGCCAAGTTGAGTACCTTTGGCCAGTTCGTGGGCTAGGGAGAGATAGTTCTTGGTTGGAGCAAGGGAAGGGCCACAGAATATGAAATGCTCCAGCCAGAAGTTGAGAAAGGCTGTATGTTCTTTCTCTGAGACAGGGCCCTTTGTTTTCATATGGCGTTGGAGGTAGGCACCCCAGTTCGTGCAGTCTGTTTTAGAAGACAGTTTGTAGGGGACTTTGGTCAGTTTAAAAGCAGAGGGGCTGGGTGATGTGACATCCAGGCCAGTGATCATCACCACGTCTAACAGGGTTGGTGACATAGGGCCATGACCGAACATAAAGCAGTTCAGAGCGTCAGACCAGAAGTAGCCGATGGTTTTCAGAAGGTTCTCATGTTTCTCAAGAGGAGACAATGATAAATGCAAGGCATCGGCTATTCCTGTGGTTTCCCATTGGGATTGGTAAGCTCTAGCTACTCTACTGAACCAAGAGACCCAGTGTTCAGGGGGATTAGGCCAGGCTCGCAGACAGTCGGCCCAGGAGTTCAGATCTAGGTCTTGGCTTACGAAGGGGATTCTATTTGCTTCGCAAGAAATCAGATGAGCAGGGCTGGATTCTGTACGAGGGCCAAGACAGAGAGAGTTTGGGAGAGAAGGATGCGGCAGTAGAATGTCTGAAACCTAGAAAATTTAATGGTGGAATAAGGCATTAATTCAGGTGTTCGCCATTAAGTCTAGCATCGTGTTCAGACTGCGAGGAGTAGGCGTACCTTTAGACCGGAGACCTCTGGGTTGGTGTTGGACGATTCCGCCATCTAGTTCGCCGGCGGAGATGGATCTAAGCAGTTGGGGATCGAGGGTTCTTGTCGCTGTGAGCTCGATCTGGTCAGTGGGCGATTGAAGATCTAGGTCGCCCTTTTTGAAGAAGGTCGCAGGTTACCGTTTGAAGCTGAAAAGCAGCCGCTTAGGTTTGCCTAAATATGCGACCAAGTTTTGACCTTGTCAACGTTTTTGGGAAAGCCGATGTCCATCGGCTCTTTGAGCTTTGACTTAGTTAACGGAATGAGTGCAGTGTGGTAAAAGCCGATACAGCGTTATCGGCTTCTGGAGCATCGACCTATTTTGGCTGTCGGCAAAATTGGGACGAAAAAAGCAATCTTCGAGAAACAGATTTTCTTCATTCATTCATTCAAAAGCTGATTGCTTACAAAAGGCTGATTGATTACAAAAGGGAGCTTGCTACTACTATTACTACTACTGGTTCCTAATCTAGAGGCCGAGGTCGTCGTCGATGTCGTCGTCGCCGTCCTGTTCGCTGTCCTCAGCACTGCTGCCGGCGTCGTCTTCGCTGCTGCTGATCCAGATGCCCGCGGGGGCCTCCTCGTCCTCGTCATCGTCTTCGGTGTCCTCGCTGGACCCGGCGCGGAAGTACTTCACCGGCTGGTACTCCTCGGAGGAGGTGTCCTCCTCTTCCTCCTCCTCGTCGGAGGAGTCGACGCCATCCCAGGACATGGCGTCGTCGGTGCTGTCCGCCTCCAGTTCCCCATCGGCGAGGAACTGCAGGTCCTCCTCGCCGTCAGTCAAGGACGCGTCGTCCTCCGACCAAGCGGCGAAGTCCCAGTCTCTCTCGTCCCACCATTGTGGGGCGAGAGTGTTGTACGCCGCCATCGGCGGGTGTTCTGGCGTCGGCTCTCGGTCGCTCATCGACTTGGAGGCTTGGGAGGACAGGCCAGATGAAGCATAGGAGGCCATGGCGGAGAAAGAGGGTTTTTTCGGCGGAAGAGGAAGAAGGGTTTTTTGTGGCTACTGGAGGAAGATGGGGACTGCGAACCGTTTAGGTGAATTTAAATAAGGGGAATAGTATGAAGCAGTTCAATGCTATAGCGGTTTCCCAGAATGCACTGCCGAAGTTGTCAAATCATGCGCTGCGGGGAAGTGTAGAAGACAAGGCATCATGATGAGGAGGTGGCGTGACGATCCTGTTCTGCAACGCATTCTGTCAACGCGCAACCCGATACAAAAAAAAGAAGGGGGGAGAGGAGAAAAAAAAAGAGAACAGAGTGGTTTTGGAATTATTATTGCCAAAACCAGGGGGGCATGTGTTATCGCCATATTTTGGCCAAAGGAGGAGTTGGGCCGTGATCAAGATGGGCTTAGAAGATACGTATATGCAACGTGTTGTTGAATCGGCCTCGTGTGTTGATTTGGGCTAAAATTGCCTGTGTATCTTATATTGTAATAGATTCCGTTTAGATTTAGGTAAGAGATAGAGTTGTAGAGTTATTCCAAAGACAGAAAGTCTCCGGACTATAAATATGTACCTAAGGTTATCGAGAAAAGGAGGACAATCACGTTCACAACAAACACAATCTCGGCGCATCGCCACCCCTTGTTTCTAGGTTTTTTTTTCTCGGGTAAGTGCCATGCTGCCTAGATCGCATCTTGCGATCTAGGCAGTATCTGCTTATGCGTTATCTGGTGTTACTCGTACTGAAGCCTTGTTGATGGCGAGTAACACTATTATCATAGATTTGTTTGGGTTAGCATTAGTACTTTTCGCTATGATTGTTTAGTTATGCTACCTCTAGATATCTCGCCGCCTTTGCACCTTTTCCCGGGTGTAAGGGTGGCATCTTGCTTGATCTTTATTTAAGTCGATTTGATCTGTTATAGTTGTGCCTTGTTCTCCAAGGTTTAGTTTGATATCCACATGATCAGGCCTTGCAAACGGGTTGAACGATCCAGTGGTATGTAAGATATGGTTTACCAATCCAAGAGGGGGTGTTCCGGGAATTGACGCTACGTTGGTTTTTAGGCCTTCTCTAGGATTAGTTTTCTATTATCTTTTGTATCTACCAGGCTCAATTACGTGTAGGATGTTCCAGTCATGTAGTGAAAACGTTAAACTGTCGTAGATCGATTTAACTTGTATTGATGAAGCAAAACCCCATGTTATAATAGATCTAATGCAGACCCATGGGATAATCGGCTCTAGGAGCCGATTCACAGGGAAACCTGGGAGCCGGTTACGGCTTGAATTTTACATATGTTTGTTTGCCATCCAGGAAACCAATCGAAGCAATCTTTCACCTTCCTGATCAGGTATAGGTCAGGTGGCACGCCCTCGAACCAAGCCAGGACGTGTGCCGGAGTTTTGCGGGCCGTTGCCCGAGGGACCAGGGCCCACCAGCAGTTCTGGGAGCCTCCCGGCTCTTCGTGTTGCCCGTCGCTGCTCGCCGGTGGGTTTTGGTAGGCAACACTATGATATATAAAAATTGCAGTGGGGTATTTTGCCCTACTGTTTTACCCTCAAAAAAAATATATCTCTGGAATTCCGGCTTAGTTGTGTAGTATATGACACCTCCTCGTATAGGTTTACATCGTGATACTTAGCACATAAGGTCAAACTATTCTTTATTTCTTAATTTACCCAAATTGCTCAATTGCAATAGGATAATCTTAAGCAAAGTGGTCTCAAATTTGGTTTTGACTAAACATTTGTCTCACCTTTGGAATGACTAGCTATAACCATCCTTCCTTTATTAATAAACTATCCTCACATGATTTATCTAAATAACTAATAAGATTCTTTTGAACCCCTAAGATTGAAGGTTATCACTATTTTATGACACCTTTGACTTCAATCATGATTCTACCAAGTTATCTTCTTACTCTATCTAAAGATAATTTACTAATTACTCATCATATTTATACTCTCATCATGGTTTCGGAGCTAATCTCACCATGATCTTATTATGTTTTACCTGTACATTATGATTTAAGAGTTAATCTAGCCATGATGACTTTATTTCTCATGACTCTATCATTCAGCCTTATCATAATTTCACTTCATCACGTGAAATTCTCAAGTGAATCCCACATGATTACTACTCATTACATCAACATTGATCCTAATGATATTCATCATGTTGCCTTCGGTTATCAACTGATACTAAGATTTTTCTATTCTTACTTAAATTCTATGGTTAAGCTATACTATTAGAACTGCTTAAATTGATGTCTTAAACTTGATCCTAATATACTGTGACCAATTAGCTTTCCTACAGTATCTTGGTGGGTTAAGTCTCCTTTGGAAGACACTAAATAGCATTATTCTGAGAAAATATAATATAATTACTCCTAAGAAAGAATGACTTAAGCATCTGACTTAGGTGTGACAAGGTTATCCTCAATTGGATACTCATCACAAGTCATATGAATATTTGGTTTAGATAAGATGGCTCATATAGTCACTATCCAACCTACAGATCTTCCTAAAAGGGTTTTTATCCTAAGGTCAAAGCATATGCTCTAATAGAAACTGCGGTGACCCAGCATACCACTGCATCATGTAGTACACTATAGTCGTTGGCATAACACCACTGAAACACCATTCACTAGTATTACATCCCTCGGAGTGGTACAACAGAAACAGAGTAGGTCCAAGACATGACTATAGGTTACAACTCAACTCTTTACACAAGATCTAGAGAACGCTCTAGGTTAAAGAGAGAGAAAGAAACTTCTTACAAAGAAGATCGAAGATAAACAACTCAAAAACTATCATACTAATAAGACAAGTATTTTAACTAATGGTCTGGTATTGCTACTATTGCAATACTCTACAGAAGTAGGTTCTATGGCTAGAAATTCGATTCTTATCTATTCCGCAACTTCGTATTCACTTGACTTCCTTGACTTCATTGAAGAGCTTTCGCTTTTGATGATGATTCTTGGAGCATAACTTGATGCAGACGTCGTCTATACTGGCTTTAGAACCTAGCAAGGGTTAAGAAGATACTTTGAGTACAAGCGTACTCAACAAGTTCACTAGAAAAGGAGTGTTTGATGCACTATATCTATAGCCACAGACCATAGGTCGTACGCAATGCAGATTTTGTAAACATTTCTTAAAAGGTTGCTTTTATTCTGAAAAGCTATGTCCGTCAGCCTTCACGGGTTTACCAGAACTTTTACGGAGTTCCTTTCCCGTCGCGTTCGCAGCTCCTCCCCGGAACAGGGAGTAACAAGTTACAGTTCTTACATTCTGCAGAGGTGCGTCACTTTACCCATGAGAGATCTTAGCTTTCTTGCACATCCGAATTGCAGGTTCGTTCACACTTCCTTGGTGTGAGGCCCATACTAAGATCCAAGCCAATCACTGCCTTCTCCGTGACCCCGCATGTCTCCTTGGTGTACGCCAGCCCACCTATTGAATTACAGCAATTGGCAGTATAGACCGTTCAGATGCCGGAACTATCGTGGAACGTTGAGGGATCTCACCCATATGCTGCATATCCTCTACGAATTACCATATAATATGCACGCTACGAGTGATAACAGCCACGACCCGCACATCCGACTCCATGCGAGAGGGAAAAGATACAGCTGACTTCTCCGTCCCATTCCAAATCTCATGGTCAACGCGTGATATACGGCGCAATAATCACTGACAACATTGGTTGTTAAGTCCTAGGTAATATGTTCCTTTACCACCGGAACTCTTATAGTAGGTTATTACCTCATGGTAAATAACCTATAATCACATTATTATGAAAATAGTGTTTTCTATCCTTTTTCAAATGCAGGTGATGACAACACTGGATTTGCCAAATACTTTACAGAAAATAATCAAAGGACATGAACAAGTGTGAACTTGCCTTTTGTGATTGCAAGATTATGCACTCACGGTCTTCAAGATAATATAAAAGATCCAATATCTGAAATCAGTATCATTGGTCCGGTAAGGACTAATGTATAAAGAAGCAAGATGCTTTCATGCATAAGCAATGTAATGCAAGTTGATAAACGTGAATCCCGAGGATAACGTTGTTCTAGGGTTTGGATACTGGAAAGGGTTTCCTTGGAATGTGTTGCCCTTTTAGATTAAGTTTCACACATGTGCTTCTTATTAAGGCTTGTGAGTGTGTGTGAAACAATATGTAAGTATAGTAAAGCACACACAGTAATGGAATACTCAAGTGGAAAATATATTTGTAGACTATGTATATAAGGTTTGTTTATTATTTAGAGCTTTCATAAAAATGCTTATGTCTTGCTTTATAATGTTTCTTAAAAGAATAACTTTTGAAGAAAATCTTACTTAGCTAAAGAGAAGTATTTAAATTTTAAATTAACCTTATTAGGGGTTCTTTTAAGTTATAGTCTTTAAGTAAGAAAAAATTGCTTTATTTGAATAGTGATATTAATAGTATTTGAGACTTATCTATCTTGGTTCTGAAATTGGTTAGTTTGGGATTAAGATGCTTTATAACTTAATTATAATAGACCAAGGTTAACTATAAATACATAATAAAGTCTTTTTAGAATAGTATTTAAAGTATTATAGACTAAAGTTAACTTTAGAGACATAGATGGACTTAAGGCATATTGCTTATGTTATTTGTACCAGGTGTACTTTATAATGTTTCCCTAAGGATACTTTAAGAATGGTAATACTTCTATTTGAATAGTGGTTTCCTAATTGTTTAGTGGAATAGAATCATTTTCCTTTTTATGGATGAGTGGCTATAGTTTGTAAACAAAGAAATAATATTACTTAACTACTTATGGATTCAATATAGTGTTTTGGCTTGTTTATAACTTGTAGTTGAAGTATTGGAGTAGGTTTTACTACAAAATTATTTTTGGAGATTTTATAATGGATAAGGGTTCTTTTATAAAATAAACTATATTAATGGTTGAGAGTTAATTTAATAAATTGTATTTAAAGTGTTCTAAATCATTTTGACTTCACACTAACAATATTTAAGACTAATACTTTTTATTAGACCTAAATTGGCAATTTTAGGAATATTAACAAATTTTATTTACCTTTATATGAATTATCTATTAAGGAAATAAGTTTATATTTAAGTTATTAAAGTTGTTTAACTTTTTATTTAACTCAAAAGTATAATATCACATTTTTATCATATAGTTATTATTTTTGTGATCATTTTGGTATATTACATTTATTTTTGTGATTTATAAATAATAAGATATGATTTTAATAAGGTTTATTACTTTATAACTTAATAAATAATAAATATTTAATTAAGAGGAATAATAATGCATGATTATAGTTTTTAACTCTAATTCTTAATTTCTAAGATTTGTTTGGTATTTTATTTATATTTTTAACATTTACCATTATTAGAATATTAATAATAAAAGTTGTATTACTTATAAAACTTTTATTAAATAATATTTATTTTAATAATCATCATAATAATATATGATAATGCTTTTGAGTTATAGATTTTATTTTTCTGAAATTTTTCATATATTAAACATATTTTTCTGAATTACAAAACAAAAGTTATTGATTTTATAAGGGTGAATCATTTTATGAATTTTTTTTAATTAAATAACCAAATGTGTTTATTAGGTAATGCTGATGTCAGCATGAAATGAAGGGTTTTTCTCACCAGAGCCTATCCTACCCCCAGTCACTGACTAGTAGGGTCTATGCCATGTCATATCTATAGTTTTAATTTATTACAGAAACAATAACACAATTTTTATGAAATGATAAATAAAATGGAATATGAAATCAGCGTGATGTCACGCTAACATCACCCCAAGGATGATCCTCATATCGCGATTCGATCTTCGGATTGAGAGCGCGCGAGCACGCTGTTGGGAATATGCCCTAGAGGCAATCATGTATGATGAGATTTCCCATTGTATTCATAAAGATATTAAGTTGTCCTTGTATAAACATCTGATGTGTATCATTGAATATGTGATTCGGTTGTGGAACTATACATTCATGTTGTTTGTACTAAATATCCTTGGTCATTGAGGTTGTGCTGGACACACAACTTAGACCAATGTGAAAGTTGGCTTGATGACTCGGTTCCACTTATCATGGGCATGGAGATGCTATTCCAACTTACACAGATTCGGCTAAAGAGTTTAGCGAGTCGGATTGACCCATATTGAGGTACAACGAACTAGTTGTCATTTGTATATCTCAATCAATGTAATCCTTAGACCTGAGGTTGTTGCATAGTCCGAGTTGAGGATCACCGACTTAGGTTCTGTCAAACGCTGATCCGTAACTGGGCAGTTATAAAGGCAGAGTTCGGGTCGACTGAGAATCAAGCTGCGTGATGTGAATAACCAAGATGGGATTTTGCCCCTCCACTTGCAGAGATATTCTCTGGGCCCTCTCGTGAGATATGATTCGGAAAGCATGGCCATGCACGACTCGGTTAAGTGTTAACTGAGGCGATCGACTAAGAGTTAGTCGAGTGAATCACTTATCTTGGATCGAGAAGAGAGTCGGACTATTTAAGGGATGACAATTATTCGCCTATAGTCTGACAAGGTATATCGTGAGGCAAAAGGGACTCAGACGTAAGTCGCATTGGAAAGGCAAGTCGTCATGACTCTTTGGTACTTGGGAGTCAGCATGTTCTGCTAGGAGCCGCTACCGACTGATCGATTGAGAGTCGGACTCCAATCGTGTCCAAGTAGCCATGAGACTGCGGGGTCACACACTTAAGAGCGGGAGCAAGTTTGGATTGGATCTGAACCTGTAATCTGGTTGGGTTGGACCTGAACCGGATTAGGACTGAGTTAGTGAGTTGGACTCACGGTGACTAGTGTTATATGGGCTTTAGTGAATGGGTCGCGCGAGCAGAGCCCACGTTCACTCCCTATATATAGTGGAGCACCGTAACCCAGAAAGGTTAATCATTGTTCGGTTAGGTCATTCCATGTGTTGGAAACCCTAGCTCCACAGCAGTCCAGCCGTCATCATGAACCTAGCAGTTCGCCGCCAGCGCTCCTCCTTGTACGTGTGGATACCAGCACAGGTGTTGTGCGATCAGCACCAGGACAATCGGATCGTGAGGACTGCACTGCATCAACTGACGCGCTTCATCATTAATCCGCAACTGCGCGTCCAGTGGTAAAACTCGTGGCCTTCTACCTCAGCTAGATCTTGGGATCACCACGTTAGAGGGGAAATTTTTGTTTTATCTCCGCGTGGCCCAACAGTGGTATCAGAGCGATAGCTTCTAGTTTTAGGCTCGAGATCTCGCATATGTGATATGCGGTTGGTTGTAGATGAGATCTATGTGTTGTTTGGTGGTCGATCTATGAGATAGATCGGTTTTGTACGAGGTTGATTGGATCAACTGTACTCGGGGAATGGTAGATCTGATTTCCGTGATCATACTGCTAAGGTCATGGAACGACATACCCCTACCGGTCGGCTTCCACCATCGGGGTAGACTATGACACGTAAATCCAGAAGCGGTGATCGAAGATCAAAGAGTTTGACCGAATCGGAACGATGGTCGGAATCCATGTTCGAATGATGAGATCTACGTTTTCGGAAAAATCGGACCGCCAGCTACGCCCTGTCGTAGTGCCTTAGATGTCGTTGCGAGTTTCACAACGCCGGTAGATATTGTATCTATGCATAACTTGTTTTTGCAGGAAGTTGTGAATGGTATGGTTCATGTGCATGTGATGTATGTGTGTAATCCATACGTGATCTGTGAATCATGGTTTTTGTCAGCCGGCTGGAGCCTAGGTGCTATCATTTTATTGTATAACAAGCCTGCGTGTCGGATTCTCTATGTAATTTACTTTACTAAGCTAGTGTAGCTGTTTGGAGAACCCGGAAGGCATGCAAGGCGTTATACATGTCGGCGACATGGAGTAAGACGGCAAGTGACAAGAGTTGGCACGATTCGGATTACAGGCTTTGTGGAGATGGAGATCGCCATGAAGAGAGTCATACCATTTCACATTATAAATGCTTTATTTTGTGTTATTGTTATGTCTCAGTTTTACCTCTATTAGATAGTTGGTAAAATTTAATCCCTCAAAGAAGGTCTAGTAGGTTTTCCCGCCAGTGTTTGCACCATCACAAGTCGGACATTTTTGGTAGTGGGCTCATAAAATTGAGGTGCTGCCAATTATTTCTGACTAGGTGGGTTCGAGTCGGACTCTTACTGCAAAAACACTCGGTAAGCTAGTGTAGGGGTTCGTAGCATGGAAAACAAAAAATTTCTATCGCACACAAACAAACAAGCCAAGATCTATCTACTAGATTGTAGCAACGAGTCAATGGAATAACTTACCCTCGAAGATTCCAAAGCAGTTAACGAGAGCAGATTCTCGTGGGTGATGTAGTCGTACTCTTTCCGATCTCAAGATCGTGTAGACGATCCTTCCGGCGCTGCGTTCCGGAAGCGCTCCCGCAGTCGGTCACACATTCGGTACTCGACGAAGACCTTCCTCTCCCTTGTTCCAGCAGGCAGCGGAGGTTGTAGCACTCTCCTCGCGATTCCGGCAGCACAACGGCGTGGTACCGGAAGTAGAGGGGAAATCCCGCAGGGCTTCGCCTTAAGCCGGTGCGAGTATGGTGGAGCTTATGAGAGAGGCTATTAGTGGTCTAGTAATTAGACACACCAATTAGAAGGCTCTAAACCAATTAGAAGGCTCTAAACCAATTAGAAGGCTCTAAACCGCTGGCTAAAGCAATTAGAAGCTCTAAACCAAAACGGCTCTAAACCGGAGGTAGAAGATAGGAACTTGTGTGTCTCAAGGAGGAGCCCTGCCCCTCCTTTTATGGGTGGGGAGGCGCGGCCAGGGGAGGGGAGTCCCTCCCCAAGTCGGCCTTGGGCTGGGCGCCGGCTTGGAGGAGTGGGACTCCTCCTCCAAGTTGGTTCCAACTCCTCTTGCTTGTTTCCCACAGGTTCCTGTTTCCCACAGTTTCCTGTTTTAGCCGTTTGACTTTCAAACTGGCAATTTGACTTTCATGTTTTTGGAACAGCAAGAACACTTAGTACATGATGCAATCATTCAATGACACACTCATGTACCCTCCCCCCCGGAGTGCCGGACAATCCGGAACCTTCTAGAACATTCCCGATGAAAACACCGGAATCATTCCCGAACTCCGAAACGGGACTTTCCTTATATGAATCTTATTCTCCGGACCATTCCGGATCACCTCGTGATATCCCGGATCCCATCCGAGACTCCGAACAACATTCGGTCTCTTTCTCATAATACCATAACTACTCAAACAACGTCGAATCCTTAAGTGTGTCTCCCTACGGTTCGTGAATTATGCGGACATGATCGAGACACTTCTCCGAACAATAACCAATAGAGGAATCTGGAAATTCATATGGCTCCCACATATTTCTACGATTACTTTGCGATCGAATGAACCACTTACATACGATACCAATTTCCCTTTGTCTCACGATAGTTTACTTATCCGAGGTTATGATCGTCGGTATCTCTGCATACCTAGTTCAACCTCGTTACCGATAAGTACTCTTTTCTCGTTCCCGTGTTATGTGATCCCTTGTGAGCCAGTCACATGCTTGCAAGCTAATTGGATGACATTTCACCGAGAGGGCCCAGAGTATATCTATCCGTCATATGGATGGACAAATCCCACTCTTGATCCATGTGTTTCAACCAATACTTTCCGAACACTCAATGCCACCTTTATAGCCACCCAGTTACGGTGTGGTGTTTGATGTCATCAAAGCATCCATCCGGTAAAGGTGATATGCATGATCTCATGGTCGAAGGAATTAGGTTACTATGTATCAGAAAGCATATAGCAATTGAACTATTGAAATGACTTGATCTTTATGCTACGCTTATCTATAGGAGTATGGCCATCACATCATTCTCCTAATGATATGTTCCTGTTGTTAATAACATCTCTATGTTCATGATCAGGAAACCATGATCATATATTAACCAACAAGCTAGTTTAACAAGAGGCTTTACTAGGGACTCTTATTTTAGTTTACAAATCACACAAGTATTAATGTTTCCGGTTAATACAATTATAACATGGTATGTAAACATTTATCATAAGTATGAAGATATGATAACAACCACTTTATTATTGCCTCTTGGGCATATCTCCAACAGTCTCCCACTTGCACTAGAGTCAATAATCTAGTTTCAAACCTTTGTGTATTCAACACCTATGGCTTTCCAGTGTTGTACGTACACGATTGCTAGTGGTCAACTGATCTCCGGATCTGACACATCCAGGTCCATGTGTAATTGCATGTCTTTGCGTCTCTACGCATCACTCATTCTCTAATGAGATGGCTTTGTACAAATTTGGTCTTTCGGCGTGACCTTTAGCTCTTTGGGGTTAAAACATGTTGATAATATTGTCGCACAATATATCTTCATAGTATTATCCCACTGTGAACTACACCTAGTTTGATAACAAACTACTTGACACAAATGCCCTCTTTTGCTGCTAAAATAGCAGTCATATACTTAGCCTTTTGTTGTAGTATCTGTCACAATGTCTTAACTTTGGAACTCATCCAAATCCATTATGGAACTCACTTTCCATTATATCGTGCCACCTCTAGTTTAGATTGAGATAAACTTAATTTGTACTTTGCGACAAAGCTAGTATCAATGTAGTACTTTTACAATGAACTAACCATCTATTTGTCACTTCTACAAATAATATACTCTTAGTTCTTCCAAAAGATCATAAGAATATCCTTACTATTGTCCAATGATCGTCTTACGAATCATTCTGGTATATGCTCACAATATTTAGAGCATAGGACATATCTGGATTTGTACATATCACAGTATGATTGATATAAATATTCTTTGTGATTTCATACATCAAGTATCAATCTATACTTGATTATTTGTTTCACTTTACCAAATGTCAATACACTTGAATATATCATCAATATTGAACTCATTCAATCCTTTCTGTGCGACAAGAACCTTTTCTTGTAGTTTCTATATTGAACTCATTCAATATCTCGTCTATGTACTTCTGGCACAACCATATTAGCGTCTATTGATGCCAAATATTTGGGTTTTGCCTAAGTCTTTCATCGGGATGAAATTCTTAATATGTGTTAATAAAAGATACATTATTTCCAATCAACAATATGTCTTCCACATAATGTATTAGAAACATGTCTTAGCGCTCCCACTTAATTTCTTGCAAACGCAAGCATCTTCATTGTCTCTGATGAAATTAAACTCTTTTAACAGTTTCATCATAGTGAAGATTCCAACTCCGCGATGCTCACTTCAACCATTGAAGTTTGCATATGCTTTTAGCATCCCTTGAATTAACAAAACCCTATGGACCGTGTCATGCACACGTCCTAGGTAACGATTCTATTAGAAGAACTTGTTTTGTTTATTCAACTACCATATAACAAATTATATGTAGTGGTTGCTACATTAATCCGTCTAGACTAAATATCGCTATGAAAGATCAGATCTTGTCATAGTCAACCTTTGAACATTGTTGTGAACTCTTTCCCAACATGTCGACTATTTCATAGATGTAAAACATCCATGTCTATTTATTTATAGATCCAGACACAACTGTAAGGTCTTACACCTTTCTCGAGGGTCCTTCAAGTTCAAAACTTGATTTCTCGTGTATGGAACTATCACGGATTTTATGGCTTCAAGCCATTTTACGGAGTCAGGGCCCATCATCGCTTCTTTGCATGTAGTCGGTTCATTATTCTCAAATAATGATTCAACCCTCAAATCTTGGTATTTGATTGTTTACCCGACCTACTTGTTTCAATAGAAACTTTGACCTTCGTAACCACAACTTTTGAGGCACGTGAGCCATGAGCATTGTTGCTGCCTCCGGAACACTTTTCGGCGCTGCGCAACTTTGCACATATAGCTAAGGTTCTTTTAACCTTATCAAAGTTCTATTGTCCTCCCACTTAACTTTTTCACGAAAAATTCCTTCTCAAAGAAACTTGACGTTCTAAGCAACAAACACTTTTGTCTCCGGTGTTTATGGAGGAATACTTAACAGTTTATACAAAGACAGGTTCATCCGACTTTGGTTGCACACATCTTTCTTATGCATAGCATACCAATGTTTAAGAAAGGACAACTTGGGTTTTATCCCAAACCATAACATATGGTGTCATTTCAACGGATTATGATGGAGCTCTTTTCAGTGGAAAAACGGTAATCTCTAAAGCTTTTAATCTTTAAAATATAATGGCATTTTTATGAATTATACCTTTGATCTTACCATGTCAAACAAGGTTTAATTACATATCTCGAACGCTCCATACTCTTATGGTGTTTCGGGAAATGCAAATCCACGGAACGATTCCTTAAATCTTAGGTATTATGCTAAACTTGTAACTCAAATATCTTCTTTTATAATCTTATCATAAACTATTTATATTCTTGTTACAATGATTTTGCACTTCATCTTGAAAGTCTTTGAACTTTTCAAATGTTTCATACTTCATCCTTATTAAGTAAATATTCATATATTCACTCAAATTTTCGGAGAAAGCATATGAAGTTGAAATCCATCGCTTTTTGACTACACATGATGGACTTCGTACAACAATATGTACAAATTCCAATAAGCTAGTCTTTCGTTCCCTTTTTGCCTATGAACGAAGTTTTAATTATCTCTTAGGAAAGTTTCACAAGCGTCATGTGATCAAAATCAAAAGACTCCAAAATTCCATCCACATGGAGTTTCTTCATGTTTTCTTTCCAATATAATTTAAACGGCGATGTCACTTCCTAAGTGATCTTCCAATCAATTTGTCTTTCGACATTTTTAGCACTAGTTTTATGGATGTGATTTCTCCAACGAGATTTGTGAATCATCCATCTTTTATGGATTACGGAAATTATTTGAACAACCCTTTTGTTCTCATAATACCTGATAAAACAAATCCTGAAGGCAAGCTTTGATGTTTAACGAGCAACACAATAACCCTTTATTTGTTCTCAATGAACATCATCACATATTCTTTTGCTAGTTACTTAGGCCATTGTAGTTCATGAATTGTGTTGTTTCGTATGACGATTCACACCAACAAATTCAGTATCAAATACTTAAGAACCACATTGTTTAATAAGCAAAGAATGTAGCCATAACATGTATATCATCCATATACTTAAACTGAACAATTCTAGTCTTTTCTTTTCTGCCATATATTTATGAGATTCTCTTTCAGTATTTCCTTTTCTGTTTGAAAGAATCTCTCAACATCAATAGTGGAGTCATACATATGACACATAGTCCAAAGCGTGTATAGTTAAATACCAATGTCTTTGGACTTGCACTTTGAAGTAGATCACCATCATCAAATGTTTGGTGTTCTTTCAAATTCCTTTCTTTAGTAATCTCTTGGTGTAGTAAACATTTTACCTACATCAAATATTCACCTTATCATGGAATCGTCCATGATCAAGCTACTTTTAGCTTATAACGATGAATTATGAGTATAATGTTGCTATCCAAAACCTTTTGGAGGATTAGGACAACAAGTGTCTACAACCCTTTGCAAATTCTCATCAAAATATGAGAACATGAACTTTGCCATATTATACTCTATCATGTTGCAACCAAAACTTCGTTTCAGATATCACAATATCTTCCACACATCATGGTTTCTGAAACAACTCTTTCAGATCCTAGATAACCTTGATATTAAGAGAATCCTTTGAATATCAAGAATCATGGAGACAAACATGATACTTATATACTAACACTTGGAATTGTTACTCTTGTTTTAATACCAATTATTAAACTTCATGGAGTAACCGGAACTTACTGAAAGTTTGCAATAGGACTTTTAAACTTTAGATTAACACTTCAAAAACAATACGATACCAGTTCGTAAAGTAACTAACCAGAATTTTATAGTTCTATCATCTCAATTATAACTAAGCGCAAGGTGGTAAACGGATGCCAATGACTACAACAACTATGCAAATTCACTTTGATTTAGTTTATGATAAATTGAGTTCTAATTAATAATTAAATTAATCTAGGTGAACTCCCACTCAAAACAATATCCCTCACATTGTTTTAGTGATCACACGAACCAAATCCACCACATCAAAACCGATCATCACGAGAGTTGATATAGCTTCAATGGCGAACAATCAACATGTTCATCATATCTACTATATGACTCATGCTCTACCTTTCGGTAATCCGTGTTCCTGAGGCCATGTCTGTACATGCTAGGCTCGTCAAGATCAAACCTTAGCTACCGCATAAGCAAATCTGGCTTGCTTACGTTGTATACACTTGCGGAATCTAACACACCCGATCATCACGTGGTGCTTCGAAACAACAAGCATTAGCAACGGTGCATACTAAGGGTGAACACTTTCGAACTTGAAATTCATGTGCATGAGGGATCATCTTATAATGCTACCGTCGTCTACTAAGCAATACAAGATGCATAAAGGATTAACATCACATGCAATTCATAATATGTGATATGATATGTCCTTTCTTCTTTGTGCTTCTGATCTCCATCTTCAAGCACGAACATGATCTCCATCATCACCGGCATTGCATCAAGGTCAATGACGCTTCTCCATGGTTGTCGTCCACCAGCTTCAACTATTACAACTACTTTGAATAGACACGCGGGTCTTAACATAAATTAAAGACAACCATATGGCTCCTGCCGGTTGCCAACTTACAATAAGGAACATTGCATACATCAAATATAATCACAATCATGGCCATATCACATCACTGCACACCCCTGCAAAACAAAGTTAGATGCCTCTACTTTCTTTGCATATTTTACGTGGTTTGGGGCTTTCAATAAGAGTCGTTCTAACTTACGAACAAGAACCACAACATTGATACTATCATTGTTGATCACCCGTTGTAAATTGGATCTTAACTATGCTAGGAGAAACAGGCACCCGCAAAGCCACTTATGCAATACAAGTTGCATGTCAAGCGTGGAGCAAGTCTCATGAACGATGTCATGTAAGGTTAGCCCAGGCCGCTTCATCCCAACATACCGCAAGATGCAAAGTACACAAGAAGCAATCGACAATAAAAACATCAACGCCCACAATGACCATTGTGTTCTACTCGTGCAACAGATCTACATATAGACACGGCTCTGATACCACTGTAGGGGTTCGTAGCATGGAAAACAAAAAATTTCTATCGCATACAAACAAACAAGCCAAGATCTATCTACTAGATTGTAGCAACGAGTCAATGGAATAACTTACCCTCGAAGATTCCAAAGCGGTTAACGAGAGCAGATTCTCGTGGGTGATGTAGTCGTACTCTTTCCGATCTCAAGATCGTGTAGACGATCCTTCCGGCGCTGCGTTCCGGCAGCGCTCCCGCAGTCGGTCACACGTTCGGTACTCGACGAAGACCTTCCTCTCCCTTGTTCCAGCAGGCAGCGGAGGTTGTAGCACTCTCCTCGCGATTCCGGCAGCACAACGGCGTGGTACCGGAAGTATAGGGGAAATCCCGCAGGGCTTCGCCTTAAGCCGGTGCGAGTATGGTGGAGCTTATGAGAGAGGCTATTAGTGGTCTACTAATTAGACACACCAATTAGAAGGCTCTAAACCAATTAGAAGGCTCTAAACCAATTAGAAGGCTCTAAACCGCTGGCTAAAGCAATTAGAAGCTCTAAACCAAAACGGCTCTAAACCGGAGGTAGAAGATAGGAACTTGTGTGTCTCAAGGAGGAGCCCTGCCCCTCCTTTTATGGGTGGGGAGGCGCGGCCAGGGGAGGGGAGTCCCTCCCAAAGTCGGCCTTGGGCTGGGCGCCGGCTTGGAGGAGTGGGACTCCTCCTCCAATTTGGTTCCAACTCCTCTTGCTTGTTTCCCACAGTTTCCTGTTTCCCACAGTTTCCTGTTTTAGCCGTTTGACTTTCAAACTGGCAATTTGACTTTCATGTTTTTGGAACAGCAAGAACACTTAGTACATGATGCAATCATTCAATGACACACTCATGTACCCTCCCCCCCCGGAGTGCCGGACAATCCGGAACCTTCTAGAATATTCCCGATGAAAACACCGGAATCATTCCCGAACTCCTAAACGGGACTTTCCTTATATGAATCTTATTCTCCGGACCATTCCGGATCACCTCGTGATATCCCGGATCCCATCCGAGACTCCGAACAACATTCGGTCTCTTTCTCATAATACCATAACTACTCAAACAACGTCGAATCCTTAAGTGTGTCTCCCTACGGTTCGTGAATTATGCGGACATGATCGAGACACTTCTCTGAACAATAACCAATAGAGGAATCTGGAAATTCATATGGCTCCCACATATTTCTACGATTACTTTGTGATCGAATGAACCACTTACATACGATACCAATTTCCCTTTGTCTCACGATAGTTTACTTATCCGAGGTTATGATCGTCGGTATCTCTGCATACCTAGTTCAACCTCGTTACCGATAAGTACTCTTTTCTCGTTCCCGTGTTATGTGATCCCTTGTGAGCCAGTCACATGCTTGCAAGCTAATTGGATGACATTTCACCGAGAGGGCCCAGAGTATATCTATTCGTCATATGGATGGACAAATCCCACTCTTGATCCATGTGTTTCAACCAATACTTTCCGAACACTCAATGCCACCTTTATAGCCACCCAGTTACGGTGTGGTGTTTGATGTCATCAAAGCATCCATCCGGTAAAGGTGATATGCATGATCTCATGGTCGAAGGAATTAGGTTACTATGTATCAGAAAGCATATAGCAATTGAACTATTGAAATGACTTGATCTTTATGCTACGCTTATCTATAGGAGTATGTCCATCACATCATTCTCCTAATGATATGATCCTGTTGTTAATAACATCTCTATGTTCATGATCAGGAAACCATGATCATATATTAACCAACAAGCTAGTTTAACAAGAGGCTTTACTAGGGACTCTTATTTTAGTTTACAAATCACACAAGTATTAATGTTTCTGGTTAATACAATTATAACATGGTATGTAAACATTTATCATAAGTGTGAAGATATGATAACAACCACTTTATTATTGCCTCTTGGGCATATCTCCAACAGCTAGACGGGTCTATCACAACGGTTGTGGGACTTGGGGAAAAGTCGGATGGGAGCCGGGGCATGTGATGCCACCCGTCCAACAGGAGTCGCATGAGATGCGATTGACAAGGAGTTGTCTACCTAGATGACTTGCTTATTTAGGATCCTGAATCACTAAGCAACCATCGGAGGGGTGTTGGTTCTAGTGGGAGCATAAAATATTAAAATGTTTAATATGCTTGCTCTTTTATGAATACATGTCTTAAGTGTTTTGCATATTTTCTGTTGTAGATCATGGCACCTAGTAGCAGTCACTCTCAGATATCCGGTTTTGCGTTGAGAACCATTCTTGAGAAAGATAAACTGAACTACACTAATTTTACCAACTGGTATCGAAATCTGAGAATTGTTCTCAAACAAGAAAAGAAGGACCATGTCCTAGACAACCCACTTCCAGATGAGCTGAATGAGAATGCGACTGTCGCATCCACCAATGCCTATCGTCGGGCTAAGGATGAGTCCACGGATATTAGCTGTCTTATGCTTGCTCACATGGAACCGGACTTGCAAAAGCAGTTCGAGCATGTTGAGGCCAACGATATGATCGAAAGCCTCAAAAGTATGTTCCAGGCTCAGGCGAAGACTGAGAGGTATCAAGTCTCTCAGGCTTTGCTGAGTTGCAATCTTAAGGATGGTGATCCACTGAGTCCGCATGTGATCAAAATGGTTGGTTACGTGCAGTCTCTGGAGAGGCTTGGCTACCCCATAAGCGAAGAGTTCGCTACGGATATAATTCTGAACTCTCTTCCTAGTGCATATGGGCAAATCATTTCGAACTACCACATGCATGGTATGGATAAGAAGCTCACTGAATTACATGGGATGCTCAAGCAGGCAGAGGCGGATCTCAAGAAGGGCGCCAGTCAAGTGTTGATGGTGCAGAATAAGGCTAAGTTCAAGAAGAGTTCTTGGACTAAGAAGAAGGCTAAGTCAGGAGGAAAGCAGGCTCAGGACCTGGTCCCAAGCACTTCCTCAGGGACTAAGCCATCTCCTTCAGCCGGATCCACTTGCTTCTACTGCAAGGCGGATGGCCACTTGAAGAGGAACTGCAGCAGGTACTTGGCCGACAAAGCCAAGAGTGGAGGTATGACTTCCAACTCAGGTACACTTGTTTGCAATGTTATAGACATATATCTTCCTCATGTACCTAATAGTTCTTGGGTATATGATACCAGATCAGTTATTCACATCTGCAACTCGTTGCAGGGACTGGTAAGAACTAGGAGCGTAGCAAGAGGCGAGGTTGATATTCGAGTCGGCAACAAAGCAAGAGTTGTTGCGTTGGAAGTCGGCACGATGCAACTTCATTTACCTTCCGGATTCATTATGGAACTGAATAATTGTTATTATGTTACAGTGCTCAGTCGAAACATTATTTCTGCTTCATGTTTGATGAGGCAAGGCTATGAGTCGAATATCAAGAATAATGGTTGTTCTTTGTATTTGAATGATATGTTTCACGGCTTTGCACCCGTCCAGGACGGGTTATTTATTTTGAATCTTGATGGTGAGTCGGTTTATAACATAAATATTAAAAGGTTGAAACCAAATGATCTGAATATGACTTACTTTTGGCACTGTCGGCTTGGTCATATAAGTTGGAAACGCACGAAGAAGCTCCATGATGATGGACTCCTAAATTCGTTCGACTTGGATTCGTTCGAGACATGCGAATCTTTCCTACTTGGCAAAATGACCAAGACACCTTTTGCAAAGAGTTGCGAAAGGGCGTCCGACTTGTTGGGACTAAAACATAGTGATGTATGTGGACCAATGAGCACGACAGCCAGGGGTGGTTATGAGTACTTCATTACCTTCACTGATGATTTGAGTAGGTATGGATATATCTACTTGATGAAACATAAGTCGGAAGCCTTTGAAAAGTTCAAAGAATTCCAGAATGAAGCATAGAATCAACTCGGCAAGAAAATAAAGTTTCTTCGGTTGGACCGAGGAGGCGAGTACATGAGCATGAGTTTGATGACCATCTGAAAAGTTGTGGAATAGTTCCTCAACTTACTCCGCCAGGAACGCCACAAAGGAATGGTGTTTCGGAAAGGCGGAATCGGACCTTGTTGGACATGGTACGATCAATGATGAGTCGGACAGATCTGCCTTTATCATTTTGGGGTTATTGTCTAGACATAGCGGCGTTCACACTAAGCAGAGTACCATCAAAATCGGTAGAGAAGACACCGCATGAGATGTGTACAGGCAAAAAGCCGAGTTTGTCTTTTCTTAAGATTTGGGGTTGTGAAGCATTTGTCAAGCGACTTTAGTCGGACAAGCTTACAGCCAAGTCGGATAAGTGTATTTTCGTGGGGTATCCAAGGGAAACCTTGGGTTACTAGTTCTACAACCGAGAAGAGGGCAAAGTGTTTGTCGCTCGGAACGGTGTCTTCCTTGAGAAAGAGTTTCTTAGTCGGGGAGTAAGTGGGAGCACGGTGCAGCTCGAAGAAATTCGAGAGGAACCGGCTAGTGGCGAGTCAGCAAAAACCTTGGAGGTTGAGCCGGTCGTGGTAGCTGAGCCGGCAACAGCACCTGTACTACGAAGATCAGCGAGATTACGAAGTGTTCGTGATATGTTACTGTTATACAGTGATGAGCCGACAAATTATTCGGAAGCGATGGTGGGATCTGATTCTGAGTCATGGCTTGGAGCCATGAGATCCGAGTTAAAGTCCATGGATGAAAATCGAGTTTGGAACTTGGTTGATCTGCCAGACGGTGCAAGACCCTTCGAGTGCAAATGGGTCTTTAAGAAGAAAACTGATATGGATGGAAATGTTTCCGTCTATAAAGCATGCCTTGTCGCGAAGGGGTTCCGACAAATTCAAGGAGTTGATTACGACGAGACTTTCTCGCCCATAGCGATGCTTAAATCAGTTCGGATCATGTTAGCTATAGCAGCCTATTTCGACTATGAGATATGGCAGATGGATGTCAAAACGGCTTTCCTTAACGGAAATTTAACCGAGGACGTGTATATGCTACAGCGCGAGGATTTTGTCGATCCGGATAATGCTGACAAGGTGTGCAAACTTCAGAAATCCATTTATGGGTTGAAGCAAGCATCTCAGAGTTGGAATTCGCTTTGATGAGGTAGTCAAATCGTTTGGCTTCATCAAGAGTGATCATGATTCTTGTTTGTACAAGAAGTTTAGTGGGAACAAAGTAAATTTTCTAATCTTATATGTGGATGACATATTACTGATTGGAAAGATGTCCAAATGTTGCAAGAAACCAAGGAATCATTGGAAAGGAGTTTCTCAATGAAAGACTTGGGTGAGGCAACATACATCCTCGGAATCCGGATCTATAGAGATAGATCAAGGAGGCTCATTGGATTGAGGCAGAGTACTTATTTGGACAAAGTGTTGAAGAAGTTCAACATGGAATCGTCTAAGAAGGGTTCTTACCGATGTCCCATGGTGTAAAACTTAGCAAGACTCAGTGTCCTTCGACAACTTATGAGCGAAGTAGGATGAGTGCGATTCCATATGCTTCTGCAATCGGATCCATCATGTATGCCATGATTTGTACTAGGCCAGATGTTTCCTATGCTCTAAGTGTTGTGAGCAAATACCAGGCTGATCCTGGAGAGATCCACTGGACAGCGGCTAAAAATATCCTAAAGTACTTGAGAAGGACTAAGGATATGTTCTTGGTTTATGGTGGTGAAGATGAACTCAGTGTAAAGGGCTACATGGATGCGAGTTATCTTACCGACTCTAATGATTCTCGTTCGCAATCCGGATACGTGTTTATTATAAACGGAGGTGCTGTGAGCTGGAAGAGTTCCAAGCAAGAGACTGTGTCTGCGTCTACAACAGAGGCTGAGTATATTGCCGCCTCGGAGGCAGCAAAGGAAGCTATTTGGATGAGGAATTTCCTCATGGATCTTGGTGTGGTTCAGGGCTCGTCCAATCCGTTGGACGTGTATTGTGACAACAATGGTGCTATTGCACAAGCCAAGGAACCTAGACAACACCAGAAGAACAAGCACATACTCATGCGGTACCACCTGATTCACCAGTTCGTGGATCAGGGTGATATCAAGTTATGCAAGGTACACACGGATGCAAATATTGTGGATCCGTTGACAAAGCCATTACCACAGCCGAAGCATGAGGCGCACCTGAGAGCCATGGGCATTAGATGCTTAGACATGTGATGTCGGAAGATTTACTCTAGTGCAAGTGGGAGACTATTGGGAATATGCCCTAGAGGCAATCATGTATGATGAGATTTCCCATTGTATTCATAAAGATATTAAGTTATCCTTGTATAAACATCTGATGTGTATCATTGAATATGTGATTTGGTTGTGGAACTATACATTCATGTTGTTTGTACTAAATATCCTTGGTCGTTGAGGTTGTGCTGGACACACAACTTAGACCAATGTGAAAGTTGGCTTGATGACTCGGTTCCACTTGTCATGGGCATGGAGATGCTATTCCAACTTACACAGATTCGGCTAAAGAGTTTAGCGAGTTGGATTGACCCATATTGAGGTACAACGAACTAGTTGTCATTTGTATATCTCAATCAATGTAATCCTTAGACCTGAGGTTGTTGCATAGTCCGAGTTGAGGATCACCGACTTAGGTTCTGTCAAACGCTGATCCGTAACTGGGCAGTTATAAAGGCAGAGTTCGGGTCGACTGAGAATCAAGCTGCGTGATGTGAATAACCAAGATGGGATTTTGCCCCTCCACTTGGAGAGATATTCTCTGGGCCCTCTCGTGAGATATGATTCGGAAAGCATGGACATGCACGACTCGGTTAAGTGTTAACCGAGGCGATCGACTAAGAGTTAGTCGGGTGAATCACTTATCTCGGATCAAGAAGAGATTCGGACTATTTAAGGGATGACAATTATTTGCCTATAGTCTGACAAGGTTTATCGTGAGGCAAAAGGGACTCAGACGTAAGTCGCATTGGAAAGGCAAGTCGTCATGACTCTTTGGTACTTGGGAGTCGGCATGTTCTGCTAGGAGCCGCTACCGACTGATCGATTGAGAGTCGGACTCCAATCGTGTCCAAGTAGCCATGAGCCTGCGGGGTCACACACTTAAGAGAGGGAGCAAGTTCGGATTGGATCTGAACCTGTAATGTGGTTGGGTTGGACCTGAACTAGATTAGGACTGAGTTAGTGAGTTGGACTCACGGTGACTAGTGTTATATGGGCTTTAGTGAATGGGTCGCGCGAGCAGAGCCCATGTTCACTCCCTATATATAGTGGAGCACCGTAACCCAGAAAGGTTAATCATTGTTCGGTTAGGTCATTCCATGTGTTGGAAACCCTAGCTCCACAGCAGTCCAGCGTCGTTACGAACCTAGCAGTTCGCCGCCGGCGCTCCTCCTTGTACGTGTGGATACCAGCAGAGGTGCTGTGCGATCAGCACCAGGACGATCGGATCGTGAGGACTGCACTGCATCAACTGACGCGCTTCATCAGTAATCCGCAACTGCGCGTCCAGTGGTAAAACTCGTGGCCTTCTACCTCAGCTAGATCTTGGGATCACCACGTTAGAGGGGAAATTTTTGTTTTATCTCCGCGTGGCCCAACACACGCGGGGTTGGTCGTGTTCAACTTAGTGCTCCACGCTGAGCCTCACAGAGGTTGCGCCGCTCAGGAATGGTCACCGGAGTTGCTCCGGCGACGAGCTTGCACAGCGGGGCAGCTCAGGCGCATGCGGGTAGGTCACTACGGTGAGCGAGCGGCGAATTGATAGAGGCTAGGATACTCAGAAGCTCACCAGGAGCGTGAAGAAGGCCTCGGAGAAGTGAATCGTGGCCGGAATCGACAGGGATGACGGCGGCCAGACTTCGGGAAGATGAGGTTGCCGCACCGATTCCAGACGCCCCACCTCAATTCTTTAGGCAAGGAGACTCAGGGAAACACGGCGAAGTCGTGTGCTTGATCAACGGAGCATGGCGGAGCTTGGAAGGATGGCCACCCGAAGCTAGGGTTTCGACCCCGAGAGAAGAAAGAGAGGAATTTGAGAGGGCAAAGTGAATTAGGGTTCTTCGGCAGCGTTCAGGGCTTCTTGTAGACGACTGGAAACGGTGGCGCGGATCTTGACGCGGCCGGCGACGGGGTGGCCGCCAGCGAGCTGCTTCACTGCATCGTGGGGTCGCCGGCGTCGTGAGGAAGACGACGCGAATAGAAGATCGAAGGGGTACGGGCCATTGTCGGGCCGCACTTGGGCCAGATGGGCTACCTTCGAGCTGCTCGCGAGTAGCGGATAGGGAGAAGGAAAAATGGGTTGCGGCCAGAAGCTGTATTCCTCTATTTTTTCTTTCGGTTTGTTTTCCTTTTCTGTTTTATTTTTCATCTTTTGTATTTTTCATTTGTTTTAGGAATCTTTCTTTATAAAAATTCTTTGCTGAATACAAGCATCAATAATAAGTTATTTTGAACTATTTGTGAACTTTTATTATATAAAGTTATCACTTCTTTATTTTCTTATACATATGTATATATTTTATTATTACTAACATAAGAGTTAAAGTTTGAATTGATAATACTTACCATATGTTCTTTGAAGATTTAATATTCTCATATTTCTTTTATTGATGTGAATAAGGGTTAATGGCTAAACATATTATCTTTATGTTTATGATCTTTATTAATATCACCCTTTAAAATAAAAAGTTATTATTTGAAATGAATTATGAGAGAGAATTGATAACTATAGTTTCTGGGCATATATGATTGAAATAAAAGTTAGGGTTTAAAATTGTAATTGTTTACCAAGGGTTTTAGGAGTTTTAATATTTTTGTTCATCCTTTTATTTATATGAATAAAGATTATTGGTTAAGACAGATTGTCCTTATATTGATGTTCAAGAATGACTTCATCTTTTATACAAGAAAGTTATTTCCCTGAAGTTATTTCCCTGATGTTACATTATTATTATTTGTGTTATATTTATAATTTGGTATTCATGAGTGATTATAATGAATACTATGATATGATCACCTAAGGATCAAATATAAATCATTAAGTAATGTATTAGGTTTGAATTTTATTACATTTGATCTACCCTTAGATCAAACCATGTTTACACAAAATAAGGTTTTAGCAAAGGTCCTATTGAAACTTATCACAGTCAACTTGATGATCTACTTCAATTCCATCAAGTTAAGAGAATCTTCAATCACTTTGACAAGTTTTTATTTAAAAGCTCGAAAATTATTCAGATTTTCTATGCATGAATGCAATGCACACATCTGTGTTCAGCTTATTTCTAAGCTTTAATGCTAGGATGTTACAAGCTTCTCCGTGGAGCGCAGCTCCAACGAGTCTGAGTCTGGCTAGTGCAGGTTGTGCATGGCCCTTTTCGGGTCCCCCACCGGAGGTGGATGGGACACAAGGTATGTGGTGGCTGCCATGATCGCAGCTTGCTGCGTCTTCAGGATGACGTTGTCGTTGGCATCCATCTCCATGAAGGACGTGTTGAGGGTTCGAGTCACCTCGCGACGTGCAGCGGGGTCCATGTTCTCTACGCGAGAACGATGCTTGTTGGCGTTGTTGCCGTGCGAGCTGGAGCCGCCAACGGCGAAGAGCGCAGCTCGCCGCGCTGTAGACTCCGAGGCTGCTTACTTGCGTTTGTCGAGCACCTCTTGCATCTTCACCTGCTTTTTGTGCTCTTCGATGAGGAGTAGGTGGTATGCCATCAGTAGGTCCCGTGAGGCACCCACAGGTAGGATCTTGTTGCCCGCCACGGCTTCACGTGCTTGGTTCCATCCCTCCTTGCTGAGGTGGATTACTCAATTGGCGTTAGGGTCGTCCTCGTTGGGTGGGGGGATGGTCGCCTCCTGTTTTCCCCGTTTCTACCCTGCGGGTTGGGTGGCGGGTTGGGCGGTTCCTGATCCACATCGCTCTGGATGACCATGGTACATTGGTAGCGTCCGTAGGTCGGATCGCTGCTGCCCTAGCTTTCGGATCCGGAACCATAGGTCCCTTCATCTGACGGCGGATCGCACAGATCTGAGTTGCAGCTGCTGCTGACATATGACTCGTCTGTCGATGGTGATGTGCGTAGCACGGGATGCGGGGCCCATGAGGCGGTCCTGATTGATGGCAGGGGCACCCGCTCTAGGAGGTGGAGAGTGTCGGTCTGGCCCACTTGGAAGCAGAAGCTCCCGAATAGGATCTCGAGCCCATCGCCAACGGGCTCGAAGTCCTTTAGGATGGCTGGCGAGTGGGCGGTAAAGTCGAAAGCGCCGAAGAGGAGATGGCTCTCCGTCGCCGAGGAGTTGTAGTTCGCTTTGGTTGGGACCATCACGATCGCACAATCAGCACCCCTGATTCCCACAGACGGCACCAATTGACGAGGTTTAATCTCGTTAATGCCCATTGTTATGAGCTTGGGTTTTGGAGAAGATGGGGGTGTTGGAGATCGCGAAATGGTTAACAGACAAGCAACCAGGGGACATGAGATTTACCCAAGTTCAGGCCCCAGAGGGAAAACCTACTCCTGCTTGTCTGCTCTTGATTGCGGCGGAACCGAAAGTTACAAGGGTGCGCAGATGCAATCTGGCGTGGAGGTGTGTATGCGGTGGTATGAGAGGCGCCTCCTCGTCGTACCCTCCTAGCTTTTATATAGAGGTAGGCAGGTCCCGGGCACAGATCGAGTCGGTTACAGGTTTTAGGATTTACCCCTTTGAATATTCTATCTGTTCTAGTCTTGCTCTCCAAGGATTCGAAGACGTCATGGGCTTGCCACCCAAAAATCTTCATGGGCCGCGTATATTCTCGTGGGCCTTCCTTGGGCTGGACCAGGTATGCTAAGGTTGTGTACCCGCAGGGTATAACCATGTCACTATCAGCATAGACCCCTTCACCGGCGCCAACCAAAACTCGGACTACTATTGGAAAACGGTGAAGGCGGTGTACGATGAGCAGTGGATCTTGGACCCCTACTTCAAGTCCTTGTGCAATGATCGCAACGACTTCGACATGTATCACCGTTGGGCCATGATCCAACACGCCTACAACAAGTGGCACGGTGTCATGGAGGAGGTGCGCCGCGTCCATGTTAGCAACACCAACTACGACGATCAGGTAAGGAGCCCCCAAATCACCGCCCACTCCCGCCCATTTGAAATTGCATCCTATTATTGGTATTGTTCGTAGATGTGCGCCATGATCGCCGCCTACCGAGAGGACAACGATGACAACGAGTTCAAGTTCATCCACATCTTTGCACGGATCGAGGGGTGCGATAAGACACAAACCGCTCTCACCAAGGACAAGACTACCGCCTACGACCGGAGCAGCGCCATCGGTGACCTCGGAGGGTCGACCTGTTGGCCACAAGAAGGCCAAGTCCATGAGGGACGTGACACTAGCCATCAACAAGCTACACTCGTCCATCCTGGCATGCATGGCCGCCGCCGCGGACGCTGCCATGAGGGTAGAGCTGACCACCAGGATGGAAGAGATCACTGTGGCAAGGTGGGCGTCGGTCATCAAGCGGCAAGACATCAAGCTCGGCCTCATCAAGGCCAACGTGGCGGCAAAGAAGAGGAGAGAGGACTTGGCGATCTTGATGGTCGACACGGAGGACATGGACGACGAGATGAAGGCGTGGTGTGTTAATCAGCGCGCTTTGATCCTCTCCGAGAGTCGAGCTGCCGCCAACTAGGCCAGCACCCCGACACTGGCGACTACGACCCCGACCGCGGCCGACACCCAGGCTAACACCTCTGTTTCCACCCTGGAGGTGCCTCCTACCATGGAGGATGATCTCTCTGTTTGATTTCCGTGTTCCTTGCATGTTTATTTTGATTGCTAGACTTGTATTGCGGCGCTTGTATCGCCAAGACTATGATTTCCGTGTTTCTTGAATGTTTATTTTGATTGCTATACTTGTATTGCGGCGCTTGTATCGCCAAGACTATGGTATATAAGGTGGCGGCAAACTATGTTTAATTTCCGAAGACTTTTTAAATGTTTGAATTTGTCAATTGCAATTTGGGGTGTGGGGGTGCTGTTTGGTGGCGGCGGCTCCTGAACATAAACATAGAGCAATAAATTTCCTTGATTTGGTTCCCAAAACTAATAGAAATACAAAGAAAAACGGGAATTCTATTTGTAGACCGGTCAGTGTGTTGAAAAATTCGGCGGACTAACTCTTGCCGTTTGATTAGAGTAGAATGGATCGTGTAAATGTGCATGGCGTGGAGCGCGTGAATCCGAGTCAGCTAAGAATCTAATCGAAAATTCAAAATATTTTGTAGATCCAACCATTCGTCTAATTTAGGATCCGTTTTCACCGTTGAGCTAGTCACGTCGAGATCTTCGAAACTAGATCCCATGTTGATATGTTTAGATGAATTTTTTTCGAACCAAAAGTTATCCACTCTTAACATGTGAGTTATCTATGTATAATATAATATGTAAGTTATCCACCCAATAATACATAAGTTATCTATCAAATAACATGTTGGATAGAGACGTTCTCCATACGTGTTGAGTAAATTTAATTGGAATACGTTAACCTAGTTGTTAGGATATTGAGATTTTATTATCATCAATGCATTAACGTCGATGAGCGATGAAGACTCGGTACCTAAAACCTTTCGAGGCTTCATCACCTGTACGCCATGGTAGCAACAGCGGACGATGAAGTCGAGCCGCTATACTATCGATTGCTTGTCACGTTGTTCACAACGACTTAGTGTGGTGGGTGGTTGGGTTATAAGACCCTATTTATTTATATTATATGCAAAAAATCTTAGATTTAGTTCTTTAAAACAATTATGGTTGATGTTTGACTTAGTAGCCTTTCAAGGTTGAGTAGTTCGTATGCTGCGAGAACGGCGACGGATGACGAAGCCGAGTCGTTAGGATAACTTTTTATATTCTATCTGTGGATAAATTTTTATAGTAGATACCTTACATTTTATTGGATAGATAACTTACATGGTAAATTATGGATAACTCTCATATTAATGATGGATAACTGCTGGGTAAATAGAAAAGGTTACCCATCCCTAATACATGATCCGTGAATAATTTTATAGTGATAGATAACTCATATGTTATTCGGTGGATAACATAGATACTGAAGCCCGGATAACTCATGTGTCATGGGTGGATAACTTTTGGTAAAAAAAAAAGTTGTCAGAACATACCAATATGAAATTTAGTTTTGAAGATCTCGTCACGACTAGCCTAACGGTGAAAATGAATTTTAATTCGAATAAACGGTTTAACCTAAAAAATATTTTAAATTTTCGTATTTAAATTGAGCTGGCTAATTAAAAAAGTTGTCGTTTAGTGTTTAGAAAGATAGTATGCGTGCCCGCCGGGTTTTAAAACTTTTAGACCGGTCGGTACATAGCAAAGTCCCTATCTATCCATAACACGTGACTGTGCGTAAATTTTAGTAGTGGATAACTTACATGTTATTGGATGGATAACTTATATGTTGAAGTCCGGATAACTCCTGTGTTACGGTTAGATAACTTTTGGTCAAAAAAAAGTTGTGAAAACATACCAACATGGGATCTAGTTTCGAAGATCTCGTCACGACTAGCCTAACGGTGAAAACGGATCTTAATTCGGCCAAACTGTTTGAGCTAGAAAATATTTTAAATTTTCGTTTTAAATTCAGCTGGCTAATTACTTTCTGGCTAAGCTCATGAAGAGAACTGGCGTAAAGGAAATCTTATCCCGCGAGTTCGGCCCGGCCAGGAGAGAACTGGTGTCCGAATACCCGTTCGATTTAACAATTCGTAGAACGGTTGCCAGGTAGTAATGTCTATTTCAGACAAATAAGTCCATACTAAGTTAAACATCATGCGATTTCCAACCTTACAAACCAAACAAACTCCGTAGCACAAGTACTTAAAGAATAGAGCTCGAAAATTATCATGACATCACTTCAGTCGATTTCATTGGTAGAGAGCAATCCTTGGTATTTCCTTGCTGCCACATGTCTCATGGCTTTTATATAGAGAAAACAGATACCACACTTGCCAACGAATACCTCACATCGCATACACGGACTTGCACAAGCATACATAAAACATGAGAACATAGCCGAGACGGAAACACGTAGAGAGGCATCACATGTCATTGCATTCAGAGAAGAATGCCAGGTACAAGACTATAACTGGGCAGCAAAACATGCCTTGTCTCCAGCACATTCATAACACCGAATTTTGTTACAAATGAATAAATGCAGTCTGTTAAACTCGCAGCCTGATTATGAGTTCTATAGAGTACCCTAAATTCCTGCATGTTCCTGTTTCTCGACAAAGAGCAAGAGTCCTTGAAACTCATGAGACAAAATAATGGGTTCTCATCAGATGTCTACTACCCCGTGGCAAACCTGAAATCTAATACTGATGATGGCTAGCATCTACTCTTCCTTCCGCTTCCCTAATTGTTTCCTCGCACGAGCTGTCAAGCATCGCCCCACAAACTTGAGAACCTCATCAATGAGCACCACTGGGAAGGCAACTGCTATCACCAAAAGCCATTCGTTGAGACTGAGGGGCACGATACCAAAGATTGTGGTAAGGAAAGGCACATAGAGGATCAGAAAATGAAGCCCAAACGACACCGACATCGCCAGAAGAAGCCAGGGGTTAACCCATGGAGGCATGCTCAGAAGGCTACCATCCTCAGACAGGGCATTCAGCGAGTTGAACATCTCAATGGAAACCAAGACAGACAGGGAGAGGGTTGTCGCTTTAATTTTGCCACCCTGGAAGTAATCGCATGGGTTTGCATCAAAGTCGAATGTTCGTGACCCAGCTGTGAATGATGACACATTGAAACCCTCCCATGAGGGGCATTGACCCCAATTTGAGAGCTGGGAGTATGACACAAGAGTGTGACCATCACCAGCAAGATCAATTCCCAGGAAAGAGCCATGAGTGTACCAGATGATGAAGATTCCCACCGTCGCAATCCCAACATACATCCCAATGACCTACAGATATCATTCATTTTCATAAGTTTCAGGTATATGGAAGTAAAAGTGCACAAATCATGCTGTACTGTCTAACGTTCAACCTAATTTGCTAACCCAAATTGAGATATACTCCAGCTTCGATATACTCAGGTTAAAGCTTCCTATATCCCCATTGGAGTATATCACTTAGAACAACCATTGGAGGCCCACGTGCACAAGCCATTACTGACGGAATTTTAAATGTTATCTTTGAAACTAGAAATTCAAATTCGTCAACTAAGAACAATTTTAATTTATAGTGGTGGTAAGCATTAATCATCGAACTTCCTAACTGCCCATAATGATGTGCCCAAATGGCCAGTAGATTCTATGCTGGAAAGTATAATTTCATGTCTGGATATACAAGTATATTTGTTTTGTCATTGAATTAAGTGCGTAGATGAGGAAACACATGATCCACAAGAAAACATACCATGTACCGGAACAGGATCCAAGGAGTGATCAAAGAATCATCACTTCTTCGAGGAGGTTTCTTCATAATATCTTTATCTGGTGGATTGAATCCCAAAGCAGTTGCAGGAGGGCCATCCGTAACAAGATTGACCCACAGAAGTTGTACAGGAATGAGGCCTTCTGGTATACCTAAAGCTGATGTTAGGAATATGGAGGCAACTTCTCCAATGTTCGAAGAGATCATATATCTGCAATGCCACATAAATTGTGTGAACTAGTTGAATATGATTATTTTTGTCAATTAATATACTCCCTCCGTCTCAAATTAGATGTCGCAGATTTGTCTAGATTTCTAGATACATGCGAATCTAGACAAATCTGCGACATGTAATTTAGGAGAGAGGGAGTACAAAAGAAAAGAGAAAGTCACAGCTGAAAAAAGATGTACCTTATAAAAGCCTTCATATTGTTGTAAATAGACCTTCCTTCACCAACAGCTGAGACTATTGTGCTGAAGTTATCATCTGCAAGCACCATGTCTGAAGCTTCTTTTGCAACCTGACACAAAACCATCAGGGCAAAGAATCAAGATCACAAGTCCAATCTGCACACGTCGAACTTAGATAATATAAAGGTGTGCCAAGATTCTGGACAGACAAAAAATCAGGGAACATGCTTTCCTGAACTATGTTATATTTATTCTTTTGCCGGTGCACATGCCCACATGCATGAGTATGGGTGGGTTTTCATATTTCATTAAGTACAAGATCTTATCCACAGTATGCTACCAAACATAGGTGCATCCTTTGGTCATATAAGACCATTAATAAGCCATATATTCAAGGGAGTGACCATCGAGCAAAAACTAACAGAAAGCGAATAGTGAAGGAAATCATGTGCACATTCTATATCCCAGACATACTTTGTGGACCTTAATAAGTGTTAGCAACAAATATTCAGAGGAAAATAGTCATACAAGGGTAATGGGCAACAGAACATTGTAATTGTGCAGCAACATTACATAAAACGATTGTAGCAAATGCTAAATAATAATAGTTGCAAGTACAAAGCACTAAGTGTCAGAAGACAGTTAGAAGATAAACAGTGCAGCCTAATATTAAGTAGAAATTGTCTAGAAGGCGACATTGTTCTATAGAAGTGAGCTAATGATGAATTATCGAAATTAAGAATGAATCTTACAAGATAGAGCAAAAGAGAACAATGCAGCCTAATATTAAGTACGAATTGTCTAGAAGGCGACATTGTTCTATAGAAGTGAGCTAATGATGAATTACCAAAATTAAGAATGAATCTTACAAGATAATCCCTCCATCTCAAGGCTTAAGGCCTATATTTTTTTGAAAAGTCAAACCAACTGAACTTTGACCAAACTTTTAGAAAAAACTATCAATAAACATGATATTTTGTAGACATCGTATAAAAATAGATTTCATTATCTATCTAATGATATTGATTATGTATTTTGCATATTAATATTTTTTGGTAAAAACTTGGTCAAACTTGACATAGTTTGACTTTTCAAAAAAAATATAGGCCTTAAGCCTTGGGATGGAGGTAGTAGAGCTAAAGAGAACAATAACAGTTTAAAAACAGAACAAGACGGCAGACCTCAGTCCCTGTGATGCCCATCGCAATTCCAATATCAGCTAATTTCAGAGCCGGTGCATCATTCACACCATCACCAGTCATTGCAACAACTTCACCATCTTCTTTGAGCAACCTAACAATTTCCTGCTTATGTTTTGGCTCTGCCCTGGAGAAGAGAAGGCCACCTGTTTGCCTCAACAGCTTCTTCCTATCAGGAAGAGCCATGAATTCCTTCCCTGCGAAGCTCCTTGAGCTAATGTTTTCACTGGAACTAAAAACCCCAATCTCACGGCATATTGCCTCTGCTGTTTCTTTGTTATCACCTGTTATCACCATAACACGTATTCCAGCAGCTCTGCAATCTTCAATTGCTTGGTGGACTTCTTCTCGTGGAGGATCCTGCAGATAATAGTGTTAAAAGGTACATGCATTCGTCAATTTAGAGCTGCACATTAGATCATTTACAGAATTTCCATGAGGTGTGAAAAGGACTCACCCTTAGACCAACAAAACCACAGAATATCAGATTACTCTCTATGGAGGAGTAGTATGAAGGATCAAGCAGATACTTATGAGCAGCATGCTCTTCCCCATCATATGTTGCAAATTCCGCCAAATCCTCCTTATATGCAAAGCCCAAACAGCGCAATGCACTGGCAGACATTTCACTAAGTGATGACAATATAAGTGCCTTGGCGCGATCGTCCAAGAGAACGACAGATCCATCGAGCAACTGAATATAGGCACTTCTCTCTAGCAAATTTTCTACAGCTCCCTGCAAGAGTAAACGTTTACCATGAATACTCACTGGACAGAAATTCCATGACAAAAAAAATCACAAGCAACAACATGACATGACACTCGCTATACCAGAAGCAAATAGGAAATAAAATGCCATATGCGTATATGACTAACTGATAGAAGAAACGGTAAATATGCATTGATAAAAAATCCTGGATAAAATAGATAGAGAATTGACATTTGATGATATGACGAAGATGTTACCCTAGTTTCAGGAGAAACATAGGGTGCAAAAATGGCACAGTGGTCGCACCATGACAATTCATGGTTGTAATTTCCAGCATTGTGAGGAATTAACAATTAAAGATCGAGTAAATTGAACAATAAAACATGAGTAAATCAAATTCCGGAAACAAGATTACTGAAAAGAGGACATGCTAATTTGCAATAGAACTAGATGATATGAATGATTCCAAATACCTTCACAAGCAGCAAATTCTTCCCAGAGTCTGTTTTTTTCACAATAACTCCCATTGACTTTCTAGTACGATCGAATTCCAGAGTCCCTACTCTTTTAGCATCATTGTTCCACCATTGGCAGCACCCTTCAAACAATAAAGATGTGGCGATTAAGTCAGATGCTTTCCATACAAAAACTTAATAATGCACTCGGATTGTATTGACTGTGCACAGAAATAACATACTTAGCAAATCGGATGAATCCTGGGATGGAGTATAACCACCAGGAAGCCCCATTTTCTCGACCAAAACCTGGCACATGCATAACACAATCACCCAACAGTTCATCAAACTATAGTAAGTTAATAATGAACGAATTTAGGCAAAGGTTCTTCAAAATGACGTGCATTGAGCATACATAATAATGAAGTGCCAACTGAATCACCCATTTGTTCATCGTATTTCTTGACTGTTATACACACTACTGCTAATATATTGCAGTTTTATGATTAGCTTCTTCTTCTACACTATTATTTGTAGAGATTATTTGACAAGACGAACAAAACAGAAGCAATGTCATCTTAAGACCCTTCCAAATATAAGATATAAAATCCACTGGTAAGAGCAGCATTTATGTATATATGTGTGTGTATATCTCAGTGCATTAACAAAGCATACCTTGAGTGCAGCCTCTGTGGGCATCCCAGTAGCAACATACTGATGCTCAGAGTGCGCAATACTTGCGTCATTGCAGAGTGCAGCTATCTTTGCAATCATCTGAAGATTATCATCCATGGTCAAGCTTGGCCAGTCATGTATCTTGCCATCACAGGGATCATAAGTGGTTCCATCAACCTTAAAGTTCCTAAGAGTATCAGGCCACCTCCCAACTGCTACAAGCCTGACCGCTGACATCTGGTTGGTGGTCAAAGTTCCAGTCTTATCAGAGCAAATTACTGTTGTGCAACCTAGTGTCTCAACGCTTGGTAACTTCCTGACAAGTGCATTCTTCTGAGCCATCTTTCTCGTGCCTAGTGCCAAACATGTGGTAATCACCGCAGGCAGGCCCTCGGGAATGGCAGCAACAGCCAGTGCCACTGCAATCTCAAAGTAATAGGTGCACTTCTCGAATGAGAACTTAAAATTCCCTGGCCACCCATCCACATACTCCCAGGTGAGGAAATACTTGACGTTAATGAGCCAAACCAAGATACAGATGACCCCGATGATGGCAGTGAGCGCCTCGCCAAACTCATTGAGCTTCTTCTTGAGCGGCGTGTCATCCTCCTCCTGCGAGGCCTCCTGGATCTGCGAATGGATCTTGCCTATCTCGGTGGCCATGCCGGTTCCAGTGACGACGCAGACGGCGCTGCCGTTGACAATGGTGGTTCCAGCGAACACCATGCACTCCTTCCCCTGGATGTCCGTATCCTCCATCTGAATCTTGTGGCTGCTCTTGTTGACCGACGAGGTCTCGCCCGTGAGGGAGCCCTGCTCGACCCGCAGAGTGGAGCTGATAAGCTGGAGCACACGCATGTCGGCGGGGACCTTGTCGCCGACGCGGAGCTCGACGATGTCCCCGACGACGAGGTCTCGCGCGGGGAGGCCGTGCGACCATCGGCCGTCCCGCTTGACGGTGGCGTGCTCGGACTGGATCTCCTTGAGCGCCTCGAGCGCCTTCTCGGCGTTGCTCTCCTGCCATACCCCGACGACGGCGTTGACGATGAGGATGAGGAAGATGACGAGCGGCTCGACGAAGGCCGTGGCCCTGACCTCGCCGCCCTCGGCGCCGTCGTAGAGCGCGAGCACGAAGGAGACGACGGCGGCGGCGAGCAGGATGCGCACGAGCGTGTCGTTGAACTGCTCGAGGACGAGCTTCCAGACCGAGGGCGGCGCGTGGCGCTCGAGCTCGTTGGGCCCGTACTTGTGCAGGCGTGAGGCGGCCTCCTCGGAGCTGAGGCCGCGGTCGGCCGAGACGCCGAGCTCCGTGAGGCACTCGGTCGGGGTGCGCGCCCAGACCGGGAATACGGGGTCCGAGCCGTGGGGGTCGGATCCGCCCTCGTCCTGCCCGCCCTTGCCCATTGGTGGCGACCCGAGATTCGAACGCTCCTAGGGTTTCCGTCCGCCGCCGCGGCGAGATCGCATGGAACCTTTAACCCTAGACTAGAGGGCGGCGGGGGGAGGGGATGGGAGGGGAGACTGAAGAGGGCGGATTGGTGGTGCAGTGGTGTGTGGATTCGAAAGGAAAGCAAGGGGAGGGGAGGACGGGGAGCTTTTGCCTTTGTTTCCCACTTTCCTTTTCTTTCTTTATATTTATGGGCTAAACTGTTTTCTTATTTCCGAATCGATCGGGACAGCGAGAAATAGTTTAATGTTCGGGTTAAATAGGGTGGGCACGCTCTGGTGGTTTCCGTGGACTTTTGTGTGTCTGCAGGTAGGGGCGCGCACCAGGTGGGACACCCGCGTCAGCGAGGGAGAGTGCTCGCAACCGGTGTTGGCTACTACTTTCGTGCGGATGCGATGATGAGATGTGCCGATTAATTAATCAACCGGTATGGTATAGGGTTCTCCTCTTGTGATAGATGATGCCTTGCTTGACCCCGGAGGGAGGGAGGAGCGGAGCCGGCCACGTCAGCGAGCGACGCGCCGTGCAGCCGCGTGTGCGCTCCAACGGTTTATGTCACGCTGAAACATGGGGCAGCCTCCGGTCTGGGCCCGCAGGCAGCGAGAAGGACGTGCTGCTTTCGTGGCTGGCGGACCGCTTTGCGCGGATCGGGGCGCGAGGAATCTCTTCCCGGCGAGTGGTGGCGTGACGTCACTCGGACCAACCATTGGCCGGCACGCCAGCCGCGCGTAGCCCGCCTGCAGGCCCCGGTGACGCGGCTGCGGCCAGTAGCGCGGCGCCACGTGTGCTCTGCGCCTCCTGCTAGTGGTACTATCGTCGGGGCCTGCGAAGGAGGAATCCTGGAAGCTACCGGGCGATGGGCCTCCAGGAGGCACGGGCAGACCACGCCCACAGTAGTGTCGCGCGCGCAGTTTCGGCCTGCACGTTCGCCTGCCGTGCAGTGTGCACGCTCGGGGAATCAGCGGAACCTGCTGCTGCTACGTACCGTACGGGCACGGCAGGGCAGCGCGCGGCCCAGAGGCCAGAGCTCGGGGAATCAGGCTCTGGTCGGGCACGCCGCGCGCGCGCCACGGTGACTGTGACTGTGAGGTGGTGAGGAGGACATATCCGGTGACGCGAATGGCGTTTGCTGTGCTCGGCTGGAGCGCACGAGGTGCCGAGCGGTAGGTAGCGGAGGCCGTATATTGTAATGCGCCCGTGTCGTCGAGCCCCGTGGTTGTGAGATCTGGACGAATACTTTATACGGTGAAACGGACACCACACAAGTGTGTACTCTCTGTTCGGAAATATAAGACGTTTTAGCTTTGTGAATCAAATGTATCTACACGTCTTTTAGTGTATAGGTTCGTAGAGGTTCGGAGTGAACCTTTACACTAAAATGTGTCTAGATACATTCGTTTCACAAAGCTAGAATGTCTTATATTTTCGAACGGATGGAGTAGTACTCAGTATACTCACTGTAGCAGTGCAGACCGTGTAGGAGTGGCGGCTTCGCGGTACGGCAACGAGCGAGGGAGCATGGTTCGCCGTTCGTGGGATCCAGCAGAAGCGTTCGTGGGATCGCGCACGAGATCGAATCCTCCAACGGGGCCACCCACCTCGCGTGAAACATGTCTGAAACGGTTGTTAGGAGTCGATCCGTGGATAAGAACAAAAAATGATCTCTATCTTGCCTGGGCCAGGTTTCGATGGGTGGCGATCCATTTCGGTTAGTGTTTGGGTAAACTCAACAATGCTTATTGTTACTGACTTACAGGTTTTGGGAAAGATGAGCGCAAGCGATTTTATTGGCTTATCAGACAAATAAGGAATCGATAAAAGTCTGATTATTGGACAAAAGAATTACAAATCGCTGATTCGCTAGATGCAATCTAACTCACGATCCATTTCGGTTAGACATCTCAGTTGGCAGTTCCGCCACATTTGAATCATTTGACAACATGAATGGAAATGACAGCAAAAATAAGAATAGTAGCAAATAAATTACCACTGATTAGCAAATAACCGAGTTCACATGTCATAGTATCAAATCATAGTGCAAACTAACACAAGTTTTATAGAAAATGTACAAAATAGGTAGATCGTCGATGAGATCATGCTTGGCGGTCGTAGATGTAATCTTGCTTCTTCTCAAACCAAACCCTTTGGGCCAACTTAAAAATGGTCAAGTCCATCATCACGAGTTTTTGTCTCCTCGGCCATGAGCTTGGCCTCGACCTCAATGCCTCTTCAACCGCAAGAGCTCTCTTTATAGGGTCAAAGAAGCATTCAATGGTGGCCTCTTTCTTCTTGCGGCAGATCTCCTCCCTCTTAGCGTTTGTTTAATGAGAAGTAGGGCCTGGGAGGCGAGCCCTTTGGCAGCAATTTTGGCGTTGTCCTTGGCCTAAAGGGCGGCGACGACCACTGCCTGCTTCGCTTTTTCGATGAAGGTTTTTGCTTCCGTCGCTCGTTTCTTGACCGCGACACAGCGGGTGGCGCGCTTTCTATCCTCCTTTGGAAGCTCTGCATCGGGCAACTCCTTCTTCAGCATGAGCAGGACCTTCGGCTTGGTGGCCTTCTTGGCCTTGGTGGCAGCTTTGGTGGTTTGGACTGGGGCGGCGTGGCTTCCTCCATCGCTGGCTATGGTTTTAGCACTGGTGAATTTCGAGTTTGGTGGGAAGTGGAAGGGAGTGAAATGTTTTCAGCCGCATCTGGCGGGCTAGCGGAGGACAAGAGAATGACGCGCCCCTGGATGTGCGCATTGTTCGAGCCGATGCAAGCCGCACACAAATTTGGGATTGAAATGGGTCTTCACGGATCGGTCTGGGACGCTCGGTCCGTCAGGGTGGCGTCGTTGGGACGTGCCTCCTATCCTATCGGACACGTTCAGACAAGCTATGGTCGAATGGGTTGGCCCGTTGGAGATGCCCTAACATTGCCCTGACATGTCTCCCTTTTTAGATTGAACTACCGGCTATGTATGGTTCACAAATTTAAGACAAACAAGGCCACAAGAAAAGGGACACCTTGTAATAAAAAGATAAAAAACGACTTATGGATCACTATTCCTATGTGTTTTTAGTCATGCATCCAACTTGAGGGATAGCAATGCAACACGTGTACCTTACACGACAAACCTCCCATTTCCCTTCTTCTCATGATCGGCGAGCATATTGAACTCTCCTATTGTTCATATACTGCCTCGACAATGGGATCACGAGATGAGGGAGGGAGGCCTAGGTTCGAAAACTTCTTTTTTCTGCCTAGGTCTTCTTAATGGGCTTGTACATGTATGTTAATCAAGGGTTAGTGGCGTATTGTTGAGTAAGGTGTGATGCAACACTGATGTTGCTTTGTAACATCCCAGCATTAGAGTTTAGAAATAAGCTAAACCCAGATGTGTGCATTGCATTCATGCATAGAAAATCCGAAGAATTTTCGCGTTTTTAAATAAAAACTTGTCAAAAGGATTGAAGCTTATCTCAACTTGATGGAATTGAAGTAGATCATCAAGTTGACTGCGATAAGTTTTAATATGACTTTTGCTAAAACCTTATTTTGGGTAAACATGATTTGATCTAAGGGTAGATCAAATGTAATAAAATTAAACCCTAATACATTACTTAATGATTTATATTTGATCCTTAGGTGATCATATCATAGTATTCATTATAATCACTCATGAATACCAAATTATAAATATAAAACAAATAATAAGAATGTAACAACTACATCTTAATCTCATCTACTTATACCATGAGTATCATGGTAACACTTAACCTTAACTCTTTAGTGAGTTTGAGTAGGAAGGAAACCAAGTCAAGATCATTCACCATATATCTTTCTTTCAATATCAATCTTTATCATCTCTATTGAATCCTATCATTATATTTGTTGTTCATCAATATTGAGAAATCAACTATTGATTCACCAATTCTTAACCTATCAATTCTTGATCTATCAACTCTTGTACTTACTATAGCATTCACTTAGGGCTTATAAATAAAGAAGTAAGAAGAGGTAAATAGTGATGCTAGTTTAAGATGTCATCTATGGGATGGGAGTGATTGAAGGAAATCAAATCATTATGGTAACAAAGAAGATTACAAGGATGAAGTCTGAAGATAAGTTACCAGGAGCGGATCAAGTAGGTATAATCAATGAATTATATCTCTTAATCCAATAGAGCTAAACATAAGATAATCAAAATACAATTGTAATGTTGTATGGATGGAAGCCTTGTTTATCCAACTGGAAACCTGAATCGTAAAGGATCAAAGGATTATAATGATCATGCCTTATTCACCAATATTGAATGCTTATACCATGTATAAGTGACATTGGTGGATAAAACACGATTGAACCATAGTATAGATATATTATCCTAGATTAGTCATTACAAGTCACATTAATATAATGTGAAGTTGGAATGTTAGATATTGGAGTTAAGTAGATATAAGATAGTATGATTAAGCTAAAGCTAGTGTAGTATGGAGTTATTGAAGTATTGTTACTCCTCTTAAAGGATAGTAACCTTTTGAGGAGAATAGAATTTGATGTATACATGTATTGAAGTAATATTAGAAAAGGATGATTAATGAAGATTATGATTGGAGTTAGAAGTAACCACTTGTTGGATTGGGGATTATCAGCAATAGAATAGTTGATATACCCAAGTATAGATATGAAAAGATTATGAAAAGCTTTAATGACAAGCTCATTGGATTTATAAATGGTTTTAGAAGCATAAAAGGTGGATAAGAATATTCTGTAAAGCAAAGCTCATCATGTTAGCACATGATGATGGACATAGAGAAGTAATATATCTAGGAAAGGAATTCCTTAATCAGAAGTCCAGAATTATGAAGTATGGAATATAGGAATCCTTGCTGAACACTAAACCCTAAATCTAAAACCAAACCTAATATCCACTTTCTATGGTTGATCTATCATATTGTTCCCACAATGCTTTGTAGGAATATTTCCCATAACAAATCAATTAAGCACATCTTTATCATTTCTAATTATCATAATCGTATGTGCTTAGGAGTTATCTTTATCAAATCCTTTTTCATGAGACATTCCAGACAACATCATAAGGGCCTCAAACATAAAGACAATATGATTAACTATTAATCTTTATTCACATCAACAAAAGAATAGAAATGTATTAAGAATCCTAAAAACCTAGGGTAAGCATTTACAATTTCAAATCTTATTAATACTTAGAACCTTATATATCAAATACTTATGAAGGATCACTAAATATAAAAGTTGCCTTAACATTATGTATTAATAAGAATAAAATCTCATTAGTTAGTAGTAATACATTCTATAATAAGTTTATGAATTTATGCCCAATTAAATTCATATTTAAGGCCCTCACAAATAAAAATAGAAAAGGTATCTATTTAATGAAAATAAAGAAACCCTAAACAATATATAATAAAAGTTCACCAACTGAATCTTAATAACTTCAATATTACTGCAATTATTCGGAAAATACAATTCCAAAAAGAAAAGTTAAACCAAATATAAAAATACAAACCTGAAAACAAACAGAAAATGAAAAAGAAATAAAACCAGGAAAAAACTGAGGGAACACCCAATCTGGCCCATGGCCCATTTACTCTTCTCTCTATCCGTCGCCCGCAGGCCACGGCTAATCTTCTTCGCTCACTTCGCAGCAGCCCACTCCAGCCCAACACCGGCCCAGTACCCCTTCATTCTTTTTCTTCCTTTCTTCTTCGTTTAGACAGAAGGCCGTCGGAGAGCAGCAGCTGCATGGCGCCGCCGGATGTAACACCCTCAGAATCGACCCTATGCAAGTTTTAGAGAAACCCGCCAAACCCGCATAGAAACGATTCAAAGGTGCCCACCAGGCACTTTCGTGCGGGTGGAAAACGAAGTAATAACATTACACAACAGTCCTCGATGGGACCCACAGAACAGATATATATAACAGCGACTCAATGAGTCAAGAATACAGATATAATATACAAAGATCCAAATCACCTTGAAAATGATAGAGCGTCCGACTACGGACAAGATGCAAATTGAGCTAAGAGCCCTGATGAATAACCGATGGCGTCCATAACCCTGCCCAGGCCAAGCCGGAAGGGTAACCCTGCTAACGACGTCGATCTCAAAACCTGCTTAAACAAAAGGGATGCCGACAAAGGGCAAAGGAAAAAGAGGAGCGTTAGTACTGAGGCCAGTACACGGCGAGACTAGAATTCGGCGGTCCTCGCCTACAAAGGTATGGTGGACTGAAGCGGCAGCGGCAGCATGCACTAAACAACCTATAGAGACTCGATACAACTGTCGGCGATCAGAGAGGGATAATAAAGACCTATTCGGAACCAACCTGACATTACCACCAAACAAACCCATCCTGGTGTTTCCCCCTCGAGACCACCCGAGGAAGTCAACCGAGGAACTCACACAGTTGGCAGTTTTATCTATTCAGTTATCGTTGCAGCAATTACTAGTCAATTATAGATAATCATCCTGATAAAATAAGCAGTGGGCACTTTTAGTTAACCTTTCCGTTATAGTTGCAACACTTACTAGTCAGATACAAATAGCATGAGATAACCCAAAACCCAGCAGTTGTTGGTACTTTTATTTAGCCATTCCGTTGTAGTTGCAATACTTACTAGTCAGGTACAATGGTCGCAAGCGACAACCCAAACAAGCAATTGTGGGCAGTTTTATTTAGCCATTCCATTATAGTGGAGCTGATTACTAGTCATTATAAAGTCAAATTTATAGCACTACTTTAATTATAGTTGTCTATGATCGAGATACTGTGCTCCAAGTCGTCCATAACCGCGGACACGGCTTTCAGAAAGTTTTAACCCGGCCGGGGTGCACAAATAGCAACACACACACGATCAACCTCGGAAAAACCAAATCAAAACCCAACGAGGCTTTCACGACAAAGCAATCACAGGATTCAGAAATATTTCAGGGGGCCACCCCTTGGAGTACACCCGCAACGAAGTAAGCTAGCTTCGAGACGGACCCGAGGTTTGGGTGGACGGCTGTGAACGACTGGGAACCCAAAACTGGGCTTGTCCACACCGCGGAATCGTGTCCTTGTTGGAGATATGCCAAGAGGCAATAATAAAGTGGTTATTATCATATCTTCACACTTATGATAAATGTTTACATACCATGCTATAATTGTATTAACAGGGAAACATTAATACTTGTGTGATTTGTAAACATAAAAGAGTCCCTAGTAAAGCCTCTTGTTAAACTAGCTTGTTGGTTAATATATGATCATGGTTTCCTGATCATGAACATAGAGATGTTATTAAAAACAGGATCATATCGTTAGGAGAATGATATGGTGGACATACTCCTATAGATAAGCGTAGCATAAAGATCAAGTCATTTCAATAGTTCAATTGCTATATGCTTTCTGATACATAGTAACCTAATTCCTTCGACCATGAGATCATGCATATCACCTTTTCCGGATGGATGCTTTGATGTCATCAAACACCACACCGTAACAGGGTGGCTATAAAGGTGGCATTGAGTGTTCAGAAAGTATTGGTTGAAACACATGGATCAAGAGTGGGATTTGTCCATCCATATGACGGATAGATATACTCTGGGCCCTCTCGGTGAAATGTCATCCAATTAGCTTGCAAGCATGTGACTGGCTCACAAGGGATCACATATCACGGGAACGAGAAAATAATACTTATCGGTAACGAGGTTGAACTAGGTATGCAGAGATACCGACGATCATAACCTCGGATAAGTAAACTATCGTGAGACAAAGGGAAATTGGTATCGTATGTAAGTGGTTCATTCGATCGCAAAGTAATCGTAGAAATATGTGGGAGCCATATGAATTTCCAGATTCCTCTATTGGTTATTGTTCGGAAAAGTGTCTCGATCATGTCCGCATAATTCACGAACCGTAGGGAGACACACTTAAGGATTCGATGTTGTTTGAGTAGTTATGGTATTATGATAAAGAGACCGAATGTTGTTCGGAGTCTCGGATGGGATCCGGGATATCACGAGGTGATCCGGAATGGTCCGGAGAATAAGATTCATATAAGGAAAGTCCCGTTTCGGAGTTTGGGAATGATTCCGGTGTTTTCATCGGGAATGTTCTAGAAGGTTCCGGATTGTCCGGCACTCCGGGGGGGAGGGTACATGAATGTGTCATTGAATGATTGCATCATGTACTAAGTGTTCTTGCTGTTCCAAAAACATGAAAGTCAAATTGCCAGTTTGAAAGTCAAACGGCTAAAACAGGAAACTGTGGAAAACAGGAAACTGTGGGAAACAGGAAACTGTGGGAAACAAGCAAGAGGAGGTTGAAACCAACTTGGAGGAGGAGTTCCTCTCCTCCAAGCCGGCGCCCAGCCCTAGGCCGAGTTGGGGAGGGACTCTCTCCCTCCCTGGCGCGCCTAGCCCCTCCACCTATAAAAGGAGGCGCAGGGCTCCTCCTTGAGACAAACAAGTTTCCACCTCTAATCTCCGGTTTAGAGCCGTTCTGGTTTAGAGCTTCTAATTGCTTTAGCCTGCGGTTTAGAGCCTTCTAATTGGTGTGTCTAATCTCTAGACCACTAATATCCCTCTCTCATACTCCACCATACTCGCTCCGGCTTAAGGCGAAGCCCTGCAGGATCTCCCCTCTACTTCCGGTACCACGCCGTTGTGCTGCCGGAATCGCGAGGAGAGTGCTACAACCTCCGCTGCCTGCTGGAACAAGGGAGAGGAAGGTCTTCGTCGAGTACCGAACGTGTGACCGACTGCGGAAGCGCTGCCGGAACGCAGCGCCGGAAGGATCGTCTACGCGATCTTGAGATCGGAAAGAGTACGACTACATCACCCACGAGAATCTGCTCTCGTTAACCGCTTTGGAATCTTCGAGGGTAAGTTCCCCTATCAACTCGTTGCTACAATCTAGTAGATAGATCTTGGCTTGTTTGTTTGTATGCGATAGAAAAATTTTGTTTTCCATGCTACGAACCCCTACAGTGGTATCAGAGCCGTGTCTATATGTAGATCTGTTGCACGAGTAGAACACAATGGTCATTGTGGGCGTTGATGCTTTTATTGTCGATTGCTTCTTGTGTACTTTGCATCTTGCGGTATGTTGGGATGAAGCGGCCCGGGCTAACCTTACATGACATCGTTCATGAGACTTGCTCCACGCTTGACATGCAACTTGTATTGCATAAGTGGCTTTGCGGGTGCCTGTTTCTCCTAGCATAGTTAAGATTCAATTTACAATGGGTGATTGACAATACTAGTATCAATGTTGTGGTTCTTGTTCGTAAGTTAGAACGACACTTATTGAAAGCCCCAAACCACGTAAAACATGCAAAGAAAATTAGAGGCGTCTAACTTTGTTTTGCAGGGGTGTGTTGTGATGTGATATGGCCATGATTGTGATTATATATGATGTATGCAATGTTCCTTATTGTAAGTTGGCAACCGGCATGAGCCATATGGTTGTCTTTAAATTCTGTTAAGACCCGCGTGTCTATTCAAAGTAGTTGTAATAGTTGAAGCCGGTGGACGACAACCATGGAGAAGCATCATTGACCTTGATGCAATGTCGGTAATGATGGAGATCATGTTCGTGCTAGAAGATGGAGATCGGAAGCACAAAGAAGAAAGGCCATATCATATCACATATTATGAATTGCATGTGATGTTAATCCTTTATGCATCTTGTATTGCTTAGTAGACGACGGTAGCATTATAAGATGATCCCTCATGCACATGAATTTCAAGTCATAAAGTGTTCACCCTTAGTTAGCACCGTTGCTAAAGCTTATTGTTTCGAAGCACCACGTGATGATCGGGTGTGTTAGATTCTGCAAGTGTATACAACGTGAGCAAGCCAGATTTGCTCATGCGGAAACTAAGGTTTGATCTTGACGAGCCTAGCATGTACAGACATGGCCTCAGGAACACGGATTACCGAAAGGTAGAGCATGAGTCATATAGTAGATATGATGAACATGTTGATTGTTCGCCATTGAAGCTATATCAACTCTCGTGATGATCGGTTTTGATGTGGTGGATTTGGTTCGTGTGATCACTAAAACAATGTGAGGGATATTGTTTTGAGTGGGAGTTCACCTAGATTAATTTAATTATTAATTAGAACTCAATTTATCATAAACTAAATCAAAGTGAATTTGCATAGTTGTTGTAGTCATTGGCATCCGTTTACCACCTTGCGCTTAGTTATAATTGAGATGATAGAACTATAGAATTCTGGTTAGTTACTTTACGAACTGGTATCGTATTGTTTTGAAGTGTTAATCTAAAGTTTAAAAGTCCTATTGCAAACTTTCAGTAAGTTCCGGTTACTCCATGAAGTTTAATAATTAGTATTAAATCAAGAGTAATAATTCCAAGTGTTAGTATATAAGTATCATGTTTGTCTCCATGATTCTTGATATTCAAAGGATTCTCTTAATATCAAGGTTATCTAGGATCTGAAAGAGTTGTTTCAGAAACCATGGTGTGTGGAAGATATTGTGATATCTGAAACGAAGTATTGGTTACAACATGATAGAGTATAATATGGCAAAAGTCATGTTCTCATATTTGATGAGAATTTGCAAAGGGTTGTAGACACTTGTTGTCCTAATCCTCCAAAAGGTTTTGGATAGCAACATTATACTCATAATTCATCGTTATAAGCTAAAAGTAGCTTGATCATGGACGATTCCATGATAAGGGTGAATATTTGATGTAGGTAAAATGTTTACTACACCAAGAGATTACTAAAGAAAGGAATTTGAAAGAACACCAAACATTTGATGATGGTGATCTACTTCAAAGTGCAAGTCCAAAGACATTGGTATTTAACTATACACTCTTTGGACTAAATGTCATATGTATGACTCCACTATTGATGTTGATAAATTCTTTCAAAACAGAAAAGGAAATATTGAAAGAAAATCTCATAAGTATATGGCAGAAAGGAAAAGACTAGAATTGTTCAGCTTAAGTATATAGATGATATACATATTATGGCTATATTCTTTGCTTATTAAACAATGTGGTTCTCAAGTATTTGATACTGAATTTGTTGGTGTGAATCTCATACGAAACAACACAATTCATGAACTACAATGGCCTAAGTAACTAGCAAAAGAATATGTGATGATGTTCATCGAGAACAAATAAAGGGATATTGTGTTGCTCGTTAAACATCAAAGCTTTGCCTTCAAGATTTGTTTTATCAGGTATTATGAGAACAAAAGGGTTGTTCAAATAATTGCTGTAATCCATAAAAGATGGATGATTCACAAATCTCGTTGGAGAAATCACATCCATAAAACTAGTGCTAAAAATGTCGAAAGACAAATTGATTGAAAGATCACTTAGGAAGTGACATCGCCATTTAAATTATAATGGAAAGAAAACATGAAGAAACTCCATGTGGATGGAATTTTGGAGTCTTCTGATTTTTGATCAAATGACGCTTGTGAAACTTTCCTAGAGATAATTAAAACTTCGTTCATAGGCAAAAGGGAACGAATGACTAGCTTATTGGAACTTGTACATATTGTTGTACGAAATCCATTATGTGTAGTCAAGAGCGATGGATTTCAACTTCATATGCTTTATCCGAAAATTTGAGTGAATATATGAATATTTACTTAATAAGGATGAAGTATGAAACATTTGAAAAGTTCAAAGACTTTCAAGATGAAGTGCAAGATCATTGTAACAAGAGTATAAACAGTTTATGATAAAGATCATAAAGGAAGATATTTGAGTTACAAAGTTTAGCATAATACCTAAGATTTATGGAATCGTTCCGTGGATTTGCATTTTCCCGAAACACCATAAGAGAATGGAGAGTTCGAGATATGTAATTAAACCTTGTTTGACATGGTAAGATCAAAGGTATAATTCATAAAACTGCCATTATATTTTAAAAGATTAAAAGCTTTAGAGACTGCCGTTTTTCCACTGAAAAGAGCTCCATCATAATCCGTTGAAATGACACCATATAAAGTTATGGTTTGGGATAAAACCCAAGTAGTCCTTTCTTAAAACATTGGTATGCTATGCATAAGAAAGATGTGTGCAACCAAAGTCGGATGAACCTGTCTTTGTATAACTGTTAAGTATTCCTCCATAAACACCGGAGACAAAAGTGTTTGTTGCTTAGAACGTCAAGTTTCTTTGAGAAGGAATTTTTCGTGAAAAGTTAAGTGGGAGGAAAATAGAACTTTGATAAGGTTAAAAGAACCTTAGCTATATGTGCAAAGTTGCGCAGCGCCGAAAAGTGTTCCGGAGTTAGCAAACAATGCTCATGGCTCGCGTACTTCAAAGGTTGTGGTCACGGAGATCTAAGTTCCTATTGAAACAAGTAGGTCGGATGAACAATCAAATACCAAGATTTGAGAGTTAAATCATTATTTAACAATAATGATCCGACTACATGCAAAGAAGCGATGATGGGCCTTGACTCCGTAAAATGGCTTGTAGCCATAAAATCCGTGATAGTTCCATACACGAGAAATCAAGTTTTGAACTTGAAGGACCCTCGAGAAAGGTGTAAGACCTTACAGTCGTGTTTGGATCTATAAATAGACATGGATGTTTTACATCTATGAAATAGTCGACATGTTGGGAAAGAGTTCACAACAAAGTTCAAAGGTTGACTATGACAAGATCTGATCTTTCATAGCGATATTTAGTCTAGATGGATTAATGTAGCAACCACTACATATAATTTTGTTATATGGTAGTTGAATAAACAAAACAAGTTCTTCTAATAGAATTGTTACCTAGGACGTGTGCATGACACCGTCCATAGGGTTTTGTTAATTCAAAGGATGCTAAAAGCAATATGCAAACTTCAATGGTTAAAGTGAGCATCGCGGAGTTGGAATCTTCACTGTGATGAAACTGTTAAAGGAGTTTAAAAGTTCATTAGAGACGATGAAGATGCTTGCATTTGCAAGAAATTAAGTGGGAGCGCTAAGACATGTTTCTAATACATTATGTGGAAGACATATTGTTGATTGGAAATAAATGTATCTTTTATTAACACATATTAAGAATTTCATCCCGATGAAAGACTTAGGCAAAACCCAAATATTTGGCATCAATAGACGCTAATATGGTTGTGCCAGAAGTACATAGACAAGATATTGAATGAGTTCAATATAGAAACTACAAGAAAAAGGTTCTTGTTGCACAGAAAGGATTGAATGAGTTCAATGTTGATGATATATTCAAGTGTATTGACATTTGGTAAAGTGAAACAAATAATCAAGTATAGATTGATACTTGATGTATGAAATCACAAAGAGTATTTATATCAATCATACTGTGATATGTACAAATCCAGATATGTCCTATGCTCTAAATGTTGTGAGCATATACCAGAATGATTCGTAAGATGATCATTGGACAATAGTAAGGATATTCTTATGATCTTTTGGAAGAACTAAGAGTATAATATTTGCAGAAGTGACAAATAGATGGTTAGTTCATTGTAAAAGTACTACATTGATACTAGTTTTGTCACAAAGTACAAATTAAGTTTATCTCAATCTAAACTAAGGGTGGCACAATATAATGGAAAGTGAGTTCCATAATGGATTTGGATGAGTTCCAAAGTTAAGACATTGTGACAAATACTACAACAAAAGGCTAAGTATATGACTGCTATTTTAGCAGCAAAAGAGGGCATTTGTGTCAAGTAGTTTGTTATCAAACTAGGTGTAGTTCATAGTGGGATAATACTATGAAGATGTATTGTACGACAATATTATCAACATGTTTTAACCCCAAAGAGCTAAAGGTCACACCGAAAGACCAAATTTATACAAAGCCATCTCATTAGAGAATGAGTGATGCGTAGAGACGCAAAGACATGCAATTGCACACGGACCTGGAAGTGTCAGATCCGGAGATCAGTTGACCACTAGCAATAGTGTACATACAACACCAGAAAGCCATAGGTGTTGAATACACAAAGGTTTGAGACTAGATTATTGACTCTAGTGCAAGTGGGAGACTGTTGGAGATATGCCCAAGAGGCAATAATAAAGTGGTTATTATCATATCTTCACACTTATGATAAATGTTTACATACCATGCTATAATTGTATTAACAGGAAACATTAATACTTGTGTGATTTGTAAACATAAAAGAGTCCCTAGTAAAGCCTCTTGTTAAACTAGCTTGTTGGTTAATATATGATCATGGTTTCCTGATCATGAACATAGAGATGTTATTAACAACAGGATCATATCGTTAGGAGAATGATATGGTGGACATACTCCTATAGATAAGCGTAGCATAAAGATCAAGTCATTTCAATAGTTCAATTGCTATATGCTTTCTGATACATAGTAACCTAATTCCTTCGACCATGAGATCATGCATATCACCTTTTACGGATGGATGCTTTGATGTCATCAAACACCACACCGTAACAGGGTGGCTATAAAGGTGGCATTGAGTGTTCAGAAAGTATTGGTTGAAACACATGGATCAAGAGTGGGATTTGTCCATCCATATGACGGATAGATATACTCTGGGCCCTCTCGGTGAAATGTCATCCAATTAGCTTGCAAGCATGTGACTGGCTCACAAGGGATCACATATCACGGGAACGAGAAAAGAATACTTATCGGTAACGAGGTTGAACTAGGTATGCAGAGATACCGATGATCATAACCTCAGATAAGTAAACTATCGTGAGACAAAGGGAAATTGGTATCGTATGTAAGTGGTTCATTCGATCGCAAAGTAATCGTAGAAATATGTGGGAGCCATATGAATTTCCAGATTCCTCTATTGGTTATTGTTCGGAGAAGTGTCTCGATCATGTCCGCATAATTCACGAACCGTAGGGAGACACACTTAAGGATTCGATGTTGTTTGAGTAGTTATGGTATTATGAGAAAGAGACCGAATGTTGTTCGGAGTCTCGGATGGGATCCGGGATATCACGAGGTGATCCGGAATGGTCCGGAGAATAAGATTCATATAAGGAAAGTCCCGTTTCGGAGTTTGGGAATGATTCCGGTGTTTTCATCGGGAATGTTCTAGAAGGTTCCGGATTGTCCGGCACTCCGGGGGGGAGGGTACATGAATGTGTCATTGAATGATTGCATCATGTACTAAGTGTTCTTGCTGTTCCAAAAACATGAAAGTCAAATTGCCAGTTTGAAAGTCAAACGGCTAAAACAGGAAACTGTGGAAAACAGGAAACTATGGGAAACAGGAAACTGTGGGAAACAAGCAAGAGGAGGTTGAAACCAACTTGGAGGAGGAGTTCCTCTCCTCCAAGCCGGCGCCCAGCCCTAGGCCGAGTTGGGGAGGGACTCTCTCCCTCCCTGGCGCGCCTAGCCCCTCCACCTATAAAAGGAGGGGCAGGGCTCCTCCTTGAGACAAACAAGTTTCCACCTCTAATCTCCGGTTTAGAGCCGTTCTGGTTTAGAGCTTCTAATTGCTTTAGCCTGCGGTTTAGAGCCTTCTAATTGGTGTGTCTAATCTCTAGACCACTAATAGCCCTCTCTCATACTCCACCATACTCGCTCCGGCTTAAGGCGAAGCCCTGCGGGATCTCCCCTCTACTTCCGGTACCACGCCGTTGTGCTGCCGGAATCGCGAGGAGAGTGCTACAACCTCCGCTGCCTGCTGGAACAAGGGAGAGGAAGGTCTTCGTCGAGTACCGAACGTGTGACCGACTGCGGAAGCGCTGCCGGAACACAGCGCCGGAAGGATCGTCTACGCGATCTTGAGATCGGAAAGAGTACGACTACATCACCCACGAGAATCTGCTCTCGTTAACCGCTTTGGAATCTTCGAGGGTAAGTTCCCCTATCAACTCGCTGCTACAATCTAGTAGATAGATCTTGGCTTGTTTGTTTGTATGCGATAGAAAAATTTTGTTTTCCATGCTACGAACCCCTACAGTCCTGATCCTAAACAGTACAGTGTGCTCCTCGCACAATCGTAAATACAGTAGTAGCATGGCATAAGTACAGGATAGTAAATAAAACCTCAAACTAGTTTGTGGCCCCAAGAAATAAGACTGAATCAAGCTCTGGCTAAGGGGGGCCCATAATTCCCCGTATGTGGATAGCGCGATAAATCAAGGAACAGGTATCAAGTACTCGGGGTCCTACGGGACACAAGTGGGCGGTCGGAAACCAAATATTATCTATCACCCACCGATGCCTCTGCTTACTTACTTCAATTTTAGTTGTTAAACAGGAATTAAAGTGAACGATAAGTAAAGCCATGATCATCTCCAACATTGAACGGGCGGCAATTCTCCAACAACTGTGGTTCTTGACGACACGCAACAGCACTGGAGCAAGCGACTACGACGCGCAAGTCCAACTATCTACCAAACAACAGGTAATAGTATGTGTCCAAGGCAATATAAGGCTGCAAGGAATATCACGGGTACGAAAGCTAGAGCATCGCAACACAGATAGCAATAGATCAACAGGAGGGAATAAAGACTATAAAAATAAGATAGGTAGAGAGGGGGAGATGCTCGCCTGGAAACATTGCCGAAGGTTCAACCGAAGATCGGGTCGACACTCGCATCAACTCAACGGCCTTATCCGCAAAGAAGCAAAACACTAGAATAAACACCGGATGCAATATTTAATACTACGACAGAAGATCGAGCATGATGCATGTACGATGTATGACATGGCAAAGGTGCGATGCAATTAGGTCATATTAAGCGGAACCGGGGTCCCGACAATTAATTAAATAGTTCAAGTTATTTAGATACCCCGCAAATTAAATGTTGTTTGAACATGGCAAAATATAGCACCGGTTCGCTACACCAATTTAAATGAGGCCAATATGAGACTAGATTTGCCCGCATATGGGCCCCATATTTAATTATGAGGTGAATCGGCATAAGGCCCCCAAACCACACAATATGATGCGAGCATGACAATTTAGTATGCAACAAGTTTGATATATAGCATTTATAAAATAGGGCTCGAGAAAAGGGGGCACACATTAGGGGGCCTCGACGAACTTGGGGTTCCGGGGGGTTCGGGGTTCGACAGGGTTCGACGGGGTTCGGTCTCGGCGGGATCGTTCTCGGATAACTGAGGTCGATCTTGTCGCATCCGCGGAAGCAGGACTTGGGTTGGCGTTGGGGCGCATCGGATTCGCCCTGGTCGATGTCGATCTTGTCGTCGATGGAGAACTTGAGTGGATCGGGTACCGGGGTCTTCGGATCCGTGAAGTAGGTCTTGTCGGCGGCCTTGTCAACGAGAAGATCTTGTCGCATCGGACTTTTGTCGAATCATCTTCGGAAGATCTTGACGAAGCAAGGGAATAGATATCTCGCGTGGTCTTGGTTTGGTTTGGGTGGCACCACCATCTTCATATTTCATATGACCTTCACCGTTGCAACCCCAAACTATCACCTCTATTGCTTCACATCCATAGCAGCACGTGTAAACCCCATCTGGTAACACCACTAGCACCAACTTGACAGGAGAAAAGGGCACCAGGGCACATCTGCGGAAGGCACAGACGATGCGGCCACGGAAAGGCACGTAGGCAGCGTGACTCGACAACCGACAACGGGGCCGGAACGGGGACGACGGCGACGGGCGGGTCGAGGCAGAGGAGCCCCAGGGCGGTTCGGCGTGGATGCGGCCCAGGCGAGGCGGTGTCCCGGCGGAGCTCGGGCTCGGGCGGCGCTCGGGGCCAAGCCCAGGGCTCTAGCGGAGGAGACGGCGGAGGGGCGCTTGAGGGCGGCCGGCGCTGCGGTTGTTGGCGAGGACGGGGACGCGCGAGGCGGGGCGTCGGCCCGGGGCGGCGGAGGGGATGGCTCGGGCCGAGACGCAGAGGGCGGCGGCGGCGGGCCGGAGAGGAGATGGGGCGGCGAGGCCGGTCTCCTGCGGCGGCGCCAGGGAGGAGCAAAGGGAGGCGACGGGGGATGCGGCTAGCGGGCGGTGCTTGGTCGGGTACAGGGCAACGCGGGGATGAGGGAGGCGGCCTGGGGCGGCGTCGCGGGCGCTCGGGGGTGGCGGCGTCGCGGCCGACGCAGCGGGCGGACGCAGCGGCGGAGGGTGGAGGCCGGGCGATGGGCGAGCGCGTTGGGGTGCAGGAGCGGGAGAGGCTCGGGAGGGCGCCGGCAGAGGGTGGAGGGGGAGGTTGGGGCGCGGGGTCGAGGGGGGAGCTGACCAGGGTGAGCAGGGAGGGGGCCTGGCGGCGGGGAGCTCCGGCAAGGAGGGAGGGGTCAGGCGGTGGGTGCGTCGGTGGGAGGAAGGAGGAAGAAGGGAGGGCGCGGGCGCACCGCGTGGGACGCGTGGGGACGGGCCAGAGTGGTGGGACCCGGGGCGGTTTGTGGACAGAGAGGGAGAGGGGACTTGCATGTGGGGTCAGGCGCGTGTGGTGTTGTGTGGGTTGGGTGGGCTGCTGAGAGGGGTGAGAGAGGAGGTGGCCAGGTGGAGGGCTAGGATTGGTTAGGGGAGAGAGGGGAGATGAGGTGGAGAGAGGCTATTGGTTGGGGTGAGGTGGCTGGAGGGGTGGGTAGAATAGGATTGGTAGAAAAAGGATTTTGGGTGGACCGATTTGGTCTGGGGGTGGTCGTTCGGGTCGAATCGGCCCGTTCGACTGCCCCCCTAAAAATAATTCAATAATTTTATTTGTTGCAAACCGACTTTTGCAAACCGATAGCAAACAAAACAAAATAATCCGGTGTCTCGGGTTTTGCGTTTGAATTAAGATGGGGCGTTTGGAAAACAAATTAGGTTTTTCCGCAAATAGTTTTATGCGAACAAATGCAAGATGATGACGATGTTCAAATGCAATGTGGCATGATGACATGAGCCTGCGGTCATGATGATGCAATGCACAAATCAACGCGATTTTCTAGTAGTGGTTTTGGCGGGGCGCCACAATTCGACACCACTAACAATGGATCTCGCCCTCGAGATCCGCCTCATGGTACCGGAAAGAAGGTCGGCGACGTGAATCTTCTCGCATCGTGTAGATCCTCGCGACACCACTAACAAGAGGTCGTTGTCCGTGATCATCGGGAGAACACTCCGGGAACAAAAGTCGAAGGTAGAGGTATCCACAATAAAGCCACCCCTAACTTCCGTGGACGGAGTAAAACTGCCGGATCCACTGATTCGATGTACAAGAGCGAATGATAAGAGTAGTCGGATGGTGATCAGTCCATCGCGCACCCAAACCATTACTCTGCACACGAATAGGCGGATTATGCAACCAACTCTCGGAATTAGACTAAAGATCTCGACAAGCGAGGTTCGGAAACAAAGGAGTGATGCAGACTCTGCATCGGATCTGGCGTAGATGATGTCGTCGCGTCGGAAAACACCGGAAGGCACGAGAAGGAACAAAGGATGGTACCACCGTAGACGGATTCCTCAGGCAGCTTGAACACCGGATGGTAGAACACCGTTACCAAAGGAGGAAGCGAAACCCTAAAGATACGACGGAAAACCCAACCACGAGAAGTCCTGGACTCGAAGAAAGAGAAGAGAGCGGATTCAAAACACGTAGAGGTAAGAGGAGAATAGCAGAGGGGTAAGGAATAAAGTCAGACCTATCCAGATCTATCCAACCGATTTTTTTGCAAAAATAGTTTTGACACCCTACTTCGGCCGTTAGCTAGGTTATCCTACAGGCTGGACTTGTGGGGTATCGTAACTGCTGAGCTCTGATACCACTCTGTAACACCCTCAGAATCGACCCTATGCAAGTTTTAGCGAAACCCGCCAAACCCGCATATAAACGATTCAAAGGTGCCCACCAGGCACTTTCGTGCGGGTGGAAAACGAAGTAATAACATTACACAATAGTCCTCGATGGGACCCACAGAACAGATATATATAACAGCGACTCAATGAGTCAAGAATACAGATATAATATACAAAGATCCAAATCACCTTGAAAATGATAGAGCGTCCAACTACGGACAAGATGCAAATTGAGCTAAGAGCCCTGATGAATAACCGATGGCGTCCATAACCCTGCCCAGGCCAAGCCGGAAGGGTAACCCTGCTAACGACGTCGATCTCAAAACCTGCTTAAACAAAAGGGATGCCGACAAAGGGCAAAGGAAAAAGAGGAGCGTCAGTACTGAGGGTGGCCTAAGCCCCACATGCCTGTGACCGTGGGTAGATCCCATTTGAGTGTAAAATGATTTAATGTCTGTTTAGGAATAATTAAAACAATATGAATTCAAATTTCAATATTCCAGAAATAAAATAAAATGATTAAATCTTGTAAATTTAATATCTTTTGTTTTATAAATCAGAAAAATACATATAATATATGGAAATGTTTAAAAAATAAAATCAACAACTTAAAAATATTATTAAATAATGTTATGATAACTATTTAAATAAATATTATTTAATAAATACTTTCCAAAGTTTTAATACTTTGATAATTAATATTTTAATAATGGTAAATATTAAAAATCTAAATAAAATACCAAAAATCTTAGAAAAATAAGAATTATAGTTTAAAACTATAATCATGTATTATTATTCTTCTTAATTAAATATTTGTTATTTATTAAGTATTTATAAAGTAATAAACCTTATTAAAATCATCTCTTAATATTTATAAATCACAAAAATAAATGTAATATACCAAAATAATCACAAAAATAATACCTACATGTTAAAAATGTGATATTCCACTTTTGAGTTAAGTAAAAAGTTAAACACTTTCATAACTTGAATTTAAACCTATTTCTTTAGTTAATAATTCATAAAATGACAAATAAAATTTGTTAATATTTTCTAAATTAACCAATTAAATGTAGTAAATAGTATTAATCTTAAATACTAACATTATAATGTCAAAATGATTTAACACCATTTAAATACAATTTTATTAAGTTATCTTTCAACCATAAGTATAACTTATTTTATAAGACAATCCTAATCTAATATAAAATCTCCAAGAATAATTTGTAAAGAGATAAAATCTATTCCTTTACTTTAACCACAAATTTATAAACAAATGAAAACACTATAGTGAGTTCATAGATAGTAAATAATATTGTTCACTTATCCATAAACCTTAAACACATTTTTATAGGAAGGTAAATTCCTTTATACCATTATAATGTAAAGAAATCACTACTCCAATAGAAGTAATGCCATTCTTAAGTAACTCTAAGGAGACAATATAAAGTGAACATGATACAAGTATCATAAGTAATACACCCTAAGTCTATCTACATCCTTAAAGTTACCTTTAGTTTGCAAAGCTTTAAGTATAATGCTAAAGACTTTATTATATGCTTGATAGTTAACTTTGCTCTGTTGTAATTAAGTTATAAAGCATCTTAATACCAAATCAACCCAGTTAAAAACAAAGATAGATAAGTCTCAAATACTATTAGTTTCAGTATTCCAATAAAGGCAATTCTTTCTGACTTAAAGTCTATAACTAGAAAGAAGACCTCATAAGGTTAACTTAAGAGCTTAAATGATTCTGCTTAGTCGAGTAAGATTTTCTTCAAATATTATTTGTTTTGCCACTTCAATCAACATATGACAATTAATAGTGAACACCTTACTTCATACTTTATGTAGGGTTTCGTAGCATGGAAAACAAAAAATTTCTATCGCATACAAACAAACAAGCCAAGATCTATCTACTAGATTGTAGCAACGAGTCGATGGAATAACTCACCCTCGAAGATTCCAAAGTGTTTAACGAGAGCAGATTCTCGTGGGTGATGTAGTCGTACTCTTCCCGAGCTCAAGATCGCGTAGACGATCCTTCCGGCGCTGCGTTCCGGCAGCGCTCCCGCAGTCGGTCACACGTTCGGTACTCGACGAAGACCTTCCTCTCCCTTGTTCCAGCAGGCAGCGGAGGTTGTAGCACTCTCCTCGTGATTCCGGCAGCACAACGGCGTGGTACCAGAAGTAGAGGGGAGATCTCGCAGGGCTTCGCCTTAAGCCGAAGCGAGTATGGTGGACTATGAGAGAGCTCCTCGGCGATCTATGGTTTAGACACACCAAGGAGGAGGCTTGGCCGGTAGCTAGGGTTATCTAGGCGGCGGCGGCTTGCCCTATGGCGGCGGCGGCTGCAGGAGGGCCGGCGGCTTAGGGCTAGGGTTTGCGGGTGGAGGTGTTGGGTGCTAGGAGGGGCAGCCCTGCCCCTCCTTATATAGGTGGAGGGGCCGCGCCAGGGGAGGGGAGTCCCTCCCCAACTCGGTTTCCCAAGGGGGCCGGCGGTGGAGGGGAGGAACTCGTCCCCAACTCGGTTTCCACCTTCCCCTCCACTTCCCAAAATAGTCGTTTGACTTTTCAAATTGGCGTTTGACTTTTCAAACTAGGATTTGATTAAACCCTTTATTTTGTTCAGCGATGACACCTAGTACATGATGCAATCATTCCAACTTGGTATGACACATTCATGTACCCTTCCCCTTCGGAGTGCCAGACATTCCGGAACCTTCTAGAACATTCCCGATGAAAACACCGGAACCATTCTCCAACCCCGAAACAGAACTTTCCTTATATGAATCTTATTCTCCGGATCTCCTCTTGATATCCCGGATCCCATCCGAGACTCCGAACAACATTCGGTCTCTTACTCATCATTCCATAACTACTCAAACAACGTCGAATCCTTAAGTGTGTCTCCCTACGGTTCGTGAATTATGCAGACATGATCGAGACACTTCTCCGAACAATAACCAATAGAGGAATCTGGATTCATATGCTTCCCACATATTTCTACGATTACTTTACGATCGAATGAACCACTTACATATGATACCAATTTATCTTTGTCTCACAATAGTTTACTTATCCGAGGTTATGATCGTCGGTATCTCCGCATACCTAGTTCAACCTCGTTACTGATAAGTACTCTTTTCTCGTTCCCGTGATATGTGATCCCTTGTGAGCTAGTCACATGCTTGCAAGCTAATTGGATGACATTTCACCGAGAGGGCCCAGAGTATATCTATTCGTCATATGGATGGACAAATCCCACTCTTGATCCATGTGTCTCAACCAATACTTTCTGAAAACTCAACGCCACCTTTATAGCCACCCAGTTATGGTGTGGTGTTTGATGTCATCAAAGCATCCATCCGGTAAAGGTGATATGCATGATCCCATGGTCGAAGGAATCAGGTTACTATGTATCAGAAAGCATATAGCAATTGAACTATTTAAAATGACTTGATTTTTATGCTGCGCTTATCTATAGGAGTATGTCCACCATATCATTCTCCTAACGATATGATCTTGTTGTTAATAACATCTCAATGTTCATGATAGGGAAACCACAATCATTTATTAACCAACAAGCTAGTATTATAAAGAGGCTTTATTAGGGACTCTATTTTAGTTTACAAATCACACAAGTATTAATGTTTACTTGTTAATACTATTATAGCATGAATGTAAACATTTATCATAAACACAAAAATATAATAATAACTACATTTATTATTGCCTCTAGGGCATATCTACAACAGTCTCCCACTTGCACTAGAGTCATCTAATCTAGATTACATGGTAATATACCGAACACCCATGGCAGTTTGGTGCTGGTCATGTTTTGCCCTCGGGAGAGGTTTAGTCAACGGATCCGCCACATTCAGATCTGTGTGTACTTTGCAAATCTTTATGTCCCCATCTTGGACATGTTCTCGAATAGCGTGAAAACGTAGCTTGATGTGCTTCAGCTTTTTGTGTGACCTTGGTTCTTGCGCATTGGCTATGGCGCCCATGTTATCACAGTAGATAGACATTGGGTCCAGCGCACTAGGAACCACACCTAGCTCTGTAATGAACTCTTTCATCCATATCGCTTCTTGTGAAGCCTCCGAAGCAGCCATGTATTCCGATTCAGTTGAAGATCTCGCCACAACGCTTTGCTTTGCACTCCTCCAGCTAACTGCTGCACCATTCAAAGTAAATACGTATCCATATTGTGATTTAGAATCATCTGGATCGGTGTTCCAACTAGCATCGGTGTAACCATTAACAACGAGCTGTTCATCACCTCCATAAGAAAGAACCATATCCTTAGTTCTTCTCAAGTACTTAAGGATGTTTTTGACCGCTGTCCAATGATCCACTCCTGGATCACTTTGATATCTGCTAGTTAAACTAACAGAATATGCAATGTCGGGTCTAGTACATAGCATGGCATACATTAGAGATCCTATGGCTGAGGCATACGGAGTCTTACTCATCCTTTCTCTATCTTCTGTCGTTGTCGGACTTTGAGTTTTACTCAACGTCGTATTGGGCAACATGGGCAAGAACCCTTTCTTGCTATCTTCCATTCCAAACCTCTTTAGAACTTTGTCCAAATATGTACTTTGTGACAATGATATTAGGCGTCTCGATCTATCTCTATAAATCTTTATGCCTAATATGTAAGCTGCTTCGCCAAGATCCTTCATTGAAAAACTATTATTCAAATATTCCTTGATACTATTAAGAAGGTCTACATCATTCCCAATCAACAATATGTCATCTACATATAGTATTAAGAATGCTACAGAGCTCCCACTCACTTTCTTGTAAATACAAGCTTCTCCATAAGTTTGTATAAAACCAAAACTTTTGATCACCTTATCAAAACATTGATTCCAACTTCGGGATGCTTGCTTCAATCCATAGATGGACCATTGAAGTTTGCAGACCTTGTTAGCATCTTTAGGATCGACAAAACCTTTGGGTTGCATCATATACAACTCTTCATCAATGTCTCCGTTGAGGAATGCTGTTTTGACATCCATCTGCCATATGTCATAATCATAATATGCAGCGATTGCTAACATAATCCTCACAGACTTTAGCTTTGCTACCGGTGAGAACGTCTCATCGTAGTCAACTCCTTGAATTTGTCGAAACCCTTTTGCGACAAGTCGAGCTTTATAGACAGTAACATTACCATCAGCATCTGTTTTCTTCTTGAAAATCCATTTGTTCTCGTCAGCCTTCCGGCCATCCAGTAAGTCCACCAAAGTCCATACTTGGTTTTCGTACATGGATCCAATCTCGGATTTCATGGCTTCTTGCCATTTTTTGGAATCTGGGCTCATCATTGCTTCCTCATATGTCGCAGGGTCATCGGTGTTGTCCACCAACATGACACTCATAACGGGATCATACCAATCAGGAGTGGTACGAGTTCTCGTTGACCTGCGAGGCTCTGTAGCAACTACAACCGAAGTTTCATGATCATCATCATTAGCTTCCTCTCTTATTGGTGTAGGCACCACAGGAACTTCTTCCGGTGCTGCGCTACTCGCAATTTCGAGAGAAGGTTCGACAACCTCGTCGAGTTCTACTTTCCTTCCAGTCACTTCTTTCGAGAGAAATTCCTTCTCTAGAAAGGATCCATTCTTAGCAACGAAGATTTTTCCTTTGGATCTATGATAGAAGGTATACCCAATAGTTTCCTTCGGGTATCCTATGAAGACGCATTTTTCTGCTTTGGGTTCAAGCTTGTCCGGCTGTAACTTCTTTACATAGGCTTCGCAACCCCAAACTTTAAGGAACGACAATTTAGGTTTCTTCCCAAACCATAATTCATACGGTGTCATTTCAACGGATTTAGATGGTGCCCTATTTAAAGTGAATGCGGCTGTTTCTAATGCATAACCCCAAAATGATAGCGGTAAATCTGTAAGTGATATCATAGAACGAACCATATCTAAGAGAGTTCGATTACGACGTTCGGACACACCATTACGTTGTGGTGTTCCCGGCGGTTTCAATTGTGAAAGTATTCCGCATTTCTTCAAATGCTCGCCAAAATCGTAACTTAGATATTCACCTCCACGATCAGAACGTAGAAATTTAATCTTCTTGTTACGTTGATTCTCTACCTCACTTTGAAACTCCTTAAACTTCTCGAAAGTTTCGGACTTATGTTTCATGAAATAGATATACCCATATACACTCAAGTCATCCGTGAAGGTAAGAACATAACGATAACCACCGCGCGATGCTACACTCATTGGACCACACACATCGGTATGTATGATTTCCAATAAGTCCGTAGCTCGCTCCATCATACCAGAAAATGGAGTCTTAGTCATTTTACCCATCAGACATGCTTCGCATCTTTCAAGTGATTCGAAATCAAGTGATTCAAGAAGTCCATCGGAATGGAGTTTCTTCATGCGCTTCACTCCAATGTGACCAAGACGACAGTGCCACATATAGGTCGAGTTATCGCTCGATTTCAAACGTTTAGCCTCAATGTTATTAATATGTGTATTTCCACTATCGAGATTCAATAAGAATAGACCATCTATAAAAGGTGCATGTGCATAAAACATATTACTCATATAAATCGAACAACCATTATTCTCGGACTTAAACAAGTAACCGTCTCGCAATAAACAAGATCCCGATATAATGTTCATGCTTAACGCAGGCACCAAATAACAATTATTTAAGTATAAAACTAATCCCGATGGTAGATGAAGGGGTAGCATGCCGACCGCGATCACATCAACCTTTGATCCATTTCCCACGCGCATCGTCACCTCGTTCTTCGCTAGCTTCCGTTTATTTTGCAGCACCTGTTTCGAGTTACAAATATGAGCAACCAAACCAGTATCAAATACCCAGGCACTACTATGAGTACTAGTGAGATACACATCAATAACATGTATATCGGATATACCTTTCTTCTTGATGTTGTCGTTCTTCAAATCCGCCAAGTACTTTGGGCAATTCCGCTTCCAGTGACCTTCTCCCTTGCAGTAAAAGCACTTAGTATCAGGCTTAGGTCCAGCCTTGGTCTTCTTCGTCGGCGCGGTAACTTTCTTACCACCCTTCTTGAAGTGTCCCTTTTGCTTAGACTTGCCTTTCTTGAATTTGGTGGTCTTATTGACCATCAACACTTCGTGCTCTTTCTTGATCTCCACTTCTGCAGATTTCAACATGGCAAAGAGTTCTGGCAACTGCTTGTTCATGTTTTGCATATTGTAGTTCATCATAAAGTTCTTGTAACTTGGTGGTAGTGATTGGAGGACACGGTAAATCCCCAAAGCGTTAGGAATCACTATACCCAAGCTTTGAAGTTTGTTTGCGTGCCCAGACATCTTAAGCACATGCTCACTGACGGAGCTGCCCTCTTCCATCTTGCAGTTAAAGAACTTTTCAGAAGCCTCATAGCTCTCAATCGCCGCGTGAGTCTCAAAGATCAATTTGAGGTCACGGACAATATCATGTGGGTCTGAATTCTCAAACCTTTTCTGAAGCTCCGATTCTAAACCATACAAGATAGCACACTGAACTGTGGAGTACTGAGTCTTCCGAGCGAGGTAAACATTCTTTACTTCATCGGTAGCAGTATCTGCAGGTGGGTCACCTAGCGGTGCATCCAGCACATAGGTCAAATTACCAGCTATGAGGACAATCCTCAAATTGCGGAACCAATCCACGAAGTTGCTTCCATTGTTTTTCAACTTTTCTTTCTCTAGGAACGCATTAAAATTGATGGTAGGGGCCGCCATTGATCTACAACATATTTGCAATAGTTTAGACTAAGTTTATGACAAATTGAGTTCTAATTAATAGTTAAATTAATCTAGGTGAACTCCCACTCAAAACAATATCCCTCACATTGTTTTAGTGATCCCATGAACCAAATCCACCACATCAACACCGATCATCACGAGAGTTGATATAGTTTCAATGGCGAACAATCGACATGTTCATCATATCTATTATATGATTCATGCTTTACCTTTCGGTGATCCGTGTTCCGAGACCATGTCTGTACATGCTAGGCTCATCAAGATCAAACCTTAGCTTCCGCATGAGCAAATCTGGCTTGCTCACGTTGTATACACTTGCGGAATCTAACACACCCGATCATCACGTGGTGCTTCGAAACAACAAGCTTTAGCAACGGTGCTTACTAAGGGTGAACACTTTGGAACTTGAAATTCATGTGCATGAGGGATCATCTTATAATGCTACCGTCGTTAACTAAGCAATACAAGATGCATAAAGGATTAACATCACATGCAATTCATAATATGTGATATGATATGTCCTTTCTTCTTTGTGCTTCCGATCTCCATCTTCAAGCACGAACATGATGTCCATCATCACCGGCATTGCATCAAGGTCAATGACGCTTCTCCATGGTTGTCGTCCACCGGCTTCAACTATTACAATTACTTTGAATAGACACGCGGGTCTTAACATAAATTAAAGACAACCATATGGCTCCTGCCGGTTGCCAACTTACAATAAGGAACATTGCGTACATCAAATATAATCACAATCATGGCCATATCACATCACTGCACACCCCTACAAAACAAAGTTAGACGCCTCTACTTTCTTGGCATGTTTTACGTGGTTTGGGGATTTCAATAAGTGTCGTTCTAACTTACGAACAAGAACCACAACATTGATACTAGCATTGTTAATCACCCGTTGTAAATTGAATCTTAACTATGCTAGGAGAAACAGGCACCCGCAAAGCCACTTATGCAATACAAGTTGCATGTCAAGCGTGGAGTAAGTCTCATGAACGATGTCATGTAAGGTTAGCCCAGTCCACTTCATCCCAACATCCCACAAGATGCAAAGTACACAAGAAGCAATCGACAATAAAAGCATCAACGCCCACAAATGACCATTGTGTTCTACTCGTGCAATAGATCTACATATAGACACGGCTCTGATACCACTGTAGGGTTTCGTAGCATGGAAAACAAAAAATTTCTATCGCATACAAACAAACAAGCCAAGATCTATCTACTAGATTGTAGCAACGAGTTGATGGAATAACTCACCCTCGAAGATTCCAAAGCGGTCCAGGCCAACTTTACGATTTAAGGAAGTTTAGCATAATACCTAAGATTTAAGGAATCGTTCCGTGGATTTGCATTTTCCCGAAACACCATAAGTGTATGGAGCGTTCGAGATATGTAATTAAACCTTGTTTGACATGGTAAGATCAAAGGTATAATTTATAAAACTGCCATTATATTTTAAAGATTAAAAGCTTTAGAGATTACCGTTTTTCCACTGAAAAGAGCTCCATCATAATCCGTTGAAATGACACCATATAAAGTTATGGTTTGGGATAAAACCCAAGTTGTCCTTTCTTAAACATTGGTATGCTTTGCATAAGAAAGATGTTTGCAACCAAAGTCGGATGAACCTGTCTTTGTATGTTATTTCGAATAACTGTTAAGTATTCCTCCATAACACCAGAGACAAAAGTGTTTGTCGCTTAGAACGTCAAATTTCTTTTGAGAAGGAATTTTTCGTGAAAAGTTAAGTGGGAGGACAATAGAACTTTGATAAGGTTAAAAGAACCTTAAGCTATATGTGCAGAGTTGCGCAGCGCCGAAAAGTGTTCCGGAGACAGCAACAATGCTCATAGCTCATGTGCCTCAAAGGTTGTGGTCACGGAGATCTAAGTTCCTATTGAAACAAGTAGATCGGGTAAACAATCAAATACCAAGATTTGAGGGTTGAATCATTATTTGAGAATAATGAACCGACTACATGCAAAGAAGCGATGATGGGCCCTGACTCCGTCAAATGGCTTGAAGCCATAAAATCCGTGATAGTTCCATACACGAGAAATCAAGTTTTGAACTTGAAGGACCCTCGAGAAAGGTGTAAGACCTTACAGTTGTGTTTTGGATCTATAAATAAACAGACATGGATGTTGCACATCTATGAAATAGTCGACATGTTGGGAAAGAGTTCACAACAATGTTCAAAAGTTGACTATGACAAGATCTGATCTTTCATAGCGATATTTAGTCTAGATGGATTAGTGTAGCAACCACTACATATAATTTTATTATATGGTAGTTGAATAAACAAAACAAGTTCTTCTAATAGAAGGGTTACCTAGGACGTGTGCATGACACAGTCCAAAGGGTTTTGTTAAAATTCAAGGGATGCTAAAAACATATGCAAACTTCAATGGTTGAAGTAAGCATAGCGGAGTTGGAATCTTCACTGTGATGAAACTGTTAAAGGAGTTTAAAAGTTCATCAGAGACGATGGAGATGCTTGCATTTGCAAGAAATTAAGTGGGAGCGCTAAGACATGTTTCTAATACATTATGTGGAAGACATATTGTTGATTGGAAATAATGTATCTTTTATTAACACATATTAAGAATTTCATCCCGATGAAAGACTTAGGCAAAACCCAAATATTTGGCATCAATAGACGCTAATATGGTTGTGCCAGAAGTACATAGACAAGATATTGAATGAGTTCAATATAGAAACTACAAGAGAGGTTCTTGTCACACAGAAAGGATTGAATAAGTTCAATGTTGATGATATATTCAAGTGTATTGACATTTGGTAAAGTGAAACAAATAATCAAGTATATATTGATACTTGATGTATGAAATCACAAAGAGTATTTATATCAATCATACTGTGATATGTACAAATCCATATATGTCCTATGCTCTGAATGTTGTGAGCATATACCAGAATGATTCGTAAGATGATCATTGGACAATAGTAAGGATATTCTTATGATCTTTTGAAAGAACTAAGAGTATAATATTTGTAGAAGTGACAAATAGATGGTTAGTTCATTGTAAAAGTACTACATTGATACTAGTTTTGTCACAAAGTACAAATTAAGTTTATCTCAATCTAAACTAAGGGTGTCACAATATAATGGAAAGTGAGTTCCATAATGGATTTGGATGATTTCCAAAGTTAAGACATTGTGACAGATACTACAACAAAAGGCTAAGTATATGACTGCTATTATAGCAGCAAAAGAGGGCATTTGTGTCAAGAAGTTTGTTATCAAACTAGGTGTAGTTCACAGTGGGATAATACTATGAAGATATATTGTGCGACAATATTATCAACATGTTTTAACCCCAAAGAGCTAAAGGTCACACCGAAAGACCAAATTTGTACAAAGCCATCTCATTAGAGAATGAGTGATGCGTAGAGACGCAAAGACATGCAATTACACACGGACCTGGAAGTGTCAGATCTGGATATCAGTTGACCACTAGCAATCGTGTACATACAACACTGGAAAGCCATAGGTGTTGAATACACAAAGGTTTGAAACTAGATTATTGACTCTAGTGCAAGTGGGAGACTGTTGGAGATATGCCCAAGAGGCAATAATAAAGTGGTTATTATCATATCTTCACACTTATGATAAATGTTTACATACCATGCTATAATTGTATTAACCGGAAACATTAATACTTGTGTGATTTGTAAACTAAAATAAGAATCCCTAGTAAAGCCTCTTGTTAAACTAGCTTGTTGGTTAATATATGATCATGGTTTCCTGATCATGAACATAGAGATGTTATTAACAACAGGATCATATCATTAGGAGAATGATGTGATGGACATACTCCTATAGATAAGTGTAGCATAAAGATCAAGTCATTTAAATAGTTCAATTGCTATATGCTTTCTGATACATAGTAACCTAACTCCTTCGACCATGAGATCATGCATATCACCTTTACCGGATGGATGCTTTGATGACATCAAACACCACACCGTAACTGGGTGGCTATAAAGGTGGCATTGAGTGTTCGGAAAGTATTGGTTGAAACACATGGATCAAGAGTGGGATTTGTCCATCCATATGACGGATAGATATACTCTGGGCCCTCTCGGTGGAATGTCATCCAATTAGCTTGCAAGCATGTGACTAGGTCACAAGGGATCACATATCACGGGAACGAGAAAAGAGTACTTATCGGTAACGAGGTTGAACTAGGTATGCAGAGATACCGACGATCATAAACTCGGATAAGTAAACTATCGTGAGACAAAGGGAAATTGGTATCATATGTAAGTGGTTCATTCGATCGCAAAGTAATCGTAGAAATATGTGGGAGCCATATGAATTTCCAGATTCCTCTATTGGTTATTGTTCGGAGAAGTGTCTCGATCATGTCCGCATAATTCACGAACCGTAGGGAGACACACTTAAGGATTCGACGTTGTTTTGAGTAGTTATGGTATTATGAGAAAGAGACCGAATGTTGTTCGGAGTATCGGATGGGATCCGGGATATCACGAGGTGATCCGGAATGGTCCGGAGAATAAGATTCATATAAGGAAAGTCCCGTTTCAGAGTTCGGGAATGATTCCGGTGTTTTCATCGGGAATGTTCTAGAAGGGTCCGGATTGTCCGGCACTCCGGGGGGGAGGGTACATGAGTGTGTCATTGAATGATTGCATCATGTACTAAGTGTTCTTGCTGTTCCAAAAACATGAAAGTCAAATTGTCAGTTTGAAAGTCAAACGGCTAAAACAGGAAACTGTGGAAAACAGGAAACTGTGGGAAACAGGAAACTGTGGGAAACAAGCAAGAGGAGGTTGAAACCAACTTGGAGGAGGAGTTCCTCTCCTCCTTGGCCGGCGCCCAGCCCTAGGCCGAGTTGGGGAGGGACTCCCTCCCTCCCTGGCACGCCTAGCCCCTCCACCTATAAAAGGAGGGGCAGGGCTCCTCCTTGAGACACACAAGTTTCTACCTCTAATCTCCGGTTTAGAGCCGTTCTGGTTTAGAGCTTCTAATTGCTTTAGCCTGCGGTTTAGAGCCTTCTAATTGGTGTGTCTAATCTCTAGACCACTAATAGCCCTCTCTCATACTCCACCATACTCGCTCCGGCTTAAGGCGAAGCCCTGCGGGATCTCCCCTCTACTTCCGGTACCACGCCGTTGTGCTGCCGGAATCGCGAGGAGAGTGCTACAACCTCCGCTGCCTGCTGGAACAAGGGAGAGGAAGGTCTTCGTCGAGTACCGAACGTGTCACCGACTGCGGGAGCGCTGCCGGAACGTGGCGCCGGAAGGATCGTCTACACGATCTTGAGATCGGAAAGAGTACGACTACATCACCCACGAGAATCTGCTCTCGTTAACCGCTTTGGAATCTTCGAGGGTGAGTTCCTCTATCGACTCGTTGCTACAATCTAGTAGATAGATCTTGGCTTGTTTGTTTGTATGCGATAGAAATTTTTTTTTCCATGCTACGAACCCCTACAGTGGTATCAGAGCCGTGTCTATATGTAGATCTGTTGCACGAGTAGAACACAATGGTCATTGTGGGCGTTGATACTTTTATTGTTGATTGCTTCTTGTGTACTTTGTATCTTGCGGTATGTTGGGATGAAGCGGCCCGGGCTAACCTTACATGACATCGTTCATGAGACTTGCTCCACGCTTGACATGCAACTTGTATTGCATAAGTGGCTTTGCGGGTGCCTGTTTCTCCTAGCATAGTTAAGATCCAATTTACAACGGGTGATTAACAATACTAGTATCAATGTTGTGGTTCTTGTTCGTAAGTTAGAACGACACTTATGGAAATCCCCAAACCACGTAAAATATGCAAAGAAAGTAGAGGCGTCTAACTTTGTTTTGCAGGGGTGTGCAGTGATGTGATATGGCCATGATTGTGATTATATATGATGTATGCAATGTTCCTTATTGTAAGTCGGCAACCGGCAGGAGCCATATGGTTTTCTTTAATTTCTGTTAAGACCCGCGTGTCTATTCAAAGTAGTTGTAATAGTTGAAGCCGGTGGACGACAACCATGGAGAAGCATCATTGACCTTGATGCAATGTCGTGATGATGGAGATCATGTTCGTGCTAGAAGATGGAGATCGGAAGCACAAAGTAGAAAGGCCATATCATATCACATATTATGAATTGCATGTGATGTTAATCCTTTTTGCTTCTTGTATTGCTTAGTAGACGACGGTAGCATTATAATATGATCCCTCATGCACATGAATTTCAAGTCATAAAGTGTTCACCCTTAGTTAGCACCGTTGCTAAAGCTTGTTGTTTCGAAGCACCACGTGATGATCGGGTGTGTTAGATTCTACAAGTGTATACAACGTGAGCAAGCCAGATTTGCTCATGCAGAAACTAAGGTTTGATCTTGACGAGCCTAGCATGTACAGACATGGCCTCAAGAACACGGATTACCGAAAGGTAGAGCATGAGTCATATAGTAGATATGATGAACATGTTGATTGTTCGCCATTGAAGCTACATCAACTCTCGTGATGATCGGTTTTGATGTGGTGGATTTGGTTCGTGTGATCACTAAAACAATGTGAGGGATATTGTTTTGAGTGGGAGTTCACCTAGATTAATTTAATTATTAATCAGAACTCAATTTATCATAAACTAAATCAAAGTGAATTTGCATAGTTGTTGTAGTCATTGGCATCCGTTTACCACCTTGCGCTTAGTTATAATTGAGATGATAGAACTATAGAATTCTGGTTAGTTACTTTACGAACTGGTATCGTATTGTTTTTAAGTGTTAATCTAAAGTTTAAAAGTCCTATTGCAAACTTTCAGTAAGTTCCGGTTACTCCATGAAGTTTAATAATTAGTATTAAATCAAGAGTAACAATTCCAAGTGTTAGTATCATGTTTGTATCCATGATTCTTGATATTCAAAGGATTGTCTTAATATCAAGGTTATCTAGGATCTGAAAGAGTTGTTTCAGAAACCATGATGTGTGGAAGATATTGTGATATCTAAAACAAAGTTTTGGTTGCAACATGATAGAGTATAATATGTCTAAAGTCATATTCTCATATTTGATGAGAATTTGCAAAAGGTTGGAGACACTAGTTGTCCTAATCGTCCAAAAGGATTTGGAGAGCAACATTATACTCATGATTCACCGTTATAAGCTAAAAGTAGCTTGATCATGGATAAATCCATGATGAGGGTGAATATTTGATGTAGGTAAAATGTTTACTACACCAAGAGATTACTAAAGAAAGGAATTTGGAAGAACACCAAACATTTGATGATGATGATCTACTTCAAAGTGCAAGTCCAAAGACATTGGTATTTAACTATACACGCTTTGGATTATGTGTCATATCTATGACTCCACTATTGATGTTGATAGATTCTTTCAAACAGAAAAGGAAATATTGAAAGAGAATCTCATAAATATATGGCAGAAAAGAAAAGACTAGAATTGTTCAGTTTAAGTATATAGATGATATACATGTTATGGCTATATTCTTTGCTTATTAAACAATGTGGTTCTTAAGTATTTGATACTGAATTTGTTGGTGTGAATCGTCATACAAAACAACACAATTCATGAACTACAATGGCCTAAGTAACTAGCAAAAGAATATGTGAAGATGTTCATTGAGAACAAATAAAAGGTTATTGTGTTGCTCGTTAAAACGTCAAAGCTTGCCTTCAAGATTTGTTTTATCAGGTATTATGAGAACAAATGAATTGTTCAAATAATTGCCGTAATCCATAAAAGATGGATGATTCACAAATCTCGTTGGAGAAATCACATCCATAAAACTAGTGCTAAAGATGTCGAAAGACAAATTGATTGAAAGATCACTTAGGAAGTGACATCGCTGTTTAAATTATACTGGAAAGAAAACATGAAGAAACTCCATGTGGATGGAATTTTGGAGTCTTTTGATTTTTGATCAAATGACACTTGTGAAACTTTCCTAGAGATAATTAAAACTTCGTTCATAGGCAAAAAGGGAACGAATGACTAGCTTATTTGAACTTGTACATATTGTTGTACAAAATCCATTATGTGTAGTCAAGAGCGATGGATTTCAACTTCATATGCTTTCTCCGAAAATTTGAGTGAATATATAAATATTTACTTAATAAGGATGAAGTGTGAAATATTTGAAAAGTTCAAAGAATTTTAAGATGAAGTGCAAAATCATTGTAACAAGAATATAAATAGTTTATGATAAGATCATAAAGGAAAATATTTAAGTTACAAGTTTAGCATAATACCTAAGATTTAAGGAATCGTTTCGTGGATTTGCATTTTCCCGAAACACCATAAGTGTATGGAGCGTTCGAGATATGTAATTAAACCTTGTTTGACATGGTAAGATCAAAGGTATAATTTATAAAACTGCCATTATATTTTAAAGATTAAAAGCTTTAGAGATTACCGTTTTTCCACTGAAAAGAGCTCCATCATAATCCGTTGAAATGACACCATATATGGTTTGGGATAAAACCCAAGTTGTCCTTTCTTAAACATTGGTATGCTTTGCATAAGAAAGATGTTTGCAACCAAAGTCGGATGAACCTGTCTTTGTATGTTATTTCGAATAACTGTTAAGTATTCCTCCATAACACCAGAGACAAAAGTGTTTGTCGCTTAGAACGTCAAATTTCTTTTGAGAAGGAATTTTTCGTGAAAAGTTAAGTGGGAGGACAATAGAACTTTGATAAGGTTAAAAGAACCTTAAGCTATATGTGCAGAGTTGCGCAGCGCCGAAAAGTGTTCCGGAGACAGCAACAATGCTCATAGCTCACGTGCCTCAAAGGTTGTGGTCACGGAGATCTAAGTTCCTATTGAAACAAGTAGATCGGGTAAACAATCAAATACCAAGATTTGAGGGTTGAATCATTATTTGAGAATAATGAACCGACTACATGCAAAGAAGCGATGATGGGCCCTGACTCCGTCAAATGGCTTGAAGCCATAAAATCCGTGATAGTTCCATACACGAGAAATCAAGTTTTGAACTTGAAGGACCCTCGAGAAAGGTGTAAGACCTTACAGTTGTGTTTTGGATCTATAAATAAACAGACATGGATGTTGCACATCTATGAAATAGTCGACATGTTGGGAAAGAGTTCACAACAATGTTCAAAAGTTGACTATGACAAGATCTGATCTTTCATAGCGATATTTAGTCTAGATGGATTAGTGTAGCAACCACTACATATAATTTTATTATATGGTAGTTGAATAAACAAAACAAGTTCTTCTAATAGAAGGGTTACCTAGGACGTGTGCATGACACAGTCCAAAGGGTTTTGTTAAAATTCAAGGGATGCTAAAAACATATGCAAACTTCAATGGTTGAAGTAAGCATAGCGGAGTTGGAATCTTCACTGTGATGAAACTGTTAAAGGAGTTTAAAAGTTCATCAGAGACGATGGAGATGCTTGCATTTGCAAGAAATTAAGTGGGAGCGCTAAGACATGTTTCTAATACATTATGTGGAAGACATATTGTTGATTGGAAATAATGTATCTTTTATTAACACATATTAAGAATTTCATCCCGATGAAAGACTTAGGCAAAACCCAAATATTTGGCATCAATAGACGCTAATATGGTTGTGCCAGAAGTACATAGACAAGATATTGAATGAGTTCAATATAGAAACTACAAGAGAGGTTCTTGACACACAGAAAGGATTGAATAAGTTCAATGTTGATGATATATTCAAGTGTATTGACATTTGGTAAAGTGAAACAAATAATCAAGTATATATTGATACTTGATGTATGAAATCACAAAGAGTATTTATATCAATCATACTGTGATATGTACAAATCCAGATATGTCCTATGCTCTAAATGTTGTGAGCATATACCAGAATGATTCGTAAGATGATCATTGGACAATAGTAAGGATATTCTTATGATCTTTTGAAAGAACTAAGAGTATAATATTTGTAGAAGTGACAAATAGATGGTTAGTTCATTGTAAAAGTACTACATTGATACTAGTTTTGTCACAAAGTACAAATTAAGTTTATCTCAATCTAAACTAAGGGTGTCACAATATAATGGGAAGTGAGTTCCATAATGGATTTGGATGATTTCCAAAGTTAAGACATTGTGACAGATACTACAACAAAAGGCTAAGTATATGACTGCTATTATAGCAGCAAAAGAGGGCATTTGTGTCAAGAAGTTTGTTATCAAACTAGGTGTAGTTCACAGTGGGATAATACTATGAAGATATATTGTGCGACAATATTATCAACATGTTTTAACCCCAAAGAGCTAAAGGTCACACCGAAAGACCAAATTTGTACAAAGCCATCTCATTAGAGAATGAGTGATGCGTAGAGACGCAAAGACATGCAATTACACACGGACCTGGAAGTGTCAGATCCGGAGATCAGTTGACCACTAGCAATCGTGTACATACAACACTGGAAAGCCATAGGTGTTGAATACACAAAGGTTTGAAACTAGATTATTGACTCTAGTGCAAGTGGGAGACTGTTGGAGATATGCCCAAGAGGCAATAATAAAGTGGTTATTATCATATCTTCACACTTATGATAAATGTTTACATACCATGCTATAATTGTATTAACCGGAAACATTAATACTTGTGTGATTTGTAAACTAAAATAAGAGTCCCTAGTAAAGCCTCTTGTTAAACTAGCTTGTTGGTTAATATATGATCATGGTTTCCTGATCATGAACATAGAGATGTTATTAACAACAGGATCATATCATTAGGAGAATGATGTGATGGACATACTCCTATAGATAAGTGTAGCATAAAGATCAAGTCATTTAAATAGTTCAATTGCTATATGCTTTCTGATACATAGTAACCTAACTCCTTCGACCATGAGATCATGCATATCACCTTTACCGGATGGATGCTTTGATGACATCAAACACCACACCGTAACTGGGTGGCTATAAAGGTGGCATTGAGTGTTCGGAAAGTATTGGTTGAAACACATGGATCAAGAGTGGGATTTGTCCATCCATATGACGGATAGATATACTCTGGGCCCTCTCGGTGGAATGTCATCCAATTAGCTTGCAAGCATGTGACTAGGTCACAAGGGATCACATATCACGGGAACGAGAAAAGAGTACTTATCGGTAACGAGGTTGAACTAGGTATGCAGAGATACCGACGATCATAAACTCGGATAAGTAAACTATCGTGAGACAAAGGGAAATTGGTATCGTATGTAAGTGGTTCATTCGATCGCAAAGTAATCGTAGAAATATGTGGGAGCCATATGAATTTCCAGATTCCTCTATTGGTTATTGTTCGGAGAAGTGTCTCGATCATGTCCGCATAATTCACGAACCGTAGGGAGACACACTTAAGGATTCGACGTTGTTTTGAGTAGTTATGGTATTATGAGAAAGAGACCGAATGTTGTTCGGAGTATCGGATGGGATCCGGGATATCACGAGGTGATCCGGAATGGTCCGGAGAATAAGATTCATATAAGGAAAGTCCCGTTTCAGAGTTCGGGAATGATTCCGGTGTTTTCATCGGGAATGTTCTAGAAGGGTCCGGATTGTCCGGCACTCCGGGGGGGAGGGTACATGAGTGTGTCATTGAATGATTGCATCATGTACTAAGTGTTCTTGCTGTTCCAAAAACATGAAAGTCAAATTGCCAGTTTGAAAGTCAAACGGCTAAAACAGGAAACTGTGGAAAACAGGAAACTGTGGGAAACAGGAAACTGTGGGAAACAAGCAAGAGGAGGTTGAAACCAACTTGGAGGAGGAGTTCCTCTCCTCCTTGGCCGGCGCCCAGCCCTAGGCCGAGTTGGGGAGGGACTCCCTCCCTCCCTGGCACGCCTAGCCCCTCCACCTATAAAAGGAGGGGCAGGGCTCCTCCTTGAGACACACAAGTTTCTACCTCTAATCTCCGGTTTAGAGCCGTTCTGGTTTAGAGCTTCTAATTGCTTTAGCCTGCGGTTTAGAGCCTTCTAATTGGTGTGTCTAATCTCTAGACCACTAATAGCCCTCTCTCATACTCCACCATACTCGCTCCGGCTTAAGGCGAAGCCCTGCGGGATCTCCCCTCTACTTCCGGTACCACGCCGTTGTGCTGCCGGAATCGCGAGGAGAGTGCTACAACCTCCGCTGCCTGCTGGAACAAGGGAGAGGAAGGTCTTCGTCGAGTACCGAACGTGTGACCGACTGCGGGAGCGCTGTCGGAACGTGGCGCCGGAAGGATCGTCTACACGATCTTGAGATCGGAAAGAGTACGACTACATCACCCACGAGAATCTGCTCTCGTTAACCGCTTTGGAATCTTCGAGGGTGAGTTCCTCTATCGACTCGTTGCTACAATCTAGTAGATAAATCTTGGCTTGTTTGTTTGTATGCGATAGAAATTTTTTGTTTTCCATGCTACGAACCCCTACATTGACTTGACGAGCCTAGCATGTACAGACATGGCCTCGGAACAGACGAACCGAAAGGTTAAGCATGAGTCATATGAATGATATGATCGACACTTTGTTGTCCACCATTGAAACCACATCTCTTCTCGTGAAGATCGGATTAGGTGTGGTGAATTTGGATCATGTTCACTAAACAACTTGAGGGATGTTGAATTTAGTGGGAGTTCATCTAGTAATTTGATTAAGTTGAACTAGTTATCATGAACATAGTCTAAATTGTACTTGCAAATTTTGTAGATCAAATGGCTAAGTCCAACTTCAACTTCAACGTTTTTGCTGAGAAAGAAAAGCTTAAGAACAATGGTTCTAACTTCACCAACTGGTTCCGCAATCTGAGAATCATTCTCGCTGGCGGACAAAAGGACTATGTACTAGAGAAAGCGCTAGGTGACGCCCCTGCCATTGATGCGCCGACTGATGAAAAAGCTGTTTATCAGTCGCGCAAAGATGATTATGGAGTGATTAAGAGTACCATGTTGTTTGCTATGGAATCGGACCTTCAAAATCGTTTTGAGGAGTTCGCCGGGCCCTTTGAGATACTTGAGGAACTGAAAACCATGATTCAGACTCAGGCCCGTTCTGAGAGATATGAGATCTTTGAGAAGTTCTTTAACTGCAAGATGGAGGAAGGGAGTTCCGTTAGTGAGCACGCCATTAAGATGTCGGGCTACACTCAACGTCTTGAGCAACTGGACTGCAAGATTCTAGAAGATCTTAAGATTGACAAAGTTCTGCAATCACTCCCTCCTAGCTACAAAGGTTTTGTAGTTACTCACTATCAGATTGGTTCCACTGATACGATCACCGAGCTCTTCGCTAAGCTGAAAGCTGCGGAGGTGGATATCAAGAAAGATAATCATGTGTTGATGGTCAACAAGACCCCTAGATTTAAGAAAGGTAAGGGTGCAAAGAAGTCCTTCAAGAAAGGCAGCGGCAAGCGCGTTGCCCCTGCTGAGAAGAAGCTCAAGTCTGGACCTAAGCCAGACACTGAGTGCTTCTATTGCAAGGACAAGGGTCACTGGAAGCGCAACTGTCCGAAGTACTTAGCGGACAAGAAGGCTGGCACCATTAAAGGTATATTTGATATACATGTTATTGATGTTTACCTTACTAGCACTCGTTGTAGTGCCTGGGTATTTGATACTGGTTCAGTTGCTAATATTTGTAAATCAAAATAGGAGCTATCTAGGGATGAGGTGACAATGCGCGTTGGCAATGGATCAAGAGTTGATGTGATGGCCGTCGGCACGCTCTCCTTAGTTTTACCTTCGGGATTATTTTTAAACCTTAATAAGTGTTATTATGTGCCTGCGTTGAGCATGAACATTATATCTGGATCGTGTTTATTGCAAGACGGTTATTCATTTAAATCGGAGAATAATGGTTGTTCTATTTATATGAATAACATATTTTATGGTCATGCACCTGCTGTGAATGGTTTATTTCTTCTGAATCTCGAAAGCAATGAAACACACATCCATAACATTGAGGCTAAGAGATGCAAAGTATATAGTGATAATTCAACTTATTTGTGGCACTGCCGTCTAGGTCATATTGGTGTAAAACGCATGAAGAAACTCCATTCTGATGGAATTTTGGAGTCTCTTGATTTTGAATCATTTGACACGTGCGAGCCGTGCCTCATGGGCAAGATGATCAAAACCCCGTTCTCCGGAATAATGGAGCGAGCAACAGACTTATTGGAAATCATACATACCGATGTATGCGGACCAATGAGTGTTTCGACGCGCGATGGATATCGTTGTTTTCTCACTTTTACTGATGACTTAAGTAGATATGGGTATATCTATTTAATGAAACATAAATCTAAAACGTTTGAAAAGTTCAAAGAATTTCAGAACGAAGTGGAAAACCATCGTAACAGGAAAATTAAATTTCTACGATCCGATCGTGGAGGTGAATATTTGAGTTATGATTTTCTCACGTATCTTAAAGCAAGCGAAATCGTTTCGCAACTCACGCCACCCGGAACACCACATCGCAATGGTGTGTCTGAACGCCGGAATCGAACTCTATTAGATATGGTGCGATCGATGATGTCTCTTACAGATTTTCCTTTATCATTTTGGGGTTATGCATTAGAAACCGATGCATTCACTTTAAATAGGGCACCATCTAAATCCGTTGAGACGACACCGTATGAACTATGGTTTGATGCTAAACCTAAGTTGTAGTTTCTTAAAGTTTGGGGATGCGAAGCTTACGTCAAGAAATTGATGCCGGACAAGCTCGAACCCAAAGCAGAGAAATGTGTCTTCATAGGATACCCTGAGGAAACGATTGGGTATACCTTTTACCACAGATCCGAAGGCAAAGTGTTTGTTGCAAAGAACGGATCCTTTCTTGAGAAGGAGTTTCTCTCGAAAGAAGTGAGTGGGAGGAAGGTAGAGCTAGACGAGGTTATTGAACCTTCTCTCGAGTTGGAGAGTAGCGCAGCACCTGAAATTGTTCTAGTGCCATCTGCACAAACAAGAGAGGAAGCTAATGACGAGGATCATGAAACTTCGAACGATGCTACTACTGAACTTCACAGGTCGACAAGGTCGCGTGCCACTCCTGAATGGTACGCCAACCCTGTCTTAATCATCTTGTTGGTAGACAATAGTGAACCTGCGAACTATGAGGAAGCAATGATGAGCCCAGACTCTGAGAAATGGCTAGAGGCCATGAAATCCGAATTGGGATCCATGAGCGAAAACCAAGTATGGACTTTGGTGGACCCTCCTAGCGACCTTAAGGCCGTTGAGTGCAAATGGATTTTCAAGAAGAAAACGGACGCGGATGTTAATGTTACTGTCTATAAGGCTTAGCTTGTCGCGAAAGGTTTTCGACAAGTTCAAGGTGTTGACTACGATGAGACTTTCTCTCCCGTAGCGATGTTTAAGTCCATTAGGATTTTATTAGCAATTGCTGCATTTCATGATTATGAAATATGGCAAATGGATGTCAAGACTGTGTTCCTTAATGGCAACATTGATGAAGAGTTGTATATGATGCAGCCCAAAGGTTTTGTCGATCCTAAGGATGTTGATAAGGTATGCAAACTCCAGTGTTCCATTTATGGACCGAAGCAAGCATCTCGGAGTTGGAACCTTCGTTTTGATCAAGTGATCAAGAGCTTTGAATTTGTTCCAAATTGCTACGAAGCTTGTATCTACAAGAAAGTGAGTGGGAGCTCAGTGACATTTCTAGTACTATATGTGGATGACATATTGATTATTGGAAATGACATTGGTATGCTTAACGATGTGAACAGTTATTTGAATAAATGTTTTTCAATGAAAGACCTAGGAGAAGCTGCTTATATATTAGGCATAAAAATCTATAGAGATAGACAAAGACGCCTAATAGCTTTAAGCCAAAGTACATACCTAGACAAAGTTCTGAAAAGGTTCAGAATGGATAAAGCAAAGAAAGGTTCATTGCCCATGTTGTCAGGTAAGATATTGAGCAAGGCTCAGTGTCCGGCTACGGTAAATGATAGAGAAACTATGAGCAAAGTGCCATATGCCTCAGCCATAGGTTCTATCATGTATGCCATGCTGTGTACTAGACCGGATGTGTCCAATGCTCTTAGTTTGACGAGCAGATACCAAAGTGATCCAGGAGTGGAACACTGGACAGCCGTAAAGAACATCCTAAAGTATTTAAATAGGACTAAAGAAATGTTCTTGGTCTATGGAGGTGATGAGTAGCTCGTCGTAAAAGGTTACATCGACGCTAGTTTCGACACCGACCCGGATGATTCTAAATCTCAGACAGGATACGTTTATATTTTGAATGGAGGAGCTGTGAGCTGGAGAAGCTGCAAGCAAAGCATGATCGCGGGATCTACAGTAGAATCGGAATACATGGCTGCTTCAGAAGCATCAAGTGAAGGAGTTTGGATCAGGAACTTCATCACTGAGCTTGGTGTGGTTCCAAGTGCCTTGGACCCACTAGAGATATTATGCGACAACACTGGCGCCATAGCACTGGCTAAGGAACCAAGATATCATCCAAAGACCAAGCACATCAACCGCCGTTTTCATATAATTTGAGATTATATAACAGATGGAGATCTGAAGATTAGCAAAGTACATACGGATCTGAATGTCGCAGATCCATTGACTAAACCTCTTCCACGAACAAAACATGATCAGCACCTTAATGCCATGGGTGTTAGATTGTTGCCAGATGTAAACTAGATTATTGACTCTAGTGCAAGTGGGAGACTGTTGGAATTATGCCCTAGAGGCAATAATAAAGATGTTATTGTTATAATTCTTGTTCATGATAAAGTTTATATTCCATGCTAGAATTGTATTAAGCGGAAACTTTGATACTTGTGTGGTTTATGAACAACACCGTGTCCCTAGTACGCCTCTATGAACTAGCTCATTGATTAATGATGGTTAAGGTTTCCTAACCATAGACATGAGTTGTCGATTAATAATGAGATCATGTCATTAGGATAATGATATGATGGACAAACCCAGATTAAGCAGAGCAATTAGATCGTGTCATCGTGTTCATCTTTGCGAAGATTTTTCCTATGTCAAATATTGTATTCCTTAGACCATGCGATAATGCAACTCCCTGGTATCGGAAGAAAGCCTTGAGGTCATCAAACGTCATTCTATGTGAGGGTGATCATAAAGGTGTCTCTCAGGTGATCGGAAAGTACTTGTTGGGTTATATGTATCGAGATGGAATTTGTCCCTCCCGAGTCGGAGAGATATACTTCGGGCCCACTCGGTAATCGATATCAACACCGCTTTCAAGCACGAGGTTAAGGAGTTAATCACAAAGTGATAACTGATTACAGAACGAGTAAAGTACTTGCTGTGAACGAGATTGAACTAGGTATGCCGATACGAACGATCGAATCTCGGGCAAGTAAAATATCGCGTGACGAAGGGAATATATATATGGGATTAATTGAATCCTGGCATCGTGGTTCATCCGATATGATCATCGATGAATATGTGGGAGTCAATATGGGTTTCCAGATCCCGCTGTTGATTATTGATAGAAGATCATGTCTGCATATTCTCGAACCCGTAGGGTCACACACTTAACGTGCTTCGACGCTAGGATAGAATGGATAATTGGTTTATGAGTTTTTGTTCGGAGTCTCGGATGAGATCTAGGACATCACGAGAGGTTCCGGAATGGTCCGAATAATAAGATTCATATAAAGGAAACCAGTTTTTGGATTTCGGAATCGTTTCGGAGTATTTGGTATTATACCGGAAGGTTCTAAAAGCTTCCGGAGTGGGACCAACGCGGCCCCACTTGTCGGAGGGGTGCTTGGGCCTACGAGGGAGTGCCCTAGCCGCTTTGGGCCAGGGGCACAAGGCCCCATAGGCCCAGCCGGCCAAACCCTAGGGGAAACCCTAGGGAAACCTTCTAGAAGGGGGGGAAGACTTGCCCCCCACTCCACCCTTGGGGCCGCCGCCCTAGGGCTTGGAGAAGGGGCCAAGGGGGCCGGCCAGCCCCCTATATAAGGTGGGCAGGGGGCGCACCGCCCCCTCACCCCAAACCCTAGACACCAGTTGCTGCCCTTCCTCTCTCTCTCCCGACTGCGTGTAGGCGAAGCCCTGCTGCAGAAACTCTCCACCATAGCACCACGTCGTCATGCTGCAGATCCAATCTATCTATCCACCCCACTTGCTGGACCGAGGAAGGAGGAGACGTCGCGGCACCGTACGTGTGCATCTCTCGGAGGCGCCACCACTTTCGGCGTAGGATCGGATCGGATCGCGAGGAGGAGACGGCGAGTACGACTACACCAACCACGTTCTGTTGAACGTTTCCGCTGTGCGATTTCTTCAAGGTTATGAAGATCTCATCTATCCCTCTCGTTGATTGCATCTCCTAGATTAGATCTTGGCTTTCCCGTTCGCATCCGTAGAATTTTTTTGATTTACTATGCTGCGAAACCCTTCAACCTATAGTCATGTCTTGAACGTGCTATGTTTCTGTTGTACTACTCTGAGGGATGTAATACTAGTAAACGGTGTTTTATTGGTGTTATGTCAACGACTATAGTGTACTACATCATGCAGTGGTATGCTGGGTCACCGCATGCTTCGACGCCTCCGAGAATCTGGTGGCTCCCTTTTCTCACTGGTAAGTTTCCCTGGTGGGGATTTGTGTACCTGGGCGTGGTCAAAATGGAGATAAGCAGACAATGATGTGATCAAGTTAGAGTTTTTTTGTTCTCTGAAATTGCCTCCACCGTGATGGTGTTTCCTCTAGCAACACCCAAAGATTAAAGAGGTATTGTAGAGGACTTCTTCGGTCGAAGATGGTATTCTGGTGATGGATGCAATAGAATGGAGGAGAACACGGGGACTGATGCATGGATAGTTTGAGACAGTAGACGAAGGAAAAGAGAGTGGTTGAAGAAGACTCTCACTTAACTTTATCAAGGTGGGGTGATTAGAGTTAGGGATGAGAAACATGGGGGTGCCCCCTAGTCAATGCACCACAATGGTAATGGTGTTTCCGTTCACCGTGGATTTCATCTTCTTCTTTTTAGTTAGAAAGTCAACCTAGTGATGGTGTGACCTCGACTCGTTGAACAACTTATGTGCCTTCCTCTAACATTCGTATCATCAATGGCGCCTAGGGACCCCTAGGACTTGATCGTATTTTTCCTTCCTTTGGGTTCTTCTTTGCATTTGTGTCACACATATTGGTTGCTTTATGGTTAAGAATGTGATAAGACACAAAAATATCAATATCCCTAGTACGACAAACCTAATTAAATTGCCCTCCTCGCAACCAAGGGACACAAAACCACCCTAGACACAAATACAACGTGAGAGAACTTGCAGGCATCAAAAGCATGTGTAGATCAAGGATCTTGCAGTAGCAACCAAAGTACAACTCACCCTACCGCGACGACGATGACCGCTGCTCGAGCAATCCACATACCAAAGTCACGGGCATAACAAGCCTAACCAAAGACAAACCCATCTATGCATAGAGCAAACAACCATGTGAGAAAATGAAACCCTCACTCCAACCATGCTTGAGGGCATAGGCCATCATCAAACATTGCCTAGCGAAGAGCACAAACTAGTAGCATTGGCAACGCCTTTAATGAAATATTAAAATGGAAAAGTTTTCAGACATATCCAATGACTAACAAACTCATTGACTAATACATGGAGAAAGCCACCCACACTACACTGCCTCCACTGGCTCCACCAAACAAACCAGTACCCAGACCGTCTCGAGTTGGGGAATCTAGAAGAGATCAACCCTAGGAGGTCCTTTGAATCATAGGATTGGAAAAAAGGAAACCCATATTATTGGCATGCCATGTCCATATAAATCCTACGTCAAGAGCAATTACCTATGATTGTGGTGAAGGAATTTTCCATGAAGTCCAACCTAATATTTTTCTTAAGAAATTTACACTAGAAGATCATACGGGATTATTTCCTAGAGGATATGATCATTTGAATCAAATGGCTATTGTAAAAGATTCTAAAGGATCTCAATCCTACAAAGGCTTTTAAAAATCCTATGAATCAAAGGATCGCTAGATGGAAAGGGGTGACAGGTTCCGATAAACCTAAGGAGGAAAGAAAGCACACTCGTCGTAGGTGATAGCTTGCACGGAAACCACTACTCATTGTCGATCAATAGATCCAGTTACAACACCATGAGACACAATCTGCCTTGCTCCAACCCACCACCTATAAGATCAACGGCTACGGATACCCTTGGCGGGAACTCACACTAGCTCATGGACAGTGTTGAGAACAAAACCTCGTGGTGAGTTACGGTAATCACATTTAGTTGAGCCTCTTTTACTCTTAGTAGCTTTTAGTGTATCAAATCAGTCTAGAAGAAGACATCCAGGCAGAACAGGGGGAAATGAATAGTTGTTCCACTATTATTTTGCTTGTTGATTAAATAAGAATACAATTCGCTGCTAGTTTGAGTAGGACACAATTGTAACATGTCCGTTCATTGTTCACAGGGCACACAAAGGGAAAAGAACCCGCACGCTCGGTTTTTCTCGCGTGTGAATCCAATGGTTAACATGGGCGGCCCACCGGCCGGCTGCTCAACAAGGGTCTTCAAAGAGCAAAACCCATGCTATGGTCGTTGAGTTTGTACATGATCGAGTACATAGGCTCGACGTACTGGCCCGGACCAGAAATGTGTCTCGAGGGTCTTCGAAGAGCAGAACCAAACATCTCTATTTGAGACTTGGATTACCGCCGCCGGGAACTTGAACGTACGTGTAGGTCGTTGCTTCCGGGACGATCGACGGGGATGGACTCCAAGACAAACTAAAAAAGATGTACTCTAGCGGAATACATATACTGCGTGTAGTTTTAAATCTTCTGGCCAGGCTTTTTTTTTTTTTTGCGAGGAATTCAGAGAGCTTTATTAAATCACAGTTCTGTTACAATCAGCCTGGAGGCTGGATACAAGAAAAGCTGGCCTATCATCTAACCAGGTACTAGTCGACGCTAAGGTACTCGCCAACTTTGCGCAAAGGTCCGCCGACGAATTTTCAGTCCTCCTAACATGCTTTACGGCAAAAAAAAAAAAAAAAGTTTGGAACCAACTCTCCAACTTCATCTAGGATAGGCGCCACTGATGAACGATCCATCTGACGCGAGTGCCAAAGATTGACAATCTCTAAACAATCAGTCTCCATCACCACATGAGAATAGTCTCTTAGTTTTGCAAAAATCACTCCATCCCGAAAGGCCAAAACCTCAGCCGTCGGAGGATCAGTAACACCCATTAGGGGTTTACTCCATGCACCAATGAAGGAAGTGTGTGAACGAACAACTCCACCTTTTCCCCCCTTTCTTTCATCAAGATTGATGGCCCCATCCATATTGATTTTTATCCAACCGGGATCAGGCGACCGCCAACTCTGTAGCACTTGCTTCTTTCGACCACCAGTCTCATACTCAAGAAGCTATAGCTCTTCACGGATTTTTTTATGGTCAGGCTCGGCTCGTACTGCTCACCATCATGAGTAATCCTATTCCGTGATGACCATATAGGATACATGATACTAATAATTTGGGTTCTCTGCTCATCCGTGAACATTTGGTCACATAAAATATCTCGTGACCAAGTTCTATCATGCATGCGAGGGAGCTTCAGGTCCAATGCCTTCCTAGCTTCCTCCCAGAACAAACGAGCGTGCACTGTATCATCACATGCATCAGTGTCTCCTCCTTTGACATACAGATCTCACACCTGCTAGTCTCTTTAATGTGTCTATAATTCAATGTACATGCATCCGGCAAAATGCCCCGGATCACACGCCACCAAAACACTCTCACTTTTAGGAAGAACCTTGAGTTTCCATAGGGTTTTGCACATCTGCTCATATGCCGTTGAAGTTCCCATAACCAGCCCCTCCTCAAGAGCAGAATGCTCTTTTTGAGTCACCAAGGCCCGATATGCTGATTTGACAGAGTAGATCCCAGTCTTGTCAAAGTTCCACGCAAGCCGATCCTCCCCCCAACCCTGCTTAACGGTATATTCAGAATTGCCTGCGCATCCGGGGCCAAGAAATTTTCTTGAATAATGGTCTGCTTCCACTGTCTCGCCTCTGATCAATGGTATCAGATACATTCTCCAAAGGCAGAGATCCTTTCCTCCCCATCGGTTTCAGGGAGTAAGTTCTAGGGATCCATTTATCCTCCCAGGTGGAAATTGAGGCTCCCGTGCCAACTCGCTTAATAAGACCCAAGTCCAGAGCCTTTCTGCCAGCCACGATCGCTCGCCAAGTCGCCGAAGAGCTTCGCGGTACCGCTGCATGCAGAAAATCGTTGTTATGAAAATATTTGCCTTTAAGCACCCTCGCACACAATGAGTCAGGGTGTGTAAGGAATCTCCATCCATGCTTCTCCAGCAAAGCTAAGTTAAACATTTCCAAGTCTCGGAAACCCATCCCCCTTTTATTCTTTGGCTTTTTCAGATTGTCCCATGAAAGCCAATGGAGAGATTTCCTGTCAACCTTGCTACTCCACCAGAACCTTGCCATCCCGGACGCAATGCTCTTTAGAGTTTTCTTGGTCAATTGAAAACAGCTCATGCTATAGGTTGGTATAGCCTGTATCACCGCTTTTAGCAACGTTTCTCTAGCTGCACTGGAGAGCGAGCCTTTAGACCAACCTTGCATACATGCACGTGCTCGTTCATTGATATGATCGAACATGCCACTTGTAATCCTCCCCACCGCAGTTGGAAGCCCCATGTATCTTTCAGAGAAAGCTTCCAACAGAATAGATAGAGTACCTTTCACACTATCCTTTATTGGCTGATGGGCATTCGGACTAAAATAGATTGAACTCTTCTCTTTGTTAACCTTTTGCCCGGAGCAATCAGCATAAATATCCAAGATCGTCGTAAGCCATTCTGCACTTGCCACACATGCATATAAGTCCGCATATAAGTCTGCTTGTATAAGTAAGCTTTTTTACTCGGTAACCATACAATACGGCAGGTTGTATCTGCTTGACATTAATCCAATGGTTATGTGATCGCGTATGGGATGAGGGGTTATTTAGCATGGAAACAGCGACATTGCTTTTTTTTGGGGGGGATGTAAAGAGCGAGATGTGAAGGAGCCCCAAGGAGCATTACTTCTCAGCTCGATCCATATCAACGTACGAGAGCGGGCTACTTGGCTGCGTCTCCACACTGGGCATGGAACCAAACTAATATCCTTCTTTATACATTCCTAATGAAAATGAGGCATCATCCCCAACTCAAAATTGAAAATGAGAAAGATACGGTTAAAATTAATGGCTAAAAAATGAAAAGAAAATCAGATATACGGGCTGACCACACCTTTGTGTGATCTAAATGAATGTTGTTTGTACATAACCACAATCTCCAAAATATAAACTTGAACATGAGACCACTTATTTTTGTACATGGTGAAAGTAGTTTATGAAACAAACTGATCAGGTCCATAGAGCTAATCACCGGCTGTACAGCATACGTCACGGGAAGCAGCAGATGGAGATCTCAAAGAAGAGAGTAGCAGACGGTGGATCCACACAAAATCCGTTATCCGTGTCCGAGTCTCTGAACTCTGAAGCCTTAAAAGACCATCCCCGATTCGGACACAACATGGGGCTACCAGGTCTCGACCATATAAGAAAGAGAAACCTAACGAAATCAAATCATCCGACCGAGTAGAGAGAGCCAGCGAATCTGCATTGGCATGGCGTCGCGCGCGTCCTCGTCGCTGCTCCCGAGCTGGTTCCGCTGCCGCCCGAGCGCACCGTCCCCGGAGGAAGCGCGCGGGACCGTGACGCGGCGGCCCTTGGAAGATGAGCACAAGCGGCTGATCGCGGCGCTGAGGCCGCCGCGCTCAGGCTCACCCGCACGGCTGGATCTTCGCCAAGCATTGGCTTACGAAACCGAGAAGAGTCGGTGGATCGACGAGCAGAAGCGACTGATCGCGGAGGCAGAGCGGCGGGCAGGCGGCCCGGATCCCCGGTGGAACGAGAACGACCACGACGGCGGCAAAGACGACGACAGACGCAAGGTGAAAGGGAACAGGGCGGCGGTAATAGAGGAACTGTCGGCCTTCGAGATCAAGAAGAGGAGGTGGATGGCCGAGCATAAGCGATCCATCGCGCGGGTTAGGCGGCTAGCGAGCATCGAGGAAGCTTGGCGCCTCCGCAAGGTTCACCCCGCCGCGGTGTCGACGGATACGGCCGGCGACCAGGCGAAGCGGCCGTGCGTCACGTACGCCGACCGGTTCGGTCCGGGATCGGACAGGGAGTTCGTGAAGTCCTTACTCAACGACGAGAAGAGCGGCGGAGTAGTGGACGGAGACTCCGGCCGGTGGTTGGCGGAGAGGGACGACGCACACAAACGTCGGCAGAGCTACCTGAGGAACTACTGCCCATTCCAGAGGGAGGAGGAGGAGGAGGAGGAGGAGAGCGTACAGGAGGAGGAGAAGAAACGAACAGAGCCTGATGATGACGCGGAGATCGAGCAGTCGGTGCCCGTGCCGCCGGCGAACGGTCCAGGATCGGTCGACGGCGAGTTCCTGATGAAGTCAGTCATCCAGAAGAACCCGCAACTGGGAGGCCGCCGCCACAGCGACGAGTACTACGCCATGCGCGGGAAAGCGTTACAGAGTTTCAAATTCGTTACCGACGAAAGTGCCAAGGCCAGCGTCGGCGAGGCGCGGCGATCTGCATGCGCGACGAGGCGGAACTACGACTGCCCCTTCCGGACGGAGGAAGAGGCGGAGGAGGAGAGCGTGCCGGAGAACAGGAAACCAGAAGAGCCTGGTGACGCAGAGATCGAACGGCCGGCCCTGCCGGCGGACGGCCCGAAATCAGTCCTCGACGCCGAGTTCTCGATGAAGTCGGTCAACGAGAAGAACCTGCGGGGATACCGCCGCGGCGACGAGGGCTATAATGCCATGCGCCGGCAAGTGTTGCAGAGTTTCAAATTCGGCACCGACGAAAGTGAGAAGGTCGTCGGCGCGGCGCGGCGATCTGCATGCGCGACGAAGAGGATAAACGTCTCGTTCTTACGCTCTGTTCTCGGCTTCGCGCGCGTGCCCGACGCGTCAAAAACTTGTTGCACCGGCTGACGCAGTCGACGTCGGAGACAGAAGGTAGATGGATAAATCGACCGATCATGTTCTTCGCTGTAACCTGAGCTTTCTGTGTTCTAACTCCATTTCAAAATATAAGATGTTTTAGCTTTGTGAAAAAAAAATTAGACTACTTTTAGTGTATAGGTTTCGAATCTAAATATTTAAAAAGTCTAGATACACTCCTTTTACAAAATTGTTTTTTATGTGGCAAAATCCATTGTTTTAGTTCATCTAAAATAAAATAACTCCAAGAAAACTATTTGAAAGTTGACATAAATTACAAAAAGTAGGTATGTTAGAGGTACATCCAAACAATAGTTCGAGCAAACTCTCTTTTTTCACAGAAGAAATATATTAATATCGTGGAGATACCAATTACACTTAGCCTCTCCAATAACGCAATGCCCTAAAGGCATAACAGATACACACAACACGAAAACAAAAAGAAAAAGAAGAAGAAAAAGAAAAGTGCAGCTACAGTGAACTATTTTTTGCAGCAGCAATACAAATATCACCAAGACAACACCCGAAATCTAAATTCTAAAAAAAGACACCTCCAAGAAAAAAACAATACACAAGCATTATCGCCGTCTGATGATAGATCATAGGTTTTTACCATAGAGAAAATTTGCGCTCTCAAAACAATATTTTCAACAAGGCTATTGCCAGGCACAACGAACACAACGATTCTAAAGTTAGCTGTATATACCGGAGTGCCATGTCATGCTGACGTCGGCATGATGCCAGCCATGTGCTGACCAAACTTTTGAAAAAATAAAACAAAATGAAACTTATGAAACATTTTCTATGACTGTTTCAATTAAGTTTTAGTCCAGTTAGTGACATTAGCACGATGTCACCCATATGCTAACCAGGAAAAAAAGGCAAAGTGACGCTTCAATCTCAAAGCAAAACTAAACGGTGGATCGGAGCCGGCACGTACCGTTAACTGTAAAAAAGAGTTTTCCAAGACACAATCAACTAATGTCATACCTTACACTTTCACCTAAAAGATAAGACTTTGTACTTTTCATGTGCGTCCCTGTTTTCTGATGTCGCTACTATGAGTCACGAATCACCAAGCAAATTCATCATCGTCTAGAAGACCCGAATTACCATTGGTAGTCCTCATATCTTAGCCTCTATAACATTCATTGCCTTAGACTTCACCATGGAACGTGAAGGACATATCCCATGATGGAAACAGACAATGAAGCTTGGTGTTGCTCCCTCCTAAAACAAACGACCATAAAAATAGGGCGTGCTTGACCGAAGCCCATCAGATCTAGCAATCTATAGGCATGTTGTGCCCAAGGGAAACCATCGATGAAACCTTTTGGAACTCATCACCGGCCAGATCAATGAGGTAAGGCTTCAAGTATACCACCGTCTTGGCACGAGAAGAACCCTAGGACCACCACCTGAGCGTTGCCCATGCGAACACCATGGCGATCCTCCTTTTTTCCAATCGATGGCACAATAAAATCTGGCCTCAACCCACCCGGGCCATTGAGGTCATGCACAAGCCGACCATAGGATGCAACGCGCCCTTCCCACCTCAAACACTATAGGAAATGGCCATCCGCCACGCGCCGCTAGACTCGATCGGGACCTTCGCCCGATTGCCGTCCGTGATGGGTCCTGGTGGGACCCGGATCCACAGCGCCGCCCCCTCCACAAAAGGCCGTCATGCGCCGTTAGGGAATAAAGCCAGTGTCTCCCCCTCGAGTAGGATTACCGCCCGCAACAAGGAGCGGCACGCTGCCCCAGCTTTGCACAACTTTCGTCGCTACCCTCTACCCCTAGCACCTTTGGTGTCGAGGCCCGCCACCGCCATGGACAAGGCTGATGACAGCGGGGACGAAGATCTTCTCAGGGGAGATGGTGGTTCGGTGGCGGCTAGGGTTGGCCCCTGGCGCCTCCTTGGGGAGAGACGTGAGAGGCGTTTTCTTAGTTTCTTCCCTAGCCCTAAATCGGTTGGTTCGAGCAAACTCATGACATGGTAATTTTATTATCATTGAGTTTTATGCTCCAAGAAGTTCATACAGAAATAGAGGTAAGCGCATTTTAGTGGTAGACCAAAGAGACCGGCGGGGAATAAAGTCTTGGGTCTCGTTCTTTCTTTTCTTGAATTTCTATTTGATGGAAATAGGGTTTTTATCATTTCTACCAATGTGACAAACCCAAAACTCAATTTTGCCATTTGACTGATCGAAGATTTTGCCACTACTTCGTTATAACACTCGTCAATTTTTTCCATTTCATCATCTTTTCACGGTTAGTCTATAATCAGTTTTACCATTTCATGTTTCCCACCCATTTCTCTTTAGAGTTAATTCCATTTTTACGCCCTAATTTTACATTTATGATAGTATTTAGCCTAGGTAATAGAAAGTACTTCCATTTACCGACTTAGTGGTTTTTATCCATTCTAAACTTTTACCTATTGTATGAGGTGTGGCCTCGGCGTATTAACGTTAGCTTCATTCAAAAATAGTATTTGGGGTTCCATCGCCACATTAGGTCAAGGCTAATAAGTACAATCCATGGTAGAACAAGCATCGCCTAAGACTTGTTTGACCTGGTACCATGCATGGTTTTTGCCGTCATCTTCAACAACGTTCGACACAAGGCCGTCGATGACGCTAGGAAGCTGCTGCCCAAGGACGCTCGCACGGGCCGCATCAGGACGTTTGACATCCGCCTCTCCATATCGTACACTAATGGAGTAATAAGGTATACATCAGTGGTAGTCTGCTGGTTTCAAGCATGCATTAGCTCAAGCGTCTCAGTTGGGCACGCGAAGCAGGATGTGTTGCACCATACGAGCGGTGTGCACCATATCGAGTCAGTTGGTGTGGTTGGAAACGTCGTCCGAGCTAGATTTGGTGCAATGCTCGGCTACTCCACACGGACCAGCAATGCTAACATATTCCACATGGTTGGATGCTATTCGGACGGTGAACTGTTGCTACTAGGGTGATCATCCAGATGTTTATCGTCTACGTGGAAAAGTCATGATAACGAAATGGCAAAAATGATTATAGACTAACGGTGGAAAGTTGAGGGAATGTCAAAATCGAGAAGTGTTGTGAAAGAGTAGTGGCAAAATTAGAGTATTTTTGATCAGTCAAATGGCAAAACTGGATATATGGTTGATCATAGTGACAGAAATGATAAAAAAATCCATACAAATAAGGTTAGTTGAATAGGAAAACCTATATAAGATACCCGACTTACTTTCTTTTTCTTGGACAGGTATAGTTTTTTATTACTATCAGGCATATGTTCCCAAACTTATTCTGAGTAATAAAACACTAACACCAAAGCAAATCATACACATCAAAAGAAATATTCTGCCTAACTGTAAGCCTAGGAACGAGAAACGAACATGATGCTAACTGCCATAATAAGGAGACTTAGGCCCAGTTTTTTTTGAAGCTTCTGGACAGCTTAGAGGTGAAAATAAGCTTAAGCCAAAAAAATGGATTTTAAAACATTTCTCCATGCAGACGGCCTCCGTATTTTCTTCACAGTGGGGAGAAGCTGGGTACCCAGCTTCCCGCAGCTTTCCGGGTTATACCGAAACGGTATGAGGCTATAGCCCTATTGTTCCTTCTATTTACGCCAAAATGTCACCCCACAGCTGAGGTCGGGTCAATGACCGAAGCGTTTCCGGCCAGAGCGACACCTCAGCTCTCCTCTGTCTCGAAAAGAAAATGCTAGGGTTCCTCTTCTCCCACACCGCTGTCGCCGGCAAGGTCAACTCCGGCCGCCGCCGACGCCACCCCTCAACGCCAAACCGCTCCCGAGATCACCCCGGTTCCATTCCATGGAGGAGGCATAGCCATGGCCCCCTCTACCTTGTCGGCCCGGATCCATCTGCTGCGGTAGTTCTGCTGCTGTAGTTCTGCTGCTGCTGCCTCCTTCCACATCCGTCTGCCTGCTACTGAGGTCGATCTGCTCTTCCGCTGTAGCCCTCCTGCCACCTCCCACCTTTGGTTGTATGCTGCCTTGGTGCCTCCTCTGCTAGCTAGTGCGCACGGCCGGCCGGGCTGTCATTCAACACCATCAAGATCTGACTCCTTTCAGTTGATTCAGTTTGATACTAGAGTCAGATGCTAGCTAGCTACGAACCTAGAATGTGGCTAAATTTTCTCCGATCGGTGTGTAAGCATATTCCTTTGCGAATTGTTGGAGAGAGTTGCAATTTATCTCATGTATAAGTTTACTGTACGTTATACAGATTAGTAATATGGATATACTCTCCGTGTGTGTTCGTGCACTAATGTACATGTATGGTCAAAATGCAAGTATTTGATTTTCAATCTTGGAAATTGCAATATTGTACCATACAGATTTCAATGTATTTCAATGTGCTAGTTCGGTTAAAATATCATCTTTTATTTAGGGGTGTTTTAGACTTCTCATGATACAATTCAGACAATAAGCCTTGACAGCAGAAGCTGAAAAGAATTGGATTACAATTTTTCAAAAGCTTATTTTGGCTGCTGTTTCTCTGGGCAACTCAAGCCAGGATGGCTTATGCACAAGCCTGAACCCAAAAGAACTGGACCTTATTGCCTCTTCATAGCATGTTCAAACTGGTTCCAACGAAGCAAGGGAATTGCATGTCAACAAGATACAACAGTAACATACATATGTGATGACTGATTTGGTCCATGGCAAACCAGCTTGCGTTGATCTCCTAACCTACAAAACTGAAGTACTCCCTCCGTTTTCTAAATATAAGATATTTTAGTCTTATTCTGAAACGCATGTATCTAAACATTTTTTACTTTGTAGGTTCATAGTAAAAAGAGTGAATCTACATGTATTTTATAAAAATACTAAAACATGACAGTTTGGAATAGAGGGACTATTGTACTTCGAACATGTTGTACAACGTACAGAGAGACATTGTGGTACGTGTGTCTTCTCCCAGGAGGCCGAGGCGGCGGCTTAAAAAATCCATCTAGGATTTCTTCCCTCCACCGGTGACGTCGTCGGTCTGTTCCGCCTCCGATGGTCTTAGGGCCTTAGAGGTGTGGCGGACCGCGGTCTCTCACCGACGGGAGGTTTTTGTTCTTCGATTAGGCTGTTTTTTGTGTATTTTTAGGATGTTGAGGCGACGACTACATCCTAAAGTCAGAATAAAGTCCTTCCTGCACTATCCTCGCTCCGGTGGTGCTCCTAGCGCTGAAGAAGGGCGTGTGGAGTCGTGTGTCCGGCTGATTGATACGTAGGAAACGTATCTATAATTTTTGATGCTACATGCTTGTTTGGTATCTACTTTGCTTTGCTTTGTCTACACTTTGAGGTGCTTTTTACATATTTTCTGGTACTAACCTATTAACAAGTTGCCATAGTGCTAGTTGCATGTTTTCTGTTGTTTTTGGTTCCAAAAAAGCTAGTAAAGAAATATTTTCGGAATTGGACGGGACAAACGTCAAAGTCAATTACTTTCCGTGGGGAACAAGAAGTCCAGAGGGGAGCCGGAGAAGCGGGCTAGGGCGCCCACACCCCCTAGGCGCGGGTGAGCCCTGCCCCGCTCCTAGGCAGGATGTGGGGCCCCTGGTCGCCTCCTCGGCCTCCCCCTTCGCCTATAAGAAGCCCCCGATGCAGAAACCCTAAGTACCCGATAAAATCTTCACGAAACCTTCTGTAGCCGCCACCACCGTCGTTCCTAGATCGGGGGGATCTGAAGTTCTTCCCGGCACCCTGCTAGAGGGAAGATCATTCCAGAGGCCTTCTCTCCGGTATGATGCGTGAGTAGTTCCACCTTGGACTATGGGTCCATGTAGTAGCTAGATGGTTGTATCTCCTCCTTTGTGCTTTGATGTATAGATCTTATGAGCTTCGTTCATGATCAAGATCTAATCTATTTGTAATCATGCATGTTGTGTTTGTGGGGATCTAATGGATATTGAGATTGTTATGTTGGTTTGATTAATGGTTTTGTCTTTATGATTCTATCATGTATGTGTTGTTTGTGAACTTGCATGCTCTCCGTTGTTAGTAGCTATCTTGGCCAAGTAGTTGCTAGTGACTCCAAGAGGGGGTATTTATGCTCGATATGTAGGGTTCGCAGCATAGAAAACAAAAAATTTCCTACGATGGAAACAACTAAGTACCAAGATCTATCTACTAGATACAAGCAACGGGTGGATATACATCCATAGAATACATACCCTCGAAGACCGAATAGCGTTAATGAGGTTGTACTCGTGGATGATGTAGACGAACGCTTGCCGATCTCAAGATCGTGATGAAGTCCATCTGGTCCAGTCGGTCTAGCACGATCAAGTCCAGCACCTCAAAGCAGTGGTGCATCCGTGATCGCACACACGTGCGGGTACCCCGACAACCTCCGCGCCCTCGCTCCAGCGAAGCAGCGGAAGCAACAAATCCTTCCAGAAAAAGCCACCGGGAACATGTATCTCGCTGATCCGAGACCATGGGGAAATTCTAAAGGGGGGAGAGAGATCCTTCGCGAGGAGGTGTGATTTGAGAGGAGGAGAGGGGGGCACCCAAGGGGCATGGCGCCCAGCCATGGGGGCTGCCCCCACCTCTTCCACATTCATGTGGGTGGAGCTCCCACTCAAAATGAAAAGCCTCCACTCCCATTAAAAAGCCTCCACTCAAAAATCCACTCACATGCATTAAATTTCCACCAAATTTAATGCAAGCTCTCATTTAAATAAAACTCTTTTATTTATTTATTCAGAATTTTGTTAATTACTTTAATTAACAAACATTCACATAAAACCCCTTACAACATTTCAATTTCACATGCAGAACCAGTTTCAGCAATTTCAACCGAAATAGTTTCGGTGTCTAGTGAAATAAATTCCTGCGCTTTCCTTTTCTTTTCTGGCATATCATTTGCTCTGAATGGTCTCGGTATCCCTTAAGTGTGTCACCCTACGGTTCGCGAATAATGCGGACATGATCGAGACCCTTCTCCGATCAATAATCAGTAGCGGGACCTGGAGATCCATACTGACTCCCACACATTCAACGATGACTTCTGTGATCGTGTGAACCTTTTACGCTAGTATCTTAATCCCTTTGTTTCACGATATATTACATGTTCGAGATTCGATCATCGGTATCTCCATACCTAGTTTGATATCGTTACTGACGGGCACTCTTTTCTCGTTCCTGTGATATAACATTCTAGTGATCAAATCACTTGCTTGCAAGCTAATCAATGTGATATCACCGAGAGGGCCCAGAGTATATCTATCCGTCATCGGGATGAACAAATTCCATTCTTGATCCATGAACCTCAACATAACACTTTAGTAGTTCTGAAGCCATCTTTATAATCACCATTTACGGTGTGACGTTTGATGTCATCGAAAAACTCTTCTGGTGTTAGTGATTGACATGATCTCATGGTCTAAGGATTAGGATCACTTCGTAAGTTGTTATAGCAATATAAACTCAATGACTTTGATCGTAATGCTATACTTTGGATGAATGTTCATCACATCATTACACTAATGTTGTGACCTTGTTATTAACAACATCCAATGTCCATGATCAGGAAACTTTGATCATCTTGTTAATCAACGAGCTAGTTTATAAGAGAGGCATAACTAGGAACTTCCTTTTTGTTTATTAAACACACAACACACATGTATTAAAGTTTCTGTATTAATACAATTATAGCATATAAAATAAACATTTATCATAAACAAGGAATACGATAATAACCACTTTATTATTGCCTCTCGGGCATATTCCCTTCAGTCTCCCACTTGCACTAGAGACAATAATCTAGTTTGAAAACTTTGCGTATTGAACACCTATGGCTTTCTGGTGTTCCATATACGCAACTGCAAGTGGTTAACATAATCTACGGATCTGACACTTTCAGGTCCGTGTGTATTTACATGTCTTTGCGTCTCCACGCATCACTCATTTTCCAATGAGATGGCATTGTATAAATTTGGTCTTTTGGTGAGACCTTTAGTTCCTTGGGGTTAAACCATGTCGATACTATTGTCGTACAATATATCTTTAGTGTTAGCCCGTTGCGAACAACACCTTAGTTTGATAACAAACTACTTGACACAAATTCCCTCCTTTGCTGCTACTATAGTAGTCATATACTTAGCCTTTTGTTGTAGTATTCGTCACAATGTCTTAACTTTGGAATACATCCAAATCCATCATGAAAACTCCTTTCCATTTCATTGTGCCACTCATAGTTTAAATTGAGATAAACTTAATTTGTATCTTGCGACAAAACTAGTATTAATGTAACGCTTTACAATGAACTATTTGTAATTGTTTGTCACCTCTACACAAATATATTCTTAGTTCTTCCAAAAGATCATAAGAATATCCTTACTATAGTCCAATGATCATTTTATGATTCATTCTGGTATATGCTCATAACACTTAGAGCATAGGACATATCTGGATGTGTACATATCATGGTATGATTGATCAAAACATTCTCGTGATTTCACTCATCAAGTGTCAAAGCACTTGAATCTTGTTTCACTTATCAAGTGTAGATACACTTGAATCTTGATTAAATTACTTTTCCATGCGATAAGAACCTTTTCTTGTCGTTTCTATATTGAACTCCTTCAATATCTCATATATGTACGTTTGGCACAACCATATTAGCGTCACAGTCTATCCACTATAGAAATTCATGCTAAATATTCGGGTTTTGCCTAAGTATTTTATCGAAATGAAATTCTTAAGCTTTGTCAATAAAAGATACATCATTTCTAATCAACAAGATGTCCTCCACATAATGTATTAGAAATATGTCTTAGCGCTCCCACTTAATTTCTTGCAAATGCAAGCATCTTCATCGTCTCCTGATGAAAAACTCCTTTTTCATCATGGTGAAGATTCCAACTCCGCGGTGCTTACTTCAACCATTGAAGTTTGCATGCCCTTTTAGCATCCTTTGAATTTTAACAAAACCCTTTGGACCGTGTCATGTACACATCCTAGGTAACCATTCTATTAGAAGAATTTTGTTTTGTTTATTCATCTACCATATACCAAATTATATGTAGTGGTTGCTACTTTAATCCGTCCAGACTAAATATCGCTATGAAAGATCAAATCTTGTCATAGTCAACTCCTTGAACATTGTCGTAAAATACTTTACGACATGTCGACTATTTCATAGATGTGGAACATCCATGTCTGTTTCTTTATAGATCCAAATACGACCAATAGGTTTTTACACCTTTCCGGAGGGTCTTCCAAGTTCAAAACTTGATTTATCGTGTATGGAACTATCACGGATTTTATGGCTTCAAGCCATTTGACGGAGTCAGGGCCCATCATCGCTTCTTTGCATGTAGTCGGTTCATCATTGTCAAAAAATAATGATTTACTCTCAAATCTAACTATTTGATTTTATCCGACCGACTTGGTTCAATAAGAACTTAGATCTCCGTGACCACAACCTTTGAGGCACATAATCTATGAGCATTATGGCAGCCTCCGGAACGATTTTCGGCGCTGCGCAACTCAGCACATTTAGCTAAGGTTCGTTAACCTTATCAAAGTTCTATTGTCCTCCCACTTAACTTTTATGAAAAATTCCTTCTTCAAGAAACTTCACGTTTCAAGCGACAAACCCTTTTGTCCTTGATGTTATGGAGGAATAACCAATTGTTATTTGAAATAACCTACAAAGACATGCTCATCCGACTTTGGTTATAAACATCTTAATTATGTTTAGCATACCAAAATTTAAGAAAGGACAACTTGGGTTTTACCCCAAACCATAACTCATATGGTGTTATTTCAACGGATCAAGATGGAGCTCTTTTCAATGTAAAAGCGGTAGTCTCTAAAGTTTTAATCTTTTAAAACATAATGGCAGTTTTATAAATAACACCTTTGATCCAACCATGTCAAACAAGGTTTCATTACAAATCTCAAACACTCCATATTCCTATGGTGTTTCGGGAGATGTAAATCTAGGTGTTTTGCTAAACTTGAAACTCAAATAAATCCCTTTATGATAAATCATAATTTATTTATTTTTCTTGTTACACTTGTAACTCAAATAAATCCCTTATGATAAAATCATAAACCATTTATTTTCTTGTCACAATGTTTTCACTTCATCTTGAAAGTCTTTGAACATTTTCAAATATTTCACACTTCTTTCTCATTAAGTGAATATTCACTCAAATTTCCGGAGAAAGTATATGAAGTTGAAACCCATCGCTTACGACTACACATAATGGACTACATACATCGATATGTATAAATTCCAATATTTTAGTCGTTTGTTCTTCTTTGGCCTTTGAACGAAGTTTTAATTATCCCGAGGAAAGTCTCACAAGCGTCACTTGATCAAATCAAATACTCCAAAAATCCATGAAAATGGAGTTTCTTCATGTTTTCTTTCCAATATAATTTAAACGGCGATGTCACTTTGTAAGTGATCTTCCAATCATTTGTCTTGCGAGATTTTAGCATTAGGCTTTATGGATGTGATCTCTCCAACTAGATTTGTAAATCATCCATCTTATATGGAATACGGTAATTATTTGAACAACCTTTGTTCTCATAATACCTGATTTAAATAACAATTATTAAAAACAAATCTTGAAGTCAAGCTTTGATGTCAACGAGAAATACAAACAACGGTTTGTTTGTTTTCGATGAACATCATCACATATTCTCTTGCTAGTTACTTAGGCCATTGTGGTTCATGAATTGCGTCGTTCTGTATGAAATTTCATACCAACCAATTTGGTATCCAATACCCAAGAACCACATTGTTTAACAAGCAAAGAATACAACCATAACATGTATATCATATATATACCTAAATTGGATATTTCCAATCTTTTCTTTTCTGCCAAATATATTTTATAGATTCTCTTTCAGCATTTCCTTTTCCTTTTTAAAAGAATCTATCAACATCAAAAGTGGCGCCATATACATGACACATAGTCCAAAGCGTGTATATTCAAATAATAATACCTTTGGACTTGCACTTTGAAGTAGATCACCATCATCAAAATGATCGGTATTCTTTCAAAATCCATTCTTTAGTAATCGTATAGTGTAGTAAACACTTTACATACATCTTCTATTCATCCTTATCATGACGACTTTCATGATCAAGCTACTATAGCTTATAAAGGTGAATCGTGAGTATAACATTACTTTCCAAAACCCTTTTGGATGATTAGGATGTCTAGCATCTCCAACCTTTATAAATTCTCATCCAATATGAGAACATATATTATACTCTATCATATTGCAACCAAAACATTGTTTTAGATATCGTTATATCTGCCACACATGATGGTTTCTGAAACAATTCTTTTAGCTCCTAGATAAACTTGATATTAAAACAATCAAGAATCATGGAGGCAAACATGATACTTAAGATACTAACACTGGAATTGTTACTCTCGATTTAATACCAACTATTAAATTTCACGGAGTAAATAGAGTTTGCTGAAAGTTTGCAATAGGACTTTAAACTTTAGATTGACACTCAACACAATACGATACCAGTTCGTCAAGTATATATCCAGAATTCTATAGTTCTATTATCTCAATTACAACTATGCATAAGGTGGTGAACGAATGCCAATGACTACAACAAATTATGCAAATTCATTTTGATTTAATTTATGATAAATTGAGTTCTACTAATCCAAATTAGAAATGAACTCCCACTCAAAAACGACATCCCTCGTGTCTTTTTGGTGATTACATGAACCAAATCCACTACACCAAGTCCGATCATCACGTGGGTCGGTGTAGCTTCAAAGGCGAGCATCAAATGGGCATCATATCTACTATATGACTCATGCTTAACCTTTCGGTCCGTGTTCCGAGGCCATGTCTGTACATGCTAGGCTCGCCAAGTTAGAACCTTAGTATTCGCGTGTGTAACTGTCTTACACCCGAGATATGCTCGTGGATTCAAGTACACCCGATCATCACGTGATGCCTTGAAGCGACGAAACATTGTCGGTGCATACTTAAGGAAGAACACATTTTTATCTTGATATCTAAATGAGGGATCATCTTATTATGCTAATAAAACGCCAAACAAGCAATATAAGATGCAATCTAACATCACATGTTAATAAGTGAAATGATATGGTTCCCGCATATGATCTCCATCATGTGCACCGTGGTATGATCACTATCATACCTTTATGTGTAAGGCCAAGGTCTATGGAACTTACACGCTATGTGTGTTGTAAGAGTATCATCTCATACTTCTACTTACAACATCACCATATCATAACACTAGCCAGCAACAATCTAAACTAGACGCCTCTAATTTATCTATTGCAAGTTTTACGTGGCTTAGGGCTTTCGAAGATAGAACCGTTCTTACCTACAAACATGAACCACAACGAGGATAACCAAATTGTTGACAACTCGTTGCAAATTAGATATTGACTATAGCAGGAGAGACAGACACCCGCTAGCCACTTATGCAAACTAGTTGCATGTCAAGCGTGGAACAGGTCTCATGTGCGAGGACATGTAAAGTTTGTCCGGGCCGCTTCATCCCACTATGCCACCAATATCCAAAGTACAACTAAGAAGCAATAAAATGATCATCATCGCCCACATACCCATATGTGTACTACCCATGCAAAGCATCTACGCATAGATCCGGCTCTGATACCACTGTAGGGTTCGCAGCATAGAAAACAAAAAATTTCCTACAATGGGAACAACTAAGTACCAAGATCTATCTACTAGATACAAGCAACGGGTGGATATACATCCATAGAATACATACCCTCGAAGACCGAATAGCGTTAATGAGGTTGTACTCGTGGATGATGTAGACGAATGCTTGCCGATCTCAAGATCGTGATGAAGTCCATCTGGTCCAGCTGGTCCAGCACGATCAAGTCCAGCACCTCAAAGCAGTGGTGCATCCGTGATCGCACACACGTACGGGTACCCCGACAACCTCCGCGCCCTCGCTCCAGCGAAGCAGCGGAAGCAACAAATCCTTCCAGAAAAAGCCACCGGGAACATGTATCTCGCTGATCCGAGACCATGGAGAAATTCTAAAGGGGGGAGAGAGATCCTTCGCGAGGAGGTGTGATTTGAGAGGAGGAGAGGGGGGCCTTTGTTAATTCTAAAGGGGGGAGAAAGCCCCCACCTCTTCCACATTCATGTGGGTGGATCTCCCACTCAAAATGAAAAACCTCCACTCCCATTAAAAAGCCTCCACTCAAAAATCCACTCACATGCATTAAATTTCCACCAAATTTAATGCAAGCTCTCATTTAAATAAAACTCTTTTATTTATTTATTCAGAATTTTGTTAATTACTTTAATTAACAAACATTCACATAAAACCCCTTACAACATTTCAATTTCACATGCAGAACCAGTTTCAGCAATTTCAACCGAAATAGTTTCGGTGTCTAGTGAAATAAATTCCTACGCTTTCCTTTTCTTTTCTGGCATATCATTTGCTCCGAATGGTGTCGGTATCCCTTAAGTGTGTCACCCTACGGTTCGCGAATAATGCGGACATGATCGAGACCCTTCTCCGATCAATAATCAGTAGCGGGACCTGGAGATCCATACTGACTCCCACACATTCAACGATGACTTCTGTGATCGTGTGAACCTTTTACGCTAGTATCTTAATACCTTTGTTTCATGATATATTACATGTCCGAGATTCGATCATCGGTATCTCCATACCTAGTTTGATCTCGTTACCGACATGCACTCTTTTCTCGTTCCCGTGATATAACATTCTAGTGATCAAATCACTTGCTTGCAAGCTAATCAATGTGATATCACCGAGAGGGCCCAGAGTATATCTATCCGTCATCGGGATGAACAAATTCCACTCTTGATCCATGAACCTCAACATAACACTTTAGTAGTTCTGAAGCCATCTTTATAATCACCCAGTTACGGTGTGACGTTTGATGTCATCGAGAAACTCTTCTGGTGTTAGTGATTGACATGATCTCATGGTCTAAGGATTAGGATCACTTCGTAAGTTGTTATAGCAATATAAACTCAATGACTTTGATCGTAATGCTATACTTTGGATGAATGTTCATCACATCATTACACTAATGTTGTGACCTCGTTATTAACAACATCCAATGTCCATGATCAGGAAACTTTGATCATCTCGTTAATCAACGAGCTAGTCTATAAGATAGGCATAACTAGGAACTTCCTTTTTGTTTATTAAACACACATGTATTAACGTTTCCGTATTAATACAATTATAGCATGTAAAATAAACATTTATCATAAACAAGGAATACGATAATAAACACTTTATTATTACCTCTCGGGCATATTCCCTTCACGATAGTGGGTTCGTGCCTCTAGTGTGGTGACCCAGCATACCACTGCATGATGTAGTACACTATAGTCGTTGACATAACACCAATGAAACACTGTTCACTAGTATTACATCCCTCAGAGTGGTACAACAGAAACACAGCAGGTCCAAAACATGACTATAGGTTACAACTCAACTCTTTACACAAGATCCAGAGAACACTCTAGGTTAAAGAGAGATAAAGAAACTTCTTACAAAGAAGAATCAGAAATAAACAACTCAAAAATTATCATACTATTAAGACTAGTATTTTAACTAATGGTCTGGCATTGCTGCTATTGCAATATGCTACAGAATAGGTTCTATGGCTAGAGATTATATTCCTATCCAATCAGTAACTTCGTCTTCTCTTGAGTTGATGTATATGTTGACTTTCTTGACTTCATTGAAGAGCTTTAGCTTTTAATGATGATTCCTGGAGCATAACTCAGCAAGTATGCTCGTCTTAATGGCTTCAGAATCTAGCAAGGGTTAAGAAGATACGTTGAGTACGAGCGTACTCAGCAAGTTCACTAGAAAAGAGTGTTTGATGCACTATATCTATAGCCAGAGACCATAGGTCGTAGGCAATGCAGGTTTTCATAAACATTTCTTCAAAGGTTGCTTTTATTCTGAAAAGCTATGTCCGTCAGCCTTCACGGGTTTACCAGAACTTTCATGGAGCACCTTTCCCGCCGCGTTCGCAGCTCCTCCCCAGAACAGGGAGTAACAAGTTATAGTTCTTACACTCTGCAGAGGTGCGTTACTTTTCCCATGAGTGATCTTAAGCTTTGTTGCACGGCCGGGAGTATGTTCCCGTTCAAACTTCCTTGGTTTGAGGCCCAACCTAAGATCCAAGCCAATCACTGCCCTCTCCGCGACCTCATATGTCTTCACGATCCTTCGGGGCCGGCTCACCTCCGTTAAGCCCCCTATCGGGCAGGCTAAAACCCTGATGAGTTCCCGAAGACTCTATGACCTGGTGATGCCTGGACGAGTACCATTTAAATGGACTATATCCCTAAACACCATTCATAGATAATCTAGACACCAAAAGTGTGGGGCGTAAGGGTGCCCACCCATATGTTGGATTTGCACAAGGAATCACAACGTCACGTTAAGGTCGTCTTGCCTCCATACGTGAGGAAAAGGATACAACTGACTTATCCGTCGCATTCCAAATCTCATGGTCAACGCGTAATATACAGCGCAAGAATCACTGACGACATTGGTTGTTAAGTCCTAGGTAATATATTCCTGAACAGTGGTATTCCAACTGCCAGATTTAATAGTTTAGCTGATCACCCTGGATCAGTAACCAATAGTTCACATTATTATCAAAAATAGTGTTTTTTGACCTTTTTCAAATGCAGGTGATGACAACACTGGATTTGCAAAATACTTCACAGAAAATAATCAAAGGACATGAGCAAGTGTGAACTTGCCTTTTGTGATTGCAAGACTATGCACTCACGGTCTTCGAGACGATATAAGATTCAATATCTGAAATCAATATCATTGGTCCGGTAATGACTAATGTTTAAAGAAGCAAGATGCAGTTATGCATAAGTAATACTATGCATTTTGTAAAACTCACAAAGTGAATTCCCCAATACTTTGAGTGAAGTGAGTTTAGGTAATTCTGTTAAGAGTTGGTTTATCTTTAAATTTTACTTTATCAATAATGACCTTTATAAAGGAGCTTAAGTGTTAACAACTCAAAATATACAAGTAAAGTATAAAATAATGCGATTTATGGTTAATTGTTATTTGGTGACTATTGATAAACATCCTTGGGATAGAGTTGTTAAGAATTGAAGAACTTATTATAAGATTATTGTTTGAAGTGGCAAAAAGAATAACATTTGAAGAAAATATTTCCTTTCTAAGGTTTAAACAATCTTTATTGTTAATAAAACATGATCAATATATTTTTGATGTTTGATTGATTAGTTTGGATTTGTGAATAAAGTTAACTTTAAAAGGGTAAGTAAACTTAAGGTGTAATATGTTTTAATTATTCCCAAGTTTTAAATTTATGATAGGTATAACTAAGGTGTGGAATTATTCACTTATATTTAAGTGAATGACTAAATTAATTTTCTTTTGCTATTATAAAGACAATATGTAATTATTCATTGTAAGTATAATTTGATGATCTTAGTAATTTGTTAGAATTTGAGGTTATGTTAAGAATGGTTAAAATATAATGAGTATTCACCATATTATATATGAGTGATACACATTGTTTATTTGAGAGGTTTCTTACTAAGATTTTTAAAAGAATATTTTAGAATTAAAAGTTATACTTATGCTTGATTATGAATTCAAGCTATGAGTTTGTAGTTATACTTAGATATTAATGGCCCAAGGTTTTATAAAAATTGTGATTATTTCATACTTAAGAAATGTTTTTAAAGAATTTACAAAATGGGTAATAAATCAGGCTTTATTACTTTTAAAATCTTGAAAACCTTTCTAATAATATTTTTATTATTTTTCTAGTATAATATATTTATTCAAGATCTTAAAAATTATTTTTATTTATTTTTAAGTTTTATTTTTATGTTTATAAAATTCCATAAAGGATTAAATGTATTTAAATATTTACTTCAAATTTTATTTATAAAAGAGTTAAGATAGTATTTTTTTCAAAATAGTAGATTTATTTTTACACACAAAAATGTTTTTTATTCATTTTTAGGATTTTTCCTTATTTTAAGAATTTTCACTTAGGATTTAGTAATTATTTGCATTTTATTTAACTTAAATAAGTAAGATTATATTTTTATTAGGTAGAGATTATTTTTGTGAATACGTTGATGTATCATAAGTATTTTTAAGATTTATATGATTTTTTTGTTATGCTTTTATTTTTTTTGGAAGTATTTTATTGGTTTAATAAATGGAAAAATCTAATTTGTGGAAACAACAGGTTCGGTTGTGGCCCAATTGGTCTAGTTGGATCAATCCAGTGGCCTACCGACTAGGCCCAACTTAGTCGGATCAAATCGACCCAACCCCCTCTCCACTCTATGCCCAAACTCACACACGCAGACACGCCTTATCCCTCTTGTGTTCCTTCTCCATGCACGATGCGCCACCAGCGCCGCCGCTTGTCACCCCGGCCGCCACCGGCATCTCCCGGTGTTGCTTTGCCTCTCCATTCTCTCTCGATTCCTCTCTTTCGTGGCCTTGCCCAGCTCTAACACACGTGCCCATGAAACCCTAGCAACTACGACTTGTGCCACAACGCAGCACCCAAGCCCGCTCCTGCCTCTATCTCCGGTTCGAGATCCGCTTCCTACGGCTCTCTTCTGATGACTTCACCTTCTCCTGGAGCCCCTTCTCGCTTATGACTTTGTTGTGTGCCCTGGTGCGTCTCTTCCGGCCATCTTTGGCCGGTGCTAAGCTACTAATGGTCATCTTCTTCCCACGGCCACGGCTTGCTATGGACTAATCTTATTGCTGAGGTCGGAGGGACGACAGTGAATGCAACCCCGGTGGTGAATTCCATATCTATTTCGATTACTATGTTATTCCTGCAATTTCTCCTACTTTGATCTAGGTAATTCTTGTGTGACCGACCCTTGAGTCGACGATTTATTCTATTTCGATGTTACGAGGTTAATTTTAGTATTCTCATTAAGCCTAGAGATGACTTAGGTTGATTGGCATTTGTAGCAATTACTTGATCTGTTGGTCTTTATTGGTCCTGTAGCTGATGTAGTGATGGTTATTGATGTTCCAATTAGGCTTAGATTTGATTAAGTGGTTGATAGGGTTTGGGTATGGATGCTATGCATCAATTACTTGCAATGGATGATTCTGAAATGGTGTACTTACTGCAGTTTACTCTGGTTAGTCTAGTTGTGATGTATGATTTGGCCATTAGTGGCGTTTTAGTGATTTCCACTGCACTACACTTTGGTGAGTAATATTACTTGTTGCTTTCATTTGGTGGTAAAACATATATGGTTGGCTGCCACATACAATGGGAAATTGTAATCTATTCTGAGCAGTCTGGTTTAGCAACATAGTTTGATAATATGTGAATCTACATATAGATTATTACTTTTTAATGATATCTAGGAATATGGTAAATTACATTCGGAATAGTTGGACAAATTGGTTATCTTTGGATTTATGTTCTGTTATCATGTCCAGATTCTTGTAGTTGATAATCTCTTGCTACACTTTTCCATTTATGACTGTGATAATTCCTTATGTAAGTACTGCAATGATGCTTACCTCTGCATATGTTCTAAGGAAAAGCTTAATAGCTATGGTACTACTAATTAATCAGCTCCTAGATGTGTTAGTACTAGCAGTTTATTAGAGATGATATTATGATGTTGTCCTAGGGTTAACTGAGTTCTTATCCTCAGGAATCAACTTGATGGAATTTTATCTGCCCAGGATGACAAAAGTAAAAGCTTAAATGATCTCTAGTTAATTTTAACTAGAGAAATGATTTAAGAAAGCTTCTAATGGTTTGAAAATCTAAGTTGCTTCTGTGAGTATACTTTGATGGCTTTTATTGCTGTGAGCCTATTACTGTGATGCCTCTTTGGAGTGTACACATTAGTAGGTTACAGTGATACTGATGTGCAATATTATATTAAGTGGAGAATCATGTAGATAACTGAAGTAGTGGTTGTGCTTTGCTTTAGAACTCTATTGTGGTGTCTCCAAAGAGTGCACAATAGCAGTTCATAGTGACATGATCTACTGCTACAGTATCTGACTTAGAAAAAATGGACAGTTGGTTGCCAGTGATGCAAAGGCTGAGGCAAATTATTGGATTTAGAAGAACAAATTTTATTGTTTCCTCCTCTTTTGACTCAACGATGATCTAGACATGCCACTTGCATGCTAGTCTGAGAGAATCTTTCAATCCAAAACTCCTAGATAAAAATCTAGTTGAAGGGTAGTTATTATCATTTATATTGGATGTTGTTCTCCTTATCTACCCCTGATCCTGATGGTGCAAACTTATTAAGAACAGATGCTACATAACTTGGTGGTACTTTTATTTACCTTGCTGCCTGATGTAGATGAGTTGATTGTAGATCTTGAGAAAATAATATTTGAGCTTGGCTTGCCCTTGATTAGCTATTATTACAGTTATAGTGTGCTCCTCTATTAGATCCTGCCTACTACAGCAGCTAAACTCTGGCCTCCTCCTCCTGGAGTCATTGCCAGTGTTGAACCTTTCCCTTGTTGTTGGCTTGATCTGAATCTCCTTCTTGTCCTAGCTATTGGATGGCTTCTTGAAGCAACCATTGATTGGATGAGGTTTTGGTGGGATGATCTATGTATTCTTGGTTGATGATAAGATGATAAAATGGGAAATGTATTCTGAAGTGTGGAGGTGGAATGGTAGCTGGTTGCTACGGCTGTGCACTCTTATCTGATTCCCTTGTTGTTGTGGTGTTGACAACATACTATGATGCATGTGTATGTAAGCAGCTTGTGAGCTGCATGTGTGCATGTCTCACTCGAATGGATTAGATCAAGTGAAAATGTGTTTTTTTACCTCTTTGCCTCTTACTTGCCCTTGGTGAAACTTGTCCCTACATCAGCCTGTGATGCACTAGTCTGAGGCAATAATCCCAGAATAAGAACAGATACTACTCTTTGGCCTCTTTTTTTAGAAATACTCACTGATGTGTTCAGCAATGCATCACATTGCGAGACTGAGAGTTCAACTAACACTAACCCATTATTTTATTTGTTTTATTTTTAACTTATTACTATGCAGGAACAAAAGTGAACAGGAGGAAAATCTTCAAGACAAGAAGATATAGTTTAAAATTTCCCTTTTTTATTTAACAACTTTATTTGATTCATAAATATTGTAAATAATATTGTATTATTTTATTAATGTAATAAAGTTCATTTTTCTTTTTGTTAGTTGAAACTTGTAAGGGTTTGTATCTTATTTAATAAAGTTAAGTTTTCTTTCTTTTTTTAATTTCTATTACTCTTGTAATATATCTTATTAATTGAGATTTGTAAAACAATAAGACTTTTTGTTTGTAATAATAATATTTATTGTCTTTAATTGTATTCTCTTATTTCTTGAATTGTTTGTGTTTTGAATTTTCAATTCAAATACTCTTGAATTATATCAATTGTTTACTAAAGTCAAATTTTGTTTCCCTTAAATTAAAAAATCAGCAAAAGTCATGTCAAAATTCTTCCTACTCACCCTGATGTGTTAAACTAAACCATCAGAACGAGAGGAACTCCGATCCCTTCGCGATTTCTTAGATTTGTGCGAAAATTCTCCGGATTTTCTTATGCATGAATGCAATGCACACATCTGAGTTCAGCTTATTTCTAAGCTCTAATGTTGGGGTGTTACAGACTCTCCCCCTTAAAATAAACTTCGTCCTCGAAGTTCGTATACTCTCACGTTTCAGAATAAGGAATTGCATTGTATTGATCATGATACTTCTCAACTCCATGATAACCTCAAATGGGAATAATTGTAGTATCCCATATCCATACCTTTTCCTTGAATTTTTATCATACTTGACAATCTCCAACTTGTTGTCTCCAATACCCAAAAGTTCCTTTTTACTATCATCCCTTAACGATATGTCTTTATTAAAAAAATCCTTACATTGGGGTCTCTTCTTTAGTTCATTACCCTGATTAGGTATTCTATTCCAACTCCTTTACCTGATCATCAAACTTCCTTATTATACTATGCAAGGTCTAGGAAGTCTCACTAAAACAGAATTTTAATTGTTATAACACAACAGTTGTGGCCAAAAGACTAAATTTTTGGTTTGCCATTATATGATTTTACTGGTATTCCTTCTGAAGATTGGTTTTGGACACATTTAGTCCATACCCATCGGAATTACTTGTTTCTCTATACATGTACAATTGGATATGCTCTATTACCTCTTAAAGATCTCTTAAGAGTTGTTCCTTTAAAATTATTTTTTTAAGATTAATCTATTATTCTCCTTCAAGATTTTACCTTTTCAAGCTTTAGATAATCTTTTATTATCACCTTAAGTACTTCTTCAACTTCCATTTATTTATTACCTTAAGGTTTGAATCCTATTATTTCAATGTAACTTCAATTTCTCATCCAAACATACTTCCAAGAGTACTTTTCTGATGATTTTCTTTTAACCTTATAAAATAAGGCCTTCTGTTGTTGTAGGTTAGTCCTTCTTCTCCAACCTTTATTCGGAAAGTTAGATAATGATACTTTCATTTCTAATGTTTACTCTCCCCCTTAGGTTTTACTAATAGTCTTCAAACTGTCTATATAGTATTTATTGGCTTTATAATTAGAATATTGGTCTCTATCCTGCTTCTACTCTACCTAGTTAGGGTCTTATGAAAGATTGTACGGTGTATCCACACCATTGTGGATCTCCGAAGTGAATCTTTCAGCATTATTTGTTTTACTTAATATTTGGACATTTTCGCTTTGATAGATCTGACTTCGCGAAGCGCCTTGAAAGACGATCACTTTAATTTTATAATCATTTAGGTCTTACTCAGCTTAGGCCCAGTTTTATGCTCTTTATGCAACCATTAAGATGATGTGGTTAACTATGTCAATGAAATACCAGCTGTGAACAAATACCAACTGCAGACCATCTTAGGTGTATGGATTACCCTATGGTTTCCAACGTACCACTGGCATTCTCTCTGAATTGTGAGAGCTTGAATACCATTTTGGTTCCAAAGCTTCTTATTTGTACTTATTCATGATGCTTTTATGAACTAAGTTCTACTACTTCATTAACCTCTTAGTAACATCACCTACTTTGAGTGAATCTTAAGTTCATCCCTTTTTTTTGCTCCATATATATCCTTCACTAATCTTCCTTCTGGGTGCTGGTTAGTAATGATTTTAACTTGATCCATCCGCCAAATTGAGTTGATACTCCTTACACTTTGCTTCATTCTTCATATAAGTCTTCATCTTGGTCTTTGGAAATCGTCACTCCCTTACACGAATTCCCATTCCTATCTAGGTCTATAACATCAAGTAGTAACTGGATGCTGCAACATGCATTTGCATACCAAGTCAAACTTCATGTATAGATCTAGTCAATCAAGAAGATCCAAGAAAAACAAATAAATACAAATGTGGTACATATAACACACAATATTCTAAGCCCAAAGTATAGTAGTTGTGTATAATATCTCTAGAATTCAGGCTTAGTTGTGTAGTATATGACACCTCCTCATATAGGTTTACATCGTGATACTTAGCACATAGGGTCAAACTATTCTTGATCGCAATATTTACCCAAATTGCTCAAGTGCAACAGGATAATCTTAAGCAAACTGGTCTCTTTTTGGTTTTGACTACCCTTTAGTCTTACTTTTGGAATGATCAACTGTAACTAACTTTTCTTTATTTAGTAAACTAATCTCACATGATCTCTCCAAATGACTAATAATTTTCCATTGAACACCCAAAACTAAATTTTATCAGGAATTATGACACCTATGACTTCTATCATAGTTCTACCATGCTATTTTCTTACTTCTACATCAAGATAATTTACTAATTACTTGTCAATTATTACACCTATTTACATGATACAAGAGCTAATCTAACTATGATAACTTTACTTCATACTATACTATTATCAGGTCTTAACATAATTTCACTTCATCACGAAGAATTCTCAAGTGAATCCCACATGATTACTATTCATTACATCAACATTTATCCTAATGATATTCATCATGTTGTCTTTGGTTATCAACAAACCAGAAGATTCCACTGTCTTACCTGAATTCTAGGATTAGGCTACACTATTATGAATACTTTAATTGATGTCTTAAACTTGATTCAATCCTACTGCAACCAATTGAATTTCCTATAGTATCTTTGTGGTTTATATATCCTTAGGAAGACACTAAATAGCACCTTATTGAGAGAAGATAAAATAACTACTCCTAAGAATTATGATGTAAGCATTTTGTGACAAGGTTTATCCTCAAGTGGATACTCATCACAAGTCATATAAATATTTGGTTTAGATAAGATGGCTCCTATAGTCACTATCCAACCTACAGATCTTCATAAAAGGGTTTTAATCCTAAGGTCAAAGCATATGCTCTAATACCAGCTGCGGTGACCCAACATACCACTGAATGATGTAGTACACTATAGTCGTTGACATAACACCAATGAAACACCGTTCACTAGTATTACATCCCTCAGAGTGGTACAACAGAAACACAATAGGTCCAAGACATGACTATAGGTTACAACTCAACTCTTTACACAAGATCCAGAGAACACTCTAGGTTAAATAGAGAGAAAGAAACTTCTTACAAAGAAGAATCAGAAATAAACAACTCAAAAATTATCATACTATTAAGACTAGTATTTTAACTAATGGTCTGGCATTGCTGCTATTGCAATATGCTACATAATAGGTTCTATGGCTAGAGATTATATTCCTATCAAATCAGTAACTTCGTCTTCTCTTGAGTTGATGTATATGTTGACTTTCTTGACTTCATTGAAGAGCTTTAGCTTTTGATGATGATTCCTGGAGTATAACTTGATGTAGACGTCGTCTTAATGGCTTCAGAATCTAGCAAGGGTTAAGAAGATATGTTGAGTACGAGCGTACTCAGTAAGTTCACTAGAAAAGAGTGTTTGATGCACTATATCTACAGCCAGAGACCATAGGTCGCAGGCAATGCAGGTTTTCATAAAGATTTCTTCAAAGGTTGCTTTTATTATGAAAAGCTATGTCCGTCAGCCTTCACGAGTTTACCAGAACTTTCATGGAGTTCCTTTCCTGCTGCGTTCGCAGCTCCTTCCCGGAACAGGGAGTAACAAGTTACAGTTCTTACACTCTGTAGAGGTGCGTTACTTTTCCCATGAGAGATCTTAAGCTTTGTTGCACGGCCGGGAGTATGTTCTCATTCAAACTTCCTTGGTTTGAGGCCCAACCTAAGATCCAAGCCAATCACTGCCCTCTCCGCGACCTCATATGTCTGCACGATCCTTCGGGGCCGGCTCACCTCCGTTAAGCCCCTTTCGGGCAGGCTAAAAACCTGATGAGTTCCCGAAGACTCTATGACCTGGTGATGCCCAGACGAGTAACATTTAAATGGACTATATCCCTAAACACCATTCATAGATAATCTAGACACCAAAAGTGTGGGGCGTAAGGGTGCCCACCCATATGTTGGATTTGCACAAGGAATCACAACGTCACGTTAAGGTCGTCTTGCCTCCATACGTGAGGAAAAGGATACAACTGACTTATCCGTCGCATTCCAAATCTCATGGTTAACGCATAATATACGGCGCAAGAATCACTGGCAACATTGGTTGTTAAGTCCTAGGTGATATATTCCTGAACAGTGGTATTCCAACTGCCAGATTTAATAGATTAGATGATAACCCTGGATTAGTAACCAATAGTTCACATTATTATCAAAAATAGTGTTTTCTGACCTTTTTCAAATGCAGGTGATGACAACACTGGATTTGCAAAATACTTTACAGAAAATAATCAAAGGACATGAGCAAGTGTGAACTTGCCTTTTGTGATTGCAAGATTATGCACTCACGGTCTTGAGACGATATAAGATTCAATATCTGAAATCAATATCATTGGTCCGGTAAGGACTAATGTTTAAAGAAGCAAGATGCAGTTATGCATAAGTAATACTATGCATTTTGTAAAACTCACAAAGTGAATTCCCCAATACTTTGAGTGAAGTGAGTTTAGGTAATTCTATTAAGAGTTGGTTTATCTTTAAATTTTACTTTATCAGTAATGACCTTTATAAAGGAGCTTAAGTGTTAACAACTCAAAATATACAAGTAAAGTATAAAATAATGCAATTTATGGTTAATTGTTATTTGGTGACTATTGATAAACATCCTTTGGATAGAGTTGTTAAGAATTGAAGAACTTATTATAAGATTATTGGTTGAAGTGGCAAAAAAATAACATTTGAAGAAAAGATTTCCTTTCTAAGGTTTAAACAATCTTTATTGTTAATAAAACATGACCAATATCTTTTTGATGTTTGATTGATTAGTTTGGATTTGGGATGCTTCATGTCTTAGGTTAAATAGACCAAAGTTAACTATAAAACATAAGTAGTTATTAGACATGATGTTTATAAACTTTGAGAATAAAGTTAACTTTAAAAGGGTAAGTAAACTTAAGGTGTAATATGTTTTAATTATTCCCAAGTTTTAAATTTATGATAGGTATAACTAAGGTGTGGAATTATTCACTTATATTTAAGTGAATGACTAAATTAATTTTGTTTTGCTATTATAAAGACAATATGTAATTATTCATTGTAAGTATAATTTGATGATCTTAGTAATTTGTTAGAATTTGAGGTTATGTTAAGAATGGTTAAAATATAATGATTATTCACCATATTATGTATGAGTGATACACATTGTTTATTTAAGATGTTTCTTAATAAGATTTTCAAAAGAATATTTTAGAATTAAAAGTTATACTTATGCTTGATTATGAATTCAAGTTATGAGTTTGGAGTTAGTACTTAGATATTAATGGCTCAAGGTTTTATAAAAATTGTGATTATTTCATACTTAAGAATTTTTTTAAAGAATTTACAAAATGGCTAATAGATTAGGCTTTATTACTTTTAAAATCTTGAAAACCTTTCTAATAATATTTTTAATATTTTTCTAGTATAATATATTTATTCAAGATCTTAAAAATTATTTTTATTTATTTTTAAGTTTTATTTTTATGTTTATAAAATTCCATAAAGGATTAAATGTATTTAAATATTACTTCAAATTTTATTTATAAAAGAGTTAAGATAGTATTTTTATAAAACAGTAGATTTATTTTTACACACAAAAATGTTTTTTATTCATTTTTAGGATTTTTTCCTTATTTTAAGAATTTTCACTTAGGATTTAGTAATTATTTGCATTTTATTTAACTTAAATAAGTAAGATTATATATTTTTTTAGGTAGAGATTGTTTTTGTGAATACTTTGATGTATCATAAGTATTTTTAAGATTTTATATGATTTTTTAGTTATGCTTTTGTTTTGTTTGAAGTATTTTATTGGTTTAATAAATGGAAAATCTAATTTTTGGAAACAACAGGTTGGGTTGTGGCCCAATTGGTCTAGTTGGATCAACCCAGTGGCTAACCCACTAGTCCCAACTCAGTCGGATCAAATCGACCCAACCCCCTCTCCACTCTATGCCCTAACTCACCACGCAGACACGTCTTATCCCTCTTGTGTTCCTCCTCCACGCACGATGCGCTGCCGCTTGTCGCCCCGACCGTCGCCGGCATCTCCCGGCGTTGCTTTGTATCTGCATTCTCTCTCGATTCTACGGCCTTGCCCGGCTCTAACACGCGCGCCCATCAAACCCTAGCCACTATGGCTTGTGCCACAACGCAGCACCCAAGCTGTAGCATCCCAATTGTCTAACAATTGCAATGCTACTAGCCTAGTCTATATAAATGCTACTTCCTACATATAATTGTTGCATCATAATTATATCATGCTCATGTCATCATGCCACCTTGCATTTGAGCATCATATAAAACCCTTTTTGGTTTGGTTCTTCTCTCATATGCATTGTTAATTGTGTTTGCCTCTTGATATTGTATTTGGTTATTGATATATTGTTTAAATGCCCAAGTTGAGTTGGGGGCATATCTTTTATTCAACTCCACCACCTTCTCTGTCACCACCTTATAATTCCACCATCCAACTAAATATGAGCTTTGCACTTTATTTGGTTTTACCTCTAGCTCATGTGGGTTGGGATGGATCCAATTCTATCTCCACATGCTCTCATATATGCACCATTTTGTTTTCACATTATTGGTTTATAAGAGCCACATGGCCACCTTAGCATGCCTTGTGGGTGGAACCCTTTTCTAGCTTCCCTATGTGTTGTTTTGGGGTTATTATCATGTTGGGATATTTTTGGGCTTACTAAATATCTAGTGGCACCTACACACTAGCATGTCCCATTTGCATTCAAATATGATCATCTCCATCTACTCCACTTGGAACTTTCATGTAAATCCTTAGCTTGGCCCTTACCCCATATTTTGGAATGCATATGTATAAATGCCATGAATAATTATTTTGTTTTCACAAGATTAAGACATGGCATTTAATGCACTTGCATGGGCCATGCAACCATCACCACTATTTGATCTCCCTTGGTTTTCTTGGAATTTTTGATTGTTTCCCTTTTGTTGAGCTCCAACCTTTCTCTCTCAATCCTCACCTTGCTCCTTCTCTCCTTGCCATGTGCATCACAAGTCACACCTCTCTCACCTCACCCTCTCCTCTCCCTAACCCGAGCCTCTCCATCCTAACCTAGCTATCTACTCCCTCCCTCTAACCCTAGCTCTAACCGAGCCTCCCTCTCCCTCTCTCCCTGTCGTGTGACCCCACCAGCCCGAGTCTGCTGCCTTGCCTCCCCTGGTCCACCTGCATGCTCCCGTGCCTGCCCATGCCGAGCCCCAGCTCGCGCACGTGAAGGAGAGGAGGAAAAGGTGGCTTTCGACCACCTTCATCCCTAACCCACTCCCCACGGCACCACCTCCCTCTGGGCTCGCCCTTATCCCTTCCCCTCCTTCCTCTGCCTCACCAAACCACCCCCTGGCCTCGCGCCGCAACCACCTCCCCTCCCCCTCTACCTTTCTCTCCACCGGCCGGCTACCGTCAGTCTCCACCGTCCCCTCCTCTTGCAGCCTGTGGCGAGGAGCTGTGGTTGTCGAGGAAGGACGAGTACCCTCCCCTGCTTCGCCCTGGACCCGCCAGCGAGGAGGAGAAGCCCCAGGCGCGCCAGTACCGAGACGCCCCGACGAAAACCCTAGCCCGCCGTTCGCCTGCCTCGTCGACGCCCTGCTGCTCCCCAAGCTGATCTGACACCACCATCCTCTCCTCGGTGAGCCCCTAATCCGCGCTGACATCCTCGCTCTCGCTGTCGCCGCCTAGATCCGCCGATCGTTTCTTCGAACGCCCACCGTGCGCGTCGTTCGTCGTTGTCTGCACGGCGTACGCGCCGCATAGATCCTTATCTAGCCCGCGCCCTCCTCCCCTTCAACTCCCCTAGCCTACCGCAGCGGTAACCGCCGCCGCGCGCGCACGCGAGGTCGCGGGATCGACCCCTGCATCGATCCCCGCCTGTCGAACACCGTTTTGTCGTCAGAGATTCAGAGAAGAAGCACAGTGCCGCGTCGCCTTTTGCACAAAACCCCCCCAGCTTTTTACTCCTAACCCGCGGTCCGCCCGAGCCCACCGTTAGCCTCTCTGTTCGTTTTGCAAAAACACCCCCGCAGATAAATGCTCTTAACCCGCGCTCCAGCCCTAACCCCACCAGTCAGTCGCGGCAGCCCCACCCCTGGCATGTGGGCCGTAGCCGCTGGGCCCGCATGTCAGCCGCGTGGGCTAGCCAGAGCAGCGGTAGAAAAGGAATTTTCTGCGCGCGTGGCCCCATTTCCGTTTGACCCCACCCGTCAGTGTCTAGGGCTAGGACAAGCTGAGTAAGAAAAGGATTTCTGTTTTCTGTTTTGATTTAAATCTTTTTCAAATTCATTTAAATTCAAATTCAAATCTGTTTTAAATAACTTTTGAAATATAAATCCAAATAATACAAATAATATATGTTTTGAAATCAGAAAAATGTGAGGAATTCAAATATGCCCTCCAAAATAAATTTTGAACACTTTAAATTCTCAAGTTGATTAAAATTACAATAAATGCCATCTTTCTCAATTAATTAATAACTTTTGATTTATAACTCCAAATTTGACAAATGATATGTCTAAATCGATCAGCTCGACGAGACCTTTCTGTTTATGCATACCATGTTCTGTTTTGCAGCATGCATCATATAAATATAAAGCATACAGCAACTTATATGAGGTTAAAATGTGACCAAAACTCAATAAAAGGCTTTATTCTTGTATTCCACACCTCACCCATGCCATGCTACTTTATTGCCATGCAAATTGTGCATCATTCATCATGGCATGATTGTTTGCTTGTCGCATTTTATTCTTATGCTTGCGCACTTTATTTATGTTGGCCCTTGTTTGTTTGGTTCTTCTTCGAATAGACGCTGAGCAGGGGATATATCAAGAAACCCAGGAGCACTACCCAGATCCTTCTCTCTCTTCAACTGAGCTGCCAGGCAAGCACTACCACATGCTTGCATACATATAGTACCTATTGCCTCTATCTTATTCTTGCATCATTGAGTCGCGATTGCATTAAACTGAATCCCAAGTATTGCATAGCCTTTACTTTTAAACCCCACCGAAGCTTGTTCCTCCATCCCATGAGCCATTACTACAGGAGTTGTTTGAGCCATGCGAGTCGTAGAACAGCATGTGTAGGGTATGTGAGTGTCTGATGGATAACGAGGTACCTATACAACTTAACCTGAGTAGTAATGGGATAACTAATGAAAGTGGCACCGGTGAGCAATATCTGCTATTTGGTTTTCATGCTCACTTGTGTCCCGTAGGACCCCGAGTACTTGATTCCTGTTCCTTGAATATTCGCGCTATCCACATCCGGGAGGCTTATGGGACCCCCCTGAGCCAGAGCTTGATTCATTCTTATTTCTTGGGGCCACAAAGTAGTTTGGGGCTTTATTACTATTCTGTACTTATGCCATGCTTTACTGCTTTATTTAAGATTGTGCGAGGAATGCACCTGTACTGTTTAGGTAAGCGGAGTGTTTTCGCGGTATCGACAAGCCCAGTCACACTTTTGGGTTCCCAGTCGTTTACAGCCATTGACGCAAACCTTGAGTCCGTCTCGGAGCCGGCTAACTTCGTTGCGGGTAGCTTAATGGGGTGGCCCCCTGAAATATTTCTGAATCCTGTGATCGCTTTGTCGTGAATGCCTCGTTGGGTTTTGATTTTGTTTTTCCGAGGTTGATCGAGTGTGTGTTGCTATTTGTGCACCCCTGCAGGGTAAAACTTTCTGAAAGCCGTGTCCGCGGTTATGGATGACTTGGAGCACAGTTTCTCGATCATAGACAAGTATAACTAAAGTACCTCTTTTAATTTGACTAAGTAACTGACTAGTAAATAGTGCAACACTCATGGAATGGATAATAAAACTGCCAACGGATGGGGGGTGTTCGTCCGCTTCCTCGTTGGTAAGCGAGGAGGAGGATGGATCTGTTAATATTACTGTTATAACTGTTGTTATTAATTCACGGACATCCGTCTATCTATGGTTAGGCGGATGGTTAGCGAGTATCTATAGAATTGTTAGGGTTTATCTTTTGCTGCAATTGCGTCACCCCAGGTTGTGTCCCCTTTAGAGGCATAAAGACTTGCTGAGCACCCCTAGGGTCTCACACGATAAATTATTTGATACAGATGAACAGGTACACTCGCACGATGGATACTGGGTGGAGGAGACGGACGATGTGGGCAACGATCATTCGGTGTAGAGATTCCGGGAACGGGGATCCGTGAGATCTGTGGGCGGGATGTGTTTATTTATGGGGCATCTTATGCCGATTTGCTTCTTATCCGTACTCGGATCTTGTTTGCCGCTTCCGCCTGATACTCTGATGTTTGATGTATGAGGAGATATCCTAAACTATATATCTATCTAGGACATTTGGATATTGCCGTATGGCGTTGCAATATTTCTATTTCTTTTAGATGGAATGGCTCTGAGGACTGTTGTATGGTGGCTTGCATACATACTCATTTGTGTATGTAGTTGATCCCTTCGCCTGCCGATTACGCCGCCCGTTCTTGTCCCGACGTTTGGAAATGGTTAGGACGGCCGAAAGGTCTACCTGTGAGTGGCATTTGGGCCCCACCTTACTATTTTAACCATTTCCGCTCGTCCAGGCTTGTAACTAGGAGCGTAATTCACCGAGGTAGTTACACAAGCCCACTCCTGCCTCTGTCTCCGGTTCGAGATTCGCTTCCTACGACTCTCTTGCCACGACTTCACCTTCTCCTGGAGCCCCTTCTCGCTTATGACTTTGTTGTGTGCCCCTGGTGCGTCTCTTCCGACCATCTTTGGCCGGTGCTAAGCTACTAATGGTCATCTTCTTCCCACGGCCACGGCTTGCTATGGACTAATCTTATTGCTGAGGTCGGAGGGACGACAATGAATGCAACCCCGGTGGTGAATTCCATATCTATTTCGATTACTATGTTATTCCTGCAATTTCTCCTACTTTGATATAGGTAATTCTTGTGTGACCGACCCTTGAGTCGACGATTTATTCTATTTGGATGTTACGAGGTTAATTTTAGTATTCTCATTAAGCCTAGAGATGACTTAGGTTGATTGGCATTTGTAGCAATTACTTGATCTAGTTGGTCTTTATTGGTCCTGTAGCTGATGTAGTGCTGGTTATTGATGTTCCAATTAGGCTTAGATTTGATTAAGTGGTTGATAGGGGTTTGGGTATGGATGCTATGCATCAATTACTTGCAATGGATGATTCTGAAATGGTGTACTTACTGCAGTTTACTCTGGTTAGTCTAGTTGTGATGTATGATTTGGCCATTAGTGGCGTTTTAGTGATTTCCACTGCACCACACTTTGGTGAGTAATATTACTTGTTGCTTTCATTTGGTGGTAAAACATATATGGTTGGCTGCCACATACTATGGGAAATTGTAATCTATTCTGAGCAGTCTGGTTTAGCAACATAGTTTGATAATATGTGAATCTACATATAGATTATTACTTTTTAATGATATCTAGGAATATGGTCAATTACATTCGGAATAGTTGGACAAATTGGTTATCTTTGGATTTATGTTCTGTTATCATGTCCAGATTCTTGTAGTTGATAATCTCTTGCTACACTTTTCCATTTATGACTGTGATCATTCCTTATGGAAGTACTGCAATGATGCTTACCTCTGCATATGTTCTAAGGAAAAGCTTAATAGCTATGGTACTACTAATTAATCAGCTCCTAGATGTGTTAGTACTAGCAGTTTATTAGAGATGATATTATGATGTTGTCCTAGGGTTAACTGAGTTCTTATCCTCAGGAATCAACTTGATGGAATTTTATCTGCCCAGGATGACAGAAGTAAAAGCTTAAATGATCTCTAGTTAATTTTAACTAGAGAAATGATTTAAGAAAGCTTCTAATGGTTTGAAAATCTAAGTTGCTTCTGTGAGTATACTTTGATGGCTTTTATTGCTGTGAGCCTATTACTGTGATGCCTCTTTGGAGTGTACACATTAGTAGGTTACAGTGATACTGATGTGCAATATTATATTAAGTGGAGAATCATGTAGATAACTGAAGTAGTGAGTGTGCTTTGCTTTAGAACTCTATTGTGGTGTCTCCAAAGAGTGCACAATAGCAGTTCATAGTGACATGATCTACTGCTGCAGTATCTGACTTAGAAAAAATGGACAGTTGGTTGCCAGTGATGCAAAGGCTGAGGCAAATTATTGGATTTAGAAGAACAAATTTTATTGTTTCCTCCACTCTTGACTCAACGATGATCTGGACATGCCACTTGCATGCTAGTCTGAGAGAATCTTTCCATCCAAAACTCCTAGATAAAAATCTAGTTGAGGGGTAGTTATTATCATTTATATTGGATGTTGTTCTCCTTATCTACCCCTGATCCTGATGGTGCAAACTTATTAAGAACAGATGCTACATAACTTGGTGGTACTTTTATTTACCTTGCTGCCTGATGTAGATGAGTTGATTGGTAGATCTTGAGAAAATAATATTTGAGCTTGGCTTGCTCTTGATTAGCTATTATTACAGTTATAGCTTGATCCTCTATTAGATACTGCTTACTACAGCAGCTAAACTCTGGCCTCCTCCTCCTGGAGTCATTGCCAGTGTTGAACCTTTCCCTTGTTGTTGGCTTGATCTGAATCTCCTCCTTGTCCTAGCTATTGGATGGCTTCTTGAAGCAACCATTGATTGGATGAGGTTTTGGTGGGATGATCTATGTATTCTTGGTTGATGATAAGATGATAAAATGGGAAATGTATTCTGAAGTGTGGAGGTGGAATGGTAGTTGGTTGCTACGGTTGTGCACTCTTATCTGATTCCCTTGTTGTTGTGGTGTTGACAACATACTATGCTGCATGTGTGTGTAAGCAGCTTGTGAGTTGCATGTGTGCATGTCTCACCCGAATGGATTAGCTCAAGTGAAAATGTGATTTTTTACCTCTTTGCCTCTTACTTGCCCTTGGTGAAACTTTCCCCTACATCAGCCTGTGATGCACTAGTCTGAGGCAATATTCCTAGAATAAGAACACATACTACTCTTTGGCCCCTTTTTTTAGAAATACTCAATGATGTGTTCAGAAATGCATCACATTCCCAGACTGAGAGTTCAACTAACACTAACCCATTATTTCATTTGTTTTATTTTTAACTTATTACTATGCAGGAACAAAAGTGAACAGGAGGAAAATCTTCAAGACAAGAAGATATAGTTTAAAATTTCCTTTTTTTTATTTAACAACTTTATTTGATTCATAAATATTGTAAATAATATTGTATTATTTTATTAATGTAATAAAATTCATTTTTCTTTTTGTTAGTTGAAACTTGTAAGGGTTTGTATCTTATTTAATAAAGTTAAGTTTTCTTTCTTTTTGTAATTTCTATTACTCTTGTAATATATCTTATTAATTGAGATTTGTAAAACAATAATACTTTTTGTTTGTAATAATAATATTTATTGTCTTTAATTGTATTCTCTTATTTCTTGAATTGTTTGTGTTTTGAATTTTCAATTCAAATACTCTTGAATTATATCAATTGTTTACTAAAGTCAAATTTTTCCCCTTAAATTAAAAAATCAGCAAAAGTCATGTCAAAATTCTTCGTACTCACCCTGATGTGTTAAACTAAACCATCAGAACGAGAGGAACTCTGATCCCTTCGTGTTTTCTTAGTTTTGCGCAAAAATTCTCCAAATTTTCTTATGCATGAATGCAATGCACACATCTGAGTTCAGCTTATTTCTAACCTCTAATGCTGGGGTGTTACATCTAGTTCCAAGGGAAGTGACAATAATCTCTTCGATTGTAGATGTGTTGTTGCTACTAGGGAGAAAACAACGTTATCTTGTTCATGGAACATCTCGACTGTTTACCTTACACACTTTGCTTAAAGCAGTTGTCTATTGCTTGCAACTTAATACTGGAGGGGCTTCGAATGTTAACCTGAAGGTGGACTTCTAGTCATAGATGCAGTTGGATGGCGGTCTATGTATCTTGTTGTATTTCCCAATCGAATCTCATAGGATCTTTCTGACTAGTAATTGCATTGTTATGCCTTGCTCAGTTCCTGTCAATTGCCCTGCTGTAATTTGTTTACCCTTCATGCCATGTTGTTTATCTAAGGAGAGCACCTCTAGTGAACTATGGACCCCGGTCCAATCTTTACCATTGATACATCTTCTACTGTTACTTGTTTACTTGCTACAAACCATTACCTTCGACACCATACGTTCAATACTTTGTTACAGCAAACCGGTGAGCTTGACAACCTCACTGATTCGTTGGGTCAAAGTCTTGAGTTTGTGTTGTGCAGGTCTCTGCGTTGCTTGCAACACCTGTGTGACGTTTCCTTCCTCCTACTGGTTCGATAACCTCGGTTTCTTACTGCGGGAAAACTTGTTGCTGTGCTGCTTCACACCTTGATCTTGGGGTTCCCAACGAAGCGCTCCTACATCAACTGAGCGCCATCAACAACTTTCTGGCGCCGTTGCCGGGGAGGCTAAGGACGTCTTCACAAGGGGAGTCCTTCACTTCCCTTTTCTTTACTTTGTTTTTAGTTTGCTTTGTTTCTTTTGCTTGGTTTTGTTTGCCTATTTTTAGAAAACCCAAAAAAATAGTCTAGTATGGTTTGCTTGCTTTATTCAAAAACACAACAAAATTAGTTCCTACCCTAGTTGCTACCATGTCTGGTTTTGGAACAATATTTATTTCACCTATGGAAGAGATCTCCACTTTTAAGCAAAAAAGTGAAGAGAGTTTTAAAGAAGCTTGGTCTAGAATCTCCTCTTTACAGAGGGAAACTGAGTGTAAGATGAGTCTTAGCTTGGTTATTGATAGTTTATACCGTGGTATTGCTCTCCGTTATAGATATGCTTTGGATGATGTGGCTGAGAAAGATATTTTGCTATGTACCAAGGATGAAGCTTTTGATGCCATAAAGAAGTTTATTGCAATTTATAATACACCTGGCAAGTCTGATTCCTCTTTCACAAATATTTTTGCAAGGTTGAACACTCTTGAGACTAGTATTGCTGTTATGAATAGTTGCTATCACACTCTTAGGGCTTACCATGATTATGTCCCCATAAATTCTGAGCCTTCAAAGTGGTTTCCCACGATCAAAGTCTCTATAAACACTACAATTTTTGATGCTCGTTGTAATATTATGTCTAAATTTTGTCTCATGCCTAAAGATATTTATTATTCTTTGAGTCTTTGGGGGCTTTCTGAAGGAGGAGAGGAAATATCTCTTACTAACAATGCCACCCTATTTCCCATTGGAATATATGAAGGTGTGTTTACAAAAATCTCAGGGAAAATAGTGTCTACTAATTATCTTGTTATTGAATGTGTAGGCAAAGGACAGATTACACTTGGAAGATCCCTAATGAAACACCTTGGAGCGATAATAGATGTGGTAAAAGGCGTTATGCACTTTGATCCTCCGATAAGCAATTATATCTTCCCTAAAGATAAGAAGAAAGGTAAGAAAGGAAAGAAAAGGAGGGGTAATTCTTCATTTAAAAATACTTGATTCTTCTTGCTTCTTGTGCCTAACTTAAAGGCGTTAAAGAAAAGTACTTGTTGGGAGATAACCCAAGAGTTTCCTTGAGTCTTGGAAGTTATTACTTCTGTAATAACCTCTTCTTATCCTTTTTGTTTGCTTTTTGTGCAAATAATAACCTCTAATGAGATTTCTGTCCCGAAACAGATTTCTGTCCTCCACCAAAAAAATCGTGAGGAGTCTCTGTAACTCGGATTGAGTTGAAAATTTATGAATAAATCCCCCAGTATGTTAGCTAACTTTCGTTAGTTCAACACTTTTTGATTTGATCAATAGAAGATATTCGAAAAAAATTGGTTTCTACCTGCTGGTCTGTTTTAACACATTTCTGCCATTTTTTGCATTTGCTTCTTATTGATTCCTTTTTGAGTTCTATTTAGGTGAATTGAGCTTTTTGAAGGAGTTACTTCAGTAGCTTGTGTTTTTAGTGAAAATCCTTGTTGTTCCAAAGCTTTGCCAGAGGTCTAATATCTTTTGAATAAGCTAATGTTGCTAATGAAGATTGTGTGAAGTTTTGTATGAAGGAAAAATTCCAGGTATAGAGAGAGGATGATGCAATGAGATGAATAATGGACAAAAGCTCAAGCTTGAGGATGCCACCATGGTGTCACCCCAAGAAATATACAAGAGGTACAAGCGTCAAAGCTTGGGGATGCCCAAGGCATCCCCTTCTTCATCAATAAAAAGCTCAGGTCTGTCTAGACACTTCGTTTTTATTGTTTCATGCACAGTTGTGTTGTTCTTGGAGCGTCTTAGTTTCCGTTTGCTTTGCTTAGTTTGTTTAGTTTGCTAAAGTATTTTGGACCCCCATTCTCGCTATGTTGTTTGCAAATAAGTTGCTTGGTGTTGGAAAGGAGTAGTAAGTTCTTGCTTGTAAGTGCAAGAGGAGTTTGCATTGACTGTGACTTGGACTTTGGCATGACATGCTAGGTGTTGTTTTGACCTTATGCTTAGTGATTATTGCTGTAGCATGTATTGTTCCAAACAATTGGGATTGCTTAGTGTGCCTTGAAAAAATTATGCGTTGTTTTAGCATGCAAAAGCATAGTGTTGTGGTATTCTCCTTTGATACTTTGCTTAGGTTGACTTGGCACATGCTCACACCATGTTATGACTATGACAAGTCACCATAGCCTCTATGATCATTTAGTACTTGACTTGTAGTACCACTCTTTGCTTTGATTAGTAATGCTTTGTTGCACTGCATGATTATGGCCATTATTGCTCTCTTATTTGGTTGCTCCTAGTCTTTTTCTAGCCTCCACTTGTGTGAGTAAGTTCTACTCATGCTTCCAACTCCCAAGAAACTAAGTTATTCCAAAGTGTCCACTATAAACTCCTATGCATGGTGTGTTACACCATTCCAAGTATATTCTTGTTTTCAGCTATCTTCCAATTAAAACTATTTTGATATGTGAAAACTTAGTGATTAAAGCCCTCACAAACTTGATGGCACACTTTATATCCTTTGCCCCTAATAAACTTGAACCATTGTGTCATCTATGTTGTATATGCTTGCACTTATACGTTGGAATTAGTAGAACCGTGCTGTCACGGGGAACGTTTTCAACATTGCACTTGTACTTTGTACTCAGTTGATATCATGCTCTTTTGTCTATGGATGTCACCGGTGTGAAATAAAGAGGGAACTTGTAAGCCCATGGAGTTTGTATCCTGTGTTAGAGAAACTCCTGGGCCGCTAGCCTAAGCCATGCCTAATCATGGTGAAAACTTGCAGCACCACCATAGTGACATCTACGAAGCATTCTTCTTATAAAAAAGAGACACATTGAGAAAAGAGGAAAAAGAGAAAAAGGCACCATATTCCCATGGTAAATAAGAAGATTGCTGAGATGCTCATTGTCTGCTTGCCTTGTCATTTTGGTTATGGGAAAGCTCTTGTACCATATGCAAGGGGTACCCTGTTGGCGGTTCCCAATGATATGCAAATACTTACAATGACAAGAACTTACAGGTAACTAAAGTTGAGTAGCATGAGGTGTGGCCCTCTTATTCAAGGGACTTGAGATTGCCAACTTATACTTCGTCAAGCATATACTCCATCTTTGTTCACTTTAACCTTAATCACTTCAAGATGCTTATGATAGGGGCAATGAGGGCTGAAAGCTAACAAGTACCATAATTTTTGGAAGATCTTTTTGAAACTTGAAATCCCTGCTTCCTTTATAAAAGGTCTTTCGTCTACCACTATGGAGTCTCCACCTTCTACCTTTAGGCACAATTAAGAGAGCATAGTTGTCATTCTGTGTGCAGTGTTCCAAAGCTTATTGATTGATGCATATTGTGATATTACTTGTTCTTGTGCTACTTGTTTCTAGTCACCCTTGTGAACTTTGAAGGTGTCCTATGCATCTATTCGCTACTCTACGAGGGACAAGTTGATTGCCACTATGCTATGTTTTCTGTATGTGAAACAAACAAACAAACGTTTTTCAATGCATGTTATTCATGATCTTTGTTTGTAGCTTTTCATGTTGCATGCATAGTTACTATGTCCTATTGTTAGAACTCCATCTTTCATGCACATGTTTAGAGTTCTTTGATCCCAGATTTCAATGTTTGCAAATGGTTAAATCTTTATTGTGAAGGTGCATGTCACCTAAAAAAATATTGTTTTATCACTTACCTACTCGAGGACGAGCAGGAGTTAAGCTTGGGGATGCTTCATACGTCGGAAACGTATCTATAATTTTTGATACTCCATGCTTGTTTAGTATCTACTTTGCTTTGCTTTGTCTACACTTTGAGGTGCTTTTTACATGTTTTCTGGTACTAACCTATTAACAAGTTGCCACAGTGCCAGTTGCCTGTTTTCTGTTTTTTTGGTTCCAGAAAATCTAGTAAAGAAATATTCTCGGAATTGGACGGGACAAACGTCAAAATCAATTACTTTCCGTGGGGAACAAGAAGTCCAGAGGGGAGCCGGAGAAGCGGGCCAGGGCGCCCACACCCCCTAGGCACGGGTGGGCCCTGCCCCACGCCTAGGCAGGGTGTGGGCCCCTGGCCGCCTCCTCGGCCTCCCCCTTCGCCTATAAGAAGCCCCCGATGCACAAACCCTAAGTACCCGATCAAATCTCCACGAAACCTTCTATAGCCACCGCCACCGTCGTCCCTAGATCGGGGGGGGGGATCTGAAGTTCTTCCCGGCACCCTGTCGGAGGGGAGATCATCCCGTAGGCCTTCTCTCCGGTATGATGCGTGAGTAGTTCCACCTTGGACTATGAGTCCATGTAGTAGCTAGATGGTTATATCTCCTCCTTTGTGCTTTCATGTATAGATCTTGTGAGCTCCGTTCATGATCAAGATCTAATCTATTTGTAATCATGCATGTTGTGTTTACGGGGATCCGATGGATATTGAGATTATTATGTTGGTTTGATTAATGTTTTTGTTTTTATGATTCTATCATGTCTGTGTTGTTTGTGGTCTTGCATGCTCTCCGTTGTTAGTAGCTATCTTGGCCAAGTAGTTGCTAGTGACTCCAAGAGGGGGTATTTATGCTCGATAGTGGGTTCATGCCTCTAGTTTCCAAGGGAAGTGACAATAATCTCTTCGGTTGTAGATGCGTTGTTGCTATTAGGGAGAAAACAACGGTCTCTTGTTCATGGAACATGTGGACTGTTTACCTTACACATTTTTCTTAAAGCAGTTGTCTGTTGCTTGCAACTTAATACTGGAGGGGGTTCGGATGATAACCTGAAGGTGGACTTATAGTCATAGATGCAGTTGGATGGCGGTCTATGTATATTGTTGTATTGCCCAATCGAATCTCATAGAATCTTTCTGACTAGTAATTGCATTGTTATGCCTTGCTCAGTTCCTGTCAATTTCCCTACTGTAATTTGTTTACCCTTCATGCCATGTTGTTTATCTAAGGAGAGCTCCTCTAGTGAACTATGAACCTCGGTTCAATCTTTACCATTGATACATCTTCCACTGTTACTTGTTTATTTGCTGCAAACCACCATTACCTTCCACACCATACGTTTAATCCTTTGTTACAGCAAACTGGTGAGCTTAACAACCTCACTGATTTGGTGGGGCAAAGTCTTGAGTTTGTGTTGTGCAGGTCTCCGCGTTGCTTGCAACACCTGTGTGACGTTTACTTCCTACTTCTGGTTCAATAACCTCGGTCTCTACTGAGGGAAGACTTGCTGCTGTGCTCATCACACCTTGCTCTTGGGGTTTCCAACGAAGTGCTCCATGTCACTGATCTCCTGGAATCTAGTTGTTTTTCGTGTTAATTTCAGGTCAGTATCTTTCAATCTACTGATGTCATCATTGGTGATGGTTGCTTCTTTAGTGCGCTGGTTCTTTGAGACCTTAGCACGACGACTTCCCGTCTGTCTACTACAACAAGCTCTACTACGACAAGCTTTGTCCGGCTTCAGTGATGGAGGGGCGAGGACGGCGGCGCGTCTTCGGCTCGTGCTATTGTTTGTAGTCTTCGCTAGGTGGTCCATTGACCTATTTGTAATTTTTATTACTTTTAGACCTATTTGTACTACTGTTGATGATTATTAGTAGATCGATGGAATTTTCACAAATAAAAGAGAGAGACACCGTGGCCAGAATCATCTCCTCTCCATAGAATCTGCTCATCAATTTTGGAAAGTTTTTCATTGTCTAGCAGCTTCCAAGTCTGTATTGACTCGACCTCCATCCATGATCTCTGCCCTTTCTTTGAGTTCAGTATGGATTACCCGAGCTCTCCTGGGCCAATCAGGTCTTCCATAGGCATGGTATCCAAAGCCGCCACCATAAGGCTGGTCATAGTGGTAACATAACGTTACTAGTCTAATTTACTACCTTCATGTGGAAAATAACTTAGGTGTGGTTATATGCAATATCACATTAATTAGATTGTAGACACACTTTGCCTTGATATGTATGATGTTACACTAATATAGCTAGTTACTCAATCAATCTCTTTTTTCATTAAATTATTGTGACATAAGCAGAAATGCTGACTTGGACTCTTAGTTACTAGTGAAGTTACCCCCACTATGACCAGCCTAACAGAATCGTATGCCATCAATGTCAGCATAGAAATCGGGATGGCACCATGGAGGATCTTGAAGGCGCTGTCATGGCGGAAGCAGACGAGCAAGGGAGGAGACCTCTTGATGCGGGGCAAAGGTGGTCCTAGGGTCGAGCAAGGAGGAAGATGTAGAGGACGCAGGTAAGAGCATCTTCACTCGGCTTCCCAGGATGCCGATCCCAAGGCGAAATTTAGGTCGGACGTCGAAAATTGGCCTAGTAGCGTTTCTAGGACCCCCGGTTTCGTCTGGACTTGGACGAACTTTGGTCCGGACTTCCCAGTCCATTCCCAGCATCCCGGGAACGCCCAACGCCGGACGAAGCGAAAACGGGCGTGGGCCAGCTCTGTCGGCGAGATAGTCCCATTTTCCCCATGTCCGCTCGCCCAGACTGCGGCGAAGAGCTCCCCAGCTGCCTCTGTCGCCATAACTTCGCCGGCGGAGCTTCTCCACGCCGAGACATATCCACGCCTCTAGATAGGCTCGCCGTAGTCGCCGCCCCTTCCGCCGCCCAAAATTCGCCGTAGCTCGGCTTCGCTGCGAGATCCCACCACCTCGTCCGCCAAGTGTTCGTCGTTTTGCCGGTTCGTCCATGGACTCCGACGATGAGGAGATGCTCGTCGTGTTGCTGGAGGAGAACACCGTTGTTGCCGAAGATGCAAATTCTCGCCAAACTATGGTCAATTTTATGCCGAATTAGGCCGAACTGTGCTCTGTATTCATATTATGCCGAACTATGCCAAAAACTGGACGAATTTGAGCCAAATTTGGACAGAAGAAGGCATCCCGGAAACTCAGTCTGAAAACGCGAGTGGGGAACTCGGCGTTTTTAGGCCGAAAACAAATTTTGCCCGACTATATTTTGATGTGAATTTCGGCCTGAGAACGCTCAACAAAACAAGTGAGAACGCTCAACAAAACAAGTGGGGATGCTCTAAGGAGCGAAGAAAAGAGGGAGCTTATTGGCATCTCACCACTGCCCCGATACAGCCCACCCGACTCGCCCAAGACTCATTAATATATATTTCAACAAAAAGGGTACTTTCTTAGCACTGGGAAAACAATAGTACTAGTATGAAAGATCAATCGTTCAGCAAACCAACTGATACATTTGTGATTTTTGTCTCTTGGAAGGGTGCCTGCTAGCACACAAAGCTACTGCTGCGGCGAAAAGAAACAATGTGCATGCAAAATATTATCACATTCGGCGTCCTCATCACCTTGTCTGGTTCTTCAGGAGCGATGCTTGTCACCACGCTTCTTGCTCTTCCTTCGGCTGCTCTTATCATCAGAATCAGAATCTGAATCTGATTCGGACTCAGAGGACAACGACGTGCTGTCCCTCCGGTGCCTTCTCTTCTTCTGGTTCGTCTTGCGCCGGCGCTTCCTGTTGTCCTCTGAGTCCGAGGAGCTGTCGCTTGAGATGCCACTTTCAGAAGAATATTCGGAGCCAGTCACCGATGATTCAGAGTCAGAGTCAGACACTGAAGCACGATGTTTCCTCTTGCTCTTCGCCTTGCTCTTCACCTTCCTTCTTTCTGACTTTTCCTTTTTGAGCTTTTCTCTCATCAGCTCCCTTTCCTCCTCCATCTCCTTCTCCAGATCAGGGTTCACGAACTGAGAGGGAGCTGGCAGCCATGCCTTCTTCAGCCTGGGGTTCTTGAGCTGCTCCGTCCTTGAGGGCCGCCTCATGTAGACCCGTTCATTCTTGCACTCGTATGTCCAATGCCCTGTCTGGAAGCACTTCTGACATTGGCCGTCAGCATTAGAAGTTGGTACAGCATTTGGTTTCACACCCAGCCTCACAGCCTTCTCTGTACTCATCAGATACATCTGCCTCTTTGCTTCCTTCCTCTCCTGCCAGCGGCTTGGTCCCTCTTCCTTCTGCCCATAGGCGTTGACATTGCGAGCAGCAGCTTCCGCTGCACGCTCAGCTTGAGCCCTGCTCAACCCCTTAGAATTTGATAAGGCCTGTGCCTTTATTCTGTCAGCTGCTGCCTGGGAATCATTTCCAGACATCTTGATACACCCAAGAAGAAAAGGTTATAAAACACCAGCAATTCAGTATCCTGCAAGGAAGAATAACTCTATTGGTTAGTATTGAAGTAATGAGGTCATATCATCTTTTAGCCAAAATAAATGTCTGTCTGACTAGCAAAAATTCACACACACATTCATGCAGACAAACAAATTCAGACCTTTTTTTGTTATTTATTTAATGCATATATAGCAACTCAACCACTGGTTGGGCAAAATGCACACTCACAGCTTTACCAAATCTATATCTTTTTTTACAGTACCAAATCTATATATCTCTTATAAAGCAAAACCGCACTAGAGGGTCATTTAAGTTGTCTATCTTAACATGCAACACATCCACGTCACCAGTTAACCAGAACTGTACAGATTGTCATCTGGAACCGTCCATTCTATCGCCTCCTTCATGACGATGCAAGAGAAGCCATGCAACACTGTCCTGTTCCTGTAATCAGTTCCCGTACTTGCTCCCGTGATTTAAAAGAAAAGAAAAAAGTTCGACCTCTTCCTCTCTGTTTTAAGGGATGCAAGAAGTCAGCAGCGCCTCTTAATCTCCTATGCCCACCATGTCCTGCTTAAACGATTCGGCGCTCTTCCCATCTTCCATCGCGCTCCATCCTATCTCCTCATGTTTTCCAGCCCATTCTGCTTGTGTTGCCACCAGGATTGCTACCACCAGACGTCCAGACCTCACTTCTCATGTGTCCTATCGTATTGGGGATCCAGCTCAACTTGGCAAGAAGCATTCTAGAAATTGCTTATGGCTCCAAGGAGTCTTTGTACTGGACAGGGGAGAAGCCTGCAGCACCCAAGCAACCATGGGTCGCCTATTAACCATTCCCACGCCCTCTACAGATGCTTAAGAATTAACCACAATAACTCCTCATTCCCCTAGATGTTCTCTTTTGTTTATTGGAAGTACTGTTCAAAAAGATTATTATGGTGCATTCCTGTGTGTTTAGTGTAATCTGAAGGTTGGGGGGCTTCTCGGTGGATTATGTTTGCTAGTGCCAATTTCGTTGCATTGCAGTTCAACAAAAGAGTCATTTACCACCTGTGCCGTTGGGGTGTTCGATAAAATGCCCAAGCAGTAAAACATCTCGTATATATTGTTGCAGGCACCATCCTGGCCAGTGGCCGCCCCGTGCTTGCTGCCACCACAAACTTTGCATATGCATTGCATATTTATATCCAATCCCTGGTCTGGGCACGGCCTGATGCAAGCTTGGCACTAACAACGGTTTATCATTTGCATTTATTTGACATGCTTTGGTCACGGCGGTTCTCCAATCTCCATCTTTTTTGTGGGTGCTATGCCATGGTGAAAATCCCCATCAGGTACATAAAAATTCCTATCAACACGTTTTATTGTTTTCTGCCAGTTTATCGAGAATGAATAAATCAAGGGCATACATGTATTCAGTGGCGGAGCTTGAAGTAAATCGATGGGCGGGCTAGGCTAAATAACCCAGAAAAAAATGTCCTGAAAACTTGAAAAGTAACAGGAAATCCACCATCATGGTTCTCCTTCCAATTCAAGCAAGGGCATATTACCATTTGCTAGTGCTGAAGGATTTTTTCAACTTCACTAATGTCATCTCTTTTTATTTTTAAGACAGTTCTTCTCCGAGTGGCTTACCCCATCACTGTAGCAATTTGCAAAAACGAAGACCAAATTCAGTAAAGAATCGTCCGTGTTATCAAATTGCTAACCAAAATTTTGAAAAAAAAGGATCTAGCCAGGGAAATTGGAGAGGAGGCGAGCGCGATTCAGTCACAACTTTGCTTGCCGGCCGTTGAACCTCGGCTGGTCTGCCATGCATGTGCGATGCTGCCGTACCTGCAGGCAGCAGCTATGGGCGGCGGCCCTGCGCTGCTGCCGCTTGTGTCGTCCACCTATTCACCTATTTCCCTTGTTTCCTTGACTAAATCTCTAGACCTAGCGAGGCGTCCTCCATCCCATGGCCGCTGCTTCATTCTGTCAGTTTCTGTCGAGAGGTACAGGGAGACGCGACTGTCGAGGGAAGGAGACAAGGTAACCTGCAGGCCACTGTGCGCTGATGGGCTGGGCCTTGGATGTGTGTGAGATAAAATTGTTTTTGCAAAAAACCTGGGCGGGCCATGGCCCAGTTTGGCCCCAACGAAGCTCCGCCAGTGCATGTATTGATGTCAACATGTGCTCTTCTGCAAGAGATAATCCATTGCACTATTGAAGTTGCCGTTCCAGTTAAGTCTATCGGTTCAAGTTAACTGCATCTAATATTGATTTGGCGTTCAAGCCTGATAGAAAGATGAGCTTGATAGGACCGCAGATGTAGGTGGAAGGTTATCAACTGGAATGGTTATGACGCCAACTAACTGGAATTTGGGTGAGTGCGTGCATACCATTATGTTTGTCGGTAACAAGCTATCAATATCACCATATTGTGCCTGTGATTTTACAGCTTTTCTTTACACCTTTCTTTTTTCACTATTTGGTTTTACGCTCTTCTCTACAAGCTACTCAATTTCTTCATCTTCCATCTGTATTCGCAGACTATTATGTTGCAGGCCTGCAGGTACTGAATTCTCGGTACCTATTAGCTTACGGTGGATATTCGTCGACAAGAGTGGATTCAAAATCGAAAAGGAAACAAACAATGGCATTTTTTTTGTAAGATGAAAATGCACCGTCAGATTCGTCTCCAGGTCCTGGGTAGACTTCTCCACTCCACCCTCCCGTCCTGTACCCCGTTTTCAACGTCTCCCCCTCCTCTCCCGAGTCCTGGCGACCTACCCAAATCTCCAGCCCATCTCTCCCGATGTCACTCTAAATTATCTCTCCACTGCCGCTGCGCCCTAGAGTTGGCACCACGCCGCACTGCCATCCCTTAGCATCACTGCCAACGCCTCGCCTCTTACGTGTGTCTCAACCATTTTTTGCCGTTCCGGTTCTACCACATCGAGTCCCTTCCGTCTCCACTCTATCCACAACTCAGTCATTGGGTTTTGAGTTATGAGCTTTCTGCATCTAGTGATTAGTTGAACCCTGCAAAATTCCACAATTCTGGGCATGCCAGTGCGTGCCATCTAGATCCGCCCCTATATTGGGGGGTGGCGGTGGTCAATTAGGGTTACACAAGTTAGGTCAAATCGAATTAACTTTATAGAGTTTGTATTTCAAAGAAACGGATGTAGTTGGAACCTCTGGTTAAAATTGATAAGTCGCCCCCAATTCCAGAAATCTCAAATTTAATGCAGGCACATCAATTCGTTACCTTCTGACTTATTCCCCTGCATATCATACAGCTTCTTGGTTTATGTGGCCGAGTGTGGCTCTGTTGTTTCATGAATACTGGGTTACAGAAGTTAGGTCAATCGATTTATTTAGCCGACTAGAGTTCATAATTGCAAGAAACGGGTGGTGGAACCTTTGGTTTAAAATTGATATGTTGCCCTCAAAATCCAAAGTCCAACTGTATAATCCTTGCTCATCAATTTCTCTTTGTTACAGGCTTCTTTCCTTACACATCATACAACTTATTGTTTGCTGTGGAGCCGTGGCTTTGATGCTTCACAACTAGCGAGGAAATCATTGTTTACATATACTGTGTGCACTATGCGCAAATAGCTCATATTTGCTGCTAGGTTCTGATAACCATAATCAAGAGGTGGTTTCTCTTGGCAGTCTGTTGTCTGCCTGTATCCTTATGATTTTGTAGTGCCACCAAATGGCTTGTTGTTCTTGGGGTTATATTTGCATGAATGGTCATTGATGCAGAAGTGTTGCTTTTGGTATCTATAACTATGAATGAGTTGGCTAGCGAATACTTTTTAGTCTAACCTGACATCTGTAAGGTTACCCAAATAGTAAAACTGAAGAAAAGCATCACTCAAACACCTGACCCTCCCAAAAAAAATCCTCTCATCAAAACACTCGGCACTACTGGCTATAGCTTCAGTTACTACTGGATACAATTCCTACCACCTGCTGATATCTTCAGTAAATTGTACTACCTCCGATCCTAAATAAGTGTCGCCATTTTGAACTGGAGTTAGTTCAAAACCGTGACACTTATTTAGGATCGGAGGGAGTACATGAAACTAGTGACCGAACATAGCTCTCCCACGGCACAAAGAAACAGCCATCTGCCCCATAGAACATAATCCCCAATCAAATTTGGAACAACTTTACTGGAACGGTAAAATTTCTGGACAAAACACAACAAGCGTCCACTTTTCTCTCTACTGAAATCGAATGAGTGGGAACAGCGCGGCTAAAACATGCGCATCAGCTGTGTTCGATCGCCGGAGAAAACGAGAACAAGCTATGTTCGGTCGCCATTACGCACCACCAACAAGCATCCACTAGTCTCTGTACGGGAAATCAGAATGAAACAACATGCATCCACTAAAAACGACAACACACCGGTTGCGGAGGGAAGAGGGAAGGAAGGGAGGGGTTACGTACTCTGCTGGTTGCGGGCGGTGAAGAGGACGGTGCCGGTGTGGTCCCCGACGATGCACTCGGCAACCTGGGCGCGGCGGGGGATCTGGCTGGGGGAGGGATTTTCAAGGATGGTCTTGGCGGAGAGGACGCGCGCGGTGAGGTTGTGGCCGTGCTTCGGAGGCTTGAGCTGGTCGACGGTGGTGAAGACGGGCTTCCGCAGCTTCAAGGGCCCAGCGGCCGCCGCGGGGGCGTCGGTTCTAGGTCGGAGGAATCCGGTGAGGGGAGGAGAGGCGCTCGCGGCGGCTGTGGCGGGGAGGAGTCGAGCGGCGGCGGAGTCGCTGCAGCCTGCAGAGGCGGCGAGATGCGGGTGAGATGGATAGGTTGGGGACAGGGAGTTGCCTCTGCGTGTGTGGTTGGGCAAAAGCTATGTGCCGCTCATTGCGGCGCCGATGTCTCGCGCCGCACAGAGCGTCCAATATTGGGCCGGGCCCATTTACATCTCTGCTGTGTTTGTTTCTTGTGCGACGGACACAGCACAGCTGTTTCGGGTTTCTTCCGCTAAGAAAAAAAATATTTCGGTGTTTTCGGCATGATTTTTGGGGCAATGCTAGGCGTCCTCCGCGGGATTTGATCCCCCGATCCCCCAGGTACAGAGCCGTAGGATAGAGTCGTCGTGTTCCGTCGGATTAAACTTGATTGGTCAACGTACATCTTCCTCGTCCCTATCTCTCTCCCTCCCTGCAACTACCTACCCCACAGCATCCGCGTCTGCTTCCCTCATACCATCTCTCTCTCTCTCTCTCTCTCTCTCTCTCTCTCTCTCTCTCTCTCTCTCTCTCTCTCTCTCTCTCTCTCTCTCTCTCCCTTCCATGTAGTTGCCTCATGGCCTCCGCGCATCTGCAGCGATAAAAATGCGTCGGAGAAGATGGCCTCCCAGCTTCACCAAGGCGGCACCGCCACCGCTCGTATCAATGCCATCCACTGCTTGTAGCAAAATCATCTGACGCAGCTAGCAAAAGACTAGCAAAAAGCAACCCTCCGCAGGTAGCAAAGGTGCTCGCATCACCGCCCGCCATGGCAACGCCGGCAGCTTCATGTAGAAAGTCCGCCTGCCTCCAGTAGCAACGCCACCGGCGCCATGTAGCAAGTCCGCCCACTCATGTAGCAACGCTGCTGGCGCCATGTAGCAACGCTGCTGGCGCCATGTAGCAAGTCCGGCTGCCGCCTGCAGCAACGCCGCCGGAGCCATGTAGCAAGTATGTCCGCCTTATGTAGCAACAACGTTGGCGCCATGTAGCAAGTCCGGCCGCCTCATGTAGCAACGCCGCCGATGCCATGTAGCAAGTACGTCCGCCGCATGTAGCAACGTCGCCGGCTCCATGTAGCAACGCCGCCGGCGCCAGTAGCAACTCCGTCCGCCGCCTGTAGCAACGCCGCTAGCGCCAGTAGCAACTCCGTCCGCCTCCTGTAGCAACGTCGCCAGCGCCAGTAGCAAGTCCGGCCACCTCTGTAGCAACGCCGCCAGCGCCAGTAGCACGTCCGGCCGCCTCCTGTAGCAACACCGCCGACATAGAGGAAAGGAGATGGTGGGTGGCGTCGGCGTGGTGGAAGGGCAGTGTGGTGCCGGCGTACTGGTGGCACAACGCGGAGCTTGTGTGGTGGTCCCGTGGGTAGGCATCTGTCATGGTGGTCGCGCAGGAAAAAGGCATAGAAGAAAGAACTTGCCAGGAGAAGGAACGAGACGGGGGATTCATCCCGGGAAGAGATAAGGTGGGCCCGTTGGCGTGTCGTTTCTCCAGGCTCCAGCCACGCGTGGGACGCGTGTCGCGCGGGGGAGGCAGACGATCGCGTCGCACGATCCCCGGGGGAGGTGTATCCTTTTCCTGATTTTTGTGGCTCCGTTTTTTTTTCTATACGTACTTTCTTGTCTACATTCGCATATATGACCCCGAGAAATGCCGTGGCAGGAGATGCTCCAGTACAACCCGAGGCCATCAAAATGGCGAATAAGTATTTAACAAGTAGAGATGCTCCAGTATAGGGCCTGGAGCAGAAGTACCTCGACAACATGCATGGTGCTAGACTCATGTGGGTCTCACTGATCAGTAATCTGTATATACTGAAACAGCTGGATTTGGATATGCTAAGCTACTGCGTACAGTAATTACACGCAGTACATCATGCATGCTCTAGTTGTGGACTTCCCTCTAGCTACGCTGTAAGTTAAATGAAGGACATCATATATATTAGCCAAACGGAAACCTGTCTGTCGTCTGAATTTCATGTACAAGTCGTTGGTGTTAGTTGTCTGACTCCTGAACCTTCATGAATCTCAAAGGATATTCATGTACAAGTGTCGTTTGTGTTATTTGTCTGACTCCTGAACCTTCATGAACAGATTTAAAAATTGGTCATATTAAAAATATATTCAGATTTTAAAAATTATACAGATTAAAAAGTGTTCAGATTTGAAAATGTTCAAACTTTTTAAAAAATGGTCAGATTAAAAATGTTCGAATTTGACAATGCTCAAATTTGAAATGTTCAGTTTTTGGAAATTGTTCATACTTTGCAAAACTTCATATTTTAAAAATTGTTCATGCTGGAAAAATGTTGATTCTAAAAAGACACAACAAGAAAAAAGAAAAAGGAACAGAAAAAAGGTGAAAACCAGAGGAAACAGTGCTAGAATGTTCTAGAATCTTCTTATTAACATGTTGTGTGCGCATTGGCTGAACATTTCATTTCTGTGACAGGAGCAATTAACGTCCAAGTAATTAACAACAACTATACCAAAAACTAACCTGCGCGCATGTAACTCGTTTATTCCACGTTTGCATGCATGCCGCCTTGCTAGGATTTGGTCTTCTTGCTTGCTAAGCCGAATTTCTGCTCACCAAACATATCTAAGTTATACCTTTCCGATAGTTCTTCTAATTAGCATACCAATGTTTTTTTAACTTAGAATAATTAATATAGGAGTACATTATTAATTCCGGTATCCGGAGAAGCTTGACTAGTCTGTTTCTTCTTATGAAGTCTTGAGTTGACTGGTTGCAGTGTCTGGGTACGTAACAAAAGAAAAGGAACAAGCGGAAGTAAAAACTTGGGAGAAAAAAAATCACATCATATCATCGTCTCTGCAGATAGTCTGATTACAGTTTGAACTTGCCATGATAATAATTAACGTACAAGTTACAAGTAAATTTACACCACGCACCAAACAGCTCCTCTTCCTCCATCTTAATCACATGCGGCGGTAGTTAAATCGAAGAAAATTCAACAAATTAAGAAAAAGAATAATAACAAGATAAAAAAACAGATCGTTTGCGCCAATTAACAGAGCCGATCGACCACGCTCGGCACCAGGGCTGGGGCTGGTTTTAGTTACCTCCTCTTGTTCTTGCTCCCGAGCACGAGCGCGATGTAGAAGAGTATGCGGAATAGGAACCCCCATGCGACGGTGATCCAGAGGCAGTCCCACTTGGTGAGGTCGGTGACGGCCTGCTGCTTGAGGAAGTCCGGCCCGGTGGTGATGCACGTGGCGGTGCCGATGTTGATGCCGAGCGAGGAGCTCATGGCGCGCAGCACGCGCACCTTGGCCGCTCCCGGCAGGACGGACAGCGGCGTGTTGTCGAACATCTGCACCCCGCGCACGAAGCACCTCGCCGGGTCGCTGAACTCGTTCAGCATCACCGCCTCGTAGGGGTACTTGACCAGCGACGCGTAGTGGAACCACAGCCAGTACTTGGGGATCCTGTCCCGGTTGATGAAGAAGCCGCTGAAGAGCAGGAAGTAGGCCAGCGTCGACACCACCACGGGGAAACCCAGCTGCACGTTGGTCACCACGCCGGAGAGGAACGTCGCGAACCCGCTACCGGCCCAGAAGGACGCCAGCACGATCGCCACGAAGAAGAAGAACCCCTGGGCGCCGCCGGCCAGCCCCACGGCGAAGAACGTCGTCACCGCGAAGGCGAAGGAGAGCACGATCAGCGAGGGAAAGCCCACGACGGTGTGGGACAGCACGTAGGAGGAGCGCCTGTACGCGTTGTAGGCCGTCTCCCGGAGGAAGATGTAGCGCTCGTTCAGGAACACGGGCAGCGCGTCGGAGCAGGTGTAGAACATGGTGGACATGGCGATGGCGAAGAACCCCAGACGCTCCTCCACGCCCTTGGGCGAGTCGTCCAGGCGCCAGAAGATGGTCGCCAGGATGAACCCCGTGATCAGCACCGCGCCCAGCCGGATGACGAAGATCTCCGGGGTGCGCTTCGTGTTCAGGAACGCGCGACGGGTCAGAACCCCCATCTCGATCCAGAACGGGTTCGCGAACTTGGACACCGCGGACGACGACTCTGACGATGATGGCACAGTGACGACGTTGCCGTCGGTCGCGCCGGACACGAGCTTCCCGCGAGAGATGCTGGCGCTGATGGCCTCCTTCAGGGACAGCGACGGCTTGTTGTGCTCGTCGGCGTGTTTCATCATCTTCGGGCCCATGCGCTTCTGCCACGACTTGTTGTGCTCGACCAGGTCACTGGCCCCGTCCGGCATGGTCTCCAGCTCCCTGACGAGGTCCAGCGCGAACTCCGTCGGGTTCTCGTTGTCGTGGATGGGCTTCCCGAAGTCGTGGAAGAAGGAGGAGAGCGCTCCGGGCGGGCCGTAGTACACGGTCTGGCCGCGGGAGAGAAATAAGAGGCGGTCGAGGAGGCCGAGGATGCGGTAGCTGGGCTGGTGGATGGACATGACCACGACGCTGCCGCTCTGCGCGATGCGCTGGAGCACCTTGACCACCATGAAGGCGCTGGTGGAGTCGAGCCCGGAGGTGGGCTCGTCGAGGAAGAGCACGATGGGGTCGTGGATGATGTCCACGCCGATGGACACGCGCCGGCGCTCGCCGCCCGACACGCCGCGGTGGCCCTCGTCGCCGATGATGGTGTTGGCCGCGTTCCGCAGGCCGAGCTGGTCGATGAGCGCCTGCACCCGCTTCTTCTTCTCCCTGCCAGGGAGCGAGCGCGGCAGGCGGAACTCGGCGGAGAACATGAGCGTCTCCTCCACGGTGAGCATCGGGTACAGCAGGTCGTCCTGCATCACGTACGCGGAGATGACCTTGAGCAGGTTGTTGTCCATGGACTCGCCGTTGAGCGTGACGGAGCCGTGGAGGCTCTCCTTCCTGATGCGGTTGGCGAGCGCGTCGATGAGCGTGCTCTTGCCGGACCCGCTGGCGCCGAGCACCGCCATGATCTCGCCCTCCCTCGCCTCCCCGGAGATGTTGTCCAGCAGGGTCTTCATCCGTGGCGCCGCCTCGGGCTCCGCGTCCCCGCGCCCGGCGAACGGCAGCGCGGGCAGGCATGGCCCCTTCTTCCTCTGCTTGACGCTGTACGTGAGGTCGGTGAACTTGAGCACGAACGGCAGCAGCGGCGCGCCGTCGCCGACGACACCGGTGTGGCTGCAGTGCTCGCTGTCGCTGCCGGTGGAGCCCGGCACGGAGGCTCCGAGCTCGATGGTGTAGTGCGACGGCGAGGAGTTGGCGGAGGACACCGCGTCGCTGCGCGCGTCGTTGACGCGCTTCAGGAGCTGCGCCAGAGTGGAGGAGGAGAGCTTGGTGGGAGGCGACGGCTCGGGCGCCATCATCGCGCCCTGCTGCTGGTGCTGGTGGTGGTGGTGGTGATGGTAGTGGTTATGGCCGCCGTGCAGGTGGAGGAGGCCGCTCCGCGGGATATCGTCGGCTTCCTCCATGGGCGACGCCCTCCGGTCAAAGAACGGCAGCTTGTCGACAAACCGCGACATCTTGCTCACAGCTCCGCGCGTACGTACTATCTATGTAAGCTTGCTGCTTGCACACTAGCTAGGCCACCTTGGTGTGGCAAGAAAGATGGGCGATGTTTGGTTGGAATCTATGCGTCGTACCAGTAACCATTCTTATAGCTCGATCCCCAATATAATGGAGGAGTCAACCCGGGGCCGGGGGAGAGAAGCAGATCAGGTGGGTGAGGGGGGATTGGGATGCTTCCTAGGGTTTCTTGTTGTTAGTTGGAACCGGTTAACGTTGCCACGGAAGGGAAGCGAAGCAGGGCGGGAAACTGGCAGGCAGAGCGCGGTAGCTTGGGTTTAGGAGGGGGTCAAGAAGGTGGTTGCGGTAGGTCAGGTCAGGTGGAGGGGCTGGCGTGTTGTGTGGGAGCGCGCAGGCAAGAGCTGGTGGTTAAGTTTAGCTCAGCCAAAGCTCACCAAATGGGCAGCTAACACTGACACCGCTGGGGAAGTGGTGTTGGCCAAAGTCGGGAAATGTGGAGCAACAATTTAATCAAGTTTCAGTCAGCCCGCCTCCTTGGATTTTTGGCTACCTTTCTGGTTTAGCTGCGATGGAAATATGGTTGTGCCACACCGCATGTTTGGTTTATTATTTGCGGTATTGTAGTCTTCTTGCAGATGATCAATCCTTCCTTCTATGTGCAACCTTAGAGCATCCCCACGCGTTGGGTGATTTAATTTTGGGCCGTAAGAAACTCTGTTTTCGGCCTGAGAACGCCGAGTTTCCCACTCGCGTTTCCGGGCCGAATTCCCATATTCGGCTAAATTCAGTTAAACACGGCGAAATTTGGGCGAATATAGGCGGATTTCATTAATTAGGGCGATGACGCATATATTACATCGAATTTAAACTAGAAAATATTAAATTTAAATTAGGAAAAGGCCGCCGCCGTGGCCACCGCCGATGCCGGACGCCGCTTCTACATGCCGAGGCGCGGGTGGTTGCCAGCCTGGATGTGCTCTAGCACGGCGGCGAGCGTTCGCCCGGGAGCGCTCCACCAGCAGCGGTGCAACGCCGCATTGTTACTCGTCGGCGGCGAGCCCGGCGGTCCCTCGTGTTGGGCGAGCTCCTGGAGCCGTCTGTCGGCGAAGAATTGCTCCCAGAAGACCAGGTTGCCAGGATCTTCGGCGAGGTCCGGGTCTTCCATGGCGGCGATAGCCGCCTGGATCTCGTCGACGATGTCCTCGTCGGTCGGCATAGGCGAAATCGGGATTCCGCCGGCGCTAAGATTCCAGCCGATGGGGAGACAAAAGTCCGGCGGCGCAGTATAGCCCGCGTCGTGGAGCAGCCGAGCCTCCCACGGCTGCAGCGTGCCGCTGCCGTTCGCCACCGCGTTGTCGCCGGTGAATCTCTCGGCCATGTATTTTCGGTGGAGTTGTGGAGGTGGAAATGTGTGAGCATTTGGAGTTCGCCGGAGTTTGGAGCTCTGTGAGAGTGTGAAGGGAGCCGGCGGGATGTACAACTTTTGTAGGCCGAGGCCGGCGGCGAGGGCGGAAAAAGGGGAAACGGCGGGAAAAGGGGAAACGGCGGGAAGGATGACGACTACTCGGCTTCTGTCGTTGACAGGGCTGGTCCACTCGGCGAATTCGCTTCGTCCGACGTTTCCAGGACATTTCTGGGATTCTAGGAATGACCTGGGAAGTCCGGACCAAAGTTGTCCCAAATCCGGACGAAAACAGGTTCTTAGAAACACGACCGGACCAAAATTCGACATCTGGACCTAATTTTCGACCTGGGATCGGCGTTTTGGAAACATGAATGGAGATCCTCTTAGCACTGCTTGACTAGAAATCTTACATGGGCAATTGACACACGGTGTGCAGCCGGGAGGTGGTGAACGGATCACCATCTAACCATCAAATCATCAAACAGGTTTCCTAATTCTAGCGCTGCAGCTGGAGCGTAATCTTTCGTTTATTGGTTACTGACAGTTTGACCATTATTTGAATCCTTTCCCTAGGCGCGTGCGACACAAGACTTCGGCCTAGCCGCACGCTGCGGCACGCAAATAGTAAGACTGTGGATTGGAAGAAAGCAATGTAAACACGAAAGATGTGCATGAGCTGAGTTCATGCTATTCGCTACGGTTCGTTTACAATTTACAAACAATCTGACAAACAAAGTACTCTACATGAGAAAACAAGAATAACAATTGGGCGTCTCAATTTCCTTCCCCGCTCAATTGTACTCCCTCCGTTTTAAAATAAGATGTTTTAGTTTTATGAAAAAAATGTATGTAGATTTCTTTGGTGTGTAGATTCATTTCAAATTTTAGTAAACCTACATGTTAAAACAAATCTAGATACATTTGATTTACAAAGCTAAAACATCTTATATTTTGAAAGGGAGGGAGTAATTAAAAGTACGGTCAATTTCCTTCGCTGTTTCTAGCTTTTACATTGGGGACGCGACTACATCCAGGTCGATTTTACATTGGGGACGCGACTACATCCAGGTCGATCTGGATTTAGCTTATAGCCAGGTCGCTTCGATCAGGATTTTTTTTCCTTTTTTAAACGCCGGAGGTCAGACAACCCACTAATATTTCTATTTTTGAAATAGAAAAATCAAATGAATTTTGTCTCTATTCTAAAAAATGAACACACTACTCAAGCCTTGCTGCATGCACTTTATCCCATGTATATAATTACAAAATCCAAAAATTTGAAATGTTTTCTAGCTCAAACCTTTTGTCTGATTCAAGATCTGTTTTTACCGTTGGGTTTGTCGCGATGAGATCTTCAAAACTAGATCCCATGTCGATATGTTTCGACTATTTTTTTAGAGGATGTAAGTTTGTGAAAGTTACATCCGATCAAAGTTACATCCAATATAAAAAATATCAAGTTATCAGAAAGTTACATCCAGCAAAAAAATTACATCATCCAGCAAAAAGTTACATCTGAATTAGCAAAAAAAGTTACATCATCCAGCAAAAAAGTTACATCCCAGTTAGCAGAGAGAGTTACGTCTAGCAAAAAGTTACATCCTCAAAAAAAAGTCATCGAAACATATCAACATGGGATCTTGTTTCGAAGATCTTGTTATGACTAGTCTAACGGTGAAAACGAAATCTAATTTAGATAAACGGTTTGAGCTAGAAAATATTTCAAATTTTTTTATCAGACCGACCTAGCCATACACTAAACTCAGGTCAACTGAAGATAGATTTCCCGTTTACATTGGGCGTCTCAATATCCGTCCCCGCTCACTTTTTTTCAGAGAAGAGGGTCTCTCTCGATTTCATGAAGGAAATCAGTATTCTGCATTCGCAAATTCTATTTCTTGCCTGCGCACTCTAGCGTCTTACGGCGTGCGCACTTCTCACGCACGTCCGATGAATATCCAGCGGTCCACGGGATTGTGATAGGGTACCACGCACGGGGCGGCTGTTCCGTGTGCACACGGCACACCGTTTTGCACCGACGACAGTTCTCTCCCCACCCCATCTTCCATCTCTCGCACACACCACTCCATTCCCATCTCCTTTGTTCACGAGGGATCCGGTGGGGAGCAGCAGGGGCGGCGGACCATAGTGCCGGTCTATTCGATTTCCGAAATCATGGCTCAGCTTGCAAACTCCGCCGCCAGACGCACCCCGCCTTGAGTAGCTCCGTCGCCTCGCCTCGCCTTGAGCAGCTCCGGCGCCGTGCCTCGCCCACCTTGAGCAGATCCGCCACCGCGTCGTGCCTTGAGAGACAGCAACAACACGCGACTGTGCACTACGCCATGAGCCGGTGACCTACGCGCTCCGACTGGTGACGCGTACTGAAGCAGATGGACGTAGCAGGAAAGGCCGACTGGATAGCAGAGGCAGCAGTTCAGGGAGCAGCGTCATCACCGGATGGCGCATCAAGAAATTGCAAGAGGAGACGTGACGGGGACAACGACCAGAAGCTGGACTGGTATGTTAATTTCCCCCTTTTGTAAATGTCCAGAACTAATGCTTCCCAAGCCATGTTTCAAGTTTTCAGTAAGTAGAAATACAGTAGATATAGAAGCATAGAGTACTCAGTTTCACTTTCGATGTAAACGGTCTAGGACACTCCGCCAATTTCAGTTTGATGTGATGAGCACCCCGAATGCCAGGAGTTGATGTTTATACTTTCTAAGTATTCACTATGTATTTTTAAGTATTTTGTAGATGTATGTCATCCTGAAATTTGAATATTCATGGACTTGCATTTGTCCCTCAAAACATTTAGACATTAATATTTCGCCTCGGCTAACTTCAAATCCTGGAACCGCCACTGCAGATCAGCCTTTTGTTCATGAGAGATTTGGCGGGAAGAGGCTCAACGACAGATTGGCCTTTGTTTGGGAGGGGCAGGGAGCATCTCGACGGCCAATTGACTTGGAGACGGATAGACGCGTCAGAGGCGTTTGGCCCTGGTGAAAGGGGTTGTTCGGTTGCGTGGCCTAGTGTATCGACGCCCCCAAGTTTGGTGGCTGTCACGGAGTATCGGCGGTGCGACCCCGCGATTCGATGCATCCGAGGCGGGTGGCCGGGCTGGGAGGAGTCACAGAGAGAGTATCGGCGGCGTGGTGGTGTGTCCAAGTGGCGATGTGCTTCTGTCAACTTTTGAGCTGGTGAGTGCTTCAATCTTACTCATTCCCCCTGCCGTTGTTTGCTTCGGTGCTGCTGATTTGCTTGATCTAGAAGTTCAGTTTCTTTGTTTAGAATAGACATTAGGTTTATTAGATAGCAATCCATGTAGTTTTTGTTCAGTAGTTACATACATGTGATCCCAACCACAATATGTATGATGTAATTTGTAGTATGGAGATACACAGTAGGGTTCTCTGATTATTTTTCTTTCAAACAGTATATGGTCTTATGTGCAAAGTTGGGAAGAAACTACGCTTACTAATATTTTCTATTCCTCAGCTAGATGTATTTTTTCCTGTTTGAAATGTGCTATGGATGTAACAGACCCATAAAATCATTAGTATTGGATGTATTATTTTTTGTACACACATGATTAGGTTTTTTCACCTGAAGATTTTTATGGATGTAACAAACCCATGAAATCATTAGTATTGGATGTATAATTTATGCACATAGGAGGTAGGTTTTATCACTTGAAATTTTTGATCATTTTTTACGTTGGGGGATTACTGTATGATCCTAGGATGTAAATATTGGAATACATCTTGTTCATATGTTTGTACTATGTTTTATACACAAAGTTGTATTTTTATACTCCAATGTTTTCATAAGGATATACGTTATGTTATTCAAGTTTGTATGGATGTAACAAATGCAAAAAAATCATTAGTATTGGATGTAATATTTTACACACAGGAAGACACCAGAGGAAGTTGGGGTGCAGGGAGGGACAGACCATGGTTTTTGTCTGCACACGGCGATAATGTCATTTTTTGGCCGCGCCCTTCCCGCCCGCTGCCGCGGCGCCTATTACTATTTCGGGTAAGATTCGTTTTCCGACAAGGGCGGCACCCCCGTTAAATTATAGATGTATGTTTATATTTTCAGCATGTAATTTTCAGTGTATGGACTATTTTCTTGTGTATTGATGTATATAGCCTGTAACTTATTTCCTGTATTTTTTAAAACATAGCCTTCTTTGTGTATAGGCTGTAACTTTATATATATAGCCTGTGACTTCTTGTGCCTGAGCTGTAAATTTTATTTCTAGCATGTAGTTTATTTATTGCATTCTGGACTGTAAGTTTTTTATTTCTAGTCTGTAGTTTATTTATTGTATTCTGGACTGTAAGTTCTTTATATCTAGCTTGCACCCTGGAGTTTACTACACACTAGACTTGCATCCCGTGTGATCCATTATACATCTAAAAGTTGAGGGGAACGTGCTTTTCACGTTTAATTAAATTAGGGTGCACCCTCTATGTTAACTGTACACTAATTATTATATCCTGTGAAGTTGGGGAAAATATACTTTTTATGCTTAATTAGGGTGTACCCTCTATGTTAAGTGCACACTACATCATGTTTGACCCATTATACAGCTAAAAGTTGAGGAAGAGCATTTTTTGTTCACCATGACATTTGCTTCTTTAATGATTTTAGGAGAGGATGATTCTCTCACCATAGGGTATAAGCTGATGTAACAGAGTTCATGCAATTTTTTCCATATTTGTTAAACATGTATTTTAATATTAACTTCGACACAAGTATATTTTTCTGTCTAATGGAGGATTTTTATATGTAACCTACAACTGAACTACTTTCTTGTTTTGTCGCATATAAATTTCTTCTCTCTTACATAGTGTTGATGCTTTACTTACGTATAAAAATGAAGTTCTTTGCACTACGCGACATGCACAAACTGAAGCAGCCGAATTGTGCTCATTTTAAACCATCTTTGCACAACAACAATTTGCACAAGCCGAAAATTGGGTCATTTTGTTCCATCTTGGACAACTTTAACTTGCACAAGATGAACTTAATTGGGTCATTCGTTCCATCTTGCACGATGGCAACTTGCAACAACTGAACTGAATTGTGCTCATGTTTTTCCCATCTTTTGAAGTTTCATCTACACAGTAGGATAATTAAGGTCAAAATCCTATATTTTAAACAAAACATGTATTTTTTGTCAATACTTAGATATAACAAGTACAAGAAAACAACTAATGCCTTTTCTTTCTCTGTATGTAGGAGGATGAAATCATGGCCCTTTTTTGGCTACAATTACGGCGATGAATACCTCATTCATGGCAGAGTATATGAAGGAAGACACCAATACATTGTTTGCGACACCGATTTCATTTTCTATGCATATAAAACTAGTTCCCGAAAATTACATGTTTCGCTACAATTGAAAAACTGAATTTCATGATGTTCGAGGCGTGGTTGATCCCTATGTTTGGTTATGTATAAAAGAATATGACATACAGGTGACATGTTTGTTGCATCCTAGCAGGTAGTACATGTTTCATACCACAAAAATGTGATTTTCTTCATGCAGAGTTGACCTTGTACTATTGTACGTGGGCCCCTAATATACATCACAGTCATTTCTGGGACCTAGCTGTAACAAAGGTTGTGAAGCTACATTGAGTAGAGAGAGTTTACCGGTTTTAATAAATATGATATAAGTACTCTCTTTCTTGAGCTTATTCTACTCGTACTTATCAATATTCATCAGTTTTATTCTACTCCCTCCATTTTAAAATATAAGATGTTTTAGGTTTGTGAAACAAATGTATCTAGACTTGTTTTAGTGTCTAGATTCACTCCAAACATGAGTGAACCTACATTCTAAAACAAGTCTAGATACATTCTCTTCACAAACCTAAAATATCTTATATTTTGAAACAGAGGGAGTAGCTATGAACTAGCGACGGGTCTAGACTTGGAAGGAGAAGAAGATGCTCAAACATACCAGGGCAAGAAGGCGTGAGAACTGGGAAAGACTGAAATATGGTGATTTGGAGGGAACGTGGGGGACCCGGCCTTTTCTTTTTCGGAATGGACCGGGTGGGTTAACTACTTTTCTATTTTTGGGTGGGGCACCCCATAAGACCAAACAGTGCCTGCGCACTGTGTAGCAGCGTCCTTCTGCATTATCCACCTTCAACGCGATATAAACAGTTCCTACTTGTCCTTACATGTATCAGCACTAGAGGAGGAAACAACAAGAGCCATGCTAGCGCGCGAAACGTGTGCATGGTGGTGCGCGACGTCCCTAGGACCGCACGAGTAGGATTGGTGGCGCAGGAAAAACACCAAATACCTCAGAAATAAATGGAAAAATGTCATGAAAAAAATAAAAAAAAATCTTGGCCACTTATATTTGCGTGTGCTCCGAAAGACTAGGGAGGGAATCGTTTTCTCCTTAGATTTTGAAAACAACAAAGTAGCAAGACTAAAGAGAAATAAGATACAAATGCAGAGAATAAAGCTCCCCCTACTCTTCCGACTTCTGTTTACTCAGTTCTTCCTCCTCCCCGCTCTCCCAGCTTCATTGGTCCCTTTCCCGTGCTTTCTTTCTTCTTCACACTTCGTCCGTTACCAAGTGTTGGAGGAATCCGAAAAAGGTCAATCCATCACAAGTTGGACCAATCTCTACTATTTGAATAGCCGCACACCCCATAGGTGAGGATCAGAATCCTGGATCATTGCTATGGCTGGCACTACACCACGTCCTTCAATCGTCAGCACTTTGTTGGAAGCAGTTTCCCACACCATACACATGTTCAAAAACCCAAGGTGCTCGCTAAGCCCTCGACACGATAATTAGCTATTTGCATTTCCACGACGCATAGTATCGTGGGACGACTCTCCCATGCGAGGTCATGTAGCTTGTAAACATTCTCTTTGGTTACCCAACCCACTAAAATTCCATCCCATGGTACTCATTGGGTCAGGCGGTCCTCCCTTGAGGCCACCATTGTCGCCACGATATTATTATCAACTGCTCCTGATTTGCTAAGATCTGACCCCTTTTTTGATCTTTTCTTCTCACGTGGTGGGGGCAATATCAGGTTTAACTCTCCTTTACCATCACCATGCTTCTTCCATCTTTTCCACCGTGGGTTTGTCCTAGGGGAAGCACCATCGAAATTCAAATGTCTCGCAGCCCTATTACTACCATTCTGCGTGTCCACGTCCTCCTCCATACCAAAAGTATGGTTACTCTTCAAGGAACTCAAACACATCACCATATGTTCTTTTGCGACCTATATACTCTCCTCCACCGTGATACGTTGGAAACATATCTATAATTTTTTATGCTCCATGCTTGTTTAGTATCTACTTTGCTTTGCTTGTCTACACTTTGAGGTGTTTTTACATGTTTTGTGGTACTAACCTATTAACAAGTTGCAACAGTGTCTGATGCCTATTTTCTGCTGTTTTTGGTTTCAGAAAATTTAGTAAAGAAATATTCTTGGAATTGGATGGGACAAACGTCAAAGTCAATTACTTTCCGTGAGGAACAAGAAGTCCAGAGGGGAGACGAGGAGGCGTGCCAGGGCGGCTAAACCCCCCTCCCCCCTAGGCGTGGGTGGGCCCTACCCCGCGCCTGGGTAGGGTTTGCCCCCTCTGGACGCCACCTCGGCCTTCCCCTTCGCCTATAAGAAGCCCCTGATGCAGAAACCCTAAGCACCCGATCAAATCTCCACGAAACCGTCTGTAGTCGCCGCCACCATCGTCCCTAGATCGGGGGAATCTGAAGTTCTTCCCGGCACCCTGTCGGAGGGGAGATCATCCCAGAGGCCTTCTCTCATGTATGATGCGTGAGTAGTTCCACCTTGGACTATGAGTCCATGTAGTAGCTAGATGGTTGTATCTCCTCCTTTGTTCTTTCATGTATAGATCTTGTGAGCTCCGTTCATAATCAAGATCTAATCTATTTGTAATCATGCATATTGTGTTTGCGGGGATCCGATGGATGTTGAGATTATTATGTTGGTTTGATTAATGGTTTTGTCTTTATGATTCTATCAAGTCTGTGTTTTTTGTGATCTTTGATGATCCACAAGTATATGGGGTGTATCGTAGTACTTTTGATAAATAGGAGTGTCGATCCCAACGAGGAGCAGAAGGTGCTGAACAGTGGTATGGAGCAAGAAATCTCTGTGAATACTTAGCAAACGGATTTTTAGTGGTTTTCTGACAAGGCAACAAAGCAAAGAGCAAGTAACAGAAGTAACTAACAAACGGGGCAAGTGGCCCAATCTTTTTTTAGCAAAGGACAGGCCGATGAAAATACTTATAAGGACCAAACGTTCTCGAGGACACATGGGAATTCTGTCAAGTGCTTTCGCTTCAAATAGTTGAGTACTCTTCTTTGGTGTTTGTAAGTGTTGTGTGGGTGAAACTGTGCTAACATACCGCCCTTCCTAGGACTAATGCATACTTGTGATTAAACCCCCTGCAAACATCCGTAACTACAGGAAAGTAATTAAGATATAAATCTAACCACAATCTTAAACTCTGAGATCCTACACTCCCTTGTGCAAAGGTGTCCTAATGGCGGTTCAAGTTTCTGTCACTTCGTCAACCCCGCGATTAGTAGCCAAATACACAATGCTTTCCCCTAGGCCCATAAATTGTGAAGTGTCATGTAGTCGACGTTCACATGACACCACTAGAAGAATAGCACCACAACTTAAATACTAAACCATTGAATAATAACTCATCACATATTTACTACTAACAACATGACTTCTCCCATGTCCTCAAGAACTAAACGAACTACTCACAAGACATCATATGGATCAAGATCAAAGATGATATGGTAATGGATAACAATATGAACATAAACAATAATCTAATGGTTCCACTCACAAGCATCAACTACAATAGTAATCAACACCGGGAAAGTTTCCCCTAAGAACTAAAGCAATATCCAACACAATTGTTACAGCGGGACGGAGTGGTGATGATGGTGCTGGTGGAGATGATGGTGTGGATGATGATGATGATCCCGATGAAGCCTAGCTTGGTGAAGGTGTTGATGGCGACGGTCTCCCCTCTCCGGGAAGGAATTCCCCCGGCAAAAATCTGTCTGTCGGAGAGATCTTTCTCTCTCGGTGTTTTCCGTCCCTAGAGGCGGCGGAAATCTATCCGTGGTCGCTCCCTGAACCTTAGGGTTTCATAGGGAAGATATAGGCGAAGGGGCGGAGTCGGAAGCCGGGCAGGTGGGCCACACCTGCCCTAGGCGCGGGGTCAGGTGGGCCCGGGCCTAGGGGGTGTGGGCCCCCTGAGGCCCATCTCCGTCCCTCCTTCTGGCTTCCTTCGTCTTCTGGAGAAATAATATGTTTCCATATTTTTCTGGTATTTTTCTGATCTTTGCGAAATTGCACCGAAACGCCTTCTTTTCCATCAGAATCCAGACTCCGGCAGTCCATCCTTCAAGAATCATCCAACCTGCATAAACAGATGAAAAGCCATAAGTAATACCTCATAATAAGACAAATATCAATGAATAGAGGTAAATTATGATATAGAAAGGTGATGCAAATTGGGCGTATTAACTCCCCCAAGCTTAGACTTCGCTTGTCCCCAAGCGAATACTCAGCTCAGTAAACATGTCCACAGGTTTATGGAGCGAAGTGTCGATAAAAGAATACGAACAAGAAGCATCACACTTACCATTGCACAACTCATAGAAGAAAGCAACTCACCATTATATAACTTAGCTTGCAACCAAGTACAGCAGTCATAATAGAGATGCATAAAGATAAATCATAATTGGAATTGGCAAACTTGTTCTTGGTCAGAGAACACCTGGCAAACAGTTTCACAAAAGCTTTTTGTTGAAGTTTCAAAACAGGAACACTCTTTTCTCAAAAGGTTTTTCACAAGTGAAGGCTTTCAAAGTAATACTCAGTAGATAAGAGTTTTGTGCAAACAAGGAAGATGAAGAACATGATTGAATAAATCACCATATGAATGCTTGGAACACAACAACTCAAAAGCTTGCTGGAGAAAGAGAGGAAGTAGGTTTACTGACTCAAACTGGTAACTGGGGGAAAGGTCCCTTCTTAGAGGGTAGCAGGGATTACAAGTCATAAAGAGCTTCCAAAAGATTATGGTACTTACTAGCTTTGAGCCCTCATTGCCCCTATCATAAGCATCTTGAGATGATTAAGGTTAAAGTGAACAAAGATGGAGTATATGCTTGATGAAATATAAGTTGTCAATCTCATGTCCCTTGAATATGAGGGCCACTCCTCATGCATACTCAACTTTGGGCCAAGGTAAGTTCTTGCCATTGTAAGTATTTGCATATCATTGAGAACCGCCAACAGGGTACCCCTTGCACATGGCACGGGAGCTTTCCCATAACCAAAATGACAAGGCAAGCAGACAATGAGCATCTCAGCAATCTTTTTATTTACCATATGCATAGCTTTTTATTGAGGATGCTTCATAGATGACTCACTATGGTGATGCTGCAAGTTTCCACCATGATTAAGCATGGCTTAGGCTAGCGGTCCAGGCGTTTCTCTAACACAGAATACAAACTCCATGGACTTACAAGTTCCCTCTTTATTTCACACCGTTGACATCCATAGACAAAAGAGCATGATATCAACTGTGTATAGAGTACAAGTGCAATGTTGAAAACGTTCCTCGTGACAGAACAGTTCTGCTAATTCCAACGTATAGATGCAAGCATATACAACTTCGATGCTCACAATGGTTCAAATTTATTAGGGCAAGTAAATAAAGTGTGCCATCAAGTTCGTGAGAGTTTTACTAACTAGTTTTCACATAACAAAGTACTTTTTAATTCGACAGCTAGATGAAGCTTAAGAATTTACTAGGAATAGCAATAGCTATTAGGTAGATATGGTGGACACAAGTGGCAAAAGTTTTTGGGTCAAAGGGTTTTGGAAACATGAGAAGCATGCCTTCTCAAAATAGGTTTTTGGCTAGCAAGGCTGGGTAGCAAGCAAGAGAGTTGAAAAAAGCAAGCAAACATACAAGTAATAAAGCCAAACATGCAATCTTACTTGAAGACACAAAAGAATCTTAAATAGAGAATACTAAGCTTATGAGCCAACAAGAAAGAAAACAAATGATACAAAATAGTTGTAAGCTTTTTCTTTCTTTTTCTCTTTCATAGTAATGCTACCGACCAGAACTCAGTTTGCCAAAATCAATTTAGATCCACTTGAGGATCCCAAAGTGGTGCCAATACTGATCAACAAGATCCATCATATAATAGAGATGGCAAACTAAAAATAAGAAGTGCAAAAAGTAAAAGATGAGACTTCTCATTAATAATCCAATAAAGGCACTCACACCAAGGGATACATAGGTAATCAACTAAAGGAGATATACTTCCACATGCAAACCTAACTATAAGATAACCCCTCTACCACAGATATGAATCCACTAAAAAGGTAAAAGATAAAAGATAATGGTGGTGATACCGTGGCACTCCCCCAAGCTTGGAACAAGCCAAGAGGATGCCAAACCTTATGACGAATTACTCCTTCGGTGGTGGTGGTGTTCTCTTGATAAGCTCTTCAACAAGTTTCTTCAAATCCTTCATATCGAAGGCCAGAGTACGAATTAACTCCGAATTATGCTCAATGCACCCCATGATCAACTCGGACCGAGGATCCCAGTCTTTGTTATTCTTTCTCCATTCTTCCAAATTAGAGAATTTCTTTCCTGCACTGTTAGAACAAGGGGTACTAGGAGGAAGTGTGCGCGGAGCAAGGATATGGCGCGGATTTCTCCCTCCCGTAGACATCCATGTTGTCCTCCTAAGCTAGGTAGGTTGTGGCACCAAACCAATGCTTGCGACATTAGCTTGGGTGTCCGGTTGCTTATCCTCCTCCATGTCTCCTTCATAACCTACCAAAATCTCCTCCTCCTTGGGGACTGATACGCCCAATTTGTATCACCATCCTATATCAATTTACCTCTATTCATTGATATTTGTATTATTATGAGGTATTACTTATGGCTTTTCATATGTTTATGCATGTTGGATGATTCCTGGAGGATGGACTACCGAAGTCTGGATTCTGATGGAAAAGATGGCATTTCGATGCAATTTCACGAAGATCAGAAAAATACAAGAAAAATATGGAAACATATTATTTTACCGGAAGACGAAGGAAGCCAGAAGGAGGAGCGAAGGGGGGGCTAAGGGGGCCCACACCCCCTTGGCGCAGGCCCACCTGACCCCACGCCTAGGGTGGGTTTGGCCCACCTGCTTGGCCTCCGACTCCACCCCTTCGCCTATATCTTCCCTACAGAACCCTAACACCGAGGGAGCAACCACAGATAGATTTCCGCCGCCTCTAGGGCGCGGAAAACACCGAGAGAGAAAGATCTCTCCGGCAGACAGATTTCTGCCGGGGGAATTCCTTCCCGGAGAGGGGAGACCGTCGCCATCAACACCATCATCAAGCTAGAATTCATCGGGATCATCATCATCCACACCATCATATCCACCAGCACCATCATCACCACTCCGTCCCGCTATAACAATTGTGTTGGATATTGCTTTAGTTCGTTAGGGGAAACTTTCCCGGTGTTAATTACTATTGTAGTTGATGCTTATGAGTGGAACCATTGAATTATTGTTTATGTTTAGATTGTTATCTATTACCATATCATCTTTGATCTTGATCCATATGATGTCTTGTGAGTAGTTCGTTTAGTTCTTGAGGACATGGGAGAAGTGTAGGGGTTCGTAGCATGGAAAACAAAAAATTTCTACCGCATGCAAACAAACAAGTCAAGATCTATCTACTATATTGTAGCAACGAGTCGATAGAGGAACTCATCCTCGAAGATTCCAAAGCGTTTATGTCACATCCCAAAATTCTCCTAATTTTGGAATGTGAAATAAATAAAGTAAGTTTGATTGATTGTTTGACTTGGTTGAAAATTCTCAAAGAAAAGAAACTTTTTGAATTGAAAATCCTCTTAACCTTGAATTTAAAACCTTATATTCTTTTGTTATGACCTAAGTAACCATATAGTCAAAAGGGGCATGGTTTGATTCTGGATTATAGAATTAGTGTGCAAGATTTCAAAAATTCAAAATCATGAAGCATGCATGAGAATCATTGCATATAAACCCTAAGAAGGAAATAGTGTTGCCCAAAAGAAACTAAAAAAAAACCTTCTATGCATCTATTAGGTCTTGTTGAAAAATATATGTTTGAATATTTTTGAATGGACATAAATATACTCCCTAGTAGTCCTAAAAAGTTATTTTTATTTTTTTTAAAAAAAATCTAAAACTGGTTTAATCTCATTTGGAGCCAGTATGAAGAAGATATGAAAAGAAATAGAAAAAAATTAAAGAAATGGAAAATATATATTCTCGTTTTTTTTCTTTGGATAGGATATCATAGAAAGGGGCTTTTAATTTTATAAATTTAGAGAATTTCGTTTGACTTAATTCTGAACTCTAAACCAGTTATAAACAAAACGATAATAGAAAAAGAATAAAAGAAAAGGAAAATAAAAAGTATCCAGCGTGAGCCATCAATCAACGCCGGCCTGCTCCTTTCCTTTTGCCTAGCACGAGCTCGTGCGTACCTACTGCTACAGGTACATGATCTTGTTCCGCATGTTAAAAGAAGTCTCACGTTCCTTTTTGTTTCCTTTCCGTTGACATCTTGGGCCCACTCGGTCGTCCCTGACCTCTGGACGCAGACCGAGCTTGGTACGTATCGTATTCCGTTTGAATGAGAAACAAACTGTCCAGGAAAATATCCGATTCCGGTCTATTCTTTTGCTCCCTTCTCATGAAAGTTTGGGTATAAATAGCCTATAATATTCTCTCTCAAATCCCCTCCAAATCCACAAATTTTAGGCCGCCAGGCTGCCTAATTTAGAGCTCGTTTTGATCTTGCCGGAATTTCCCACAAGAGCTTCGGAGGTTGAAGGTTACCATCGATTCCAAGCTCCCCTTTCAAATCTTTTTCCTCCGCTGTTTTTGTCTCGATCTACTCCTTCATATCATCTACTTTCCCCCCTCTAAATCACAGCCAATCGCCGGAAATTTCTCGCCGGAGTTCGTCGGAGCTGAGGAGGAGCAGCTGCAGTTTGTCGCCGTTCGAGGAAGAGAAGGTCGCCGTTGAGCGTACGTACGTTACCACGAGCACGGGGAGAACACCGTGGAATACTTCACCTTCACCGGGGATCACCGCAACGCCTCCAACTGTCGTCACTGTTGACTGCTGCTGCCATGGTGAATGTACAGATCAAACAGCTCCTGTCAGATCTTCGTTGACGATCCAGACTAAAGACAACTGAAGGGGTACCGGCCAACCACGTTGCGCCGCGTGTCAGCACGGTTAGAATATTCTCCTGTTAATTGAAAAAGGAATAAATAGCCAGAAAAATCATTAATCTTATAAAATTCATATTAAATAGAATACATGTCCAAATTTAACAAATAATATACCTACGGATTCATAAAAGTGTGAAGAATATTAATATTCTGTTAGATCAGATTTTTATAGTATATAATTTACTACAGAAATTTAAATGATTTAATGTCAAAATTGGAGTAAATAAATCATAGTAAATTATCTGTAGATCCTAAAAATACAAATATTATGTCTATAGAATCCTTGTTTCTTGTAGAACACTAATATGGCCGTAGATATAATGTTTGTCAAAGGAAATAATTTAAATGATTTAAACCCTTCTAACTAGTAATTAAATCCCAGAAATTTAATGAGAACTCCAAAATTAGTGAAACCAATTGGTACTGTTTTGTATTGACAATATCTATACAGATAAATTGCATGCCAAATTATTTGGTACTTCTAAAGTAGAAATTTGTACAGAAATCTTTAAACCCATTGAAATAATGTTTTAATCATAAGAAAATATTTGTAACTCCTTTTTAGGTGATTCAAATTTCTACTGGTTATAAATTGCATTACCTATCTAGTAGCATTTAATTTACAATTTAATATAATAGAAAACATCAGTAGTTGAATTAAAGTGGGATAAACCATATTAAATCGATATAATTTAATAATAAATGCTTTAGTGCATTACATGACTTTCCACATGCATCATGTGATCTAATAATGTTCAGAACACTAAATACAACAAGAGTGACCTATTAAATCATCATGCATGCATTTGTTCATCATTGTTTTATTGTGTTGTTGCATTGTTGCATGGTTGCAATGGTTTGAATGATGTGTTGTTGTGCTTGCTTTAAACGTTAGATTGCGAGGAGTGTGACTACTATGTTTGCAACTACTATGATTGCAAGTATTGTGTTTATGGCGAGTGCAACCATTATATCTATGAGGATTGTGAGGATTATCTAATCGACTACATCTACAACAAAAGGCAAGTGGTGCTATCTTGGTCATAAATGTCCTATTGTTTTCCTATGTATTGTAGATGCTTTTGTAGAATTGCATCTGTAGGAATTGATGTGTATATGCTATGCTATATCCCATATTATTCCCTAGTATTCCTTGTTTATGAGCCATCGTATTGGTAGATTGCTTAGCTATGCTATTTAGACGAGGAAGGGAATCACATCATGAAAAGTTATATGTTTTGAAAGGCTTATGTTTTGCTAAATGACAAACCAATATGTTTTAATGAACCACCCGGGCGGAATGGCATTGATTGGGTCATCGAGTGTAGATTATGGTGGGGAATGCCACCCAGGACACTGAGAAAGGATTGGCTTCTTTGTTTGGTAGCTTTCATGTGCAACCATGTGCCAATAATGAAATGGGCGGTTGGTTGGACTCAGTAGGTTGTGGTAACTCGAACCCACGTATCCAGAGATGTAGATAGTGTAGGTTGGACCGGTGCGTGTCGGGTTTGGGGAGCTACTTCCCGAACGGTTCCTTCTTGGACTTCTCCCTATCATCACCTAATATGAGAGTGGTGGTATGAGCTGGGCTGGCCAAGTCACATGGGTAAAGTGTACTAACCCCTGCAGGGTGTATAAACTAATCGATTAGCCGTGTCCTCGGTTATGGACAATTTGAGTGACCTGATACTGATGCTATGATATTTCTCACTCATCCTTATTTCTTAATTACTTAAAACTTGTTGGGTGAACATAATTGGGTAGGAGCACCTGGGAGTGAACCAGAGTGTCCTATTTATCGTATTGGAAAACTACTTTGTTACAAATGTTAGGATAAAACTGTTGGTTTATGCAAATAAGCCTGAACTCCACTTGGCCAAATAAGCATGTAGTTGATAGATCTGTTGTTAACCACTTTAGCCTACTTGCCATACATTCAATGTATTGACCATTCGTGGCTACAACGTTTCATGTTGCAGGTTGTGTCGTATCTGAGTGATCGTTCATAGGTCGCGAGACTCCACTCAACATTTGTTCGCCTGTGGCATATTTGGAGGATGGAGATCTACCTTGTATTCGTTTTCCGCTATGTACTTGAATAATAATGTAAATTCTGGATCATATTCGTTGTACTTATGATGCACAGATATATTTGGTATCATTTTGTACTGTGTGTGCCAGTGAACCGATCCAGGGATTGACACTATACACATGAACTCAGCCTTATCAGGCGAGGGTGTTACAAGATGGTATTAGAGCTGTGTGTTGGCTGGAGGATCGTGACCCTAGAAATGGATTAGCAATAGGATACCTCTATTAGGAGAACTATCATATTTTATACTTATTAGAGTTCTTATATTCCTTGTCTATCATTTTCCAACACCTCTCCTTGTTCAAACTTGTAGATGTCCATTCATTTGAATAGTAGAAGAAGTGATCTACCATAAAAACTACAAGAATTGGAAAATGTTATTAGTAGTTTTCTATAAAGCAAATCACTATATGAGAGTTGGCCTACAAGTAAAGAACAAATAACATGACATAAATGAACATCTCACCAAGTTTGAGTAGGTCTAGACCACCATATTTTATCTTTTTAGGAGATCATCGCTATCGTGTTAGCATATTGTTCTTACCAACTTATGTGGTATGACAATATAGGTTGCTTGTTTGTTTGTACTGAATCATATTGTGTGATTCCTTGTTTAGGATCTGTTATTTTGAAACTCTAAAGTTGCTGGAGTTTTCGTGTGGTTTTAAAATTATTTTAATGGTGTAATTTGATTGAAATTCGTGAGATTACTGCTGCAGTTTTCTACCTGACCTGTTGTACCGCGCGATTTTTCATATTTTATTGGTAACTCAGAAAAATCTAAAAAAATAGGATCCGGAGCGTAATTACCTTTCGTACATGCAAAAACATTGGCTAAAATTCCTGACGAGTTTAGGTCGGTCAGAAAAATTCGTGAAGTCTGCTGTACCATTTTGACAGATTTTGTTTATTGCTTATACGGTGCTCTATTTTACTTTAGTATTGTTCCCAATGCTTTCAAACTATTTTGTGATTATATACTACTAAGTTTATACACCTATAATGTTATTATACAAGTGTTTGCTTGTGTGTTGATTCCTTATGATTGTTTGCTTGTTTGTGACATTGATTGCTTCATATATTTATGGGTAGGATTATTTCTTAGTCGTTTCTTTCCTATAGAATCTATTCTTCCCTATCTTGAACCCTTGGAGATATAATGATGTGTTAAGTGGAAGGTTTGACAACACAATGCATTTAGGAAGGAGAATGCTTTATCTAATGAAAAAAAAGATGTGGGAGTATGAAGTGTTGAAATGATGTTATGTAGTAGATTACGCAACCTGAAAGTTGAAGTATCGATAGTTTAGTTTTAGTAGTAGCTTTGTTGATTGAATACATGGGAGTATACATAGAGCATTAGTTCGTGCCCATGGAAACATTCTTCAAGGCAAGTGAGAATGTCCGAGTGATAGAAAAACGTGATTCACCTATCCTCATACAGGGTAATGATTTGGGTGCAGGATGGATTGATCACCATTCCTACTACTCTTATTATTCGCTCTTATACTGTTGGCTTTGCGAATCTTGAGTGCCCTTTTCAACCTTAGCAGAGAGTCGACGTTGAGCCTAAACCCTAGAATGGTATATTATTACACCCTTCTAAAAGCATCCATTGCTAAGCATAGGAATGTACGGTAAGGATGAATCCCAATAGTGAATTATGGGCACCGTGAAGTAAACGTTCCCTATTTGCCCACCATGAGAGTTTTGCTAGATTAAGAAGTGCTTTCTCGGAAACCATCAATCATGATGTTTAGAATGTGCTAAAGACATTGTGCCAATAAAAGTCTAAAGGAGAACCAATCTGAGCTAAGTGAATCCTCGAGAAATGACCTAGTCAATGTTATTTTAAGGGCGGTAGCATCCTAATGGATCCCGAACCTTTCTTTCTTTCTAGCCTTCCCAAATCTCGGGACGAGATTTCTTTTAAAGGTGGTAGTCTGTCACATCCCAAAATTCTCCTAATTTTGGAATGTGAAATAAATAAAGTAAGTTTGATTGATTGTTTGACTTGGTTGAAAATTCTCAAAGAAAAAAAACTTTTTGAATTGAAAATCCTCTTAACCTTGAATTTAAAATCTTATATTCTTTTGTTATGACCTAAGTAGCCATATAGTCAAAAGGGGCATGGTTTGATTCTGGATTATAGAATTAGTGTGCAAGATTTCAAAAATTCAAAATCATGAAGCATGCATGAGAATCATTGCATATAAACCCTAAGAAGGAAATAGTGTTGCCCAAAAGAAACTAAAAAAACCCTTCTATGCATCTATTAGGTCTTGTTGAAAAATATATGTTTGAATATTTTTTGAATGGACATGAATATACTCCCTAGTAGTCCTAAAAAGTTATTTTGATTTTTTTAAAAAAAAATCTAAAACTGGTTTAAGCTCATTTGGAGCCAGTATGAAGAAAATATGAAAAGAAATAGAAAAAAATTAAAGAAATGGAAAATATATATATTCTCGTTTTTTTTCTTTGGGTAGGATATCATAGAAAGGGGCTTTTAATTTTATAAATTTAGAGAATTTCGTTTGACTTAATTCTGAACTCTAAACCAGTTATAAACAAAACGATAATAGAAAAAGAATAAAAGAAAAGGAAAATAAAAAGTATCCAGCGTGAGCCAGCAAGCAACGCCGGCCTGCTCCTTTCCTTTTGCCTAGCACGAGCTCGTGCGTACCTACTGCTACTGGTACATGATCTTGTCCGCATGTTAAAAAAAGTCTCACATTCCTTTTTGTTTCCTTTCCGCTAACATCTTGGGCCCACTCGGTCGTCCCTGACCTCTGGACGCAAACCGAGCTTGGTACGTATCGTATTCCGTTTGAATGAAAAACAAACTGTCCAGGAAAATATCCGATTCCGGCCTATTCTTTTGCTCCCTTCTCATGAAAGTTTGGGTATAAATAGCCCATAATATCCTCTCTCAAATCCCCTCCAAATTCACAAATTTTAGGCCGCCAGGCTGCCTAATTTAGAGCTCGTTTTGATCTTGCCGGAATTTCCCACCGGAGCTTCGGAGGTTGAAGGTTACATCGATTACAAGCTCCCCTTTCAAATATTTTTCCTCCGTTGTTTTTGTCTCGATCTACTCCTTCATATCATCTACTTTCCCCCCTCTAAATCACAGCCAATCGCCGGAAATTTCTCGCCGGAGTTCGTCGGAGCTGAGGAGGAGCAGCTGCAGTTTGTCGCCGTTCGAGGAAGAGAAGGTCGCCGTTGAGCGTACGTACGTTACCACGAGCACGGGGAGAACACCGTGGAATACTTCACCTTCACCGGGGATCACCGCAACGCCTCCAACTGTCGTCGCCGTTGACTGCTGCTGCCATGGTGAATGTACAGATCAAACAGCTCCTGTCAGATCTTCGTTGACGATCCAGACTAAAGACAACTGAAGGGGTACCGGCCAACCACGTTGCGCCGCGTGTCAGCACGGTTAGAATATTCTCCTGTTAATTGAAAAAGGAATAAATAGCCGGAAAAATCATTAATCTTATAAAATTCATATTAAATAGAATACATGTCCAAATTTAACAAAGAATATACCTACGAATTCATAAAAATGTGAAGAATATTAATATTCTGTTAGATCAGACTTTTATAGTATATATTTACTACAAAAATTTAAATGATTTAATGTCAAAATTGGAGTAAATAAATCATAGTAAATTATCTGTAGATCCTAAAAATACAAATATTATGTCTATAGAATCCTTGTTTCTTGTAGAACACTAATATGGCCGTAGATATAATGTTTCTCAAAGGAAAATAATTTAAATGATTTAAACCCTTCTAAGTAGTAATTAAATCCTAGAAATTTAATGAGAACTCCAAAATTAGTGAAACCAATTGGTACTGTTTTGTATTGACAATATCTATACAGAGAAATTGCATGCCAAATTATTTGGTACTTCTAAAGTAGAAATTTGTACAGAAATCTTTAAACCCATTGAAATAATGTTTTAATCATAAGAAAATATTTGTAACTCCTTTTTAGGTGATTCAAATTGCTACTGGTTATAAATTGCATTACCTATCTAGCAGCATTTAATTCACAATTTAATATAATAGAAAACATCAGTAGTTGAATTAAAGTGGGATAAACCATATTAAATCGATATAATTTAATAATAAATGCTTTAGTGCATTACATGACTTTCCACATGCATCATGTGATCTAATAATGTTCAGAACACTAAATACAACAAGAGTGACCTATTAAATCATAATGCATGCATTTGTTCATCATTGTTTTATTGTGTTGTTGCATTGTTGCATGGTTGCAATGTTTTGAATGATGTGTTGTTGTGCTTGCTTCAAACGTTAGATTGCGAGGAGTGCGACTACTATGTTTGCAACTACTATGATTGCAAGTATTGTGTTTATGGCGAGTGCAACCATTATATCTATGAGGTTTGTGAGGAATCTAATCGACTACATCTACAACAAAAGGCAAGTGGTGCTATCTTGGTCATAAATGTCCTATTGTTTTCCTATGTATTGTAGATGCTTTTGTAGAATTGCATCTGTAGGAATTGATGTGTATATGCTATGCTATATCCCATATTATTCCCTAGTATTCCTTGTTTATGAGCCATCTTATTGGTAGATTGATTAGCTATGCTATTTAGACGAGGAAGGTAATCACATCATGAAAAGTTATATGTTTTGAAAGGCTTATGTTTTGCTAAATGACAAACCAGTATGTTTTAATGAACCACCTGGGCGGAATGGCATTGATTGGGTCATCGAGTGTGGATTATGGTGAGGAATGCCGCCCAGGACACTGAGAAAGGACTGGCTTCTTTGTTTGGTAGCTTTCATGTGCAACCATGTGCCAATAATGAAATGGGCGGTTGGTTGGACTCAATAGGTTGTGGTAACTGGAACCCACGTATCCAGAGATGTAGATAGTGTAGGTTGGACCGGTGCGTGTCGGGTTTGGGAAGCTACTTCCCGAACGGTTCCTTCTTGGACTTCTCCCTATCATCACCCAATATGAGAGTGGTGGTACGAGCTGGGCTGGCCAAGTCACATGGGTAAAGTGTACTAACCCCTGCAGGGTGTATAAACTAATCGATTAGCCGTGTCCTCGGTTATGGACAATTTGAGCGACCTGATACTGATGCTATGATATTTCTCACTCATCCTTATTTCTTAATTACTTAAAACTTGTTGGGTGAATATAATTGGGTAGGAGCACCTGGGAGTGAACCAGAGTGTCCTATTTATCGTATTGGAAAACTACTTTGTTACAAATGTTAGGATAAAACTGTTGCTTTATGCAAATGAGCCTGAACTCCACTTGGCCAAATAAGCATGTAGTTGATAGATCTGTTGTTAACCACTTTAGCCTACTTGCCATACATTCAATGTATTGAATATTCGTGGCTACAACGTTTCATGTTGCAGGTTGTATCGTATCTGAGTGATCGTTCATAGGTCGCGAGACTCCACTCAACATTTGTTCGCCTGTGGCACATTTGGAGGATGGAGATCTACCTTGTATTCGTTTTCCGCTGTGTACTTGAATAATAATGTAAATTCTGGATCATATTCGTTGTACTTATGATGCATAGTTATATTTGGTATCATTTTGTACTGTGTGTGCCAGTTAACCGATCCAGGGATTGACACTATACACATGAACTTAGCCTTATCAGGCGAGGGTGTTACAGTTTAACGGGAGCAGATTCTCGTGGGTGATGTAGTCGTACTCTTGCCGATCTCAAGATCGCGGAGACGATCCTTTCGGTGCTGCGTTCCGGCAGCGCTTCCACAGTCGGTCACACATTCGGTACTCGATGTAGACCTTCCTCTCCCTTGTTCCAGCAGGCAGCGGAGGTTGTAGCACTGTCCTCGTAATTCCGGCAGCACGACGGCGTGGTACCGGAAGTAGAGGGGAGATCTCGCAGGGCTTCGCCTTAAGCCGGAGCGAGTATGGTGGACTATGAGAGAGGCCTTGGTGATCTAGGGTTTTGAGGCACCAAGGGGGAGCTTGGCCGGTGGCTAGGGCTTGGGGAAGCCCCAAGTCGGCGACTTGGATAAACCCTAGGAGGCGGCGGCGACTTGGAGGTGGCCGGCGGCTAGGGCTAGGATTTTGGGTGTGTTGGATGTAGGGAAGAGGGGCAGCCCTGCCCCTCCTTATATAGGTGGGAGGGTGCGGCTTGGGAGGAGGGAGTCCTCCCCCAAGTCGTCCTCCTTGGCCGGCGGGTGGAGGGAGAGGAACTCCTCCCCAAGTAGGTTTCCTACTCTCCCTCCACCAAGCAAACTTGTTGTTTGACTTTTTCAAATCGGCGTTTGACTTTCAAACTAGGATTTGAGTTCTCCCTTTATTTTGCCCAGCCAAGTGACCTAGTACATGATGCAACCATTACATATTGTAATGACACATTCATGTACCCTTCCCCTTCGGAGTGCCGGACCTTCCGGACCCTTCTAGAACATTCCCGGTGAAAACATCGGAATCATTCCCCAACTTCGAAACAGGACTTTCCTTATATGAATCTTATTCTCCGGACCATTCCGGATCTCCTCGTGATATCCCGGGTCCCATCCGAGACTCCGAACAACATTCGGTCTCTTACTCATCATTCCATAACTACTCAACAACATCAAATCCTTAAGTGTGTCTCCCTACGGTTCGTGAATTATGCGGACATGATCGAGGCACTTCTCCGATCAATAACCAATAGAGGAATCTGAAAATTTATATGGCTCCCACATATTTCTACGATTACTTTGCGATCGAATGAACCACTTACATACGATACCAATTTCCCTTTGTCTCACGATAGTTTACTTATCCAAGGTTTTGATCGTCGGTATCTGTGCATACCTAGTTCAACCTCGTTACCGATAAGTACTCTTTTCTCGTTCCCGTGGTATGTGATCCCTTGTGAGCCAGTCACATGCTTGCAAGCTAATTGGATGACATTCCACCGAGAGGGCCCAGAGTATATCTATCCATCATATGGATGGACAAATCCCAATCTTGATCCATGTGTCTCAACCCATACTTTCCGAACACTCAATGCCACCTTTATAGCCACCCAGTTACGGTGTGGTGTTTGATGTCATCAAAGCATCCTTCCGGTGATGGTGATAAGCATGATCTCATGGTCGAAGGAATTAGGTTACTATGTATCAGAAAGCTTATAGCAATTGAACTATTAATATGACTTGATATTTATGCTACGCTTATCTATAGGAGTATGTCCATCATACCATTCTCCTAATGATATGATCTTGTTGTTAACAACATCTCAATGTTCATGATAGGGAAACCACAATCATCTATTAACCAACAAGCTAGTATTATGAAGAGGCTTTACTAGGGACTCTAATTTAGTTTACAAATCACACAAGTATTAATGTTTCCTGGTTAATACTGTTATAGCATGAATGTAAACATTTATCATAAACACAAAGATATAATAATAACTACATTTATTATTGCCTCTAGGGCATATCTCCAAGAGTCTCCCACTTGCACTAGAGTCAACTAATCTAGATTACATGGTAATATACCGAACACCCATGGAAGTTTGGTGTTGGTCATATTTTGCCCTCGGGAGAGGTTTAGTCAATGGATCCGCCACATTTAGATCTGTGTGTCCTTTGCAAATCTTTATGTCACCATCTTGGACATGTTCTCGAATAGCGTGAAAACGTAGCTTGATGTGCTTCAGCTTCTTGTATGACCTTGGTTCTTGCGCATTGGCTATGGCGCCCATGTTATCACAACATATGCAATGTCGGGTCTAGTACATAGCATGGCATACATTAGAGATCCTATGGCTGAGGCATAGGGAGTCTTACTCATCCTTTCTCTATCTTCTGCCGTTGCTGGACTTTGAGTTTTACTCAAGGTCGTATTGGGCAACATGGGTAAGAACCCTTTCTTGCTATCTTCCATTCCAAACCTCTTTAGGACTTTGTCCAAATATGTACTTTGTGACAATGATATTAGGCGTCTCGATATATCTCTATAAATCTTTATGCCTAATATGTAAGCTGCTTCGCCAAGATCTTTCATTGAAAAACTATTATTCAAATATTCCTTGACACTATTAAGAAGGTCTACATCATTCCCAATCAACAATATGTCATCTACATATAGTATTAAGAATGCTACAGAGCTCCCACTCACTTTCTTGTAAATACAAGCTTCTCCATAAGTTTGTATAAAACCAAAACTTTTGATTACCTTATCAAAATGCTGATTCCAACTTCGAGATGCTTGCTTCAATCCATATATGGACCGTTGAAGTTTGCATACCTTGTTAGCATCTTTAGGATCGACAAAACCTTTGGGTTGCATCATATACAACTCTTCATCAATGTCTCCATTAAGGAACACCATTTTGACATCCATCTGCCATATCTCATAATCATAATATGCAGCGATTGCTAACATAATCCTCACAGACTTTAGCTTCGCTACCGGTGAGAAAGTCTCATCGTAGTCAACTCCTTGAATTTGTCGAAACCCTTTTGCGACAAGTCGAGCTTTATGGACAGTAACATTACCATCAGCATCTGTTTTCGTCTTGAAAATCCATTTGTTCTCGACAGCCTTCCGGCCATCCAGTAAGTCCACCAAAGTCCACACTTGGTTTTCGTACATGGATCCAATCTTGGATTTCATGGCTTCTTGCCATTTATTGGAATCTGGGCTCATCATCGCTTCCTCATATGTCGCAGGGTCATCGGTGTTGTCCACCAACATGACACTCATAACGGGATCATACCAATCAGGAGTGGTACGAGTTCTCGTTGACCTGCGAGGCTCTGTAGCAACTTCAACAGGAGTTTCATGATCATCATCATTAGCTTCCTCTCTTATTGGTGTAGGTGCCACATGAACTACTTCGGTGCTGCGCTACTCGCAAGTTCGAGAGAAGGTTCAACAACCTCGTCGAGTTCTACTTTCCTTCCAGTCACTTCTTTCGAGAGAAATTCCTTCTCTAGAAAGGATCCATTCTTGGCAACGAAGATTTTGCCCTCGGATCTATGATAGAAGGTATACCCAATAGTCCCCTTTGGGTATCCTATGAAGATGCATTTTTCCGCTTTGGGTTCAAGCTTGTCCAGCTGTAACTTCTTTACATAGGCTTCGCAACCCCAAACTTTAAGGAACGACAATTTAGGTTTCTTTCCAAACCATAATTCATACTGTGTCGTTTCAACGGATTTAGATGGTGCCCTATTTAAAGTGAATGCGTCTATTTCTAATGCATAACCCCAAAACGATAGCGGTAAATCTGTAAGTGACATCATAGAGCGAACCATATCTAAGAGAGTTCGATTACGACGTTTAGACACACCATTGCGCTGTGGTGTTCCCGGCGGTGTCAATTGTGAAAGTATTCCGCATTTCTTCAAATGCTCGCCAAACTTGTAACTTAGATATTCACCTCCACGATCAGAACGTAGAAATTTAATCTTCTTGTTACGTTGATTCTCTACCTCACTTTGAAATTCCTTAAACTTTTCGAAAGTTTTGGACTTATGTTTCATGAAATAGATATACCCATATCTACTCAAGTCATCCGTGAAGGTAAGAACATAACGATAACCACCGCGCGACACTACACTCATTGGACCACACACATCGGTATGTATGATTTACAACAAGTCCGTAGCTCGCTCCATCATACCAGAAAATGGAGTCTTAGTCATTTTACCCATCAGACATGCTTCGCATCTTTCAAGTGATTCGAAATCAAGTGATTCAAGAAGTCCATCGGAATGGAGTTTCTTCATACGCTTCACTCCAATGTGACCAAGACGACAGTGCCACATATAGGTCGAGTTATCGCTCAATTTCAAACGTTTAGCCTCAATGTTATTTATGTGTGTATTACTACAATCGAGATTCAATAAGAATAGAACATCTATCAAAGGTGCATGTGCATAAAACATATTACTCATATAAATCGAACAACCATTATTCTCAGACTTAAACAAGTAACCATCTCGCAATAAACAAGATCCAGATATAATGTTCATGATTAACGCAGGCACCAAATAACAATTATTTAAGTATAAAACTAATCCCGATGGTAGATGAAGAGGTAGCATGCTGACCGCTATCACATCAACCTTTGATCCATTTCCAACGCGCATCGTCACCTCGTTCTTCGCTAGCTTCCGTTTATTCTGCAGCACCTGTTTCGAGTTACAAATATGAGCAACCGAACCAGTATCAAATACCCAGGCACTACTACGAGTACTAGTGAGATACACATCAATAACATGTATATCGGATATACCTTTATTCTTGATGTTGTCGTTCTTCAAATCCGCCAAGTACTTTGGGCAATTCCGCTTCCAGTGACCCTCTTGCTTGCAGTAAAAGCACTCAGTATCAGGCTTAGGTCTAGCCTTGGTCTTCTTCGCTGGTGCGGCAACTTTCTTACCGCCCTTCTTGAAGTTTCCCTTTTGCTTAGACTTGCCTTTCTTGAATTTGGTGGTCTTATTGACCAACAACACTTGGTGCTCTTTCTTGATCTCCACTTCTGCAGATTTCAACATGGAGAAGAGTTCTGGCAACGTCTTGTCCATGTTTTGCATATTGTAGTTCATCACAAAGTTCTTGTAACTTGGTGGTAGTGATTGGAGGACACGGTGAATCCCCAAAGAATTAGGAATCACTATACCCAAACTTTGGAGTTTGTTTGCGTGCCCAGACATCTTAAGCACATGCTCACTGACGGAGCTGCCCTCTTCCATCTTGCAGTTAAAGAACTTTTCAGAAGTCTCATAACTCTCAACTGCCGCGTGAGCCTCAAATATCGTTTTGAGTTCACGGATAATATCATGTGGGTCATGGTTCTCAAACCTTTTCTGAAGCTCCGATTCCAAACCATACAAGATAGCACACTGAACTGTGGAGTACTGATTCTTCTGAGTGAGGAAAACATTCTTTACCTCATCGGTAGCACCAGCTGCAGGCGGGTCACCCAGCGGTGCATCCAGTACATAGGTCAAATTACCAGCATTGAGGACAATCCTCAAATTGCAGAACCAATCCGCAAAGTTGCTTCCATTGTTTTTCAACATTTTTGTTTCTCTAGGAACGCATTAAAATTGATGGTAGGGGCCGCCATTGATCTACAACATATTTGCAATAGTTTAGACTAAGTTTATGACAAATTGAGTTCTAATTAATAGTTAAATTAATCTAGGTTAACTCCCACTCAAAACAATATCCCTCACATTGTTTTAGTGATCACACGAACCAAATCCACCACATCAAAACCGATCATCACGAGAGTTGATGTAGCTTCAATGGCGAACAATCAACATGTTCATCATATCTACTATATGACTCATGCTTTACCTTTCGGTGATCCGTGTTCCGAGACCATGTCTGTACATGCTAGGCTCGTAAAGATCAAACCTTAGCTTTTGCATGAGCAAATCTGGCTTGCTCACGTTGTATACACTCTCAGAATCTAACACACCCGATCATCACGTGGTGCTTCGAAACAACGAGCTTTAGCAACGGCGCTTACTAAGGATGAACACTTTAAAACATGAAATTTTGTGTGCTTGAGGGATCATCTTATAATGCTACCGTCGTTAACTAAGCAATACAAGATGCATAAAGGATTAACATCACATGCAATTCATAATATGTGGTATGATATGGCCTTTCTTCTTGTGCTTCCGATCTCAATCTTCAAGCACGAACATGATCTCCATCATCACCGGCATTGCGTCAAGGTCAATGGCGCTGTTCCATGGTTGTCGTCCAGCATCTTCAACTATTACAACAACTTTGAATAGACACACGGGTCTTAACAGAATTTAAAGACAACCATATGGCTCCTGCCGGTTGCCAACTTACAATGAGGATCATTGCATACATCAAATATAATCACAATCATGGCCATATCACATCACAGCACACCCCTACAAAACAAAGTTAGACGCCTCTAATTTTCTTTGCATATTTTACGTGGTTTGGGGCTTTCAATAAGTGTCGTTCTAACTTACGAACAAGAACCAAAACGTTGATGCTTGAACTATCAAGTGCCCGTTGTAAATTGGATATATACTATGATGGGAGAGACAGGCACCCGCAAAGCCACTTATGCAATACAAGTTGCATGTTTAGCGTGGAGCAAGTCTCATGAATGATGTCATGTAAGGTTAGCCTGGTCCGCTTCATCCCATCATACCGCAAGATGCAAAGTACACAAGAAGCAATTGATAATAAAAGCACCACAATGACCATTGTGTTCTACTCGTGCAACAGATCTACATATAGACACGGCTCTGATACCACTGTAGGGGTCCGTAGCATGGGAAAAAATTTCTACCGCATGCAAAAAAACAAGCCAAGATCTATCTACTAGATTGTAGCAACGAGTCGATAGAGGAACTCACCCTCGATGATTCCAAAGCGTTTAACGAGAGCAGATTCTCGTGGGTGATGTAGTCGTACTCTTGTCGATCTCAAGATCGCGTAGACGATCCTTCCGGCGCTGCGTTCCGGCAGCGCTTCCGCAGTCGGTCACACATTCAGTACTCGATGAAGACCTTCCTCTCCCTTGTTCCAGCAGGCAGCGGAGGTTGTAGCACTCTCCTCGCGATTCCGGCAGCACGACGGTGTGGTACCGGAAGTAGAGGGGAGATCTCGCAGGGCTTCGCCTTAAGCCAGAGCGAGTATGGTGGACTATGAGAGAGGCCTTTGTGATCTAGGGTTTAGAGGCACCAGGGGGAGCTTGGACAGCGTCTAGGGCTTGGGGAAGCCCCAAGTCGGCGACTTGGAGAAACCCTAGGAGGCGGCGGCGACTTGGAGGTGGCCGGCGGCTAGGGCTAGGGTTTTGGGTGTGTTGGGTGTAGGGAAGAGGGGCAGCCCTGCCCCTCCTTATATAGGTGGGAGGGCGCGGCTTGGGAGGAGGGAGTCCTCCCCCAAGTCGGCCTCCTTGTCCGGTGGGTGGAGGGATAGGAACTCCTCCCCAAGTAGGTTTCCTACTCTCCCTCCACCAAGCAAACTTGTCGTTTGACTTTTTCAAATTGGCGTTTGACTTTCAAACTAGGATTTGACTTCTCCCTTTATTTTGCCCAGCCAAGTGACCTAGTACATGATGCAACCATTCCATATTGTCATGACACATTCATGTACCCTTCCCCTTCGGAGTGCCGGACCTTCCGGACCCTTCTAGAACATTCCCGGTGAAAACATCGGAACCAATCCCCAACTCCGAAACATAACTTTCCTTATATGAATCTTATTCTCTGGACCATTCCGGATCTCCTCGTGATATCCTGGATCCCATCCGAGACTCCTAACAACATTCGGTCTCTTACTCATCATTCCATAACTACTCAACAACATCGAATCCTTAAGTGTGTCTCCCTACGGTTCGTGAACTATGCGGACATGATCGAGACACTTCTCCGATCAATAACCAATAGAGGAATCTGGAAATTCATATGGCTCCCACATATTTCTACGATTACTTTGCGATCGAATGAACCACTTACATACGATACCAATTTCCCTTTGTCTCACGATAGTTTACTTATCCGAGGTTTTGATCGTCGGTATCTCTGCATACCTAGTTCAACCTCGTTACCGATAAGTACTCTTTTATCGTTCCCGTGGTATGTGATCCCTTGTGAGCCAGTCACATGCTTGCAAGCTAATTGGATGACATTCCACCGAGAGGGCCCAGAGTATATCTATCCGTCATATGGATGGACAAATCCCAATCTTGATCCATGTGTCTCAACCCATACTTTCTGAACACTCAATGCCACCTTTATAGCCACCCAGTTACGGTGTGGTGTTTGATGTCATCAAAGCATCCTTCCGGTGATGGTGATAAGCATGATCTCATGGTCGAAGGAATTAGGTTACTATGTATCAGAAAGCTTATAGCAATTGAACTATTAAAATGACTTGATCTTTATGCTACGCTTATCTATAGGAGTATGTCCATCATACAATTCTCCTAATGATATGATCTTGTTGTTAACAACATCTCAATGTTCATGATAGGGAAACCACAATCATCTATTAACCAACAAGCTAGTATTATGAAGAGGCTTTACTCGGTACTCTAATTTAGTTTACAAATCACACAAGTATTAATGTTTCCTGGTTAATACTGTTACAGCATGAATGTAAACATTTATCATAAACACAAAGATATAATAATAACTACATTTATTATTGCCTCTAGGGCATATCTCCAACAAGAAGTCATGTTGTTAGTAGTGAATCTATGATGAGTTATTATTCAATGGTTTAGTATTTAAGTTGTGCTGCTATTCTTCTAGTGGTGTCGTGTGAACGTCGACTACATGACACTTCACCATTTATGGGCCTAGGGGAATGCATTGTGTATTTGGATACTAATTGTGGGGTTGCCGGAGTGACAGAAACCTGAACCCCCATTAGGACACCTTTGCACAAGGGAGTGTAGGATCTCAGAGTTTAAGGTTGTGGTTAGATTTATATCTTAATTACTTTCATGTAGTTACGGATGTTTGCAGGGGGTTTAATCACAAGTATGTATTAGTCCTAGGAAGGGCAGCATGTTAGCATAGGTTCACCCACACAACACTTACAAACACCAAAGAAGAGTACTCAGCTATTTGCAGCGAAAGCACTTGATAGAATTCCCATGTGTCCTCGAGAACGTTTGGTCCTTATAAGTATTTCCACTGGCTTGTCCTTTGCTAAGAAAGGATTGAGCCACTTGCTCTGTTTGTTCATTACTTCTGTTACTTGCTCTTTGTTTTGTTGCCTTGTCAGAAAACCACTAAAAATCTGTTTGCTAAGTATTCACAGGGACTTCGTGCTCCATATCACTGTTCAGCACCTTATGCTCCTCCTTGGGATCGACACTCTTATTTATCGAAAGTACTACGATACACCCCTATACTTGTGGGTCACCAAGACTATTTTCTGGCGCCGTTGCCGGGGAGTGAAGCGCTATTGAAGAGTGGAACTGGTAAGGGAAACTTTCACTGTGAGTATTTCTTTTGTTACTGCTTGTTACTTTGTTTCCAATATAAATAACCCACTCGGTTTTCTGTTTGGGAAAACTACTACCACTTCTATGGTAGTAGATGAACCACCACCTGTTGAGATAGATACTTTTAAGATACCTACGAGTATTGTTAATCGTGTCATGGATAATTATTATTTTGGGGATGGAACTGTCCATCCTGGTGATCACTTGCTTTATATCCATGAATTATGCGGGTTGTTTAAGTGTGCAGGTATCACAACTGAACAGGTGAATAAGAAGTTACTCTCCATATCCTTGAAAGGGAGAACTGAGGCATGGTATAAGCTGCTAAAGAATAGACAATCCATGGAATGGGAGGAGATGACATCTCTCTTTTACTCTAAATTTTATCCTCCCACTGAAATCCAAAAGGATAGAAGTCTTATATATAACTTTTGGCCTCTTGATGGACAAAGTACACCTCAAGCTTGGGAGAGATTGAAGTTGCTAATACTTAAATGTCCTATTCATGAACTCCTTAACAATATTATTCTCAATAACTTTTATGCTAGACTTTCTCTTCATGATAAAGGTTTATTAGATGCTTCGTGCGCTGGATCATTCACAAGTATGAAAGAAGAAGATAAATGGGATCTTTTAGACCGTATTCAAGATAATACCGAGGCTTGGGAGAATGACAAAGGAAGAAAGTCAGGTATAAACTACGATTATGAGTGCATTAAATATTTTATGGGAACTAGTAACTTTCGTGATATTCGCAATAAGTTTGGTCTTGATTCCCAAAGTATTGCCAGCTATTTTAAGGCCTTTGCCTCTTACATAGAAATCCCCAAGAAAAATTGGAATAAGTACCATGCTCCTTATAAAGATGTTGTTAATCATGCTCCAGTTAAAAGTACTCAAGTTTGCACTACTAATCATATTGTGCCTGAACCCCATGTTGAGAAAATGCCTTTCCCAGCTAAGGTAAAGGAGTATTCTCTGATTATTAGTGCAAATAACAAGGGTATAATGGAAACTGTGGAGCCTGGTACGCATTTGAGTGATGAACCTGTGGTAGCTATTGTGAAGGACACTGTCACTAGAAATATAAAGGATGAACATATTGTCTTCTGTGAAGACGCTTCTAATATTATCTCTCATCCTGGTAAATTTAGAAAAGCTAGTGTTCCCGTGCTTTCTGTTAAAATTGGTGATCATTGCTACTATGGTTTATGTGATATTGGTGCTAGTTCTAGTGCTATTCCTTATGAGCTTTACAGGGAAATTATGCATGAGATTGGTCCTTGTGAGCTTGAGGACATTGATGTGGTTGTTTACCTTGCTAACAAGGAGACCATTTTCCCCATTGGTATTGTAAGAGATGTGGAGGTTCTCTGTGGTAAGATCAAATATCCTGCTGATTTTCTAGTGCTTAATTCAGCAGCTAGCAAAACTTGTCCTATCATTTTTGGTAGATCTTTGAATACTTATGGAGCCATTATTGATTGTAAGAAGGAAAAAGTTTTAACTAAGTTTGATGGAGATTCTTATGAGTTTAACTTTTCCAAATTTGCTAAAGCTCCTTGTAAATATAGCTTGCCTAATAAAGATTTCAGGATGGAACAACTTGCTTCTATTGGTCCAGTCTATGACCTTGGACCTCTTTTTGGTGACTATTAATATGCTTATTCTGGTGATAAAGTTGTTTCCAGTGACAGTTATATTGTCAAATTTGTTCAAAGTGCTACTGAAAGTTATTTTGAGAGAGGGAAACATGCTTTTATGCATCTCAATAATGTTAAGTTTCCCCGTTTTATGTTGAATGCTTTGAAGTTGCATCTGTTTTGTCTTCCTAGGCTAGTGCCTTTTTGTTTCAACAATTTGTTTTCCCATGATACCCCCATGCATAGGAAGTGGGTTAGGCTCAAGTGTGTTGGTTACTTCTTTCTTGCTGCTCTCTTTCACTACAGATATATATATCCTACATGAGCATCTTTGGAAGTTTCAAGCCTAACTTAAAGGCATTAAAGAAAAGTACTTGTTGGGAGATAACCCAAGAGTTTTGTCGAGTCTTGAAATTTATTACCTCTGTAATAACCGCTCCTTATCCTTTTTGTTTTGGTTTTTGTGTCAAGTTCAACTACTTTTGTGAAGTAGAGGAGTTGTGAAAAGTGGTTGTCATAGGACAGATTTTTGTGCTGTATTGTAAAAATTTGTGAGGGAGCTCAGTACTTATGATCGAGCTGCATTTTTCTGAGCTTGTTCTCCAAGGTGTTACCCAACTTTCATCAGTTCAGCACTTTTTGATTTGAGCAACAGAAGGTCTTCAGAAAAATCAATCTTTACATGCTGGTCTGTTTTGACAGATTTCTGCCATCATTTGCATTGGCCTCTTACAGAAGCTTTTGTTTTGATGGGTTTTCAGTTGAAGTATGCACCAAAGGTTTATTGTTTTTGCTTACTCTAATGTTGACATTGAGCTTGTGCAAGGGTTTTCTAAGAAGGAAAATCTCAGGAGAAAGAGAGAAGGAATCTGCAGAGTTCGTCTTTGAATAGGTAAAAGTGGTGAAATCAGAAGGTTCGTGAAACTCCAATCTTTTTATATTTTTGATGTTTTTAATACATAAGGGAAGTTACGGGACGAAACTGAAGAGTAAACGGAGCCAGGGGTGGACAAACCCACCCCAGGCGCGGGCCTAGCCTGGTCGCGCCTGAAGGGGGTTTGACTCCCCTGAACTCCGTCTCCACTTCGTTTCCGTATCAAAACTTTCCTTATGCATTGAATCTTCGTAATATATAACCCCCCGGGTTCCCCGAGGTTCGTGCATCGTGTTTTCGTCGTGTTTTTGTTTCAATCTTTTTCTGTCAGGAAATCTTCTCAAGTTTAGAACACCACCACCGCCGAAGGAGTAATTCGTCATCAGGTTTGGCATCCCCTTGGATTGTTCCAAGCTTGGGGGAGTGCCGTGGTATCACCACCACTATCTATTATCTTTTACCCTCTTTAGTGGATTCATATCTGTGGTAGAGGGATTATCTTATAGTTTGGTTTGCATATGTAAGTATCTCTCCTTTAGTTGATTATCTATGTATCCCTTGGTGTGAGTGCATTTATTGGAATATTAATGATAAGTCTCATCTTTCACTTTTTGCACTTCTTATTTTAGTTTGCAATCTCTATTATATGATGGATCTTGTTGTTCAGTACTGGCACCACTTTGGGATCATCAAGTGGATCCAAATTGGTATTGGAAAACCGAGTTCTGGTCAGTGGAATTAGTTTGAAAGAAAAGAAAGAAAGAAAGAAAAAGCTTACAGGTATTTGGTATCATTTGTTTTCTTTCTTGTTGGCTCATAAGCTTAGTATTCTTTATTTAAGATTCTTTTGTGTCTTCAAGGAAGATTGCATGTTTGGCTTTATTACTTGTATTTTTGCTTGCTTCTTTCAACTCTCTTGCTTGCTACCCAGCCTTGCTAGCCAAAAACCTGTTTTGAGAAGGCATGCTTCTCATGTTTCCAGAACCCTTTGAACCAAAAAAAATTGCCACTTGTGTACACCATATCTACCTAATAGCTATTGCTATTCCTAGTAAATTATCAAGCTTCATCTACCTGTCAAATTAAAAAGTATTTTGTTATGTGAAAACTAGTTAGTAAAGCTCTCACGAACTTTATGGCACACTTTATTTACTTGCCCCTAATAAACTTGAACCATTGTGGACATCGAAGTTGTATATGCTTGCATCTATACGTTGGGATTAGCAGAACCGTGCTATCATGGGGAATGTTTTCAACATTGCACTTGTACCTTGTCGTACATAGTTGATATTGTGCTCTTTTGTCTATGGATGTCAACGGTGTGAAATAAAGAGGGGACTTGTAAGTCCTTGGAGTTTGTATTCTGTGTTAGAGAAACGCCTGGGCCGCTAGCCTCTACGGAACCCTAACACCAAGGGAGCAACCATAGATAGATTTCCGCCGCCTCTGGGGACGGAAAACACCGAGAGAGAAAGATCTCTTCGGCACACAGATTTCTGCCAGGGGAATTCCTTCCCGGAGAGGGGAGACCGTCGCCATCAACACCATCATCAATCTAGGCTTCATTGGGATCATCATCATCCACACCATCATCTCCACCAGCACCATCATCACCACTCCGTCCCGCTGTAACAATTGTGTTGGATATTGCTTTAGTTCGTTAGGGGAAACTTTCCCGGTGTTAATTACTATTATAGTTGATGCTTGTGAGTGGAACCATTGGATTATTGTTTATGTTCAGATTGTTATCCATTACCATATCATCTTTGATCTTGATCCATATGATTTATTTTGAGTAGTTCATTTAGTTCTTGAGGACATGGGAGAAGACATGTTGTTAGTAGTGAATCTGTGACGAGTTATTATTCAATGGTTTAGTATTTAAGTTTTGGTGCTATTCTTCTAGTGGTGTCATGTGAACATCGACTACATGACACTTCACCATTTATGGGCCTAGGGGAATGCATTGTGTATTTGGCTACTAATTGTGGGGTTGCCGGAGTGACAGAAACCTGAACCCCCGTTAGGACACCTTTGCACAAGGGACTGTAGGATCTCAGAGTTTAAGGTTGTGGTTAGATTTATATCTTAATTACTTTCCTGTAGTTACGGATGTTCGCAGGGGGTTTAATCACAAGTATGTATTAGTCCTAGGAAGGGCAGTATGTTAGCACATGTTCACCCACACAACACTTACAAACACCAAAGAAGAGTACTCATCTATTTGCAGCAAAAGCACTTGACAGAATTCCCATGTGTCCTCGAGAACATTTGGTCCTTATAAGTATTTCCACCGGCTTGTCCTTTTCTAAGAAAGGATTGGGCCACTTGCTCCGTTTGTTCGTTACTTCTGTTACTTGCTCTTTGTTTTGTTGCCTTGTCAGAAAACCACTAAAAATCCGTTTGCTAAGTATTCATAGGGACTTCCTGCTCCATACCACTGTTTAGCACCTTCTTCTCCTTGTTGGGATCGACACTCCTATTTATCAAAAGTACTACGATACATCCCCTATACTTGTGGGTCATCAGGGACTTGAGGTTCTTCTTTCTTGGGCTCCTTGCCTTTGTCGTTGGCGGAGGCCATGGTGCTCTAAACTTGAGAAGATTTCCGGACAAAAACAGATTGAAACGAAAACATGATAAGAACATGGTGCATGAACCTCGGGGGATCCGGGGGGTTATATATTACGAAGTTTCAATGCATAAGGAAGGTTTTGACACGGAAACGAGGCGGAGATGGAGTTCGAGGGTGGCACACCCCCTCCAGGCGCGGCCAGGCTGGGCCCACGCCTGGGGTGGGTCTGTCCACCCCGGACTCCGTTTCCTCTGTTCCATCTCGTAGTCTTCCTTATGTATTAAAAACATCAAAAATATAAAAAGATTGGGGTTTCACGAACCTTCTATTTTCACCACTTTTACCTATTCAAAGACGAACTCTGCAGATTCCTTTTCTCTTTCTCCTGAAAATTTCCTTCATACAAAACCCTTGCACAAACTCAATGACAACATTAGTGTAAGCAAAAAAAATAACCCTTTGGGTACACACTTCAACTGAAAACCTATCAAAACAAAAGCTTCTGTAAGAGGCAAATGCAAATGAAGGCAGCAATCTGTCAAAACAGACCAGCAGGTAAAGATTGATTTTTTTGAAGACCTTCTGTTGCTCAAATCAAAAAGTGTAGAACTGATGAAAGTTGGGTAACAACTTGGAGAACAAGCTTAGAAAATGCAGCTCCATCCGAAGTACTAAGCTTCCTCACGAAATTTTACAATACAACACCAAAATATGTCCCAGGACAGCCACTTTTCACAACTCCTCTACTTCACAAAAGTAGTTGAACTTGACACAAAAACCAAAACAAAAATGATAAGGAGCGGTTATTAGACTCGACAAAACTCTTGGGTTATCTCCCAACAAGTACTTTTCTTTAATGCCTTTAAGTTAGGCTTGAAACTTCCAAAGATGCTCACATAGGATATATATATCTGAAATGAAAGAGAGCATCAAGAAGCAAATAACCAACACACTTGAGTCTAACCCACTTCCTATGCATGGGGGTATCATGAGAAAACGAATTGTTGAAACAAAAAGCTACAAGCATAGGAAGACAAAATAGATGCAACTTGAAAGCTTTCAACATAAAACGGGGAAACTTAACATCATTGAGATGCATAAAACCATGTTTCCCTCTCTCAAAATAACTTTTAGTAGCACTTTGAATAAAGTTGACAATATAAATGTCACTGGCAACAACTTTATCATCTGAGTAAGCATACTTACTGTCACCAAAAAGAGGTCCAAGGTCATAGACTGGATCAATAGAAGCAACTTGTTCAATACTGAAATCTTTATCAGGTAAGCTATTTTTACAAGGAGCTTTAGAAAATTTGGAAAAGTTAAACTTATAAGAATCTCCATCAAACTTAGTTAAAAGTTTTTCCTTCTTACAATCAATAATAGATCCACAAGTGTTCAAGAAAGGTCTACCAAAAATGATAGGACAAGTTTTGCTACCTGCTGAATTAAGCACTAGAAAATCAGCAGGATATTTGATCTTACCATAGAGAACCTCCACATCTCTTACAATGCCAATGGGGCAAATGGGTTCCTTATTAGCAAGGTGGATAACCACATCAATGTCCTCTAGCTCACAAGGACCAATCTCATGCATAATTTCCATGTAAAGCTCATAAGGAATAGCACTAGAACTAACACAAATACCACATAAACCATAGTAGCAATGATCACCAATTTTAACAGAAAGCACAGGAACACTAGCTTTTCTAGCCTTACCAGGATGAGAGATAATATTAGAAGCATCTTCACAAAAGACAATGTGCTCATCCTTTATATTTCTAGTGACAGTGTCTTTCACAATAGCTACCACAGGTTCAATATTCAATTGCTTACCAGGCTCCACAGTTTTCATTGTACCTTTGTTATTTGCACTAATAATCATAGAATACTCCTTTACCTTAGCTGGGAAAGGCATTTTCTCAACATGAGGTTCAGGCAGAATATGATTAGTAGTACAAACTTGAGTACTTCTAACTGAAACATGACTAACAACATCTTTATATGGAGCATGGTACTTATTCCACTTCTTCTTGGGGATTTCTATATAAGAGGCAAAGGCCTTAAAACATTTGGCAATACTTTGGGAATCAAGACCAAACACATTGCGAATATCACGGAAGTTATCAGTTCCCATAAAAGATTTAATGCATTCATAATCATAGTTTATACCTGACTTTCTCCCTTTGTCATTCTCCCAAGCCTCAGTGTTATCTTGAATACGGTCTAAGAGATCCCATTTAGCTTCTTCCTTCATACGGGTGAATGATCCAGCACAAGAAGCATCTAGTAAATCTTTATCATGAAGAGAAAGCCTAGCATAAAAGTTATTGAGAATAATATTGTTAGGGAGTTCATGAATAGGACATTTAAGCATTAGTAACTTCAGTCTCCCCCAAGCTTGAGATGTACTCTCTCCATCAAGAGGCCAAAAGTTATATATAAGACTTCTATCCTTATGGATTTCACTGGGAGGATAAAATTTAGAGTAAAAGAGATATGCCATCTCCTCCCATTCCATGGATTATCCATTCTTCACCAGCTTATACCATGCTTCAGCTCTCCCTTTCAAGGATATGGAGAGTAACTTCTTCTTCACATGTTCAATTGTGATACCCGCACACTTAAACAACCCGCATAATACATGGATAAAAAGCAAGTGATCACCAGGATGGACAGTTCCATCCCCAAACTAATAATTATCCATAACACGATTAACAATACTTGTAGGTATCTTAAAAGGATCTATCTCAACAGGAGGTGGTTCATCTACTACCATAGCAGTGGTAGTAGTTTTCCCAAACATAAAACCAAGTGGGTTATCCATATTGGAAACAAAGTAACAAGCAGTAACAAAAGCAATAATCATAGTAAAAGTTTCCCTTACCTGTTCAACTCTTCAATAGCGCTTCACTCCCCGGCAACAGCGCTAGAAAATAGTCTTGATAACCCACAAGTATAGGGGGTGTATCGTAGTACTTTTGATAAATAGGAGTGTCGATCCCAATGAGGAGCAGAAGGTGCTGAATAGTGGTATGGAGCAGGAAGTCCCTATGAATACTTAGCAAACGGATTTTTAGTGGTTTTCTGACAAGGCAACAAAGCAAAGAGCAAGTAACAGAAGTAACTAACAAACGGAGCAAGTGGCCCAATTCTTTCTTAGCAAAGGACAAGCCGGTGGAAATACTTATAAGGACCAAACGTTCTCGAGGACACATGGGAATTCTGTCAAGTGCTTTCGCTTCAAATAGCTGAGTACTCTTCTTTGGTGTTTGTAAGTGTTGTGTGGGTGAACATGTGCTAACATACCGCCCTTCCTAGGACTAATACATACTTGTGATTAACCCCCTGCAAACATCTGTAACTACACGAAAGTAATTAAGATATAAATCTAACCACAACCTTAAACTCTGAGACCCTACACTCCCTTGTGCAAAGGTGTCCTAACGGGGGTTCAGGTTTCTGTCACTCTGGCAACCCCGCGATTAGTAGCCAAATACAAAATGCATTCCCCTAGGCTCATAAATGGTGAAGTGTCATGTAGTCGACGTTCACATGACACCACTAGAAGAATATCACCACAACTTAAATACTAAACCATTGAATAATAACTCATCACATATTGACTACTAACAACATGACTTCTCCCATGTCCTCAAGAACTAAACGAACTACTCACAAGACATCATATGGATCAAGATCAAATATGATATGGTAATTGATAACAATCTTAACATAAACAATAATCCAATGGTTCCACTCACAAGCATCAACTACAATAGTAATCAACACCGGGAAAGTTTCCCCTAAGAACTAAAGCAATATCCAACACAATTGTTACAGCGGGACGGAGTGGTGATGATGGTGCTGGTGGAGATGATGGTGTGGATGATGATGATGATCCCGATGAAGCCTAGCTTAGTGACGGTGTTGATGGCGATGGTCTCCCTCTCCAGGAAGGAATTCCCCCGGCAGAAATCTGTCAGTCGGAGAGATCTTTCTCTCTCGGTGTTTTCCGCCCCAGAGGCGGCGGAAATCTATCTGTGGTCGATCCCTGAACCTTAGGGTTTCGTAGGGAAGATATAGGCGAAGGGGCGGAGTCGGAAGCCGGGCAGGTGGGCCACACCTGCCCTAGGCGCGAGGTCAGGTGGGCCCGCGCCTAGGGGGTGTGTGGGCCCCTAAGGCCAATCTCCGTCCCTCCTTCTGGCTTCCTTCGTCTTCTGGAGAAATAATATGTTTCCATATTTTTCTGGTATATTTCTGATCTTCATGAAATTGCACCGAAACACCTTCTTTTCCATCAGAATCCAGACTCCGGCAGTCCATCCTTCAAGAATCATCCAACCTGCATAAACAGATGAAAAGCCATAAGTAATACCTCATAATAAGACAAATATCAATGAAAAGAGGTAAATTATGATATAGAAAGGTGATGCAAATTGGGCATATCAATCTTGCATGCTCTCCGTGAAGGGTTTCGCAGCATAATAAATCAAAATTTTCTACGGATGCGAACGGGGAAGCCAAGATCTAATCTAGGAGATGCAAACAACGAGGGGGGATAGATGAGATCTTCATACCCTTGAATAAATTGCACAGCGGAACGTTCAACGGAACGTGGTTGATGTAGTCGTACTAGCCTTCTCCTCCTCGCGATCCGATCCGATCCAACGCCGCAAGTGGCGACGCCTCCGAGAGATGCACACGTGCGGCACCTTGACGTCTCCTCCTTCCTCGGTCCAGCAAGTGGGGTGGAGAGATAGATTGGATCTACAACACGACGACATGGTGCAAAGGTGGAGAGTTTCTGCGGCAGGGCTTCGCCTACGCGCAGTCGGGAGAGAGAGAGAGAGAGAGAGAGAGAGAGAGAGAGAGAGAGAGAGAGAGAGAGAGAGAGAGAGAGAGAGAGAGAGAGAGGCAGCAACTAGGCGGCTAGGGTTTGAGGAGGTGTAGGGGGAGGGTGTGCCCCTGCCCTGTTTATATAGAGGGCTGGCCAGCTGCCCTTGCCCCTCCTCCAAGCCCTAGGTCCGGCGGCCACATGGGGTGGAGTGGGGGGCAAGTCCCCCCCTTCTAGAAGCTCTCCCTAGGGTTTCCCCTAGGGCTTGGCCGGCTGGGCCTATGGGGCCTTGTGCCCCTGGCCCAATGCGGCCAGGGCACTCCCTCGTAGGCCCACACCCCTACCGACAAGTGGGGCCACGTTGGTCCCACTCCGGAAGCTTCTAGAACCTTCCGATATAATACCGAACATTCTGAAACAATTCTAAAATCCAAAAAATGCTTTCCCTTATATGAATCTTATTCTCCGGACCATTCCGAAACCTCTCTTAATGTCCTGGATCTCATCCGAGACTCCGAACAAAAACTCATAAACCAATTATCCCTTCTATCCTAGCGTCGAGACACATTAAGTGTGTGACCCTACGGGTTCGAGAATATGCAGACATGATCTTCTATCAATAATCAACAGCGGGATATGGAAACCCATATTGACTCCCACATATTCATCGATGATCATATCAGATGAACCACGATGCCAGGATTCAATTAATCCCATATATATATTCCCTTCGTCACGCGGTATTTTACTTGCCCGAGATTCGATCGTTGGCATCGGCATACCTAGTTCAATCTCGTTCACAGCAAGTACTTTAATCGTTTTGTAATCCGATATCACTTTGTGATTAACTCCTTAACCACTTGCTTGCAAGCGGTGTTGATATCGATTACCGAGTGGGCCCAAAGTATATCTCTCCGACTTGGGAGGGACAAATCCCATCTCGATACATACAACCCAACAAGTACTTTCCGATCACCTGATAGACACCTTTATGATCACCCTCTCATAGGATGACGTTTGATGACCTCAATGCTTTCTTCCGATACAAGGGAGTTGCATTATCTCATGGTCTAAGGAATACAATATTTGACATAAGAAAAAGCTTCGCAAAGATGAACACGATGACACGATCTAATTGCTTTGCTTGATTTGGGTCTGTCCATCATATCATTCTCCCAATGACATGATATCATTATTAATTGACAACTCATGTCTATGGTTAGGAAACCTTAACCATCATTAATCAATGAGCTAGTCCATAGAGTCGTACTAGGGACACGGTGTTGTTCATAAACCACACAAGTATCAAAGTTTTCGCTTAATACAATTCTAGCATGGAATATAAACTTTATCATGAACAAGAATTATAATAATAACATCTTTATTATTGCCTCTAGGGCATAATTCCAACAGTCTCCCACTTGCACTAGAGTCAATAATCTAGTTTACATCTGGCAACAATCTAACACCCATGGCACTAAAGTGCTGATCATGTTTTGCTCGTGGAAGAGGTTTAGTCAACGGATCTGCGACATTCAGATCCGTATGTACTTTGCTTATCTTCAGATCTCCATCTGTTATATAATCTCGAATTATATGAAACTTGCGTTTGATATGCTTGGTCTTTGGATGATATCTTGGTTCCTTAGCCAGTGATATGGCGCCAGTGTTGTCACACAATATCTCCAGTGGGTCCAAGGCACTTGGAACCACACCAAGCTCAGTGATGAAGTTCCTGATCCAAACTCCTTCACTTGACGCTTCTGTAGCAGCCATGTATTCCGCTTCTATTGTAGATACCGCAATCACGCTTTGCTTGTAGCTTCTCCAGCTCACAGCTCCTCCATTCAAAATATAAATGTATCCTGTCTGAGATTTAGAATCATCCTTGTCGGTGTCGAAACTAGCATCGACGTAACCTTTTACGACGAGCTGCTCATCACCTCCATAGACCAAGAACATTTCTTTAGTCCTATTTAGATACTTTAGGATGTTCTTACGGCTGTCCAGTGTTCCACTCCTGGATCACTTTGGTATATGCTCGTCAAACTAAGAGCATTGGACACATCCGGTCTAGTACACATCATGGCATACATGATAGAACCTATGGCTGAGGCATAAGGCACTTTGCTCATAGCTTATCTATCGTTTACCGTAGCTGGACACTGAGCCTTGCTCAATATCTTACCTAACAACATGGGCACTGAACCTTTCTTTGCCTTATCCATTCTGAACCTTTTCAGAACTTTGTCTAGGTATGTGCTTTGGCTTAAAGCTATCAGGCGTCTTTGTCTATCTCTATAGATTTTGATGCCCAATATATAAGCAACTTCCCCTAGGTCTTTCATTGAAAAACATTTGTCATTTCCAATAATCAATATGTCATCCACATATAGTACCAAAAATGTCACTGAGCTCCCACTCACTTTCTTGTAGATACAAGCTTCGTAGAAATTTGGAACAAATCCAAAGCTCTTGATCACTTGATCAAAACGAAGGTTCCAACTCCGAGATGCTTGCTTTAGTCCATAAATGGAACGCTGAAGTTTGCACACCTTATCAGCATCCTTAGGATCGACAAAAACTTCGGGTTGCATCATATACAACTCTTCATCAATGTTGCCATTGAGGAACGCAGTCTTGACATCCATCTGCCATATTTCATAATCATGAAACGCAGCAATTGCTAATAAAATCCGAATGGACTTAAACATCGCTACGAGAGATAAAGTCTCATCGTAGTCAACACCTTGAACTTGTCGAAAACCTTTCGCGACAAGCCGTGCTTTATAGACAGAAACATTACCATCCGCGTCCGTTTTCTTCTTGAAAATCCATTTGCACTCAACGGCCTTTTGGTCGCTAGGAGGGTCCACCAAAGTCCATACTTGGTTTTCGCTCATGGATCCTAATTCGGATTTCATGGCCTCTAGCCATTTCTCAGAGTCTGGGCTCATCATTGCTTCCTCATAGTTCGCAGGTTCACTGTTGTCTACTAACAAGACAGTTAAGATAGGGTTGTCGTACCACTCAGGAGGGGCACGTGACCTTGTCGACCTGTGACGTTCAGTAGTAGCATCGTCCGAAGCTTCATGATCCTTGTCATTAGCTTCCTCTATTGTTGGTGCAGACGGCACTGGAACAATTTCAGGTGCTGCGCTACTCTCCAACTCAAGAGAAGGTTCAATAACCTCGTCTAGCTCAACTTTCCTCCCACTCACTTCTTTCGAGAGAAACTCCTTCTCAAGAAAGGATCCGTTCTTTGCGACAAACAATTTGTCTTCGGATCTGTGATAGAAGGTATACCCAATAGTTTCCTTAGGGTATCCTATGAAGACGCATTTCTCCGCTTTGGGTTTAAGCTTGTCCGGCATCAACTTCTTGACATAAGCCTCGCATCCCCAAACTTTAAGAAACGACAACTTAGGTTTAGCACCAAACCACAGTTCATACGGTGTCGTCTCAACGGATTTAGATGGTGCCCTATTTAAAGTGAATGCAGCGATTTCTAATGCATAACCCCAAAATGATAACGGCAAGTCTGTAAGAGACATCATTGATCGCACCATATATAATAGAGTTCGATTCCGGCGTTCAGACACACATTGCGCTGTGGTGTTCCGGGTGGCTTGAGTTGCGAAACGATTCCCCTTTCTTTAAGATGCGTGAGAAAATCATAACTCAAATACTCACCTCCACGATCGGATCGTAGAAATTTAATTTTCCTGTTACGATGGTTTTCCACTTTGTTCTGAAATTCTTTGAACTTTTCAAATGTTTCAGATTTATGTTTCATTAAATAGATATACCCATATCTACTTAAGTCACCAGTAAAAGTGAGAAAATAGCGTTATCCACAGCGCTTCGAAACACTCATTGGTCTGCATACATCGGTATGTATGATTTCCAACAAGTCCGTTGCTCGCTCCATTATTCCGGAGAACAGGGTTTTGATCATCTTGCCCATGAGGCACGGCTCGCACGTGTCAAATGATTCAAAATCAAGGGACTCCAAAAGTCCATCAGAATGGAGTTTCTTCATGCGTTTTACACCAATATGACCTAGACGGCAGTGCCACAAATAAGTTGAATTATCACTATCTACTTTGCATCTCTTAGCCTCAATGTTATGGATGTGTGTTTCATTGCTTTCGAGATTCAGAAGAAACCATTCATAGCAGGTGCATGACCATAAAAGATGTTACTTATATAAATAGAACAACCATTATTCTCCGATTTAAATGAATAACCGTCTTGCAATAAACACGATCCAGATATAATGTTCATGCTCAACGCAGGCACATAATAACATTTATTAAGGTTTAAAACTAATCCCAAAGGTAAAACTAAGGAGAGCGTGCCGACGGCCATCACATCAACTCTTGATCCGTTGCCAACGTGCATCTTCACCTCATCCCTTGCTAGCCGCCGTCTATTCCGTAGCTCCTGTTTCGAGTTACAAATATTAGCAACTGAACCAGTATCAAATACCCAGGCACTACAACGAGCGCTAGTAAGGTAAACATCAATAACATGTATATCAAATATACCTTTGATGGTGCCAGCCTTATTGTCCGCTAAGTACTTCGGACAGTTGCGCTTCCAGTGACCCTTGTCCTTGTAATAGAAGCACTCAGTGTCCGGCTTAGGTCCAGACTTGAACTTCTTCTCAGCAGGGGCAACGCGCTTGCCGCTGCCTTTCTTGAAGGACTTCTTTGCACCCTTACCTTTCTTAAAGCTGGGGGGCTTGTTGACCATCAACACATGATTATCTTTCTTGATGTCCACCTCCGCAGCTTTCAGCTTAGCGAAAAGCTCAGTGATCGTATCAGTGGAACCAATCTGATTGTGAGTAACTACAAAACTTTTGTAGCTAGGAGGGAGCGATTGCAGAACTCTGTCAATCTTGAGCTCCTCTGGAATCTTGCAGTCCAGTTGCTCAAGGCGTTGAGTGTAGCCCGACATCTTAATGGCGTGCTCACTAACGGAACTCCCTTCCTCCATCTTGTAGTTAAAGAATTTCTAAGAGATCTCATATCTCTCAGAACGGGCCTGAGTCTGAAACATGGTTTTCAGTTCCTCAAGAATCTCAAAGGGCCCGGCGAACTCCTCAAAACGATTTTGAAGGTCAGATTCCATAGCAAACAACATGGTGCTCTTAATCACACCATAATCATCTTTGCGCGACTGATTAACAGCTTTTTCATCAGCCGGCGCATCTACAACAGGGGCGTCACCTAGCGCTTTCTCAAGGACATAGTCCTTTTGTCCGCCAGCGAGAATGATTCTCAGATTGCGGAACCAGTTGGTGAAGTTAGACCCATTGTTCTTAAGCTTTTCTTTCTTAGCAAAAACGTTGAAGTTGAAGTTGGACTTAGCCATTTGATCTACAAAATTTGCAAGTACAATTTAGACTATGTTCATGATAACTAGTTCAACTTAATCAAATTACTAGATGAACTCCCACTAAATTCAACATCCCTCAAGTTGTTTATTGAACATGATCCAAATTCACCACACCTAATCCGATCTTCACGAGAAGAGATGTGGTTTCAATGGTGGACAACAAAGTGTCGATCATATCATTCATATGACTCATGCTTAACCTTTCGGTTCGTGTGTTCCGGGGCCATGTCTGTACACGCTAGACTCGTTAAGTCAAACTCAAGTATTTCCGCGCGTGCAAAACTGGCTTGCACCCGTTGTATGTGAACGTAGAGTTTATAGCACCCGATCATCACGTGGTGCTTGAACACGACGAACTTTCGCAACGGTGCATACATGGGGAGAACACAGTTTTAAGTGAGGAATCATCTTATAATGCTACCGTCGCGACCTAATCATAATAGGATACATAAAAAGGATAAACATCACATGCATATAATTTTATGTGACATGGTATAGACAATCTCCGCGCAATGATCTCCATATTGTGCGTGTCAGCATGATCTCCATCACTCCACCATGATTGCCTCCACCACGAATAGCAACTACAACTATTGCTAACTACTTAGCGATAAAGTAAAGCTATTACATGGCGTATTAGAAGTTGACACACAGGTCATACACAATTATAAAGACAACCATATGGCTCCTGCCGGTTGTGTACTCATCGACATGCAAGTCATGAAATATTACAAAACATGATCATTGCATACAACATACACATGACATCTTGGGCCATACCATATCACAGAAACACTCCCTGCAAAAACAAGTTAGACGCCTCTACTTTGTTGTTGCATGTTTTACGTGGCTTATGGGAGTAACAAGCTAAGAACGATTCTTACCTACGGAAAGCCACAACGGTGATATTATGGTTGCCAACATCCGGTGTAAATCCCATGACAACTATAGTGAGAGAAACTAGCATCCACTAGCCGCATGTGTGGAACAAGCCACACGTCAAGTGCGGAGCCGGTCTCGCGAACGAGGTCGCGTAAAGTTGGCCTGTACCGCTTCGATCTCACTATCCCGCGTCATAAGAAGTACACAACAAGAGGCTTGCAACAGAAAACATCAACGCCCACAACAAGCATGTTGCGTTCTACTCGTGAAACACATCTACGCATAGATCTAGCTCTGATACCACTGAAGGGTTTCGCAGCATAGTAAATCAAAATTTTCTATGGATGCGAACGGGGAAGCCAAGATCTAATCTAGGAGATGCAAACAACAAGGGGGGATATATGAGATCTTCATACCCTTGAAGAAATCGCACAACAGAACGTTCAACGGAACATGGTTGATGTAGTCGTACTAGCCTTCTCCTCCTCACGATCCGATCCGATCCAACGCCGCAAGTGGCGATGCCTCCGAGAGATGCACACGTATGGCACCTCGACGTATATTACTTCCTCGATCCATCAAGTGGGGTGGAGAGATAGATTGGATCCACAACACGACGGCGTGGTGCAAAGGTGGAGAGTTTCTGCGGCAGGGCTTCGCCTACGCGCAATCGGTAGAGAGAGAGAGGAGGGCAGCAACTAGGCGGCTAGGGTTTGAGGAGGTGTGGGGGGAGGGTGCGCCGCTGCCTTCTTTATATAGAGTACTAGCCGGCTTCCCTTGCCCCTCCTCCAAGCCCTAGGGCCGGCGGCCACATTGGGTGGAGTGGGGGGCACGTTCCCCCCCCCTTCTAGAAGCTCTCCCTAGGATTTCCCCTAGGGCTTGACTGGTTGGGCCTATGGGGCCTTGTGCCCCTGGCCCAATGCGTCCAGGGCACTCCCTTGTAGGCCCATGCCCCCTCCCGACAAGTGGGGCCACGTTGGTCCCACTCCGGAAGCTTCTAGAACCTTCCGGTACAATACCGAACATTCCGAAACAATTTCGAAATCCAAAAACTGCTTTCCCTTATATGAATCTTATTCTCCGGACCATTCCGGAACCTCTCGTGATGTCCTGGATCTCATCCGAGACTCCGAACAAAAACTCATAAACCAATTATCCATTCTATCCTAGCGTCGAGACACGTAAGTGTGTGACCCTACGGGTTCGAGAATATGCAGACATGATCTTCTATCAATAATCAATAGTGGGATCTGGAAACCCATATTGACTCCCACATATTCATCGATGATCATATCGGATGAACCACGATGCCAGGATTCAATTAATCCCATATATATTCCCTTTGTCACGCGATATTTTACTTGCCCAAGATTCGATCGTTGGCATCGGCATACCAAGTTCAATCTCGTTCACAGCAAGTACTTTACTCGTTCCGTAATCCGATATCACTTTGTGATTAACTCCTTAACCACTTGCTTGCAAGCGGTGTTGATATCGATTACCGAGTGGGCCCGAAATATATCTCTCCGACTTGGGAGGGACAAATCCCATCTCGATACATACAACCCAACAAGTACTTTCCGATCACCTGAGAGACACCTTTATGATCACCCTCTCATAGGATGACGTTTGATGACCTCAAAGCTTTCTTCCGATACCAGGGAGTTGCATTATCTCATGGTCTAAGGAATACAATATTTGACATAAGAAAAAGCTTCGCAAAGATGAACACGATGACACCATCTAATTGCTCTGCTTGATTTGGGTCTGTCCATCATATCATTCTCCCAATGACATGATCTCATTATTAATTGACAACTCATGTCTGTGGTTAGGAAACCTTAACCATCATTAATCAATGAACTAGTCCATAGAGGTGTACTAGGGACACAGTGTTGTTCATAAACCACACAAGTATCAAAGTTTCCGCTTAATACAATTCTAGCATGGAATATAAACTTTATCATGAACTAGAATTATAATAATAACATCTTTATTATTGCCTCTAGGGAATAATTCCAACACTCCGTTGTTAGTAGCTATCTTGGCCAAGTAGTTGCTAGTGACTCCAAGAGGGGGTATTTATGGTCGATAGTGGGTTCATGCCTCTAGTTTCCAAGGGAAGTGACAGAAATCTCTTCGGTTGTAGATGTGCTATTGCTACTAGGAAGAAAACAACGGTCTCTTGTTCATGGAACATGTGGACTGTTTACCTTACACACTTTGCTTAAAGCAGTTGTCTGTTGCTTGCAACATAATACTGGAGGGGGTTCGGATGATAACCTGAAGGTGGATTCCTAGTCATAGATGCAGTTGGATGGCGGTCTATGTATCTTGTTGTATTGCCCAATTGAATCTCATAGGATCTGTAACATCCCAGCATTAGAGCTTAGAAATAAGCTGAACCCAGATGTGTGCATTGCATTCATGCATAGAAAATCCGAATAATTTTCACGCTTTTGAACAAAACTTGTCAAAGTGATTGAAGCTTCTCTCAACTTGATGGAATTGAAGTAGATCATCAAGTTGAATGTGATAAGTTTCAATATGACCTTTGCTAAAACCTTATTTTGGGTAAACATGATTTGATCTAAGGGTAGATCAAATGTAATAAAATTAAACCCTAATACATTACTTAATGATTTATATTTGATCCTTAGGTGATCATATCATAGTATTCATTACAACAACTCATGAATGCCAAGTTATAAATATAACTCAAGTAATAGGAATGTAACAACTAAATCTTAATCTCATCTATTTATACCATGAACATCATGGTAATACAATCTTAACTCTTTAGTGAGTTTGAGTAGGAAAGGAATCAAGTCAAGATCATTCACCATATATCTTTCTTTCCATATCAATCCTTATGGAATACTATCTCAATATTTGTTGTTCATCAACGTTGAGTAATCAACTATTGATTCACCAATTCTTAATCTATCAATTATTGATCTATCAACTCTTGTCCATATCATAGCATTCACTTAAAGTCCTTTAGAGAAAGAAGTAAGAAGAGGTAGATGGTAATGCTAGATTTAAATATCATCTATAGAATGGGAGAATTTGAAGAGGATCAAATCTATATGATAAATTGATGGAGTTAATTCACTCCTAAATGATAGAAGAGTTATCTGGAATATATATTTGTATGGTAACAAAGAAGATTACAAGGATGATTATTGAAGATAGTTACCAGGAGTAATCCTATTGGATTAGGTAGACATAATCAATGAATAACATCTCTTAATCCAATAGAGATAAACAGAAGATGATTATACTATAACTATATGGTTGTATTGATAAAGGCCTTGATTAGCCAACTGGAAACCTAAAACATAAAGGATCAAAGGATTATAATGATCATGCCTTATTCACCAAGATTGAATACTTATATCATGTATAAGTGACATTGGTGGATAAAACATGATTGAAACCTAGTATTGAGAAGTTATCCTAGAGTAGTCATTGCAAGTCACATTAATATAATGTGAGGTTGGAGTATGAGTTACTAGACTTAAGAAATATAAGATAGTATGATTAAGCTAAGGCTAGTGTAGCATGGAGTTATTGAAGTAGTAGTATTCCTCTTAAAGGATAGTAACCTTTTGAGGAGAATAGAATTTGATGTATACATTTACTGGAGTAATGTTGGTAATGGATGATAAAGGAAGAGTATGAATGGAGGTAACTGTAATCATCTGTTGGATTGGAGATTATTAGTAGTAGAATAATTTGATAACCAAGTATGGATATAAGAAGATTATTAAAGCTTTAGTGTCAAGCTTATTGGATTTACAAGTGGATTTAGAAGAATAAAAGGTGGATAAGAATATTCTTGTGAAGTAAAGCTCATCATGTTAACACATGGTGAAGGTTAGGAAGAAGTAGTATATCTAGGAAAGGAATTCCTTAATTAGAAGTCCAGAATTATTGAAGTATGAAAGATAGGAATTCTGGTTAAAACCTAAACCCTAAATCTTTAACCAAACATAATATCTATTTCATATAATTGATCTATCATCTTCTTTTCCCAATGCTTTATAGGAGTATTTCCTATATCAAATCACTTAAGCACATAATTGTCATTCTCAACCATCATTATCCTAGGTGCTTAAGAACTATCTTTATCAATTCTTTCTCATAAGTTAGCCTAGAAAACAATCCCACTATTTTACTTTAAATGGTGATATCATTAAAAATCACAAACATAAAGACAATATGTTTAGCCATTAATCTCTACTCACATCAACAAAAGAATATAAGTATATTAAGAACCCTAAACCCTAGGGTAAGCAATTACAATTCACACCCTAACTCTTAGGTTAGTATTAACAAAATATAAACCTTGGTATTTACTAGATTCATGGAAATGATATTAACCATATTAAATCCTTAGGCTATCATACATCAAATAATAATATAGGATCATTATATAAAGTTTTCCCTCCAAACTATGAGCTAACTAAAATTAAGTTTTATAAACAAAAAATAAAATATCCCAAAATAAATCCATGGCTTATTATGGAAAGAAAATTAATAACAAAGTCCCTTACCAAATATTAGAATGATCTATATAAACAAAATAAAGAAATATAACATTAATTAATAAAAGCTCATAAAATGACTTTAATACCATTCATTATTGCTGCAAATATTTAACAAATAAATTCTCTAAAAGAAATTTGAAACAAAAGTGTAATATTCAAACCTAAAAACAAAACATAAAATAGAAAAAAGCGAGGACAAGAAAAAAATAAAAGAAGTAGAAGCAGCAGTCAATTTTGGCCCATGGCCCATCTCCCCTCTCACTTACTCGTCGCTCGCGTGCACCACACTGCAGCCCACTTCGGCCCACGACCAGCCCACCAGCAGCCCGTACCGCTTCGGCCACCTATTTCTCGTCGTCTTCCTCGTTGGCAGAAGCAGCTGCGTGGCGTCGCGGCCGTCATTGATCTTCGACGCGCTACGATGCGTGCCGCCGCCGGTGAGGAGGGTGATAAGAACGCCCACGTCCTCCTCTATCCATCCGTACCCATATCAATCCATCTCGTTCTCTCTATCTCTCTCGCACACTGGACACCGAATCCTAGCTCGCTGGAGGCCGTCATCCTCGTTGTTTCGGGTCGCCCTAAGCTCCACCGAGGCCACTGGCATGACCGTCACGGTCCCCTCATTCCTTCTAGTTGAGCCACGCTTGTCCTCAAGCCTCCAATCGTCCGAATCGAAACCTCTATCTCCGACGTCGGTGACCGTTGTTGCCATCGATTCTGGTCGAGTTTTGACTCACCAACACCTCCACGAGCTTCCTGGTAAGATTCTAAGCACGATAGTACTCTCCGTTTCCTCGATTGCTTCCAGTATTGTGCGTCCATCATTTATCTTCCACCGTTGCGGCCGTTCACCGTCGTTAAAGCTACTCCGGTGACCAAAATAGAGCGGCGCCGCCACTATAGGGATCCTGGCGATGCCCTCTTTCCGATAAACATAACCACAACCCCGCGTGTGCACTGAATCGGAGGATCGATCATCGATCTGTGGTGTTCATCTTTGGATGACATCACTATGACATCATGACTACATCATCCCTAGCCACGTCAGCGTGTTGGACTTAGTACACTCCTCGCGTGGAATGTTTTATCTAATTCCTAAACAGAAAAGACATTTTGTACCTACACTAAACCTACCCGAGGAGTGGACTAATTAATAACTTTTGTTTTGTAATTCAGAAAAATGTGTATAATATATGAAAATTTGTAGAAAAATAAAATCTATAACTTAAAACTATTATCAAACATTATTATGTTAAACAATTTAAATAATTATTAGTTAATAAAGATTTTATAAGTAATAAAACTTTGATAATTCATATTTTAATATTGGTAAATGATAAAAATATAAATAATATATCAAAATTCTTTGAAAAATAAGCATTATAACCTAATACTATAATCATGTAATATTATTTCACCTAATTGAATAATTATCATGTATTAAGTGTTTATAAAGTAATAAATCTTATAAAAATCACATCTTATTATTTTTAAATCAGAAAAATAAATGTAATATACCAAAATGATCAAAAAAATAATATCTACATGTTAAAAATATAATATTCCACTTTTGAGTTAAATAAAAATTTAAACAACTTAATAACTTGAATTTAAACTTATTTCCTTAATTGATAATTCATATAAAGGTAAATAAAATTTGTTAATATTCCTAAAATTGCCAATTTAGGTCTAATAATTAATATTAGTCTTAAATATTTTTAATATAAAATCAAATTGGTCCAACACATTTTAAATACAATTTTATTAGTTTATTTTCTAAAAAGATCTTTAAGAAATATAAAATCTTCAAGAATGATATTTTAACCAAATAAAATCTTTTACCATTGTTTCACTCACAAATTTATAATGGACTAAATCTAGAGATAATTCATAAGTAGTAACTAATATTGTTTACTTATTCACAAGCCATAACCATACCCTTATAAAGAGATAAAACCTTTTATACATTTATAAGGTCAGGAAACCACTACTAAAATAAAAGTATAACCATTCTTAAGTAACTTTAAGGAAACATTATGAAGTACACAAGGTACAAATAACTTAAGCAATATACCTTAAATCCATCTATGTCTTTAAAGTTAACTTTAGTCTACAAGACCTTAAATATAATGCTAAAGACTTTACTATGTGTTTTATAGTTAACTTTGGTCTGTTTTAATTAAGCCATCAATCATCTCAAGTCCAAACTATTCAAGCAAGCATAAACAACATCAATCACATTCTATTAATCCTATTCTAAAAACTATTCTTCATATGTTATTCTTTTTTCCACTTTAATCACTAGATAACAAATAATCACAATCACATTACTTTATACTTGTATATTAAGATTGTTAATACTTAAGTTCCTTATACATACAAATACTTGTAAAAATGAGATCTGAAGATAAGGCAATTCTTATACAAGGAATCTTTGAATATCATTCCACGATTTTGTATCTTATTGTTGTATGACATTATCACTACGTGTTATTCACACACACTCACAAGCCTTAATAAGAAGCACAAGTATGAAACTTATCTAAAAGGACAACACATTCTAAAGAATCTACTCCCAGTACCCAGACCCTAGAACAACGTTATCCCCGGGATTCGAATTTACTAAATTGCACTACATTACTTATGTATAATAACATCTTGCTTCTTTAAACATTAGTCCTTACCGGACCAATGATGCTGATTTCAGATATTGGATCTTATATTGTCTTGAAGACCGTGAGTGCATAATCTTGCAATCACAAAAGGCAAGTTCACACTTGCTCATGTCCTTCGATTATTTTCTGTAAAGTATTTTGCAAATCCAGTGTTGTCATCACCTGCATTTGAAAAAGGTCGAAAAACACTATATTCATAATAAATGATTATAGGTTATATACCATGAGGTAATAACCTACTATGAAGGTTCCGGTGGTAAAGGAACATATTATCTAGGACTTAACAACCAATGTCTCCAGTGATTCTTGCATCGTATATAACGCGGTAACCATGAGATTTGGAATGGGACGGAGAAGTCAGCTGTATGATTTTCCTCTTGTATGGAGGCAAGACGACCTTAATGTGACGTTGTGATTCCTTGTGCGGATCCAACATATGGGTGGGCACCCTTACGCCCCACACTTTTGGTGTCTAGATTATCTATGAATGGTGTTTAGGGATATAGTCCATTTAAATGGTACTCGTCCGGGCATCACCAGGTCATAGAGTCTTCGGGAACTCATCAGGGTTTTAGCCTGCCCGAAAGGGGGCTTAACGGAGGTGAGCCGGCCCCAAAGTATCATGAAGACATATGAGGTCGCGGAGAGGGCAGTGATTGGCTTGGATCTTAGTCGGGGCCTCATACCAAGGAAGTATGAACGGGTTCGTGGCCCGGATGTGCAACAAAGCTAAGATCTCTCATGGGTAAAGTAACGCACCTCTGCAGAGTGTAAGAACTGTAACTTGTTACTCCCTGTTCCGGGAAGGAGCTGTGAACGCGGCGGGAAAGGAACTCCATGAAAGTTCTGGTAAACCCGTGAAGGCTGACGAACATAGCTTTTTAGAATAAAAGTAACCTTTGAAGAAATGTTTACGAAAACTTGCATTTCCTACGACCTATGGTCTGTGGCTGTAGATATAGTGCATCAAACACTCCTTTTCTAGTGAACTTGCTGAGTACGCTCGTACTCAACGTATCTTCTTAACCCTTGCTAGATTTTGAAGCCATTAAGACGATGTCTACATCAAGTCATGCTTCAGGAATCATCATAAAAATCTAAAGCTCTTCAATAAAGTCAAGAAAGTCAACATATACATCAACTCGAGTGAAGACGAAGTTACTGATTAGATAGGAATATAATCTCTAGCCATAGAACCTATCTCTGTAGCGTATTGCAATAACAACAATGCCAGACCAGTAGTTAAAATACTAGTCTTATTAGTATGGTAGTTTTTGAGTTGTTTATTTCTGATCCTTCTTTGTAAGAAGTTTCTTTCTCTCTCTTTACCCTAGAGTGTTCTCTGGATCTTGTGTAAAGAGTTGAGTTGTAACCTATAGTCATGTCTTGGACCTGTTGTGTTTCCGTTGTACCATTCCGAGGTATGTAATACTAGTGAACGGTGTTTCATTGGTGTTATGTCAACGACTATAGTGTACTACATCATGCAGTGGTATGCTGGGTCACCGCAAGATCTTTCTGACTAGTAATTGCATTGTTATGCCTTGCTCAGTTCCTGTCAATTGCCCTGTTGTAAATTGTTTACCCTTCATGCCATGTTGTTTATCTAAGGAGAGCACCTCTAGTGAACTATGGACCCCGGTCCAATCTTTACCATTGATACATCTTCCACTGTTACTTGTTTACTTGCTGCAAACCATTACCTTCCACACCATACGTTTAATCCTTTGTTATAGCAAACCGGTGAGCTTGACAACCTCACTGATTCATTGGCGCAAAGTCTTGAGTTTGTGTTGTGCAGGTCTCCGCGTTGCTTGCAACACCTGTGTGATGTTTCCTTCCTCCTACTGGTTCGATAACCTCGGTTTCTTACTGAGGGAAAACTTGCTACTGTACTACTTCACACCCTGCTCTTGGGGTTCCCAACAGGCTCACATAAGCTGTGGAAGCCATCAAGATTTTCTGGCGCTGTTGCCAGGGAGGCTAAGGACGTCTTCACAAGGGGAGTCCTTCACTTCCTTTCTCTTTACTTCGTTTTTAGTTTGCTTGGTTTTGTTTGCCTCTTTTCAAAAAACCCCAAAAAAATTAGTCTAGTTTGGTTTGCTTGCTTTATTCAAAAACACAAAAAAATTAGTTCCTGCTCTAGCTGTTGTTGCTGTTTTTGGCTTGCCCACCTTTGCCAAAATGTACTCTGCTGAGAACACCAAGTTGTGTGACTTCACTAGCACCAACAACAATGATTTCCTAAGCACTCCTATTGCTCCACCTGCTCCTGATGCTACCTTTTATGAAATTAAGCCTGCTTTGTTGAATCTTGTGATGAGAGATCAATTTTCTGGTGCTGGTTCTGATGATCCTGTTGCCCATCTTAATAGCTTTGTTGAACTTTGTGAGATGCAAAAATATAAGGATGTAGATGGAGATATTATTAAGCTCAAGCTTTTTCCTTTCTCCTTTAGGAGAAAAGCTAAAGAATGGTTGCTTTCTTTGCCTAAAAATAGTATTGATTCTTGGACTAAGTGCAAAAATTCTTTTATTGGAAAGTACAATCCTCCTGCTAAGATTATATCTATGAGAAGTGATATTATGAAAGTTAAACAACTTGATAGTGAACATGTTGCTCCAGCTTGGGAAAGAATGAAATCTTTGGTTAAAAATTGCCCTACTCATGGACTCACTGCTTGGATGATTATCCAGACTATTTATGTAGGTTTGAACTTCTCCTCAAGAAATCTGTTGGATTCAGCTGCTGGAGGTACCTTTATAGGCCTCACTTTGGGTGCTGCAACAAGGCTCCTTGATAATATGATGGTTAACTACTCTGAATGGCATGTTGAGAGAGCTCCACATGGTAAGAAGGTAAATTTTGTTGAGGAAACTTCCTCTTTGAGTGAAAAGATTGATGTTATTATGGCTATGCTTGTTAATGGGAAAGATCCTCTGGATCCTAATAGTGTTCCCTTAGCCTCTTTGGTTGCTCAAGAAGAGCAAGTTGATGTGAACTTCATTAGAAACAACAATTTTGGCAACAATACTTATGGTAATTATAGACCTTATCCAATTTTATGTAGATGCAATATGAGCAAAATAAGATTTTCACTAAAACTATGGAGGAACAGTCTATTATCTTGAAAAACATTAGCCATCAGCTTGAGAATCCGAATAGAGAAACTCCTAGTTTACAGTCAAAAAAATTGAGTGCTCAGAAAAATATATCCTCTTTGTCTGAAGCTCAGTCCTCTTTGATTAATAAAATGGCTGCTAAACCTGAAACTATGGAAAATACCTTTGCTACTGCTCATGCCATACAAGTTACTATTGATGAAAATGTTAGGTTGTTAGCTCAACTTCATGCTAAGTGGGAAAGGGAAGCTGAAATTGATAGAAACAATAGTGTGTGCACCATCACCACTAAACCTTCCTCCTCCTACTATGACTAAGCCTATTGAGCCTACTACTAGTGATGCCAAGTTTGACTTTGATATTGATGGTTGTAATATTTCTGAAGTGATTATGTTCTTGTAAAAGCTTGCTAGAAGTCCTGATGCTAGTGATATGCATGTTGCCTTTACCAAACACATTATAGATGCTCTTGTTAAGATTAAGGAAGAGAAGCTAAAACACAAAGCTTATATTCCTAGGAAAGTAGAAGATAGTTGGGAACCCATTATTAATATGCAAGTGAATGACTTTGACCTCAAAGCTTCATGGTGATCTTGGTTCTAGTGTCTCTATTATGCCTAGGAAGATTTATGAAATTCTTGATTTGCCACCATTGGAAGATTGTTATTTAGATGTCCCACCCAATGATAATGCTAATAAGAAACTCATGGGGAGTATTAATGATGTTCTCATTATGGTTAATAATGCTTATGTTCCCGTGGATTTCTATGTTTTGGATGTTGAATACAATGCTTTTTGTCCTATTACTTTGGGAAGACCTTTTCTTAGAACAGTTGGTGCCATCATTGATATGAAAGACGGCACCATTAAATATCATTTTCCATTCAAGAAAGGTATTAAACACTTCCCTATGAGGAGATAGAAGTTACTTTTTGCTCCTCCTTTGAAAGCAAGATTTGATGTTAATGCTTCTTCATTTGAAAATACTTGCTTCTTGTGCCTAACTTAAAGGCGTTAAAGAAAAGTACTTGTTAAGAGATAACACAAGAGTTTACTTGAGTCTTGGAAGTTATTACTTCTATAATGACCTCTCCTTATCCTTTTTGTTTGCTTTTTGTGCCAAGAATGACCTCTAATGAGAGGGAAGTACGATTTGGGAAGTTGCTGTCCCGAAACAGATTTCTGTCCTCCACCAAAAAACTTCGTGAGGAGTCTCTGTAACTCGGATTGAGCTAAAAATTTAAGAATAAATTCCCTAGTATGTTAGGTAACTTTCGTTAGTTCAACACTTTTTTATTTGAGTAACAGAAGATGTTCGAAAAAATCGGTTTCTACCTGTTGGTCTGTTTTGACAGATTTCTGCCATTATTTGCATTTGCTTCTTATTGATTCCTTTTTGAGTTCTCTTTAGGTGAATTGAGCTTTTTGAAGGAGTTACCACAGTAGCTTGTGTTTTTAGTGAAAATCCTTGCTGTTCCAAAGTTTTTCCAGAGGTCTAATATCTTTTGAATACACTAATGTTGCTAATGAAGATTGTGTGAAGTTTTGTATGAAGGAAAAATTTCAGGTGTAAAGAGAGAATGATGCAATGAGATGAAGAATGGACAAAAGCTCAAGCTTGGGGATGCCACCATGGTATTACCCCAAGAAATATCCAAGAGGTACAAGCATCAAAGCTTGGGGATTCCCAAGGCACCCCCTTCTTCATCAATAAAAAGCTCAGGTCTTTCTAGACACTTCGTTTTTATTGTTTCATGCATAGTTGTGTTGTTCTTGGAGCGTATTAGTTTTCGTTTGCTTGGCTTAGGTTGTTTAGTTTGCTTGAATAAAGTAGTTTGGACCCCCGTTCTCGCTGTGTTGTTTTACAAATAAGTTGCTTGGTGTTAGAAAGGAGTAGTAAGTTCTTGCTTGAAGTGCAAGAGGAGCTTGCATTGACTGTGACTTAGACTTTAGCATGACATGCTAGGTGTTGTTTTGGCATTATGCTTAGTGATTATTGCTATAGCATGTCTTGTTCCAAACAATTGGGATTGCTTAGTGTGCCTTGAAGAAATTATGCGTTGTTTTAGCATGCAAAAGCATAGTATTGTGGTATTCTCCTTTGATGCTTTTGGGTTGACTTGGCACATGCTCACACCATGTTATGACTATGACAAGTTATCATTAGCCTCTATGATCATTTATCCCTTGACTTGTAGTACCCCTCTTTGCTTTGATTAGTATGCTTTGTTGCACTGTATGATTATAGCCATTATTGCTCTCTTAGTTGGTTGCTCCCGGTCTTTTGCTAGCCTCCACTTGTATGAGTAAGTTCTACTCATGCCTCCAACTCCCAATAAACCAAGTTATTCCAAAGTGTCCACTATAAACTCCTATGCATGGTGTGTTACACCATTCCAAGTATATTCTTGTTTTCATCTATCTTCCAATTAAAAACTATTTTGTTATGTAAAAACTTACTCCCTCCGATCCATATTACTTGTCGTTGAAATGGATGTATCTAGCACTAAAACATGTCTAGATACGTCCATTTTAATGACAAGTAATATGGATCGGAGGGAGTAGTGATTAAAGCCCTCACGAACTTGATGGCACACTTTATATTATTTTCCCCTAATAAACTTGAACCATTGTGACAACTTTGTTGTATATGCTTGCACTTATAAGTTGGAATTAGCAGAACCGTGCTGTCACGGGGAACGTTTTCAACATTGCACTTGTACTTTGTACTCATTTGATATCGTGTTCTTTTGTCTATGGGTGTCACCGGTGTGAAATAAAGAGGGAACTTGTAAGTCCATGGAGTTTGTATCCTGTGTTAGAGAAATGTCTAGTCCGCTAGCCTAAGCCACGCCTAATCATGGTGGAAACTTGCAGCATCACCATAATGAGCTATCTATGAAGCATCCTCAATAAAAAGCTATGCATATGGTAAATAAAAAGATTGCTGAGATGCTCATTGTCTGCTTGCCTTGTCATTTTGGTTATGGGAAAGCTTCTGTACCATGTGCAAGGGATACCCCGTTGGCGGTTCTCAATGATATGCAAATACTTACAATGACAAGAACTTACATGGACCCAAAGTTGAGTCTGCATGAGGTGTGGCCCTCATATTCAAGGGACTTGAGATTGCCAACTTATACTTCGTCAAGCATATACTCCACCTTTCCCACTTTAACCTTAATCACTTCAAGATGCTTATGATAGGAGCAATGATGGTTGAAAGCTAACAAGTACCATAATTTTTGGAAGCTCCTTTTGAAACTTGTAATCCCTGCTTCCTTTGCAAAAAAGGCCTTTCTTCCACCATTATTTGAGTCTCCACCTTCTACCTTTAGGCACCATTAAGAGAGCATAGTTGTCATTCTGTGTACAGTGTTCCAAAGCTTATTAATTGATGCATATTGTGATATTACTTGTTCTTGTGCTACTTGTTTCTAGTCACCCTTGTGAACTTTGAAGGTGTCCTATGCATCTATATTGCTACTCTATGAGGGACAAGCTGATTGCTACTATGCTATGTTTTGTGTATGTGAAACAAACAAACGTTTTTCAATGCATGTTATTCATGATATTTGTTTGTATCCTTTCATGTTGCATGCATAGTTACTATGTGCTATTGTTAGAACTCCATCTTTCATACACATGTTTAGAGTTCTTTGACCCCAGCTTCCAATGCTTGCAAATGGTTGGATATTTATTGTGAGGGTGCATGTCACCTCAAAAATTATTCTTTTTATCACTTACCTACTCGAGGACGAGCAGGAGTTAAGCTTGGGGATGTTGATATGTTGGAAACGTCTCTATAATTTTTGATGCTCCATGCTTGTTTAGTATCTACTTTTTTTTGCTTGTCTACACTTTGAGGTGCTTTTTACATGTTTTCTGGTACTAACTGATACGTCGGAACCGTATCTATATTTTTTGATGCTCCATGCTTGCTTTGTATCTACTTTGCTTTGCTTTTTCTACACTTTGAGGTGTTTTTATATCTTTTCTGGAACTAACCTATTAACAAGTTGCCATAGTGCTATTTGCCTGTTTTCTTCTGTTTTTGGTTCCAGAAAGGCAGAAAATCAATATTCTCGGAATTGGATGGGACAAAAGCCAAAGTCATTATTTTTCCCGGAGCAACACGGAACCACGAAGCAGCCGGAGGGGGCCACAGGGTGGCCGCACCCCCCTAGGCGCGAGCAAGCCCTGGAGGCGCCCACAGGGGGTGTGGGACCCCTAGATCCCCACCGACCTTGATTCATGCGCCTATAAGAAGCCTCCGACCCAAAAACCCTAAAGCATCCAGAAGAAATCCATGAAAACCTCTATAGCGCCGCCGCCACCGAAGGGGAGATTCGGGGGACAGAAAGTCTCTGTTCCGGCACCCTGCCGGGACGGGGAAGTGCCCCCGGAGCCATCTCCATCGATCTCCATCGCCATCTTCATCATCCTTGTTGATTCCCATGATGAGGAGGGAGTAGTTCTTCCTCAAGGCTAAGGGCTCTACAGGTAGCTATGTGTTCATCTCTCTCTCTATGCATGATCTTGTGGTCATGAGCTTTGTAATCAAGTAGATCTACCTTGCTACTCAAGTGCTTCATTAGATCTCTGCTCTCCCCATGTGTATGAAAGTGGCAGCGTGCATGCCATGGTGGCACTTAGGCTTGAGTCTACATAAATACTCTTTGTGCTTTAATAGATCTATGCTTTTCCCCACGTGTATGAAAGTGACAACATGCATACCGTGTGTGGCACTTTGGCTAGATTGAATATTTGTTATGAGTTATATTTGGAGTTGGATGTCTCTATGAAATTGTGGTGTTTGTTGGAACCATCTAGTGCTCAAGGTGACAGTGTGGGGTTATCTAGATTGGGGAAGGCGGACTTTGAGCTGTGCTGTTATAGCCCTACCTTGGATTAGAGTGTCCAACCGGAGAGTAGTTAAGAGTAGTATCATGAAGAGAGGATATTTATATGAGAGAATGTTCACTAGTGAAAGTATGATCCCTAGGCCTTGTTTCTAAGCATTGAAACACCGTTTGCTACTAGATCTGTTGCATGTTTGCTTGCTTCCTTCTTGTTGCCTTCAGTCTTTGCCTCACCGTCAAGCTATTTTTCGGCACCGTTACCACTTGTATCTCACTATCTCTTCGCCGAACTAGTGCACCTATATTGGGTGTGTTAGGGACACAAGATACTTCTTGTATCTTGATTGCAGGGTTGCTTGAGAGGGAATACCTTTGACCACTTACTCCCTGAGTTCGATAAACCTTGGGTAATCCACTTAAGGGAAACTTGCTGATGTTCTACAAACCTCTGCACTTGGAGGCCCAACAACTGTCTACAAGAATAGAAGTGCGTAGATATCAAGCTCTTTTCTGGCGCCGTTGCCGGGGAGGAAAGGTAAAAGGCACTCACACACTTACCCCACGGCAACAGCAAGCCAGAAAGCTCTTTTCTGGTGCCGTTGTCGGGGAGGTAAGGTAAAAGGTACTCACATCCTCTGGTGTGAGTGCTCGAAGTTATTTCCTTTAGATTCTGCAATTTTGTCTTTTTGTTTCTTGTTTTCACTAGTTAGGCTTAATGGAAAAGAACAAAAAATTAGAGAGCTTTATAGTGTTTATCTTGAGTTAGGACATGAAGTGTTTGATGATAAAATTAAAAAACCTATGGAACTTTATTTGCATGCTAATAGCAATGTTATTAGTATGAATTTTTGGAACACCATTGTTACTAATGGTATGGAAACGTCTAAGCTGGGGGAAGCTAGTTTTTATGAGAAATATCTTTTTAGTTCCCCAGCTTTAGGGAAGAAAATTTGCTCTGATGATACTTTATCTCCCATATGTGGTAATTCTAATGATACTTGTGATCCTCATACTAAAAGTGTCCCTTTTAAAATACCTATTGAAATTGTTGAACGTGTTATGAACAACTGCTAATTTGGAGATGTAATTGTCCATCCTAGTGATCATTTAGTCTTTATATATGAATTATGTGAGTTGTTCAAGTGTGTGCAGATATTTCAATGGACCAAGCTAAGAGGAAGCTATTCCCTTTCTCACTTAGGGACAAAGCAAGGGAGTGGTATGAGCTACTAGATGATCCTCATCATTTGGAGTGGAAGGAACATGAATCTCTCTTTTATTCTAAATTTTATCCTCCTCATGAAATTCATAAAGATAGGAATTATATTTATAATTTTCATCCTCGTGAGGGAGAAAGTATTGCCCAAGCTTGGGGGAGACTGAAGTCACTAATGCTCAAATGTCCCATTCATGAGCTCCCTAGTAATGTTGTTATCAATAATTTTTATGCAAGGCTTCCAGGACATTACAAGGACTATCTGGATACCTGTTTAGAGGGATTCTTCACAAGTAAGGAGGTCAAGGCTTAGTGGGATCTTCTTGAAACAATTCAAATCAATACCGAAGGTTGGGATAATGACAAAGGTAAAAAACCAGGTATAAACTATGAGTATGATTGCATTAAGTCTTTCGCTGAAACTGCTAATTTTCAAGAGCTTAGTGCTAGATATGGTATTGATCCTCAAATTCTTATTAAATATTATAGAGCCTTTGCTTCCCATATTAATGTTCCTAAAGAAAAGTGGGACATGTATCATGAACCTTTTAAAGACACTTGCATGGAAAATGAAAATGTTATTAATGATTGCAATAAACATGCTCAAACTTCTGAAAGTATTATTTCTTATAAGCATGTTAATTTTTGTGGTATGCATAGTCCTTGTGAGAAGAATCAAATAGAATAATAATGTTGTATCACACACTGGAATGAAAAAACCAGAACATGGTATAAGGCTCTAAATGATCTTGGTAAAAAAATTGTGCCCTCTATCCTTTTATTTGTGAACTCTGCTATGAAGTGGGTCGTTTCAATTTTCAATGCTTAGGACATACTAATGACCTTTCTAATACAATGAGTACCGCAAGCTTGTATTGTGATAACGTGATCACTTATAATCAACATGATGAGCTTACTTTGTTTTTGGGGTGTGAAGAGTTATCAAGAAAAACTTTTTTGGTAGACATGAGTGCTTTTGGTATGAATTGCGTCCTGCATGGGTGTCATCTTTATTGTGTTGATAATTGCCACGCAAATACTTACATACAAAATCTTATAAAAAATGATATTTTACCAAAATATGTCAGGACTGATATGAGTTTTGTTCTTATTAATGAAAAGGAGGAATCCTCCAAAGTTTCTTCTATTGTCTCTAACAATAAACCAGGGTATGTGGAGAAGCTTCCTTTCAAGCCTCTCCCTCCTAAAGAGGATAAGAAGAAGAAGAAGAAGAAGAAGAAGAGGAGGAGTAGAAGGAGAGAGGAAATGGTATCTTCCCCTAAGCATATTGCTCTATCATAGTTTTTGCTGATGAGTCTGAACTAGATGATGTCCCTATGCCTGTTACCTATATTAGTGATCATGATTGGGAAAAGCACACTACTTTTGATATTGAAAATCTCTTTGGCACCAATTCCGTAAATGATAATATTAATAATTGTTGTGATATTAGTGCTATCCATGTTCCTTCCAATGATGTTATGTTTCCAAATGAACACACTTGGGAAGATAGCTATTTTGTTGAATTTGCTCCCACTACAATTAATAAGAATGGCAATTCTTATGTGGAGAGTAATAATCATTTTATGCATGTGGCTCATGATAAGAATGTTTTATGTGATAGTTATATTGTTAATTTTGTTCATGTTGCTACTGAAAGTTATTATGAGAGAGAAACATGGTTTTATGTATCTCAACAATATTAAGTTTCCCCTCTTTATGTTGAAAATTTTGAAGTTGCACTTTTTTTACTTTCCTATGCTTGTTGCTTTGTGCTTTCATGACTTGTTTCTTTACAAGATTCCTATGCATAGGAAGTGGATTAGACTTAAATGTGTTTTAAATTTGCTTCTTGATGCTCTCTTTTACTTCAATTCATATTTCTTATGTGAGCATCTTCTCAAACTATCAAGCCTAACTTAAAGGCGTTAAAGAAAAGTACTTGTTGGAAGATAACCCAAGAGTTTACTTGAGTCTTGGAAGTTATTACTTCTGTAATGACCTCTCTTTATCCTTTTTGTTTGGTTTTTGTGCCAAGAATGACCTCTAATGAGAAGGAAGTAAGATTTGGGGAGTTGCTGTCCCGAAACAGATTCCTGTCCTCCACCATAAAAATTCGTGAGGAGACTCTATAAATCGGATTGAGCTCAAAATTTACGAAGAAATCCCCCAGTATGTTAGCTAACTTACATTAGTTCAACACTTTTTGATTTGAGCAACAGAAGATGTTCGAAAAAAATCGGTTTCTACCTGTTGGTCTGTTTTGAAAGATTTCTGCCATTATTTGCATTTGCTTATTATTGATTCCTTTTTGGATTCTTTTTGGGAAATTGAGATTTTTGAAGGATTTTCTACAGTTGCTTGTGTTTTTAGTGAAAAGTCTTTCTGTTCCAAAGCCTTACCTAAGGGTCTAATATCTTTTGAATACACTAATGTTGCTAATGAAGATTGTGTGAAGTTTTGTATGAAGGAAAAAAAAATCAGGTGTAGAGAGAGAATGATGCAATGAGATGAAGAATGGACAAAAGCTCAAGCTTGGGGATGCCACCATGGTGTCACCCCAAGAAATATCCAAGAGGTACAAGCGTCAAAGCTTGGGGATGCCCAAGGCATCCCCTTCTTCATCAATAAAAATCTCAGGTCTTTCTAGACACTTCGTTTTTATTGTTTCATGCATTGTTGTGTTGTTCTTGGAGCGTCTTAGTTTTAGTTTTTGGTTTTTGTTTGCTAAGTTTGCTTGAGTAAGTTGTTTGGTTACACCACACTTCTTTTGGAGAGAGACACACTCTGTTTCCATTGCCTAGAATACTCTAGTTTTCACTCTTATTGTTTTGTGAGTGTTCACTTTTGCTAGCACTGCGTTCAGCCTTAGTTTTCTTGTGCTTTCAGATTAGAAATTTTTAGTTCTTCTTTGTGGATTTGTGAAACAAGCTCACTAATATTTGTTGCTTATTATCGTTGTGAGTTGTTTCAAATAAGTTGTTTGGTGTTGGAAAAGAGTAGAAAGCTTCATGCTTATAGTGGTACAAAAGGGAGCTTGTTTTGACTGTGGCCTAGACTTTATCATGTCATGCTAGATCTTGTTTTGACATTATGCTTAGTGATTATTGCTGTAGCATGACTTGTTCCAAATAATTAGGATTGCTTAATGTGCCTTGAAGGAATCATGCATTGTTTTAGCATACAAAAGCATAGTATTGCGGTATTATCCTTTCATGCTTTGTTTGGGTTGACTTGGCACATGCTCACACCATGTTATGACTATGAACAAGTCACCATAGCCTCTATGATCATCTAGTCCTTGACTTGTAGTACCACTCCATGCTTTGATTAGTAATGTTTTATTGCTCTACATGATTATGGTCATTATTGCTCTCTTAGTTGGTTGCTCCCAGTCTTTTGCTAGCCTCCACTTGTATGAGTAAGCCCTACTCATGCTTCCAACTCCCAAGAAACCAAGTTATTCCAAAGTGTCCACTATAAACTCCTAAGCATAGTGTGCTACACCATTCCAAGTATATTCTTGTTTTCAGCTATCTTCCAATTAAAAAACTATTTTGTTATGTAAAAACTTAGTGATTAAAGCCCTCACAAACTTGATGGCACACTTTATATTCTTTGCCCTAATAAACTTGAACCATTGTGGCGCTATGTTGTATATGCTTGCACTTATACGTTGGAATTAGCAGAACCGTGCTGTCACGGGGAACGTTTTCAACATTGCACTTGTACTTTGTACTCAGTTGATATCATGCTCTTTTGTCTATGGATGTCACTGGTGTGAATAAAGAGGGAACTTGTAAGTCCATGGAGTTTGTATTCTGTGTTAGAGAAACGCCTGAGCCGCTAGCCTAAGCCATGCCTAATCATGGTGGAAACTTGCAGCATCACCATAGTGAGCTATCTATGAAGCATCTTCAATAAAAAGCTATACATATAGTAAATAAAAAGATCGCTGAGATGCTCATTGTCTGCTTTCCTTGTCATTTTGGTTATGGGAAAGCTCTTGTACCATGTGCAAGGGGTACCCCGTTGGCGGTTCTCAATGATATGCAAATACTTCCAATGACAAGAACTGACAGGTGACTGAAGTTGAGTAGCATGAGGTGTGGCCCTCGTATTCAAGAGACTTAAGATTGCCAACTTATACTTTGTCAAGCATATACTCCATCTTTGTTCACTTTAAACTTAATCACTTCAAGATGCTTATGATAGGGGCAATGAGGGCTGAAAGCTAACAAGTACCATAATTTTTGGAAGCTCTTTTTGAAACTTGAAATCCCTTCTTCCCTTTGTGAAGAGCCTTTCTTCCACTATTATGTTGAGTCTCCACCTTCTACCTTTAGGCACCATTAAGAGAGCATAGTTGCTATTCTATGTGCAGTGTCCCAAAACTTATTGATTGATGCATATTGTGATATTACTTGTTCTTGTGCTACTTGTATCTAGTCACCCTTATGAACTTTGAAGGTGTCCTATGCATCTATTTGCCACTCTATGAGAGACAGGATGAATGCCACTATGCCATGTTTTCTGTATGTGAAACAAACAAACGTTTTCAATGCATGTTATTCATGATCTTTGTTTGTAGCCTTTCATGTTGCATGCATAGTTACTATGTCCTATTGTTAGAACTCCATATTTCATGCACATGTTTAGAATTCTTTGATCCCAGCTTTGAATGCTTGCAAAGGGTTTGATATTTATTGTGAAGGTGCATGTCACCTCAAAAATTATTATTTTATCACTTACCTACTCGAGGACGAGCAGGAGTTAAGCTTGGGGATGCTTGATACGTCGGAAATGTATCTATAATTTTTGATGCTCCATGCTTGTTTTGTATCTACTTTGCTTTGCTTTGTCTACACTTTGAGGTGTTTTTATATCTTTTCTGGAACTAACCTATTAACAAGTTGCCAAAGTGCCAGTTGCCTGTTTTCTTCTGTTTTTGATTCCAAAAAGGCAGAAACTCAATATTCTCGGAATTAGACGGGACAAAAGCTAAAGTCATTATTTTCCCGGAGCAACACAGAACCACGAAGCAGAGCCGGAGGGGGGCCACAGGGTGGCCGTATCCCCCTAGGCACGGGCAAGCCCTGGAGGCGCCCACAGGGGGCGTGGGCCCCCTGGACCCCCACCGACCTTGATTCCTGCGCCTATAAGAAGCCTCCGGCCCCAAAACCCTAGAGCATCCAGAAGAAATCCACGAAAACCTTTGTAGCGCCGCTGCCACCGAAGGGGAGATTCGGGGGACAGAAAGTCTCTATTCCGGCACCCTGCCGGGATGGGGAAGTGCCCCCGGAGCCATCACCATCGATATCCATCGCCATCTTCATCACTGTTGTTGTTTCCCATGATGAGGAGGGAGTAGTTCTTCCTCAGGGCTAAGGGCTCTACCGATAGCTATGTGTTCGTCTCTCTCTCTCTCTCTCTCTCTCTATATATATATATATATGCTTGATCTTGTGGTCATGAGCCTTGTAGTTCTTCCTCAAGTAGATCTACCTTGCTACTCAAGTGCTTCATTAGATCTCTGCTCTCCCATGTGTATGAAAGTGGCAGCGTGCATGCCATGGTGGCACTTAGGCTTGAGTCTACATAAATACTCTTTGTGCTTTAATAGATCTATGCTTTTCCCCATGTGTGTGAAAGTGACAGCATGCATACCGTGTGTGGCACTTTGGCTAGATTGAATATTTGTTATGAGTTATATTTGGAGTTGGATGTCTCTATGAAATTGTGGTGTTTGTTGGAACCATCTAGTGCTCAAGGTGACAGTGTGGGTTATCCAGATTGGGGAAGGCGGACTTTGAGGTGTGCTGTTATAGCCCTACCTTGGATTAGAGTGTCCAACCGGAGAGTAGTTAAGAGTAGTATCATGAAGAGAGGATATTTATATGAGAGAGTGTTCACTAGTGAAAGTATGATCCCTAGGCCTTGTTTCTAAGCATTGAAACACCATTTGCTACTAGATCTGTTGCATGTTTGCTTGCTTCCTTCTTGTTGCCTTTAGTCTTTGCCTCACCGTCAAGCTATTTTTCGGCACCGTTACCACTTGTATTTCACTATCTCTTCGCCGAACTAGTGCACCTATATTGGGTGTGTTGGGGACACAAGAGACTTATTGTATCTTGATTGCAGGGTTGCTTGAGAGGGAATACCTTTGGTCACTTACTCCCCGAGCTCGATAAACCTTAGATAATCCACTTAAGGGAAACTTGCTGCTGTTCTACAAACCTCTGCACTTGGAGACCCAACAACTGTCTACAAGAATAGAAGTGCGTAGATATCAAGCTCTTTTCTGGCGCCGTTGCCGGGGAGGAAAGGTAAAAGGCACTCACACACTTACCCCACGGCAACAGCATGCTAGAAAGCTCTTTTCTGGCGCCGTTGCCGGGAAGGTAAGGTAAAAGGTACTCACATCCTCTGGTGTGTGTGCTCGAAGTTATTTCCTTTAGATTCTGCAATTTTGTCTTTTTGTTTCTTGTTTTCACTAGTTATGCTTAATGGAAAACAACACAAAAATTAGAGAGCTTTATAGTGTTTATCTTGAGTTAGGACATGAAGTGTTTGATGAGAAAATTAAAAAACCTATGGAACTTTATTTGCATTCTAATAGCAATGTTATTATTATGAATTTTTTGAATACCATTGTTACTAATGGTATGGAAACGTCTAAGCTTGGGGAAGCTAGTTTTTATGAGAAAGATCTTTTTAGTTCCCCAGATTTAGGGAAGAAAATTTGCTCTGATGATACTTTATCTCCCATATGTGGTAATTCTAATGATACTTGTGATCCTCATACTGAAAGTGTCCCTTTTAAAATACCTATTGAAATTGTTGAACGTGTTATGAACAACTGCTAATTTGGAGATGGAACTGTCCATCCTAGTGATCATTTAGTCTTTATACATGAATTATGCGAGTTGTTCAAGTGTGCAGGTATTTCAATGGACCAAGCTAAGAGGAAGCTATTCCATTTCTCACTTAGGGACAAAGGAAGGGAGTGGTATGAGCTACTAGATGATCCTCATCATTTGGAGTGGAAGGAACTTGAATCTCTCTTTTATTCTAAATTTTATCCTCCTCATGAAATTCATAAAGATAGGAATTATATTTATAATTTTCATCCTCATGAGGGAGAAAGTATTGCCCAAGCTTGGGGGAGATTGAAGTCACTAATGCTCAAATGTCCCATTCATGAGCTCCCGAGTAATGTTGTTATCAATAATTTTTATGCAAGGCTTTCAGGACATTACAAGGACTATCTGGATACCTGTTTAGAGGGATCCTTCACAAGTAAGGAGGTCAAGGCTAAGTGGGATCTTCTTGAAACAATTCAAAGCAATACCGAAGGTTGGGATAACGACAAAGGTAAAAAACCAGGTATAAACTATGAGTATGATTGCATTAAGTCTTTCGCTGAAACTGCTAATTTTCAAGAGCTTAGTGCTAGATATGGTATTGATCCTCAAATTCTTGTTAAATATTACAGAGCCTTTGCTTCCCATATTAATGCTCCTAAAGAAAAGTGGGACATGTATCATGAACCTTTTAAAGACACTTGCATGGAAAAAGAAGTCCAGAGGGGAGACGAGGAGGCGTGCCATGGCGGCTGAACCCCCCTAGGTGCGGGTGGGCCCTACCCCGCACCTGGGTAGGGTTTTCCCCCTCTGGCCGCCGCTTCGGCCTCCCCCTTCGCCTATAAGAAGCCCCCGATACAGAAACTGAAGGGAATATGCCCGAGAGGCAATAATAAAGTGGTTATTATCGTATTCCTTGTTTATGATAAATGTTTATTTTACATGCTATAATTGTATTAATACGGAAACGTTAATACATGTGTGTTTAATAAACAAAAAGGAAGTTCCTAGTTATGCCTCTCTTATAAACTAGCTCGTTGATTAACAAGATGATCAAAGTTTCCTGATCATGGACATTGGATGTTGTTAATAACGAGGTCACAACATTAGTGTAATAATGTGATGAACATTCATCCGAAGTATAGCATTACGATCAAAGTCATTGAGTTTATATTGCTATAACAACTTACGAAGTGATCCTAATCCTTAGACCATGAGATCGTGTCAATCACTAACACCGGAAGAGTTTCTCGATGACATCAAACGTCACACCGTAACTGGGTGATTATAAAGATGGCTTCAGAACTACTAAAGTGTTATGTTGAGACCCATGGATCAAGAGTGGAAGTTGTTCATCCCGATGATGGATAGATATACTCTGGGCCCTCTCGGTGATATCACATTGGTTAGCTTGCAAGCAAGTGATTTGATCACTAGAATGTTATATCACGGGAACGAGAAAAGAGTGCATGTCGGTAATGAGATCAAACTAGGTATGGAGATACCGATGATCGAATCTCGTACATATAATATATCGTGAAACAAAGGGATTAAGATACTAGCGTAAAAGGTTCACACGATCACAGAAGTCATCGTTGAATGTGTGGGAGTCAGTACGGATCTCCAGGTCCCGCTGCTGATTATTGATCGGAGAGGGGTCTCGAACATGTCTACATTATTCGCGAACCGTAGGGTGACACACTTAAGGGATACCGACACCATTCGGAGCAAATGATATGCCAGAGAAAGAAAAAGGAAAGCGCATAAATTTATTTCACTAGACACCAAAACTGTTTCGGTTGAAATTGCTGAAACTGGTTCTGCATGTGAAATTGAAATGTTGTAAGGGGTTTTATGTGAATGTTTGTTAATTAAAGTAATTAACAAAATTCTGAATAAATAAATAAATAAAAGAGTTTTATTAAATGAGAGCTTGCATTAAATTTGGTGGAAATTTAATGCATGTGAGTGGATTTTTGAGTGGAGGTTTTTTAATGGGAGTGGAGGCTTTTCATTTTGAGTGGGAGCTCCACCCACATGAATGTGGAAGAGGTGGGGGCAGCCCCATGGCTGGGCGCCATGCCCCTTGGGTGCCCCCCCCTCTCCCCTATAAAAGCCCTCCCTCTCCTCCTCTCAAAGCACACCTCCTCGTGAAGGATCTCTCTCCCTCCTTTAGAATTTCCCCATGGTCTCGGATCAGCGAGATACATGTTCCCGGTGGCTTTTTCTGGAGGGATTTGTTGCTTCCGCTGCTTCGCTGGAGCGAGGGCACGGAGGTTGTCGGGGTACCCGTACGTGTGTGCGATCACGGATGCACCACTGCTTTGAGGTGTTGTACTTGATCGTGCTGGACCGGCTGGACCAGATGGACTTCATCACGATCTTGAGATCGGCAAGCGCTCGTCTACATCATCCACGAGTACAACCTCGTTAACGCTATTCGGTCTTTGAGGGTATGTATTCTATGGATGTATATCTACCCATTGCTTGTATCTAGTAGATAGATCTTGGTACATAGTTGTTCCCATCGTAGGAAAATTTTTGTTTTCTATGCTGCGAACCCTACAGTGGTATCAGAGCCGGATCTATGCGTAGATGCTTTGCACGGGTAGTACACATATGAGTATGTGGGCGATGATGATCATTTTATTGCTTCTTAGTTGTACTTTGGATATTAGTGGCATAGTGGGATGAAGCGGCCCGGACAAACTTTACATGTCCTCGCACATGAGACCTGTTCCACGCTTGACATGCAACTAGTTTTGCATAAGTGGCTAGCGGGTGTCTGTCTCTCCTACTATAGTCAATCTAATTTGCAACGAGTTGTCAACAATTTGGTTATCCTCGTTGTGGTTCATGTTTGTAGGTAAGAACGGTTCTATCTTCGAAAGCCCTAAACCACGTAAAATTTGCAATGGATAAATTAGAGGCGTCTAGTTTAGATTGTTGCTGGGCTAGTGTTATGATATGGTGATGTTGTAAATAGAAGTATGAGATGATACTCTTACAACACACATAGCGTGTAAGTTCCATAGACCTTGGCCTTACACATAAAGGTATGATAGAGATCATACCATGGTGCACATGATGGAGATCATATGCGGGAACCATATCATTTCACTTATTAACATGAGATGTTTGATTGCATCTTATATTGCTATTTTAGCGTTTTATTAGCATAATAAGATGATCCCTCATTTAAATATCAAGATAAGAATGTGTTCTTCCTTAAGTATGCACCGACAATGTTCCGTCTCTTCAAGACATCACGTGATGATCGGGTGTACTTGAATCCACGAGCACATCTCGGGTGTAAGACAGTTACACACGCGAATACTAAGGTTCTTACTTGGCGAGCCTAGCATGTACAGACATGGCCTCGGAACACGGACCGAAAGGTTAAGCATGAGTCATATAGTAGATATGATGCCCATTTGATGCTCGCCTTTGAAGCTACACCAACTCACGTGATGATCGGACTTGGTGTAGTGGATTTGGTTCATGTAATCACCAAAAAGACACGAGGGATGTCGTTTTTGAGTGGGAGTTCATTTCTAATTTGGATTAGTAGAACTCAATTTATCATAAATTAAATCAAAGTGAATTTGCATAATTTGTTGTAGTCATTGGCATTCGTTCACCACCTTATGCATAGTTGTAATTGAGATAATAGAACTATAGAATTCTGGATATATACTTTACGAAGTGGTATCGTATTGTGTTGAGTGTCAATCTAAAGTTTAAAGTCCTATTGCAAACTTTCAGCAAAATTCTATTTACTCCGTGAAATTTAATAATTGGTATTAAATCGAGAGTAACAATTCCAGTGTTAGTATCTTAAGTATCATGGTTGCCTCCATGATTCTTGATTGTTTTAATATCAAGTTTATCTAGGAGCTGAAAGAATTGTTTCAGAAACCATCATGTGTGGCAGATATAACGATATCTGAAACAATGTTTTGGTTGCAATATGATAGAGTATAATATGTGTTCTCATATAGGATGAGAATTTACAAAGGTTGGAGATGCTAGACATCCTAATCATCCAAAAGGGTTTTGGAAAGTAATGTTATACTCACAATTCGCCTTTATAAGCTAGAGTACTTTGATCATGAAAGTCGCCATGATAAGAGTGAATAGAAGATGTATGTAAAGTGTTTACTACACTAAAACATTACTAAAGAATGGATTTTGAAAGAACGCCGATCATTTGATGACGGTGATCTACTTCAAAGTGCAAGTCCAAAGGTATTATTATTTGAATATACACGCTTTGGACTATGTGTCATGTATATGGTGCCACTTTTGATGTTGATAGATTCTTTTAAAAGGAAAAGGAAATGCTGAAAGAGAATCTATAAAATATATTTGACAGAAAATAAAAGATTGGAAAGATCCAATTTAGGTATATAAATGATATACATGTTATAGTGGTATTCTTTGCTTGTTAAACAATATGGTTCTTGGGTATTGGATACGGAATTGGTTGGTATGAAATTTAATACGGAACGACGCAATTCATAAACCACAATGGCCTAAGTAACTAGAAGAGAATATGTGATGATGTTCAACGAAAACAAACAAACCGTTGTTTGTATTTCTCGTTGACATCAGAGCTTGACTTCAAGATTTTTTTTAATAATTGTTATTTGAATCAGGTATTATGAGAACAAAGGTTGTTCAAATAATTACCATGTTCCATATTAGATGGATGATTTACAAATCTAGTTGGAGAGATCACATCCATAAAACCTAATGCTAAAATTTCGCAAGACAAATGATTGAAAGATAACTTACGAAGTGACATCGCCGTTTAAATTATATTGGAAAGAAAACATGAAGAATCTCCATATTCATGGATTTTTGGAGTCTTTGATTTGATCAAGTGACGCTTGTGAGACTTTCCTCGGGATAATTAAAACTTCGTTCAAAGGACAAAGAAGAACGAACGACTAAAATATTGGAATTTATACATATCGATGTATGTAGTCCATTATGTGTAGTCGTAAGCGATGGGTTTCAACTTCATATGCTTTCTCCGGAAATTTGAGTGAATATTCACTTAATGAGAAAGAAGTATGAAATATTTGAAAATGTTCAAAGACTTTCAAGATGAAGTGGAAAATCATTGTGACAAGAAAATAAATGGTTTATGATTTTATCATAAGGGATTTATTTGAGTTACAAGTGTAACAAGAAAATAAATTATACTCACGATTCTCCTTATAAGCTACATTAGCTTGATCATGAAAGTCGTCATGATAAGGATGAATAGAAGATGTATGTAAAGTGTTTACTACACTAAAAGATTACTAAAGAATGGATTTTAAAAGAATACCGATCATTTTGATGATGGTGATCTACTTCAAAGTGCAAGTCCAAAGGTATTATTATTTGAATATACACGCTTTGGACTATGTGTCATGTATATGACGCCACTTTGGTGTTGATAGATTCTTTTAAAAAGTAAAAAGGAAATGCTGAAAGAGAATCTATAAAATATATTTGGCAGAAAAGAAAAGATTGGAAATATCCAATTTAGGTATATATATGATATACATGTTATGGTTGTATTCTTTGCTTGTTAAACAATGTGGTTCTTGGGTATTGGATACCGAATTGGTTGGTATGAAATTTCATACAGAACGACGCAATTCATGAACCACAATGGCCTAAGTAACTAGCAAGAGAATATGTGATGATGTTCATCGAAAACAAACAAACCGTTGTTTGTATTTCTCGTTGACATCAAAGCTTGACTTCAAGATTTGTTATAATAATTGTTATTTAAATCAGGTATTATGAGAACAAAGGTTGTTCAAATAATTACCGTATTCCATATAAGATGGATGATTTACAAATGTAGTTGGAGAAATCACATCCATAAAACCTAATGCTAAAATGTCGCCAGACAAATGATTGAAAGATCACTTACAAAGTGACATCGCTGTTTAAATTATATAGGAAAGAAAACATGAAGAATCTCTATATTCATGGATTTTTGGAGTCTTTGATTTGATCAAGTGACGCTTGTGAGACTTTCCACGTGATAATTAAAACTTCGTTCAAAGGCCAAAGAAGAACGAATGACTAAATTATTGGAATTTATACATATCGATGTATGTAGTCCATTATGTATAGTCGTAAGCGATGGATTTCAACTTCATATGCTTTCTCCGGAAATTTGAGTGAATGTTCACTTAATGAGAAAGAAGTATGAAATATTTGAAAATGTTTCAAAGACTTTCAAGATGAAGTGCAAAGTCATTGTAACAAGAAAATAAATGGTTTATGATTTTATCATAAGGGATTTGTTTGAGTTACAAGTGTAACAAGAAAATAAATGAATTATGATTTTATCATAAAGGGATTTATTTGAGTTGCAAGTTTAGCAAAACACCTAGATTTACATATCCCGAAATACATAGGAACATGGAGTGTTTGAGATTTGTAATGAAATCTTGTTTGACATGGTTGGATCAAAGGTGTTATTTATAAAACTGCCATTATGTTTTAAAAAGATTAAAGGTTTAGAGACTACCGCTTTTACACTGAAAAGAGCTCCATCTTGATCCGTTGAAATGACACCATATGAGTTATGTTTTGGGGTAAAACCCAAGTTGTCCTTTCTTAAATTTTGGTATGCTAAACATAAGTAAGATGTTTACAACCAAAGTTGGATGAGCATGTCTTTGTAGGTTATTTCGAATAACAATTGGTTATTCCTCCATAACACCAAGGATAAAAGGGTTTGTCGCTTGAAATGTGAAGTTTCTTGGAGAAGGAATTTTTCGTAAAAGTTAAGTGGGAGGACAATAGAACTTTGATAAGGTTAACGAACCTTAGCTATATGTGCTGAGTTGCGCAGCGCCGGAAATCGTTCCGAAGGCTGCCATAATGCTCATAGCTTATGTGCCACAAAGGTTGCGGTCACGGAGGTCTAAAGTTCCTATTAAACCAAGAAGGTCGGATAAACAATCAAATGATTGAGATTTGAGAGTAAATCATTATTGTTTGACAATGATGAACCGACTACAAAGAAGCGATGATGGGCCCTGACTCCGTCAAATGGCTTGAAGCCATAAAATCCGTGATAAGTCCATACACGATAAATCAAGTTTTGAACTTGAAAGACCCTCCGGAAAGGTGTAAAAACCTATCGGTCGTATTTGGATCTATAAAGAAACAGACATGGATGTTTCAAATCTATGAAATATTCGACATGTCGTAAAGTATTTTATGACAATGTTCAAGGAGTTGACTATGACAAGATTTGATCTTTCATAGCGATATTTAGTCTGGACGGATTAAAGTAGCAACCACTACATATAATTTGGTATATGGTAGATGAATAAACAAAACAAAGTTTTTCTAATAGAATGGTTACCTAGGACGTGTACATGACACGGTCCAAAGGGTTTTGTTAAATTCAAAGGATGCTAAAAGGGCATGCAAACTTTAATGGTTGAAGTAAGTGTCGCGGAGTTGGAATCTTCACCATGATGAAAAAGGAGTTTTTCATCAGGAGACGATGAAGATGCTTGCATTTGCAAGAAATTAAGTGGGAGCGCTGAGACACATTTCTAATACATTATGTGGATGACATCTTGTTGATTAGAAATGATGTATATTTTATTGACAATGGTTAAGAATTTCATTTCGATGAAAGACTTAGGCAAAACCCGAATATTTAAGCATGAATGTCTATAGTGGATAGACTGTGACGCTAATATGGTTGTGCCAAACGTACATATATGAGATATTGAAGGAGTTCAATATAGAAACAATAAGAAACGGTTCTTGTTGCATGGAAAAGGAATTGAATCAAGATTCAAGTGTATCGACACTTGATAAGTGAAACAAGATTCAAGTGCTTTGACATTTGATGAGTGAAATCACGAGAATGTTTTGATCAATCATACCATGATATGTACACATCCAGATATGTCCTATGCTCTAAGTGTTATGAGCATATACCAGAATGAATCATAAAATGATCATTGGACGATAGTAAGGATATTCTTATGATCTTTTGGAAGAACTAAGAATATATTTGTGTAGAGGTGACAAACAATTACAAATAGTTCATTGTAAAGAGTTACATTGATACTAGTTTTGTCACAAGATACAAATTAAGTTTATCTCAATTTAAACTATGAGTGGCATAATGAAATGGAAAGAAAGATTCCATGATGGATTTGGACGAAATCCATAGTTAAGACATTGTGACGAATACTACAACAAAAGGGCTAAGTATATGACTGCTATAGTAGCAGCAAAGGAGGGAATTTGTGTCAAGTAGTTTGTTATCAAACTAAGGTGTGGTTCGCAACGGGCTAACACTAAAGATATATTGTATGACAATAGTATCGACGTGTTTTAACCCCAAGGAACTAAAGGTCTCACCGAAAGACCAAATTTATACAATGACATCTCATTGGAGAACGAGTGATGCGTGAAGACGCAAAGACATGCAAATACACACGGACCTGAAAGTGTCAGATCCATAGATTATGTTAACCACTTGCAATTGTGTATTTGGAACACAGAAAGCCATATGTGTTCAATACACAAAGTTTTCAAACTAGATTATTGTTTCTAGTGCAAGTGGGAGACTGAAGGGAATATGCCCGAGAGGCAATAATAAAGTGGTTATTATCGTATTCCTTGTTTATGATAAATGTTTATTTTACATGCTATAATTGTATTAATACGGAAACGTTAATACATGTGTGTTTAATAAACAAAAAGGAAGTTCCTAGTTATGCCTCTCTTATAAACTAGCTCGTTGATTAACAAGATAATCAAAGTTTCCTGATCATGGACATTGGATGTTGTTAATAACGAGGTCACAACATTAGTGTAATGATGTGATGAACATTCATCCGAAGTATAGCATTACGATCAAAGTCATTGAGTTTATATTGCTATAACAACTTACGAAGTGATCCTAATCCTTAGACCATGAGATCGTGTCAATCACTAACACCGGAAGAGTTTCTCGATGACATCAAACGTCACACCGTAACTGGGTGATTATAAAGATGGCTTCATAACTACTAAAGTGTTATGTTGAGACCCATGGATCAAGAGTGGAATTTTGGAAAGCAACATTATACTCACGATTACGTGTGTGCGATCACGGATGCACCACTTCTTTGAGGTGCTGGACTTGATCGTGCTGGACCGGCTGGACCAGATGGACTTCATCACGATCTTGAGATCGGCAAGCGTTCGTCTACATCATCCACTAGTACAACCTCGTTAACGCTATTCGGTCTTCGAGGGTATGTATTCTATGGATGTATATCCACCCGTTGCTTGTATCTAGTAGATAGATCTTGGTACATAGTTGTAACCATCGTAGGAAATTTTTTGTTTTCTATGCTGCGAACCCTACAGAAACCCTAAGCACCCGATCAAATCTCCACGAAACCGTCTATAGCCGCCTCCATCGTCGTCCCTAGATCGGGGGGATCTGAAGTTCTTCCACCCTGCCGGAGGGGAGATCATCCCGGAGGCCTTCTCTCTGGTATGATGCGTGAGTAGTTCCACCCTGGACTATGGGTCCATGTAGTAGCTAGTTTGTTGTATCTCCTCCTTGTGCTTTCATGTATAGATCTTGTGAGCTCCGTTCATGATCAAGATCTAATCTATTTGTAATCATGCATGTTGTGTTTGCGGGGATCCGATGGATATTGAGATTATTATGTTGGTTTGATTAATGGTTTTGTCTTTATGATTCTATCATGTCTGTGTTGTTTGTGATCTTGCATGCTCTCCGTTGTTAGTAGCTATCTTGGCCAAGTAGTTGCTAGTGACTCCAAGAGGGGGTATTTATGCTTGATAGTGGGTTCATGCCTCTAGTTTCCAAGGGAAGTGACAGAAATCTCTTCGGTTGTAGATGTGCTGTTGCTACTAGGGAGAAAACAACGGTCTCTTGTTCATGGAACATGTGGACTGTTTACCTTACACACTTTGCTTAAAGCAGTTGTCTGTTGCTTGCAACTTAATATTGGAGGGGGTTCGGATGATAACCTGAAGGTGGACTCCTAGTCATAGATGTAGTTGGATGGCGGTCTATGTATCTTGTTGTATTGCCCAATCGAATCTCATAGGATCTTTCTGACTAGTAATTGCATTGTTATGCCTTACTCAGTTCCTGTCAATTCCCTGCTGTAATTTGTTTATCCTTCATGCCATGTTGTTTATCTAAGGAGAGCACCTCTAGTGAACTATGGACCCCGGTCCAATCTTTACCATTGATACATCTTTCACTGTTACTTGTTTACTTGCTGCAAACATTACCTTCCACACCATACGTTTAATCCTTTGTTATAGCAAACCGGTGAGCTTGACAACCTCACTGATTCGTTGGGGCAAAGTCTTGAGTTTGTGTTGTGCAAGTCTCCGTGTTGCTTGCAACACCTGTGTGACGTTTCCTTCCTCTTACTGGTTCGATGACCTCGGTTTCTTACTGAGGGGAAACTTACTGTTGTACTGCTTCACACCCTGCTCTTGGGGGTTCCAACAGGCTCACATAAGCTGTGCAAGCGATCACACCGCCTCTACCTCATCCACCAAACCTCCATGCAAAAGGAGCACATAAGAAACCTTATCCCTAATTGTGTTCCGCATTTTGTTAACAACCATTTACCATACTGAATTTTATATGGTATATGTACTCATCTCCCCACACTCCTCCATGGCATGCTCCATAATTCCATAACATCGCAGAAGTAGTCTATCTTTTCATATTTGACGTGTAACAACTTCCTCTTCGAGCCTTCCACATTGAGTGGAACAAAGCGGATCAATGTCTTGCTAGCATCAATGCTCGCCCTCACCCTTACATAATCACCTTCATACCACTTCTGATGATTCATCTCCATGCTTTAGACTTCACTAATTCTCCATGCAAATTGATCAATGACATCATGCATCCTATACATCTTCGATATCGAGTGATTCTGAGCTTACACAACAACATGATCCAAAGGAACTTTCGTGGGTTTCATGATCCCAACATACTTAGCAATGACCACTACTAACTTGCGAAATAGCCATGGCCTCTGGTTCATCACTTTGTTCCAATCTCCTAGGAAAAAACGAAAGTAAAGAGCATGTCATCTACCTCTCGAAGCTCCGGATATCAGGGTAAACCCCACACGTACTGATGTGTTTGGATGAGGGCATCAGAACTGGAAGATTTGGTTGTGTTCACCCTCGCCACCGTCAGCCATCTGGTTCCTTATCCCTGGTGAAAACATCATCTAGCTCACCCTCACATGAATCTAGATTCTGGAAGGACCTGGCAAGTATCTCATTGACATCCACCTCCTTTCCTCCTACCTTCAAACTACTACCTAAATTCGCCATCTCGCAGACCCCTAGATTGATAGAGCCCTAATTCAAGCCACCCCTTAATCAACCCGAGCAGCCTTCCAGTCGAAGGATCAACAGAAACCCGATCGAAGACCGATCAAAACTCACGTTGGAGATAAAATCACCAGGGACAGATAAACCACAGCCGTCTAGGGTAGTCTTGCTCTAGACGTATTGAATGAAGCCATATATAGCACACTCGTCGCCCTGGATTTGTTTCCCTACCCAAGGTTCATGCATGCCGATCCGTCTTTATACTAGTTTTTTATTTAGGGTTTTAGCATGGTCGACCTAGAAGTGGCACATCACGCACATATTTCTCTCTACTTCAGCAAGGCCTAGAAATGAAAAGGTTGCAAGGCGAATCAAACTCTTTCTTTGTGTCAGGCACGCACACGGCGCGTTGTGTATGCGTGCCACCCGTGTCTGTGACTCATGGGCCTGGTCCAGCTTTGCTGTTTTGGTCATTTGCGGGTTTTCTTTGGATTTTACGGGTTTCTTTGATTTTCTGTTGGTTTCTTCGGGTTTTGTTGTTCTTTGTTTTTCTTTTCTTTTCTGCTTTTTAGGAGATTTCAGTTTTTGAAAAATGTGGACTTTTAAAATGTTTAGATTTTTAATTAATTTCAGTTTTAGGAAAAGTTTAATTATGAAAATGTTCATTTTTAGAAAATTCGTTTTTGAAAACATTCATTTTAAAAAGTTCTTAAAAAACGATGTTTAAAAATTTAAAATTTGTTATTTTTGAAAAATGTTTGAATTTGAAATTTGTTTGATTTCAAAAAATGTTTTAGATTTTTTACTTGTTGTATCTGAAAGCAAAGAATAGTACTCTCTCCAGTTGGGATAATAGTATTTTGAAAGGGTAAATACTATGTATCGAAGTCCGATAAGAAACAAATTGTCGGACGGGTCCGTGGCCGTCCATCTCGCCTCCATCAAGCGGCCCTCATTTGGCTTTCCTTCTCACTTGTTTCCTTAGTAATAACTGCCCAGTTTATCCCCGAAATTCCACCCCGTTACAGTGCGTCTGTAAAAGGGGCGCTCCACCGCGGGGAATCTCGTCGCGCATCATTGACCGCCGGCGGCCGGCATAGCGGCTCAGCCGGGCCATCAAGGCTACTCTCCTACAGAAGCATCTGCATTTAGTTGTAGGATGCTTCCACCAATGATCCTTTCAACGACTACACGATTTAGTAGAAGGTAACTACATCTGAACAAATCCATGTATTCCTTTATATATGTTTTTATGAAGTTTTTGTGCTTCTACTATGTGCAAGTTCTGTTGAGATTTCTTGATCTTGTTGCTTAGAAATATCCGTGGTTCATATTTAACTTACTTGTGCTTCTTCTTTGCTTAGAGTTTCATAATCAGCAGAGGGATATGAATCCATGTTCTAAATCTGCCCTACATCCAATTCATTGCTTCAATCATTACTCACGGATCCTATACAAAGATTTATGAGCTTCAGTAACACAAAATACAAGCTTCTACACCTCAGGTCATATATTATAATGTAGCAATTAGAATCCATTGCTTCCTATAGTTCATTTAAAAGCTTCCGGTATTCTGAACAAAGCTTCTACTATGTGCAAATTCTGATGAGATTGCTTGATTTTGTTGCTTTGAAATCTCCATACTTCATATTCAAATTACTTGTGCTTCTTCTCTGCATAGAGTTTGCTTCAGTTCAACCATGCTTGCATGTTTTCATATTCTTAGCTTGGTAAACATTTGCACTCTTCATATGAATGTTACTTTTGCCTTCTCACCAAATAGAGTCTGCGCCATCTCAGCAGTGCTTCATGTTTTCAAATTCTTTTTAACTGTGTAAAAGCATATGCAAGTTTTGTGATTCCGCCATGTACACGCTATACTAAGGTTGCATGAATATAATGCTTCATAAATGTTTTCTATTGATATCACTTTCTGCTTGTATTATGTTGCATCTCAACCATGCTTTTAATTTTTTATTGTAGTTTAACTGCTGACTCTAGGCTTACTGTTTTGATACTTACATACGCTTGTCTCATGTTTCTTAAATCTGCACCCACAATTTGCCGGCAAGATATGAGTTATGTCGAGGTAGCATACAATCGATGCTTTCAAATAGTCATTATTTTGATGTATCATACTTTTATTTCAACCCTAAATAGTGCATGGCAGTTGAGCAATGCTTTTAATTTTTTCCTATATGTTGTTCTCAATGTCAAGAGCATTGTATTTAAACGCTGCGCTTGTGCTTCCTGCATATCCTCATATATGTTACTCAATGCAGGTCCACGTATTTTAGATACCTTTTCTTCCAATGGACACAATCGGCTTGCCAAACTAGCTTTGTAAGTTTGTGATTTTTGGAAGCTCGAACTTTGGGATTTTTGAAACAAGCTCAACCAGTACAAGAAGCAAGATATTTGTTTCTTTCAAAGATAGAAATTCCATGTACGTGGTTTTTGGAAGCTCGAACTTTGGGATTTTTGAATCAAGCTGAACCAGTACAAGAAGCAAGATAGTTGTTTCTTTCAAAGATAGAAATTCCATGTACATAGGAAAGCTTAGTACTTGAAACTATTGTAACTCCGAAGAGTTCATCTATTTGCATCATCAGTTTTAAATATGGTACGCAACAAACATTATGTATCTCACTGAGAAGACTGGAGAATATTTCTAATGTGTTTGAAATATCCATGATAAGAGATTGAAGCACTATAATAATCGAGACTTCATGACGCATATATGTAGGCCATAGCAGGAAACATGTATTATAGAGGATGAAACATTGTAGTGTTGGCTTTTGGAAGCTAAAAAAACTATAGAAAACGTGTTACATGAAGAATGAAATACTATATCAAAGATTTGTCAGATGCAAATCTGTACGCTTAGAGATCTTTTATAATGCATAGTGATATTTGGTGGAAGCATATCATGTATGATAATTGACGGAAACAAATCATGCAATTTTCCTACAGGCAGTTACTCGGGATCTATCGGAATTAACGACAAGGAAGCAATTACATGCATGTTTTCTATTAATATTTAATACGGAAGCTTACGACAATCCCGCTACTAACGGCAAGGAAGCAGCTACCGACATGTTTCCTTCCCAATCGAACGGACGAATAACCGCACATCCTACGGCGAGGGACTAGTCCGATGGAAGCTTAGGATCGGCGTCTGATAAGTGCCCTTTTGAAAGAGGTACCGGATTGTAAGGCTAAATTGTGTAATAACTATCCTAATTAACTCCCTACGTGGTGCCTTTTCCTCCTAAAAACCCTCATAGTAAATGGAAAATGATTCCCATCCCCCGGACGATGCATCGTCCGGGTCGCCAACCACACGCGCGTCCTCCACGTGAAGCGACAGCGACAGGACCCACCACTCATGACCGGTCTTATCTGCACTCATCTCCAGTTTTCCCTTTTCTCTTGTGTTTCTGCATAGCTAGCACCGCCCCGCGAGCTCCAAAATTCCATGGCAATGCACCGCTGCTGTCCTGGCTCAGGTCGTTGCTCCGCCACTACCCAGCCATGCACGACCAACCTGCGGGGCACCGACGTCTCTCCAACCACCGGGAAACCCTCCATCAGCCCCATCCAATTGCTCCCATCGATCTCCGCCATGGATTTGTCCTCTCCCCCACCATGGATTAACCCTCGAGGTGCTGCCAGCAGCACACTGCTCCGGCCAGGACGACGGTGCTATCGAGGCACGGTGGCGCCTTCTCCGTTGTACGCCGCTGCTACAAGGGCACAATCTTTTTGCTATGAGCGTCCACCAGCCTTGCTATAGAAGGCACGGCGGCCTTGGTACAACGGCATGGCGGACGTCTTCTCCGACGACAGCGAGAACACATTTTTGCTACAAGCGGCGTGAGTCTCTGCTACAGAGGCATGACGGCCATGCTACAGAGGCAAGGCGGCGTCTTCTCCGGTGATGGCGACGACTTTGCATGGCGGCCTTGCTATAGACACGGCGGTGGCTTCTCCGGCGACGACGTCTTCTCTGATAACTGCGTCTTTGCTACAAGTGGTGTGAGGCACTGCTACAAGCGGAGGGAGACGCCGCTACAAGGGCGAACCACCACTGCTACAATGGCAAGGCGCCACTGCTACAAGAGGGAACCGGCGCTGCTACAAGCGGGCACCATGGTTGCTACATGGGGGGTGGGGGGAGGGGGGGGGGGGGTACCGGTGTTGGTACAAATCGCCACCGCCGATGGCTGTTGGACGCCATTGCTACAAGCGGCCATTGGTGTTGCTATAGACGGGCATCGGCGCTGCTACATTTGGCCTTACGAGTTGCTGCAAGCGACAACACTTGTGTATGTCTCTGGCGACGACGACAAGGCTGCTGCCATGGTAGCATGGGAGTCAAGCGAGGTGCTGCCTAGGGAGGGAGGTGATGCTGCCAGGGAAGGGGTGGAGGTGCTGCGAGGTGTTTCCGGCCTAGGGGCGTGGACTTCGTCAGAGTTGGACATTGTCACAGCCTGGTGCTAGATGCCGGTGTTGGATGTCAGTCAAAACAGGCCCGACCGCCCGCATGGCGAAGAAGGAACCACCTGCGCGCAGGAGGAGTATTGCCTTTTTTTATCTCTCTCATTACGTGTTTTGTTCGTACACGGAGTGGTCCCAACTCCCAAGTAGACACAGGGTCAAATCTTGCATGTAGCAAAAGTTAGCGGGAGTAAACAACCAGGTTGATTAGACGGATCAGGATGAGCTGATCGGACGGTTGGTGACCAGGACGATGGAACGCTTCCATCGTCCGGGGGACGCTTAGTGGGGTTCATAGTAAATTCATGTATTAAAAACCCAATTAAGTGACCAATGCATGCGCTTGAAAAAGAGAGAGAGCGGCCATGCATGCCAAAGTGGTTATTCCCTGGAATTATCGTACAGTATCTAAAAAGAAGATTGAGGTTCCGTTTTCTGCCTCCCTGCACTAAGTCGCCTTCTTCGTCGCGCCTTTACGCGCTCGTCCCGCTCTCTCTGCACGGGGTCAAATGGGCCAGGGCCAATAAATCCAGCACATCCTCTCTGCTCGCACACAGAAACGGTTTTTTCACGCGAGTTTTGCTCGGTCAACGATCTATCAATATTGTAGCCACCATCAATCTCCATTATTTTCTCCGCCATCAACGCTTCGGCGACCGCCCCAATGATGACCGAGTTCGACCTCAAGGTATACATAGGGGAGCAGCCGATGGATGCGGTGCTCCAGCACGCGCTACTGGATGAGCGCAATCTTCTCGGACTTCTGCGCCCACGGAACTGTGTCCAGCAGGCGGCGCAGCGTCCTCACACAGAGTTGCTGCTCCTGAAAGAAGATCACAATTCCCGCCCGTCCTCTCAAACGGATTGAATCTCTCTTCAGCTTCCAATTTCGGATCATGCTGCAATCCAGAATCATGTTTTCACCAATCAACTAATCAATTCTTTTGTTCATGCAGCGGACGAGGAGATTTGCCAACGGTAGCTGCCTTTGTCGGCGTCTGCCGAGTGGATGATCTGAACTATGATGGCCCGGTGGTAAATCCTTGCCCTACCACGCAGGAGAGTAACCCATCTCTTATAATTTCTTGATATTCTCAAGCCTGTTGGACGGATGTTTCTACTTGATACCCTATGGCCAACAGAATCAATTGTTGTTTCTTATATTAACTGATTTTAATCTAATATGTTGTTTCTTCTGAGCACACTCTAAATCTCCAATTAACTGTTTTGTTACACACCTACGGTATGATGCCTAGATTCTACGTTCCCCGCACCAATTTACTAAATTTCTCAGAATCATGTCTAATAGAGTGTAATCTTTTTTGGTTAGATCTGCTAGCTAGATTTTAAAACTATTCTTTTCTTATTTGAATTCCACTTTCATTAGTGTGACTCTGTAAAATAAAATTTTCGCTCGTTTAATGGGTAAAGGACTTGTGGCTAATCGACTTCACTTCAATGCTTATTTTTCAGAAAATTAGTCCCAAGGAAGAAAATGATGATTTTAGGCTATTTGATGAAATGCTGAAGTAATTATAAACTCCAGTTTAGTTTTCACTTCTCAATTTCCAGTAATTATCAGTCTAACTTTTTTTTCTCTTACTGCAGGTTAGTTCAAACAATGGGCGACACTGTTGTATTTTTTGACACTGCTTCTACATGGTATACTTTGAGATTGTTGCAATTCCCAACTACAGTGGAGAAGGGTCTAGAGAAAATGGTGGACATCAAAAAATAGACTCGGTGGCGTAGTAAGTCGGGTGTTTTTTAATAATCTTATAAACTATGATTGTTATCGATTTTTCCTTATGTATACCCATCAACCACTGCTGGTGTTAATTAGCTTTTAAAATTAAGTACTCCCTCCGACCCATATTAGTTAACTCAAAATTATCTATATACAAATGTATCTAGCACTAAAACTTGTCTCGTATCTAGACAAATCTAAGTCAATTAATATGTGTCGGAGGGAGTAACTCAATACAAGGGCCAACCCACACTTAAATTTCATATCCGGTGTCCGTCTCAATAATTTTTTCTATAATTTTGACAAATGGGTAAACTTTGAAACCTTCTTTCTTGTGAAACACGAATGGATATAGCAGGAGGTGAATGTTTAGATAAAAAACTTTATTCTACTTCCGTCAGAACAATTCCATTCAGTCTGCATGCAAGAGAAAGATTTAGATCATTGTTGTCTCTTGTCAACCACTGTCAGTAATTGGACCTTGGTGGCGGACTTCCTGCACAAAAACTACATAGGAAATGAATCTACGTAACTGAAATTCCTTTAATAGTGTATACTGTCCCAAATAAATATGTAGGTAAGTCAGAATAAAGTACATCATTGTAATTGAGGTTATTATAATTTTATTCACAACCACCTAGAACACACCACAATCACCTACTCTTACAAGTTTTTGCACATCAACTGCTTCCACCTCTGCACCTCCAGTCTGACAAATATACACACATGTTTTACTCATAGACACGACAATCTTATGCTTTGTTGAGATATGAAATGGCTGGACAAACAGAGGTAGTCTCAGAGTGGCGCGGAGGAAGAGTTGTTTAGTTCGAATAAAATTCCCTTTAAAATTTTGTGCTTAGCAATTGTTGTCTGGTTCACAGAGCAGGAGGAGTTGATGGCATGATGTGATCAGCTTCACAAAGAGGAAGATGCACGTCAATGCTTCCCTTGGTTCAGCTTACTTTGAATTTTCAGTTCTTTTCACTTTCATGTTTATCTCTTGTTTTAACCGTACACTGCAATATGCATCTGACTTTTTTGATCTGTCGAACATGGATTTATGCCAAATTCACTTGTCTATGTTGGAGGCTGATTCACAAAATATATCAAAATAAGGTACTGTTAGATAGTACGGATTCAACAGTATTATTTGTACTGCCTTTTCTTAGCAAAAGATATACTGCTTTTGTGGTGTACAACTTCATAATTTAATTAGGCGAGCACCAACAGGGTGATGGATCTAATCTTAAATGGTTGTTGTATGCAGGATCATTAAAAGGCATTCTAAAATGTGCAGGTTTTGGCAAACCGAAGGAATACATCACTGGAATTTATCACTGGTGGTGAGCTATTTGATAAAATTGTACAATTCTGTCATTGCCTATCTTGACTTCAAGATTAAATATTAAAATTAATTCTTATGTTTGTAGCTTGAATGTCTGACTTGTTCCTCTTGGGATGTACAAACATTACTGTTCAAAATTCATTCTGTTATTGTAATTTTTTTTTGTAGAAATGGGTTGAAATACCTTGAACCATGTAACACTAACAAGAGTGACATATTTTCCCTAGATTGTTCATATTTCCTATATTTGTGAAAATGCATGTAATTATATGCTGGTCTTGGCTAAACATTCTTTGAAATGATGGTTAATATATTGTATAAGTTTTAATTGACACGAGTGTCTTTATTTCATCTATTTGCATGCTATATGCTTGAAAAAAGAAAATAGAGCCTTCTTCGGGCTTATGGGCCTTGTGAAAATATTTTGGAAAATTGCAAGATTTTTCACAACTCTTGAGGCAGGAGTGGCAAGCTACAGTGATTACTGCTGTTATAACCGGGATAATGGTTGCTACCTAGATTATAACTGGGATGATGGTTGCTGCCTATCCAAAGTCTTGGGCGACTGAAAAGGCTTTGGAGGACACAGTGGGACGTAGCCACGAGTGACACGTTTTTGGACTCGGGGAATTACAAAGCATGGTGGCAGCGCATCAGGCGAAAAAGGTAAAACCTAAGGACAGTGGATATATACATCTTCCATGCAAAAACCAATTCACTCGGTTTAGTTAAAATACCTGACATCTCAGGGTCTCAATCAGTGTTATTTCAACTTACCTTACTAAATTTTACTTGATATGGTTCACTTTTACTTGTCTGATAGTACTGCATATTTAACGAAAGAGTGAAAGAAAGAAAACGTAGTCACACAATTCTGAGAAATAAGGGGTGGTCATTTGGTCCATAACAATTGGTGTCATGTAATTTTGCTCCAGTGGATTAGTTTTGACCAATGTGGCCCTTGTGTATAAATCACAACGCTAGATATATGTTTCGAAAACTTGGATACAAGATCAAGCGAACATAATTAGGAAAAAAAGAAAACAGCCAAATAAAGAGTAAAATTATCACTTAATTACCAAATGTCCTTGAGTGAACCAATAGAATACTAAAATTTGGATTTTGAATGGAATTTGGTGTTACGTTTTTTCTCAATGTTTTGATCTTTTGGATTTATATGTTTGGATAACTTTCATATAGTTGTTGAACAACCCAAAGTGCATGCTCTTTCATGTGATTGGATGGTGTTATCTTTCGCATATTCTTCACACCGTCACTATTATTTTTAAATAAAACTGAGACCGTAGCAACGCACGGGCACTTAACTAGTCAAGACAAAATTATCATCTCTCTCTCCTTCTTCATGACCAATAAGAAATTACCTAGCGTTTTGCCATTCAGGCCCTGTAATCCGGTATGGAGGTACGATACATGGGCCGGCCTAGAAACCAGAACCGTGCGGGCGGATCGCATCCCCGCACGCGTCGAGCGGCGTACAGGACCTCCCCCTCCTACCGATCTGCCTCCGTCGGTGGTTGCTGCTGTGCCGCTGCACCGCCCTCTGCTCCTGACTTGTCGCGCCTTCGCTCTCCGCCTCTGCCGGTTGTTGTGCCCGCGACGGCAAGGAGTCTAGTCCCCACCCTCCCTCCCCACCAAAACCCCAACTCGCATTGATTCCTAGTTTCCTACTTTTCGGCGTACACAATCCTCTCGTACCGACCACCACCAGCACCAGTCCAGTCCAGCCCAGCCCACGGTTCTCCTCCTCTCATAAAGCTACCCTGATCCCATGGTCATGTACAAGGACCTACCAGCCTGGGCGGACGCAAGGGGCAGGCCGGACGGGCCGCGACCCACCCAGAATTTTGGGCGAAAAATTTGACCCCTCTTGTCATTGCAAAATGGTCATCTTTCTCTCTATTCACTACCATTTTGCGTCTTCGACTTCTATTACTTTTTTAACGTAATAGCTATAGTTTGATATAAGAATCCATTTCTCAAAGTAATGGAATGTGTCTGCCCAGGATTTTGGGCGAAAAAATTGACCCCTCTTTTCTTCTAGGCCACCGAAGGTCGCATTTTATGGGCCAAAGGTCGCAGGCCCATTCAACGAATGGTTTCTTTCCTTTGATTGGCTGGCGGACGAAACCGTGTGGTCATCTACGGCAACACAGATGCTGTAAGCTACTCCCTCCGTTTCAGGGCTTAAGGCGTCCTCGTTTTGCGTGTTTTTTCTTTGACCAAGAATTATTCTAAATACGTAAATAGTTTTGGTATAAAACTAGTATCACTAGAAAGTATTTTTCAATACGAATCCAACAGTACTAATTATGTACAATATTATCAAGATTTTGTTTCTCAACTCTTTCGGTCAAACTTTGCTTTGAAAAGCGTGTGCCTCTTAGACCCTAAAACAAAGGTAGTATTAAATCGGTCGTTCTCCCTCCGGCACGGCGATGTGGGACTAAAACTAAGGCCGCGCGCGCACTCAACTCTTCCGTCAGCTGCCAAGAGGCAAGCATTGCTTTAATCTTGGGCGTATTTTAATGACCGTCCGTGTCTCCTTTATACATGGCCGCGTACGGAGTGTTTGGAAAGGGTCCGACACAATTGTTGCTGAGCTGGTCGGATCCCAAGTTCATTCTCTTTTCATAGGAGTGCATCTGCATACGTGTAATATCTGTTCTATAAATTGTCTATCCTAACATTTGCACACTATTCAGCTGAGTATATTACTTCTTTCACAAGCAGGCCATGGAGCAAAATTCTATATTCAAGTAACAAACAACATCGACACACGCATAAACAAAAAATTAAAGTAAGAGGGAACGGAATAAATTTTGTAAAGTACTAAATCTTTCTAAATAAAGGAAGAAATAATTATAAAGTGGGGAAAATAATTATACACCCAGGACACAAAACAAGGAAATAATTATAAATTTTGTTATGAAACAAGAGAAATAAACCTTTCGGAACAACCGGGAACAAAACAATATCCCCACAAATTTTAGCTCCTGTGAAAAAAAAATTGGGCATAAAATAAATTGCGGAACTAATTTCCTATAACAAGAGAAAAAATAAAAATATAACTAGAAAAATAATTGTAGAACTTTTTTTTTGGAACGAGAGGAGCAAATCTCTCAGAATAGAACAAATCATTATGCACTAGGGAAGAAAGAAAGAACTTCACAAGGAACAAGAATAAATAAAATCCTGAAAAAAAGTAGTGTGGAACTAATTTTCTAGAACAAGTGAAAAAATCTTTCTGAACAAAAGAATAAATAACTATACACTAAGGATAAAAAATATCACAAGGAATAAGAACAATACATTTAGGAAAAAATTAGTAACTAATTTCCTAAAACAAGAGGAACAAATCTCTCACAACAAATGAACAAATACCTATACATTATGGAACAAAAAGGAACACTACAACTTGTGACAAAATTTCTAGCGCAAAAGAACAAAATATAATCTACATGTGGAACAATATGGTGAAAAAAGAAACAATAAAATAAGGACCATGGAACAAATCATGAGTGTAAAAAGAAACAAATATAAGAAGATTAAAATTTTGCCATCTATAGAACGAATCATGAATATGGGAGAAACAACACTATGAACCTAGTGGAACAAATTTAGAACTCATGAAAGAAAAACATATGTACAAAGGGGAACACGTTTTAGACTAACTTGGAAAAAACTAAAATCATAAAAAAGAGAAACACTTTTTAATACTAAATGGAACAATAATAAATAAGAATTATGGAAAATATATAAACCATGGTTTAAAAAAATAAAAGTTAGAAAAATAGAAAAAATATCGTGAAAAGAAAGGAAAAATGGAATAACATTAAAACACATGAGAAAAAATCATGACTACTACCGTCAGAACAAAAAAATAGACAGTTTGAATAAAAATTAGACTGTCTAGACAAAATTTTAGACCATCAGAACAAAAGTTTAGACTATTAGAACAAAAATTCTAATTAAACGTAAACTGTCTTAACAAAAATTAGATGATTGGAACAACAATTAGACTATAAAAAATAAAAAATTAAGAATCTAGAAAAATGCAAACTAACTTGGAAACTTGGAATAGTTCATGAGAAGAACTAATGAAAAAATGAGACAGACCAAAAAAATAAAAATAAAAAGATCGAGCGTTTGTACAGCATCACCTAGCTGTGTACAGCCGACCGTCGTATCTATGTACAAACGCGCGAACCAGCAGAAAGAACAAGACCGAAAGAAAAAAGAAAAAAAGAAAACCACAACAGAACTGTTGGAACACCCCCTGTCGACTGGCCGGTCCTGAGGCTGTTCCACACCCGAGAAGAAGACTAGTAGAAGGCACACAGAATACACAAGTAGATGACACAGGGAACAAAGGGAACTTTTATTAACTTTTCTCTCGGTAAGCTCGCGTACAAAGATTGTTCCTCTATTTATAGACTAAGGAGGATACGATACCCACATGGGCCAACCCTAGCCTGGTAGAGGCCACACCGAGTGGGCCTCTACCGGCCCAGTTTCCCAACACTCCCTCTGGGTATCTTATCTGTATAACCATGGCTTAAAACTCCAAAAAAACCAGTGGGAAAAGTATGGAGAAATGCACACGGTATACTTCTTGCTATGTTGCACGAATTGCCTCGTTAAAAACCTCATGTGAGAAACTTTATGAAAACTCACTAAGGGAAAAAGAGTATAATTCACTTAACTATAAAGTTAAGCGCTCAATCATCGGGATCAAGATTTCAGCGATGAGTTTGTGAAGATTCTCCCCCTGAACCTTGCATCTCCATAAGTCTCATCATGCCGATCCCACGGACACATCTCTCGAAAGAAGATGCTGGAAATGATTTAGTGAACAAATCAGCGAGATTTTCACACGACTTAGTATGCAAGACTTTCACTTTGTTCATCTTTTGCAGTTCATGTGCATAGAAGAACTTGGGGTTTATATGCTTTGTGAGATTGCTCTTCACATAACCCGTCTGGACTTGTGCAACACAAGCGGCATTATCTTCATAGATAATTGTTAGGGTTTGTACGGTGTTCAGTCCACATGACATCTGGATGTGGCTGACTACTTGTCGAAGCCATACACATTCTCGTGATGCTTCATATAATGCTATGATTTCCGAGTGGTTCGTCGAAGTTGACACAAGAGTTTGCTTAGACGATTTCCAGGAAATTGTCGTTCCACCACAAAGGAAAACATATCCAGTCTGCGACTTGGATGTATGCGGGTCCGAAAGGTACCCGGCATCTGCATAGCCTACAACAGATAGGTCTTGGTTCTTTTGGTAAAACAATCCAAGGTCCTTTGTCCCTTGTATGTACCTAAAGATGTCCTTAACGCCTTTCCAATGCCTCTTGGTAGGCTCAGAACTGTACCTTGCAAGCAAATTGACGGCGAATGCAATATCCGGCTGTGTATAATTTGCGAGATACATAAGTGCGCCAACTGCACTTAAGTAGGGGAATTCCGGTCCCAGAATTTCCTCCCCCTCTTCTTTAGGCCTGAACGGGCCTTTGTCTTGCTGGAAAGATCTTCCGACCATCGGGGTCTTAGAAGGATATGCCTTTTCAAACCCAAATGGTTCCAACACCTTCTGGGTGTAGGCCGACTGGTGAACTAGAATCCCAGCAGGGAAATGCTCAAGTTGCAAACCGAGGCAGAACTTGGTTTTGCCTAAGTCTTTCATCTTGAATTCCGATATCAGGTAGGAACTCGCTTCCTCAATATCGTCAGGTGTACCGATTATATTCAAATCATCCACGTACACCGAGATAATACAAAAACCATCCTGGGATATCCGTATAAAAACACATGGGCAATCTTCATTGCTCGCGTAGCCCTTCTGATGAAGGAAATCGCTTAAACGATTATACCACATCCTACCTGACTGTTTTAGTCCATACAATGACTTCTTAAGCTGAACACTGTATAAGCTCCTGTTTGCTCTATCCTGGTTCGCGACAGGGATTCCTTCTGGTACTTTCATGTATATGTCTGAATCCAAGTTACCATATAGGTAAGCGGTGACAACATCCATTAGTTTCATTTTTAAGTCCATGTTTACTGCCATTGAGATCAAGTATCTAAAGGTAATACCATCCATGACTGGGGAGTAAGTTTCCTCAAAGTCGACACCTGGTCGCTGAGTGAAACCTTGAGCAACGAGCCTTGATTTGTACCTTACTTCTTCATTATTCTCATTTCTCTTTCGAACAAAAACCCACTTATGGCCAACGGGGCGAATGTGGGGAGGAGTTAGACAAACAAGTCCAAATACCTCTCTTTTGTTTAACGATAATAATTCAGCAGTAATTGCCTTCTGCCAATCTTTCCAATCCGACCTTTTCTTGGAATCAGCGAGCGTGTTAGGCTCAGGGTCAAGATCTATGATTGAGGCAATTTTCTTGGCAAATTAACGTCGACATTTGCCATGGCTCGGTTGTATGACTCGCCCGAATTAACATAGTTAATGGCCATTTCGTCATGGAGTGCATCAGGCACATCCTTTTGCTCCACCGGATTTCCCAATATAGGAGCTAGGTCCTTTAGCTTTCCCGCTCCGATGTGTGCGCACACAAATTCGCTGGGTATTTCCGATATAGGAAAGTTCAAGTCCGGAATTTCGTGCACTGAAATATCCGTACTTGTGCCAGGTCTCAACTGGCTCCCCTCAACAGGGGTAGTCTGTAATAAATCTCTCTTATCCTTTTTCTTCGGGCGTCCCCGGGTACTTGGGATTTGAGAAACCGGAATCCGCGTCCTCTTAGGCCTTGGAGCAGGAGCGGGTATACCATCATTTTTCTTTGGTATTTCAACCCTTTCCGGTGCATTGCGTGTATGCACATGCGACTTTGTCACAGTCTTTAAATCACTAAAATGATCGGGCAGTTGATTCGCTAGGGAGTGCAAATCTAATATCTTTTGGATTTTTCTATTAGTCTTAATAGTGCGCGGGTCATGAGCGTGGATCCCCATGGCTTTCCACGTGATTTCTAGACTTTTATCATCCAGGGGTTGATTACCTCCCCCCAAAGTCGGAAAAAAATCCTCGTCAAAAATGTAGTCAGCAAAACGGGCCGTGTGACAGTCACCTGTCAAAGGGTCCAAGAACCTGATTATGGACACAGTCTCATAACCAACGTATATCCCCGACTTACGGAGCGGTCCCATTGCTGATCGTTGGGGTGGTGGTATAGGTACATATACCTGGCAGCCGAACCTACGTAGGTGGGAAATTTTCGGTGCCGACCCTTGCGCAAGTTGGATGGGAGAGTGGATGTTGTAGGCCGATGGTCGAAAGTTGATGAGATTAGCGGCGTGTAACACCACGTGTCCCCAACATGTAGTTGGTAAATTACAACCCTGAAGGAGTGGTCTAGCAATGAATTTAATCCTTTTAATCAATGTGATGTAGCCCGACCTACGGTCGTTACCACATCTTGGTCTCCAACTTACGCCAAGTCGTCATGGACTCCAAAGGTGAATTCGTTCCTCTATGCGAGCCCCCTTCCTACCCTATTGAATGGTATGCTACTTCATACTCCGTCACATATGCATGATAGGTTCACACCGACCAGTACGGAGGCAAGGGAGGAAGCCCGAAGCATCAAGCCCGACAAGACGGAAGCTTGGAAGAGGAGGAGGAAGAAGACAGATCACCAAATGCTCTCTGTCTCCAGCGGTACTACCGGATCCGGCGACCGGTACTACCGGCCAGCGGTACTACCGCCCCCCGACTACCGCTCCCTACAGACGACGCCAACAGAAGCCCCAGGACCGCAAGCGGTACTACCGGTCCCGGAGCGGCACTACCGGACCAAGCGGTACTACCGGTCCCAAGTCCGGTACTACCGCTCATGTCAGTGCCTGCGCGCACTAGTTGGGCCACCGCCCATGTATTCCCCTTTACTTACCTATTCGCCTAGTTTATCCCCAAACTACCCTTGTTTAGTGGCTGGCCTATAAATAGAGCCCCCACCCCTCATGTATCCCTGAGGCATAGATGATAGACTAAAGACAACCCCCATTGTGGAATCTCTAGTTTTGCCTCATCCCCTTTACCAAGGGGATCGACTATCGTCACCAACCTTGATTGGACTTTGCATCACACATCCATCGTTGAACAAGGCCTTGGAGTTCGATGTCTCGTCTCCAAGTTGTCAAGACCCTCCCCAAGGTGTTCTTCCCTCTCCGATGTGGATTTGAGGGAGCACGTTGACCGATCTTTCCTTGCGAGGATTCTATCGGACCGGTGGCCGCCGTTCGGGAGCAATCGGCCTTGTATCGTGTGAGTTTTGCGTGTGTTCATCGTGTTCTTCGCGAGGTGTGTGTTCGCTTCCGCTACCTTCTCCCTTTCCCCTCGCTTTCCCATCGATTTGACCACGAGATCCGTGAAGATCGGGCCACCCAAGAGGTTAACCCCTCCATCATCTGGTATCAGCAGCTTTTGGTTGCCACGGATTTCTCATCGATTTGGTCTTTTCCCCATAAATTCAAAAATTCCACCAAAAATAGCCCCAATTCGTGTTTTGGATCGATCTGTGATTTGAGTGCGTTTTGGTAGGTTTTGATCCGTGGATTAATTGCTAAACTTGTTGATCTACCTTCCTTTGCGTTCCCATAGCCTAATTCCTTGATTTCCCCCGTCGATTTGGTGTTTTTCTTGACGATTTTCCGCCCAAATCGCCCCAAAATCACGAAAACGCGTCAGATCTGGGCGTCCCTGGACCAAGCGGTACTACCGGTCCAAAAATCCGGTACTATCGCAATCCGGTACTACCGGGCCCAAAATCCGCTCGTTTCGAAGAGGAGAAGGAGCACTACATCATCATCCACGTTGTTCATGATATCTACTCCATCCAAATTCCGTGAGCAAGGCGGAATCCAACAATAAAGGGTGAAGATCGTCGACGAAAGGTATAAACATCCCGCGACTTCTCCCCACTTGCATTCCTTTGTGAACCCCACTATCTTTGCGAGCAACAAACACCTATTGAGACTAGTTCCTCTTATGATTGCTTGGGCTATGCACATTTGATACCTTGTAGATTCCGAGCAAACATTGTGGGCGCTATCTCATATAGTAATCTTGTATAGTTGTTGGCACAAGGAAGAGGCAAGTGAAAAAGAAATAAAAAGAAAAAGAGTGATACAAAAAGAAAAAAAAATAGAAAAAAGGAAAAGAGAAAAAGAAAGAATTATACATGTGCCTCATAGCATAGGAAGCGCAAGCTCGATGAACATCATATAGGTGGTACTTATTGTGCATATCTTGTAGCCCACCAATTTTGTGCAATCGAACTAGCGTCTCTCCTTGTACTTGTGTGACATGAGCTTTTAGTCTTTGCTAGGTAATCATTTGGTTATTAGCTCACTTTCTCCGTCGCACAAGTCCCATTTATCCCACCGTGTGTGTTTCCTTGTACATATTTCCTATCTTGTGGATTGATTTGTTTTGCTTTGTGATCATTGTGGTTCTTTACTTGTCATTACAACATCTTGATTTCGGATTGGTTCTTGACATGCCACTTTCCATACCTATCCACCATAGGCCTTGTGTGTGTTTGTTTTTTTGTTGGTAGTTGGTTTTGGTGTTCCACGTGAACTTCACTTTGCTTGGTTTATTGCTCTCAAGTGTGACCACTTGCACGATACGATCTTCCAAGGTAAAGTAAGGTTCGACGTTGTATCCATAACACCCTCTACCACTTCCATATACAACACTTGGTCTTGTGAAGCATGTTTAGGGACTCCGGGACCGAGGATGATTTCTATGAAGAATCCACGATGAGCCACCATGTGTGGCATCCCGCAAAAACCACTACTAGAAAATCGCGTTGTTTTTGTGCATTGCATCGTCTTCATCATGCATTTGTTTGTCTGAAACTATTTCGAAACGCCTAGTTTTGTTTTCTAAATAGCCCCCGTCTTATTTCAAATTAAAACATTGGTCCGTTCAGATCTTTTATTTGTCTAAAAACTATTTACAAAAGGTTATTTTAAATTAAATAAAGTTTTATAATATTTTTGGGAGGCAGCCGCTAGGCCCGAAAGCCCGGCTGGCCACCTCCAGTTAAAAATCCTGGCTACCCCAAACCCTTTTATACCTAAACCTAGTCTACCCAGCCCTCTCCACATCATCCCCACCAATCCCCTCCCTCCACCTCACCTTTCCCTCCACCTCATCACACCCACCGCCACCTCACCAATCCCCTTCTTTTCCCCTCCCCCTTACACCCCGGCCCCACCTCCTGCATCCGGTCCCACCCCGCAGCCTCACTCCCTCTCTCCTATGCCCCACACCCACACACAGCCCCACCTACCCACCTCTCTCTCTCCCTCACCGACCGCCTGGTCCCACCCCGGGCGGGCCCCGCCTGACCCCACTTTCCCCACCCACGCGCCTCGCTCCTCTTCCTCCTTCCCTCTCCCTAGCCGACGACCCCGCCCCTTTTCTTCCTTCCCGCCGGACCCCACCTCGCACCGCTCCCGTTCGAGCTCGACGCCGTGTCGGCCTCCACCGCTTCCCCGCCGCCAAGCTCCCTCTCCCCATCCCGAGGCTCCCGCCGCTGCCTCTCTCCCTCCACAGACCGCCTTCGAACCGACGCCCCCGCCACCGCCAACGACCCCCTCCTCCGCCTCGGCCTCTGCCTCCTCTAGCCGCCGCCGCGGCCGCGTGCCCCGCCGCCGCCGCGCCTCCCCGTCCTTCCTCCTTGGCCGCCTTGCGGCTCTGCCTCCTCCCGTGGCCGCCCTCTGCCGTCCGCGCATCGCCTCCGCCGCCCTGCGGACCCCACCGCCTCCACCCGCGTCACCGAGCTCTCCATCGCCGTCGCTGGCGGTCCCTCCTCTCCTCGCCGGCCTGCCTCTCTGCCCGAACCCCTCCGCCGTCCTCCTCGCCTCCACCCGACGCGGAGCTCTGCGGCCACCCTCCTCTCCACCTCGACCTCCCTCCGCGCCCTGCCGTCCGCCGTCCGCGGGCCGCTCGGCCGCCGCCGGCCCTAGCTTCCCCGGTTGGGCTGCCCCTTGCCCTCTCCGGCCTCTGCTGCAGAGCATCGCCGCGAGCGCCCCGAACCCCGTCGAGCCCCACGCCGCCTCTGCCCCTCCATGCGTCGCCGTCGGCCCCGCCTCTGCTTCCGTGTGCCTCCTCGCGGATGGCCGTCGCCGCGCCAGGGAGTCGCCCACCCTCCTCCGAGCGCTGCCGACCGCCCGCCGTCGCGTCTGGCCGTGCCCCTCCGCCTCGCGTCACCTCGACCTCGACCCGGTGGCGTCCGTCCGATGTTGCCGTATCTGGTTGGGTCCTGGCGTTTGAGTTGGAGTGTGCGGTGATGTAATGGGTTTCGTGAGCTGTGGGCATGGAGATGTTTGTGTTGTCGATCAGGACCTTGACGTGAGCAAGTACCAGGTGGTCAATGTTATCCTGATGTCCCGATGCCCCCTCGACTACTTCGGCTAGGGAAATCGAAGACATGCATTAAGTGCCTCGTCGCTAAGAACCTTTGATACCCAGACCATCGACGCCGCACCCGAGCCCGGCACCGACACCCGAGAACTCCAATAAATGACGCCAAGCCTATATCTTGGATCCGCCAGACGAGACCGCGAAGGCCATCGGTCAAGTTCGCCACCGACAAAGGGCGGACCGACAAGGTCTTCTACATGGACACCGAGTACTTCTTCCCGGCTCCGAGCAAAGTTCGCCATCGACAATTGAGGCCGGCACCCTCCAAGACCTTCGTCTCGGATGCGAAGTCGAGAACCCGAACGCCAAGATCGCCGATGCGAATACGCCAAGTTCGTCTACCCCGGACACCGTGCGACGAGATCTACTTCACGGATCTGAAGACCCCGGTACCTGATCCACTCAAGTTCGCCATCGACGACAGATCGGCACCGACCAGGGCGAGTCCGATGCGCCCCCGACGCCACACCAAGTCCTTCCCCCCGGAACGCCAAGCTCTTCATCTTGCAACCGACCTTCGAAGACCGATCCCGTCGAACCCCGAACCCTGAGTCCGAACCCCGAACCCCGGAACCCCAAGATCGTCGGACCCATGTGTGACCCCTTTCTCGAGCCCTATTTTATAAATGTAATATAATTGTTGCATTAAATCATTCATGTCGCATACATATTGTGGGTGTTTGGGGGTGCTTCGACGAATCACCTAAAATAAACATGGGATCCATATGCGGACAAATCTAGTCTAATATTGGCCCCATTTAAATTTGTGCATCGAACCGGTGATATATTTTGCCATGTTAAGACAACATTTAAATTGCGGGGGTTCTAAACAACATGAACCTATTAATTAATTATCGGGACCTCGGTTCCGCTTAATCTGGCCTAATTGCACCGCATATTTGCCATGCCATACATCATACATGCATCATGTCCGATCTTTTGCCGTAGTATTAAATAGTGCATCCGGTGTTTGTGCTAGTGTTTTGCTTCTTCACGGATAAGGTCGTTGAGTTGATGCGAGTGTCGACCCGATCTTCGGTTGAACCTTTGACAATGTTTTCAGGCGAGCATATCTCCCTTTCTACCTATCTTACTTTTATAGTATTTATTCCCTCCTGTTGATCTATTGCTATCTGTGTTGCGTTGCTCTAGTTTTCGTTCCCGTGATATCCCTTGCAGCCTTATATTGCCTTGGACACCTCCTATTACCTGTTGTTTGGTAGATAGTTGGACCTGCGCGTCGTAGTCGCTTGCTCAAGTGATGTTGCGTGTCGTCAAGTACCACAGTTGTTGGAGTATTGTCGTGTGTTTATTGTTGGAGATGATCAAGACTTTAATTATTGTTTAATAACTAAAATTGAAGTAGGTAAGCAGAGGCACGGGTGGGCAATAAATGTTATTTGGTTGTTAACCGTCCACTTGTGTCCCGTAGGACCCCGAGTACTTGATACCTGTTCCTTGAATATTTGCGCTATCCACATCCGGGAGGATTATGGGACCCCCCTGAGCCAGAGCTTGATTCATTCTTATTTCTTGGGGCCACAAACTAGTTTGAGGTTTTATTTACTATCCTGTACTTATGCCATGCTTTACTGCTTTATTACGATTGTGCGAGGAGCACCTGTACTGTTTAGGTAAGCGGAGTGTTTTCGCGGTATCGACAAGCCCAGTTTTGGGTTCCCAGTCGTTTACAGCCACTGACGCAAACCTTGAGTCCGTCTTGGAGTCAGCTAGCTTCGTTGCGGGTGTACTCAATGGGGTGGCCCCCTGAAATATTTCTGAATCCTGTGATTGCTTTGTCGTGAAAGCCTCGTTGGGTTTTGATTTGGTTTTTCCGAGGTTGATCGAGTGTGTGTTGCTATTTGTGCACCCCTGCAGGGTAAAACTTTCTGAAAGCCGTGTCCGCGGTTATGGACGACTTGGAGCACAGTATCTCGATCATAGACAACTATAACTAAAGTAGTGCTATAAATTTGACTTTATAATGACTAGTAATCAGCTTCACTACAATGGAATGGCTATATAAAACTGCCAACAATTGCTTGTTTGGGTTGTCGCTTGCGACCATTGTATCTGACTAGTAAGTATTGCAACTATAACGGAATGGCTGAATAAAAGTACCAACAACTGCTGGGTTTTGGGATATCTCATGCTAATTGTATTTGACTAGTAAGTGTCACAACTACAACGGAATGGTTAAATAAAACTGCCCACTGCTTATTATTTCAGAATGATTATCTACACCTGACTAGTAAAAGCTGCAACGATAACTGAATAAATAAAACTGCCAACGGTGTGAGTTCCTCGGTTGACTTCCTCGTCTGGTCTCGAGGGGGAAACACCAGGATGGGTTTGTCTGACGGTAGCATCAGGTTGGTTCCGAATAGGTCTTTCTTACCCCTCTCTGACAGCCGCCAGTTGTATCGAGTCTCTATAGGTTGTTTAGTGCATGTTGCCGCTGCCGCTTCAGTCCACCATACCTATGTAGGCGAGGACCGCCGAATTCTAGTCTCGCCGTGTACTGGCCTCAGTACTGACGCTCCTCTTTTTCCTTTGCCCTTTGCCGGCACCCCTTTTGTTTAAGCAGGTTTTGAGATCGACGTCGTTAGCAGGGATACCCTTCCGGCTTGGCCTGGGCAGGGTTATGGATGCCATTGGTTATTCTTCAGGGCTCTTAGCCCCATTTGCATCTTGTCCGTAGTCGGACGCTGTATCATTTTCAAGGTGGTTTGGATCTTTGTTCTGTATATCTGTATTCTTGACTCATCGAGTCGCTGTTGTATATATATCTGTTCTGTGGGTCCCATCGAGGACTATTGTGTAATGTTATTACTTCGTTTTCCACCCGCACGCAAGTGCCTGGTGGGCACCTTTGAATCGTTTTTATGCGGGTTTGGCGGGTTTCGCTAAAACTTGCATAGGGCCAATTCTGAGGGTGTTACACCATGCCTATGTCTCCACAAGCATGGATAACATGATGGAGCACTACACCAACAATGGATCCACATGCTTGGGTGACATGGAGTGCTACAGCAACAACGACTCCCCAAGCATGGGCGACTTCAAGAACGACAACGACAAGCTCCTCAAGTCGCACCGGCCAAGACGGAGCCTACACCTCGAGTGCGCCAAGGTCCACGATGAAATGGACAAGTTCGAGAGCGACCTCCACAACTTCAAGAAGGACATGGACAACGACTTCGACAAAACAATGAGCAGGGTCGCCAAGATTAACGATGCTTTGCACTCATTACAACAACTCACCAAGAAGAGTGCCAAGGACAAGGGTCATCGTCGCGAGCGTCATGTGGATGACCAAGTGCGCCACCTACACCAACTATCGGGAAGGCACGCCAATGACCTCCGTCGACACCGTCACAAGGCACCTTCAACTACTAGTGCCACCACCAAAATAGCACCAAGAGCAAGCCTTCGTCCACGCCATCAAGCTTCAACGACTACGCTTGCATTCCAAGACCTCATGAACGAGGAAAATGAAGACCTCTACTTCGCCAAGTTGGATAGCATGAGCCTACCTCCACCACTACTACAAGATGGCCACAAGACGGTCGAGCATGGGATTTTCCCTTCGACCATGGAGGTGAGCAATGATGCCCATCTTATGGCATCCAACCTTTGAGGCGACAAGGTCAAGAATGGTGAGCATGGGATTTTCCTTTCACCAAAGGAGGCGCATGGAGTTGAGGAAACCGAGCCTATCCCCATATGCTTGAGTGATGATGTGGTACCAATCCCATGTGAGTATGAGAGCCACTTAGCCCACTTGAGTGAGAACAAGAGTGAGATGAGTGACTCCACCTTATGTGAGATTGAGTGCTTCCACTTGGAGGGCATGAGTGATACTCCTAGTGAGTTGAGAGTGGTAGTTGATAGGTCAAGTGAGACAATTTCGATTTCTAATAACTTACCATCTACCTCTAGTGTGTTCTCTTGTGTTGTGCTAGGTTCCATGGAGGAAGACGCCCGAAGCTATGAAGCAATGATGCCTCGAATGGATAAGATGTACATGGTAGATGCGACGCCATGGATACATCAAGAAGATGAAGTCATCCACAAGGAGACCAATACTTCCACAACACCCACTTCATATGAGAGGTATGAACAAGGTAACAATAAGGGTGTTGATGATGCCATGATCCCACTAGTGGACATGATGAATTGTGAGGATATGCATGTTATGGATGATACTTGTGACATTACTTATGTTTCATCCATATTCCCATGTGATGCTTTGCCTTTGCATAATATTGATCATGTGGAATTGTTTGATTGCGATATCATTGCCATAAACATGCCATGCTATGCATCTTGTGTGTATCCTCCAATTGCTTCGGACTTGCCTTGTCATGCTAGTCATTCAATTTCTCCCGTTGCTTGCGATAAGGTGAATGCTTGCTATTTCACTTGTTTTGCTTGCAACAATATTGATCTTATGCGTTATAATGAGATGCCCCCCATAGCTTTCTCAAATTTTGGAGATTTTGATGATTGCCATGATAAGCATGTTCCCCACTTGCATACTCACCATGCACCTATTTCATACTTGATTGAAATTACTGGTGATGTGCACAAGAAGAGATACGTCATGATGGATGATGTGTATCTCTACCATGCACACACGTTCTTCCTTTTACCTATGATGTGTGTAGGTGCTCGCACGAGAATGTCAACCTCGGTTGAGCACGAGTTGACAAAAAGAGCTCTTGAGAGCATCCCACAAGTGAGTTCAAGATCGAACCCAGCTCTGATACCTTTTGCATGCTTTGCATCTTTCATGTTGACAAATTTCTCTTTCCTATGGTTTGATTGCAAGCATGTTGATGGTATTATCTCACCTTGTGACATTCATGTTTCTTCGCTTTTGGATAATGATGCTTTGTGTGTTGCAACATTTTCTCTTTCCGATGTTTTGTGTGCAATCACAATTCCATTAAGAGCATGTATTGTCATGAGAGCTTCCAAGAATCTCGTCTTGTTGTTGCAACAAACATAAGGACCACTTGCTCTTTCATTTGGTTTGTTTGCAAACACATTACTTTGGCTTCCGCTTGGGATACTCATATTCCCATGATATTTGATATCGATGATTTGTGTGTGACATCCAACATGTCAAACAATTTATCTTTCCAATGGTTGGTTGGCACACATAATGATGTTTCTTTGGACATTCTTCCTTGCGTGTTTTTGCCGAATTCTCCTATACTCGCATCAAGGACGTTGATCAAAATTCTAGTCAATTGCCTTGAGTGCCACACTAAAACAGTTTATGGAGTTTTTGAGTTCCCACATTTGGATGATGTTCAAACGATTTCCATGCACTTTGACCTTGCATATGCATTCCATTTGCTATCATTGTATTGTGCTAATAGTGTTGTGAACAAGAATGGACATGCCACATTTGACATGCTCCTCTATCACGCACGGAAATATTTTGCTTGGTCTTTGTTGTGTGAAGGCACAAATGCATACACGTCAACCTCTATGGACTATATGTTGACAAGAAGAACCGAAGAGAGTTACCTATGGCTACCCTTCATCGAGCTATCTCTACAAGCTAAGGTGACTTCCTTCTACTTGAGGACTCATGCTATAATCTTCATGAATTGGCTATGCTTTGAGTGTTGCTTCACTTTTGTCGTGAGCTTTGTAGGCTTCATGGAAGGTGAAGGAACATTGAAGTGTTGTCAAGTCAATCTTCCCGAGGACGACTATATGGTGAACCCCAGGATCAAGAAGGTCTCTCGACCGCTTCTACTTTGTGATGAGCATGTAGAGTCGAGGACGACTCTTTTTGAAGGGGGGGGAGCTGATGTAGCCCGACCTACGGTCGTTACCACATCTTGGTCTCCAACTTATGCCAAGTCGTCATGGACTCCAAAGGTGAATCCGTTCCTCTATGCGAGCCCCCTTCCTACCCTATTGAATGGTATGCTACTTCATACTCCGTCACATATGCATGATAGGTTCACACCAACCAGTACGGAGGCAAGGGAGGAAGCCCGGAGCATCAAGCCTGACAAGACGGAAGCTTGGAAGAGGAGGAGGAAGAAGACAAATCACCAAATGCTCTCTGTCTCCAGCGGTACTACCGGATCCGGCGATCGGTACTACCGGCCAGCGGTACTACCGCCCCCCGACTACCGCTCCCTACAGACGACGCCAACAGAAGCCCCAGGACCGCAAGTGGTACTACCGGTCCCGGAGCGGCACTACCGGACCAAGCGGTACTACCGGTCCCAAGTCCGGTACTACCGCTCATGTCAGTGCCTGCGCGCACTAGTTGGGCCACCGCCCATGTATTCCCCTTTACTTACCTATTCGCCTAGTTTATCCCCAAACTACCCTTGTTTAGTGGATGGCCTATAAATAGAGCCCCCAGCCCTCATGTATCCCTGAGGCATAGACGATAGACTAAAGACAACCCCCATTGTGGAATCTCTAGTTTTGCCTCATCCCCTTTACCAAGGGGACCGACTATCGTCACCAACCTCGATTGGACTTTGCATCACGCATCCATCGTTGAACAAGGCCTTGGAGTTCGATGTCTCGTCTCCAAGTGGTCAAGACCCTCCCCAAGGTGTTCTTCCCTCTCCGATGTGGATTTGAGGGAGCACGTTGACCGATCTTTCCTTGCGAGGATTCTATCAGACCGGTGGCCGCCGTTCGGGAGCAATCGGCCTTGTATCGTGTGAGTTTTGCGTGTGTTCATCGTGTTCTTCGCGAGGTGTGTGCTCGCTTCCGCTACCTTCTGTAGGGGTTCGCAGCATGGAAAAAAAAATTTCTATCGCATACAAACAAACAAGCCAAGATCTATCTACTAGATTGTAGCAACGAGTCGATGGTATAACTTACCCTCGAAGATTCCAAAGCGTTTAACGAGAGCGGATTCTCGTGGGTGATGTAGTCGTACTCTTTCGATCTCAAGATCGCGTAGACGATCCTTCCGGCGCCACGTTCCGGCAGCGCTCCCGCAGTCGGTCACACGTTCGGTACTCGACGAAGACCTTCCTCTCCCTTGTTCCAGCAGGCAGCGGAGGTTGTAGCACTCTCCTCGCGATTCCGGCAGCACAACGGCGTGGTACCGGAAGTAGAGGGGAAATCCCGCAGGGCTTCGCCTTAAGCCGGTGCGAGTATGGTGGAGCTTATGAGAGAGGCTATTAGTGGTCTAGTAATTAGACACACCAATTAGAAGGCTCTAAACCAATTAGAAGGCTCTAAACCGCTGGCTAAAGCAATTAGAAGCTCTAAACCAAAACGGCTCTAAACCGGAGGTAGAAGATAGGAACTTGTGTGTTCTAGGAGGGGAGCCCTGCCCCTCCTTTTATGGGTGGGGAGGCGCGGCCAGGGGAGGGGAGTCCCTCCCCAAGTCGGCCTTGGGCTGGGCGCCGGCTTGGAGGAGTGGGACTCCTCCTCCAAGTTGGTTCCAACTCCTCTTGCTTGTTTCCCACAGTTTCCTGTTTCCCACAGTTTCCGGTTTTAGCCGTTTGACTTTCAAACTGGCAATTTGACTTTCATGTTTTTGGAACAGCAAGAACACTTAGTACATGATGCAATCATTCAATGACACACTCATGTACCCTCCCCCCCCGGAGTGCCGGACAATCCGGAACCTTCTAGAACATTCCCGATGAAAACACCGGAATCATTCCCGAACTCCGAAACGGGACTTTCCTTATATGAATCTTATTCTCCGGACCATTCCGGATCACCTCGTGATATCACGGATCCCATCCAAGACTCCGAACAACATTCGGTCTCTTTCTCATAATACCATAACTACTCAAACAACGTCGAATCCTTAAGTGTGTCTCCCTACGGTTCGTGAATTATGCGGACATGATCGAGACACTTCTCCGAACAATAACCAATAGAGGAATCTGGAAATTCATATGGCTCCCACATATTTCTACAATTACTTTGCGATCGAATGAACCACTTACATACGATACCAATTTCCCTTTGTCTCACGATATGTTACTTATCCGAGGTTATGATCGTCGGTATCTCTGCATACCTAGTTCAACCTCGTTACCGATAAGTACTCTTTTCTCGTTCCCGTGATATGTGATCCCTTGTGAGCCAGTCACATGCTTGCAAGCCAATTGGATGACATTCCACCGAGAGGGCCCAGAGTATATCTATTCGTCATATGGATGGACAAATCCCACTCTTGATCCATGTGTTTCAACCAATACTTTCCGAACACTCAATGCCACCTTTATAGCCACCCAGTTACGGTGTGGTGTTTGATGTCATCAAAGCATCCATCCGGTAAAGGTGATATGCATGATCTCATGGTCGAAGGAATTAGGTTACTATGTATCAGAAAGCATATAGCAATTGAACTATTTAAATGACTTGATCTTTATGCTACGCTTATCTATAGGAGTATGTCCATCACATCATTCTCCTAATGATATGATCCTGTTGTTAATAACATCTCTATGTTCATGATCAGGAAACCATGATCATATATTAACCAACAAGCTAGTTTAACAAGAGGCTTTACTAGGGACTCTTATTTTAGTTTACAAATCACAAAAGTATTAGTGTTTCCGGTTAATACAATTATAGCATGGTATGTAAACATTTATCATAAGTGTGAAGATATGATAATAACCACTTTATTATTGCCTCTTGGGCATATCTCCAACAGTCTCCCACTTGCACTAGAGTCAATAATCTAGTTTCAAACCTTTGTGTATTCAACACCTATGGCTTTCCGGTGTTGTATGTACACGATTGCTAGTGGTCAACTGATCTCCGGATCTGACACTTCCAGGTCCGTGTGTAATTGCATGTCTTTGCGTCTCTACGCATCACTCATTCTCTAATGAGATGGCTTTGTACAAATTTGGTCTTTCGGTGTGACCTTTAGCTCTTTGGGGTTAAAACATGTTGATAATATTGTCGCACAATATATCTTCATAGTATTATCCCACTGTGAACTACACCTAGTTTGATAACAAACTTCTTGACACAAATGCCCTCTTTTGCTGCTATAATAGCAGTCATATACTTAGCCTTTTGTTGTAGTATCTGTCACAATGTCTTAACTTTGGAAATCATCCAAATCTATTATGGAACTCACTTTCCATTATATTGTGCCACCCTTAGTTTAGATTGAGATAAACTTAATTTGTACTTTGTGACAAAGCTAGTATCAATGTAGTACTTTTACAATGAACTAACCATCTATTTGTCACTTCTACAAATATTATACTCTTAGTTCTTTCAAAAGATCATAAGAATATCCTTACTATTGTCCAATGATCATCTTACGAATCATTCTGGTATATGCTCACAACATTTAGATCATAGGACATATCTGGATTTGTACATATCACAGTATGATTGATATAAATACTCTTTGTGATTTCATACATCAAGTATCAATCTATACTTGATTATTTGTTTCACTTTACCAAATGTCAATACACTTGAATATATCATCAACATTGAACTCATTCAATCCTTTCTGTGCGACAAGAACCTCTCTTGTAGTTTCTATATTGAACTCATTCAATATCTTGTCTATGTACTTCTGGCACAACCATATTAGCGTCTATTGATGCCAAATATTTGGGTTTTGCCTAAGTCTTTCATCGGGATGAAATTCTTAATATGTGTTAATAAAAGATACATTATTTCCAATCAACAATATGTCTTCCACATAATGTATTAGAAACATGTCTTAGCGCTCCCACTTCATTTCTTGCAAATGCAAGCATCTCCATCGTCTCTAATGAACTTTTAAACTCCTTTAACAGTTTCATCACAGTGAAGATTCCAACTCCGCGATGCTCACTTTAACCATTGAAGTTTGCATATGTTTTTAGCATCCCTTGAATTTTAACAAAACCCTTTGGACAGTGCCATGCACACGTCCTAGGTAACGATTCTTGTTTTGTTTATTCAACTACCATATAACAAATTATATGTAGTGGTTGCTACATTAATCCGTCTAGACTAAATATCACTATGAAAGATCAAATCTTGTCATAGTCAACCTTTTGATTATTGTCGTGAACTCTTTCCCGACATGTCGATAACTTCATAGATGTGAAACATCCATGTCTATTTCTTTATAGATCCAAACACAACTGTAAGGTCTTACACCTTTCTCGAGGGTCCTTCAAGTTCAAAACTTGATTTCTCGTGTATGGAACTATCACGGATTTTATGGCTTCAAGCCATTTGACGGAGTCAGGGCCCATCATCGCTTCTTTGTATGTAGTTGGTTCATTATTCTCAAATAATGATTCAACCCTCAAATCTTGGTATTTGATTGTTTACCCGATCTACTTGTTTCAATAGGAACTTAGATCTCCGTGACCACAACCTTTGAGGCACGTGAACCACGAACATTGTTGCTGCCTCCGGAACACTTTTCGGTGCTGCGCAACTTTGCACATATAGCTAAGGTTCTTTTAACCTTATCAAAGTTCTATTGTCCTCCCACTTAACTTTTCACGAAAAATTCCTTCCAAAAGAAACTTGACGTTCTAAGCGACAAACACTTTTGTCTCCGGTGTTATGGAGGAATACTTAACAAAGACAGGTTCATCCGACTTTGGTTGCAAACATCTTTCTTATGCACAGCATACCAATGTTTAAGAAAGGACAACTTGGGTTTTATCCCAAACCATAACATATGGTGTCATTTCAACGGATTATGATGGAGCTCTTTTCAGTGGAAAAACGGTAATCTCTAAAGCTTTTAATCTTTAAAATACAATGGCAGTTTTATGAATTATACCTTTGATCTTACCATGTCAAACAAGGTTTAATTACATACCTCGAACGCTCCATACCCTTATGGTGTTTTGGGAAATGCAAATCCACGGAACGATTCCTTAAATCTTAGGTATTATGCTAAACTTGTAACTTAAATATCTTCCTTTATGATCTTATCATAAACTATTTTTATTCTTGTTACAATGATTTTGCACTTCATCTTAAAAATCTTTGAACTTTTCAAATATTTCACACTTCATCCTTATTAAGTAAATATTCATATATTCACTCAAATTTTCGGAGAAAGCATATGAAGTTGAAATCCATCGCTCTTGACTACACATAATGGATTTCGTACAACAATATGTACAAGTTCCAATAAGCTAGTCATTCGTTCCCTTTTGGCCTATGAACGAAGTTTCAATTATCTCTAGGAAAGTTTCACAAGCGTCATTTGATCAAAAATCAGAAGACTCCAAAATTCCATCCACATGGAGTTTCTTCATGTTTTCTTTCTATTATAATTTAAACGGCGATGTCACTTCCTAAGTGATCTTTCAATCAATTTGTCTTTCGACATTTTTAGCACTAGTTTTATGGATGTGATTTCTCCAACGAGATTTGCGAATCCATCTTTTATGGATTACGGCAATTATTTGAACAACCCTTTTGTTCTCATAATACCTGATAAAACAAATCTTTGAAGGTAAGCTTTGATGTTTAACGAGCAACACAATAACCCTTTATTTGTTCTCGATGAACATCATCACATATTCTTTTGCTAGTTACTTAGGCCATTGTAGTTCATGAATTGTGTTGTTTCGTATGACGATTCACACCAACAAATTCAGTATCAAATACTTGAGAACCACATTGTTTAATAAGCAAAGAATATAGCCATAACATGTATATCATCTATATACTTAAGCTGAACAATTCTAGTCTTTTCCTTTCTGCCATATATTTATGAGATTCTCTTTCAGTATTTCCTTTTCTGTTTGAAAGAATCTATCAACATCAATAGTGGAGTCATACATATGACATATAGTCCAAAGCGTGTATAATTAAATACCAATGTCTTTGGACTTGCACTTTGAAGTAGATCACCATCATCAAATATTTGGTGTTCTTTCAAATTCCTTTCTTTAGTAATCTCTTGGTGTAGTAAACATTTTACCTACATCAAATATTCACCCTTATCATGGATTTATCCATGATCAAGCTACTTTTAGCTTATAACGGTGAATCATGAGTATAATGTTGCTCTCCAAATCCTTTTGGACGATTAGGACAACCAGTGTCTCCAACCTTTTGCAAATTCTCATCAAATATGAGAACATGACTTTAGACATATTATACTCTATCATGTTGCAACCAAAACTTCGTTTCAGATATCACAATATCTTCCACACATCATGGTTTCTGAAACAACTCTTTCAGATCCTAGATAACCTTGATATTAAGAGAATCCTTTAAATATCAAGAATCATGGAGACAAACATGATACTTATATACTAACACTTGGAATTGTTACTCTTGATTTAATACTAATTATTAAACTTCATGGAGTAACCGGAACTTACTGAAAGTTTGCAATAGGACTTTTAAACTTTAGATTAACACTTCAAAACAATACGATACCAGTTCGTAAAGTAACTAACCAGAATTCTATAGTTCTATCATCTCAATTATAACTAAGCGCAAGGTGGTAAACGGATGCCAATAACTACAACAACTATGCAATTTCACTTTGATTTAGTTTATGATAAATTGAGTTCTAATTAATAATTAAATTAATCTAGGTGAACTCCCACTCAAAACAATATCCCTCACATTGTTTTAGTGATCACACAAACCAAATCCACCACATCAAAACCGATCATCACGAGAGTTGATATAGCTTCAATGGCGAACAATCAACATGTTCATCATATCTACTATATGACTCATGCTCTACCTTTCGGTAATCCGTGTTCCTGAGGCCATGTCTGTACATGCAAGGCTCGTCAAGATCAAACCTTAGTTTCTGCATGAGCAAATCTGGCTTGCTCACGTTGTATACACTTGCAGAATCTAACACACCCGATCATCACGTGGTGCTTCGAAACAACAAGCTTTAGCAACGGTGCTAACTAAGGGTGAACACTTTATGACTTGAAATTCATGTGCATGAGGGATCATCTTATAATGCTACCGTCGTCTACTAAGCAATACAAGATGCATAAAGGATTAACATCACATGCAATTCAATAATATGTGATATGATATGGCATTTCTTATTTGTGCTTCCGATCTCCATCTTCTAGCACGAACATGATCTCCATAATCACCGGCATTGCATCAAGGTCAATGACGCTTCTCCATGGTTGTCGTCCACCGGCTTCAACTATTACAACTACTTTGAATAGACATGCGGGTCTTAACATAAATTAAAGACAACCATATGGCTCCTGCCGGTTGCCAACTTACAATAAGGAACATTGCATACATCATATATAATCACAATCATGGCCATATCACATCACAGCACACCCCTGCAAAACAAAGTTAGACGCCTCTACTTTCTTTGCATATTTTACGTGGTTTGGGGCTTTCAATAAGTGTCGTTCTAACTTACGAACAAGAACCACAACATTGATACTAGTATTGTTAATCACCCATTGTAAATTGGATCTTAACTATGCTAGGAGAAACAGGCACCCGCAAAGCCACTTATGCAATACAAGTTGCATGTCAAGCGTGGAGCAAGTCTCATGAACGATGTCATGTAAGGTTAGCCCGGGCCGCTTCATCCCAACATACCGCAAGATACAAAGTACACAAGAAGCAATCGACATAAAAGCATCAATGCCCACAATGACCATTGTGTTCTACTCGTGCAACAGATCTACATATAGACACGACTCTGATACCACTGTAGGGGTTCGCAGCATGGAAAACAAAAAATTTCTATCGCATACAAACAAACAAGCCAAGATCTATCTACTAGATTGTAGCAACGAGTCGATGGTATAACTTACCCTCGAAGATTCCAAAGCGTTTAACGAGAGCGGATTCTCGTGGGTGATGTAGTCGTACTCTTTCGATCTCAAGATCGCGTAGACGATCCTTCCGGCGCCACGTTCCGGAAGCGCTCCCGCAGTCGGTCACACGTTCGGTACTCGACGAAGACCTTCCTCTCCCTTGTTCCAGCAGGCAGCGGAGGTTGTAGCACTCTCCTCGCGATTCCGGCAGCACAACGGCATGGTACCGGAAGTAGAGGGGAAATCCCGCAGGGCTTCGCCTTAAGCCGGTGCGAGTATGGTGGAGCTTATGAGAGAGGCTATTAGTGGTCTAGTAATTAGACACACCAATTAGAAGGCTCTAAACCAATTAGAAGGCTCTAAACCGCTGGCTAAAGCAATTAGAAGCTCTAAACCAAAACGGCTCTAAACCGGAGGTAGAAGATAGGAACTTGTGTGTTCTAGGAGGGGAGCCCTGCCCCTCCTTTTATGGGTGGGGAGGCGCGGCCAGGGGAGGGGAGTCCCTCGCCAAGTCGGCCTTGGGATGGGCGCCGGCTTGGAGGAGTGGGACTCCTCCTCCAAGTTGGTTCCAACTCCTCTTGCTTGTTTCCCATAGTTTCCTGTTTCCCACAGTTTCCTGTTTTAGCCGTTTGACTTTCAAACTGGCAATTTGACTTTCATGTTTTTGGAACAGCAAGAACACTTAGTACATGATGCAATCATTCAATTACACACTCATGTACCCTCCCCCCCGGAGTGCCGGACAATCCGGAACCTTCTAGAACATTCCCGATGAAAACACCGGAATCATTCCCGAACTCCGAAACGGGACTTTCCTTATATGAATCTTATTCTCCGGACCATTCCGGATCACCTCGTGATATCCCGGATCCCATCCGAGACTCCGAACAACATTCGGTCTCTTTCTCATAATACCATAACTACTCAAACACCGTCGAATCCTTAAGTGTGTCTCCCTACGGTTCGTGAATTATGCGGACATGATCGAGACACTTCTCCGAACAATAACCAATAGAGGAATCTGGAAATTCATATGGCTCCCACATATTTCTATGATTACTTTGCGATCGAATGAACCACTTACATACGATACCAATTTCCCTTTGTCTCACGATATGTTACTTATCCGAGGTTATGATCGTCGGTATCTCTGCATACCTAGTTCAACCTCGTTACCGATAAGTACTCTTTTCTCGTTCCCGTGATATGTGATCCCTTGTGAGCTAGTCACATGCTTGCAAGCCAATTGGATGACATTCCACCGAGAGGGCCCAGAGTATATCTATCCGTCATATGGATGGACAAATCCCACTCTTGATCCATGTGTTTCAACCAATACTTTCCGAACACTCAATGCCACCTTTATAGCCACCCAGTTACGGTGTGGTGTTTGATGTCATCAAAGCATCCATCCGGTAAAGGTGATATGCATGATCTCATGGTCGAAGGAATTAGGTTACTATGTATCAGAAAGCATATAGCAATTGAACTATTTAAATGACTTGATCTTTATGCTACGCTTATCTATAGGAGTATGTCCATCACATCATTCTCCTAATGATATGATCCTGTTGTTAATAACATCTCTATGTTCATGATCAGGAAACCATGATCATATATTAACCAACAAGCTAGTTTAACAAGAGGCTTTACTAGGGACTCTTATTTTAGTTTACAAATCACACAAGTATTAATGTTTCCGGTTAATACAATTATAGCATGGTATGTAAACATTTATCATAAGTGTGAAGATATGATAATAACCACTTTATTATTGCCTCTTGGGCATATCTCCAACACCTTCTCCCTTTCCCCTCGCTTTCCCATCGATTTGACCACGAGATCCGTGAAGATCGGGCCACCCAAGAGGTTAACCCCTCCATCACAATGCCTCCGCAAGTCCATTTTGAGTGTGGACATGCGGTACGGAGTGCTCAAGTTTGATTCCAGTTGCCATGCAATAATCATCGAATGCCTTTGAAGTAAATTCTCCGGCATTGTCCATTCGAATAGCCTTTAAACGATAATCAGGGAATTTATTCCTTATTTGTATGATCTGGGAGATCAACTTTGCAAAAGCATGGTTCCTTGTTGACAGCAGGCAAACATTGGACCATTTAGAGGAAGCATCGATGAGCACCATGAAGTATCGAAACGGCCCTGAGAGGGGCTGAATTGGACCACATATATCCCCTTGAATGCGTTCCAAGAACGCGGGGAGTTCATCCTTCACCTTTAGGGGGGACGGTCTAATGATCAATTTCCCCGTAGCGCATGCGGAGCACACAAAATCATCGGGATTCGGGAAATTTTTCACATTAACATTATGACCATTCGAGTTGTTGATTATATTTCTCATCATCCTAAGACCGGGGTGGCCTAACCTATCATGCCAAAGGCAGAATAGTTCGGAGCTTCTAAAGACAGTCTTAAGGGTAGTGTAGATAGGTGGTGCTACTATCTGAAGGGTTTCGCGGCATAGTAAATCAAAATTTTCTACGGATGCGAACAGAGGGAAAGCCAAGATCTAATCTAGGAGATGCAAACAACGAGAGAGATTGGATTAGATCTTCATACCCTTGAAGATTCGCACAGCGGAACGTTCGTCGGAACGTGGGTGATGTAGTCGTACTCGCTTCTCCTCCTCGCGATCCGATCCGATCTAGCACCACAAGTGGCGGTGCCTCCGTGAGATGCACACGTGCAGCACCTCGACGTCTCCTCCTTCCTCGGCCCAGCAAGTATGGTGGACAGACGGATTGGATCTACAACGCGACGGCGCGGTGTATGTGGTGGAGAGTTTCTGCAGCAGGGCTTCGCCTACACGCAGTCGGGAGGGAGAGAGAGAGGAGGGCAGCAGGGCGACTGGCTTGAGGGGAAGGTGTGGGGGGGTGGTGCGCCCCCAGCCCTCTTTATATAGAGGGGTGGGCGGCAGCCCTAGCCCCTCCCCCAATCCCAAACCGGCGGCCAAAGGAGGAGGAGTGGGGGCAAGGAAACCCCCCCTTCTAGAAGGTCCAAGCTAGGGTTTATCCCCTCTTGGCCGGCTGGGCCCTATGGGGCCTTGTGTCCCTGGCCCAATGTGGCCAGGGCACTCCCTCATAGGCCCATGCCCCCTCCCAGAAGGTGGGGCCACGTTGGTCCCCTTCCGGAAGGTTCTAGAAGCTTCCGGTACAATACCGATTAACCCGGAACAATTCCGAACTCCAAAAACTGCACTGCCTTATATGAATCTTATTCTCCAAAAGCTAGGGTTTATCCTTTCTTGGCCGGCTCGGACCTATGGGGCCTTGTGTCCCTAGCCCAATGCGGCCAGGGCACTCCCTCATAGGCCCATGCCCCCTCCCGGAAGGTAAGGCCACGTTGGTCCCCTTCCGGAAGGTTCTAGAAGCTTCCGGTACAATACCGATTAACCCGGAACAATTCCGAACTCCAAAAACTGCACTGCCTTATATGAATCTTATTCTCCGGACTACTCCGGAACCTCTCGTGATGTCCCGAATCCCATCTGAGACTCCGAACAAAAACTCATAAACCAATTATCCAATCTATCCTAGCGTCGAGACACGTTAAGTGTGTGACCCTGCGGGTTCGAGAATATGCAGACATGATCTTCTATCAATAATCAACAGCAGGGTCTGGAAACCCATATTGACTCCCACACATTCATCGATGATCATATCGGATGAACCACGATGCCTGGATTCAATCAATCCCATATATATATTCCCTTCGTCTCACGATATTTTACTTGCCCGAGATTTGATCGTCGGTACCGTCATACCTAGTTCAATCTCGTTCACAGCAAGTACTTTACTCGTTCCGCAATCCGATATCACTTTGTGATTAACTCCTTAACCACATGCTTGCAAGCGGTGTTGATATCGATCACCAAGTGGGCCCGAAGTATATCTCTCCGACTTGGGAGGGACAAATCTCATCTCGATACATACAACCCAACAGATACTTTCCGATCACCTGAGAGACACCTTTATGATCACCCTCTCATAGGATGACGTTTGATGACCTCAAAGCTTTATTCCGATACCAGGGAGTTGTATTATCTCATGGTCTAAGGAATACAATATTTGACATAAGAAAAGCTTCGCAAAGATGAACACGATGACACGATCTAATTGCTTCACTTAGTTTGGGTCTGTCCATCATATCATTCTCCCAATGATATGATCTCATTATTAATTGACAACTCATGTCCATGGTTAGGAAACCTTAACCATCATTAATCAATGAGCTAGTCCATAGAGGCGTACTAGGGACACGGTGTTGTTCACAAACCACACAAGTATTAAAGTTTCTGCTTAATACAATTCTAGCATGGAATATAAACATTATCATGAACAAGAATTATAATAATAACATCTTTATTATTGCCTCTAGGGCATAATTCCAACAGTCTCCCACTTGCACTAGAGCCAATAATCTAGTTTACATTTGGCAACAATCTCACACCCATGGCACTGAGGTGCTGATCATGTTTTACACGTGGAAGAGGTTTAGTCAATGGATCTGCGACATTCAGATCTGTATGTACTTTGCTAATCTTCAGATCTCCATCTGCTATATAATCTCGAATTATATGAAACTTTCGGTTGATATGCTTGGTCTTTGGATGATATCTTGGTTCCTTAGCGAGTGCTATGGCGCCAGTGTTGTCACACAATATCTCCAGTGGGTCCAATGCACTTGGAACCACGCCAAGCTCAGTGATGAAGTTCCTGATCCAAACTCCTTCACTTGACGCTTCTGCAGCAGCCATGTATTCCGCTTCTACTGTAGATCCCGCGATCACGCTTTGCTTGCAGCTTCTCCAGCTCACAGCTCCTCCATTCAAAATATACACGTATCCTGTCTGAGATTTAGAATCATCCTTGTCGGTGTCAAAACTAGCGTCGACGTAACCTTTTACGACGAGCTGTTCATCACCCCCATAGACTAAGAACATTTCTTTGGTCCTATTTAGGTACTTTAGGATGTTCTTCACGGCTTTCCAGTGTTCCACTCCTGGATCACTTTGATACCTGCTCGTCAAACTAAGAGCATTAGACACATCCGGTCTAGTACACAGCATGGCATACATGATGGAACCTATGGCCGAGGCATAAGGCACTTTGCTCATAGCTTCCCTATCATTTACCGTAGCTGGACACTGAGTCTTGCTCAATATCTTACCTGACAACATAGGCACTGAACCTTTCTTTGCCTTATCCATTCTGAACCTTTTCAGAACTTTGTCTAGGTATGTACTCTGGCTTAAAGCTATTAGGCGTCTTTGTCTATCTCTATAGATTTTGATGCCCAATATATAAGCAGCTTCACCTAGGTATTTCATTGAAAAACACTTGTTCAAATAACTCTTCACATCATTAAGCATGTTGATGTCATTTCCAATAATCAATATGTCATCCACATATAGTACCAGAAACGTCACCGAGCTCCCACTCACTTTCTTGTAGATACAAGCTTCGTAGCAATTTGGAACAAATCCAAAGCTCTTGATCACTTGATCAAAACGAAGGTTCCAACTCCGAGATGCTTGCTTCAGTCCATAAATGGAACGCTGAAGTTTGCATACTTTATCAGCATCCTTAGGATCGACAAAACCTTCGGGTTGCATCATATACAACTCTTCATCAATGTTGCCATTGAGGAACGCAGTCTTGACATCCATCTGCCATATTTCATAATCATGAAACGCAGCAATTGCTAATGAAATCCAAATGGACTTAAACATCGCTACGGGAGAGAAAGTCTCATTGTAGTCAACACCTTGAACTTGTCGAAAACCTTTCGCAACAAGCCGTGCTTTATAGACGGTAACATTACCATCCGCGTCCGTTTTCTTCTTGAAGATCCATTTGCACTCAACGGCCTTTCGGTCGCTAGGAGGGTCCACCAAAGTCCATACTTGGTTTTCGCTCATGGATCCCAATTCGGATTTCATGGCTTCTAGCCATTTCTCAGAGTCTGGGCTCATCATCGCTTCCTCATAGTTCGTAGGTTCACTGTCTTCTACTAACAAGACAGTCAAGACAGGGTTGCCGTACCACTCAGGAGGGGCACGCGACCTTGTCGACCTGCGACGTTCAGTAGCAGCATCGTCCGAAGCTTCATGATCCTTGTCATTAGCTTCCTCTATTGTTGGTGTAGGCGGCACTGGAACAATTTCAGGTGCTGCGCTACTCTCCAATTCAAGAGAAGGTTCAATAACCTCGTCTAGCTCTACTTTCCTCCCACTCACTTCTTTCGAGAGAAACTCCTTCTCAAGAAAGGAACCGTTCTTTGCGACAAACACTTTGCCTTCGGTTCTGTGATAGAAGGTGTAACATCCCTAAAATCATAATTTCAAAGTTTGCATATCATTCATGCATGCATATAGATTTGAGATCAAATTTCAAACTCATTTCAGAAAAACAGAAGCACATAGTGCTATGATTTTATGTGAGCAGATTTAAATCAAATGGCCATCTCCATTTGAGAGTTTGAATGATTTTAAACCTAGCTTGCTTGTCTCCCTTATAGAAAGGATTGAGTGTGGTTTGGACCAAGATTTACAAATTGGAAATGTTTAAAAAAAAAACCATTTCTCAAATTTTGCAAACCAAGTGCCAAGTCTTTGATATTTTTGTTCTCCAAGCTTAACCAAGCCTATGCAAAGCAACCACTTGATCTTATGCCTATATTTGAGACTACTGCTCTCTGCAAAAATCCCAAGAAGTTTTGAATTCAAATGGAACTTGAATTCATATGAAAATCAATCCAGAAATTAGAAATAGAAAAAGAAAAAGGAGAAAGAATTAGAAAAGGGCCGGCGCCAGGATTCCAGCCCAGCAACAGAACAGGCCCAGCTAGCCCACCCGGGCCATTTCTTTCTCTCTCGCCCGCGCCCGCGCACCCACACAGCCGCTGACAGCCAGACCCCACCTCCTCTTCGCGCGTTTCGCTGACGAGCGGGCCCTCTCCACGTCGCCCTCGTCTTCCCCAAATTGCACCCGCGACCACGCCGCCGCTGCTGTCAAGGCTGGTAATGGCGCGGCGTAATTATACTTAATGCCGCAGGCGTTTCCTGTCGCGCCTGGGCCTATTTAATCCCCTCTGTACCACGAGCATTTCCCCCCACTCTCCTCGCTCACTCCGCCACCAGGCTGTGCGCATTAGCTCTCGAAGCCCCGCTGTACCGACGACTCCGGCGATCGATTCCGGTGAGCCTCGACCGCCCCTCTCTCTGGTTCAAACGAGGATGCTCAGCGTGACCTTGTGCACCTGCTGACACCTTTCCTTTGCCTGCTCGTGACCCAGGTTGTCGTCTCCGTCCACGACCGAAACCACCTGCGCCGCCGCCTGACTCCGGCGACCAATTAAGGTAAAACCCGAGCGCCCCTTGCCCCCTCCTTCACGCGAGTTTGTTCGCCTGCGTCTTGCGCAAATCCTGATGCCTCTGGTTTGTGCTAGGGCGACGCCAAACTTCGGCAACAACCACGACTGCAAGCGACAGACGCCGCCCGCAACTCCGACGAGCCCCTGAGACCGTGCCAGCGCGCCCCTTCGCAAACCAACGCCACCTTGAGCTTCAGCACGCCACTACGGTTCTGGTAAGCCACTTCTCCCTCTCGCGCGCGACCTAGAACGCTAGCGCCGCCGCTGACTGAGCGCTCCGCCGCTCGCTGACGCCGCGCGCCGCCAGGACATGGTCGCATGCTTGAGCGCCGTTGGATCTGGATCCAACGCTTACGATAGAATCACTAATCGAACCGTTATGCTAGATCTGGACCGCGTGTTTTAATTAGATCCTACGGGTCACGAGCGTGATCCGGAGCGAATCGGTATCGGCCAATAGAAATAGGACGTGTGGCTAGGGTTTGAATTAAAACAGAATTTCAAATCAGATTTAGATCCAAATTTCAAATGGCTATAACTTTTGATTCCCACGTTAGATTTTTGCAAATTTTATACCATTGGAATCAGTGAGACAAACCCTTTCTGAATCTGCAATGTGTTTAACAAAAAGTTTCTGTTAAAATAACTTTTTATGCAGAAACATGTTTAGGACCATTTTGAGTATAGATTTTGTTTAGTAAATTGTTTTAGTGCTAAATAAGTTTAGTTAGCAAGTTTTTGACTTGGTTATGTTTCTGTTTCATGCACTTGCTTGGTGGAGTTTTCAAAAATCATCACTTAGCATTTTCTTGCATGCATGCATTCATATTTTTGTTTGTATATGAATTGTGTGTAATTTTGTGCTACAAATTTTTGTGTAGATTTTGCTAGTGACTGCGATTGTGAAGAGTGCTACTCTCCCCATTACCAAGGCAAGTGGTATTTCATGAATATTTCCATCCCTATATTTTTCAAGCATTAGAAATATTTTGCTAAGTCTTGCATGTTGTTACTATTTTGCCAAATGCTATGTTGGGAAATCCTAAGTAGTTGTAGAATGGTAGAATTGCTAGGGAATTTCCTAAGTTAAGTTACTATGCCATGCTTAGCCTAGCTAGTAGCAAACAAGGGTTGGTAAAGTATATACATGCTATGATGAAAATATTTCTAAGTCTTTTGGACTTATGTTTTTCTTAATAAAACAACTAAGTCAATGAACCTCCTGGGTGGAATGTGACTTGAATGGTGGTTTTTGGTTGAGTGGTTACACAAGGCCCATGGACATGGTTTACCTTGTGTATCACACTTGTGGTATGCCACCCAGGCACAAAGGGATTTGGAGGCCAAGTGTTGAGAAGCTTATAGTGCAACCACTTGGCAATATGGGCTCTGCCTTGATCATATAGGTTGCTAGAACTTAGCCTTTTGGACAGTTGGTGGTAGTGGGAATGATAGGTTGGAGCGCGTCCATTTGGCTAAGGAAAGGCTTCTGAAAGGTCCTGTCTTGGGAAACCAAGTCTGGTGGGGAAAGTGCACAACCTATGAAGATGGAAAATCTAAGTACTTAGCCAAGTCCATGGCAATGGACAACTTGAGCATCAAGACATGGAAGCTACAAGAATCTCATCACTCCAACTTCTAAGTAAAAATTGGTGGGTGAACAAGGGTGAAGGACCCCAATGTCTATTGGTGGTTTCTTGGGAAAGTTTTTGACAAAGAAAAACTTAGTGATTTCAACTAATAGGAAAAACCTATTTTCAAGCAAAGCAAGCCAAGCTACACTTAGCCAAAATGCATATAGTAATATAGTCCACTTAAAAATTTACTAAGGTATCACTTGCCAATACTATTCCAAAGTATTGACCCACTGTGGCTGTAACTTGTGATGTTGCAGGTTACTCCGATGATGATTAGGTGTCATGAGTCTACACTCAACATGCTTGCCTGTGGCACATGAAGATGAAGACTTGTGTTTATTTACTTATTCCAAAACTCTTGTATTAGGCCTGTGGCCATGAGTTGTAAAAGACTATGTTTTTATCTCTGGAATGGATGTAATAAATGACCTTTGTATCTGTGTACTTCATCTTAAACTGTGGATGCTAGCAATGATCTAGGGACTAGCATTGCATTCACAGGGATCCTTTTCCTTTACAAAGGAGGGATCTTACAGAAGGTATACCCAATAGTTTCCTTAGGGTATCCTATGAAGTCGCATTTCTCCGCTTTGGGTTCGAGCTTGTCCGGCATCAACTTCTTGACGTAAGCTTCACATACCCAAACTTTAAGAAACGACAACTTAGGTTTAGCACCAAACCATAGTTCATACGGTGTCGTCTCAACGGATTTAGATGGTGCCCTATTTAAAGTGAATGCAGCGGTTTCTAATGCATAACCCCAAAATGATAACGGCAAATCAGTAAGAGACATCATCGATCGGACCATATCTAATAGGGATCGGTTCCGGCGTTCAGACACACCATTGCGCTGTGGTGTTCCGGGTGGCGTGAGTTGTGAAACGATTCCACTTGCTTTAAGATGCGTGAGAAAATCATAACTCAAATATTCACCTCCACGATCGGATCGTAGAAACTTAATCTTTCTGTTACGATGGTTCTCCACTTCATTCTGAAATTCTTTGAACTTTTCAAACGTTTCAGATTTATGTTTCATTAAATAGATATACCCATATATACTTAAGTCATCGGTGAAAGCGAGAAAATAGCGATATCCACCGCGCGTCGAAACACTCATCGGTCCGCATACATCGGTATGTATGATTTCCAACAAGTCCGTTGCTGGCTCCATCATACCGGAGAACAGGGTTTTGATCATCTTGCCCATGAGGCATGGTTCGCATGTGTCAAATGATTCAAAATCAAGAGACTCCAAAAGTCCATCAGAATGGAGTTTCTTCATGCGCTTTACACCAATATGACCTAGACGACAGTGCCACAAATAAGTAGTATTATCACTATCTACTTTGCATCTCTTAGCCTCAATGTTATGGATGTGTGTTTCATCCCTTTCGAGATTTAGAAGAAATAAACCATTCACAATAGGTGCATGACCATAAAAGAAGTTACTCATATAAATAGAACAACCATTATTCTCCGATTTAAATGAATAACCGTCTTGCAATAAACAAGATGCAGAAATAATGTTCATGCTCAACGCAGGCACATAATAACACTTATTAACGTTTAAAACTAATCCCGAAGGTAAAACTAAGGAGAGCGTGCCGACGGCCATCACATCAACTCTTGATCCGTTGCCAACGCGCATCGTCACCTCATCCCTCGCAAGCCTCCGTCTATTCCGTAGCTCCTGTTTCAAGTTACAAATATTAGCAACTGAACCAGTATCAAATACCCAGGCACTACAACGAGGGCTAGTAAGGAAAACATCAATAACATGTATATCAAATATACCTTTGATGGTGCCAGCCTTCTTGTCCGCTAAGTACTTCGGACAGTTGCGCTTCTAGTGACCCTTGTCCTTGCAATAGAAGCACTCAGTGTCCGGCTTAGGACCATACTTGAGCTTCTTCTCAGCAGGGGCAGTGCGCTTGTCGCCGTCCTTCTTGAAGGGCTTCTTTGCACCCTTACCTTTCTTGAAGCTGGGGGGCTTGTTGACCATCAACACATGATTATCCTTTTTGATGTCCACTTCCGCAGCCTTCAGCTTTGCGAAGAGCTCGGTGATCGTATCAGTGGAACCAATCTGATTATGAGTCACTACAAAACTTTTGTAGCTGGGAGGGAGTGATTGCAGAACCCTGTCAATCTTGAGCTCCTCTGGAATCTTGCAGTCCAGTTGCTCAAGGCGTTGAGTGTAGCCCGACATATTAATGGCGTGCTCACTAACGGAACTCCCTTCCTCCATCTTGCAGTTAAAGAATTTCTCAGAGATCTCATATCTCTCAGAACGGGCTTGAGTCTGAAACATGGTTTTCAGCTCCTCGAGAATCTCAAAGGGCCCGAGATAGTCTTCAAAACAATTTTGAAGGTCCGATTCCATAGCAAACAACATGGTGCTCTTAATCACACCATAATCATCCTTGCGCGACTGATAGACAACTTTCTCATCAGCCGGCGCAGTAGCAGCAGGGGCGTCACCTAACGCACTCTCAAGGACATAGTCCTTTTGACCGCCAGAGAGAATGATTCTCAGATTGCGGAACCAGTTGGTGAAGTTAGACCCATTGTTTTTAAGCTTTTCCTTCTCAGCAAAAACATTGAAGTTGAAGTTGGACTTAGCCATTTGATCTACAATATTTGCAAGTACAAATTAGACTATGTTCATGATAACTAGTTCAACTTTTAATCAAATTACTAGATGAACTCCCACTAAATTCAACATCCCTCAAGTTGTTTAGTGAACACGATCCAAATTCACCACACCTAATCCGATCTTCACGAGAAGAGATGTGGTTTCAATGGTGGACAACGAAGTGTCGATCATATCATTCATATGACTCATGCTTAACCTTTCGGTTCATGTGTTCCGAGGCCATGTCTGTACATGCTAGACTCGTCAAGTTAGACCCAAGTATTTCCGCGTGTGCAAAACTGGCTTGCACCCGTTGTATGTGAGCGTAGAGTCTATAGCACCCGATCATCACGTGATGCTTGGACACGACGAACTTTCGCAACGGTGCATACTTGGGGAGAACACAGTTTTATCTTGATCTTTAAGTGAGGAATCATCTTATAATGCTACTGTCGCGATCTAAGCATAATAAGATACATAAAAGGATAAACATCACATGCATATAACTTTATGTGACATGGTATAGCCAATCTTCGCGCAATGATCTCCATCTTGTGCGTGCCGGCATGATCTCCATCACTCCACCATGATTGCCTCCACCACGAATAGCAACTACAACTATTGCTAACTACTTAGCTATAAAGTGAAACTATTACATGGCGTATAAGAAGTTGACACACAGGTCATACACAATTATAAAGACAACCATATGACTCCTGCCGGTTGTGTACTCATCGACATGCAAGTCGTGAAACATTACAAAACATGATCATCGCATACATTATACACATCACATCTTGGGCCATACCATATCACAGAAAACACTCCCTGCAAAAACAAGTTAGACGCCTCTACTTTGTTGTTGCATGTTTTACGTGGCTTATGGGAGTAGATGCTAAGAACGATTCTTACCTACGGAAAGCCACAACGGTGATATTATGGTTGCCAAACTCCGGTGTTAATCCCATGACAACTATAGTGAGAGAAACTGGCATCCACCAGCCGCATGTGTGGAACAAGCCACACGTCAAGTGCGGAGCCGGTCTCGCGAACGACGTCGCGTAAGGTTGGCCTGGACCGCTTCAATATCACTATCCCGCGTCATAAGAAGAACACAAACAAGAGGCTTGCAACAGAAAACATCAACGCCCGCAACAACCATGTTGCGTTCTACTCGTGAAACACATCTACGCATAGATCTAGCTCTGATACCACTGAAGGGTTTCGCGGCATAGTAAATCAAAATTGTCTACGGATGCGAACAGAGGGAAAGCCAAGATCTAATCTAGGAGATGCAAACAACGAGAGAGATTGGATTAGATCTTCATACCCTTGAAGATTCGCACAGCGGAACGTTCGTCGGAACGTGGGTGATGTAGTCGTACTCGCTTCTCCTCCTCGCGATCCGATCCGATCTAGCACCACAAGTGGCGGTGCCTCCGTGAGATGCACACGTGCAGCACCTCGACGTCTCCTCCTTCCTCGGTCCAGCAAGTATGGTGGAGAGACGTATTGGATCTACAACGCGACGGCGCGGTGTATGTGGTGGAGAGTTTCTGCAGCAGGGCTTTGCCTACACGCAGTCGGGAGGGAGAGAGAGAGGAGGGCAGCAGGGCGACTGGCTTGAGGGGAAGGTGTGGGGGGGGGTGGTGCGCCCCAACCCTATTTATATAGAGGGGTGGGCGGCAGCCCTAGCCCCTCCCCCAAGCCCAAACCGGCGGCCAAAGGAGGAGGAGTGGGGGGCAAGGAACCCCCCCTTCTAGAAGGTCCAAGCTAGGGTTTATCCTTTCTTGGCCGGCTCGGACCTATGGGGCCTTGTGTCCCTAGCCCAATACGGCCAGGGCACTCCCTCATAGGCCCATGCCCCCTCCCGGAAGGTAGGGCCACGTTGGTCCCCTTCCGGAAGGTTCTAGAAGCTTCCGGTACAATACCGATTAACCCGGAACAATTCCAAACTCCAAAAACTGCACTGCCTTATATGAATCTTATTCTCCGGACTACTCCGGAACCTCTCGTGATGTCCCGGATCCCATCTGAGACTCCGAACAAAAACTCATAAACCAATTATCCAATCTATCCTAGCGTCGAGACACGTTAAGTGTGTGACCCTGCGGGTTCGAGAATATGCAGACATGATCTTCTATCAATAATCAACAGCGGGGTCTGGAAACCCATATTGACTCCCACACATTCATCGATGATCATATCGGATGAACCACGATGCCTGGATTCAATCAATCCCATATATATATTCCCTTCGTCTCACGATATTTTACTTGCCCGAGATTTGATCGTCGGTACCGTCATACCTAGTTCAATCTCGTTCACAGCAAGTACTTTACTCGTTCCGTAATCCGATATCACTTTGTGATTAACTCCTTAACCACATGCTTTCAAGCGGTGTTGATATCGATCACCAAGTGGGCCCGAAGTATATCTCTCCGACTTGGGAGGGACAAATCTCATCTCGATACATACAACCCAACAGATACTTTCCGATCACCTGAGAGATACCTTTATGATCACCCTCTCATAGGATGACGTTTGATGACCTCAAAGCTTTCTTCCGATACCAGGGAGTTGTATTATCTCATGGTCTAAGGAATACAATATTTGACATAAGAAAAGCTTCGCAAAGATGAACACGATGACACGATCTAATTGCTTCACTTAGTTTGGGTCTGTACATCATATCATTCTCCCAATGATATGATCTCATTATTAATTGACAACTCATGTCCATGGTTAGGAAACCTTAACCATCATTAATTAATGAGCTAGTCCATAGAGGCGTACTAGGGACACGGTGTTGTTCACAAACCACACAAGTATTAAAGTTTCCGCTTAATACAATTCTAGCATGGAATATAAAAACATTATCATAAACAATAATTATAATAATAACATCTTTATTATTGCCTCTAGGGAATAATTCCAACACTATCTTAGTGTAGTACATCTCAGTAGCTAATGAAGGGAGTCGTTCGACAACATGTTTACCATTTTCGTCGCGTTTGGTAATGAGTAGGAACTCCTTTCCATTCTCATCATCATCGGTTTCGACATGGAAACCATTTGCGCGGATGTCTCTAAAACTTAAGAGAGTACGAGTCGACTCCGGATACAACAATGCCTCTTCAATGATCAGAGTTGTTCCATTTGGGAGTATGATAGTTGCTCTTCCGGAGCCAACTACATTCGGACCGCAGCCGGCGATCGTCATGATGTTACCAGGGTTTTTGGTAATGGACTCAGAATACTTTGTTTCTCTCAAGATGGTATTTGTGGTGCCGCTATCAGCAAGGCACGTTTCCTCCATTTGGGCGCCACACGCGTTCTAAAATATAGTGCCTAATTAATATAATGGAGCGAGGAAGATGCTACATCAAGTAAGTAAAACACATAAACATTTCAGAACATCACACAACCAAATAATGGAATAAATGAATGAAATAAATGTCATCCAATCGCCGAAAACAAATAAGTGTTATGCTCTCATAGATCTTACAACCATATCGAAAAATTGTATCTGATTATTTGCGGAAAAGAAATCATCACAACAAAAAGGAGCTCAGGTGGATTCTGCAAAGAAACCATCAAGCTCAGCCTGTATCTCAAGGTCAGTGAGCTTCTCTTTGTTGGCCATCATCATCGAGGCAGCAGAGATGTCTAGCTGAGGCGGAGGGGGCACAACGTGATCAACCTCCATGGGCACAACGACGTTCGTGGGAACCGGCGAGGGTGCTGCCACTTGTGCTACGTCCTGCGCCACTACGGGCGCGACGTTATGCACAGGCGCCGCTCCGGGCGCCGGTGGTGCCTCAACCTGGACAAGGTGCGCCTCGCGCGCCTTCTTGTTGGCCTTGAACGCGTCCACGACGTGTTTAGGGGCCAAACACTGCCTGGAGAAGTGAGTCTTGGAGCCACAACGGAAGCAGTCCTGGGGCCTCGCCTCCCCCTTGCCCGCCTTGCGTTGCTTGGCCGGGTTGGAGGAGTTGGGGCCCTTCTTGCCCTTCTTGCCTATCTTCTTGTGGATGGGCTTGTGCACCTTGTAGGCACCGGCATTAGCCTCATGACTTGGGCCCCCCGCGAAGGGTTGCGCGGAGAAGTTCTTTTTCAGAACATTATCCTGCGCCTCGGCCACCTGGAGAGCATCAATAAGCGCTGCATATTCCGTGAATCCTTCCTAGCGAAAGTTTCGCGAGGACTGGATGTTGTCCGGATGGAATGTGGAGAGGGTTTTATCTATCTTCTGCTGATCGGTGGTACTGGTCCCACATAGCTGAAGAATAGTACAAATCCGGTGCAACCTGGAGTTGTACTCTCCCACCGTCTTGAAGTCCGCAAACCTCAGACGAATCCAATCTGCCTCCGCCTGTGGCTAAATGGTGTACTTCAGCCTAGAGAACCGCTTATTGAGGGCGGTCCAAAGGGCAGAAGCACTCCGTTCTGCCATGTACTCATTCTTGAGAGTCTCACACATGTGGTGGCGGAGGAAGTGCAGGGCTTTGGCGTTGTCCGCCGGGATGGTTTTGTTGGGGGCCGTCGGGGTACCCTCAATCAACGCATCCTTGATGCATCGGCCCTCGAGGACGATCTCAACGTTCGAGGCCCAAGTCAGGTAGTTAATCCCATCCTGGGTCAACTCCGGGAACTCGCGGCTGACGATTCCGGTCATCTGCAATTTATGCAAAGTGTATAAGATTACAGCAGGTAATCGGTTGCATAAATGCGATAATCGATACAATAATTCAAATATGACGGCGTTCCAAAATTTAATGTAAAAACGGTTGCATGCTAACTGTGTAATCACAAGAATTAAAAGTATAAAAACATTTAATTATTGTAGAAAACATAATACGAAAGCATGTACAAAAAAAAGATATAACGGGCCAAATCTGTGACAAATCTGGCCAATCCACCGTGCCACTGTTTGCCTCACTGGGCTGCTAGCCTGTGGCAGGCCCACCCCCACAGTCCCTTCCCACGAGTGGGGGGACGACGCGAATGGCGCTCGGGGGGGTGGCGGCGGCAGCAGCTGGCTGCGCGTCGGCCGGGGGCCAGCTGGGCGGAGGCGCGTGGCGGGATAGGGTGGGCGACAGGGAGGGAGCTCGCCGGCGCAGGCGCAGGCGCAACAGCGGCGACGGCTGGCATGCGACAGAGCGCGCAGGCATGGCGCATGCGCGGGCGGCAGCACAGCAGCGGCTGCACGCAGTGGCGACGGCACGCGGCGGGACGCGACGTAGCGACGGCGGCAGCGCGGCTTAGCCAGCACGCAGCGGCGTCGTAGGCCAGCGGGGCCTGGCGAGGCACGACGGCGCGCGGGCGGTTGGTCTATAGCGGGCGCGCGACAGGCCATCGAGGCCAGTGCGGCGGCGGTAAGCGGGTCCGCTCGACGCGGGTGACGCGCGCGCACGCGGCCAGTGCGGCGGCGGGCGCTCAGCGACGTCGCTCGATGGCGGACGCAGCACGACGCTGCCAGCTGCTCGCGGCGGCGAGCGACAGCGACGCACGATGGCCAGCGGAGGCTCAACGCGAGCGCGCGTGGCCAGCGGGGCCGACATGACACGGTCAGCTATTCGCGGCGAGCGGCAGCGACACGCGGTGGCCAGCGGCGGCTCAGCGCGAGCGCGCGTGGCCAGCGGCCAAGGGCGGCAGCGATAGGCGGCCAACAGGGCCGGCGCGCGCTGCGGCGCGGCTGCGCGAGCGAGGCCAGGCGGCGGCGCGGCCAGGGGCACGTGGCAGCGGCGGGCGCAGCGGCGCGGCCTGCGGGGCCGCGGTGGCGTGCGCGCGCCGCGGCCAGCTGAGCCTGTCAGCCGCCATGGCCTCTGCGTGTTGCAAGCGCGTGCGCGTTCGGTACAGAAAAAAATACATGCAAAAAAACTGTACAAAACTATAGATACGATCCGATCTACTAATTAAAAATGGCCAAGATCTGTCCGATGTACTAAATAAAATTTAGATCGGCACAGCAGGTGCCTTCATCGACGGTACAGTTAACAAGATTCTAATCCGGGAGTGATTAGATCGACATTGGTCGGCAACAGCAGGTCAGCTCGACTCTCGGAAAGAAAAATCCGCACCTTAGATGGGGTCTGATTTAAGATCTGAACGCAAATTTTGAAAGAAAATTGCGAGGCGAATCCATTTTTGCGGTCAGATTTGTGTTACCTTTAACGAAAGCCTGCGTGATGCAGACTCGACGGTGGTTTGACGGAGGCTCGACGGAGAGACACGTGCTGATAACGTGTTGAAACACCCCCTGCCGACTGGCCGGTCCCGAGGCTGTTCCACATCCGAGAAGAAGACTAGTAGAAGGCACACAAAATACACAAGTAGATGACACAGGGAACAAAACAAACTTTTATTAACTTTTCTCTCGATAAGCTCACATACAAAAATTGTTCCTCTATTTATAGACTAAGGGAAATACGATACACATGGGCCAACCCTAGTCTGTTAGTCTACCGGCCCAGTTTCAACAAGAACTATGCTCGAACATTGGCAAAACACACACAAAGAACTGCTCAGGAACCTCCATTCGGTAGGAGGCGAACGCCTAGCTGGGCCAGCCCACGACCGCACGCCCTTAAGCGAAACCAGGGTCCGAGCGTTTCCCCCGTGAGTCTCCCGTACGCGTCTGGAACCCGAGCGGACAGCGAGCAGAGCGGCTCGGCAGCGCGCGTCCCGGCCGTCTGGCGTGCTGTCCCGGCCGTCCGGCACTCCGGCGTAGACGTAGTGTCCTCCGGCCTGCGCCCTTCCCCGATTCCCCGACCGGCCGCCTCCTCCGGGCTCCGGCCGCCGCCGCCGCCGCCGCTGCTGCTCGCCTGCTGCCCTCTGCCCCTCCGGCCGCCGCCGCTGCTGTTGCGCCGCTCCTTTCCGGCTGACTCCGGCTGCCTCTCCAATTCAAGGTATAAACTGCTGCTCTCTGCTACCAACTCCCCTCCAATTTTGATTAAATCTCTAATTGGCAAATTTCCAATGGGGAAGAATTGGTCTGATGAGTGATGCCCTAAATTTGTATGCTCTAAAGTCTAAATTGTGTCCATTCGATCTGATGCCTAAACCAAATTCATTTGCTTCTTATGATGGACGAAAGATAATGAAACTTGCCAAATTTTACCCCGATGACTTTACCAGTGTTGATTTGATGAGACTTGAATTTCAACTTGATACTTTTATCGAAGATATGAGAAGAATAGATGGTTCAAATGTCTAAATCATCTTGGTGAGCTCTCTATTAAGCTTGTTGAAACAAAAAAGCATCTTGTTTATGATTTAGTCTACTTGCTTCTCAAATTGATATTGATCTTACCCGTGGCGACCCGAGCCGCCACCGGAGGGCCCCCAGATCCCAGCGTCGCCGACCTCCCCCTTCCTCCAGATCGCCTACCTCCGCCGCTGCCGTCGGCCGCGGTGGCGGCGGCCCCCTAGTACCTAAGGTGCTAGGGGTGGCGGCTGCCGCGGTCTGCTTCAATGGGGTGGCTGGGGCTGCGCCGTTTCAAGGAGGCCCCGGCGGTGGTTGGGACGGCGCTTCCTGGCTAGGCGGCGGCTGCAGCCGGACTCTCCTTCCTAGGCGGTTGCGGGTGATGGTGTTGTGGCCGTGGGTGTAGGATTCCTCCTAGACCCGCCGTCCTCGTGGCGGCGCGATGGGACTCGGGGCGCCGGTCGCTGAACGGATGGTTCCCTAAGCGACCACGTGTAGGGCGAGGGGATCGGGTCGAAGCGCTGATCGCGAGTTCGACCTCAGATCTAGGCCAGGATTTGTTGTGGATACGCCAGTGACGTTCTGCGACGGCTTTCTGGTTTGTCGTCTTCTCCACATGCTCGGCTTGAATAAAAGGTGGTGGTCCTAGGGTTCCTACTCGTCGCCTAGGTGAAGATATGTTAGTTGCCTTTCGTCATCGATCTGGCTGAAGCGTCGTGTTCTGGAAGGCTTCGCCGACGAACTCCATAGTGCGCATATGCCGAGAGATCGCTGGATCGGGTGGGATTCGGTCGTGCGCACCCATGTTTTTACTCGGGCTGTTTGGTTTCAGAGGGAGCGCTTTGAAGCTCTGTTGGCTGTTAATATCATGGGGCATGTTCTCGTCCCATGGTGCCGACGAAGAATGTCATGAAGGCCGAGATCTGAGGACTGACAATGGTGGTTCGAGTCCGGGTGGTGATGAGAATTGGCTTGGTGACTCATGACTTGGAGCAGTGGTATGCAAGCGGGGCGACCGTACAGGAGAAGTTCATGGTCCTATCTTTCAGGGTGAAAATACAGGGTCTGGCCTTAATTGGTTGTGCCTGGCAATGGCCTTGTTGAAGGTATTGTTTTGAGAGCATGGACTTTCTTCAGGGTGAAAACCTAGATCTTTGATCGGGCGATGACGGTGTTTGTGCACTGTTCCCTTCTTGGAGGCATCGTTTTTGGAGAAGATGGACTTCTGGTGCTATTTTGGTGGTGGTATTAGTGCTGTTTCAATGAATGAGGAACTGTAGCGGGACTTTTCTTTTTTTTGTAATTCTTCTTTTTTTTTTGGCTGTGTGCATCCGTATAGCCGCTAGAACAAGTTGAGAAATAGCATGAGTGATGATCTCTTGAACCATTTCTTAGTGGCATTAATTGAGCGAGATGTGTTCTTGAATGTAAGTGAAGAATACATAGTTGATACTTTCATGACAATGCGAATGTAGAGTTAACAAATAGCTATCTTGATGTTATGTAAGACTATTTTGTTATATTTCTGCATGTAAGACTCTTGATATTTTGGACTATTTGTATTGTAATGATAAACATTTGAAACATTTGTATTGAACTACAATATTGTGAATCAATAATCTACTTATATAGTTATATTATTCACGACAATTTTTTATCGCACAAGTGCTTGTGTAGAATTTTTTTTAAGCGTGCCCACCCTACAGTTTTTTCTTGCGTCCGCCAACCAGCATCTGACCTAGGCCCGTCCTTCGCCAAGCTTGCTAGCTTTACGGGGCCGTGCGCATCAACCAGCTCGGTCGCCAGCCCCGAGATGGAGGTTCGAGCGCTCGCGTCGATGACCAGCGCGCTCTACCCGTTGGCACGGGCGGAGGGGCTCCGTGGCCTGGCTGCGGTCCTCGAGAAGGGAAATGCCGGCAGCGGAGTTGCAGAGTGCTGCTACCACTGTGCGGTCGAATTGCTGAGGGACGAGGACGAGGGTATCAGGTTGGCCGCCGTGCGATTGGTGAGTTTTCATCATTTGTCAGTACTTCTGTTTCCCCCTTGTGAATTCGTACTTTTGAGTGTTACATATGGAGAATTGAGGATATCTTCTATCTTCGGTGGATAGGTTGGCCTTTGTGCGGAGAAGTTTGCAACAAGAGAAGAATTGGGTGGTGATGCTGACCAAATGGACCTGGTTTTCCTGCAGGTATGGTTTGCACTTAGCTCTGGATTTGGTTTAGGATTTGACTACTCCCTAGCTGAGTTTGTGGCCTAATGTTGATGTATATCTAAATTTGGATTAGCCACTTTTGTGCCTATATGTAAATTTCATGATGCTAAAGTTTGGAATGAATAATTGTACGACATGCCAACAATAAATTGATACTGGGAGGGATGCTTTTGTTTTTTTACTTACAATACCTATTTCAGCAATTTACCATTGCATTCTTACCAATAGCAATTTACCATTGCATTCTTACCAATACAGTTTGTGATGTGCACAGTAAGAAAAAATGCATTTAATCATGCTTGTGCATTTAATATTTGCAACTTGCAAGTTTCAATCCACTAATCCACTGTTATATAACTGCTTTGTTTCCTGTCTTGACTTCTCTATACAGCTTAGCTCCATGGCTAGGGACATGTGTGCAAAAGTAAGAACTGAAGCATTCAACGCACTTGCCAAAATGCAGAGAGTATCCGATGGTGTTTTGCTTCAGTCGTTGTCAAAGAAGATAATAAAAACTGACACTGGGAGTGCCCCAGCGAAAAAACTACCACCTAAATTAATATTTCCCTGTGCCGCTGGCATATTTGCACATGGGATTGAAGATGAATTTTATCAGGTCATCTCATTTCTTTTTTACCAATTAATTTCCCTTAAACCTTCTGTCGTTTTCTTTTGTTTCATTGTTGTTATTTACTCACTACAGGTGCGAACAGCTGCCTGTAAAACGTTAGGAGCGCTTTCAAGGTTTTCAAACCAATATGCACAGAAAGCCTTAGACTTGTTGATGGACATGATGAATGATGATACAGAAGCAGTTAGGCTTCAAACTTTGGAGACACTACTCGATATGGCAACATATGGACATTTAAGTGTGCAGGAGAAACACATGCATATGGTACTAATTATCAATATAATGTGCTTCGTGTAAGCTAGATGTCTGAATTTGTTCTATATTTGTAGCTAATCATGCTGAATGCTAAATTTGGCAACCCTATGTCTGATTGTTCTTTTGCAGTTCCTTGGCATATTGATGGATGCCAATGTTATAGTCCAAAATGCAGCACGCAAGATCCTAGGGTCCGTGAAACTGCCTAAGCTTCAAATGTTTAAATCTGCACTTGATGGTCTCATTGCAGGTCTGGAGAAAAATCCGGAGGTATGTTAGCATTTAATACTCATGTTCATCCATGTTTGTTTAGTTTTGTCCTTACGGGCAAAATAACTTTATGCAATTCAGACTACAGGCTGAACATTTTCTGAATCAATAGTTTGTGTACCCAATGAAACACAGTCCCTGCTAAATCTTAATTTGAGTTCCAGCCTATAGAGTATGGCTTACTCTAAATGTCTTAGGCTTTTTATGCATATGACATCACTTTTGTGATAATTTACACTTTTCTTCCATGGTGTAACTGTGTTTATTATGTGCAGGATCAAGATATATATCGTGTTCTGTTTTCCATTGGCAAGAATCATGGGAGCTTTTCAGCCAATATAGCTAAGCATTTAGCCAAAGAGGTGTTTCTCCATTGCTTCCTTTCAATTATATTTGCATTCTAATGTTCTATATAAATTGTCAGTTTTCACTTGCACCCACGCTTTCTGCATGTGTGGTTGTTTCAAGTTCAGTATATGTAGATTTTGACCTTGATTGTTAATTGAGCAGTGCAAACAACTATGGACTCTGCCAAATAAATCAAATTTACCTCCCCTTTTAACTTTCCCATTTTTTCTATACAATATTTTCCGTACTTATTGGATCAAAAAGTTCATAACTACACTTTCTTATTTTTTCTGTACTTTCCTCTTCTGGTGTCTTCTTGCAATGTTTTTTTAACATCCTTCTCTTCATCTTCATTAAGGTAACCTTTTCTAATATGTACAACAGTACAAGGTCACCCTTATGGTTTGCCGGATGTGCCTTATGGACAACCTTTTTACACATAGGTTCTACTTTTAAGCATGGCCTCCACACACCCTGAACTTTGTAATTTTTCTTCAATGTTTCTTTATTATTATGATGTTTGACCTTTCAAGTATGAACTATGAAGTATATAAACTCAAGTTTATGGGTATAGTAACTTTTTTGGGGAACTTTTGATGAATTTTTTTGCCCTTAATGTTGCATTATCTATGTCATAGATCAGTATGGCATCTGATGGAGAGCTGATATTGGACAAACCTAGGATCAAAGCATTGTTAATAGTGTCTATCTTGGCACCTTCTGTTGATAAAGAAAAGGAACTGGATATACCTGCAGTTATACTTTCACATGGAATTCCTCTACTTGGGAGGATCTCCTGCGCACTAGGAGAAGATAAACAAGATTCACTCTTATCCAGCTTGTTTCATCGAAGTGGAATGCCGTTTTGGGATAAGAGGTTAGTGTCATCAGAAGGTAGAGATTCTGAAGGCTTCAGTGTTGAAACTGTGGATGGAACTCATGCACAGATAGAAAAGACTGGAATGAAAACTAGTTACTTAGATGAAGTCATGATAATGCAATCGACAAGGCTCATACTAGAAACAGTTCAAGGTGCTTGGGCTTTGAGAAAGTCATGCAGTATAGGAGAAGTTCGAATTACTCTGAGGTATGAGATATATTTCTTTTTTCGCATGCGACTGATCTGTCATGCTATTTTCTGTGATTACTTTTAAGTTTTTTTTGTTTTCTTGATTATAGAACATGCAAAGAAGAAGTCAATATATTAGCTGTAAATTCTTCTGGATCAACTTTTGGATTCTTGAGCTTTTTATGCGACTATATCGATGCAGTACAGCTCATTGTCGAAATGTGCCATTTCATTCAATCAGAGAATTCTTATGCTTTTGGCCCAACATCACAAGATATTTTGCTAGAGAAGTTGGATACATCTGTGAGAAGGATGAAATGTTGTTATGCTGGATTGAATAGAGAACTGGAGGTTCAAGTCTTTGAGTTTGCTTTGTTAGCTAGTCTATTTAGACTGTCTGAGCTTGCAATATATTCAGAATTAGTGTTGGACAAGTTGCATTGGATAATTAATCAGGTAGATGGTCTGTGTGCCGATGGATCCTATGAGCTTTCTGACTTCAGCAAAGAAGTTAAGAAATCATTTGATGCTAACTTAATTGACGGCAGTCCTGTTGTCAATATTTGCAGTTTCATTGAAATCTTTGATCTAAAGCCAGCAAAAGATTTTGGAATGATTAATGCTACAAGTGCTGTGCTGAAAGTCTGCGATGCTGATTCTGAAAATCCATTATCATACGTTGGTGGATTGCCCGTGGGTATAAGTTTTGACATATCTCTATTCAATATCTCTAGTCATGATAGAATATGGCTCCGCATGGTTGCTGGTGAGTCCACCCAACATGTCTACTTAGATTTGTCTTGTTTTGGAGGCGATGGTAAGGTGAAGAGCAGCTCTATCGTCATTCCTTTCTATGCTACTCCAATGGCATGTTCGTTTGTTCTGAGGGTATGCTTGGTAATTGAGTGTCCATTTGGAAGTACGGGCGATCATCAGGAAGGACATGGAGGGCCAAGAGATTGTGTAGTCCAACTCTCTGATGAATTGGCTGTCTACTTTGTTAGTGCTGATACTGAGCAAAGGCGGTGATTAGAATGATAGTGATCATACACCGGTACTTCTTGGCTATGCATTCTTTGATCGATGTTGCACTGTTCTTTTCTAACAGCAACTGTGGTCAAGTGATAGGAATATGAATTGTGTTGTTTAATCGTGCAAAAGCAGTTAAAACTATCAGTAGTTAGGAGTTTCATATGATGCACTGTAGTACCAGATTATGAGCCACATTAGGTACATCGTATTCCCTTTGGCTATATAATTGTGTGGTTTCTGGAAATATAAATCCTGATTTTCTGTATAAATTTTTCGATCTAAATGGGAGGAGGTTTCCATATTTCTACCTTTTCTAGTTGGAGGGGCCGTCAGTTGAACTGCCAAAAAAGGATAAACCAATGTGATCATGACATTGTAGGTGCTTTTTAAGAATGGAGAATTTCCAGACTGGTAGTACCATTCAGGATACGATCTAAGTTATTAACATGCAAATTACAAGTATACAGCACGAGGAAACAGCGAGTTCACTCATACACGTCCATGCGTGCGATCGAGGACAAGTTGAAAAATTCAAATAAATAAATAAAGTTAAATTAAACCTGGAAACTACAGAAATACAACTACATGCCCATAACATGGATAGTTTGTTTTTAACAGATGCTTGGTAAAAGCAGTTCTCCTCCTGGAATATATTGACCTAAAATCATAACCACCGCCCTTGCAAAATCACTGCTTCTCTGCAAAAGGATGATAAAGGAGTAGCTTACTTTGAAGATAATACCACAAAGAGAGCTGGTGCTGCTTTTAACCTTTATTATTTGTTACAATATTTTCCAGCATTCATGCTCATTTTTTAATTTGTGATGAAGTTGACACCAAGTGCGAAATGTCTTGTCGAGTGCTGCACTGGGTGAGATTTTCGGTCTCACGGCGCGACGCAATCTTAGCCACAAGATCTCAGATGGACGATTGGATGGCAGTTTCGGATTTTTCCAGAAAAAAAAAAGAAGAAAAAGGCAAAGTTGCCGGCCCACCAGTACTTTTACCCTGGCAACTCTTGTGGGCCGTCGCGCCAGGACACAAACACAGGGACGTGATGTTTAAGTTTGATCATGTACTTCCAGGCATGGTGCCGGACCCGTGACGGGCCGGGTCGGGTCGGCCCGTTGGGCAGGTTTGGACTGATGCAACTACACCCCAGTCCGGAATACCCGTCCCCACTTCTTCTTCCTCCTCCTCGCGTCGCCACGAATTAAACACCACCACCAAAGAGGCAAGAACCAAAAAAGAAAATCTGGGCAAGGGCGATTCGACTCCGGTCCGAGCTTCTTCGCTTCGCCTCCTCCCCTTGACTCGCTCCGGTCCTCCGCCTCCTCGTCGTCATCCATCCAAGGCTGCTGTTGCCTCCACCAGGGTTTGCTTGCTTGCTGCTCAGGTCCGACTTCCGAGCTAGGTAAGGATCCATCTCTGCTTCCTCCCTTCGTTCTCCCGCTGCCTCTTGGTTATCTCGCCGGATTTATCTTCCTCTCTCCTGTGCTGCAGGCGTCATTCTTGGAAGGCTTCGCTGATCGATTTCCCCAACCAGGCCAGGCCAGGTACCCCCCGACACCACTGCAGTACTCGTATTCATCCCCTTCTTGCTTATAAACTGCGGATCCCGTCATCCCACTCCACTTAATTCTGCAACATCAGTCCAAGTTTGCTGATCGCATTCATGTTGACCGAACTGACTGAGGGCAGTTGACCGCGTCACCTCATTATACTAGTACCAATATCGTGTTCTCATCTCAGCTGGACTGGTAATTCCTCATTTGGGTGGGTTAGTCAGTGATTCCTGACTGAAGTGTTTACCATGTTCCACATCCTCTTTCTGCAAAGATCTTGCACTTTTTTTCTCTCATTAACAATTTGTTTGTACTAGCATAATAATTCTTAACTGAGCTCATTTCTTTTCCATTTCTATAGGTGAAGTGCTATATAAGGCACGCTAGCTGTCAAGCTTTGAAGATCACTGGTCGATCAATTGACTCAATGGGCCTGGAGGAGCAAGATGTGCAACCAGACGGTGGTAGAAAGCCCGATGCCATCAAGTCACCTGCTCCCAATAGCGATCACAAACCGGGCACCCCCCGTGTATCAAACTGCAGCACCGACAAAGACTACGGCCTTTCTCTCTGCCGGGTGTGCCACTGCGTGGAGCCCGATCTAAGAGGCGAGTCCGCTCTGGGTTTCCTAGGCATTGTGCCGCCTTCTCCGGGCCCCTCCTTGTGCGCTGACAAGGACTTGAGCAATGATAACACCAAGACCTCCACCAGCAAGGGTGGCTCCGACGATGCTCCCACGTTTCTCGAGTTCATAAGCCCTGAGGGGGAGATATTCGTGTGCGCCACCGACGTGGAGTCAGGCCCTTTGCATCGGCAAGATGATGTTGTGAATCTTGGTTGCTCTTGCAAGAATGAGCTTTCTCTCGCGCATTATGCGTGCGCGCTCAAGTGGTTCGTCAGCCATGGGTCCACTGTGTGCGAGATATGCGGAACTGTCGCTGCTAATGTAAGGCCTGAGGATTTCAATAAGATCCTTGCGTCCTTAAAGGATTACGAGGCTCTGAAGGAGAGGACGTCCACAGGGGAGCTGTCTTACTTGCACTATAGTGCGGATGCATATGTTGATCCTGTCGCCCTCGCTGCCATACGGAGGCAGCGGCTCTGTGAGATATCGTCATGGTTCAATCCTCAGAATACGCACATGGTGTTCTCTCAGAGGGACAACGAAGAACCACCAGTTAGCCCGAGTAATATCTCTGTCGAGCATGGTGTTATGGCTGCGAGGGCAGCACGCGCAAGGCGGAGTTTGAGGGGTACTGGAGCTTTTGTTGCTATCGCCCTATGTTTTGTTGTTGTTGCGTGGTATGTTGCCCCACATGTTGGCAAGGTATGTATCCCTGAAAATCTTCATTCTTACTTTATGTTTTTTGCTGTGGCGTTCGAAAGTTATGACTTGCTGCCACTCTTGTGGACAGGACCATTCAGATTTCTTTTGATTTCCTCCACAAGCACAGACAAACAAATGTTATACTGTATTTGTCTTCAACAAAATTAGGTTGGGATGAACATTCAGCTGTAGATCCATTCTAAGATAAACTGACGATATTCTTAGAGGAATAAAGCAGCCGTTTTAATCTTGTACATTCCATTAACTTTATCTTCTGAATGTGCCGTGCATCTTAAAATTATCACTGCCCATTGTTGTTACGCCCCAACACATGCTTGATTACTACAAAAATATCCCGCGCTTTGCAGCAGGAATCTTCAGCAATGACATTGTACAAACATAAACCTAATATGGAGTAAAATAGAGTAAAAATATATTTCGAACAAATGATACGGAAAATATAATATTGAAAGACATCGATATTGTGATTATTGCATTTTACCACATGATGTTTTTTATTGGGCATGTACAGACTATAGAGTGAAGACTTAGACAATAGCAATAGACGGACAGATATAGCTGAAAATCACAATCTGATGGCTATTATTACCTGATGATGTGGACGGGCTGCATGTTGAGATAGACTACAGTTTTTCAAGAACACGCAAAAGGGTTTGTGTTTCATTTCATTGAACAGGTAGACATTGGGGGTACAACCTCCAGAAGGAGGGACACACACAGACACACACACACACATGACCGTCCTCACCAAGCGACTACAACTTGGAGAGGAGGTGCCCTCGACTACAGACCGCAACGATGATAGGCCTCACCTAGCCTTGCCTCCAGCCAAGAATGGCGAGGCATCGAGGCTCAGAGCAACAGGGCAGCGACACAACCGTTGCCAGACGCTTCAAGGGATAGTTCAGCTCCAGGACTACGCAGGCCAACGTCCTTCACACCCATGTGCCTAGAGGATCGGCAGGTAAGAGGCAGTACTCGGCTGGACCTGGTGTGGAATCATCGGGGAAGTCCTGGCGCAGGCAGATGTTGCGCACCATATGTCCGCGCCCTGTGTGGCACACTCCGCCAGAGCGACGCATCGTCAACCTCTAGCTGACGCATCAGGTACTCCTTTTGCAGCCAAAGCAGTGCCTTCAAGAGGGGAACAGTGCTGAGACGCCGTCGCTGCCCGGTCCGGCAGGCCAGACCTGGGGTTTCCCCAGGTGCTCAAGGAGGAAGTCTGATCAGGGTCATGCCAACGCCTCCAAGGAGGTAACGGCATCCTCGGGTGCCGCCGCCACGCAGGGATTTCACCCCGACCCATGAACAAGAACCTCTGAAGACCGACGATGCAGGGGCAGACCGGAGATGGCGAAGTAGGTCGCGTGGAGAAGATCTTCACGCAGGGGGGAAGCCTAGGAACTTACCGTCGCATGAGGGGGGCACCAGCCAGCGCAGCGCCATCGGTCACTACCAGGAGCGAGTTGAGCAGGCGGGAGCCACCTGCACCGTGCCACCACGAGCTATGGCCATCGCTGCACCTGGCCCGCAGCTTCCACCGCTGGGATCCACCGGGGCATAGCAGAGCAGCCGTCGCCCATAGAGCCGCTGCTCACATGCTCGACTGCCCGGCGTCCTCAACCAGCGGCGGACGGGAGGGGGTGGGAGGAGGGATATTGCAGCAGGGGTACCAGCCAGCACGAGGGTCACTGCCGTCAGCGTTGTCGCCCAGACACGCCTTGGCTGCTGCCTGCCCAGCCCAGGTCAGGCCCAGATCAAGCCCGAGCGCCGCTGCCAGCAGAGACCCCACACAGCCTCCTGGCGTCGCACCGCTGCGCCACTACGCCATCGTCATCCCTCTGACTCCTCTCCACCTTGCTACCTGCGCGACCCCGCGACATCGCCTCTCCGTGCGAAGGGGCTTCAGTAGGGTGCGCATGCACACAGCCCCACCGCCTTCGGTGGCCAGGCGCCGGCGCTGGCGGCAGCAGTGGCCTGGGAGGCAGGGGAGCGGCGGCTGCTTTCTAGGGTTTGGGTCGCCTCCGGAGTTGCTCGCGCGAGCCACCCAGGAGGCACACGGGGCTTTTATGTTCCTCTTAGTGGGGTTTTGCTTCAGGAGGCACGCGGGATAGACTATAATTAATAACTCTTAGTGGGGTTTTGCTTCATAAGAAGTATATAGTTAGGCCTGTACGTTGTTTCTCTCTCAAGATAGTGCAGTACAACAACGACTAGTGATATTTCAGAAATTGACGAGAACAGATAGACAAACCTTATAATTGTTGTCAACAAAATTACAAAGAATAATTTGGGATGAACATTCAGCTGGACACCCATCCTATGATGAGCTGATGATATTTTTAGAGGCATCTGTTTAATCTTGTACTTTCCATCAACTTTATCTTCTAAATGTGGTGTGCATCTTAAGATTATCAGTGGCCATTGCTATTGTGCACCAACATATACTTCTGTTTGTGATGATAGGGCTTTGCGTTTTTTTTCTCACTAAAAAAACAGTAAAATAACGGCTAGTGATGTCTGAAGTTAATGTGTCGTCTTTATTCACAAGTCATGTGGTATAGCACTGAACTATTTGTAGATCCAAGGTATGGTAATCCGAAGCAGAAAACTTAGATGTAGCTGTACCTTTAGGTTGTACTCTACTCATTCTTATCATGTGAAAATTTCTTTCATTTGTATTGTGTATGGTGCTATCTGCATGTATTACTGTCAAACTGTATTTCTGTGGGCCAACTATTGATCAGAAGTGTGATATTTTTCCCTCTTTTTTGAATTTCTGTGCAGAAAGCTGCTGCAATTTGTCTTCATATGCTCCTGGGAGGTTTATGTTCATTGACTATAATAATCTCGCTTAGATTTGTAAGTAAACTATGATTCTCAACATATATGGCATTTTTTCTTGGAATACTCCGAACTTTTGCTTTGAGCGATTATTAACCTGATGATACTTCCTTCTGCTGACACTGTTTATTTGAACGCCTACGTGTAATTTCCACCATCCTTTTTTTGCAGGTTTTCCCAAGAGTCCAATTTGGATCAATGCGATGTTGGGCAATCTTGTTTGTGTCGTGGTTTCTCGTCTTTGGAGTTTGGGCTTCACGAACTCGCAATGCACGCTCTTCCTGACTATGGAGTTGCTTCGCTAGATTAGCGCCCACAGCAGTGTTTAGGTATTGCTGCATCCTTGTCTATATTCACTGCTATATCATGTTTGTAGTTTTTACATAAATGTTTCAGTTGTATGTCTTTGATAAAGAAAACAAGCAAAATTATGTTAGTGGGTGTTATGGTAGTTTGCTACTCATTTCAGGATAAGGAAAGCAATCAGTCTACTATTTTTTTTCTGGGACTCCCATTAAACAGTTACATCTTCAGAAAAGAACTGAACTGTGACTTCTTTAATACTACTCCCACTCCTTTGCACGGTCTTCTCTCCTACCACTGCCCTTGTGCGCAAACCGAGAGGTGCGAGTCACCTTTACGCCAGGATGCTGAAGCGTCCTCCCATGTCCGTGATCCACCCACTGCCCCTTCCCATCCACAACCTCGCACCGTGGGCCGATGCTGACCGTAACCCGATGGTTCCTTGGCCTCAAAGACCTCTCCAGATAAACCCTCTTCCGATCCCCTAACCTCCGTGGCAATGATCTGCCAGACTTGTCACCACGCCTCGCCGCACTGTGTCTAGTGCCATAATCTGACTCGCTGTCGCTTGAACTCGAGTATGAGTTCTGTTCGATGTCGTCGTGCGAGCGTCTCCTCCTCCGTTCTTGCCGTGCGCGTCTGACGTCCCTCATCTTGACACAGGTGACCGCGCACCCGTTCTTACACGCCGAGAAGCAGCAGGAGATGCAGGACCAGACGATTGTGCAGACTCCGTGGCAGATGCATCCGAATATACCCAGCTTGTAAAGAAGGTAGATGAACACCAGGACTGCGTGTGTGTTTGTGGAGGAAGATTTCATGTGAGAAGTAGACGTGAGTTGCTGAAGTTTAAGCAGGCATGTGTAGGTATGATATTATATATATATGTACACGTACTTAGGTAGATGAGGAAGAGCATGGCGGTCGTCTTTGCGAGGCTGGCGATGCAGAAGTTCTCGACGTAGCAGACGACGTCCCATGCCCCGCAGGCGGTGCTGCGCTTGTCAGGGTCGCAGTTATTAGAAGAAAAAAGGGGAAACTTGATAGATGGAGGCTGTAAGTACACTAGGAGCAACAGTTTTAGTTGGAGTACCTGCAATTCTTGCCGGTGAGGAAGTCGAATGGCTTGGCGAGGATGTCGGCGAGGACTCCGGTGAAGCCCGAGACCAGAGAGCCGGCGACGTTCCCCATGGATCAATTCCGCCCTGGACGCTGTATGAAGGAAAGGAGAACACTGGCGCCATCAGAATTTGTAGTATGTGACAATGTGATGTGGTACTCCGCTATCTAGTACCACTAGTATTTTCGGGAGCGACCGGCGAAAGTGGAAGTAAAACCGAAGAGGATGATCATCAGGTCTAAAAAACTCCTTGTTTTCTTGGCTGAATTGAATCGATCTTTTTTCTCGAATTGAATTAGATCAAACCTTGCAAGTAGAAGGATTATGATGCTTCTTCGCCAGTCCTGGACGCAAATCCTAATCGCATCGCCGGGCTCTGCCGGAGGAGAGAAGAAGCGGTCGGCCGGCGTACCACTACGGAGAAGAGAAACTTGTGGAAGGAACGCTAACCGCATCCTACTTGTTCCCTTTTCCTTCTACGGAAAAAAAGGACGCCTGTTAATTTATTAGGGATATCCATACGTGAGAATGAATCCCAACCGTACCAAAAGTGCGTCTTGCTACCGGTCTCGCAGTAGTCTCTTCATTAAAAAAAAACAATCAAAAATCATTCTCGTTTGTATAAGTTTCAAAAAAAAAAGAGTGGATTTGCTGCCAACGGGATAGCTGCCCCGCCAACACCGTATGACTCCTGTTGAGCTGTGTTGCCGGTGAATGTAACACTAATCGGTGATTAAAGTGTGCTTAGACTACCAGGTCTTATCATTAGTCTGTATGCACCCCCTAGTGTGGCGGTGTGTGTATAGAGCATGGAAGTCCGTGTTTTATCAGTGTGTTATTTTATTTGTGTTTAAAGGCACCGGCGCACACACGCCATGTCAGCTACATGTGCCTAAGGGCATCTTCAATGTAGAAATAAAGCCTGGCCATAAGCCTCTAAGGTTGACCTTAGACGATTTTAAACATTGTGGAGGTGGGCGTAAGCCAAAAATATTTAAGGTCGACTCTACCGGTAAGACTCGTCCACAAATAATAGAAAACCATTTTCTCTAGCTTTTTTCTAACACAGCTCATCGATGATTCACGTGAGAGAAAATAATAAATAATTTCATAATGGGGTCCACCTTAAGACCAAGGTTGGCCATAAACAATGGAGCTATTTTGATCTGTTACAACACTGACAACCAGTCCTAGCTTATGGTCTTCATGAGACTTAAACATTGAAGACACTCTAAGTATGAATCCATTCATCTATCTATGTGGGGCCCTTCAACGGGTTGTGATATCGGAATTTTTTGACTATCTCTTCACTCCTTAAAAAGACTACCGAGACTAGACAACGGTAGCTAGTACAAACATGTAACAAAACTATATGCCTAGAAACACATGATTAGTGTTTACTGGGAACTACCTTTGGCTATATATTAAGTCGTGTAGCCGTCGCCCGATGGTCCTCCTCTTGCATGTGAGCTAACTTGCTAGTTATTGCTACTTGGGGAGCATTACACACACATCCTATTCTCCCTCTGCTTGTCCGCCGCTGCCCATATATCGGGCCGTTCCCGAGCCTCTCCTGTTGGAGTAGTCGCCGAAGGTGGCAGAGGAGCGACACCGGAGTAGATGTAGGTTCTAGTAGTTCTAGGGTAGCTAAGTGTTGGCTCTATGCCAGGAGGTGGATGGTGGTTTTCTTACCCTAGACTTGCAGCCGACGACAACCTTTCTTCCTCGATGCGGAGCTCCGGTGGTTGGAGCCTGAAGGAAATATGCCCTAGAGACATGATAAGTGGCATATTTCATAAATTTTATGATTAAGTTTTATACCATGCTATAACTGCATTTATTAGGAAATGTCAATACACATGTGCTATACAAACAACCAGTAGTTTCCAGTAAAACTCTAGTCACCGGTTCATTGGTCAATGGATGATCATAGGTTTCCTGATCATGTTGGTGCCTCGGCCCCAATTGACAATGGAGTCATTTCATTAGAGAGTGGGATGGTGAACATACCATATCAATATCATCGTATCGCGATCATATCAGAGAGTTTAGGTTACGATGATTAGGAAACATAGTGACTCTTTCCTTAGACCGTGAGACCATATCTAATCACTGTCTCCTGAGGTTACTTTAATGGCACTTAATGTCACTTGGTTAAACGATAATTATAAGGGTGTCATTGGATATCCGGAGGGACAGGTTGAGGCATATGCGTCAAGAGTAGGATTTGTCCATCCGTGTGACGAAAGATACTCTGGTCCATTCGGATGAGTCATATCCATAAGCTGCGCAGCGTGTGACTAGGTCACGAGGGATATGACTTATCAGATCGAGTAAATAAGGTATTGTCGGTAACTAGGTTGAACCCTGACATGGTGATGTCATTTGATCAAACCTCGAACAATACAATATCGCATAGACAAAAGGAATAAGACACAGTGTTTACGGTTCAACGACAAATTTCGTGGAATGCACAGGTGGTCATCATGGACATCCAGGTCCAGTTGTTGATCATTGGACAGAGAGGAGTCTTGACCATGTCTGGAGTATTCTCAAACTGTTGGGTAGTATGCTTAAGGGCTTACAAAGCTTAGGGATCGTTAATGGCTTGTTTGGAATCACTGAAGAAATGAGGAGAGAGAGACCAGAAAATTTCTAGGGATCTCCGAAGCTGTCTGAAGAAAGAATTAAGAGAAATGACCGAAAAGGGTTTTTAGATAAATAATAATTTAAATATATTTATTATATGTTAATTATGAATTAATATATTATAAATAAATATTTAAATAAATATTTATAAATGATTCTTATTTATTAGGGAAAACCCCGTGGGTATTTTTCCTAAAAAGAAATGAACGAAAAAGGCAAAAGAGAGAGAGAGCTGTTTTTGAAACAGCCCACGTGGGCGACGTATAGTACGCGCCGCACGAGGGAGGCTGTCACTGCGCGCCGCTAGGCTGCCGTGCTGCTGCCGCTGATGGGTCGGCCCACCCGGGTTTTGCTGCCTCTAGTCGTCGTGCGACGCGCGGGCGTGCGCACTAGCAGGCCACGGGCGTGTGGGTGTCCCACCCGACCGACCTCTCCCGCCTGCTGCCACCACCAACTTGCCCTGATGGGTCGCGCGCGGGTCGGCAGGTGGCCCACTCGGCTGGCTATGGTTTTTGCTCCTTTTTATTATTGTTTTTAGTCCCACATGGGGAACCTAAGGTGGAGGGAGCCCCTCCTCTGCCTATATAAAGGGGTGCCCATATGAGGATTAAAACACATCAATTTCCACCTGAAAATACATTAAAGGCATGTGCTCTCCCTCCCTCTCTCTCTCCCTCTCCCTCCCCCTCCCCTCCTCCTCTCTCTCTCTCTCAACACCCGGATTTTTAATCTCAGATGCCTGTTATGCCATACATCATAATTCCAGGATTACCATTTTTGCGAGATATAACAGATTGGATATCACAGTACATCATCCATTACAAAACATACATAAGGTCTTACAATAATAAAGGATCTCATGATCCATTCTTAATACAATCAAGCAACAGAATAACGTAATGATAACGATAGCGTGGGCGAGGCTCCATCTTCATGATCACAGGCAATGCTGACGATGGGAGATGATCCTAGTTGTTGTAACCTTCCTGCGGTCCATCCTCCTGATAGTCCTCTTCATAGTCTGGCCACAGGAATAGACAGGGACAAAGCCATGAGTACTCTTTAAGTACTCACAAACTAATACTAACAAGTGAAGTGGGTTTTGAGTAGGAATGCTAAGCTCTAGCTTGTTTTGCAAAAAAAGCCAGGTTTACCTTAACTGAGTTCAGAAGCAAAGAAAACTAGTTGAAATTTTTATAACACCTAAGTGGGAACATGAATTTTCATATCACAACCCCGTTGTGGTCAAGTCAAAGTCATGATTCAAATCACAAGTCATTTTGAAAACATCTGACGACGGAACAATATGGCCACTCCAACTGTCCATAACCGCGAACGCGGCTATTCGAATAGTTTGACACTCTGCAGAGGTGGTACACTTTCACCATAATATTCGATACATCCATCAGGAACAATCCTGAATTCACCATACTCAATATGCGGATAATCAATCCTAACCTTTCAATTACACGCCCTAGTATAGGCACCTTTCCTATGAGTTTGGCCTCCCAACCATGACCATCTGTCATCTTGGGAACTGCACAGGTGGACAATCTTCACAAGGTAGTCTCGTCTCAAACCTTGGTCGCAAGGGAACCCATACTAAGGTATATAAATTTCCAGTCAAGCCCTACCCAAATTTCGGGTATTGTGGTTGTACAGTAAAATTAGAATGGTATCGCATCCAGACAACCATCAGTTTTATAAAGGGCTAAGGCTCATGCCTCAACATTTTCATCATCAAAATCATCTGGTGTTCAAGAACACATGTCAAAACATTTCAGTAGAATGACTCATCATTCTAGGGTTTTCATAACCATTTTCACCAAGTAATCCCATCTAAAGTGATCAAGTTTTATGCTTAGCACTAGCATCTACAAGTGGGGGTAAACACTAATGAGGGGTGGTAAACAAGTGTGAATGATCTAAGTTCAATCTCATGCCTCAGGATGACATCAAGATTTATCTAACTTAGGCCAAGTTTTATGCTCTTTATGCTACCTCTAATATCTTTCCAAAATCTACAAGTCACTAAGTAAACTCAACTAAAAGCTTTGATAAAGAAATAAAATAACTAAGTTTGCAAGTAAAACTGGGTTTGGTATCGTCAAGTGGTAATAATCATGGCATGCCTAATGCCTTGCATAGATCATACAATTTTCACAGTTGCAAGGGTTAGCTTGCATAGTCAGTAGCTTGCTAGGTAAGATAACTTGCAAGTTTTAGCTTGCCTTATGCAGTGCAGTAGTTGAAGTTCTCCTTGGCTTCTTCCTCATAGTATCATCCTTCCTCCTCGTATCCTTGGTTGGTACTAGCGTCTATAAATAAATACGAGGTACACAATCACCAAACAATACTTAACTACTTCTATTTATCACACCAAGGTTTCCACTAGATGATCTAGTATCATCACAAACATTACAAACATTAAGGCAAGGTTTTAATTATTTTATTTTTAGAAAAGTAATTTCTACTCATTGAAAAACTACTTAAGATTTAATATTCTCCAACTAAAACATGGAATCATGTTGACACATGTCATCACCACATATTTCAGTACTTGGGAATGTGATTTAAAGTGGTGTTATAATTTAATAAGGTTTAACCCTTTTATTTTAATTAATTAAAGTGACTAGAAATGCCTATGGGCCATTCTTTTATTACTTATCCATTATTTCTGCAAGTAAACCTAGATATTTTTACATATTCAGAAAGGTCTTGTCAAATGTGATTTTTGAGAGTTGGAATCAACTCAAAAGCTTTTATGGTTGAATTTTGAAAAATATTTGAATGCAGAAAAGTCTCTGCCTTGTTATTTTTACTATAGGTGATCTACAATTCTAAATGGTTTGAATCCAACGGGCTTGGATTAAGAATTTCAGTAACTTTCTAGCAAAATTAGTTTCATGCAATTTGGTTAAGTGAATCCACCTGGGTTGATTTTTGAATCTAGGGACAGAAATAAGTTTGAAACTAAATTGATAAAACCTAAATTCAAACTACTGGGTCACGTGGGAAGTTAACTGGACCGGGCCACTACGCACAGTGCGCACGCGGGTGGGTTTAAGTGACTGTCCCCACCAGTCAGTGAGACAGGCGGTGCGAAGGGGTACGGGGCAATCTGGACCATGCGATCAACATCTAATCTAACAGCTGGGGCTTCTCGTCTCCGTCGGGCAACGTCGGCGAGACTAAACCCTAGCGCGGCCATTGGGGGTTTGTGGGGGCTCACCGGGGCTCATGCGAGGGTCGGCGATGGGGGCGAACGACGAAGTCGACGATGACGATCCTCCTGGTACTGGTGGCTCCTTCTGGGGCGGCTCCAATCGACGGCGCCTCTTCTCCTCCTCCGCGGCAGACTCCGACGAGATTCCGGCCACCTGGTGCTCGCCTTGCTCCGGGGATGAGGTGGGGTGGTTCTGAGAGAGAGGGGAGTGTGATGGTGTGCTGAAATCAAACGGGGGTGGCCTCTATTTATAGTGCAACGAGGGGACCGAAGGTTGCTGGTGGAGCTCGTCGTGGTCGTCGGCATAGTGAGATAACGACATGGGCGACGGTAGGGGACGGTGCTCTACCTCCTGGCGAAGCTCAACGTCATGGTGGCGAGGCGGGGGGCGGTGCAAATCGGTCGGAACGCTGAGATGCTCTAGATGGGTCCGATAGGAGTTTTAATGGCGCATGGGCTCTCCTGGTCGCGCGACGACGAACGGGCATGTCCTGGCGGTTCTTGGGGCGGTGCTGATCATGCACGCAAGCGGCGAGGGTGGCGCGCGGTCTGTGCTCGCTTGTCGAGTGCGGCGCTCTGGCGCGCTCTCAGCATGGCACGGAGGCATATGGCGCGTCGGTTCTAGGGTGGTCTAGGGGTTGGCAGTGCTTGGGCATTGGACAGGGGGTGGCGGTGGACGGTGGCTTGTGTCCTAGACAAGGTTGGCAATGCTAGGGAAGCTCCTAGCTTGCTATCGACAATGGGGTGGCAAGTTGATATCGGCAATGGTCACCATTGATGACAATGGCAAGCTTACAGTGAGCTAGAGCTTGTTAAATGAACTAGATGATCTACTAAAAGTGTGCTGTGAGCTAGAGGGGAGACAAGTTAGGCACAAACACTGCTCACTATAGTGTTTGATGTTTTGTTTGATTTGTGTTTACAAGGTGTTTGATGAAATAGCCGAAAGAGATTTGAATTTGAATTTTTGGATGAAAATTGGTGGGTGTACTAGTCACATACTATGTAGTCTCTGGTTAGTTGGAAAGGTCAAGGTGAACTGGTTTGGTTGGTTTTTGAGAATGGTGATCTTCACATATGATATAGATTCAATTTTGAATTGTCATTTGAATACAGTTTCCAAATGTTTCTGTGGGTTTGAAAGGTGGGGTTGGGTTCACTTTCACTTGGTCTAGCAAGGGGTCAAAAGAAATATAATTGTTTCTATTTGAAATCTTGGACTAGAAACACTCAAAGTGGTCTAGTGAGCAAGATTGGCAAAAATGACCATTTGCTTATTTTGTTTGTTTTAAAATTTCTCTTGATTTGTTTCTGCTTGTATTTGGTTTAGATGATGTTGTTTTCATCTTTAAACCATTCCTTGCTCTTCACAACAATCACACAAGTCCATTCATGCATTCATACAATCATCACATACACACATGCATTCATACAATCATCACATACACACATGCATTCATATGATTTTAATTAACAAAAGTTTTTGTTAACCCTAATTTTGGTGATTGGAATTTGATAACCTTGATCAATATTTTTGGGATGTTACAAACCTTCCCTCCTTAAAAAAAATCTCGTCCTGAGATTTGAGAAAAAGAAAACTAGGATTTAAAAAGATCGGGAAACTCCGTCTTGATGTAATCTTCTCGCTCCCAGGTAGCTTCTTCTTCATTATGGTTACTCCACTGAATCTTGAGAAACTTGATGTTTCGTGTCTTGTATCAGCCGGAGCACCAAGTCGCCCTCCCGGAACGTGACTGGCCAGATGCGACTGGAGTGATACCGGCGCAGCCCTTGCTAGTAGATGGCTGATCTGGACAAGGCCAGCTCGCGGGCCTCCTCGAGGAGGTCCACGCTGTCCTCCATTGCCTCCTGGTTCTCCTTCTCCGTGTAAAGGAGCTTGCAGGGTGAGTCGAACTCGATGTCCGCCGCAAGAACTGCCTCCGAGCCGTAGGTGAGGAAGAACGGGGTGAAGCCGGTTGATTTATTCGGGGTGGTGCGGAGGCTCCACAGCACCGCCGGCAACTCATCGATCCAGCAACCGGGTGATCGCTCGAGTGGTTCGATCAGCCGGGGCTTGATTCCGGCTAGCACCAAGCCGTTGGCTCTTTCCACCTGCCCGTTGGACTATGGATGTGCGACGGATGCGAGATCCAGCCGGATCCCATTGTTGTGGCAGAACCGGGCGAATGCCCCTTTGGCGAAGTTTGTGCCATTGTCGGTGATGATGCTATGGGGGTAGCCGAACCGGGTGATGATGTCACAGAAGAAGGTGACGACGGTGGCACCGCCCAACTTCTAGATTGGCTTCGCCTCGATCCACTTGGTGAACTTGTCCACCGCTACCAGCAAGTGGGTCATGCAGGCTCGAGCTCGCTTGAAGGGGCCGACCATGTCCAGCCCCCAAACCGCGAAGGGCCAGGTGATCGGTATGGTTTTGAGCATGGAAGCCGGCATGTGCCTTAGCCGGCCGAACCGCTGGCACCCATTGCATGCGCGAACCAGCTGGTCCGCGTCCTCCGAAGCAGTCGGCCAGTAGAACCCATGGCGCATTGCCTTTGACACCAAGGCTTGAGAAGAGGCGTGGTGGCCACACTCCCCCTGGTGGATCTCCTCCAGCAGCTGGTAGCCGGTATCCACATCGACGCATCGCTGGAAGACGCCGGCGGCGCTGCGCTTGTACAACTCCTTGTTGATGATGGTGTACGTGTGCGTGCGGCGCCGGATCTGCCTTGCCTCCACCTCGTCATCCGGAAGCTCGTCGTTGAGGAGGTAGTTCATGAAGGGCTGGGCCTAGGATGGAACTTCCCGTATGGCGAAGACGCTGGCCGGCACGATCTGCAGCTCATCCGGAGGGCGGCCGGGCGGGATGCCTGAGTCGGCAGCCCCCGGGCCTTTTGCCTTCCCCGACAACGGCTTGCCTGAGGAAGAGGCAGCCCTCAGGTCTTTTGAGCCGGAGGGCACAACGGCGGGGCCCGTCCCTTTCGAGCCGGCAGCCTCCAGGTCTACTACCCAGATGATGGACTCGGATTCTGGAGAGGGGGTGATGCTGGGCTTGCGGAGATGCTCCAAGGATACTCCGGGCGGGATAGCTGCTCTGGTGGATTCGACTCATGCGAGCGCGTTGACCGCCTCGTTGTTGGCACGGGGGACGTGATGGAATTCGCATCCTTCAAAGCCGGCACTGATCAACTGCACGTGGAACCGGTACAGGGCCATGTGGGCGTCCCACGCGTCCCACTCGCCGGATACTTGCTGCACCACTAGATCTGAATCGCCGAAGTAAAGGATCCGGCGGATGCCGATGTATTTCATGAGCCGGAGCCCGTGCGCGAGAGCCTCGTACTCGGCGACATTGTTCGATGCGGTGAAGTGAATCTGTAGCACGTACTCCAGCCGGTCTCCCTTGGGCGAGGTGAGCATGATGCTGGCTCCCAAGCCCCCACGCATCTTCGATCCGTCGAAGTGTAAATTCCAGTAGTCGGAATCTGGAACCAGCGGCAGGTACTGGTTCTCTGCCTAGTCGACGAAGAAGTCCGATACCACCGGAGACTTGATGGTGATCTGTGGCTCATACCGGATGTAGTAGGCGGCCAACTCGATGGCGCACTTGGCTACTGGCCCGTGGCGTCCTTATTGCCGAAGATTTCGCCTAACAGTGCGGTGGACCCCACGGTGAGCGGGTGCTCCTGGAAGTAGTGCTTGAGCTTCTTGCAGGCCAGGTACACGCCGTAGCACATCTTCTGGCAGTGGGAGTAGTTCTGCTTGGAGAGTGATGAAGGGTTTCGCGGCATAGTAAATCAAAATTTTCTACGGAGTGAACAGAGGGAAAGCCAAGATCTAATCTAGGAGATGCAAACAACGAGAGAGATTGGATTAGATCTTCATACCCTTGAAGATTCGCACAGCGGAACATTCGTCGGAACGTGGGTGATGTAGTCGTACTCGCTTCTCCTCCTCGCGATCCGATCCGATCTAGCACCACAAGTGGCGGTGCCTCCGTGAGATGCACACGTTCAGCACCTCGACGTCTCCTCCTTCCTCGGACCAGCAAGTATGGTGGAGAGATAGATTGGATCTACAACACGACGGCGTGGTGTATATGGTGGAGAATTTCTGCAGCAGGGCTTCGCCTACAAACAGTCGGGAGGGAGAGAGGAAAGCTAGCAAGGCGGCTAGGGTTTGGAGGAGAGGTGTGGGGGGTTGGTGCGCCCCACCCCTCTTTATATAGAGGGGGGCGCATCCCTAGCCCCTCCCCCAAGCCCAAAGGATAAGGAGTGGGGGGGCATGGACTCTCCCCTCTTCTAGAAACCCTATCTCTAGTTTAAACGATTTAAACTCTCTAGGATCGGCTGGGCCCTATGGGGCCTTGTGCCCCTGGCCCAATGCGGCCAGGACACTCCCTCATAGGCCCATGCCCCCTCCCGGAAGGTGGGGCCACGTTGGTCCCCTTCCGGAAGGTTCTAGAAGCTTCTGGTACAATACCGATTAACCCGGAACAATTCCGAACTCCAAAAACTGCACTGCCTTATATGAATCTTATTCTCCGGACCATTCCGGAACCTCTCGTGATGTCCCGGATCCCATCCGAGACTCCGAACAAAAATTCATAAACCAATTATCCAATCTATCCTAGCGTCGAGATACGTTAAGTGTGTGACCCTGCGGGTTCGAGAATATGCAGACATGATCTTCTATCAATAATCAACAGCGGGGTCTGGGCACCCATATTGACTCCCACACATTCATCGATGATCATATCGGATGAACCACGATGCCAGGATTCAATCAATCCCATATATATATTCCCTTCGTCTCGCGATATTTTACTTGCCCGAGATTCGATCGTCGGTACCGTCATACCTAGTTCAATCTCGTTCATAGCAAGTACTTTACTCGTTCCGTAATCCGATATCACTTTGTGATTAACTCCTTAACCACATGCTTGCAAGCGGTGTTGATATCGATTACCGAGTGGGCCCGAAGTATATCTCTCCGACTTGGGAGGGACAAATTCCATCTCGATACATACAACCCAACAGATACTTTCCGATCACCTGAGAGACACCTTTATGATCACCCTCTCATAGGATGACGTTTGATGACCTCAAAGCTTTCTTCCGATACCAGGGAGTTGTATTATCTCATGGTCTAAGGAATACAATATTTGACATAGGAAAAGCTTCGCAAAGATGAACACGATGATACGATCTAATTGCTTCGCTTAGTTTGGGTCTGTCCATCATATCATTCTCCCAATGATATGATCTCATTATCAATTGACAACTCATGTCTATGGTTAGAAAACCTTAACCATCATTGATCAATGAGCTAGTCCTTAGAGGCGTACCAGGGACACGGTGTTGTTCACAAACCACACAAGTATTAATGTTTCCGCTTAATACAATTCTAGCATGGAATATAAACTTTATCATGAACAAGAATTATAATAATAACATCTTTATTATTGCCTCTAGGGCATAATTCCAACAGTCTCCCACTTGCACTAGAGTCAATAATCTAGTTTACATCTGGCAACAATCTCACACGCATGGCACTGAGGTGTTGATCATGTTTTACACGTGGAAGAGGTTTAGTCAATGGATCTGCGACATTCAGATCTGTATGTACTTTGCTAATCTTCAGATCTCCATCTGCAATATAATCTCGGATTATATGAAACTTGCGGTTGATATGCTTGGTCTTTGGATGATATCTTGGTTCCTTAGCGAGTGCTATGGCGCCAGTGTTGTCACACAATATCTCCAGTGGGTCCAATGCACTTGGAACCACGCCAAGCTCAGTGATGAAGTTTCTGATCCAAACTCCTTCACTTGACGCTTCTGCAGCAGCCATGTATTCCGCTTCCACTGTAGATCCCGCGATCACGCTTTGCTTGCAGCTTCTCCAGCTCACAGCTCCTCCATTCAAAATATAAACGTATCCTGTCTGAGATTTGGAATCATCCTTGTCGGTGTCAAAACTAGCGTCGACGTAACCTTTTACTGTTGGGAATATGCCCTAGAGGCAATCATGTATGATGATATTTCCCATTGTATTCATAAAGTTATTAAGTAGTCCTTGTATGAACATCTGATGTGTATCATTGAATATGTGATTCGGTTGTGGAACTATGCATTCATGTTGTTTATACTAAATATCCTTGGTCATTGAGGTTGTGCTGGACACGCAACTTAGACCAATGTGAAAGTTGGCTTGATGACTCGGTTCCACTTGTCATGGGCATGGAGATGCTATTCCAACTTACACAGATTCGGCTAAAGAGTTTAGCGAGTCGGATTGACCCATATTGAGGTACAACGAACTAGCTGTCATTTGTACATCTCAATCAATGTAATCCTTAGACCTGAGGTTGTTGCATATTCCGAGTTGAGGATCACCGACTTAGGTTCTGTCAAACGCTGATCCGTAACTGGGCAGTTATAAAGGCAGGGTTCGGGTTGACTGAGAATCAAGCTGCGTGATGTGAATAACCAAGATGGGATTTTGCCCCTCCACTCGGAGAGATATTCTCTGGGCCCTCTCGTGAGATATGATTCGGAAAGCATGGCCATGCACGACTCGGTTAAGTGTTAACCGAGGCGATCGGCTAAGAGTTAGTCGGGTGAATCACTTATCTCGGATCGAGAAGAGAGTCGGACTATTTAAGGGATGACATATATTCGCCTATAGTCTGACAAGGTATATCGTGAGGCAAAAGGGACTCAGACGTAAGTCGCATTGGAAAGGCAAGTCGTCATGACTCTTTGGTACTTGGGAATCGGCATGTTCTGCTAGGAGCCGATGCCGATTGATCGATTATGAGTCGGACTCTAATCGTGTCCAAGTAACCATGAGCCTACGGGGTCACACACTTAAGAGCGGGAGCAAGTTCGGATTGGATCCGAATCTGTAATCTGGTTGGGTTGGACCTAAACCAGATTAGGACTGAGTTAGTGAGTTGGACTCACGGTGACTAGTGTTATATGGGCTTTAGTGAATGGGTCGCGTGAGCAGAGCCCACGTTCACTCCCTATATATAGTGGAGCACTGTAACCCAGAAAGGTGAATCATTGTTCGGTTAGGTCATTCCATGTGTTGGAAACCCTAGCTCCATAGCAGTCCAGCCGCCGTAACGAACCTAGCAGTTCGCCGCCGGCGCTCCTCCTTGTACGTGTGGATACCAGCAGAGGTGCTGTGCGATCAGCACCAGGACGATCGGATCGTGAGGACTGCACTGCATCAACTGACGCGCTTCATCAGTAATCCGCAACTGCGCGTCTAGTGGTAAACCTCGTGGCCTTCTACCTCAGCTAGATCTTGGGATCACCACGTTAGAGGAAAAAGTTTTGTTTTATCTCTGCGTGGCCCAACAGTGGTATCAGAGCGATAGCTTCTGGTTTTAGGCTCGAGATCGCGCATATGTGATATGCGGTAGGATGTAGATGAGATCTATGTGCTGTTTGGTGGTCGATCTATGAGATAGATCGGTTTTGTACGAGGTTGATTGGATCAACTGTACTCGGGGAATGGTAGATCTGATTTCCGTGATCATACTGCTGAGGTCGTGGAACGACATACCCCTACCGGTCGGCTTCCGCCATCGGGGTAGACTGTGACATGTAAATCCAGAAGCGGTGATCGAAGATCAAAGAGTTTGATCGAATTGGAACGATGGTCGGAATCCATGTTCGGATCGTAGATGAGATCTACGTTTTCGGAAAAATCGTCGGGCGCTGCCCGCACCCGCGAGGGGCGCTGCCCCTTCGATCCCCGCCCGCTATCCGGCTAGCGGGACCGCCGGCTTCGCCCTGTCGTAGCGCCTTAGATGTCGTTGCGAGTTTCACAACGCCGGTAGACATTGTATCTATGCATAACTTGTTTTTGCAGGAAGTTGTGAATGGTATGGTTCATGTGCATGTGATGTATGTGTGTAATCCATACGTGATCTGCGAATCACGTTTTTTGTCAGCCGGCTGGAGCCTAGGTGCTGTCTTTTTATTGTATAACGACCTGCGTGTCGGATTCTCTATGTAATTTACTTTACTAAGCTAGTGTAGCTGTTTGGAGAACCCGGAAGGCATGCAAGGCGTTGTACATGTCGGCGACATGGTGTAAGACGGCAAGTGACAAGAGTTGGCACGGGTCGGATTACAGGCTTTTGTGGAGATGGAGATCGCCATGAAGAGAGCCATACCATTTCACATTATAATTGCTTTATTTTGTGTTATTGTTATGTCTCAGTTTTACCTCTATTAGATAGTCGGTAAAATTTAATCCCTCAAAGAAGGTCTAGTCGGTTTTCCCGCCAGTGTTTGCACCATCACAAGTCGGACATTTTTGGTAGTGGGCTCATAAAATTGAGGTGCTGCCAATTCTTTCCGACTAGGTGTGTTCGAGTCGGACTCTTACTGCAGAAACACTCGGTAAGCTAGACGGGTCTATCACAACGGTTGTGGGACTCGGGGAAAGGTCGGATGGGAGCCGGGGCATGTGATGCCACCCGTCCAACAGGAGTCGCATAAGATGCGATTGACAAGGAGTTGTCTACCTAGATCACTTGGCGGCTAGCGGTGATGCTAAAGCTCACTAGCCGACTTGCTTATTTAGGATCCTGAATCACTAAGTAACCATCGGAGGGGTGTTGGTTCTAGTGGGAGCATAAAATATTAAAATGATTAATATGCTTGCTCTTTTATGAATACATGTCTTAAGTGTTTTTGCATATTTTCTGTTGTAGATCATGGCACCAAGTAGCAGTCGCTCTCAGATATCCGGTTTTGCGTTGAGAACCATTCTTGAGAAAGATAAACTGAACGACACTAATTTTACCAACTGGTATCGAAATCTGAGAATTGTTCTCAAACAAGAAAAGAAGGACCATGTCCTAGACAACCCACTTCCAGATGAGCCGAATGAGAATGCGACTGTCGTAGCCACCAATGCCTACCGTCGGGCTAAGGATGAGTCCACAGATATTAGCTGTCTCATGCTTGCTCACATGGAACCGGACTTGCAAAAGCAGTTCGAGCATGTTGAGGCCTACGATATGATCGAAAGCCTCAAAAGTATGTTCCAGGCTCAGGCGAAGACTGAGAGGTATCAAGTCTCTCAGGCTTTGCTGAGTTGCAAGCTTAAGGATGGTGATCCACTGAGTCCGCATGTGATCAAAATGGTTGGTTACGTGCAGTCTCTGGAGAGGCTTGGCTACCCCATAAGCGAAGAGTTCGCTACGGATATAATTCTGAACTCTCTTCCTAGTGCATATGGGCAGTTCATTTCGAACTACCACATGCATGGTATGGATAAGAAGCTCACTGAATTGCATGGGATGCTCAAGCAGGCAGAGGCGGATCTCAAGAAGGGCACCAGTCAAGTGTTGATGGTGCAGAATAAGGCTAAGTTCAAGAAGAGTTCTTGGACTAAGAAGAAGGCTAAGTCAGGAGGAAAGCAGGCTCAGGACCCGGTCCCAAGCGCTTCCTCAGGGACTAAACCATCTCCTTCAGCCGGATCCACTTGCTTCTACTGCAAGGCGGATGGCCACTGGAAGAGGAACTGCAGCAAGTACTTGGCCGACAAAGCCAAGAGTGGAGGTATGACTTCCGACTCAGGTACACTTGTTTGCAATGTTATAGACATATATCTTGCTGATGCACCTAATAGTTCTTGGGTATATGATACCGGATCAGTTATTCACATCTGCAACTCGTTGCAGGGACTGGTAAGAACTAGGAGCGTAGCAAGAGGCGAGGTTGATATTCGAGTCGGCAACAAAGCAAGAGTTGCTGCGTTGGAAGTCGGCACGATGCAACTTAATTTACCTTCCGGATTCATTATGGAACTAAATAATTGTTATTATGTTCCAGTGCTCAGTCGAAACATTATTTCTGCTTCATGTTTGATGAGGCAAGGCTATGAGTCGAATATCAAGAATAATGGTTGTTCTTTGTATTTGAATGATATGTTTCACGGCTTTGCACCCGTCTAGGACGGGTTATTTATTTTGAATCTTGATGGTGAGTCGGTTTATAACATAAATGTTAAAAGGTTGAAACCAAATGATCTGAATATGACTTACTTTTGGCACTGTCGGCTTGGTCATATAAGTTGGAAACGCATGAAGAAGCTCCATGATGATGGACTCCTAACTTCGTTCGACTTGGAGTCGTTCGAGACATGCGAATCTTGCCTACTCGGCAAAATGACCAAGACACCTTTTGCAAAGAGTTGCGAAAGGGCGTCCGACTTGTTGGGCCTAGTACATAGTGATGTATGTGGACCAATGAGCACGACAGCCAGGGGTGGTTATGAGTACTTCATTACCTTCACTGATGATTTGAGTAGGTATGGATATATCTACTTGATGAAACATAAGTCGGAAGCCTTTGAAAAGTTCAAAGAATTCCAGAATGAAGCACAGAATCAACTCGGCAAGAAAATAAAGTTTCTTCGGTCGGACCGAGGAGGCGAGTACATGAGCCATGAGTTTGATGACCATCTGAAAAGTTGTGGAATAGTTCCTCAACTTACTCCGCCAGGAACGCCACAAAGGAATGGTGTTTCGGAAAGGCGAAATCGGACCTTGTTAGACATGGTAATGATGAGTCGGACAGATCTGCCTTTATCATTTTGGGGTTATTGTCTAGAAACAGCAGCGTTCACACTAAACAGAGTACCATCAAAATCGGTAGAGAAGACACCGCATGAGATGTGGATAGGCAAAAAGCCGAGTTTGTCTTTTCTTAAGATTTGGGGTTGTGAAGCTTTTGTCAAGCGACTCCAGTCGGACAAGCTTACAGCCAAGTCGGATAAGTGTATTTTCGTGGGGTATCCGAGGGAAACCTTGGGTTACTACTTCTACAACCGAGAAGAGGGCAAAGTGTTTGTCGCTCGGAACGGTGTCTTCCTTGAGAAAGAGTTTCTCAGTCGGAGAGTAAGTGGGAGCACGGTGCAACTCGAAGAAATTCGAGAGGAATCGACAAGTAGCGAGTCGGCAAAAACCTTGGAGGATGAGCCGATCGTGGCAGCTGAGCCGATAGCCGCACCTGTACTACGAAGATCGGCAAGATTACGAAGTGTTCGTGATGTGTTACTGTTAGACAGTGATGAGCCGACAAATTATTCGGAAGCGATGGTGGGATCTGATTTCGAGTCATGGCTTGGAGCCATGAGATCCGAGTTAAAGTCCATGGATGAAAATCAAGTTTGGAACTTGGTTGATCTGCCAGACGGTGCAAGACCCGTCGAGTGCAAATGGGTCTTTAAGAAGAAAACTGATATGGATGGAAATGTTTCCATCTATAAAGCACGCCTTGTCGCGAAGGGGTTCCGACAAGTTCAAGGAGTTGATTACGACGAGACTTTCTCGCCCGTAGCGATGCTTAAATCAGTTCGGATCATGTTAGCTATAGCAGCCTATTTCGACTATGAGATATGGCAGATGGATGTCAAAACGGCTTTCCTTAACGGAAATTTAACCGAGGACGTGTATATGATACAGCCCGAGGGTTTTGTCGATCCGGCTAATGCTGACAAGGTATGCAAACTTCAGAAATCCATTTATGGGTTGAAGCAAGCATCTCGGAGTTGGAATATTCGCTTTGATGAGGTAGTCAAATCGTTTGGCTTCATCAAGAGTGATCATGATTCTTGTTTGTACAAGAAGTTTAGTGGGAACAAAGTAAATTTTCTAATCTTATATGTGGATGACATATTACTGATTGGAAGTGATGTCCAGATGTTGCAAGAAACCAAGGAATCATTGGAAAGGAGTTTCTCAATGAAAGACTTGGGTGAGGCAACATACATCCTCGGAATCCGGATCTATAGAGATAGATCAAGGAGGCTCATTGGATTGAGTCAGAGTACTTATTTGGACAAAGTGTTGAAGAAGTTCAACATGGAATCGTCTAAGAAAGGGTTCTTAGCGATGTCCCATGGTGTAAAACTTAGCAAGACTCAGTGTCCTTCGACAACTGATGAGCGAAGTCGGATGAGTGCGATTCCATATGCTTCTGCAGTTGGATCCATCATGTACGCCATGATTTGTACTAGGCTGGATGTTTCCTATGCTCTAAGTGTTGTGAGCAGATACCAGGCTGATCCTGGAGAGATCCACTGGACAGCGGCTAAAAATATCCTAAAGTACTTGAGAAGGACTAAGGATATGTTCTTGGTTTATGGTGGTGAAGATGAACTCAGTGTAAAGGGTTACACGGATGCGAGTTATCTCACCGACTCTGATGATTCTCGCTCGCAATCCGGATACGTGTTTATTATAAACGGAGGTGCTGTGAGCTGGAAAAGTTCCAAGCAAGAGACTATGTCTGCGTCTACAGCAGAGGCTGAGTATATTGCCGCCTCGGAGGCAGCAAAGGAAGCTGTTTGGATGAGGAATTTCCTCATGGATCTTGGTGTGGTTCAGGGCTCGTCCAATCCGTTGGACGTGTATTGTGACAACAATGGTGCTATTGCACAAGCCAAGGAACCTAGACAACACCAGAAGAACAAGCACATACTCATGCGGTACCACCTAATTCGCCAGTTCGTGGATCAGGGTGATATCAAGTTATGCAAGGTACACACGGATGCAAATATTGCGGATCCGTTGACAAAGCCGTTACCCCAGCCGAAGCATGAGGCGCACATGAGAGCCATGGGCATTAGATGCTTAGACATGTGATGTCGAAAGATTGACTCTAGTGCAAGTGGGAGACTGTTGGGAATATGCCCTAGAGGCAATCATGTATGATGCTATTTCCCATTGTATTCATAAAGTTATTAAGTAGTCCTTGTATGAACATCTGATGTGTATCATTGAATATGTGATTCGGTTGTGGAACTATGCATTCATGTTGTTTATACTAAATATCCTTGGTCATTGAGGTTGTGCTGGACACGCAACTTAGACCAATGTGAAAGTTGGCTTGATGACTCGGTTCCACTTGTCATGGGCATGGAGATGCTATTCCAACTTACACAGATTCGGCTAAAGAGTTTAGCGAGTCGGATTGACCCATATTGAGGTACAACGAACTAGCTGTCATTTGTACATCTCAATCAATGTAATCCTTAGACCTGAGGTTGTTGCATATTCCGAGTTGAGGATCACCGACTTAGGTTCTGTTAAACGCTGATCCGTAACTGGGCAGTTATAAAGGCAGGGTTCGGGTTGACTGAGAATCAAGCTGCGTGATGTGAATAACCAAGATGGGATTTTGCCCCTCCACTCGGAGAGATATTCTCTGGGCCCTCTCGTGAGATATGATTCGGAAAGCATGGCCATGCACGACTCGGTTAAGTGTTAACCGAGGCGATCGGCTAAGAGTTAGTCGGGTGAATCACTTATCTCGGATCGAGAAGAGAGTCGGACTATTTAAGGGATGACATATATTCGCCTATAGTCTGACAAGGTATATCATGAGGCAAAAGGGACTCAGACGTAAGTCGCATTGGAAAGGCAAGTCGTCATGACTCTTTGGTACTTGGGAATCGGCATGTTCTGCTAGGAGCCGATGCCGATTGATCGATTGTGAGTCGGACTCTAATCGTGTCCAAGTAACCATGAGCCTGCGGGGTCACACACTTAAGAGCGGGAGCAAGTTCGGATTGGATCCGAATCTGTAATCTGGTTGGGTTGGACCTAAACCAGATTAGGACTGAGTTAGTGAGTTGGACTCAGGTGACTAGTGTTATATGGGCTTTAGTGAATGGGTCGCGTGAGCAGAGCCCACGTTCACTCCCTATATATAGTGGAGCACTGTAACCCAGAAAGGTGAATCATTGTTCGGTTAGGTCATTCCATGTGTTGGAAACCCTAGCTCCACAGCAGTCCAGCCGCCGTAACGAACCTAGCAGTTCGCCGCCGGCGCTCCTCCTTGTACGTGTGGATACCAGCAGAGGTGTTGTGCGATCAGCACCAGGACGATCGGATCGTGAGGACTGCACTGCATCAACTGACGCGCTTCATCAGTAATCCGCAACTGCGCGTCTAGTGGTAAACCTCGTGGCCTTCTACCTCAGCTAGATCTTGGGATCACCACGTTAGAGGAAAAAGTTTTGTTTTATCTCTCCGTGGCCCAACATTTACGACAAGCTGTTCATCACCCCCATAGACTAAGAACATTTCTTTAGTCCTATTTAGGTACTTTAGGATGTTCTTCACGGCTGTCCAGTGTTCCACTCCTGGATCACTTTGATATCTGCTCGTCAAACTAAGAGCATTAGACACATCCGGTCTAGTACACAGCATGGCATACATGATGGAACCTATGGCCGAGGCATAAGGCACTTTGCTCATAGCTTCCCTATCATTTACCGTAGCTGGACACTGAGCCTTGCTCAATATCTTACCTGACAACATAGGCACTGAACCTTTCTTTGCCTTATCCATTCTGAACCTTTTCAGAACTTTGTCTAGGTATGTACTCTGGCTTAAAGCTATCAGGCGTCTTTGTCTATCTCTATAGATTTTGATGCCCAATATATAAGCAGCTTCACCTAGGTCTTTCATTGAAAAACACTTGTTCAAATAACTCTTCACATCGTTAAGCATGTTGATGTCATTTCCGATAATCAATATGTCATCCACATATAGTACCAGAAATGTCACCGAGCTCCCACTCACTTTCTTGTAGATGCAAGCTTCGTAGCAATTTGGAACAAATCCAAAGCTCTTGATCACTTGATCAAAACGAAGGTTGCAACTCCGAGATGCTTGCTTCAGTCCATAAATGGAACGCTGAAGTTTGCATACTTTATCAGCATCCTTAGGATCGACAAAACCTTCGGGTTGCATCATATATAACTCTTCATCAATGTTGCCATTGAGGAACGCAGTCTTGACATCCATCTGCCATATTTCATAATCATGAAACGCAACAATTGCTAATAAAATCCGAATGGACTTAAACATCGCTACGGGAGAGAAAGTCTCATCGTAGTCAACACCTTGAACTTGTCGAAAACCTTTCGCGACAAGCCGTGCTTTATAGACGGTAACATTACCATCCGCGTCCGTTTTCTTCTTGAAAATCCATTTGCACTCAACGGCCTTTCGGTCGCTAGGAGGGTCCACCAAAGTCCATACTTGGTTTTTGCTCATGGATCCCAATTCGGATTTCATGGCTTCTAGCCATTTCTCAGAGTCTGGGCTCATCATCGCTTCCTCATAGTTCGTAGGTTCACTGTCTTCTACTAACAAGACAGTCAAGACAGGGTTGCCGTACCACTCAGGAGGGGCACGCGACCTTGTCGACCTGCGACGTTCAGTAGCAGCATCGTCCGAAGCTTCATGATCCTTGTCATTAGCTTCCTCTATTGTTGGTGCAGGCGGCACTGGAACAATTTCAGGTGCTGCGCTACTCTCGAACTCAAGAGAAGGTTCAATAACCTCGTCTAGCTCTACTTTCCTCCCACTCACTTCTTTCGAGAGAAACTCCTTCTCAAGAAAGGAACCGTTCTTTGCGACAAACACTTTGCCTTCGGTTCTGTGATAGAAGGTATACCCAATAGTTTCCTTAGGGTATCCTATGAAGACGCATTTCTCCGCTTTGGGTTCGAGCTTGTCCGGCATCAACTTCTTGACGTAAGCTTCGCATCCCCAAACTTTAAGAAACGACAACTTAGGTTTAGCACCAAACCACAGTTCATACGGTGTCCTCTCAACGGATTTAGATGGAGCCCTATTTAAAGTGAATGCAGCGGTTTCTAATGCATAACCCCAAAATGATAACGGCAAATCAGTAAGAGACATCATTGATCGGACCATATCTAATAGGGTTCGATTCTGGCGTTCAGACACACCATTGCGCTGTGGTGTTCCGGGTGGCGTGAGTTGTGAAACGATTCCACTTGCTTTAAGATGCGTGAGAAAATCATAACTCAAATATTCACCTCCACGATCGGATCGTAGAAACTTAATCTTTCTGTTACGATGGTTCTCCACTTCATTCTGAAATTCCTTGAACTTTTCAAATGTTTCAGATTTATGTTTCATTAAATAGATATACCCATATCTACTTAAGTCATCGGTAAAAGTGAGGAAATAGCGATATCCACCGCGCGTCGAAATACTCATCGGTCCGCATACATCGGTATGTATGATTTCCAACAAGTCCGTTGCTCGCTCCATCATACCGGAGAACGGTGTTTTGATCATCTTGCCCATGAGGCATGGTTCGCATGTGTCAAATGATTCAAAATCAAGAGACTCCAAAAGTCCATCAGAATGGAGTTTCTTCATGCGCTTTACACCAATATGACCTAGACGACAGTGCCACAAATAAGTAGTATTATCACTATCTACCTTGCATCTCTTAGCCTCAATGTTATGGATGTGTGTTTCATCCCTTTCGAGATTTAGAAGAAATAAACCATTTACAAGAGGTGCATGACCATAAAAGATGTTACTCATATAAATAGAACAACCATTATTCTCCGATTTAAATGAATAACCGTCTTGCAATAAACACGATCCAGAAATAATGTTCATGCTCAACGCAGGCACATAATAACACTTATTAAGGTTTAAAACTAATCCCGAAGGTAAAACTAAGGAGAGCGTGCCGACGGCCATCACATCAACTCTTGATCCGTTGCCAACGCGCATCGTCACCTCATCCCTCGCAAGCCGCCGTCTATTTCGTAGCTCCTGTTTCGAGTTACAAATATTAGCAACTGAACCGGTATCAAATACCCAGGCACTACAACGAGGGCTAGTAAGGAAAACATCAATAACATGTATATCAAATATACCTTTTATGGTGCCAGCCTTCTTGTCCGCTAAGTACTTCGGACAGTTACGCTTCCAGTGACCCTTGTTCTTGCAATAGAAGCACTCAGTGTCCGACTTAGGACCAGACTTGAGCTTCTTCTCAGCAGGGGCATTGCGCTTGCCGCCGCCCTTCTTGAAGGGTTTCTTTGCTCCCTTACCTTTCTTAAAGGAGGGCTTGTTGACCATCAACACATGATTATCCTTCTTGATGTCCACCTCCGCAGCCTTCAGCTTTGCGAAGAGCTCGGTGATCGTATCAGTGGAACCAATCTAATTATGAGTCACTACAAAACTTTTGTAGCTGGGAGGGAGTGATTGCAGAACCCTGTCAATCTTGAGCTCCTCTGGAATCGTGCATTCCAGTTGCTCAAGCCGTTGAGTGTAGCCCGTCATCTTAATGGCGTGCTCACTAACGGAACTCCCTTCCTCCATCTTGCAGTTAAAGAACTTCTCGGAGATCTCATATCTCTCAGAACGGGCCTGAGTCTGAAACATGGTTTTCAGCTCCTCGAGAATCTCAAAGGGCCCGGGATACTCTTCAAAACGATTTTGAAGTTCCGGTTCCATAGCAAACAACACGGTGCTCTTAATCATACCATAATCATCTTTACGCGACTGATAGACAGCTTTCTCATCAGCCGGCGCAGTTGCAGCAGGGGGGTCACCTAACGATTTCCCAAGGACATAGTCCTTTTGTCCGCCAGACAGAATGATTCTTAGATTGCGGAACCAATTGGTGAAGTTAGACCCATTATTTCTAAGCTTTTCCTTCTCAGCAAAAACGTTGAAGTTGAAGTTGGACTTGGCCATGTGATCTACAGTATTTGCAAGTACAATTTAGACTATGTTCATGATAAATAGTTCAACTTAATCAAATTAATAGATGAACTCCCACTAAATTCAACATCCCTCAAGTTGTTTAGTGAACACGATCCAAATTCACCACACCTAATCCGATCATCACGAGAAGAGATGTGGTTTCAATGGTGGACAACAAAGTGTCGATCATATCATTCATATGACTCATGCTTAACCTTTCGGTTCTTGTGTTCCGAGGCCATGTCTGTACATGCTAGGCTCGTCAAGTTAGACCCAAGTATTTCCGCGTGTGCAAAAACTGGCTTGCACCCGTTGTATGTGAGCGTAGAGTCTATAGCACCCGATCATCACGTGATGCTTGGACACGACGAACTTTCGCAACGGTGCATACTTGGGGAGAACACAGTTTTTATCTTGATCTTTAAGTGAGGAATCATCTTATAATGCTACCGTCGCGATCTAAGCATAATAAGATACATAAAGGGATAAACATCACATGCATATAACTTTATGTGACATGGTATAGCCAATCTTCGCGCAATGATCTCCATCTTGTGCGTTCCGGCATGATCTCCATCACTCCACCATGATTGCCTCCACCACGAATAGCAACTATAACTATTGCTAACTACTTAGCGATAAAGTAAAGCTATTATATGGCGTATAAGAAGTTGACACACAGGTCATACACAATTATAAAGACAACCATATGGCTCCTGCCGGTTGTGTACTCATCGACATGCAAGTCGTGAAACATTACAAAACATGATCATCGCATACATTATACACATCACATCTTGGGCCATACCATATCACAGAAAACACTCCCCGCAAAAACAAGTTAGACGCCTCTACTTTGTTGTTGCATGTTTTACGTGGCTTATGGGAGTAGATGCTAAGAACGATTCTTACCTACGGAAAGCCACAACGATGATATTATGGTTGCCAAACTCCGGTGTTAATCCCATGACAACTATAGTGAGCGAAACTGACATCCACCAGCCGCATGTGTGGAACAAGCCACACGTCAAGTGCGGAGCCGGTCTCGCGAACGACGTCGCGTAAGGTTGTCCTGGACCGCTTCAATCTCACTATCCCGCGTCATAAGAATAACACAAACAAGAGGCTTGCAACAGAAAACATCAACGCCCGCAACAACCATGTTGCGTTCTACTCGTGAAACACATCTACGCATAGATCTAGCTCTGATACCACTGAAGGGTTTCGCGGCATAGTAAATCAAAATTTTCTACGGAGCGAACAGAGGGAAAGCCAAGATCTAATCTAGGAGATGCAAACAACGAGAGAGATTGGATTAGATCTTCATACCCTTGAAGATTCGCACAGCGGAACGTTCGTCGGAACGTGGGTGATGTAGTCGTACTCGCTTCTCCTCCTCGCGATCCGATCCGATCTAGCACCACAAGTGGCGGTGCCTCCGTGACATGCACACGTGCAGCACCTCGACGTCTCCTCCTTCCTCGGACCAGCAAGTATGGTGGAGAGATAGATTGGATCTACAACACGATGGCGTGGTGTATATGGTGGAGAATTTCTGCAGCAGGGCTTCGCCTACAAACAGTCGGGAGGGAGAGAGGAAAGCTAGCAAGGCGGCTAGGGTTTGGAGGAGAGGTGTGGGGGGTTGGTGCGCCCCCACCCCTCTTTATATAGAGGGGGGCGCAGCCCTAGCCCCTCCCCCAAGCCCAAAGGATAAGGAGTGGGGGGCGTGGACTCTCCCCTCTTCTAGAAACCCTATCTCTAGTTTAAACGATTTAAATTCTCTAGGATCGGCTGGGCCCTATGGGGCCTTGTGCCCCTGGACCAATGCGGCCAGGACACTCCCTCATAGGCCCATGCCCCCTCCCGGAAGGTGGGGCCACGTTGGTCCCCTTCCGGAAGGTTCTAGAAGCTTCCGGTACAATACCGATTAACCCGGAACAATTCCGAACTCCAAAAACTGCACTGCCTTATATGAATCTTATTTTCCGGACCATTCCGGAACCTCTCGTGATGTCCCGGATCCCATTCGAGACTCCGAACAAAAATTCATAAACCAATTATCCAATCTATCCTAGCGTCGAGATACGTTAAGTGTGTGACCCTGCGGGTTCGAGAATATGCAGACATGATCTTCTATCAATAATCAACAGCGGGGTCTGGGCACCCATATTGACTCCCACACATTCATCGATGATCATATCGGATGAACCACGATGCCAGGATTCAATCAATCCCATATATATATTCCCTTCGTCTCGCGATATTTTACTTGCCCGAGATTCGATCGTCGGTACCGTCATACCTAGTTCAATCTCGTTCATAGCAAGTACTTTACTCGTTCTGTAATCCGATATCACTTTGTGATTAACTCCTTAACCACATGCTTGCAAGCGGTGTTGATATCGATTACCGAGTGGGCCCGAAGTATATCTCTCCGACTTGGGAGGGACAAATTCCATCTCGATACATACAACCCAACAGATACTTTCCGATCACCTGAGAGACACCTTTATGATCACCCTCTCATAGGATGACGTTTGATGACCTCAAAGCTTTCTTCCGATACCAGGGAGTTGTATTATCTCATGGTCTAAGGAATACAATATTTGACATAGGAAAAGCTTCGCAAAGATGAACACGATGATACGATCTAATTGCTTCGCTTAGTTTGGGTCTGCCATCATATCATTCTCCCAATGATATGATCTCATTATCAATTGACAACTCATGTCTATGGTTAGGAAACCTTAACCATCATTGATCAATGAGCTAGTCCTTAGAGGCGTACCAGGGACACGGTGTTGTTCACAAACCACACAAGTATTAATGTTTCTGCTTAATACAATTCTAGCATGGAATATAAACTTTATCATGAACAAGAATTATAATAATAACATCTTTATTATTGCCTCTAGGGCATAATTCCAACAAGTGATAGCACCTTGCTAAGGTAGTAGACGGGTCGCTGAACCGGCTGCGCTTTGCCCGTCTCGGGGCGCTCGACCACCAGGACAACGCTGACGACCCGGTTGGTGGCGGCAATGTAGAGCAGCATCGGCTCCTTTGCAGCCGACGTGGCGAAAACCGGCACCGTGGATAACATGCGCTTGAGGTCATGGAAGGCCGCGTCCGCCTGCGCCATCCAGGTGAACTTATCCGTCTTGTTCATCAACTGGTACAGTGGCAGGGCCTTCTCCCCAAGCCGGCTGACGAATCGGCTGAGGGAGTCCAAGTAGCCGGTGAACTTCTGGACACCGAGTAAGCTCTTGGGCGGCTGCATCCTCTCGATGGCCGCGATCTTATCCAGATTTGCCTCGATTCCCCGGCTCGACACGAGGAAGTCGAGGAGCTGTTCGGATGGCATGCCAAACACGCACTTCTCCGGGTTTAGCTTCATCTGGTACCGACGAAGGTTCACGAACGTCTCGTCGAGATCTTCCAGCAGGGTCTGCTTCTCCTTCGTCTTGATGACGACGTCATCCACGTATGCGTGCACATTACGGCCGATCTGTAAGTGCAAGCATTTCTGCATGCAATGCTGATAGGTAGCACCTGCATTCTTTAGGCCGAATGGCATGGTTACATAGCAGTAAGCCCCGTACGGGGTGATGAACGACGTTTTTAACTGACCAGCCGGATTCAGCCGGATCTGATTATAGCCAGAATAACAATCGAGGAAGGAAAGCAGATCACAGCCGTCCGTAGAGTCAATCACTTGATCAATATGGGGCAGAGCAAAGGGGTCTTTCGGGCAAGCCTTGTTCAGACTCGTGTAGTCGATACACATACGCCAGGTCTTGTTTTTCTTCAACACCAGGACTGGGTTGGCCAGCCAGTCCAGGTGATACACTTCCATGATGAAGCCGGCAGCAAGTAGCTGGGCGATCTCGTCGCTGATGACCTTCCTCTTGTCCTCCGTGAAGCGACGGAGGGGCTGCTTGACCGGCTTGGCGTTAGGATGCACATGAAGAGAGTGCTCGAGAACTCCCTCGGCACACCCGACATGTCTTTGGGAGACCATGCGAAGATGTCCCGATTCTCACGGAGGAAGTCGATGAGCGCGCTTTCCTATTTGCTGTCCAAGCCGGCACCAATGGTGACGCACTTGGATGGGTCAGCCGGGTCGAGCGGGATCTGTCACGTCTCCTTGGACGGTTGGAACGCCATGTCCCTAGCCGGCTTCATGCCAGCCGACACCTCCTTCTGCAGCATGGCAACATTGCACGTCATCTCACGCTTCTCCTCGGTGATGAACAGGGCCTCAGCTATCTTGGCGCCTTCCTTCGCGTAGGCCATGGACCGTCCATAGCAGCCGGCCACGGTGATCACAACATTCGGCCCCGACAACTTCATTTTGAGGTATGCGTAGTGGGGGACCGCCATGAACTTTGCGAGGGCAGGGCGCCCAAGAAGGACATGGTAGGTGCTGGCGAGGTTGACCACCTCGAACCAGCTTGGCTCGTGCCGGAAGTTCTCTTCTGAACCGAATATGACATCCAGCCAGATCTTGCCCAGCGGGACACACAGTGGCCCAGACGCGACGCCGTGGAACACAGTGGTCGAGGGCTGGAGGTCGCACTCCCAGATGCCCAGCTTTTCCATGGAAGACCGGTAGAGCAGGTTGAGGCTGCTTCCACCGTCTACCAGCACGCGCGAGAACCGGCAGCTGCGAGCATCGGCGAGGGGGTCCAGCACCATCGCATAGCCCCCGGGATTCGGGAGCAGATCCGGCTGGTCCGCCTGGCTCCAGGTGATGGGAGTCTCGGGCCAGTTGAGGCGCAGGGGGACTGGGGGAACGACAACGTTCACCTCCGCGCTGTGCTGCTTTCGGCCGCGATTGTCAATCGGCTCGGCCTCGAAGATGTGGTAGTTCTCATGCTGCTGGGGGTAGCCTCCATTGCCGCGGTTGTTGCCGGCTGCCCTAGCCAGTGGTGGGGGACCGCCAGGAGGGGGTGGGGGGAGGGGAGGCAAACCAACCTGGTCCTTGATCTACCGAGTCTAGTTGCACTGCCGGGTGGTGTGCGTAGCTGGCTTGGTGCCGCTGTGGTACTTTTAGGGCCCATCGAACATCTGCTCGAAGGTGAAGGCGTTCCTCTGCCTCTTGTCATTGTGAGGCTGCGTGCCCTGCACCGCGTTGACTTGCCGCTGGTGGTAGCGCGGGCTTTGCTTCTCAACCGAGCGCTTGCCCTGGTAGCGACTGTCGTTGCCGTGCCGCCTGGACGAACCAGCATCGCCGCCTTGGCCGGCAGGCTTCTCCCGAGCCGGCTCAGTGGTAACCGGTCGTCCTTCCGCATTTACCCGGAGGGGCTTCTTCATCGCCGCATCTGCGGTGGCGTACCGATCGGCCACGGTCAGCAGCTCCGCCATGGTCTTGGGCTCGTCGCACGGCAGCCGGTGGCGCAGCATCATGACTTCGCGGCACCCTTCGATGAAGAAGCCAATGCTTGGTTCTCCACCACCCCTTCACAGGAGTTTCATAGCTCAGTCCAATGGGCGAGATATGCGCGGTCCGACTCGCGGTCTCCCTGGACGCATAGAGAAAGATCACGGGGCCTGCCAGGACGCTTGTACGTGCCGTTGAAGTTCCGAATGAATACTTTCTCGAAGTTCGGCCAGGCGTTGATGCTGTTGGGCGCTAGGCAGTTGAGCCAAGTTCTTGCCGAGCCGGTCAGCATGAGTGGGATGTAGCGAACCGCCACGCGCTTGTTGATGTGGGCGATTTCGACTGCGGTGACGTAGTCGGTTAGCCAGTCCTCCGGCTTCATGCTGCTATCATACTTGGGGTGTCCCGTGGCAGGGAAAACTTGTCGGGGAAGGGCTCCTTCCGGATGCGCGGCCCGAAGCACACAGAGCCTATTGCGTCTTCCTCCTCGGTGAGGCGAGCTTCCATCAGGAGGTCGATGCGGGCGCGCGCATCCGTCTCAACCGGATTGGGAGCTCCCACCCGGCCAGTGAGGCGGGATGGTGGAGGGGGTGGATGTGGGTGCTGGACAGCCGGTTGCGGGTGGCTCGTGGCGCCTTGCTCGCCGCGAGGTTGGCTGCTACCGGACTGACAACGCTTGGAGCACAGGGGACGCGGAGTACTCGGTCTGGCGGGGTCCTCCCCGGAGGTTACCAGCCGGGCGGTTCCCATGGGAACTGGCTCCTGCCTCGAACGCGATCCGAGCGGCCTCGGCCTGCTCGTCGGCCACGCGCAGCAGGTGCTTCACTCGCTGGAACTGGCGCAGAATCTTGTCCCCCTCCAGGCGAGGTAGGTCTTCCGCGACGGCTTGTGCCGCCCGGACATTCTTGACCGTGGTGTCATACACGGGCGGAGGAAAGTATGTGCGGGAAGCCGGCTCGAGATCGTGCTCGAAACGGGCGCCCAGCTCTCCTCCGCGGCGCTGCACGGAGCCCAGCCGGCTAGGATCTTCATTAGTCGGGGTGAGGCCGTGGGCGCGGTGATACTCGTGGATGTTGATCTCCAACCGCTACTTGGTGGAGGCCAGGCCCTGGGCCTGCTGGAGCAGACGCTCACGCGCCGCCTTGATTTTGGCCATAGATTCCTCCGGGTTGTCCCAGGGATGCATCGGCTCGAGGAGTTCCTAGATAACTTCCTCTACCACGCCCTTCTTGCGCACCGAAGTGGACGGTCCGCCTTTGGTCGACGCCGTGCTTGAGAGGGGGACGACGGCTATTGCCTGAGCCAGCCATCATCACCTCCACGGCGCCAGGAGCAACGAGCGCCCTGCCGTCTAAGGGCAACGGCTCAGCGAAAGAGACGATTTCCCGTGGGAAACGCTTTGGCACGGTGGCGACATAGACGGGCAGGTCGCCGAACAGCATGATGGAGCCGCCTGCCGAGAAGCTGGATCCAGCGAAGCAGCGAGCGTTGTCGATAACGCAGTCTAATTTGCCCAGCGTGAGCCCGAGGCCGGAAGCCACGCGCTCGCCGGACAAAGTGCGGTGTCCCGTGCGGAACGTCACTCCGGTCGCCGCCATCTATGCCCCACGGTGGGCGCCAACTGTCATCGTTACAGAAACGGCAGAGCCTAAGAAGGCTAGAAAGAGGTGTGGGAGCGAGCAGGGAGACGAGCGACGGCGTCCGCATGCAGGATTGGGAACATGCAAGCGTCGGGGACACGACATGTACCCAGGTTCGGATCCCTTGGGGTGAGGTAAAGCTCCTACTCCTGCCGATCTGACTAAAAGGATGAACGCGACGAACTACAAGGCTCCGTGAGCTGTATCGGGTCTAGCTAGCAGAGAATGAGGGTCCAACCCTTACTACGGTGCCCCTGCCGCCCCTTATATACGCCGAGGCGGCATGGGCAAAGGTTCTACCGACAGGAGGGTCCCACAGGCGGGCCTAGCCGACTGTTCCAGTACAGTATTTTGCCTCCCGGCCGGCACAGAGACAGTGGTGGCCGCCCCCGGCCGACACGGAGACAGTGGAGGACTCCCGCGGCTGACACGGGCGGCGACTCCTGTTCCCGCAGAGCACGGGTACAGCCCGGCTCCTCTGGCACTGGGGCCGCCGAGTCTGTCTTTCTGTCAACCAGGGCTGCGTAGCGTTGTGCCCTACATCACCCGCCTGCCCTGAAGGTCCGGCTAGCTCGCCCTAGCCGGCTTCTCTGTCTTGACCGGATGGTCGGACCCATCCGGCTAACCGTTTGTGCCGTGCTTTCTTGTCTGGCTCATAGTTTTGCCGGTTCGATCTTGGTCTGTCTGGCTCTACCCGGATGGCATGGCCCAGCCGGCTAGCTGCTTGGGGTGATGATTTTTGTCCGGCTGGCTGGTTCGCCAGCCTTGTTTTTGTCCGTCCTTCCTTCTGGTCAGTCCTTGAGTTTCCATCATCCGACTGCCCAGCCGGCTGGTGGGTTGTGCTGCTCATATCTTGTCCGATTAGCCTACCCGAGGGTGATACCCCCGACAATAGTAGTAGCTAGATGGTTGTTTCTCCTCCTTTGTGCTATCATGTTTAGATTTTGTGAGCTCCATTCATGATCAAGATCATCTATTTGTAATCCTACATGTTGTGTTTGTTGGGATCCGATGGATATTGAGTACTACGTCAAGATTGATTATTGATTCTATCATGTCTATGTTATTTGTGATCTTGCATGCTCTCCGTTGCTAGTAGATGCTTTGTCCAAGTAGATGCTTGTAACTCCAAGAGGGAGTATTTATGCTCGATAGTAGGTTCATGCCTCTAGTAATCTTGGGAAGTGACAGAAATCTCTAAGGTTGTAGATGTGCTCTTGCTACTAGGGAGAAAAAACAAATCCTTTGTCCAAGGGCAATTGTATTGTTTACTTTACACACTTTGCTTAATGCAATTATCTGTTGCTTGCAACTTAATACCGGAAGAGGTTCGAATGATAACCTGAGAAAAAACAATCCTTTGTCCAAGGGCAATTGTATTGTTTACTTTACACACTTTGCTTAATGCAATTATCTATTGCTTGCAACTTAATACTGGAAGAGGTTCGGATGATAACCTGAAGGTGGATTTTTAGTCATAGATGCAGTTGGATTACTGTCTATGTATTATGTTGTAATGCCCAAACGAATCTCATAGAAATCATCATGACATGTACATGCATAGCTATGCATTCTCAATTTGTCAATTGCCCAACTATTGTTTGTTCACCCAACATGCTATTTATCTTATGGAGAAACACCTCTAGTGAACTATGGACCCGGTCCATTCCTTCCCATTGATATTCCATCTACTGTTTACTGTTTACTTTCTGCAATTACCACAAGCAATTACTATCTTCCACCCTATACGTTTAATCCTTGTTTTCAGCAAAACCAGTGAGATTGACAACCTCACTGTAAGTTGGGATAAAGTATTGTGGTTGTGTTGTGCAGGTTCCAAGTTGCTAGCAACACCTTGGGAGCTGTTTCCTTTCTCCTACTGGTTCGATAACCTTGGTTTCATAACTGAGAGAAACTTGCTGCTGTGCTTATCATACCTTCCTATTGGGGTTCCCAACGAGCTCTACATCATATGAGCCATCAGACGCGAGAAGAAATTACTCGCCCACGCTGTCACCGTCAATGCGGTACAACAAGTCGATATCCCGCGCTGGCTAAATTGGTTAGAGCAAAGTATCACCTGGAGTCGTCAGATCACGGCCCGGGATCAAATACCCAAGGCGATTCACCCTAGTCGTCAAGCCCAAAGTGGCTGACTACTGGCTGCCAAAGACGCTGATGGATGGTGGAAGATCCATCAACATCCTCTACCTGGATACGTTTAGACAACTGCAGCTCCCATAGTCCATGGTAGAATTGACCCTCTGTACCTTCCACGGCATAGTCCCGGGATAGAAGGTATACCCGATTGGGAAGATGAAGATGCCAGTAACCTTCGTCATGCCAACCAACTTCCGCACAAAGCGGATTGTCTTGAAGCTAGTGAACTTCAGAAGCCCGTACCACTGCATACTCGGCAGGAAGGCATTCGCCAAATTCATGGAAACCCCACATTACGCCTACAACATGATGAAGCTTTCGTTCCTCCACGGCATTATCACCGTGCCCAGCGACCTAGACATTGTCGTCGAGTGCAAGAACAACAACGCCAAGATGGTTGACGCATTCATTGCAGAAGAGGCGCAACACGCCGATGAACTCGCCAAATTGGCGAGTGGTGCCTACCAGGAGGATCCCATAGTCCTGAAGAATCCAACAACGACGCGCTTCCTCCCGAGCACCTCCAAGCCCCCCACGCTGAACTTGCCCTCGGCGAGCCAAGCCAATAGGGAACTCCGGAGGCAGACCTCACCCGTGCATAGGAGGGCACGCTTTGTAGTCCCGGTGTGAGAGTTGTGACGCCCCCGGTCAGATAATATCCAACATACCCGGCATCACGGAGGGCCTCGCTGAGCACAAGCAAAAAGCTGACCCAAAGGTTCGGCCTGACAAGCATCCACCATGATCTCTCAAAGAAGAGCATCACCAATCACTCGCCAAGAGGCATGGCGGCTACTCTCCATGGGGTTCATTCATCCCAACAACTACTCCGACTGGCCGATGAAACCACTCTGGTGCTCAAGGAAAATGGCACTCAGAGAATGTGTATCGACTACATCAACCTTGTTCGAGCACGACTCGCCCATGATCCACTACTGGATCAACTCGTCGGGAAACCAATAAGACCGGAGGAAGCCACCTGCCGCAAATGACGCACGCGACACTCGCCCCTCGCGAATCAGTACTTCACGCAAGTCTTACACTTCGCGCCCCACTTTGTACAACAAATTGTGTACTCCCCCTCCAAAGAATAAAGCTATTGTTCCGCAAATCGTATTCACTCGCCTTGTCTTGTTCCAACCACACTCATAAATGCAAGAAACATATATTTTACAACGGATGTCAACCCTTGGGGGAGCGAATCGACACGGCCAAGTAGTGCAGTACAAGGGCATCAGGGAAACCCGAGCCTTGTGCTGTCGACAAAAAACGCCCAAGCGAGAGCACCCATCAGAGTAGCCTCTCTCGACTGGCTTACCGAGCCAAGATGATCCGTCATGCTTCTCACAACACCATGTCTCCCTCCTCAGACGCAGCGACTCAAACGGTTAAGTAGCATGCTCAGGGACTCGTTACAACACGGACCCGCACACGTCTTGCAAAAACATCAAGTATGAGAGCTCGCCCTGGAGTCGCCAAGCGACTTGTTCTCTGAGCCAGGAGGGATGACACGCTACATACCAACAGTGTAACAAAGTCCTTCCTACCTTAGGAGCAACACTTCGAAAAGCTAAGTACCACACTCGGGGACTCATCAAAAATGAACCCGCATGACTCCAGGGAAAATGCCAAGTACAACGGGTCCTTTGGGGTCGCCACGTGACTGGCTCCGCAAGCCATGGTAAGTCGACTAAGAGCTACTCGAACAAATCACACAAACACAATACAATAGTCAGTCACGCGCGTGCAAACCTAAACCAACATGCTCGGGGACTAGCTACCCCCGACGCACCAAAATCACAAAATAGTCACTCGACAAACAAATAGTCATAGATCATCATCACTTTAGTGCAAAACACAATACATTCATAATAACACCAATTCTTTAGAAAGCCACTCAGCACTAACCCTATTACATGGTCAGACCTCTCACTTTGCAGGCTTTGCAATCGAAGCGCCACTCGCACCCTTGGCCACCTCAACATGCTTGGTTGGGTACGTCGATTGCTCTTTATCAATCGCCGGACAAAACAGGCGCTCTGAGGGGAGGTCATGATGCTTCAGCTTGGTGTCGCCGGGAACCACTTGCGTCGCTTGGTAGGGTAGGAGGTCATTCATCGCCAGCACCCGTTGTGCATACGGAGCAGCCTTCGATTGCAGGGCAAGAATATGGACGGTCTCCATTGTCCCAGTCACTGACGGATACCCGTTGGAGACATCGTCGAGGTCAAAGTCTTCCGTGAAATGGGCGATCCTGACACTCAGCGTTGTGGTTGCCCCGCGGAGGAAGGCAGACCGCGACATCCACTCCACCATCGCGGGTGCCTCCTCTAGATATGGACACACCTCCATGAACCTTGCGGGTACCACATTAGTCGGGGTGATGTTCTGGAGGATCGTGCGAATGCACGTCGACAGCGTTGTTGTAGCATTCAACACTGATTTCATGCACTGCTCGCGGTGAAGTCCCGCACGGCCGGGTCGCCTTTGCGTACAACATCTGCAAAATTCAGATCGCATCAAATCAAGTTTGCGTTCCAGCCGACCCACTAGGGGACTTCTCCCGTTAACATCTATCAAACAAAAAATCAGCACTCACCGAGGAGTTGGTGGCAGCTTGTAACAACCCTAGTTTTATTAAAAGGTAATTAGGTTTTGATTGTGCATTCATGAGCATCATTTCATTAAAATGCATGCAAGAAAATAATAGCAAAACCCTAACCCTATTTTCCTCCCTCTCTGAAACAATTCAAATGATTTTGAATATTTTGAAAAGTACAAAAGTTATGGAACCCAAATGGTTATTAAGGGTCTCCTTGTTATTTTAAATATTTAAAAAGCCTCTTGTATTTTGAAACTAATCAAAACATATTTGTAATTGAAATTACAAATTGAAAACACAAAACAGAAATAGAAAAATAACTTGCAAATAAAAAACCTCTCTCTGGACTGAGCCCAACTCTTTCTCTCATCTCCCCGCAGCCCAGTTGCAGCCCACGTGTGGCCCAGCGTTGGACCATACCGCTTCGACCCCGTTCCTATCGTCTTCCTCCTCCTAGGCAGGCACCTCTCTGTCGCGGGCGCCGCCGTCGATCTCCATCGCCTCCTTCCTGCCGTCCGACGAGCCCCAGGATGAGGATAAGAAGCCCCGCGACCCTATCACCCGTCCTTATCCCCTCCCGCACTCTCTCGCGACCTTCCTCTCTCTAGTTTTCTCTAGAGGACAAAACCCTCGCTCGCAGTTGCCGTGTCGCCTCGCCGTCTCTAGTCATCCTATGCCCAGCCGATGGTCCCTGGAGCTCCGCCTCGACGTGCTGACCTTCCTCGCCAACGGAATCGAGGCCGGGCCCTAGCAATCGACCGCATCACACGCTTCTTCCCCGAGCCCGACGCTCGCCGCCATGGACCTTGCCGACGTTTTGGACCACCTCCGGCCACGCCGTCACCTCCGTTAGCTTCACAGTGAGCCGCTGGTCCTCAAGGACCCTTCCCCTTCCTCCCTCTTGCCCTGTAGCTCCCTGTCGTCATGCACCTGCCGCCGTCGCCGTTGTCGATGCTTCGGCGACCTAATCCTAGCGACGTCGCCACCATAAGGTTCCCCTTGCTGGCCTCGTTCGATTAGCATAGGTCTCGCAGCCCCGCGCGTCCTCCTACGCCGTCGCCGGTGGCCATCCGACAGTGGCTGCCGTGATGACGTCGTTGTGACGTCACGCAGACGTTGCAGTGGACCCCTTTGACCTGTTGACCGCCACAGTGGATGCTGATGTGGCCCTAGGCCCAACCGTCAGTGCCTCTGGCTAGGCTCTACCCCGGTGAGAAATGCCCTGACCCTGTGCTGATGTCATAGTGGCGCAATAAATCAATTTAAATTGGTTTATTAATTTCAGAAATTGACTAAAACTTGTAAATTCAATATCTAATTATTTATAAGTCATAAAAATACAAATAATATATCAAAATGTTCAGAAAAATGAGACCTACCTCTTTAAGCTATCATCATGCATTGTTAAAACACTTACATGGCAAGTTTAATTAGAAGAACTAAGTGAACCCTCTCATATGCCTCCGAGGTTTCTCCAAGTTAGGGTTTGTACCCCTCGGGACCGCGATTAAATTGTCAAGCATGCCTTAGGGGTTTACTTCGATACAATTTAACTTGTCATATCATCATCCTTGCTTGAGAATTGCATTGTTGCCATGTGTCGATTGTTTCCCTTCTTTCCGGTGTTTGGTTCTTCTTCGGTAGAATACGATATCAGAATCGAGATCGAGATCGAAGACTGCGATCAACACCATCAAAGCTCGAAGACAAATACTTGATCAACTATAATCAAGTCAAGTACCAAGTGTCCGAAGCTCTGCTTTATGGATATCAACTGGCAAAGGCAAGCGAAGCCCCACACATGAATAGGGACCCTGTTCACATCATTAGGGACCGGCTTCGGGACTCAACCCGTTATGGCAGCATGTCCCTAGTGTGTGACTCATGGTCTCGGGGAAAGCAAGGTAAAGGTTGTGGTCAACTACTCTCTGCCGGCCTCCAAGGAAGAGGGCTAATGATCTGGCATTAAGAATAGGTTGGTACGTGTGGGTAAAGTTTTACACCCCTGCAGGGTTAAATCTTTTCGAAAAGCCGTGTCCATGGTTATGGACGAACTTGGAGACCAGATTCAAAGATCATAGAGAACTTTAACCTAATCGTAAAACTTGGTAGATCAATGTGTGTTTAAGGATGCTTCCTCATGGGTACGAGGGGGTGATCCTAGGTAGGTTCAGCTGATGATGATTCGGTGGATATCAAAAGATGATCAAATCTAGAGATACCGCTCTCTTATCCCCTTTTAAAATATTCTGATTAGTCGAGATTCTTCTCCTTCTTGTTTTGAAAAAAAAGATGGCTTTATGCAAAATAACTCCACCAGCCATAAGTCTTGCGGAGTACACCCTGTACTCACCCTTGCTTCGTTGATACTTTTGCAGCAGAGTAAGTGTTACCATAGAAGATGAGTTCTTCACGGCATCGACATTGACGAGTAGTTTGGAGTTCCCAGTCGGCAGTCTGGGATCTATGGATTGGACGTCATCATTATGCTTCAGGTCTCTTAGGCCATTTGTTAAGTTTGCTATACTTAATAGCATAATTTTCCTTCCGTTGTTTGGTGTTTGTGGTCAGTGACCTATGCTTGTAATATTTTGGTTCTTCGCTCAGTTATGAGCTTGCTGTAATAAGTTTTTGTGTCATAGGTTCACTGTTGTGTTATCAATTCTCCCTGTACGCTTTCGAGATTTAGGTTAGACTTATATCAGACAGAGGTCTGGGATTTGTCTAGCCCTAATCCCGGGGGTGTCACAGGTTTTGGTATCAGAGCAGTACCGACTATAGGAAACCTTTCTATTGGTCGATGTTGAGTCTAGTGTTTGTGAAAACTATTTTCAAAGATGAAAATTATGTGCAAAAACTCTAGTATGCTTCTTTTCTCCTTATCTAGTTTCGGTATATTTCTGGGTCATCTTACCTTGTGTTGATTTGGAAAAGTTTTCTATCTCGTCCAGTCTTTCAAAACTTAGGTGCCTCTTTAGGCATGCCTGTTCTCAACCATTTGACCTAATGTTGAGTTCTCTAGAATCAGTTGTGTGTGTTCCCGATTTCCTTTGTTCTGTTTTTCTTAGAAATTCCTTTCTATCATGATCTCTTTGTCTTTTGGACCCACAATATTATATTGTAGGATCCATAAAGTTCTGTTCTAGGATTCGAGGTCTCCTTTCGCCTCTGGTGCCTTCTTTTTCATTTGTTTGGATACTTCCGAAGTTGTTTCTTCTCTTGGAAGCTACCTCGTGATTACTATCTTGTAGTGTACGCTTTGTCACTCAAGCAGTAGTTACTACTTCTTTTGGTTTTAACCCTCGGACTTGAACCTAAGATCCCCGATTGTGCTGGATTTTGGTTTTGTGAATCTCGTACATGAAGCTGACCTTTAACCCAAGATCCATCTGGTTGACCCCTGTCACTAATGTTTACAGATTACCTCATAATGGCTAGTACCTTCTAGTATAGCCTTCAAACTTGTGTATATTGTTGCTATTGAACAAGTGACGATAGAGGACTTCCCCTACCACTAGCTATGGCAGATGTTCTTTAATGGAACCAAATAGATCACGATAAGGGTACTCCTCGAGAGTTCCACTTCTATACTCGTGACTCTGCCACCCCTTCCTTTTCTATGCATTGGTTTTCGGAAGATTGTTGACTTATGCATCTACATCTCGGGATTCTATTCTGAGCATGTTCCTTCTTCCTTGTTGTTTTCCGACCTTTGTCTACCAGTTGGTAGCCAAGCAGTAAATGTGCATTGGTGTCTTTCAATGCAAGATACTCTTGTGGTCCATCATGACAAACCAGTTCGATATGTCAGGAGAAATAAACTCCAATACCTCATCATTTCTAAGACCAGGTCAAAGTGTTGTAATCCACAGATCAATAAGCATTGAATAGCTTATGTTATGTTCTACCTTGAAGTATCACACCCTTTTTATACTAAGAGGTCGTGTTGAGTTTCATGACCCTCTTAATGAAGTGATACTCTTACACATATTACCCACCCTTCCTCTGAGCTTTTGTGCTCAGGAATGTTGCGTGTGCGTAATGATGTGGTCATCTAAGATTCTTAGCAATTCTTGTTGCTTTGAACTTCAAGGATATTTATATCATTCCTTGCGTGATGGTTAAACTAATCAGTGAGTCAAGGATGATTATGCAACCAAGTCCACTATTCTAGTGTACCCTCTTCAGTAAAAGAGTTAGGCTTGTGCTGAAGCTCTGAGACTATGTATCCTTGCCTTACCAAGCAAGTTTCCTCTCAAACTAAGTGACATATCGGTGTCCGTGATATTCTAGATGTCTACTAGAAGTATTGCCATGTTGCCACATGATCGTGTTGTGAGGTTCTTGAGTAAGTTGTTTCTTTAAAACTGCTCCTTTCTCCAAGGATCCATATTGGATACCCCTACACTAGTTGGTTGAGCTTAAACAACAACTTGGAGAGTTGTAGGACAAAAAGTTCTATCCAACTCTGTTCCTCCTTAAAGGGATGTCTAGTTTTGTTCGTGCTGAAGTAAGATAGTATGTCCTTTGCGGATATGTTATCTTCCCTCCTTTGATTTGATCTGGGCAATCGTCAAATCAAACTCAGTTCCAAGGACAATCTTGATGGTGTATCTACTTGTGATGTTTCACTTAGGTACATATTCATGTTCTTTGGTCTGACCAGTATTTCTGCCTTGTTCATACAACATATGATTCCATATTTTTGGAGTGTCTTGATAAGTTTATTATTGATCCCATCGATGATATTCTTAACTTCTCCATGTTATATCAGACTCATATAGAACAGTTGGCATTAATGTTGGAAACTTTTGAGAACCATCTTCGTGTTATCTCGAAGTATGTGTTCTGGATGTTAGAAGCAACCTGCTCTGCTTCACGTGCAAATGTTGAAAGATGTCGTGGATTCGAGTAGCGTTATCTTTGTTTCCTCGGGAATCATTTCCAAGTTAGTCAAGCATGTGTGAAGAATTCTTGATATGGTAGGTTGGTACCACCATATCTCGAGAAGATCCTCCAAGCACACCAAGCCACTGATTTATTTGTTCACGGAAGATAAGAAGTCCAACAAAACTTCAATATCCTCATAAATGTTTCCTAAACAGGATTCATTTGTGTTTCGTTGCAAACAATTCATGTAGATGCAATTATCTTTTGATAACTTGCTATCACATGGGTTTCGCAATCTAGCTCATCTTCTGGAGCTTGACATTGTAGTCCATGACTTGAGAATCTAGTAACTTTATCTTTGTGGTAAATGTTGCAAACTTTCTATTCACATATGCTGAGTCTGAAGTATCTCTGAACGTAACCAAAGCTGAATCTCAAGCAGCAATGATGGTTGGTGTTCCTCGAGGTTTTAACCTAGGTCTCTTTGAACATCCAGAAAAATTGATGAATGGTTGTCACCATCAGTTGGAAGACCTATTGTCATAATCTCTTGAATCAGCAATAACAACCACTCTTCATGAGACTTCTTCTATGATTTATAAAGGAGTTGTTCTTATGGTTTCCTTTGGATCCGAAGTATGACTTTTACTTGATGACTGATTGAAGGCTTGTTAAAAGTTTGTTATCAGTATCTCGAACATCAAGGAGAACATTTAAAGTAGAGTTGCTAAATGTCTCTCGGTCGATCCTCCAGACCATTTTATGATGGCAAGCGTCTTGTTATCCCAAGTACTTGGAGTCTGAGAATGATGTTTCTTTCTTCTCATGTCATTAGGAATCTTCTAAACTATTCATCTTGGTGGTGTAAAGTGATATCATGATCTTTGGCAAGGATTTTGATAGTCCTGGATGAATAAATAGTTTCCTTCCCGCTTTCTTAAACATGTTCGAAGAGCGACCATGATTTTGGTAATCAACAGTTTCTCTTGCTACATGTTCCTTGTGACTCTTACGAGTCCTCTCCACCAAAACACCTTTCTGTCTTGGCCTTCTATTGAATGGAAGAGTGCCCCTTTTTCTTTCAAAAGTAGTTCAACAACTTAGTTTTGTTGATATCTATCTATTCCAGCTGTAAAGCTCTACTTAACTTGTTTAGTAGAGGTTTACCTCTTGAAGTCTGCATAACTTTCTCCATCTGTTGTAAGTCTCCTTCCCTCAGAAGTCAAAACTCTTCTGCAAGCTCCATGGTCTCAATCCTTATGAAGACCAGTTATCTGTCACCTTGAAAACCATCTCCTTTTGTTTCCTCCTCTACCTTGGCGTGTTTCATGTCGTTGGCTCTAGAGATGTTTGTGAAACATCTATCCATGAGTTGACGATGAGATACTCAGTTCGTGGTTCCATGGCATTCCCTCTCTTCCTTAGTATGAGCAACCACCTCGAAGATTATGAAGCGCTTTGTCCACTCGTCATGGTGGCATGGATCAACCTCTTCGAGAAGATCGTTGAAGTTTAGTGTAACCCTGTTCTTTTTATCTTCCTACCTAGGAATCTCGGGTCGAGATTCTTTTAAGGGGGATAGAATTGTAACAACCCTAGTTTTATTAAAAGGTAATTAGGTTTTTATTGTGCATTCATGAGCATCATTTCATTAAAATGCATGCAAGAAAATAATAGCAAAACCCTAACCCTATTTTCCTCCCTCTCTGAAACCAATTCAAATAATTTTGAATATTTTGAAAAGTACAAAAGTTATGGAACCCAAATGGTTATTAAGGGTCTCCTTGTTATTTTAAATATTTACAAAGCCTCTTGTATTTTTGAAACTAATCAAAACAGATTTGTAATTGAAATTACAAATTGAAAACACAAAACAGAAATAGAAAAATAACTTGCAAATAAAAAAAACAGTCTTCCCTCTCTCTCTAGGCTGAGCCCAACTCTTTCTCTCCTCTCCCCGCAGCCCAGCCACAACCCACGTGTGGCCCAGCATCGGCCCATGCCGCTTCGACCCAGTTCCTGTCGTCTTCCTCCTCCTAGGCAGGCACCTCTCTGTCGCGGGCGCCAAAGTCGATCTCCACCGCCTCCTCCCTGCCGTCCGACAAGCCCCAGGACGAGGATAAGAAGCCCCGCGACCCTATCTCCCATCCTTATCCCCTCCCGCACTCTCTCGCGACCTCCCTCTCTCTCTTTTTCTCTGGAGGCCGAAACCCTAGCTCGCAGTTCAGAAAAATACAAATAATATATCAAAATGTTCAGAAAAATGAGACCTACCTCTTTAAGCTATCATCATGCATTGTTAAACAACTTACATGACAAGTTTAATTAGAAGAACTAAGTGAACCCTCTCATATGCCTCTGAGGTTTCTCCGAGTTAGGGTTTGTACCCCTCGGGATCCCGATTAAATTGTCAAGCATGCCTTAGGGGTTTACTTCGATACAATTTAACTTGTCATATCATCATCCTTGCTTGAGCATTGCATCGTTGCCATGTGTTGATTGTTTCCCTTCTTTTCGGTGTTTGGTTCTTCTTCGGTAGAATACGATATCAGAATCGAGATCGAGATCGAAGACTGCGATCAACACCGTCAAAGCTCGAAGACAAATACTTGATCAACTATAATCAAGTCAAGTACCAGGTGTCCGAAGCTCTGCTTTATGGATATCAACTGGCAAAGGCAAGCGAAGCCCCACACATGATATAATCCTATGGTTACAAAGTATTTACATTCTTGCCATGTGCATACGATTCTAAAGTCTTTTATCGATATATAGATTAATCCTATCTACTGCATGTCCCCTTTGTAGCCTATATCCCTGATCCACTACTCCTAGCATAACTAGGGTTTGAGCTTGTGAAGAGTTGCTAGAGCTATTATAACTGTTGTGCTTAGCCATGCTTAGCTATTACCACTGGTCCATCCGGTTGATGAATCAGAGCTATGAATGAACCTAGTTTGACAGGATGACGTGGTAAGATCAGAGATGGAAGTTAAACATGCTAAGGCTTGTATGGGAGGCCACGGCGGGTTGTGGTTTTTGGAGTCCCATACTTGCCACTACTAGGACAGGAGTTCTTGCCTATGGTCCAACCACACGGGGGCCTGGAAACCCCCTCGACCAACTAACTTGCCAAGTATATTCCATGAGTCACATAGTTTGGGCGTTCCATTCGACATATGCATTCTGGCTCTTCTCGATGGAGGTGAAGGAGGTGCATTCATACATGTAGGTAAGCGTGGCAGGGAATGGGAGATGCCCGGCATCCGTAATCTCAATCCATGTTCACATCATTAGGGACTTGCTTCGGGACTCGACCCGTTACGGTGGCATCTCCCTAGTGCGTGACTCATGGTCTCGACAAAAGCAAGGTAAAGGTCATGGTCAACCACTCTCTGCCGGCCTTCCAAGGAAGAGGGCTAATGATCTGGCATTAAGAATCGGTTGGTACGTGTGGGTAAAGTTGTACACCCCTGCATGGTTAAATCTTTTTGAAAAGCCGTGTCCACGGTTATGGACGAACTTGGAGACCAGATTCAAAGATCATAGAGAACTTTAACCTAATCGTAAAACTTGGTAGATCAATGTGTGTTTAAGGATGCTTCCTCATGGGTACGAGGGGGTGATCCTAGGTAGGTTCAGCTGATGATGATTCGGTGGATATCAAAATATGATCAAAGCTAGAGATACTGCTCTCTTATCCCCTTTAAAATATTCTGATTAGTCGAGATTCTTCTCCTTCTTGTTTTGAAAACAAAAGATGGCTTTATGCAAAATAACTCCACCACCCATAAGTCTTGCGGAGTACACCCTGTACTCACCCTTGCTTCGTTGATACTTTTGCAGCAGAGTAAGTGTTACCATAGAAGATGAGTTGTTCACGGCATCGACATCGACGAGTAGTTTGGAGTTCCCAGTCGGCAGTCTGGGATCTATGGATTGGACGTCATCGTTATGCTTCAAGCCTCTTAGGCCATTTGTTAAGTTTGCTATACTTAATAGCATAATTTGCCCTCCGTTGTTTGGTGTTTGTGGTCAGTGACCTATGCTTGTAATATTTTGGTTCTTCGCTGAGTTATGAGTTTGCTGTAATAAGTTTTTGTGTCATAGGGTCACTGTTGTGTTATCAATTCTCTCTCTATACGCTTTCGAGATTTAGGTTAGACTTATATCAGACAGAGGTCTGGGATTTGTCTAGCCCTAATCCCGGGGGTGTCACACAGCTCGCCTTGACAAATTTCTCCAAATTGGAGATCTTCGCTTGTAGATCCATGATGATGGAATTGGACGCCTCGTGCTCCGAGTCTGCTACCGCGATCGCTGCCTTCGCCTTCTCCTCTTCTTTGAAAAAAGCAGTCTTTATCGACTCAAGATCGGCGACTGACACGTAGCCTTCGCGAGCCTTCGCTAGTGCGGTGCCTCGACTCTCTGCATAATGAGCACTACCTTTAGCGCCTAGGTCGCAAGCCTAATTCTTAAACAGAGACTTACCCACTAAAGCTTTCAATTGGCGAGCTTCCTCCTGCGCCACCTCAATCTCCTTTTCCATCCGTTGTATCGTGGATTGTCGGTCGGCCGCCTCGGCCTACAACACAAGAAAGGAATTATTATCAGTAAAACTCTTCACAGGCTCGACTCGCTAGTATCCAGCAACCCGACCCTCGAGGCCTAGGGAATGCAAAATTCTAAGTGCCTAGTCACTAAAATTTAGCGACCGGACCCTCGGGGACTAGGATTACCTAGAGGGCCTTACCTAGGACGCGGTGTAGTTCGATAGCGCCTACGGAGGGCGCCAAAGCCATCCCGCCACTCGGGCACTACGACGCTGACTCGACACGGTCGTCAATGACCTTGGGAACAACGGGCGACTGAACGCCCGCGGCCTTTGCAAGGAACCACGGGAAGGTAGCAGACCTCACCACGGGCGCTTCGGTCATAACTAAACCTGCCTTGACAGGAGGACCTACCTCCGTGGCGACGTCCCCTTCATCGGTCAACTTCTCCTGCTAAGGTGTTGCCACCTCAACTTCGATCGCCGCTACTGCGCCCGTCACCGAAGGGTTGACCTTCTTCTTTTTGGCACCCGCCTCAGGTATGTTGGCAGTGCCATCCTTCCTCTTCATGGAAGGTTCCTCCGCAATCTCATTAAGCGGACTCAGCCGGGACCTTCGCCACGGTGGCGCGGTTAATTTTCTTCATGCCACCCCTACACTACAAGACAATTAGCAAACTCGGAAATCACGAGCAAGCCTGGCGGTGATGTGCGCGGGATTTTCCATTTCCGACTTGATGGTGATGTGCGTGGGATGGCTCGCAGCCCGGTGGTGATGTGCACGAGATTTTCCATTTCCGGCCAGATTGGCTGCGATAGCCCCATCTCCAGTAGGCTCGTCTGGCGCTGTTGCTTCGGCAGAACCTTTGGTTCCACTGCAGGCTTGGATGGTGCCGGAGCTCGCCTGGAGATCTCCGTGATGATCTCCGGATGCAAAATTCTAAGTGCCCAATCGCTAAAATTTAGCGACCGGACCCTCGGGCACTAGGATTACCTAGAGGGACTTGCCTAGGACGCGGTGCAGTTCGATAGCGCTTACGGAGGGCGCCGGAGTCATCCCGCCGCTCGGGCGCTACGACGCTGACTCGGCACAGTCGTCAATGACCTTGGGCACAGCGGGCGACTGAACACCCGCGGCCTTCGCAAGGAACCGCGGGAAGGTAGCAGACCTCACCACGGGCGCTTCAGTCATAACTAAACCTGCCTTGACGGGAGGACCTACCTATGTGGCGACGTCCCCTTTGTTAGTCGACTTCTCCTGCTAAGGTGCTGCCACCTCAACGTCGGTCACCGCTGCTGCGCCCGTCACCGGAGGGTCGACCTTCTTCTTTTTGGCACCCGCCTCGGGTACGTTGGCAGTGCCATCCTTCCTTTTCATGGAAGGTTCCTCTACAATCTCAGCGGACTCGACCAGGACCTTCGCCACAGTGGCGCGCTTAATTTTCTTCATGCCACCCCTAAACTACAAGACGATTAGCAAACTCGGAAATCACGAGCAAGCCCGATGGTGATGTGCGTGGGATTTTCCATTTCTTGCCTGATGGTGATGTGTGTGGGATGGCTCGCTGCCCGGTGGTGATGTGCGCGGTATTTTACATTTCCGGCCAGATTGGCGGCGATAGCCCCATCTCCAGCAGGCTCGTCTAGCGCTGCAGCTTCGGTGGAACCTTTGGTCCCACTGCAGGCTTGGATGGTGTCGGAGCTCGCCTGGAGATCTCCTCCACGATGATCTCCGGGTCACTGTCTCCTTCGCCGAGGCTGCAACTAGCCTCGGTCTCGCGGCGCTTCTGGAATGTGCGTCTTGCGCTCCTCTTCAGCGATCTCTTCCTCCTCCTCCTCTTCGGCAGAGGAGTCTCCGGCTTCTTCATTAAGAAGCTCTTGTGGCACCTCCTCGTCCAGAGGGGACAACCAATGTTCCAGGATCTTGAACGTCTCCCATCGACTGCATGAGTTAAAGAAAATTCGTGAAAACATGACCAGAAAGAGAAACTTTTGGAGATATGCCCAAGAGGCAATAATAAAATGGTTATTATTATATCTTTGTGTTTATGATAAATGTTTACATCCCATGCTATAATTGTATTAATCGAAAACATTAATACATGTGTGTTTTGTAAACATAAAAGATGTCCCTAGTGAAGCCTCTTGTTAGACTAGCTTGTTGATTAATTGATGATCAATGCTTCCTGATCATGAACATAAGATATTATTAATAAAAATGTCATATCATTAGGAGAATGATGTGATGGACATACTCCTATAGTTAAGCATAGCATAAGATCAAGTCATTCAATAGTTCGTTTGCTATAAGCTTTCAAATACATAGTAACCTAAATCCTTCGACCATGAGATCATGTTAATCACCATCACCGGATGGATACTTTGATGACATCAAACACCACTTCATAATTGGGTGGTTATAAAGGTGGCATTAAGTATTCTGAAAGTATGTGTTGAGGCACATGGATCAAGAGTGGGATTTTTCCATCCATATGACAGATAGATATACTCTGGGCCCTCTTGGTTGAATGTCATCCAATTATCTTGCAAGCATGTGACTGGATGACAAGGGATCACATATCACGGAACGAGTAAAGAGTACTTATCGGTAATGAGGTTTAACTAGGTATGCAGAGATACCGACGATCAAACCTCGGATAAGCAAAGTATCATAAGACAATGGGAAATTGGTATCGAAAGTAAGTGGTTCATTCGATCACTAATTCATTGTAGAAATATGTGGGAGCCATATGAATTTCCAGATTCCTCTATTGGTTATTGATCGGAGAAGTGTCTCGGTCATGTCTGGATAATTCACGAACCATAGGGATACACACTTAAGGATTCGATGTTGTTTAGTAGATATGGAAATGAGTTAGAGACTGAATGTTGTTTGGAGTCTCGAATTGGATCCGGGACATAACGAGGAGATCCGGAATTGTCCAAAGAATAAGATTCATATAAGTAAAGTCAATTTCCGGGGTTCAGAAATGTTTTCGGTGTTTTCACTGAAAGCTTCTAGAAGGTTCTAGAAGGCCCATCAACCAGGGGGTGGGGTACTTGAATGTGCCATACCAATGTGGAATGGTTGCATCATACCTAGGTCACTTGGCTGGATGATGGGAGATAAATATGTTGGAATTATGCCCTAGAGGCAATAATAAAGATGTTATTATTATAATTCTTGTTCATGATAATGTTTATATTCCATGCTAGAATTGTATTAAGCGGAAACTTTAATACTTGTGTGGTTTGTGAACAACACCGTGTCCCTAGTATGCCTCTATGGACTAGCTCATTGATTAATGATGGTTAAGGTTTCCTAACCATAGACATGAGTTGTCGATTAATAATGAGATCATATCATTGGGAGAATGATATGATGGACAGACCAAAACTAAGCGGAGCAATTAGATCGTGTCATCGTGTTCATCTTTGCAAAGCTTTTCTTATGTCAAATATTATATTCCTTAGACCATGAGATAATACAACTCCCTGGTATCGGAAGAAACATTTGAGGTCATCAAACGTCATCCTATGAGAGGGTGATCATAAAGGTGTCTCTCAGGTGATCGGAAAGTACCAGTTGGGTTGTATGTATCGAGATGGGATTTGTCCCTCCCAAGTCGGAGAGATATACTTCGGGCCCACTCGGTAATCGATATCAACACCGCTTGCAAGCATGTGGTTAAGGAGTTAATCACAAAGTGATATCGGATTACGGAACGAGTAAAGTACTTGCTGTGAACGAGATTGAACTAGGTATGATGGTACCGACGATCAAATCCTGGGCAAGTAAAATATCGCGAGACAAAGGGAATATATATATATGGGATTGATTGAATCCTGGCATCGTGGTTCATCCGATATGATCATCGATGAATGTGTGGGAGTCAATATGGGTTTCCAGACCCCGCTGTTGATTATTAATAGAAGATCATGTCTGCATATTCTCGAACCCGAAGGGTCACACACTTAACGTGTCTCGACGCTAGGATAGATTGGATAATTGGTTTATGAGTTTTTGTTTGGAGTCTCGGATGAGATCCAGGACATCACGAGAGGTTCCGGAATGGTCCGGAGAATAAGATTCATATAAGGCAAAGCAGATTTTGGAGTTCGGAATTGTTTCGGGTTAATCGGTATTGTACAGGAAGCTTCTAGAACCTTCCGGAGTGGGACCAACGTGGCCCCACTTGCCGGGAGGGGGCATGGGACTATGAGGGAGTGCCCTGGCCGCATTGGGCCAGGGTCATATTGGTGTAAAACGCATGAAGAAACTCCATTCTGATGGACTTTTGGAGTCTCTTGATTTTGAATCATTTGACACATGCGAACCATGCCTCATGGGCAAGATGATCAAAACCCCGTTCTCCGGTATGATGGAGCGAGCAACGGACTTGTTGGAAATCATACATACCAATGTGTGCGGACCGATGAGTGTTTCGACGCGCGGTGGATATCGCTATTTTCTCACTTTTACCGATGACTTAAGTAGATATGGGTATATCTATTTAATGAAACATAAATCTGAAACATTTGAAAAGTTCAAAGAATTTCAGAATGAAGTGGAGAACCATCGTAACAGAAAGATTAAGTTTCTGCGATCCGATCGTGGAGGTGAATATTTGAGTTATGATTTTCTCACGCATCTTAAAGCAAGCGGAATCGTTTCGCAACTCACGCCACCCGGAACACCACAGCGCAATGGTGTGTCTGAACGCCGGAATCGAACCCTATTAGATATGGTCCGATCGATGATGTCTCTTACTGATTTGCCGTTATCATTTTGGGGTTATGCATTAGAAACCGCTGCATTCACTTTAAATAGGGCACCATCTAAATCCGTTGAGACGACACCGTATGAACTGTGGTTTGGTGCTAAACCTAAGTTGTCGTTTCTTAAAGTTTGGGGATGCGAAGCTTACGTCAAGAAGTTGATGCCGGACAAGCTCGAACCCAAAGCGGAGAAATGCGTTTTCATAGGATACCCTAAGGAAACTATTGGGTATACCTTCTATCACATAACCGAAGGCAAAGTGTTTGTCGCAAAGAACGGTTCCTTTCTTGAGAAGGAGTTTCTCTCGAAAGAAGTGAGTGGGAGGAAAGTAGAGCTAGACGAGGTTATTGAACCTTCTCTTGAATTGGAGAGTAGCGCAGCACCTGAAATTGTTCCAGTGCCGCCTGCACCAACGATGGAGGAAACTAATGACAAGGATCATGAAGCTTCGGACGATGCTGCTACTGAACGTCGCAGGTCGACAAGGTCGCGTGCCCCTCCTGAGTGGTACGGCAACCCTGTCTTGACTGTCTTGTTGGTAGAAGACAGTGTACCTATGAACTATGAGGAAGCGATGATGAGCCCAGACTCTGAGAAATGGCTAGAAGCCATGAAATCCGAATTGGGATCCATGAGCGAAAACCAAGTATGGACTTTGGTGGACCCTCCTAGCGACCGAAAGGCCGTTGAGTGCAAATGGATATTCAAGAAGAAAACAGACGCGGATGGTAATGTTACCGTCTATAAGGCACAGCTTGTCGCGAAAGGTTTTCGACAAGTTCAAGGTGTTGACTACGATGAGACTTTCTCTCCCGTAGCGATGTTTAAGTCCATTCGGATTTTATTAGCAATTGCTGCGTTTCATGATTATGAAATATGGCAGATGGATGTCAAGACTGCGTTCCTCAATGGCAACATTGATGAAGAGTTCTATATGATGCAACCCGAAGGTTTTGTCGATCCTAAGGATGCTGATAAAGTATGCAAACTTCAGCGTTCCATTTATGGACTGAAACAAGCGTCTCGGAGTTGGAACCTTCGTTTTGATCAAGTGATCAAGAGCTTTGGATTTGTTCCAAATTGCTACGAAGCTTGCATCTACAAGAAAGTGAGTGGGAGCTCGGTGACATTTCTGGTACTATATGTGGATGACATATTGATTATTGGAAATGATATTAACATGCTTAACGATGTGAAGAGTTCTTTGACCAAGTGTTTTTCAATGAAAGACCTTGGTGAAGCTGCTTATATATTGGGCATCAAAATCTATAGAGATAGACAAAGACGCCTGATAGCTTTAAGCCAGAGTACATACCTAGACAAAGTTCTGAAAAGGTTCAGAATGGATAAGGCAAAAAAAGGTTCAGTGCCTATGTTGTCAGGTAAGATATTGAGAAAGGCTCAGTGTCCAGCTATGGTAAATGATTGGGAAGATATGAGCAAAGTGCCTTATGCCTCGGCCGTAGGTTCTATCATGTATTCCATGCTGTGTACTAGACCGGATGTGTCCAATGCTCTTAGTTTGACGAGCAGATATCAAAGTGATCCAGGAGTGGAACACTGGACAGCCGTGAAGAACATCCTAAAGTACCTAAATAGGACTAAAGAAATGTTCTTAGTCTATGGGGGTGATGAACAGCTCGTCGTAAAAGGTTACGTCGATGCTAGTTTCGACACTGACAAGGATGATTCTAAATCTCAGACAGGATACGTGTATATTTTGAATGGAGGAGCTGTGAGCTGGAGAAGCTGCAAGCAAAGCGTGATCGCGGGATCTCCAGTAGAAGCGGAATACATGGCTGCTGCAGAAGCGTCAAGTGAAGGAGTTTGGATCAGGAACTTCATCACTGAGCTTGGCGTGGTTCCAAGTGCATTGGACCCACTGGAGATATTGTGTGACAACACTGGCGCCATAGCACTCGCTAAGGAACCAAGATATCATCCAAAGACCAAGCATATCAACCGCAAGTTTCATATAATCCGAGATTATATAGCAGATGGAGATATGAAGATTAGCAAAGTACATACAGATCTGAATGTCGCAGATCCATTGACTAAACCTCTTCCACGTGTAAAACATGATCAGCACCTCAGTGCCATGGGTGTGAGATTGTTGCCAAATTTAAACTAGATTATTGACTCTAGTGCAAGTGGGAGACTGTTGGAATTATGCCCTAGAGGCAATAATAAAGATGTTATTATTATAATTCTTGTTCATGATAATGTTTATATTCCATGCTAGAATTGTATTAAGCGGAAACTTTAATACTTGTGTGGTTTGTGAACAACACCGTGTCCCTAGTACGCCTCTATGGACTAGCTCATTGATTAATGATGGTTAAGGTTTCCTAACCATGGACATGAGTTGTCGATTAATAATGAGATCACATCATTGGGAGAATGATATGATGGACAGACCCAAACTAAGCGAAGCAATTAGATCGTGTCATCGTGTTCATCTTTGCGAAGCTTTTCTTATGTCAAATATTGTATTCCTTAGACCATGAGATAATACAACTCCCTGGTATCGGAAGAAAGCTTTGAGGTCATCAAACGCCATCCTATGAGAGGGTGATCATAAAGGTGTCTCTCAGGTGATCGGAAAGTATCTGTTGGGTCGTATGTATCGAGATGGGATTTGTCCCTCCCAAGTCGGAGAGATATACTTCGGGCCCACTCGGTAATCGATATCAACACCGCTTGCAAGCATGTGGTTAAGGAGTTAATCACAAAGTGATATCGGATTACGGAACGAGTAAAGTACTTGCTGTGAACGAGATTGAACTAGGTATGACGATACCGACGATCAAATCTCGGGTAAGTAAAATATCGCGAGACGAAGGGAATATATATATGGGATTGATTGAATCCTGGCATCGTGGTTCATCCGATATGATCATCGATGAATGTGTGGGAGTCAATATGGGTTTCCAGACCCCGCTGTTGATTATTGATAGAAGATCATGTATGCATATTCTCGAACCCGAAGGGTCACACACTTAACGTGTCTCGACGCTAGTATAGATTGGATAATTGTTTTATGAGTTTTTGTTCGGAGTCTCGGATGGGATCCGAGACATCACGAGAGGTTCCGGAGTGGTCCGGAGAATAAGATTCATATAAGGCAGTGCAGATTTTGGAGTTCGGAATTGTTCCGGGTTAATCGGTATTGTACCGGAAGCTTCTAGAACCTTCCGAAAGGGGAACAACGTGGCCCCACCTTCCGGGAGGGGGAATGGGCCTATGAGGGAGTGCCCTGGCCGCATTGGGCCAGGGGCACAAGGCCCCATAGGGCCCAGCCGGCCAAGAAGGGATAAACCCTAATTGGACCTTCTAGAAGGGGGGGGGTTCCTTGCCCCCCACTCCTCCCTCCTTTGGCTGCCGGCCTAGGGCTTGGGAGAGGGGTTAGGGCAGGCGCCCACCCCTATATATAGAGGGCTGGGGCGCACCACCCCCCACCCCTCCTCCTCAACCCTAGCCGCCCTGCTGCCCTCCTCTCTCTCTCCCTCCAAACTGCGCGTAGGCGAAGCCCTGCTGCAGAAACTCTCCACCACTTGCACCACGCCGTCGTGCTGTAGATCTAATCCGTCTCTCCACCATACTTTCTGGACCGAGGAAGGAGGAGACGTCGAGGTGCTGCACGTGTGCATCTCACGGAGGCATCGCCACTTGTGGTGCTAGATCGGATCGGATCGCGAGAAGGAGAAGCGAGTACGACTACATCACCCACGTTCCGACGAACGTTCCGTTGTGCGAATATTCAAGGGTATGAAGATCTAATCCAATCTCTCTTGTTGTTTGCATCTCCTAGATTAGATCTTGGCTTCCCTCTGTTCGCATCCATAGAAAATTTTGATTTACTATGCCGCGAAACCCTTCAGTGGTATCAGAGCTAGATCTATGCGTAGATGTGTTTCACGAGTAGAACGCAACATGGTTGTTGCGGGCGTTGATGTTTTCTGTTGCAAGCCTCTTGTTTGTGTTCTTCTTATGACGCGAGATAGTGAGATTGAAGCGGTCCAGGCCAACCTTACGCGACGTTGTTCACGAGACCGGCTCCGCACTTGACGTGTGGCTTGTTCCACACATGCGGCTGGTGGATGGCAGTTTCTCTCACTATAGTTGTCTTGGGATTTACACCGGAGTTTGGCAACCATAATATCACCGTTGTGGCTTTCCGTAGGTAAGAATCGTTCTTAGCATGCTACTCCCATAAGCCACGTAAAACATGCAACAACAAAGTAGAAGCGTCTAACTTGTTTTTGCAGGGAGTGTTTTCTGTGATATGGTATGGCCCAAGATGTGATGTGTATAATGTATGCGATGATCATGTTTTGTAATGTTTCATGACTTGCATGTCGATGAGTACACAACCGGCAGGAGCCATATGGTTGTCTTTATAATTATGTATGACCTGTGTGTCAACTTCTTATACGCCATGTAATAGTTTCACTTTATCGCTAAGTAGTTAGCAATAGTTGTAGTTGTTATTCGTGGTGGAGGCAATCATGGTGGAGTGATGGAGATCATGCCGGCACGCACAAGATGGAGATCATTGCGCGAAGATTGGCTATACCATGTCACATAAAGTTATATGCATGTGATGTTTATCCTTTTATGTATCTTATTATGCTTAGATCGCGACGAACGGTAGCATTATAAGATGATTCCTCACTTAAAGATCAAGATAAAAACTGTGTTCTCCCCAAGTATGCACCGTTGCGAAAGTTCGTCGTGTCCAAGCATCACGTGATGATCGCGTGCTATAGACTCTACGTTCACATACAACGGGTGCAAGCCAGTTTTGCACACGCGGAAATACTTGGGTCTAACTTGACGAGCCTAGCATGTACAGACATGGCCTCGGAACACATGAACCGAAAGGTTAAGCATGAGTCATATGAATGATATGATCGACACTTCGTTGTCCACCATTGAAACCACATCTCTTCTCGTGAAGATCGGATTAGGTGTGGTGAATTTGGATCTTGTTCACTAAAAAACTTGAGGGATGTTGAATTTAGTGGGAGTTCATCTAGTAATTTGATTAAAAGTTGAACTAGTTATCATGAACATAGTCTAATTTGTACTTGCAAATATTGTAGATCAAATGGCTAAGTCCAACTTCAACTTCAATGTTTTTGCTGAGAAGGAAAAGCTTAAAAACAATGGGTCTAACTTCACCAACTGGTTCCGCAATCTGAGAATCATTCTCTCTGGCGGTCAAAAGGACTATGTCCTTGAGAATGCGTTAGGTGACGCCCCTGCTGCTACTGCGCCGGCTAATGAGAAAGTTGTCTATCAGTCGCGCAAAGATGATTATGGTGTGATTAAGAGCACCATGTTGTTTGCTATGGAATCGGACCTTCAAAATCGTTTTGAAGACTATCCCGGGCCCTTTGAGATTCTCGAGGAGCTGAAAACCATGTTTCAGACTCAGGCCCGTTCTGAGAGATATGAGATCTCTGAGAAGTTCTTTAACTGCAAGATGGAGGAAGGGAGTTCCGTTAGTGAGCACGCCATTAAGATGTCGGGCTACACTCAACGCCTTGAGCAACTGGACTGCAAGATTCCAGAGGAGCTCAAGATTGACAGGGTTCTACAATCACTCCCTCCCAGCTACAAAAGTTTTGTAGTGACTCACAATCAGATTGGTTCCACTGATACGATCACCGAGCTCTTCGCAAAGCTAAAGGCTGTGGAGGTGGACATCAAAAAGGATAATCATGTGTTGATGGTCAACAAGCCTCCCACCTTCAAGAAAGGTAAGGGTGCAAAGAAGCCCTTCAAGAAAGGCGGCGGCAAGCGCGTTGCCCCTGCAGAGAAGAAGCTCAGGTCTGGTCCTAAGCCGGACACTGAGTGCTTCTATTGCAAGGACAAGGGTCACTGGAAGCGCAACTGTCCGAAGTACTTAGCGGACAAGAAGGCTGGCACCATCAAAGGTATATTTGATATACATGTTATTGATGTTTTCCTTACTAGCCCTCGTTGTAGTGCCTGGGTATTTGATACTGGTTCAGTTGCTAATATTTGTAACTCGAAACAGGAACTACGGAATAGACGGTGGCTTGCGAGGGATGAGGTGACGATGCGCGTTGGCAACGGATCAAGAGTTGATGTGATGGCCGTCGGCACGCTCTCCTTAGTTTTACCTTGGGGATTAGTTTTAAACCTCAATAAATGTTATTATGTGCCTGCGTTGAGCATGAACATTATTTCTGGATCTTGTTTATTGCAAGACGGTTATTCATTTAAATCGGAGAATAATGGTTGTTCTATTTATATGAGTAACATCTTTTATGGTCATGCACCTATTGTGAATGGTTTATTTCTTCTAAATCTCGAAAAGGATGAAACACACATCCATAACATTGAGGCTAAGAGATGCAAAGTAGATAGTGATAATACTACTTATTTGTGGCACTGTCGTCTAGGTCATATTGGTGTAAAACGCATGAAGAAACTCCATTCTGATGGACTTTTGGAGTCTCTTGATTTTGAATCATTTGACACATGCGAACCATGCCTCATGGGCAAGATGATCAAAACCCCGTTCTCCGGTATGATGGAGCGAGCAACGGACTTGTTGGAAATCATACATACCGATGTGTGCGGACCGATGAGTGTTTCGACGCGCGGTGGATATCGCTATTTTCTCACTTTTACCGATGACTTAAGTAGATATGGGTATATCTATTTAATGAAACATAAATCTGAAACATTTGAAAAGTTCAAAGAATTTCAGAATGAAGTGGAGAACCATCGTAACAGAAAGATTAAGTTTCTGCGATCCAATCGTGGAGGTGAATATTTGAGTTATGATTTTCTCACGCATCTTAAAGCAAGCGGAATCGTTTCGCAACTCACGCCACCCGGAACACCACAGCGCAATGGTGTGTCTGAACGCCGGAATCGAACCCTATTAGATATGGTCCGATCGATGATGTCTCTTACTGATTTGTCGTTATCATTTTGGGGTTATGCATTAGAAACCGCTGCATTCACTTTAAATAGGGCACCATCTAAATCCGTTGAGACGACACCGTATGAACTGTGGTTTGGTGCTAAACCTAAGTTGTCGTTTCTTAAAGTTTGGGGATGCGACGCTTACGTCAAGAAGTTGATGCCGGACAAGCTCGAACCCAAAGCGGAGAAATGCGTCTTCATAGGATACCCTAAGGAAACTATTGGGTATACCTTCTATCACAGAACCGAAGGCAAAGTGTTTGTCGCAAAGAACGGTTCCTTTCTTGAGAAGGAGTTTCTCTCGAAAGAAGTGAGTGGGAGGAAAGTAGAGCTAGACGAGGTTATTGAACCTTCTCTTGAATTGGAGAGTAGCGCATCACTTGAAATTGTTCCAGTGCCGCCTGCACCAACGATGGAGGAAGCTAATGACAAGGATCATGAAGCTTCGGACGATGCTGCTACTGAACATCGCAGGTCGACAAGGTCGCGTGCCCCTCCTGAGTGGTACGGCAACCCTGTCTTGACTGTCTTGTTGGTAGAAGACAGTGAACCTACGAACTATGAGGAAGCGATGATGGGCCCAGACTCTGATAAATGGCTAGAAGCCATGAAATCCGAATTGGGATCCATGAGCGAAAACCAAGTATGGACTTTGGTGGACCCTCCTAGCGACCGAAAGGCCGTTGAGTGCAAATGGATATTCAAGAAGAAAACGGACGCGGATGGTAATGTTACCGTCTATAAGGCACGGCTTGTCGCGAAAGGTTTTCGACAAGTTCAAGGTGTTGACTACGATGAGACTTTCTCTCCCATAGCGATGTTTAAGTCCATTCGGATTTTATTAGCAATTGCTGCGTTTCATGATTATGAAATATGGCAGATGGATGTCAAGACTGCGTTCCTCAATGGCAACATTGATGAAGAGTTGTATATGATGCAACCCGAAGGTTTTGTCGATCCTAAGGATGCTGATAAAGTATGCAAACTTCAGCGTTCCATTTATGGACTGAAGCAAGAATCTCGGAGTTGGAACCTTCGTTTTGATCAAGTGATCAAGAGCTTTGGATTTGTTCCAAATTGCTACGAAGCTTGCATCTACAAGAAAGTGAGTGGGAGCTCGGTGACATTTCTGGTACTATATGTGGATGACATATTGATTATTGGAAATGACATTAACATGCTTAACGATGTGAAGAGTTATTTGAACAAGTGTTTTTCAATCAAAGACCTAGGTGAAGCTGCTTATATATTGGGCATCAAAATCTATAGAGATAGACAAAGACGCCTGATAGCTTTAAGCCAGAGTACATACCTAGACAAAGTTCTGAAAAGGTTCAGAATGGATAAGGCAAAGAAAGGTTCAGTGCCTATGTTGTCAGGTAAGATATTGAGAAAGGCTCAGTGTCCAGCTACGGTAAATGATAGGGAAGCTATGAGCAAAGTGCCTTGTGCCTCGGCCATAGGTTCTATCATGTATTCCATGCTGTGTACTAGACCGGATGTGTCCAATGCTCTTAGTTTGACGAGCAGATATCAAAGTGATCCAGGAGTGGAACACTGGACAGCCGTGAAGAACATCCTAAAGTACCTAAATAGGACTAAAGAAATGTTCTTAGTCTATGGGGGTGATGAACAGCTCGTCGTAAAAGGTTACGTCGACGCTAGTTTCGACACTGACAAGGATGATTCTAAATCTCAAACAGGATACGTGTATATTTTGAATGGAGGAGCTGTGAGCTGGAGAAGCTGCAAGCAAAGCGTGATCGCGGGATCTATAGTAGAAGCGGAATACATGGCTGCTACAGAAGCGTCAAGTGAAGGAGTTTGGATCAGGAACTTCATCACTGAGCTTGGCGTTGTTCCAAGTGCATTGGACCCACTAGAGATATTGTGTGACAACACTTGCGCCATAGCACTCGCTAAGGAACCAAGATATCATCCAAAGACCAAGCATATCAACCGCAAGTTTCATATAATCCGAGATTATATAGCAGATGGAGATCTGAAGATTAGCAAAGTACATACAGATCTGAATGTCGCAGATCCATTGACTAAACCTCTTCCACGTGTAAAACATGATCAGCACCTCAGTGCCATGGGTGTGAGATTGTTGCCAAATGTAAACTAGATTATTGACTCTAGTGCAAGTGGGAGACTGTTGGAATTATGCCCTAGAGGCAATAATAAATATGTTATTGTTATAATTCTTGTTCATGATAATGTTTATATTCCATGCTAGAATTGTATTAAGCGGAAACTTTAATACTTGTGTGGTTTGTGAACAACACCGTGTCCCTAGTACGCCTCTATGGACTAGCTCATTGATTAATGATGGTTAAGGTTTCCTAACCATGGACATGAGTTGTCGATTAATAATGAGATCACATCATTGGGAGAATGATATGATGGACAGACCCAAACTAAGCGAAGCAATTAGACCGTGTCATCGTGTTCATCTTTGCGAAGCTTTTCTTATGTCAAATATTGTATTCCTTAGACCATGAGATAATACAACTCCCTGGTATCGGAAGAAAGCTTTGAGGTCATCAAACGTCATCCTATGAGAGGGTGATCATAAAGGTGTCTCTCAGGTGATCGGAAAGTATCTGTTGGGTTGTATGTATCGAGATGGGATTTGTCCCTCCCAAGTCAGAGAGATATACTTCGGGCCCACTCGGTAATCGATATCAACACCGCTTGCAAGCATGTGGTTAAGGAGTTAATCACAAAGTGATATCGGATTACGGAACGAGTAAAGTACTTGCTGTGAACGAGATTGAACTAGGTATGACGGTACCGACGATCAAATCTCGGGTAAGTAAAATATCGCGAGACAAAGGGAATATATATATATATATATGGGATTGATTGAATCCTGGCATCGTGGTTCATCCGATATGATCATCGATGAATGTGTGGGAGTCAATATGGGTTTCCAGACCCCGCTGTTGATTATTGATAGAAGATCATGTATGCATATTCTCGAACCCGAAGGGTCACACACTTAACGTGTCTCGACGCTAGGATAGATTGGATAATTGGTTTATGAGTTTTTGTTCGGAGTCTCGGATGGTATCCAAGACATCACGAGAGGTTCCGGAGTGGTCCGGAGAATAAGATTCATATAAGGCAGTGCAGATTTTGGAGTTCGGAATTGTTCCGGGTTAATCGGTATTGTACCGGAAGCTTCTAGAACCTTCCGGAAGGGGACCAACGTGGCCCCACCTTCCGGGAGGGGGCATGGGCCTATGAGGGAGTGCCCTGGCCGCATTGGGCCAGGGGCACAAGGCCCCATAGGGCCCAGCCGGCCAAGAAGGGATAAACCCTAATTGGACCTTCTAGAAGGGGGGGTTTCCTTGCCCCCCACTCCTCCCTCCTTTGGCCGCCGGCCTAGGGCTTGGGGGAGGGGTTAGGGCAGGTGCCCACCCCTCTATATATAGAGGGCTGGGGCGCACCCCCCCACACACACACCTCCTCCTCAACCCTAGCCGCCCTGCTGCCCTCCTCTCTCTCTCCCTCCAAACTGCGTAGGCGAAGCCCTGCTGCAGAAACTCTCCACCACTTGCACCACGCCATCGTGCTGTAGATCCAATCCGTCTCTCCACCATACTTGCTGGACCGAGGAAGGAGGAGACGTCAAGGTGCTGCACGTGTGCATCTCACGGAGGCATCGCCACTTGTGGTGCTAGATCGAATCGGATCGCGAGGAGGAGAAGCGAGTACGACTACATCACCCACGTTCCGACGAACGTTCCGTTGTGCGAATCTTCAAGGGTATGAAGATCTAATCCAATCTCTCTTGTTGTTTGCATCTCCTAGATTAGATCTTGGCTTCCCTCTGTTCGCATCCGTAGAAAATTTTGATTTACTATGCCGCAAAACCCTTAAAAATAATCAAACTCTAGTTTGAATAGTCAAATCCCAACATTGAAAGTCAAAGTCCAAGTGGAGGGAGGAGAGGAAACCTACATGGGAGAGGTTTCCTTCTCCCTTCTTGCAGCCGGCCAACCAAGAAGAGTTGGGGGAGGACTCCCCTCCCCTAGCCGCCTCTCCCACCTATAAAAGGAGGGGGTGGGGCGCCCCCTTGGGACACACCCCAAACCCTAGGCCACCGCTGCCCCCCAAGCTGTAGGCGCCCTAGATCCTCTCTAAACCGTCGCCGCCATCTAGTCTAAACCCTAGCCGCCGGCTGCCCTCCTCCCCTAAGTGTCTAAACCCTAGCCATCGAGGGCCTCTCTAAATCCACCATACCCGCTCCTGCTTAGGCGAAGCCCTACGGGATCTACTCCTCCACCTCCACCACCACACCGTCATGCTATTGGAATCGCGAGGATATCTACAACCTTTGCTGCTTGCTGGAACAAGGGAGAGGAAGGTCTTCATCAAGTACCGTACGTGTGATCGACTAAGGAAGCGCTGCCGGAACATGGTGCCGGAAGGATCGTCTACACGATCTTGAGATTGGAAAGTGATCGACTACATTAACCACAAGAATCTGATCTTGTTAAACGCTTTGGATCTACGAGGGTTAGTTCTCTACAAACTCGTTGCACCAATCTCATAGATTAGATCTTGGCTTGTGTGTGTTCATGCGATAGATTTTTTGTTTTCCATGCTACGAACCCCTACAATGGTATCAGAGCCATGTCTATGCGTAGATCTGTTGCACGAGTAGAAAACAATGGTTATTGTGGGCGTTGATGCTTTTGTTGTCGATTGATTTTTGTGTACTTTGCATCTTGCGGGATGGTGGGATGAAGCGTCCCGGGATAACCTTATATGACATCGTTCATGAAACTTGCTCCACGCTCAACATGCAACTTGTATTGCATAAGTGGCTTTTCGGGTGTCTGTCTCTCCCACCATAGTGATGATTCAATTTACAATGGGCACTTGACAATACTTGTATCAATGTTGTGGTTCATGTTTATAAGTTAGAACGGTTCTTATGCGAAAGCTCCAGCCACGTAAAACATACAAAGAAAGATTAGAGGCGTCTAACTTGTTTTTGCAGGGCTTGTGTTGTGATGTGATATGGCCATGATTGTGATTATACATGATGTATGCCATGATCCTTATTGTAAGTTAGCAACCGACAGGAGCCTTATGGCTGTCTTTAAATTTTGTTTAAGACCCGCGTGTCTATTCATCAAAGTAGTTGTAGTAGTTGTTGGTGGTGGAGAACAACCATGAAGCGCCGCCATTTACCTTGACACCACGCTGGTGATGATGGAGATCATGTTCGTACTTGGAGATAGAGATCGAAGGCACGAGAAGAAAGGCCATATCATATCACATATTATGAATTGCATGTAATGTTAATCCTTTTTATGCATCTTGTATTGCTTAGATCGTGACGGTAGAATTATAAGATGATCCCTCTCACTAAATGTCAAGTAATAAAGTGTTCGTCCTTAATAGGCACCGTTGTTAAGACTCATCGTTTCGAAGCATCACGTGATGATTGGGTGTGATAGATTCTGCGTGTACATACAACGGGTGCAAGCCATATTTTCACATGCGGATACTAAAGTTAACCTTGACGAGCCTAGCATGTACAAACATGGTCTTGAACACGGAAAACCGAAAGGTAAAGCATGAGTCATATAGATGATATGATGAATGATACGTTGTAAACGTATCTATAATTTTTTATGCTCCATGCTTGTTTTGTATCAACTTTGTTATGTTTTGTCTACACTTTGAGGTATTTTTATACATTTTCTGGGACTAACCTATTAACAAGATGTCACAGTGCTAGTTGCCTGTTTTCTGCTATTTTTGGTTTTAGAAAAGCCAGAAAATAATATTCTCGGAATTGGACGGAACAAAAGCCAAGTCGATATTTTACCCGACACGACACGGAGCCCGAAGGAGAGACGGAGGAGAGCACCAGGGCGGCCACACCATACGGTGGCGCGGGCCCCTGGCCGCGCAGCCACATAGTGTGGTCCCCTGGGCCTCCACTGACCTTGCCCTTTTGCCTACTTATACATCTCCCTGATACAAACCCTAACGGGGGAAGAAATCCACAAAATGGTCCGCAGCGCCGCCACCACAGAAGAGGAGATTCGGGGGACAGAAGTCTCTGTTCCGGCACCCTGCCGGGACGAGGAATTGCCCCCAGATTCATCTCCATCGATCTCCACCACCATCTCCATCGCCGTTGCTTACTCCCATGATGAGGATGGATTAGTTCTCTATGGCATCCCGCAAAACCACTACTAGAAAATCGCGTTGTTTTTGTGCATTGCATCACCATGACCGCATGCTCATGTCATCATGTCGCACTGCATTTGAGCATCGTCATGTCATCTTGCATTTGTTTGCATCAAACTATTTTCGACAAACCCGTTTTTGTTTGCTAAGCGCCCCGTCTTGATCCCAAATTAAAAACCGGGTCTCCGGAATATTTTGTTTGACTAACCACGGTTTGCAAACGGTCCGTTTAAAATAAATAAAATATGTAATTATTTTTAGCGGGGCAGTCGAACGGGCCGATTTGACCCGAACGACCACCCCAGAATAAAATCGGCCCAGCTGGCAGCAGTCTACTACCCAGATATTTATCTAAATCGGCCCACCTAAAACCCTTTTATACCTAGTCCTAATCTACCCACCCCCAGCCACATCACTCCCTCCACTCGGCTCTCGCCACCTCACCCTCTCCCTCTCCTCTAACCAACCCCAACCCGCCACATCAGCAACCCCACCCCAAGCACACCCACACGTGCCAGCCCCACTCCCCTCTCCCTCTCCCCCTCTGCCAGCCTGGCCCCACTCCCGCCTGACCCGCCCCTGCCCCGTTTCCCACGTCTCTTCTGGCCACCGGTCCCACCCCCCTGTCCGTTTCCACCTCCCCCGTTCGAGCCTCCCCCTCCAACCTTCTTCCTCCCCACGCGCTCGCCCCGCCCGCTCTCTCTCAGCCCCAACGCCGCTCCTTCCTGCCGGCGCCGGCCACCCTCCTCCACCCTCTGCGCCGCGCCCCGCCTCACCCCTCTAGCGCGCTCGCCCGGCCGCCTCTCTCCTCCCTCCTCCCCTCTGCAGAGCCCGCTGCGCCGCCAGGCCCCTCTCCGACCACCGCTCTCCACCGTCCGCCTCCGCCGCGGAAGACCCCGACCCGCGCCCGGCCACGCTCGAGTCGCCCGCGCCGGCCTCCTCCGTCGCCCGGACCCGCCAGCTCGCCACGCCCTCCCCGTCGTCGCCTCCGTTCGCCGGCTTCCTCGCCCGGCCGCGGCGCCCCGCCTCCTCCTCGCGACGGGCCGCCTCGCCTCCGGCCTCCCTCCCGCGGCCGCCTCCTCCTCGCCGTCCTCGTCACCCTCCCCGCGACCTCGACCCTCCGCCTAGCTCTGCCGGCCGTCTCCCTGGCCGTGCGGCTCTGCCCCTGTGCCTCGCCGTCGCGCCCTGCGCCTGGCCGTGGCCGCGCCTCCGTCGACCGCACCGCCGCCGGTCGACCTCGCTCGCCCTGCGGTCCTTCCCCTTCCTCGCCAAGTCGCCTCCGCCCTCGAGCCGCCGGTCTTCCTCCTCGCCGTCGCCGGAGCCGGCCTTGCCCCGAGTTTGCCGACCCTGCCGCCCGCGCGCTCCAGCGCCGCCGGCGCCCTTCCGCTGGTGCCGCGTATCTCGCCTGCACCGAGGTCTGCAGCACACCGGCGCTCCTCCTTGGTGCCCCGCCCCTGCCGGCTAAGCTCCGGCCACCATGTCTGTTCCACCGACGGGCACCTCTCCAAGTGTTAGTGTCGTGGGATGCTACATCTTGCCAAGAACCACCTCGGCGTTCTGTACCGTGTAGGACAATTTTGTCAAAACCTTGCTTCGGGCATTAGCGACAAGAGCTTCTGGAGATGCACCGTTGCAAGACGTGAACCTTTGTGATCCGCCAAGATCGTCCACCAAGACACACAAGTTCCCGAACCGATGATCAAAGAGAACCATCTCGGAACGCCATGAGCTACTACCCCGACCACCGAAGACGGAACTCCAAGTACGCCTTTTCCGAACACCGAGACCCCGAAGGCCGATCGCGCCAAGCCCGAACCTCATCGAAACCCCGAATCAAGATCGCCTTCCCGGAACGCCAAGACCGACCCGACACACGGACGACAAGATCTTCGCAACGACAATGACGACACCGGCTAGGGCGAGTCCGATGCACCCCCGACGCCACCCCAAGGCCTTCGTCCCGGATGCGTTGCGCGAGAACCCGGACGGTAAGGACACCGACGCAGAACGCCAGTTCTTCATCCCGAACGCCATGACCGTCGACATGACTCGAAGACCACGGAACGCCAAGATCTGCCCCGTTATCTGAGAACAATCCCGGAGTCCGAGAACGATTCCGTCGAACCCTGAACCCTGAGACCGAACCCCGAACCCCCGGAACCCCAAGATCGCCGAACCCTAAAGTGTGAACCTTTTCCCGAGCCCCTATTTTATAAATGCTAAATATAAATTGTTGCATATTAAATTGTCATACTCGCATGCATATTGTGTGGTTTGGGGGCCTTATGCCGATTCACCTAATAATTAAATATGGGGTCCATATGCGGGCAAATCTAGTCTCATATTGGCCTCATTTAAATCTGTGTAGCGAACCGGTAACTTATTTTTGCCATGCTAATACAACATTTAAAATGCGGGGTATCTAAACAACTTGAACCGTTTAATTAAATGTCGGGACCCCGGTTCCACTTAATATGATCTAATTGCATCACACCTTTGCCATGCCATACATCATTCATGCATCATGCCCGATCTTTTGCCGTGGCATTAAATATTGCATCCGGTGTTTATTCTAGAGTTTTGCTTCTTCGCGGATAAGGCCGTTGAGTTGATGTGAGCTTCGCCCCGATCTTCGGTTGAACCTTCGACAATGTTTCAGGCGAGCATCTCCCCCTTTCTACCTATCTTACTTTTATAGTATTTATTCCCTCCTATTGATCTATTGCTATCTGCGTTGCGATGCTCTAGTTTTCGTACCCGTGATATCCCTTGCAGCCTTATATTGCCTTGGACACATCCTATTACCTGTTGTTTGGTAGATAGTTGGACTTGCGCGTCGTAGTCGCTTGCTCAAGTGCTGTTGCGTGTCGCTAATCGCCACAGTGGTTGGAGTTTGGCCGCATGTTGATGTTGGAGATGATCATGGTTTTACTTATCGTTCACTTTAATTACTGTTTAACAACTAAAATTGAAGTAAGTAAGCAGAGGCATCGGTGGGTGATAGATAATATTTGGTTTCCGACCGCCCACTTGTGTCCCGTAGGACCCCGAGTGCTTGATACCTGTTCCTTGATTTATCGCGCTATCCACATCCGGGAGGCTTATGGGACCCCCCTTAGCCAGAGCTTGATTCAGTCTTATTTCTTGGGGCCACAACTAGTTTGAGGTTTTATTTACGATCCTGTACTTATGCCATGCTTTACTGCTTTATTACGATTGTGCGAGGAGCACACTGTACTGTTTAGGAATTGTGACCCGTTTTCGCGGTATCGACACCCCGAGTTTTCGGGTTCCCAGTCGTTTACATCCGACCCCACAAACCTTGAGTCCGTCTCGGAGCCGGCCAGTTTCGTTGCGGGTGTACTCCAAGGGGTGGCCCCCTAAAATATTTCTGAATCCTGTGATTGCTTTGTCGTGAAAGCCTCGTTGGGTTTTGATTTGGTTTTTCCGAGGTTGATCGAGTGTGTGTTGCTATTTGTGCACCCCGGCCGGGTTAAAACTTTCTAAAAGCCGTGTCCGCGGTTATGGACGACTTGGAGCACAGTATCTCGATCATAGACAACTATAACTAAAGTAGTGTTATAAATTTGACTTTATAATGACTAGTAATCAGCTTCACTATAATGGAATGGCTAAATAAAACTGCCAACAATTGCTTGTTTGGGTTGTCGCTTGCGACCATTGTACCTGACTAGTAAGTATTGCAACTATAACAGAATGGCGAAATAAAAGTACCAACAACTGCTGGGTTTTGGGTTATCTCATGCTAATTGTATCTGACTAGTAAGTGTCACAACTATAACGGAATGGTTAACTAAAACTGCCCACTGCTTATTATATCAGGATGATTATCTATACCTGACTAGTAATTGCTGCCACGATAACTGAATAAATAAAAAATGCCAACTGTGTGAGTTCCTCGGTTGACTTCCTCGATCGGTGTCGAGGGGGAAACGCCAGGATGGGTTTGATTGGTGGTGGTATCAGGTTGGTTCCGAATAGGTCTTTCTTACCCCTCTCTGATTGCCGCCAGTTGTATCGAGTCTCTATAGGTGTTGAGTGCATGCTGCCGCTGCCGCTTCAGTCCACCATACCTATGTAGGCGAGGACCGCCGAATTCTAGTCTCGCCGTGTACTGGCCTCAGTACTGACGCTCCTCTTTTTCCTTTGCCCTTTGTCGGCACCCCTTTTGTTTAAGCAGGTTTTAAGATCGACGCCGTTAGCAGGGTTACCCTTCCGGCTTGGCCTGGGCAGGGTTATGGACGCCATTGGTTATTCTTCAGGGCTCTTAGCCCCATTTGCATCTTGTCCGTAGCTGGACGCTCTATCATTTTCAAGGTGATTTGGATCTTTGTATATTATATCTGTATTCTTGACTCTTGGAGTCGTTGTTGTATATATCTGTTCTGTGGGTCCCATCAAGGACTGTTGTGTAATGTTATTACTTCGTTTTCCACCCGCACGAAAGTGCCTGGTGGGCACCTTTGAATCGTTTCTATGCGGGTTTGGCGGGAATCGCTAAAACTTGCATAGGTCCGATTCTGAGGGTGTTACAGAGTGGTATCAGAGCTCAGCAGTTGCGATACCCCACAAGTCCAGCCTATAGGATAACCTAGCTAACGGCCGAAGTAGAGTGTCAAAACTATTTTTGCAAAATCGGTTGGATAGTTCTGATTAGGTCTGATTTTACTCCTTACCTCTCTGCTGCTCTCCTCTCACCTCTGCGTGTTTTGAATCCGCTCTCTTCTCTCTCTTCAAGTCCAGGAATTCTCATGGTTGGGCTTCCGTCGTACCTTCAGGGTTTCGCTTCCCCTTTGGTAACGGTGTTGCTACAATTGGTCTTCGTGCTATCCGACGAATCCTTCGTCGGGTGGACTTCTCTTTGTTCCCTGTTCGTGCCTTCCGGTGTTTTCCGACGCGACGACATCAGCTACACCAGAACCGATGCAGAGTCTGCATCACTCCTTTGTTCCGAACCTCGATTGTCGAGAACTTTAGTCTAATTCCGAGAGTTGGTTGCATAATCCGCCTATTCGTGTGCAGAGTAATGGTTTGAGTGCGGGATGGAGTAGCTACCATACCACTACTCTTATCATTCGCTCTTGTACATTAAATGGGTGAATTAATATGATTTTACTCCTTCCGCGAAAGTTAGAGGTGGCCTTACCTTTAACTTCGTCCGTTGGTTATCCGGAGTGTGCTCTCGATGATCAGGATCAACGACCCATTGTTGGTGGTGTCGCCAAGTTCAAGACGGATGAAGAATCTTTGTTAGTGGTGTCGCGAGGATCTACACGAAGCGAGAAGATGCAGATCACCGACCTTCCTTCCGGTACCATGAGGCGGATCTCGAGGGCGAGATCCATTGTTAGTGGTGTCGAATTGTGGCATCCCGCAAAACCACTACTAGAAAATCGCGTTGTTTTTGTGCATTGCATCACCATGACCGCATGCTCATGTCATCATGTCGCACTGCATTTGAGCATCGTCATGTCATCTTGCATTTGTTTGCATCAAACTATTTTCAACAAACCCGTTTTTGTTTGCTAAGCGCCCCGTCTTGATCCCAAATTAAAAACCGGGTCTCCGGAATATTTTGTTTGACTAACCACGGTTTGCAAACGGTCCGTTTAAAATAAATAAAATATGTAATTATTTTTAGCGGGGCAGTCGAACGGGCCGATTCGACCCGAACGACCACCCCAGAATAAAATCGGCCCAGCTGGCAGCAGTCTACTACCCAGATATTTATCTAAATCGGCCCACCTAAAACCCTTTTATACCTAGTCCTAATCTACCCACCCCCAGCCACATCACTCCCTCCACTCGGCTCTCGCCACCTCACCCTCTCCCTCTCCTCTAACCAACCCCAACCCGCCACATCAGCAACCCCACCCCAAGCACACCCACACGTGCCAGCCCCACTCCCCTCTCCCTCTCCCCCTCTGCCAGCCTGGCCCCACTCCCGCCTGACCCGCCCCTGCCCCGTTTCCCACGTCTCTTCTGGCCACCGGTCCCACCCCCCTGTCCGTTTCCACCTCCCCCGTTCGAGCCTCCCCCTCCAACCTTCTTCCTCCCCACGCGCTCGCCCCGCCCGCTCTCTCTCAGCCCCAACGCCGCTCCTTCCCGCCGGCGCCGGCCACCCTCCTCCACCCTCTGCGCCGTGCCCCGCCTCACCCCTCTAGCGCGCTCGCCCGGCCGCCTCTCTCCTCCCTCCTCCCCTCTGCAGAGCCCGCTGCGCCGCCAGGCCCCTCTCCGACCACCGCTCTCCACCGTCCGCCTCCGCCGCGGAAGACCCCGACCCGCGCCCGGCCACGCTCGAGTCGCCCGCGCCGGCCTCCTCCGTCGCCCGGACCCGCCAGCTCGCCACGCCCTCCCCGTCGTCGTCTCCGTTCGCCGGCTTCCTCGCCCGGCCGCGGCGCCCCGCCTCCTCCTCGCGACGGGCCGCCTCGCCTCCGGCCTCCCTCCCGCGGCCGCCTCCTCCTCGCCGTCCTCGTCACCCTCCCCGCGACCTCGACCCTCCGCCTAGCTCCGCCGGCCGTCTCCCTGGCCGTGCGGCTCTGCCCCTGTGCCTCGCCGTCGCGCCCTGCGCCTGGCCGTGGCCGCGCCTCCGTCGACCGCACCGCCGCCGGTCGACCTCGCTCGCCCTGCGGTCCTTCCCCTTCCTCGCCAAGTCGCCTCCGCCCTCGAGCCGCCGGTCTTCCTCCTCGCCGTCGCCGGAGCCGGCCTTGCCCCGAGTTTGCCGACCCTGCCGCCCGCGCGCTCCAGCGCCGCCGGCGCCCTTCCGCTGGTGCCGCGTATCTCGCCTGCACCGAGGTCTGCAGCACACCGGCGCTCCTCCTTGGTGCCCCGCCCCTGCCGGCTAAGCTCCGGCCACCATGTCTGTTCCACCGACGGGCACCTCTCCAAGTGTTAGTGTCGTGGGATGCTACATCTTGCCAAGAACCACCTCGGCGTTCTGTACCGTGTAGGACAATTTTGTCAAAACCTTGCTTCGGGCATTAGCGACAAGAGCTTCTGGAGATGCACCGTTGCAAGACGTGAACCTTTGTGATCCGCCAAGATCGTCCACCAAGACACACAAGTTCCCGAACCGATGATCAAAGAGAACCATCTCGGAACGCCATGAGCTACTACCCCGACCACCGAAGACGGAACTCCAAGTACGCCTTTTCCGAACACCGAGACCCCGAAGGCCGATCGCGCCAAGCCCGAACCTCATCGAAACCCCGAATCAAGATCGCCTTCCCGGAACGCCAAGACCGACCCGACACACGGACGACAAGATCTTCGCAACGACAATGACGACACCGGATAGGGCGAGTCCGATGCACCCCCGACGCCACCCCAAGGCCTTCGTCCCGGATGCGTTGCGCGAGAACCCGGACGGTAAGGACACCGACGCAGAACGCCAGTTGTTCATCCCGAACGCCATGACCGTCGACATGACTCGAAGACCACGGAACGCCAAGATCTGCCCCGTTATCTGAGAACAATCCCGGAGTCCGAGAACGATTCCGTCGAACCCTGAACCCTGAGACCGAACCCCGAACCCCCGGAACCCCAAGATCGCCGAACCCTAAAGTGTGAACCTTTTCCCGAGCCCCTATTTTATAAATGCTAAATATAAATTGTTGCATATTAAATTGTCATACTCGCATGCATATTGTGTGGTTTGGGGGCCTTATGCCGATTCACCTAATAATTAAATATGGGGTCCATATGCGGGCAAATCTAGTCTCATATTGGCCTCATTTAAATCTGTGTAGCGAACCGGTAACTTATTTTTGCCATGCTAATACAACATTTAAAATGCGGGGTATCTAAACAACTTGAACCGTTTAATTAAATGTCGGGACCCCGGTTCCACTTAATATGATCTAATTGCATCACACCTTTGCCATGCCATACATCATTCATGCATCATGCCCGATCTTTTGCCGTGGCATTAAATATTGCATCCGGTGTTTATTCTAGAGTTTTGCTTCTTCGCGGATAAGGCCGTTGAGTTGATGTGAGCTTCGCCCCGATCTTCGGTTGAACCTTCGACAATGTTTCAGGCGAGCATCTCCCCCTTTCTACCTATCTTACTTTTATAGTATTTATTCCCTCCTATTGATCTATTGCTATCTGCGTTGCGATGCTCTAGTTTTCGTACCCGTGATATCCCTTGCAGCCTTATATTGCCTTGGACACATCCTATTACCTGTTGTTTGGTAGATAGTTGGACTTGCGCGTCGTAGTCGCTTGCTCAAGTGCTGTTGCGTGTCGCTAATCGCCACAGTGGTTGGAGTTTGGCCGCATGTTGATGTTGGAGATGATCATGGTTTTACTTATCGTTCACTTTAATTACTGTTTAACAACTAAAATTGAAGTAAGTAAGCAGAGGCATCGGTGGGTGATAGATAATATTTGGTTTCCGACCGCCCACTTGTGTCCCGTAGGACCCCGAGTGCTTGATACCTGTTCCTTGATTTATCGCGCTATCCACATCCGGGAGGCTTATGGGACCCCCCTTAGCCAGAGCTTGATTCAGTCTTATTTCTTGGGGCCACAACTAGTTTGAGGTTTTATTTACGATCCTGTACTTATGCCATGCTTTACTGCTTTATTACGATTGTGCGAGGAGCACACTGTACTGTTTAGGAATTGTGACCCGTTTTCGCGGTATCGACACCCCGAGTTTTCGGGTTCCCAGTCGTTTACATCCGACCCCACAAACCTTGAGTCCGTCTCGGAGCCGGCCAGTTTCGTTGCGGGTGTACTCCAAGGGGTGGCCCCCTAAAATATTTCTGAATCCTGTGATTGCTTTGTCGTGAAAGCCTCGTTGGGTTTTGATTTGGTTTTTCCGAGGTTGATCGAGTGTGTGTTGCTATTTGTGCACCCCGGCCGGGTTAAAACTTTCTAAAAGCCGTGTCCGCGGTTATGGACGACTTGGAGCACAGTATCTCGATCATAGACAACTATAACTAAAGTAGTGTTATAAATTTGACTTTATAATGACTAGTAATCAGCTTCACTATAATGGAATGGCTAAATAAAACTGCCAACAATTGCTTGTTTGGGTTGTCGCTTGCGACCATTGTACCTGACTAGTAAGTATTGCAACTATAACAGAATGGCGAAATAAAAGTACCAACAACTGCTGGGTTTTGGGTTATCTCATGCTAATTGTATCTGACTAGTAAGTGTCACAACTATAACGGAATGGTTAACTAAAACTGCCCACTGCTTATTATATCAGGATGATTATCTATACCTGACTAGTAATTGCTGCCACGATAACTGAATAAATAAAAAATGCCAACTGTGTGAGTTCCTCGGTTGACTTCCTCGATCGGTGTCGAGGGGGAAACGCTAGGATGGGTTTGATTGGTGGTGGTATCAGGTTGGTTCCGAATAGGTCTTTCTTACCCCTCTCTGATTGCCGCCAGTTGTATCGAGTCTCTATAGGTGTTGAGTGCATGCTGCCGCTGCCGCTTCAGTCCACCATACCTATGTAGGCGAGGACCGCCGAATTCTAGTCTCGCCGTGTACTGGCCTCAGTACTGACGCTCCTCTTTTTCCTTTGCCCTTTGTCGGCACCCCTTTTGTTTAAGCAGGTTTTAAGATCGACGCCGTTAGCAGGGTTACCCTTCCGGCTTGGCCTGGGCAGGGTTATGGACGCCATTGGTTATTCTTCAGGGCTCTTAGCCCCATTTGCATCTTGTCCGTAGCTGGACGCTCTATCATTTTCAAGGTGATTTGGATCTTTGTATATTATATCTGTATTCTTGACTCTTGGAGTCGTTGTTGTATATATCTGTTCTGTGGGTCCCATCGAGGACTGTTGTGTAATGTTATTACTTCGTTTTCCACCCGCACGAAAGTGCCTGGTGGGCACCTTTGAATCGTTTCTATGCGGGTTTGGCGGGAATCGCTAAAACTTTCATAGGTCCGATTCTGAGGGTGTTACAGAGTGGTATCAGAGCTCAGCAGTTGCGATACCCCACAAGTCCAGCCTATAGGATAACCTAGCTAACGGCCGAAGTAGAGTGTCAAAACTATTTTTGCAAAATCGGTTGGATAGTTCTGATTAGGTCTGATTTTACTCCTTACCCCTCTGCTGCTCTCCTCTCACCTCTGCGTGTTTTGAATCCGCTCTCTTCTCTCTCTTCAAGTCCAGGAATTCTCATGGTTGGTCTTCCGTCGTACCTTCAGGGTTTCGCTTCCCCTTTGGTAACGGTGTTGCTACAACTGGTCTTCGTGCTATCCGACGAATCCTTCGTCGGGTGGACTTCTCTTTGTTCCCTGTTCGTGCCTTCCGGTGTTTTCCGACGCGACGACATCAGCTACACCAGAACCGATGCAGAGTCTGCATCACTCCTTTGTTCCGAACCTCGATTGTCGAGAACTTTAGTCTAATTCCGAGAGTTGGTTGCATAATCCGCCTATTCGTGTGCAGAGTAATGGTTTGAGTGCGGGATGGAGTAGCTACCATACCACTACTCTTATCATTCGCTCTTGTACATTAAATGGGTGAATTAATGTGATTTTACTCCTTCCGCGAAAGTTAGAGGTGGCCTTACCTTTAACTTCGTCCGTTGGTTATCCGGAGTGTGCTCTCGATGATCAGGATCAATGACCCATTGTTGGTGGTGTCGCCAAGTTCAAGACGGATGAAGAATCTTTGTTAGTGGTGTCGCGAGGATCTACACGAAGCGAGAAGATGCAGATCACCGACCTTCCTTCCGGTACCATGAGGCGGATCTCGAGGGCGAGATCCATTGTTAGTGGTGTCGAATTGTGGCATCCCGCAAAACCACTACTAGAAAATCGCGTTGTTTTTGTGCATTGCATCACCATGACCGCATGCTCATGTCATCATGTCGCACTGCATTTGAGCATCGTCATGTCATCTTGCATTTGTTTGCATCAAACTATTTTCAACAAACCCGTTTTTGTTTGCTAAGCGCCCCGTCTTGATCCCAAATTAAAAACCGGGTCTCCGGAATATTTTGTTTGACTAACCACGGTTTGCAAACGGTCCGTTTAAAATAAATAAAATATGTAATTATTTTTAGCGGGGCAGTCGAACGGGCCGATTCGACCCGAACGACCACCCCAGAATAAAATCGGCCCAGCTGGCAGCAGTCTACTACCCAGATATTTATCTAAATCGGCCCACCTAAAACCCTTTTATACCTAGTCCTAATCTACCCACCCCCAGCCACATCACTCCCTCCACTCGGCTCTCGCCACCTCACCCTCTCCCTCTCCTCTAACCAACCCCAACCCGCCACATCAGCAACCCCACCCCAAGCACACCCACACGTGCCAGCCCCACTCCCCTCTCCCTCTCCCCCTCTGCTAGCCTGGCCCCACTCCCGCCTGACCCGCCCCTGCCCCGTTTCCCACGTCTCTTCTGGCCACCGGTCCCACCCTCCTGTCCGTTTCCACCTCCCCCGTTCGAGCCTCCCCCTCCAACCTTCTTCCTCCCCACGCGCTCGCCCCGCCCGCTCTCTCTCAGCCCCAACGCCGCTCCTTCCCGCCGGCGCCGGCCACCCTCCTCCACCCTCTGCGCCGCGCCCCGCCTCACCCCTCTAGCGCGCTCGCCCGGCCGCCTCTCTCCTCCCTCCTCCCCTCTGCAGAGCCCGCTGCGCCGCCAGGCCCCTCTCCGACCACCGCTCTCCACCGTCCGCCTCCGCCGCGGAAGACCCCGACCCGCGCCCGGCCACGCTCGAGTCGCCCGCGCCGGCCTCCTCCGTCGCCCGGACCCGCCAGCTCGCCACGCCCTCCCCGTCGTCGCCTCCGTCCGCCGGCTTCCTCGCCCGGCCGCGGCGCCCCGCCTCCTCCTCGCGACGGGCCGCCTCGCCTCCGGCCTCCCTCCCGCGGCCTCCTCCTCCTCGCCGTCCTCGTCACCCTTCCCGCGACCTCGACCCTCCGCCTAGCTCCGCCGGCCGTCTCCCTGGCCGCGCGGCTCTGCCCCTGTGCCTCGCCGTCGCGCCCTGCGTCTGGCCGTGGCCGCGCCTCCGTCGACCGCACCGCCGCCGGTCGACCTCGCTCGCCCTGCGGTCCTTCCCCTTCCTCGCCAAGTCGCCTCCGCCCTCGAGCCGCCGGTCTTCCTCCTCGCCGTCGTCGGAGCCGGCCTTGCCCCGAGTTTGCCGACCCTGCCGCCCGCGCGCTCCAGCGCCGCCGGCGCCCTTCCGCTGGTGCCGCGTATCTCGCCTGCGCCGAGGTCTGCAGCACACCGGCGCTCCTCCTTGGTGCCCCGCCCCTGCCGGCTAAGCTCCGGCCACCATGTCTGTTCCACCGACGGGCACCTCTCCAAGTGTTAGTGTCGTGGGATGCTACATCTTGCCAAGAACCACCTCGGCGTTCTGTACCGTGTAGGACAATTTTGTCAAAACCTTGCTTCGGGAATTAGCGACAAGAGCTTCTGGAGATGCACCGTTGCAAGACGTGAACCTTTGTGATCCGCCAAGATCGTCCACCAAGACACACAAGTTCCCAAACCGATGATCAAAGAGAACCATCTCGGAACGCCATGAGCTACTACCCCGACCACCGAAGACGGAACTCCAAGTACGCCTTTTCCGAACACCGAGACCCCGAAGGCCGATCGCGCCAAGCCCGAACCTCATCGAAACCCCGAATCAAGATCGCCTTCCCGGAACGCCAAGACCGACCCGACACACGGACGACAAGATCTTCGCAACGACAATGACGACACTGGCTAGGGCGAGTCCGATGCACCCCCGACGCCACCCCAAGGCCTTCGTCCCGGATGCGTTGCGCGAGAACCCGGACGGTAAGGACACCGACGCAGAACGCCAGTTCTTCATCCCGAACGCCATGACCGTCGACGTGACCCGAAGACCACGGAACGCCAAGATCTACCCCGTTATCTGAGAACAATCCCGGAGTCCGAGAACGATTCCGTCGAACCCTGAACCCTGAGACCGAACCCCGAACCCCCGGAACCCCAAGATCGCCGAACCCTAAAGTGTGAACCTTTTCCCGAGCCCCTATTTTATAAATGCTAAATATAAATTGTTGCATATTAAATTGTCATACTCGCATGCATATTGTGTGGTTTGGGGGCCTTATGCCGATTCACCTAATAATTAAATATGGGGTCCATATGCGGGCAAATCTAGTCTCATATTGGCCTCATTTAAATCTGTGTAGCGAACCGGTAACTTATTTTTGCCATGCTAATACAACATTTAAAATGCGGGGTATCTAAACAACTTGAACCATTTAATTAAATGTCGGGACCCCGGTTCCACTTAATATGATCTAATTGCATCACACCTTTGCCATGCCATACATCATTCATGCATCATGCCCGATCTTTTGCCGTGGCATTAAATATTGCATCCGGTGTTTATTCTAGAGTTTTGCTTCTTCGCGGATAAGGCCGTTGAGTTGATGTGAGCTTCGCCCCGATCTTCGGTTGAACCTTCGACAATGTTTCAGGCGAGCATCTCCCCCTTTCTACCTATCTTACTTTTATAGTATTTATTCCCTCATGTTGATCTATTGCTGTCTGCGTTGCGATGCTCTAGTTTTCGTACCCGTGATATCCCTTGCAGCTTTATATTGCCTTGGACACATCCTATTACCTGTTGTTTGGTAGATAGTTGGACTTGCGCGTCGTAGTCGCTTGCTCAAGTGCTGTTGCGTGTCGCTAATCGCCACAGTGGTTGGAGTTTGGCCGCATGTTGATGTTGGAGATGATCATGGTTTTACTTATCGTTCACTTTAATTACTGTTTAACAACTAAAATTGAAGTAAGTAAGCAGAGGCATCGGTGGGTGATAGATAATATTTGGTTTCCGACCGCCCACTTGTGTCCCGTAGGATCCCGAGTGCTTGATACCTGTTCCTTGATTTATCGCGCTATCCACATCCGGGAGGCTTATGGGACCCCCCTTAGCCAGAGCTTGATTCAGTCTTATTTCTTGGGGCCACAAACTAGTTTGAGGTTTTATTTACGATCCTGTACTTATGCCATGCTTTACTGCTTTATTACGATTGTGCGAGGAGCACACTGTACTGTTTAGGAATTGTGACCCGTTTTCGCGGTATCGACACCCCGAGTTTTCGGGTTCCCAGTCGTTTACATCCGGCCCCACAAACCTTGAGTCCGTCTCGGAGCCGGCCAGTTTCGTTGCGGGTGTACTCCAAGGGGTGGCCCCCTGAAATATTTCTGAATCCTGTGATTGCTTTGTCGTGAAAGCCTCGTTGGGTTTTGATTTGGTTTTTCCGAGGTTGATCGAGTGTGTGTTGCTATTTGTGCACCCCGGCCGGGTTAAAACTTTCTAAAAGCCGTGTCCGCGGTTATGGACGACTTGGAGCACAGTATCTCGATCATAGACAACTATAACTAAAGTAGTGTTATAAATTTGACTTTATAATGACTAGTAATCAGCTTCACTATAATGGAATGGCTAAATAAAACTGCCAACAATTGCTTGTTTGGGTTGTCGCTTGCGACCATTGTACCTGACTAGTAAGTATTGCAACTATAATGGAATGGCGAAATAAAAGTACCAACAACTGCTGGGTTTTGGGTTATCTCATGCTAATTGTATCTGACTAGTAAGTGTCACAACTATAACGGAATGGTTAACTAAAACTGCCCACTGCTTATTATATCAGGATGATTATCTATACCTGACTAGTAATTGCTGCCACGATAACTGAATAAATAAAAAAATGCCAACTGTGTGAGTTCCTCGGTTGACTTCCTCGATCGGTGTCGAGGGGGAAACGCCAGGATGGGTTTGATTGGTGGTGGTATCAGGTTGGTTCCGAATAGGTCTTTCTTACCCCTCTCTGATTGCCGCCAGTTGTATCGAGTCTCTATAGGTGTTGAGTGCATGCTGCCGCTGCCGCTTCAGTCCACCATACCTATGTAGGCGAGGACCGCCGAATTCTAGTCTCGCCGTGTACTGGCCTCAGTACTGACGCTCCTCTTTTTCCTTTGCCCTTTGTCGGCACCCCTTTTGTTTAAGCAGGTTTTAAGATCGACGCCGTTAGCAGGGTTACCCTTCCGGCTTGGCCTGGGCAGGGTTATGGACGCCATTGGTTATTCTTCAGGGCTCTTAGCCCCATTTGCATCTTGTCCGTAGCTGGACGCTCTATCATTTTCAAGGTGATTTGGATCTTTGTATATTATATCTGTATTCTTGACTCTTGGAGTCGTTGTTGTATATATCTGTTCTGTGGGTCCCATCGAGGACTGTTGTGTAATGTTATTACTTCGTTTTCCACCCGCACGAAAGTGCCTGGTGGGCACCTTTGAATCGTTTCTATGCGGGTTTGGCGGGAATCGCTAAAACTTGCATAGGTCCGATTCTGAGGGTGTTACATTCTCCCTCGAGGCTAAGGGCTCTACCGGTAGCTATGTGTTCATCTCTCTCTCTATGCGTGATCATATTGTGATCATGAGCTTTGTAATCAAGTAGATCTACTCTGCTACTCAAGTGCTTTAGTTAATCTCCGGTTATCCCCACGTGTGTGTGAAGGTGACAATGTGCACACTGTGTGGCACTTAGGCTAAAGATTACAGAAATACTTGTCATGACTTATATTTGGAGTTGGATGTCTCTATAAAATTGTGGTGTTTGTTGGAACCATCTAGCGCTCAAGGTGACAATGTAGGGTTATCTAGACGAGGAATGCGAACTTTGAGGTGTGCTGCTATAGCCCTACCGTGGATTAGAGTTGTCCAACCGGAGAGTAGTTCAGAGTAGTATCATGAAGAGAATATATTTATATGAGAGTGTTCACTAGTGAAAGTATGATCCCTAGGCCTTGTTTCTAAGCATTGAAACACCGTTTACAACCAGTCCTACTACATGTTTGCTTGCTTCCATGTTTATTTCAGATTGCCTTTAGTCTCTTCATCCCCATCAAGCTATTTTCTGGCACCATTGTCTTATAATCATCCATACTACTTGTATTTCACTATCTCTTCACTGAACTAGTGCACCTATACACCTGACAAGTGTATTGGGTGTGTTGGGGACACAAGAGACTTCTTGTATCTTGATTGCAGGGTTGCTTGAGAGGGATACCTTTGACCACTTCCTCCCTGAGTTCGATAAACCTTGGGTGATCCACTTAAGGGAAACTTGATGTTGTTCTACAAACCTCTGCACTTGGAGGCCCAACACTGTCTACAAGAATAGAAGCATGCGTAGACATCAATGAACATGTTGATTGTTCGCCTTTGAAGCTACAACATCTCTCGTGATGATCGGACTTGGTGTAGTGGATTTGGTTCGTGTGATCACTAAAACAATGTGAGGGATATTGTTTTGAGTGGGAGTTCAATAGTAATATGATTAAAAGTTGAACACATTTTATCATAAATTAAATCAAAGTGGATTTGCATAGTTCTTGTAGTCATTGGCATCCGTTCACCACCTTATGCTTAGTTATAATTGAGATAATAGAACTATAGAATTCTGGATAGTTACTTTACGAATTAGTATCGTATTGTTTTGAGTGTTAATCTAAAGTTTTAAAGTCTTATTGCAAACTTTTGGCAAACTCCGTTTACTCCGTGAAGTTTAATAATTGGTATTAAATCAAGACTAACAACTCCATTGTTAGTATATAAGTATCATGTTTGTCTCCATGATTCTTGATATTCAAAAGATTGTTTTAATATCAAGGTTATCTAGGAGCTAAAATAATTGTTTCAGAAACCATCATATGCAGAATATATTGCGTTATCTGAAATGATGTGTTGGTTATAACATGATTGAGTATAATATGGAAAAATTTATGTTCCCATATTTTATGAGAATTTGCAAAAGGTTGGAGACGCTAGTCGTCCTAATCCTCCAAAAGGTTTTGGTGAGCAACATTATACTCGTGATTCACCGTTATAAGCTAAAGTAGCTTGATCATGAAAATTGCCATGATAAGGATGAATATAAGATGTAGGTAAAATGTTTACTACACTAAAAGATTACTAAAGAATGGAATTATAAAGAACGCCAAACATTTGATGATGGTGATATACTTCAAAGTGCAAGTCCAAAGATATTAGTATTTGACTATACGCGCTTTGGACTATGTGTCATGTGTATGGCACCACTGTTGATGTTGATAGATTCTTTTAAAAGAAAAAGGAAATGCCGAAAGAGGATCTCAAAAATATTTGGCAAAAAAGGAAAATTGGAAATTGTCCAACTTAGGTATATAAATGATATAGATGTTATAGCTGTATTCTTTGCTTGTTAAACAATGTGGTTCTTGGGTATTGGATACCGAATTTGTTGGTGTGAAATGTTATACAAAATAACAAAAATTCATGAACTACAATGGCCTAAGTAACTAGCAAGAGAATAGGTGATGATGTTCATCAAAAACAAACAAAGTATTATTGTGTTGTTCGTTAACATCAAAGCTTACCTTCAAGATTTGTTTCAATAATTGTTATTTTGATCAGGCATTATGAGAACAAAAGGTTGTTCAAATAATTTCTGTATTCCATAATATATGGATGATATATAAGTCTAGTTGGAGAAATCACATCCATAAAACTAATGCTAAAAATGTAGAAAGACAAATGAATGAAAGATCACTTAGGAAGTGACATCGTCGTTTAAATTATATTTGAAAGAAAACATGAAGAAACTCCATCTTGATGGAATTTTGGAGTCCTTTGATTTTGATCAAATGACACTTGTGAGACTTTCTTAGAGATACTTGAAACTTCGTTCAAAGCCAAAGAAAAACGAAAGACTAAGTTATTGGAATTTGTACATATTGATGTATGTAGCCCATTATGTGAAGGCATAAGCGATGGATTTCAACTTCATATGCTTTCTCCGAAGATTTGAGTGAATATATGTGTATATTTACTTAATGAGGACGAAGTGTGAAACATTTGAAAATGTTCGAAGACTTTCAAGATGAAGTGGAAAATTATTGTAACAAGAAAAATATAGAGTTTATGATACGATCATAAAGGAAGATATTTGAGTTACAAGTTTAGCAAAACATCTAAGATTTGAGGAATCGTTCCATAGATTTATGTTTCCTGAAAACACCATAGTAGTATGGATTGTTCGAGATATGTAATGAAACCTTGTTTGACATGGTAAGATCAAAGGTATCATTTATAAAACGGCCATTATATTTAAATATGAAAGCTTTAGAGACTACCGCTTTTACACTGAAAAGATCTCCATCGTGATCCGTTGAAATAACACCATATAAATTTATGGTTTGGGATAAAACCCAAGTTGTATTTTCTTAAACATTGGTATGCTAGGCATAAGTAAGATGTTTACAACCAAAGTCGAATGAGCATGTCTTTCTAGGTTATTTCGAATAACCATTGAGTATTCCTCCATAACACCAAAGACAAAAGTGTTTCTTGCTTAGAACGTCAAGTTTCTTGAGAAGGAATTTTTTTCGTGAAAAGATAAGTGGGAGAACAATAGAACTTTGATAATGTTAAAAGAACCTTAGCAATATGTGCTGAGTTGCACAGCGCCGGAAATTGTCCCGGAGGCAACAACAATTCTCATGGCTCACGTGCTTCAAAGGTTGTGGTCATGGAGGTCTAAGTTCCTTTTGAACCAAATAGGTCAGGTAAACAATCAAATACCAAGATTTGAGAGTTAAATCATTATTGTTTAACAATGATGAACCGACTATATGCAAAGAAGCGGTGATTGTCCCTAACTCCGTCAAATGGCTTGAAGCCATAAAATCTGTGATAGTTCCATACACGAGAAATCAAGATTTGAACTTGGAAGACCCTTTAAAAAGGTGTAAGACCTTACAGTCGTATTTGGATCTATAAAGAAATAGACATGGATGTTTCACATCTATGAAATAGTCGATATGCCGGCAAATTATTCATGACAATGTTCAAGGAGTTTACTATGATAAGATTTAATCTTTCATAGCGATATTTAGTCTGGATGGATTAATGTAGCAACCACTACATATAATTTTGTTATATGATAGTTGAACAAACAAAACAAGGTTCTTCTAAAAGAATGGTTACCTAGGACGTGTACATGACACGATCCAAAGGGTTTTGTTAATTCAAAGGATGCTAAAAGAGCAATGGAAACTTCAATGGTTGAAGTAAGCATCGCGGATTCGGAATCTTCACCATGATGAAACTGCTAAAAGGTTTAATTTCATCAAAGACGATGAAGATACTTGCATTTGAAAGAAATTAAGTAGGAGCGCTAAGACATATTTCTAATACATTATGTGAAATACATATTGTTGATTGGAGATGATGTATATTTTATTGACACAAGTTAAGAATTTCATTTCAATGAAAATACTTGGGAAAAACCTGAATATTTGGCATCAATGTCTATATGGATAGATTGAGGCACCAATATGGTTATGCCAAATGTACATAGATGAGATATTGAATGAGTTCAATATGGAAAAGACAAGAAAGGTTTTTGCCGCATAGAAAGGATTGAATCAAGATTCAAGTGTATTGACACTTGGTAAGTGAAACAAAGATTCAAGTATTTTGATACTTGGTGAAAGAAATCACAAAAAAGTATTTTTTTTCAATCATTCTATGATATGTACACATCCAGATATGTCCTATGCTCTAAATGTTATGAGCATATATCATAATGATTCATAAGATGATCATTGGATGATAGTAAGGATATTCTTATGATCATTTGGAAGAACTAAGAATGTGCTATTTTGTAGAGGTGACAAATAGATAGATAGTTCATTGTAAAGTACTACATTGATACTAGTTCTGTCACAAGATACAAATTAAGTTTATCTCAATTTAAACTATCGGCGGCACAATGTAATGGAAAGGAAGTTCCATAAAGGATTTGGATGAGTTCCAAAGTTAAGACATTGTGATAGATACAACAACAAAAGGCTAAGTATATGACTGCCATTATAGCAGCAAAAGAGGGCATTTGTGTCAAGTAGTTTGTTATCAAACTAGGTGTGGTTCACATCAGTCTAGTACTAATAAAATGGGAGACTGTTGGAGATATGCCCATGAGGCAATAATAAAATGGTTATTATTATATCTTTGTGTTTATGATAAATGTTTACATCCCATGCTATAATTGTATTAGCCGGAAACATTAATACTTATGTGTTTTGTAAAAAGTCCCTAGTAAAGTTTGTTGTTAGACTAGCTTGTTGATTAATTGATGATCATGGTTTCCTGATCATGAACATAAGATGTTATTAATAACAAGGTCATATCATTAGGAGAATGATGTGATGGACATACTCCTATAGTTAAGCATAGCATAAGATCAAGTCATTCAATAGTTTGTTTGCTATAAGATTTCAAATACATAGTAACCTAAATCCTTCGACCATGAGATCATGTTAATCACCATCACCGGATGGATACTTTGATGACATCAAACACCACTTCGTAACTAGGTGGTTATAAAGGTGTCATTGAGTATTCTGAAAGTATGTGTTAAGGCACATGGATCAAGAGTGGGATTTGTCCATCCATATGACGGATAGATATACTTTGGGCCCTCTCGGTGGAATGTCATCCAATTATCTTGCAAGCATGTGAATGGATCACAAGGGATCACATATCATGGAACGAGTAAAGAGTACTTATCGGTAACGAGACAAAGGGAAATTGGTATCGAAAGTAAATGGTTCATTCGATCATGAAGTCATCGGAGAAATATTTGGGAGCCTTATGAATTTCCAGATTTCTCTATTGGTTATTGATCGGATAAGTGTCTCAGTCATGTCTGCATAATTTACGAACCGTAGGGAGACACACTTAAGGTTTAGATGTTGTTTAGTAGATATGGAAATGAGTTAGAGACCGAATGTTGTTCGGAGTCTCATATTGGATTTGGGACATCATGAGGAGATCCGGAATGGTCCGGAGAATAAGATTCATATAAGGAAAGTCAATTTTCGGGGTTTGGAAATGTTTTCGGTGTTTTCACCGGATGCTTCTGGAAGGTCCATCACCTCGGGGTGGGGTACTTGAATGTGTCATACCAATGTGGAATGGTTGCATCATACCCTAGGTCACTTGGCTGGACGATGGGAATAGAAATAATCAAACTCTAGTTTGAATAGTCAAAGTCCAATTTGAAAAGTCAAATCCCAACATTGAAAGTCAAAGTCCAAGTGGAGGGAGGAGAGGAAACCTACATGGGAGAGGTTTCCCTCTCCCTCCTTGTAGCCTGCCAACCAAGAGGAGTTGGGGTAGGACTCCCCTCCCCTAGCCGCCTATCCCACCTATAAAGGGAGGGGTGGGTGCCCCCTTGGGACACACCCCAAACCCTAGGCCGCCGCTGCCCCCCAAGCTATAGGCGCCCTAGATCCTCTCTAAACCGCCACCGGCATCTAGTCTAAACCCTAGCCGCCGGCTGCCCTCCTCCCCTTAGCGTCTAAACCCTATCCATCGAGGGCCTCTCTAAATCTACCATACCCGCTCCGGCTTAGGCGAAGCCCTGTGGGATCTACTCCTCCACCTCCACCACCACACCGTCATGCTGCTGGAATCGCAAGGAGATCTACAACCTCCGCTGCCTGCTAGAACAAGGGAGAGGAAGGTCTTCATTGAGTACTGTACGTGTGACCGACTACGGAAGCACTGTCGGAACGTGGCGTCGGAAGGATCATCTACACGATCTTGAGATCAGCAAGTGATCGACTACATCAACCACGAGAATCTGATCTCGTTAAACGCTTTGGATCTAGAGGGTTAGTTCTCTACAAACGCATTGCACGGATCTCGTATATTAGATCTTCGCTTGTGTGTGTTCATGCGATAGATATTTTTGTTTTCCATGCTATGAACCCTACAGAAACAGTGGAAACCACTCACCGTGGGCGCCGGCGTATAGTCCGTCCTGTACGAGGCGACTCCGTCGGCCATGCCGACGTACGCCGCCTCCGTGATCTTCTTGAGGGCCGCGACATAGTCCTCTGTGATCCATTGTGTCGAGCTCGCCCTCGACAGGTCGGTACGCCTGGTATAGTCACTCGTCAGGGTCGGTCGAGTCATCAAAGGAACCAACCGCCAACCGAGCCAGCAGTTGAAGAGGTTGATCGTTTGCAACCCCCCCTCCAACACGGACATTCGAGCAATCATCTCTGTAACGACCACCTTTTGCGAGCGAGGTAGCTTCTTCACCAACAACCGTTGCGGATTGCTCCGCTCTGCAGTATACACTGGGATCGCCACCTTGCTCTCCGGCTGGGGTCGATTCTCTGGCATAGAACCAGGATTTCTTCCAGTTGCTAGCCGCCTTCTTCGGCAGCATCAATTTAAAGAAATTGGCGTGAGACTTCACCTAGAAGGTGATGCCTCCCGCCGCCAGCAGAGGCCCGTTCTTACCCTCGTGAGTGGCTCGGCCATGGAACAACTCTAGCCAGAGGGGGAAGTAGGGGTGACACCCTAAATACGACTCGCAAAAGGCAATAAAAACTGTGATCTGCTCGATGCTATGGGGACCTAGGTCTGAGGGCTTGATTCGGTAAAAATAGAGGAAGCGCCTGAAGAAGATAGAGAGAGGTGGAGAAACCTAGTCCACGCTCTAAGTGACTAACGAATGAGATGAATTCGTTGGGGCGTGGCTTGGGCTCGCTCTCGCCGGACGGCGGAGCTCGCTAGTTGCCCTTGGTGAGGATTCCCGCGTCCTAGAAGGACTGCAGGGTGGTTGTGGGGCACTTCGATTTGGACCATGAGGGCGCCATGGGATGGACTCGCAGAGATTTGGGGTTTGGATCGGAGGCAGGTGCGGGTGCAAAAGAAATCAAGAATGAGGAAGGCGTGATAAGATCATCATTTCCCTACGTCGCTCGCCATTTATAGCGCCATGCCCCAGTAATAACGGGATTAGCCGTTGCTTCGCGGTAAATCCATTGAAGTTACCGTTAGGAATTAACTAACGGCTAGTTTGACCATGCTAACGGTCCAACTTCTGCCAAATTGGCCACTCTCTTATACCACTCGCTTATTCCAATCGACTAGGCGAGATGACTTGAAGGAAAATGACTCACTAAAGTTGCGACTGAAACTCAGGGGCTTATCCCTTCATTGGCGGAGTTCGTCACCGATTCGACTGGGTTTTCAAAGGGAAACTACAAGAGAAACTAGGATTTTCAAAGGTACCTCAGATAGAGCCTTACCTCGCCATAGCCATACTGCATTATCTTGTTTATCTTATCTTGGTGGTTTGCGAGTATGTTCAAACAAACTTACTGGCATTAACACTGGCTATTTACTTGGCCAGAATTTTAGAAGGATGAAGATGAAGAAAGGTTAACGTCTATGCAAGCTAGAACGTTCTCCCAGTCAGGTGCCTGTAGGGTTGAGGCCTCACGTGGGCTCTACGCTTGATGAATTTCCACTTCTCATGATTGGTGTAGCCTGGCGGGGCTCATCTAAGGTTTAGCCATAATAGCATTATTGTAAGTCTTACTCGTTATGGTTTGGATGTGGCATTGATACTTGTCGTGGTTATCTGTCACAATAGACTGACCATGGGGTCGTGGATATATGCAGGGGCACCATAGATGTCACTAGCGCTCTAGGGTCGGAGACTCCGGTATGAACAGACCGTAGACTGTAGGAAAGTCTCGGACTGGCAAATTCAGAGCTATGCCCAAGTTTGTTTCTCACGGATGTCAGTCTAGAGATTATGCATAGGCTTCTCCGGGGACCGCCATCTCGTCATCTTCAGGCGGGAGACTCTGTTCTTCCTAGACCGCAGACCACGGTGTGAGGCTTTCCCAGTCTGGAGACTTCCATCTTCCCAGACCGGAGACGTTGGTATGAGTTGCTCGTAACAATCACATTTCAGGGGGACCTCTAAAATCTCCCCTTCTTCCTCAACGAGGAGCTACGACTTCCACCCTCTCTCCTCCATTATTCCTAAGATTATTTTCACTAGTTTTCTCTCCTTAGCCATTAAAACTTGATGCCCTTCTGGGATTCCGAAGGGAGAAGACCTATATCGACACTCTCACTGGAGGGATTTGTTTTTCCCACATCTTCTCCCGAAGAACTTGTTACTCTTGGGTTCTTTGGAACCCTAGATGGAAGAGGTCATCTCGGAGATCATGCATTGGTTGTATAGCTTCGATATCGTGTTGGGAGCCTCCAATTGAGTTGCCCCAACATGTTTGTAAAGGTTTCGATCGTTGCCTTTAAGGTCACCGGTTAATGGATCATGTACCCACCTTTGTGCTGCATGCACGGGAGAATAGGGTGAAGCCTTTGTGGCGTTGGTGGCCTTTGTGGCGCCACACCCCTCCAACGAAGACACAGTTCTCTTTAAAAGGAAGAAACTCCATGAATATATTTTCGTGTCTACTCCTAGGTTATTTCTATCCTTTACTCAGTTCTATCATTGTCCTCTTACTTGTATGATTGCTTGTCATATAGGTAAACTCGTTCGTCGGGGCTACATGCATAGAACGCAATCGCCTGAGGCCGGTCCCCGCTCTGTACCTCTCGGTGGCCCGTGCACCTCCATGGGAGAGGGACCAGCCATGGCATAGGGGCTAGGACAGGACCCTAGGCTCCGATTTGGCGATTGCGACAGCGAAGGCGAAGCCGCGCTCCGATAGGAGCATGGGAGAACGACTGCCCATGACGGAGATGCAAGGAGAGCAACAGTGAGCTTTGATTTGAAAAGGAGCGGCCGGATCTGAGTTAGTGATTTGGGGAGAAGAGAAGTACAGATAAGAAGATCTGATCCATAAGGGGGTCAACTAGTCCGCGCTGGCAAAAAAAATACTCATAGAGTGGGCTAAAAAATAGATAACATGAAGGTCGTATTTGAGTTCAACCATGTTCAGACGTTCTCACGAGTCCAAAAGCTAGAATTAACCCTGAAAATACCGCTATATAAGTAATTATCCCCATTTTAAAGACCGAATGCAATTTTCCTGCTCTCGATAGAACACCTCTTACGAAAGTGCACAACTTGTAAGTGAACATGAGGCAGCTTTGGAGGACCCGTGCAGCCACCGGAGCCACGCATTGAGGACCGAAAATTATCCAAAACCAGCGGCAAACCCAGCACGCAGCCGCGCGACCATGAACAAGTGCTGGTGCACTCATGCACCCAAGGTAGCAATGGCGACGCCGCTCTCCAGCCCCTTCTCCGTCACCACCCTCCGCGCCCCTCTCTGGCACGGCCGCCTCCACGCGCAGGTGCAGCCGCACCCTGCTCCTCTCCGCGCGTCCTCGGGCGATGACGCCACCACGGAGCCCTCGGCCCCGTCGGCCACGACGACCACCACTACCGACGACGAGTTCGAGCAGCGCGTGCTGCGCATGAAGTCCCGCGTCGGGCCCAAGAAGCGGGGCAGCGCCGGGGCGCGCAAGAGGAAGGCCGCCGCGGAGGCCCAAGCCGTCACGCTCCCGCCGGTGCCGCTGCGGGAGCCCCGGTCCGCCCTCGGCCTGCCCGTCGAGTTCGGCTTCACCGCCTACAGCGAGCGGCTCAACGGCCTGCTCGCGACCGTCGGCCTCACCGCGCTGCTGCTGGTGGAGCTCGGCTCCGGCAAGTCCCTGGTGAAGTACCACCAGGCGCCCACGCTGTTCCTGCAGGTCTACACGATCGTCGCGGCCGGAGCCGTGTTCGTCAAGTACGAGAAGGAGCGGATCAGCGTCTGGCCTGCTCCGGCGCCACCCAAGGCCCCGGCGAGCGGCGGCGAATGAGCTCTTTCTGCGTTTTGGTTTCGTCGGTCGGTAGGATGTGTTCACTTTTTGTAATTTACCTCGTGAGTAAAAGGGCTTATGCATTGTAGTATCAACGAGCTGTATTGTAAAAATGATGAAAATTGCTTAACCATGCGAGAAACATTCTTTTACAGTCGTCTGACCTATAATCTCAAGCTTCCAATTCTGATCTATAATCTCAAACCTCCACTTGCTCTTTCTTTTCCTTTTTGTGAGATGGAAGTCATGAGAAGAAATTTTCTCGAGGCTTGAGACAGTAGGGACATTGCTTCCGAAAAGTGCACTTACTTGTATACAACGCTTCTAAGATTGTCTTAATATAAAAAAATATAGAAAAACGATACAGTTTCCCGGGGAACCAGGGATCGCGCGTTCCGATCCCCCGGTTCGCTCGCTCCGTCGCTTGGACGATCCCCGCATAGTGGTGGGCTCGTTTCATGTCATCTCTCCTAATTCATCCCAACGAAAAATCTCTATGGCAAGTCAACGTTCAGACCTTGCGTGCCGCCGGCCCTTTGCCTGTCCGCCGCCGCTGCCCCTCTCCCTACCCGCCGTTGCTAGCCCTCTACCGGCCTGCCGCCGTCGGTCCTCTGCCCATCGCCGGTTTACCTCGCCAGACCTCTGCTCCCGCCTGTCCCTCTGCTCCCGCGCATCGCCGCCCCGCGCCTCTACGGCCGCGCCCCTCTGATCCCGCGCGTGCTAACTCCCCAAGTTCCCCCACACACGCACAGTTTGTTCCGCTACCCACAGCCATGGCAGCGCCGCCATGGCCTGCTCACCGGCACTCTGCCTCGCAACCCGGCATTCATCTTCCCAACGGCCGTTGCTCCCGACGTCCCCCCCTCCTCCAGCCTTCCTTCGACAAGGTGGACTCGCCCGTCGTACGTGTTGTAGGTGAAGGCGTTGCAAACATTGGGACGGTGTTGCTGAACAAAGTTGCTATAGATGGTGTCCGATGGTGCTACCACAGTTTAGACGGCTTGCTACTCTAGTTAACTAGTGTCGTTACTTTTGTATCCGTCTTGCTACAAGCGTTTTGCTATCTTAGCATATTATTTTTGCTATATGTTTATATAATTTTTGCTACTTTTGCATAATTTTTTGCTACAATCAATATGTCACGCACCCGACACAGCTGGTGCCTGACAGCGAGTCGCAAGGCCTGAAAGACTTGGCGAGTGGACCAACATCTGACGAGGGACCCAGCTACCAGTCCGAGGAGGAGAATGAAGTGTGACTGCCTCGGTGTAGTTATCTCGATGGTGCTTCCCCCACATGTAAGCGTGCGTACCTAGTGGGGTTAAATACTGAAGTTGTTGGCCGGAAGACGGCATGTATGAGATGAATGAACTCTGAATATTTCTCATCCCCTTTTGGTCTGTGTTCCTCATCCTTGCTTCTCTAAGACTTCTCATCCAAATTTCCCTTGTATCCTCAATTATCCTGTCAATTTGTGATCTCTCTCTCATAGGGATATTACAATTTGGTATCAGAGCCTGGATCCGCTCCGCTCGCGCTCGCAATCTCGAGATCGGAACTGTAAAATTCCATTGCGACGGGTGTTGAATCACTTCGGTGAATCGGCACAAAATCCCTAGCTCGGTTGGGTCCGATTCAGGGAGAGCTGCGACGGCGCCCTCCAAGGTCTCAAGGCCGTCGGCGCAGACCGAGTTCGTGCTGGAGAAGATGGAGGCGATGCAGCGGACTATGACTGAAATTTTGGGTCGGTTTAATACCATGGCCACGGAGGTGGAGGGGATTTCGAGTGAGATGCGCACGATGCGACATCACATGGAGGATTTTGGCCAGGACCTCGACGGCGTCAAGCGCCGTCTCTCTGAGTTCGACAGGGCGGACCAGCACACGGCACCATCACCGCGACCAAGGGTTGAGGTGCCGCCAGCAGCACAAGCCACGACTACGGCAGTTCTGACAAACAAGGGAGCGCCCCTGATGGATTTACCGCAGCAAGGGGGCCAAAATTTTCACACAGCACCATCGTCACCACATCAGGAAATAGAGCAGTTCAAGGTACGACCTCCCAAGCATGATTTTCCACGTTTCAGTGGTGAGACGCCGATGCTTTGGATAGATCGCTGCTTGACATATTTCGATATGTATAAAATTCATGAGCATCAGTGGGTTAGTACGGCAGCCTTGTATCTAGAAGGACATGCAGCTCTATGGTTTCAGGCTTTTAAGCGTCAGAAACGTGTTGTGGCATGGACTGAACTCATGGCTGGAGTAGTTGAAGAATTTGGTCAGGGTGAATTTGATGGACAGATGACTCGCCTGATGCAGATGAAACAAACTGGTTCTGTTGCGGAATACCGTTTGGCCTTTGAGGATTGCATGTATCACTTGATTGCCTTGGATGAATCACTGAGCACACACTGGTTTGTGGCACAATTTGTGTTTGGGCTTCGTGATGATATTAGGTGTGCTGTCAGACTTCAAGCTCCAACCAGTATTGCTCGAGCTGCTTCTCTCGCTCGCATACAGGAGGAAGAAGGAGAACACCACCGTCACAAACCACGTCCAGTAGCACCAACCAAACACCCACCAGGAGGTAATGCTTTCGCAGCTCCAGCTATAGCACCAAAAACAGATTGGCCACGTCTTAAGGGAAATGATGACTTCAATAGAGAAAGACAACTCAGAGATTTCCGGCGTGCGAATGGTTTATGCTTTAAGTGTGGGGATAAGTATTCCAAAGAACACCAGTGTAAACGATCTGGCCAGTTGCTGACAATTGAAGTTGGCGAATTTGGTGAGGTACTTTCTGATGATGCAGTACAGGCATTGGAATTGCTACAGGAAACGTCTGATACTGTAACCTGTTGTCAACTATCTCTAGATGCTGTTGCCGGGACTGAAACCTCTGAAACAATTCGTTTGCGTGCACTTGTAGGCAACCAAGTCATGATACTTCTCATTGATTCAGGAAGTACTCACACATTTGTTACTAAAGCTTTTGCGGAGCGTGCTGGTTGTCATCTTTCGGCAGCTCCAGTTGTTTCTGTCAAAGTTGCTAATGGCCAATACATGACATCAGACTCACAAGTCATTGGACTGCAGTGGTGGACTCAAGGACACACATTTAACACTGACATGCGCATATTGGATATTGGTGCTTATGATGCAATTATTGGAATGGACTGGTTGAAACTCCAGGGTAAAATGGAGTGTGATTGGGAAGGGAAATCTCTTTCCTTCAAGCATCAAGGACAGCAAATTACACTACAAGGCATTATTTCCCAACAACAGAAACAATTAGCTGAATTATCAGTTGTGCAACTCCAGAAATGGATCACTGGAAATGAAGTATGGGCTTTGGCTCTCCTTGATCCATTACCAGCAACCTCTCCTGATCAGTCAGTTCAGCCTGAACTTCCGCCTGATATGCAGAATCTTTTGGCAGAATACACAGATGTTTTTGATGAACCAAAATCACTTCCACCACATCGTGAGTTGGATCATGCTATCACCCTCAATACTGATGCTCGTCCGGTTAACACACGACCCTACCGCTATTCGCCTCTACAGAAAGACGAAATAGAGCGTCAGGTAGCAGAGATGCTGGCCTCTGGTTTGATCACAAATAGCATGAGTCCATTTGCCTCTCCAGTCCTATTGGTGAAGAAAAAGGACGGAACATGGCGGTTCTGCGTGGATTATCGCCGTCTCAACGAGCTTACAATCAAGAATAAGTTTCCTCTTCCGGTCGTTGACGAACTCCTAGACGAACTGGCGGGTACGAAATTCTTTTCAAAGCTCGATTTGAGAGCGGGCTACCATCAGATCCGCATGCGGACTGTCGATGAGGAGAAAACGGCATTTAAAACACATCACGGGCATTTTCAGTTTCGCGTGATGCCGTTTGGGTTGACTAATGCGCCAGCCACCTTCCAGTGCATTATGAACGCGGTTTTTGCACCATTTTTGCGCAAATTCGTTATTGTTTTCTTGGATGATATCTTGGTGTATAGCCCTTCATGGGAGGATCATCTCACACACCTACGTGTGATCCTCGACAAGCTTCGTCAGACACAGTTTTATGCCAAATTGTCAAAGTGTTCTTTTGGACAAACACAAATTCAGTATCTTGGGCATATAATTTCAGATGTTGGAGTGGCCACGGATCCTGAAAAAACAGCAGCAATGGAGAAATGGCCTATTCCTACCACAACTACTGAACTTCGTGGATTCCTTGGTCTCACTGGTTACTATAGAAAATTCGTACAAAATTATGGCATCATCACTAAACCCCTCACTCAGCTACTCACAAAGAAAGGCTTTGAGTGGACCGAGAAGGCTACCGCCGCGTCTGTGCAACTCAAACAGGCTATGGTACATACCCCTGTCCTGGCATTACCAGATTTCTCTGTACCCTTTTCTGTGGAAACAGATGCTTGCGACACTGGTGTTGGTGCAGTATTAATGCAGCGAGGGCATCCTATCGCTTATATGAGCAAGGCTTTGGGCATTCAAAACAGCAAACTGTCTGTCTATGAAAAGGAGTTCCTAGCTGTGATAATGGCAATTGATAAATGGCGACAATACTTGCAGCGAGGGCATTTCACTATTGTCACTGATCACAAAAGTCTATGTAATTTATCTGAGCAACAACTGACTTCAGAGTTACAGAAAAAGGCTATGTCCAAGCTGGGAGGATTACAGTTTGAATTTCGATATAAAAAAGGGGTTGACAATGGAGCAGCTGACTCCCTTTCTCGTGTGGGACACTTGTTGGAGATTCAAACATCATCTTGTCGTCCCGATTGGCTCCAGGAAGTTCTAAACTCTTATGCTACTGATCCTGCTATGACGACATTGTTACAGGAACTTGCGATACATTCCCCTAATGGCCGAGGTTATTCTTTGGAGAATGGCATCATCAAGTATCATGACAGAATGGTCATTGGAGAGAATTTGGCACTCCAAACAAAACTCATTGCTGCACTACATAATAGTGCAATTGGAGGGCATTCAGGTATGCAGGCAACATACAAACGCATCAAACCATTATACTACTGGTCTGGTATGAAACTAGCAGTAGAGAACTTTGTTAAACAGTGCATCATTTGTCAACAAGCTAAGCATTTACACACTAAGCCAGCTGGTTTGCTTCAACCTTTGCCACCTCCAGCGGCACCCTGGCAAGAAATCACCATGGATTTTATTGAAGGTTTGCCTACCTCTGATGGTTCCAATACGATACTGGTGGTGGTCGATCGTCTAACAAAATACGCTCATTTCATACCTCTTCATCATCCTTACACCGCCGCTACTGTTGCCAAGTTGTTTGTGGATCATGTGGTGAAATTGCATGCTGTGCCATTGACTATCATCTCAGACCGTGATAAAATTTTCACAAGCACCTTCTGGCGTGAATTGTTCAAGGCACTAGGGATAAAGTTGCATTATAGTACGGCTTATCATCCGCAGACTGACGGACAGAGCGAGAGGGTGAACCAATGTTTGGAGCAGTATCTCCGATGCACTGTCCAGGACAACCCGAAACATTGGCGTCGTTGGCTGGCCATGGCGGAGTTCTAGTATAACTCTAGTTTTCATACATCACTGGGATGTTCCCCGTTCAAGGCTTTGTATCATCGCGAGCCAAATTTTGGAGCCATGCCAAATATCACTGTGGCACAGGATTCAGCTGCTGGTGACACTGCCCTTGAATATCAGGCTCAAATGGAATTGCTGCGGGCTCAATTGATCCGTGCTCAACAGAGGATGAAAACTTATGCAGACAAGAATCGCACTGAAAGACAATTCGAAGTGGGGGAGCAGGTTCTTCTGAAATTGCAGCCATATGCACAACAGTCAGTCGTCAATCGCCCTTATCCCAAGCTCTCCTACAAATATTTCGGTCCATATTCGGTGCTGGAACGCATTGGCACTGTAGCCTACAAGCTTGAATTACCACCCTCGGCAATGATACATCCGGTATTCCACGTTTCTCAATTGAAACCCCTCCTTTCTGACTATACTCCTGTATATAGTGAGCTCCCATCAGTACCGGATCTCTCCACGGTTACACCGGTGCCGGCCGAGATTCTCAAACGGCGGCTGGTGCGCAAGGGCAATGCGGCCACACCTCAGGTGCTCATCAAGTGGGCGCATGTGCCAGCAAGCTGCGCAACCTGGGAAGATTACTATGTTGTCAAATCACGCTACCCCGATGCTGCGCTTTGGGAGGAGGAGACTGCTAAAGGAGGGGACAGTGTCACGCACCCGACACAGCTGGTGCCTGACAGCGAGTCGCAAGGCCTGAAAGACTTGGCGAGTGGACCAACATCTGACGAGGGACCCAGCTACCAGTCCGAGGAGGAGAATGAAGTGTGACTGCCTCGGTGTAGTTATCTCGATGGTGCTTCCCCCACATGTAAGCGTGCGTACCTAGTGGGGTTAAATACTGAAGTTGTTGGCCGGAAGACGGCATGTATGAGATGAATGAACTCTGAATATTTCTCATCCCCTTTTGGTCTGTGTTCCTCATCCTTGCTTCTCTAAGACTTCTCATCCAAATTTCCCTTGTATCCTCAATTATCCTGTCAATTTGTGATCTCTCTCATAGGGATATTACACAATATCTATGGTTTTGCTACGAGGTCTCTGGCGAGAGTCTCCGGTGATGTCTCTGACGATGTTCCTTTTGCTACACTAGAATTATTATTTTTTGCTACAACCATTTTGTGGTTTTGCTACAATAGCATAAATTATTTGCTACGAGGTCTCCGGCAACGTTTTTCCGATGATGTCTTCGGCGAAGTCGGATTTGCTACATTAGTATATTTTTTTTCCTACAAGGTCGTCGGTGAGGTCTGCGGCGAACTCTCCGATGTGGTCTAGTATGTATGTTCTTTTTCTAAACCAAACCGTTTTCTGCTACATGTAGCAAAAACAGGACTATTTCTAATAAAAACGGGACAAATGTAGCAAAAGCGGGATAAAGACATGAAGGAGAGATCTGGACCGCTGATCTCGTTTGATTGGACGGCTGGTGACCGGGGGATGGACCAAAAAAATACCACCATTTTTTTTACGGTCGCATCTAAACTCAAACTCCCACTTGTTTTTATCCCCTTTCCTTGAGATGGAAATCCCCGACAAATTATGAAAAGAATTTCCTCAGGCTGTCTTCCTTGAGATAATTCGACAAGGCTTGTAAGATGAGAGTCCACCTGTTCTTTCTTGGATCGTCTTTAACTGCAGAATTTCCATGGAATTTGCGCGTGGAGAATTGTAACCCTGGAAACGTCGCAGCAAGAGATAAAGAGGAACGGCGGGCGCCGTTGGTCCTCATCCGTGGTCCACGATGTCATCCATGTCCAAAGGACGTCGATGGCGTTTCGTGTCAGCATACTCTCCTAGTCTCTATCCACAGCTCAAAACCATCCAAATAATCGAGCATAATTTCCATGGCATGGTCCACACAAAGAAAACTAAGTAGGCGACCAACGAATGCTCTCCTAGTCAAGCACACAGACAGCAACGCAACCAATTTATTTCTCATCGACTTGACTCCCGCACAGGATGGACAATTGGACACACATCATGAAGAAATTTCAGCAAAGTCGTGCCGCTACCGCACCGAGGCTCACCTTTTCCACTACTACATGATGGAATTTTCATAAAGAAGCCCAAACTGCAAGATTTATTCGATGCAAATTGCCCGGTGGTGCGGTGTCACACCAGTTAACTAGATAAAAAAAAAGTCTGAAGTCCAAGACAGCAACATGTTCCACTAGTTAACCACATCCACACCGGGTGGCATCCTTCGCCCATCTGCTTTTCTACAAACTGTTTAAGCAAACTAGTATTAACTATCGAGGCAAAGCCACTTTAATACAAGCTGCCCTACCAATACCCTTCAAGACTGAGCAGCCAGAGAGATACTTCTCCTTGTAACTTAGGCCAAGCAAATGAACATGCGAGACTACAAGTCATCTTCCGTTTACTATCCTTTGATTCGGCGACAGATCACGGTTTCGCCTCCATGTTGACATGTTAGCTTCAGCTTATACCAAGCAGTATAAATAATATGTCTGGAGAGTGTTCGACAAGCTTCAGCAGTGGCTACGGACGCTAAGCTGCAGCACATCTCCTGAGAAAGAACGAAACAAAAAAATCGACCATAGGAAGAGGGTATGATCAGCAAGCACTTCCTCATTTGGTTAAGAGAAGCCATGGCTGGATCAAAATGCCACTATGTATGTCTAAGATTCATCCATAGCTGTGGCAGTTCCTGATGACTTTAGGTCAGTACCTCCTCTTCTTCGGTCTACTCTCACTAGAGTTGCTGCCACCACGGCACCCTTGAGGACCACGGAACTTGTAGCCACCATCTTCTTGCTCGCCCCTCCCCCTGTGCTCCAGTCTGTTCCTGAAGCGGCCCTCAGGCTCCCGTGGACCACCATCACCTTCGGCGAAGTCCATGTCGCCATCTCCATGGTACGAGAGCATCTCTTCGTCATCGACGGGGCTCGCTTCCAAGGACCGGCGATACGGTCTCCTCTCCCCAAACTTCCTTCTTTCTGTAAGTTCAGCGGCCGCATGTAGCTCGGCTAGTTGAGCAGGATGTAGAGGTGGCTCAAAGTTCTCGCCTTCCCCGCCTTGATGCATGCCACACCTTCTCATTTTCCTCTGCATACCCCTCTCATCATGCCCAGTTCGGTCAAAAGGCGGTGGTGAACCATGGCGACGGATATTGTGGCGTTGATGGGGTAAGTACGGTCTGTCAGTTTTGTTTAGTGGTGGTGACCTGTGCATCGTTTCAGGGGATCGTCCTCGATGGAAATGCGCCCTTCTTTGCCCAGGTGAATGGCTCCTATCCCTGCGAAGAAATGCATGATCACCTAGCGCATGCTGCTGATGCACGAAAAACCTCTCTTCCATCATCTCATCTGGGATATCATCCATCTGCAGCCTAGGGTCACCTCTCATGAGGCACCCAGGCATTTGGTTCGGTGGTGAACGTAACCGTCTGTGCGGAATTCGGTGCAAATGCCCAAAGTCATTTTCAAATGGCCGCCTTCTGCCACTAATAGGTGGTTCATCTGGAAAGTCAATTTCTGAATCGTCGCTCATTCTTGGACCCCGGAAGTTCCTTGGATGGCCATGATATCCACCACCACGACCACCATAACGATGGTCTGTCCTTCGTTGATTGTTCATGTCGTAAGCTTGTCTTCCACCATGGTACTCTCCATTCTTCTCACGCTCAGATTTCATGAACCTCTCCCATCTTTCATTCCTGTAAAGGAAAAAAAAAAGAATAGACTTCTGTAACACCAGTCCAGGACAACACCAACAAATCTAAACCCAGTATGCATGGCAAAAGGCCAGTCATGATTAGTGCAACATGACTACAAAAAATCAAATAACTCGAAAGATCATCATACCTATTCACATAAGCATTTGCCACATCTCGCCAATGTGACCCATTAAACTGTCCATCCTTTTCATTCTGTACAGAAGATGTCATGGAAGAGTCAGGTTTCAACTTCTCGTGTTCGGACTCACATGCCGATTTCACCTTTGTACTTTCATTATGTGGTTGACTGGTTGAAGCTCCATCAAGATGTGAATCTTCACCCACAACTGAATCACTTGGGAGTAAACTAGAGGCTATAGCAGCACCTTCATTTTCTGTCCCATGCTCACTCTTTATAGCAGCGATTTTTCCATTGCCCTCACCACAGTTAGCAGTTGCCTTACCATCGGGAGACTGGCTCCTTTCAGATTTTATCACTGGCATAATACTCTTCTCGACAGTGTTCTCAAACTTCTTGTGAGATGACCCGGTAGAATCTATTTTAGGGGAACCTGAAGTTCCCAAAGCTGGTGATCTTCTAAGATCTGCTGAATTGGCACATGTGGCAACATTAACGTCTTGCATGGCAACATCAGTATTATTTATCGGCAAATTATTTTCTGATGTCAACAATCGTTTGCCTTTGCATTTCCCATTAACAGACTCCTCGCCAGAATGCGTGGCAATGACACCTTTCGAATTAGCACGCTTGGCATCATCAATGCCCTGGATGCGAACATTATTTGTCACAGATGAACAGTCATGATGCATATCATTATCCTCTTTCTGTAGACCTGTGCTTAAATTATTAGTCTCAGTGATCTGACTGTTAACCAGTGACCCAGCATGAGGCTTATTGGTAGTAGGCAACTGTGAAACAGCATTGTCAACATCATCTGAACAGTCCATTGAGGCACTCCCTTGAGACATACCATCCAATACAGGACGGAGCAGAGATTTGAAAGCCAAAGATTCAGCTGTAGGGTTGGAGGAACTTCTGGATACATCACAAGCTTCTTTAGTATCACAAGGCTTGCGGGTCACATTTTCACGAGAATGAAGACTAGCTGTTGGTTTACAATCATTACTAGACTTGACAGGATTAGAGCCTGCAGGTACTGAAGCATAAATGATGTGCTGGGTAACAAATTCACATAATCGAACAGCAGGGCTGGCAATATTACCTTCTGAAAGGAATGGTTTAGCAATAGATGACACAGATTGACCACTCATTGTTGTAATCACAGGACTCGGGATATCAGTTGTGACTTCTTCATGCTTGATAAATTTCCCAACAGCAGAAACAGCAGGCGTATTCTCAGTGCAAATGGCATCAGATAACTTGTCCGCTTGTACATGAACTCTATCATTCACTGTCTCAAGTCCAATGCGGATACTATTATTTGGAAAATTCTGAGAGTTCAAATCCAGCCCAGCTTTACCACACACTGAGTTTGTATTGCCAGTTTTTTTCAATTCAGCACAGTTGCTAACCTGTCCAACACTTTGCTGGTCAAACAGAACTGCCTTTTCTATGTTGTTCTGAATATGTTGCCGAGGAGGTTCTTCAGGCTCTTTCTTCACCAAGCTACTGGACATTAGCTCCATATTACAAGAAACTGTTGATGGCATAGTTGTGTCAGGGTTTGCATTACATGGCACAGGTTCCAAAACCTTCTCGACTGGTGATTTATCAGAACCTGGTGCCCCGCTGATAATTTCAGCTATTCCAACTGGTTCAGATGTAAATATAGCATCAGGAATATTCAGACCCTTAGGTGTGTGATTACCAGATAGAGAAAGGCTTAGTTCTGGATCAGGAGCGAGTCCTTTCCAGCTTATTCCGAGCTCAGGTCTAGTTGGTGGTTTAAGTTGCAAATCTAAGGTAACATCAGCTGCTCCACTGTTGTTAGAACGTTCATATGCATTGGAGAGGTTCAGAGTATTGCCACTATTCATACTGAGTCGGCTGCTTGTTGTAGAAAATGGTGCTACTAGGGGAACCTGTGCCTTCTGATGCTGAAATGTTGTATGATGGAGTACATTACGACCTGTATGCGTTGTAGGCAAAGCTTCAAGTTGATCAACTGAGTGCAATGATACATTAAGATCCAAATTAGAGAGTTTTCCCAAGCTACTGTTAGAAGGAGATTCCAAGACACTTGTTGTTTGAACATCCTTGGAAGGCCTTGCTGAAGGGAAAAGAGAAAACCCCTGATCTAGTTTCTCTTTCTTGACAGGGGAAGTAGAGTTGATTTTGACATTCTGACGAGACGCTAACTGTAAATCCAAAGTCAGAAACTTCTGACTCTGTGATTTGGTAATGGGAGCAACACTCCCTACAAGAGAGGGGGTCTCGCTCAAGCCATTAAGTAGCACTCCTTGCTTCTCGCCCACTGATGGAGTGAAGGATCTATTGGGGATATCAGATTTAGATCTATTTAAGAAAGGCTCATTGCTACAGCCTGCCCCGGCAGCCAAGGTAGACAACCCGGTGGAATTAGACAGGGAGAGCGGCATTCCAGATGGTACTGATTCATCAGAGAATAAAACCGGCCTTTTCTTAATAGGAACACCAGAAACTGGCTCAACCAATCGCAGTCCAAGCGGATGAGTGCAAACCTGCTCAGATAACATGGACAAATTTTATGTACATACAGAGGTGAAAAGAGACATCCAAGCAGCCAGAATTGACCTCACAACGAGGAAGATTTCAAGTACCTCTTCGTTCTTGGCTACCGACATCTTGCCGTTGTCCCGGATAACACCAGCCAATTATCTGTTTCCCTCTGGCAGAAACGGAAGTCAGTCTCTCCAAATTTAGGCAGATAACAACAACAAGTAATGCAACATACCGTCCCGGAATAGACAAGCAGACGGTACGGCAGATCATACTACTAGGAAACTGCTAGCATACTAGGAGAAAATTCATTTGTCTATTAGCAAAACAAGGAAGAATTTTCGCTTGGAAACTGCTACTAGCATACTAGAGAAAATTACTTAGCGTATTTGCAACGCCTAGAGAAAGTCTGGCAGAAACTGAAGCCAGTCTCCAAAAGAAGGCAGGAAACAACAGTACGGGAAGGACGAGTAATGCATACCAACCGGGAATAGACAAGCATATGGTACAGCAGATCATACTACTACTGAGAAACTGCTACGGGAAAATTACTTTGTCTATCAGCAACCCCAGAAAAAATTCGCCTACTAGGAGAAAATCCCATTGTGTATTTGCGACACCGAGAGAAAGTTGGTTAACTACCGTACATGAATTGAAGACAGGACGAGTCTTCCATGAGAAGGGTCTGTCAGAGGCCACACACAAATCTAGCAAGTGTTAATGATGAAGTGATGGGGCACTTACTGCTGCTAACAGCCCATTAGTAGTCAGTACCTTCCTATACAGAAGTAGCAATTTCTTTATACATCTCGATTCATTCAAGTCGGGATGAACACATCAGGACCATAATCACAAGTATGCCCAAGATAAAACTAGCAACCCGTAAAGCAATCAGTCTTGCTTCCAAGAAGAACTCTCGCCCGGAGAAAAGATAATAAAGTTAAAAAAGCGCAGCAGAATCACAGGAAGAACCCGCTCGCGACGCTACCGTGTAAATTCATTTGTCCATTAGCAACACCAAAAAGGAAATTCGCTTGGAAACTGCTGCTAGCATACATCAATCAAATGGAGACAGGACGAGTCTTCCATGGGAAGAGTCTGTCAGACGCCACAGACAAATCTAGCTAAGTGTGTTAATGACGAAGTGACGGGATACTTACTGCTGCTAACAGCCCATTAGTACCCAGTACCTTCCAAGCAGAAGTAGTAGCAATTCCTTTCTGGATAGTAGTACTGTACTACAGTAACTAATACATCTCGATCCACTCAAGTCGGGATGAACACATCATCAATCAAGACCATAATAATCACAAGATAAAACTAGCAACTCGTAATAATAAAGCAATACTACAAGCCTTGCTTCACACCGGGGGCAAGGCAACAACAGAAACCGTCGGCCGGAGAAGAAGTAATAAAGTGGAAAAAGTGGTAAAAGCGAAGCAGAATCCTAGGAAGAACTCGCTCGCGACGCTACCGTGCTGCGCTAAAAAAGGAAGTAAAGCTCGAGGACTCGGACGAGGTTGCCGCTTGCGTCAGTCAGAGCGAAGCAGGGCAAATCATATGCCGCGATCTCGCCGGCCGAGGAATAACCGCCGCAGAAGAGAAGTGGACAAAGGAGAAGCCGGCAAATCCCGGCGCGGGATCGATCCAGAGAGAGAGATACCCCCCACAGACATCTCATAGAGCGGAAGAAACATGTAAGGAAAAAATGAAGTTACCTGATCAAGGCCAGTCTGTAGCAGGGCGGAAGAGAGAGGGAGAAAGCTCTCTGCTCAGTGGTGGTGGCGCCTGGACAAGAAGACGGCGTGGGGCATTAAAAAGAGGGCAGGCGGTGTAAGCAGACGGCGACGCGGCAACCACTCCTTCTCCCAAATCCTTCCTCCTGGTCGCTTGCTCCCTCCTCGCTCCTCCTCAGCAGTCCCTCTCGGGCCAATCTCATCTGCTGCTGCTGCTCCTCCTCCTCCTCCTCCTCCCGAATCAATCACAGAGAGAGGTAGAGATGCCTTGCCTCTCCGCGCAGACCAAACCGCAACTAACCCTGCTCAAGGGAAATTATACTAAGTTTTCTTTCCTGCTTTGGTTTGTTTTTTATAAGCTGCTGCCTGGGGAGGAGCGCGGCGCGGTGCGTGCCTTCCCTTCCGCGGAGCGGAGTTCCAGGACTACTAGTCCACGCACGCCTCGGGGAGGGACTGTGACCTATCGTGCGTGGGTCCCGCGAGGGCAGCGGCTCGATCGGGACCGTCCGTTCCGGCGATGGGCCGCCCGGGCCCTGGACCGGGGTTATGAGGCCGCATTTTATGGGTTGGGTACACGCGATGAATGCGCGGAGAGCGGTTATTAGGGCAACGCTCGTAGCGTACCGTGTCGTCAGCGTTGCAGCTCGACGTGACCGTCCGTCCGTCCGTCAGTTAGGGGTCTACTCCTACGGCTACGGCTACGAGCGTAGTACCGGCAGGGGCCGCAGAGAGGGCCTCGTACGCACAGCGTTCCGGCCCTGACCTGTCGACGTCGCCTCAGTGGGCCCCCAGCCTGTCCCACCGCATCGTGCGGCGTGAGGTCAGTGGGCGCGCCCTGCCCCCCGGCTCGCTCTGCAACGTGGGCTGGAACCGCAACCTGTCTGTCGGTACCGGCCACGAGAGGCATGGCGTAGAGGATCGCGTTGAGATTTGTTTGAGAAAAAGGAGCGCGCAGTGTGGGTGGGGCACGTCACGCTTTGGCCGCCTGCTGTGACCTGTGGCGTAGAATAATTAATGCGTATGGAGAAAAGAAAGGAGCAGATAACGGCGACGGAGTTGGACGGGAGCGAGTGCCCCACTCACACTCACTCCCAGTCCCGGTGCGGTGCCCGGGTGCTCCTCCACCGAATATTTTCGAGGGGTCGTCGGGTCGACGATCCCCTCCCCCGTCCCGCCGTCCGTGCCACTACACATCTTGAGAAGATGGGAACAGACCTGTCGGTGCTCACTTCAGCGTCACATGATTACTACGGGCAAAGACTGACTGGTTTGGACACATACACTGTAGTACTCAAAAGCTTTTAAGGCGACCCGCGACTGGCAGACAGCGAGTCAGGGACACGTCCATGTCCGTGGTCCAGCCAGTGCGCACGATGCGGTATGCGAGTACATGTTCGTTCCGGTTCACTGTCACGGCACACTGGTGTTTTCCACTTTGTTCTCCTCCTCGGAGCCGGGTTAGGGCAATCTTTACCAGGCAAACCCATTCAGTCTTTGCTTTTGTCCGTTTGGGTTAGGGCAGTGGTTAATTTGCGTCATGGTCCGGTTTATTCGGCCAGCCGTGAAAAGCGCGATCTAAACGGACAAAAATGGACATACCAGCCCAAGAGAAGAAGACTCATGTGTGTCTGCATTTAGGTCAGTCTGTACTCGTGTACGTCCAGACAGATTCATCCATGCACCAGATCTGGGTCACGAGTGGGTCGATCCGGCTCTGATTAATCTAGATGGGTCGTGCCGCTGGGACGCCACGCATGTCCATTCGGACACGCTCGGATCGTTTGGGTAGACCCGGTAGAGATGCCCTTAGAGCAAGACTAGCAGTCCTTGTATAATTCGTCGGACCCTTATAAATCTTGTCAATTTATAGACTCGGTTCGGAAAAGCGGTGGTTGGCGGGGATGAATCGACGGATGCGGTGGCTCTGGAGGTGGCGGTGGTGGGCGTGGCCACGACGCGGAGGTGTGGGCAGCATGGATCCGCTCCGTTAGTGCGAGGAGGGCACGGCGAAGAAGTGGACGACCCCCGGTGGGCGATACTACCACGAGCTTCCCAAGCTCGTCCGCCGCCACCGCGCGTGCCAGGACTGATCTACGCCTGCGACGACGCCGAGGAGGCCGTGGCCCTCGCGGAGGCCAACGTCACGTTCGAGGTGATGGTGGCGGAGATGATGCTCCACGACGCCGAGGAGGTCCCGCCAGCCATGGCGGCCATCCACGCCCTCGAAGCACTTGGCCAAGCGTCGTCGGCTGCAGTAGAACCGCCGAAGGCGGAGGGGACAAACACGACGGCCAGAGCTCCGGCGATCTCCACCGAATAGTTAGGGGTAGTTTATGAGTAGATTATTTTGCTAACTTGCTGTAAATTATGCAAGAATCTGCAAAGTATTGCACTAATATCGAGAAATCTTTTTCTGTGTTTCTTAATTTTTAAAATATGAGTTGAGATTAGGAGTTCTGATCTATGCGGATGATTTCGCACGCGCTAAACTGGAGTGCAGTGCCCTATACTCGTAAAATATGGGTTCGCATAATACATGGATTGCTAGTCTTGCTCTTATAATTAGCCTATTACTCCATCAGTTCAGAAATATAAGACGTTTTAGATTTATAAATTGAGTATATCTAGATAGTTTTTTATATATAGGTCCGTAAACGTTTGGAAAGAATCTATATACTAAAAAACGTCTAGATACATTTATTTCACAAAGCTAAAATATATTATATTTCTAAATAGAAGAAGTATTACTTACTAATTTTTATACTTCAATTTAGTTATCGATTCTAATATATACTCCCGCCAATTCAATTTAATCGTGGCAAACTTTTGACTACACCTGCGATAATTAATTCGGTGTACCATATTCTTACTTCTCATTGTGGAAAAGAATGGAGGCGTTTAAATTGTTTGAGGAAACTTTCTGTGTACGTCAACTACCCTAACATTAGCATGTTTCTTTCTTTTTAATACGACTTCATCAACTTGTTTGACCACTATCAAGATGGGTAATTAATATCTCAGATGTAACCCATCTCCACCAACGAAGGGACTTATGTGTATTTTTGTTATTTATTAAGGATGATTGTTTTAGGACATGGATTTTGGCCTCTTTGCAAATTAACAAAAAAAACTCGACATCCAGCTTATATATACGGCGAACCATTTTCTAGTTATTATGAAAAACATGAAAAACAAATGTTCATTGTGTGAACACCGTTTATTCTTTCCCCACCATGCATACACGTAACCTAACCTGCAAGACGAGTTCTACTTAGTACACTATCAACGACACTTATTTAGGTTGTATATTAGTTGCTGACTTGATCTTCGTCTAGTCAAGTAAGATAGTTCGTAATGCTCACAAGAGAAGAGCGGAAAAAAGATAAACCATACAAATGGGTGAAAACTGGATAAATAGACTTTCATGTATATCATGACAAATACTCAGAAGCTTTTGAAGCGACATAGGGACACATCCTTATCGGTGGTCCACGATGCGGTACGCTCATTCCATGTACACGCTCGTTCTGGTTCACTTCTTTTCGACCTTGTTCTCCTTCTCAGAGACGGCTTAATTAGCATACTGGTTTCTATACGATTCGAATCCATTTTAGTTCATATAATCCTAATATTTGTACTACTAGTCACTGTTCAAAAAATAGGCCGAATCAGTGATTAATAGGCCGATTAATCGCTACTAGGGACCTAACCGTATCGACTACCACTAATCCTTTGTGTTAATCGTTTAGCTCGATTAATAGGTCTGACACTCCGATTACTAGGTATGTTCCCGATTAACCACTACACTTGGTCAAAAAAGTTGCAAAATTATCAACACATATTGCCTATCCATTTGCTAGCCCGCTCTAATGAAGTAGGTATTGCGAAGCTCCCGTTCGATCCCTGTCTTCAGGAGCTTGATTTCAGTCATCGCCAACTAGTTCCTTGTCTTGTTGACCAGTTTCTCGTAGTTGCCGACCAGACCTCAGATACAAGAGCTCGAGCGCCTTGAGGATCTCATCCGGGAGCTTAAGGCTGAGGATTCATACGTGTTTTAGGTGCTAATTTTTGTAGGTTGCACCGATTAATAGCCAACCGATTAAATTAGTTAATCGTCTGAATTCCGATTAATCGCTACTCCCAAGTCAACCGAGAAGCTAACGATTACCGATTTCCTTAACATTGCTACTAGTATACATATGTTCTTCCTTCTCTTCGTCAAAATGAATGGAGGCGCTTAAATTGTTTGAGGAAACTTTTTGTATGTGTGTGTAGGTCAACTACCTAACAACATGTTTCTTTTTCTTTAATATCAATTCCATCAACTTGTTTGACAATTGAGATGGGTACTTAATATCTCAGATGTAACCCATCTTCTAGCTAGGAAAAGTGAGTGGTTTCGTCCTACATAAGGCTGATTGATCTTAATACACGGTATTTGGCCTCTTCACAATAAAAAAACTCGTATTCCAGCTTATATGTACGGCAACCCATTGTTTTCTGGTCATGGAAATCGGAATGTTCATTGTGTGAACACCGTTTATTCTTGTTTGAAAATATAAGATGTTTTAGGTTTGTAAAGCTAATGTATGTAGACACCTTTTAGTGTGTAGGTTTAAATGAATCTAGACACTAAAAGATGTCTAGATACATTTCCTTTACAAACCTAAACCATCTTATATTTCTAAACGAAGGGAGTACTATATACCAACGGGATTTATTTAAGTGAATTAGTTGTTGAAGTAATCTTTATCTAGTCAAGTAACATACTAACTCCATACAAATGGAGCAAACCTGGACAATAGACTTTCATGTTCATTCGTGGCATCCATTCTAACAAGAATCGCACTTTGCACTTGCTTTAACATTTCCAGCAAGTTGGGTAGCGTATTGTCGCCCTTTACTCTAATCTCTATTGTGGTCTAACTTGTTGTCTTTGCATATTGTGGTGCTTAATGTTAATATTCATGTTTTTTGAGGAATTAATGTTAATATTCATGTATGATCAATTAAGAAACTATCCATTGCGTGAGTGAGGGTCGCTGGAATTATGGTGGATTGTAGTAGTCACATTTATCCCAGTGTTTTGCCTCTATTAGAGCTTGTCCTTCCTTTTTTTGTAATGATTATTGTCTTGATTCAAAATATTTACATTGTCCTTTGTCATAGGTGGATTGTGTAAACATGTCCGATACAATACAATTAATAAACCCTAAATTAAGTTTTTTTAGAAAATTCCACTTCCCCCCGCAGGGATTTTGTGAGAGTGTTTACCCTACTCTGTTGTTGCCATATTTCACGCAAAACTTGTGACAGTGTGTCAAGTTTGACCCCATTTGCCTCCGGTTTTAACAGCTGGCCCCATTAGGTAGGTTTTCCTCATCCATCGTGAAGAATGTTCGGGAGCGCGCAACACCCATTGGCATCGACCTCTCCACACTCTTTGTACATGCCATGCCCATCCCTATGGAGCACAACAACCACCACATGGACACACCTTTTTCCTCACCAAAGAAGTTTGCCCTTTGCTAAAGCCACCTCACCGACACACCGAAACCCTAATCCTATATACCATGAGTGAATGAGAAGAGAGTGGAGTGGGGGTGTGGGGAATCAGTATCTACTCGGTGCGTGGTACGGCCGAGTGACATCTTAGCGGTGCAAGGGAAGATCTTTGCACGAAAGCAATACCTTGCAAAAACATGCATATGCATATTTATGGCGGTTGATGGACTCTCCAGGCAGACCAGCTACACACATAGAATGTCTTGAAATGTCACTAGGTAGTATTTCTTTTATCCAAAGCAACATGGTGAATAAATTTTCCCTAAGCAGTGCACGGTATTTAGCTAGTACTATAAGAGGTAAAAAGTTGTAATTCACTACAGAGAACCTCTCTGAATTTGTATGCTTCCCAAGTTCAAAAACAAACAAATAGGCCTACACGCACATGGGCCAAATTTTAGTTTAATCCTGCAAAATAACAACCTATTGTTATTCTGCGCATCAGCTGTCTCTCTTGTACAAACCGGCACATGAAGTTAGGTAGTGTATTGCGAGAAATCGCACCATTTGTTGCTTCAAACGCATCGAGCAAGTTGGGCAGGCGCATTGCCGCCCTCTTCTATTGTTTTATCCTCCTTGGGTTATCATGTGGAATCATTCGCGAAATCACGTGGTGTCACGCAAACCAACACCATGTGGTCGAGAAGCTGAGACCTCCACTTGCAGTTACATATGCATTCACAAGTTATCACACAATATTTTTAATCAACTATGTACTCGCTTGAATCAAGGAGATCGTACCAGAATAGCTTGCGTGCTTCCGTGGCAGACAGTCGAGTCGAGCAACTTCAGCCATAAATCATGTATACTCGTTCAAACCGCATGCTTCCAGCTGAGACAGCGTTTTTCAGGGTTCCAGCTCTGGTATGATCTGGACAGTTACGAAAAGATCGGCACAGAAGCATACTCGGTCATATGGTTGATGAAATCCAGAGCTTCCACGCATACTCGGTCTATACTCATACGGGAGGAACACGATGAGGAGTGATGTACCATTCGTTTGTTCACTGTTCGTAACTGAACAATAAGCTGCGCTAACCACTGATCAAGTATGAAGGGAAAAGTTCTACGAATCGAAAGCTCTATCAGAGTCGTGTCTTTCAACTATGGAGATGCTATACATCACAAAATTTCGAAGCAAGCAAAAAAAAAACAAAAAAGGCTAAGAAGACCGTTTTATACACGTCACATCTGAGATCGACGGTCAGAGATCAAGGCGTCAGGCAGTGTTCGCTGTCTCAGAGTTCATTGCTCAGGCCCAGCTCGTCGTCCATGTCGTCCCCCTCTTCGAAGAGCTTGAGAAACCGTAGCTGGTCTCGCTCCCTCTTCTTCTTCAGCCAGTACTTGTAGCCCCCGAACAGGGCGAGGGTGACGACGACGGAAGCAAGAACGCTTACTATTATGGTAACCACGACAGATGTCTTTCTAGGTTCCACCACCGGGCTAGGTTTATGTGCTGTAGAATCACCTGGTAATGGTAGAGAACAAACATCTTGAGCAATAGCTACTTGTAACTCAAACACACAAAGCATTTCTTTAAAAATCTATCTATCAATTTAACTGAACAATCTTAGAAAAGTTACCATATGCCAAGAGAAAAGCAAGTGTGAATTGCATACCAAAAAGAAGTCATCAAGAGCAGAAACTATAGGTATTGGAATGAGACATACCAGCAGAGGCAATGCAGTTTGGGCACAAGAAAGTCGCATTGAACTGCCCTTCCTTGAAATGTGTATACTTGCCGTCTTTGAAATCACTAGAACACATCTCCCATTCATCAAACACGTCATTCTTAATGACATCCGCTTCGTACAAACCACATCGCTTGCACTTCTTTTCTGGAAGTTCCGTTAAAGGCTGCCAAAATATTCAGTGTGTAATTTAGTGCATACGACAAGATAAACGAGAAGACGGATAGTGAAAGCCACCAATATGTCACATCAAAAGTTAGACTGACCTGCCACGACTCTTCACCCTTAAAGGTATATATCAAGTTTGCCTCCTTCACGTCAGGCAAATCTGTCCTGTTATCTCCATTGCAACGAAAAAAAACAGTTGGCTGGCCTGAGAACCACTCATGAGTAGTAAATATATCAATCGTATCAAGTGTGACGAGCCTTGATGAAACTACAAATTAAGCAAAATTATTAATCAGCGATGCACAATTATTTTTAGAGCAACAGAAAGAGTATTAGTCCAAGTACATACATGCAACACATAAGCATGCAGTAATTCACTTCTCTGCATATGGTATTTCCCCTCCATTTTTTCTCAACTTGCATCACAATTAGAACATGTTACTATCCAACCATAAGGAGTAGATGGCTTTGATTATGTTTCTTTCTTTATTTACCTTTTGTTTTCTTTAAAGCTTGTCGAATGGAGGTTAACCAAAGGTGATACATTGTTTACTAACATGAGTATGCATTACGTATTCCAAAATAGTCAACTGAACCAATCAGTTAGTCAGTCAATAACTTCTTTCGAAGTTATGTGTATTAGTCTAATGAGCAACTTGAGGTATTGACGTGCTAAGCATACAATCTATTACTTAAGATACTAAAACACAGTAGACAACGACGCAAGATCTTACAATCCACACAGCAGCCATCACATGTGCAAACATAACATTTCACATCCAAATTTGATCTACACTTTGAGATATAACAAAGTAAAAAATTCAACGGGAATAGCCCGACGAGAGAGAAAATGCGAGACTACTACTCACTGCATAACCTGTCTTTTTTGTTTCTCTTGATATGTGTTATGTTTCTATTGATTTTTCTAGCATGCTTATGTTGCAATCTACATAAACACTTTCTTTTTCAGTAATTTTGTTGACTATTTGGTGGTGTTACGATGTGCAGGTAGCAAGCTAGCACCACAAGGTGCAGTAGCACTAGAGCTTCTATCATCTTACAAAGATCCGAAAACAAATTTGATCGACACACTGAGAAACGACAAATTCTGCAATTGTGAATAGTAGCCAAAACTAATGTACATATCAGAATTTGAATTAGCTACAATTCATAGCAGGATTTATCTCTTTTTTTTAGCTGAGGCCCCGACAGTAAAATTTTATTGAAAAAAATATATATATTCATGTACAAAGGGTGTAGCCCGGAGGGATTACAGCGAGTCTAGCCAGGCGATAGGGGGCATCTAATTTGCCTTTTGTTTGCCAGGACGTGCATCAAATTCAAATACCAAATTATGTGGCATCATAAATGTATCTTGTACTAATGTTCTCAAATTTTCGGAATATTTCCATCATGTTTTGGTTAGCATGGAAGCACCAGATAACTCCTACTCCACAGGCAGTTAGCCTAGTTTGATTAGAAAGCAGGTAAAGATGTTTTCTGAGCAAATCTGAATCCTCATATGCAAAATAACTCTCATCTAACCACAACCACCAGTTCAACCAAATATTGCCAAATTTCTCACTCTTAAGCAAAAAATAAAATATGTCAAATTTCAGTTTTAACTAACCATTTGCTCACCAAAGCATTGCAAATCAATACATACTCTCATAACATATATTTTCAAGCATCTTTTGAGGTGCACTATCTCTTTTCGTAACATTTTGGAACTACAGCTAAGGAAAATTGAAAACATACTTTTGTGCAGAGCAGTAGGACAGCTACTGACCTACTACCTTTGTTTGGGATTATTAGTCCTAAGAGCTTTTTTATATTGTTTGAGATTATAAGGGCTATCTCATTTATTACTGTCTCTCGTCCAATGCATGTTCTCCTTTTTCTCTCACTTCTCTCATGCATGTAGTACTATTGGTGCATGCATATATTAATGAGAAAGAGTTATGAATTGTCTTGGTATTAGCAACTTGGCCCTTAGGACTAATAATCCCAAACAGAGGTAGTATTTGATTAAACTACACCATATAAGTAGCCCTCAAGTACAGATGACACTCAAATAAGTTAGTTTGACAGCCACAAGCCCATCCAGAAATGTGCCAGTTCAATTGCACAACTCAATGGATGCTCGACAATGAGAACATGTGATTATACTTTTAGTAACAATTCCGGTTTCCTTTAGATAGAAAACATATTAGTAACATCTCCAAAAAAACATATTACTAACACATTGGCAAATGGCGGAGTTAACTCACCATTGGTATCTTTTACAAAACATGGCCAGTGAGCTACAATAACGCGGCAGCAATATTTTCCAAGATGGAACACACAAATAAATTTGACCAATGGATTTATGCTTTATACTCCCTCCGTTCCTTGAAGTAAGGTGCATAGTTTTCGAATATTAACACACGGAATGAAAGGGCAAATTTCGTTGCTTTTAGACATTAATACCCCTAGCTGAATGAACTGAGACCAGAGGGAAAATAGAAAAATCTGGGCTTTCTCTCCCCTAATCAGGTTACTTCCTAAATTACCATAACAATCCCACAATTCTCTCTGATTGACTCTCCCCCGACCAGTATCCCCTCGCTCTAACGTGCGCATATTTCCCGCAAGCACCGTGTCGCGCGCGTCTTCATGTGACGTTCATCATTTGTTCTCCTGATTACATACAGTAGTTCATCATGTCTATGGACTAGTTCGTCACGCCGTTCATTTTTTTTTGCGAATGGCATGCCGTTCATCATTTATACTCCTGATAACTGCTTGTTTATCTTGAGCGTGCGTGCAGCCTGGTGCATCTCTTTCTCTTTTTTTCCTAAGCAAAGGTTGCTCTAAACAAAATTCTAAGCAACGTGAGAGAAATGAAAAAGGACTCCAAATCCAATGGTACATGCAGCCTGGTGCGTCTCTCCCTTGTCTTTTTTTTCAGTAGCGAGGCAGTTGGCTGGACTGGCTAAAAATCGCACCTGCTTCTCAATTTCAGGGATTTGCATGCGGCGAGTCAGCAGAGGGGTAAATTTTCCCAGACTGACAGTAGAATCGCAATACGCTCTATATTTTGGATTTTTCTTAAAAATCTATACACCTTACATCAAGAGACGGAGGGAGTATCGAGTAATAATAATACCTGAAAATACGACTGAGTACGCAATGTGTAGAGAACATGCAATACCCACAAGTTATGAAATGCAACCAAAACATTTCTTTCAAAATGCGCCACAATACAGGCTGTTGTGGCTAGGATCACACAAATCAAACCAGGAGAACATCTAAATGTCCCGTAAAAAAATCAGACAACGGAAGGATTGGTGCTCATCTAATGGATACAACCAGCCACACAAAAGGGTATGGCTTACAACCTCCATTGTGCTTATCTGATGGATCAATGTGATGTTTCTGTGGTCAAGGTTTTCGCTTACATGAAGACACTTGCAATACAACTCAGGTCAGGGAGATAACCACATCTCACACCTAATATTTGAGCTAAAACTTTAGGCAAGCCACAAGCCATTCGACTAATACCAGACTAGAAAGAAAGCACTCTACACGGACAGAAATACGGTAAACTAAGTGGATCAAATGTCGACGCGACCATATTGTCTGCTATAATCCCAAACATAACCCAAATACTGGTAGATTTAAGAGCCAGATCTCACCAGGAATCGAGCAGAGGGCGACGAACAGGGCGACGAGAAGGAGGCGGGGACGCGAGATCGGCCGCGGCCACCTCATGCTACGACCGCGGCGAGCGGTACGGTCTACCGAGGGTGGAGAGTCACAGACTCAGACGCAGCTCCCCTATCGTCTCTTCGCCGCCGCAGGCAGGTGGTCGCTGCGTCGCTCTCCTTCTTCGCCGTCGAAGTCCCCGGAGAGGGAGAGGACTAATGCCTTTCTCCCATGGCGACGCGTAAACCCAGCACTACTTGTCAAACTCGCGCGGAGGCGTATCCAGATGTTTCCGTAATCTAATCGTCTTGGCAGATACAGTTACGGGAAGCGCATTCCACAAACCAGGGCAGGCTAAGCCCAGTAACTCTGACGAACCAAAAAAGGCCATTTAGATACATGGGTCCAAATAAGCCCGTGATAGTTGCTACCTCGAATGTCAGCGAAACGGTGAAACCCATCAGCAGGGAGTCCATTCGCGTCCTTCTCCCGAATCCCAGTTCCGCCTCTTCTCCGCCGCCGCCGAGCAGCCGGGGACATGTCGAGCCTCGCGGCAGCCGCCCTCCGCCGCGCCGTCACCACGTCCGGGGCACGCTCATTCTCGAGCTCGGGGGCATTCTCTCCGGCATCCTTTCGTCTCTTCTCCACCGACGCGCCCGGCGCCGAAGCGGGATCACAGGACCGCGAGTCGATCCTTGAACCGTCCAATGAAGGTAACTCTCTCATCGTTTCTCTATGATTTCTTATCTGCAGGTGTTCCCTCTCATATGTTCGTTTTTTTTTCTGGAGGGGTTTAGGGTTTAATGTTCTGATCCTGCTTTGCTAAGAGTATCAGAACAGATGTAGGATGCGCTATGCGGCTCATGATGATATGATGGATTAGAGTGTGGCGAGAGTGGTCTTTCCTTTTGTTCCTGCTGTGGACACGTGATATTAAAGTGTCAAACGTTTGAAATTAATTCTGAAATGTGTGGTAGTGTTGTGATCCTGCGGAGAACATTCTTTGCTTGTTCGTGAGGCATGTACTTCCTCCCAAGGGGTTGACATGGATCACAGTGTACCGAGACCATGAGTGAGGGCAGTCCTACCTCCCTCTGCTATGATTCATATATCACGTGAGTTTAAGTTTTTTATATGTAGTGTGACTATGTCTGCTTTATGTAGTGGTGTTTATGGTTCCTACTTCTGACGTATAAGGCATACCTTTTCAGATTCTGTTAACTTTGTTGAAGGGAACAATATATCTCTATTCTCTAACCAATATAATTATCAAATAAAAATGCATTTTGCTTTCCTCACGTGCGCTATTCAAATCGGGTGCTCCTTCCCATGAGATCTTGATTAGGATTTACTCTTTTTCTGTTGTTGGCTTTGGTGCTCTTGGCTTGGGGCTGTTCCACTATTACTGTTGATACCTGGGGTTACTTGTGCCACTATCTCTGTTTCTGCTCACTATGTGGCATCTTTAGAGTGAAGCGATTTACTCCGTGGTGTAATGACCTTGCGAACTTTGAGGTGTACTTGTATTTGAAGTTTTGAGCACCATAATGTATTGCATTTCTGTAACAATGATCTGCTGCAACAGGCTTGGCCTATGGAAGGTTCTACAGTCCCACCGCCGGAGGCAACCGCCTTGGCAAGAACATGCTGAAGACTGACATTATCCATTACCTTGACAAAAGTGAATTGTCACCAGATGACATCAAGATTGATTACAACAGGGGATATTATCCCATGGCTGCGTACGGTTTTATTTTCTGCTCCCCAATTCAACTATGTACATCTTGTTCACTTCAATATCTGGTTGCATATGCATGAGAGGTTTATGCTAATGCCTATTCAATTCAGTAATGCATGAGAGGCCCAAACCAGATTATAGAAGTTTTTTCTTTTGTAAAAGGAAACACACTTCTGGCATAATACAAGTGTGAACTGTGTTTCCTGGTTAATGCATGAATATTTTGATAAGTCTTTCAAGGAGCCTTGTTTGTACTCAGTAGGTAGCTCGTTTCGAAGTTCTGTTTGCCACTTGTTGATTTTCCTACATGGTACAATAATGAACTCAGGATCTGTTGATGCATAAACCCAAGTGAACATTTGTTTATGTTGTGTGTGCTAGTATGCCTCTTCATATTTCCCTTTTTGATGAAAATGCTTGTTATGCGGGAAACATAGTTTCTTCTTGTTAATATCCCTGTGTGACATTAACCAAGCCTGTTTAAACACGAGTAGCTGACTTCCTCCTCTCTAAATCTTTATTTAGTGTAGACGTTTCTTCTGTCTTTGTTATTATTCCATTGTTGTAGATTCACAGTCAAATGTAGTTTTATTTTTCTATTTCTTAATGGAATTGTAAACCTTAAAATTGTTTCTATGTTTCCTGGTTAATGCATGAATATTCTGATAAGTTTTTTAAGGAGCCTTGTTTGTACTCAGTAGGTTAGATTGTTTCCAAGTCCTGTTTGCCACTTGTTGATTTTCCTGCATGGTATAGTAATGAACTCATTGTCTGTTGATGCAGTAAACCCAAGTGAACATTTGTTTATGTTGTGTGTGCTAGTATGCCTCTTCACATTTCCCTTTTTGTTGAAAATGCTTGGTATGCGGAAAACATAGTTTCTTCTTGTTAATATCCCTGTGTGACATTAACCAAGCCTGTTTAAACACGAGTAGCTGACTTCCTTCTCTCTAAATCTTTATTTAGTGTAGACGTTTCTTCTGTCTTTGTTATTATTCCATTGTTGTAGATTCACAGTCAAATATAGTTTTATTTTTCTATTTCTTAATGGAATTGTAAACCTTAAAATTGTGTACACATGATCAGGTTGTTGAAGTTTCCTTCGAAGGCAGCATTTGCCACAGCACTTAGGCAATCAGCTCAGCTGGGTCGCATGTACAGGCTTGAGATGGTGAGGCTAAATTCATTTTTGTCAGCTTTTCTCATTTGGTTTCAGTAAATTCTAGGACATTGATATATCTTCTATTGCGATATAATAGGTGAGTCGTGAGCAGTGGGATCACAAACAATCTCTTGATGGAAAAGCTGTAAGTGGTAGATTTACTCATAGTTTTATATGTGTTATACAACACAGATTACTTCTTCTCCAGTTCTCTTGATTGTGTAAATACCAAGAAATGCAATGGAGAGAAGAAAGCCCTCTTGTTTGTGCAATTTTCTCTCTTCTGATTGATTTATCTGGAAACAAACATAATGCTCCCTCTTAACTTGTTTTTTGGGTCCATCCAGGTACTGTTGCAAGGCGTTCCTCGAAATGCTCAAGTTGATGACATAGAACGATTTTTGAGTGGCACTAACTATGAACCTCCTCCATTTGAAAGCTTTATCAGGTAATAATTTTGTCTATAGCAATCTTTGTTCGCTAGGATTAGGATTTGATTCCTTCTGTTCATCCATGTCTGATCCCATTGATGGCTGCTGAACAGACCTGGCATCCCAGAGCCCATAAGAGTGGTGCTGGTTAAGTTCCGCACGAAGACTGACGCAATCAATGCCTTCATTGCTAAAAACAGGAGTTTCTGCTTGAACAATCCTGTTAGTGTGCGGGTTATTCAATAGACCGTCACATCTTATCATTTCTGGATCAACTCCTGTCAATCAACCTTGTTAGCATCTGAAGTCCGTGCAACTGGTAGAAATGTACGGTTTCTGTACGGTCCTGCAACCTACAGCTTGATTCGTGTTTCCTTCCATGCTTGTGCTCAGTTTAATTGCACTATTTTCTTTCTAATACTCTCCTGTGTAACCCGAAAAGCTTTCCCTTCACAGTACATGCAGCTGAACGAGTTCATCTAATAAATGTCCATACACATCATTTTGTCGCTTAAACTTTGAAATATTTTTGGAGTGATATGTAGAAGTAGTTCCGCAAGTTGCATGCTAAAGATGTGTTGCGCTGTAGCTATATGTAATCATCGCAAGTTTTGCTACTGGCAACCCGTAATTCCCTGCTAAGTGCTAAGTGTGTGCATGTCTTCAAAAGGATTAACATCGTATTGGCTGAACAGTGAATGCCATGGGCGCCACGCCGAATGCATGATTTTGTAGTCAAGTTTGCTGGCATGCATGGTATCTATACATTCAAAATGTAGCATTGCAACAAGCAAATTATGATCACAGTCTTCATCCGTTATGCCATAGTGCTTCATTGGCATGGCAAGTTGCTTATCCTTCATCACATCTTGAAGCAATCTGAAGGTGAAAATTACTTCTACATATCTTTTGGTTGGTTGCCTTGTGAATAAAGAAAAAGAAAATGTTTCCGGGACAATTGTTATCTTTTGGTCTGTTTTTAAGTTTCTACGTGTTTTTGTTCATGTAAATTGGCTTTTGACTAATGAAATATGGTGGTTACTCTGAAAAAAATGAAATATGTGGTTAGTCTAAAAAAATCGGTATTATTTTGGGAGGCCTTGATCGTCCCGGAAAAAGCCCGTAGCACAAAAACTAGGCCCGAACTTGGCCTGACATGACTGTCGGGCCAAACATTAGGCCGCCTGACCTAAACATGCATAAACCCTTGGACCGTTGGGCCAGGCCTTCCTTAATTTTGTCGTTCTCTAGGCCCAAGCCTGACCCGAGTTGCCCATCGAGCCACACTTTTTAGTCCCAGGCTCGACCCACGAGTCAAAAAAGCCCAGTCCATTGGGCTATCTTTGGGTCAGGCCGGTCGGGTTTTCCATACCCAGGTTTGGTCACCACGTTCTAGAAAGGCACATGAAGAGCAATGGTACATGGGAACTTATGATCACGTGTTAGTACACAAATGCAAATCAATCTGAGGGCACTCGGACCATGGCATGCAGGCACAAGTCATTCTTCCGTCGCACCGTGAGGCCCATAGTTTGTGTCATGTCAACCTCACCCGACTTCTTCCCTCCTGGGAGCTCCCAATCGAAGTGGTAGAGAAGTGCAGCAAGCACAATCTCCATGTTGACTTGTGCAAATGTCATTCCAGGGCATATTCTTCGCCCTGACCCGAAAGGTATGTACTCAAAGTTTGTGCCCTTAAAGTCTACCATGCCAGACTCGAACCTCTCTGGCTTAAACTCCTCGGGGTCTTTCCAGTGTTTAGGGTCTCTACTGATCGCCCATGCATTGACCACCACCGTGGTGCCCTTGGGTATGTCATACCCAAGGATTTTGCAACTCTCCATGGCCTCCCGTGGGAGAAGCAATGGGGCAGGTGGATGCAACCTCATTGTTTCCTTGATGACGAGTCTGAGGTATTTGAGATTGACTAAGTCATCCTCGGTCACCTTAGGCCTTCCATGGAGATTATCGCGTACTTCGGCTTGTGCCTTCTTCATCACATATGGGTATCTCATGAGCTCTGACATAGCCCATTGGAGCGTGGTCGCTGATGTCTCGCTTCCGGCGTTAAATAGATCCTGCAATATGGCAATTTACAGTTAGGAACTCCTGCTTGTTCTTGACATATAAAGGAATAAAACATATATCTATTCATAGATTCAAAATTGTACGGAATAAAAATAATTAAGAGAGAGTTGTGTCCTGCTAACTACTCCCTTGTTTCACTTAGTCTATGTTGGCCAACCTTTTTTGTTTGACATATATTTAGAAAAACTTCAACATTAACAACAGAAAATTGGTAATGCTAACCCATCACGAAATATACTTCCACAATTCGCATCATAGAGAGGAAGTATTCTGAAACAGAGGAGTGTAATTTGAAGAAATAAGAACTTAAGAAGCTGATATACTTACAAGTATAACTGCTTTGATAACTCCCATGGTAAGAGGCATCTCGAGGCCGCCCTCCTTCTGTATCCTCAGTAGCACGTCCACCAGATCTTCTCCTTCGATCGCGGCACCGTCCCTCCTCTCCTCGTGCTGCTTGATGGCGTACTCCATGAGCTCGAAGCTCTTGCGGTGGTTCTCTTCGGCCAACCTCGCCGTGCCGCTGACGAAGCTCGCGAGCCGCGACGACGGGAACAGATCACCGAGGTTGAAACCGGAGACGAGCTTGACCGACATCTCGAGCGTCTGCATGAACTCATCAGTCCTCTCGAACCTGTCCCCGATCATGGCCCGCATCGTCGAGTCCGTGATCAGCGTGGCGATCCGCTCGCTGACGTTCACGGCCTCCCCGGACGACGACGACGCCGCGACGGCGGCCACGACGCGGCCCACCTCCTCCTCCCTGATGTGGCGGAACGACTGCACGCGACGCGCGCTGAGCAGCTCCATGATGCAGATCTTGCGGAGCTGCCGCCACAGCGGGCCGTATCGCCCGAAGATGAGGCCCGTCCCCTCAGTGGTCATGATCTTGACGGTGGCGCTCCACGGCCGCGTCGCGAACACGGCGTCGTGCGTCCGCATGATCTCGCGGGCGGCCTCCGGGGACGTGGCGACCACCATGGGAACCTCGCCGAGCTGGAGGTACATGAGCGGCGCGTCCAGCCGGCGCGCGAGGTCGGCCATAACGCGGTGCACGAGCGGGCTGCTGGCCAGGTGGTGCAGGCTGCCGATGACCGGAAGCCGCCACGGGCCAGGCGGCAGACGCAGGCCATCGCCGCCACCACGCTTCCTGAACAGCTTGAGGAGCAGGAGAGGGAGGATGAGAGCCGATATGAGGCAGAGGTAGTACGCCGGCTGCTCCATGGCAGGGCTCGCAGAGTAGTGGAGGTGATGATTAGTGCAGCGTGACTATAATGCCATGCCATGTCTTGTAGGAGTATATATAAAGAGGTTAGTAAATTTGGACGGATATTCAAATTGAAGCACCTTGTTCGAGGAAATATCTTCCGACATGATGACATTATAGGGTGGTTGCGGATTATATAGGGATAACTAAGATCATAGTGATTTATTTGCTGTCATCATATACTACGTAGTACTTGATAGTCAAATTAATATAAATATGTTGTCGTCCTACGTTAAAGAAACATATGTTGTTATCGGCATGACAACATAGACGTAGGAGTGTCCATGTAAACTCAACAAGCTTACTTTCATTTTTCGGCGAGTTTTCCTAATTTTTGGATTTTCATTGAGCCTGCGATGATCCTATCGAAAGAGGGGATGAAACAATTACCAGGAGAGGGAGAACATGGGTCCATAAATGTGGCCCTATTTTTTCTAAACCTCCTAACGTTTATTCTAAACATTTCTAACTACACCCTATTTAGCTCGTTTTTCCTGACATTTCTTCCATTTGTTGGGGGTGGGGGGGGGGGGGGGGGGGGATTGGTTGGACTAGTGTCGATATTTTATGTTTGGTATGGAAAAACTGGTGGTTTTTCAATTTATGCGAGATTCTCCATCGAAAAGAAATGGACATCAGCCTTCTTAGAGCATCTCCACTCGCCTACCCAGGAGGCCGACCCGGACGCCGAAAATCGGCCCAGTCGCGTACCTAGGGACCTGTTTTCGGCCGGATTTGGGCCAACTTTGGTCCGGACTACCCAGGCCGAAACCAGGATCCCGGGTACGCCCTAGGGACGCCGGACTCAGCGAAAACGGGCGTGGGTCAGCTCTGTCGGCGACAGAAGCCGACTCGCCACCATCCTTCCCGCCGTTTTCCTTTTGCCGCCCTCACCGCTACACCCCTCCCACCATTCTTCCGGCCTATAAAAGCCGTACATCTCGCCGTCTCTCTTCACAGTTCCTCACACCACCACAACTCCGGCGAACTTCGGATGTTCGCACCTTGCTTCCTTCCCAACTCCGCCGAGAAGCCATGGCCGACCGCCGCACGCTGTCGCCGTGGAAAGCCCGGCTCCTCCGGGAGGCGCGCTATACGGCCCCGCCGGACACTCGCCTCCCCCTAGGCTGGACACTCAGCGTCGGCGGGATCCCTGTGAAGGATTTCGCAGCATAGTAAATCAAAATTTTCTACGGATGCGAACGGGAAAAGCCAAGATCCAATCTAGGAGATGCAAACAACGAAGGGGAATAGATGAGATCTTCATACCCTTGAAGATTCACACAGCGGAACGTTCAATGTAACGTGGTTGATGTAGTCATACTCGCTTCTCCTCCTCGCGATCCGATCCGATCCAACACCGCAAGTGGCGATGCCTCCGAGAGATGCACACGTGCGGCACCTCAACGTCTCCTCCTTCCTCGGTCCAGCAAGTGGGGTGGAGAGATAGATTTGATCTACAACACGACGACGTGGTGCAAGCGGTGGAGAGTTTCTACGGCAGGGCTTCGCCTACGCGCAGTCGGGAGGGAGAGAGAGAGGAGGGCAGCAGGGCGGCTAGGGCTTGAGGAGGTGGTATGGGGAGGGTGCGCTCCCAGACCTCTTTATATAGAGGGGTGGGCGGCTGGCCCTTGCCCCTCCCCCAAGCGCTAGGGCCGGCGCCAAGGAGGGAGGAGTGGGGGGCAAGTTCCCTCCTTCTAGAAGCTCCCCTAGGGTTTCCCCTAGGGCTTGGCCGGCTCGGCCTATGGGGCCTTGTGCCCCTGGCCCAATGCGTCCAGGGCACTCCCTCGTAGGCCCACGCCCCCTCCCGACAAGTGGGGCCACGTTGGTCCCACTCCGGAAGGTTTTAGAAGCTTCCGGTACAATACCGAACAACCCGAAACAATTCCAAACTCCAAAATCTGCTTTGCCTTATATGAATCTTATTCTCCGGACCATTCCGGAACCTCTCGTGGCGTCCTAGATCTCATCCGCGACTCCGAACAAAAACTCATAAACCAATTATCCAATCTATCCTAGCGTCGAGACACGTTAAGTGTGTGACCCTTCGGGTTCGAGAATATGCACACATGATCTTCTATCAATAATCAACAGCGGGGTTTGGAAACCCATATTGACTCCCACACATTCATCGATGATCATATCGGATGAACCACGATGCCAGGATTCAATCAATCCCATATATATATTCCCTTCGTCTCGCGATATTTTACTTGCCCGAGATTCGATCGTCGGTACCGGCATACCTAGTTCAATCTCGTTCACAACAAGTACTTTACTCGTTCCATAATCCGATATCACTTTGTGATTAACTCCTTAACCACGTGCTTGCAAGCGGTGTTGATATCGATTACCGAGTGGGCCCGAAGTATATCTCTCCCACTTGGGAGGGACAAATCCCATCTCGATACATACAACCCAACAGGTACTTTTCGATCACCTGAGAGACACCTTTATGATCACCCTCTCATAGGATTACGTTTGATGATCTCAAAGCTTTCTTCCGATACCAGGGAGTTGCATTATCTCATGGTCTAAGGAATACAATATTTGACATAAGAAAAGCTTCGCAAAGATGAACACGATGACACGATCTAATTGCTCTGCTTAATTTGGGTCTGTCCATCATATCATTCTCCCAATGATATGATCTCATTATTAATCGACAACTCATGTCTATGGTTAGAAAACCTTAACCATCATTAATCAATGAGCTAGTCCATAGAGGCGTACTAGAAACACGGTGTTGTTCACAAACTATACAAGTATTAAAGTTTCCTCTTAATACAATTCTAGCATGGAATATAAACTTTCTCATGAACAAGAATTATAATAATAACATCTTTATTATTGCCTCTAGGGCATAATTCCAACACTCTGTTCCACCGGTGCCTGATGGGCAGGACCTCGCCGGAGAGATCCAGGCGACTATCGCCGCCATGGAAGACCCAGACCTCGCCGGAGAGATCCAGGACGCTATCGCTGCCATGCAAGACCCGGATCTCGCCGAGGATCAGGGCAACTTGGTCTTCTGGAGGCAGTTTTTCGCCGATAGACGCCTCGAGGAACTCGCCCGACACGACGGACCGTCGGGATCGCCGCCGCCGCGTAACAATCTGGCTTACCGCCGCCGCTGGTGGAGCGTTCCAGGGCGGACTCTCGCCGGAATCATGGCGCACATCGAAGCCGGTAACAACCCCCGCCTCTGCATGTAGTTGCGGCGTCCGGCGGCGACCACGGCGGCGTCCTTTCCTAGTTAAACCGATGTACTATGTTCCCCTCGCCTAATTTAATAAAATTCCGTCTATATCCGCCCATATTCGCCGAGTTTAAGTGAATTTAGCCGAACCTGGGAACGCGGTCTAGGTACGCGAGTGGGCGACTGGGCGTACCCAGGCCGAAAACGTGATTCGTCCGACCGAAAATCGGTCCGATTTTCGGCCTGGGTACGCCCAACGAGTGGAGATGCTCTTAGGCCACAAGGTGCTCATAGGTTTGGACCATTAAAGCATCTACACTAGGTGAGAAGAGAGGCCGGACGGGTCTCGGCCAAGCCTTGTACATGCCTGCACTAGCCTCACTTGGCTTGGGCCAGAGGGTGACCCACTTGATGAAATCTCGAGGATCTCAAGACCCCGCGAGCGTACTTGAGAGGGTATTTTACATTTATTTGGTTGTAAGATACTGGGATCATCATATGCTACGAATAACAATTTTTACACAAGTGCGGGACCCTTGTGCGGGTAATAGCCCAACTCTTGCCTTCGAGTTATATTATATATATATCGGCAGAGTTGTACAAAGGATCATAGTGGTGTACCCATCGAGAGGTCTATGGTTGTCAAAATATGCCAAAGCACCCTAAATTGATATGACTTCTATGTGATAGCCGTGACTTTGGAAGTCTAGGCGTCACATTTGTGGCCTTTGAGCGGTACACAGTGATCCGGAGTTGGCACGTAAATATACCGGAGTTTACGGCGAGCTAGGGTATCTTATTGCCTCTCTTCGTTGAAAAGGGCGGCCATAAAGGTACCACCAAATTTCCTCGGACATTTGAGGGGGAACCCCAAAACTTGGAAGTTTGGTTGCGGCTCCCAGATCCCTCTAGTGCCCTCCCATATGTTTTCTTACAAGTCGTTGCGGAGGTAGTCGCCTATCCGGTTGTAGTCCTTGATCATATAGTGAAGCTGCGAGAGCATAGCCCTATTTCCAAGAGCAAGACAGAAGCATCTTGATAGGCGGGTTCTGGAGGATGGGCATCCAATGATCCAATTGTGGGTGTTCCTTTGGAAAGTCAAGGCTAGGGGTTAAATCCCAAATGTTGAAAGTGTGGATGTGGATGGATAAGCTTAAAGCAAGTGGGATCAAGGACATGGATTAATAAGGGGAGATACTTCTTGGGTTGGGAAGCCAAAAACATACTCCCTCCGATTTAAATTAATATTCTCTTATCAAGATTTAGGTATATCTAGACATTAATTTGGATCAGAGAGAGTACTTAGAATGAAAGAAAAAGGTTCAAATGTGAAGAGGTTCAACTTGAATTTCTCTGACTCATGCTTTAGCTTAGCATTCGTTACCTTTCGCACTATCCCACATGCCTAAGGTTGTGTTTGGTAGCAAAGTATTTATGAAGTATTTCAACAATATTTTAGTTTCTTAAAATACTACAGTTTAAAATACATTCATGTGTTTAGCTATGATTAAATATAGTGGTACTAATACTTCATTATCTCTCAAACGTGCTATTTTTGAAGTATTGGAAAAACAACTCCAGGCCTCTTTTTCTAAAATTAAAGTATTGGTAGCCCATGCAAGTAAATACTATAGTTTTGTAATACTTTAATTTTGTGAAAACTTTGTTACCAAACTCGTCTAACAGAATCCGACGAAACTCCATGTTCAGTGGTGCCACCGATAGTATGGATGTGTTTGGTAGCTCGGCTCCACACAGAAATTCTCACCTCAACACAGTTTTCGGTGTTTGTTAGCTCGGTTATGCCCTTCCGGCACTGCCCACCTCGTACAGAAAAGCCCTCTCAGCCCTGCCCACATGCAAAGCTGAAATCGGGCTTCTCTCCCCAGCACTGCTGAGCTCGTACCGAAAATAGTCCCTCGTGCCTCCCCCACCCCGACTCCTTCTCCTTCTCCCCGAGCCGCCACTCCCGTCTCAAATCCCGCCCTCCTCCTTCTCGCACGCCGTGGACAAGAAGGTCGGGGAAGCCTCTCCAACCCGATCTCCTCCATGGTCCCCATCCCCGACCTGCACGACGGCTTATGGTGGACAGGAAGGCCGCCGTCCCCGTCCTCTTTGACCTGCACAACGGCGCATGGAACGACCTGAGCCTCTCCGACATGTGCGGTCGCCGCCCACCTTCCCCCATGGCGCCCCCAGCTCCCCTGGACGCCGTGTAGCTTCCCCCATGGCGCCGCCCTACTCCCCCCTGGACGCCGCCTAGCTTCCCCCATGGCGCCGCCTCCCCCTGTCCACCGACCAACTCGCCCTATGCTGTCGGCCAGCACCCCATTAACGCCACGGACTAGCTGGTCGAGGATGAGAAGAGGACCCGATTGCTTTTAGTCTTCTCTGTTCAAGGTCTTTTCAGCAAGAAAGTTGGACCTGGTTGTAAAATCTGCTAGATAAAAGTTTAGAGCATGTCTCAACAAAATCATGCCACCAAACAACATCTCGACTCAACACGTCTCAGTGGACACGGGCTATCAAACACACATCATTTGTCTCCCTTGAGCTTGTATGGAGTCGGCATGTCTGAGCTGAGATAGTCATTCTCTAATCACGCATGCTACCAAACACACCCTATATATATCTATGGTTCCCTCACCCCCAAAAAAAGTATAGCATATCTATATGGTGCTTGTGTGAAGATAATATCTTGGAAGTTTCGTATACTTGGCCAGTTGGCCACGTCTCCTAGCTCTAAGTTCATTTTCAGCTTCGTGTTAGGCAACGCTAGCGGCGGAATACATAAAATTAACCCAAGTTTGAAAGGATTTTACAAACTAAACTTATGCCAAAACTATTTTACTCCACTGACCCCTTTTGTGTAGCGCCTAACAGAAAGGCTTCACACTACACGGTGTAGCGCCTATGGCAAAGACGCTATACCCTTGCCAGCGTGGCATGCGGGACCCAGAGACCGGACCGGTGGATGTTACAATACGAAGTGTAGCGCCTAAGTGATAGGCGCTACACTAATGTTTATATACGGAGTGCATCTATACTAGTCATAAAATGCTCTTAGCCTAGATGGTTGAGTTATTTGGTTTTCAATAGGATGTCCTAAGTTCAAGTCCTACATCTCCTATTTATTATTTTAATTTTTCTGAGCTATATTTTTAATGGCTAAGCTGTTAAACTTACTTGAACATTCACGGGCTATCGAAAGAAACAAAAACTTTTTTCAAAGTCCATAACTCAAGCGACAAAGTTCATCTTATTTTTCAGCGTCAAACAGAAGGGATATATGAGTGCATCAGTGTCTGGCACTTCTTATTAAGGGTGTTTTCGTATCTTACGTCAGTAATTGAAGTTTATTAATTAATCGTTAAAATTTTGCTTTGGTGCAGAACATGTTCTCCTCCATATGTAGAGCTACAATGTAACCAAAAAACCTTTTGAAACTTGCACGATTTATATCATGAGCTAACATGTAGACCTTTTAGGGGTCATTATTGCATGCTTCCATCCCGGTAAAACGAACTGAATATTTTTTGGGTATATTATTGTCACTTTGCTCTTTTTCCTTTGATGATCCAAGTGGTTGGCGTAGTGGAATGGATCATTCTAAAAGTTTTTTATCTCCGATGGGGGGCATTCTGAATGTTGTGGTGCACACCATCAAACACCTTTTTCCACACGCTGGGAATTCAGATGCTATACTTTACAATATCTTGTGTGATACTCAGTTATGGACTTAGTGAAAAAATCCATAAAAATGAAGCCCAAAAAAATTTGAACAATAAATAGGAGGATATAAGACTTGAAAACAAGACCTTCTATTGAAAAGCAAAGAGCTCAACCATCTAGGCTAAGAGAATATTCTATCCAATATAAATGCACACACTATATAAAATTTAGTGTAGGCGCTACGCTTCGTATTGTAACGCCTTGCGCCGAGGCGCTACCGGAGCGTCCTCTGGGTCCCGCGTGCCACGCTGCCAAGGGGTTTGACATAGGCGCTATCCCGTGTAGTGTGAAGCCTTTCCGTTAGGCGCTACACAAAATGGTTAGTGAAGTAAAATAGTTTCGACAGAAGTTTAGTTTGTAAAATCCTTTCAAACTTGGGTCAATTGTATGCATTCTGCCAACGCTAGCTGCCTGACCGTTTCTGTCCTGTCCTGCAACTGCAAGCCAGCAGGCCGGTGAAGGAGGTCTGCGCGCCAAAGTCGGCAGGTCGTGGAACCACCTCTTTCCTGTCGACTTCCGAGCATACATGCAGAGTACATTAGGCCTTTCGTAATGAGAGTTTTTTAGCACAGTATCCTACGTGCTTTGTCTATGTGGCATGTCATTTAATAAAGAAAGAAAGTGTTATCGTATCTTAGCTAAGCTATATTTCTTGCACGGTATCATAGGCAAAAAAATTGCTAAACCAATCACACACATGCATGAGACTAAAATTATTAAATGCAACACCACTAAGAAACCCCATCTAAGATACACCCCATTGTGATAGTTGTTTCGTAATTACTTTTATAAAAACGTGTTAAGATACACCCACTGAAAAATGCCTTAAGTCTAGGATTAGTCAGATAATTAAGTATAGGATAATTCAGCTTTAGCAGCCAGCTGCAACGTACTAGCTCGTGTTTTAATTAATTTGCTCCACGTACGTCTAAATATAAAACCTACCTTGTGATGCACGCCATGAGGCTATGTCATCCGCCAGCCGAAAAGTCAATGACCTTCATCTTAACCGAATAATAATCTAACTCCTTATATACCTCCATTATTTTCTGTATGAATGAACTAATTAGTCCCAATCTAGGCTTACGTTCACCGAATCGGAGCATATACATCAGGGGCCAATGGACGGGTTGTGCCGGCGTACACAGGCATTCATAATTCATACCGTAAGCACCAACACAATAGCGAGTTATATGTATCATGTATGAGTAGGCAGATTTCGACAGTGGATTATTTTACTAGTACACGAAATGCAGATACCGTGTATGCGTCACCCTTCGATCGTGTTTGAGAATCAGACCCCGGGAGCCTGTACTGTGAAGTATTCCTATTTTTTGTCCTACGTAAAACAAATGATATATATGTACCAGTGAGGTGGATGCACTATAACTCTACTATGTTTAGGAAAATGTCCATTGCATTGTTTCATAGCATGAAATATTTATGATTATTTTCCTTCAATAATACTTTTCACTTCTGAATCTATGAACAAATTGAATATTATGTTCCATCAGTTACAACTTCTAATATAATAAAAGACTGTATGCATCGATTGATGCAGAGGCCGGACGCAGCCTCCTTTTCGAAGAAAAAAGTTATAACTTCTAAGTGATAAATTATTTTCTCTATAACCATTGAAGAATGGGTGATCCATATACAAGCTTGAAAGCAATTATCAATTAAAAAAAGTACCTTTGATCATAGTAGAAAAACAAAAGTACCTTTTGATTATTTTCGTCCTCTCCCTATCTCCTACGGCTGCCTACAGACAGTGTGCGTCCCCGGCCGGTTGCGTCGCTCCTGGCTGCAGCTCTCTCTCGTGACCCGGATCGACCGGCGGCGACCATGAATCCACGGTACCTACACTACACTAGGGCTGATTGATCCATGCTGAACGGCGAGAAACCTGATGAATGATTAATCACCGGTGTTTGTTTGGGTTATCCTGAGTCCCTCCCAAAGGCCAATTGCCACAAGACCACTGGATAGCTAGCCGCGCTAAGGCCCAATTTGCTGCTTAACATTGATTCATGCTCGGACGTCGACTTTCTTCTTTCTCGATTAGCCATGGACTGAAGGGTATGTGATTACAAAGATTTTCTAAAATTGGAGTGTAGGATTTAGCCCATCGAAGCCTACCTGATAGATTCTCCCCTGCCACGACTCATACTAGTGGCATGTCTCCTCATATCGCTCTCACAAGACTACTATTCCCGCCAGACTGTAAGGTTCCCAACCTTTAATAAGGCAGAGATCCCTGTGTTTACAATGCTAGTCCCTGGATCAATAGCTAGCATCCACAGTTAAGATGTAATATCAAGAAACAAAGGTCATAATACAACTTTATAACCAGTAATAACATAATTTATTACATCTTACATAGCTCATTTGGTTATTACATCACATTGCAGCAGAATATCTATAAGCGTGGGGTCCTTCATCTTCAAAGTGCCACAGGCAGACATGTTGGTTGTAGACTTGTAATCCTAATCAACAAACTTTACTAACATCAAACAAACCTGCAACATAACAAGTTACAGCCACAAGGGTCAATACATTTGAATTGTATTGGCAAGTGATACTATGGTAGTATAGTGGAGTCTATCATCTATATGCATTTGGCCAAGTGGAGCTTAGGCTTGCTTTGCTCAAAATAGATTTTCCTTATCATTTGAAAACACTAAGTTTTTGCTTGACAAAATCTTTCCCAAGGCATCCCCCAATAGAAATTGGTGATCCTTTCAACCCTTGTTCACCCACAAGTTTTTAACTTAGAAATTTGGATGACGAGATTCTTGATAGTATGCTCAAATTGTCCTTTGCCAGGGACATGGCTAAGTACTTAGATTTTACACTATGCAGAGGTGGTGCACTTTCCCCACAAGACTCGGTTTTCCAAGACAAGATCTTTCAGAAGTCTTCCCTTAGACCAAAATGGACGCGCTCCAACCTATCAATCCCCTACCACCAACTGTCCATTTGGCTAAGTTATTGCAACCTATATGATCCAGGCAGAGCCCATAATGCCAAGTGGCTGCACTTGAAGCTTCTCAACATTTGACATCTCAAATCTCTTTGTTCCTGGGTGGCCATCCACAAGTGAGACACCAAGTTTTCCCCAGCATGCTGGACTTGGTGATGCCCAAGTTTCCCCCAGCATACTGGACTTGCATGACCACTCAACACAAACCATTCCTTACATTCCACCCAGGTGATTCATTCACTTAGTTGTTTTATTAAACAAAAACACAAGACTTCAGACTTAGAAATTTTTCCATAGCATGAATATATATTCCACCCTTGTTTTCTACTAGCTAAGCTAAGCATGATTGTAGTAGGAATCTTAACTTAGGAAATTCTACTAAAGTTTCATCTACTAGGATTTCCCATAGCATAGTTTATACTTAGCAAAATTTCCATGCAAGTCCTACTTAGAAATATCACTAATGCATAGTGAAAATAATGGGACAAAAGTATGAAGCATCACTTGCCTTTTTGGTAGAGAGTATAAGTTCACTTCTTGATCTTTGCAATGTTCACACACTTCAAGTCACTACAATTCAATCAAGCAAACAATATTTCAATCTACCATTCAAGCAATTCAATACATAAAATAATAATAACAAAACAATGCATGCAAGCATGCTAAAGATTGTTTTATTTGGAGAAGTGGTTTCTAATGGGTCATAAACATTTGAAAACACCTAATGGTCATTTTATAAAGTGGAAAAATCATTTGTATAAGATTTTACTTCATAAACCATTTTTTATCAAGTCATTATTTTATGTGGTGAAGAAATGCTTTCTATAGGTTTCACAAAATATGTTTTCAAACCATATAACCTTGTGTTTAGGGTCAGAGAGTTTATTTCCAAAACATTTCTCAAAGGTTTTCTTCCAAAACCATTTTTAATAATTAAACCATATTTTTATTTGACTAGAATTGGTTTAAATCCAAGATCCATTCTTTTGCTTCACCAAATACATTTTTTAAACCACAATTTGTTTCCTATGGTCAGTAGGTTCAAAACATACCATTTGCAAAAGATTTTATCCCCAAAATCATTTTAGAATAAATTTTATAACCTAAACATGCACACACAAGTTTCTATAAAAAACAAACAATTTAACAGAAGCTATTTTCTAAACAAAGTGCATGGTTGTCTAGGGCTTGTCTTGCTGAATCCATTGATATAAAATTTGCAAAATTTGGACGTGTAGATTAAAAGTTATAGATTTTACAAAATTGAATCACAAATAGATTAAATCCTGTTTTTAAATCTGACTCTATGACACGCGGCGCGTTTCTATTCGTCGGTACCGCTTCGGTTGGATCGTGCGATGGCAGCCGTTGGATTAAGTTACATCACACGACGCAGGTTGCGTACCCCTTCGGCGTTAAGTGAATCTATCGCATCCATTAGATCAACATCTAACGGTCATCATCACCCTGACCAAGTTCTGGCGGCGCTCGACGGCTGCGCGTGACGGCGACGTTCGGCTAGCGGCGGAGCTGATGCTAGAGGAAGCAAGGAGGAGTAAGGAGATGATCACCAAGTTCAGGAGGTCACGGTGAAGCTCAAGGTACCAGCGGGAAGGCAAGGGGCGCACGAGGTTGCTGATAATTGCTCGTCGGAGTTGCGTCTGACGACGACCACGCTCTGTCGTCATCGAGGGCGGTGCTACGGGTCACGAGGGAGCAAACGTAAAGCACGGTTAGATGCGCAAGGTCATGGTGATGATGCGTGCGTGAAGGAGAAGGAGAGGGGCGGTCAGGTTCTTACTAGAGGAGTCGCCGGATAAGAAAGCAGACGGTAGCGCTGCTGTTCGTCGTTGTTGTCGACGCTGCAGAGCACGCGCGGGCGAGCTAACGCTATGGCGTGGTTCGCCAGTATGTGGGGAGCATGTGAGCGTGGTCGAGGGAGCAAGGGGCAGCGAGGGGCTGCCGGAATCGGCCGGGAAAGTTGTCGGAGCAGTGGCAGTGTAGGGAGAAATTCTGCAGCCTGGGGGCACGCTAGGGTGAGGCGGCTTGGGGGAAATGGAGAGGGGAGCCTGGCGCTTATCACTGCGTGGTCACGACAAGGGATTAACGCGGCATTAAAGCGTATTGACGTCGGCGTTTAACAGCAGAAACAGCGAGGAGGAAAGGGGCGTGGTCACCGCGGGGAGGAAGAAGGTGACGTGGCTGTGGGGCCTGGCTGTCTGCGAGTGAGAGAGAGTGGGGGTGGGGTCCAATAGTCAGACTGCACGGGTCTGCTTCTGAGTGAGAAACGAATCGTTGCGGGGGAGAGTAGGTGGGCTAGGTTGGGCTTAGTTGGGCTGGCCGGCTGGGCTGGGCCCTTTTACATTTTTTTCTGTTTGTTTTTCTTTTTCTCATTTGATTTTGAATAAGCAATTCAAACATTCATTTGAATTCAAAATTTTGTCAAATTTTGTGTAGCTTTAAATACTGATTAATAAAACATTCTGATATCATTTTTAGAATAATTTATTTATTCTTGTTAAGTCTTTTTAATTATTCAAAAAGGCCTTTGTTTTAAATCATATAAGATTTAATAATATTTCTAAACACCATTTAAATTCTAAATCCTTCCAAATCTTTTCAGTAGGTTTTTATTTGATCAATAGGTTGTCAAATAATGGAAAGTATTTAATGTGATTCAAAAATCATTTGAATTGGGTATTTGTTTTAATTCCAATGGAATTAAATATAGTTTCAATTCCTTAAACTTTATTTGGACATTTCATTTTATTTAATTAATTAAATAACTTTTATTCCACTTGGGTAAATTCCAAATATCATTTTCTCATGATTTATATAATTATTCTTATTAGAGATTTGTCTTTATTAAAATAGGGATAGAATGGTTAATGCCATTTATTTTATTTTGGAAATTCTTTATCCTTTTATTTTATTTGGATTTGGATTATATTTATTCCATTGGCTTAATGGATTAGGCCAAGATTTATTTTGGTCTTTAAATAATCCTTATTTAATATTTCTTTCTTCACCTTATAAAAACCATATCTTTTTATTTAGAGATCCAAACTATGTGATTCCAATTTGTAAAATCTTGTTTAATATTTGTTTATCCTTTTAATTCCCTTTAAGATTATTTGCTCACCATTTGGTATGGATTAATAGTTAGGTTCTTTATTAGCTTTGGAAATTTAATTTCCTTATCTTATTATATTCATAAGATTTTATCTATGGCTCCAAATTAAGTGAAACCAATTTCTATGGTTTTATAATATTTCTATTTGTCTTTATTGATCATTTGTAAATGTATGTTGACAAGATTTTATATGGATCAAATCCATAGGCTTGGAGATAACTTGGAAATGATTTTTATTCCATTAGGGTTTAGGGTTTGGATTTATTTTCCAAGTGTTTAAATTTCCAGATACATTCATTGAGGAATGCATTTCTCTAGATTTGAATTTTGTTGAAGTAAAACTTTAATTAAAGTTTGTTCAAGATGGGATTTTAAGTTTCCATTTAGAAACAAAAGTTTCTTTTCACCCTGATTTTCAACAATAATTTATTTTGTTTATTTATTTTTCACATTACAAGATTTGGAAAATCTTGGGATGTGACAGGCTACCACCCTTAAAATAAATCTCGTCCCGAGATTTGGGGAGGCTAGTGGTTACAAGTTGGCTCAAAGCATCTAGGATACTACCACCCTTAAAAAATTTCTAACTAGATCACCTCTTGACTTGCTTGGGATCTTGTTGAAATCTCTTTGGGCAAACATCTGCATAGTGTCCTTTGTTTCCACACTTGAAACATGTGACAAGGCTGAGATCCTTCATAGGTTTGTTTATCTTGTGCTTCATCTTTTCTGGACAATTGCTTGCATAATGTCCTTGGTTACCACAATTGTAACATGTGATAAGATTGAGTTCTTCAGGTATCTTCTATGGGCAAGTTGCTACATAATGGCCTAGCTCTTTGCAGTTGTTGCACCACACTTGGCTAATCTCCTTATACTTCTGTTTCTCTGGACATTCACTGGCATAGTGTCCCATTTCTTTGCAATGACCACATTGCACATGGCTTTTGTCCTTCTTTTTCTTGGGTTTCTCCAAAGCTAGGAGTGCTTCTAATTCATGTTCTTCATATGTTATCTCAAAGGTAGGAATGTCTACTGGTCTCCTTGACCTTTTATTATTCTTTGGATAATACATATGTCTCCTCTTTGGTCCTTTAAATTGGGTCATATTGCTGGGAGGTACAAGCTGAGATTTTCCTTTGTCTTCATCCTTCTTGGTAGACTTGGCTCTCTCATGGTAATCTGCAATCAGTTGTTGCACTCCACCTTGTTTCCTTTGTTCAACTATGGAATAGATGGGGCATTGGATAGGGACATGATTGTTTCCTTCACATAGGTAACAAGTAGCTTGAGATGTGGGGCATTGGTCAATTGGATGTTTCTCTTCACAATTGGGGCATTGATCTCCATGCTCCTTGGAAGTGTGATCCTTGTCTCCACAAATATTGCAAGCTTGGGTTCCTTCTAGAATAACATCTTTGTCATCTTGTTGTCACAAACTCCTTGGGAAGAGTTGTCTCCCATGTTGATCATTTGAGTAGCCAACCCTTGCAACAATTGGGATTGAGTTTCCAAAACTTTTTGCATGGTTGGGTCTAACTCATTGTTGTTGGCTAAAAACTGAGTTGTCACTTGGTTCAACTGGGTTTGTCTTGCAAGCAGTTGGCATGTTGACCTCTTGGTTGTTGTTGTTGCCATCCTTGTTGTCTCTTGGAGAAGTCATCTGTTTGGGTTGGGTTGGGATTAGAATAGGCAAAATATTTCTATGGAATCAATTCTACATCACACACATCACAATTCACACAAGCAATGTGCAAGCAATCACAAACAAACATTCCACTCAACAAGTTTCAAGCATATTTTTAGGCAACCAAAAATATTTTTGTTACACCACATAAGTTGGTGGGTTTGACTTAAACTAAATATGGTGGTCCATCTATATGGTTCACTTGTGATCTTTCCATCCTTCTTAGTTGATTCTTCATGAACAAGATCTTTGTATCCTTAGAGAATTTCTTGCATCTTGGTCTCAAAACTTCAAAGTGATGATGTTTCCTTCTAAGTTGTGTTTCCTTAGTCCTCAAGTCTTGAGTAACATTTCTTATCTTCACTTGTAGTCCTTAGTGATATCCAAGGTTGAAGTCCTTGGTGAAGATGTTGAAGTCATTAGAGTTGAAGATGTTGAAGTCATTAGAGTTGATGAAGTCCTTTGCACATGGTGAAGTCTTTGGCCATGGGGTAGGTTTTTTCCATCCAGTTGAAATAGAAAAGGTGTAGAATCAAAACCAAAATGGTTGAGGAAAGAGTTTACAAGATTGTTTGCAAATAAGTTTTGGAACAAATACAACTCCTATTTTTTTCTAAGGGGTTTTGTCCAATCCTAGGTTTACAAATCCTACAGGCAACACAATGCTCTGATACCATCTGTAAGGTTCCCAACCTTTAATAAGGTAGAGATCCCTGTGTTTACAATGCTAGTCCCTGGATCAATAGCTAGCATCCACAGTTAGGATGTAATATCAAGAAACAAAGGTCATAATACAACTTTATAACCAGGAATAACATAATTTATTACATCTTACATAGCTCATTTGGTTAATACATCACATTGCAGCAGAATATCTATAAGCGTGGGGTCCTTCATCTTCAAAGTGCCACATGCAGACATGTTGGTTGTAGACTTGTAATCCTAATCAACAAACTTTACTAACATCAAACAAACCTGCAACATAACAAGTTACAGCCACAAGGGTCAATACATTTGAATTGTATTGGCAAGTGATACTATGGTAGTATAGTGGAGTCTATCATCTATATGCATTTGGCCAAGTGGAGCTTAGGCTTGCTTTGCTCAAAATAGATTTTCCTTATCATTTGAAAACACTAAGTTTTTGCTTGACAAAATCTTTCCCAAGGCATCCCCCAATACAAATTGGTGATCCTTTCAACCCTTGTTCACCCACAAGTTTTTAACTTAGAAATTTGGATGATGAGATTCTTGATAGCTTCCATGTCTTGATGCTCAAATTGTCCTTTGCCAGGGACATGGCTAAGTACTTAGATTTTACACTCTGCAGAGGTGGTGCACTTTCCCCACAAGACTCGGTTTCCCAAGACAAGATCTTTCAGAAGCCTTCCCTTAGACCAAAATGGAAGCGCTCCAACCTATCAATCCCCTACCACCAACTGTCCATTTGGCTAAGTTATTGCAACCTATATGATCCAGGCAGAGCCCATAATGCCAAGTGGCTGCACTTGAAGCTTCTCAACATTTGACATCTCAAATCTCTTTGTTCCTGGGTGGCCATCCACAAGTGAGACACCAAGTTTTCCCCAGCATGCTGGACTTGGTGATGCCCAAGTTTCTCCCAGCATACTGGACTTGCATGACCACTCAACACAAACCATTCCTTACATTCCACCCAGGTGATTCATTCACTTAGTTGTTTTATTAAATAAAAACACATGTCTTCAGACTTAGAAATTTTTCCATAGCATGAATATATATTCCACCCTTGTTTTCTACTAGCTAAGCTAAGCATGATTGTAGTAGGAATCTTAACTTAGGAAATTCTACTGAAGTTTCATCTACTAGGATTTCCCATAGCATAGTTTATACTTAGCAAAATTTCCATGCAAGTCCTACTTAGAAATATCACTAATGCATAGTGAAAATAATGGGACAAAAGTATGAAGCATCACTTGCCTTTTTGGCAGAGAGTATAAGTTCACTTCTTGATCTTTGCAATGTTCACACACTTCAAGTCACTACAATTCAATCAAGCAAACAATATTTCAATCTACCATTCAAGCAATTCAACACATAAAATAATAATAACAAAACAATTCATGCAAGCATGCTAAAGATTGTTTTATTTGGAGAAGTGGTTTCTAATGGGTCATAAACATTTGAAAACACCTAATGGTCATTTTATAAAGTGGCAAAATCATTTGTATAAGATTTTACTTCATAAACCATTTTTGATCAAGTCATTATTTTATGTGGTGAAGAAATGCTTTTAATAAGGCAAAATTCTATAGGTTTCACAAAATATGTTTTCAAACCATATAACCTTGTGTTTAGGGTCAGAGAGTTTATTTCCAAAACATTTCTCAAAGGTTTTCTTCCAAAACCATTTTTAATAATTAAACCATATTTTTTTTTGACTAGAATTGGTTTAAATCCAAGATCCATTCTTTTGCTTCACCAAATACATTTTTGAAACCACAATTTGTTTCCTATGGTCAGTAGATTCAAAACACACCATTTGCAAAAGATTTTATCCCCAAAATCATTTTAGAATAAATTTTATAACCTAAACATGCACACACAAGTTTCTGTAAAAACAAACAATTTAACAGAAGCTATTTTCTAAACAAAGTGCATGGTTGGATAGGGATTGTCTTGGTGAATCCATTGATATAAAATTTGCAAAATTTGGACGTGTAGATTAAAAGTTATAGATTTTACAAAATTGAATCACAAATAGATCAAATCATGTTTTTAAATCTGACTCTGTGACACGCGGCGCGTTTCTATTCGTCGGTACCGCTTCGGTTGGATTGTGCGATGGAATCCGTTGGATTAAGTTACATCGCACGGCGCAGGTTGCGTACCCCTTCGGCGTTAAGTGAATCTATCGCATTCATTGGATCGACATCTAATGGTCATCATCACCCTGACCAAGTTCTGGCGGCGCTCGACGGTTGCGCGCGGCGGCGACGTTCGGCTAGCAGCGGAGCTGGCGCTAGAGGAAGCAAGGAGGAGTAAGGAGATGATCACCAGGTTTAGGAGGTTACGGTGAAGCTCAAGGTACCAGCGGGAAGGCAAGGGGCGCACGAGGTTGCTAATAATTGCTCGTCGGAGTTGCGTCTGACGACGGCCACGCTCTGTCGTCGTCGAGGGCGGTGCTACGGGTCACAAGGGACCAACCGGAAAGCACAGTTAGATGCGCAATGTCATGGCGATGATGCGTGCGTGAAGGAGAAGGAGAGGGGCGGTCAGGTTCTTACTAGAGGAGTCGCCGGAGAAGAAAGCAGACGGTGGCGCTGCTGTTTGTCGTTGTTGTCGACGCTGCAGAGCACGCGCGGGCGAGCTAACACTATGGGGTGGTTCGCCAGGATGTGGGGAGCATGTGAGGGTGGTCGAGGGAGCAAGGAGCGGCGAGGGGCTGCCGGAATCGGCCGGGAAAGTTGTCGGAGCAGTGGCAGTGTAGGGCGAAATTCTGCAGCCTGGGGGCGCGCTAGGGTGAGGCGGCTGGGGGGAAATGGAGAGGGGAGCCTGGCGCTTATCACTGTGTGGTCACAGCGAGGGATTAACGCGGCATTAAAGCGTATTGACGTCGGCGTTTAACAGCAGAAACGGCGAGGAGGAAAGGGGCGTGGTCACCGCGGGGAGGAAGAAGGTGACGTGGCTGTGGGGCCTGACTGTCTGCGAGTGAGAGAGAGTGGGGGTGAGGTCCAATAGTCAGAGACTGCACGGGTCTGCTTCTGAGTGAGAAACGAATCGTTGCGGGGGAGAGTAGGTGGGCTAGGTTGGGCTTAGTTGGGCTGGCCAGCTGGGCTGGGTCCTTTTACATTTTTTTTCTGTTTGTTTTTCTTTTTCTCATTTGATTTTTCTGTTTTGATTTTGAATAAGCAATTCAAACATTCATTTGAATTCAAAATTTTGTCAAATTTTGTGTAGCTTTAAATACTGATTAATAAAACATTCTGATATCATTTTTAGAATAATTTATTTATTCTTTTTAAGTCTTTTTAATTATTCAAAAGGCCTTTGTTTTAAATCATATAAGATTTAATAATATTTCTAAACACCATTTAAATTCTAAATCCTTCCAAATCTTTTTAGTAGGTTTTTATTTGATCAATAGGGTGTCAAATAATTCAATTGAATTATTTGGAAAGTATTTAATGTGATTCAAAAATCATTTGAATTGGGTATTTGTTTTAATTCCAATGGAATTAAATATAGTTTCAATTCCATAAACTTTATTTGGACATTTTATTTTATTTTAATTAATTAAATAACTTTTATTCCACTTGGGTAAATTCCAAATATCATTTTCTCATGATTTATATAATTATTCTTATTAGAGATTTGTCTTTCTTAAAATAGGGATAGAATGGTTAATGCCATTTATTTTATTTTGGAAATTATTTATCCTTTTATTTTATTTGGATTTGGATTATATTCATTCCATTTTCTTAATGGATTAGGCCAAGATTTATTTTGGTCTTTAAATAATCCTTATTTAATATTTCTTTCTTCACATTATAAAAACCATATTTTTTTATTTAGATATCCAAACTTGGTGATTCCAATTTGTAAAATCTTGTTTAATATTTGTTTATCCTTTTAATTCCCTTTAAGATTATTTGATCACCATTTGGTATGGATTAATAGTTAGGTTCTTTATTAGCTTTGGAAATTTAATTTCCTTATATTATTATATTCATAAGATTTTATCTATGGCTCCAAATTAAGTGAAACCAATTTCTATGGTTTTATAATATTTCTATTTGTCTTTCTTGATCATTTGTAAATGTTTGTTGACAAGATTTTATATGGATCAAATCCATAGGCTTGGAGATAACTTGGGAATGATTTTTATTCCATTAGGGTTTAGGGTTTGGATTTATTTTCCAAGTGTTTAAATTTCCAGATACATTCATTGAGGAATGCATTTCTCTAGATTTGAATTTTTTTGAATTCAAACTTTAATTAAAGTTTGTTCAAGATGGGATTTTAAGTTTCCATTTAGAAACAAAAGTTTCTTTTCACCCTGATTTTCAACAATAATTTATTTTGTTTATTTATTTTTCACATTACAAGATTTGGAAAATCTTGGGATGTGACATAGACGATTTTTGGTTTTAGATTTGAAAGAGTCTTGTATCGGCATAAATATTAGGTTAATAATCCGTTAGAACATGTGTATTAGTTTGAACTATATCTACAAACAAGCCTAAAATAGGTTTTGTTTTGGTAAAATTCAAGATATAGATTCCAAAGCACGGTGAAATATTATGATTGATACTGAAACTTAGGGAAACAAATAATAAAGTAGATAAGAGAAGTTCAACACCTCCTCTACTCAATTTTTTTTGTATAATACTCGAATAATACTAGTTTAAAGTGTGGTGAAATGTTGAAACGGTGAAACATCATGATGAGCACTCTGGCATGATAAATCTTGATAAAACTAGACATAAAACATTGTCATTTATAGTTCTTTCAAAAATCATGTGTGGACATTGTGTCTTGGAGTTGTCGTCAATGTGGTTTTAATGCAGCCGTTATCCGCTTCCATTAGAAATGGAGCTCGGAATCGGATGTTGTTTATGTTTTTTTCACAGATATATTATACGGTTTGCAATCTAAGATTTTTTCCAATTATTTTGTAACTCTTAAAAGCACACTAAAACAAATAGTTAATGCTACTATACCTTGAAGAAACACAACAAAACTAGATGGAATCTACCGTTAATATTACAGATACAATACAACAGATTGTTGGCACATTCTACTATTTACTAAGCTCGGATCGTTTCATAATATATTTCACCAAAATAAACATGATGGTAAATTTGATAAAATATGGTACACAAACTTTGGAAATATTCATCAAACAAGTCTAACATTGTATCTCAGTTTTCATGGGTATCAAGTTAATTAAATTAAGTTCGAAACTTTGTAATTAAAAACTTATCAAAAATATACTCAATGCCGATCTTATTATGAATATCTCGTCATCAAGAACCCAAATGTTCACACAGATCCTAAATCGTGCTTTGGGTCCAAAATTTATGGAGCTTTCAAATTTTGGAATCAGATTTAAATGCGTGTGTTGGTGAGTTGTACAGTTTCATCGCATGAAAGAAATACTCAGCGGGGATAGAGATCACTATAGATTCTAGAGGCTAAGAAACACAAAGCCTAGATAAACCCAATACTCTAAGGCCACCTCGGTCTTAAGGTAGACATATTGTCTTCCAATTTACTAAGTGGTATCTCTTCTTATAATCGAACTCGTGCCAAATCATTCTTTTTCTATGAATATCCCATCTTTGTATAATCCCTTTTGGTGCTTCCATGGAGGACAACACATATAAGGCAATACCGCTGAGACGAGCATCTACAAGAGTAATTATATCTTCAGATGACAGAAGATTCCCCTTACAGCCTGCCAATTTCTTCGCAAATTTCTCACCAGTTAGGTCACATTGAGATTTTGCCTAGCTTTTCTCGTCAATGCGCATGCATGATAAGGTATTACATGGGAAACTTGGCAACATGTCCCTAATCACTATTCCTAAAAAATAAATTTCACTCTTGTGAAAATACATTTCAAGTCTGGAAATCTGTTCAAATAAGCACAAGATGTATATTCCTGACATTTTCCATACTTTCTTCTAGCAATAGAAATGTGTCATCTACATAGTGTAGAATTTCCAGTCCATATTCTACTAAATGAGGTATCAATCCAACAATTGTTTATTATTCCAAAGCCTTCTTAATCATCACGGCCAAACCATCTCCCACAATATCAAAAAGACCGGGCCGGGGGGGGGGGGGGGGGGGAGGGGGGGGGATGTCGTCTTACTCATGAATATTGAACACTCGGATTGGATCATGGGAGGACGGAGCAACGTAAGAATTCCCCTACTCATGCTCTCTCTCCGTGAAACCCTCTTTGTCGAGCCAGTGAGATTTAAACCTAAACCGCTTCCACTTGACAACTCAAATACCCTAGAGAGCATGAGGGTACAATGATTTGACAGAGCACAAGAAAGGCTTTGCTAAAAACAGAGGGTATTGTTTTATCGGATTTGCTAGTTCTCAGGCGCATGAGACCTCTTAGTTCTCAGTCACCTCTCTCGCCATTAGATTTACCTCGCGATTCGTGCAACATAAGACTTTCACATGAGTTGCAATTAGGTTGTAACTGGGATTTTAATGAGTTACAACTAGGTTGCAACTGAGAATTAGTACAAATTATATAAGTTGCAACTAGGTTGTAACTAGCACAAATAGTAGGATGATGTCAGCGACTTAGACATAAAAAGTTCTCAGACGCCTGAGATCTAGGCACTCCCTTGTTTTATTTGTCATTAGTATAGGTGAAGGCACGCCCATCAACTATAATATCATTAAGCAACCATTCTTCGGCGACATGTCTCATTTGTCCATCATCCTTTTGTTCACATTGCCACTGTTTTGTCCTTGGTCTCCAAAATCAGATTAAAGTTCCCATGATAGCCCATGGTCCAATGTACACATCGTGTCTTGTTCTTCTGCTGTTGAGTGTGGCTCAAGTCATAGTGTGGGATCGTAGTTTAAATAGTCGTACCCACGGATCAAGAAAAATGTGTAAAGTAGATTGATACATAGAAGGTGTTTGGTTGGTAAATTTGTAACGTAATATGTTTACCCTGTTAACTGATTATGTCAGTTTGTGTTTGGTACGATCGCCCCGTAATCAGATACCACGGAATCAATTAACAGCGCAGTACAAATATGATTCCGTCCAACTACCTGCGTAATCGGAAAGTAATCCGGGCGTTTCGTCGTCTCACTTCTCCATCTTCCTCTCAATCTATTCCAACCAAAGCGCCGCCGCCTGTTCCTGTCCCCTCACCATCGCCGTCCGGAGCGGGCTCTTCTGCTCGTCGTCCTTGAGGCCCGGTACTCGTCGTCCTGCCATCGACGGCCGTGGCCTCGGCATTAGCGCCCCGCGCCTCCACACACCAGTCAAGAAGACGCACGACAGTCCGTCGGCGCCCAAAACTCCGGGTTCCACCCGGACCACCAGCAGCTTCCTCCATCGCAACCACCAGGCAGAAAAGAGCAAGACTGATTGTTTGTTCGCCGGGTCACCGTTGGCTGCTGACGCGGGAGTGCTTCTACCCCAGTCCTTGATCGACGTGCTTCGGCGGCCATGTCGAGGACTGGCCATGCCAGCCTCTCCACGTGGATCAGGCGGCTGTAGGTGGGCGACTCGATCTCCTCCTTGTTGTCACGAGACGGGCCGCATGGCCAACAACTCTAGTCGAACCCCTTTTATGACAGTAACCAAACATGTTTCAGTTTTTGCCCATTCCGTTTACATTAACAGTGTCATTTGTTTTCATTTACATTTGTGTTACCTCTTGTGAACTAAACACCTTCATAGTAGGTTGAGTAGATCTTTAGTATCAATCTGGGTATCCATTATATATAGGCGGACTGTAAGTTGGATGAGGTCTAATCGTGAGAAAACTGAATCCACAGCCTCGCGGGTTATAATGAGTAGCGTTCTTGGACCCTCTATAGGATTAGAGGTGGGGCACCAGGAGATTAGACCCTTGCTTCGTACGCACCAGGAGATTAAACCCCTAAAAATCCGTTTGCTAAGTATTTATAGAGATTTCCTGCTTCATACCACTAGTCAACACCGTCTGCTCCTCGTTGGGATCGACACTCCTATTTATCGAAAGTACTACGATACACCCCCTATACTTGTGGGTCATCACAAGCAAAATGTGTAAACTAGATTGATCCATAGAAGATGTTTGGTTGGTGAATTTGTAGCGTAATCTGTTTACCATGTTAACTGATTACATTAGTTTGTGTTTGGTACGATCGCCCGTAATCAGATACCACGAAATCAATTAACAGCGCAGTACAAATCTGATTCCGCCCAACTACCTACGTAATCGTAAAGTAATCTGAACGTTTCGGCGTCTCGCTTCTCCACCTTCCTCTCGATCTATTTCAACCAAAGAGCCGCCGCCTATTCCTGTCCCCTCACCATCGCCGTCCGAAGGGGGATCTTCTGCTCGTCGTCCTTGAGGCTTGTTACTCGTCGTCCTGCCGTCGATGGCCGTGGCCCCGGCATCGGCGCCCCGCGCCTCCACACGCCAGTCAAGAAGACGCACGGCAATCCATCGGCGCCCAAAACTCCGGGTTCCACCTGGACCACCAGCAGCTTCCTCCACCGCAACAACCAGGCAGAAAAGGGGAAGACGACTGTTTGTTCGCCGGGTCACCATTGGCTGCTGGCGCGGGAGTGCTTCTGCCTCAGGCCTTGCTCGACGTGCTTCGGCGGCCATGGCAAGGACTGGCCATGGCAACCCCTCCCCGCGGATCAGGCGGCTGTAGGTTGGCGACTCGGTCTCCTCCTTATTGCCGCGAAACGGGCCGCATGGCCGGCAACTCTAGTCAAACCCCTTTTACGAAAGCAAGCCTCTGGTATTTGATAACGTTACATTCGATAATAACCAAACATGTTTCAATTTTTGCCCATTTCGTTTACATTAACAGTATGTTTGTGTTACCTCTCGTGAGCCAAACACCTTCATAGTAGGTTGAGTAGATCTTTAGTATCAACCTGGGTATCCATTATATATAGGCGGACTGGAAGTTGGATGAGGTCTAATCGTGAGAAAACTGAATCCACAGCCTCGCGGGTTATAATGAGTAGCGTTCTTGGACCCTCTATAGGATTAGAGGTGGGGCACCAGGAGATTAGACCCTTCCTTCGTACGCCGGTGCTCTATGGCCCCCGTGGCCGTGAGCGTGGTTCTCTCTGTGTAAACGAACTTTTATCCTATCTCTTTTGAGCTTAATACAAAACTCGAGATCTTCTACGGATACTCAAAATAAAAATTGTGAGAAAAAAACCCTCGACAAAGGATGGGGCCCACCCTAGGAATGGAGCTTCCCCGGGGTATTAGGAGCTTGCAAGTGATATCTAATCATCACCCCACACAGGACACAACAAAAAATTTTGAAACAGGAAAGCCCCCAGCATGTGCATTGATTGAGCCGTATATACAGTTTCGCGTACTAACGTACTAGCTAGGCGATTAGGTCTTTCTTGCCTCCTGCTTGTGCCGCCGCCGATCTGCCTCGCCTATGTGGCCTTCGGGCCATGGAGGTGTCATGGATCACAACCCTCGTTAGCGTGAGGGCTCCGCCCCTATTTTGAGGGCTTCGTTCTTAGTTTTTAGGGTCAAGTTCTATAGGGGCGGCACTCAGGTGGTGGTGGTGGTGGCGGCGTCTCGTGCAATAAGGTCTTCCCGGCTTCAACCCCATCTCGGCGGCAACGTCGATAAGTTTATGGGAGTGATGTGGTCTTCGAGGATTTCGTCTGGATGTGGGGATTTACGAAACATCAAGAAGTTTTATCGACAGTTTATCCTTCTTCTTCGTCTCCGGGACGGATGTGGTCTTCTCGACCCGTTTGGCGACTTTCCATCCGCAACCAACAATGGCAGGCCGACTCGGGGAGGAGCGGCACCGGCGGCGTGCCGTCGACAGGGTCTAGAGGTTGAAGATAGAGGGTTTCTCAAGGATTTCGTTATAATTTTTGTTTTTCTTGCGATGCTTTGTACCGTTTGTTGTTTCTTTTAATGTCAGTATCCTATTCGCAAAAAAAATTGATTTTAAATTGAGCCTCACATTTTTTTTCGAAAGGGCGAGTATACCCCCACATTGTGGTATGCAGGAACTTTTTTTTTCGAAGAGTCCAGCTGCAGAGCTTTATAAATTATCACATAAACTTACATTGTTTGCCAAGTGGTATGGCATCCCGCAAAACCACTACTAGAAAATCGCGTTGTTTTTGTGTATTGCATCGTCATGACCGCATGCTCATATCATCATGCCGCATTGCATTTGAGCATCGTCATCATCTTGCATGTGCTTGTATAAAACTATTTTCGGAAAAACCGGTTCTTGTTTTCCAAACGCCCCGTCTTTATTCAAAGGCAAACCCGGGTCGCCGGAATATTTTGTTTTGACTAAATATGTTTTGCAAACGGTCCGTTTAAATAAATAAAGTTTTGCATTATTTTTAGTGGGGCAGTCGAACGGGCCGAATGACCCGAACGACCATCCCAGAAATTAATCGGTCCAACCTAAATCCTAAGGCTACCAGATAATCTACCCACACCCCTTTGGCCACCTCACCCCGGCCAACCCCGTCGCGCCACCTCACCTCTCCTCTCCCCCCACCCAACCAGGTGCTGCCACTTGGCCCAACCACTCCCTCTCTCTCTCTCTCCCCTCTCTCCATGTGGCCCCACCTAACCTCCCCACCACACAAACCCACACAGACACACGCACGCTACCCGCGCGCGCGCCCCCCACTCGCCCAGTCGACAGCCCCCTGGCCACCGGTCCCACGCCTGGCCCCACCCCGTCCCCCACCTGCCCCTGTTTCTCTTCCCCGCGAGCCTCCTCTCCCCCGCATCTCCCTCTCTCGCCTCCGCCCCGCGTGACCTCCTCCCTCCCTCCTTTCCTCTCTCTGGCACCCCGCCGGCCCCCGCCGCCGGAGCCGCACGCGCTCGCGACCCCGACCCCATCCCCGCCGCTCCTCCCTCTTCTCTCCCCGCTCGCGGCGCGCCCGCTCCTCCTCGGCTCACCGCCGCCCGACCCGCGCATCCCCAGCCCCGCTGCTCCTCCACCTCGCCAGCGTCTCCCCAGCGAGCCGAGCCGCTCCTCCGCCCAGCCGCCGGCCTTCTCGACGCCTCCCTCCACCGTCGCCGTCTGCGCGCCTCCCCGTCCTCTCCGCGTGGCCCCGCTCGCCGCCGGCCTGCGCGCGCCACCCTCGGGCCGCCCGCGTGCTCCTCCTCCGCGCGCCCTGCTCACCCCCACCGCGAGCTCGCCCTCCCCAAGCTCCGGCACCGCCTCGGTTCCCTCCGCGCAGACCTCCCCTCGCCGGCGCCCTTCTCCGGTCCTCCGCCGCCGGGGCAAGCCGCCAGCGCCGAGCCGCCCTCCTCCCAGCGACGCCGCCGCGCGGGCCCTTCCCCGCAGACCCCGACCTCGCCCCAGCGCACCCAACCCCGCCTCTGGCCGCGTTCCGCCAGCCTCGCCGCCCAGTGAGGTCGTCGCCGGGCCGCCTCCACCTCGCGCCTCGAGCCCGCGTCGGCCTCCTTCCCGCCGTCATCGGCTCCGCCCCGAGCACCGCGCCCGGCGCCCCTGCGTCCCGCCGTCCGCCGGCGACCACCTTCCCCTCCTGCCTGCGCTGCCGGAGCTCCGAGGTCCCGCTCACGTCACCGCCGCGGACCCCACCTTGGGGGCCTGCTCCGAGCCACTCCGCGACCCGAGCCCTGGGCCCTTCGGCGCCGACGCCTCCGCAACATCTTCTGGCAGCGGCCTGTTCGCCCCGCGTGCGTTGCCTCTCCGCGCCATGCCGTCCTCGTCCCGCGGCCCCGCCTCTCCTCGACCGGAGTCGTCCGCGTTCGGTTGTTGCGTGGCGTGTACGGGTGCGGATGCGAACGACAAGACCAACTCGAAGACCGGCAAACCCCCGCCAAGTTCGCCAAGACCCGTCCCGGATTCCGTTTTCTCGAGCTCGAACCCGTGGAACCCGACGACACCGGTACCCCCAAGATCTACCACACGGACGCATCTCGGACTCGAAGAGACCCCCGGAATGACAAGATCGCCACACGAACTTGAGTACTCCGATGCCCCGTTCACGGAGTCCGAACCTCGTTTCCGTCGAGCCCTGAACCCTGAAGACCGATCTGGCGCGCCAAGACCTTCGCAACGACGAGAACGGCACCGACCAGAACGAATCCAATGCGCCCCCGACGCCGAACCAAGTCCTGCTCCCCGGATGCGACAAGTGCTTCATCCCCAACGCCATGACCATCGACATGACCCGAAGGCCACGGATGCGCCAAGATCTGCCCCGTTGTTCGAGAACGTTCCGCCGAGGCCGAACCCGTCGAACCCTGAACCCCGAGACCGGCCCCGAACCCCGGAACCCCAAGATCTGCCGAACCCTAATGTGTGAACCCCTTTCCGAGAATCCTATTTTATAAATGGTCAACTATATGAATTGTTGCACATTAAATCATTCATCTCGCATGCATATCATGTGGTTTGGGGGCCTTATGCCGATTCATCTCTAATTAAATATGGGGCCATATGCGGGCAAATCTAGTCTCATATTGGCCTCATTTAAACTTGTGTAGCAAACCGGTGATATAATCTTGCCTTGTTAAAACAACAGTTAAATTGCGGGGTATCTAAATAACATGAACCATCTAATTAATTGTCGGGACTCCGATTCCGCTTAATATGACCTAATTGCATCGCATCTTTGCCATGCCATGCATCATATCATAAGCATGCCGGTCTTTTGCCGTAGTATTAAATATTGCATCCGGTGTTTCTTCTAGTGTTTTGGTTCTTCGCGGATAAGGCCGTTGAGTCGATGTGAGCTTCGCCCCGATCTTCGGTTGAACCTTCGACAATGTTTTCAGGCGAGCATCTCCCCCCTTTCTACCTATCTTACTTTTATAGTATTTATTCCCTCCTGTTGATCTATTGCTATCTGTGTTGCGATGCTCTAGTTTTCGTACCCGTGATATCCCTTGCAGCCCTATATTGCCTTGGACACACCCTATTACCTGTTGTTTGGTAGATAGTTGGACTTGCGCGTCGTAGTCGCTTGCTCAAGTGCTGTTGCGTGTCGTCAAGTGCCACAGTTGTTGATGTATTGCCGCATGTTGTTGTTGGAGATGATCATAGCTTTCCTTATCGTTCACTTTAATTCCTGTTTAACAACTAAAATTGAAGTAAGCAGAGGCATCGGTGGGTGATAGAAAATATTTGGTTTCCGAACGCCCACTTGTGTCCCGTAGGACCCCGAGTACTTGATACCTGTTCCTTGATTTATCGCGCTATCCACATCCGGGAGGTATATGGGACCCCCTGAGCCAGAGCTTGATTCAGTCTTATTTCTTGGGGCCACAAACTAGTTTGAGGTTTTATTTACTATCCTGTACTTATGCCATGCTACTTCTGTATTTACAATTGTGCGACAGATAGCACCTGTACTGTTTAGGATCGGGACACGATTCCGCGGTGTCGACAAGCCCAGTTTTGGGTTCCCAGTCGTTCACAGCCGTCTACCCAAACCTTGAGTCCGTCTCGGAGCTTGCTTACTTCGTTGCGGGTCTACTCAATGGGGTGGCCCCCTGAAATATTTCTGAATCCTGTGATTGCTTTGTCGTGAAAGCCTCGTTGGGTTTTGATTTGGTTTTTCCGAGGTTGATCGAGTGTGTGTTGCTATTGGTGCACCCCGGCCGGGTAAAACTTTCTGAAAGCCGTGTCCGCGGTTATGGACGACTTGGAGCACAGTATCTCGACCATAGACAAGCATAACTAAAGTTTATTGCTATAAATTTGACTTTATAATGACTAGTAATCAGCTTCACTATAATGGAATGGCTAATTAATACTGCCCACAATTGCTTGTTTGGAGTGTCGCTTGCGACCATTGTACCTGACTAGTAAGTATTGCAACTACAACGGAATGGCTAAATAAAAGTACCGACAACTGCTGGGTTTTTGGGTTATCTCATGCTATCTATATCTGATTAGTAAGTGTTGTAATTATAACGGAATGGTTAACTAAAAGTGCCCACTGCTTACTTTATCAGGATGATTATCTAAACCTGACTAGTAATTGCTGCAACGATAACTGAATAAATAAAACTGCCAACTGTGTGAGTTCCTCGGTTGACTTTCTCGTTTGGTCTCGAGGGGGAAACGCCAGGAAGGGTTTGTTTGATGGTAGTATCAGGTTGGATCCGAATAGGTCATTCTTACCCTCTCTGATAACCGCCAGTTGTATCGAGTCTCTATAGGTTGTTCAGTGCATGCTACCGCTGCCGCTCAGTCCACCATACCTATGTAGGCGAGGACCGCCGAAGTCTAGTCTCGCCGTGTACTGGCCTCAGTACTGACGCTCCTCTTTTTCCTTTGCCCTTTGTCGGCACCCCTTTTGTTTAAGCAGGTTTTGAGATCGACGTCGTTAGCAGGGTTACCCTTCCGGCTTGGCCTGGGCAGGGTTATGGACGCCATTGGTTATTTTTCAGGGCTCTTAGCCTCATTTGCATCTTGTCCGTAGTCGGACGCTCTGTCATTTTCAAGGTGATTTGGATCTTTGTACCGTATATCTGTATTCTTGACTCATGGAGTCGTGTTGTATATATATCTGTTCTGTGGGTCCCATCGAGGACTGTTGTGTAATGTTATTATTTCGTTTTCCACCCGCACGAAAGTGCCTGGTGGGCACCTTTGAATCGTTTCTATGCGGGTTTGGCGGGTTTCGCTAAAACTTGCATAGGTCCGATTCTGAGGATGTTACAAGTGGCGAATAAGAAAATCAGGTGGTCTAGGAGATCTCAACCCGGACGGTGGATTTGGATGTCCACTCCAACACACTGAGCTATAGGCTCATTTCCGGGACACACTTTTTTATTTTTTATTTCAACAGCTTTAGTCTAAGCAATTCTTTGTTTATGGACAGAAATACACTCCGCCGTTACAAACTAACCAATGCAACTAGTTGAATAGTACACTAGTAGTACTTCTTAGACCGGGGCTTACAAAAACCATTATTATTAGTGTGCTCGGAGCAGTGATGCTGGTTATAGGATTTTACATCCTTCATCAGCCACCAGTATAGACCCAAATCCAAGTATATATATATATCCTTATATCTGCAGGTAAAAGCAAGCGTCAGCACTCCATCAGTGAATACACAAGATATAAGTGCAAGTGCACGGACGATGTCAGTGTCACCGCCACCTGGTTAGTCTAGTCTAGTTAATCTTGGCTAGAACGTAACGTCTTACCCCAAGCTTCTTCTTTGTGGCAGCAAGCAGTTCCTGAGGGTCCTGCTTGGTCTTGGCATAGGCGGCAATGCTGTCCATTTCCTAACGTTCTTCCCAGTGTCAGTAGTAAGTAAGTAAATCAGTACAAATAGCCACGGGAAGATGCTCTGCTTTTTGCTAGAGTACCTCGATGAATCTCCGCATGTTAGGCCTTCCTGCGGCGGTATCGTAGTTCCGTATGCCGGCGAAGAACACCTTGAATCCATCCACAAACGGTGCATATGCGATGTCCACCTACAACAATCCCAACACCAAACATCAAAAGCTAACATCAGGGACGACTTGAATGGATGATGTACTAGGCAAGATTATTACCAGACTGAACTGGCCCAGGAAGAAAGGGCCATCGTCGAACTTCGAAAGGGAGTCTTCTATTTTGTCCAGAGCAGCCACTGTTGACCAGGAAAAAACAGTGAATGCTTCACGAGTGAGTGGTCAGCATGGGCATGTAATTTTACAACTGGATTCAGTGAATTAATGGTTTTACCCCCATTTCGAAAAAAAAGTGAATTAATGGTTCTAGTCCTTGCCAGCTTCAGCGGTGACGCCGCCTTTGGAGGTCAGGGAGGAAAGCATCGCCCGATTGAAGGTGTCTGAATAAGCCAGCAGTTCTTCTGCGAACCTTTGCTTCTCAGAATCCTAATCAAGGTCATCCGTTTTTGTTAGAAAAGAAAAGAATTAAGGTTACCAATTAATGAGGATTTCAATTCAATCTAAGGGTGTATATGCTGTAATTTCAGCCTCCGCAGAGAAAAGAGTTACTATGATGAACTCACGTCAGGAAACAGTTTCGGGCCTTCGAAGTTGCTGTCCATGTACTTGATCACATCCAAACTCTCCCCTATCACTTTGTTGTTGTGTTCTAGGCAGGGTATCTTGCAAGAAGAAAGAAAATAAATAGTATTATGCACCTGCGGGTGTAGTCTGGCAATTTAAATACTTAGGAGAAAATATGTACTGGTACTCCGTATTAGCCGCACCTTGTTCTTGGGGTAAATCTTCTTGTACCACGCCGGCTTATCCGCCACATCTATCGGCACTAACATGATCTTCCCCTGCAAACCCTGATACAAATCGAAACAGCATGACGCGAGACTAACCAAAAAGGAACATCTCATCATGTAGAGGGAAAAACAATGTAGTACAGTAGTACTATTATATGATCACAAAAGATCATCTTGGTTGGTACCTTGCAGTTCCTCGCGATCCACGTTCGTTGCGCATACGGGCAAGAATACGACATGTACAATCTGCAACCCCGATTTCTCTCATCATGTGAGTAGAAGTACGCAAGCAACAACAGGAGAGACATATCAAAACGAAGATGAACATGAAAATATGCAGAGCAAATTAGCAAAGTCGACCTGGCTGTTGCGCCATGCTGGAGGGGTGGCTGCTCGGAGGCAGGCGTCAAGGTGGGTGGGAGGGCTTCCTCGGCGAAGGCGAAGCTACATTTCAGAGAGCAATCAGTGAGCGATCACAAAGTACAGAAAAGATGTAATCTCAGATTTACTACTAGTTGTAATCGCGTACAGTACCTGCTTGCAATTGCAAATGATTCTGCCATGGCGACTACCCGGAGTGGTCAGGACGAATGCAGGAGCGGCAAAAATGTGAACTTTATAAGTCCGGATGCAGACTGGTAAACTTTATAGCGGAGGCCGGAAAAAAACTTGAGCTCAAGCGTCAGCTCTGACGAGCACATCGAAGAAGAGGCGAGTGGTAATGGCTGAAGCCGCGTCGCCATGTGGATCGTGTCACGATACAAGCTGCACATACGCCGGAGACGATTAGTCGCGCGCCCTGACTGGTTGGGATTTGGGAACACGGAATTTATGGTTAGCAGTTTTTCTTACTTGGCCCCGAGCGTGCGCTCGACAAGTCAAGCACCAAGCCAGTTCAGAATCTTAGCAGCAGAAATTACAAGGTATCGAGAGCGCTTTGAAGCATCACCATTTCCAGATAATAACTGGTCAGGGGTATGAATGTCTTCGGAAGGTTTAAGATCCCATGGCTGATCGGCGGATGTCATGCGTACCACGCCTCAGCGAATGCATTGTAGAATAGTATGGGACAATGCACAGATAGGACCGGCTACTCTTCTATATATAGACACAATTATAGGTAGAATCCTGAAATACACGGGGACCTATATATATACAATATATATCTCAACACTCTGAGAAGTCGGCAAGTGAAGAACTCGAACATGACCGAGGGCAACCTGCTCACGGACAAAATGGATATCCAGCTCAATGTGCTTGGTGCGCCGATGATGAACAGGATTGATGGAGAGGTAGACAGTCGATACGTTATCACAAAATACCACCGTGGCCTTGTCGACAGGACAAAAAAGCTCGGAGAGAAGCTGACGAAGCCACGTGCACTCAGCCACGGCGCGGTACTCGGCCTCGGCGCTGGAATGAGACACGGTGGGTTGCCTCTTGGGAGGACCAAGAGACGAGCGACGAGCCGAGGTAGACGCAGTAGCCCGAGATGGAGTGCCTCGTGTCGGGGCAGCCAGCCCAGTCCGCATCCAAGTAGGCAACGATGTCGGTCGAGAACGAGGCGTGCAGCGAGAGGCCAAAGTCCATGGTGCCGCGGATATAGCGGAGTATCCGCTTCACCGCTGACCAGTGAGCATCCCGGGGACCATGCATATGCAAACACACCTGCTGCACAGCATACTGCAGCTCCGGACGTGTCAGCATCAAGTACTGCAGGGCACTGACGATGGAGCGGTAGAACGGCGCGTCGGAGGCCAGCGACCCATCACTAGCCGAGAGCTTGGCCTTCGTGTCAACATGGGTGGGTGCGGAGTGGCAATTAAGCATCCCTGCACGCTCAAGAAGCTCATGAGTATACTTCTGCTGATGAAGAAAGAACCTGTCCGCGCGCCGGACAACCTCGATGCCGAGGAAGTAGTGGAGCGGGCCGAGATCCTTCAAGGCGAACTCAGCATGAAGGCGGTCGGTGAGCTGTCGAAGGATCCCATCAGTGCATGCCGTCAGGATGATGTCGTCGACATATAATAGCAGGTAGGCAGTGTCGGTGCCTTGTCGATAGACAAAGAGCGACGCATCGGAGTGCGTGGAGCGGAAGCCGAGCTGATGGAGGAACGCGGAGATGCGGTGGTACCAGGCGTGGGGCGCCTGCTTCAGTCCATACAAGGACTGAGAGAGCAAGCACACGTGATCCGGGCGCTCGACGTCGACGAAGCCGATGGGCTGCTGGCAGTACACCTTCTCGGAGAGATGACCGTGAAGGAAGGCATTGGAGACGTCCATCTGGTGCACAGGCCACGCGCGAGAGGCGGCGAGGTGCAGAACGGTGCAGATCATGCCCGGCTTGACAACCGGGGCAAACGTATCCGTGAAGTCGACGCCGACGCGTTGGCGAAATCCACGGACCACCCAACGCGCTTTGTAGCGCTCCAGCTTGCCATCCGGGCCGAGCTTGTGCTTGAAGACCCACTTGCCAGTGATGACGTTGGCGAGGAGGACGAGGGACTAGCTCCCAGGTCTGATTGTGTTGCAGCTTGTCGTACTCCTCCTGCATGTCGATGTACCACTGCGGGTCACGCAAGGCGGGCCGGGCAGAGGTGGGCACTGGTGATGGCTCGGAAGTAGACGCCGTGCAGACGTACTGATCGGCGGGGTAGCGCGTGGACGACCGACGTACGCCCGCACACGCACGGGTCAGCCCTACGTAGGGGGAGCAGCGGCCGCGGCTGGGGCAGCGGCGGGAGAGGACGACGAAGCGGGCGAAAAAGCGGGCGACGAAATAGGCGACGACAGGGCCGGCAAAGAAGAGGTCGCGCTAGTCGGGGGTGACAGAGACGGCGGCGTCGCGGGCGGTGACGACGGAGCGGGCGCTGGTGAAGGCGCGGGCGAGGGCACCGACGCGGGCGCGGGCGAGGGCGGAGCCTCGAAGGCCGGCGAGCCAGGGGGCGACGCGGGCGCGGGCGCCGAGGGACCAGGCGGGGTGAAACCAGGAGGGGCCGCCGCGGTCACTCGTCGGCACGGAGGGCCGGCCGCAGGATACCCGGCGGGCGCCAAGGTCGTCGTTGAGGGTACCTACTAAAACGGAAACACCAACTCGTCAAAGTAAACGTGCCGTGAGGTGAAGACACGATGCGAGACCGGGTCGTAGCAGCGGTAGCCCTTAGTGTTGGCCGGGTAGCCGAGGAACACACAAGGGAGAGAGCGCGGCGCGAGCTTGTGCATGGCGGTGGCGGCGGTGCTAGGGTAGCAGCGGCAGCCAAAGATGCGAAGGTCATCGTAGGAGGATGGCACACCGAAGAGGAGCTGGTGCGGCGTGTATTGCCAACGCGCGTGGCAGGGGCGGATGTTAAAGAGAAGAGTCGCCGTGACGAGGGCATCCGGCCAGAACCGTGGGGGCATGTAGGCAAGGAATAAAGGGTGCGCACGCTATCGTTGAGAGTACGAAGGATGCGCTCAGCACGACCGTTTTGTTGGGAAGTGTATGGACACGTGAGATGAAAGATGGCGCCATGGGAGGCGAGAAGAGTGCGGATGGTGATGTTGTCGAACTCTTTGTCATTATCAGTTTGTAAGGCGTGGATGGGCGGCCGAATTGAGTGGAGACGTATGCGAAAAAGGCGGTGAGAGTGGCGGGGACATCGGATTTTCGGCGAAGAGGAAAAGTCCACACAAAATGCGAGTAATCATCCAAAATCACAAGATAATAGGTATAACCAGAATTACTCGGAACCGGCGAGGTCCAAACATCACTATGAATAATCTCAAAAGGAAAAGACGCGACTGTGGAGGAAGAGGTAAACGGAAAACGAACATGTTTGCCTAGACGACATGCTTCACAAGAATGAGCATCCGTTTTATTACAAGTAAAATCAAATCCTTGCAGTATTTGACGCAGGGCGGTGGATCTAGGATGACCGAGGCGAGCGTGCCATAGGTCGACACCGGCGAAGAGGGCGAGTGGACTGCTGGCGGTGGTGGAAGACAACCAAACAAGTTAAAAATCGTCAGGGTTGTCACTGCGGTGGAGAAGCATCCGAGTACGACCATCCTTAACAGAAAAACCAGAGGCGTCAAATTCCACAGAAACATTATTGTCGCGAGCAAGAGAACGAACAGAAACAAGATTTTGGATTAACTGAGGAGAAACGATGACATGATTGAGAGAAAGAGGGGTGGAGGTGGAGGGAAAATAGGCGGAGCCGGTGTGAGTAATAGGAAGAGCATGACCGTTGCCGACGATTATGCGGGAGGAAGTGGAGGCGGGAGTGGAATTAGAGAGGTTACCGGGGTGTGCGGCCATGTGCGCGGAGGCGCCGGTGTCCATGAACCAGTCCCCGCCACCGCCATACGCGTCCGCCATGGAGGCGGATTGGAGGGCGGTCAGCAAGGCGGGGTCCCACTGGGTCGTGCTCGGGGGCGCGACGTAGTAGGCGGGAGGAGCAGGGGGCGCAGCGTAACCGGGCGCGCTGCGGGTTGGGGCGCCGCGACATAGAGCGTCTGGTGCAGGGCAGGGCGCTGCCCCATGGTGCCCGGGTATGGGGCGCGCGGCACGGGCATGGTGTAGGCGTGGACGACCCTGGTCTCGGGGTTATGACCGGCGATCCATGGCGGCATGGGGGCGATCTACTGCGGTGGACGAGGCATGGTGGCGATGTCACCGGCATGGCCACCACTGTTGCCGCCATCATTGCGACGTCGATGACCGTTACGTCCTCCATTGCGTCCTCCGTTTCCACCACCGTGGGAAGGTAGTATGGGCGCGAGCGGCGGGGGCGAGTAGAAGCCCGGGCGTGCGGGGCAGGGGCCGGGGCACGTGGCGCGGGGGCAGGTCCATCCCGAGAGTATCCGGCGATGAAGGCGGTGTGGGCCGCCCGAGCCCGAAGGTGCTTGATACGGCGCTCCTCGAGACGGAGATAGGCCAGGGCCTACTCGAACGTCGGCGTGGTGAGGAGCGTGAGGTTGGAGGCGACGTTTCTAAGGTCCTCGCCGAGGCCGGCCGGAAGCGTGGAGAGCATGATCTTGTCAGCGATCGGGAACTCCAAGTCACGAAGCTCGTCGGAGAGGCTCTTCAGACGGAGGCAGTAGTCGTCGAGGGAGAGGTCGTTTTCTGGTGGGTGCCAAAGAACTCCTGTTGGAGGAACGTGACGCGCTGGATCTTGTTGTCGGTGAAGAGGCCGGTGATCTTGGTCCAGACGGTGTGCGCGGAGTCGCCGTCGCGGACAACGGTGCGGAAAATCTTGTTGGAGACGGTCTGGAAAAACCAGCGGATGATGGTCGCATCGATGGCCAACCAGTCGGGGTCGTGCGACATGGTGAGGAGGTCGATGGTGCCGTCGACATGATCGAGGAGATCATACTCGCGGAAGAGGAGGCCGAAGTACATCTTCCACGGGAAGAAGTTTGCAGTGGTGTGAGAGGGCTTCACCGGCACGCGCTTGAGGATGGGGACGTCGCGGATGACGGCGAAGGGGTTGCTGCTCCTGGAGACGGTGTCGCTGAAGGGGTTCCCGGAGTACAGGGAGTTGAGATCGGCCATGACGGTGTTGGGGGCGGAAGCTGTAGTGGTGGGGAGAGGCGGAAACGGTGGAGAGGAGGAGGGGCCGGCGGCGCACTAGGAGGCGGCGGCTAGAGAGGAGAGGGAGGAGGCCGGCGGCGCTCGGGGAGGCGGCAGCTAGGGTTTAGGGAGGAGGGACTGGCGGCGCCAGGGAGGAGGCGGCGGCTAGTGTAGAAGGATCGAAGGGACCTCTGATACCATGTAGAATAGTATGGGACAATGCACGTACCCAATATGGCCGGCTGTTCTCATATATATAGACACAATTACAGATACAACCCTGAAATACACGGGACATATATCTATACAATATATATCTCAATATGCATGATTCTCTTCTAGTGTTTGCTAGCAATAGCAATACCTTGATACACGTGATCAGTTCTCCAGCATACGGTTTAGAAGAAAATCAGTTAGCTAACCACCGTATTTTTGTTGAAGTGTATAAGTGGATTGCACTAGTTTTTTCCATCAGTTCGGACTTTTGGTTGCGTTGACTAGTGCATGAAGCTTGACATGATATCAACGCTCGACAATTTTCACCATGTACGATTCATGGCCGCCTTCTAACTGTTTTGGATAAAAGATAACAACCAACAAGGACATCAACCACTCCCTAGCAACGCACATGCAGCGTGAAGGTTCTCTAAAAGCAACGCCCTCTAGAAGGATCACGTGTCTTTAACGTCAGATCCTGTAAATGACCAGATTTGAGGTTTTCTTCCTAGAGAGCCATACTGGTCAATTTCTATGCAATGCCTCTAGCGAGGTATAACCAACGAATGTGAGACCAAGAGTTTTCGCCGTGGAGCTCCGGTTTTGGAACCACCAAACCTCCGTTCCTTCTAGCCTTGACACTACCAGATTCAGCGGTCACAAGCGCACGCACGTCTGTAGATTCGCGTCATGTCGCATACCACTCTGCAATGATTATGCGTAAGCCTCTCGCTCATGAGATCCATGGAACAACAAATATTAGAGCATGAGTGATGACCACATTTTAAATGTTAGTCCTTCCAACCAATGCTCACACACACGGTTCTAACACGATCAAAGCCATGTGAACGCTAATTGTGCCCGTATGAGCTTATTGACAGATGATAGACGAGACGAACAAGCTAGCACCGCCGAAATCCACATAAAGGGGCTGACCCATGTTGTCCTATCGCAACCACGACCGTGCTCCATCACCAATCCGCAGGCCTGATTGCATGAAGGAGCCTTTGAAGCCATCCGTAGTGCCCTACCTCCACCATCATGGCGCATCTCCACAAAAATAGTGGGTCCAGTTTGGTTTGTGTATATGCGTCGATTTTGTTCACTTCCTGTAACATACCAAATCAGAGATTCAGAGTTATACTTCTTGGCAAAAAAAAGACTGCTGTTAGAAAACAAGACAATCCAACAAGCATGACAAGGTTGGCTCCAAGTTCTAACCCATTGGCGAACCCCCCAAGATTACATACAACCTTGAGAGAACAAGTCTTCCTAACGATGCGAAAAGATTACCTCAAAGAATTTGTGAAGGTTGGGTCTGCCCTTGGTGATATCATCATACTTGATACCCTGATAAAATATCTGAAACCTTTCGATGAATGGCACGTATGCAATGTCCACCTAGAAAGGAAACAAAAACACAACACAACAAAACCACATGTCAACCACAATTCTTTTGATAATCCATTCTCAAAAGCTGCAGAAGAGTGGCATACCAAACTGAACTGGCCAAGGAAGAATGGGCCGTCGCTGAACTTTCCCAAGGCAGCTTCAATTCTATCCACAGCAGCAGCTAATGAAACATAGTGCATGAGAGGATTATAATATGAGTGAAAGCTGCAGACTCTTAATATAGAATTTCTCCAACAAACATGTGAACAAAATGCTCGTGCTGCTCTTTTTTACCAGCTTCATCTGACACATCTCCCTTGGAGCGTAAGCATGAGAAAAATGCACTATTAAACCCATCGGAAAACGCAAGCAATTCCTCAGCGAACTGCTTCTTTGCAGAATCCTGCCAATTTAATTTAATGCCGCTGAGAAATGTTGCCCTGTTTTCTTACAAGCATTACAAATCTGAAGATTGAATACATCTGTCTTACATCAGGAAGCAATGCCGGGCCTTCGAAATTGCTGTCGATGTACTTGACCAAGTCCAAGCTCTCTCCTTTCACCTGGTTGTTATGCTCCAGGGCAGGCACCTGTGCAGGACAAGTGTGCATCAAGAGCTTGATTTCTGCATTGGTGTACAGGAATCCCTCTTGTAATAGGTTCTCCTTGTACAGGTGAGAAAATAGAAGAGATCAACCGTATACCTTGTTTTCTGGGTAAACCTTCTCCTTGTACCAGGCTGGCCTGTCCGCCAGATCGATAGCCACTACCTTGACCGTGTCCTGCAAACCCTGGGCAAAAATCATGTAGAGTAGAAAGAAGATTTTACTTTCATCAGCACATAGAAGTCCACTGAAAGCATAGCATTACAAATCAAAGAACACTAGTAAAACGCACCTTGTAGTTCCTGGCAATCCAAGCGCGCTGCGCGTACGGGCAGTGATACGCAACATACAGCCTGCACCGAGAAAAAGAAAACAGCAACCAATTTACCCCCTGATCTGTGCAGAAGTTACATTTCTTGCGTGGTGCTACAGTTCCTACCTGGTGGTGCCGTCGAAGAGCGGGGGGAGCTCGGAGGCGGAGGTGAGTGGAGAGGGGAGATCTTCCTTGGCGGAGCTGCAAACATTAAATAATCATCAGAGAGAGAAGGACCGTATGAGTAATTAAATCGACATTCGAGACGGCCAGGGCGTCACGCTACGGCAGCTAGCAGGAGATCTCCGATGGCTTCGGCTCGATCGCCTACTCACATGAACGGTACAAGGGCGGTTGCCATGGCGACGGGTGGTTCGGGAGGGAGTAGATCCTGGCGTGGCGGCGATGTGGTTACGACGGGATGGGAGATGGAGGAGGCAGTGGCGTCGGTGGTGAGAGGGAGGCAGCAGGAAAAGCACGGGAGTGAATTCATAGCAGAGCAGCAGCGCATTCATACAGTGGACTCAATCAGTCGACACGTCGAACTCGGGCCTCACTCGGACAGTCGGACGCGAACATGGTATAGGACAAGGTGTACAACTTTGCGTGGACCACTTGCTTCTCACGTTTTACTTGTTTCCCCGGATCGTAGCTGTAGCGGCGGACCCAGAAATTTTGGTTTGCCGGGGCAAATATTTATGCTGAAAAAATTAGAACATAAATGCAACTTTACTAAAAAGAAATCATACAATAAATAGAATACAAAATATTCAGCGATCACGAAAGGTACATAAAAACATTTAAAACCTACTAACATGGACTTTTGTCGCGTGAGACACCCTGCTCGCCCGTATGGTGGGTCCGCCACTGCTTCCATCCATTCCCAAGGTGAGACTTTTGCGTGTTGCCGCCTCCTCTTCTTCTTCATCTAGCTACAACTCGAGAGGTAGGCCTCCTCTTCGAGGTTTTCCTCGTCCGTGTCCATGGGTGACACCACGAATTAGGGAATTGGGAGCGGCGGCCAGGTCAAGTCAGGAGGCGTCGGGACGGGGCAGTGATGGAACAGATCAACCGAACAATGCATGATCGCATTGCTTTGATCGTGGTTGGGCAGCTGAAAAAAATACAGACGAGCCTTTTCTCTCATGCTATGTCACTTAAGCCCAATAAAGTGTAGCCCCAGCTTAGTTTCTTCCTGCTATTACGTACCCATTCGAAGAAATTCAGAAACAAAGCTTCTGCACGTCAATGGCGCTGCTTCCTTGAACAGAAAATGGAGGGGATGAGCCAGGGGTACTAATGGCTCAAATAATGTAGAGCTCGTTGGGAACCCCAAGTGGAAGATATGATGAGCACAGCAGCAAGTTTTCCTTAGTTATAAAACAAAGGTTATCGAACTAGTAGAAGAAAAAACCAACTCCCAAGGTGTGTTGCTAGCAACGTGGAACCTGTACAACACAACCACAATACTTTGCCCCAACTTACAGTGAGGTTGTCAAGCTCATCGGTTTGCTGAAAACAAAGAATTAAACGTATAGTGTGGAAGAAGTAGTTGCTTGTAGAAATTGCAGAAAGTAATTGCAGAAAGTAAACAGTAGATAGTAGATTGAATGTCAGTGGGAAAAATGGACTGGGGTCCACAGTTCACTAGAGGTGTTTCTCCATAAGATAAATAGCATGTTGGGTGAATAAATTGTAGTTGGGCAATTGACAGATTGAGAATGCATAAAAATGTGATGACCCACAAGTATAGGGTATCGCAACAGTCTTTAAGGGTAGTATTATCTAATTTATTAATTCGACACAAGGGGAGCCAAAGAATACTTATAAGCCCTAACAACTGAGTTGTCAATTCAGCTGTACCTGGAAATAGTCTTGCTCACAGCAGTTTATCAGTAGCAATAATTTTGTAGTGACAATAGCAAAGTAACAGCAGCAGTAAAACAAGAGCAATAGTAATAGTAGTAGCAAACAGTAGGATATGAGTGCGGTAGGCATCAGGATGGATGGACGGGCGTTGCATGGACAAGTCTAAACGTGTAATTTCAAGATCTAGGAAAATTGTAGATAAATAAGATAAACTACCCAAGTACTAAACAATCATAGGCATGTGCTCTATATATAGTCATACGTGCTCGTAATGAGAATTTGCACAACATTTTTTGTCCAGCCAGCCCGTTGCAGCGGGGCCTCAAGGGAATCTACTGGCAATTGAGATGCTTCTTTTAATAGAGCACTGGAGCAAAGCATTAACACTCCGTGAACACATGTGATCCTCATATCACAACCATCTCCTTCGGCTGTCCCAATTTCTGTCACTTCGGGGCCTTTGGATCCGGACAATGATATGTGTACACAACTTGCAGATAAGATCACAAACATGTTGGAATTATGCCCTAGAGGCAATAATAAAGATGTTATTATTATAATTCTTGTTCATGATAAAGTTTATATTCCATGCTAGAATTGTATTAAGCGGAAACTTTAATACTTGTGTGGTTTGTGAACAACACCGTGTCCCTAGTATGCCTCTATGGACTAGCTCATTGATCAATGATGGTTAAGATTTCCTAACCATAGACATGAGTTGTCAATTGATAATGAGATCATATCATTGGAGAATGATATGATGGACAGACCCAAACTAAGCGAAGCAATTAGATCGTATCATCGTGTTCATCTTTGCGAAGCTTTTCCTATGTCAAATATTGTATTCCTTAGACCATGAGATAATACAACTCCCTGGTATCGGAAGAAAGCTTTGAGGTCATCAAACGTCATCCTATGAGAGGGTGATCATAAAGGTGTCTCTCAGGTGATCGGAAAGCATCTGTTGGGTTGTATGTATCGAGATGGAATTTGTCCCTCCCAAGTCGGAGAGATATACTTCGGGCCCACTCGGTAATCGATATCAACATCGCTTGCAAGCATGTGGTTAAGGAGTTAATCACAAAGTGATATCGGATTACGGAACGAGTAAAGTACTTGCTGTGAACGAGATTGAACTAGGTATGACGGTACCGACGATCGAATCTCGGGCAAGTAAAATATCGCGAGACGAAGGGAATATATATATGGGATTGTTTGAATCCTGACATCGTGGTTCATCCGATATGATCATCGATGAATGTGTGGGAGTCAATATGGGTGCCCAGACCCCGCTGTTGATTATTGATAGAAGATCATGTCTGCATATTCTCGAACCCGCAGGGTCACACACTTAACGTGTCTCGACGCTAGGATAGATTGGATAATTAGTTTATGAATTTTGTTCGGAGTCTCGGATGGGATCCGGGATATCACGAGAGGTTCCGGAATGGTCCGAAGAATAAGATTCATATAAGGCAGTGCAGTTTTTGGAGTTCGGAATTGTTCCGGGTTAATCGGTATTGTACCGGAAGCTTCTAGAACCTTCCGGAAGGGGACCAACGTGGCCCCACCTTCCGGGAGGGGGCATGGGCCTATGAGGGAGTGTCCTGGATGCTTTGGGCCAGGGGCACAAGGCCCCATAGGGCCCAACCGATCCTATAGGGTTTAAATCGTTTAAACTAGAGATAGGGTTTCTAGAAGAGGGGAGAGTCCTTGCCCCCCACTCCTCCCTCCCTTGGCCGCCGGCCCAAGGCTTGGAGGAGGGGCAAGGGCTGGCCGCCCCCCTCTATATATAGAGGGCTGGTGCGCCCCCTCCCCCCTACACCTTGCCTCCAACCCTAGTTGCCTTGCTACCCTCCTCTCTCCCTCCCGACTGTTTGTAGGCGAAGCCCTGCTGCAGAAATTCTCCACCATATACACCACGCCGTCGTGTTGTAGATCCAATCTATCTCTCCACCATACTTGCTGGTCCGAGGAAGGAGGAGACGTCGAGGTGCTGCACGTGTGCATCTCACGGAGGCACCGCCACTTGTGGTGCTAGATCGGATCAGATCGCGAGGAGGAGAAGCGGGTACGACTACATCACCCACGTTCCGACGAACGTTGCGCTGTGCGAATCTTCAAGGGTATGAAGATCTAATCCAATATCTCTCGTTGATTGCATCTCCTAGATTATATCTTGGCTTTCCCTCTGTTCGCATCCGTAGAAAATTTTGATTTACTATGCCGCGAATCCCTTCAGTGGTATCAGAGCTAGATCTATGCGTAGATGTGTTTCACGAGTAGAACGCAACATGGTTGTTGCGGGCGTTGATGTTTTCTGTTGCAAGCCTCTTGTTTGTGTTCTTCTTATGACGCGAGATAGTGAGATTGAAGCGGTCCAGGCCAACCTTACGCGACGTCGTTCGCGAGACCGGCTCCGCACTTGACGTGTGGCTTGTTCCACACATGCGGCTGGTGGATGTCAGTTTCTCTCACTATAGTTGTCATGGGATTAACACCGGAGTTTGGCAACCATAATATCACCGTTGTGGCTTTCCGTAGGTAAGAATCGTTCTTAGCATCTACTCCCATAAGCCACGTAAAACATGCAACAACAAAGTAGAGGCGTCTAACTTGTTTTTGCAGGGAGTGTTTTCTGTGATATGGTATGGCCCAAGATGTGATGTGTATAATGTATGCGATGATCATGTTTTGTAATGTTTCACGACTTGCATGTCGATGAGTACACAACCGGCAGGAGCCATATGGTTGTCTTTATAATTGTGTATGACCTGTGTGTCAACTTCTTATACGCCATGTAATAGCCTTACTTTATCGCTAAGTAGTTGGCAATAGTTGTAGTTGCTATTCGTGGTGGAGGCAATCATGGTGGAGTGATGGAGATCATGCCGGAACGCACAAGATGGAGATCATTGCGCGAGGATTGGCTATACCATGTCACATAAAGTTATATGCATGTGATGTTTATCCCTTTATGTATCTTATTATGCTTAGATCGCGACGGTAGCATTATAAGATGATTTCTCACTTAAAGATCAAAGATAAAAACTGTGTTCTCCCCAAGTATGCACCGTTGCGAAAGTTCGTCGTGTCCAAGCATCACGTGATGATCGGGTGCTATAGACTCTACGCTCACATACAACGGGTGCAAGCCAGTTTTGCACACGCGGAAATACTTGGGTCTAGCTTGACGAGCCTAGCATGTATAGACATGGCCTCGGAACACAAGAACCGAAAGGTTAAGCATGAGTCATATGAATGATATGATCGACACCACCATTGAAACCACATCTCTTCTCGTGATGATCGGATTAGGTGTGGTGAATTTGGATCGTGTTCACTAAACAACTTGAGGGATGTTGAATTTAGTGGGAGTTCATCTAGTAATTTGATTAAGTTGAACTATTTATCATGAACATAGTCTAAATTGTACTTGCCAATACTGTAGATCACATGGCCAAGTCCAACTTCAACTTCAACGTTTTTGCTGAGAAGGAAAAGCTTAGAAACAATGGGTCTAACTTCACCAATTGGTTCCGCAATCTAAGAATCATTCTGTCTGGCGGACAAAAGGACTATGTCCTTGGGAAAGCGTTAGGTGACCCCCCTGCTGCAACTGCGCCGGCTGATGAGAAAGCTGTCTATCAGTCGCGCAAAGATGATTATGGTGTGATTAAGAGCACCATGTTATTTGCTATGGAACCGGAGCTTCAAAATCGTTTTGAAGAGTATCCCGGGCCCTTCGAGATTCTCGAGGAGCTGAAAACCATGTTTCAGACTCAGGCCCGTTCTGAGAGATATGAGATCTCCGAAAAGTTCTTTAACTGCAAGATGGAGGAAGGGAGTTCCGTTAGTGAGCACGCCATTAAGATGTCGGGCTACACTCAACGGCTTGAGCAACTGGAATGCACGATTCCAGAGGAGCTCAAGATTGACAGGGTTCTGCAATCACTCCCTCCCAGCTACAAAAGTTTTGTAGTGACTCATAATCAGATTGGTTCCACTGATACGATCACCGAGCTCTTCGCAAAGCTGAAGGCTGCGGAGGTGGACATCAAGAAGGATAATCATGTGTTGATGGTCAACAAGCCCTCATTTAAGAAAGGTAAGGGAGCAAAGAAGCCCTTCAAGAAGGGCGGCGGCAAGCGCAATGCCCCTGCTGAGAAGAAGCTCAGGTCTGGTCCCAAGCCGGACACTGAGTGCTTCTATTGCAAGGACAAGGGTCACTAGAAGCGCAACTGTCCGAAGTACTTAGCGGACAAGAAGGCTGGCACCATCAAAGGTATATTTGATATACATGTTATTGATGTTTTCCTTACTAGCCCTCGTTGCAGTGCCTGGGTATTTGATACCGGTTCAGTTGCTAATATTTGTAACTCGAAACAGGAGCTACGGAATAGACGGCGGCTTGCGAGGGATGAGGTGACGATGCGCGTTGGCAACGGATCAAGAGTTGATGTGATGGCTGTCGGCACGCTCTCCTTAGTTTTACCTTCGGGATTAGTTTTAAACCTTAATAAGTGTTATTATGTGCCTGCGTTGAGCATGAACATTATTTCTGGATCATGTTTATTGCAAGACGGTTATTCATTTAAATCGGAGAATAATGGTTGTTCTATTTATATGAGTAACATCTTTTATGGTCATGCACCTCTTGTAAATGGTTTATTTCTTCTAAATCTCGAAAGGGATGAAACACACATCCATAACATTGAGGCTAAGAGATGCAAAGTAGATAGTGATAATACTACTTATTTGTGGCACTATCGTCTAGGTCATATTGGAGTAAAGCGCATGAAGAAACTCCATTCTGATGGACTTTTGGAGTCTCTTGATTTTGAATCATTTGACACATGCGAACCATGCCTCATGGGCAAGATGATCAAAACCCCGTTCTCCGGTATGATGGAGCGAGCAACGGACTTGTTGGAAATCATACATACCGATGTATGCGGACCGATGAGTGTTTCGACGCGTGGTGGATATCGCTATTTCCTCACTTTTACCGATTACTTAAGTAGATATGGGTATATCTATTTAATGAAACATAAATCTGAAACATTTGAAAAGTTCAAGGAATTTTAGAATGAAGTGGAGAACCATCGTAACAGAAAAATTAAGTTTCTACGATCCAATCATGGAGGTGAATATTTGAGTTATGATTTTCTCACGCATCTTAAAGCAAGTGGAATCATTTCACAACTCACGCCACCCGGAACACCACAGCGCAATGGTGTGTCTGAACGCCGGAATCGAACCCTATGAGATATGGTCCGATCAATGATGTCTCTTACTGATTTGCCGTTATCATTTTGGGGTTATGCATTAGAAACCGCTACATTCACTTTAAATAGGGCTCCATCTAAATCCGTTGAGACGACACCGTATGAACTGTGGTTTGGTGCTAAACCTAAGTTGTCGTTTCTTAAAGTTTGGGGATGCGAAGCTTACATCAAGAAGTTGATGCCGGACAAGCTCGAACCCAAAGCGGAGAAATGCGTCTTCATAGGATACCCTAAGGAAACTATTGGGTATACCTTCTATCACAGAACCGAAGGCAAAGTGTTTGTCGCAAAGAACGGTTCCTTTCTTGAGAAGGAGTTTCTCTCGAAAGAAGTGAGTGGGAGGAAAGTAGAGCTAGACGAGGTTATTGAACCTTCTCTTGAATTGGAGAGTAGCGCATCACCTGAAATTGTTCCAGTGCCGCCTGCACCAACAATAGAGGAAGCTAATGACAAGGATCATGAAGCTTCGGACGATGCTGCTACTGAACGTCGCAGGTCGACAAGGTCGCGTGCCCCTCCTGAGTGGTACGGCAACCCTGTCTTGACTGTCTTGTTAGTAGAAGACAGTGAACCTACGAACTATGAGGAAGCGATGATGAGCCCAGACTCTGAGAAATGGCTAGAAGCCATGAAATCCGAATTGGGATCCATGAGCGAAAACCAAGTATGGACTTTGGTGGACCCTCCTAGCGACCGAAAGGCCGTTGAGTGCAAATGGATCTTCAAGAAGAAAACGGACGCGGATGGTAATGTTACCGTCTATAAAGCACGGCTTGTCGCGAAAGGTTTTCGACAAGTTCAAGGTGTTGACTACGATGAGACTTTCTCTCCCGTAGCGATGTTTAAGTCCATTCGGATTTTATTAGCAATTGCTGCGTTTCATGATTATGAAATATGGCAGATGGATGTCAAGACTGCGTTCCTCAATGGCAACATTGATGAAGAGTTGTATATGATGCAACCCGAAGGTTTTGTCGATCCTAAGGATGCTAGTAAAGTATGCAAACTTCAGCGTTCCATTTATGGACTAAAGCAAGCATCTCGGAGTTGGAACCTTCGTTTTGATCAAGTGATCAAGAGCTTTGGATTTGTTGCAAATTGCTACGAATCTTGTATCTACAAGAAAGTGAGTGGGAGCTCGGTGACGTTTCTGGTACTATATGTGGATGACATATTGATTATCGGAAATGACATCAACATGCTTAACGATGTGAAAAGTTATTTGAACAAGTGTTTTTCAATGAAAGACCTAGGTGAAGCTGCTTATATATTGGGCATCAAAATCTATAGAGATAGACAAAGACGCCTGATAGCTTTAAGCCAGAGTACATACCTAGACAAAGTTCTGAAAAGGTTCAGAATGGATAAGGCAAAGAAAGGTTCAGTGCCTATATTGTCAGGTAAGATATTGAGCAAGGCTCAGTGTCCAGCTACGGTAAATGATAGGGAAGCTATGAGCAAAGTGCCTTATGCCTTGGCCATAGGTTCCATCATGTATGCCATGTTGTGTACTAGACCGGATGTGTCCAATGCTCTTAGTTTGACGAGAAGATATCAAAGTGATCCAGGAGTGGAACACTGGACAGCCGTAAAGAACATCCTAAAGTACCTAAATAGGACTAAAGAAATGTTCTTAGTCTATGGGGGTGATGAACAGCTTGTCGTAAAAGGTTACGTCGACGCTAGTTTCGACACCGACAAGGATGATTCCAAATCTCAGACAGGATACGTTTATATTTTGAATGGAGGAGCTGTGAGCTGGATAAGCTGCAAGCAAAGCGTGATCGCGGGATCTACAGTGGAAGCGGAATACATGGCTGCTGCAGAAGCGTCAAGTGAAGGAGTTTGGATCAGAAACTTCATCACTGAGCTTGGCGTGGTTCCAAGTGCATTGGACCCACTGGAGATATTGTGTGACAACACTGGCGCCATAGCACTCGCTAAGGAACCAAGATATCATCCAAAGACCAAGCATATCAACCGCAAGTTTCATATAATCCGAGATTATATAGCAGATGGAGATCTGAAGATTAGCAAAGTACATACAGATCTGAATGTCGCAGATTCATTGACTAAACCTCTTCCACGTGTAAAACATGATCAGCACCTCAGTGCCATGGGTGTGAGATTGTTGCCAAATGTAAACTAGATTATTGACTCTAGTGCAAGTGGGAGACTGTTGGAATTATGCCCTAGAGGCAATAATAAATATGTTATTATTATAATTCTTGTTCATGATAAAGTTTATATTCCATGCTAGAATTGTATTAAGCGGAAACTTTAATACTTGTGTGGTTTGTGAACAACACCGTGTCCCTAGTATGCCTCTATGGACTAGCTCATTGATCAATGATGGTTAAGGTTTCCTAACCATAGACATGAGTTGTCAATTGATAATGAGATCATATCATTAGAGAATGATATGATGGACAGACCCAAACTAAGCGAAGCAATTAGATAGTATCATCGTGTTCATCTTTGCGAAGCTTTTCCTATGTCAAATATTGTATTCCTTAGACCATGAGATAATACAACTCCCTGGTATCGGAAGAAAGCTTTGAGGTCATCAAACGTCATCCTATGAGAGGGTGATCATAAAGGTGTCTCTCAGGTGATCGGAAAGCATCTGTTGGGTTGTATGTATCGAGATGGAATTTGTCCCTCCCAAGTCGGAGAGATATACTTCGGGCCCACTCGGTAATCGATATCAACACCGCTTTCAAGCATGTGGTTAAGGAGTTAATCACAAAGTGATATCGGATTACGGAACGAGTAAAGTACTTGCTGTGAACGAGACTGAACTAGGTATGACGGTACCGACGATCGAATCTCGGGCAAGTAAAATATCGCGAGACGAAGGGAATATATATATGGGATTGTTTGAATCCTGACATCGTAGTTCATCCGATATGATCATCGATGAATGTGTGGGAGTCAATATGGGTTCCCAGACCCCGCTGTTGATTATTGATAGAAGATCATGTCTGCATATTCTCGAACCCGCAGGGTCACACACTTAACGTGTCTCGACGCTAGGATAGATTGGATAATTGGTTTATGAATTTTTGTTCGGAGTCTCGGATGGGATCCGGGATATCACGAGAGGTTCCGGAATGGTCCAGAGAATAAGATTCATATAAGGCAGTGCAGTTTTTGGAGTTCGGAATTGTTCCGGGTTAATCGGTATTGTACCGGAAGCTTCTAGAACCTTCCGGAAGGGGACCAACGTGGCCCCACCTTCCGGGAGGGGGCATGGGCCTATGAGGGAGTGTCCTGGATGCTTTGGGCCAGGGGCACAAGGCCCCATAGGGCCCAGCCGATCCTATAGGGTTTAAATCGTTTAAACTAGAGATAGGGTTTCTAGAAGAGGGGAGAGTCCTTGCCCCCCACTCCTCCCTCCCTTGGCCGCCAGCCCAAGGCTTGGAGGAGGGGCAAGGGCTGGCCGCCCCCCCCCCCCTCTATATATAGAGGGCTGGTGCGCCCCCTCCCCCCTACACCTTGCCTCCAACCCTAGTTGCCTTGCTACCCTCCTCTCTCCCTCCCGACTGTTTGTAGGCGAAGCCCTGCTGCAGAAATTCTCCACCATATACACCACGTCGTCGTGTTGTAGATCCAATCTATCTCTCCACCATACTTGCTGGTCCGAGGAAGGAGGAGACGTCGAGGTGCTGCACGTGTGCATCTCACGGAGGCACCGCCACTTGTGGTGCTAGATCGGATCGGATCGCGAGGAGGAGAAGCGAGTACGACTACATCACCCACATTCCGACGAACGTTCCGCTGTGCGAATCTTCAAGGGTATGAAGATCTAATCCAATCTCTCTCGTTGATTGCATCTCCTAGATTAGATCTTGGCTTTCCCTCTGTTCGCATCCGTAGAAAATTTTGATTTACTATGCCACGAATCCCTTCAAAACAATACTATCATCATGAATCAATAATAAGTTCAGATCTGAGATCATGGCACTCGGGCATGTATAAAGTTGTCCTTCTATAAACATATGATGTGTATCATTGAATATGTGATTCGGTTGTGTAACTATGCATTCATGTTGTTTGTACTAAATGTCCTTGGTCATTGAGGTTGTGCTGGGCACACAACTTAGACCAATGTGAAAGTCGGCTTGATGACTCGGTTCCACTTGTCATGGGCATGGTGATGCCAGTCCGACTTACACAGACTCGGCTAAAGAGTTTAGCGAGTCGGATTGACCCATATTGAGTTACAAAGAACAAGTTGTCATTTGTATATCTCAATCAATGTAATCCTTAGACCTGAGGTTATTGCATAGTCCGAGTTGAGTATCACCGACTTAGGTTCTGTCAAACGTTGATCCGTAACTGGGCAGTTATAAAGGCAGAGTTCGGGTCGACTTAGAATCAAGCTGCGTGATGTGAATAACCAAGATGGGATTTTGCCCCTCCACTCGGAGAGATATTCTCTGGGCCCTCCTGGAAGATATGATTCGGAAAGCATGGCCATGCACGACTCGGTTAAGTGTTAACCGAGGCGGTCGACTAAGAGTTAGTCGGGTGAATCACTTATCTCGGATCGAGAAGAGAGTCGGACTATTTAAGGGATGACAATTATTCGCCTATAGTCTGACAAGGTATATCGTGAGGCAAAAGGGACTCGGACGCAAGTCGCATTGGAAAGGCAAGTCGTCATGACTCTTTGGTACTTGGGAGTCGGCACGTTCTGCTAGGAGCCGCTGCCGACTGATCGATTGTGAGTCGGACTCCAAGCGTGTCCGAGTAGCCATGAGCCTGCGGTGTCACACTAAGAGCGGGAGCAAGTTCGGATTGGATATAAACTGGAAATCTGGTCGGGTTGGACCCGAGCCGGATTAGGACTAAGTCAGCGAGTCGGACTCGCGGTGACTAGTGTTATATGGGCTTTAGTGAATGGGCCACGAGAGTGGAGCCCACGTTCACTCCCTATATATAGTGGAGCACTGTAACGTTAATCGTTGATCGGTTAGGTCATTCCATGTGTTGGAAACCCTAGCTCCACAATAGTCCTGCCGTCGTACCTAACCTAGCAGTTCGCCGCCGGTGCTCCTCCTTGCACGTGTGGATACCAGCAGAGGTCCTGTACGATCAGCACCAGGACGATCGGATCGCAAAGGACTGCACTGCATCAACTGACGCGCTTCATCAGTAATCCGCAACTGCGCGTCTAGTGGTAAACCTCGTGGCCTTCTACCTCAGCTGGATCTTGGGATCACCACGTTAGAGGAATTTTTTTGTTTAATCTCCACGTGGCCCAACAATGAGCACCTTCTTGAGAGCATAGTTGTCATTCTTAGTGTAATATGCTCGTTCCAAAACTTGGTTAATTATGTCATTACTTTGATGCTTGTATCTCTGATTTCTTTACTTCTAGTCTTCACTTGAACTTCAGAGGTGCCTTAGCATTTATATTGTGCTCTACAAACAAAGGCAAGCGAGATACCACTCTATCCCACCTTCTTATGAGCATTGCAATGTTGCTTATGTTTATGTTTCATGCTACTTAATATTATTGAGTTGGTTTCTCTTCATAGCTTGCAATGACTATTGGGTAGACTTTGTTGCATACTCCTTATTATGAATGGTTTAAGTATCTACTCCTGTGCTGAGAATGTATACATCATATGAAACAAATGTGTTCGTGAGAGTTCTTTTATCGCACTCAGTTTTCAACTGAATTGCTTGAGGACAAGCAATAAGCTAAGCTTGGGGGGAGTTGATACGTCCAAAACGTATCTGCTTTCCCGAACACTTTTGCTATTGTTTCTCCTCTAAACTTGTGTGATTTGGATACAACTAACACGGACTGGCGTTGTTTTCAGCAAAATTACCTTCGTGTCTAGTTTTTGTGCAGAAAATCAACTATCAGGAAAAATTCCGGAAAATATGCCAAAAATCCTATTTCACCAGAAGACTCACGGAGCCAAAGTACGAGACGGAGGGAGTCCTGAGGGGCCCACCCCCTTGCCATGCGGGTGGGCCCAGGCCGCACCTGGAGGGGGTGTGGTTGCCCCAGGCACCCCCTCGGCCTCCCTCTTCGCCTATAAGATGCTTGTTGACCTAAAAATCGAAGGGGGGCGACGTTTTTCCAGAAAGAGTTTCGATGTGCCGCCACCACCAGAAACCGCGATTCTGAACCAGAAACTCCGTTTTGGTACCCTGCCAGGACGGGGAATTTGGAGAGGATCATCGCCATCATCATCAACAACGCCTCTCCATCAACCATCCATGTTTCCTTCATCCATGAGTGAGTAATCCCCCGCTGTAGGCTATGGGGATGGTAGGGATTGGATGAGTTCTATCATGTAATCGAATAAGATTGTTAGGGCATGGTGCCTAGTATCTTTATTAGTGCTATTTGACTTTGTTGCAACTTGTTGTGCTTAATGCTTGTCACTCGAGCCCGAAATAAGATTGTTAGGGCATGGTGCCTAGTATATTTATTAGTGCTATTTGACTTTGTTGCACTAATAGCACTAATAAATATACTAGGCACCATGCCGTAACAATCTTATTCGATTACATGATAGAACTCATCCAATCCCTACCAACCCCATAGCCTACAGCGGGGGATTACTCACTCATGGATGAGGGAAACATGGATGGTTGATGGAGAGGCGTTGGTGATGATCCCCTCCAAATTCCCCGTCCCGGCAGGGTGTCAGAACGGAGTTTATAGTTCCAAATCGTGGTTTCTGGTGGTGGCGGCGCAACGGAACTCTTTCTGGAAAAACGTCAAACTCCCTGAGTTTTTAGGTCAGAAGGCAACTTATAGGCCAAGAGGGAGGCCGAGGGGGTGTCTGAGGCGGCCACACCCCCTCCAGGCGCGGCCAGGCTCAGCCCGCACGGCAGGGGGTGTGTGCCCCTCAGAGCCCCACTCCATCTCGTATTCTGGCTCCGTGAGTCTTCTGGTGAAATAGGATTTTTGGCATATTTTTGGGATTTTTACTGATAGTTGATTTTTCGCATAAAAATAATTCTGCTGAAAACAACATCAGTCCGTGTTAGTTGTATCCAAATCACACAAGTTTAGAGGAGAAATAATAGCAAAAGTGTTCGAGAAAGTAGATACGTTTAGGACGTATCACAATGCATGTACATGTCATGATGATCGCTATGAGATTTGTTTGGGCATTACAACATAATACATAGACTGTAATCCAACTGCATCTATGACTAATAATCCACCTTCAGGTTATCATCTGAACCCCTTCCGGTATTAAGTTGAAAGCAACAGATAATTGCATTAAGCAAAGTGTGTAAAGTAAATAATACAATAACCCTTGGACAAAGGATTGTTGTTTTCTTCCTATTAGCAACAACACATTGATACATCGTAAACGTATCTATAATTTTTGATGCTCCATGCTTGTTTAGTATCAACTTTGTTATGTTTTATCTACACTTTGAGGTATTTTTATACATTTTCTGGGACTAACCTATTAACAATATGCCGCAGTGCCAGTTGCCTGTTTTCTGTTGTTTTTGGTTTCAAAAAAGCTAGTAAGGAAATATTCTCGGAATTGGACGAGAAAAGAGCCAAAGTCAATATTTTACCGGAGCGAAGACGGGGTCAAAAGGTTAGCCGAAGTGGGTCCACGAGGTGGCCACACCTAGGGCTGACGCGGCCATGCCCTAGGGCGTGCCGCCACCTGGTGTGGTCCCCTTAGGCTCCCACCGACCTTGCCCTTTCGCCTATAAAATCACCCCGATGCAGAAACCCTAAGTACCCAATCAAATCTCCACGAAATAGTCCATAGCCGCCGCCACCATCGTCCCTAGATCGGGGGGATCTGAAGCTCTTCTCGGCACCCTGCCGGAGGGGAGAGATCATCCCGGAGGCCTTCTTATCACCATGCCAGCCTCCGGAGTGATGCGTGAATAGTTCACCCTTGGACTATGGGTCCATACAGTAGCTAGATGGTTGTTTCTCCTCCTTTGTGCTATCATGTTTAGATCTTGTGATCTTTGTTCATGATCAAGATCATCTATTTGTAATCATCCATGTTGTGTTTGCGAGGATCCGATGGTTATTGAGATACTATGTCAGATTGATTATTCATTCTATCATGTCTATGTTATTTGTGATCTTACATGCTCTTCGTTGTTAGTAGTTATCTTGGCCAAGTAGATGCTTGCAACTCCAAGAGGGAGTATTTATGCTCGATAGTAGGTTCATGCCTCTAGTAATCTGGGGAAGTGACATAAATATCTAAGGTTGTAGATGTGTTGTTTCTACTAGGGAGAAAACAACAATCTTTTGTTCATGGAGGAATTATATTGTTTACTTTACAAACATTGCTTAATGCAATTATCTGTTGCTTGCAAGTTAATAATGAAAGGGGTTCGGATGATAACATGAAGGTGGATTATTAGTCATAGATGCAGTTGGATTGTGGTCTATGTATTATATTGTAATGCCCAATCAAATCTCATAGGGGTCAGGATGTCTAGTATATGCATTGTTATGCTTTCTCAATCTGTCAATTGCCCCGTTGTAATTCGTTCACCCAACATGCTATCTATCTTAAGGAGAACACCTCTAGTGAACTGTGGACCCCGGTCCAATCTTTATCATTGATACATCATCTACTATTATTGTTTACTTTCTGCAAATCAATCACTATCTTCCACACTATACGTTTAATCCTTTGTTTTTATCAAACCAGTGAGATTGACAACCTCACTGTAAGTTGGGGCAAAGTTTTGAGTTTGTGTTGTGCATGTTCCAAGTTGTTAGCAATATCTTGGAGTTGTTTACTTACTCCTACTGGTTCGATAACCTTGGTTTCATAACTGAGAGAAAACTTGTTGTTGTGCTCATCACACCTGTTGGAGATATGCCCTAGAGGCAATAATAAATGTAGTTATTATTATATCTTTGTGTTTATGATAAATGTTTACATTCATGCTATAATAGTATTAACAAGGAAACATTGATACTTGTGTGATTTGTAGACTTAATTTGAAGTCCCTAGTATAGCCTCTATACTTCACTAGCTTGTTGGTTGATAAATGATTGAGGTTTCCCTATCATGAACATTGAGATGTTATCAACAACAAGATCATATCGTTAGGAGAATGATATGGTGGACATACTCCTATAGATAAGCGTAGCATAAAGATCAAGTCATTTCAATAGTTCAATTGCTATATGCTTTCTGATACATAGTAACCTAATTCCTTCGACCATGAGATCATGCATATCACCTTTACCGGATGGATGCTTTGATGACATCAAACACCACACCGTAACTGGGTGGCTATAAAGGTGGCATTGAGTGTTCGGAAAGTATTGGTTGAAACACATGGATCAAGAGTGGGATTTGTCCATCCATATGACGGATAGATATACTCTGGGCCCTCTCGGTGGAATGTCATCCAATTAGCTTGCAAGCATGTGACTGGATCACAAGGGATCACATATCACGGGAACGAGAAAAGAGTACTTATCGGTAACGAGGTTGAACTAGGTATGCAGAGATGCCGACGATCATAACCTCGGATAAGTAAACTATCGTGAGACAAAGGGAAATTGGTATCATATGTAAGTGGTTCATTCGATCGCAAAGTAATCGTAGAAATATGTGGGAGCCATATGAATTTCCAGATTCCTCTATTGGTTATTGTTCGGAGAAGTGTCTCGATCATGTCCGCATAATTCACGAACCGTAGGGAGACACACTTAAGGATTCGACGTTGTTTGAGTAGTTATGGTATTATGAGAAAGAGACCGAATGTTGTTCGGAGTCTCGGATGGGATCCGGGATATCACGAGGTGATCCGGAATGGTCCGGAGAATAAGATTCATATAAGGAAAGTCCCGTTTCGGAGTTCGGGAATGATTCCGGTGTTTTCATCAGGAATGTTCTAGAAGGTTCCGGAATGTCCGGCACTCCGGAGGGGAAGGGGTACATGAATGTGTCATTGCATATTGGAATGATTGCATCATGTACTTAGTGTTCTCCCTGTTCCAAATAAAGGATTAAATTGAATCCTTAATTGAAAAGTCAAATAGCAAGTTTGAAAAGTCAAATGGCTAAAACAGGAAAGAGAGGGAAAGAGGAAAGAGGGGGCAAACCGAGTTGGGGAGGAGTTCCCTCCTCCAACCGGTGGCCCACCTCCAAGCCGAGTTGGGGAGGGACTCCTCTCCCTCCCCCTTGGCACGCCGGCCCCTCCACCTATAAAAGGAGGGGCAGGGCCCCCTCCTCTAGACACACAAGTTCCTATCCTCTAAATCTAAACCCTAGCTCTAGACCCCGGTTTAGAGCCGCTTTGATTTAGAGCTTCTAATTGCACTAGCCTTCGGATTAGAGCCTTCTAATTGGTGTGTCTAAACCCTAGACCACTAAAGCTCTCTCATACTCCACCATACTCGCTCCGGCTTAAGGCGAAGCCCTGCGGGATCTCCCCTCTACTTCCGGTACCACGCCGTTGTGCTGCCGGAATCGCGAGGAGAGTGCTACAACCTCCGCTGCCTGCTGGAACAAGGGAGAGGAAGGTCTTCGTCGAGTACCGAACGTGTGACCGACTGCGGGAGCGCTGCCGGAACGCAGCGCCGGAAGGATCGTCTACACGATCTTGAGATCGGGAAGAGTACGACTACATCACCCACGATAATCCGCTCTCGTTAAACACTTTGGAATCTTCGAGGGTAAGTTATTCCATCGACTCGTTGCTACAATCTAGTAGATAGATCTTGGCTTGTTTGTTTGTATGCGATAGAAAATTTTTATTTTCCATGCTACGAATCCCTACAACACCTTGCTCTTGGGTTTCCCAACGAGGCTCTATAGTCAACCGAGCCGCATCACACATCTACAACCTTAGAGGTTCCTGTCACTCCCTAGATTACTATAGACATGAATGTACTATCGAGCATAAATACTCCCTTTTGGAGTCACAAGCAACTACTTGGCCAGAGTAACCACTAGCAACGGAGAGCATGCAAGATCACAAATAACATAGACATGATATAGTCAATAATAAATCTTGACGTAGTACTCAATATCCATCGGATCCCAACAAACACAACATGTAGGATTACAAATAGATGATCTTTATCATGATAGGCAGCTCACAAGATCTAAACATGATAGCACAAAAGAGGAGAAACGACCATCTAGCTACTGCTATGGACCCATAGTCTAAGGATGAACTACTCACGCATCACTCCGGAGGCTGGCGTGGTGATGAAGAAGGCCTCCAGGGTGATCTCCCCTCTCCGGCAGGGTGCCGGGAAGAGCTTCAGATCCCTCTCGATCTAGGGACGATGGTGGCGGTGGCTATAGACTTTTCCATGGATTTCTGATTGGGTGCTTAGGGTTTCTGCCTCGAGAGGTTTATATAGGCAAAGGGGCAAGGTCGATTAAAGGCTAGGGGGCCCACACCATGCCCTGGCGCGGCCTAGAGTGGACCCACGCCATGGGTGGTTTGGATGCCCTGTGGCGCCTCTTCGTCCCCCCTCCGGACTCCGTCTTTGTTACGGTAAAATATTGACTTCCGCTTTTGTTCTGTCCAATTCCGAGAATATTTCTTTACTAGCTTTTCTAAAACCAAAAACAACATAAAACAGGAAACCGGTGATACGTTGGAAACGTATCTATAATTTTTGATGCTCCATGCTTGTTTAGTATGTACTTTGCTTTACTTGTCCACACTTTGAGGTGCTTTTTACATGTTTTCTGGTACTAACCTACTAACAAGTTGCGACAGTGCCATATGCCTGTTTTCTGTTGTTTTTGGTTTCAGAAAAGTTAGTAAAGAAATATTCTCGAAATTGGACGGGACAAAGGACAATGTCAATTACTTTCCGTGGGGAACAAGAAGTCCAGAGGAGAGCCGGAGGGGACAGCCAGGGGGGCCAGACCCACCCCAGGCACGGGTGGGCCTAGCCCCGTGCTTGGCTAGGGTTTGCCACCCCTGGCCGCCTCCTCGGTCTCCCCGTTCGCCTATAAGAAGCCCCCGATGCAGAAACCCTGAGTACCCGATCAAATATCCACGAAACCGTCTGTAACCGCCACCACCATCGTCCCTAGATCGGGGGATCTGAAGTTCTTCCCGGCACCCTGCCGGAGGGGAGATCATCCCGGAGGCCTTCTCTCTGGTATGATGCGTGAGTAGTTCCACCTTGGACTATGGGTCCATGTAGTAGCTAGATGGTTGTATCTCCTCCTTTGTGCTTTCATGTATAGATCTTGTGAGCTCCGTTCATGATCAAGATCTAATCTATTTGTAATCATGCATGTTGTGTTTGCGGGGATCCGATGGATATTGAGATTATTATGTTGGTTGATTAATGGTTTTGTCTTTATGATTCTATCATGTTTGTGTTGTTTGTGATCTAGCATGCTCTCCGTTGTTAGTAGCTATCTTGGCCAAGTAGTTGCTAGTGACTCCAAGAGGGGGTATTTATGCTCGATAGTGGGTTCATGCCTCTAGTTTGCAAGGAAAGTGACAATAATCTCTTCGTCTGTAGATGTGTTGTTGCTACTAGGGAGAAAACAATAGTCTCTTGTTCATGGAACATGTGGACTGTTTACCTTACACACTTTGCTTAAAGCAGTTGTCTGTTGCTTACAACTTAATACTGGAGGGGGTTCGGATGATAACCTGAAGGTGGACTTCTAGTCATAGATGCAGTTGGATGGCGGTCTATGTATCTTGTTGTATTGCCCAATCAACCTCATAGGATCTTTCTAACTAGTAATTTCCTTGTTATTCCTTGCTCAGTTCCTGTAAATTTCCCTACTGTAATTTGTTTACCCTTCATGCCATGTTGTTTATCTAAGGAGAGCACCTCTAGTGAACTATGGACCCCGGTCCAATATTTACCATTGATACATCTTCCACGGTTACTTCTTTACTTGCTGCAAACTATTACCTTCCACAACATACGTTTAATCCTGTGTTATAGCAAATCGGTGAGCTTGGCAATCTCACTGTTCGTTGGGGCAAAATCTTGAGTTTGTGTTGTGCAGGTCTCCGCGTTGCTTGCAACACCTGTGTGATATTTCCTTACTCCTTCTGGTTCGATAACCTCAGTCTCAACTGAGGGAAAAATTGCTGCTTCACACCTTGCTCTTGGGGTTCCCAACATGCTGTGCATTGACAGCCGTCAAGCTTTTCTAGCGTCGTTGCCGGGGAGGCCAAGGACGTCTTCACTAGGGGAGTCCTTCACTAACTTTCTCTTTACTTTTTTTTATTTTGCTTTGTTTCTTTTGCTTGGTTTTGTTTGCCTCTTTACAAAAAACACAAAAAAATTAGTTCCCACCTTGCTCTAGCTCACCATGTTGCTCCCCAAATTCGCCTTGAAAGATCTTGCAATAGGTAGTGGCTCCATAATTGGGAAAGATAATATTGAAAAATTCTTTAATTATGTTAGCAAGCATGAGGATAAATCTATAGCAGAGCTTGCTCCTAATTATGAGATTGCTGCAACTTATTTAGTTCATATGTTGGAGGCTAGGTTTGTTAGTCTTAACCCCTTCATACAATTCTTGTTCCTAAAACTAAAAGAAGAAAAGAATGCTGAAAAGAGGGAATTCATCCTTGAAACTTTATCAAAAGAATTCCATGATGTTGCTAGGGAAGCCAAAAAGGTTTTTGAGCGTTTCAATATGCTAGGCTCAAGTGTATATGTTGTGGGTATTTCTAATAAAACTAAGGCTAGAGAAGAATTAAATATACCCATACCCTTTAAGCTTGTTGGAATGCATGAAGCCTTTGAAAAGAATTTTGATTGGATTGCTTCTGAAAATCTTTTTGATGAAAGTAGTAGACCGAAGAGAGATGAGAAGGGATCCTACAAAACCATTTGGATGAGATACCTTTCATAGTTGAAGATTTTGCAAGTATAAATGTTAATGCTTCTTCATTTGAAAATACTTGATTCTTCTTGCTTCTTGTGCCTAACCTAAAGGCGTTAAAGAAAAGTACTTGTTGGGAGATAACCCAAGAGTTTCCTTGAGTCTTAGAAGTTAGATTAAATTACACCAGAGGTACCAATAGTTGTATCCTAGGTGCATTTTAATACCAATTCTTTTAAATTGGGGTAGAGTAATACCAATAGTTGTTTATTAGGTGCAAAACTAGTCCCAACTCTCTAAAACATGACATGTGGCGCCGAGTGGCAGATGATGTAGCATGTTTTATGCAGGATACCTCCTGGCATTGAGAATTTTGCAAATACGCCATATTTTCATTGATGCGCTTATATTGACGAGGTACCCGTTCTGTTTCATGACTAGGAAGGCAAGATTCTCGCAATCGCTCTATTTGTTTCCTGAAGGTTCCGTACTCTCCGCGGCCGCGCTGTCGTATTCGCAATCGCCGCCCGAACCGCACTACCGTGGGTGGTTTGAAGAGCCACCAGCGGCCGCAGAGAGTACGGAACCTTCATGAAACAAATAGAGCGATCGCGAGAATTTCGCCTTCCCAGTGATGAAACAGAACGGGTACCTCGTCAATATAAGCGGATCAATGAAAATAGGGCGTGTTTGCAAAATTCTCAGTGCCAGAGGGTATCTTGCATAAAACATGCTACATCATCTGCCAACTCGGTGCCACATGTCACGTTCTGGAGAGTTGAGACTAGTTTTGCACCTAATAAACAACTATTGGTATTACTCTACACCAGTTTAAAAGAATTGGTACTAAAATGCACCTAAGATACAACTATTGGTACCTCTGGTGTAATTTACTCTAGAAGTTATTACTTCAGTAATGACCTCTACTTATCCTTTTTCGTTTGCTTTTTGTGCCAAGAATGACCTCTAATGAGAGGAAAGTAAGATTTGGGGAGTTGCTGTCCCGAAACAGATTATTGTCCTCCACCAAAAAAATTCGTGAGGAGGCTCTGTAACTCGGATTGAGATCAAGATTTACGAATAAATCCTCCAGTATGTTATCTAACTTTTGTTAGTTCAACTCTTTTTCATTTGATCAACAGAAGATGTTCAAAAAAATCGGTTTTCTACCTGCTGGTCTGTTTTGATAGATTTCTCCCATTATTTGCATTTGCTTCTTATTGATTCCTTTTTGAGTCCCCTTTATGTGAATTTAGCTTTTTGAAGGAGTTATTATAGTAGCTTGTGTTTTTAGTGAAAAGCCTTGCTATTCCAAAGCTTTGCCAGTGGTCTAATATCTTTTGAATACACTAATGTTGCTAATGAAGATTGTGTGAAGTTTTGTATGAAGGAAAAATTTCAGGTGTAGAGAAAAATGATGCAATGAGATGAAGAATGGACAAAATCTCAATCTTGGGGATGCCACCATGGTGTAATCTCAAGAAATATCCAAGAGGTACAAGCGTCAAAGCTTGGGGATGCCCAAGGCATCCCCTTCTTCATCAATAAAAAGCTCAGGTCTGTCTAGACACTTTGTTTTTATTGTTTCATGCATAGTTGTGTTTTTCTTGGAGCGTCTTAGTTTTCGTTTGCTTTGCTTAGTTTGTTTAGTTTTCTTAATTAGTTTGGACCCCCGTTCTCGCTGTGTTGTTCTGCAAATAAGTTTGCTTGGTGTTGGAAAGGAGTAGTAAGTTCTTGCTTGAAGTGCAGGAGGAGCTTGCATTGACTATGACTTAGAATTTAGCATGACATGCTAGGTGTTATTTTAGACTTATGCTTAGTGATTATTGGTGTAGCATGTCTTGTTCCAAACAATCAGGATTGCTTAGTGTGCCTTGAAGAAATTATGCGTTGTTTTAGCATGCAAAAGCATAGTATTGTGGTTTTATCCTTTGATGTTTTGTTTTGGTTGACTTGGCACATGCTCACACCATGTTATGACTATGACAAGTCACCATTAGCCTCTATGATCATTTAGTACTTGACTTGTAGTACCACTCTTTGCTTTGATTAGTATGCTTTGTTGCATTGCATGATTTTGGCCATTATTGCTCTCTTAGTTGGTTGCCCCCAGTCTTTTGCTAGCCTCCACTTGTATGAGTAAGTTATACTCATGCCTCCAACTCCCAAGAAACCAAGTTATTCCAAAGTGTCCACTATAAACTCCTATGCATGGTGTGTTACACCATTCCAAGTATATTGTTTTCAAATATCTTCCAATTAAAAACTATTTTGTTATGTGAAAACTTAGTGATTAAAGCCCTCACGAATTTGATGGCACACTTTATTCTTTGCCCCTAATAAACTTGAACCATTGTGACAACTTTGTTGTATATGCTTGCATTATAAGTTGGAATTAGCAGAACCGTGCTGTCACGGGGAACGTTTTCAACATTGCACTTATACCTTGTTGTACTCAGTTGATATCATGTTCTTTTGTCTATGGATGTCACCGGTGTGAAGTAAAGAGGGAACTTGTAAGTCCATGGAGTTTGTATTCTGTGTTAGAGAAACGCCTGGGCCGCTAGCCTAAGCCATGCCTAATCATGGTGGAAACTTGCAGCATCACCATAATGAGCTATCTATGAAGCATCCTCAATAAAAAGCTATCATATGGTAAATAAAAAGATTGCTGAGATGCTCATTGTCTGCTTGCCTTGTCATTTTGGTTATGGGAAAGCTCATGTACCATGTGCAAGGGGTACCCCGTTGGCGGTTCTCAATGATATGCAAATACTTATAGTGACAAGAACTTACATGGACCCGAAGTTGAGTATGCATGAGGTGTGGCCCTCGTATTCAAGGGACTTGAGATTGCCAACTTATACTTCGTCAAGCATATACTCCAGCTTTGCCACTTTAACCTTAACCACTTCAAGATGCTTATGATAGGGGCAATGAGGGCTGAAAACTAACAAGTACCATAAGTTTTGGAAGCTCTTTTTGAAACTTGCAATCCCTGCTTCATTTACAAAAAGGCCTTTCTTCCACCACTATTGAGTCTCCACCTTCTACCTTTAGGCACCATTAAGAGAGCATAGTTGTCATTATGTGTGCAGTGTTCCAAAGCTTATTAATTGATGCATACTGTGATATTACTTGTTATTGTGCTAATTGTTTCTAGTCACCCTTGTGAACTTTGCAGGTGTCTTATGCATCTATTTGCTACTCTATGAGGGACAAGCTGATTGCCACTATGCTATGTTTTCTGCATGTGAAACAAACAAACATTTTTCAATGCATGTTATTCATGATCTTTGTTTGTAGCCTTTCATGTTGCATGCATAGTTACTATGTCCTATTGTTAGAACTCCATCTTTCATGCACATGTTTAGAGTTCTTTGATCCCAGCTTTCAATGCTTGCAAATGGTTGGATCTTTATTGTGAGGGTGCATGTCACCTTAAAAATTATTCTGTTTATCACTTACCTACTCGAGGACGAGCAAGAGTTAAGCTTGGGGATGTTGATACGTTGGAAACTTATCTATAATTTTTGATTCTCCATGCTTGTTTAGTATGTACTTTGCTTTACTTGTCCACACTTTGAGGTGCTTTTTACATGTTTTCTGGTACTAACCTACTAACAAGTTGCGACAGTGCCATATGCCTGTTTTCTGTTGTTTTTGGTTTCAGAAAAGTTAGTAAAGAAATATTCTCGAAATTGGACGGGACAAAGGACAATGTCAATTACTTTCCGTGGGGAACAAGAAGTCCAAAGGAGAGCCGAAGTGGCCAGCCAGGGGGGCCAGACCCACCCCAGGCACGGGTGGGCCCAGCCCCGTGCTTGGCTAGGGTTTGCCACCCCTGGACGCCTCCTCGGTCTCCCCGTTCGCCTATAAGAAGCCCCCGATGCAGAAACCCTAAGTGCCCGATCAAATATCCACGAAACCGTCTGTAGCCGCCGCCACCATCGTCCCTAGATCGCGGGGGATCTGAAGTTCTTCCCGGCACCCTGCCGGAGGGGAGATCATCCCGGAGGCCTTCTCTCTGGTATGATGCGTGAGTAGTTCCACCTTGTACTATGGGTCCATGTAGTAGCTAGATGATTGTATCTCCTCCTTTGTGCTTTCATGTATAGATCTTGTGAGCTCCGTTCATGATCAAGATCTAATATATTTGTAATCATGCATGTTGTGTTTGCGGGGATTCGATGGATATTGAGATTATTATGTTGGTTTGATTAATGGTTTTGTCTTTATGATTCTATCATGTCTGTGTTGTTTGTGATCTTGCATGCTCTCCGTTGTTAGTAGCTATCTTGGCCAAGTAGTTGCTAGTGACTCCAAGAGGGGGTATTTATGCTCGATAGTGGGTTCATGCCTCTAGTTTTCAAGGGAAGTGGCAATAATCTCTTCAGTTGTAGATGTGATGTTGCTACTAGGGAGAAAACAACGGTCTCTTATTCATGGGACATGTGGACTGTTTACCTTACACACTTTGCTTAAAGCAGTTGTCTATTGCTTGCAACTTAATACTGGAGGGGGTTCGGATGATAACCTGAAGGTGGACTTCTGGTCATAGATGCAGTTGGATGGCGGTCTATGTATCTTATTGTATTGCCCAATCAACCTCATAGGATCTTTCTGACTAGTAATTGCACTGTTATGCCTTGCTCAGTTCCTGTCAATTTTCCTGCTGTAATTTGTTTACCCTTCATGCCATGTTGTTTATCTAAGGAGAGCACCTCTAGTGAACTATGGACCCCGGTCCAATTTTTACCATTGATACATCTTCCACTATTACTTGTTTACTTGCTGCAAACTATTACCTTCCACACCATACGTTTAATCCTTTGTTACAACAAACCAGTGAGCTTGACAACCTCATTGTTCGATGGGGCAAAGTCTTTAGTTTGTGTTGTGCAGGTCTCCACGTTGCTTGCAACACCTGTGTGACGTTTCCTTTCTCCTTCTGGTTCGATAACCTCGGTCTCAACTGCGGGGAAACTTGTTGCTTGCTGCTTCACACCTTGCTCTTGGGGTTCCCAACAAGGCTGTGCGTTGACAGCCGTGAACTGGCACTGCGGCATATTGTTAATAGGTTAGTTCCTAAAAATGTATAAAACTGCCTCAAAATATAGACAAAACATAAGATAGTTGATACAAAACAAGCATGGGGCATCAAAAAATATAGATACGTTTACGACGTATCAAGTATCCTGCTCCACACCGGGAGACCTGGGGTGGCCGCCCTGCTCGCTCCTATGGTGGGTCCGCCACTGTGCATGTGTAGATATGCCTTGATTGGTTTTTTTAACATCAATGTGATTTTATTACTCCTTGACTTAGATGTCATGGATTTGTATGTGACAAGTAATTCCGCAGAGAGAGTAGCTAGTAAGCGACGTTGCATCATCTAACAATACTTGGGACATGAGCTGAAGCGTTCCAAACTCGCATATGAGTTCTGAAGCGCTGAACGCCCGAAACGCTTTCCAGTCACTCGTGCGGGCGACTCCGGGACAACCACACCTTCCACCAACCTAACACCGGGCATCTCTGGCTGCCGCCGCCGGTGGCGGTGGTGGCGGCGTCCTGGCCGTCGAAGACAATGAGGGTGAGGACGTTGATCCCCTATTGTTCCTCTTCACGCAAAGAGGTGGAGTCGATGGGTCGTACAAGGTTTGGCGCTATGCCTGATCCGGTGCTGCGACGGGATGTTGCGATGGTGGAGTGGCGAATATGGCGGCGCATGTGGTCGGCCTCTGTCTATCAGCTTCTTTCGGTGTCTCAGGCGTTCGGTGATGGCCAGTTGCGTGGGGGTGCTGGTCTGGTTTCGAATAAAGGTGGTTCGGCCCTGCGGAGCTTCGAGCACCAGTGACATCGATCTGCTTCATGTCTGCTTCCTCGATCTAGTCGTCGACGAGTTCCAGGCTTTCACTTGGAGGTTTTCGCAGTATGGCACAGGACCCCACTAGTTATATAGAGCGAAATTGATGTGGCCATGCACGCCCTTTTCTTCAACCAGAATGGAGTCATCGGGGGTGAGGTGCGAAACTTCACCTTCTTGTCGGGAACATGGGACATGTTTCAAAATAGATTTCCATCAAAATGACATAAGTGGAGAAAGTCATGGGGGATAAGATCAGAATCTAGTAATGGCGGTGAGGACCCTGGTTATGACGAAGACAATGCAGCACAAGTTCTCCTGTGTGTCGGGTGTTTGGCGACTCGCAAGGTCTAGCCTTTATTGGTTGTACCTGGCAATGGTCTTGCTAAACACATTGTTTTGGAAACTCGGGTTACCCAAGATCTTTGATCGAGCGACGACGACATTTTTGCATTATTTCCTTGTTGGAGGGGTCGCGTTTTGGAGATTCTTTTTCGTGATCCAGGTTTTGTCTTCGGTGGTGGGTTAGAGTGTTGGTTGTTGCAAGTGGTTCATCACTGTGACAGGGGTTTTGTTTTCTTTCCCTCTATTTTTCTTTTTTTTCTTTTTATTTTTTCTTAGATGTGGGCATCTCTGATGTCTTTGAACATTTTGTTGATACAAAGACCGTGTGTGATGTAATTAGTATGTTTATGATACACTGGTAGATGCTTGTCTAGCAAAACTAGCTTAACATATTGATGCGGTTGATATTTTTGTTCCAGAATGTTCTAAATCATGTGCATGTAATTCCTGCAGCCACAACAATTGCACCGTTATTTCTACATTGCCACAACAATCAAGTTAAGGCTATAAGTCCCACCCAAATGAGGATTCACAACTTGCATTTTGTCCTGCAACCAGTTGTAAGAGATATTTGTGGCGGGCACAAGTCCAAAGCTATCTAGGTAAATGACAGTATACCGCGAAAACCTACACAAGAAGAAAATATGAGGTGGTGTTTTGGCTCCCAGGTGCGAATAAACCTATTACGAAAAATGCATAAAAAATAAAAAATAAATTATCAAAAAAATCTGAACAAAAATTTCACATATACTTCCTCCGTGTTCAAATATAAGATGTTTTATGTTTGTGAAAAAATACACAGACCTGTTTTAGCGTGCAGATTCACTCCAAACCTTAGTAAACCTACATACTAAAATAAGTCAAAATATATTTACTTCACAAACTAAAACATCTTTATTTCAAAACGGAGTGAGTACATCCAAACATTCTATAGCCGTACACAAGTTTTCAGAAAGAATGAACATTTTATGTGTCTTGTATAAAAAAGAAAAAAATACATATCCATGAATTGACATGAAATTTGTCTTTTATACATGGGATATCTAAAAAAAAAACACCAGTAAACTTATGTATGAACATTTAGTGTTCAGATGTACATGCAAATATTTTTTTTCTATTTTTTGTTATTTTGAAATATGTTTACACAAAATAGGTTCATTTGCGCCCGCGAGCAAAATTGGATTTCCAGTTTAATTTTATCATTATGATCCAGAAACAACACTTCTACTACCTGCGCAGTTGCGGTTTACCGGATTATCTTTGGTTATTATAACACCTACGTGAAGGTGCCACACAAAGATATGGTTACATGTCAGGGCTCACATATGACCTTTTCCCCTATTAGTGCATCAAGTTTGAAAGCTTATGCGCTTTCTCGAATAAATATCCCAACATGTCAGCCAATAATTCATTGAGCATGTCAGCCAATGATTCATTGAGCATATTCACCCAGTTCTTTGATTAGGAGGTTCGCATGAGTATTACTAATTAAGGACACCGAGAACACAGGAGCATCGGTTCATTATAAACTCGTAAACATTCAACACAGTACACGATTGTCCTCCTTCATAAGCATGGGCACACCGTCAAACTATGATCACAAAATGACCACTCTGTACTTAAAAGGCAGGACCCTAATAGCATGCATCTTTTATTCAATATATATAGCATACAGCAAGCAAGCACACTCGTAAGTGACTGAGATTTCATCTTCCATGCCGATGATGCAGTAGTTGCCAACCTCTTGTTCATCCTTGGTCGCATCTTCACTCAATCTGGAGGTTGAAGTGTGTAAGCGCAAAATGATTTGAAAATGAAGTAAGGCTAATTTTTTTTAGGAAATGTGTTCACCCCGAGCCGCTTCTTAGTTTGTTCAAGCAGAAACTGCGGGTCCAGTTTGGTTTGTGTATAAGCATCGATTTTGTTCACTTCCTGTAACATATAAATCCCAGTTAAACCTTTGATCCCATCGGCAAAGAATTGCAAATAAATTGATTCACCTTAGACAAATTACAGAATTGGCAGAACAACGTGAATAAACTAATAAGCATGACAAAGATAAGGCATAATCACATCTTTCATCATTCAGAATTACCTCAATGAATTTCTGAATGTTAGGTCTGCCCTTGGTGATATCATAGTTCTTGATGCCAGAAAAGAATATCTGAAACCTTTCAATAAATGGCACATATGCAATGTCCACCTGTGTAGATATTAACATCGTAACAAGACCACATGTCAAACACAATTCTTTGAGGAGTCCTTTCCTAAAAGGGCGAAATTAAGGGGATCTGAGACTGATGTGGCATACCAGACTGAACTGGCCAAGGAAAAAAGGGCCATCTGTGAATTTCCTGAGTGCAGCTTCTATTTTGTCCAGCGCAGCAACTAATGAAACATAACGCATAAGAGCTACATCATGAGTACAAACTGCATCCTGAAGAGCTTATTAAACGAGTTACAAGTATAGCTCTTCTCATTTACCAGTTTCCTCCGACACATCTCCCTTGGAGATGATAGATGAGTATGCTGCTTTACCGAACTCATCGGTATACGCAAGCAGCTCCTCAGCGAACTGCTTCTTTTCAGAATCCTGCCAATTTATGAGTGCAAACGTTAACACCACCTAGAAATTGGCGTGCGGCCATTTTACAAGCGTCACGTTCATGATGGTTGAATACTTGAAGATACATACATCAGGAAGCAATGCTGGGCCATCGAAGTTGCTGTCGATGTACTTGACCAAATCCAAGCTCTCCCCTTTCACCTGGTTGTTATGCTCCAGAGAAGGCACCTGCCGAAAGATGCAGGTATACAAGTGTTGATGAAGATGAGAAAACTAATGGAAGTATCACTGAAACAGTGTAATCGACTGTTCAAGTGAGACAGAATTGGAGATTAACCATACCTTGTTCCCTGGGTAAACCTTCTCCTTGTACCAAGCCGGCCTGTCTGCCAGATCGATCGCGACTATCTTGATCTTGTCCTGCACACCCTGGACAAGGAAAGCATGTGCCAAGCAGAAACAGTCAACTTGGGTGTACAAGAATGATTCAGTTCTTCTTAGCGCGGCAGCACCAAAAAGGATGAATCGCATACCTTGTAGTTCCTGGCAATCCAGGCGCGCTGCGCGTACGGGCAGTGATATGCGACATACAGCCTTCATAAAACAAGAAAAAAAAAAACAGGAACAATTTAGCTCTGGAATTATTATTTTTGCAGAATTGGGAAATCACGAGATACATCTGAAATGCAATTTCGTTAAATTCTAGTGCCTGGTGGTGCCGTCGAAGAGTGGAGGGGGCTCGGAGGTGGAGGTCAGGATAGGGGGCAGATCTTCTTTCGGAGAGCTGCACTCGTTAAAAATTGACAAACGATTAGAGTAATCCGATCGAGAATCCGAGGCAATAGATTTATTCTGCGCCTGCGGTTTGTCCTACTGTACTCACATGACCGGTGCAGCGGCGGCGGCGGCCATGGCGACGGTTCGTGCGGAAGTCCTGGCGGCGAGGCGGTGGAGGTGGCGGTGGGCTGTTCGTCCCGAGCGGCGGATCTTTATACACGGGGATGCCGGGACGGGAGGGGTAACGGAGGTGGAGGCGGGCGTCAGTGGTGACGAGCGGCAAGGGAAAGCGAGAGAACTCATTGCTGACTGCTGAGGGCGTGATTTCAAAGCAGCAGTAGGTGTCGTCTCGACACGTCGATTCGGGGGTCATGATCCACATGATGTGGTGTGGCCGGCCTCACTTGGACGCGAACCCGGTGCAGGTGCCGTGGGGCTGCTATGCCCGTCTGCCGGCTGGCCCTCGGAGTTTTCTGGAACGATGCTGGTTGTTAGAGCATTTTCGCTTGTTGGCCGAACCCAGGTCAAAATCTAAACCAAACTTTGTCCGGACGACGCAAGTTTTCGGTCTGGGCACGTCCAGTTTCTCACTCGCGTATTTAGGCCGAGTTTTCGGGTCGCCCGTTCTCTCTAGAATTCGGCTCAAATTCGTCCAAATTTCGGCATGGTTCGTTATACGATGATTACAGAATACTTTGAGACCAAAGTTCAGCGAAATTTTAAACAGAGTTCGGCGAAATTTTAAACAGAGTTCGGCCTGCAATAAAATTACAACATATTTCGACCAAGTTCGGCTAGTTCATGCTCAACATCTACGTCGTGTTGCCCCTGCGTGTCCATAGGTGGTCGACAAGATCATCCTGCAGCTGTTGATGCATCGCCGGATCTCGGATCTCCTGACGCATTGCGATGAATGCATCTCATGTTGGAGGCACCTGATGATCAGGCTCGGCAAGAGGACCCTGTAGATGGTATGGCTCGTCCTCCTCGAGCAAACTCATTGGATTCTTCTTCTCATCCTCAATGATCATGTTGTGCAAGGTCACACAACAGTTCATCAATTCCCACATCTGATCTTTCGACCAGGTCATAGCAGGGAACCGGACAACTGCAAACCTCTGCTGGAGCACACCAAATGCCCGCTCCACGTCCTTCCTGTAAGCTTCCTGTTCCTTGGCAAAGTGAGAATGCTTGGGGAGCATTGGGCCTGGGATAGTCTTCACAAATGTTGGCCATCTTGGATAGATGCCATCTGCTAGATAGTATCCCTTGTTGTAGTGATGTCCGTTGATCTTAAATTCCACAGGGGGATCATGACCCTCAACAAGCTTGGAAAAGACAGTTGAGGAGTTGAGGACGTTGATGTCGTTGTTCGATCCTGCCATGCCAAAGAAGGAGTGCCATATCCAAAGATCATGTGTAGCAACTGCCTCAAGTATCACAGTGCATCCTTCTTTGTGGCCTTTGTACATTCCTTGCCATTCAAATGGACAGTTCTTCCACTCACAATGCATGCAATCTATGCTTCCAGGCATTCCAGGAAATCCTCTACTTTTATTGACTGCGAGGATCCGAATCTTCCCCGAACACTGCAATCACTGCTCTGCAGAATCTGTACAAGCAATCAAGGGCGGTGGACTCGGCGATGCGGAGATATTCATCGGCACTGTCAGCCGGCGCTCCATATGCAAGCAACCTCATTGCCACGGTGTACTTCTGAAGCGAGGAAAACACAACCAAGCCAGTGTAGTCCTTCTTGCAAAGGAAATATGGGTCAAACTCCCGGATGGCATGCACGATCCTGAGGAAGAGCTTCCAGCTCATCCTGAAACGGCGGCGAAACACGTCCTCTACATGGAGTGGCTAGTCGGCGAAGTAGTCGGCGTACAACATGCAATAGCCCTCTATCCTCTGTCTCGCCTTGCACTTCATGCGACCTGGCGCCGAACCACCGCACTTCGGCTTCGCCATCTGCATGTACAGCTGGGCGAGCGATGCGAGAATCTGCAAGTTCTCTTCACTTTCGGCGATCTCGGCGCTCTCCTTCTCCAGCAGTTCGGCGAGCAACTCCTCGTCGTCGGAATCCATGGCGAGTATCTCGCCCTCGTCAGAGTCAGTGGACAGCACCTCGTCGTCGTCGGAGTCCATGGCCGAATCCGGCCAAATGTCGAACACCTGGCGGGTGTGGTGGTCGGCGCACTAAGCCGAAGCACAGCTACGGCAAGGGTAGGTCGGCAAAAGAGGCGGCGGCGGAGGCGTGGAGCTAGGCGGCAGCGACGGGGAGCGTATCTAGAGGCGTGGGCATGTCTCGGCGCGGGGGAGCTCCGCCGGCGAAGCCATGGCGACAGAGCTCTTGCGGCAGTCTAGGCGAGTGGAGTGGGTGAAAATGGGACTGTCTCGCCGACAGAGCTGGCCCACACCCTTTTTTGCAGCGTCCGGCGTCCCCAGGGCGTACCCGGGAACCTGGGTTCGGCCTGGGTAGGCCGGACCAAAACACTCCGAAATCCGGACGAAAACAGCAACTTGGGTACGCGACCGGACCAAAATTCGGCGTCCGGATCGGCGTCCTGGGTAGGCGAGTGGAGATGCTCTTAGTTTGTACTCCCTCCGTTTGGAAATATAAGATGTTTTAGGTTTGTGAATGAGATGTATCTAGACACTAAAACCTTTTAGTGTCTAGATTCGTTTGAACCTATACACTAAAAGGTGTCTAGATACATATCCTTCACAAACCTAAAACATCTTATATTTCTAAACGGAGGGAGTACCTAGACACATTTTGCGACTTCGTGCGGACTGCAGCGGTGCACGTAGACAAGTCCTCACACAAAACAAGACTTTGGGCTTCTAGCACGTACAATAAGACCACATAGTGACGTAGTCATGAGGGTATAAGATCGTCGATTTAGACAAAATAGCCCTTTGGCCAAAAGTTAAACGGATTTTAACACTCGACAAAATAATTTTGAAATCTAACTAATTCGCATAGCGTCTGCGCGAATGGAGCTAACCTCCATGGGTACGCAATGGAGCTACCCTCTCTGCCACAAGTAGGTACCCTAGCTCCTCTATTCCGGACTTTAGCCCAACTAGGATAACGCTGTGCCCAATGGAGTTACCCTCATGGAAAGGGTTAAGTGCTAGGGGTTACATATGAGCCGTCTAAAGGGAATATGCACGAGAGGCAATAATAAAGTGGTTATTATCGTATTCCTTATTTATGATAAATGTTGATTTTGCAATGCTATAATTGTATTAATACGGAAACGTTAATATATGTGTGTTTAATAAACAAAAAAATTCCTAGTTATGCCTCTCTTATAAACTAGCTCGTTGATTAACAAGATGATCAAAGGTTTCCTGATCATGGACATTGGATGTTGTTAATAACGGGGTCATAATATTGTTAGAATGATGTGATGAACATTCATCCGAAGTATAGCATTACGATCAAGGTCATTGTGTTTATATTGCTATAACATCATACGAAATAATCTTAGTCCTTAGACCATGGGATCATGTCAATCACTAACACCGGAAGAGTATCTTGATAACATCAAACGTCACACCGTAACAAGGTGATTATAAATATGGGTTCAGTGCTACGAAGGTGTTATGTTGAGGCTCATAGATCAAGAGTGAAATTTGTCCATCCCGATAACGGATAGATATACTATGTGCCATCTCGATGATATCATATTAGTTAGCTTGCAAGCAAGTGATTTGATCACTAGAATGTTATATCACGGGAACGAGAAAAGAGTACAAGTCAGTAACGAGATCAAACTAGGTATGGAGATACTGATGATTGAATCTCGGACATGTAATATATCGCGAGACAAAGGGATTGAGTTACATGCGTATAAGGTTCACACGATCACACAAGTCATATTTGAATATGTGGGAGTCAGTACGGATCTCCAGTTCCCACTATTGATTATTGATCAGAGAGGGGTCTCGATCATGTCTACATTATTTGCGAACCGTAGGGTGACACACTTAATGGATACCGACACCATTTGGAGCACATAATATGCCAGAGAAAGAAAAAGGAAAGCGCAGGAATTTATTTCACTAGACACCAAAACTGTTTCGGTTGAAATTGCTGAAACTGGTTCTGCATGTGAAATTGAAATGTTATAAGGGGTTTTATGTGAATGTTTGTTAATTAGAGTAATTAACAAAATTCTGAATAAATAAATAAATAAAATAGTTTTATTTAAATGAGAGCTTGCATTAAATTTGGTGGAAATTTAATGCATGTGAGTGGATTTTTGAGTGGAGGCTTTTTAATGGGAGTAGAGGCTTTTCATTTTGAGTGAGAGCTCCACCCTCATGAATGTGGAAGAGGTGGGGGCAGCCACCATGGCTGGGCGCCATGCCCCTTGGGGTGCCCCCCCTCTCCCTATAAAAGGCCTCCCTCTCCTCCTCTCAAAACACACCTCCTCGTGAAGGATCTCTCTCCTCCCTTTAGAATTTACCCATGGTCTCGGATCAACGAGATACATGTTTCCGGTGGCTTTTTCTGGAAGAATTTGTTGCTTTTGCCTTTTTGCTGGAGCGAGGGCACGGAGGTTGTCGGGGTACCCGGACGTGTGTGCGATCACGGACGCACCACTGCTTTGCGGTGTTGGAATTGATGGTGCTGGACCGGCTGGACCAGATGGACTTCATCATGATCTTGAGATTGGCAAGCATTCGACTACACCATCCACGAGTACAACCTCGTTAACGCTATTCGGTCTTCGAGGGTATGTATTCTATGGATGTATATCCACTCGTTACTTCTATCTAGTAGATAGATCTTGATACATAGTTGTTCCCATCGTAGAATTTTTTTTGTTTTCTATGTTGCGAACCCTACAGTGGTATCAAAGCCGGGTCTATGCATAGATGCTTTGCACGGGTAGTACACATATGAGTATGTGGGCGATGATGATCATTTTATTACTTCTTAGTTGTACTTTGGATATTGATGGCATAGTGGGATGAAGCGGGCCGGACAAACTTTACATGTCCTCGCACATGAGACATGTTCCACGCTTGACATGCAATTAGTTTTGCATAAGTGGCTAGCGAGTGTCTGTCTCTCCTACTATAGTCAATATCTAATTTGCAACGGGTTGTCAACAATTTGGTTATCCTCGTTGTGGTTCATGTTCATAGGTAAGAACGGTTCTATCTTCGAAAGCCCTAAGCCACGTAAAACTTGGATAAATTAGAGGCGTCTAGTTTAGATTGTTGCTGGGCTAGTGTCATGGTATGGTGATGTTGTAAGTAGAAGTATAAGTCAATACTCTTACAACACATATAACGTGTAAATTCCATAGACCTTGGCCTTACACATAGAGGTATGATGGTGATCATACCATGATGCACATGATGGAGATCAAGTGCAAGAACCATATCATTTCACTTATTAACATGTGATGTTTGTTGCATCTTATATTGCTTGTTTGGTGTTTTATTAGCATAATAAGATGATCCCTCATTTAGATATCAAGATAAAAATGTGTTTTCCCTTAAGTATGCACCGATTATGTTTCGTCGCTCCAAGACATCACGTGATGATCGGGTGTTCTTGGATCCATGATCATATTTCGGGTGTAAGACAGTTTACACACGTAAATACTAAGGTTCTTACTTAGCGAGCCTAGCATGTACAGACATGGCCTCGGAACACGGACCGAAAGGTTAAGCATTAGTCATATGGAATATATGATGCCATTTGATGCCCGCCTTTAAATCTACACCGACTCACGTGATGATCGGACTTGGTGTAGTAAATTTGGTTCATGTAATCACCAAAAAGGCACGAGGGATGTCGTTTTTGAGTGGGAGTTCATTTCTAATTTGGATTAGTAGAACTCAACTTATCATAAATTAAATCAAAGTGAATTTGCATAATTTGTTGTACTCATTGGCATTCGTTCACCACCTTATGCATAGTTGTAATTGAGATAATAGAACTATAGAATTTTCTGGATATTTACTTTACAAATTGGTATCGTATTGTGTTGAGTGTCAATCTAAAGTTTAAAATCCTATTGCAAACTTTCAGCAAACTCTATTTACTCCGTAAAGTTTAATAATTAGTATTAAATCGAGAGTGATAATTCCAGTGTTAGTATCTAAAGTATTATGTTTGCCTCCATGATTCTTGATTTAAATATCGAGATTATCTAGGAGCTGAAAGAATTGTTTCAGAAACCATCATGTGTGACACATATAACGATATCCGAAACAATGTTTTGGTTGCAATATGATAGAGTATAATGTATGTTCTCATATTGGATGAGAATTTGCGAAGGTTGGAGATGCTAGACATCCTAATCATCCAAAAGGGTTTTGGAAAGTAACGTTATACTCATGATTCACCTTTATAAGCTATATTAGCTTAATCATGAAAGTCGTCATGATAAAGATGAATAGAAGATGTATGTAAAGTGTTTACTACACTAAAATATTACTAAATAATGGATTTTAAAAGAATGTCGATCATTTGATGATGGTGATCTACTTCAAAGTACAAGTCCAAAGGTATTATTATTTGAATATACACGCTTTGGACTATGTGTCATGTATATGGCGCCACTGTTGATGTTGATAGATTCTTTTAAAAATGAAAAGGAAATGCTGAAAGAGAATCTATAAAATATATTTGACAGAAAAGAAAAGACTGAAAATATCTAGTTTAGGTATATAGATGATATACATGTTATGTTTGTATTCTTTGCTTGTTAAACAATGTGGTTCTTAGGTATTGGATACCGAATTGGTTGGTATGAAATTTCATACAGAACGACGCAATTCATGAACCACAATGGCCTAAGTAACTATCAAGAGAATATGTGATGATGTTCATCGAAAACAAACAAACCGTTGTTTGTATTTCTCGTTGACATCAAAGCTTGCCTTCAATATTTGTTTTAATAATAGTTATTTAAATCAGGTATTATGAGAACAAAGTTTGTTCAAATAATTACCGTATTCCATATAAGATGGATGATTTACAAATCTAGTTGGAGAAATCACATCCATAAAAACTAATGCTAAAATGTCGCAAGACAAATGATTGAAAGATCACTTACGAAGTGACATCACCGTTTAAATTATATTGGAAAGAAAACATGAAGAATCTCCATATTCATGGATTTTTGGAGTCTTTGATTTGATCAAGTCACGCTTGTGAGACTTTATTCGGGATAATTAAAACTTCGTTCAAAGGCCAAAGAAGAATGATCGACTAAATTATTGGAATTTATACATATCGATGTATGTAGTCCAATATGTGTAGTCGTAAGCGATGGATTTCAACTTCATATGCTTTCTCTGGAAATTTGAGCGAATGTTCACTTAATGAGAAAGAAGTATGAAATATTTGAAAACGTTCAAAGACTTTCAAAGATGAAATGGAAAATCATTGTAACAAGAAAATAAATGATTTATGATTTTATCATAAAGGGATTTATTTGAGTTACAAGTTTAGCAAAAACACCTAGATTTGCATCTCCCGAAACACCATAGGAATATGGAGTGTTTGAGATTTGTAATGAAACCTTGTTTGACATGGTTGGATCAAAGGTATTATTTATAAAACTGCCATTATGTTTTAGAAAATTAAAGCTTTAGAGACTACCGCTTTTACACTGAAAAGAGCTCCATCTTGATCCGTTGAAATGACACCATGTAAGTTATGGTTTGGGATAAAACCCAAGTTGTCCTTTCTTAAATTTTGGTATGCTAAGCATAAGTAAGATGTTTACAACCAAAGTCAGATGAGCATGTCTTTCTAGGTTATTTCTAATAACCATTGGGTATTCCTCCATAACACCGAGGACAAAGGGTTTGTCGCTTGAAACATCAAGTTTTTTGAAAAAGGATTTTTTCGTAAAAGTTAAGTGGAAGGACAATAGAAATTTGATAAGGTTAACGAACCTTATCTAAATGTGCTAAGTTGCGCGGAGCCGAAAAAGTTCCGGAGACAGCCGCAATGCTCATAGCTCATGTGCCTCAAATGTTGTGGTCACGGAGATCTAAGTTCTTATTGAACCAAGTAGGTCGGATAAACAATCAAATGCTGAGATTTGAGAGTAAATCATTATTGTTTGACAATGATGAACCGACTACATGAAAATAAGCAATGATAGGCCCTGAATCCATCAAATGGCTTGAAGCCATAAAATCCGCGATAGTTCCATACACGAGAAATCAAGTTTTTTGATTGGAAGACCCTCCGGAAAGGTGTAAAAACCTATTAGTCGTATTTGGATCTATAAAGAAACAGACATGGATGTTTCACATATATGAAATAGTCGACATGTCGTAAAGTATTTTACGACAATGTTTAAGGAGTTGACTATGACAAGATTTGATCTTTCATAGCGATATTTAGTCTGGACGGATTAAAGTAGCAACCACTACATATAATTTGGTATATGGTATATGAATAAACAAAACAAAGTTCTTATAATAAAATGGTTACCTAGGACATGTACATGACACGGTCCAAAGGGTTTTGTTAAATTTAAAGGATGCTAAAAGGGCATGCAAACTTCAATGGTTGAAGTAAGCATCGTGGAGTTGGAATCTTCACCATGATGAAACTGTTAAAGGAGTTTTCATCTGGAGACGATGAAGATACTTGCATTTGCAAGAAATTAAGTGGGAGCGCTGAGACATATTTTTAATACATTATGTGGAGGACATCTTGTTGATTGTAAATGGTGTATTTTTATTTACAAAGGTTAAGAATTTTATTTTGATGAAAGACTTAGGCAAAACTCGAATATTTAGCATGAATGTCTACATGGATAGACTGTGACGCTAATATGGTTATGTCAAACGTACATATATGAGATATTGAAGGAGTTCAATATAGAAATGATGAGAAAAGGTTCTTGTCGCATGGAAAAGAATTGAATCAAGACTCAAGTGTATCGACACTTGATAAGTGAAACATGATTCAAGTGCTTTGCAACTTGATGAGTGAAATTACAAGAATGTTTTGATCAGTCATACCATGATATGTACACATCCAGATATGTCCTATGCTGCGGTGACCCAGCATACCACTGCATGTGTAGTACACTATAGTCGTTGACATGACATCTATAGAACACCGTTCCGTAAATATCACATCCCTCAGAGTGGTAAAACAGAAACATTGCGGGTCCATATCACAAAAGTACACACATTATTATTATTACAATACCAGAAGTTCAAGACTTCCAAAAGATCCAACTTACAAACCAAAATATAAAGTGTTCAACGAAAATTTAAAAGTAATAACTCCGACTAGGAGTGGGGCTCAACAGCTTATTCTATAGAGTTCATGCTGCTCGGCTCCATTAGTTACTACTAACTAGACACTTAAGTGGACTCGTTCTCATCGACACCATAGCAGATCTCGTAATCCACTCCTTCAACTCCTCCTGACAGATCAGGTTCCTCGTAGAACACATCTTCTTGGCATCCGGCTGCATACATTGGCACGTCTTCGGGATCCTCAGAGTCTAAGCAAGGGATCAAAGGAAAGTATGAGTAACAGCGTTACCCAACAAGTTCATTATATGCAAGGTGAGAAGTTTGATGCTCTAACTACCACTGAAAGAACATGTTGGGCCCCATGTGTGGTTTTGGTAATTAATGACAATCTTTATGGACTAATGTGTGTATTAAGTTATACTTGTAGGATTTGTCCATTGGCATCGCTTGGAGCATGTGTTGGCTTCAAGGTCGATGAAATGCAAAGAAGATATGTTGTGCAAACTCAATATGCGAGGTCGATAATGAGGAATTAAGAATGGCGTTCCATCTTGAGAAGGACAAGACCGTCTACATCGAGCTCAAGTGGAATGCTCAAGACAAAGGTATAATCTTGATAGGTTTTCCCTTTTGCCGGTCTCTTGTTGTGTATAGGAGACCGGGTTTAGGATAGATAACCGTACTATCAAGAGGGGCTCTCGAATGAGTAATTCGGTCACATCGTTCGGAGAGAGCTCAAACCTTTGCATACTTGCATCATCATATTTGGTTGTTATTTGGTCTTGTCCATGTGAGGATATAGAGTTTGTGGTAATCTCCATAACAAACTCTTGTTCATCAAAATCGGATCTCCCATATATATCTTGTTGCGATTTTGATTTATGCGGCTTTTCGGTTTCTCACCAAGTGAGTTATCTCACATTATTCTACTTGATACTTTCTCACTTGGTGATAATAAATTGGAATCGGGTCAATCGGAGCTACCATTCAAAAGATATGACCGTTTGAGTTTTCGTCGATTTAATTCTATTAGAAAAAGAAAACAACACTTTTTCTGGGCCGTCTGGTATTACCGGCCCCAGTACCGGACGTGCCTGGCTCATGCGGCCCATCTTCAGTATCTCCCGGTACCCACTACCGGTCCTACCGGACCGGCCCGGTAGTACCGCCCGGGTGGGCCGGTACTACCGGCCGGCCCAGGTATTTTCCCTCCAGCGCCTCGCAGCCCAGCTACTCCCCGTGCTCAGATCCGTGCGTTGACCCGCCTCGTCCTGCGTGCTTGCAGCCGCCGCGCGCCCAGCTGGCCCCGCTCGCTAGCCTCGCGCGTGCAGCCGTCCAGCGTCGCTCCGCATCTGCGCTCGCGCGCGCTGGCTCCCGCAAGGCCCTGCCTTGCTGTGTTGGAGTAAATTGCAGATTGCTACCACAATTCGGGCTGTCAGAACGAGTCAGTACCAACATTCTTAATTTTTGTTTGTCAGTACCATTTTTCGGCCAGCCCATTGCGAATAACGCTGATCCCTGTCTGATGCCGTTTTGATAGAGTGGCCCCACTGTCAGGGTCCACGTGGACAAACGGCCGTTGTCGCGCCGTTTGGACCGACCGCGTCGGCGCAGACACACCTGGTCCATCTCGCTCGGTCGCACGGACCAGTGTCAGTCAGCTCGCTCCCACTCCCTTACCACCGTTCTCGCTCGACCAGTAGGCGATGGATGAGCCGGTGAGTCCTGGAGGCGGCGCCGGCGACGAGGGCCTCATTGGGAGCTCCAGTGCTGTCGTCGGAGACAGCACACACGGCAGACGCAGAGTGGCGGAGCAGGATGAATTGGATGAGCTATGGCCGTCTCGGCCATCGAGGGCGGCGGCGATGCTGGAGCATCTGTGGGTGGACAATCCGGCGGAAAGCGAACGGTGGAGCAGCGGCCTTGGTGGAGTAGAGTACGTGTTCACTTTTCCCCCAAATTCCTATCTGAATTTTTCTGTCTAGGGTTAGGGTTTGCTGAATTTTGCAATGTTTACTCGATTTATGTAGTCTAGATCCTGAAATATGGGAAGTCAGAATTCAGTTGGATGGTGTAGACAATCTAGAGAGGAGAATAGCCAGATAAGACATTACTTATATGAATATAGTTGCAGTGATTGAGGAAAAAGGGTTTAGTTTTCAGGATTCCATTTACTGCACAATGTTGGGTGTACATGAATTGGTTCAGAACAACTGCAAGGTCTATGAACTACTGAATCATTTTGAATCAAGTAGGGTGCTGTCATTGTTTGTGAAGAGGGGAAAGCCTGCTGTAGTTAGAAAGAATAATAAATCTTCATACAAGTCTAGTGAAGCCACTGCATCTTCTATTGTGGTGCTTGAAGAACCTGTTCCTTATGATTGGAGTGAGCCTGATGTCTATGTTGTTGATGGAGAAGGTTGCATTTTTACAAGTCAGAGTGATGAATATGCACCTGCTAGTAGAGGAGTACATGTTCCAACTCAAGAGAGTCAGAATGTGGATAAGGGTAAAGCAATACAAAATGAAGACAGTGATGCTGATGATGATGGCAGCAATGGTTCAGAGAGTGAGCTTGATGATAGATGGTGGGACATTGCCATAGGACAAGTTGATGTTGCACATTTGGAAGAAATGAGGAAGAAGGAACTGAAAGAACTGGCTGAGAGGATTGAGGAGAGGAGGAGGAAGAGAGAGGATCCCCTGCTGCACTGTGAAGGGGACACAGATATTGAAGATTTGTTTGTGACTGCAGAAGAAGAAGAAGTTGCACATGAGTTGGAACCAGTACCTAGTTCAGTCAATAAGAAGAAATTGCCTGTGAAAAGAGGCCCCACTTTGAGGTGTCATTCAGAAGTTGAGATACAAGAGGAACCAGATTACATACCATCATCATATGAAGACAAGGACACTGGTTTCCTTGAGGAGGAGGATGAATCAGACAATGAATTTAAGCCATTGTTAATGGTGCCACCAAAAGGCAGAAAGAGTAGAGCAAAGAAAAGGCCAGAGAGGAAGTGGTATGATGATAGAAGGCTGCAGCCACATGAGCAACTTTGCTTGAAGATGTGCTTTGTCAATGTTCAACAATTCAGGGATGCTTTGATAGATTTGCACATTGCTCAAAGTAGGAATTTCCAGTATTGGAGAAACTCTAATGTTAGAGTCATTGTTTATTGCATCAAGAAGGGTTGTCCCTTCAAGATGGTGGCATCTGAGATAAAAGGTGAGAAAACCTTTGTCATTAGGAAGATGAGACTACAACACACTTGTAATACTACAAATGAAAGTACCAGGGTCAGTGCTAAATGGTTAGCTCACACATATGAAGGAATGTTTAGGTCAGATCCAAGTACAGGAATTCAGTCACTCATAGATGCAGCAAGGCAACAATATGGTGTGGAAGTCAGCAAGGATATGGCCTACAGGGCAAAAAATTTGGCTCTAGATGCTGTGTTGGGTGATCACAGGGAGCAGTATGTAAGGCTTAGAGATTTTGCTCAAGCTATCATTGATACTAACCCTGGTAGCAGGGTGGTTGTGACAACTGTGACACCAACACCTACAGCAGAAAATCCCTGTCCTGGCCCAACATTCCATGGTTTCTTCTTTTGTATCAATGGAGCCAGAGAGGGTTTTCTAAATGGTTGTAGGCCATTCATAGGTGATTATAGTCTCATATTAATTTTTATAGTGCACCTCCTTTTCCCCGTGTGTAATAATTATCTTATTCTACAGGCCTTGATGGTTGCTTTGTGAAGCTGTGCACTGGTGCTCAAATTTTGGCTGCAACAGGAAGGGATGGCAATAACAACATGTACCCTATTGCTTTTGCTGTTGTACCCAAAGAGGACAAAGCTAATTGGTGCTGGTTTCTAACTCAGCTTAAATATGCCCTTGGTGGAGAAGAGGGGCAGTTTGGTAGATACACATTCATGTCTGATAGACAAAAGGTTAGTCTTATCTTGTGCTTATGTAGTTTGTCTTGCCATAGTTAACTAGTTTGTCTTGCCATAGTTAACTAGTTTGTCTTGCCATAGTTAACTAGTTTGTCTTGCCATATTTAACTAGTTTGTCTTATCAACATAGGGACTCATTTCAGCCATCAACATAGTTTTCCCTAATAGCCCACAAAGATTTTGCTTAAGGCACATATATGCCAACTTCCAAAGTGCTGGGTTTAGGGGTGAAGATCTGAAAAAGATAATGGATTCTGCTTCCTATGCTTACCAAAGGCACCACCATGAGCTTGCCATGGATAATCTGAGAAAGGAGAGTGAGGCAGCTTGGAAGTGGCTAAATGAAATCCCTGTGCACACATGGGCCAGGCATGCATTTGACACCACCTGCAAGACTGACCTTGTGGTAAACAACCTGAGTGAGGTGTTCAACAGATACATCCTTGATGTTAGGAAGAAACCAGTAAGAACAATGATAGAAGGAATAAAAGACAAGATGATGGTGAGGAATCATGAGAAGAGGACAGGTGCTGGTATTGCTAGGTGGGAAATCACTCCCCACTTCAGTGAGCAACTTGAAATGTCCAAGAAGAACTCCAGATTCTGCACACCAAGGATTGCAGATGTAGGTTTGTGGCAAGTGACTAATGCTAAGGGTGATGCAACCTATGCTGTCAACCTGGTGGACAGGACATGTGGATGTAGGAAATGGGATGTCACAGGCCTGCCTTGTAGTCATGCATGTAGTGCTATCATAAAGGCCAAGCAAAGACCAGAGGACTATGTTAGCCATTTTTTCAAAAAGGAGATGTATGTTAAAGCATTCAAGCCCATAATTTACCCAGTCCCTGGGCAGCATGGCTGGCCCAAGACAGGGACAGCTAACATCATTCCACCTGTCTTCCATATCAAGAAAGGGAGAAAGCAAGAGAAGAGGAGAAAGGGGAAGTTTGAGGTGCCAAAACCTAAACAGACATCAAGAATGGGAACCATAACATGCTCTAATTGTAAAGTACAAGGCCATAGATACACTAGCTGTGCACAGCCTTTAAGGCCTGATTTGGTGATTAGAAAGAACAAGCATGTGGCGAGTTTCTTGTTGTCCAGCATTATTATGTTTCTGTTATATGTTATCCTTAACATGATCATCTAATGTTGTTTCTTGTTGTCCAGCCAACACCACCTCCAGCAGCAGATGCACCTACCCCAGCAGCTACTAGAAGTGCACCCCCAGCAGCTACTAGAAGGGCACCCCCAGCAGGTACTTCCTTTGTTGCTCCAAGAAGAACACCAAGACAGAGAGAAGATGATGATGCTGGATTTGTTCCTGGATACAAGAAGAGCAAGACTTGGGGATATTTCAACTGTAGTTATGCTGGAGGTGATGATGATGGAGGAGCTGGGTCATCAAACCATTGAAATGTTGTAATGGATAGGATCTTTTTTATCTCCCTTTGTCTCAACAAGCGTATCAGGAATATCAAAGTCTTGAACAAATTCTCAATTATGGCAGGGAAGGGGAATCTGATTGTTGGTCTTACATTTGGGGTAGTAATTTTTCGGTAAAAAAGGCTTACTGCTCTTTAGTTGGCTACCAACCGGTTTAGCCACACTTTTCTTGGATTTGGAAATCTTCTTGTCAACAAAAGCACAAATTTTTCTTCTGGCTTCTTCTGCTTGATAGACTCAACACAAGGAATCTTCTGAAAAGGAAATGTTTCTCTCTAGCATCTTATGACTGTGTCTTCCAGAACTGCCACAGTGAAGAAACTAGTTTACATTTGTTTTGGGAATGCCCTTTTGCAAGAGCCTGCTGGGCTGAAATCTCACAGGTCAATATGGCTGATCAAAGCATCTTTGAAGTTCTAACCAGTATTAAAAAAGACCTCAAGGCCCCTTTTGCAATGGAAATTCTGATACTTGGAACTTGGAGCATCTGGATTTGTAGAAATAACGAAATTTTCAACAATCAGCATACGTCGGTGGAGACCTGGAAGGCTATTATAGCCCAGGAATTAAGATGGGTTCTTTATAGAATTAAGAAAAAGTACTATCAGGGCCTTAAGGATTGGATTGAAACCAATTTAGACTGGAGATAGCTGCTTAGAATGTTATCCCTCTTTTTTGAGGTGGAATATGATTGTAAATAATCTTTTGTAACTCTACTTGATATATAAAAAGAAAAATTGCAGTGGGGTTTTTACCCTACTGTTTTACCCTCAAAAAAATGTTGTAATGGATACATGTACTAGTCATCTTCTATTTGCAAAAGTTGTTGTAATGGACATGTACTACTTGTTTCCTTACTCCAGTTTCTCTTTTGCTGATGAAACTACTGTGAAATGGACATGTAATGGATTTGTTCTGTGAAATGTTGTTATGTGAAATGTTCTGTGAGATGTTGTTATGTGAAATTGAGATGCTCTCCATACAAACATAGACAAATGCACCACATAGAAACATAGACACATGCACCACATAGACTAATGGTTCAACATACACTAATGGTTCAACAATGACAAGTGCACCACATACAAAAGAAGATTCAACATACACTGATGGTTCACATACACAAATGGTTCAACACAGCTAAAACAGTACTGCAGATACTCCAGCTAAAACACTACTGCAGACAAATGGTTTTTCTTCATCTCACTCAGCACAGATTGCAACAATCTTCTTCAGTTTCTCCTTGTTGTCAGTATTTGCTTTAAAAAGATCAAAAAGCAAATACTCTAACTTTTTATTTTCTGCCTTGAGAACATCTTTTTGTTCCTGCAGAGCCTCCTTTTCTGCCTTCATAGCCTCCTTTTCTGCCTTCATAGCCTGCTTTTCTTCCTCCCATTCCTTCTGCCTAACCCTAAGCACATCAGCTTGTGTAATCTGAATCTGTTTCATCATGCTAGCTTCAGTCTTTAAATTCTCAACTTCTTTCTTCGGCAAATTCATCTCACTCTCACTTTCTTCCATCACCTCCTTCTCTGCCTTCTTCTCACCATTCTTCTCACCATTCTTCTCAGCATTCATGTTAGCCAAATTATCCACCATGGCCTTCTTCTCAGTGCTCTCCATATATTTTTTGACATCAGCAAGCAGGGTGGCATGCTTCTTCTCTATCTTGGCTTTTTCTTCAGCAAGCAGAGCAAGCACCTTACCATTTTCCACCTTCTCATCTATTCTAGCATCATTACTTTCATGGTACATAGCCCACAAACTAACTAATGCATTGCTCAAATGATCTGGCCACTCTTCATCTTTCCATGCAACAAACCCACAGTTCAACACTTGCTATTACAAATAAATAAAACCATATGAGATGGATTACACTAACAACTAGGATTCTGTTTACAAATAAATAAAACCATATATGTAAGAAGCTTCTGTTTACAATTTCATATAAGAGCAACTAGCAACTAGGATTCAACACAGATAAAATACTACTGCAGATTAGCAACTATGGTTCAACTAGGTAGAGCAACTAGGCATTGAGCAAAGCCCCTAGGAAGATGAACTAGGCAGTGAGCAAAGCAACTAGGCAGATCAACTAGAACTAGACAGTGAGCAAAGAAACTAAAAATGTTGTAATTGGGAATAGAACTCACATTTTCGACAGGGCACAGATAAAATCTACGACCAATGTTGCTCCCTTCAAAAGCCGCACACTGCTGCGGTGCCATCTTGTGGTTGCGACAAACCAGGGCGCAATTCGGGGCTATGCCGCTGAAACTGGGATCCTCAACATATGCAGGAGCATAATCTAGGTCCCTCAGGTCCTAGTGAAGCAGAAATTGCAAAGACAAATTAGGTAAATGGGGAGGGGTGAACAATTCCTAAATCGACAAAAATCAACCCTAACCCTAGAGCTTACCCCAAGAATGTCCGAGCTAGAACTCTCCCCATCGTCCCATCTAGGCATGCTGGCGACGACTAGCGGCCTCGGACGGCGGCAACGGCCCAATGGTGGTGGCGGCGGCGGCAATGGAGCTACGCGGTGGCGGTGACAAGAACAAGTGGAGTACGAGGAGTGAGAGCGAGCTGGGACTGCATGTCTGTTGACCGAGCATGGACGCGGTCGGTCCAAACGGCGCGGCAACGACCGTTTGCCACGTGGACCCTGACAGTGGGGCCTCGCTGTCAAAAATAGGATCAGACAGGGATCAGCGTTATTCGCAATGGGCTGGCCGAAAATGGTACTAACAAACAAAAATTAAGAATGTTGGTACTGACTCGTTTTGACAGCCCGAAATGTGGTAGCTTCCTGCAATTGACTGCCGCACTGCGCGCTGCCCCACCCGCGTGAGCTGCCGCGGCTGGCAGCTGGCCCCGCCATGCTCTGCGCACGCCCCGCGCCTTGCTGCGCTGCTGCATGCGCGTGTGGCTCGCTGCGCTGCTGCCGCTGCAGCAGCTGCGCGCAGGGCCCGCCTGCTACTGCGCTGCGTTCTGCTGCTGGCTTGCATGCGCTGGCCCCGCTACTGCTGCTTCTTTGGCTCACGCAAGCGCGAGCAACTGCTGGCCCCTCCTCTGATTCTCACACGCGCCCTCTCCTCTGCCTTGCTGAGCTGCCGGGCGGTAGTACCGGTGAAAACCGGTACTACCGGTCCGTCCAGAAAAACGTCCCAAACGGCTAGTTTTTCTGGGCCCCTATTTAAGCCTTTGCCCTTTTTCAGTTTTGTTAACTCCTCTCTTATCTATTAGGCTAAACTTTGTCCACACTTGCTCTAGATCTTGAAGCTTGCCTAATCTTTTCCCTCCTATGATTCTTGCCCATATTTGAGTGGAAGAGAGAGGAGATCTAGCCCCACGTTTTGACCTAACCGATTCATCTCTTTGTGAGTGCATCTTTGGGGATCTAGATTTTGGGGGATTTTGTGTCTCTCTTTGATTCCTCCTCTCTTGTTCCCCCAATAGCTTTAGTAGCTTTGTTGGAACTTGAGAGTGAGGGATTTGAGCATCTTTGTGGTGTTCTTGCCATTTGCATTTGTTGCATCGGTTTGAGTTCTCCTCGGAGGATTTGGGTTGAATTGCTCATTGGAGCTTGTCCCTCTTGGGTTCTTGGACCCTAGACGGTTTTGTGGCCTTGGTGGCATTGTAGCCTTGGTGGCATTTGTTGAGGCCTTTTGTGGCGTTTGTTGGGAGCCTCCAATTAAGTTGTGGAGTTGTTCCCCAACCTTGTGAGAGGTTTCGGTTGCCACCGACAAGTGCACCGATAGTGGAAGCGTGGATCGATCCCATTGGGGTGAGATTCACCGGAGAATAAGGGAGGCCTTTTGTGGCGTTGGTGGTTTGATACCACCCCCTCTCCAAACGAGACGTACTCCATGTTGGGAGGAACTCGGTAAAATTTCGGTGTCTCCGCGTGCCTCGGTTATCTCTATACCCGAGCTCTTTACTTATGCACTTTACATTGTGATAGCCTTCGTTCTTGAAGTACTATATATCTTGCTATCACTTTGTTGCTTGTATTGCTTAGCATAAGTTGTTGGTGCACATAGGTAAACCTTAGTTGTTTCTAGGTTGTGCTTTACAAAGTAAACACTAGTTTTATTCCGCCTTTGTTAAGCCACTCTAGGAAAAGTTTTAATCGCCTATTCACCCCCCCTCTAGGCGACATCCGTATCCTTTCAACCACCTTGGATGATAAATCCTTGGCACTATGCAGTTTTTTTGTAACTCTTTCTTCAAAGATTGATTTTATTATGAAAAACTATGACAATTAGCCTTCACAGGTTGACCAGAACTTTCATGGAGTTCCTTTCCTGCCGTATTCGTAGCTCCTTCCCGGAACAGGGAGTAACAAGTTACAGTTCTTACACTCTGCAGAGGTGCGTTACTTTACCCATGAGAGATCAACTCCTTGTTGCACAACCGGACGTACTTTCCCGTCCACAATTCCATGATGTGGGGCCCAGTAGTTGGTCCAAGCCAATCACTGCCCCCTTCGCGACCCCGCATGCCTCCTTGGTGTACACCATGTCCACATAATGAATTACGACAATGGTTTGTACAAACCATTAGATGCCAGAACTATCGTGGGACGATGAGGGTTCCCACCCATATGTTGCATATCCTCTACGAATTACCAATTAATATGCACGCTACGAGGATAACAGCCATGACCTGCACATCTGGCTTCATGCGAGAGGAAGAAGATACAGCTGACTTCTTTGTCCCATTCCAAATCTCATGGCTAACGCGTAATATACGGTGCTAGAATCACTGATGTCAGGGGTTATTAAGTCCCTACTTGATCATCATTGTTGCAAATAGAACCCTAAGTTCTATTGCTCCATTATATCACCACTTAGGATGATATCTATGATTTCTTTATTTATGAAAATATTATTCTCTTTCTTTTATAGCATATATGATAACACAAAATAGGCAAATACTTTGATAAAGACTCTCCAAGGACATGAGCAAGTGATGAACTTGCCTCGTGATGGCAAGGTAGTGAAGTCTGATGCTTGCACTGGACCTTGAGCTTCTAGTTCTACAAAAATATCATTATTGCCCGGTAAGGACAATATTTAAAGAAGCAAAGTGATTATGCAAGTAATGTAATGCATTATTTAATTTCTATATGCATTTTCCCTATATGAGGTGCCTTTTAATAAAGTATTTACAAATATTATTATTATTTTATATTTATTGCATATATTATTTTATTTTATTTTCCTTTTTATTTGACTTTTATTGATTTAATAATTCTTTTAGGAATTATTAATTATATATTAAATTTATTACTAAATAATTATTTAGTATTTTTCAAAAATACTATAATATTAATAAATAATGAAAGTGATTTTTATTTATTTTTATCACCTTTCAATAATTTTGTAAAATTCCATAAGGAATATATAAATTACAAAATTCTTATAAAAATTTAAGTGTCCAAAATTTTATATATTATTTTATTTGAATAGAGTGGATTATTGTGAATCCAAAAATATTTTATTTATATTTTTTGGATTTTTATTTTATTTTATAGAATTTTATTGAGGTTAGGGGCATTCTGGTCTTTTCCAATTGATTAAACAGTTTTTTAAATAATTTGGACTGGCCTTTTGGGCTTATTGGGCCAATGTGGCCCAATAGGGCAAGGTCAAAATACCACCCCGAGGGGTTTTTGGCCCACCCAGCCCACACTCTCTGCCTTCTCCTCGTTCTCACCTCTCCTCTTCCCCGACCCCGCGAGCTCTGGCGCCGCCGCTGGCGATGGCCGCCATTGAAGCTTCTCCTGGTCGCCGCTGTGGTGTAGGGCGAGGTTTGCGGCCACGCTCGTTCATCTAGTCCATCTCGATTTGACTTCGGGGCTTCCCCGTGGTCAGGTTCACCCCGTTCCCGAACCCTAGGGTTAGGAAATGGTGTTGTCGCCACCGCCACGGTCCCGCCTGCGGTGGTGTACTGGGCTCGTGTGCTGCTGTGGCCGCCGCCGTGGCTGGTGCAGGTTAGGAAAAGATGAAATATTTCACATTGGTGAAACTTGCCCCTTTTTATAGCAATTCTCAATGATGAGTTTGTCAAGTGCACTCAGTGACATATCTGAGAGAAATATACTAACACTAATCTTATTTTCTTTCTATTTAATCTGTGTTTTGCAGGTACAAAGATAATGATGAAGATTTAGTGTAGATTTAGATATAGGATAGTTAGTAGATATTCAAATGTAATTTTATTATTCTTTTGTAATTTTTCTTTTATTATTCTTGTAATCTTTATTTTATTTAATTGTAATAAAGATTATATTATTATTTAATAAAGAATATTCTTATTCTTTATTCTGTTGTAAATTCTGAAATTTGGAAATGGCTTCAGTATGTTACATTCTTTGTAACTTGTTTATGTATTAATCATATGAAATGAATTCATATGAAATCTTGTTTTTGGATAAGATTTAAGTTATAATACTTATCTCTTAATTGATTTAAGATTCAAATCTTATATCTAAATCATGTAATTTATAATTCAAACACTCCAGTTTAAAAATTCAAATTCATTTTAAACACATAACTCCTTAAGATCATCTCAAAGTTTATAACAATCACCCCTTAAGACTAAACCTAATCTCAAAGTATGAAAGAAACATTGATCACTTAGGTTTTTTTATTTGGCGAAAGTTTTACCCACATTTTCACAGATGAATGCATGCAACAATTCATATTCCTAAATCTACCCTTCGTTAGGTCCTAAATGCTGGGATGTTACAGACTTCCCCTCTTAAATTAAACTTTGTCCCGAAGTTTGTGGAGATGTACCTGAATAGTTCTGGATAAGCTTTTCTTAAATCCTCTTCCTTCTGCCATGTGGCTTCTCTCTCAGGGTGATGTTCCCAGTGTACTTTGCAATATTTGATTGCTCTGTTCCTCAATCTTTTCCAGTTTTCTTCCAGAATTTTGCAGGGCTTTTCAATATAAGTCAGGTCTGCTTGTAGTTCTATATCTTGATGTGTTATTGCATCATCTGGAACTTTCAAACATTTGCGAAGTTGTAACACATGGAAAACATTATGCACTTGAGCCAATATTGATGGTAACTCTAAAGCATAAGCTATAGTTCTGTTTTAACTCAATATCTTGAATGATCCGATATATCTTGGACTCAATTTCCCTTTAACTCTGAATCTTTTTAATCCTTTCATTGGACTTACTTACAAATAGACCATATCTCCCACTTCTGGATGCCATGATCTTCGGCTTTGATCCGCATAACTTTTCTGCCTGCTCTGGGCTATTTTCAGTCTATCCCTAATATTATCAATGATGTCTTGTCTATCTTTGATATAATCTGGTGCAAATTCTTTGCTGCTTCCAGGTTCATACCAACATATTGGTGATCTACACTTCCTTACATACAGAATCTTATATGGAGCTGCCTTCAGACTACTCTGATAGCTATTGTTATAAGAAAATTCTGCCAATGGTAGGTGATCTTCCCATGTTCCTACAAAATCTAGTGCACAAGCTCTCAACATGTCTTCTAGTATTTTATTTGTTCTTTTAGTTTGACCTCCTGTCTCAGGATGATATGCCGTGCTAAAATCTAATTTTGAACCAAGTGCTTCATGCAATTGCTTCCAAAATGCAGAAGTAAACACTTATCCCCTATCAGTTACGATCTTTTTGGGTACTCCATGCTTACTTACTATCTCTTCGACATATACTTCAACTAACTTCTCGGCATTATCCTTTTGATTCACCGGAATAAAATGTGCACTCTTAGTGAGTCTGTCCACAATTACCCATATCATATCCTTCCTTTTTGGTGTCATAGGTAATCATGTGATGAAGTCCATACCTATTTCCTCCCATTTCCATTCAGGAATTTCTAAGGGTTGTAATGGCCCTGCTGGACTTTGATGTTCATCTTTCACCCTTTGACAAGTATGGCATTCAGATACATATTTAGCAATATCTTTTTTCATGTTATTCCACCAGAATAGTTCTTTCAAATCCATATACATCTTAGAACTCCCTGGATGTATAGAATATGGTGTATCATGTGCTTCCTTGAGTATGACATTTCTGATCTCAGTCACATCTGGAACACTAGACGATCTTGAAACCATAAATACCCATAATTCCCAAGGCGAAAAACTGATTTTTGCCCTTGAGATATCCTCCGAATTTCCTCAGCAATAAAAGGATCTTCTTCTTGATGTCTAAAAATTTCTTGTTTAAGATCACTGTCCTGCTCTTCAACTACCTACATAGTAGCTAATCCTCCAAGAACCTCTGTTTTGATGAATTGAAGTTCTAATATTTCCAAGTCCATTTGTAACTCTTTTGGTAACTCCCTATTGCTTGGTTGAATATCTGCACTCTTTCTGCTTAAAGCATCTGCTACAACATTTTCTTTCCCTGGGGTGTAATTGATTGTTAAATCATAATCCTTGATTAATTCTAACCAACGCTTCTGTCTCATATTCAATTCCTTTTGAGTGAAGAAGTATTTGAGACTTTTATGGTTAGTGTATAACTCACATCTGGCTCCATAAAGAAAATGTCTCCATCCTTTCAGTGCAAAAACTACTGCTGCTAACTCTAAATCATGAGTTGGATAATTGACTTCATGTGGTTTCAATTGTCTTGAACCATAAGCAATCACTTTCCGATCTTGCATTAATACACAACCGAAACCTTCTTTAGATGCATCACAATATATAGTGAAATCCTTCCCTGTTTCAGGAATTGCTAAGATTGGAGTTATGGTTAATCTAGTCTTCAACTCTTGGAAACTTGCTTCACACTTCTCATCCCACTTGAATGGTGTATTCTTCCTTAATAATTTGGTCATTGGTCCGGCTATTTTGGAGAAACCTTCAATGAATCTCCGATAATAACCAGCCATTCCTAAGAAACCTCGAATTTGCTTCACATTGGTCGGTGCTGTCCACTCTAGTACCGACTGAACTTTAGATGGATTCACAGCAATCCCATCCTTACTGATCACATGACCAAGGAATTCTACCTCATCTAACCAAAACTCACACTTACTGAACTTAGCATAAAGCTTATATGCTATTCTCAAATGGTCAGCATGCTCTTCCTTATCCTTGGAATATATCAGAATATCATCAATAAAGACGATGACAAACTTGTCCAAATATGGCATGAAGATCTTGTTCATCAGATTCATGAATACTACCGGTGCATTGGTCAAACCAAATGGTACTACCAGATACTCATGGTGTCCATATCTTGAGACAAATGCTGTTTTTGGAACATATTCCAGCTTGATTTTTATTTGATGGTATCCAGATCTTAAATTGATCTTTGAAAATACTCCAGCTCCTTTCACTTGATCAAACAAATCTTGAATTCTTGGTAAAGGATACTTATTCTTGATAGTCACGTTGTTCAGATTTCTATAATCACAACACATCCGTCTTCCACCATCTCTCTTATCCACAAAGATTACTGGTGTTCCCCATGGAGATACACTTTCCTGTATAAATCCTTTTCCCGCTAACTCATCAATTTGATCCTTGAGTTCTTTCAACTCTTTGGGTCCCATTTAATATGGTGCTTGAGCTATTGGTGTTGTACCAGGTATTAGGTCAATGGTGAACTCTATATCCCGGTCTGGTGGCATTCCCGGTAACTCTGTTGGAAAAACATCTTGGAATTCATTAACTATAGGAATCTCTTCTAATTTAACTTATTTCATTGAATTCAACTGCATATCCACCATGATATGACTGTGTTTATTTGCTTGGTAAACTATCCTTGCTCCACTTGGAGTTTTGATTGAGACAGTTTTCTCCTCACAATTAATCTGAGCTCCGTGTTTCATCATCCAATCCATCCCCAGCACTACCGCAATTCCCTTCAAAGGAATCACGTAAAGGTCTGCGAAATATGTACAACCACAGATCGAGATAACCTGATCTTGTTTTATGTGGCGTACAATCACATTCCCTCCTGCCGTAACTATGGTCATAGGATGTTCTAATGTTGCCCTTCTAATCCCAAACTTATCACAAATTCTTTAGAAATGAATGAAGTAGTTGCACCAGTATCAAATAGAATTTTTCTAGGATTGGTAAGGATATTGAGCATACCTATCACTGCATGCTCCGAATTATCCACCTCCTCGAGGGTTGCACAGTTCAGTTTTCCGGTAGGTCGGTTTCTCTTGCCATTGTTGTTCTTGCCATTATTTCCCCCTTTATTAGGCTGTCCATTTACTCCACTGGCTTGTCCTCCTCCCTTGGTAGGCCATCCTCCCGGTGGTTTGCTCGGACAATCTGGCTTAATATGCCCCTTCTGGCCACAACCATAACGATCACTACAGGCTTTTTGCATTCCCTCTGGAAATGCCCTGGAATTCCACAATTGTTACTGATAACATTCCTTCTCGGATTAGATTGATTTCCACCACTGCCCTTGTTATTGTTATTGTTATTGTTATTGTTGTTGTTGTTGTTGTTGCCATAATTCCTATTCCGAGGTTTGAACTCCAGGTTAGGTTTAGGTTTGCTTGCCTGAATTCTCTTGGTTTCCTTCTTGGCTCTCTTCCTCTGACCCTCTTGGACATTCTTGTAGTCATCTTAAAATGTAATGGCTGCATCCAACAACTGCTGATAAGTTTGCTTATTGGCTAACCTTAGCTGCATCTTCACAAAAGGATTTAATCCATGCAAGAAACGTTTCTTCATCTTCTCTTCAGTGTTAACCTCCTCCTCAGCATAACGATACAGTTGGCTAAACTCCCGGATGTACTTCATGACACTAGTATATCATTGCTAAAGCTCCTCAAATTCTCTCCGCTTCAACTCCGTGACACTTTCCGGAACATGATATTCACGGAATCTCTGCTTGAACTCCTCCCAGGTAAACTCCCTTCCTGGTTGTTGCATGGCTAACTGATTTTCCCACCATGATGCTGCAGGTCCAGTCAGCAGATGAGTTGCATACCTCAATTTTTCCTCATCATTGCAACCCACAGTTTTCAGCTTCCTTTCTGTATCTTCTAGCCAGTCTTCTGTATCCATTGGTTTAGGAGCTGATGCAAAAGGTAACGGTCTTGCATTCTGGAAATCAGATAGACTCACTCCTCCTCCTTCAGGTGCCCTCTGATTTGCTCGCCCCAATAGCTCTTCCATGAACTTGTTCTAGGTCTCTTGCATCATTTGCATGCATTGCATAAAGTTCTTCTCCATTAACGGCCTCATTGGTGGTGGTGGTAATGCTTCTTGGTTTGCTGCATCTGCATCGGCCTTTTCCTTGGCCTCATGCTCCATCCGCTGCTGCTTAGTTTCCATTTCTACACCCGTATCCATGACCCCCTAGTCCTGCAACATAAAGCGAATACTCATAATTACATCATGCACATGTGTTCTGAGCTCGACTTTACGCACAGAACTAGTCACACAATGAAGATCCAAAGAAAATCCAAATATGCATTTCACATACTATACATAATATCATAATGATACCAAGTTCTTACAACATATACCATATAGGTATACTCACAAAACTACCGTATTCATCTCACTACCTTATTACTTGGAGTACAATACACAGTGCTTGATACGGTTGACTACTTGTCTCCTTCTAGTAGTAACTACGCTCATCATACATGCTTGATGTCCAACCGTGATGACGTGTTGTTCGTCGCACAGTTTGTGGAACATATGGCCATCCAGAAGGAACATACTCTGTATCTGAAGTGTCAGGACTTGAGTCATTACTCAACCTGAGCGCATTGACTCCCTCCAGCTCAGCTGAAAAGTCTTCAGAAACATATTCAACATTATCTCCAACCTGCATCTCCTGAGCTTCATTTCTTGAGTTGTCAACATGATACATAGATCCTGTTTCTCCCCAGGTGCTCTCGTGGGCAAGATAGTTAAATACTGGATAATGTATATTCCCTGGGTTTTGAGAAGATGTTGATGATTCAAACACTCTCTCCTCAGGATCTTCTTCTTCATCCTGATTATCTATTGACATGGTATTTCTACTACTATTATTAGGGTTCATTCTTGCACCCATCCAACTAGATTGTCCAACATTTCTGTCAGAACCATCTGTGGACATCTGGTGTTCATGAGATCCATTATATGATCCCATCCTCCAACCATCTGAATTCTCAATAGGAAGTTTTGAGTAAGAACCATCCTCTGAGCCCTGTGGTACTGCATACCGCATATCTATAGTAGGATCATGTGTAGGTTCAGGTCTTGGTGAATAAGGATATGGTGTAAAAGATTCCGGATCTATAGGTATATCCTTAAATATAGGTGTTGCACTACTAATTGCTTCTTTCTCTAACTGGAATGATAACTTCTTCCTCCTTTCCAGATCAATTAGATCCTCTAACATGTCATTTTTATCTTCAATAATCACTTGATGGGTCTTATAAAAAGACGCAACGAGTGTTCGGTATCTATCCATAAACTTGGAAGCTAACTTAGGATGCTTCTTAACCAAAGTAAGATGATCCGGTATAGGCTCCGAGTCTATAGAATCATGAGGTATCACAGAGAATGTGCTACCTTCTAATTCCTTGGTTTTCTGCTCCCGGATATTAGCTATCGCCACCACAACAACAACATGATAGGCTGCTAAATGACTCCTACCTTCTCCTATGGGTAGATCGTGATATAATCCAAGCCTCTCTGAAAGTTGGATACTCACACGATACTTGGATAACATCCGGCCATCAAGGTAAGTGATAGTGTTCACTGGAATTCTAGTTGGACAATTAAAGAGCTTTAAAAGTTGACGAAGTTGGTCTGTAAATGAGCCTGGATAATCATCAAGAGTCTCCTCTTTCCTTACCAAAGTCTGTTTTGGAAACTTTGGTGCCATATCTCTTTATATCAGAAAAATAATTTTGATTAGTATCCAATGACATATTGCATCATAACAAAGAATTATCGCACTAAAATATATAACGCAACATTCTCATTTGAATACCCATTATATTACTTTTAGAGAATTATTTATCGTTGCTAATTCTCCTATAGGTAATACCCTTTACTAGGTTTCCAACCTAAGGTCAAAGCAATTTGCTCTGATACCAACTGCGGTGACCCAGCATACCACTGCATGTGTAGTACACTATAGTCGTTGACATGACATCTACAGAACACCGTTCTGTAAATATCACATCCCTCAGAGTGGTACAACAGAAACATTGCGGGTCCATATCACAAAAGTACACACATTATTATTACTACAATACCGGAAGTTCAAGACTTCCAAAAGATCCAACTTACAAACCAAAATATAAAGTGTTCAACGGAAATTTAAAAGTAACAACTCCGACTAGGAGTGGGGCTCAACAGCTTATTCTACAGAGTTCATGCTGCTCGGCTCCGTTAGTTACTACTAACTAGACACTTAAGTGGACTCGTTCTCATCGACACCGTAGCGGATCTCTTAATCCACTCCTTCAACTCCTCCTGATAGATCAGGTTCCTCGTAGAACACATCTTCTTGGCATTCGGCTGCATACATTGGCACGTCTTCGGGATCCTCAGAGTCTAAGCAAGGGATCAAAGGAAAGAATGAGTAACAGCGTTACCCAAAAAGTTCATTATATGCAAGGTGGGAAGTTTGATGCTCTATCTACCACCTTGGATGATAAATCCTTGGCACTATGCAGTTTTTTGTAAATCTTTCTTCAAAGATTGCTTTTATTATGAAAAACTATGACAATCATCCTTCACAGGTTGACCAGAACTTTCATGGAGTTCCTTTCTTGCCGCGTTCGTAGCTCCTTCCCGGAACAGGGAGTAACAAGTTACAGTTCTTACACTCTGCAGAGGTGCGTTACTTTACCCATGAGAGATCAACTCCTTGTTGCACAACCGGGCGTACTTTCCCGTCCACAATTCCATGATGTGGGGCCCAATAGTTGGTCCAATCCAATCACTGCCCCCTTCGCGACCCCGCATGCCTCCTTGGTGTACACCATGCCCACATAATGAATTACGACAATGGTTTGTACAAACCGTTAGATGCCAGAACTATCGTGCGATGATGAGGGTTCCCACCCATATGCTGCATATCCTCTACGAATTACCAATTAATATGCATGCTACGAGGATAACAACCACGACCTGCACATCCGGCTTCATGCGAGAGGAAGAAGATACAGCTGACTTCTCCGTCCCATTCCAAATCTCATGGCTAACGTGTAATATATGGCGCTAGAATCACTGCTGTCAGGGGTTATTAAGTCCCTACTTGATCATCATTGTTGCAAATAAAACCCTAAGTTCTATTGCTCCATTATATCACCACTTAGGATGATATCTATGATTTCTTTATTTATGAAAATATTATTCTCTTTCTTTTATAGCATATATGATAACACACAATTTGCAAATACTTTGATAAATACTCATCAAAGGACATGAGCAAGTGAAGAACTTGCCTTGTGATGGCAAGGTAGTGAAGTCTGATGCTTGCACTGGACCTTGAGCTTCTAGTTCTAAAAAACATCATTATTGCCCGGTAAGGACAATATTTAAAGAAGAAAAGTGATTATGCAAGTAATGTAATGCATTATTTAATTTCTATATGCATTTTCCCTATATAAGGTGCCTTTTAATAAAGTATTTACACATATTTTTTATATTTATTGCATATATTATTTTATTTCATTTTCCTTTTTATTTGACTTTTATTGATTTAATAATTCTTTTAGGAATTATTAATTATACATTAGATTTATTACTAAATATTTATTTAGTATTTTTCAAAAATACTATAATATAAATAAATAATGAAAGTGATTTTTATTTATTTTTATCACCTTTCAATAATTTTGTAAAATTCCATAAGGAATATATAAATTATAAAATTCTTATAAAAATTTAAGTGTCCAAAATTTTATATCTTATTTTATTTGAACATAGTGGATTATTGTGAATCCAAAAATATTTTATTTATATTTTTTATTTTATTTTATAGAATTTTATTGAGGCCAGGGGCATTTTGGTCTTTTCCAATTGATTAAACAGTTTTTTAAATAATTTGGACTGGCCTTTTGGGCTTATTAGGCCAGTGTGGCCTAATAGGGCAAGGTCAAGATACCACCCCGAGGGGGTTTTGGCCCACCCAGCCCACACTCTCTGCCTTATCCTCGTTCTCACCTCTCCTCTTCCCCGACCCCGCGAGCTCTGGCGCCGCCGCTGGCGATGGCCGCCATTGAGGCTTCTCCTGGCCGCCATCGTGGTGCAGGGCGAGGTTTACGGCCACGCTCGTTCATCTAGTCCATGTCGATTTGACTCCGAGGCTTCCCCGTGGTCAGGTTCACCCCGTTCCCGAACCCTAGGGTTAGGAAAAGGTGTTGTCGCCACCGTTGTGGTCCCGCCTGCGGTGGTGTGCTGGGCTCGTGTGCTGTTGTGGTCGCCGCCGTGGCTGGTGCAGGTTGTAGCGCCCCCTGGGTGCTCCCTGTGTCGTCGCTGGTTCGTCGGCCAGCCTTCTTCCTCTTCAATTCGTCAACGAGGACCTCGGGTAAGTTGCTTCTGTGGTTCTTGTTCCTGCTACTACCATGAATCTCTCTCTGTGTGTCTAGTGGCTTCTCATGCGTAGTGACTATGTGCTGATTAGGTTTCATCTCTGGATTAGGGTTCTTGTTCTGATTAGGGTTCATAACCCCCTGTTAATCATATCCATGCTGCTTTAGATCTAGTGGTGATCATACCTGAGCATGAAGAATGATTGTTTGCTGTGGATCATGATTGGTAGTGGCTTTGATGTTACTAGTGGCTTGTCAGATTTATTCTAATGGTGATTCACTATGATCCCATCCTAGTGTTTCTATGGAATCACTGGTTGGAAATGTTGTTGATCTGAGAACTTTCTCTACTATCAGAATGCTCATACTGACAGTAGTTTCTCTCAGTAGTTTCTTACTGTAATTATAATGGTAAGCTTGTATGAGATTGTACATACTAAATATAATCATTACATGTAATGATTTTGTATGGATGCATAGATGAATATGATATTGATTCCTGGCACTTGGCTTCAGGAAGATGATATGTATTGGTTTGTTCCTTTTATCTGTGGGAACTAAGCAAAGATTGGTTTTAGCTCATTAAGAACTTGTCCTTGTGATACCATTGTAATATGGCACACAAGTGATTGGGTTTTTATTTCTGGGATTAGCTTTGTCAATACTTGTGATTGATACTGGCAAGATAGAATAAGAGCTTCTCTTAACCCTCCTGCCTATGATGTTGGTCTGAGGCTCTAGGATTTAATTCCTAGTTAGCTGAGCAAATAGTTTGTTTGAAACTTATAGAATTAGAGGTGCTATTCTCTTTGAGAGATGTGCCCTGATCTAATAAGATCAAATGAAAAATGATCTAAGTTGCAAAAATTATCACTAAACTCTATGATGCTGGTCTGAGGGTTTAGTGCTTTTGGCTGAGTTTGATTTCTTATCTTTATACTTGAAATCTCTAGGATAGATTCACCTCTCTTGGGTGATTATTGAGAGATCATTTCATAAAGCAACACATGCTTTTGTTTAGATGAAATCATGTGATGGTTTTATAAGGCTCACCACAAAACCTGATGATGGTGTAGTAGATTGATGATGATAATCTTGATCTTGATCTTGATCTGCTGGATTCCTGTGCTTGCTCTTGAGCTAGCCTACTCCTCCTAGCTCCTGGGCTTGACCTTGCTGTCCACCAGATTCACCCCCTCCTTATGTCACCATCCTGGTGATGTTTGGTTGATTTGGTTGGTTTGGTTTGGCTGTTGTTGTTGCTGTCTACCCTGGCTGTGCTTGTGTGTTGTGTAGTGGAGAGATGCACTGATGTGCTCCTCCATGGCTGTGCTATGGTTTTGTGGAATTTGGCTCTGCTTGTGAGGTCGACAACACACCATTTGCATGCTGGTGTGTGTCCAGCTTGTGTGCCTGCTATGCACTTGTGGATAAGTTCAGAAATTTTGAACTTACTTTACCAGCTTACTTTCACCTGGTTGGTGAATTGATCCTTCTTGGCTGTCATTCGACTTCTGGCTTTGAATTTATGAAAGATAAAATCTTTCACATTGGTGAAACTTGCCCCTTTTTATAACATTTCTCAATGATGAGTTTGTCAAGTGCACTTCACTGACATATCTGAGAGAAATGTACTAACACTAATATTATTTTGTTTCTATTTAATCTGTGTTTTGCAGGTACAAAGATAATGATGAAGATTTAGTGTAGATTTAGATATAGGATAGTTAGTAGATATTCAAATGTAATTTTCTTATTATTTTGTAATTTTTCTTTTATTATTCTTGTAATCTCTATTTTATTTAATTGTAATAAAGATTATATTATTATTTAATAAAGAATATTCTTATTCTTTATTCTGTTGTAAATTCTGAATTTTGGAAATGGCTTCAGTATGTTACATTCTTTGTAACTTGTTTATGTATTAATCATATGAAATGAATTCATATGCAATCTTGTTTTTGGATAAGATTTAAGTTATAATACTTATCTCTTAATTGATTTAAGATTCAAATCTTATATCTAAATCATGTAATTTATAATTCAAACACTCCAGTTTAAAAATTCAAATTCATTTTAAACACATAACTCCTTAAGATCATCTCAAATTTTATAACAATCACCCCTTAAGACTAAACCTAATCTCAAAGTATGAAAGAAACATTGATCACTTAGGTTTTTTTATTTGGCGAAAGTTTTACCCACATTTTCACAGATGAATGCATGCAACAATTCATATTCCTAAATCTACCCTTCGTTAGGTCCTAAATGCTGGGATGTTACATATGCTCTAAGTGTTATGAGCATATACCAGAATGAATCATAAAGTGATCATTGGATGATAGTAAGGAAATTCTTATGATCTTTTGGAAGAACTAAGAATATATTTGTGTAGAGGTGACAAACAATTACAAATAGTTCATTGTAAAGCGTTACATTGATACTAATTTTGTTACAAGATACAAAATTAAGTTTATCTCAATTTAAACTATGGGTGGCACAATGAAATGGAAAGAAGTTTCCATGATGGATTTGGATGAATTCCAAAGTTAAGACATTATGACGGATACTACAACAAAAGGCTAAGTATATGACTGCTATAGTAGCAACAAAGGAGGGCATTTGTGTCACGTAGTTTGTTATTAAACTAAGGTGTGGTTCACAATGGGCCAACACTAAAGATATATTGTATGACAATAGTATCGACATGATTTAACCCCAAGGAACTAAAGGTCTCACCAAAAGACCAAAATTATACAATGTCATCTCATTGAAGAATGAGTGATGCGTGAAGACGCAAAGACATGCAAATACACACGGATATGAAAGCGTCAGATCCGTAGATTATGTTAACCACTTGCAATCGCGTATATGGAACACCGGAAAGCCATAGGTGTTCAATACGCAAAGTTCTCAAACTAGATTATTGTCTCTAGTGCAAGTGGGAGACTGAAGGGAATATGCCCGAGAGGCAATAATAAAGTGGTTATTATTGTATTCCTTATTTATGATAAATGTTTATTTTGCATGCTATAATTGTATTAATACGGAAACGTTAATACATGTGTGTTTAATAAACAAAGGAAAGTTCCTAGTTATGCCTCTCTTATAAACTAGCTTGTTGATTAACAAGACGATCAAAGGTTTCCTGATCATGGACATTGGATGTTGTTAATAACAAGGTCACAACATTGTTGGAATGATATGATGAACATTCATATGAGTATAGCATTACGATCAAGGTCATTGTGTTTATATTGCTATAACATCATACGAAGTAATCTTAGTCCTTAGACCATGATATCATGTCCATCACTAACAGCGGAAGAGTATCTTGATAACATCAAACATCACACCGTAACAGGGTGATTATAAAGATGGGTTCAGTGCTACGAAGGTGTTATGTTGAGGCTCATGGATCAAGAGTGGAATTTATCCATCCCGATGACGGATAGATATAATATGGGTCCTCTCGGTGATATCACATTAGTTGGCTTGCAAGCAAGTGATTTAATCACTAGAATATTATATCACGGGAACGAGAAAAGAGTACATGTCGGTAATGAGATCAAACTAGGTATGGAGATACAAATGATCGAATCTCGGACATGTAATATATTGCGAGACAAAGGGATTGAGTTACATGCGTATAAGGTTCACACGATCACAAAAGTCATCGTTGAATATGTGTGAGTCAGTAGGATCTCCAGGTCCTGCTGCTGATTATTGATCGGAGAGTGGTCTCGATCATGTCTACATTATTCGCGAACCGTAGGGTGACACACTTAAGGGATACCGACACCATTTGGAGCAAATAATATGCCAGAGAAAGAAAAAGAAAAGCGCAAGAATTTATCTCACTAGACACCAAAACTGTTTCGGTTAAAATTGCTGAAACTGGTTTTGCATGTGAAATTGAAATGTTGTAAGGGGTTTTATATGAATGTTTGTTAATTAGAGTAATTAAAAAATTTCTGAATAAATAAATAAAAGAGTTTTATTTAAATGAGAGCTTGCATTAAATTTGGTGGAAATTTAATGCATGTGAGTGGATTTTTGAGTGGAGGCTTTTCATTTTGAGTGGGATCTCCACCCACATGAATGTGGAAGAGGTGGGGGCAGCCACCATGGCTGGGCGCCATGCCCCTTGGGGTTCCCCCTCTCCCTATAAAAGGCCCCCCTCTCCTCCTCTCAAAACACACCTCCTCGTGAAGGATCTCTCTCCCCCCTTTAGAATTTCCCCATGGTCTCGGATCAGCGAGATACATGTTCCCTGTGGCTTTTTCTAGAAGGATTTGTTGCTTACGCTGCTTCGCTGGAGCGAGGGCGTAGAGGTTGTCGGGGTATCCGGACGTGTGTGCGATCACGGATGTACCACTGCTTTGCGGTGCTGGAATTGATGGTGTTGGACCGACTGGACTAGATGGACTTCATCACGATCTTGAGATCGGCAAGCGTTCGACCACATCATCCACGAGCACAACCTCGTTAACGCTATTCGGTCTTCGAGGGTATGTATTCTATGGATGTATATCCACCTGTTACTTGTATCTAGTAGATAGATCTTGGTACATAGTTGTTCCCATCGTAGAATTTTTTTTGTTTTCTATGTTGAGAACCCTACACCGCACCCGCAACCCTAGCCATTTTTATTCCTCCTCTCGACCCCAAGTTAGCCTCTCCGTCTTTTTATCTTTCCCAAATCAAACCCCCCTCAAATCCCTCCATTTGGGTTCGATTACTCCATGGATTTCGATCCTCCCCAAGTGCATAGAGGTACCCTCCCTCATCCTCTTTGTTTTGTCCGGCTGAAATCTTGTATTTTGGTGGCATTTGTGTAAATCTTGGAAACCCTAGAAATTTGGTTTCACCAAAGGTGGATGGTTTATTCATGTTGTGGTAGCTAATGGTGACTTATATGATGGCTATGAAACATTATGCTTACGAATTGTAGATTAGGGTTACGGAAAACGGCTAAGCCCCAGATGTTGGCTCCTTTGGCATTGGAGTTACCCTCCTAGGAGAAAATCCTCCTGCTTGGGCACTATGAGAGGGTATCTCCCCATGCTAGGGAGCTAGCCTGTGAGATGCAAAGCCTAGATTAATGTTACGGAAAACGACTAAGTTCAAGATGTTAGCTCCTTTGCCATTTGAGTTACCCTCCTATAAGAAAAGGCCTCCTACTTGGGAGCTATGAGAGGGTAGCTCCCTATGCTGGGGAGTTAGCCTCTGAGATGCAAAGCCCTTCACCGTGGAGTTGCCATTCTAGGCTTGCTTGGAAATTTTATAGACACTCCTGATTGATTGCAAGTATTTTAAGACAAACACGACAACAAGTAGATACCAAGTTATGACACTAACGACAAAGAGAAGTTCTCAACAAATACATACCAATGTCATGACCACGAGAAGATCGAAACACCCACGACAACGAGAAGTTCACGACAACTACAAATTGTCTAATTTCAAGTTGAAGATGACGGCAAGTACATCTATTTCTTTCCCCTCCTAGCCTTGATCCTCTTTATTGTAACCTTCGGCGGTGGTGGTGGCGGAAACTCCTCTTTCTCTCCCTTTTCATGATGTTCCTCTTCATTCGCTTCATCTTCATTCTATTCCTCTTCTGCTGCATATAGTCATAACTTCTATAACTTTGACTAGTATTGTTATCACCAGTGAGAGAAGGCAACAACACATAAGTATGGGGTATCATTTGGTTGGGCTTTTTGGATTGTAGGATCATCATAGGTTTTTTGTTGGATTTTAATCCTTAGGATTTTTCCCTATGAATTTCCTTTGGATCAAAGGAACTGTGGTATCCATATTCCTATGAACTGGATTACTTTGACTCAACTCCATAGGAATTTGAACATCCACTCCAATCTCTGTTTTGGACTCAAGTGCGTAGGATCGAGGCCCCTGTCTTTTTCTGCGTTTCATCCAAACAACCATTCTTGTAGTTTTTCCGTGTTTTACAATCCCCAGTTTTGCACACGTAAACCTGTAAAATTTCTGTGTGTTTCCCATTTCTACATTTTTCAATCCTGTGTTCCAAAGAGGTCCTTAGTGTTTGGGATGTAAAGTTAGTGGTGGTGTGTATGCGGGCCTTATGTGAAGGTCATCATACATTGTCATAGTTAACACATTGGCGCTTTTAGTAGGTTTGGTCACCTTTTTACATCACAGCTTATATGTTAGGATAGACGGGGAAGGAAGAGCATCTTTTGAACCCAAAGAAAAGACCGCCTCAAGATTTCTCTTCCTTTCATGAGAGAATTTCTCGACTATTGGCTCGGCTGGGAGATGAGGCCACCTTAAAGCTCATGTTCCCTAGATGTCACCTAAGCCTTTCAAGGTCCCATTGAATCATCCAAAAACACCAAATGTTTTAGCCTTTTAGGGCTCTATGAAATGCATTCTCCTTGAGTTTTGTGGAAGTTAGTGGGTGGCTACATGCCCCATGGAGAGAATCATTAGAAAATGACCAAGACTATACTTAGAGAGAAAAATTGAGGGTACTAGGGCAAAGCTTGGCCTAGCAGTTCATAACGGACTAAAGAGAGGAGGATCCGATGGTAGGCTATCGTGGACTAGCCCGCTTATCACTTAACTATTTGAGCCTCTTTCAGTTGGTTTGCCTCCTTTGATTTTTTTTCCTTTGAATCTTTTAGCATATTTGGTTGCTTGGTCTTTTGTTGAATTAGTTAAGCTTTTATTATTGTTCATGTGTGCACGCCATGTAGGACTAGTTATGTTGCTACCCCTCATGGGATATATCACCACCCATAGGTTCAACGTCATAAAGTATGTTTGTGCTCTGAGATTGAGAGATCTGTTCATCATTTCGTCATCTTTGCTTAACAAAATCCTTATTTCACACCTTAATGAATTTATTCGGCAGCGTCACTATGTTTAAAACAGGATTAGTGCGTTATAGGCTCATCTACCGCGCAATCACTCACTCATTTACAAACATGTATTTGTGGTTTGGTAATATTGCTTATTTTGCTGAGATTGCTCAATATGATTATTTTGCTGAGATTGCTCGGATAAAGTAAATATTGCTCGACTTTTTGTGCAAAATATTTCATAGGAATCATGCATTTGAAGTTTGGTTTCACTACTATTGAACAGAATGTACATGCGGTTAAACGATTATACTTTGGAGACTGTGTCATATAACCATGTATTTATTTAGCAACCGTTGTTCAAAAACTAGTCTTGATGAAATAAAATATGTCGCCATATTCTGAAGAACATGGGAAGTAATGTTTTGAGGATGTAATGAGGGAGTAAATAATAATCTTATCATATACAGGCTACAGCACAGCGTCGTTTATTAGGACGGGAACATATAAGTAGAGTACAACTCATTGGTATGGCAAGCAAGCCAACTCATGAGACTTGAGTCTTCGCCTACCCAGATGCCTCTATTCCCTGACGGAGGCTCGGTTATCCTTGGCAAATGGCAACATCTCCACTTCTTAAGCAACCTGAAAGCTCACAGCGAGAAGTCAGTGTCAAATGGACAGTATATATACCCAAAAAAAAAAAGCAACAGGAAGAAAGATCTTTGCCTTGAGATGCCTCTTCGCAGCATCAAGCAAGATCAGAGGTTGGTTTTTGGTGTGCTTATATGCTTCGATCTTGTTCATCTCCTCGATGAATCTCGCAACGTTGGGCCTGCCTCGGGCGATCTCGTAGCTCCTCAGGTGAGAATAGTATATCTGAATCCTCTCCAGGATCGTCACGTACGCAATATCCGCCTGAAAGTTAATGGAATTAAAGAAACTGTCACCACAAACACCCCGGCGAATTTTTTTTCCGATTAAGTTTTAAATCTTACACCCGGCCTCTGCATAACTAAGATGCACACATCCTATCCAAGTCCGAAAAAATGGAAGCTGAACACATTCAGTTGAGTAGATCTGCGTACCAAGCTAAGTTGGCCAAGGAAGAACGGGCCGTCACTGAACTTGGACAGGGCAGCTTCGATCTTGTCTAGAGCAGCAACTGGCCAACAAAATGATGTAAGATTGATCAGCAGGTGTGGAGTAATCCAACTTTTATCTATCTAGTAGGGAAAAAGGAGGCGCAGAGATAGCAACTGGCAGCTATTCTTACCAGCCTCATCTGACATGTCTACTCTGGAGATCAAGGGCGCGTAGAGTGCCTTGGTGAAGGCGTCAGCATAAGCAATCAGCTCATCAGCAAACTGCCTCTTAGCAGGATCCTGGCAATTGGCACATCCATCCAAATATATTAAAAAAACCGAAAACATTCACCGAAATAACTGCATTTCTTCCTCAAGGTGAATTGTGAAAATGATCTCGGATCTTACTTGGGGGAGCAGTGCCGGGCCCTGGAAATTGCTGTCGATGTACCTGATCAAATCCAGGCTCTCTCCGGTGACCTTGCCGCCGTGCTCCAGGGAAGGCACCTACGGAGACGAAGACAGTGATGAAGTGCCAAAAACTGTGCGCGGAGAGTATTCAGATGGCACGCGAGAATAGGAAGGAATTATTGGAGGAACAGATGGTCGATGAACAGCATGTACCGTGCCCTGTGGGTAAACCTTCTCCTTGTACCAGGCTGGTTTGTCCTCCAGGTTAATGGCGACTAGCTTAATCTCGTCCTGCAAACCCTGCGCAAAATGAAGCAAGCACAGGAAAGGAGCCAATGCTTCAGGTATTTTCTTTCAGCTAAACAAGGACAGGTTTGGCAAGTAGTAGTAGCTAGAGGTATACCTTGCAGTTCCGGGTAACCCAAGCGCGCTGTGCAAACGGGCAGATGTAGCAGATATACAGCCTTCACTCCGCACAGAAACACATTGATCGATGCATGGTTAGTTCATTAGCTCATGACATGAATCCCAGTGGAGATGCAGAAATGAAGATTACTACAGTAATAGTACTAGCCAGTAGTAGGTGGTTACCTGGTGGTGCCGTCGAAGAGGGGAGGGGGCTCGGAGACGGCGCCCAGTGCAGGCGGGAGCACTTCTTCCGTGAAGCTGCAACGCATACCACACCGTCATGTCATGTAAAATGATGTACACAGGTGCTTAACAAGTAGTCACAGTAACAAACAACAACATAACGCACCTCCTTGCTGGTGCAGCAGCTGTGGCCATTGCAGCGTGATTAGCTAGGAGAGGGATGTGGCGAAATTAAAGGCGCTGGTTATAACTCTGAGTGATCTGTTGGTGGTGACCGCTGACTCTGAGTGAGTAGTATTTATGCGTCGAGAAGAGAGACGATTGGATTCGTTAGGTAATGAAAGGTCTATGCTGCTTCCGGCTAATCATTCTACCTATCGCCGATCGGTTCATGCACTTGGCTCTCTGTCGGTCCCAGTCGGGCAATAGACTTTGAGAATTGTTGTCAGTTTCTGTTCGGTTTTGACGGGGTGACGTAACTGATTAGGTCATACTATCTGTGATCTTCGGCAGCAGCCAGCAGCCCGGCTGCAGGTTGTGGTGGAATTTTACAATCGGTGCTACTATCAGCTACTGTATGACGTAACTGATTGGGTCATCTTTCAGAAGCAAAGCTGCTTGTACTTTTTTTTTTTGAACAGAAAAAGTCGCGAAGGACCTAACGGCTGCATTGATACGTGGCAGTGGTACATATTACAACAAGGACCTAAGATGAAAGAAAAATTATAACCAGGTCCTGGAAACAAACACAGAGGACCTCAGAAACTTTTTTGAGAACGCAATCAGGTCCCTGCATCTCACTGCGCAGATTCACAGATGCGTGCCGCCGCCGACCGCCGCCAACTTCGCCGGGGACGAAACCACTTGGGAAGAGGGCAGCGCTGAATGTCGTCGTCGCACCATCAGAAGAGGGCCTCCACTCTCGGAGGTTGCTTAGACGCTTCCATTGCGTCATCGGATGCCAATCTTGGGCATCAAAGATTAGTGGCCAAGCCAGGCTCACTGTATGCTCATCAGTAGCAGCCACCGGCCAATCGCCGCCACTACTCCGCATAGATCCCAGACCTCCAGTCGCAACAATAGCGCCCAGGACGAGAGGGATCAAGTTGGAGCAGCAGCAACGATAGGCCAAAATCCATCTCCGCCACGCATAGAAACTGAGTTTCCTCCTCAGAGCTCCTGCTCGAGATGAGGAGGGGAAACCATAGAAGATGCAACGGCGATGAACCAAAGATCGACAGTACCGACGAGTCGGTGCAGGGTCCCTTCCCCTCGCCTCCATGGCCGGCCAGAAGAGAAGCCAACACACCACTCGCCACGCCGCAACCCCTCTCCTCCTCGCCACCACGGCCGGCCAGGGGAGGCGTCGCCGCCAACAATCTCTCTGCCACCCAAGATGGCACTTAGATCCAAACGCCCCTTTATTTGAAGAGGAAGCAGTGCTCCATCGCTGCGCCCGAGGCTCCGACCACCGGAGCTCCGCGACGAGGAAGAAGCGCCACCGACGGCTACAAGACTCGGGGGAGAGAAACTCCAGCCACCTCTCGGCATGACGCCAACCTAAGGCATAAACCAAAACCTAACTACCCTAAAAAACCTAAAGCCTACAACTACCCCGTCACCGCTCCTTCGCCACCTCCAGCCAGCTATTCCGGCGGGAGAGGCTCGGGAGCGGCCCGGATCTGGGCGGCGGCGACCAAGCAGAAGGAAGGGATAAGGTTAGAGAAGGAGAGAAAGGAAGCTGCCTGTACTGGGATGTCGTTTGTTCCATACCTCCGTGCCATATTTCTTCTTTCATTTTTCAGCAATGCACACATCCGATGAAAACAGGTGCGCGCGCACATGATGAATTGCTAGATGTCAGATACAGTAGTAGTCACGCTAGAAGCAGTGGTGCGCGCCTTTTTTTTTTTCCACGTGCCCCTTTTTTTCGTTGGAGATATGGTGCACGTGGACAATAATGATCTAGCTTTAAAAAAAATCAAAATTCATATTTCTAAGTCTTAAAAAAATCTAAAAAAAAATCAGGATGTAGCCGTGATTTATACCACAAACATGCAAAATCTCAATAATGTGTATTTTGAGCTAAACAAATATGACAAAGTTGTAGATCTATACTACCTCCGTTTCAGGGTTTAAGGCGTCCTCGTTTTACGTGTTTTTTCTTTGACCAAGAATTACTCTAAATACGTAAAGAGTTCTGGTATAAAACTAGTATCACTGAAAAGTATGTTTCAATACGAATCCAAGGGTACTAATTATGTATAATATAATCAAGATTTTGTTGCTCAATTCTTTTGATCAAACTTTGCTTTAATAAGCGTGTGCGCCTTAAACCCTGAAACGGAGGCAGTAGTATATAGTGATTTCAAGTTGTAGATCTATAGTAGTAGTGATTTCAAGTCACACAAAAAGTCACACTTGTCATTTTTGTGTAGCTCGGAATACAAAACACCTCGAATCGAGATTTTGCATGTTTGTGGGATACATCATTAGCAACCTTTTGGATTTTGTTTCAAGATTTTTTTTGAAAATTATAAGTGTAGTTTAAAAAATAATAGTTAGCATGGAGCCAGCAGTAGGAAAAGTCCTATCTATGGCCCACCTAAAATAGGGTCAGTGGCGCATGTCTCGTGCGCCACTGATATTACGTCGCTGATATTTTTTATTCGTGGTGCATCTAGACGTGCGTCATGGATAAACTCACTTATCCGTGGTGCATGGGGGTATGTCGCACCACTGATAGCAATTTCAAATTTAAAAAAAGGCGGGATGTGAAAAATTATCCGTGGCGCATGTGGGCATGGTGCGCCATAGATAAAATTTTCGAATTTCAAAAAAAAGTGGGTGTCTCCTCCAACTCTCGCCTCGTTGTCGTCATGTCGTGTCGCGTCGCTGGCCGTGGCCGAGCCGGTAGGAGGCGAGGGCCGAGGGAGCTCGAGGACGGCGATGCGGACGAAGAGGAGAAGGAGAGGAGGAAAAAGAGAGGAGGAGGAGAGGAGAAAGAACAAGAGAGGAGGAGGAGGAGAGGAGAAGGAACAAGAGAGGTGGAGGAAGAAGAGTGGAGTCGAAGGATGAGAAAGAGAGGAGGAGGAGGAGGAGAAGGAGGAATAAGAAGAAAGGAGGATAGGTGTAACTACCTCGGTGAATTACGCTCCTAGTTACAAGCCTGGATGAGCGGAAATGGTTGAAATAGTACGGTGGGGCCCAAATGCCACTCACAGGTAGACCTTTCAGCCGTCCCAACCATTTCCAAACATTGGGACAAGAACGGGCGGCGTAATCGGCAGGCGAAGGGATCAACTACATACACAAATGAGTATGTATGCAAGCCACCAGACAACAGTACATCAGAGCCATTCCATCTAAAAAGAAAGAAAATATAGCAACGCCATACGGCAAGATTCAAATGTACTAGATAGATATAATAGTTTAGGATATCTCCTCATACATCAAACATCAGAGTATCAGGCGGAAGCGGCAAACAAGATCCGAGTACGGATAAGAAGCAAATCGGCATAAGATGCCCCATAAATAAACACATCCCGCCCACAGATCTCACGGATCCCCGTTCCCGGAATCTCTACACCGAATGATTGTTGCCCACATCGTCCGTCTCCTCCACCCAGTATCCATCTCGTGAGTGTACCTGTTCATCTGAACCAAATAATTTATCGTGTGAGACCCTAGAGGTACTCAGCAAGTCTTTATGCCTCTAAAGGGGACACAACCTGGGGTGACGCAATTGCAGCAAAAGATATACCCTAACAATTCTATAGATACTCGCTAACCATCCGCCTAACCAAAGATAGACGGATGTCCGTGAATTATGACAACAGTTATAACAGTAATATCAACAGATCCATCCTCCTCCTCGCTTACCAACGAGGAAGCGGACGAACAACCCCCATCCGTTGGCAGTTTTATTATCCATTCCATGAGTGTGGCACTATTTACTAGTCAGTTACTTAGTCAAATTTAAAGCGGTACTTTAGTTATGCTTGTCTATGATCGAGAAACTGTGCTCTAAGTCGTCCATAACCGCGGACACGGCTTTCAGAAAGTTTTACCCTACAGGGGTGCACAAATAGCAACACACACTCGATCAACCTCGGAAAAACCAAATCAAAACCCAACGAGGCCTTCACGACAAGCAATCACAGGATTCAGAAATATTTCAGGGGGCCACCCCATTGAGTACACCCGCAACGAAGTTAGCTGACTCCGAGACGGACCCAAGGTTTGCGTCAATGGCTGTAAACGACTGGGAACCCGAAAATGTGACTGGGCTTGTCGATACCGCGAAAACACTCCGCTTCCCTAAACAGTACAGGTGCTCCTCGCACAATCGTAAATAAAGCAGTAAAGCATGGCATAAGTACCGGATAGTAAATAAAACCTCAAACTAGTTTGTGGCCCCAAGAAATAAGAATGAATCAAGCTCTGGCTCAGGGGGGTCCCATAAGCCTCCCGGATGTGGATAGCGCGAATAATCAAGGAACAGGAATCAAGTACTCGGGGTCCTACGGGACACAAGTGAGCAGGAAAAACCAAATAACAGATATTGCTCACCGGTGCCACTTTTATTAGTTATCCCATACTACTCAGGTTAGGTTGTTTAGGTACCTCGTTATCCATCAGACACTCACATACCCTACACATGCTGTTCTACGACTCGCATGGCTCAAACAACTCCTGTAGTAATGGCTCATTGGATGGAGGAACAAGCTTTGGTGGGGTTTAAAAGTAAAGGCTATGCAATACTTGGGATTCAGTTTAATGCAATCGCGACTCAATGATGCAAGAATAAGATAGAGGCAATAGGTACTAAATGTATGCAAGCATGTGGTAGTGCTTGCCTGGCAGCTCAGTTGAAGCGAGAGAAGGATCTGGGTAGTGCTCCTGGGTCTCTTGATATATCCCCTGCTCAGCGTCTATTCGAAGAAGAACCAAACAAACAAGGGCCAACATAAATACAGTGCACAAGCATATGAATAAAATGCGATAAGCAAACAATCATGCCATGATGAATGATGCACAAGTTGCATGGCAATAATGTAGCATTGCATGGGTGAGGTGTAGAATACAAGAAATAAACATTTTATTGAGTTTTGGCCACATTTTATACCCAAATAAGTTGATGTACTCTTTATATTTATATGATGCATGCTGCAAAACAGAACATGGAATGCATAAACAGAAAGGTCTCGTCGAGCTGATCATTTTAGACATATCATTTGTTAAATTTGGAGTTATAAATCAAAAGTTATTACTTAATTAAGAAAAGGGCATTTTATTGTAATTTTGAACAACTTGAATTTTAAAGTGTCCAAAATATATTTTGAAGGACATATTTGAATTCCTCACATTTTCCTGATTTGAAAACATATATCATTTGTATTATTTGGATTTGTATTTTAAAAGTTATTTAAATGCAGATTTGAATTTGAATTAAAAACAAATTTGAAAAGATTTAGTTTAAAACAGATAACAGGAAGCATTTTTGTACTCAGGCAGACCCTAGCCATAGACACTGACCAGTGGGGTCAGGGCTGACTGGGACACAGCGCGCGGCTAAAAGCTTTTTGCACCGCAGCTAACCCAGTCCCTGTGAATGACAGGTGGGGCCACGACACACGCGGACCCGCACTTCAGTAGGCGAGAGGGGGCGTGTCACGCGGCACAGAGAGGGAGCGCGGGTTAAGAATGAAAATGTCTAGGGGGTGTTCTGTAAAACATACAGAGAGGCTGACGGTGGGCTCGGCAGGAGCGCGGTTTGAGGAAACAAAAAGGTGGGGGGGGGGTTCTGTAAAGCGGCGCCGCGGAACTGTGGATATTCTCCACCGTCTGGCGCGCGCGGTGCGCGGCGCAGCAAGGCGGGGAATCGAACCCGCGACGTGGGGCGCGCGCGCAGAGGGGCAGTACCAGTGCGGTAGGCTAACGGATGATGACAGAGGGGCGGCGGGTGGCTAGATGAGGTTCTACGCGACGCGGGAGCGAGCCAACGCAGTGGCCGACGGCGCGCGCAGAGCGCTCGACGAAAGGTCCGGCGAGCACAGGGAGCCACGGCGAGAACGGAGATGTCAGGGCGAGAGAGGAGCTCACCGCGAGGCTGCTGGCGGTGTTGGATCAGGCGGGGGCGCAGCAGATCGTCGACGGAGCTGGCGGCCGGCGAGAGCTAGGGTTTCGTCGGCGGTGCTGGTTCTGGGGCTCCTGGTCCTCCTCCTCCTCGATGGCGTGTACAGGCCGATGCAGGGGAACCTCCTCGTCCTCCTCGATCACCTCCTGCTCGCTTGCGCCACTCGGATCGACGAAGGCGACAAGCTCCTGGCGGCGGTTGGCTTCGGCTGCTGGTGGTCGGAGAGGAAGAAGGGAGGAGAGGGCAGGGCCCTGGGGCGGTTCTGGGGAGGCAGCGGCGAGGGAGAGGGAGTAGATAAGGACGGGGGAGGAGAGGGGTGCCGTGGGGAGGTGGTGAAGGAAAAAGGTGGCTCGGGTGCCACCTTTTCCTCTCCTCTTCACGTGCTCGAGCTGGGGATCGGCATGGGCAGGTAGGGCAGCTGGCAGGTGGGGCTAGGACGAGGCCAGAGAGGGGCACGCTCGGGTGGGCCTTGGTGGCAGAGAGAGAGAGCTAGAGAAAGGGAGGGGTAGGCATGGAGCTAGGGTGGGAGCTAGCCTCGGGTAGGGTTTGGTCTTAGGGTTGGGGTAGATGGGGTGTAGGACCAGGGAGAGGGGGTAGCCTGGTGGGGCAGCAAGGGGGCTCAGCATGGAGAGGCCAAGGGGAGGGTAAGGTGAGAGAGGGTGGAGATGGTTAGGGTGTAACTAGGTTTAGAGCTTGGGTTAGGGTTAGAGAGAGGCTAGGGTTTAGATTAGAGGATAAGTGAGAGGGGGGTGGCATGGTAGATAGGTTTAGGGTTTGAAAAAGGGGAAGCTAGGTTTAGGGTTTAGCTAGGTTAGAGAGAGGAGAGATGAGAGATGAGAGGGCTTAAGGATTTTAGATGCTTGCATGCATCAAGCAAGAACAAGCCAAGATCAAACAAGGTTTAGACAAAAGAGAGGAAGGAAAGAAAGGTGGTGAGGGTTTAGAGAGAGATGTTAATGTGAGGATAGGATTTTAGCAAGATCAAATAAGACCAAGCCCAAAGGAGGGAGAGAGAGAAGAGAGATGGTCCACTCAAAATGACCAAATAAAAACAAAGAAGGACAAAAGATGTGATGGTTGCATGGCCCATGCAAGTATTTAATGCCATGTGTTAATCTTGTGAAAACAAAATAAAATCACATGGCATGATTCCATGCATTTCCAAAAGTTGGAATAAAGACCAAGCAAAAGAAATTAGAGTTGGATCCACCCAACCCACATGAGCTAGAATAAAAATCCAAAGAAAAGAATTACAAGCTCATGGGTTATTGGAATGGTGGAAGTATAAGGTGGTGACAAAGAAAGGTGGTGGAATGGAATAAAAGATATGCCCTCAACTCAACTTGGGCATTTAAACAATATATCAAGAACCAAATACAATATCAAGAGGCAAATACAATTTACGATGCATATGAGAGAAGAACCAACACAAAAAGGGTTTTATATGATGCTCAAATGCAAGGTGGCATGATGACATGAGCATGATATCATTATGATGCAACAATTATATATTGGAAGTAGCCATTATATTACTAAACCAAGTAGCATTACAATTTGTTAGACAATTGGGATGCTACAACTCTCCCCCACTAAACAGGAATCTCGCCCCGAGATTCTAGGAAGAAGAAGAAGACTCAAAGAGGGTAGGATAGTTGGCACGGAGCTCCTCTTCACGCTCCCAAGTGGCTTCATCAACGGAATGGTGCGACCACTGCACCTTGCAGAACTTGATGGACTTGTTGCGAGTCCTTCTTTCTGCGATCTCAAGGATTTTTGTGGGGTGTTCTTGATAAGACAGATCTTCTTGGAGATTGATTAGCTCATGATCCACGGTCCTGCCGGGATCCTTGAAGCACTTCTTGAGTTGAGAGATGTGGAAAACATCATGGACCTTGAGTTTTTCCGGGAGCTCAAGAGCATAAGCAACTTCTCCTCTTTTTCCACGAATTTTGAAAGGACCGATGTATCTAGGAGCCAGCTTCCCTTTGATACCAAAACGGTGCGTGCCTTTCATGGGAGTGACACGAAGGTAAACGAGATCACCAGGGACATACACCATGTCCGTGTGCTTCCTGTCATAATTGCTCTTCTGGCGACTTTGAGCAATCTTCAGATTTTCAAGAATGATGTGCACCTTCTTCTCCGCTTGAGTTACAATGTCAGGGCCAAACCATATTCTTTCTCCTGCGCCCGACCAACCAATCGGAGTTCTGCATTTGCGGCCATAGAGAGCCTCAAATGGTGCCATCTTTAGACTCTTCTGGAAGCTGTTGTTGTAAGAGAATTCAGCATAAGGAATACATTCCTCCCACTTCATGCCAAAAGAGATGACGCAAGCACGAAGCATATCCTCCAGAATCTGATTGATCCTTTCAACTTGTCCTTGCGACTGAGGGTGGTAAGCTGTGCTGAAGTTCAACTTTGTTCCCAAAGCATTTTGGAAACTTTCCCAGAACTTGGAAGTGAAGATGCTCCCACGGTCTGAACTGATCTCAAGCGGAACCCCATACAGAGAGACAATTCTATTGATATAGAGCTCAGCCAACTGAATTCCAGAAATTGTTTCCTTGACGGGGAAGAAGTGAGCCACTTTAGAAAGCCTGTCAATGACAACAAAGATTGCATTGTTGCCCTTCTGCGACCTTGGAAAACCAGTGATGAAGTCCATCTCTACTTTCTCCCATTTCCATTCTGGGGGTTTCAATGGCTGTAGAAGACCGAAAGGTTTCTGATGGACAGCTTTCACTCTGCGGCAGACATCACACTCCGAGACATACTTGGCACAATATCGTTTCAAACCCGGCCACCAATATTGTGTTTTCAAGTCCATGTACATCTTTGTGCTGCCAGGGAGGATAGAAAGAACAGAATCATGCGCCTCCTTGAGAACTTGCTCTCTCAAACCCGGGTAGTTCGGAACAAACATCCGGTGTTCAAAGAAAAGCGTGCCTTGATCATCGACGTGGAAGGACTCATACTTCGGAAGCTGAAGTTTGGAGATGATCTTTTTGGTGTGCGGATCACCAAGCTGACGAGAGCGAACCTTTTCTTCCAAGAGAGGAGTAGCCAGAAGGTTCAGGAGATACCCTTGTTCCACAATTTCAAGGTTGAGCTGACAGAATTCCTCGCACAAGAGAGGCTGTTGTTCTTCCATCATGAGGTTGTTGACATAAGCTTTGCGGCTGAGAGCATCGGCCATGACATTAGCTTTGCCCGGAGTGTAGTTGATGGTCAAATCAAAATCATTGATTGCTTCAATCCATCTCCTCTGCCGAAGGTTGAGATCAAGCTGAGTGAAGATATACTTCAGACTCTTGTGATCAGAAAATATTTCACAACGGTTGCCAAGCAAGTAGTGCCTCCATAGCTTCAAAGCAAAGACAACTGCTGCGAGCTCGAGGTCATGTGTAGGATAGTTGATCTCATGCGTCTTCAACTGTCGAGAGGCATAAGCAACAACTTGTTTTTCTTGCATAAGGACCGCACCCAATCCTTGCAAAGAGGCGTCACAGAATATCTGGAAAGGCTTAGATGTGTCCGGAGGAACCAAGACTGGTGTGGAAGTGAGCTTCTCTTTGAGTGTCTCAAAGCTTGCTTGACATGCAGGAGTCCAAAGGTATTTCTTGCCTTTCTTGAGGAGATCGGTAAGAGGCTTCGCTATCTTCAAAAAGTTCTGAACGAAGCGACGGCAATAACTAGCCAAACCAAGGAAACTCCGCACTTCTTTGACATTAACAGGAGGAAGCCATTCAACAATTGTCTTTACAGTTTCCGGGTTGACTGCAATGCCCTTGGCAGAGATGACGTGACCAAGATAGGTTACTTGAGGCAGCCAAAACTCACACTTGGAGAACTTTGCATACAAGCGGTTCTCACGAAGCTTGTTTAGGACACACCGAAGGTGTTGTTCATGCTCTTCCTTTGACTTAGAATAGACTAGGATGTCATCCAGATAGACCACAACGAACTTATCAAGATACTCCATGAAAACCGAGTTCATAAGCCTCGAGAAGGTAGCAGGTGCGTTGATGAGACCGAAAGACATGACCATGTACTCATACAGGCCATAGCAGGTGGTGAAAGCTGTTTTAGGAACATCTTCCTTGCGAATCTTGATTTGGTGATAACCACTTCTCAAGTCAAGCTTAGAGAACACCACAGCTCCAGCTAGCTGATCGAAGAGATCATTAATCCGCGGAAGGGGATATTTATTCTTGATGGTTTTAGCATTGAGAGCCCGATAGTCAACACAAAGTCTATCAGTCCTGTCTCGCTTCTTCACAAAGATTGTTGGGCTACCCCAAGAAGAAGTACTGTATTGAATGAAACCCAACTTCTCTTGTTCATCAAGTTGACGTTTGAGTTCAGCCAACTCAGCAGGACCCATTTTATAAGGCCGCTTGGAGATAGGAGCCGTTCCAGGTTCAAGCTCAATTACAAACTCAACCTCACGATCCGGAGGCATACCCAACAACTCTTCAGGAAAGACATCTGGGAACTCACAGACCACCGGAACACTCTGAATAGCTTCCATAGCATCATCATTCAGAGCAGCCAAAGAGAAAAGCTGGATAGCAGGAGTCAGACTTGGAGAAAAGACTATATGGCCTTCAGGAATCTTCAAAGAAACCGAGCATTCGGCACAATCAATCACAGCTGCATTTGCTGTCAACCAATCCATGCCCAAGATGACATCAATGTCAGAATTGCCCAGAACAATTAAGGATGCTGAGAACGAAGAGCCACCAATCTCAATTTGATTGCCATGGCTGATTTTAGCAGCTGCCATTGTTGCTCCAGGAGAAAGGACCATTAACCGCTTAAGGAGAGGATCCATAGCTAACTCATTCTCATTTGCAAACTTGATAGAAACAAAAGAATGCGATGCACCAGAATCAAACAAAACTCATGCAGGGACTGAGTTAACGGGAAGCATACCCATCACAACTCCAGGTGCATGCTCAGCTTGAGCGGCGTTGACACAGTTGGCACAAGCAACAGTAGACCCGGGCTTGGTGTTGATGTTGAGAGCCCGAGGTGGTGGTGCACGAACCAAAGGAGAGCTTGCCGCAGATCTTGGAGGTGGTGGAGGAAGAGCTTTGTTTTTCATCGGACAGTTCCAGTTTTGATGCCCAGAGTCTCCACACGTGAAACAAGCACCAGGTGGACGTGGAGCAACGTAGCCAGGGACTCCGCCAGGCGCTCCAGGGTAGTGGTGGTTGTAGCCCCTGGGAGCAGCAGTGAGGAAGTTTGTTGGCCTTGCCGCGAAGCTTGAAGGTCTTGGTGGAGCCGGGAGCGACGGTGGGGTGTTAGGAACCCAGACACGATGTAACACCCTCAGAATCGGCCCTATGCAAGTTTTAGCGGAATTTGCCAAACCCGCATAGAAACGATTCAAAGGTGCCCACCAGGCACTTTCGTGCGGGTGGAAAACGAAGTAATAACATTACACAACAGTCCTCGATGGGACCCACTGAACAGATATATATACAACAGCGACCCATTGAGTCAAAAATACAGATATAATATACAAAGATTCAAATCACCTTGAAAATGATACAGCGTCCGACTACGGACAAGATGCAAATGGGGCTAAGAGCTCTGGAGAATAACCAATGGCGTCCATAACCCTGCCCAGGCCAAGCCGGAAGGGTAACCCTGCTAACGACGTCGATCTCAAAACCTGCTTAAACAAAAGGGGTGCCGACAAGGGGCAAAGGAAAAGAGGAGCGTCAGTACTGAGGCCAATACACGGCGAGACTAGAATTCGGCGGTCCTCGCCTACATAGGTATGGTGGACTGAAGCGGCAGCGGCAGCATGCACCAACAACCTATAGAGACTCGATACAACTAGCGGTTATCAGAGAGGGATAAGAATGATCTAACCGGATCCAACCTGAAGCTAACACCAAACAAACCCCTCCTGGTGTTTCCCCTCGAGACCAAACGAGGAAGTCAACCGAGGAACTCACACAGTTGGCAGTTTTATTTATTCAGTTATTGTTGCAGCAATTACTAGTCAGGTGTAGATAATCGTCCTGATAAATTAAACAGTGGGCCGTTTTAGTTAACCATTCTGTTGTAGTTGCAACACTTACTAGTCAGGTACAATAAGCGTGAGATATTCCCAAAACCCAGCAGTTGTTGGTACTTTTATTTAGCCATTCCGTTATAGTTGCAATACTTACTAGTTAGATACAATGGTCGCTGGCGACGACCCAAGCAAGCAATTATTGGAAGTTTTAGTTAGCCATTCCATTATAGTGAAGCTGATTACTAGTCATTATAAAGTCAAATTTATAGCACTACTTTAGTTATAGTTGTCTATGATCGAGATACTGTGCTCCAAGTCGTCCATAACCGCGGACATGGCTTTCAGAAAGTTTTAACCCGGCCGGGGTGCACAAATAGCAACACACACACGATCGACCTCGGAAAAACCAAATCAAAACCCAACGAGGCTTTCACGACAAAGCAATCACAGGATTCAGAAATATTTCAGGGGGCCACCCCTTGGAGTACACCCGCAACGAAGTAAGCTAGCTCCAAGACGGACTCGAGGTTTGGGTGGACGGCTGTGAACGACTGGGAACCCAAAACTGAGCTTGTCGACACCGCGGAATCGTGTCCCGATCCTAAACAGTACAGTGTGCTCCTCGCACAAACGTAAATAAAGCAGTACCATGGCATAAGTACAGGATCGTAAATAAAACCTCAAACTAGTTTGTGGCCCCAAGAAATAAGACTGAATCAAGCTCTGGCTAAGGGGGGCCCATACTCCCCGGATGTGGATAGCGCGATAAATCAAGGAACAGGTATCAAGTACTCGGGGTCCTACGGGACACAAGTGGGCGTTCGGAAACCAAATATTATCTATCACCCACCGATGCCTCTGCTTACTTCAATTTTAGTTATTAAACAGGAATTAAAGTGAACGATAAGTAAAACTATGATCACCTCCAACATCAACATGCGGCAAAACATCAACAACTGTGGCACTGGACGACACGCAGCAGCACTTGAGCAAGCGACTACGACGCGCAAGTCCATCTATCTACCAAACAACAGGTAATAGGGTGTGTCCAAGGCAATATAGGGCTGCACGGTATATCCAGGTACAGAAGCTAAAACATCGCAACACAGATAGCAATAGATCAATAGGAGGGAATAAATACTATAAAAGTAAGATAGGTAGAAAGGGGGAGATGCTCGCCTGAAAACATTGTCGAAGGTTCAACCGAAGATCGGGGCGAAGCTCACATCAACTCAACGGCCTTATCCGCGAAGAAGCAAAACACTAGAATAAACACCGGATGCAATATTTAAGATTACGGCAGAAGATCGGGCATGATGCATGTATGATGCATGACATGGCAAAGGTGCAATGCAAAAAGGCAATATTCAGCGGAACCGGGGTCCCGACAATTAATTAAATGGTTCAAGTTATTTAGAACCTCCCGCAATTTAAATGTTGTATTAACATGGCAACAGATCGCACCGGTTCGCTACACAAATTTAAATGAGGCCAATATAAGGCTAGATTTGCCCGCATATATGGGCCCCATATTTAATTAGAGGTGGATCGGCATAAGGCCCCCAAACCAATGATATGCATGCGAGATGAACAATTAATATGCAACAAATGGTTATTTCATTTATAAAATAGGGCTCGAGAAAAGGGGTCACACATTAGGGGGTCTCGACGAACTTGAGGTTCCGGGGTTCGGGGTCGGTCTCAGGGTCCAGGGTTCGACGGGTCGGTCTCGGCGGGATCGTCCTCGGATAACGGAGTCGATCTAGGCGTTCCGCGAAGAAGGACTTGGCGTATCCGGGATGTAGAGCTTGCCGTTCCGTGGCGATCTTAGCGGTCTTCGGATCCGGGTCTTGGCGTCCGTGTAGGCGTTCTTGCCGACCTCCTCGGAATTCTGAGGGTACGTCTTCACGCGTCGACAGCCTTCGAGGTCTCGCCCGGCGGATCCGTGATGTAGATCTTGGCGTCATCGGGTCATCAACTCTGGGAAGGAGATCTTGGAGCGACGCCGGGTTCGGTATCGATGCGGGAAGGGTCTTGTCGTTCCGCGACCTTCGGCTCCTTGTGGCAGATCTTGTTGATCCCAAGTTGGAGACCTTGGGTGGTCGTCTACGTTGCTCCATGTCGATCTTGGATTTGTACACATCTTCCAAAGATCTAGCCACCCGAAAGCCACATCGGCGAAACGCAGACGAGGCAGCGAAACATGTTGATTAAACAGGCCGTGTGAGTCACTGTGCTAGTAGGAACAACACAGCACATGCCCACGCACTGTTCCACAAGGGACACGAAGCAAGCTTGCACTTGTCGACTGCCGATGGGAACAAGCCCAAAAATTGGGCACCTGCAGAGGCTTGGCGGGATGCAGGGGCTTCGGGAAGGCGCAGGGGCGCGCGGCCGAGGTCGGCGACGCACGGGGAAGGCCGGCGTCGGGAGCGGACGGTGGAGCCGGCGGGGGGCGCGGAGCGGCGCGATGCAGATGGTGGCGGGGGAAGCGGCCGGCGAAGGCGGCGCGGGGCCGGAGCGGTGAAGCCGGCGAGGCAGAGGGTGGCCGGGGGTCAGGGGCGGCACGTGCGGGCTTGCGGAGGAGGAGGAGGATGTCGGGGAGGCGCGCCGGCGGAGGAGGAGAAGAGGCGGGGCACGCCGGCGCAGCACCGCGCGGAGGGGCGCTGGGCGGCGGCCGGGGCGGCGGACGCGGCAGGGGGTCGAGGTAGGAGGAGGACCGGCGGGCGGGAGGCGAGGCGTGGCCGGCCGAGGGCGGCGCGGCAGGGGGTGGGGGAAGAGCGGTGGGCCGCGCGGGGCCAGGGGAGGGGAGAGGCTGTTGCGCGCTGGCGTGCGGGAGGAGGAAGACGGGCCAGGGAGGGAGCAGGGCACGCGGCCAGGGAGGTGGGGCCGGGTGGGGCAGGGGGATGAGTGGTTGTGAGGGAGGGAGGTGGCGTGTGTGGGGTGGAGCCGGCGGGTGTGTGCTGTTGTGTGTGTGTGGTGTGAGCTGAGTGGGGAGAGGGTAGGTCTAGGTGGCAGCATGTGAGTGGTGAGGGTTTTGGGGAGGGGCGAGGTGGCGACATAGGATAGGCTGGGGTGAGGTGGCCAGAGGGGTGGGTAGACTAGGACGGGTAGCTTAGGTATTTTAGGCGGACCGATTGTTTGGACTGGGGGTGGTCGTTCGGGTCGAATCGGCCCGTTCGACTGCCCCACTAAAAACAACTACCATTTTATTTATTTCAAACATGGCTTTTGCAAACCGATAGCAGACAAAACAAAATAATCCGGAGACCCGGTTTTGGCGTTTGAATAAAGACGGTGCGTTTAGAAAACAAATTAGGTTTTCCCGAAAATAGTTTTGTACAAGCAAAATGCAAGATGATGACGATGCTCAAATGCAATGCGGCATGATGACATGAGCATGCGGTCATGATGATGCAATGCACAAAAACAACGCGATTTTCTAGTAGTGGTTTTTGCGGGATGCCACACACGACGCTTAGAAGGAGTTGACATAGCTGAAGAGCTTGCTGCATCACGGTTGTGTTTCTTTGACTCCTCAAACACTTGCCTACTTGCTTCTTCCTGCAGAGCTGTATGCTGAAGTTCCAGAAAAGACGCTGGCCTTGCATGTGTGATTGCATATTTAATCGATGCATTGAGCCCTTGCCGGAACCTCTTTTGCTTCTTCTTGTCATCAGAGATCTCATCGCCACCATAACGAGAAAGGTTCATGAAGTTCCTGATGTAGGTATTGACATTGTCATTTCCCTGCTTGAGGTTGAGAAACACTTCCTTCATCCTTTCCATGACAATTTCTGACAGGTACTGCTCTTTGAAGGCTCCAGTGAACTGTTCCCAAGTAGGCTGAAAACCAATGCAGTTTGCCTCCAGGTAATTCTCCCACCAGAGAGCTGCATCTCCCTTCAGAAGGTGAGTAGCACATTTTACCCATTCTTGCTCAGGAACATCAACAGTCTCCAGTAGCCTTGACATCTCACGCAGCCAATCATCAGCATCAAGTGGTTGATCAGAAACATCAAATTGGCGTGGGTTGAACTTCAGGAAGCTTTTGATGTCTCCTCGCTTGGGAGGTGGAGGTAACGGAGCAAACTCATTCCTCCGAACACTCTCTTCAAAACGCTGCTGGTTCTGCTGCATTGCTGCCAAGGCATTGGCGATGTTTGACAACGCGGACCCCAGTTCAGGTGGTATGTCCTCATCAGAACGGCGTGGTGGTGCCATCCTGTAATTGATATAAAACACAAGTCAGTACTATAATGGAGAATAATAATAATCCAAAATAGTACCAAGATGGAATTAACCAAGATTAAAGGATACAATTTACTAAGATGATATTAAAATATCAACAAAGTTCAAAGCACCTAGAAGATATTAAGCATATCGCACACGACTGAAAAGGAGTGTGGTACACAGATATATCAAAGAAAAATTTTCCGCAAATTTCGGCATTAAAATACCAGTAGATGCGCAAAATCACTTAACGAATCAAGATTAGTGACTCTACCAATTCAATATACAAAAGCGAAAGATAAGAGTAGTGGTATGGTCGCGACTCCATCCCGCACTCAAAGCATTACTCCGCACATGAATAAGTAGAACACATATCCTACCCCTTCTTCTCACGATGAACCTAAAGATTAGTAACTACGGAAACGAACACCCCAAACAAGATAACGTCGGATAACACAGAGTAAGACAGACCGCGGCGGTATACAACGAATCAGATAGATCGCGTCGGTTTGCAAAAGCCTGTCGGTATGGAATGTACCAACAGTTGATAACCAAAAGGACGATTGTGATAACAACTTGGATGCAACAGATAGACAAGGAATTACACACACATAACCTATGGTACTACGGAAACCCAGAACACGTGAATCCTAGTTTGAACTTTTAAGAAGAGGATTGAAAACGTTACACTTCCTTACCAGAAAAGGGTGGGTGGGTGGGTAAGAAGAAAAGTGGAAGCAGTCCTACTCTCGCGTTTTGTTTTTCCCTAGTATACATAGCTACCAAAATATTTGCTAGACTCACAATGACCATTTGGCTGAGACCCTGAAGGGCGGGATGGCTCTGATACCAATTGTAGCTACCTCGGTGAATTACGCTCCTAGTTACAAGCCTGGATGAGCGGAAATGGTTGAAATAGTACGGTGGGGCCCAAATGCCACTCACAGGTAGACCTTTCGGCCGTCCCAACCATTTCCAAACATCGGGACAAGAACGGGCGGTGTAATCGGCAGGCGAAGGGATCAACTACATACACAAATGAGTATGTATGCAAGCCACCATACAACAGTGCATCAGAGCCATTCCATCTAAAAGGAAAGGAAATATAGCAACGCCATACGACAAGATTCAAATGTACTAGATAGATATAATAGTTTAGGATATCTCCTCATACATCAAACATCAGAGTATCAGGCGGAAGCGGCAAACAAGATCCGAGTACGGATAAGAAGCAAATCGGCATAAGATGCCCCATAAATAAACACATCCCGCCCACAGATCTCACGGATCCCCGTTCCCGGAATCTCTACACCGAATGATCGTTGCCCACATCGTCCGTCTCCTCCACCCAGTATCCATATCGTGAGTGTACCTGTTCATCTGAACCAAATATTTTATCGTGTGTGACCCTAGGGGTACTCAGCAAGTCTTTATGCCTCTAAAGGGGACACAACCTGGGGTGACGCAATTGCAGCAAAAGATATACCCTAACAATTCTATAGATACTCGCTAACCATCCGCCTAACCAAAGATAGACGGATGTCCGTGAATTATGACAACAGTTATAACAGTAATATCAACAGATCCATCCTCCTCCTCGCTTACCAACGAGGAAGCGGACGAACAACCCCCATCCGTTGGCAGTTTTATTATCCATTCCATGAGTGTGGCACTATTTACTAGTCAGTTACTTAGTCAAATTTAAAGCGGTACTTTAGTTATGCTTGTCTATGATCGAGAAACTGTGCTCCAAGTCGTCCATAACCGCGGACACGGCTTTCAGAAAGTTTTACCCTGCAGTGGTGCACAAATAGCAACACACACTCGATCAACCTCGGAAAAACCAAATCAAAACCCAACGAGGCCTTCACGACAAGCAATCACAGGATTCAGAAATATTTCAGGGGGCCACCCCATTGAGTACACCCGCAACGAAGTTAGCTGACTCCAAGACGGACCCAAGGTTTGCGTCAATGGCTGTAAACGACTGGGAACCCGAAAATGTGACTGGCTTGTCGATACCGCGAAAACACTCCGCTTCCCTAAACAGTACAGGTGCTCCTCGCACAATCGTAAATAAAGCAGTAAAGCATGGCATAAGTACCGGATAGTAAATAAAACCTCAAACTAGTTTGTGGCCCCAAGAAATAAGAATGAATCAAGCTCTGGCTCAGGAGGGTCCCATAAGCCTCCCGGATGTGGATAGCGCGAATAATCAAGGAACAGGAATCAAGTACTCGGGGTCCTACGGGACACAAGTGAGCAGGAAAAACCAAATAGCAGATATTGCTCGCCGGTGCCACTTTCATTAGTTATCCCATACTACTCAGGTTAGGTTGTTTAGGTACCTCGTTATCCATCAGACACTCACATACCCTACACATGCTGTTCTACGACTCGCATGGCTCAAACAACTCCTGTAGTAATGGCTCATTGGATGGAGGAACAAGCTTCGGTGGGGTTTAAAAGTAAAGGCTATGCAATACTTGGGATTCAGTTTAATGCAATCGCGACTCAATGATGCAAGAATAAGATAGAGGCAATAGGTACTAAATGTATGCAAGCATGTGGTAGTGCTTGCCTGGCAGCTCAGTTGAAGCGAGAGAAGGATCTGGGTAGTGCTCCTGGGTCTCTTGATATATCCCCTGCTCAGCGTCTATTCGAAGAAGAACCAAACAAACAAGGGCCAACATAAATATAGTGCACAAGCATATGAATAAAATGCGACAAGCAAACAATCATGCCATGATGAATGATGCACAAGTTGCATGGCAATAATGTAGCATTGCATGGGTGAGGTGTAGAATACAAGAAATAAACATTTTATTGAGTTTTGGCCACATTTTATACCCAAATAAGTTGCTGTACTCTTTATATTTATATGATGCATGCTGCAAAACAGAACATGTAATGCATAAACAGAAAGCTCTCGTCGAGCTGATCATTTTAGACATATCATTTGTTAAATTTGGAGTTATAAATCAAAAGTTATTAATTAATTAAGAAAAGGGCATTTTATTGTAATTTTGAACAACTTGAATTTTAAAGTGTCCAAAATATATTTTGAAGGACATATTTGAATTCCTCACATTTTCCTGATTTGAAAACATATATCATTTGTATTATTTGGATTTGTATTTTAAAAGTTATTTAAATGCAGATTTGAATTTGAATTAAAAACAAATTTGAAAAGATTTAGTTTAAAACAGATAACAGGAAGCATTTTTGTACTCAGGCAGACCCTAGCCATAGACACTGACCAGTGGGGTCAGGGCTGACTGGGACACAGCGCGCGGCTAAAAGCTTTTTGCACCGCAGCTAACCCAGTCCCTGTGAATGACAGGTGGGGCCACGGCACACGCGGACCCGCACGTCAGTAGGCGAGAGGGGGCGTGTCACGCGGCACAGAGAGGGAGCGCGGGTTAAGAATGAAAATGTCTAGGGGGTGTTCTGTAAAACGTACAGAGAGGCTGACGGTGGGCTCGGCAGGAGCGCGGTTTGAGGAAACAAAAAGGTGGGGGGGTTTTCTGTAAAGCGGCGCCACGGAACTGTGGATCTTCTCCACCGTCTGGCGCGCGCGGTGCGCGGCGCAGCGAGGCGGGGAATTGAACCCGCGACGTGGGGCGCGCGCGCAGAGGGGCAGTACCAGTGCGGTAGGCTAACGGATGATGACAGAGGGGCGGCGGGTGGCTAGATGAGGTTCTACGCGACGCGGGAGCGAGCCAACGCAGTGGCCGACGGCGCGCGCAGAGCGCTCGACGAAAGGTCCGGCGAGCACAGGGAGCCACGGCGAGAACGGAGATGTCAGGGCGAGAGAGGAGCTCACCGCGAGGCTGCTGGCGGTGTTGGATCGGGCGGGGGCGCAGCAGATCGTCGACGGAGCTGGCGGCCGGCGAGAGCTAGGGTTTCGTCGGCGGTGCTGGTTCTGGGGCTCCTGGTCCTCCTGTTGGAGATATGCCCAAGAGGCAATAATAAAGTGGTTATTATCATATCTTCACAGTTATGATAAATGTTTACATACCATGCTATAATTGTATTAACCGGAAACATTAATACTTGTGTGATTTGTAAACTAAAATAAGAGTCCCTAGTAAAGCCTCTTGTTAAACTAGCTTGTTGGTTAATATATGATCATGGTTTCCTGATCATGAACATAGAGATGTTATTAACAACAGGATCATATCATTAGGAGAATGATGTGATGGACATACTCCTATAGATAAGCGTAGCATAAAGATCAAGTCATTTAAATAGTTCAATTGCTATATGCTTTCTGATACATAGTAACCTAATTCCTTCGACCATGAGATCATGCATATCACCTTTACCGGATGGATGCTTTGATGACATCAAACACCACACCGTAACTGGGTGGCTATAAAGGTGGCATTGAGTGTTCGGAAAGTATTGGTTGAAACACATGGATCAAGAGTGGGATTTGTCCATCCATATGACGGATAGATATACTCTGGGCCCTCTCGGTGAAATGTCATCCAATTAGCTTGCAAGCATGTGACTGGCTCACAAGGGATCACATATCACAGGAACGAGAAAAGAGTACTTATCGGTAACGAGGTTGAACTAGGTATGCAGAGATACCGACGATCATAACCTCGGATAAGTAAACTATCGTGAGACAAAGGGAAATTGGTATCGTATGTAAGTGGTTCATTCGATCGCAAAGTAATCGTAGAAATATGTGGGAGCCATATGAATTTCCAGATTCCTCTATTGGTTATTGTTCGGAGAAGTGTCTCGATCATGTCCGCATAATTCACGAACCGTAGGGAGACACACTTAAGGATTCGACGTTGTTTGACTAGTTATGGTATTATGAGAAAGAGACCGAATGTTGTTCGGAGTCTCGGATGGGATCCGGGATATCACGAGGTGATCCGGAATGGTCCGGAGAATAAGATTCATATAAGGAAAGTCCCGTTTCGGAGTTCGGGAATGATTCCGGTGTTTTCATCGGGAATGTTCTAGAAGGTTCCGGATTGTCCGGCACTCCGGGGGGGGGGGGGGGGGGAGGGTACATGAATGTGTCATTGAATGATTGCATCATGTACTAAGTGTTCTTGCTGTTCCAAAAACATGAAAGTCAAATTGCCAATTTGAAAGTCAAACGGCTAAAACAGGAAACTGTGGAAAACAGGAAACTGTGGGAAACAGGAAACTGTGGGAAACAAGCAAGAGGAGGTTGAAACCAACTTGGAGGAGGAGTTCCTCTCCTCCAAGCCGGCGCCCAGCCCTAGGCCGAGTTGGGGAGGGACTCCCTCCCTCCCTGGCGCGCCTAGCCCCTCCACCTATAAAAGGAGGGGCAGGGCTCCTCCTTGAGACACACAAGTTTCTACCTCTAATCTCCGGTTTAGAGCCGTTCTGGTTTAGAGCTTCTAATTGCTTTAGCCTGCGGTTTAGAGCCTTCTAATTGGTGTGTCTAATCTCTAGACCACTAATATCCCTCTCTCATAATCCACCATACTCGCTCCGGCTTAAGGCGAAGCCCTGCGGGATCTCCCCTCTACTTCCGGTACCACGCCGTTGTGCTGCCGAAATCGCGAGGAGAGTTCTACAACCTCCGCTGCCTGCTGGAACAAGGGAGGGGAAGGTCTTCGTCGAGTACCGAACGTGTGACCGACTGCGGGAGCGCTGCCGGAACGCAGCGCCGGAAGGATCGTCTACGCGATCTTGAGATCGGAAAGAGTACGACTACATCACCCACGAGAATCTGCTCTCGTTAACCGCTTTGGAATCTTCGAGGGTGAGTTCCTCTATCGACTCGTTGCTACAATCTAGTAGATAGATCTTGGCTTGTTTGTTTGTATGCGATAGAAAATTTTTGTTTTCCATGCTACGAACCCCTATAGTGGTATCAGAGCCGTGTCTATATGTAGATCTGTTGCACGAGTAGAACACAATGGTCATTGTGGGCGTTGATGCTTTTATTGTCGATTGCTTCTTGTGTACTTTGCATCTTGCGGTATGTTGGGATGAAGCGGCCCGGGCTAACCTTACATGACATCGTTCATGAGACTTGCTCCACGCTTGACATGCAACTTGTATTGCATAAGTGGCTTTGCGGGTGCCTGTTTCTCCTAGCATAGTTAAGATCCAATTTGCAACGGGTGATCAACAATGCTAGTATCAATGTTGTGGTTCTTGTTCGTAAGTTAGAACGACACTTATTGAAAGCCCCAAACCACGTAAAATATGCAAAGAAAGTAGAGGCGTCTAACTTTGTTTTGCAGGGGTGTGCAGTGATGTGATATGGCCATGATTGTGATTATATTTGATGTATGCGATGTTCCTTATTGTAAGTTGGCAACCGGCAGGAGCCATATGGTTGTCTTTAATTTATGTTAAGACCCGCGTGTCTATTCAAAGTAGTTGTAATAGTTGAAGCCGGTGGAAGACAACCATGGAGAAGCGTCATTGACCTTGATGCAATGCCGGTGATGATGGAGATCATGTTCGTGCTTGAAGATGGAGATCGGAAGCACAAAGAAGAAAGGCCATATCATATCACATATTATGAATTGCATGTGATGTTAATCCTTTATGCATCTTGTATTGCTTAGTAGACGACGGTAGCATTATAAGATGATCCCTCATGCACATGAATTTCAAGTCATAAAGTGTTCACCCTTAGTTAGCACCGTTGCTAAAGCTTGTTGTTTCGAAGCACCACGTGATGATCGGGTGTGTTAGATTCTGCAAGTGTATACAACGTGAGCAAGCCAGATTTGCTCATGCGGAAACTAAGGTTTGATCTTGACGAGCCTAGCATGTACAGACATGGCCTCAGGAACACGGATTACCGAAAGGTAGAGCATGAGTCATATAGTAGATATGATGAACATGTTGATTGTTCGCCATTGAAGCTATATCAACTCTCGTGATGATCGGTTTTGATGTGGTGGATTTGGTTCGTGTGATCACTAAAACAATGTGAGGGATATTGTTTTGAGTGGGAGTTCACCTAGATTAATTTAATTATTAATTAGAACTCAATTTATCATAAACTAAATCAAAGTGAATTTGCATAGTTGTTGTAGTCATTGGCATCCGTTTACCACCTTGCGCTTAGTTATAATTGAGATGATAGAACTATAGAATTCTGGTTAGTTACTTTACGAACTGGTATCGTATTGTTTTGAAGTGTTAATCTAAAGTTTAAAATTCCTATTGCAAACTTTCAGTAAGTTCCGGTTACTCCATGAAGTTTAATAATTGGTATTAAAATCAAGAGTAACAATTCCAATGTTAGTATATAAGTATCATGTTTGTCTCCATGATTCTTGATATTCAAAGGATTGTCTTAATATCAAGGTTATCTAGGATCTGAAAGAGTTGTTTCAGAAACCATGATGTGTGGAAGATATTGTGATATCTGAAACGAAGTTTTGGTTGCAACATGATAGAGTATAATATGACAAAAGTCATGTTCTCATATTTGATGAGAATTTGCAAAAGGTTGGAGACACTAGTTGTCCTAATCCTCCAAAAGGTTTTGGAGAGCAACATTATACTCGTGATTCACCGTTACAAGCTAAAAGTAACTTGATCATGGATAAATCCATGATAAGGGTGAATATTTGATGTAGGTAAAATGTTTACTACACCAAGAGATTACTAAAGAAAGGAATTTGAAAGAACACCAAACATTTGATGATGGTGATCTACTTCAAAGTGCAAGTCTAAATCATTGGTATTTAACTATACACGCTTTGGACTATGTGTCATATGAATGACTCCACTGTTGATGTTGATAGATTCTTTCAAACTGAAAAAGGAGATACTGAAAGAGAATCTCATAAATATATGGCAGAAAAGAAAAGACTAGAAATTGTTCAGTTTAAGTATATAAATGATATACATGTTATGGCTATATTCTTTGCTTATTAAACAATGTGGTTCTTAAGTATTTGATACTGAATTTGTTGGTGTGAATCGTCATACGAAACAACACAATTCATGAACTACAAAGGCCTAAGTAATTAGCAAAAGAATATGTGATGATGTTCATCGAGAACAAATAAAGGGTTATTGTCTTGTTCGTTAAACATCAAAGCTTGCCTTCATGATTTGTTTTATCAGGTATTATGAGAACAAAAGGGTTGTTCAAATAAATTGCCGTGATCCATAAAAGATGGATGATTCATAAATCTCGTTGGAGAAATCACATCCATAAAACTAGTGCTAAAAATGTTGAAAGACAAATTGATTGAAAGATCACTTAGGAAGTGACATCGCCGTTTAAATTATATTGGAAAGAAAACATGAAGAAACTCCATGTGGATGGAATTTTGGAGTCTATTTGATTTTGATCAAATGATGCTTGTGAAACTTTCCTAGAGATAATTAAAACTTCATTCATAGGCCAAAAGGGAACGAATGACTAGCTTATTGGAAATTGTACATATTGTTGTACAAAGTCCATCATGTGTAGTCAAAAGCGATGGATTTCAACTTCATATGCTTTCTCCGAAAATTTGAGTGAATATATGAATATTTATTTAATAAGGATGAAGTATGAAACATTTGAAAAGTTCAAAGTCTTTCAAGATGAAGTGCAAAATCATTGTAACAAGAATATAAACAGTTTATGATAAAGATCATAAAAGAAGATATTTGAGTTACAAAGTTTAGCATGATACCTAAGATTTAAGGAATCGTTCCGTGGATTTGCATTTTCCCGAAACACCATAAGAGTATGGAGCGTTCGAGATATGTAATTAAACCTTGTTTGACATGGTAAGATCGAAGGTATAATTCATAAAACTGCCATTGTATTTTAAAGATTAAAAGCTTTAGAGATTACCGTTTTTCCACTAAAAAGAGCTCCATCATAATCCGTTGAAATGACACCATATGTTATGGTTTGGGATAAAACCCAAGTTGTCCTTTCTTAAACATTGGTATGCTATGCATAAGAAAGATGTTTGCAACCAAAGTCGGGTGAACTTGTCTTTGTTAAGTATTCCTCCATAACACCGAAGACAAAAGTGTTTGTCACTTAGAACGTCAAGTTTCTTTTAGAAGGAATTTTTCGTGAAAAGTTAAGTGGGAGGACAATAGAAATTTGATAGGGTTAAAAGAACCTTAGCTATATGTGCAAAGTTGCGCAGCGCCGAAAAGTGTTCCGGAGTTAGCAAACAATGCTCATGGCTCGCGTACCTCAAAGGTTGTGGTCACGGAGATCCAAGTTCCTATTGAAACAAGTAGGTCGGATGAACAATCAAATACCAAGATTTGAGAGTTAAATCATTATTTGACAATAATGATCCGACTACGTGCAAAGAAGCGATGATGAGCCCTGACTCCGTCAAATGGCTTGAAGCCATAAAATCCGTGATAGTTCCATACACGAGAAATCAAGTTTTGAACTTGAAGGACCCTCGAGAAAGGTGCAAGACCTTACAGTTGTGTCTGGAACTGTAAAGAAATAGACATGGATGTTTCACATCTATGAAATTATCGACATGTCAGGAAAGAGTTCACGACAATGTTCAAAGAATTGACTATGCCAAGATCTGATCTTTCATAGCGATATTTAGTCTAGACGGATTAATATAGCAACCACTACATATAATTTTGTTATATGGTAGTTGAATAAACAAAACAAATTCTTCTAATAGAAGGGTTATCTAGGACGTGTGCATGACACATTCCAAAGGGTTTTTTGTTAAATTTCAAGGGATGCTAAAAACATATGCAAACTTCAATGGTTGAAGTAAGCATAGCGGAGTTGGAATCTTCACTATGATGAAATTGTTAAAAGAGTTTTAATTCATCAGAGACAATGAAGATGCTTGCGTTTGCAAGAAATTAAGTGGGAGCGCTAAGACATATTTTTAATACATTATGTGGAGGACATATTGTTGATTGGAAATGATGTATCTTTTATTAACACATATTAAGAATTTCATCCCGATGAAAGACTTAGGCAAAACCCAAATATTTGGCATCAATATACGCTAATATGGTTGTGCTAGAAGTACATAGACAAGATATTGAATGAGTTCAATATAGAAACTACAAGAAGAGGTTCTTGTCACACAGAAAGGATTGAATGAGTTCAATATTGATGATATATTCAAGTGTATTGACACTGGGTAAGTGAAACAAAGATTCAAGTATAGATTGATACTTGATGTATGAAATCACAAAGAGTATTTATATCAATCATGCTGTGGTATGTACAAATCCAGATATGTCCTATACTCTAAATGTTATGAGCATATACCAGAATGATTCATAAGATGATCATTGGACAATAGTAAAGATATTCTTATGATCTTTTGGAAGAACTAAGAGTATATTATTTGTAGAAGTGACAAATAGATGGTTAGTTCATTGTAAAAGTACTACATTGATACTAGTTTTGTCGCAAAGTACAAATTAAGTTTATCTCAATCTAAACTAAGGGTGGCACAATGTAATGGAAAGTAAGTTCCATAATGGATTTGGATGAGTTCCAAAATTAAGACATTGTGACAGATACTACAACAAAAGGCTAAGTATATGACTGCTATTATAGCAGCAAAAGAGGGCATTTGTGTCAAGTAGTTTGTTATCAAACTAGGTGTAGTTCACAGTGGGATAATACTATAAAGATATATTGTGCGACAATATTATCAACATGTTTTAACCCCAAAGAGCTAAAGGTCACACCGAAAGACCAAATTTATACAAAGCCATCTCATTAGAGAATGAGTGATGCGTAGAGACGCAAAGACATGCAATTACACACGGACCTGGAAGTGTCAGATCCGGAGATCAGTTGACCACTAGCAATCGTGTACATACAACACCGGAAAGCCATAGGTGTTGAATACACAAAGGTTTGAAACTAGATTATTGACTCTAGTGCAAGTGGGAGACTGTTGGAGATATGCCCAAGAGGCAATAATAAAGTGGTTATTATTAATATCTTCACACTTATGATAAATGTTTACATACCATGCTATAATTGTATTAACCGGAAACATTAATACTTGTGTGATTTGTAAACTAAAATAAGAGTCCCTAGTAAAGCCTCTTGTTAAACTAGCTTGTTGGTTAATATATGATCATGGTTTCCTGATCATGAACATAGAGATGTTATTAACAACAGGATCATATCATTAGGAGAATGATGTGATGGACATACTCCTATAGATAAGCGTAGCATAAAGATCAAGTCATTTAAATAGTTCAATTGCTATATGCTTTCTGATACATAGTAACCTAATTCCTTCGACCATGAGATCATGCATATCACCTTTACCGGATGGATGCTTTGATGACATCAAACACCACACCGTAACTGGGTGGCTATAAAGGTGGCATTGAGTGTTCGGAAAGTATTGGTTGAAACACATGGATCAAGAGTGGGATTTGTCCATCCATATGACGGATAGATATACTCTGGGCCCTCTCGGTGAAATGTCATCCAATTAGCTTGCAAGCATGTGACTAGCTCACAAGGGATCACATATCACAGGAACGAGAAAAGAGTACTTATCGGTAACGAGGTTGAACTAGGTATGCAGAGATACCGACGATCATAACCTCGGATAAGTAAACTATCGTGAGACAAAGGGAAATTGGTATCGTATGTAAGTGGTTCATTCGATCGCAAAGTAATCGTAGAAATATGTGGGAGCCATATGAATTTCCAGATTCCTCTATTGGTTATTGTTCGGAGAAGTGTCTCGATCATGTCCGCATAATTCACGAACCGTAGGGAGACACACTTAAGGATTCGACGTTGTTTGAGTAGTTATGGTATTATGAGAAAGAGACCGAATGTTGTTCGGAGTCTCGGATGGGATCCGGGATATCACGAGGTGATCCGGAATGGTCCGGAGAATAAGATTCATATAAGGAAAGTCCCGTTTCGGAGTTCGGGAATGATTCCGGTGTTTTCATCGGGAATGTTCTAGAAGGTTCCGGATTGTCCGGCACTCCGGGGGGGGAGGGTACATGAATGTGTCATTGAATGATTGCATCATGTACTAAGTGTTCTTTCTGTTCCAAAAACATGAAAGTTAAATTGCCAATTTGAAAGTCAAACGGCTAAAACAGGAAACTGTGGAAAACAGGAAACTGTGGGAAACAGGAAACTGTGGGAAACAAGCAAGAGGAGGTTGAAACCAACTTGGAGGAGGAGTTCCTCTCCTCCAAGCCGGCGCCCAGCCCTAGGCCGAGTTGGGGAGGGACTCCCTCCCTCCCTGGCGCGCCTAGCCCCTCCACCTATAAAAGGAGAGGCAGGGCTCCTCCTTGAGACACACAAGTTTCTACCTCTAATCTCCGGTTTAGAGTCGTTCTGGTTTAGAGCTTCTAATTGCTTTAGCCTGCGGTTTAGAGCCTTCTAATTGGTGTGTCTAATCTCTAGACCACTAATAGCCCTCTCTCATAATCCACCATACTCGCTCCGGCTTAAGGCGAAGCCCTGTGGGATCTCCCCTCTACTTCCGGTACCACGCCGTTGTGTTGCCGGAATCGCGAGGAGAGTGCTACAACCTCCGCTGCCTGCTGGAACAAGGGAGGGGAAGGTCTTCGTCGAGTACCGAACGTGTGACCGACTGCGGGAGCGCTGCCGGAACGCAGCGCCGGAAGGATCGTCTACGCGATCTTGAGATCGGAAAGAGTACGACTACATCACCCACGAGAATCTGCTCTCGTTAACCGCTTTGGAATCTTCGAGGGTGAGTTCCTCTATCGACTCGTTGCTACAATCTAGTAGATAGATCTTGGCTTGTTTGTTTGTATGCGATAGAAAATTTTTGTTTTCCATGCTACGAACCCCTACACCTCCTCCTCCTCGACGGCGTGTACAGGCCGATGCAGGGGAACCTCCTCGTCCTCCTCGATCACCTCCTGCTCGCTTGCGCCACTCGGATCGACGAAGGCGACAAGCTCCTGGCGGCGGTTGGCTTCGGCTGCTGGTGGTCGGAGAGGAAGAAGGGAGCAGAGGGCAGGGCCCTGGGGCGGTTCTGGGGAGGCAGCGGCGAGGGAGAGGGAGTAGATAAGGACGGGGGGAGGAGAGGGGTGCCGTGGGGAGGTGGTGAAGGAAAAAGGTGGCTCGGGTGCCACCTTTTCCTCTCCTCTTCACGTGCTCGAGCTGGGGCTCAGCATGGGCAGGTAGGGCAGCTGGCAGGTGGGGCTAGGACGAGGCCAGAGAGGGGCACGCTCGGGTGGGCCTTGGTGGCAGAGAGAGCTAGAGAAAGGGAGGGGTAGGCATGGAGCTAGGGTGGGAGCTAGCCTCGGGTAGGGTTTGGTCTTAGGGTTGGGGTAGATGGGGTGTAGGACCAGGGAGAGGGGGTAGACTGGTGGGGCAGCAAGGGGGCTCGGCATGGAGAGGCCAAGGGGAGGGTAAGGTGAGAGAGGGTGGAGATGGTTAGGGTGTAACTAGGTTTAGAGCTTGGGTTAGGGTTAGAGAGAGGCTAGGGTTTAGATTAGAGGATAAGTGAGAGGGGGGGTGGCATGGTAGATAGGTTTAGGGTTTGAAAAAGGGGAAGCTAGGTTTAGGGTTTAGCTAGGTTAGAGAGAGGAGAGATGAGAGATGAGAGATGAGAGGGCTTAAGGATTTTAGATGATTGCATGCATCAAGCAAGAACAAGCCAAGATCAAACAAGGTTTAGACAAAAGAGAGGAAGGAAAGAAAGGTGGTGAGGGTTTAGAGAGAGATGTTGATGTGAGGATAGGATTTTAGCAAGATCAAATAAGACCAAGCCCAAAGGAGGGAGAGAGAGAAGAGAGATGGTCCACTCAAAATGACCAAATAAAAACAAAGAAGGACAAAAGATGTGATGGTTGCATGGCCCATGCAAGTATTTAATGCCATGTGTTAATCTTGTGAAAACAAAATAAAATCACATGGCATGATTCCATGCATTTCCAAAAGTTGGAATAAAGACCAAGCAAAAGAAATTAGAGTTGGATCCACCCAACCCACATGAGCTAGAATAAAAATCCAAAGAAAAGAATTACAAGCTCATGGGTTATTGGAATGGTGAAAGTATAAGGTGGTGACAAAGAAAGGTGGTGGAATGGAATAAAAGATATGCCCTCAACTCAACTTGGCATTTAAACAATATATCAAGAACCAAATACAATATCAAGAGGCAAATACAATTTACGATGCATATGAGAGAAGAACCAACACAAAAAGGGTTTTATATGATGCTCAAATGCAAGGTGGCATGATGACATGAGCATGATATCATTATGATGCAACAATTATATATTGGAAGTAGCCATTATATTACTAAACCAAGTAGCATTACAATTTGTTAGACAAATGGGATGCTACAATAGGAGAGGGGAAGGAGGAAGAAGAGAGTAGGAAGAAGAGAGGAGAAGAAGGAGGAGGAAGACGAATAAGAGGAGAGGATAAGGAGGAAGAAGAAAGGAGGAGGAGAGGCCAGCGGGATTCAAATTTGAATCCCACCCAAGCTTATTCGTGGCACACGATATGGCGGTGCGCCTCTGGTAAGTGGTCTATATATTTTTCTGCAGAAAAAACGATCTTCTGACCATAACTTTTTACTCTTTTCGAATTTTGAAAATGTTTGGTCGTTTCGAGCGGATACGAAATCTCGTTTTAGTCATTTTGGTATATTAAACGTATTTTTTTAATATCGTATGCAAAAGTTATGACCGTTTTACCGTGTCATAATGTTTTTTTCAAAAAAAAGTCGAAATCCATATTTGTTAATTTTCCTACAAACTCGACCATATAACCAACTGTAGGGGTTCGTAGCATGGAAAACAAAAGTTTTCTATCGCATACAAACAAACAAGCCAAGATCTATCTACTAGATTGTAGCAACGAGTCGATGGAATAACTTACCCTCGAAGATTCCAAAGCGGTTAACGAGAGCAGATTCTCGTGGGTGATGTAGTCGTACTCTTTCCGATCTCAAGATCGTGTAGACGATCCTTCCGGCGCCACGTTCCGGCAGCGCTCCCGCAGTCGGTCACACGTTCGGTACTCGACGAAGACCTTCCTCTCCCTTGTTCCAGCAGGCAGCGGAGGTTGTAGCACTCTCCTCGAGATTCCGGCAGCACAACGGCGTGGTACCGGAAGTAGAGGGGAGATCTCGCAGGGCTTCGCCTTAAGCCGGAGCGAGTATGGTGGAGCTTATGAGAGAGGCTATTAGTGGTCTAGTAATTAGACACACCAATTAGAAGGCTCTAAACCAATTAGAAGGCTCTAAACCGCAGGCTAAAGCAATTAGAAGCTCTAAACCAAAACGGCTCTAAACCGGAGGTAGAAGATAGGAACTTGTGTGTCTATGAGGGGAGCCCTGCCCCTCCTTTTATAGGTGGGGAGGCGCGGCCAGGGGAGGGGAGTCCCTCCCCAAGTCGGCCTTGGGTGGTGCGCCGGCTTGGGGAGGAGACTCCTCCCTCAAGTCGGTTCCCAACTCCTCTTTCTTGTTTCCCACAGTTTCTTGTTTTAGCCGTTTGACTTTCAAACTGGACATTTGACTTTTCTGTTTTAGGATTCAATTTAATCCTTTATTTGGGACAGCAAGAACACTTAGTACATGATGCAATCATTCCAATATGTAATGACACATTCATGTACCCCTCCCCCCCCGGAGTGCCGGACAATCCGGAACCTTCTAGAACATTCCCGATGAAAACACCGGAATCATTCCCGAACTCCGAAACGGGACTTTCCTTATATGAATCTTATTCTCCGGACCATTCCGGATCACCTCGTGATATCCCGGATCCCATCCGAGACTCCGAACAACATTCGGTCTCTTTCTCATAATACCATAACTACTCAAACAACGTCGAATCCTTAAGTGTGTCTCCCTACGGTTCGTGAATTATGCGGACATGATCAAGACACTTCTCCGATCAATAACCAATAGAGGAATCTGGAAATTCATATGGCTCCCACATATTTCTACGATTACTTTGCGATCGAATGAACCACTTACATACGATACCAATTTCCCTTTGTCTCACGATATGTTACTTATCCGAGGTTATGATCGTCGGTATCTCTGCATACCTAGTTCAACCTCGTTACTGATAAGTACTCTTTTCTCGTTCCCGTGATATGTGATCCCTTGTGAGCCAGTCACATGCTTGCAAGCTAATTGGATGACATTCCACCGAGAGGGCCCAGAGTATATCTATCCATCATGTGGATGGACAAATCCCACTCTTGATCCATGTGTTTCAACCAATACTTTCCGAACACTTAATGCCACCTTTATAGCCACCCAGTTACGGTGTGGTGTTTGATGTTATCAAAGCATCCATCCGGTAAAGGTGATATGCATGATCTCATGGTCGAAGGAATTAGGTTACTATGTATCAGAAAGCATATAGCAATTGAACTATTGAAATGACTTGATCTTTATGCTACGCTTATCAATAGGAGTATGTCCACCATATCATTCTCCTAACGATATGATCTTGTTGTTGATAACATCTCAATGTTCATGATATGGAAACCACAATCATTTAATCAACCAACAAGCTAGTGAAGTTTAGAGGCTATACTAGGGACTTCAATTTAAGTTTACAATTCACACAAGTATTAATGTTTCCTTGTTAATACTATTATAGCATGAATATAAACATTTATCATAAACATAAAGATATAATAATAACTATATTTATTATTGCCTCTTGGGCATATCTCCAACAGTCTCCCACTTGCACTAGAGTCAATAATCTAGTTTCAAACCTTTGTGTATTCAACACCTATGGCTTTCCAGTGTTGTATGTACACGATTGCTAGTGGTCAACTGATCTCCGGATCTGACACTTCCAGGTCCGTGTGTAATTGCATGTTTTTGCGTCTCTATGCATCACTCATTCTCTAATGAGACGGCTTTGTATAAATTTGGTCTTTCGGTGTGACCTTTAGCTCTTTGGGGTTAAAACATGTTGATAATATTGTCGCACAATATATCTTCATAGTATTATCCCACTGTGAACTACACCTAGTTTGATAACAAACTACTTGACACAAATGCCCTCTTTTGCTGCTAAAATAGCAGTCATATACTTGGCCTTTTGTTGTAGTATCTGTCACAATGTCTTAACTTTGGAACTCATCCAAATCCATTATGGAACTCACTTTCCATTATATTGTGCCACCCTTAGTTTAGATTGAGATAAACTTAATTTGTACTTTGTGACAAAACTAGTATCAATGTAGTACTTTTACAATGAACTAACCATCTATTTGTCACTTCTACAAATATTATACTCTTAGTTCTTCCAAAAGATCATAAGAATATCTTTACTATTGTCCAATGATCATCTTACGAATCATTCTGGTATATGCTCACAACATTTAGAGCATAGGACATATCTGGATTTGTACATATCACAGTATGATTGATATAAATACTCTTTGTGATTTCATACATCAAGTATCAATCTATACTTGATTATTTGTTTCACTTTACCAAATGTCAATACACTTGAATATATCATCAACATTGAACTCTTTCAATCCTTTCTGTGCGACAAGAACCTCTCTTGTAGTTTCTATATTGAACTCATTCAATATCTTGTCTATGTACTTCTGGCACAACCATATTAACGTCTATTGATGCCAAATATTTGGGTTTTGCCTAAGTCTTTCATCGGGATGAAATTCTTAATATGTGTTAATAAAAGATACATTATTTCCAATCAACAATATGTCTTCCACATAATGTATTAGAAAATATGTCTTAGCGCTCCCACTTAATTTCTTGCAAATGCAAGCATCTTCATCATCTCCGACGAATTTAAACTCCTTTAACAGTTTCATCATAGTGAAGATTCCAACTCCGCAATGCTTACTTCAACCATTGAAGTTTGCATATGCATTTAGCATCCTTTGATTTAACAAAACCCTATGGACCGTGTCATGCACACGTCCTAGGTAACAATTCTATTAGAAGAACTTGTTTTGTTTATTCAACTACCATATAACAGAATTATATGTAGTGGCTGCTATATTAATCCGTCTAGACTAAATATCACTTATGAAAGATCAAATCTTGTCATAGTCAACCTTTGAACATTTTGTGAACTCTTTCCCAACATGTCGACTATTTCATAGATGTGCAACATCCATGTCTATTTATTTTATAGATCCAAACACAACTATAAGGTCTTACACCTTTCTCGAGGGTCCTTCAAGTTCAAAACTTGATTTCTCGTGTATGGAACTATCACGGATTTTATGGCTTCAAGCCATTTGACGGAGTCAGGGCCCATCATCGCTTCTTTGCATGTAGTCGGTTCATTATTCTCAAATAATGATTCAACCCTCAAATCTTGGTATTTGATTGTTCATCCGACCTACTTGTTTCAATAGGAACTTGGATCTCCGTGACCACAACCTTTGAGGTACGTGAGCCATGAGCTTTGTTGCTGCCTCCGGAACACTTTTCGGCGCTGCGCAACTTTGCACATATAGCTAAGGTTCTTTTAACCTTATCAAAGTTCTATTGTCCTCCCACTTAACTTTTCACGAAAAATTCCTTCTCAAAGAAACTTGACGTTTTAAGTGACAAACACTTTTGTCTCCGATGTTATGGAGGATTACTTAACAGTTATTCAAAATAACATACAAAGACAGGTTCATCCGACTTTGGTTGCAAACATCTTTCTTATGCACAGCATACCAATGTTTTAAGAAAGGACAACTTGGGTTTTATCCCAAACCATAACTTTATATGGTGTCATTTCAACGGATTATGATGGAGCTCTTTTCAATGGAAAAACGGTAATCTCTAAAGCTTTTAATCTTTAAAATATAATGGCATTTTTATGAATTATACCTTTGATCTTACCATGTCAAACAAGGTTTAATTACATATCTCGAACGCTCCATACTCTTATGGTGTTTCGGGAAAATGCAAATCCACGGAACGATTCGTTAAATCTTAGGTATCATGCTAAACTTGTAACTTAAATATTTTCCTTTATGATCTTATCATAAACTATTCATATTCTTGTTACAATGATTTTTCACTTCATCTTGAAAGTCTTTGAACTTTTCAAGTGTTTCATACTTTATCCTTATTAAGTAAATATTCACTCAAATTTTTGGAGAAAGCATATGAAGTTGAAATCCATCGCTTTTGACTACACATAATGGATTTCATACAACAATATGTACAAGTTCCGATAAGCTAGTCATTCGTTCCCTTTTGGCCTATGAACGAAGTTTTAATTATCTCTAGGAAAGTTTCACAAGCGTCATTTGATCAAAAATCAAAAGGACTCCAAAATTCCATCCACATGGAGTTTCTTCATGTTTTCTTTCCAGTATAATTTAAACGGCGATGTCACTTCCTAAGTGATCTTTCAATCAATTTGTCTTTCGACATCTTTAGCACTAGTTTTATGGATGTGATGTCTCCAACGAGATTTGCGAATCCATCTTTTATGGATTACGGCAATTATTTGAACAACCCTTTTGTTCTCATAATACCTGATAAAACAAATCTTTGAAGGCAAGCTTTGATGTTTAACGAGCAACACAATAACCCTTTATTTGTTCTCAATGAACATCATCACATATTCTTTTGCTAGTTACTTAGGCCATTGTAGTTCATGAATTGTGTTGTTTTGTATGACGATTCACACCAACAAATTCAGTATCAAATACTTAAGAACCACATTGTTTAATAAGCAAAGAATATAGCCATAACATGTATATCATCCATATACTTAAACTGAACAATTCTAGTCTTTTCTTTTCTGCCATATATTTATGAGATTCTCTTTCAGTATTTCCTTTTCTGTTTGAAAGAATCTATCAACATCAATAGTGGAGTCATACATATGACACATAGTCCAAAGCGTGTATAGTTAAATACCAATGTCTTTGGACTTGCACTTTGAAGTAGATCACCATCATCAAATGTTTGGTGTTCTTTCAAATTCCTTTCTTTAGTAATCTCTTGGTGTAGTAAACATTTTACCTACATCAAATATTCACCCTTATCATGGATTTATCCATGATCAAGTAACGGTGAATCACGAGTATAATGTTGCTCTCCAAAACCTTTGGAGGATTAGGACAACTAGTGTCTCCAACCTTTTGCAAATTCTCATCAAATATGAGAACATGACTTTTGTCATATTATACTCTATCATGTTGCAACCAAAACTTCGTTTCAGATATCACAATATCTTCCACACATCATGGTTTCTGAAACAACTCTTTCAGATCCTAGATAACCTTGATATTAAGACAATCCTTTGAATATCAAGAATCATGGAGACAAACATGATACTTATATACTAACATTGGAATTGTTACTCTTGATTTTAATACCAATTATTAAACTTCATGGAGTAACCGGAACTTACTGAAAGTTTGCAATAGGACTTTTAAACTTTAGATTAACACTTCAAAAAACAATACGATACCAGTTCGTAAAGTAACTAACCAGAATTCTATAGTTCTATCATCTCAATTATAACTAAGCGCAAGGTGGTAAACGGATGCCAATGACTACAACAACTATGCAAATTCACTTTGATTTAGTTTATGATAAATTGAGTTCTAATTAATAATTAAATTAATCTAGGTGAACTCCCACTCAAAACAATATCCCTCACATTGTTTTAGTGATCACACGAACCAAATCCACCACATCAAAACCGATCATCACGAGAGTTGATGCAACTTCAATGGCGAACAATCAACATGTTCATCATATCTACTATATGACTCATGCTCTACCTTTCGGTAATCCGTGTTCCTGAGGCCATGTCTGTACATGCTAGGCTCGTCAAGATCAAACCTTAGCTTCCGCATAAGCAAATCTGGCTTGCTTACGTTGTATACACTTGCTGAATCTAACACACCCGATCATCACGTGGTGCTTCGAAACAACAAGCTTTAGCAACGGTGCATACTAAGGGTGAACACTTTCGAACTTGAAATTCATGTGCATGAGGGATCATCTTATAATGCTACCGTCGTCTACCAAGCAATACAAGATGCATAAAGGATTAACATCACATGCAATTCATAATATGTGATATGATATGGACTTTCTTCTTTGTGCTTCTGATCTCCATCTTCAAGCACGAACATGATCTCCATCATCACCGGCATTGCATCAAGGTCAATGACGCTTCTCCATGGTTGTCGTCCACCAGCTTCAACTATTACAACTACTTTGAATAGACACGCGGGTCTTAACATAAATTAAAGACAACCATATGGCTCCTGCCGGTTGCCAACTTACAATAAGGAACATTGCATACATCATATATAATTACAATCATGGCCATATCACATCACTGCACACCCCTGCAAAACAAAGTTAGACGCCTCTACTTTCTTTGCATATTTTACGTGGTTTGGGGCTTTCAATAAGTGTCGTTCTAACTTACGAACAAGAACCACAACATTGATACTATCATTGTTGATCACCCGTTGTAAATTGGATCTTAACTATACTAGGAGAAACAGGCACCCGCAAAGCCACTTATGCAATACAAGTTGCATGTCAAGCGTGGAGCAAGTCTCATGAACGATGTCATGTAAGGTTAGCCCGGGCCGCTTCATCCCAACATACCGCAAGATGCAAAGTACACAAGAAGCAATCGACAATAAAAGCATCAACGCCCACAATGACCATTGTGTTCTACTCGTGCAACAGATCTACATATAGACACGGCTCTGATACCACTGTAGGGGTTCGTAGCATGGAAAACAAAAGTTTTCTGTCGCATACAAACAAACAAGCCAAGATCTATCTACTAGATTGTAGCAACGAGTCGATGGAATAACTTACCCTCGAAGATTCCAAAGCGGTTAACGAGAGCAGATTCTCGTGGGTGATGTAGTCGTACTCTTTCCGATCTCAAGATCGTGTAGACGATCCTTCCGGCGCCACGTTTCGGTAGCGCTCCCGCAGTCGGTCACACGTTCGGTACTCGACGAAGACCTTCCTCTCCCTTGTTCCAGCAGGCAGCGGAGGTTGTAGCACTCTCCTCGAGATTCCGGCAGCACAATGGCGTGGTACCGGAAGTAGAGGGGAGATCTCGCAGGGCTTCGCCTTAAGGCGGAGCGAGTATGGCGGAGCTTATGAGAGAGGCTATTAGTGGTCTAGTAATTAGACACACCAATTAGAAGGCTCTAAACCGCAGGCTAAAGCAATTAGAAGCTCTAAACCAAAACGGCTCTAAACCGGAGGTAGAAGATAGGAACTTGTGTGTCTATGAGGGGAGCCCTGCCCCTCCTTTTATAGGTGGGGAGGCGCGGCCAGGGGAGGGGAGTCCCTCCCCAAGTCGGCCTTGGGTGGTGCGCCGGCTTGGGGAGGAGACTCCTCCCTCAAGTCGGTTCCCAACTCCTCTTTCTTGTTTCCCACAGTTTCTTGTTTTAGCCGTTTGACTTTCAAACTGGACATTTGACTTTTCTGTTTTAGGATTCAATTTAATCCTTTATTTGGGACAGCAAGAACACTTAGTACATGATGCAATCATTCCAATATGTAATGACACATTCATGTACCCCTCCCCCCCGGAGTGCCGGACAATCCGGAACCTTCTAGAACATTCCCGATGAAAACACCGGAATCATTCCCGAACTCCGAAACGGGACTTTCCTTATATGAATCTTATTCTCCGGACCATTCCGGATCACCTCGTGATATCCCGGATCCCATCCGAGACTCCGAACAACATTCGGTCTCTTTCTCATAATACCATAACTACTCAAACAACGTCGAATCCTTAAGTGTGTCTCCCTACGGTTCGTGAATTATGCGAACATGATCGAGACACTTCTCCGATCAATAACCAATAGAGGAATCTGGAAATTCATATGGCTCCCACATATTTCTACGATTACTTTGCGATCGAATGAACCACTTACATACGATACCAATTTCCCTTTGTCTCACGATATGTTACTTATCCGAGGTTATGATCGTCGGTATCTCTGCATACCTAGTTCAACCTCGTTACTGATAAGTACTCTTTTCTCGTTCCCGTGATATGTGATCCCTTGTGAGCCAGTCACATGCTTGCAAGCTAATTGGATGACATTCCACCGAGAGGGCCCAGAGTATATCTATCCATCATGTGGATGGACAAATCCCACTCTTGATCCATGTGTTTCAACCAATAATTTCCGAACACTTAATGCCACCTTTATAGCCACCCAGTTACGGTGTGGTGTTTGATGTTATCAAAGCATCCATCCGGTAAAGGTGATATGCATGATCTCATGGTCGAAGGAATTAGGTTACTATGTATCAGAAAGCATATAGCAATTGAACTATTGAAATGACTTGATCTTTATGCTACGCTTATCAATAGGAGTATGTCCACCATATCATTCTCCTAACGATATGATCTTGTTGTTGATAACATCTCAATGTTCATGATATGGAAACCACAATCATTTAATCAACCAACAAGCTAGTGAAGTTTAGAGGCTATACTAGGGACTTCAATTTAAGTTTACAATTCACACAAGTATTAATGTTTCCTTGTTAATACTATTATAGCATGAATATAAACATTTATCATAAACATAAAGATATAATAATAACTATATTTATTATTGCCTCTTGGGCATATCTCCAACACCAACCTATATATGAAAGTATTCTATTTTTTGAAGTGTTTTTCATTTTCTTTAGATTTTTACAAAACTAAAAAGGCGTTCCAGAGGAGGGTGAGAGCAGTTTTTTGTCAACTTATCTGTGACGCACATCTATTGTATGCGCCATAGGTAACCAGATCAGTTGCGCACCTTATAGTGGTACGCCACGGATACTCGTCTAAAACTGCGTGTGCCACTGATGTGGTACTTATCTGTGACGCACACCTATTCCATGCGCCACAGATATGCCTCCCTTGGACGGGGTCAGCCGCCAGCGCTGGGGCCCACGTAATAGTGGCGCACCATTTCAGGCGTGCGCCGCAGATAAGTGTAGGTCAGTGGCGCATGGTTTCGTCTGTGCGCCACATATAACTATCCATGGGGCACCTTTTACATGTGCGCCACTGATAAGGACCTTGTGAATAATCATTTTCCTACCAGTAAGCACCAGAGCTTGGGAGGCAAAATGACTTTTCGTTCTTTTTAATGCTACTCACTCCGTTCAGAAATATAAGACGTTTTAGCTTTGTGAATCGAATGTACCTAGATGTCTTTTCGTGTATAGGTTCATTGAGGTTCGAAGTAAACCTATATACTAAAACGTGTTTAGATACATTTATTTGAAAAAGCTAAAATGTCTTATATTTTTGAACGAAGAGAGTATTTTGTTTTCTACGAGTCTGGCCTTTTTTCTGCAAAGCTTAGGTAGACGTAACCGTTGGGTCATATATGATACTAGACCATATTGGCGCGCGTTGCCACGTCCATCTGTTTATCCAATAAAATATGGATTTGTGTAGATATAGTGTCTCCTGAGACATGATAATTAAAATTAAAATTAACTTGCATGGAATCTAAGAACAAGGCAAAACAACACCTAACTACACAAATAATTAAAGGCAAGTATTCAATTGATTGATCTTTGTCTCAAAATGTATATGGTTGTAATATGTACAAATAATGTCAAATCCCTCCACAATCTCTTTCAGAAGATGCTAGAAGGATCCACGATGAAATCTGATACCATGATGATGCAAATATTTAAGTTACAAATATAGTGATTTCTAATATACTAATAGTGACATGAAGCAAACATGTGGATTAACTTTCTGTCACTCCTAAAGAACAAAGTGATTGGTTTACAGATATTACCAAAATAGCTCATAATCCAGACAATTTCGATATTTTCAAGAGAAATAGAACAAACAAAGAGATGACAATAAACACTAATGATACCTGCATCTAGAAATGAACTTGTTGTTGCATTGACAACCCAAAGATTCATCTTTGTCCACCTGCATAACAACAACAAATAACATAAGTATATGCTGCTTTCTGTCTAACCATCTCTCCTTTTGCCATTGACTTGGAGCATACCATAATCTATCACAACCCTGCACCATGGGTATTTTAAGTTGCATATAACAAAACACAGAAAATCAAAATCCTTTTTTTGTACCCTAGCAATTCAAGAGCTCATCTTACCAAGTGAAATGCCTGCGTTAGTAACCTTCGATTATTGAAGCATCGATAGAAGAAAGCATGAACAAGACCGGAGTAAAAAATCGGACAAGGAAGGCCACCTTACCTGATGTTGTTCATCTCTAAATATAACTGGATATGATCAGCACTAGACGGAAATGGGCATATCCACTTCTTTTTCAGCTGAACATGGCTTCTCAATGCCGTCGATGCAGGCAAATGGGCATATCCACTTCTTCCAGGACAGGGCTCCCAAGAGTCACGTCCTTGTCCTGCTGGGCACAGGGCAGTGCCGATTCAACCGGTACTGCGGCGGCTACACCCTCAACACGCACATGAGTGGAGCTTCACATTGGTGAACAACCAAGAGGTAATATAAATCAGAAGAGTGGAATCACTCGGAAGGAGTATGCGACGAATCTGGTAGAGAAGGAGCCAGGTAAAATTAACAATGGGAGTAAGAATAATTAGTCTCACAGGAAATAAAAGAGAGGGAGGTGAGAAGGCAGTAGTAACACACATCCACCACACACGAATTAAAGGAGAAGAAAACGGCAGGGCGGCGCACCTCCTCGGCCATGAATGTAAATCTCGTCACCTACAGCGCTCCCACACTACCGAAATCAATGACAGTGCTCACCGAAATGGGAGAGGTCGGAACCGCACTGGGCCGGTGTGCCGCATAGATCAGGCCATAGTCCATGCTCATAGAAGGGCCTAAGAAATGTCTGGACCATGCGGCTTATAGTTATAGAGTTGATCTGATTCACCAGGGGACGTCTAGGTCCATCTCCGGAGTAGCAGCCCGATAATGGTTTGCTGGCCCGTTCAACGTGACTGAACGACGTCAAAACAAGCATAGCTAACGCTTCGGTTCATTGGGTGATCTAGAGCGTTGAATTGTCAGATCTAACGGTCCAAAACACCAAAATGCTGTAAAGGGTCCTAGCTAGGTGAGTTTTACTGTTTTCTAATAGAGTAAAAACACCTAACCTCATCAAACATGTTAACTTTCTTAGATATATATATATATATAATAATTTTGTGATATGTTCTTTATAGCGTATTACCATGGTACTCCATAGCCATCCATCCATAAGAGTATCTTAGTCTTTTTTTAACGTACTGCACATAATTTTGGATTCTGGAGCCTCTTCTCCCGTAGAATAAGAGACTCACCATATACGGCTATGGTGGAAAAATAAATCCATTTTTTTGAAATGGGGTAGTCCCCTGCCTCTGCATCAATTGATGCATAGTCTTTTTATTGTAAGTTTTAGAAGTCTTTCGTAAAAGAGAGCCAAGTGTTAGTTATTAAAAAATTCAGAGATCACTCAAAATAGCTACAAAAATGAGCCATTTAAAACAGAAAACCAAAGCTTGCTTAAGCAACATCTAGCCTATTAGAATGTCGCCACTCAAATTGGTTGTAGATATCCCATGTGACCGTGTCTAGGCGGATGCACCCAAAATCCATAGGGCCTCGCTGGCCCTCTGGGAGTAGATATGACCATATATCAATCCAGTATATAGCTCTGCGGATAACCTGCATAAAGTTGATAGTTTCAGATTTTTTAAAGACCAAATCATTCTTAGAGTTACAAATAGACCATAACATAGCATAAACTCCAACACGGATTCTATCTTTGTCACATTTTGCAACTCCATTTAGCCAATTTCCAAACATATTTGTTACCTTGGTTGGAGGTGAAAGAATAAAAGTGAACTCAACAATTCTCCAAACAACACGAATAAAGGGACAAGCAAAAAAAAATGGTACTCCTCCGTTCACAATTAGATCGCATTCTGGGTTTAGTCAAAGCCAAACTTTTTAAAGTTTGTCCAATAATTTAGCAAAAAATAAAAATATCTATGATATAAAACTTATAGTATTGAAATCTTCATAAGTTATATATCCATAATATATGTATTTGGATTAATGAATGTTTATATAGTTTTCTATATTTTTGGTCAAAGTTGACAAAGTTTGACTTTGAAAAATCCTAGAACGCGAAGTAATAAAAAACGGAGGGTATATATAGATTCCGGTGAATCATAGAAACAATATTTCTTACAACTATTGCAATTACGCTTAGCTATGTTATCTTTTATTAACAATACTTTTTGATAATGAAATCACATAAAAAACTTAATTTTTAGTGGCACTTTTATTTTCCAAATATAACGCTAAAGGAACTTAGTGTGAGCATTGAAGAAATCCATGTACATTGATTTGACCATAAATAGTCCTGAAGTTGTTAACTTCCATATGAACGAATCAGATTCAGTTGTAAGATGCACTCCCATCAAACGTTGTACTAAGTGTAGCGACTTATTCTATCTACTCCTTTCGTCCCAATTTAGGTTGCATATAAAATTTTATCAGAGTCAAACTGTACAATATTTGACCAAGTAGTTTGATACAACCATAAAGTTATAGGATGGCAAATTAATATTATTAGAATTGTTTTAAAATATATTTTTATTATATATACATTTTATATCATACATATTTTTATTATTTTATATATTTTGATCAATCTTTGTAAAGTTTGATTTGCACACAAAATTATACGCAACATAATATAAAATGGATGGAGTATTTTGAGATAGATAGAGCTCTTTTGAAATCGATATTGAGAGGTGGGTTTTTGTCTTGCTCGGGGCCAGGCCTAGGCCTGAAATTTAGGGCTGGCAGTCAGGCTCAGGCCTGGATTTTCTCCATCGGTCTTTTCCCCGCCCGCCTGAAGCCCTGCCCTACCCGAATCGCTGCTCGGCCACCTGCGGCCCTGCCAGCACAAAACCCGTATATTCGTATTGGAACGGACCGAGTGGCCCATTTGCGAAGCATAGAGCCATAGAGGCGAAAGCGGCGAGCTCGAGCAGCAGCAGAAAAAAAATCCCCTGCCGCACTCCCCGACCCTCCCCGACGAGCGCTCTCCGATGGCATCTCAGGATTCCAAGCCCGCGCAAGCCCCGGCCACCGCCGAGCCGACGTCCCCGGCGACCTCTGCCGCAGGTGAGGCGCCCGCGAACCCCACTGCAGCCCAAAACCCTAGCGCTGCCGCAACCGCGGCGGCCGGCGCCGCGGCCACGGATCTGGAGAAGAAGATGCGCCGCGCGGAGCGGTTTGGGACGCAGGTGGTGATGTCCGAGGACGAGAAGCGAAGCAGTCGCGCCGAGAGGTGATTCTTCTATCAAACCCCTTCTTCTAGGGTTTAGAGATTTTTTCCTTTACAAGTCCGAGCGATTTGGTGGTTTCTGACTCTCTAGGGCAGCCGTGTCGGAAATGGTGCTGTACTTTTCCAGTTCCCGTAATTTTGAGGCATTGAACACGTACTTGTCTCAAACGGTAGGATTAAGGATCTAATAGTGTACCCACTTTGTAGTTTTTAGTTAACTTATTTTCATAGGCATAGATTTACGGGGTATGGAAACTAAGCATCACACACTTTTGGCTTCTGGATGTTTAGGAGTATTAATACAAAAGACTATTACAATGCATAATGGAGGATGGTCTAAGCATCGAACCTTTTATTGTAATCTATAAAATACAACCCTTCAGCCAAAAACAAGTTACTTAGTGGGTATATCTCCAATAATTCCGAAGATGAGGGAGTTCATGTTTATTCCATGTGCACTGTCCTGTGAGGCTGTGCAATTGTAACTACTATAGTCGACATGGCAATGCCTAGATATCCTGAAGACAGTAGTGTTTCATATTCTCATGTGCTTGCTATGTCAAGTATTTTACCTGCTGAACTCTTTCCGAGTCTTTGTATTGTAGCACTTCATGCTCTGCTTAATTTTGTTGCAGTACAATAATGATCTTTTTTGGCCCTATGGTCTTGATGTTCAAGGTTTATAACATCGACTGCCATAGTGTTAGGGCTGCAGAACCTCGATAAACCTCATCTCTCCCACGACACACTGGCAAATTCTCCTTCCCTGGTAGTATTTACTTAAAAAAAATTAAGGTGGCGCATCTAAATGCTATACAAAATCTGCTTATCAGTGAAATATTACACACATATCCGGAATTAAGAAGACATAGGTTAAAAATATAACTATTTAATAACTTTAGAGTAAATACAATGTTTTAACTTCAATAACAAGTTAAGTTTGAGTATGTCTGATTTGTTTTATTGTTTAGGTTGCTAAGAATAAAATCAGTATGATGAAATGATGTTATTATTGAACACCTTTAGTAAGATCTGTATGGTGAAGGAATGTTGTCATTGAGCACTTCCTACTCCATTGCTTGTGTACAGTTCTGACTTCTGAAGGGATATGCTTGGTGTTCCAAAGATCTATACAGTTTAAAGAGCTGTACTGTTTTTGCGTAGTACATCAACTCATTAGCAACATCACTTTTTAACTGGTTGATAGTACATGTACTTGTGAGTACATGCTGGATTATTAAAACTGACCGATAGTACATGGACACGTGATCAACACCATTTTAGGTATAAACATTTTTTGCTACAGGGCTGCTGAAAATTAGAAAACTCAGCTTTAGTTTAGTTAGGTGAATACGTACTTCAGTATAAGTTTGTTTTCTTATTTTGATCAAAACTGAACATTCTTCTCCGTCACTTCTGTGGTTTCTATTCGGATCTGTTGCACTCATGATATAGTCAGATGCTAAAAAGGCGGAAGAAGAGAAGTGGAAGGCACGAGTCCTTAGGTAGATGAATGTGGCAGCGCTATGCCATTCTTTTCACTAGAACCCTCAACCCTAACCTAAATACCAGCTGTCTGACACGCCTTCACAACTTTTTACCAGGTTTGCAGGAACACCTGGAAACCTCGTTAGCAACATCATTTTAAATATACAAATTTTGTGCTATTGTGCTGCTTAAAAGTAGAAAAGCCAGCTTCAATCTAATTAGGGGGATATGTACTTCAATATTAGTTTGCTATCTTAATTTGATCAAACTGAACAGAGTGTTTCTATGCCAAGTCATCCTCTGTCACTTCTGTGATTCCTGTTCGGTCAATCTGTTGTACTCATTATATATTTCAAATACTAAAAAATGCGGCTTTTGATTATCTTGTTTACAAGATTTGGGACTGCATCTTCAAATGAAAAGATGGAAGAGCAGAAAAAGAAATCCAGGGCTGAGAGGTGTGTGAAACACTTAGTTACCTATGATGCAGCTCTGTTTTTTACCACCCCGAAAATTGTGAACTGACAGACTTCCTTAATTTCCAGGTTTGGCCTTCCCTCGCCTGCCTCTGACGATAGTGAGGCTAAGAAGAAAGCTCGCTTAGAACGATTCGGTCAGAGTGCAGGTCAGACTGCAGATGTTGGCAAAGCGGAAGAAGAGAAGCGGAAGGCACGAGCCCTTAGGTAGATGAATGCGGCAGCGTTATGCTGTTCTTTTCAATAGAACCCTAACCTAACAACCAGCTATCTGACACGTCTTCACAACTTTACCAGGTTTGCAGGAACTCCTAGTGGAGGATCTAAAGGAAATGACAAGGATGCCTCCAAGCCGGTAATAACCTCTGCTCCATGGTTTTATGTGGAAGTCCTGCCTCCTGATGCACATGGTTTTTGTGTGGAATTTCCGCCTCCTACCTGTGGTTCTAATTCATTGTTTTCATCCTGTTGTCTGCACGCGTAATGCAGGATGCAGCCACTGTGGCAGGCACGGCATGATGGAAGCACTCCCTGTTCTTGTTGAGGTTAGATATGCCGCTCTTATCATCGTACTATATATGATGTTCTTATATATGATGTTCTCCTTGCTGGTCTTTGCTGCTCTTGTATCCCAATGATAACATCAAAATCAACTCCGTTTCCTGCAGGTTGGTCAGAATTGCCCCAAGGGGCTTCGGTGGAGCCGTAGCTTGTACACCACTAACGACACCAATGGCTTCATGTTCTCCGAGCCATTCTGAGTGCTGTGTACCGTGTAGCACTTGATGACTTCTTACTGTACTTGCTGGGCAGTGTACCGTTGTTTGCTGCTTGGTTTCGGGATTATCTTGTACTTCGTATGCAGTCGACATTCCGTAGCCATTTCGCCTGTGTCTGTGTAGTTTCATACGCTACGTGCATACGTGCAACTAAGCGAGCATCTGAATATCATCAGTCAACGCGTGGAAGTGAATTCCACATCCAGTGCATGCAAGATGCAACTTGCTGGTACAGGTTCAGGTGATCGACATTGGCTGCTCCCTCAGAATTTTTTCCTTTGCTCAAACACAATCGTTAGATACTTACTAGTACTGCCTCCTAGATTTAGACTGAATTTACACACTAAAAGAAGTCTACATGCATTTTCTTTACAAACCTAAAACATCTTATATTTTAAAACGGTGGGAGCAGTAAACAACAAAGGCGACTCACTTTTGTAAATACTACAGCTCTTCTCCGCGTCTTACAATACAGGCACGAGACTGAACCATTATTCCGTTCACTCCATATACCCCTAACGCTGTAAATACATACACCACTGCAACTGCAAGCAAACAGTGGAAGGGCACAGTAACACAACCTTCGACAGTTTCAGCTGCTCGAAAACAGACGCTTTGATTGACACCACAGGGCACGGAGACGAGAGATCAGTGGCCGTAGAGCTCCCGCTGCGCGACGACGAGCCCCTCCGACCTCCTCTCGATGGTGTACCGCAGCTGCTCCTTGACCTGCCGCAGCGCCAGAAGCACCGACTGCACGTCCTGGTTGCCGCCGCCGCTGCTCATCACTGGCTGGGGGTCAGCCAGGACGATGGCGAGCTTGTTGCTGTCCGCCTCCCTCTCCTCGTCGCCGTTGGTCAAGGAGGCTCGTGCCATGTCGTCCTCCGTTCTCGGGCGACCTGCAACTTCTTCGGTGTAATGCGGGTTGTCTACCGGCACCAGCGCGAGCCTGTCCTCCTCCTCGCCGCGGTAGCTTGCTTCCGATCTCGATGAGCCGCTGGACGCCGCAGGCTGCTCCGGTTCCCTGCTGAGTAGGTGCAGCAGAGAAACATTCCCCATGAGTTTTACACTAATCTGTACTAGTACACTGTTGCAAACATAGCAGGAAAGTAAATGGCGGCTACAGTTGCTGCACTTCAAGAGTCAACGATGGAGCATGCATAACCACAGTTGCTGCATTTACAACAACATTATCAGAACGTATGACCCTGCTGTGTTTCTTCCCGTGAAAATTTCTCAGGTTCTCAGGTGGGTGTGCTGTTGTTTCTGTAGCGGCCGACAGTCCGTCCATCTCCTTTTTCTATCCTAATAAAACGCAGTTATTCTGCTTGTTGCGGCAAATAGAAGCATGCAGAGCACCACTTGTTCCCACCATAACGAACACTAGTAACATGGTGAAACTGAAAACATACTCCATTTGGAATAGCAGGTAGGCGTAAACAGGACGAAAGAATGTCATAATAATTCCGGTCAGGAAAACGATAATCCCTAGAGGCTAGAGCAATATCAAATGTTTTTACTTTAATTAACCAGTAAGGCACTCATTGGTTATCTGCACGCTGCGTACCTGATCTGTGAATCATGACCAACGTTAACGGAACCGCTGGAGTTCTTGGCGCCGTCAGTCTCTTTGCAGCAGAGGAGACCGGACCCGGATTGCTCCGACACCACCGAGAACCAGCTCCCATCGTCCTGTGACTGTGAGGAGGAGGAGTTGGCCTGGGTTGTGCTTGTGCAGGAACCCGCCGAGGAGCCCTTGGCGCTGTCGCCGTCCCACGCCTTGTCCTCGCCGCCGCCGGCGAGGGGCGCGGAATCGACGGTGCTCGTCAGCGAGTTGTTGCTCCCCTCCATCTCCGGCGGCTGCTGGCTGGAGCAGCCGGTGGAGTTGGAGGAGAGAGACCCGACGGAGGTCTCCGATGGCTGCATATCCAGAGTCTTGAGGGCCTCCATCCGCTTGATGGCCCTCCTGAGCCGCCTCTCCGCCTTGTTCCTGGTCTTGACCTCGTCGGCCAGCTTCTTCTCCAGCTCGTCCAACTGTGGGAAGCCAGCCATTGAATCAGCAACTGAGCAAGTCCGAGTAAAGCTGTATAACAGACTAAACACTGAAGGAGTTGGGGGAGCGGCGTGCAGAGCTGGAGAAGGTACCCTTGTTGCGAGCCGGTCTGCTTCCTCCTTGGCCGCCTTGGACGCCACCCTCTCGGCTTGGAGCCTCCCTCTGAGGCACTCCACCGTCCTCATGCCGCCGCCGCCGCCGCCGCTACCACCCTCGCCGCCGCCCACATTTCCCCTGCAGAAAAAGGAAAGATTCAGGTATTGACCCCCTAGGATACCATTAACACGTAGTACTAGTACGACATGAGCACGCGGATCGAGAGCAGAGGCAGCACCCAGACCAAGAAGGCATAAAGAATCCAAGAATCTGTCCTAGAAACCGACGAGAAAGCGTCGAAGAAGGGAAAATAAATGATGAATCGTAGCCGAGACGGACCTGCATTGCGCGGCCGGTCCAGACATTCCTCCGGCTTTCCCGACGCCGACGAGATGTCGTACCCGAGATTGGCAATGGCAGGGCGCAGGGCAGCGGAAGAGAAGAGGCGCGCTTGTGTTGTGTTAGCTAGCGGCAACACGCGGCATGTGGCGGCGGTGGCTTTGGGCTGCACTGCACTGCATGCACCCTGCTTTTGAGGTAGCTCGGCTTCGGCGGTTGCTGAATTCGGAGGAGGAGGCTTGAAGCGGAAGGTGTCTTTTGAGGCCGGGAAGCGTGTGACGCTAGCTAGGAGGCAGGGATTTGAGGGAGGATTTGATGACCACAGTGAGTAGGCTTGCTCTGCTCTGTCCGTGACTGACACCCGTGAGGTGCGTCACTACAAACCTCCTTTCACTTCACTGTAGTACTAGTACATTCTTCACCGTTCACCTCCTTCTATCCGGTGTCTTGCAAACATCATGATCATGTCCACAAGTTTACCATGTTCAGATCGTGGAAATACAGTTGGCGTGTCACGTGTGCCAAGTGCCATGGCAGCTCAACTCACTAAGTCAATTATATCGGATTTCTTAAGTCTTAGTCGCCTCTTTCACCGTTCCCAGGCGCCTGTGAACTGTCAAATTGCTGGTCAAGATAACACTTGATGAACTGATAAACTGGATTAAGTAACAAAGAGATGGTCGCAGCTGGGTGGGAACATGTGGGGTGTTTCTCATTGGGACTCGCAATCTGCGATGTGGTAAGGTTGATAACAGGGGAGTGCAGAAAGGATGCCACGTGACTGCTGGTTCCATTCATTTAACCCGCTTCCGCTTGCTGTTTGCTCGGCCCCACCACCGCGTCCGCATAATGTTTCGCTCGTGGGTTTCAGTAGCGACGAGCCACCGACTCCCCTGTTTGTTTTATTTTATCATATATATAAAAAATCAGGGCCGAGACAAGAGAGAAAAACGCTTCTAGTGTCGTTGTCGCGGTGCCTCACGAGCCGCCTGTGCGTGCGTTCCAGCTGAACTGAAGCGGAGAGATAAACCGACAGTCGAGGCCCTTGCGTTAACAACGACACTCGAGCTGTCCTCTCACGTGGCTCTCAGAAATTTAAGTGCTGACAGACAGCAAACCAAACCGGGTCGCCATGTTAGATTTCGACTCGAGCGGTTCGTGAAGATGTAGTGTCGTCGTTATAAGAACGGCAGAACCTAAGCAGGCTAGAAAAAGGTGTGGGAGCAAAGCAGTAAAACGTGTGACAGCGTCTGTAGCCGGGATTGGATACAAGATATTGTTAGATGTATATATTTGTATATTATAGTTTTTCCTTATGTTAGGGGCTTCCTGCATATTTGCACCTGTACCTGTACTATATATTGTGGCCTTTGGCCCTAGATAATACAAGTTGCATATTCCTGACATGGTATCAGAGCTAGGTTAGCCTCCTCCTCGCAACTTCGTCGCAGCCGCCACCGTCCCTGTCATCGACGGCCTTGCCGTCGTCGCCGCCGCCGGTCGCCGCTTGTTCCGTCTGTGTGCTCCGTTTCCGTCTGCGTGTCCAGATCGGTCCCAGTTTTCTCCGCCCGTGCGCTGGACTACCTCACGCAACGGGATCTCCTCCAGGCGTTGACGTGCAGATCCTTGCTTCGTCAGGCGCTGATCAAAACTCCAAGGCAGGGCCACGATCGAGCTCCTGTGACGGATCTCCTCCAGGCGCTGACCTCCAGGCGCCCGCCACCGCCTACCTACCCCGCCCCGTCTGGCTTGTTTGGCCCGTCCGACTGGATCTGCGTCTGCCTGCTGACGTCTCTGTACCGCCGGATTCTGCCTCTGACGTCAGCTTGTGCCAGCACCGATCAGATTCAGATGTGATCTGATCAGTGTCCAAAAAAAATGACTACTTCATCCGGTTATGTTGCGATTCCTCGCTGCCCGGTGATCTTCGATGGCGCGAGTTATTCTGATTTCGCTGCTTTTATGCGCGTTCACATGCGCGGTCTCCGTCTTTGGGGTGTGCTCTCCGGCGAGGTCTCTTGTCCGCCGTGCCCCTGCTCCTGTGGCTCCTCTTCCGCCGACACCGATTGTTCTCGGTGCTGATGCTTCTCAGGAGGCCAAGGATGCTGCTCAGAGTGCTGATGATAGTGCTGTTGCTGCTTATGATCTGAAGTTCAAGCAGTACTCTTCTGATCTTGAGGCCTATCGACACGCTCTGACTGCTTACACTCAGTGGGTTGATGAGGATGCTCGTGCTGCTGCTCTTCTCACCTCTAGTGTTTTGCCCCAGTATGCTGCTGAGTTCATGAGTCTCCCCACTGTTGCTGCTCAGTGGGCCCATCTTCGTCAGCGCTATCAGCCATCTAGGGATGCTCTTTACCTGTCTGTGGTTCGCCAGGAGCATGCTCTCCAGCAGGGTGATTCTAATATTGACGAGTTCTATACTCAGAGTGCTGCTATCTGGCGTTAGCTTGATTCTCTTCGTACTGCTGTTTGTGGCACATGCTCGTGCTGCCAGATTGTGCGCTCGGATTTGGAGTTTCACCGCATCTATGAGTTTCTATCTCGGCTCCGCCAGGAGTTTGAGCCCCGACGTGATCAGCTGAATGCTCGTGGTCGTGTTCCGCTCTCTGAGGTGTTGTCTAAGCTTTGGGCTGAGGAGACCCGTCTCTGTGGTGCTGGTCTTCTTGCGGTTCCATCTGTGTTTGCTACTCGTGGTCCTCCTATGCCGTCCGCTCCCTTGACTCAGTCGTGGTTCTCTGTGCCGTCGCCGATACTACCCACTCCTTCAGGTCAGGGTCAGAGTCAGCCGCAGCAGTTTCAGGGTCAGAGTCAGCATCAGCAGTTTTAGGGTCAAAGTCAGCAGCAGCAGCTTCAGGGCCAGAGTCAGCATCAGCAGGCTCGTGGTCAGGGTCGCCGTGGTTCTCTTCGTCACTGCTCTTACTTTAACAAGGATGGCCACACTTGGGCCACTTGTTATACACGGGATCCCAGTTTACGTCAGCAGCACCAGGCTCGTGGGCAGTCGACTCCTTCTGGATCTTCAGCAGTTGCTCTCTCCGATCAGGACATTATCAGGATTCTTCGCGGTCTGCTTGCTGCTACAGGCTCTTCTTCGACAGGCACTGCTGGTTCTGTGACTGATTCTTCAGGCCCTGTGCGACCACCACCTTCTACACAGTCAGGTACGTCCCCATGGTATCTGGATTCTGGAGCTTCCTTTCATATGACCTATGAGTCTTCTTTTCTGTCCGCTCTTCGTTCTCTCCCTTCTCCTGTCCGTGTTTTACAGCTGATGGTACCTCTCTTCCTGTTTCTAGTCGGGGCACTCTTTCTACTTCTTCTTTTTCTATTCCTGATATCTCTCATGTCCCTCTTCTTAAGATGAATCTGTTCTCTGCTAGCCAGCTTACTGACTCTGGTTGTCGCGTCATTCTTGATGCTGATTCTTGTGTTGTCCAGGACCATCGCACGCAGGCCCTGATTGGAGCTGGACCTCGCAGCCGTGACTCTTCAGGACTTTGGGAGTTAGACTGGCTTCGTGTTCCTTCCGCTACCACTTCATCTGCCAGTTCTTCTCCGGTCGTCGCCTCTGCTACCAGCTCCTTTCAGCAGTGGCATCATCGTCTTGGTCACCTTTGTGACTCTCGTCTGTCGTCCTTAGTTCATCGTGGTCTTCTGGGGTCTGTCTCAGGAGATGGCTCTTTACATTGTCAGGGCTGTAGGTTGGGTAAACAGATTCAGCTTCCCTATCCTACTAGCCCGTATGTATCTTAGCGACCTTTTGATTTAGTTCATTCAGATGTTTGGGGTCCGGCTCCTTTCGCTTTGAAAGGGGGTCATCGCTACTATATTTTATTCATTGATGATTTTCTCGGTACACTTGGTTGTATTTTATGCGCTCTCGTAGTGAGGTGCTCTCCATATATCAGCGCTTTGCGGCCATGGTCCGTACTCAATATTCTACCCTCATTCGTGTGTTTCGTGTTGATTCTGCTGGTGAGTATATCTCCCAGATGTTGCGAGGTGTCCTTGCTGAGCAGGGCACTCTTGCTTAGTTCTCCTGTCCTGGCTCCCATGCCCAGAATGGTGTTGCCGAGCGTAAGCATCGTGATCTTCTTGAGACCACTCGTGCCATGATGATTGCTTCTTCTCTTTCGTCGCATTTCTGGGCTGAGGCTGTTGCTACATCTGTTTACCTCATCAATATTCAGCCCTCTGCCGCTTTGCAGGGTGGTATCCCTCTTGAGCGCCTATCTGGACAGTCTCCAGACTACTCCATGCTTCGCTTGTTTGGTTGTGTTTGCTATGTTCTTCTTGCTCCTCGCGAACGCACCAAACTGACCGCTTAGTCTGTTGAGTGTGTTTTTCTTGGATACAGTAATGAACACAAGGGCTATCGTTGTTGGGACCCCGTTGGTCGTCAGATGCGTATCTCTCGTGATGTTACTTTTGATGAGACACGCCCTTTCTATCCTCGTCCCACCGTTGGTACCTACCCGGTGGAAGATATCTCTTTTCTTATCTTTCCTGACACACCTCCTTCTCCTCCTCCTGTGTCTTCTTCAGGATCTCCTCCCCTCGATGTATCTTTTTCACCACTGTCCTCTTCTGCTCCGTCTAGTTCTCCTAGTTCTCCCCGTTCTCCGAAGTCTTCCTCTGCTATTCCTTCTTCTTCATCATCGTCTCCCGAGTCATCTTCCTCTGATGAGCTTCCCTCTACTCGTCCTGTTCGTCAGCGTCGTGCCCCCGATCGTTACTCTCCTAGTCAGTATGGTCTTTCTGTTGCCTCCGAGCCGACTTCTTATCGGTATGCTGAGCATCATCCTGAATGGCAGCTGTCCATGGCTGAGGAGATTGCTGCGCTTGAGCGCACTGGCACCTGGGATCTTGTTTCTCCCCCTCCCGGTGTTCGTCCTATCACGTGTAAGTGGGTCTATAAGATTAAGACCCGCTCTGATAGATCTCTTGAGCGCTATAAAGCGCGTCTTGTGGCTCGTGCTTTTCAGCAGGAGCATGGTCGTGACTATGATGAGACCTTTGCTCCTGTGGCTCATATGACCACTGTGAGTACTCTTCTTGTTGTTGCTTCTGTTCGTCACTGGTCTGTGTCCCAGCTTGATGTTCAGAATGCCTTTCTCAATGGTGAGTTGAGTGAGGAGGTTTAGATGCAGTCTCCTCCTGGCTATTCTGTGCCCGAGGGGATGGTTTGTCATCTTCGCCGTTCTCTCTATGGCCTCAAACAGGCCCCTCGTGCCTGGTTTGAGCGCTTTGCTTCTGTCGTGACTGCTGCTGGTTTCTCTCCCAGTGCTCATGATCCAGCGCTGTTTGTTCACAGTTCTCCTCGTGGACACACTCTTCGTCTTCTCTATGTTGATGATATGATCATTACTGGTGATGATTCTGAGTATATTTCCTTTGTTAAGGCTCGTCTTCATGATCAGTTTCTTATGACCGATCTTGGTCCTCTTCGATACTTCCTTGGGATTGAGGTTTCCTCCACTTCCGATGGTTTTTACATCTCCCAGGAAAAGTATATTCAGGATCTTCTTGCTCGTGCTGCTCTTGGGGATGAGCGCACTGTTGAGACTCCTATGGAGCTTAATGTTAAGCTCCAACCTACTGATGGCGATCCTCTTCCTGATCCCACGCGTTATCGTCATCTTGTTTGGAGTCTCTTTTATCTTGATGTCACTCGTCCTGACATCTCTTATCCTGTTTGTTTCTGCTCCTACCACTGTTCACTATAGTCATCTTCTCCGCGTTCTTCGTTATCTTCGTGGTACGATCTCTCGTCGCCTTTTATTTCCTCATTCCAGCTCCCTCCAGCTCCAGTGCTATTCGGACGCTACGTGGGCGAGTGATCCTTCGGATCATCGTTCCCCTTCTGCTTACTGTGTGTTTCTTGGTGGTTCGCTCATTACTTGGAAGACGAAGAAACAGACAGCGGTTTCCCGTTCGAGTGTTGAGGCTGAGTTGCAAGCTATGGCCTTGTTGACTTCTGAGGTGACTTGGTTACGGTGGTTGCTTGCGGATTTTAGGGTCTCTGTTACGACACCCACTCCAGTTTTGTCTGACAGTACATGTGCTATCAGTATTGCACGTGATCCGGTAAAGCATGAGCTTACCAAGCATATTGGTGTTGATGCTTTTTATACACGTGCTCAGGTGCAGGCTCAGGTTATTACGCTTCAGTATGTGCCTTCAGAGTTACAGTTGGCGGACTTCTTTACAAATGCACAGACTAGAGCGCAGCATGATTTATCACTCTCCAAACTCAGTGTTGTGGATCCACCATGATTTTGAGAGTGGGGGGTGTTAGATGTATATATTTCTATATTGTAGTTTCCCCATATGTTAGGGGGCTTCCTGCATATTTGTACCTGTACCTGTACTATATATTGTGGCCTTTGGCCCCCAGATAATACAAGTTGCATATTTTTGACAGATATACCCAGCTTCGGAGCCCTCGATGCGAGGTAAAATTCCTACTCCTGCCGGACTGACTATATGGATGATCACTGAGGGCTACAATGCTCTTGGAGCTGTATCTGGTCTGGCTAGTCGTGAGTGAGAGTACAACCCTTGCCCAGTTGCCCCTACCGCCCCTTATATAGGCCGAGGCGGGGTGGGCAACGACCTGGCCGACTGGCGGGTCCCACAGGCGGGCCCCAGCTGGCTATGTCATCTACAGTGGCCGACATGAGAATGTGTACTCACAGTCAAGCCCATGCCGCCACGCACTCTACAGTAGTTATCGTGCAGGTAGTTGCGCACAGTGCCACCTACTGTCTACTGTTGCATTCGTCATCGATAGAAGTCGTCGGTATGGGCCGAGTGTCTGAGTCTCCTTTCTGTTTTGTCTGTTGTCCCGGTTGTACTATGCACTGTGTCCTACGTCATCTGGTACTTTGCCCGTCTTGGGTGGCCGACTAGAGTGACCTAGCTGGCTGGTCTTTTTGGGCCGGATGGTTGGGTCCATCCGAACAATCTTCTGCCCTTGCTTGCTTCATCCGGCTGATACTTCTGCCGGTTGGCTCATGATCAGTCCTGCTCTGGCCGGCTGTCCTGGTCCAGCCGGCTGGCGCTCTTGTCGATGGTTTTCATCCGGCTGGCTGGTTTGCCGGTCGGGACTTGGTCTGTTCCTTCTTCTAATCTGTCTTGGAGTTTTTGCGTCCGGCTACTCCCAGCCGGCTGTCATGCTTGTGCTCTGCATCTTGTCCGATTAGCCTACCTGGGGGCGACCCCCCCGACACTAGCCCCCGAGCGCGCGTAGATTCCTTCCTCAGGCGAAATGTGCGCGGGCTAAAAAAAGGATTTTGAATTTTTTTGGTTGAGCTGTCCCGGCTGCGTCATTGCCGACTTCAGCCATGCGTGATGATGGTCGTGGGAGAGCGTGCGACGTGTGGTCGCGTCGGCTGTCACCTCGGGAACCGTCGCCGGTGCCTCGCCTCCCGCGCTGGGATCTTCTGCGCTCGGGGTGTGGCCGCAAACGATCCGGACGATGTTGGGACCGTGGGGAGCCGCCATGTGGCAAGCCGGCGGTTTGCCTCCTCGGCCCCTACTTAAGGGTGCCGCGGCGACGCGCCCCCCCCACAGGTCATTTGCCCCCTGTGCCTTCGCCTTCGACGCCCAACGCCTCCGCCCTTTCTACCTCCGCCCTTTTCCCGTGCTGCCGACGAGCTCGCGCCGCCCGCTCCGCCAGCACCGCCTCGCCTTTTCTCTGCCGGAGCAACGGGAAACCGCTGCTCCTCTACTGCACCGCCGCCGTCTTTCCTTGCTTCCTCTCCCTCTCCTCCGTGCTCCGCTGCCGCCGCCATGGCCGAGAGCCGAGGCGCCTGGTGTGGTTCCTCCGTCACGAAGGCGCAGGTGGAGAAGTACCAGCGGTCGCGCCTCCTGCCGACCACCGGCGAGGTCGGGGTCTGCCTGGCCCCGGCTGACGAGATCTCGCTGGCTCCGCAAGCCGGCTAGCGAGTAATCTTCCTCGCGCATCTGACCCGCGGCCCGGCCTTCCCGGACAGCGCCTTCTTTTTGTCCTTCCTTGCTCATTTTGACCTCCGCCTTCACCATCTCGGGCCAAATGCAATCGGCACTTTGGCCCACTTCGTCGCCTTCTCCGAATGCTATCTCGGGATCCAACCGGATCTCGGGCTCTTATGCTGGTTGTTCATGATCCGTCCTCAGGTTCAGTTTGCCAAGGGTCCGCTGGTGACCTGAGGTGGTGCCTCCATTTACAGACGGTCGCAAACCGGCTACCCCAAGTTCAAACTGCACGACACAGTTAAACTGTGGCAGCAGACGTACTTCTATGTACGGAACTTGGGGTCTGAGGACCGTCTGAACCTCCCGGCATTCCAGGACACTGATTCCAGCCGAGCGCACTGGGAGGAGAAGATCTTCGGTGCCAAGGTGGATTCGGACGCGCTCCTCCACCGGATGAGGGAGTTGGTGACGGCTGGTCTAACCGGCGTCCACATGACACTGAGCTGGGCCAGCTGGCTCATGATGCCCCTGCAGCAGTAAGCACACAAGATGTGCTACTACTCCGGGTGGCTCGACCCCACCTGGCTCTCCCGCCGCGACCCCTCCTACGACAACCTCTACGAGTGGGTCTGGATGATCACGAAGGAGAAGGTCACCTCCAAATGGAAGTTCGGTGTCGCTCCTTACATGCGCGAGAACCGCGCGCCCCTGGTGAGTGAACTTGTTTGCTTCTTTTCCTCTTTTTGTTCCTTCGTTGCCCGGCTAGCTCTCTTATCCGGTTTGGCTCATGTTTTGCTCTGCTTAGATGTTCCCTTGCATCATCCGGGAGGAGGGCGACGCGCCCCTCCAAGTCTTTGCGGCCGACCACTCCAAGCCGCGTCCGCGTCGGAGCTGCGGCGAGGGCTCCAACGGCGAGGACAGCTTCTTCCCCAGCCGGGGCGACGAGGCAGTGGAAGACCCGCATGGCCTCAAGCCGGAGGAGAGCGATGACACCGCCGCGCCCGAGCCTGCCCGGAAGCGTGCCGGCGAAGGCACATCCAGCAGCAGCGCCGCGCTCGAGGAGCCGGCTGCCAAGCGCACCCAGACGACGGGGGTCCCTCCGCGCCCCGGCCGAACCGTGGGCAGCTGGAAAAGGTTCGCGCCTGTGGTGTAGGGGTAAGCTCTTCGCCATTCTCTTATTTATTTCTTTTTTTGCGTTGGCCCGTGGCCTTGCTTCGACCTTGTTTTTTCCTTGACCTTGCCATTGTTTGTGGGCAGCGCCGTTATGTCCTTCGCCTAGAGCCCGGCTTGCAACGCGCCCACCGCTTCACCGTCTCGCGACTTTCCTCCTCCGGCTGCCCCCTTGGTGATCACCCCACCACCTTTGGCCAAGACCATGCCGCCACCAGAGCCGGCTACGACGGCCCGGCCGACTGCTCATGCGACCGAGCGCATGGAGAGCCAACCGAATATGGCATCCGGCCCCGGCGGCTCATCGGTCGGCGCAGGGGGCTCAGGTGGCAACATGGATACGGTCTGCGTCGAGGACGTGGACTCCGACGATGAGGCGACCGCGCAGTGGCAGGTGGCGATCCGCGACGCCCCGGCTGCTGCAGACCCTTGGAGGTCAACCTCGAGGTTGGTCTGGCGAAGGTGAAGAAGCTCCGGGGCACGCTAGCCGGCGCCAACGAGGAGGCCACCAAGCAGCTAGCTGCGGCCCGTGGGACCACGCGGATTAAGTTTTCCGAGGCTCTTTTTCTTGTGCTTCTTTCCTTCTGACCTTGCTTCCGACTTCTGACTTTCTTATTTGCTTTTCCTCCTCTTACCTGCAGCCATCATGGTTTGCGGTCAACGGGAGATTGACCGGCTGAAGCGCTCCAACACACGCCTCGGCCGGGACAATGCCACCCTCCGGCTCCAGAATAGGGAGTGGCATAACAAGGTCAACTAGCTGGAGGCCACCATCAAGGAGCAGGAGGCGACCCTCGCCAGCCGGGCCAGCGCCTTGACCTTCTGGACATGGAGGCCACCCGGCTAAAGGAGCATGCCCAGATGCTTGACAACGAGCTGATGGACATCGGCCTTTTGGCGAAGGGTGAGTTTTTCTGCTGAAGCCGTATGCTTTTATGCGACTGTATTTTCCGGGTCGCATTTTGACTTGCCCTTCTGATCACAAGGCTTCTACCCCCAAGTAGATGCTCTTGCCTCCGACCGGGTGAAAAGGCAGCCGTTGAGGACATGGTGGGCCAGCTTGGTGAGGACGCTTCCAACCTGCGTAAGGCCGTAGCCGGCATCCACGACCTGGTTTTCCGGGGGGAGATTTTGCCAGAGACTATTGGGGTTCTGGCGCTCAAGCTGGGGGCGCGCCGAACACGATTGATCGGCTGGGCGATCTGGCTGCCCGCGTCGGCTCCGAGATGGCGCTTGCCTTGATGCTGTCATGGTACAAGGATGCCCGTCTCGACAAGCTGGTGGACGGCTTCCGAGCCAGCGGATCTTGAAGCCGTGCGCCGAGCGTACCTGGACCTCCGCTCCGCCGCGATCACTATTGTCGGCTACACCGACATCGACGAGGTGCTCACGAAGGGCGAGGGGAGCTCGGGGGCTGTTGGCGCGGGGGCGGATGGTGCAGAGGCGTCCTCCCATGATGGCGGAGCCGGTGCGGCCCATCGTCATGGCAAAGGTCCGGCCTCCTGAAGATGAAGACCCCAGGATGCCGGGTGAATTTGTAAATGCCTTTTTGTTTCTCGTACTTGTCTTTTGGACAATCTGGACGTGTGGGGGCTTCGTCCCCCGAAGTTAAGTAATTTTTCTGGTTGGGTTTGCCTTCGTGCACCCACTTATGCTTGTGTTTTGGTCGACTGGCCTTTCCGGCTGGTCCACTCTAGCCGGGTTTTTCTTGCATTTGTCTTGCGCTTTATTTCTTCTGACTTCCTGACGGTCTGCTGACTTGCCCAAGACGGTTGGCTCATCTGCTAGCCGGACGCTACATCCTTCCAGTGGGGGCGCGCTAACGCACCCACTGGGTGTAGCCCCCGAGATTCGGAACATCTGGAGTAGCCAGGTGTTTCGAATCTTCAAAAAATTCTTGTTTTCACCTTCCTTTGCCGTATGTGACCGGCTTAGCCGGGCCGGGGTATCTGCACCGCGGTCCAGCTAAGCATGTCCGACTGGCTTTTCTCTATTACTTTCCTTTCTCCTTCTCCTTCTCTTTCCATCTTTCCTTCTTCGTCTTTCTCTTTCTTTCTTTCCTCTTTCTTTCTCTTTCTGGTTAGGCTTGTCTGACGCGTCCGACTAGCTGCGACTAGCCAGCTTGGGCGGGTGGCGTCCTTGAGTTCTGTCCGCCTTTGTCTTTCTTCTTGTCCGACTGATGCACCCTTCAGCCGGATATCGCATGCTTCTGGTGGGGGAACGCCAACGAAACTCACTGGGTGTAGCCCCCGGGATTCGGAGTGGCTACCGCAGATAGGTACTTCGAATCTTCACTACTCTTGATTTTCGACTCGGTGTCGTTTTTGCAAAAAGAAACATACAAGAAATGGCCTTACGTCAATATGCTACCTTGTTAAATGTCTCTACTATCCGACTAGAGTTTTTCTTTTTTCGAAAACTAGCTCGTACTCTTCTGGACACTTAGTCACTTTCGCGTGTGGGGTGCTGTTTACGCTGCACCTTGCCGGACATCCGGGTTGCGGTCTGGAGCCAGAGCCGAAGGGAGCTGACAATACACCGCGCACGATAATAGGGGCTTCGTAGCCTAAAAAGAACCAACTAGGCACATGGCCGGAATGTCCGATCTGACGCATCTTTCGCCGTTTTTCGTGTGGGATGCCCTCGGGCTTTTGCTCTTGATAGCCGAATTGCCAGGTTGCGGTCTGTAGCTGAGACGAAGAGTGGGCCTCTGGCATCGTCGCACACTACTCAGTCGGTTTACAGAATTGGCAGGGCGGGCCAACCGGCGAGCCCCGGGGTGGGGGCCGACGGAAGCCGGAAAATCATTGCAGGAAATTAATCGGATAAGAATGACAATCTGGCTATCTGGAAAGGATCCCCCGAGTGTCAGCTAGGATTCCGCATCTTTCATTCATTCAGGGATCCGGATACATACACTGATTGTTGTGACTAGGTGTAAAATGGTCTGAGGAGGTCTGCGTTCCATGGTCGCTCGGTCTCCTCGTCCGACTTGTCCATCTTGTTCTTGCGCGGCTGCTGCGCGTTGATGAGGTAGTAGGATTTGTTCTGCAACGCCTTGCTGATGATGAAGGGGCCCTCCCACGGAGGGGACAACTTGTGCATGCCCTTCGTATCTTGTATCAGCCGGAGCACCAGGTTGCCCTCCCGGAATGCGACTGGCCGGATGCGACCAGAGTGATACCGGCGCAACCCTTGCTGGTAAATGGCCGACCTAGATAAGGCCAGCTCGTGGGCCTACTCGAGGAGGTCCACGCTGTCGCTTCCGGGTTCTCCTTCTCCATGTAAAGGAGTTTGCGGGGTGAGTCGAACTCAATGTCCGCCGCGAGAACTGCCTCCGAGCCGTAGGTGAGGAAGAACGGGGTGAAGCCGGTTGATCTGTTCGGGGTGGTGCGAAGGCTTCACAACACAGCCGACAGCTCCTCGATCCAACATCCGGGTGATCGCTCTAATGGCTCGATCAGCCCGGGCTTGATTCTGGCTAGCACCAAGCCATTGGCTCTTTCCACCTGCCCATTGGATTGCGGGTGTGCGACGGATGCGAGGTCCAGTCGGATCCCTTTGTTGTGGCAGAACCGGGCGAAGGCCCCTTTGGCGAAGTTTGTGCCGTTATCGGTGATGATGCTGTGGGGGTAGCCGAACCGGATGATGATGTCGTGGAAGAAGGTGACGACCGTGGCCCCGTAGAGCTTCCGGATCGGCTTCGCCTCGATCCACTTGGTGAACTTGTCTACCGCCACCAACAGGTGGGTCATGCCAGCTCTAGCTCGCTTGAAGGGACCGACCATGTCCAACCCCCAGATCGCGAAGGGCCAGGTGATCGGTATCGTCTTGAGCATGGAAGCCAGCATGTGCCTTAGCCGGCCGAACCGCTAGCACCCATTGCACGCATGAACCATGTGGTCCGCGTCCTCCGAAGCAGTCGGCCAGTAGAATCTGTGGCGCATCGCTTTCGAAACCAAGGCATGCGAGGAGGCGTGGTGGACGCACTCCCCCTGGTGGATTTCTTTCAACAGCCGGTAGCCGGTATCCGCATTGACGCACTGCTGGAAGATGCCCGCAGCGCTGTGCTTGTACAGCTCTTTGTTGATGATGGTGTACGTGTGTGTGCGGTGTCGGATCTGCCTTGCCTCCACCTCATCATCCGGAAGCTCATCGTTGAGGAGGTAGTTCATGAAGGGCTGGGCCCAGGATGGAACTTCCCGGATGGTGAAGACACTAGCCGGCACGATCTGGAGCTCATCCGGAGGGTGGCCGGGTGGGATACCCGAGCCGGCAGCCCTCGGGCCTTTTGCCTTGCTCGCTGATGGCTTGCTCGAGGGAGAGGCAGCCCCCGGGTCTTTTGAGTCGGAGGTCACAATAGCGGTGCCCGGCTCTTTCAAGCTGGCAACCCCTAGGTCTGCTACCTAGATGATGGACTCAGATTCCAGAGAGGGGGTGATGCTGGGCTTGTGGAGGTGCTCCAAGGATACTTCGGGCGGGATAGCCACTCTGGTGGATCCGACTCGCGCGAGCGCGTCGGCCACCTCGTTGTTGGCGCGGGGGACATGGTGGAATTCACATCCCTCGAAGCCAGCACTTAGCAGCTGCATATGGAACTGGTATAGAGCCATGTTGGCGTGCCTGGCGTCCCATTCGCCGGATACTTTCTGCAGCACTAGGTCCGAGTCATCGAAGCAGAGGATCCGGCGGATGCCGATGTTTTTTGCGAGCTGGAGCCCGTGCGTGAGGGCCTCGTACTCGGCGACGTTGTTTGACGCGGTGAAGTGGATCTGCGGCACGTACTCCAGCCGTTCTCCCGTGGGCGAGGTGAGCACGATGCCAGCTCCCAAGCCCCCGCGCATCTTCGAGCCGTCGAAGTGAAACCTCCAGTAGTCGGAGTCTGGGACCGGCGGCAGGTACTGGCTCTCTGCCCAGTCGACGAAGAAGTCCGCCACCGCCTGAGACTTGATGGTGATCCGGGGCTCGTACCAGATGCTGTAGGCGGCCAGCTCGATGGACCACTTGGCTACCCGGCCCGTGGCATCCTTGTTGCCGAAGATCTCGCCCAGCGGCACGGTGGACACGACGGTGAGCGGATGCTCCTGGAAGTAGTGCTTGAGCTTCTTGCAGGCCAGGTACACCCCGTAGCACATCTTCTGGTAGTGGGGGTAATTATGCTTGGAGAGGGACAACACCTCGCTGAGGTAGTAGACGGGTCGCTGAACCGGCTGTGCCTTGCCCGGATCGGGACGCTCCACCGCCAGGACGACGCCGACGACCCGGTTGGTTGCGGCTATGTAGAGCAGCATCGGCTATTTCGAAGCCGGCCTGGCGAGAACTGGTGCCGTCGACAGCATACGCTTGAGGTCATGGAAGGCTGTGTCCGCCTGAGCCGTCCAAGTGAACTTGTACGTCTTCTTCATCAGCTGGTACAGGGGCAGGGCCTTCTCTCCCAACCGGCTGACGAATCGGCTGAGGGAAGCCAGGAAGCCGGTAAACTTCTGGATACCAAGCAAGCTCTTGGTTGGCTGCATCCTCTCGATGGCCGCAATCTTCTCCGAATTGGCCTCGATTCCCCGGCTTGATACAAGTAAATCGAGGAGCTGTCCGGCTAGCACGCCGAACACGCACTTCTCCGGGTTCAGCTTCATCTGGTATCGGCGGAGGTTCGCGAACGTCTCGCCGAGATCTTCTAGCAGAGTCTGATTCTCCTTCATCTTGATGACGACATCATCCACGTACGCATGCACGTTCCGGTAGATCTGCGAGTGCAAGCATTTCTATATGCAACGCTGATAGGTAGCACCTGCATTCTTCAGTCCAAATGGCATGGTTACATAGCAGTAAGCCCCGTACGGGGTGATGAACGATATTTTTAGTTGATCAGCTAGATTCAGACGGATCTGATTATAGACGGAATAACAATCGAGGAAGAAAAGCAAGTCGTAGCCGGCCGTAGAGTCAATCACTTGATCGATACGGGGCAGAGCGAAAGGATCTTTCGGGCAGGTCTTGTTCAGGCTCGTGTAGTCGATACACATGCGCCAGGTCTTGTTCTTCTTTAGCACCAGGACTGGGTTGGCCAGCCAGTCCGGGTGGTACACTTCCATGATGAAGCCGGCAGCAAGTAACCGGGCGATCTCGTCGCCGATGACCTTCCTCTTGTCCTTCGCGAAGCGACAGAGGGGCCGCTTGACCGGCTAGGCATCCGGACGCACATGAAGTGAGTGCTCGGCAAACTCCCTTGGCACACCCGGCATGTCTTTGGGAGACCATGCGAAGATGTCCCGATTCTCACGGAGGAAGTCGACAAGCGCGCTTTCCTATTTGTCGTCCAAGCCGGCACCGATGGTGATGCACTTGGAGGGGTCAGCCGGCGCGAGCGGGATCTGGCGGGTCTCCTTGGACGACTGGAACGCCATGTCCCCAGCCGGCTTCATGCCGGCCGGCACTTCCTGCTGTAGCATGGCGACGTTGCGCAGAATCTCGCGCTTCTCCTCGGCGATGAGCAGGGCCTCGGCTATCTGGGCGCCTTCTTTCGCGCAAGCCATCGATTGCCTGTAGCAGCCGGCCATAGTAATCACACCGTTCGGCCCCGACAACTTCATCTTGACGTATAGTGGGGGACCGCCATGAACTTTGCGAGGGCAGGGCGCCCAAGAAGGACATGGTAGGTGCTGGCGAGGTTGACGACCTCGAACCAGATTGGCTCACACCGGAAGTTCTCTTCTGAACCGAATATGACATCCAACCGGATCTTGCCGAGAGGGACACATGGTGGCCCGGGTGCGACGCCGTGGAACACAGTGGTTGAGGGCTGCAGGTCGCACTCCCGGATACCCAGCTTGTCCATGGAGGACCGGTAGAGCAGGTTGAGGCTGCTCCCACCGTCCACCAGCACGCGCGAGAACCGGCAGGTGCGCGAGTCGGAGATGACGAGGGGGTCGAGAACCATCGCGTAGCCCCCGAGATTCGGGAGCGAATCCGGTTGGTCGGCCTGGCTCCGGGTGATGGGAGTCTCGGACCAGTTGAGACGCAGGGGGACTGGGGGAACAATGGCGTTCACCTCTGCGATGCGCTGCTTCCGGCCGCGATTATCAATCGGCTCGGCCTCGAAGATGTGGTAGTTCTCGTGATGCTGGGGGTAGCCTCCGTTGCCGCGGTTGTTGTCGACTACCCTAGACGGCGGTGGGGGACCGCCAGGAGGGGAGGTAACCCGGCCTGCTCCTTGATCTGCCTGGTCCAACTGCACTACCGAGTGGTGTGCGTAGCCGGCTTGGTGCCGCTGTGGTACTTGCAGGGCCCGTCGAACATTTCCTGGAAAGTGAAGGCATTCCTCTGCCTCTTGTCGTTGTGAGCCGGCGCTCCTTGCACCGCGTTGACTTGCCGCTGGTGGTAGCGCGGACTCTCCTGCTCAACCGGGTGCTTGCCTTGATAGTGGTTGTCGTTGCCGTGCCGTCTGGACGAGCCGACATCACCGCTCTGGCCGACAGGCTTCTCCCTAGCCAGCTCGGTGGGAACCGGACGTCCTTCCGCGTTTACCCGGAGGGGCTTCTTCATTGTCGCATCCGCGGTGGCGTATTGGTCGGCGACGGTCATCAGCTCCGCCATGGTCTTGGGCTCGTCACACAGCAACCGGTGGCGCAGCATCGTGCCTTCGCGGCACCCTTCGATGAAGAAACTGATTGCCTGGTTCTCCACCACCCCTTCACAGGAGTTGCGCAGCTCAGTCCAGCGGGCGAGGTACGCGCGATCCGACTCGCGGTCTCTCTGGACACACAGAGAAAGATCATGGGGCCTGCCTGGGCGCTTGTAGGTGCCGTTGAAGTTCCGGATGAAGACTTTCTCGAAGTCTGGCTAAGCGTTGATGCTGTTGGGTGCGAGTCTGTTCAGCCAGGTTCTTGCCAAGCTGGTTAGCATGAGGGGGGTGTACTGGATAGCGACACGCTTGTTGCCGTGCGCGATGCCGACTGCGATGACGTAGTCGGTCAGCCAGTCTTCCGGCCTCATGCTGCTATCGTACTTGGGGGTGTCCCGGGGCAGGGAGAACTTGTCGGGAAAGGCTCTTTCCGGATGCGTGGACTGAAACACACTGGGTCGGTTGCATCTTCCTCCTCGGTGAGGCGAACTTCCGTCATAAGTATGATGCGAGCGCGCGCGTCTGGCTCAACCGGATTGGGAGTTCCCACTCGGCCGGTTAGGCGGGACAGTGGAGGGGGTGGAGGTGGGTTCTGGCCAGCCGAGGGAGGGTGGCTCGTGGCGCCCTGCTAACCGCGAGGCTTGCTGCTGCCGGACTGGCGATGCTTGGAGCGCGGGGGTTGCTGGCCCGGAGACGCGGAGCACTCGGTCCGACGAGGTCTACCCCGACTGTTGCCAGCCAAGCGGTTCCCCCTGGAGCCGGCTCCAGCCTCGAACGCGACCCGAGCAGCCTTGGCCTGCTCATCGGCCACGCGCGGCACGTGCTGCACGCGCTAAAACTAGCGCATCATCTCGTTCCCCTCCAGGTGGGGTAGATCCTCCGAGACGGCTCGCGCCGCCCGGACGTTCTTGACCGCGGTATCGTAGATGGTGGGGGGAAGTAGGTGCGGGAAACCAGATCGAGGTCATGCTCAAAGCGGGCACCCAGTTCTCCCCCGCGGTGCTGCACGGAACCCAGCCGGCTAGGATCCTCGTTAGCCGGGGTAAGGCCGTGCGCGCGATTATACTCGCAGATGTTGCTCTGCATCCGGTACTTGGTGGAGGCCAGGCCTTGGGCCTGCTGGAGCAGACGCTCACGCGCTGCCTCGATCTTGGCCATGACCGCATCCGGGTCGTCCCCGGGGTGCACCGGCTCACGGAGCTCTTCGATGACCTCGTCCACCGTGCCCTTTTCACGCACCGGGGTAGATGGTCTGGCATGGTCGCTGCCACGCTCAAGGGGAGGACAACGGCTGTTGCTTGAGCCAGCCATCATCACCTCTATGGCGCCGGGTGCAGTAAACGCGCTACCGGCTGAGGGCAACGGCTTGGCTTAGGAGATGATTTCCCGAGGGAAACACTCTGGCACGGTGGCGACGTAGACGGGTAGATCGCCGAATAGCAGGACGGTGCCGTCAGCCGGAAAGCTGGATCCGGCGAAGCAGCTGGTGTTGTCGATGACGCAGTCGAACTGTCCGAGTGTGAGCACGAGGCCGGAATCCACGCGCTCGCCTGACGAAGTGCAGGGTCCCGTGAGGAACGTCACTCTGGTCGCTGCCATCTCGGCCCCATGGTGGGCACCAACATTTCGTCGTTATGGAAACGGCAGAGCCTAAGAAGGCTAGAAATAGGTGTGGGAGCAAAGCAGGGAAGCGTGCGACGGCGTCCGCAGGCGGGATTGGATACAAGCGAGTGTGGTGACACAAGATGTACCCAGGTTTGGAGCCCTCGATGTGAGGTAAAACTCCTACTCCTGCCGGACTGACTATCTGGATGATCACTGAGGGCTACAATGCTCCTGGAGCTGTATCTGATTTGGCTAGTCCTGAGTGAGAGTCCAACCCTTGCCCAGTTGCCCTTGCCGCCCCTTATATAGGCCGAGGCGGCGTGGGCAAAGACCTGGCCGACTGGCGGGTCCCACAGGCGGGGCCCAGCCGGCTATGTCATCTACAGTGGCCGGCATGGGAGTGTGTACTCACAGTCAAGCCCATGCTGCCATGCACTCTACAATAGTTGTCGTGCGGGTAGTTGCGCACAGTGCCACCTACTGTCTACTGTTGCAATCGTCATCGATAGAAGTTGTCGGTATGGGACGAGTGTCTGAGTCTACTTTTTGTCTTGTCTGCTGTCCCAGTCGTACTATGCACTGTGTCCTACGTAATCTGGTACTTCGCCCGTCTTGGGTGGCCGGCTAGACTGACCTAGCCGGCTGGTCTTCCTAGGCCGGATGGTTGGGTCCATCCGGACACTCTTCTGCCCTTGCTTGCTTCATCCGGCTGATACTTCTGCCGGTTGGCTCTTGATCAGTCCTGCTCCGGCCGGATGTCCTGGTCCAGCCGGCTGGCGCTCTTGTCGATGGTTTTCATTCGGCTGGCTAGTTTGCTGGTGGGGGGTTGGTCTATTCCTTCTTCCAATCTGTCTTGGAGTTTTTGCGTCCGGCTACTCCCAGCCGGCTGTCGTGCTTGTTCTCTACATCTTGTCCAGTTAGCCTACCTGGGGGCGACCCCCCGACATGTACCTTTTGATTCTCCTCCTGATCTGCCCTTCTTGGTAACACTAGGATTCCTCCCCCGCACCCCTCCTCCTCCCGCACCCGCGCGGCGGCACCGCGCCGCGTCGGTGGCCTCCCCTCCCCATGTCGCAGTGGCGATGTCGTCCCTGATCGCGATCTGGCGGAAGGCGGTGGTGTTCGTATTGGCTGGTTTGGCGGCGGTGTTGCAGCGAGCGGCGGCCGGTGATCCTCAGCATAGATGGCGGCAGGTGGCGGCGGGGATCTGGGCCTAGCCACGATCTGTCCCGTTCGTTGGCCTTGACGCCGACGTCTAGGCGACCCGGGCCTTGTCCGCAACACTAGGGCACTTGGGGCATCTGCCCCCGTCATGGTGGTGGTGGCCTCCATCTCCGTCGGAATGGTTGGCCGGGTGGTCTTGCTGTCTTGCGGTGGATCATGCTAGTTTCCGGCGGGTGGCATGGGGGATGCTGGCTCGGTTTTAATAAAGGAGGTGGTCCTGGATCCCTCTCAAGCCAAGACGATGATCTGCCGGATGTTGGTCTCCATTGATCTGGTTTCTGTGTCGTGTTCCGGAAGGCTCCACCGGCAAACTCCATAAGTGTTATCATGCCATGAGTTTGCTAGAAGGATTGAATTCGGTCATTCGCACCCATGTTTTACTCTGACCTTTTGGTTTCAGAGGGTGTGCTTTGAAGCTTTGTTGGATGTTATTATCATGGGACATGTTCTCGTTCCATGGTGCTGACGGAAAAAGTTATGGAGACTGAGATCTGAGGACAGACAATGGTGATTCGAGTCTGGGTGGTGATGAGGAATTAGCTAGGTGACTTGTGAATTGCAGCAGTGGCATGCAATGGGGCCGACTGCATAGGAGAGGTTCATGGTCCTACCTCTCAGGGTGAAAACCCAGGGTCTGGTCTTAATTGGTTATGCCTGGCAATGGCCTTGTTGAAGGTATTGTTTTGTGAGCGTGGACTTTCTTCAGGGTGAAAACCTAGATCTTTGATCGGGCGATGACGGTGTGTGTGCACTGTTCCCTTCTTGGAGGCGTCGTTTTTGGAGAAGCTGGATTTCTTGTGTTGTCTTGGTGGTGGTAGTACCGCTGTTTCAATGAATGAGTCACTATAGCGGGACTTTTCTTTTTTGTAATTCTTCTTTTTTTACTATGTGCATCCGTGTGGCCGCTAGGGCAATGCGCCGTTGCAGAGGCTGGGTATAATTAGTATCCTCTGATATTAATATATGCTCCTTTCCAAAAAAAAATGAATGTATCCGGATAGGAGGTAGTAGAGCTGGGGCATTCGGGCATCTCCAGGGCTGATTTAAATTAGCGACGTAAACTGTCCATTCGGTCCGGATGGGTTGCTCCATGGATAGGATTTGGGGTCGTGGTTAAGCCTATCGGATCAGTGCGCGTAGTGGATGACCCATCCTGTCCGTTATGGACAAATTTTGGCCATTGTTGTGGCCACCAGTGTCGACGCCAGCGTGTTCTGATGCCTTCCCGTTGTTCACTTTTTTTCGTCCTTGTTTTCCGCCGCTATGTCCACTTCCTGCTGATTCTGGACTGTCTCCGCCGCATCTAGCTATAGGCAAAAAATGAAGAGGCCACCCACAGTGGATTCCACACATCCTCCCAAAGACCACCATGTCAAGCGTTCGTCTTCTTGCCACTGGCGCTCGCAACCGAGGCCCGGGAGAGCGGGGGAGTTGCCGGTGCCAGACCAGCAGGGACCCCAGTCGACACGAGGGCAGTCACGAGCGTTCAAGGTACCACACAACAGAATCACCGGCGAGTGTTTCTCGCACGGCGTCTTGCCGGAGTTGCAACGGCGGCAAGCGCTCGAACAAGAGCTCAGTGAGGTCACGGATGCGGCATGCACCAATCCTAGCGAAGCATCCTTGCGTGTCTGTCTCGTTGTAACATCCCAGCATTAGAGCTTAGAAGTAAGCTGAACACAGATGTGTGTGTTGCATTCATGCATAGAAAATCCGAATAATTTTCGCGCTTTTGAACAAAACTTGTCAAAGTGATTGAAGCTTCTCTTAACTCGATGGAATTGAAGTAGATCATCAAGTTGACTGCGATAAGTTTCAATATGACCTTTGTTAAAACCTTATTTTAGGTAAGGAAGATTTGATCTAAGGGTAGATCAAATGTAATAAAACTAAACCATAATACATTTCTTAATGATTAATATCTGATCCTTAAGTGGTCATTCCATAGTATTCATTACAATAACCATGAATACCAAGCTATGAATATAAATTAAGTAATAAGAGTGTAACAACTAAACCTTGATCTATCTTAATCTCATCTACTTATACCATGAGTATCATGGTAATACCTAACCTTAACCCTTTAGTGAGATTGAGTAGGAAAGAAACCAAGTCAAGATTATATCTTTCTTTCCATATCAATCCTTGTCATCTCTATTGAATCTTATTCTAATATATGTTGTTCATCAATGTTGACTAATCAACTATTGATTCACCCATCCTTAGCCTATCAATTCCTGATCTATTAGCTCTTGTCCTTATCATAACAATCACTCTAAGTCCTTTAGAGAATGAAGTAAGAAGACATAGGTGATAATGCTAGTCTTAGATATCATATATAGGATGGAAGAGTTTGAAGAGAGTGAAATCATTATGATAATTGATGGAGTTAACTCACTCCTGAATAGATAGAAGAGTTATCTGGAAGATATAATTCTATGTGGTAATAAAGAAGATTACAAGGATGAATCCTAAAGATAGTTACTAGGAGTAATCATATTGGATCAAGTAGGTATAGTGAATGCATAATATCTCTTAGTCCAATAGAGATAATTAGAAGATAATTAAAATACAATTGTAATGTTGTATTGATGAAGGCCTTGATTAGCCAACTGGAAACCTAAGCCATAAATGATCAAAGGATCGTAATGATCATGCTCAAGTCACTAAGCGTGAATGGTTATATCATGTATAAGTGACATTGGTGGATATAAAATAATTAAACCCTAGTATAGATATTTTATACTAGGTTAGCCATGATAAGTCACCATGATATGATGTGAAGTTTGAATATAAGATACTGGAGTTAAGTAGATATAAGACAGTATAATTAAGCTGAAGCTAGAGTAGCATGGAGTTATTGAAGTAGTGTTATTCCTCTTAAAGGATAGTAAGATTTTGAGGAGAGAAGAATTGGATATATGAATCTATTAGAGTAAATTAGTGATGGATGATTAAGGAAGAGTATGGATGGAGTTAGAAGTAACTATCTGTTGGATTGAAGATTATTAATAGTAGAATAGTTTGATAACCAAGTATAGATATGAGAAGATTATGAAAAGCTTTAGTGTCAAGCTCATTGGATTTATAAATGGATAAAATGTGGATAAGAATATTCTTGTGAAGTAAAGCTCATCATGTTAACACATGATGATGGATAGGAAGAAGTAGTATATCTAGGAAAGGAATTCATTAATTAGAAGTCCAGGATTATAAATTATAGAAGATAGGAATTCTTGGTAAACACTCATCTTTAAATCATTAACCAAACATAATATCCATTTCATATGATTGATCTATCATCTTATTTTCACAATGCTTTATAGGAATATTTTCCTATAGCAAATCACTTAAGCACATTTTTTACATTTCCAGTTATCATAACCATATGTGCTTAGAAGTTACCTTTATCAATTCTTCTCCATAAGACATTCTAGAAAATAACTTTCCATTTTAAAGGGTGATATCATTAAAGATCACAAATATAAAGACAATGTGTTTTAGCCATTAATCTTTATTCACATCATTAAAAGAATATAAGTATATTAAGTACCCTAAACCCTAGGGTAGATATTTACAATTCAAATGTTAACTTCTATACAAGTTATAACAAACTATATACATTGATATTACCTAAGCTTATGGGAATAATATTAGCCATACTAATTCTTTAGAACTTTGTGTATCATATTAAAAATGAAGGATTATCATATAAAAATTCCTTTAAAACTATAAGTTAGTAAGAACAAGTCTCATGAATCAATAGTAATATATCCTTTCATAAATATATGGATATTATGCAAACCAAATTAATAACAAAATAACTTATGTAAAGAAAATAAGGAAATAATAATATTATTTTAAAAACTCATAAAAGGACCTTATATACACTTTAATATTATTTCCATTATTTAACAAATAAATTCAATAAAGAAATTTTAAACAAATGTTTAAATACAAAGTTAGAAATGAAAACAGAAAAAGAAAAAGGAATTGAAGAAGGAAAAAACAGAAGGAGAGCATCATCTGGCCTGCGGCCTATCTTTCCCCCTTGCTATCTGATGCTCGCGCGCAGCCTTGCAGCCCATGTTGGCCCAACAACAGCCCAATTCCAGCCCATATCGCTTCGGCCTTCTGTTTCTCGTCGTCTTCCTCGCCGGCAGAAGCAGCTGTGTGGCGTCACGGCCGTCGTCGATCTTCGTCGTGCTATGATGCGCGCCACCGCTGTTGGGGGTAGGATAAGAACGCCCGCGATCCCCTCTATCCACTCGTACCCGAATCACTCTCTCTCGTGCCCTCTCCCAAAAATTCCCAACCATGCCAAAATCCTAACTCGCCGGAGTTGCTCATCGTCGTCGTTTGAGGCCATCCTAGGGCCAACTGGAGGTGCCACCAGCTTTGGCGTGGTGGACTTCGTCTGCTCAGAGAAGGAATCAAGCCGGGAAGCCCGAAATCAGGTGCATCGAACTCATTTGTCCGCCGCTCGCCGACGACCATGGCGACGCCATCTGAGGTCGCCTCTCCTCACCGTCGCCTCTGCAAGCTCCCTGGTTAGCTTATGCTTCTGATGGTTCTCTCCGATTTGCTCCTAGCCGTCTGTAGCACCCAGTACGCATGAACCCAAGCGGTCCACCGTTGGAGCTCGTCGGAGCTAGTGCTCCGGTGACCATTCCGGGGCGCCGCGACCATTGTTCGACTCGCCATTGCATCCTCTCTCTAACGCACCAAACCACGCTAGCTGAAACGCCGCAGATCGCCGCCGGCGACCATGATCTGGTGGTGGAGGCCGTGCTGGTGTCAGCATGACATCGTGCTGGTGTCACTCTGCCACCTCAGCGTCGTTTGACCTGGTCCTTGTCCCGTGTGGCACACCAACATGGCCACGGCCCACCAGTCAGTGACTGGGGCTAGGGGTATGTGTGGTATAAAAAGATTAGTGTCTGTTTAGGAAATAAATAAATGATATAAATCCAAATCTAAATATTCCAGAAATGAAATAAAATCATTAAATCTTGTTAAATTAATAACTTCTGTTTTATAATTCAGAAAAATGTGTGTGATATATGAAAATGTTTAGAAAAACAAAATCTATAATTTAACTTTATAATTAAACGTTATTATGTTAATTATTTAATAAAGGTTCTATAAGTAATAAAACTTTGAAAATTCATATTTTAATATTGGTAAATGCTAAAAATATAAATTAAATACCAAAAATCTTAGAAAAATGAGAACTATAATTCAAACCTATAAACATGCATTACTATTTCACTTAATTAAATATTTATTATTTATTAAGTATTTATAAATAATAAATCTAATAAAAATCATATCTTATTATTTATAAATCACAAAAATAATTGTAATATACCATAATGATCACAAAAAATAATACCTACAAGTTAGAAATATAATATTCTACTTTTGAGGTAAATAAATTTTTTTAACACTTTAATAACTTGAATTTAAACCTATTTCCTTAGTTGATAATTCATATAAGGGTAAATAAAATTTGATAACGTTTCTAAAATTAGTCAATTGAGTCTAATAAATAGTATTAGTAATATTGATAATATGAATTCAAAATTGTTCAACACATTTTAAATACAATCTTATTGAATTATCATTCAACTATAAGTATAGATCATTTTCTAAAAAGATTCTTATCAATTATAAAATCTTCAAGAATAATATTTTCAACCAAATAAAACCTTTTACCATTATCTAACTCACAACTTTATAATGGACTAAATCCAAAGATAATTCATAAGTAGTAAATAATATTGTTTACTTATTCACAAACCATAACCACACCCTTATAAGGAGACAAATCCTTTTATACGTTTATAATGTTAGGAAACCACTACTCAAATAGAAGTAATGCCATTCTTAAATAACTTTAAGGAAATATTATAAGATGAGAAAGTACAATATCATAAGCATTACACTTAAATCCATCCATGTTCTTAAAGTTAACTTTAGTCTACAAGACTTTAAGTAAAATGTTAAAGACCTTATTGTGTGTTTTATAGTTAACTTTGGTCTATTATAATTAAGTCGTAAAGCATCCCAAGTCCAAACTATTCAAGCAAGCATAAATAACATCAATCACATTCTATGAATCATATTCTAAAAGCCATCAGGATTGTTTAAACCTTAGTAAGGAAATCTTTTCTTCAAATGTTATTCTTTTTGCCACTTCAAACAACAACTCTATAATAGTTCCTCCAACTCTTAACAACTCAACCCAAGGACTTTTGTCATAATCACTAGATAACAATTAATCATAATCACATTACTTTATAACTCAATTGTATATTTTGGATTGTTAACACTTAAGTTCCTTATAAATGCCAATACTTGTAAAGTAAGGTTTGAAGATAAGGCAATTCTTATATAAGTAATCTTTGAATAGCATTCCAAAATTTCGTATCTTATAGTTGTATCATATTATAATTACATATTTTTCACACACACTCACAAGCCCTAATAAGAAGCACAAGTGTGAAACTTATCTAAAAGGACAACACATTTCAAAAAAACCATTTCGAGTATCCAAACCCTAGATCAACGCTTATTCCGGGGACTCGAGTTTACTAAATTGCATTACATTACTAATGCATAATAGCATCTTATTATTTAAACATTAGTCCTTACCGGACCAATGATGCTGATTTCAGATATTGGATCTTATATTGTCTTGAAGACCGTGAGTGCATAATCTTGCAATCACAAAAGGCAAGTTCACACTTTCTCATGTCCTTTGATTATTTTCTGTAAAGTATTTTACAAATCCAGTGTTGTCATCACCTGCATTTCAAAATGGTCAGAAAACACTATTTTCATAATAATATGATTATAGGTTATTTACCATGAGGTAATAACCTACTATAAAAGTTCCGGTGGTAAAGGAACATATTATCTAGGCCTTAACAACCAATGTCGCCAGTGATTCTTGCGTCGTATATTACACGTTAACCATGAGATTTGGAATGGGACGGAGAAGTCAGTTGTATCCTTTTCCCTTCGTATGGAGGCAAGACTATCTTAACGTGACGTTGTGATTCCTTGTGTGGATCCAACATATGGGTGGGCATCGTTAGGCCCCGCGTTTTTGATGTCTATATTATCTATGAGTGGCCGCCAGGGGTTTAGCCGGACCTATAAGGTACCTACCTAGGCATCACCAGCTCATAGAGTCTTCGGGAACTCATCAGGGTTTTAGCCTGCCCGAAAGGGGGCTTAACGGAGGTGAGCCAGCCCCGAAGGATCGTGTAGACATGGGGTCGCGGAGAGGGCAGTGATTGGCTTGGATCTTAGTCTGGGCCTCATACCAAGGAAGTATGAACGGGAATGCGTGCCCGGATGTGCAACAAAGCTAAGGTCTCTCATGGGTAAAGTAACGCACCTCTGCAGAGTGTAAAAATGTAACTTGTTACTCCCTGTTCCGGGAAGGAGCCGCGAACGCTGCGGGAAAGGAACTCCATGAAAGTTCTGGTAAACCTGTGAAGGCTGACGGACATAGTTTTTCAGAATAAAAACAACCTTTGAAGAAATGTTTACAAAAACTTGCATTGCCTACGACCTACGGTTTGTGGCTGTAGATATAGTGCATCATATACTCCTCTCTAGTGAACTTGTTGAGTACGCTCGTACTCAACGTATCTTCTTAACCCTTGCTAGATTCTGAAGCCAGTACATGTCTACATCAAGTTATGCTCCAGAAATCATCACTAGAAGCTAAAGTCTTCAATTAAATCAAGAAGGTCAACATATACATCAACTCAAGTAAAGACGAAGTTACTGATTAGATAGGAATATAATCTCTAGCCATAGAACTATTTTTGTAGTGTATTGCAATAGCCGCAATGCCAGACCAATAGTTCAGATACTAGTCTTATCAGTATAATAGTTTTTGAGTTGTTTATTTCTAATTCTTCTTTGTAAGAAGTTTCTTTATCTCTCTTTAACCTAGAGTGTTCTCTGGATCTTGTGTAAAGAGTTGAGTTGTAACCAAGGTTGGAAAAAGCGTTAGGCGTAGGCGAGGTGTTTGGCCTTCGCCTAGTGCCTAGGCGGCGCTTAAGCGCCCTAGGCGTGACCTAGGCGAGCATATAGTTTTTACCATCAAGGGTATATATGGGTTATTATATGTGATATACATTAATTTAGAGCATGTAAATGAGTAAACAACCAACGACCGCCATTGGAATATGGCCCAGCTAGCTAAAAAGTGAAAAAATATTCATGATTTCTTGCTCGATGAGAAAATTTATTAGTTACCCTGCCTAGACTTCGCTTATGCTCTAGGCGAGGCGTTTGTCTACCGCCTAGTGCCTAAGCGTGCTTAAGCGTTGCCTAGGCGCTGCCTAATCCAACAGTGGTTGTAACCTATAGTCATGTCTTGGACCTGCTGTATTTCTGTTGTACCATTATAAGGGATGTAATACTAGTGAACGGTGTTTTATTAGTGTTATGTCAATGACTATAGTGTAGTACATCATGCAGTGGTATGCTGGGTCACCGCACTCGTACAAGTTTGGGAGGACCTAAAGACATAGATGACGGTCTACCGCTCTCTCCAAGGAGTCTGGTCTTGTTCCCCCAACGCCACCACCAGCATTGTAGATAATGCAAGTTTAAGTTGTTGTACCCGCCGCCAACGCTCGTAGCCAACACCCCACTTGTAAATATGCTACTATTGATGGAAGTTTTTCATTGCGTTCGACGATGTCACACTTGTTTGATCGATGTTGCATACATAGTTCGAACACATTGAGCAAACAAATGTGAAAAAATACAAGATAAACCGGGAGACAACGGTCTTCTCCTCGTCCCCGTCTACTCATCGGAGTCAGAACGGTAGTCGCGACGACACAATGTTGTCGTCGAAGACACTGATGGTGAGCATGACTTCGTTGTCATAGTTGAAGACGAGGAAGTGCCCGACTTCGATTTGGTGCGCGTGAGCGAACTCCTTACAACCGTTGACGAGGTACATATGACCGTAGCGGTTGAATAGAACCTCAACAAACCATTGGCCGGTCGCGTCGCGAGACACCTGCAGCAGGACGTGGTGCGGCTCTTGCCCGTCTACCATCGACATGAACTTCTGGGGGAGGCGCATCATGTCCCAGTTCAAGCCCAAGTGGATGGTCACGACGAACTCGAACCCATCGAGGTTGATGGCGATAGGCTCGAGCTCGGGTGACGACGGTAGTGGCGATGCCGATGGTGGCGGCGAACCGCTTTGCCCCCTCTCCTCCCCCCCACGTCTTCCTCGACGGCCTCGGCTACGACTAGGGCCTGGAGGCCGTCCAAGACGTGCTCCCCTCGATCCAATGCCACCGTCCATGGCTAGCTAGACCGGTGCTTGCGGTGGTGCTGGCGACTAGAGGATGGGAGGGAGGAGGAGACTGGAGAGTGTGGAAAAAGATGGCCGCATGTGGCCTGTTAAAAGGCCATGACATTGATGCCGATGCGAAAGCCGAAGTGACGATACTGATGTGGCCACGACTGCAGCGCAGATGTCGGGCGGCGCGACTAGAGCATGAGGGCAGGCGTTAGCGGCGCGGCTAGCCTTGAAGCGGCCTACCTCCCTCCATTGATAGCTAATGGAAGAAGGCCGTTGGGTCGCTGCCATGTGGGCTTTCGGTCCATGCCAGAGGACACGCCTTCTGTTCTTCTTGACGCAAACGTTATTCAGAGACGCGTCGGTCCAAATGAGTCACCCCACTGAAGAGACATGTCTACCGCTCGGTCCTGGTCGGACTGGTTCAGACGCGACCATTTAAGTCGTGTCGTGGGAGATGCTCTTATTCCGATCAGTACATTATGCATATGTATAGTCTTTGGATCTTTGAGTTTTTGGATTTAGAGTGCTGCTGCTGGTGGCTAACGATGATCCGTACAATGTGCTTTATTACACAGTAGTAGAGATTTGGCCAGTCAAACAGCATATGGTTTGGATTTTGGAAAGCAGGTAGTAGCTAGCAGCAGTTAAAGTATAAAGGGATCAAAGTAGATCACGGGATGGACTGTACAGTCTGGACCTGTATTCTTCTACATCCGTTCCAAGCCTTTTTTTTTTTTTTTGCCTCCCCTCTCGACCCCATCGTTCCTGATCTCATCTGGGACTGGGAGTGGAGCTTCTGCTGATGAACGGGAGACCATGATGATGCCGGGCTTCTCCGGTAAGTGAATGCAGCCACATGTACCCCATGCCTGGTGTCATGTACAACACCGCCAAATGCACAAAAAGACATTTGTACTAGATCTTCTCTTACAGCTGGTCGCGGTCATTACCGTGACCTACTGACCTGGGAGGTGCATCACGTGCAAAAAGATTATACCAGCATGCATAATAGCACCAAAACAATTCAAACCATTTTGAAATTAAAAAGACAACTGGAGATAGATGAACTTAATTAACCAAGTTTTGATATCAGAAGCTCCCAAGAAATGGCAGGGACATATATACATAATGCCAAAATGGAAACGGAGTGAGAAAAGTTCCTCCTGGTTTTTCTTGCTGCTTGCTAATGATGCAAGTGGGTTAATATTTGGGCGCTCTTTACCCTATTTAGTTCAATAAAATAAACTAACTTTGGGGATGAGATTAGGGTAACCTAATGATGAACCACTTGCATCTTTACTGCTTGCTGTTGTGTGGTAATTTTGTGCTGCGCATGATCGAAATTATGCAGCTAGCGTACCAGTTTGACTGTTCTACCTATACCCGCACTTCTACTATGTTGAATATATGTTCAGATCAGTGTGCACCATATATTCAGTTATTCACCATAATAGAATCATTCTCTTTGGGGGGAAATGACTGAAGAGATATTTCACCATAATAGAATCATTCTCTTTGGAGAGAAATGACTAACGGGTGGCGGGACTATACTCATTTAGCTTCACTTGAAGTGCAAGGCTGCAGGGTGCGCTGGACCACCATACAACAGATTGTGATCAAGATTAGCATGCCTGGTAGTAACATTATCTCCTTTCCTCGTTTGGGCGGTTCACTTGCATGTGGAGATGGCTGCAACCTTGGGCCTGTCGAGTTTTAGCATGCATGTCAGGAGCAGTGTGGGCACGGAACGAAATAAGAGCTGCCACAACGGAATAAGTTGGGCAAGAGCAACTCTAACCGATCCCTTAAGAAGCTACAACCCGCATTATTCTGACCGTCTTCAGTTTTCGCGCAAAATTTAGTCCGGAATAGAAACCGAACTTCGGCCCGAGCTTTAAGGAAAGTTCGGTGCACTAGACATCGGCACACTCACGCGCTATATTTACCGTGCAAGGGGACGGATACGGGTCAAAATCCGGCTAGAACCCTCGCCCTCGCCGGCGCCAAATCCACCGCATTTCGCGGACCTAGAGCCTAATACGTGTCCTGTGTTGCTCTATAAAATCTCGAAGGGTTTTCGCCGCACATACATTGAAACCAATCTAGGGTTTTGTCATCTCTCTATACTTACGTAACCACCTTGGTCTACTCCACCCCCGCGCCGTTGTGCACCGGCATGGGAGAGTAGGTCTCTGGAACAACTCGCATTTGTCATCATGTACGGGAGGAGGCGAATAAGATTTTTAGAAGTGCCTGGCCCTATTTCTCAAGTTCTTCCTCACAACTCGTCTTCACAAGCGTTCTATGGGACCTTCTGTTCGTCGTCTTCAACGCCGTCTTCTTCGACTAGTCTTTGAAACCTATGCATCAACGGCTCCTCCATCTATAAACGATGAGTACATGTGTCGTATTTGATATGTTGTTCTACCAGTTATTGTTATTGTACAGTTTACACTGCTATTCATATTGATTAATACATCTAGTATGTTAGAGTTTTACGTAATTGTAATTGTTGCAGCCATGCTTTATATTTTAGAATCAATCTGGAAAATATTTTCTAATTTTTCAACATTGGCATGGGAGGAGGCATGCGCAGTTGGGTGGACTAAGCCTAAACTAAACCGGCTCGCCATGTTAGATTTCGACTCGGGCGGTCCGTGGAGATGTACCTTTTGATTCTCCTCCTGATCTGCTGTTCTCGGTAGTACAACGATGGCGAGCTCAGGAGCTGAAAGCAATGAATGAATGTACCCACGTCTAGAAAGAACAGTCATGGATGTACCCGAATAGGAGGTAGTAGAGCTGGGGCATTATTCATGGCAGGCTCGATCCGTAGTGTTCCGCTGCAAGCATGCATAGTGTTTGGAGTTTAGAGTGCTGCTGCTGCTGGCTGATGATGCTCCTGCTTTATTACGCAGTAGTAGAGATTTGGCCAGTCAAACAACATGTGGTTTGGAAAGCAAGTAGTTGTAGCAGTTAAAGTATAGAAAGATCAAAGAAGGTCACGGGATGGAGAATTTTTTACAGTCTGTACCTGTACATTCTTCTACAGCCGTTCCAGGCCTTTTTGCAGGCATGGCAGCCCCTCTCGATCCCCCCCCCCATCATTCGAAGAATTTTTTTTGCCGCACCTCTCGATCCCATCATTCCTGAATCCTGATCTCATCTGGGAGTGGAGCTTCTGCTGGTGAATGGGCGACGATGATGATGCTGGGCTTCTCCCCATGCCATGCCATGATCGGCGTATTTCCGGCGCACAAACTACACAAGCTAGCCGTCTCTTACCGTGAATCCGTGATCTGGGAGGTGCATCACGTGCAAAAAGATTATATACCAGCATGCATAGCAGCCAAAAAAAAAATCAAACCATTTTGAAACTCTCGATTTGGATCAAGACACAGGAAAAGACAACTGGACACAGGTTCAATCAGCAAGCAACCATTTTTTGGTCTCAGAGGCTCCCAAGAAATGGCAGGGACATACGTAGCGTAATAATGTCTTGCTGCTTGCTGTTGTGTGGTAATTATTCTGTGCTGCGCATGATCCAGATTAACGCAGCGTGCCAGTTCCACGGTTCTATCTACCTGCATAAATTTTTACTGTTATAATATGTTCAGGTGAGTGTTCATAGGTGCATTTCACAGAATAATTCTTTCGGAAAAACACACACATCTTGCCGTGCTATCTCTAACTCCAATGTTTGTTTCTAACTAATGCAGTCGTGCTTGGAAAACATAAACCTGGCAGAAAAATAAAAGGGATCGATCTGATTCCTGAACAGCTCTCGATTCCATCATTCCTGATCTGGGAGTGCAGCTTTTGTGCTGATGAACAACATTCTAACTATGCGCCGCCTAGGTAGCACCGGCGGGTCGACAAGACCCCATTCTTCGGTGAGAGAGCGGTAGATCGCTTTCTGCGTCTGTAACTCCTTTACAGCTTGGGCGAGGCGGGCACACAGGTAAGCGTCATCAGGATTGGCCAGTACGGCTTTTCGGAGCTCGTCGCAACACACGTCTGCGAGCTCTACACACCGTCGGTGCTCCGGCAGAAAGACGCGCTCCATCACCTCATGCGTGAAAGGCTCGCCGGTGGTCCTGTTGCTGTCGAAGTGAGTACGCTGCGGCTGGTAGTTGTGCAACATACTGTATATTTGCGGTCATCCCGGATTCGGAGGCGGCAACACGTCTGGTGGGTCTGGCCACCATGACGACAACGGGTGCTCGAGCTGCTCTTCTCTGCGGACGTCGGGGTTTCCACGGAGGCTAGTGCAACGACGTGGATGGCCAGGCATGGTGGTGTTTGGTGGTAGGGTCTGGTTGAAGATATCTCGGCTGCCTCTTCTTTTTGTTATGGATATGTCTAAACGCGACGGGAAACGCTTAAAACTGGCGAGAATCAGTGGGACGGCGGGAACACATTGTACGCCGGTGTCGGCGAGGACCTATTTGCCAAGCACAAACAGATGGGTCACGCGGCTGAGCAGTTGGCCGAACAGGTCAGACCATGACTCAAAATAGACCCTTGCCTGATCCAAACGGACCCCGACCCAACCCAAACGGACGTTTTGGATCGCCTGTTTGGGTCGGTCCGGTCGTTAGATTTCGACTCGATCAGTCCACGGAGATGTACCTTTTGATTCTCCTCTTGCTCCTGCTGTCCTCGGCAGTAGCGCGATTCCCCTCGCCCAGGAGCCGAACAGCCATGAATGTACCAACGTCTGAAAAAGACAGTCATGAATGAACTGGGGGCAGCGGCATTATTCATGGCAGGCTCGATCGTGCTTTATTACGCAGTAAGTAGAGATTTGGCTAGTCAAACAGCGTATGGTTTGGAAAGCAAGTAGTAGTATAAAGAGATCAAAGTAGATCACAGGATGGAGACAGTACAGTCTGTACCTGTATCCTTCTACAGCCGTTACAAGCCTTTTTGCGGCCCCTCTCGATCCCATCATTCCTGATCACATCCGGGAGTGGAGCTTTTGCCGATGAACGGGATCGGAGATGATGATGCTGGGCTTCTCCGGCAAGTGAATGCATGCACACGTAGCCCATGCCCCCATGCCATCATCGGCGTACAACCGGCGCACAAACTACAAAGGACACAAGATAGCCGTCTCTTACCGTGATCTGGGGGGGTGCATCACGTGCAAAAAGATTATACCAGCATGCATATGCATAATAGCACCAAGAAGACTCAAACCATTTTGAAACTCTCGATTTGTATCAGGACACAGGAAAAGACAACTGGACACAGGTGAAATTAAGAAAGCAAGTTTTGGTCCCAAGAAATGGTAGGGACCTAAGAGCATCTCTAAGAGCATTGCTATATTTTGCCCCAATGCTATTTTACCAATTGAGCCCAAAAAAACTGCTCCAACAGCTTTCTTATAAGTGATTCCCCACTGAAATTTTTTAGCAAGCTTCCAATAAGTTGTGGCCAACTTTGTATATTTGCCAATCCAATGCCACAATTGCTAAAGAATTTAGCAACCCTCCTAAAGTGGTCCCTTGCCTCCCATTTGTCCCATTGACATGTGGGACCAACCTTTTTGGCAATTTGAAGTGTACTAGTTTGAAGTGTACTAGTGTGCCGTGTAGTGTATGTGTCTGATGTAGTGTATGCGTGCATGTGTGCTGCGTCCGTGTGTGCATACCATGTAATGTATAGTACATGCACTCTACATGGTCGTGTACATCGCGTGTTGTGTGTGGCCATGTGCGTATTGGTATACGTGTGGACGTGTATGTGTGTGGTGTGTGCATGGCCCTAGTATGTGCAACAATATACATATACGTGTAACCGTGTATTTGTGCAGTCATGTACGTATACATGTGTATGTGATGTGTTTTAGTCTGTGTACAATGGCGACCTTTGCTATTATTATATATGTATATCTATATACATGTATCTATACTAAAAGAAAGAGACCCATTGGCAGGTGGGTCCCATAATTTTGGCAATTGCTATTATAGAAAGGCTGGAAAAACATGTTTGTGTTTGGATTGCTAAACCTCCTCTCTTCTCTTTCTATACCCGATTTTTAGCAATCCAATATACAGATGCTCTTGAAGATGCTCTAAGTACATACATAATGCCAAAATGGAAATGGAGTGAGAAAAGTCCCTCCTGGTTTGTCTTGCCGCTTGCTGTTGTGTTGTGTAGTAATTATTCTGTGCTGCGCATGATCCAAATTTCGCAGCGTACTAGTTCCACGGTTCTATCTACCTGCATAAATTTTTACTGTTATAATATGTTCAGATGAGTGTTCACAGAATAATTCTTCCGGAAAAGAACACACATCTTGCCGTGCTATCTCTAACTCCAATGTTTGTTTCTAACTAATGCAGTCGTGCTTGGAAAACATAAACCTGCTGGCAGAAAAATTAAAGGGATCGATCCGATTCCTGAACAGCTCTCGGTTCCATCATTCCTGATCTGGGACTGGGAGTGGAGCTTCTGTGCTGATGAACGATGCTGGGCTTCTCAGGCAAGTGAATAATGCAGCCACACGTACCCCATGCCATGGTCGGCCTACAGCCGATGCACAGAGGAGGTGCATGCACATAATAACACCAAAACAATTCAAACCATTTTGAAACTCTCGATTTGGATCAAGACACGGGCAACAGACAAGTGGACACAGATCAATTAACCCGCGACCACTCGCCAAGTTTCCGTCTCAAAAACTCCCAAGAAACGGTAGGGATATATAATAATGCCAAAAAAGGAAAATATACTGAGCAAAGTCACTCCTGATTTGTCTTGCTGTTTGCTCCTGTGTGGTAATTCTAACCGTGACCGCGTTACTGCGCATCAAGTGTTCCACTTTCACGGTTCTACTTACCTGCATACTAGTCTTTTATCTTCACACATGTTCAGATGAGTGCATATATAGCACTATGGTTATCCGATGGCGTGAGCATACTTATTTAGCTTCACTTGAAATGCAAGGCTCCAGGGTGCGCTGGACCACCACACATGAAGATTGTAAGCAAGTTACTGTATTACATTCACCTCAAAGTCGCCAGCAATGGTAACATCATTACCCCCTTTCGGCCTTTCCTCGTTTGGAGGCGTTCAGTGCATGTGGAGATGGCTGCCTGCAACCCTTCGGCCTGTGTAGTTTTTAGCATGCATGTGAGGAGAAGTGTGGGCACAGAAACGAAATAAGAGCCATGCCTTTTCAGGTAGTGACACCGGAGTAAATTGGGTAACAAACCTGGGAGCTGCTCGCGTGCTTTTCTTCTTTTGGAGTTCGTCATCTGGGAAGCTGAGAAGTAGTAGAATGTTCCAAGCATGTGAACCGCGATCAAATACTACTACTAGTAGTATTTTGGCAGTGCAAATACCGAATACACAGAGATGCGCGTCTGAATCATGGGGTTCATAACTCCTACAAGCAGATTTACCTTTCCATTTCATTCGTTGGATCTTCTGCGCCTTGATCTTTTACAATTCCATCCAGGATTAAGGTACATGTCATGCTTGCACATCCTGAAATTTCAGAACAGACCCATACTGTTGCCATTCAAATAATAGATAATGATCTATCTGCTCATAGTACGAAAGGTCCAGATAAGAATATCATGGAAGCCATTGGCTGTGGATCATGTTCTCATGCTTATTTGTCGTACCGGAATTTGTTGCTCAATCAAATCAATATGATTGTTCATCGGGGTGCAGACTACAGTGGTCCAGGTAACTCCAAAAGGCTGCTATGCTATCAGGCTTGATAATCACATCTCAACTATTGAATGCCATCATTATAAATTGTCTTCATTACATTTCTGAAAAATAAATTGTCCGCATTCAAGGTTGAAGATATCTCGGCTGGCCTCTCCTTTTTTATGGATATGTCTAAACGCGGCGGGAAACGCTTAAAACTGGCGAGAATCGGTGGGACGGCGGGAACACACTGTACGCCGGTGTCGGCGAGGACCCATTTGTCAAGCACAAACAGATGGGTCACGCGGCTGAGCAGTTGGCCGAACAGGTCAGACCATGACTCGAAATAGACCCTTGCCTAATCCAAACGAACCCCGACCCAACCCAAACGGACGTTTTGGATCGTCTGTTTGGGTCGGTCCGGTCGTTAGATTTCGACTCGATCAGTCCACGGAGATGTACCTTTTGATTCTCCTCTTGCTCCTGCTGTCCTCGGCAGTAGCGCGATTCCCCTCGCCCAGGAGCCGAACAGCCATGAATGTACCAACGTCTGAAAAAGACAAGTCATGAATGTACTACCGAATAGGAGGTAGAACTGGGGGCAGCGGCATTATTCATGGCAGGCTCGATCGTGCTTTATTATTACGGAGTAAGTAGAGATTTGGCTAGTCAAACAGCATATGGTTTGGAAAGCAAGTTGTACTGGCAGTTAAAGTATAAAGAGATCAAAGTAGATCACAAGATGGAGACTGTACAGTTTGTACCTGTATTCTTCTACAGCTAGCCGTTCCGAGCCTTTTTGCCGCCCCTCTCGATCAGTCGATCCCATCATTCCTGATCACATCGGGAGTGGAGCTTTTGCCGATATGAACGGGAGACGATGATGATGCTGGGCTTCTCCGGCAAGTGAATGCAGGCACACGCTAGCCCATGCCCCCGTGCCATGATCGGCGGACAACCGATGCACAAAGAACACAGGCTAGCCGTCTCTTACCGTGATCTGGGGAGGTGCATCACGTGCAAAAAGATTATACCAGCATGCATAATAGCACCCAAAAAAACTCAAAACCATTTTGAAAGTCTCGATTTGGATCAAGACACAGGAAAAGACATACTGGGCAGAGATTAAATTAAGAAAGCAAGTTTTGGTCCCAGAGGCTCCCAAGAAATGGCAGGGACGTACATACGTAATGCCAAAATGGAAATGGAGTGAGAAAAGTCCCTCCTGGTTTGTCTTGCCGCTTGCTGTTGTGTTGTGTAGTAATTATTCTGTGCTGCGCATGATCCAAATTTCGCAGCGTACTAGTTCCACGGTTCTATCTACCTGCATAGATTTATAATATGTTCAGATGAGTGTTCATAGGTGCATTTCACAGAATAATTCTTCCGAAAAAAAACACACACATCTTGCCGTGCTATCTCTAACTCCAATGTTTGTTTCTAACTAATGCGGTCGTGCTTGGAAAACATAAACCTGGCAGAAAAATTAAAGGGATCGATCTGATTCCTGAACAGCTCTCTGTTCCATCATTCCTGATCTGGGACTGGGAGTGGAGCTTCTGTGCTGATGAACGATGCTGGGCTTCTCAGGCAAGTGAATGCAGCCACACGTACCCCATGCCATGATCGGCCTACAGCCGATGCACAGAGGAGGTGCATCACCTGCACACAAGATTAATTATTATGCATGCACACATAATAACACCAAAACAATTCAAACCCTCTCGATTTGGATCAAGACACGGGCAACAAACAAGTGGACACAGATCAATTAACCCGCGACCACTGGCCAAGTTTCCGTCTCAAAAACTCCCAAGAAACGGTAGGGATATATATAATAATGCCAAAAAGGAAAATATACTGAGCAAAGTCACTCCTGATTTGTCTTGCTGTTTGCTCCTGTGTGGCAATTCTAACCGTGACCGTGTTACTGCGCATCAAGTGTTCCACTTTCACGGCTCTACTTACCTGCATACTAGTCTTTTAGCTTCACACATGTTCAGATGAGTGCATATATAGCGCTATGATTAACCGATATGGCGCGTGAGCATACTCATTTAGCTTCACTTGAAATGCAAGGCTCCAGGGTGCGCTGGACCACCATACGTCAAGGTTGTAAGCAAGTTACTGTATTACATTCACCTCAAAGTCGCCAGCAATGGTAACATCATTACCCCCTTTCCTCGTTTGGGGGCGTTCAGTGCATGTGGAGATGGCTGCCTGCAAACCTTCGGCCTGCGTAGTTTTTAGCATGCATGTGAGGAGCAGTGTGGGCACAGAAACGAAATAAGAGCCATGCCTTTTTAGGCAGTGACACCGGAGTAAATTGGGTAACAAACCTGGGAGCTGCTCGCGTGCTTTTCTTCCTTTGGAGTTCGTGATCTGGGAAGCTGAGAAGTGGAATGTTCCAAGCAAGTGAACCATGATCAAAAAATACTATACTAGTATTTTGGCAGTGCAAATACCGAATACACAGAGATGCGCATCTGAATCATGGGTTCATAACTCAGATTTACCTTTCCATTTCATTCGTTGGATCTTCTGCGCCTTGATCTGTTACAATTGCATCCAGGATTAAGGTGCATGTCATGCTTGCACATCCTGAAATTTCAGAACAGGCCCATACTGTTGCCATTCAAATAATAGACAATGATCTATCTGCTCATAGTACGAAAGGTTCAGATAAGAACACCATGTAAGCCATTGGCTGTGGATCATGTTCTCATGCTTATTTGTCGTACCGGAATTTGTTGCTCAATCAAATCAATATGATTGATCATCGGGGTGCAGACTACAGTGGTCCAGGTAACTCCAAAAGGCTGCTATGCTATCAGGCTTGACAATCACATCTCAACTATTAGATCTATTGAATGCCATCACTATAAATTGTCTTCATTACATTCTTGAAAAATAAATTGTCCACATTCAACTATTTTTGGTACCGGGCAGTTTGTCCTGATTATAAGATAATTATTCCTGAACAATGGAATTGGTACCATTATTGGTTTGATATACAAAGCCTATGCATCCAGGTCCAGATCCTAACTTCAATAGATAAGAGGCTACCAGCGGCAAGGCCTGCCATCACTGGTAAGTCATGACTCATGACGCGCATGGTAATAAAACAATGCATTTAATAAGTAAAACAGAAAATTTGAACCATATCCAAGATGAGAAGACCTCCAGGTGTGATGGGTGGATCAGACGGCTTTCGGGGCCTTTACTCGATCTTCGGGTTTCTTCCTCTATGGTTTGATTTTTTATAAGTTGTGGTTCTTTAGTTAAGAATTAAAAACAACTTCATCACTTATGGCATCTGATTCAACCTGGCTAGCTAGTAGCTAAAACAGAGATCTTTTCTTCTTGGAAGGGGTAGAACAGAAAAGTATTATTTTCTCGGCTAATAGGAAACTCATGACTAAAGTCATGAAACGGTATAGAGTAGAAACAAGATATTAATCACATGTACCGGCTTGCCATGTTTTACAATGTCAGGCCAAAGGCCCTTATTTCATTATCAAACCTTGATGCAAATATCTTGCTACGTGAACTTAAAACGGTAGAATCTCACTAGACTAGACAAAAACTATTCGAGCAACCCCTGTTCGGAGAAAATGGGCATCATGAAAACATTTGATTTGCATATTAAGTAACAAAGCTTTGTTCCTAACTGTACTCACGCTAACAAGTTATCAAATAATGTTTCACTACAACCTCAAATCTTAAAAAGAATTAGAGGACGAAAAAATTGCCATACATCAAGTGTCAATACATAAGGTTAATGACACTAAAGGAGACCAACATAAGTTTTACTTCAGAAACTACTCGGTTCATCAAGTCGTAACAACTAACATTTATAAAGAACTTGAGGGTACCATCGTCTTTCTATCGTATATAGACATTACTGCTGCATCTGATTACATGCTTCTTTGTATCCAGCACGATGCCACGCACTGTGACCGAGACACAGATGCCTTGTTGATGTCACCTGAGATCTTAATGATCCTTTTCAGCATGCGATGCGACACTCAATATGTGAAAGTAAAAATAGTAGTTTGCTGTAACAATGTCACTAAAAATGTTGTAATTCTTGCTCATATCAAATGATTATTCTAGTGCTCCATGCTTCTTCTGCTTCGAGCAAAAAGATGTTTACACTATTTTGAACAATAAGTCTTCCATGCATCACGGAAAATGTTTCCATGGCACAAAGATATGCATATTGAAATAAATAAGGAAGCACAACAAATGTTTGGTTCGTTCATTCCCTGGTTTCACGGGTAGGCATCAAACGACCAACACTAGTGCCCACACCCGATGATAGCAACAACACACAATGACAACAGAACAAGCCATCACAACAGACAACATACCTATAAGATGATCAGGCGCTAAGATAACAACCAAAACAATACCAAAAGTTTCCTCCCAGAAAAACGCCATTCTCCAAGACCATCGCTCCGCCCCTCATGCAAAGCGCACAGAACAGACATCACAGCGCAAAACAGTTTTCATCAACTTTCATCTAGAGGAAAGAAGGAAGCACTGCACCAGGGAAACACAACCAACTACCGGAGACACCACCGCTAGGACATGGCAATCAACAAACCTACATAAACACAGCTTTGAGATAAGAGGAACGACAAGAACCCCCAAAAAAAATTGACCACCGATCACCCACCAAGGACAAACCAATTAGCCCCAGCCTCAACGGACGGCAGCCAACAGCCAAACCAAACACCCGTAAATTGATAGTAACAAGTACAATCGATAGAACACGCAGAAATTGAAAGCCCTCACCTGTGTCGGCCTCAGCAAAAGCCCCAGTGGAAGCGAGCACCAGCTCCCCAAGTAGCCCCACCATCCACCGCCACCGGCCATGACAGCAGTACACAGCAACAGCAGCAGACCCACAAACCCTCACCAGAACAGTGAAGCACTAGATTGCGACCACGAGGGGGAAGATGGCAAAAGCAGCAGCCGCTGCACCAGGAGTTTTAGGGTGCAGACTTACCCAGGACAGAGATGACAAAACAATATCATACCAGAACATATGATTGATAATTGGGTACAGACTAGAATGCTCAGGTAACTCTAAAAGGCTGGTACGCTATCAGGCTTGATAATCAAATCTCAACTATTAGATCTATTGAACTAAATGTCATCACTATAAATTGTCTTCATTAAACTTCTAGGTTGAAGCCAGGCTATTGTATGTAAACTCAAACCAGTTAATCTACCAACAACCAAATTTAAGTTTATGTTGCCCGTTTTGCTAACAATGTGTCTCCAGCAACTAATCCTAGCAGAACATAGATGCCCTCAATTCCAACTACACCCAGGAACTTTCTCCAATCCAACTCCCCACAGCATGCTCCTTATGATTTCAGCCTCTTCCCATTTGCCAGCATTGGAATACAGATTAGCCATCACAATATAGTTACCTGTGTTCTTAGGCTCAATTATGAACAGTCGATCAAACACATACCGACCAAGCTCAACATCACCAGCTGCTGCTGCTCCACTAAACAATGCACCCCAGACCTTTGCATTTGGCTCAAAAGGCATCTTGTTTACAAGCTCAAGCGCGTCCTTCAGCATACCAGCACGGCTGAGCACAGAAACCATGCAAGCGTACTGCTCCATCACGGGACTGATACCAAACACATCTTGCATGGAGTGAAAATTTTCACGAGCTTCTGCTACCTTGCCCGCATGAGCACATGCATTAAGCACAACGGTGAAAGTTACAGTGTCAGGCCTAGTGCTGGCACTGACCATCTGATTGAACAGGGCCAAAGCCTCTGTAACATCTCCATGAGCTGCGACAGCCGATATGATTGATGTCCAGACAAATGTGCTTCTATTCTCATTCAATTCAAACACCTCCCTTGCTATGTCAGGAAATCCAGCCTTCGAGTAAGCATCGATCAATGCACTCACAACATTGTTGCTCCGATCATAATCATTTCTGATCGCATAACCATGAGCTTGCTTTGCTCCCATCAGGGTTGAGAATAATGGTACTGAAGGCATGATGATTGAGAGTGTAGCTGCATTTGGGAGTATGCTAGCACCCATCATCTCATGCAGCAATCCGAGAACATCAGATTGTCGTCCATTTTGAATCAATCCAGAAATCAATGCATTCCAAGTGTTGATGCTTTTAGCATCTGCTTGCCGGAAAAGATCCATTCCCTCATCGACATGCCCGCTGTTCATGTAACCAGTAATCATGGCGCTGTAACTGACTGCATCTTTCTTAGGCATCCTTTCAAGCAACTGACGTGCGTACTGCAACCGCCCACATTTGGCGTAAAACCCTACTACTGAGTTCCATGCTGCAACGTCCATATCAAGCCCCATCACTTTAGCAACCTGGATCACGTCAACCCCGAAATCAAAGGCCTTGAGCTGGGCACAAGCATGTAGCGCGCTTGTCACTGTGACGCTGTTTGGCTGAACACCAGCACAAGAACGAGCCTGCACCAACTTATGGAATAACTCCAGGCACTCTCGGTACCAGCCTAAGCGACTGTACGCAGATATAAGCGAGTTCCAGGACACGACGTCCTTGTGTGGCATTTCATCGAACACCCCCCGAGCAGCGCGTATGTCACCAGCATTGGCATACGCGGTGATGAGACCATTGGACACGAACTGATCTGCCCCGAATCCATGCAGGAACGCGAGGGCGTGGAGCTCCCCGGCGATGATCGGGGACAGTCCCGGCCCGGATGCGGCGAGGGACTTGAGGAGCGCAGAGACTGTGACCTCGTCGGGGGATACGCCGGAGCCAGCGAAGAAGCGAAGCGCTGCGGAGGGTTCGGGCGAGTGGAGGGAGAGCGCGATGAGGATGGCGTTCCAGGCGAAGAGGCTGGGCTGGGGGATGGCGTCAAACACCCTGCGGGCGTCGTGCAGGCGTCCGGTCCGCGAGTAGAGGGAGATGAGCTTGGAAGCGAGGAAGTTGGAGGGGATCACGGAGAGGGTGACGAGGCGGGCGTGGAGCTGCCGGCCGGCGGCTAGGTGGCCGGAGTCGGCGCAGAGCTGAATGAGGTTACCGTAGACGCGAGGGTCCGGCGGCACGGCGGTGAGCCACGACGGCAGCTTCATCCCCCTATTACATGGCTCGGGACGTGAGGACTCTGCTCTGTTTCGCCGGGCTGGGTTTGTCAGTTCGACAAGCGACACCTAAACCAAAGGAAAAAAGTCTCCACCTTTTCTATGCTCAGGCCCAGTTCTTTTGGCGGCTTCTCCGAGAAGCCGCCCTACCCCCAGCTTCCTGGGGAAGCCGGTTCAAAAAATTTAGAAGGTTTTCAAAGTGGTTAAGGCTAAACTAATTTGGAAGCCTCACAAAATTTTGGAACCGGCTTCCCCAAGAAGCTGGGGGTAGGGCGACTTCTCCGAGAAGCCGCTAAAAGAACTGGGCCTCAATTCATTTGAATAAATAAATTGGATGAACGATGTCACCCCAAAAAAAATATTCTCATGTTTTTCCTCTAACATTCATGTGAATCAAAGGAGCCTTGGGGAGTTTTTTTACAAAACCACACCATGGGTTCGATTTACATAGCACTATGAATTTTTCGATAAACAAACACACATGTACACTCACCATATGAATATACGTACACACATCTTACCTCTATGAGCATATCCAAAAGACTGAACCACCATATTTTGAGGTCGCGGAAGTCACCACATGCACCGAGGTTACGGAAAGTCACCACATGCACCTTGCTATTGACGGATACTAAAAGAGTATTGACATTCAAAACTCGAAAAAAGTTCACTTAGTGAATGTTTTCACCACAAGGAATCTAATCAATAATTGGTTGAAAAAAACACAAATGGTATAGTTAGCAACCTTGACAGTGGAATTCCCACGGCCCAGCGGTTGCACTGATGCAACACGCGGTAGATGGCGACCACCAGCACCCTGTTGTTCGAAGTGGGCACCGAGACGGCCTTGCGGATCAGATTGTGAATGCCGAAGACATTGCGGGTGCTGGTGGTGGACATTTAGACTAGAAGGAGTCTTCTCGTCGTGGTCTACACGAGAGAGCGTTGCGGTGGGTACAAAGGCACACGCTTACCGATGAGGAGGTCGGGTAATTGAATGGACACGAGGGAAGGAGCCGAGGGCCCTATTCATGTGTGTGATCGAGGAGCACTAGGAGGTTGACAACGGGGACCTCAGATCGTGAACCCAGGAGGCACGGACAACACGGAATTGTCAGAGGCCGGGCCAAGAGTCGATGAGGACACAATATGGAGGGCCCAACATGTCTAAATGTAGTGTCAATGTGGTTGACCATGTAATCTCTGTTCGTGCGCGGCTGATGCGCCCTAGGAGGTTGAAAATACAGGTGTCAATGTGCTTGACCATGCAATATGTGCTCACACGGCAGAGGCGCGCTAAGGCCATACACTATGTGGTATCGGTTCAAAGGAATCTGTGTCAGAATTAGAAGCCGACTGGATTTTCCTACTATGTATTGAATCGCATGTGGGTTTCACTTTCAAATAAACAACTAGCTACTTTTTGCTCTTTCCAGCCTTTCTCCCTCACGGCTCTGCCAGAGGGCCCACACATGCGTGTAAAAAAGCGAACCAACAATATGAGCCGCTTTTCTTGTCAGGAGCAACGAACCGATGCTCTGCTATGTTAGGAACCGGCTCATATGAGGCTTTGAATCGCTTTCACATAGTGTATGGTCTAAGACCAGCCACAGCGTTGGAGAAAAGCGATTCAAACTCTGCTATGAATCGGTTCGATACACTGCACGACATTCACTTAAGCGGTTCCAAGTAAAAAGCGATTCCTAAGCTTGGTTCGCTTCTATTCTGACACAAGCAATAAAAGGAAGAGAGCCACGTCTAGATAGGAAGAATATAGGCCAAAAAACAATGTTTTCTTACAGCAACTGGGTCCCACGCTATAATATGAACCGATTCAACACAGTGCAGCAAAACAGAATCCGTTCGCTCTTTTTCATGGGCCGCACCACCAGTGTGGCTGGTCTAAGAGGTCGATGACAGGGATCTCAGGGTCACATGGCCAGGAGATGCAGACGGTACGAAATTGACAAGGGCACAAGATTAAGGACCCAACATGCCTAAGTCTATTAATGTGGTTGACCACAGAATACCTGTTCTGTGTAACCAATTATGGCAAAATATGGTGTTGTATGGAAGAAGAAGAAAAAACGTTTCTGTGGCAGTAAATGATGTTGTGTGCAATTTTCTCCTTGAGGTCAGATAAAGTCATGAACAGGCCACGCATCGGCAAAATAACTTCTGCAGAAATCTCACATTACACAGAATGCGTAAAGTGAAAAGTTCGGAGTGATCCAAGATCAGAAGGTAGTACTTCCTTCACTGAAATTCTTGCTAGATTCATTGCATCAAAACAGCATTTGAACCCAAAGCACAGGATCCAAACTCTGCATTACTAGAGAAGCAACCAAACAAATCGATGCATCAAACAACCTCTCGCAAGCAAAGAGCGATTGAAACACATGGAAAGAATAATTGTTGTGCTCCCAGGCATATGATATGGGTAAAATTACAATGGCAGGAACTCCACACGAACAGACCGCCTGGTCTGTGTGCTTGTATACGGTTACAATCTTCTGCATCGTCTCCAAGTCTTGCAAGCTCATTACACACGGTGTCCAACTCTCAAGCTGTGGTGACCCCGAAACAGATTTCAGGAAAGTAATCACCTTGGCATCATGCTACGAGCTATATATTTTTGTTTCTAAGGAGATCCTCGCATGATCAACAGATTCCCATGGCGGCTAATCCGCCAGGCGCAGATCACACCAGTCACCGAGGATCTCAACAAGATCTAGGCCACATCGATCAACTCAACAACCTTCCACAAAAATTGCATGATCTTGAATGGAATATAGTAGCCCTTGCTCCTGTTTCTTCTATTACACTATGTGCTAACACTATTTTAGAAGTATTCGCCCTATGTTTCTGATGTACACCACTAGGGACCATATGGCAAGTCCAGCGGATGCATAAAGCAATGCGACTCCAGGAGCAGCTAGAGCACCTTGTACAGGTAGTAGACTGCACAAAAAAGTCACGAAAAACAAGTCCCATCAGCATGCAAATGCTAAAAAAAGAGAGACCGGGCAATAATAAGGCTTTACGTTTGACCAGAAAAAAATATAGGTACCTTGGGTCTCTGCTGGCAAGGAGGAGAGTCAATGCTGTCATCTGCGTCGCTGTCTTCCATTTCCCTAAATTGTTAACTGCCACAGCCTGTTGTAGGAAGTAAAAATTCAGTGTTTGAATGTCTAATTAAGGCGATGTAAGGATAACAAAGAGCAGAAGGAACCTCAAGAACTTGGGTATTCTGAGACGCGGCCCACTCTCTCACAGCTGACATTGTGATCTGTGTAAACCAGAGTATTAGCTCGTGACAAACATAGCACCACCCAATAGCTAATTGAAATGGCAAATGGACATATATAGCTTTGGGCCTACTAGAAAAGTGGAAGTAAAGTTGCTCCAAGGTACTACTCACATGGGACTGGAAAGTTAACAGACAAATCTGCTGATTTTACCAAACATTTAGAGCAGCATACGTAATAGAAATAATTCTTAGCTTCTCAAAGCTCTTGAAGCATAATGTTTTTTTTCCGTTTTATGCATGCTCCGGTTTTTGTTTCAAACAAGGCACATGGTACAGCCACGCCACTCAATCTAACTGAAGAGGCAAAGTGCTCCTCTGTCCATGGTATGTATGTTTCTGCTGCACTAAGAAACAAACTAAATTTGCTCAAGGCACCCCACATATAGAACTGCAAGGTTGTCAGACATATCTTGCAATTTTCACAATTTTTAGGGTAAATTAGATAATCTTAGCTTCTCAAAACACTTGAAGCATGAAAGGGTATGCAGGCTCCAGCTCTGTTTCAAATAAGCCTCAGTGGAACTACTCAACCTAACTGCGCATGGGCTCCATGCCTCCATCGAAAACGGTAGAGGTTGGCAACAGGGGGCACAGAATTCAGAGTGGGGGCAAAACATCTGACCGGGGGCACTTCTAGTATAAATTCACTAAATTTAATATTTTTCTTTCAAACATGAACAAATTCTATTCAATTTGAAAAATTCAAGTGGGGGCCTAGGCCCCCCACTCAGCTGTACTTTGGTCCGCCCCCTTTTCACTTCACCCAGTCAAGCAAATATATTAGAACCACAAAGATAATGGCCAGGCTAATAATTGGTATTTGATCTTATCATGTGGCTGGAAGGACAAAGAATAAGGACCAGGTAACCATTACTAATGCATGAACATCGCATTCCCACAGAAAGGCAAGACTTGCAGCAGAACAAAACAGATACATAGTATATCAGCATAAGCCACAATTATCAAAGAACCAACATCCTACTTTTTCCATATCAATACACAGATTTACTGGAAACCGATTTTCCATTGCATTTGTGGGAAAATTACGAGTTTTAGATTGGCTAAGTAACTACCTCTCTCCCAATGATGGCAATGGAAGGAACTGTCAGAAGCCATGGCCCAGCGCTGAGCAAAGACACTTCCAAAGGTTTGGTGCACAACAACACTAGTGTCGCAGCTACCATTAGCTGCAGTAGAGAATAGCACTCACAAAGTTAGTTCCGAAGAGTAGCTCACACTTCGGTAACAGTCTAACAGACAGATAAAGAGCATAGACAGCGTGGGGAAGGGCAACATAAGAATCGGAATAGCAGAAAGAGATACCAACCTTGTCGGCAACAGGATCAAGAAATGCACCAAAAGGTGTTCCTAAATGCATCTGCATAATAAATTATGTAAGCAAACAATAAAGGGGGTCTAAAACTGATGATGAAGTATCCTGGTCTAGCAATAGTAAAGACTGATGTTAATTCTGACACCTTTCTAGCAATATAACCATCTAGCCAATCAGTGATTGCAGCAGCAAGGAAGATGCCAGTTGTGGCGGTCGCTGCCCAAGGCCCTTCCATGTAAAAAGCTGGTAACATTAAAGATAATAAGCTCTTAATCGCATTAAAAAAGAGATACTTCTATAGTCAATGTATGATTACTATGTCAAACATATAAGCACAAATCTGAAAAAGTGAGAGTGGTCAAATGCATGTCGAGATCAACCAACAACAAACTGCAAGGAAGTTAAGCTACCGTTACTTGTGAGGAAAACACGCTATTTGGCCTCCAGCAAACACACAAGCACTGTTCCAAAATTTTGATAGATGAGTGTGTTTGCCAATCCATTTAGAAGTTGGAGGAACTACATGAATCATTGGCAGAAAAAGTATGTCACTAGTCAGTTTAATGAAGGTTTCACTAGCAGATGGGAGCCGTACCCAAGGATAGATGCAAAAAGAAATCCAGGATTAAAAGATGGCTCTGTGAAGGTTTGGGCAAAAGAGATTAAGCAGACTATGCACATCAGTGCATGCTGCATGACATAGGTGCATCTCCCAAGTCTAGTCTGTGATTCCGAAAGTCTGACTAGCTTAGGTTCAGCTGGAGCATAGAGGACAAAAGATAATAGATAGCTCGACAAGTTAACTATTGACAGTCTGACACCATACCCCTGTTTTGAATTATATGAAAATATAGATGCTGCAGTATAAGAAAGTTCAAAACAAGACTTAAATAAAAGATATGCTGATCATTTGATCTTTTTGGCTTTGTTAGCATTTGACTAGTCTGTACATGATGCAGCTGTTCAGGGATGGTTTCTTTTCCACGTGTTAGGCAGGCTGGAAAAACTGTTTGTGCAGGATACTGAATGTGCATCATGAAAGTGATGGGTACTGAGATAAAAAAAAATAACACCGCGAGAGAGGGAAAGTAGAACACTTTGCGCACTGTTCCTCTAACATTGCTAGCTGGAGCATACTTAAATACAATCAATCTGTCCCAGAACCATAATTGCAACTAAATGCTAGCTATAATTCCCCTGCGTTTTGAACAGCTATATTTCTGCTAAGTGTACATGTACAGATTGCGTATATGCTGGATCAGCAGGAAATAATAATAATCTTGCATAAATCTTCTGCAACATCAGTATCCCGCGAGAAACAGAAAAGCAGGCTTGGTACTAGGTGCTTGCTGGTTATAATGAATGGGCAATGGTTAAAACTTAAATAACAGAGTGATGCGTTCGCTCTTGTGAGCTGTGCTAGTAGTTGTCTAGTTGTACATGTTGGATTCAGGGACTATTTCTTCACAAAGAGTAATTGTTCTTTTACCATTGCTCGCGGAACATAATTAAATCCAATCAACCTGTCACGACACCTGAATCGCAACAAACTGCTACCTACAATTCCCCAGCGTTTTAATTCCGACGGATTGCGTTTATGCTGGATCGGCAGAAAGAAAAAATCGAAACTTGAATTAAAAAAAATTCAAAGCTTTGTAGTACTGGTCGCTTACTGCTTATGAGGAAGGGCACGGCGGCGACTCGTCCAATGGTTAGCACTGTGGGCAGCGTGAGCAGCCTTGTTGGTACTGGTGCCTGCTGCGTGGCGGCTTCCTTGGAGAGCCCGTTCACGGGCGGCACCCGCCTCCTGGTCCCGGTCCCGTCAGATCCCATAACCTCGGTAGCAGGCGCAGGGCCAGAATGCGGCGGCGGCGAGGAGCAGAGCCCCCTCACGGCCGTCGGCCACCGGAACCAGCGCGGGCAGGGCGTCGGCAGGCGGCGGCCGGCGACGGGTGCTGGGATCTGGGCCGCGCGCGGGGAGAAGAGTGGCTTGGGCGATGCGGCGGCGGCGGCGGCTTTGAGGAGGAGGGAGGCGTGGGTGGCGATGGAAGAGGGCATGGGGGTTGGGGGTGGGGGGCGGAAGATTTGATTGGGTTTGGGAAGGGAAAGGTGGGCAGGCGTGCGCGAGACGGCCGCAGGTTGGGCGGGCGAGTAGAGAGGAGAGAGAGAGAGGTCAGGGGAGGTGCACGACTGCACGTACGCACGCCGACGCAATGGGAGGGAGTCGGATTCTGGTTGGTGAGGTGGCCGGATCCTACCGGGCGGGCGGGCACGGCGTGGGGGCCGCACCGGGGATCTAGATCTGGACACTGCAGTGCGGAGTCGGGACTCTGGACGGGAGAAGGGCCTTGTGGGCCACGGCGGTGATTTTCTTCTGCTTGACGACGGGAGATTGCTTGAACTAGCAATCGCCGGTTTCGATTTCCCATCGGGCTGGGGCTAGCACGTGATCTCGGTTGGTAACGTGTGGAGATCGGACGCCCGAACTGTATCAGACTTTCTCCTCCTCCGGAAACAATTTTGGACACTATAATGAGAATGTGTTTTAATACGCAACGCAAATTATTGGTATCTGTACGTCTCGTGTCGTTGTTTAATGCACAGTGAGGGCGACACCAACCTTCACTAAACGAAGCCACGTCAGACCCACTCTAGAAAATTCCTAACAATAATTGTTTTCTTTGAAAATTCCTAACATCGTCGGTTGATGCACACATATATTATCCATTTTTAAGGTCAGCCACTCGATGCGAAACAAAATGGTTTATAAAAAGTACAGAAAAAACATGGAGTCCCCACAACAGTAAAAACATATCAATGACCATATGACAAGTGGTGGAACAAACAAAGGGTATACGACTTATAGATAATTTTTCACGAAGTGTTCGCTTACAATTGCACAGATGATGACGAGTCCAAAAGGAGGTCAAACTCGAGATTTTCATCACGAAACTGAATTTCTAGCCACCATCTTCAGCAAGGACACAAACACTCATAGACATTGTCTGGTCTAAGATTTTGTGCTTTCAACGGAGAACATGAATACTTGTTGAAAACACCATTGCTATCAACCTCACTACCTGACATGGTTATACCCCGTGGGTGCATGACCTCATACCTAGTCCAGCCCAAGGAAGGCCCACGGCAAAAGTACGTTGGCCCATGAATATTTTCGGGTGGCCCAGGCCCATGGTGCCTTCGGATCCTTGGAGAGCAAGACTAGAGTAGATAGGAAATTCAAAGGGGTAAAACCCTAGAACCTGTAACCGACTAGGACTATGCCCGGGACCTTCCTAAGTCTATATAAAGGTCAGGAGGGTACGACCTAGATCTCTCGACTCGTACTTTCGCATACACACCTCCACGCCAGATTGCATCTGCGCACCCCTGTAGCCTTCGGTTCCGCCGTAATCAAGAGCAGACAAGCAGGAGTAGGGTTTTCCCTCCGGGGGCCTGAACCTGGGTAAACCTTGTGTCCCCGTGTTGCTTGTTTGCTAACCGTTCCACGATCTCCAGCATCTCCATCTTCTCCAAAACCCAAGTCCATAACAATGGGCATTGATGAGATCAAACATGATCGCGCGTCTACGATGATCGCGACGGACCCGACATGGTCGCGGCTGGCTACGCTGATCGCCGCAACGACACCAACCGCAACAGCGGAGGATACCGCGGAGGAAACTTCCGCGATGGAGGACGCCCAGCGCAGTCGTGGCAACGCCGCGACCGCGAGAACGGACCCTCAGCATACGAAAAGCTTTCGGGTCCATGCACCATCTACTTCTACATCGACAAGCAGGATGGCAAAAAGAAGGCGCGCCACATGCTCAAGGACTGTCGCGAGTTCCAGAAGCTCAGCGAAAGCATGGTGCAGATGAGGCAGCAGGCTCCAATCCCTGCGTTCGGAAACGCACCCGCGCCAGGTAAGATAGCGCATGGAGCTCCTCCACCGCCACCGGTAGGAGGCCCGAACCAACCAGTCGCACCAGCACAGAACAATGCTGGAAACGGGTATCCCCTGCCAAAAGGAGCACTGATGATTCAGAAGGGGTGCCCTACGAATAGGGTGCAGAAGAAAATCACCCGACAGATCAACCTGGCCGTGGCAACTCCACCCGCCATCCCTGAGTACCTCAGCGGATCGGAGTCCTGCATCACGTTCACTCGTTCGGATCACCCTTGCCAGATCCCTCGCCCAGGTCATGCTGCCCTGGTGCTGAAGGCGCAGATCGGAGGTTTCGAGATGAGTCGCGTCTTCATGGATGGCGGCAGAGGCATCAACCTGATGTTCGCAAGCACTCTAGCAGCAATGCGGATCCCGCAGTGCAGCCTGGAACAATCAGACACAACGTTCCACGACATCGTTCCAGGGAAGGGCATATTTCCCCTGGGCAAGATATGGCTTGACGTCATCTTCGGCAAGCCGGACAACTTCCGACTGGAACGGCTCGAATTCGAAGTGGTGGACTGGCCATCACAGTACCACGCCATCCTCGGGCGTGTAGCATTCGCAAGGTTCCTGGTTGTCCCACATTATGCATACCTGCTACTCAAGATGCCAGGACCGAAGGGCGTCATCACAGTCCACGGGAGCTTCACCCGATCGGACCAATGCGACAGAGATTTCAACAGAATCTCCCAATCATTCGGTATGCAGGAGGAGCTCCTTAGGCTCCGCGAGGTGACGGACAATGGGGCACCCCCATTCGCACGACAAAACGCACCTGACATGTCTTTCGACTCCACGGTCAACACAAAGAAGGTGCAGGTCCACCCGACGGACGGCGTTGATCGCCAACGACCTCAGCCCCGCATAGGAAGGCGTGCTCGTCGAATTCCTCCGTGAGTGCTGGGAAATCTTCGCCTGGTGTCCTGCGGACATGCCAGGAGTTCCCAGGGAATTCGCCGAGCACGCACTCAACGTCTTTCCAGACACCAAGCCCGTCAAACAGTCCATCCGAAGACTTTCCGAGCCACGAGCCGAAGCTATCGGCAAGGAAATCAACAGACTACTCGCTGCAGACTTCATCAGGGAAATCAAAGAAAGCGAGTGGCTTGCAAACACAGTCATGGTCCCAAAGAAGGACACGGACATTCTGCGGATGTGCGTGGACTTCACGTCGCTAAACAAGCATTGCCCAAAGGACCACTTCCCTCTTCCTCGGATCGATCAGATCATCGATTCAACTGCAGGTTGCGAGAAACTCTCCTTCCTCGACGCCTACTCAGGCTATAACCAGATTCGACTCAAGGTCAAAGATCAGGAGAAAACGGCGTTTATCACACCGTTCGGAGTATTCTGCTACAACACAATGCCTTTCGGGCTAAAGAACGCAGGTGCCACGTACCAGCGATGCATGCAAGCCTGCCTCAAGGACCAGATCGGTCGCAACGTCCAAGTCTATGTTGACGACATAGTCATAAAAACCAAGGAGGCAAGGACACTTATCGACGATCTCCGCGAGACGTTCGACAACCTTGACCGCTACAGGATCAAGCTAAACCCCGAAAAGTGCGCCTTCGGCGTCCCATCGGGTTAGCTGCTTGGGTACTTCATCTCTCAGCGAGGGATCGAGGCGAACCCGAAGAAAATCAGAGCCATCATGACGATGGAGAAGCCGAAAAACCTCAAAGGCTTCCAGCAGCTCGCAGGACGAATAGCGGCGTTAAGCAGATTCATCAGCCGCATGGGCGAGAAGGCCCTACCATTCTACCAGCTACTACGCAAATCAGATAAATTTGAGTGGACGCCGGAAGCCAACGATGCATTCGAAAGCCTCAAGCGGCTCCTCTCCACCTCGCCCGTCTTGGTCACGCCAAAGGAGCGCGAGCCTCTGCTGCTGTACATAGCAGCCACACACCAGGTGGTCAGCACCGTACTAGTGGTCGAACGAACCGAAGAAGGCAAGACCCACGGGGTCCAGCGCCCAATCTACTACCTCAGCGAGGTACTGACACCAACAAAGCAGAGGTACCCTCACTACCAGAAGCTCGCCTACGGCGTGTTCATGACGGCTCGACGGCTGAGCCATTACTTCCAGGAGCACCAGGTGATGGTCGTCAACGAGGCACCCCTAAACAGCATCCTGAATAACCCATAAGCCACAGGACGCGTGGCCCTATGGGGCATCGAGCTGTCACCCCTGGACATCATCTACGAGAAGCGACTCGCAATCAAGTCTCAAGTCCTCCCGGACTTCCTCGTACATTGGATGGAGCTGCAGCTGCCAGACACCCCAGACATGTCGCAGTCATGGACCATGCACTTCGACGGTTCCAAGCGCGAAGCTAGAGCAGGAGCTGGGGTCATACTGACCTCCCCGCAGGGTGACCAGATGAAGTACGTCCTCCGGATGAAATTCCGAGCCTCCAACAATGAGGCCGAATACGAAGCCCTCATCCACGGCATGAGAATGGCAAAGATCTGCGGCGCAACGCGCCTGGTCATCTACGGTGACTCCAACCTCGTCGTCCAGCAGACGATGAACGAGTGCGACGCACACGCCGAAAACATGATCGCCTACCGCACACTCTACAACGCACTCGAAGGAGAATTCGACGGCTGCGAGCTTCGGCACGTTGGAAGAGAAAGCAACGAGGAGGCCGACAGACTTGCCAACATCGGCTCCACCTGCGGAAAGGTGCCACCGGGTGTGTTCCTCGAACAGATCTGCGTGCCATCCATCAAACGGAAATTCCCCAAGGGATCACCCGAAGAAGCAGAACACTCGGGGGCTACGCTGCCCGAAGGACATGAAGGACCCGAGAAATTGGACACAGAGGTCGCCATGGTCAACCTAATGCAGGTCATGGCAGTCGAAGAAACTTGGACGCGACCATATCTCCAGTTCTTGATAAACGGAGAACTGCCTGACAGCCCGACAGATGCCCGGCGCATATCTCGTCGGTCAAAAGCCTTCACCATCATCAATGGCGAGCTGTACAAGCGCAGTATTACGGGTGTACTACAAAGGTGCGTCACCATCGGTGATGGGAAAGCCATCCTCCAAGACATCCACGAGGGCATCTGCGGCCATCACGCAGGTAGCCGCTCCCTTGTCGCCAAAGCTCTACGAGCCGGATTCTACTGGCCAACGGCCATGAGTGACGCAAAGGACATCGTCCGAAGATGCAACGGGTGCCAACGGTTCGCCGACAAACCGCACGCACCCGGGTCGGAGCTCAGACCCATACCTATAGCCTGGCCCTTTGATCAATGGGGCCTCGACATGATCGGCAAACTGCCAAAGTCCTCGAAAGGGGGACACGTTTACCTCCTGGTCACAGTCGACAAATTCACCAAGTGGATCGAGGCCATGCCGGTTACCAACCAGAAAGGCAAAACTGCTGTCAAGTTCTTCGAGTCCATTGTCTACAGGTTCGGCGTACCGCACAGCATCATCATCGACAATGGATCGAACTTTATCTCCAAGGAGTTCCAGGACTTCTGCGAAGGCCTTGGGATCAACATCACGTACGCCTCAGTGGCACACCCGCAAACGAACGGGCAAGTGGAAAAGGCCAACGGCCTAATCGGCGCTGGCATCAAGAAGCGCCTCATGAGTCCACTCGAACGGAAAGCCGGAGCCTGGATGAAAGAGCTACCATCCGTCCTGTGGAGCTTACGGACTACGCCAAACAGCTCCACAGGCTACACACCGTTCTTCATGGTGCACGGAGCTGAGGCCGTGCTACCAGCCGAAGTACGCCACCAGGCCCCCCGGGTCGTCGCTTACAGCGAAGCCGAATCCACGGCTGCGCTCAAAGACGCCGTCGACACACTCGACGAAGCAAGAGACATAGCAGCAGCTCGATCAGCGGTGTACCAGCAGAGTCTCCGCAACTACCACAGCCGCCGGCTGCGCCCAAGGTCCTTCGTCGAAGGAGACCTCGTCTTGCGACTCAAACAAGAGCGACCGAAGAAATTCGAGTCACCATGGGAAGGACCCTACGTCATCACCGAAGTCATCCCAGGTGGCGCCTATCGCCTCAAGCACGTGGAGTCTGGAGTCGCATACTCCAACCCATGGAACATCGCGCACTTGCGACGATTCTACCCCTATCTACCTACCCCTTTACTTTCAATAAGGCTTTTCAGCCAAGGCTATTCAGCCAAACAATGTACTTCCTCCATTACGATATAAATAAAGCTAAGTGTCTCGCCCCAAACTTCCGTTCATTATTTGCAACTTTACTTTATGCTACAAACGCACTCGGGGGCTCCCCCACCTCACGATTTCATCAACCGAGGATTACGCGTGTACACCTGAGTAGCTGACAACGTCAGGCAAACGAAAAGGACACGTACCCAAATAAAGCACTGCGTGCTTACAACAAACACATCTTTACAACAAAGGGCACAACACGCCCATACGAAATATACAAATTTTACATCTATCTCTTTTACAGGTACTACCTATTCTGAAGAATAACCTGAGCACGCTGCTCAAACAAATCTACGACATGTTCGGCATACTGCCTTACAGCTGCGTAATGTGGACGCATGTCCCACTCATCACCATCCGGCCGAGGAGGTGGCCCAGCTGCCACAACAGTCAAATCTACATCAGGCCGGTGCAGCCTCACGAGAGACAAAGCAGCCTTCACTCCTGCGACGAGCTGTTGCCGCACCAACTCCTTGACATTGCTCACGCTCCGAAACTTCGACAGAAGACCCGCAAGGCTCGTCGGAACGGCATCCAAAGGAAACATGACATGCAACACCGAGGCAAGCGACGTCTGCACTTGGCGAAGCACCCGCGAAACCTGGTGCACACGATCCTGCACCGTCGCCAGAGCCATGGCACGGTCACGATCCATCCAGAAGAAGCCACCAGCCTCCATGTCCTGTTGAGTCAAGCAATTGACCCGAACAGCGACACGCTCCTTCTCTTCCCTCGGAGCAAGGTTAGCACCTGCGACAATTGCACAAAATAAGAGGCAAGGCCAGCAGGCTCATTCGAAGAACTGAGCTGCAACTCGAAACAAAGAACAACTAACATTGAAGCTGCTCAGATAGCCGAAGCAGTTCCGCCATCAAGTACTCCTCTCTGGCTGCACCACGATCCGCCTTGGACTTCCAAACATCGGCGTGACCACGCAACCCAAGCAACTCCCTCTCAAGACTACGAACACGGTCCCGAAGAAAAGCGAGTTGCGAAGGATCATCCAAAGATGGCCGCAGCTGCACTGCAGGCGAGGTGTCAACAGGGTCAGCACCCGAAGGAACCTAGAGCAGCAGAAAAAGAAAAGGACACAAACATTCAGACAATGATAGAGCACAACTCAGAAGAATTCATTAAGCATATAAGGCCACTACGTGGCACAAGGACTGTGTTCTTCAAAATATTTACAGCAAAAGCAGACTACAAACTATCCTACATCTACAACGCCTAAGACGCGGCACCCTGAGTCGCCTCGGAGCCGGATTGCCTAGCCTTGGCCTCCCCTTGCTACCGCAGCGCATACTCAGACAGCAAATCAATGAGCTTCGGCCCATATCGCTTGCAGCGAGAGTAGGCAGCAAAGGCTACCTCGGATCCGTCTGCGGTCGTCGGCATCCGGGAGGTGATCTGGGGCAGGTCCAGCTCCGCTCCAGCCGCCAAAGCCATCGCCAGTCCGATGGACGCGCCGATGCCCTTCTGCTTGCGCTTGTACGCCGCGGGCGCTTCGGCTGACAAAGCCTCCGCTAGAGCATCCACATCATCAAGGGCCGCGCCCTTAGGGACAAGCTCCTTGTAGAAGCGGTCAAGGACCTCCTTTGCCTTGGCAAGGGAGCTGACGACGGTGCTGCAACGATCTTCGACCGCTGCAGTGGCATCATCTAGAGCACTCCCGTGCTCCAGAGCGCCTCGGTCAAACTTGATGCCTGCGGCATCTGAGACAAAAAAAAGGGACATGACGAAAGCAACGCATAAGAAGACAAGAAAACAAGAAGAAAGAAGCACAAATACAACACTCACCCGAAACAGCCTTGGCAGCAGCCATGAGCTTGCCTGCCACCTCCCTCTCGCGCGCAACCGCAACAGTGGCCAGCTGCTCCTCACGGTCCGCGGCCTCCTGCTGTAGACGCTCCTTAGCTTCGGCTGCCTTGGTTAGCTCTAGCTCGAGGCGTTCCTTCGCACCAACGGCGGCCTCGGCCTTCTTCTCCGATTGACCAAGGCTCTTCTTGAGAGCGTCGACCTCACGGAGAGAAGTATTATGATCCTCTGCATTCGAAACAAGCAAAATTCAGAAAGCAAGACCGGAATAAATAAAAGAAGCACCAGAAACAAACAGGTACCTTGAAGCTGTCGGAGGTTAGCCTCTAGCACCAGGCGCTCCTGCACCAGCCGCTTGGCCTCCTCCACAAAAGGCTGCAGAGAAAGAAACACCAGTAAGAAAAAAGGACTTGGGGGTTGTGCCCAACATTAAGGAATAAAGGCAAAACTCGAACACGAAGACACTCGGGGGCTTCCCCCCCGAAGATTCAAAAAAAAGACCAAGACACGAAATTTTTCAGACACCCGGGGGCTCCCCCCGTGGTACGAAGCAGAGGTACTTACATGCTCTGATGACGACTCCGAAGGCCCGCTGGCGAAATTCTGAGGCGCAACCACCTGCACCTCCTGCAGGGGAGGATCCGGAGTGGCACCCCCTGACGTTGCCACCGTTTGAGGAGGAGGAGACGCAACTTTTGACTCCCCCATCATCTCCCGAGCACCATCGCTGGAGGAGTCGTGGGAAGAATGCCTGCATACGAAGCAATCAGCACAAGTGCAAAATCAAGAAGGAAAAAGGACAGCAGTAAGACAAGAAACTTACAAGTCCAGCGAGCTCAGGTCAAAGACTGGAGGAGTCCTTCAGGCTCTCTTCTCCACCTTCTTCTCTTCCTTCTTCTCTTCCTTCTTTTCTTCCTTCTTCCGCTTTGCTGGCGGGTGTGGCGCTACAGCCCGCACAGGAATGGCAGGAATGGGAGAGGAAGATCCTCCATGCCCGTCACTATGACGCTCAAGGCACAGAGGGTTTCTAGGAGTCGGAGGAGTCGATGCATCCGAAGACTCGCTGGAGCTTCGTGATCGTTTGTGTGTATGGTCCTCACTCGACTCGTCGGCATCTTCCGCCGGAGATCGCGCCGATGACAGCTCGGACACGGAATCCACCACGTCATTATCCGGAGCATTCGGAAATAACTCAGGCAATGGCGGCACCATGCCCGGCACCTTGAAGCTCTGCAAAAAGAAGGTACTTTGTTAGCAAACCAAGGAAAACAAATATGCAGTCGACAAAAAGCGCTACGCGCACGAATCTACACCTGCGGAATGGCCAGCGTCAAAGAAAACGGAGGAGTTAGCGACTTCCCCGGGATTTTCTCTCCGGCCTTGAACTTCAGCAGCAAGCAAAGGGCCATGTCAAGATCTCCCTCGGAGATTTTCTCAGCCGAAACCCTCGTCGGATCATGGCGACCAGAATAAAGAAACATCGGGTGCGCCCTCGCCTGGAGAGGCTGCACCCGACGCTCGAGAAACGTGCGGATAATATCCACGCCGTTCACTTCCTTCTCCGGAATCAACTGAAGATCCTCCACCCGACGGTAAAGGGCCTCTATCTCCTCTGTCTCGCCATCCAAGATCTGGTTTTTCCAGGATCTTTTCAGCTCGATTATCTGGGAGGGGTCGAAAGGAGCAAGACCAAAATGCTGCCCAGCAACTGTAGAGTCGCGAATGTAAAACCATCGACTCCTCCAGTACTGGACAGATTCGGACATAGAGAAAGAAAAGAAGAGAATATTGGTTTGAGGGAGATGATGCAACCCCCAATGGGATACACACCATCCGAACCGGATTGCCTCTTCACGGAATAGAGTTTCCGAAAGAGGCCAAAATGCGGCTCAATGCCAGGCCAGCACTCGCAAAAAGTGATGAAACAAGCAATGTGAAGAAGAGAATTGGGCGAAAGATGATGCAGCTGGATGCCATAGAGAAAGAGTAGCCCACGAAGGAAGTCGTGGACTGGGAAGGAAAACCCACGCATAACGTAGGCGAGAAACATAACCCGATACCCAGCGGGGGGACGGGGGATTACCTCGTTGCCGGGGAGTCTGACGGCCTCCCTATCTTGCGGGATCAAACCCCGCTCGCGAAGCTTGCGGAAATCACTCTCTCGCGTCTCTAATCGCCGCCAACCACCGTCGGTGATACGGGTATCAGTGGCGCCCTTCTTTCCTCCGGCGGCGCTGGTACCAACTGCAGATGATGATTTCTTCGGTTTCCCCATCGCGCTACGGCGGCGCCGGCGGTGAAAGCGCAGAAGGGAAGATGGAAATGTGGAAGGAAATCCCAGCGCGCAGCAAGAATCGCTAGAGCACAAGGAGGCAGTGAAAACAAGAACTGATGCGGTGAAAACAAACTGCGGCTTTCCCCAATGATTATAACAACGAAGACGACGCACGGAAGCCGTCCATCCAGAAGACCTAACGCCAACGGCAGATCTGATCATACACGTGTCAGCATCACAACGAACCGTCGTTACCACGCCGTCCACTACGCGCGGAAATCAAGGCAACGCCGTAATTATCTCCACGCCGCGCGTGACCGGTCAATTCAAGGTCAGCAAGTGGGACCCACGTTCGTCCAGTCAAGTCATCTTTGGCGTAGCAGACGCTTGAGGTCATTGATCGTCAGCACTGATGTCATCAAAAGCTATACTAGCACCAACTACAATTCTTTGGCTCCACAGCTAAGAGTACTCACTCGAATCTTCGATTCGACTAAATACTCGGGGGCTACTCCTATCAGGAGCGCTGGCCGCGCACCCGAAAGACGAATAAAGACAAAATATTTCTTCGAGTCCTACGTCGAGTCTACGACTCCACTACGGACTCGGGGGCTACTCCCATAGGGAGGATGGATTTAAGCATCCAATTTTTTTTGTGTCCTACGGACTTAAAAATAAACAAAGTGCTTGAATAGAAGTCTCCGCCCGAGTCTACGACTCGAACAGACACTTGGGGGCTACTCCCATAGGGAGCGTTGGTCGCGCACCCTATGAATTCTTCGACTACGATCTTTCGGATCAAACACGCAATACTTTTTCGGAAACTTTGCCTCAGTAGAATGCTAAGTGAGGAATGTTTCTCCTTGGCCACCCGAAACACCTCCGCGGTGACAAATGTTCAGATGCTGCGTCTGCGACGCAAAGATAAGACCTACAGATATCATCTGGTGGCCTAGCAACGCACCCGACTGCGCTCTGCTAGTATGAATCCGTGCCAGCAGGTGCGATGAAAAATCCCGACGGACGCGTTGGGTACATCAATTAAATTCACCGGAATTCAACTCATGTAAGTCCTCCGCGGCCTGAGTCGAATTACGCCAGCATATGTTCCAGTTTCGAGTTGAGGGACTCGAACCTGAGGAAGATCGTGTCGTTTCGTCCTAAGACAGTTAACTGACCCTGATCCGTCGGGTGAGTTAGGCACACGCATCAACAATCCCTACACATGAACTATTGAAATACATAGTTGCACCCGAAAGACTGAAGAGTCATCAGCCGAATCTACGATTCGACTGATCACTCGGGGGCTACTGACATGGTTATACCCCGCGGGTGCATGATGTAGAGGCCTCAACCTAATAAGGTAGATTCCTCCCTGTGTTTACAATGCTAGTCCCTGGATCAATAGCTAGCATCCACAGTTTAGATGTAATATCGAGAAACAAAGGTCATAATATAACTTTATAACCAGGAATAACATAAGTTTATTACATCAAACATAGCTCATTTGGCTATTACATTACATTGCAGCGAAATAACTATAGTCATGGGTCCTTCATCTTCAATAGTGCCACAGGCAGATGTTGGTTGTAGACTTTGTAATCCTAATCAATCAATCTTCACTAAAACAATCAAACCTGCAACATACAAGTTACATCCACAAAGGGTCAATACATTGGAATTGTATTGGCAAGTGATACTATGGTAGTATAATGGAGTCTATCATCTATATGCATTTGGCTAAGTGGAGTTGAGGCTTGCATTGCTCAAAATAGATTTTTCTTATCATTTTGAAAATACTAAGTTTTTGCTTGACAGAATCATTTTTCTCAATCAAAGATTGAAGATCCTTTCCAAGGCATCTACCAACCAAAGATGTAAGATTTCAAACAACCCTTGTTCAAACCACAAGATTTTAACTTAGAAAATTTGAATGATGAGATTCTTGGTTGCTTCCATGTCTTGATGATCAAATTGTCCTTTACCAGGGACATGGCTAAGTACTTAGATTTTACACTCTGCAGAGGTGGTGCACTTTCCCCACAAGACTTGGTTTCCCAAGACAAGATCTTTCAGAAGCCTTCCCTTAGACCAAAATGGACGCGTTCCAACCTATCAAACACTACCACCCTCTGTCCATATGGCTAAGTTCTTGCAACCTATATGATCATGGCAGAGCCCATATTGCCATGTGGTTGCACTTGAAGCTTCTCAACATTTGACATCTCAAATCTCTTTGTTCCTGGGTGGCATACCACAAGTGAGATACACAATCCAAGTCCATGGCCTTGTGAACCACTCAACCAATCACCACCAAGCTATACCTTTCCACCCAGGTGATTCATTAGCTTAGTTGTTTTATTAGACAAAATCACAAGTCCTCAGACTTAGAATATTTTTCCATAGTGTGAATATATATTCCACCCATGTTTTCTATTAGCTAGGCTAAGCTTGATAGTAGTAGGAATATTAACTTAGGAAGATTTCCACTAAGGTTTCATCTATTAGTTTTCCTATAGCAAGGTTTATACTTAGCAAAATCCATGCAAGTTTTATTTAGCAAAATCACTAATGCATAGTGAAAGTAATGGGATAGAAAGTATGAAGCATCACTTGCCTTTTTGGTAGAGAATGGTGGTTCACTCCTTGATCTTGCTAGTCTCACACTTCACTACAAGTCAATCAAGCAAACACAATTTCAATTCACATTCCAAACCAAAGTCAAACAAACAATTTTTTCACACACACAAGGTAATGGAATCTAAGTCATGCATAAGTATGCAAAGGTTGGTTCTATTGCAAGGATGGTCTCCACTAGGCTTCTAAACTTTGTAAGATCCAAATTGGCCATTCACCAAAGTGGCAAAGTCATTAGCAAATGGGTTTTTATCCATAAACCATTTTTAAAATCCAATCATCATTTTATGTGGTGAAAAATGTTTTATCAAAACAAAACCTTTTAAGTTTCTCACCAAATGAGTTGCTATTGCAAAACTTGGTGTTTTTGGGTCAGTAGGTTTGGTCCAAAACATTTTCTCAAAGTTTTCTTTATAGAAACATTTTCATAATAAAATCAATAATTTTATTTGGCTAGAAAATGGCTAAGTCAAATAATCTAACCTAAACTTTACCAAAATCATTTTCAACACCAAGGGTTGGTTCTTAGGGTCAGTAAGGTCACATCAAACCATTTTGCAAAAGTTTTGACCCCAAAATCAATTTTAAACAATTTTTATACTCTAAACAAGCTCACAAAAGAATCTGCAAAAACAAGCAAACTAACAAATACTATTTGCTAAACTAATTCCACAGTTGGCTAGGGCTTGCTCTACTGAATCCAACGACATAAAATTTGTAATTTTTGGACGTGTGGTTTGAAAGTTACAGAGGTTTGAAAATGGTATTTAAATCTGGTTTCTAAATTCTATTTCAGATCGTCTGGTGCCACGCGTCATGTTTTAATTCGCCGGTACCGGTTCGCGTGGATCGACCAACGTGGGTCGCTGGATCTAAAGTAAATCTTACGGCGCAGATGCTCTCATACCCCTTCGATAAGTGACTCTATCCTAGCCAATGGATCTGCATCTAACGGTTCCTATTGCTTGGCCAAATAGCAGCGGCGCTGGCGGCGGCGACTCTGTTTCGCGGCGGCGCCGGCGATACAGGAAGCGAAGAAGAGGGGGAGGATGCTCACCAGGTTCGTAATGCAGCGCTGATACTCAACGTGCTCTTGGTTGGTGGAGGGGCGCACGGGGCTGTCCTTGATTGCTCGCCGGAGACGAGCTGGGCTTCGGGCGGTTCAGGAGGTCGTCGAGGGCGAGGATAGGGGGCGTCCTAGGACAAACGGAAAATGCTGTGAGGTTCGCACGAGCCTGTAGATCATCATCGTGTCCACGGGGAAAGGAGGGGAGGTCAGGTTCTACCTGGGGACGTCGTCGGAGAAGAGGGCAGACGGCGGTGCTGCAGGTCGTCGATGCTGCCGACGCTGTAGGGTACCCGCGGATGAATGATTGGCACAGAAAGATGCGCCAGGGTGTGGTGAGCATGCTCGTGTGCCCGGGGAGGCAGGAGGTGGTGTCGAGTCGCCGGAATCGGCTCTGGACTTCGTCGGAACAGAGGGTGCTCGGGGAGAAATTGGGACGGCCTGGGGGCGTGATTGGGGAAGGAGTCAGAGGGAAAATGAAGAAGGAACGCTGGCGATTTATCCTGCGTGGTCAAGGCGAGGTAAAGACACGGCATTAAGACAAATTGATTCCGCGGAATCACAGCAGGTAACGGCGTCGAGGGAGGAAGAAGGGGTCGTGCGGGTGGGAAAGAAGAACAGTGACAAGTGGGGTCGGTCAGTCAGTGGGAAAGAGAGGGGGAAGAAGGTCCACATGTCAGCTGCTTAGCGGGTGCGAGACTGAGTGAGAAAAATGGTTCGGGAAATAAGAGGAGGTGGGCTGCGAGTGGGCTGTTGGGCTGGGCCTTGTTGGGCTGTTGTTGTTTCTCTTTTTTTTGTATAGAAACTTTTTCCTTTTCTATTTCTATTTACTGATTTGAAATTCAAACAAATGATTCATTCAACCAAATCAATTCAAACAATATCCAGACTTCACAATTTTGAACTTGGTTCTGTTCATCAGCATAAACCTAAATTCCAAAATAAAATAATAATTTTTTTATTCTTTTTTAAGATCCATTCTTTAATTAAATAAAATGTACCTTTAGTTATTTAATTAAATAGGGTTTGATTTAATTAATAAAATCTCCATTTTAAATCCAAATATTTTCAAAACCAAATCAGTAGGTATTAATTGAAAGTAAAGAATACTTGGAAAGCTTGTTTAAAACAAAATAACATTTTTGCTATAGGGTCCATTAATAATTAAATAAGTAGACCAAGGTTTATTAATCAAATAGGGTTTTGTTTTGTTTAAAAACCTCTTTTGAAATATAGATATTTTTAAAACCAAATCTGTAGGTTTTATTTGAGAATAAAAGATATTTGGAAAACTTGTTTAGAATAAAAATAACATTTTTATTTTAAGCTCCATTAATAATTAAAATAAAATGGACCTTAGTTATTAAATCAAATAAGATTTGTTTTATTTAAAACTTTATTTGAAATCTAAATAAAACCAAAATACTTCAGTAGATTTTATTTGAGAATATTAAATACTTGGAAAACTTATTTAAATAATTCAATAAGTTTTGATGTTTTTAATTAAAATGGTAAAACCTTTTATTTGAATAAAATTGGATATTAAATCCTTAATAATTTATTTAAATAAACCTTTGCTAATTTTATTTAAAATAAAATGTTTTAATTCCCAAAGCTTGGCCAAGGTTTAATTTGGCTTTATAAAATATTCTTTATTTATAAAATTCTATTTCATTTGAAAACAAATCTTTTCATTTAATTGTTTCAAAATAGTATTTCCAAATGTTTTTATTTTTCCTTTTATTAAATGTTTATCTTTTTAAATCCCCTTAGGATTTTATTTAATTCAAATGGGTTTGAGGTTCCAATTGAATTCAAAAAGTTTCTTCTGGCCCTGGAAATCAAACAAAGTTTTATTTTATTCATTTATTTTCACATTACAAGATTTGGAAAATCTTGGGATGTGACACATGACCTCAGCATACCTAGTCCAGCCCAAGGAAGGCCCACGGCAAAAGTACGTTGGCCCATGAAGATTCTCGGGTGGCCCAGGCCCATGGTGCCTTCGGATCCTTGGAGAGCAAGACTAGAGTAGATAGGAAATTCAAAGGGGTAAAACCCTAGAACCTGTAACCGACTAGGACTATGCTCGGGACCTGCCTAAGTCTATATAAAGGCCAGGAGGGTATGACCTAGATCTCTTGACTCGTACTTTCGCATACACACCTCCACGCCAGATTGCATCTGCGCACCCCTGTAACCTTCGGTTCCGCCGTAATCAAGAGCAGACAAGCAGGAGTAGGGTTTTCCCTCCGGGGGCCTGAACCTGGGTAAACCTTGTGTCCCCATGTGGCTTGTTTGCTAACCGTTCCATGATCTCAAGCATCCCCATCTTCTCCAAAACCCAAGTCCATAACAATGGGCATTGATGAGATCAAACCTCGTCACTACCGGCCTACAATTTTGCTAGAGCAGGTTGAGGTCCTCTTTGCTCCACTTCTGGTCGCTCTCTATCGAGGTCGTCGGACTTGGATACCCTCACGGTGGTAGAAGGAGGCCCAACGGGCCTAGGGAATCCTAGGGTGAGGACTTGTCGTAAAAGGGAGATGATGTCTACGCACTTCTATTCTTGTAGACAGTTGTTGGGCCTCCAAGTGCAGAGGTTTATAGAATAGCAGCAAGTTTCCCTTAAGTGTATTATCCAGGGTTTATCGAACTTACGGAGGAAGTGGTCAAAGGTATCCCTCTCAAGCAACCTTGCAATCAAGATACAAGAAGTCTCTTGTGTCCCCAACACATCCAATACACTTGTTAGGTGTATAGGTGCACTAGTTCGGTGAAGAGATAGTGAAATACAAGTGGTAATGGTGCCAGAAAAAAGCTTCTGACTTGTTGTTTACGTGGGAGAGACTAAAGGCAAACTGAAATAAAGATGGAAGCAATCAAACATGCAACAGATCTAGATTCAAACTATGTTTCAATGCTTAGAAACAAGGCCTAGGGATCATACTTTCACTAGTGAACACTCTTTCATAAAAATATATTATCTTCATAAAAATATATGTAATCTAGTATAAGTGCCACACATGGTGTGCATGCTGTCACTTTCACACACGTGGGGAAAAGCATAGATCTATTAAAGCATGATGAGTATTTATGTAGACTCTAGCCTAAGTGTCACCATGGCGTGCACGCTGTCACTTTCACACACATGGGGAGGACAGAGATCTATTGAAGCACTTGAGTAACAGAGTAGATCTACTTGATTACAAAGCTCATGACCACAACATGATCATGCATAGAGAGAGAGATGAACACATAGCTACCGATAGAACCCTTAGCCTCGAGGAAGAACTACTCCCTCCTTATCATGTGAATCAGCAACGGTGATGAAGATGGCGATGGAGATCGACGGAGATGGCTCCGGGGGCACTTCCTCGTCCTGCCAGGGTGCCAGAACAGAGACTTTATGTCCCCTGAATCTCCCCTTCGGTGGTGGTGGCGTTATGGAGGTTTTCGTGGCTTTCTCCCTGATTATTTAGGGTTTTTGGGTCGGAGGCTTCTTATAGGCGAAGGAGCAAGGTCAGTGGAGGGCCAGGGGGTCCACACCCCCTGTGGGCGCGACCAGGGCTGGCTCGCGCCCACCTAGGGTGTGGCCACCCTGGTGTCCTCCTCCATCTGTGCTTCGTGGTTTCGTGTCGTGCTGGGTAAAATAATGACTTTGGCTTTGTCCCGTCAATTCCGAGAATATTGATTTTCTGCCTTTTCTGAAACCAAAAACAGAAGAAAACATGCAACATGCACTGTGACACCTTGTTAATAGGTTAGTACCAGAAAACATATAAAAACACCTCAAAGTGTAGATAAAGCAAAGCAAAGTAGATACTAAACAAGCATGGAACATCAAAAATTATAGATACATTTACGACGTATCAGGAGACCATGCTCCCTCGTCAACTTGGAGTACAAGACAAGTCAAGATTGCTTGCTCTAGAATCCATGGGATATCATTGTAACCGACCCGACTCTGATCGATTCTGATGTACCTTTTTAGTTGTAATTGACTTGATGACTTGTAACCTTAGATCCCCATTTGTTTATATAAGACGGTGAGGGGGCCTTCCGAGTCGTATGCTTCATAGCACATGATCATGTGCCACCACCATAGCACTCCAGAGACCTCATCTAGATATTGCATATGAGCATAAGGACAGATCCAACCACAAATATGAGTATGGTCTTTAACATACGATTTGATTCCTGGAGCCCGAACTAGAATAAACATGTGTCCTGGTCCTACCATCGGGATCCTCCCTCTTATCTATTGTCTATAAAATTCCTCGATATTTGACACCCACCATGAGGCCCAGGGTGTTTAGGACCACAAGATCCTCGATGTCTTTCTTCAAGATCGGCATCCTTACTTTGTAAATTTCTCAAAACTTCGTAGTTTTGCCATTTTTTAAATGAGGACAATTTTGATCACTAAACTCAACTCAACAAATAAACTCCAAGTCCAAAACTCTAAAATAAGAGGAGGAACACGTCGTAGGAGCTTCTCCCGCCGGATTTTCTTGATGCCAAAACCCATAAGTCGGTTTATTTATAAGCTTAAGTCTAAAAGAAGTGGAATTAAGTAGTTTGTCACTCGCCAATAGCTTTATTCCCATCCTCTCCTCCCCTCCTCTCTCCCTGAGTTCCTGATTTGAGATTCGAGAGAGTGTGACCGGGCCGACTGATGTCTACGCACGCCTCTATTATTGTTGATAGTGTTGGGCCTCCAAGTGCAGAGGTTTGTAGAACAGTAACAAGTTTCCCTTAAGTGGATCACCCAAGGTTTATCGAACTCGGGGAGGAAGAGGTCAAAGGTATCCCTCTCAAGAAACCCTGCAATCAAGATACAAGAAGTCACTTGTGTCCCCAACACACCCAATACACTTGTCAATTGTATAGGTGCACTAGTTCGGCGAAGAGATAGTGAAATACAAGTAGTATGGATGATTATAAGTGGTAATTGCAATCTGAAATAAAAATGGCAGCAAGAAAATATGTAACAGGACTGACTGTAAACAGTGTTTCAATGCTTAGAAACAAGGCTTAGGGATCATACTTTCACTAGTGGACACTCTCATATAAATATCTTCTCTTCATTATTCTACTCTGAACTACTCTCCGGTTGGACAACTTCAATCTGGTAGGTCTACAAAAGCTCTCCTTGAAGTTCGCTGATACGTTGGAAACGTATCTATAATTTTTGTTGCTCCATGTTTTTTAGTATCTACTTTGCTTTACTTGTCCACACTTTGAGGTGCGTTTTACATGTTTTCTGATACTAACCTATTAACAAGTTGCAACAGTGCCAGATGCCTGTTTTCTGCTGTTTTTGGTTTCAGAAAAGTTAGTAAAGAAATATTCTCGGAATTGGATGGTAAAAACGTCAAAGTCAATTACTTTCCGTGGGGAACAAGAAGTCCAGAGGGGCCAGCCAGGGGGGGCAGACCCACCCCAGGCGCGAGTGGTCCTAGCCCCGCGGCTGGCTAGGGTTTGGCGACCCTGGCCGCCTCCTCGGCCTCCCTCTTCGCCTATAAGAAGCCCCCGATGCAGAAACTGGGCACTCGATCAAATATCCATGAAACCGTCTGTAGCCGCTGCCACCATCATCCCTAGATTGGGGGATCTGAAGTTCTTCCCGGCACCCTGTCGGAGGGGATATCATCCCGGAGGCCTTCTTTCCGGTATGATGCGTGAGTAGTTCCACCTTGGACTATGGGTCCATGTAGTAGCTAGATGGTTGTATCTCCTCCTTTGTGCTTTCATGTATAGATCTTGTGAGCTCCATTCATGATCAAGATCTAATCTATTTGTAATCATGCATGTTGTGTTTGCGGGGATCCGATGGATATTGAGATTATTATGTTGGTTTGATTAATGGTTTTGTCTTTATGATTCTATCATGTCTGTGTTGTTTGTGATCTTGCATGCTCTCCGTTGTTAGTAGCTATCTTGGCCAAGTAGTTGCTAGTGACTCCAAGAGGGGGTATTTATGCTCGATAGTGGGTTCATGCCTCTAGTTTCCAATGGAAGTGACAGAAATCTCTTCGATTGTAGATGTGTTGTTGCCACTAGGGAGAAAACAACGGTCTCTTGTTCATGGAGCATGTGGACTGTTTACCTTACACACTTTTCTTAAAGCAGTTGTCTGTTGCTTGCAACTTAATACTAGAGGGGGTTCAGATGATAACCTGAAGGTGGACTTATAGTCATAGATGCAGTTGGATGGCGGTCTATGTATATTATTGTATTTCCCAATCGAATCTCACAGGATCTTTCTAACTAGTAATTGCATTGTTATGCCTTGCTCAGTTCCTATCAATTGCCCTGCTGTAATTTGTTTACCCTCCATGCCATGTTGTTTATCTAAGGAGAGCACCTCTAGTGAACTATGGACCCCGGTCCAGTCTTTACCATTGATACATCTTCCACTGTTACTTTTTTACTTGCTGCAAACCATTGTCGTCCACACCATACGTTTAATCCTTTGTTACAGCAAATCGGTGAGCTTGACAACCTCACTGATTCGTTGGGGCAAAGTCTTGACTTTGTGTTGTGCAGGTCTCCGCGTTGCTTGCAACACCTGTGTGACATTTCCTTCCTCATACTAGTTCGATAACCTCGGTTTCTTACTGAGGGAAACTTGTTGTTGTGCTGCTTCATACCTTGCTCTTGGGGTTTCCAACGAAGGGTCCCACGACAAGTGGTGGGAGCCATCAAGCTTCTTTCTAGCGCCGTTGCCAGGGAGGCCAAGTACGTCTTCACTAGGGGAGTACTTCACTTCCTTTCTCTTTACTTTGTTTTTAGTTTGTTTTGTTTCTTTTGCTTGGTTTTGTTTGCCTCTTTTCAGAAAACCCAAAAAAAAATAGTTCTTGCTCTAGCTGCTGCTGTTTTTGGCTTGCCCACCTTTGCCAAAATGAACATTGCTAAGAACACCAAGTTGTGTGACTTCACTAGCACCAACAACAATGATTTCCTTAGCACACCTATTGCTCCACCTGCTCTTGATGCTACCTTTTATGAAATTAAGCCTGCTTTGTTGAATCTTGTGATGAGAGAGAAATTTTCTGGTGCTGGTTCTGATGATCATGTTGCCCATCTCAATAGCTTTGTTGAACTTTGTGAGATGCAAAAGTATAAGGATGTAGATGGAGATATTATTAAGCTCAAGCTTTTTCCTTTCTCCTTGAGAGGAAAAGCTAAAGAATGGTTGCTTTCTTTGCCTAAAAATAGTATTGATTCTTGGACTAAGTGCAAAGATGCTTTTATTGGAAAGTACTATTCTCCTGCTAATATTATATCTATGAGAAGTGATATTATGAAATTTAAACAACTTGATAGTGAACATGTTGCTCCAGCTTGGGAAAAAATTAAGTCTTTGGTTAAAAATTTCCCTACTCATGGAATCACTGCTTGGATGATTATCCAGACTTTTTATGCAGGTTTCAACTTCTCCTCAAGAAATTTGTTGGATTCAGCTGTTGGAGGTACTTTTATGGGCCTCACTTTGGGTGCTACAACAAGGCTCCTTGATAATATGATGGTTAACTACTCTGAATGAGATATTGAGAGAGCTCCACATGGTAAGAAGGTAAATTCTGTTGAGGAAACTTCCTCTTTGAGTGAAAATATTGATGTTATTATGGCTATGCTTGTTAATGGGAAAGCTCCTTTAGATCCTAATAGTGTTCTCTTAGCCTCTTTGGTTGCTCAAGAAGAGCAAGTTGATGTGAACTTCATTAGAAACAACAATTTTGGCAACAATACTTATGGTAATTATAGGCCTTATCCTCCTAGTGGAAATGCTTATCATGGTAGATCTGGAATGCCTAGTGAAGAAAGGATTCTAGAAGTAGAGAGATCCACTAAGAATTTTATGCAGATGCAATATGAGCAAAATAAGATTTTCACTAAAACTATGAAGGAACAATCTATCATCTTGAAAAACATTAGCCATCAGCTTGAGAATCTGAATAGAGAAATTCCTAGTCTACAGTCAAAATGTTTGAGTGCTGAGAAAAATATATTCTCTTTGTCTGAAGCTCAGTCCTCTTTGATTAATAAAATGGCTGCAAAACCTGAAACTATGGAAAACACCTTTGCTACTGCTCATGCCATACAAGTTACTATTGATGAAAATGTTAGGTGTTGGAGATATGCCCTAGAGGCAATAATAAATGTAGTTATTATTATATCTTTGTGTTTATGATAAATGTTTACATTCATGCTATAATAGTATTGATCAGAAACATTAATACTTGTGTGATTTGTAAACTAATTTAGAGTCCCTATTAAAGCCTCTTTATAATAATAGCTTGTTGATTAATAGATGATCATGGTTTCTTGATCATGAACATTTGAGATGTTGTTAATAACAAGGTCATATCATTAGGAGAATGATATGATGGACATACTCCTATAGATAAGCATAGCACAAAGATCAAGTCATTTTAATAGTTCAATTGCTATAAGCTTTCTAATACATAGTAACCTAATTCCTTTGACCATGAGATCATGCTTATCACCATCACCGGAAGGATGCTTTGATGACATCAAACACCACACCGTAACTGGGTGGCTATAAAGGTGGCATTGAGTGTTCGGAAAGTATGGGTTGAAACACATGGATCAAGAGTGGGATTTGTCCATCCATATGACGGATAGATATACTCTGGGCCCTCTCGGTGGAATGTCATCCAATTAGCTTGCAAGCATGTGACTGTCTCACAAGGGATCACATATCACGGGAACAAGAAAAGAGTACTTATCGGTGACGAGGTTGAACTAGGTATGCAGAGATACCGACGATCAAAACCTCGGATAAGTAAACTATCGTGAGACAAAGGGAAATTGGTATCGTATGTAAGTGGGTCATTCAATCGCAAAGTAATCGTAGAAATATGTGGGAGCCATATGAATTTCCAGATTCCTCTATTGGTTATTGATCGGAGAAGTGTCTCGATCATGTCCGCATAATTCACGAACCGTAGGGAGACACACTTAAGGATTTGATGTTGTTGAGTAGTTATGGAATGATGAGTAAGAGACCAAATGTTGTTCGGAGTCTCGGATGGGATCCGGTATATCACGAGGAGATCCGGAATGGTCCGGAGAATAAGATTCATATAAGGAAAGTCCTGTTTCAGAGTTAGGGAATGATTCCGGTGTTTTCATCGGGAATGTTCTAGAAGGTTCCGGAAGGTCCGACACTCCGGAGGGGAAGGGTACATGAATGTGTTATGACAATGTGGAATGGTTGCATCATGTACTAGGTCACATGGCTAGGCAAAATAAAGGGAGAAATCAAATCCTAGTTTGAAAGTCAAACGCCAATTTGAAAAAGTCAAACGGCAAGTTTGCTTAGTGGAGGGAGAGTAGGAAACCTACTTGGAGAGGAGTTCCTCTCCCTCCACCCGCCGGCCAAGGAGGCCGACTTGGGGGAGGACTCCCTCCTCCCAAGCCGCGCCCTCCCACCTATAAAAGGAGGGGTAGGGATGCCCCTCTTCCCTACACCCAACACCATCCAAACCCTAACCCTAGCCGCCGGCCTCCTGCAAGTCTCCGCCGCCCCTAGGGTTTCTCCTAGCCACCGACTTGGGGCTTTCCCAAGCCCTAGCCACCGACCAAGATCCGCCCCTTGGTGCCCTCTAAACCCTAGATCACCAAGGCCTCTCTCATAGTCCACCATACTCGCTCTGGCTTAAGGCGAAGCCCTGCGAGATCTCCCCTCTACTTCCGGTACCACACCGTCGTGCTGCCGAAATCGCGAGGAGAGTGCTACAACCTCCGCTGCCTGCTGGAACAAGGGAGAGGAATGTCTTCATCGAGTACCGGACGTGTGACCGACTGAAGAAGCGCTGCCGGAACGCAACGCCGGAAGGATCATCTACACGATCTTGAGATCGGCAAGAGTACGACTACATCACCCACGAGAATCTGCTCTCGTTAACCGCTTTGGAATCTTCGAGGGTGAGTTCCTCTATCGACTCGTTACTACAATCTAGTAGATAGATCTTGGCTTGTTTGTTTGCATGCGGTAGAAATTTTTTGTTTTCCATGCTACGAACCCCTACAGTGGTATCAGAGCCGTGTCTATATGTAGATCTATTGCACGAGTAGAACACAATGGTCATTGTGGGCGGTGGTGCTTTTATTATCAATTGCTTCTTATGTACTTTGCATCTTGCGGTATGATGGGATGAAGCGGCTCGGGCTAACCTTACATGAGATCGTTCATGAGACTTGCTCCACGCTCAACATGCAACTTGTATTGCATAAGTGGCTTTGCGGGTGTCTGTCTCTCCCATTATAGTATAGATCCAATTTACAACGGGCACTTGATAGTTCAAACATCAACGTTGTGGTTCTTGTTCGTAAGTTAGATCGACACTTATTGAAAGCCCCAAACCACGTAAAATATGCAAAGAAAATTAGAGGCGTCTAACTTTGTTTTGCAGGGGTGTGATGTGATGTGATATGGCCATGATTGTGATTATATTTGATGTATGCAATGTTCCTTATTGTAAGTTGGCAACCGGCAGGAGCCATATGGTTGTCTTTAAATTCTGTTAAGACCCGCGTGTCTATTCAAAGTAGTTGTAATAGTTGGAGCTGGTGGACGACAACCATGAAGCGGCGCCATTGACCTTAACGCCATACCGGTGATGATGGAGATCATGTTCGTGCTTGAAGATGGAGATCGGAAGCACAAGAAGAAAGGCCATATCATATCACATATTATGAATTGCATGTGATGTTAATCCTTTATGCATCTTGTATTGCTTAGTTAACAACGGTAGCATTATAAGATGATCCCTCATGCACATAAATTTCAAGTTTTAAAGTGTTCATCCCTAGTAAGCATCGTTGCTAAAGCTTGTTGTTTCGAAGCACCACGTGATGATCGGGTGTGTTAGATTCTGCAAGTGTATACAACGTGAGCAAGCCAGATTTGCTCATGCGGAAGCTAAGGTTTGATCTTGACGAGCCTAGCATGTACAAACATGGTATCGGAACACGGATCACCGAAAGGTAAAGCATGAGTCATATAGTAGATATGATGAACATGTCGATTGTTCGCCATTGAAGCTACATCAACTCTCGTGATGATCGGTTTTGATGTGGTGGATTTGGTTCATGTGATCACTAAAACAATGTGAGGGATATTGTTTTGAGTGGGAGTTCACTTAGATTCATTTAACTATTAATTAGAACTCAATTTGTCATAAACTTAGTCTTAAACTATTGCAAATATGTTGTAGATCAATGGCGGCCCCTACCATCAATTTTAATGTGTTCCTAGAGAAAGAAAAGTTTAAAAACAATGGAAGCAACTTCACGGATTGGTTCCGCAATTTGAGGATTGTCCTCAATGCTGGTAATTTGACCTATGTGCTGGATGCACCGCTGGGTGACCCGCCTGCAGCTGATGCTACCGATGAACTAAAGAATGTTTACCTCACTCGAAAGAATCAGTACTCCACAGTTCAGTGTGCTATCTTGTATGGTTTGGAATCGGAGCTTCAGTAAAGGTTTGAGAACCATGACCCACATGATATTGTCCGTGAACTCAAAATGATATTTGAGGCTCACGCGGCAGTTGAGAGTTATGACGCTTCTGAAAAGTTCTTTAACTGCAAGATGGAAGAGGGTAGCTCCGTTAGTGAGCACGTGCTTAAGATGTCTGGGCACGCAAACAAACTCCAAAGCTTGGGTATAGTGATTTCTAATGCTTTGGGGATTTACTGTTAGACCCCTCCTTTATGAAGGAAAGGATCCCTGTGATTGCAATGCTAGTCCCTGGATCAATGCTAGCATCCACAGTTTAAGATGAAGTACATAGATACAAAGGTATTTTATTACATTCATTCCAGAGATAAAACATAGTCTTTTACAACTCAGGGCCATAGGCCTAATACAAGAGTTTTAAGGAATAAGTAAATAAACATAAGTCTTCATCTTCATGTGCCACAGGCAAGCATGTTGAGTGTAGACTCATGACTCCTACTCATCATCGGAGTAACCTGCAACATCACAACTTACAGCCATAGAGGGTCAATACTTTGGAATAGTATTGGCAAGTGATACCTTAGTATATTTTTAGGGGACTATAATACTATATGCTTTTTGGCTAAGTGTAGCTTGGCTTGCTTTGCTTGAAAGTAGGTTTTATCTATTAGTTGAAATCACTAAGTTTTTCTTTATCAAAAACTTCCCAAGAACCCACCAATAGACATTGGGGTCCTTTACCCTTGTTCACCCACAAATTTTACTTAGAAGTTGGAGTGATGAGATTCTTGTAGCTTCCATGTCTTGATGCTCAAGTTGTCCATTGCCTTGGACTAGGCTAAGTACTTAGATTTTTCCATCTGCAGAGGTTGTGCACTTTCCCCACCAGACTTGGTTTCCCAAGACAGGACCTTTCAGAAGCCTTTCCTTAGTCAAATGGACGCGTTCCAACCTATCATCCCAACTACCACCAACTGTCCAAATGACTAAGTTCTAGCAACCTATATGATCAAGGCAGAGCCCATATTGCCAAGTGGTTGCACTGTAAGCTTTCTCAACACTTGGCCTCCAAATCCCTTTGTGCCTGGGTGGCATACCACAAGTGAGATACACAACCCAAGTCCATGGCCTTGTGTAACCACTCAACATAACCCAATCCTTCCATTCCACCCAGGAGGTTCATTTGACTTAGTTGTTTTATTAGGAAAGCATAAGTCTCATGACTTAGAAATATTTTCATCATAGTAAGTATAGATTTTTACCAACCCTTGTTTGCTAAATAGCTAGGCTAAGCATGGTAAGATAACTTAACTTAGGAAAATTCCCTAGCAATTCTACAATTCTACACTACTTAGGATTTCCCAACTTAGCATTAGGCAAAAATAGCATGCAAGACTTAGCAAAATATCTAATGCTAGTACAAAACATAGGATAGAAATATTCATGAAAATATCACTTGCCTTGGTAGTGGGGAGAGTAGCACTCTTCACAATCACAATCACTAGCAAAATCTACACAAAAATTATAGCATACAATTACACACAATTATATTCAATCAAAAATAATATGAATGCATGCATGCAAGAATTTACCAAGTGGTGATTTTGAAAATTCTACCAAGCATGCACATGTTTACAGAAACTTAACAAGTCACAAGTTTGCCAACTAAACTTATTTGGCACTAATACAATTTACCAAAATAAATCTATACTTAAAATAGCCTTAAACATGTTTCTACAAATAAAGTCATTTTAACTTCTACTATTTGTTAAACACATTGTATATTCAGAAGGGTCTTGTTTCACTGAATCCAACGGTATAAAGTTTGCAAAATTCCAACGTGGCAATCAAAAGTTATAAGCATTTGAAATTTGGATCAAATTCTGGTTTTAAATCTGTTTTTAGTTCTAACACTTGCCACGCGTCGTGTTATGATTTACGCGTACCGGTTCGCACCGGATCGAGCTCTGTAGCCGCAGGATATAAATAGATCGTACGCTCCAGATCGCGCACCTCTTCGCCGATTAATGAATCTATCCTAACGCTTGGATCAAGATCCAACAGCGCGCGAGCAAGCGACCATGTCCTGGCGGCGCGCGGCGTCAGCGAGCGGCGGAGCGCTCGGTCTACGGCGGCGCTAGCGTTCCAGATCGTTCCAGGATGCGAGAAGGTGCTTACCAGATCCGCAGAGGCGTGTTAAAGCTCGACGTGGTACTGGTTTGCGGAGGGGCGCTCGGACGTGGCTGAGAGAGCTCGTCGGAGTCGTGCACGGCGTCGGGTGGTTGTTGTCAGCGTCGTTGCCGAGGTTCCGCGTCGCCATAACACAAACTAGAGGGTTTAGGAGATGCGCAAAAACATGGCGAACAATCTCGTGTGAGTCAGAAGTGAAGGGGCGCACGGGACTTACGGAATTTGGTCGCCGGAGTCGAGGTGGTCGTCAGATGCTTGCGGCGTCGAACGGGAACAGCGACCTGGGGCAGTATAGGATGAACTGGTGGGGTCAGGAGGTACACAAGGAGATTGCGAAATGGCTCGAACGAATCAGAGAGGAAGGGGCGCACGGAGCTCATCGGAATCGATCGCCGGAGTGAGCTCTGTCTGCGGCGGTGTTGTGTGAGTCGTGGGCAGCCTGGTGGCGTGAAGGCAGAATTGACTGGGGGGAAATGGTTGCTAGGAAGTGGGGATCTTATAGCCGAAGCCTCGACAGGAAACGCTCGCGGATTAATGCCCAATTATGCCGCGCCATTACCGGCCATGACTGCAGCTGCGATGTGGTCGCGGGCGCGGTTTGGGGAAGACGAGGACAGCGTGGGCAGGACCCGCTCGTCAGCGATGTGCGCGAGGTGAGGGTGGGGTCCGGTCGTCAGTGACCGTCTGGGTGCGCTGGCGCGTGCGAGAGGAAAAGAAAACCCCCGGGTGGGCTTGTTCGGCTCGATTCGATGCTGGGCCTAAAACCTTGCGCGTGGCCTTTTCCTTTGTTTATTTCTTTTTCCTTTTCTATTTTGATTTTCTGGGTAGATTTTCAAATGAAATCAAGTTCAATTTGAATTCAAATTTTCCTGGGATTTTTGTAGTGAGAAGTAGTCTCAAAAATGGTCATATAACCATGGGGTAGCTTTGTGAAGGATTGGTCAAGCTTGGAGATCAAAATATCAGAGGCTATGCACTTGGTTTAAAATTTGAAAGATGGTTTTTGGAACCCATTTCCATTTGAAAAACTTGGTTTTAAATCTGCACTTAATCCTATGCCCATAGAAGGCAACCTTCCTGGTTCACAACAATCAAACTTACAAGTGGTGTTGGCCATTTAAAATAAGTCTGTCCACATAAAATCATGATACCATATGTTTCTGTTTTCTGAAATGTTTTGAGAAAACCCTAAATGATGATGGATGCAAGGATGATATGAATGAACTTTGAAACATGAATTTAGGGATGTTACAAATCTAACCCCCTTAAGATGAATCTCGCCCTCGAGATTCGGATTGGCTAGCAAATAGGTGAGGGTGGTCTTTCCGAAGATCATCTTCTCTTTCCCATGTTGCATCCTCTTCGGAATGATGATTCCATTGCACCTTGCAAAACTTGATAGTTTTTGTCCTTGTGACTCTTTCTGCGGTCTCAAGAATCTTGATAGGCTTTTCCTCATAGGTGAGATCACTTTCTAGTTGGACTTCTTCCAAGGGTATGGTATCCTTCAAAGATGATTCTTCCATCTCTGGGTGACATTTCTTAAGCTGACTCACATGAAATACATTATGGACAGCTGACAGAGATTCAGGCAATTCAACTTCATATGCAACTTCTCCCTTGCGACTTAGTATCTTGAATGGCCCAACATATCTTGGTGCCAACTTTCCTTTGACTCCAAATCTTTTCACTCCACGAAGTGGTGATACTCTAAGATAAGCTCTATCCCCAACTTCGTAGGTGACTTCTCTACGCTTAGAATCCGCGTAGCTTTTCTGTCGGGACTGCGCTATCTTCAACCTGTCCTTGACCAATTTGACTTTCTCCTCGGCGTCTTTGATAAGATCAGGTCCAAATAAACTTCTTTCTCCCACACCATTCCATAGTAATGGGGTGGTACACTTCCTTCCGTAGAGAAACTCAAATGGTGCCATCCCAATGCTAGATTGGTAACTGTTATTGTAAGAGAACTCTGCGTAAGGCAAACTTTCATCCCAACTTGCTCCATAATCTAAAGCACATGCCCTCAACATGTCTTCAAGAATTTGGTTAGTCCTTTCTGTTTGTCCATCAGTTTGAGGATGAAAAGCAGTGCTGAATTCCAACCTCGTTCCTAAGGATTCATGAAGCTGTCTCCAAAAGTGAGAAGTGAACTGAGTTCCTCTATCTGACACAATACTCTTAGGCACACCATGAAGGCATACAATTCTGCTCATGTAGATCTTTGCTAACTTGGCACTTGTATAAGTTGTCTTCACGGGTATAAAATGAGCCACTTTAGTTAGGCGATCCACTACTACCCATATGGAATCATACCCTGACCTGGTCCTTGGTAATCCGGTAATGAAATCCATACCGATATTTTCCCACTTCCATTCAGGAATAGGTAGTGGTTGAAGCAAACCCGCTGGTTTCTGATGCTTTGCTTTTACTCTGCTACACACATCACACAAAGCAATATGTTCGGCGATGTCCCTTTTGAGATTGTTCCACCAAAACCTTTCTTTCATATCCATATACATCTTGGTGTTTCCCAGGTGAATAGAATACGGAGAGTTGTGGCCTTCTTGTAAAATCAGTTTCCGCAACTCCGGGTCTTGTGGAACACATATACGTTTCCCGCGCCATAAAGTACCTTGTTCGTCTATATGGAAACTCTTAGCTTTCCCTAGACTAATATTTTCCTTAATCTTTTCAATTTCCTTATCAGTCTTCTGAGTTTCTTGGATCTTGTCCAATAAAGTGGGTTGAACATCTAAGGACATGAGATGTCCTTCAGGCACAATCTCCAATCTGAGTTCTTTGAATTGCTTACACAAGTCATCTGGCAATTCTCCTTTGGTAAGGCCATTTACAAACGTCTTACGACTTAGAGTATCTTCTACTACATTCGCTTTACCGGGGTGGTATTGCAAACTTAAGTCGTAATCTTTGAGAAGTTCTAGCCATCTCCTTTGTCTCATGTTGATTTCCTTCTGGGTGAAGATATACTTCAAACTCTTATGATCGGTGAATACTTCACAACGCTTTCCCAAAAGGTAATGTCTCCATGTTTTGAGTGCATGGATGACAGAGGCTAACTCCAAATCATGAGTGGGATAGTTTACTTCATGAGTTTTGAGTTGTCTCGAGGCATAGGCCACAACTTTACCATCTTGCATCAATACGGCACCCAAACCTTGATGAGACGCATCACAATATACTTGGAAATCCTTTTCCAAATCTGGTAGACATAGAACTGGTGCTGTTACAAGTCTCTTCTTCAATTCTTGGATCTAACTTCACAACCTTCAGACCAAGCAAATTTCTTGTCCTTTTTTAACAATTCCGTCATTGGCTTAGCAACCTTCGAGAAATTTTCAATGAACCTTCTGTAGTAACCTGCTAAGCCGAGGAAACTACGAACTTCTTTCACATTCTTGGGTGATTCCCATTCTGTCACAGCTGAAACTTTAGCAGGATCAACTGCCACACCATCCTTTGTCATAACATGACCAAGAAAACCAACTTCCTCTAACCAGAACTCACACTTGCTGAATTTGGCATAAAGTTTATGTTCCCTCAGTTTCTCAAGTATCAAGCGTAAGTGTCTTTCATGTTCTTCCTTGCTCTTGGAGTAGACCAAGATGTCATCGATGAAAACGACAACAAACTTGTCAAGGAATTCCATGAACACCTTGTTCATCATATTCATGAAGTATGCTGGAGCGTTGGTTAACCCAAAAGGCATCACAGTGTACTCATACAATCCATACCTTGTGGTGAATGCTGTCTTAGGTATGTCTTGCTCTCTTATTTTGAGTTGAAAATAGCCTGACCGAAGATCAATCTTCGAGAACACACATGCTCCTTCTAACTGATCAAACAAGTCGTTGATTCTTGGCAAAGGATATTTGTTTTTGATGGTTACCTCATTGAGAGAACAATAGTCAATGCATAGTCTCTGTGTTCTATCCTTCTTCTCCACGAACAATACTGGGGCTCCCCAAGATGAAGAACTTGGTTGAATAAACCCTTTCTGCAACTGTTCTCCTAGTTGCTTCTTGAGCTCTTTCAGTTCGTCAACTGACATTTTGTACGGTCTTTTTGCTATTGGTCCAGAACCTGGTACCAAATCTATCAGAAACTCCACATCTCTATCCGGTGGCATTCCTGGTAATTCTTCCGGAAATACATCCGGATACTCACACACAATTGGTACACTGTCCATGCTAACCCCCTTAAGAGAATTTAGCTTACTTCCTTTGGATTCAAAATTGGATCTGAATTTTATTCTTTTTCCTTCTGGGGTTGTGAGTGTAACTGTACGATTGACACAATCTAGTACTCCCTCATACTTAGCCATCCAATCCATACCCAAAATCACATCCAATCCTTGGGAATTCAGGATTATTAGGTTCACTGGAAACTTATGTTTTCCGAACTCTATGACTAAGTCATGACATCCTGAGTTTACTATCATTTCTCCACCCGGAGAAATTACTCTTATAGGACACCCAATGGTTTCTACCGTTAGTTCATTTCTTTCAACAAATGCCTTTGATATGAATGAATGAGATGCACCGGTATCAAAGAGTACAAATGCTGAAATTGAATTGAGTTTGAACTTAGCAGCAACGGCATCAGGCTCCTCATAGACCTCCTCCACATTGATGTGGTTAACCTGTCCTTTCTGAAAAGGATTTGGCTTGTTAGGTCCTTCAACTTTCTTCTCAGGGCACTCATTAGCATAATGCCCCAGCTTCTTGCATTTGAAGCACTCAACCTGACTGATGTCCTTTTTAGGAGGCTGGCTTCCACTTCCACTACCATTTCCACTATAGTGGCTCTTATGTCCACCCTTGTGGTTCTTGTACTTGTCATTGTCATGACTGCAGTGATGCTTGTTGTCATGACGGTTGTGGTTGTGGTGCTTGTTGAATTTCCGATGCTTATGGGATCCCGAGCTGCCACTGTCATCATAGTGAGATCGTTTGTGAGACGATCCTGAGCTGTGCTTGTCGGAGTGTTTCCTCTTCCTACTCTCGACTTGCTTCATTTTACTCTCCAAAATAGCAGCCTTGTCACACAAAGACTGATAAGTTGGAACATATGCCACAGACAGCTGCAGATTCAGCTCATCATTCAAGCCCTCCAGAAACTTTTCCTTTCTTTTGGCATCTGTGTCCACCTCATCCGGTGCATAGCGCGCCAGATTGTTGAACTCTTCTATGTATTCTGCCACGTTGCGGTGGCGCTGCTTCAGGTTGTGAAACTCCTTCTTTTTCAGACTCATCATTCCTGATGAGATATGAGCAGTGCGGAAGCCATCTTCAAAGATAGCCCAAGTCACCTCATCCAAAGGAGTGGTAATTTGGAAGTTGTCCCACCATGTGGCGGCTGGTCCTTCCAACAGATGTGCTGCGAACTTGACTTTTTCAGCATCCGTGCAGCCCACGGTCACTAAGTCCTTGTTCACGGAACGTAGCCAATCATTGGCTACCATGGGATCAGTTGTCCCCGAAAACTTAGCTGGCCTCAAACGCAGAAATCTGGTGAGCATATCAAAACCCGGAGGGTTGTTGTTGTTGTTGTTATTATTGTTGTTGTTGTTGTTGTTATTGGGGTTGTTGTTGTTGTTATTCTGGTTTTGGATGAATGTTGTCATCATCTGCATAAGCTGTGTTTGCGCATTCATCATTTGTTGCATTTCCGGGGTGATGTTGTTGGGGTTGGGGTTTGCGCGACGGGGAGGCATCTGTGGTTTGTTCAAATAGATAAGAATGAGATACCCATAGATGTTTTATGCACAATACGTCACAAGCAAATCACATAGCATGCAACTCAAGAATAAAAGTTCAACAACCAGATAATAAGTTCATGAAATAAAACACACAAGTGGCAAGCCATCCACATGTCGGATGGTCCAATAACAAGTTCACAAATAACAAGTACGAATATGAAAGATAAACGAGTAGTCAAGTCTACTCATCAGCATCAATCTCCTCCTCGACGAAGGTAAGACCTGCGTTCTCCATCGCGGTCTTGTTCTCCTCAATCGTAGTGGTCAAGGAATCGACCTTGGCCTTGAGAGCCCTCTTCTGGGAGCGAAGCCTCTCAATAACCATCTGCTGCTGCTCTAGCTCGAAATCCTTGGACTTCAGTTCCTCGGTCATGTCCCAGATCTTCTTGTTCCTATCCTGGACGCGTTTCTCTTGACTCTTGAACTTGCGGTCCTGGGCCTCGAACTTCGTCTCCATTTCCTTGATCATCTCATCCTGCTGTGCGAAAAGCTTGTCCTTCTCGCGAAGCTGCACCTGGAGCTCGTCATTGCTGAGCATGACGTTCGTCCTGTCCGTGTCCACGTGCCTGAGGAGAGACTCTAAGTCCTGAAGATAGAGACGTATCGGCTCTGCCGCGTCCCTCGAGTCGTCCTCAAAGTCGATGGACTCTCCATCAACATCACGTCTTCCGAAGACGTGGAAGTGAGTGCCCCTAACCTGTCGGGAGTGACGGCCTAACAGACGTCCTATCAGGTCCTGCATGACTACCTCCATGCCTCTCTCCCTGTCGTCGTGCATCAGCTTGAAGACGATGGCCTCTGTAGTGGGCTCTGTCTGGCGTCCGGGCTGGTTCACCTTGAAGCCCCAGAGGTCCTTCCTCTCGAACTGGGTGAGTGGGTATACCGTGATGGTGGGAAGAGGGAGATCGAGCAATGTGGTAAGCTCAATGATACGGGGACCAAAACGGGTAACCTGGAGCTCCTCAACTGTGCTGATGGTAATAGGCATCTATTTATTAAGATTGAAAAAAAAATTAGAACAACACAATTTAAGGTAAAACAAGTCAAACATTCGTACATATCCATGGAACACAAAATCAACCAAGTCATGCATACATAATCCCATTACATCAAATCATGGTCCAATACTTATTTAAGATATCATTTTGAAAAATAAGGTGATAGGTGGTGGTCCAACTAACGAAGTGTGCTTACAATCCTATCTCACTGGATCTGGTGGCTATCACAATGTTCCTAGAGGCAACCCACCTATCTTGTTCACATGATTCCATCACTAAGTCTATTATATCTCCCCTTAACTCTTGGTTGGTGGATTCCAACTCTTGGGTAAGTTCTTTCTCCTTCTCTAAGTCTTTTTGGAGGTTGAGCATCTTGCACTTGACTCTAGCACTTAGTTCTTTGATAGTCCTCCAAGCTGCATCTCTGGATGACTCAAAGAATGTGGTGTGCATTACAGTGTTGGTGTACATGCAGAATCCCCTTTCCTTGTGGTTGTCTTCCTTGTTTTTGTACAAGTGAAGTTGCACCCACCAATACTCCACTCCTTGGTCCATCACTGGAAAGCCTTTGTAAATAGCTGCTCCATGTGCTTCCATTGCCACCATGAGGTCCTTGAGAATCTTGGGAAACTCAGTGGTCCTTTCTTCACGGCTTCGTTGATGCAGTTCATCTACAAATGGAGTTGAGAATGAAAAGATTAGAAAAGTTTTACGAGAAGAATAGACAAGTGTAGCAGTAGTTGAAAACTTTTCCTTAGTGGTTTTCCAATCCTAGGGTCATAATCCTACAGGAAACATAGTGCTCTGATACCATCTGTTAGACCCCTCCTTTATGAAGGAAAGGATCCCTGTGATTGCAATGCTAGTCCCTGGATCAATGCTAGCATACACATTTTAAGATGAAGTACACAGATACAAAGGTCTTTTATTACATTCATTCCAGAGATAAAACATAGTCTTTTACAACTCAGGGCCATAGGCCTAATACAAGAGTTTTAAGGAATAAGTAAATAAACATAAGTCTTCATCTTCATGTGCCACAGGCAAGCATGTTGAGTGTAGACTCATGACTCCTACTCATCATCGGAGTAACCTGCAACATCACAAGTTACAGCCACAGAGGGTCAATACTTTGGAATAGTATTGGCAAGTGATACCTTAGTATATTTTTAGGGGACTATAATACTATATGCTTTTTGGCTAAGTGTAGCTTGGCTTGCTTTGCTTGAAAGTAGGTTTTATCTATTAGTTGAAATCACTAAGTTTTTCTTTATTAAAAACTTCCCAAGAACCCACCAATAGACATTGGGGTCCTTTACCCTTGTTCACCCACAAATTTTACTTAGAAGTTGGAGTGATGAGATTCTTGTAGCTTCCATGTCTTGATGCTCAAGTTGTCCATTGCCTTGGACTAGGCTAAATACTTAGATTTTTCCATCTGCAGAGGTTGTGCACTTTCCCCACCAGACTTGGTTTCCCAAGACAGGACCTTTCAGAAGCCTTTCCTTAGTCAAATGGACGCGTTCCAACCTATCATCCCAACTACCACCAACTGTCCAAATGACTAAGTTCTAGCAACCTATATGATCAAGGCAGAGCCCATATTGCCAAGTGGTTGCACTGTAAGCTTTCTCAACACTTGGCCTCCAAATCCCTTTGTGCCTGGGTGGCATACCACAAGTGAGATACACAACCCAAGTCCATGGCCTTGTGTAACCACTCAACATAACCCAATCCTTCCATTCCACCCAGGAGGTTCATTTGACTTAGTTGTTTTATTAGGAAAGCATAAGTCTCATGACTTAGAAATATTTTCATCATAGTAAGTATAGATTTTTACCAACCCTTGTTTGCTAAATAGCTAGGCTAAGCATGGTAAGATAACTTAACTTAGGAAAATTCCCTAGCAATTCTACAATTCTACACTACTTAGGATTTCCCAACTTAGCATTAGGCAAAAATAGCATGCAAGACTTAGCAAAATATCTAATGCTAGTACAAAACATAGGATAGAAATATTCATGAAAATATCACTTGCCTTGGTAGTGGGGAGAGTAGCACTCTTCACAATCACAATCACTAGCAAAATCTACACAAAAATTATAGCATACAATTACACACAATTATATTCAATCAAAAATAATATGAATGCATGCATGCAAGAATTTACCAAGTGGTGATTTTGAAAATTCTACCAAGCATGCACATGTTTACAGAAACTTAACAAGTCACAAGTTTGCCAACTAAACTTATTTGGCACTAATACAATTTACCAAAATAAATCTATACTTAAAATAGCCTTAAACATGTTTCTACAAATAAAGTCATTTTAACTTTTACTATTTGTTAAACACATTGTATATTCAGAAGGGTCTTGTTTCACTGAATCCAACGGTATAAAGTTTGCAAAATTCCAACGTGGCAATCAAAAGTTATAAGCATTTGAAATTTGGATCAAATTCTGGTTTTAAATCTGTTTTTAGTTCTAACACTTGCCACGCGTCGTGTTATGATTTACGCGTACCGGTTCGCGCCAGATCGAGCTCTGTAGCCGCAGGATATAAATAGATCGTACGCTCCAGATCGCGCACCTCTTCGCCGATTAATGAATCTATCCTAACGCTTGGATCAAGATCCAACAGCGCGCGAGCAAGCGACCATGTCCTGGCGGCGTGCGGCGCCAGCGAGCGGCGGAGCGCTCGGTCTACGGTGGCGCTAGCGTTCCAGATCGTTCCAGGATGCGAGAAGGTGCTTACCAGATCCGCAGAGGCGTGTTAAAGCTCGACGTGGTACTGGTTTGCGGAGGGGCGCTCGGACGTGGCTGAGAGAGCTCGTCGGAGTCGTGCACGGCGTCGGGTGGTTGTTGTCGGCGTCGTTGCCGAGGTTCCGCGTCGCCATAACACAAACTAGAGGGTTTAGGAGATGCGCAAAAACGTGGCGAACAATCTCGTGTGAGTCAGAAGTGAAGGGGCGCACGGGACTTACGGAATTTGGTCGCCGGAGTCGAGGTGGTCGTCAGATGCTTGCGGCGTCGAACGGGAACGGCGACCTGGGGCAGTATAGGATGAACTGGTGGGGTCAGGAGGTACGCAAGGAGATTGCGAAATGGCTCGAACGAATCAGAGAGGAAGGGGCGCACGGAGCTCACCGGAATTGATCGCCGGAGTGAGCTCTGTCTGCGGCGGTGTTGTGTGAGTCGTGGGCAGCCTGGTGGCGTGAAGGCAGAATTGACTGGGGGGAAATGGTTACTAGGAAGTGGGGATCTTATAGCCGAAGCCTCGACAGGAAACGCTCGCGGATTAATGCCCAATTATGCCGCGCCATTACCGGCCATGACTGCAGCTGCGACGTGGTCGCGGGCGCGGTTTGGGGAAGACGAGGACAGCGTGGGCAGGACCCGCTCGTCAGCGATGTGCGCGAGGTGAGGGTGGGGTCCGGTCGTCAGTGACCGTCTAGGTGCGCTGGAGCGTGCGAGAGGAAAAGAAAACCCCCGGGTGGGTTTGTTGGGCTCGATTCGATGCTGGGCCTAAAACCTGGCGCATGGCCTTTTCCTTTGTTTATTTCTTTTTCCTTTTCTATTTTGATTTTCTGGGTAGATTTTCAAATGAAATCAAGTTCAATTTGAATTCAAATTTTCCTGGGATTTTTGTAGTGAGAAGTAGTCTCAAAAATGGTCATATAACCATGGGGTAGCTTTGTAAAGGATTGGTCAAGCTTGGAGATCAAAATATCAGAGGCTATGCACTTGGTTTAAAATTTGAAAGATGGTTTTTGGAACCCATTTCCATTTGAAAAACTTGGTTTTAAATCTGCACTTAATCCTATGCCCATAGAAGGCAACCTTCCTGGTTCACAACAATCAAACTTACAAGTGGTGTTGGCCATTTAAAATAAGTCTGTCCACATAAAATCATGATACCATATGTTTCTGTTTTCTGAAATGTTTTGAGAAAACCCTAAATGATGATGGATGCAAGGATGATATGAATGAGCTTTGAAACATGAATTTAGGGATGTTACAAATCTAACCCCCTTAAGATGAATCTCGCCCTCGAGATTCAGATTGGCTAGCAAATAGGTGAGGGTGGTCTTTCCGAAGATCATCTTCTCTTTCCCATGTTGCTTCCTCTTCGGAATGATGATTCCATTGCACCTTGCAAAACTTGATAGTTTTTGTCCTTGTGACTCTTTCTGCGGTCTCAAGAATCTTGACAGGCTTTTCCTCATAGGTGAGATCACTTTCTAGTTGGACTTCTTCCAAGGGTATGGTATCCTTCAAAGATGATTCTTCCATCTCTGGGTGACATTTCTTAAGCTGACTCACATGAAATACATTATGGACAGCTGACAGAGATTCAGGCAATTCAACTTCATATGCAACTTCTCCCTTGCGACTTAGTATCTTGAATGGCCCAACATATCTTGGTGCCAACTTTCCTTTGGCTCCAAATCTTTTCACTCCAGGAAGTGGTGATACTCTAAGATAAGCTCTATCCCCAACTTCGTAGGTGACTTCTCTACGCTTAGAATCCGCGTAGCTTTTCTGTCGGGACTGCGCTATCTTCAACCTGTCCTTGACCAATTTGACTTTCTCCTCGGCGTCTTTGATAAGATCAGGTCCAAATAAACTTCTTTCTCCCACACCATTCCATAGTAATGGGGTGGTACACTTCCTTCCGTAGAGAAACTCAAATGGTGCCATCCTAATGCTAGATTGGTAACTGTTATTGTAAGAGTACTCTGCGTAAGGCAAACTTTCATCCCAACTTGCTCCATAATCTAAAGCACATGCCCTCAACATGTCTTCAAGAATTTGGTTAGTCCTTTCTGTTTGTCCATCAGTTTGAGGATGAAAAGCAGTGCTGAATTCCAACCTCGTTCCTAAGGATTCATGAAGCTGTCTCCAAAAGTGAGAAGTGAACTGAGTTCCTCTATCTGACACAATACTCTTAGGCACACCATGAAGGCATACAATTCTGCTCATGTAGATCTTTGCTAACTTGGCACTTGTATAAGTTGTCTTCACGGGTATAAAATGAGCCACTTTAGTTAGGCGATCCACTACTACCCATATGGAATCATACCCTGACCTGGTCCTTGGTAATCCGGTAATGAAATCCATACCGATATTTTCCCACTTCCATTCAGGAATAGGTAGTGGTTGAAGCAAACCCGCTGGTTTCTGATGCTTCGCTTTTACTCTGCTACACACATCACACAAAGCAATATGTTCGGCGATGTCCCTTTTGAGATTGTTCCACCAAAACCTTTCTTTCATATCCATATACATCTTGGTGTTTCCCGGGTGAATAGAATACGGAGAGTTGTGGCCTTCTTGTAAAATCAGTTTCCGCAACTCCGGGTCTTGTGGAACACATATACGTTTCCCGTGCCATAAAGTACCTTGTTCGTCTATATGGAAACTCTTAGCTTTCCCTAGACTAATATTTTCCTTAATCTTTTCAATTTCCTTATCAGTCTTCTGAGTTTCTCGGATCTTGTCCAATAAAGTGGGTTGAACATCTAAGGACATGAGATGTCCTTCAGGCACAATCTCCAATCTGAGTTCTTTGAATTGCTTACACAAGTCATCTGGCAATTCTCCTTTGGTAAGGCCATTTACAAACGTCTTACGACTTAGAGCATCTGCTACTACATTCGCTTTACCGGGGTGGTATTGCAAACTTAAGTCGTAATCTTTGATAAGTTCTAGCCATCTCCTTTGTCTCATGTTGATTTCCTTCTGGGTGAAGATATACTTCAAACTCTTATGATCGGTGAATACTTCACAACGCTTTCCAAAAAGGTAATGTCTCCATGTTTTGAGTGCATGGACGATAGAGGCTAACTCCAAATCATGAGTGGGATAGTTTACTTCATGAGTTTTGAGTTGTCTCGAGGCATAGGCCACAACTTTACCATCTTGCATCAATACGGCACCCAAACCTTGATGAGACGCATCACAATATACTTGGAAATCCTTTTCCAAATCTGGTAGACATAGAACTGGTGCTGTTACAAGTCTCTTCTTCAATTCTGGAGAAGCTTGTATTTACAAGAAAGTGAGTGGGAGCTCTGTAGCATTCTTAATACTATATGTAGATGACATATTGTTGTAGGGGTCTCAACCTAATAAGGTAGATTCCTCCTGTGTTTACAATGCTAGTCCCTGGATCAATAGCTAGCATCCACAGTTAAGATGTAATATCAAGAAACAAAGGTCATAATATAACTTTATATCCAGGAATAACATAGTTTTATTACATCTTACATAGCTCATATGGCTATTACATTACATTGCAGCGAAATAACTATAAGAATGGGGTCCTTCATCTTCAAAGTGCCACAGGCAGATGTTGGTTGTAGACTTTGTAATCCTAATCAATCAATCTTCACTAAAATCAATCAAACCTGCAACATACAAGTTACAGCCACAAAGGGTCAATACATTTGAATTGTATTGGCAAGTGATACTATGGTAGTATTGTGGAGTCTATCAACTATATGCATTTGGCTGAGTGGAGTTGAGGCTTGCATTGCTCAAAATAGATTTTTCCTTAACATTTGAAAATACTAAGTTTTTGTTTTGACAAAATCATTTTTCTCAATCAAAGATTGAAGATCCTTTACAAGGCATCTCCCAATCAAAGATTGAAGATTTCAGACAACCCTTGTTCAATCCACAAGTTTTAACTTTAGAAATTTGAATGACGAGATTCTTGATTGCTTCCATGTCTTGATGCTCAAATTGTCCTTTACCAGGGACATGGCTAAGTACTTAGATTTTACACTCTGCAGAGGTGGTGCACTTTCCCCACAAGACTTGGTTTCCCAAGACAAGATCTTTCAGAAGCCTTCCCTTAGACCAAAATGGACGCTCTCCAACCTATCAAACACTACCACCCACTGTCCATATGGCTAAGTTCTTGCAACCTATATGATCATGGCAGAGCCCATATTGCCAAGTGGTTGCACTTGAAGCTTCTCGACATTTGACATCTCAAATCTCTTTGTTCCTGGGTGGCATACCACAAGTGAGATACACAAGCCAAGTCATGGCCTTGTGTAACCACTCAACATAAACCAATCCTTCCATTCCACCCAGGTGATTAATTAACTTAGTTGTTTTATTAAACAAAAACATAAGTCCTCAGACTTAGAGATTTTTCCATAGTGTGAATATATTTTCCACCCATGTTTTCTATTAGCTAGGCTAAGCTTGATAGTAGTAGGAATCTTTAACTTAGGAAAATCCTACTAAGGATTCATCTACTAGGTTTTATTATAGCAAGGTCTATACTTAGCAAAATCCATGCAAGTTTTACTTAGCAAAATCACTAATGCATAGAAAAAGTAATGGGACAAAAAGTATGAAGCATCACTTGCCTTTTTGGTAGGGAATGGTGGTTCACTCCTTGATCTTGCTAGTCTCACACTTCACTACAAGTCAATCAAGCAAACACAAATTCAATTCACATTCCAAACCAAAGTCAATCAAACAATTTTTCACACACAAAGTAATGGAATCTAAGTCATGCATAAGCATGCAAAGGTTGGTTCTATTGCAAGGATGGTCTCCACTAGGCTTCTAAACTTTGTAAGGTCCAAATTGGTCATTTACCAAAATGGCAAAGTCATTTGCAAAATGCTTTAGTCCATAAACCATTTTTAAAATCCAATCATCATTTCACGTGGTGAAAAATATTTTTATCAAAGCAAAACTTTATGTTTTTCACCAAGTGAGTTGCCATTTGCAAAGCTTGGTGTTTTGGGTCAGTAGGTTTGGTCCAAAAAAATTTCCCAAAGTTTTCTTTGCAAAAACATTTCCATAATAAAATCAATAATTTTATTTGGCTAGAAAATGGCTAAGTCAATTAATCTAACCTAAACTTTACCAAAATCATTTTCAACACCAAGGGTTGGTTCCTAGGGTCAGCAAGGTCACATCAAACCATTTTGCAAAAGTTTGGACACCAAAATAAATTTTAAACAATTTTTCTACTCTAAACAAGCTCACAAAAGAATCTGCAAAAACAAGCAAACTAACAAATACTATTGGCTAAACCAAGGGTATGGTTGGCTAGTTCTTTCTCTCCTGAATCCAACGACATAAAATTTGCAATTTTTGGACGTGTGGATCCAAAGATACAAGGGTTTGAAGTTTGCAAATAATTCTGTTTTCAAATTTGTTTTTAAACAGAATAGGTGACAAGCGGCGTGATTTCATTGGACGATACCGCTTCGCGCGGATCAGCGTTGCCGTGCATTGGATCTAATCGATCGTGTGGTCCAGAGTGCGTAACTCTTCGCGGCTAAGTGAACTAATCGTGAGCGCCGGATCTGAATCCTACGGCTGCTAGCACGCTTGCCAAGGATCGGCGGCGTCGGCGGTGGCTTGCGGCGGCGCACGGCCAGGCAGTGATGCTACGGTGGTTCTAGGAAGCAAGGAAGACGGAGAGTGTGCTCACCGGGTTCGCGAGGACGAGGTGGTGCTCAATGTACTCTCGAGGAAGCAAGGGGCGCACGGAGACGGAGGTAATCGCTCGCCGGAGTCGTCGGCGGCGTCAGATGGTCCTGCTCGCGGTCGGTGTCGACGCTACAGATCACACGAAGGTAAACAGAGGGCAAGGTTAGCTGCGTAAGGTCAGTGCGGTGACGCGTGCGTGAAAGAGAAGAGGAGGGGCGGTTTGGTTTACCGGGGAGACGACGTCGGAGAAGAACCAGACGGCAGCGCTGCTGGAGGTTGTCGTTGCCGATGCTCAGGGGCGCGCGAGAGTGAGATGCGACTGCAGAGAGGTCTGTTGGGGAATGCTAATCACCTCTGTGTGCTCGAGAAGGCAGGAGGGGGCGTGTGCTGGCCGGAATCGGCGAGGAGGGTCGTCGGAGACAGGGGATGTCCGAGCAAAATCTGACAGCCTGGGGGCGTGTCGAGGAGGGGTGTCTGGGGGAAACGGAAGAGGGGAGGCAGACTATTTATCCTGCGTGGTCAAGGGGCTGCTTCATTGCGTGATTAAGACGTATTACGCCGGAGTTATTCCGCCTGCAACGGCCGGCGAGGGGTGGGCGTCGTCTGCGGGTGGGGAAGAAGAGGGACGTGGTGGTGGGGTCCCCTGGTCAGTGAGAAAGGGAGACAGAAAGGGGTCGAGTCGTTAGTGACCTAGCGGGTTACTTCTGCGGTGGAAAACGACTCACTCGCTGAGAGGGGAGGTGGGCTAGGTGGGCTGTTGGGCTGGAGCTGGGCCAGATGGTGAGCTGCTCTATTTTTTTCTGTCTGAAACTTTTTTCCTTTTCTATCTTCAATTTACTGATTTGAAATTCAAACAAATGATTCAATCAACCAAATCAATTCAAACAAACACCACACTTCACAACTTTGAACTTGGTTCTGTTTAGTAGCATAAACCAACTTCCAAAATAAAATAATATTTTAAATCTTTTTAGGTTCCATTTATTAATTAAGTAAAATGGTCCATGGTTTATTAATAAAATAGGGTTTGGTTTATTTAATAAAATCTTCATTTGAAATCCAAATACTTTCAAAACCAATCAGTAGTTTATTTGGAAATAAAGAATATTTGGAAAACTTGTTTAAAACAAAATAACCTTTTACTTTAGGGTCCATTAATAATTAAATAAAATGGGCCTTAGTTATTAAATCAAATAGAGTTTGATTTTATTAATAAAATCTTTATTTGAAACCTAAATATTTTCAAAACCAAATCAGTAGGTTTTATTTTGGAAATATAGAATACTTGGAAATTTGTTTAAAACAAATAACCTTTTATTTTAGAGTCCATTATTAATTAAATATAATAGACTTTTCATTATTGAATCAAATAGGATTTGTTTTATTGAGATATTTATTTTGAAATCTAAAATAAAGCCAAAACACTTTAGTAGGTTTTATTAGAGAATATAAAATACTTGAAAAACCTATTTAAAATAATTTAATAAGTTCTGATGTTTTAATTAAAATGGTAAAACCTTTTATTTGAATAAAATTTGGATATTAATTCCTTATTATTTTATTTAAGCAATCCTTTATTATTTTTAAATAAACCTTTGCTATTTTATTTAAAATAAAATGTTTTAATTCCCAAAGCTTGGCCAAGGTTTAATTGAACTCTATAAAATAATCTTTATCTATAAAACTTTTATTTCAATTGAGAACCAAATCCTTTTATTTAAAACATCTAGAATAGTATTTCCAAAATATTTTGTTTTCCTTTTAAAAAAAATGTTTATCTTTTTTTTTAAATCCCCTTAGGATTTTATTTAATTCAAATGGGTTTGGAGTTCCAATTGAATTCAAAAAGTTTCTTCTGGCTCTGAAAATCAAACAAAGTTTTATTTTATTCATTTATTTTCACATTACAAGATTTGGAAAATCTTGGGATGTGACAATTGTTGATTGGGAATTATGTAGACCTTCTTAATAGTGTCAAGGAATATTTGAATAATAGTTTTTCAATGAAAGATCTTGGCGAAGCAGCTTACGTATTAGGCATAAAGATTTATAGAGATAGATCGAGACGCCTAATATCATTATCACAAAGTACATATTTGGACAAATTTCTAAAGAGGTTTGGAATGGAAGATAACAAGAAAGGGTTCTTGCCCATGTTGCCCAATATGCCCTTGAGTAAAACTCAATGTCCAGCGACGACAGAAGATACAGAAAGGATGAGTAAAACTCCCTATGCCTCAGCCATAGCATCTCTAATGTATGCCATGCTATGTACTAGACCCGACATTGCATATGCTGTTAGTTTAACTAGCAGATATCAAAGTGATCCAGGAGTGGATCATTGGACAGCGGTCAGAATCATCCTTAAGTACTTGAGAAGAACTAAGGATATGGTTCTTTCTTATGGAGGTGATGAACAACTCGTTGTTAATGGTTACACCGATGCTAGTTGGAACACCAATCCGGATGATTCTAAATCTCAATCTGGATACGTATTTATTTTGAATGGTGCAACAGTTAGCTGGAGGAGTGCAAAGCAAAGCGTTGTGGCGAGATCTTCAACTGAATCGGAATACATAGCTGCTTCGGAGGCTTCACAAGAAGCGATATGGATGAAGGAGTTCATTACAGAGCTCGGTGTGGTTCCAAGTGCGCTGGACCCAATGTCTACCTACTGTGATAACATGGGCGCCATAGCCAATGCGCAAGAACCAAGGTCACACAAGAAGCCGAAGCACATCAAGTTGCATTTTCACGCTATTCGAGAACATGTCCAAGATGGTGACATAAAGATTTGCAAAGTACACACAGATCTGAATGTGGCGGATCCGTTGACTAAACCTCTCTCGAGGGCAAAACATGACCAACACCAAACTGTCATGGGTGTTCAGTATATTACCATGTAATCTAGATTAGTTGACTCTAGTGCAAGTGGGAGACTGTTGGAGATATGCCCTAGAGGCAATAATAAATGTAGTTATTATTATATCTTTGTGTTTATGATAAATGTTTACATTCATGCTATAATAGTATTGACCAGAAACATTAATACTTGTGTGATTTGTAAACTAATTTAGAGTCCCTAGTACAGCCTGTTTATAATACTAGCTTGTTGATTAATAGATGATCATGGTTTCTTGATCATGAACATTTGAGATGTTGTAAATAACAAGGTCATATCATTAGGAGAATGATATGATGGACATACTCCTATAGATAAGCGTAGCACAAAGATCAAGTCATTTTAATAGTTCAATTGCTATAAGCTTTCTAATACATAGTAACCTAATTCCTTCGACCATGAGATCATGCTTATCACCATCACCGGAAGGATGCTTTGATGACATAAAACACCACACCGTAACTGAGTGGCTATAAAGGTAGCATTGAGTGTTCGGAAAGTATGGGTTGAAACACATGGATCTTTTTTTTGAGAGTACGCGAATGTGTACCTTAATTTTATAAAAGGCAGAATAATTTGTACAAGAGCTGATCCCCATGCAGCCACAGGGAATCAGAGACTCAGACACTCAGACAGAGAACTAAAGCCTACTATCGCGCTATCGTGAGGGCTCTCTCTCTCTCTCGCGCGATCTCTAATATAGTGAAGAAGATCATACTCCTCCCCGATCATATGTGATCCATGTTGAAACACATGGATCAAGAGTGGGATTTGTCCATCCATATGACGGATATATATACTCTGGGACCTCTCACTGGAATGTCATCCAATTGGCTTGCAAGCATGTGACTGGCTCACAAGGGATCACATATCACGGAAACGAGAAAAGAGTACTTATCGGTGACGAGGTTGAACTAGGTATGCAGAGATACCGACGATCAAAACCTCGGATAAGTAAACTATCATGAGACAAAGATAAATTGGTATCGTATGTAAGTGGTTCATTCGATCACAAAGTAATCGTAGAAATATGTGGGAGCCATATGAATTTCCAGATTCCTCTATTGGTTATTGATCGGAGAAGTGTCTCGATCATGTCCGCATAATTCACGAACCGTAGGGAGACACACTTAAGGATTCGATGTTGTTGAGTAGTTATGGAATGATGAGTAAGATACCAAATGTTGTTCGGAGTCTCGGATGGGATCCGGGATATCACGAGGAGATCCGTAATGGTCCGGAGAATATGATTCATATAAGGAAAGTCCTGTTTCGGAGTTGGGGAATGATTCCGGTGTTTTCATCGGGAATGTTCTAGAAGGTTCCGGAAGGTCCGGCACTTCGGAGGGGAAGGGTACATGAATGTGTTATGACAATGTGGAATGGTTGCATCATGTACTAGGTCACATGGCTGGGCAAAATAAAGGGAGAAATCAAATCCTAGTTTGAAAGTCAAACGCCAATTTGAAAAATTCAAACGGCAAGTTTGCTTGGTGGAGGGAGAGTAGGAAACCTACTTGGGGAGGAGTTCCTCTCCCTCCACCCGTCGGCCAAGGAGGCCGACTTGGGGGAGGACTCCCTCCTCCCAAGCCGCACCCTCCCACCTATAAAAGGAGGGGCAGGGCTGCCCCTCTTCCCTACACCCAACAACACCCAAACCCTAACCCTAGCCACCGGCCTCCTGCAAGTCGCCGCCGCCCTTAGGGTTTCTCCGAGCCGCCGACTTGGGGCTTTCCCAAGCCCTAGACGCCGGCCAAGCTCCGCCCATTGGTGCCCTCTAAACCCTAGATCACCAAGGCCTCTCTCATAGTCCACCATACTCGCTCCGGCTTAAGGCAAAGCCCTGCGAGATCTCCCCTCTACTTCCGGTACCACACCGTCGTGCTGCCGGAATCGTGAGGAGAGTGCTACAACCTCCACTGCCTACTGGAACAAGGGAGAGGAAGGTCTTCATCGAGTACCGAACGTGTGACCGACTGCGGAAGCGCTGCCGGAACGCAGTGCCGGAAGGATCGTCTACACGATCTTGAGATCGGCAAGAGTACGATTACATCACCCACGAGAATCTGCTCTCGTTAACCGCTTTGGAATCTTCGAGGGTGAGTTCCTCTATCGACTCGTTGCTACAATCTAGTAGATAGATCTTGGCTTGTTTGTTTGCATGCGGTAATTTTTTTTGTTTTCCATGCTACAAACCCCTACATTAGGCTGTTAGCTAAATTTCATGCTAAGTGGGAAAGGGAAGCTGAAATTGATAGAAACAATAGTGTGTGCACCATCACCACTAAACCACAAGTAGACCCTGTTCCTACTGCTACTATGCCAAAGCCTATTGAGCCTACTACTAGTGATGCCAAGTTTGACTTTGATATTTATGGTTGCAATATTTTTGAAGTGATTATGTTCTTGCAAAAGCTTGCTAGAAGTCCTGATGCTAGTGATGCATGTTGCTTTCACTAAATATATTACAGATGCTCTTGTGAAAATTAAGGAAGAGAAGCTAAAACACAAATCTTCTATTCATAGGAAAGTAGAAGATAGTTGGGAACCCATTATTAATATGCAAGTGAATGACTTTGATCTCAAAGCTTCATGTGATCTTGGTTCTAGTGTCTCTACTATGCCTAGGAAGATTTATGAAATGTTTGATTTGCCACCTTTGGAAGATTGTTATTTAGATGTCCCACTCAATGATAATGCTAAGAAGAAACTCATGGGGAGTATTAATGATGTTCTCATCATGGTTAACAATGCTTATGTCCCTGTTGATTTCTATGTTCTGGATGTTGAATACAATGCTTCTTGTCTTATTACTTTGGGAAGACCTTTTCTTAGAACAGTTGGTGTCATCATTGATATGAAAGAAGGCACCATTAAATATCATTTTCCATTCAAGAAAGGTATTGAACACTTCCCTATGAGAAGATATATGTTGCCTTTTGCTCCTCCTTTGAAAGCAAGATTTGATGTTAATGCTTCTTCATTTGAAAATACTTGATTCTTCTTGCTTCTTGTACCTAACTTAGAGGCGTTAAAGAAAAGTACTTGTTGGAAGATAACCCAAGAGTTTCCTTGAGTTTTGGAAGTTATTACTTCAGTAATGACCTCTAATTATCCTTTTTGTTTGCTTTTTGTGCCAAGAATGACCTCTAATGAGAGGGAAGTAAGATTTGGAGAGTTGCTATCCCGAAACAGATTTCTGTACACCAAAAAAAATCGTGAGGAGGCTCCGTAACTCAGATTGAGCTCAAAATTTATGAATAAATCCCCCAGTATGTTAGATAACTTTCGTTAGTTTAACACTTTTTTATTTGAGCAACATAAGATGTTCAGAAAAACCGGTTTCTACCTGCTGGTCTGTTTTGACAGATTTCTGCCATTATTTGCATTTGCTTCTTATTGATTCCTTTCTGAGTTCTCTTTAGGTGAATTGAGCTTTTTGAAAGAGTTACTACAGTAGCTTGTGTTTTTAGTGAAAAGACTTGCTGTTCCAAAGCTTTGCCAAGAGGTATAATATCTTTTGAATACACTAATGTTGCTAATGAAGATTGTGTGAAGTTTTGTATGAAGGAAAAATTTCAGGTGTAGAGAGAGGATGATGCAATGAGATGAAGAATGGGCAAAAGCTCAAGCTTGGGAATGCCACCATGGTTTCACCCAAAAAAATATTCAAGAGGTACAAGCGTCAAAGCTTGGGGATGCCCAAGACATCCCCTTCTTCATCAATAAAAAGCTCAGGTCTGTCTAGACACTTCATTTTTATTGTTTCATGCACAGTTTTGTTGTGCTTGGAGCGTCTTAGTTTTCGTTTGCTTTGCTTAGTTTGTTTAGTTTGCTTAAGTGGTTTGGACCCCCATTCTCGCCGTGTTGTTTTGCAAATAAGTTTGCTTGGTGTTTGGAAAAGAGTAGTAAGTTCTTGCTTGAAGTGCAAGAGGAGCTTGCATTGACTGTGACTTAGACTTTAGCATGACATGCTAGGTGTTGTTTTAGCATTATGCTTAGTGATTATTGTTGTAGCATGTCGTGTTCCAAACAATTGGGATTGCTTAGTGTGCCTTGAAGAAATTATGCGTTGTTTTAGCATGCAAAAGCATAGTATCATGGTATTCTCCTTTGATGCTTTGCTTGGGTTGACTTGGCACATGCTCACACCATGCTATGACTCTCACAAGTCACCATTATCCTGTATGATCATTTAGTCCTTGACTTGTAGTACCACTATTTGCTTTGATTAGTATGATTTGTTGCACTGCATGATTTTGGCCATTATTGCTCTCTTAGTTGGTTGCTCCCAGTCTTTTGCTAGCCTCCACTTGTATGAGTAAGTTCTACTCATGCCTCCAACTCCCAAGAAACAAAAAAATTCCAAAGTGACCACTATAAACTCCTATGCATGGTGTGTTACACCATTCCAAGTATATTCTTGCTTTCAACTACCTTCCAATTAAAAACTATTTTGTTATGTGAAAACTTAGTGATTAAAGACCTCACGAACTTGATGGCACACTTTATTCTTTGCCCCTAATAAACTTGAACCATTGTGACAATTTTGTTGTATATGCTTGCACTTATAAGTTGGAATTAGCAGAACCGTGTTGTCACAGGGAACGTTTTCAACATTGCACTTGTACCTTGTTGTACTCAGTTGATATCATGTTCTTTTGTCTATGGATGTCACCGGTGTGAAATAAAGAGGGAACTTGTAAGTCCATGGAGTTTGTATCCTGTGTTAGAGAAATGCCTGGGCCGCTAGCCTAAGCCATGCCTAATCATGGTGGAAACTTGCAGCATCACCATAGTGACATCTATGAAGCATTCTTCTTATAAAAAAAGAGACACATTGAGAAAAGAGGAAAGAGAGAAAAAAAGCACCATATTCCCATGGTACATAAGAAGATTGCTGAGATGCTCATTGTTTGCTTGCCTTGTCATTTTGGTTATGGGAAAGCTCCTGTACCATGTGCAAGGGGTGCCCCGTTGGTGGTTCTCAATGATATGCAAATACTTACAGTGACAAGAACTTACCTGGACCCAAAGTTGAGTATGCATGAGGTGTGGCCCTCGTATTCAAGGGACTTGAGATTTCCAGCTTATACTTCGTCAAGCATATACTCCAGCTTTACCACTTTAACCTTAACCACTTCAAGATGCTTATGATGGGGGCAATGAGGGATGAAAGCTAACAAGTACCATAATTTTTGGAAGCTCTTTTTGAAACTTGTAATCCCTGCTTCCTTTACAAAAAGGCCTTTCTTCCACCATTATTGAGTCTCCACCTTCTACCTTTAGGCACCATTAAGAGAGTATAGTTGTCATTCTATGTGCAGTGTTCCAAAGCTTATTAATTGATGCATATTGTGTTATTACTTGTTCTTGTGCTATTTGTTTCTAGTCACCCTTGTGAACTTTGCAGGTGTCCTATGCATCTATTTGCTACTCTATGAGGGACAAGCTGATTGCCACTATGCTATGTTTTCTGCATGTGAAACAAACAAACGTTTTTCAATGCATGTTATTCATGATCTTTGTTTGTAGCTCGTCATGTTGCATGCATAGTTACTATGTGATATTGTTAGAACTCCATCTTTCATGCACATGTTTAGAGTTCTTTGATGTCAGCTTTCAATGCTTGCAAATGGTTGGATCTTTATTGTGAGGGTGCATGTCACCTCAAAAATTATTCTGTTTATCACTTACCTACTCGAGGACGAGCAGGAGTTAAGCTTGGGGATGCTAATACGTTGGAAACGTATCTATAATTTTTGATGCTCCATGCTTGTTTAGTATCTACTTTGCTTTACTTGTCCACACTTTGAGGTGCTTTTTACATGTTTTCTGGTACTAAACTATTAACAAGTTGCAACAGTACCATATGCCTGTTTTCTACTGTGAAAAGTTAGTAAAGCAATATTCTCGGAATTGGATGGGACAAACGTCAAAGTCAATTACTTTTCGTGGGGAACAAGAAGTCTAGAGGGGAGCCGGAGGGGCCATCCAGGGGGCCAGACCCATCCCAGGCGTGGGTGGGCCCAGCTCTGCGCCTGGCTAGGGTTTGGCGACCCTGGCCGCCTCCTCGGCCTCCCCCTTCGCCTATAAGAAGCCCCCGATGCAGAAACCCTGGGCACCCGATCAAATATCCACGAAACCGTCTATAGCCGCCGCCACCATCGTCCCTAGATTGGGGGGATCTGAAGTTCTTCCTGGAACCCTAGCGGAGGGGAGATCATCCCGGAGGCCTTCTCTCCGGTATGATGCGTGAGTAGTTTCACCTTGGACTATGGGTCCATGTAGTAGCTAGATGGTTGTATCTCCTCCTTTGTGCTTTCATGTATAGATCTTGTGAGCTCCGTTCATGATCAAGATCTAATCTATTTGCAATCATCCATGTTGTGTTTGCGGGCATCCGATGGATATTGAGATTATTATGTTGGTTTGATTAATGGTTTTGTCTTTATGATTCTATCATGTCTGTGTTGTTTGTGATCTTGCATGCTCTCCGTTGTTAGTAGCTATCTTGGCCAAGTAGTTGCTAGTGACTCCAAGAGGGGGTATTTATGCTCGATAGTGGGTTCATGCCTCTAGTTTCCAAGGGAAGTGACAAAAATCTCTTCAGTTGTAGATGTGCTATTGCCACTAGGGAGAAAACAACGGTCTCTTGTTCATGGAACATGTGGAATGTTTACCTTACACACTTTGCTTAAAGCAGTTGTCTGTTGCTTGCAACTTAATACTGGAGGGGGTTCAGATGATAACCTAAAGGTGGACTTCTAGTCATAGATGCAGTTGAATGGCGGTCTATGTATATTGTTGTATTGCCCAATCAAATCTCACAGGATCTTTCTGACTAGTAATTGCATTGTTATGCCTTGCTCAGTTGTGTTAATTTCCCTGTTGTAATTTGTTTACCCTTCATGACATGTTGTTTATCTAAGGAGAGCACATCTAGTGAACTATGGACCCCGGTCCAGTCTTTACCATTGATACATCTTCCACTGTTACTTGTTTACTTGCTGCAAACCATTTCCTTCCACACCATACGTTTAATCCTTTGTTATAGGAAACCGGTGAGCTTGACAACCTCACTGATTCGTTGGGGAAAGTCTTGAGTTTATGTTGTGCAGGTCTCCGCGTTGCTTGAAACACATGTGCGACGTTTCCTTCCTCCTACTGATTCGATAAGCTCGGGTTCTTACTGAGGGAAACTTGCTGTGTGCTGCTTCATATCTTGCTCTTGGGGTTTCCAACGAAGCGTCCCACGACAAGTGGTGGGCGCCATCATTTGCATTCCCCATCTAGGTAACCCGACACTGTCACCTTGAGCGCTAGATGGTTCCAACAAACACCACAATTTCATAGAGACATCCAACTCAAAATATAACTCATGATAAGTATTTCTGTAATCTTTAGCCTAAGTGCCACACGGTGGGGATAACCGGAGATTACAATTAAAGCACTTGATTAGAAGAGTAGATCTACTTGATTACAAAGCTCATGATCACAATAAGATCACGCATAGAGAGAGATGAACACATATCTACTAGTAGAGCCCTTATCCTGGAGGGAGAACTACTCCCTCCTCATCATGGGAGTCAGCAACGACGATGGAGATGGTGGTGGATTCGATGGAGATGGCTCCGGGGGCAATTCCTCGTCCCGGCAGGGTGCTGGAACAGAGACTTTTGTCCCCCGAATATCCTCTTCGGTGGTGGCGGCACTGCGAAACTTTTCATAGATTTCTGATCTGCGTAGGTTTACGTCTCGGGGAGACGTATATATAGGCGAAATGGCAAGATCGGTGGAGCCTCGAGGGGCCCACACCACGGGGCAGCGCACCCTAGGGGATGGTCGCGCCAGCCCTAGGTGTGGCCACCTCGTGGCCCCACTTCGTCTCCCCTCCGGACTCCGTGTTCCTTCTGGTAAAATATTGACTTTGGCTTTTGTTCCGTCCAATTCCGAGAATATTTTTTTACTAGCTTTTCTAAAACCAAAAACAGCAGAAAACAGACAACTGGCACTGCGGCATCTTGTTAATAGGTTAGTTCCAAAAAATGTATAAAAAGACGTCAAAGTGTAAATAAAACACAAGAAAGTTGATTAAAACAAGCATGGAGCATAAAAAATTATAGATATGTTTATGAAGTATCAAGCATCCCCTGGCCGGTCGTGGAGGCGATGAGGAGATCCGAGTCCAGGTATCTTCCATGGTTGTGACTAGCGATTTGCGTCGCTGGATTTTATGGTGTCGCCCCGACACACTGCTCCTTATCTCGGCCGGCCGAGGAGACGAGGGAGAGAAGATGGGTGGTGCGGTGGCTGCAGCGGATCCGGCACGGGATACTTGTGGAATCTGCTTCTTCTGCAGCAGCTCCCAAGCGCTGTCTCATTTCGGCTGGTGCTATCCTTGGCCATGGGCATGGCCCTTCTGCGCCTGAGCTGGTGATATCAGGCTTCATCTCCCTCCTTTACTGGAGGGTCCTATCCGATCCCGGCACAGTGAACGATGTCGCCTCTCCATCAAGTGGTTCCGTCCCCGGTGGAGGCGCTGGTGGCCACGGCTGGTGGTCAAAGATCGACGATGACGAGGGACCTGATCATGTTTTCGCGATTCTTTGTTGGGTGTTTGTTGTAAAAGTGAAGGAATATGTTGTATTTTCTTACTTTTTGGAGGTCCTTCTTGTATTTATACACCCCTTGGTATGAGCATCATGTACTTTTGCTAAGGAAAAATGCAAACAAGAAATGCAAGTAAAATACTAAACCCTATTTTGTCCCTTATCTATGTAAATCCACTCAAATGATTTTGAACTTTCAGAATACAAAATAACATGGAGCCCAAACTGGTGTTAAGGGCCCTACAGTATTTTAAATGGTTACAAACCCTTTGGTATTTTTAAAATACCCCAAAAACGGATTTGAAAATGGGTTTTGTAAAATGGAAATGAGAAAAGAGAAATGGAAAAATATTTTACCAAAAAATACAGTCAAGCAACCCATGCTGCAACCCAGCTCCTCTCTCCCTCCTCCCAACCTTTCAACCTCCCGTAGCAGAGGAAGCACCTTGGTGGACCTCCCGCCGTCGCCTGATGACGGCGTCACACCAAGATTAGCGTCGCCGCCCTCCATCACTTATAAAGTCATCTCGCTACCACGAGGAACCCTATACATGTCCTACTTCCCATCTTCCTCGATTTCATGCGCACACACGAACCCTATCTCGCAGGTGATTCTTCGTCCCACCGTTATGCCCTCTCCCCCGAGCCAATATGAGCACACCACTATGACAACCGTGTTGTCCTTGTCCTCCTAGAAAAGCCACGCAAGCCCGAGTGCCTACAACCACTAGAATGGAGACCTCCTTCTCGAAGTCCAGCCGTCGCTCTCGCCATCAACTCCGGCCTTCCCTTAGCTCGCCAACTACTCCTTGAGCTTTGCGGTGACACTACAACAGAATCATCTTCCGCTGACGGTTCTCCACCATGGGCGGGCGACGATTTTGGCTTCTTACTCTAGACGACAGTTGCTTATAAATTTGGCTTTTTCCAAAGCGGTTGGCCAAACCGTATCCGGAAGTATACACCAGATAGTTCATATAAAGGGACATCTCTATTAATATGATTTACTCGAAAATTTTAAATAATGAACCGCCTATGGCCTGGGAGACGGTCGCTCATATAAAGTATGAACCGACTCTAGTAGGCCGGGGCGTTTGCATTTCTACAGACGTCTCAGCAAGGTTAGAGTCGATTTCTATGATGAACCTACTCCAGGTGTGAAGAGACGGTTAAATATAAGCCGCCATCCCTAGACCGACGCTTTCAATTTCTCGGTCCGGTCTGCATTTTTGTTTTCCTGCCCGGAGACTTCGTATGGCTTTTTCACATGTGATTTATTTCATCAAATTACTCTTGAAACCCATTAGAAATACCACATAATTGAACTAAAGCACAACATAACTAAGTGGACCTGCAGTGCTCGGTACATCATGATGATACACAAATCAAGGGTTCAACTTACTCAACTGATAACCACACCTACATAGACTTGTCATATCATCTTATTAATACATGTTGTCACAATTCTGCAAAGTTAAGACTAATACAAGCGCCGTCAAACATTGTGAAGCATAAAATAATGACTGGTCCGACTTGAAAATTCGCTTCGAGAGCAAATATATTCTAACTTTCCTTCTCCAGGACTACTCTACCTTTTCTATCTCTATACCATTTTGCATAGGAATGGTTCAATGGTGGCATCATCAACGAGAGTCGACCAGGCGAGGGGATGTTGACGTGGTCATGAAAACCATTTCTAATCTTCTGCAATTTTCAAGAAAATTATGCTAGTTTCACATACAGAAACAAAATGTGGGAATGTAAATTTGAACGGTTCCGTTATTACCTACAAGTGTTCGACGTCCAACATTGTACCTCGTAAGCTGATGGACAACAAGAACTCCAACATGGTCATAGTGGGTTCTCGCAAAAGCAACACAATAGTATTCTGTTTAGGATAGAGGCTCATTGTAGGAGATTTAATCAATTCACCAAGGATTTTGTCACGTCCTGCAAATTCGGCATGAAATCATGACACTGCATTTTCAGTTAAGAGCAGAATATAATATAATATAATATTATCTTATATGTGCATTTGTTCGGTAACTAAATGTGGTTTGTGTGGATAAATTCCTAAAAGGGAGGAAAAAAGAGTAATATTGTAGCTCTATGAACTTGAATCTAGAAAGTATGTGCATGTGTATCATAGATGTAGTTTGGTATCATATATGTGTTATACATGAACCATGTTGAAATTTTATTATTGATTTATTTTCTAATGTATTAAATTAATTATTAATTTTTTTTTACTAATGACTTATTATCTAGTAAATTACAAATAAAAACTTAGAAAACTCGAAATTCAGCTCGTAGTAAAGGAGGATCAGCCCCCTCAACACCACTAGACTATGCTTGAGTATGTGATGAAATTGCATCTAAAAGTTTTATAAACCAATAAAATTGCACTTGGCGGGACTGATGTTTTTTTTTTTTCAAAACTTTCATAGAGGGCTTGTTTTTCGAACCACCTCCAAAAATAAATTATTAGAGACAGTCTAATATTTAGGCCTTCGCCGCGCTGCTTACAAACAGCTCATAATTTGAACCGCTGCCAATAAGTCAATTTTTTTGGGGCGGCCGGGTTTTCTGCCCGCCTCTCAAATTATTAAAGTACTCCATCTGATCCATATTACTTGTCATTGAAATGGATGTATCTAGCACTAAAACATGTCTATATACATCCATTTTAGTGACAAGTAATATGGATCGGAGGGAATAGTATATTTATTTAAACCGCCTTCAAAAAGGTTTTATTGGAGGCAGGTGAAGGTGGCGGATTTTCACAAAAACCACCCGAGGAAATGGGTTTAGGAGGTGGTTGCGCGTGGATGCTACAAAGCCCGAATCTGTAGTAATGTGAGCTCATGAACCTCCTCGTGTCCTCCAATCCCTCTATTTCTTCATGTTTGATACGTTGTCATGAGCCTGTCGTCGCCACCGCACCGCTGGTCACCGTCGTGCGCACTACTTTGGTGACCATTTCCTAGCGGCGCTGCAACCCTTTGACTCGCCTTGATTCCCTCTGTCGAACAAGCCTAGCCTCGCTTGATCGTGTGCTCCCAATCGCCTAGTACATCGTCCACCTAATGAGCTCTATTATTCACGTCAACATGATGCAGTAAACCCCTTTTTATTTAAATAATTTTTGTAAATGTTTTCTGGAAATTAAATTAACAAGCGGGTCCTATGTGTCAGGATTTTAATAATTTCCTTAATTATTTACTCAAATGAATAAAAATCTGACATGTGGGGCCAGATGGAAAAGGAATTTGTATATATTCCAAAATACTAATTGTTTTAAAAATGATTTAAAATGTATTTAAATTAGGAGAATTCATAACCAATTCATTTTAAGTTAGAATAATATGAATAATATATAAAAATGATCAGAAAATTAAGATCTACACTTTAGCATCAAAATCATGTATTGTTAAGAAACTTCAGTGATAAGTTTATTTAGGAGAACAAATCAACCCCCATAGGTGCATCTAGGTTTTTCTAGTATTAGGGTTTATACCCCTCGGACCCTGTTTAAATTGTCAATCATGTACTAGGGTTAATTTTAGCATCTCTTAGTATTGTCATATCATCATACTTGCTTGATCATTGCATCGATGCCATGTGTTGATTGTTTCTTTTTCTTTCCGGTGTTTTTCTTCTTCTTGGTAAAATTTGAGAACGAGTCCGAGACCGAGACAGAGATCAACACCATCAAAGATTAGTACTTGTCCATCATTGAGCAAGTCAAGTACAAGACATCCATAGATTTATATATTGGTTATCAACGAGCAAAGTCAAGCATAGCCTCACCATTATACAATCATATGATTTCAAAGCATTTAAATTCTTGCCATGATGCATACGATCCTACTATGCTCTTTTATCGATAGATATAATCCTACATGTTGCATTCTTCATTTTTAATCCTATATTATTTGATCCACCGCTCCTAGAATAATTAGGTTTGGCTTGTGAGTGTAATTAGAGCTTATATAAGTCCTACTTAGCCATGCTTAGCTGTTGAGTCTGATGCATTAAAAAAATGTATTAGAGATACAAATAAATCTATTATGACAGGAGAACATGGTATGATGATGATGTGAGATGAACATGCTAAGGTCTGTATGGGATCGGAGGCCATTGTGGGATGTGATTTTCGCAGTCTCATACTCGCCACCGTAGGACCTGAGTTCTTGCCTTCGGAACCAAGACCAAGCGTACAATCAAACTGGGGATTGGGAGCCCTTGACTCTAACTTTCCTAGCTTGATCCATGATTCCATAGTTTCAGATTTGGAGTTGGCATCTGCATCACTACAAGAAAACAGGCTATTCGAGACACATTGAATATGGCATTTGTGGCGCATTATGGGTAGGTCTCGATGGACCTCATCGGGAATAAATATGATTTGTGGCGCACCACGTGACACACCATGTATAGCTTAGTTATGCGTGGTGCATCCCATAATGTGTCATGAATAAATGTGATTTGTGGAATACTATACCATGGGATGCGCCACATATATCTCAGTTATGCGTGGCGCACCCCATGATGATGCATCATGTATATTTTTTTTCTATTTTTTTTTCATTTTTTTTCTAAATTTTTTAAACTATTTGAATTGTTCGACCGGTTAATCGCACTGGGACACCTTTGTCTCTAAGCACACTTATTTTCATGTCAAATCGCTCACTTCTAGTCACACTTTCCGATTAGTCACCCATTATCATACTACTCTATCTCTAACACGCTTAACCTGATGAACTTCCAAGAAAGAAGTTTTCCAATCTAAGCGCCGCCTTTGACAATCCTCTCTTCACATACGACCCTGGTTTATATCATGATCACGTGCGAGTACAACCGATGGCATCTGTGGGAAATGGGGTGATACAGGGGAGCCGGTGAGGCACCTTCGCACCCAAAGTTGCTTGCGGGAGCGGCGGATGTGGCTACGCACAGTTAGGGTAGTAGGCCGATGTTTGGATACGAGGGATCAGAGAGCAGCAATTGGCACTCGACAAGGAAGGAGGGGCTTGAGGACCTTGATGGGTTCCTATAAGGCAAAGTGGACATGGGAGATGATGACTGATGACTCAATTGATGTGGAGCCTGTTGGGAACGCCAAGAGCAAGGTGTGAAGCAGCACAACAGCAAGTCTTCCCTTAGTAAGAAACCGAGGTTATCGAACCAGTAGGAGGAAGGAAACGTCACACAGATGTTGCAAGCAACGTGGAAACCTGCACAACACAAACTCAAGACTTTGCCCCAACTAACAGTGAGGTTGTGAATCTCACCGGTTGCTGTAACAAATGATTAACTGTATGGTGTGGAAGGTAATGGTTTGCAATAAGTAAACAGGTAACGGTTGAGGATGTATCAATGGTAAAGATTGGACCGGGGTCCATAGTTCACTAGAGGTGCTCTCCTTTGATAAACAACATGGCATGAAGGGTAAACAAATTACAACAAGGCAATTGACAGGAACTGAGCAAGGCATAACAATGCAATACCAGACAAAAAGATCCTATGAGATTCGATTGGGAAATACAACAATATACATAGACCGCCATCCAACTGCATCTATGACTAGAAGTCCACCTTCAGGTTATCATCCGAACCCCCTCCAGTATTAAGTTGCAAGCAACAAACAACTGCTTTAAGCAAAGTGTGTAAGGTAAACAATCCACTTGTTCCATGAACAAGAGACCATTGTTTTCTCCGTAGTGGCAACAACACATCTACAAACCGAAGAGATTTATGTCACTTCCCTTGGAAACTAGAGGCATGAACCCACTATCGAGCATAAATACCCTCTCTTGGAGTCACTAACAACTACTTGGCCAAGATAGCTACTAACAACGGAGAGCATGCAAGACCACAAACAACACAGACATGATAGTATCAAATAGACAAAACCATTAATCAATCTGACATAGTAATCTCAATATCAGTCAGATTTCCGCAAACACAACATGCATGATTACAAATAGATTAGATCTTGATCATGAACGGATCTCACAAGATCTATACATGAAAGCACATGTAGGAGATACAACCATCTAGCTACTGCATGAACCCATAGTTCAAGGTGGAACTAATCGCGCTTCATATCGGAGAAGAAGGCCTTCGGGATGATCTCTCCTCTGGCAGGGTGCCGGGAAGAACTTCAGATCCCCCAATCTAGGGACGATGGTGGCGGCGGATACAGAAGGTTTCGTGGAGTTTTGATCGGGTGCCTAGGGTTTCTGCATCAGGGGCTTTTTATAGGCGAAGAGGCGAGGCTGGGAGGCGGCCAGAGGGCCCACACCCTGCCTAGGCGTGGGGTGGGCCCACCTGCACCTAGGGGGTGTGGTGGCCCTGGCTCGCCTCTCCGTATCTCCTCTGGACTTCGTGTCGCCCACGGTAAAATATTAACTTTGGCTTTTGTCCCGTCGAATTCCGATAATATTGATTTTCTGCGTTTCTGGAACCAAAAACAGAAGAAAATAGGCAACTAGCACTATGGCAACTTGTTAATAGGTTAGTTTCAGAAAAGATATAAAAACACCTCAAAGTGTAGACAAAGCAAAGCAAAGTAGATAGTAAACAAGCATGGAACATCAAAAATTATAGATACGTTTCCGACATATCAAGCATCCCCAAGCTTAACTCCTGCTCGTCCTCGAGTAGGTAAGTGATAAAAAGAATAATTTTTGAGGTGACATGCACCATCAAAACCAAGATCAAACAATTTGCAAGCATTGAAAACTGGGATCAAAGAACTCTAAACATGTGCATGAAAGATGGAGTTCTAACAATAGGACATAGTAACTATGCATGCAACATGAAAGGCTACAAACAAAGATCATGAATAACATGCATTGAAAAACGTTTGTTTGTTTCACATACAGAAAACATGGCATAGTGGCATTCAGCTTGTCCCTCATAGAGTAGCAAATAGATGCATAGGACACCTTCAAATTTCATAAGAGTGACTAGATACAAGTAGCACAAGAACAAGTAATATCACAATATGCATCAATCAATAAGTTTTGGGACACTGCATACAGAATGGCAACTATGCTCTCTTAATGGTGCCTAAAGGTAGAAGGTGGAGACTCAATATAAAAGTGGAAGAAAGGCCCTTCATAAAGGGAAATAGGGATTTCAAGTTTCAAAAAGAGCTTCCAAAAATTATGGTACTGGTTAGCTTTCATCCCTCATTGCCCCTATCATAAACATCTTGAAGTGATTAAGGTTAAAGTGAACAAACTATGGAGTATATGCTTGACAAAGTATAAGTTGGCAATATCATGTCCCTTGAATACGAGGGCCACACCTCATGATACTCAACTTCAGTCACATGTAAGTTCTTGTCATACTAAGTACATCTGTATCATAGAGAACCGCCAATGGGGTACCCCTTGCACATGGTACAAGAGCTATCCCATAACCAAAATTACAAGGCAAGCAGACAATGAGCATCTCAGCGATCTTTTTATTTACTATGTGCATAGCTTTTTATTGAGGATGCATCACAGATAGCTCATTATGGTGATGCTGCAAGTTTCCACCATGATTAGGCATGGCTTAGGCTAGCGGCCCAGGCGTTTCTCTAACACAAAATACATAACTCCATGGACTTACAAGCTCCCTCTTTATTTCACACCGGTGACATCCATAGACAAAAGAGCATGATATCAACTGTGTACAAAGTACAAGTGCAATGTTGAAAACGTTCCCCGTGACAGCACGGTTCTGCAAATTCCAACGTATAAGTGCAAGCATATACAACATAGATGACACAATGGTTCAAGTTTATTAGGGGCAAATAATATAAAGTGTGCCATCAAGTTTGTGAGGGCTTTTGAAAGGATCGTATGGGCACCTAGAGGGGGGGGTGAATAAGTGCTACTTCAAATTTTTTTAAAAAAAATTTAGGGTTTGACAATAAGGTAAATTCTCTAGATAATGCAACTAAGGTGAATTTACCTATATCACAAATGAGCATAAGCTAACACAAGACAAGCAAGAACAAGTAAGTAAAGTGCGGTAAAGGATAGAAGTAACCAAAGTGGTGGACGCGGAGACACAAGGATTTGTTTCCCGTAGTTCCTTCCTTTTGAGGGGAAGTACGTCTACGTTTGGAGAGGGGGTGGTTTCAAACCACCAATGCCACGAGAGGCCTCCCTTGTTCTCCGATGAATCTCACCCCAACGGGCTCGATCCACCTTCCACTATATCGGCAACCTTCGAGGTGGAAGCCGGCACCTTTACAACAAGTTCGGGGAACACATCCACAACTTAATTGGAGGCTCCCAAATACAAGCAAGCTATCAAGACAAATCAAAGACAAGCTTGTAAGAACCAAATCAAAGTTAGGGTTTCCAATGAAACACTAGAGCTTGGGGGTCCTCAAGCGAATGAGGGGGGAACGAAGATCTCTCTTGGTGAAGATGTAGATCAAGGCCTCCTCCTTCGATTATCCAAAGATCAATGAATTTGGATGGTTGGATGAAGAGATCTTGTAGATTTGGTGGCTCTAATGGAGTTGGTGTTCTTGAGCAGCTCGAGCAACTGGAGGAAGAAGATAAGGTTTCCTTTTTATAGACAGCTCCCTCCACGAACCATTTTCTGACCGTTGTAGAAAAGTCAGACCGGAGACTCCGGTCTGTAGACGGTCTCCACCGGAGATTCCGGCCAATCTCCGAACCAGCCTTCGGACCGCCCATCTGAATGACCCGGGCCATCCATGAGCCAGCACGACCGGAGACTCCGGTCTTCCAACACCGGAGACTCCAGACTGAGCTACCACCGGAGACTTCGGGATAACCTCCGGAGCGGGCTCCGGACCCCCAATCAGAATGTCCCAGCCCAGATCCTGAAGTCACCACCGGAGACAGATCCGGAAACTCCGGACCACACCGGAGACTCTGGTCTTGGCAGACCGAAGACTCCGGACTGGAGTTTCCAGAATTGTGTCACATGAGTAGGGACTTTTCCCAAGTGTGAGGGTGCTTTCACATATCATAATACCAACCTGTGGACAGTGACAAACTGTAAAGTTATCTACTTGTTGTTAATGAACACCAAAAGTGATTATGACAATAAATGCCCTTTCAATCTCGCCCTTTTTGTTGTTCGATGACAACAAGTGATTTGCATGGAATAAAAAAAAATATATATGAGGCTCCCCCTGACTATGTGCAATAAGATAATTAAGTAAATCATGCAAGGTAGATAGTATCAACGATAACACACATAAATCTCACATGAGTTACAACAGATAGTGCACACAAGCACATAGTCACGCACATGAACAACAAATAACACACATGAAGTTCAAAGTTCGAATATGGCAAATAAACACAGATAGTAGCAAATCCAAAGCCCCAAACCCATGCAAAACGATGAGAATGTCTTCTCCCCCTTTGGAATCGGAACGCCGAAAAAAGGGGAAAAGTCCTAAGCTAGCGCCCCAATAACTCAGTAATCATCATCACCCTCGTCATCCTCGGCATCCTCATCCTCATCCTGGTCATCACCGCCCTCATCATAGTCATCATCATCGTATTCAGGAACAGCAGGCCCTTTGCCGTGAGGGCGAGAAGATGAGGTACCCTGGTACCCAAAATCGGAGGTGACATCCGCGAATGTTTTCCAATTCTCCAGACTATCCTATTGGGCATTCCATGCCCCAAATGAGAGTGTGTGATCAGACTCTATGGACTGCTGAGCCCCATGCTCATCATTGTATTCATCCTCACCTTTCATGTTATCCCCTTCACCTTGTTCCTTGATCTCCTTGAGGAGCTTCTCAATGCGACGGTTGCTTGGGTAGGATGCATGCTGCTGCTTACGGATGTCAACGTTCATGCAACAAAGGGTCCTCTCCCAAAAGCTGGCCTTCTTGACCCTCTCATGCACATAGTCTCGAGTCATAGAAGGCATAGGGGCATTGGAGGCATTCTTACTCCAAACTCTAGGTGGGGAGGGAGCCCTCTCAGTCTCAATCTCCTCCTCATCATCCCCATAGCGACGCCTCGGGGCAGGCCCCATACGCCCCTTCTGCTGCAGTGAGACTATAGCGTGATCAGTGAGGTGTGGTGGTATGCCAAGTGGAGAATTATGCTCCTGGGAGTTGATGAGCCTCATAACCAAGGGTGCATATGGAGGAGATTTCTTGTAAAGAATAGCATGGAACATCTCCTCGAAAATAAAATCCATCACATCAATAGGTGCAACATCTGCCTATGGTCCAGCATTGTAAATCCGGTGAGTGTGGTATAGAAGGTTGACAATCCCACCCCTAATCACATCATCATTCCAAGCACTAGGTGCAATGGTATGACGGAAAATTCTCAGCATAAGGTTGTAGAGAGTCTTGAGTCCCTTGGACCCTCCCACAACACCCTCGTCATATAGAGGCGCCAGCTTCAACTTGTTCTCACCCAGAGCTGCAGAGTGCATACGCAGCCCAACAGGAGTGGATACTCCATGAAAGATCTCAAAAATGACGTTGGAAAAGTCATGGAATGTAGCGTGCAGCAAGTGGTACCAGACATCCAAACCATAGTCCTGTCTTGATCAGACCCAAACACAACTGTGGCATAGAGCTGCTGTACAAGGTAGACATTGTAGTCTTCACGCAGCTCCATCAAGTTATACAGTCCCAGCTTCTCACAGATCCACAAAGCATCATTGAAGTAGGGGCTGAGGGGCATCTGCTCAACACTCATGAACTTCTGAGGGCAGACCAGTGATTTGGTGATCACACCATACACATCCTTCATGAACATAGCATGTTCCTTCCTCCAGAAACGAGGGTCATCACTAGTACGAGGCAGCGTATAGAAATCTGTCTTTCTCAGCTCACGGTACTCCTCTTTTGACATTTTGGACAAGGTCTAAAGGTTGTCATATTTGGCCTTCTTGGCACGGTCCTCTCGTTCAACCTTCTCTTGGTCCCTCTTCAAATAAGACGCATCACGTGCCAGCTGTTTGCGGTTGGAAGGAGGCACAATAAACTGACCGTGAGCTTCATCATAGCGAGGATTGCCCTTTTGGGACTTGGCCTTGGTACAACGAGGATGACTAGAGCCATCACCTGTGAAAATCAGTGAGGGAGATAGCATGGAGATGAGTATATATGTCCCAACAATGTATTACAAGAACTTTGATGCATTTCTGGTCTGTTTGATTCATCCACCACCGGAGTCTCCGCACCTCATACCGGAGTCTTCGGCTGAGTCTCCGGTCCTAAAGACCGGAGTCTCCAGCCCTAAGTCTCCGGTCAGGAGGCTCGGGCATGAGATGGGGAGATGCTGGTGGGGGTGAATCTAGCAGATCGGGCAATGCAACAAGGCTAAAGTACTAGAGTGCATGCAAACAAGTGATTCCAATGGACAAATAAGCACCAATCCTCAAAAACACATCTAGAGATGAACCCTAGGAGAAAAAGTAGAGGGGAGGTACCAAATCTGTCCATGGGATCAATTCCTCCGGTGGGAATGACCCAATGGAGGAGAGGGGAAGGTTGGCCGGCGGCACGACGGATCTCGGGGGATTCTTGACCTCCGGGGAGGAGAGGAGGCGACGGGTTTGGAGGTAGGGGACAAGGTAAAGAATGAGGAACTGCTGTACCAGTTCACCCCGCCCCCTACTTTAAGTGGCAGAAACCGTCTGGACCGGAGACTCCGGCCTACACCGGAGACTCCGGTGTGTATACACCGGAGACTCCGGTCCTCCTCGACCAAAAGTTCCAGGATAGGTGTTTTGGGGACATATATGAGAGATAGTCAGTTTTAAGATAGGGAAAGGGCTTAGGTTGAGACATCAAACTATGAAGAACCAACAAGAGCCATAGGAATTCACAAAAGCATTCAAAAAAGCTCCAAGAGACTAGAATCAAGCAAATGACAAACATGAGTAACTACCAACCTCTCGAATGAGAGAGGGCGGTGGCCTAGGCCACCATATTTGAGTATACTTGGCTTGGAACCACGAAGATATATCTTGGGTCCATTACCGAAACTCATCATTAAGCTCACATATCACAAAATGATATTAAGAGGAATGATTTTGATTGCTTTGGGCATAATGGGGGGGAGGGATGGTCCAATCAATTTGGACTGCACTCCTCCTATATCCATGCCTACACCTAAACCAAATATGGGTTGAAGCATAGGTGAGAATGCAAGAAAATCAAGTCAAGCTCCTTGAATCTACGACATTTAGTTCATTCCTCAAATAGCAAAACCTTGCTTCATCAAGTGGCTTCGTGAAGATATCGGCAAGTTGATCTTTGGTTGACACATATGATAGATCAATATCACCTCAAGCAACATGATCTCTAATGAAGTGATGACGAATATCAATATGCTTTGTCCTTGTGTGATCCACCGGGTTGTAGGCAATCTTGATGGCACTTTCATTGTCACATAGAAGAGGCACTTTGTCACAACGGACACCGTATTCCTTTAGAGTTTGCCTCATCCATAGCAATTGGGTGCAAGCACTAGCAGCTGCCACATACTCAGCTTCGGCGGTGGAGAGAGATATAAAATTTTGCTTCTTAGAAGACCAACATACCAAGGATCTACCAAGGAATTGGCAAGCCCCGGATGTTGATTTTCTATCATCCTTATCACCCGCCCAATCCGAATCCGTGTATACACAAAGAGCAAATGTTGAGCCTCGAGGATACCAAAGACCATAAAATGGGGTATGAACTAAGTATCGAAAGATTCTCTTGAACGCCATTAAATGGCTTTCTTTAGGAGCCGCTTGATATCTTGCACACACACCTACACTCAACACAATATCGGGTCTAGATGCACAAAGGTAAAGCAAAGAACCAATCATAGACCGGTATACCTTTTGATCCACATCTTTACCATTTGGATTTGTTCTAGATGAGTATTTGTAGCCATGGGAGTAGGAGATCCATTTAAATCTTGCATTTTGAATCTCTTGAGCATATCTTGAGTATACTTGGCTTGATTGAATAATGTCCCTCCTCTAACTTGCTTGATCTCAAAACCAAGAAATACTCTCAACTCCCCCATCAAAGACATCCGGAACCTACTAGTCATAAGCTTTGAGAATTCATCGTTAAAAGCTTTGTTAGATGAGCCAAAGATAATATCATCAACATATATTTGGCATACAAAAAGCTCCCCATTGACTTTCTTAGTAAAAATAGTGGGATCGATTTTTCCCAACCTCAAATCCACGGCCAAACAATAGCTCTCTAAGGTGCTCATACCACGTGCGTGGGGCTTGCTTGAGCCCATAGAGCGCCTTATCAAGTTTGTAGACATGGTTTGGGAAGTTGGGGTCCTCAAATATCGAGGGTTTCTTAACATATACCAACTCATTTAGTGGACCATAAAGAAATGCACTTTCTACATCCATTTGTTGCGACTTGAAGTTATGATGTGCCGCATAAGCAAGAAGGATATGGATGGACTCAAGGCGAGCCACGGGAGCATAAGTCTCTCCATAGTCAATGCCTTCAATTTGAGAGAACCCTTGTGCAACCAATCTAGCCTTGTTACTTACTATAATTCCATGCTCATCCTGCTTGTTCTTGAATATCCACTTTGTTCCAATAACATTGCGGCAGTCCTTTGGCTTCTCTACTAACTTCCATACTTTGTTTCTCTCAAAGTTGTTGAACTCTTTGTGCATAGATTCTAGCCAATCCAAATCTTCAAGAGCTTCCCACACTTTATTTGGTTCAATCATGGAGATGTGTGCTTGGTGTTCACTGAACCTCTTCAATTGTTTTCTTGTGGAAATCCCTTTCCTTAGGTCTACATTTTGTAGAGAGCGGTCTCTTAATTCCAACATTCTTTCCTTTCTAGCTTCGCGACGAGCGTGGATCTCCGTGTTGTTTCTTGGGGGACCCTCTTCATCATATTGATCCTCATCTTGAGCATCAACTTGACCTTGATCATCATCGGAATCATTCTCTTCTTCTAGAGACAAAGATTGACCTTGGTCTTGATCAAGTGCTCTTCTAGCATCAATCTGGGCTTGTCTCAAGGCAGTTTGTATGGTTCTTCCTTGAGCAATTGCCTTGGAACCACTTGACACCCTGGTGAATGAATCAAGCTCCCCTTGACTAGAGTTGTCACTATGATCATCATGTTGAGGGTCCACATCTTGTCTTTGTCTTGAGTCATTGTCCTCCTCGGTGAATGGATCTTGTTGATGTTGTGAATATGAGGGCTCCACTTGAGTGGAGCATAGTTCTTCTCGATCCGCCATAAGGGGTTCCTCAATGGGGCGAATATATCCCACACCCATTCTTCCTATGGCTTCCTGAGGTATTTCATCATCTGCATCACAAGCATCAACACGCCCCCCTTGGGGACCATCATATTCTTCGAAGGTCACACTACAAGATTCTATGACATCTCCGGAGAGCTTATCATAGATTCTATAAGTGTGAGATTCGAGACCATAGCCAACAAAAATACCCTCTAATGCTTTAGACTCGAATTTGGACTAACAAACACCTTTTATGAGATATAAACACTTACAGCCGAACACCCGGAAGTAAGATATGTTGGGCTTGTTACAGGTAAGTATTTCATATGGAGTCTTGTTGATTTCTTTGCGGAGGTAGAGCCGGTTTGAAGCATGGCAAGCGGTGGAGATGGCTTCGACCCAAAAGTTGTATGGAGATTTAAACTCTGCCAACATGGTCCTAGCCATCTCAATAAGAGTCCGGTTCTTCCTTTCGGCCACACCATTTTGTTGAGGGGTGTATGCAGCGGAATATTGATGTTTTATCCCCTCATCACTAAGGAAATCATTTAAGGTGTAGTTCTTGAACTCGGTGCCATTGTCACTTCTTATGATCAACACGGGAAGATTGTATTGACGTTGGACCATGTTGATGAAGTCGATGAAGGTCTTTTGGGTCTCACTCTTCAACTTTAAGAAATATACCCACGAGTATCTTGAAAAGTCGTTAACGATCACCAAACAATATTTCTTCCCACCAGGACTTGCATGAGATGGAGGACCAAAAAGGTCCACATAGAGGAGCTCCAAGATCTTGGTAGACTTGATGCGTTTCTATGGCTTGTGAGGAGCATCATGCATCTTCCCTAGAACACATGCCCTGCAAACACGATCTTTGGCAAAGGAAACATTTTCTTTTAGTCCAACAATATGGCCCTCCTTGTGGAGACTTTGAAAAGTTCTCATATTGAAATGGGCTAGTCGGCGATGCCATAACCAACCCACATCAGCCTTTCCGAATAAGCACATCGCACTTGTAGTGGCTTGCCCCGAAAAGTCCACCACATACAAGTCATGTTCGACGTACCCAACAAAAGCGACCTTGAGAGACTTGCTCCACACGAGGAACACAATATCATCATCAACAAAGACGGCAAAACCCATCTTACCAAGAGCACAGACTGAAAGTAAATTGTATCCAAGGGTCTCAACAAGCATGACGTTCACGAGTGTAATGTCGTGAGCAACCACTACCTTGCCGAAACCCATTACCTTAGATTTTGACTTGTCGGCATATGTCACGGTGACTTGATCATCATTTGGATTTAAGTCCTTGACAATAGACGAGCTTCCAGTTATATGACTCGTGCAACCACTATCAAGCACCCACTTTGACCCTCCGGAAGCATACGTCTACAAAAGATCAAGCTAATTTTTAGGTACCCATTTTTCAATGAGTCCTCTTTTGTTAGCAACAAGCGTCTTGGGAACCCAAATGGACGAAGCAATATAACCATCATATGGGCGAACATATTGTGCATACACATCACCATAACAATCATGCATTAGAACATAGTGAGGGTTAGCACTTCCCGCAAAGTCATCATGAGACATAGTTTTACCACTTGTGGTCTTACTATCCACAATGGCCTTGTTAGTCTCTTGTGTGGGCTTGGCCTTCTTCTTCTTCTTCTTCTTCTTCTTCTTAGTTTTGGAGACAAAACCAATGCCCCCTTTATCACCACTAGGCCTTTGCTTACTTAAAATATCATCAATGGACTTGTTGCCTTGTGGAAATGTGGCCTTAGCAAGCTCCCCCTTCAACCTAGAATTCTCTTCAAGAATAGTTGTACTACTAGATGGAATGAAGTTACTAGGTGAAGGAATATTGGCCAATTGAGTTTGAATCGTTTCATGGGACTTTGTGAGTGACAAGAGTTCACTTTCCAAAGCCTTGTGGGCCTTGTTAAGCAAACTAAAGTCCTCGGCAAGTTTTTCATGAACCACACCAAACTCAATCTTGTCCTTTTTAGCCCTTTTGTATCTAGCAATAGCATGATCACGCTCTTTGATGAGTTTATTCACAATAATGTCATTGGCCTCATCAAGCCCTTCAAGTTTTAATTCAAGTGACATCCTAGTTTCTTGTTCTTCCTCTAGAGCATTGTTTAAAGCCTCTAGCTCAATCATGTGTTCATGCCCAAGTTTACATCTTACATCTAGGAGCTCTTGTGTGTGAGAAAGTTGATCTAAGATGTTACCAAAATGTATCTTAGCATCCCCTTGTAGGTTAGTCATAAACTCATCGAAAGCAATTAATTCCCTTTTAACATCAAGAGACATCTCATCATCAATTTCATCATTAGCTAAAGGAGTGGAGTGAGATGATGAGGATACCTCTATTCCTCTTGCCATAAGGCAAGTGACGTTCTTGACGGGAGAATTCTCATTTGGAGAATCGAAGAGTGAGAATGCCGGATTAGAAGTAGTGGCTAGAGCCACCACACCATTAGGAGTTTCCTCTTCCTCATCTTCATTGTTGGAGGAGTATTATTCATGAGTGATCAAGACGATTTCTCCCGACTTCTTGTTGATGGGATTCTTCTTGATGAAGGGTTTCTTGTAAGGTGCTTTGAGAGTCTTCTTCAACACAAGCTTACCCCCATGATCTTCCCTCTTCTCATAGGGGCAACTTGCCACAAAGTGATAGCGGTCACCACAATTGAAGCAAGTTCTCAATCTGGTAGTGTTTTCTCTTTTCCCATTTGGGTTGCTTCTTCGTTGCATTTCCATCTTGGCCTTGGCGGGATTCTTCCAAAAGTTCTTTGCATAGAAGGCCATATATTGACTATGAGAAATCTTAACTTCATCGGGGTGGTCCATGGAGAGGCCTTCATCACTATCATCTTCATCCCCATGGTCCACAACTTTGGCATTCAAAGCAACATTGACAACGTTGCTCATACCAAGGGCACAGACACGGGCATCTTTGGCATTCTTGGTGGCAACTTTGAAAGCGGCCATCTCTTGCATAACTTCATTGGAGGTCATGATTGGTAGTTGTGTCTTCATTGAAGGCTCTTCAAGTCGGTGGGCTCAAAGGGCATGAGTGCACTCACATACTTCCTTTTTATCCATGCATCATCCACATGTGAGGCACCCATGTTTCTAAAAGCGGTGGCGGTGGTCTTGAGCCTTCGGTACATGTCCTCATGATCTTCACCTTCCATCATGTAGAAGCCTTCGGCTTCATTGCTTAGAGTATCATACCGATTCCTCCTCATACTCTCATTTCCAACAAACAATACAGTGAGGGCATCCCAAGCTTCCTTGGCAATGCTAAAGTGCTCAATGTGTGGATAATCCTTTGTACCCAATCCTTGTTGAATCATATGCAAAGCAGTGGCATTGAGTTGACTATTGACAACCTCTCTTCTTGTCAAGTTGTTTGGATCCCCAATAAAGAGTCCATGCTCGATGATGTTCCATAGTTCAATGCAAGAGCTACGCATATGAGTTCTCATTAGTGATTGCCATTGAGCAAAAGTAGCAGATTCTTCAAGCTTAGGTGGGTCACCTCTATTGTATACATCAGGGTGAGGGATTGGAGGGTCGGGCGAGTACCATGAATCACGGTGCTCACCCTTCCCACCATCATTTTGTGTGGAGGAATTAGTGTTGTCTTGTTTACACCTAACCATTATATCCTCGGGGGATACCAGAGTATTCCCTTTAGGTAAAACGGATGGAGGATCCTCTTGAGGAGAGGGGGATGATGAACCATCTTTGTCTTTAAGAAGTTTCTCAAGCATCTTCTTGACTTTGTTGACCAAGGAAGAGCTCAATCTTGTTTCCAAGTTTTTGAGATCTTCCATGGTCACCGTGGTAGGCTCACCATCACCATCCCCATCGCGGCTACCCATATTCTCTTAGGCGGTAAAGCCCAAATAAAGAGTCGAGGTTCTGATACCAATTGAAAGGATCGTATGGGCACCTAGAGGGGAGGGTGAATAGGTGCTACTTCAAATTTTCTTTCTTTTTAAATTTAGGGTTTGATAATAAGGTAAATTCTCTAGATAATGCAACTAAGGTGAATTTACCTATATCACAAATGAGCATAAGCTAACACAAGACAAGCAAGAACAAGTAAGTAAAGTGCGGTAAAGGATAGAAGTAACCAAAGTGGTGGACGCGGAGACACAATGATTTGTTTCCCGTAGTTCCTTCCTTTTGAGGGGAAGTACGTCTACGTTTGGAGAGGGGGTGGTTTCAAACCACCAATGCCACGAGAGGCCTCCCTTGTTCTCCGATGAATCTCACCCCAACGGGCTCGATCCACCTTCCACTATATCGGCAACCTTCGAGGTGGAAGCCGGCACCTTTACAACAAGTTCGGGGAACACATCCACAACTTAATTGGAGGCTCCCAAATACAAGCAAGCTGTCAAGACAAATCAAAGACAAGCTTGTAAGAACCAAATCAAAGTTAGGGTTTCCAACGAAACACTAGAGCTTGGGGGCCCTCAAGTGAATGAGGAGGAAATGAAGATCTCTCTTGGTGAAGATGTAGATCAAGGCCTCCTCCTTCGATTCTCCAAAGATCAATGACTTTGGATGGTTGGATGAAGAGATCTTGTAGATTTGGTGGCTCTAATGGAGTTGGTGTTCTTGAGCAGCTCGAGCAACTGGAGGAAGAAGATAAGGGTTCCTTTTTATAGGCAGCTCCCTCCACGAACCGTTTTCTGACCGTTGTAGAAAAGTCAGACCGGAGACTCTGGTCTTCCGGTCTACACCGGAGATTCTGGCCAATCTTCGGACCAGCCTCCGGACCGCCCATCTGAATGACCCGGTCCATCCATGACCCAGCACGACCGGAGACTCCGGTCTTCCAACACCGGAGACTCCGGACTGAGCTACCACCGGAGACTCCAGGATAACCTCCGGAGCGGGCTCCGGACCCCCAATCAGAATGTCCTAGCCTAGATCCTTAAGTCACCACCGGAGACAGATCCGGAAACTCGGACCACACCGGAGACTCTGGTCTTGGCAGACCGGAGACTCCGGTCTGGAGTTTCTAGAATTGTGTCACATGAGTAGGGACTTTTCCGAAGTGTGAGGGTGCTTTCACATATCATAATACTAACCTGTGGACAGTGACAAACTGTAAAGTGATCTACTTGTTGTTAACGAACACCAAAAGTGATTATGACAATAAACGCCCTTTCAGATTTAATCACTAAGTTTTCACATAACAAAATACTTTTTAATTGGAAGATAGCTAAAAACAAGAATATACTTGAAATGGTGTAACACACCATGCATAGGAATTTATAGTAGACACTTTGGAATAACTTGGTTTATTGGGATTTGGAAGCATCAGTAGAACTTACTCATACAAGTGGAGGCTAGTAAAAGACTGGGAGTAACCAACTAAGAGACCAATAATGGCAATAATCATGCAGAGCAACAAAACATTACTAATCAAAGCATAGAGTGGTACTACAAGTCAAGGACTAAATGATCATAGAGGCTATGGTGACTTGTTCATAGTCATAACATGATGTGAGCATGTGCCAAGTCAACCCAAACAAAGCATCAAAGGAGAATACCACAATACTATGCTTTTGCATGCTAAAACAATGCATAATTCTTTCAAGGCACACTAAGCAATCCCAATTTTTTGGAACAAAACATGCTACAACAATAATCACTAAGAATAAGGTTAAAACAACACCTAGCATGTCATGCTAAAGTCTAAGTCACAGTCAATGCAAGCTCCTCTTGCACTTATCAAGCAAGAACTTTCTACTCATTTCCAACACCAAGCAACTTATTTGCAACAACACAGCGAGAACGGGGGTCCAAACTACTTTATTCAAGCAAACTAAACAAACTAATCAAAGCAAATGAAAACTAAGACGCTCCAAGAACAACACAACAGTGCATGAAATAATAAAAACGAAGTGTCTAGACAGACCTAAGCTTTTTATTGATGAAGAAGGGTATGCCTTGGCCATCCCCAAGCTTTGACGCTTGTACCTCTTGGATATTTCTTGGGATGACACCGGGGTGGCATACCCAATCTTGAGCTTTTTTCCATTCTTCATCTCATTACATCATTCTCTCTTTACAGCTGAAAATTTTCATTCATACAAAACTTCACACAATCTTCATTAGCAACATTAGTGTATTCAAAAGATAATAGACCTTTGGGCCTAGCTTTGGAACACCAAAACTTTTCACTAAAAACACATGCTACTGTAGAAAATCCTTCGAAAAGCTCAATTCCGCAAAAGAGAACTCAAAAAGGAATTAATAAGAAGCAAATGCAAATAATGGTAGAAATCTGTCAAAACAGACGAGCAGGTAGAAACCGATTTTTTAGAAAATATCATGTTTCTCAAATAAAAAAGTGTTGAACTAACGAAAGTTAGCTAACATACTGGGGGATTTATTCGTAAATTTTCAGCTCAATCCGATTTACAGAGACTCCTCACGAATTTTTTTGGTGGAGGACAGATCTCTTTCGGGACAGCAACTCCCCAAATCTTACTTCCTCTCATTAGAGGTCATTCTTGGCACAAAAAACAAACAAAAAAGGATAAAGAGATGTCATTACTGAAGTAATAACTTCCAAGACTCAAGAAAACTCTTGGGTTATCTCCCAACAAGTACTTTTCTTTAACGCCTTTAAGTTAGGCACAAGAAGCAAGAAATCAAGTATTTTCAAATGAAGAAGCATTAACATCAAACCTTGCTTTCAAAGGAGGAGAAAAAAGAAACTTCTCTCTTCTCACAGGAAAGTGTTCAATACCTTTCTTGAATGGAAATTGATATTTAATTGTGTCTTTTTTCATATCAATGATGGCACCAACAGTTCTAAGAAAAGGTCTTCCCAAAGTAATAGGACAAGAAGCATTGTATTCAACATCCAAAACATAGAAATCAACAGGGACATAAGAATTGTTAACCATAGAGAACATCATTAATACTCCCCATGAGTTTCTTCTTAGCATTATCATTAAGTGGGACATCTAAATAACAATCTTCTAAAGGTGGCAAATCAAGCATTTCATAAATCTTTCTAGGCATAATAGAGACACTAGAACCAAGATCACATGAAGCTTTGAGATCAAAGTCATTCACTTGCACATTAATAATAGGTTCCCAACTATCTTGTACATTCCTAGGAATAGAAGCTTTGTGTTTTAACTTCTCTTCCTTAATCTTAACAAGAGCATCTGTGATATGTTTAGTGAAAGCAACATGCATATCACTAGCATCAGGACTTCTAGCAAGCTTTTGCAAAAAAAAAATCACTTCAGAAATATTGCAACCATCTATATCAAAATCAAACTTAGCATCACTAGTAGTAGACTCATTAGGCTTAGGCACTGTAGTAGGAGGAATAGGGGCTTCTTGTGTTTTACTGGTATCCATTCTAGTGATGGTGCACACACTATTGTTTCTATCAATTTCAGCTCCCCTTTCCCACTTAGCATGAAGTTGGGCTAACTGTCTAACATTTTCATCAATAGTAACTTGTATGGCATGAGTAGCAGCAAAGGTACTTTCCATGGTTTCAGTTTTAGCAGCCATTTTATTAATCAAGGAGGACTGTGCTTCAGACAGAGAGGATATGTTCTTCTCAGCACTCAAAATTTTTGACTGTAAACTAGGAATTTCTCTATTCAGGTTCTCAAGCTGATGACTAATATTCTTCAAGATAACAAATTGTTCTTCCATAGTTTTAGTGAATATCTTGTTTTGCTCATATTACATCTGCATAAAGTTTTTAGTGGACCTTTCAACTTCTAGAATCCTAACTTCACTAGGCATTCCAGATCTACCAGGATAAGCATTTCCATTATTAGGTGGATAAGGCCTATAATTACCATAACTATTGTTGCCAAAATTGTTGTTTCTAATGAATTTCACATGAACTTGCTCTTCTTGAGCAACCAAAGAGGATAAGGGAACATTGTTTGGATCTAAAGGAGCTTTCCCATTAACTAGCATAGCCATAATAACATCAATCTTATCACTCAAAGAGGAGGTTTATTCAACAAAATTTACCTTATTACCATGTGGAGCTCTCTCAGTGTGCCATTCAGAGTAATTAACCATCATATTATCAAGGAGTTTTGTTGCAGCACCCAAAGTGATGCCCATAAAGGTACCTCCAGCAGCTGAATCCAACATGTTTCTTGAAGAGAAGTTCAAACCTGCATAAAAAGTCTGGATAATCATCCAAGTAGTGAGTCCATGAGTGGGACAATTCTTAACCAAAGACTTCATTCTTTCCCAAGCTTGAGCAACATGTTCATTATCAAGTTGTTTAAATTTCATAATGTCACTCCTCATAGATATAATCTTAACAGGAGGATAATACTTTCCAATAAAATCATCTTTGCACTTAGTCCAAGAATCAATACTATTTCTAGGCAAGGATAGCAACCATTCTTTAGCTTTTCCTCTCAAGGAGAAATAAAACAGCTTGAGCTTAATAATATATCCATCTACATCCTTATACTTTTGCATCTCACAAAGTTAAACAAAGTTATTGAGATGGGCAGCATCATCATCAGAACTAGCACCAGAAAATTGCTCTCTCATCACAAGATTCAACAAAGTAGGCTTAATTTCATAAAAGGTAGCATCAGGAGCAGGTGGAGCGATAGGAGTGCTAAGTAAATCATTGTTGTTTTTGCTAGCGAAGTCACACAACTTGGTGTTCTCAGCAGAGTTCATTTTTACAAAGGTGGAGCAAGCCAAGAACATCAGTAGCAGAGCAGGAACTATTTTTTTGTGTTTTCGATAAGAGAAAGCAAACCAAACTAAACTAATTTTTTTTTGGAGTTTTTGGTAAAAAGAGGCAAACAAAACCAAGCAAAAGAAACTAAGCAAACTAAAAACAAAGTAAAGAGAAAGGTTGAGGAGGACTCCCCTTGTGAAGACGTCCTTAGCCTCCCCGGCAATGGTGCCAGAAAACTTGTTGATGGCTCAGTTGACGTGGAGCCTATTGGGAACCCCAAGAGCAAGGTGTGAAGCAGCACAGTAGCAAGTCTTCCCTCAATAAGAAACCGAGGTTATCGAACCAGTAGGAGGAAGGAAACGTCACACAGGTGTTGCAAGCAACGTGGAAACCTACACAATACAAACTCAAGACTTTGCCCGAACTAACAGTGAGGTTGTCAATCTCACCAGTTGCTGTAACAAAGGATTAACTCTATGGTGTGGAAGGTAATGGTTTGTAGCAAGTAAACAGGTAATAGTGGAGGATGTATCTGTTGGAGATATGCCCTAGAGGCAATAATAAATGTAGTTATTATTATATCTTTGTGTTTATGATAAATGTTTACATTCATGCTATAATAGTATTAACAAGGAAACATTAATACTTGTGTGATTTGTAAACTAAATTAGAGTCCCTAGTAAAGCCTCTTTATAATACTAGCTTGTTGGTTAATAAATGATTGTGGTTTCCCTATCATGAACATTGAGATGTTATTAACAACAAGATCATATCGTTAGGAGAATGATATGATGGACATACTCCTATAGATAAGCGTAGCATAAAGATCAAGTCATTTTAATAGTTCAATTGATATATGCTTTTAGATACATAGTAACCTAATTCCTTCGACCATGAGATCATGCATATCACCTTCACCGGAAGGATGCTTTGATGACATCAAACACCACACCGTAACTGGGTGGCTATAAAGGTGGCATTGAGTGTTCGGAAAGTATTGGTTGAGACACATGGATCAAGAGTGGGATTTGTACATCCATATGATGGATAGATATACTCTGGGCCCTCTCGGTGGAATGTCATCCAATTAGCTTGCAAGCATGTGACTGTCTCGCAAGGGATCACATATCACGGGAACGAGAAAAGAGTACTTATCAGTAACGAGGTTGAACTAGGTATGCAGAGATACCGACGATCAAAACCTCGAATAAGTAAACTATCATGAGACAATGGGAAATTGGTATCATATGTAAGTGGTTCACTCGATCGCAAAGTAATCGTAGAAATATGTGGGAGCCATATGAATTTCCAGATTCCTCTATTGGTTATTGTTCGAAGAAGTGTCTCGATCATGTCCGCATAATTCACGAACCGTAGGGAGACACACTTAAGGATTCGACGTTGTTGAGTAGTTATGGAATGATGAGTAAGAGACCGAATGTTGTTAGGAGTCTCGGATGGGATCCGGGATATCACGAGGAGATCCGAAATGGTCCGGAGAATAAGATTCATATAAGGAAAGTCCTGTTTCGGGGTTGGAGAATGGTTCCGGTGTTTTTCGTCGGGAATGTTCTAGAAGGTTCCGGAATGTCCGGCACTCCGGAGAGGAAGGGTACATGAATGTGTCATAACAATTTGGAATGGTTTCATCATGTACTAGGTGTCATCACTGAACAAAATAAAGGGTTAAATCAAATCCTAGTTTGAAAAGTCAAACGCCAATTTGAAAAGTCAAACGGCTATTTTGTTTGGTGGAGGGAGAGTAGGAAACCTACTTGGGGAGGAAGTCCCTCTCCCTCCACCGCCGGCCTTGGAAGCCGAGTTGGGGAGGGACTCCCCTCCCCTTGGCGCGCCCCCTCCACCTATATAAGGAGGGGCTGCCCCTCCAAGACCTACACCTTGCCCTCTCCAAACCCTAGCCCTAAGCCGCCGGCGCCACCACCTCCTGCTGCCGCCGCCGCCTAGGGCAAACCCTAGCCGCCGACTTGGGCTTCCCCAAGCCCTAGCCGTCGGCCCATCCCCCTCTCCTTGGTGTGTCTAAACCCTAGATCACCGAGGCCTCTCTCATAGTCCACCATACTCGCTCCGGCTTAAGGCGAAGCCCTGCGAGATCTCCCCTCTACTTCCGGTACCACACCGTCATGCTGCCGGAATCACGAGGAGAGTGCTACAACCTCCTCTGCCTGCTAGAACAAGGGAGATGAAGGTCTTCATCGAGTACCGAACGTGTGACCGACTGCGGAAGCGCTGCCGGAACGCAGCGCCGAAAGGATCGTCTACGCGATCTTGAGATCGCGAAGAGTACGACTACATCACCCACGAGAATCCGCTCTCGTTAAACACTTTGGAATCTTCGAGGGTGAGTTATTCCATCGAATCGTTGCTACAATCTAGTAGATAGATCTTGGCTTGTTTGTTTGTATGCGGTAGAATTTTTTTGTTTTCCATGCTACGAAACCCTACAGTATCAATGGTAAATATTGGACCGGGGTCCATAGTTCACTAGAGGTGATCTCCTTAGATAAACAACATGGCATGAAGGGTAAACAAATTACAGCAGGGCAATTGACAGGAACTGAGCAATGCATAACAATGCAATACCAGACAAAAAGATTCTATGAGATTCGATTGGGCAATACAACAATATACATAGACCGCCATCCAACCGCATCTATGACTAGAAGTCCACCTTCAGGTTATCATCCGAACCCCCTCCGGTATTAAGTTGCAAGCAATAGACAACTACTTTAAGCAAAGTGTGTAAGGTAAACAATCCACTTGTTCCATGAACAAGAGACCGTTGTTTTCTCCCTAGTGGCAATAGCACATCTACAATCGAAGAGATTTTTGTCACTTCCCTTGGAAACTAGAGGCATGAATCCACTATCGAGCATAAATACCCCCTCTTGGAGTCACTAGCAACTACTTGGCCAAGATAGCTACTAACAACGGAGAGCATGCAAGATCACAAACAACACAGACATGATAATACCAAATAGACAAAACCATTAATCAATCCGGCATAGTAATCTCAATATCAATTGGATCCCCGCAAACATAACACGCATGATTACAAATAGATTAGATCTTGATCATGAACGGAGCTCACAAGATCTATACATGAAAGCACATGGAGGAGATACAACCATCTAGCTACTACATGGACCCGTAGTCCAAGGTGGAACTACTCACGCTTCATACCGGAGAAGAAGGCCTCCAGGATGATCTCCCCTCCGGCAGGGTGCCGGAAAGAACTTCAGATCCCCCCGATCTAGGGACGATGGTGGCGGCGGCTACAAAAGGTTTCATGGAGTTTTGATCGGGTGCCTAGGGTTTCTGTATCGGGGGCTTCTTATAGGCGAAGAGGCGAGGCTGGGAGGCGGCTAGAGGGCCCACACCCTGCCCAGGCGCAGGATGGGCCCACCCGTGCCTAGGGGGGTGTGGCGGCCCTGGCTTGCCTCTCCGTATCTCCTCTGGACTTCGTGTCGCCCACGGTAAAATATTAACTTTGGCTTTTGTCCCATCCAATTTGAAGGATATTGATTTTCTGCCTTTGTGGAACCAAAAAGAGAAGAAAACATGCAACTGACACCGTGGAAACTTATTAATAGGTTAGTTCCAGAAAAGATATAAAAACACCTCAAAGTGTAGACAAAGCAAAACAAAGTAGATAATAAACAAACATGGAACATAAAAATTATAGATACATTTCTGACGTATCAATGACATGATGGAACTTGAGCCTGATGAAGAAGAACAGCCTCCGGAGGTGTTGTAGCGGAGGAGGCTGATGGGAAGATACATCAGCCAACGAAGGCCTGACATTGATGACATGACAGAACACTTCAATGACAAGGTATGGCGCCTTCGTACAGGTGTGAACTTCGCACCATTAGGAAAGAATTGGTTTAGGATTACATTCTTTTCAGAAGGGGATTTTAATTTCGTGGGTAGAGGCGGCCCATGGATATACAGAGGATACCAATTATTGTCACCAAGATCCAAGGCGAGGCCAGGCCTTCGGAGACTGAGCTAAACTCGGTACCCTTGTGGGTGCAGGTGTACGATATGCCCCAGATTTATCAAAAGAAGAACATAGCTATGCTAATTGGTGACAAATTGGGAAAATTCATAGAGGCAGGTCTGGACGTAGAGGGCAATAGCCCTTATGATTTTCGAAGTGTACGGGTGGATATTCTAGTGGATCGACGGCTGAGACCAAGTATTACTACACAAGTTAAAGGGAATAATGAGACTTCTACCTTTACGCTATGCTATGAAAGGGTGCCATATTCTGCTTCTGGTGTGGTTTTATTGGCCATGATGACACAGAAGGTGAGAAGAAAAGGATTGGTGCCCCATTGCTGGAGTATGATTCACGGTTGAAATGCTCGCCAGTTCGTAAATGTGAGCGCCGTCAGGCTTATCCATCACCACGACAGCATCCGCAGGTGAGGAAAGAACTGAATTTTTGGTCAGGCGGAGAAAACGTGGCCAATTTGGGAGTAGCAGCGGACAGAAGGAGAAATAGAAGGGTGGTACGCAATACGGGGGATGATATTTCTGAATGAGTAGATGCTTGGGACGGTTTTGAGAAGGAGAAGGAGGGACCTTCGGAGGTGGACACGGAGCTGACTGGCAAAATTAATCACCTAAACCTTCTGTTATATGTTGATCCAAATTCTACAGAGTATAGGCCAACTTCTGACGAGTGGAGCGAGACCCGTCGCCGGAGTCTTGGGCCGAGTGTAACGAGTCTGAAGTTGGGCCACACCGTGCCCAACAGGGACGCCTGTGGGGGGTGCGGGTGGCGATAGCCCCCCGCGGTACGGTACGGATCGTCGAAGACCTAGGTTTCCACCGATATATAAACCCCTTGTAAGTCGCCGGTTGGGATGAGTTGCATCTGTGAAATCCCCGGCGTTTGTAAACACTCCTCGATATAGTGAAGTTTCGCTGGCTGGCGCCCGTGGTTTTTTCCTCTCTTTGTTGGAGAGGTTTTTCCACGTTAAATCTGTGTCCCCTTGCTGTGTTTTTTGTTTTTCGTTCTTCGTTATCTTCTTGTCGCAATTGTAACAAGTGGTATCAGAGCCCCAGGTTCTAATCTAGGGTTTGCGACATGTCGTCATTGAAGTTCGATCTACCACAGCTGGACTACACCACAAGATTCTCCTTGTGGCAGGTGAAGATGCGGGCGATTCTCGCCCAAACTTCTGATCTGGATGAAGCGCTCGATGGATTCGGTGAAAAGGATGCTAAGACCTGGTCCGCCGAAGATAAGCGGAAGGACCGTAAGGCTTTGTCTTTGATTCAACTTCATCTATCCAATAATATTTTGCAGGAAGTACTTGAGATGAAATCTGTAGGGATTCGTAGCATGGAAAACAAAAATTTTCTATCGCATACAAACAAACAAGCCAAGATCTATCTACTAGATTGTAGCAACGAGTCGATGGAATAACTTACCCTCGAAGATTCCAAAGTGTTTAACGAGAGCGGATTCTCGTGGGTGATGTAGTCGTACTCTCCCCGATCTCAAGATCGTGTAGACGATCCTTCCGGCGCTGCGTTCCGGCAGCGCTCCCGCAGTCGGTCACACGTTCGGTACTCGACGAAGACCTTCCTCTCCCTTGTTCCAGCAGGCAGCGGAGGTTGTAGCACTCTCCTCGCGATTCCGGCAGCACAACGGCGTGGTACCGGAAGTAGAGGGGAGATCCCGCAGGGCTTCGCCTTAAGCCGGAGCGAGTATGGTGGAGTATGAGAGAGATTTAGTGGTCTAGGGTTTAGACACACCAATTAGAAGGCTCTAATCCGAAGGCTAGTGCAATTAGAAGCTCTAAACCAAAGCGGATCTAAACCGGGGTCTAGGGCTAGGGTTTAGATTTAGAGGATAGGAACTTGTGTGTCTAGAGGAGGGGGCCCTGCCCCTCCTTTTAAAGGTGGAGGGGCCGGCGCGCCAAGGGGGAGGGAGAGGAGTCCCTACCCAACTCGGCTTGGAGGTGGGCCGCCGGTTGGAGGAGGGAACTCCTCCCCAACTCGGTTTGCCCCCTCTTTCCTCTTTCCCTCTCTTTCCTGTTTTAGCCGTTTGACTTTTCAAACTTGCTATTTGACTTTTCAATTAAGGATTCAATTTAATCCTTTATTTGGAACAGCGAGAACACTAAGTACATGATGCAATCATTCCAATATGCAATGACACATTCATGTACCCCTTCCCCTCCGGAGTGCCGGACATTCCGGAACCTTCTAGAACATTCCCGATGAAAACACCGGAATCATTCCCGAACTCCGAAACGAGACTTTCCTTATATGAATCTTATTCTCCGGACCATTCCGGATCACCTCGTGATATCCCGGATCCCATCCGAGACTCTGAACAACATTCAGTCTCTTTCTCATAATACCATAACTACTCAAACAACGTCGAATCCTTAAGTGTGTCTCCCTACGGTTCGTGAATTATGCGGACATGATCGAGACACTTCTCCGAACAATAACCAATAGAGGAATCTAGAAATTCATATGGCTCCCACATATTTCTACGATTACTTTGCGATCGAATGAACCACTTACATACGATACCAATTTCCCTTTGTCTCACGATAGTTTACTTATCCGAGGTTATGATCGTCGGTATCTCTGCATACCTAGTTCAACCTCGTTACCGATAAGTACTCTTTTCTCGTTCCCGTGATATGTGATCCCTTGTGATCCAGTCACATGCTTGCAAGCTAATTGGATGACATTCCACCGAGAGGGCCCAGAGTATATCTATCCATCATATGGATGGACAAATCCCACTCTTGATCCATGTGTTTCAACCAATACTTTTTGAACACTCAATGCCACCTTTATAGCCACCCAGTTACGGTGTGGTGTTTGATGTCATCAAAGCATCCATCCGGTAAAGGTGATATGCATGATCTCATGGTCGAAGGAATTAGGTTACTATGTATCAGAAAGCATATAGCAATTGAACTATTGAAATGACTTGATCTTTATGCTACGCTTATCTATAGGAGTATGTCCACCATATCATTCTCCTAACGATATGATCTTGTTGTTGATAACATCTCAATGTTCATGATAGGGAAACCTCAATCATTTATCAACCAACAAGCTAGTGAAGTATAGAGGCTATACTAGGGACTTCAAATTAAGTCTACAAATCACACAAGTATCAATGTTTCCTTTTTAATACTATTATAGCATGAATGTAAACATTTATCATAAACACAAAGATATAATAATAACTACATTTATTATTGCCTCTAGGGCATATCTCCAACAGTCTCCCACTTGCACTAGAGTCATCTAATCTAGATTACATGGTAATATACCGAACACCCATGGCAGTTTGGTGTTGGTCATGTTTTGCCCTCGGGAGAGGTTTAGTCAACGGATCCGCCACATTCAGATCTGTGTGTACTTTGCAAATCTTTATATCCCCATCTTGGATATGTTCTCGAATAGCGTGAAAATGTAGCTTGATGTGCTTCAGCTTCTTGTGTGACCTTGGTTCTTGCGCATTGGCTATGGCGCCCATGTTATCACAGTAGATAGACATTGGGTCCAGCGCACTAGGAACCACACCCAGCTCTGTAATGAACTCTTTCATCCATATCGCTTCTTGTGAAGCCTCCGAAGCAGCCATGTATTCCGATTCAGTTGAAGATCTTGCCACAACGCTTTGCTTTGCACTCCTCCAGCTAACTGCTGCACCATTCAAAATAAATACGTATCCAGATTGTGATTTAGAATCATCCGGATCGGTGTTCCAACTAGCATCGGTGTAACCATTAACAACGAGCTGTTCATCACCTCCATAAGAAAGAACCATATCCTTAGTTCTTCTCAAGTACTTAAGGATGTTTTGACCGCTGTCCAATGATCCACTCCTGGATCACTTTGATATCTGCTAGTTAAACTAACAACATATGCAATGTCGGGTCTAGTACATAGCATGGCATACATTAGAGATCCTATGGCTGAGGCATAGGGAGTCTTACTCATCCTTTCTCTATCTTCTGCCGATGTCGGACTTTGAGTTTTACTCAAGGTCGTATTGGGCAACATGGGCAAGAACCCTTTCTTGCTATCTTCCATTCCAAACCTCTTTAGAACTTTGTCCAAATATGTACTCTGTGACAATGATATTTGGCGTTTCGATCTATCTCTATAAATCTTTATGCCTAATATGTAAGCTGCTTCGCCAAGATCCTTCATTGAAAAACTATTATTCAAATATTCCCTGACACTATTAAGAAGGTCTACATCATTCCCAATCAACAATATGTCATCCACATATAGTATTAAGAATGCTACAAAGCTCCCACTCACTTTCTTGTAAATACAAGCTTCTCCATAAGTTTGTATAAAACCAAAACTTTTGATCACCTTATCAAAACGTAGAAGTTTGCTTCAATCCATAGATGGACCGTTGAAGTTTGCATACCTTGTTAGCATCTTTAGGATCGACAAAACCTTTGGGTTGCATCATATACAACTCTTCATCAATATCTCCATTGAGGAATGCTGTTTTGACATCCATCTGCCATATCTCATAATCATAATATGCAGCGATTGCTAACATAATCCTCACAGACTTTAGCTTCGCTACCGGTGAGAAAGTCTCATCGTAGTCAACTCCTTGAATTTGTCGAAACCCTTTTGCGACAAGTCGAGCTTTATAGACAGTAACATTACCATCAACATCTGTTTTCTTCTTGAAAATCTATTTGTTCTCGACAGCCGTCCGGCCATCCGGTAAGTCCACCAAAGTCCATACTTGGTTTTCGTACATGGATCCAATCTCGGATTTCATGGCTTCTTGCCATTTATTCGAATCTGGGCTCATCATTGCTTCCTCATATGTCTCGGGGTCATCGGTGTTGTCCACCAACATGACACTCATAACGGGATCATACCAATCTGGAGTGGTACGAGTTCTCGTTGACCTCCGAGGCTCTGTAGCAACTTCAACCGAAGTTTCATGATCACCATCATTAGCTTCCTCTCTATTTGGTGCAGGCACCACAGGAACTTCTTCCGGTGCTGCGCTACTCGCAATTTCGAGAGAAGGTTCGACAACCTCGTCGAGTTCTACTTTCCTTCCAGTCACTTCTTTCGAGAGAAATTCCTTCTCTAGAAAGGATCCATTCTTGGAAACGAAGATTTTGCCTTCGGATCTATGATAGAAGGTATACCCAATAGTTTCCTTCGGGTATCCTATGAAGACGCATTTTTCCGCTTTGGGTTCAAGCTTGTCCGGCTGTAACTTCTTTACATAGGCTTCGCAACCCCAAACTTTAAGGAACGACAATCTAGGTTTCTTCCCAAACCATAATTCATATGGTTTCGTTTCAACGGATTTAGACGGTGCCCTATTTAAAGTGAATGCGGCTGTTTCTAATGCATAACCCCAAAATGATAGCGGTAAATCTGTAAGTGACATCATAGAACGAACCATATCTAAGAGAGTTCGATTACGACGTTCGGACACACCATTACGATGTGGTGTTCCCGGCGGTGTCAACTGTGAAAGTATTCCGCATTTCTTCAAATGCTCGCCAAACTCGTAACTTAGATATTCACCTCCACGATCAGAACGTAGAAATTTAATCTTCTTGTTACGTTGATTCTCTACCTCACTTTGAAACTCCTTAAACTTCTCGAAAGTTTCGGACTTATGTTTCATGAAATAGATATACCCATATCTACTCAAGTCATCCGTGAAGGTAAGAACATAACGATAACCACCGTGCGATGCTACACTCATTGGACCACACACATCGGTATGTATGATTTCCAATAAGTCCGTAGCTCGCTCCATCATACCAGAAAATGGAGTCTTAGTCATTTTTCCCATCAGACATGCTTCGCATCTTTCAAGTGATTCAAAATCAAGTGATTCAAGAAGTCCATCGGAATGGAGTTTCTTCATACGTTTCACTCCAATGTGACCAAGACGACAGTGCCACATATAGGTCGAATTATCGCTTGATTTCAAACGTTTAGCCTCAATGTTGTTGATATGTGTATTTCCACTATCGAGATTCAATAAGAATAGACCATCTATCAAAGGTGCATGTGCATAAAACATATTACTCATATAAATCGAACAACCATTATTCTCGGACTTAAAGAAGTAACCGTCTCGCAATAAACAAGATCCCGATATAATGTTCATGCTCAACGCAGGCACCAAATAACAATTATTTAAGTATAAAACTAATCCCGATGGTAGATGAAGGGGTAGCGTGCCGACCGCGATCACATCAACCTTTGATCCGTTTCCCACGCGCATCGTCACCTCGTTCTTCGCTAGCTTCCGTTTATTCTGCAGCACCTGTTTCGAGTTACAAATATGAGCAACCGAACCAGTATCAAATACCCAGGCACTACTACGAGTACTAGAGAGATACACATCAATAACATGTATATCAGATATACCTTTCTTATTGATGTTGCCGTTCTTCAGATCCGCCAAGTACTTTGGGCAATTCCGCTTCCAGTGACCTTCTCCCTTGCAGTAAAAGCACTCAGTATCAGGCTTGGGTCCAGCCTTGGTCTTCTTCGCCGGCGTGGTAACTTTCTTACCACCCTTCCTGAAGTGTCCCTTTTGCTTAGACTTGCCTTTCTTGAATTTGGTGGTCTTATTGACCAACAACACTTGGTGCTCTTTCTTTATCTCCACTTCTGCAGATTTCAACATGGCAAAGAGTTCTGGCAATGTCTTGTTCATGTTCTGCATGTTGTAGTTCATCACAAAGTTCTTGTAACTTGGTGGTAGTGATTGTAGGACACGGTAAATCCCCAAAGCATTAGGAATCACTATACCCAAGCTTTGAAGTTTGTTTGCGTGCCCAGACATCTTAAGCACATGCTCACTGACGGAGCTGCCTTCTTCCATCTTGCAGTTAAAGAACTTTTCAGAAGCCTCATAGCTTTCAATTGCCGCATGAGTCTCAAAAATCAATTTGAGATCCTTGACAATATCATATGGGTCTGATTCTTCAAACCTTTTCTGAAGCTCCGATTCCAAACCATACAAGATAGCACACTGAACTATGGAGTACTGATTCTTCCGAGCGAGGTAAACATTCTTTACTTCATCGGGAGCATCAGCTGCAGGTGGGTCACCCAGCGGTGCATCCAGCACATAGGTCAAATTACCAGCTGTGAGGACAATCCTCAAATTGCGGAACCAATCCGCGAAGTTGCTTCCATTGTTTTTCAACTTTTCTTTCTCTAGGAACGCATTAAAATTGATAGTAGGGGCTACCATTGATCTACAACATATTTGCAATAGTTTAGACTAAGTTTATGACAAATTGAGTTCAAATTAATAATGAAATTAAACTAGGTTAACTCCCACTCAAAACAATATCCCTCACATTGTTTTAGTGATCACACGAACCAAATCCATTACATCAACACCGATCATCACGAGAGTTGATATAGTTTCAATGGCGAACAATCATCATGTTCATCATATCTACTATATGATTCACGCTTTACCTTTCGGTGATCCGTGTTCCGAGACCATGTCTGTACATGCTAGGCTCGTCAAGATCAAACCTTAGTTTCCGCATGAGCAAATCTGGCTTGCTCACGTTGTATACACTTGCAGAATCTAACACACCCGATCATCACGTGGTGCTTCGAAACAACAAGCTTTAGCAACGGTGCTAACTAAGGGTGAACACTTTATGACTTGAAATTGATGTGCATGAGGGATCATCTTATAATGCTACCGTCGTCTACTAAGCAATACAAGATGCATAAAGGATTAACATCACATGCAATTCAATAATATGTGATATGATATGGCCTTTCTTCTTTTGCTTCCGATCTCCATCTTCAAGCACGAACATGATCTCCGTCATCACCGGCATTGCATCAAGGTCAATGACGCTTCTCCATGGTTGTCGTCCACCGGCTTCAACTATTACAACTACTTTGAATAGACACGCGGGTCTTAACATAAATTAAAGACAACCATATGGCTCCTGCCGGTTGCCAACTTACAATAAGGAACATTGCATACGTCAAATATAATCACAATCATGGCCATATCACATCATTGCACACCCCTGCAAAACAAAGTTAGACGCCTCTACTTTCTTTGCATATTTTACGTGGTTTGGGGCTTTCAATAAGTGTCGTTCTAACTTACGAACAAGAACCACAACATTGATACTAGCATTGTTGATCACCCGTTGTAAATTGGATCTTAACTATGCTAGGAGAAACAGGCACCCGCAAAGCCACTTATGCAATACAAGTTGCATGTCAAGCGTGGAGCAAGTCTCATGAACGATGTCATGTAAGGTTAGCCCGGGCCGCTTCATCCCAACATACCGCAAGATGCAAAGTACACAAGAAGCAATCGACAATAAAAGCATCAACGCCCACAATGACCATTGTGTTCTACTCGTGCAACAGATCTACATATAGACACGGCTCTGATACCACTGTAGGGATTCGTAGCATGGAAAACAAAAAATTTCTATCTCATACAAACAAACAAGCCAAGATCTATCTACTAGATTGTAGCAACGAGTCGATGGAATAACTTACCCTCGAAGATTCCAAAGTGTTTAATGAGAGCGGATTCTCGTGGGTGATGTAGTCGTACTCTCCCCGATCTCAAGATCGTGTAGACGATCCTTCCGGCGCTGCGTTCCGGCAGCGCTCCCGCAGTCGGTCACACGTTCGGTACTCGACGAAGACCTTCCTCTCCCTTGTTCCAGCAGGCAGCGGAGGTTGTAGCACTCTCCTCGCGATTCCGGCAGCACAACGGCGTGGTACCGGAAGTAGAGGGGAGATCCCGCAGGGCTTCGCCTTAAGCCGGAGCGAGTATGGTGGAGTATGAGAGATCTTTAGTGGTCTAGGGTTTATACACACCAATTAGAAGGCTCTAATCTGAAGGCTAGTGCAATTAGAAGCTCTAAACCAAAGCGGCTCTAAACCAGGGTCTAGGGCTAGGGTTTAGATTTAGAGGATAGGAACTTGTGTGTCTAGAGGAGGGGGCCCTGCCCCTCCTTTTAAAGGTGGAGGGGCCGGCGTGCCAAGGGGGAGGGAGAGGAGTCCCTCCCCAACTCGGCTTGGAGGTGGGCCGCCGGTTGTAGGAGGGAACTCCTCCCCAACTCGGTTTGCCCCCTCTTTCCTCTTTCCCTCTCTTTCCTGTTTTAGCCGTTTGACTTTTCAAACTTGCTATTTGACTTTTCAATTAAGGATTCAATTTAATCCTTTATTTGGAACAGCGAGAACACTAAGTACATGATGCAATCATTCCAATATGCAATGACACATTCATGTAACCCTTCCCCTCCAGAGTGCCGGACATTCCGGAACCTTCTAGAACATTCCCGATGAAAACACCGGAATCATTCCCGAACTCTGAAACGGGACTTTCCTTATATGAATCTTATTCTCCGGACCATTCCGGATCACCTCGTGATATCCCGGATCCCATCCGAGACTCCGAACAACATTCGGTCTCTTTCTCATAATACCATAACTACTCCAACAACGTCGAATCCTTAAGTGTGTCTCCCTATGGTTCGTGAATTATGCGGACATGATCGAGACACTTCTCCGAACAATAACCAATAGAGGAATCTGGAAATTCATATGGCTCCCACATATTTCTACGATTACTTTGCGATCGAATGAACCACTTACATACGATACCAATTTCCCTTTGTCTCACGATAGTTTACTTATCCGAGGTTATGATCGTCGGTATCTCTGCATACCTAGTTCAACCTCGTTACCGATAAGTACTCTTTTCTCGTTCCCGTGATATGCGATCCCTTGTGATCCAGTCACATGCTTGCAAGCTAATTGGATGACATTCCACCGAGAGGGCCCAGAGTATATCTATCCGTCATATGGATGGACAAATCCCACTCTTGATCCATGTGTTTCAACCAATACTTTCCGAACACTCAATGCCACCTTTATAGCCACCCAGTTACGGTGTGGTGTTTGATGTCATCAAAGCATCCATCCGGTAAAGGTGATATGCATGATCTCATGGTCGAAGGAATTAGGTTACTATGTATCAGAAAGCATATAGCAATTGAACTATTGAAATGACTTGATCTTTATGCTACGCTTATCTATAGGAGTATGTCCACCATATCATTCTCCTAACGATATGATCTTGTTGTTGATAACATCTCAATGTTCATGATAGGGAAACCTCAATCATTTATCAACCAACAAGCTAGTGAAGTATAGAGGCTATACTAGGGACTTCAAATTAAGTCTACAAATCACACAAGTATCAATGTTTCCTTGTTAATACTATTATAGCATGAATGTAAACATTTATCATAAACACAAAGATATAATAATAACTACATTTATTATTGCCTCTAGGGCATATCTCCAACAAAATCTGCTGCTGCCCTATGGGAAAAACTGGAAACGATCTGTGTGTCAAAGGATCTAACCAGTAAGATGAACGTGAAGATGAAGTTGTTCTCGCACAGGCTGCAAGAAGGTGGATCGGTAATGAATCACATATCTGTTTTTAAAGAGATTGTTTCAGACTTGCAGTCTATGGAGGTAAAATATGATGATGAGGATTTAGCTCTTCTACTCTTATGCTCGTTGCCTAGTTCCTATACACATTTTCGTGATACAATATTGTTGAGCCGTGATGAACTAACCCTTGCTGAAGTACATGACGCCCTCAAACAGAGGGAAAATATGAAAACTATGGTAGGGTCAGATGGGACGTCATCCAAGGCTGAGGATCTGCAGGTTCGTGGCAGGACCGAGCAGAGATACAACAACTATGGCAACAGAGATAAGAGAAAGGACGGTTGAAGTCATTCAAAGTCCAAGGGAAAGGATAAATTCTGCAGGTATTGTAAGAAATATAATCATGTTATTGATGATTGTTGGAAGTTGCAGAATAAGGAGAAAAGAAACGGAACTTACCAACCGAAAGATAGGTCTGAAGGTTCTGGTAAGGCTGTTGTTGTTTCTGATAGTTCTGATGGTGAATGCTTAGCTGTTTTTGCTGCTTGTGCTTCTCGTGATGATGAATGGATACTTGATACTGCATGTTCGTTTCATATTTGGTGTAACAAAGATTGGTTCAGTTCATATGAGTCTGTGCAGACTGGAGATTTTGTGCGTGTGGGGAATGACAACCCATGCCATATCGTTGGTGTTGGATCTGTTAAGATTAGGACACATGATGGCGTGACACGCACGTTGAGTGAGGTGAAGCACATACCAAACATGGCCAGAAATTTGATCTCCCTGGGTACCATGGACATTGATGGATACAAGTATGCCGGTGGGCATCGAGTTCTGAAGGTATCCAAAGGTTCTCTTATTCACATGATAGGTTATATGAATTCTGCTAAATTATATGTTCTTAGAGGTAGCACTTTGCCTGGTATTGCTGCTGCTGTTACTTCTAATGATTCTGATGATTGTGGTAAAACACATCTATGGCATATGCGTCTTGGGCATATGAGCGAACAAGTCATGGCAGAGTTGGTCAAGAGAGAGCTGATTGATGGTTGCAACTTGAGTAAGTCTGAGTTCTGTGAGAACTGCATCTTTGGTAAGCATAAAAGAGTTAAATTCAATGCTTCCGTTCATACCACCAAAGGCATATTAGATTATGTGCATGCTGATGTATGGGGTCCGTCCTGTAAGACTTCTATTGGTGGTGCTAATTATATGCTTACTATTATTGATGATTACTCAAGAAAAGTGTGGCCTTATTTTCTGAAGCATAAATCTGATGTTTTTGATGATTTTAAGAAATGGAAAGTTATGGTTGAAAAACAGACCGAGAAGAAGGTAAAGGTACTACGTACTAACAATGGTATGGAATTCTGTTCTAATGAGTTTGAGGAGTTTCGCAGTAACGATGGCATGATTAGGCATCACACCATCCCATATACTCCTCAGCAGAATGGCGTGGCAGAGCGCATGAACAGAACCATCATCTCGAGGGCTCGTTGTATGTTGTCTAATGCAGGTATGCATAGGCGTTTCTGGGCAGAAGCAGCCAACACAGCGTGTTACCTCATCAACAGGTCACCTTCTATTCCACTTGAGAAGAAAACTCCCATTGAGGTATGGTCAGGTTCGCCTGCTGATTATTCATAGTTGAGAGTTTTTGGCTGCACTGCATATGCTCATGTTGATAATGGAAAGTTAGAGCCTAGGGCTGTTAAGTGCATATTCCTTGGTTATGGTTCAGGAGTTAAAGCATATAAACTATGGAATCCTGAAACTAATAAGATTTTGCTAAGTAGAAACGTTGTTTTCAATGAGTCCGTTATGTATCATGATAGCTTGCCATCAGATATCTCTCCTGTTGCTGTTGGAGAGGAGAGAGTTAATGTGCAGGTGGAGAACCTACAGAAAACTATTGATAATGATGCTATCGTTGAAGGTACACATGAGGAAAACATTGATGATATTGTTGTTCAGCACTCACCTACTGTTTTGCAGCAGCCACATGAGTCCATTGCTGCTGATAGACCGAGGCGTAACTGTGGTCCTCGTCCTCGTTTAATTGAAGAGTGTAATCTTGTACATTATGCTTTGAGTTATGCTGAACAGGTGGAGAACGATTCTAAACCTGCTACATATAATGAAGCCATTGCATCCGTTGACCGCGAGAAGTGGGTTTCTGCTATGCAAGAAGGGATGAAATCGCTTGAGAAAAATGGCACATGGGATGTTGTGCGCTTGCCTAAACAAAAGAAGGCGGTCCGCTGCAAGTGGATCTTCAAGAAAAAGGAAGGTCTATCTCCCAAAGAGCCTTCAAGGTACAAGGCAACGTTAGTAGCAAAAGGGTTCAGCCAGATTCCAGGTATTGATTACAATGATGTGTTCTCTCTAGTTGTGAAGCATAGTTCCATTCGTACTTTCTTTAGTATTGTGGCTATGCGTGATCTTGAGCTTGAGCAGTTAGATGTCAAGACTACTTTTCTGCATGGAGAGCTTGATGAGGAAATATACATGGACCAACCAGAAGGGTTCATAGTGCCTGGTAAAGAGGATTTTGTGTGCAAATTAAAGAAGTCTCTTTATGGCTTAAAGAAATCTCCAAGACAGTGGTATAAAAGGTTTGATTCATTTATGATCTCACATGGTTTTGAGAGGTCTAAATATGATAGTTGTGTTTATATCAAGTTTGTTGATGGGTCACCTATATACTTGCTGCTATATGTTGATGATATGTTAATTGCTGCCAAGGGCATGAAAGAAATCACTACTTTGAAGGCACACCTAAGTAGTGAGTTTGAGATGAAGGATCTTGGTGCTGCTAAGAAGATCTTAGGTATGTAGATTACCCGAGATAGAAAATCTGGTTTGTTATTTCTTAGTCAGCAAAGTTACATTAAGAAAGTTCTTCATCATTTTAATATGGATGGTGCCAACTCAGTTAGTACTCCTATTGCTCCTCATTTTAAATTGTCAGTTTCTCAATGTCCTACTACCGATGAAGAGTTTGAGTACATGTCAAAGGTGCCATATTCTAGTGCTGTTGGTTCTTTGATGTATGCCATGGTTTGTTCTCGTCCTGATTTATCATATGCTATGAGTTTGATAAGTAGATACATGGCTAATCCTGGTAAAGAACATTGGAAGGCTGTTTAGTGGGTTTTCAGGTACCTTCTTGGTACTTCCAATGCTTGTTTGAAGTTTGGCAGGACCGGTGAGGGACTCGTTGACTATGTGGATTCAGATTTTGCTGCCGATTTGGATAAGAGAAGATCCCTCACAGGTTATGTGTTTAATGTTGGTGGTTGTGCTGTTAGCTAGAAGGCTACATTGCAGGTTGTTGTTGCACAATCTACTACTGAAGCTGAATACATGGCTATTGCTGAAGCTTGCAAAGAATCTGTTTGGTTGAAAGGTTTGTTTGCTGAGCTTTGTGGAGATGATTCTTGCATTACTTTGTTTTGTGACAGTCAAAGTGCCATATACCTTACAAAAGATTAGATGTTCCATGAGAGAACTAAGCACATTGATGTCAAGTACCATTTTGTTAGAGACATTGTTGCTCAAGGTAAATTAAAGGTATGCAAGATCAGCACTCATGATAATCCTGCTGATATGATGACTAAACCTGTTCTGTTGCTTAGTTGGTTTAACTGATTAGCCCAAGTGGCTATTGGCGCCGAAAGTATTTGCTTTGTTTGTTCAGGGAGATGGTTGCTGTTGATGCTACAAGGAGGAATTTGTCTCAAGGTGGAGTTTGTTATATGTTGATCCAAATTCTACAGAGTATAGGCCAACTTCTGACGAGTGGAGCGAGGCCCGTCGCCGGAGGCTTGGGCCGAGTGTAACGAGTCTGAAGTTGGGCCACACCATGCCCAACAGGGACGCCTGTGGGGGGTGCGGGTGGCGGTAGCCCCCCGCGGTACGGTACAGATCGTCGAAGACCTAGGTTTTCACCGATATATAAAACCCTTGTAAGCCGCCGGTTGGGATGAGTTGCATCTGTGAAATCCCCGGCGTTTGTAAACACTCCTCGATATAGTGAAGTTTCGCTGGCTGGCGTCCGTGGTTTTTTACTCTCTTTGTTGGAGAGGTTTTTCCACGTTAAATCTGTGTCCCCTTGCTGTGTTTTTTGTTTTTCGTTCTTCGTTATCTTCTTGTCGCAATTGTAACACCTTCCAATGGTATGCACCGATGGAGGAGCAAATAGGTACAGAATTAAAAAAAAAAACCCAGTTGGGCATGTAGGACGCAACAATGGTGCATGGTTGCAGCATCAAAACGATCAGCATCAAAATGTGGTTGAGTCAGTTGTTCCACTAGCAATGTATCCTTGCTAACCAAGCGCTAGCTACCTCGCTAGCTTGGGGCGCGAGGAGATGATTCCACCGTTGCAAGGCCTCAGCTCGATGGTGTTTACTGAGGGAGATACATTAATGTCTGGCGCGGACTTGATCCTAGGTAAAAGAGGGTCTGAGCAACAGGAGTATGAATCCGTGGATCGAACTAGGCCACTGTTAATTATGGGAGCTGATGCAACTCAAGGAAAACTGAAGAAGGGACGTCGAAACAGGCCGGAGATAGCCATTTGGTACAGAGGAAAGCTTCGGAGGCAACCAGCCAACAGCCAAGGGGCCGTTGGTAAACTGACGGGATCGCACGGTGTAACCCGTCAGCAGCAATGAATTGCTACGGATGGAACTGTCGAGGTGCAGGTGGCAAATCGACAGTTCGAGAGCTGGGTGACCTTACTCGAGCCACCAAAGCGAGTATGGTTTTCTTATGTGAAACACGACAAAAATCTGAAAAAGTTCGGAGATTAAGAGGCATACTTGGCCTTAGAGGTTTTGCAGGAGTTGACAGCGATGGAATGAGTGGGGATTTAGCACTATTCTGGAATGATCAGAATAAAGTGGAACTACAGTCGATAACGGCAAGGTTTATTGATGTCCATGTCAAGCTGTCCGATGATGTCCCGCAATGCACGTTAACATGTGTTTATGGGGAACCTAGAGATGAGAATAGACATAATATGTGGTTGCTGATGTGTGACCTTAAAAATCAATCTGATTTACCTTGGTGTGTTCTGGGAGATTTTAATGAAGCCATGTGGTCCTTTGAACACTTCTCGACGACGAAAAGACCGGAGCCATAAATATTAGCATTCAGAGACATGGTAGAAAAGTGTGAACTTGTTGATTTAGGCTTCACTGGTCTGTCGTCTACATTTGACAACAAAGGCGTGGAAGGGGAATGTTAAAGTCAGGCTTGATTGCGTAGTGGCTAATAACAGGTGGCGGAATATTTTCTCAGAAGCAAGAGTGGTTCACAAAGTTTTTCCATGCTCAGATCATTGCCCGATCATACTCAATTGCGAGAAGGAAGAGGAAAGAGTGCAACACCCAAGGTACAGGAGATATGAGGTGATGTGGGAGCGGGAAGCTAGTCTACTAGAGCATATTTCAATAGCATGGACTTCGGCTGGACCGGAAGAGAACCTGGGAAAAATTCATACGGGCCCTATGAAAGTAATGAAACATCCACATGATTGGAGCAAGGAAAAGTTTGGTAGTATCAAAATGAAGCTTCAAAAATCAAGGACCCGACTAGAAGAGTTGTTAAACATGAGACTGAGACGAAATCAGAGTTGTAACTGATGAGATGAATGAACTCCTGTACAGGAAAGAAACGATGTGGATGCAAAGGTCACGAATTGACTGGCTCCCTGAAGGCGATCGTAATACAAAAAATCTCCATAGCAAAGCAGTATGGCAAGCTAGAAAAAACAATGTTAAAGTGTTGATAGATGACCATGGAGATGCACATACGGACCAGTCCATGATGGGAAAGTTGGTCAATGAGTATTTTGAAGGTTTATTTATGGCAGATAATTCTCTTGACCCTAATCTAGTTCTCCCTCTTATTGAGCCAAAAGTAACACACGAGATAAATGAAAAGCTTATATTAGACTTCTCAGATAAAGAGATTGCAGATGCACTATTCTAAATTGGACCATTGAAAGCTCCAGGGCCAGACGGATTCCTAGCTCGGTTCTTCCAACAAAACTGGAGTATCCTGAAGGAAGAAGTTACTCTTGCTGTAAAGGAATTCTTTCATACAGGGGTTGTGCCTAACGGAGTGAACGATGCCACTATAGTCATGATGTCAAAGATGGATAACCCCACAAAGGTAAGAGTTCAGACTAATCAGTTTGTGTAATGTCATTTACAAGGTACTTGCAAAATGCCTAGTCACTACAAGAAAAATGTCCTTTTACAACGGACGAATTTCGTGGTTGAAGGTACGTTTTTCGTGGTTGAAAAGCCTTCTACAACGATTGACCATCGTGGTAGAAGCCTCGTCACAAATGATTCTACCACGGTTTTTTTTGACCGTGGTGGGTCGCACCCTTTAGCCACGAAAAGTCGTTTTGTTATAGATTTGTTCGCCAGCCGCGTTGACTGCTGACGTCATGCAAACTTTCATGTGGCGAACGCTGTTAATGGCTAGTTAGCGGCGTTAACTGCCAATGAAATCGTGGTAAAAGACGGGCCCAGCCAAGGTGTAACACCCTTGAATCGGTCCTATGCAAGTTTTAGAGATTCCTGCCAAATCCGCATAGAAACGATTCAAAGGTGTCCACCAGGAACTTTCGTGCGGGTGGAAAACGAAGTAATATCATTACACAATAATCCATGATGGAACCCACATAACAGATATATACAACAGCGAATCAAGGAGTCAAGAATACAGATATACAGTACAAATATCCAAATCACCTTGAAAACGATACAGCGTCCGAATATGGACATGATGCAAATTGGGCTAAGAGCCCTAAAGAATAACCAATGGCGTCCATAACCCTGCCCAGGCCAAGCCGGAAGGGTAACTCTGCTAACGACGGCGATCTCAAACCTGCTAAACAAAAGGGTGTCGGCAAAGGGCAAAGGAAAAAAGAGAGCAATCAGTACTGAGGCCAGTATATGACGAGACTTAGAATTCGGAGGCTCTCGCCTATATAGGTATGGTGGACTGATGCATCAGCAAAATATGCGCTAAACAACCTATAGAGACTCGATATATTTAGCGGCTATCAGAGAGGGATAAAAAAAATACTTATTCGGATCAAACCTGATACTAACACCAAACCTACCCATCCTGGTATTCCCCTCGAGACCAAACGAGGAAGTCATACCATGTAAACTCACATAGTTGGCAATTTTAGTCATTCCATTATAGTTGCAATAATTACTAGTCATATATAGATAGCATGAGTCGTCCTGATATCATAAGAAGTGGGCAGTTTTAGTTAACCATTCCGTTGTAGTTGCAATAGTTACTAGTCAGATTCATATAGCATGAGGCACCCCAAATCCAGCAGCTGTTGGCATCTTTATTTAGCCATTTCGTTGTAGTAAAGCTGATTACTAGACATGTCAAAGTCAAATTTATAAAACTACTTTAGTTATAGTTGTCTATGATCGAGATACACTTCTCCAAGTCCTCCATAACCGCGTACATGGATTTCAGAAAGATTTACCCTGCAGGGATGCACAAATAGAAACACACACACGATCAACCTCGGAAAAACCAAATAAAAACCCAATAAGGCATCACGGCAAAACATTCACAAGATTCATAATTAATTTCAGGGGGCCACCCCGCTAAGCTACCCGCTACGAAGTTGGCCGGCTCCGCGACGGATCGAGGGGTTTGCGACAATGGTTATAAACGACTGGGAACCCAAAAGTGTGACTGGGCTTCTCGATACCGCGTAAACATTCCGTATTTATTCCAAAATAAGACAGTATTAAACGCTCTCCATGAGCAATAGTAGTAAATAAAGAAGTAAAGCATGGCATAAGTACATGATAGTAATAACACCCCAAATTACTTGTGGCCCCAAGAAATTAATTATGACTCAAGCTAGGAGTAAGGGGATTCATGGTCCCACATGCGGATAGTGCGATAGTCAAAGAACAGGTATCAAGTACTCGGGGTCCTATGGGACACCAATGAGCGCTTAAAACCAAATCACACCTATTTCCCACCGGTGCCTATGCATCAATTATAACTATTCCTAGCATTTTAATATCAAGTTGTAATTTAAGTCATGATCATCTCCAACATAAAGCATATGGCAATCTCCCAATAATTGTGGTACTTGACGACATCGAACACCACCTGAGCAAGCACTATGACTCGCAAGGCTGACTATCTACCAAACAACAGGTAATAGGAGGTGTCCAAGGCAATATAGTGGCTGCAAGGGATACCACAGGTACGAAAACTAGAGCATCGCAACACAGATAGCAATAGATCAACATGAGGAAATAAAGACTATAAAAGTAAGATAGGTACAAAGGGGGAGAATGCTCGCCTAGAAAACACTGCCGAAGGTTCATCCGAAGATCGGGTCGACACTCGCATCAAATCATCGGCCTAATACGTGAAGAAGCAAAGCAATAAAAGAAACACCGAATACACTATTTAATACTACATCATAAGATCGGGCATGATGCATATATGATGTATGACATGGCAAAGATGCGATGCGATTAGGCAATATTAAGCGAAACCAGGGTCCCGACAATTAATTAATAGGTTCATATTGTTTAGATACCCCGCAATTTAAATGTTGGCTTAACAAGGCAAAGTATTGCATCGATTCGCTACACAAATTTAAATGGAGGCAATATAAGGCTAGGATTGCCCATATATGGTCTCCATATTTAATTATGAGGTGAATCGACTATACAACCCAGACCTGCAAAATATGTATGCACGCATGTACAATTTGATATGCAAAAATATATATGTCATATTATAAAAATAGGGGTCGGATAAGGGTCACACATAGGCTTCCACGATCTTGGGGTTCCTAGGGTTCGGGTTTGGTCTTCGGGGTCTTTGGATCCATGAAGATCTTGTCAACGACTTCGATGAGCTTGGTCAACTCCTCGTTCTTGTCTGCTCCGAGGAGGTAGTCGAGATTGTCCCATCTTATTTGTCGGTGACGGACATGGACATCGTCGGTTCCGCGAGTTTTGTGTAGGAGTCCTTGAATTGGCAAGGGTTACTCCGAGTGACATCTCGGTGGTTCATGTAACTTGCCTCAGGGACAAGCCGACAAAGAAACACATTGACGACCTATTAGCTTATATGAACTCCAGAGAGGTGTGAACTCTTCCAGACCGAAACACAAACACTTGCGAGGCACAACGCGACCAAAGGATGGTGAGGGCGCGCACGAGGCGGGTGCTAACGGTCAGAGCTGCAAGGAAGCAGTTGGATGCCCTGCGAGGTGGATCGGCACGGCGTGGGACGCCGCAGGTCGAGGACAAACGCTGGGGAGGAGGAAGGCCGAGGCATGACGTGCAGGGGCCGAGGACGAGGCCACTGGCGGCGGAGGTCCTCCCAGCATCGACAGCAAGAAGGGGACGAAGGCGCGACCACTATGGGGTCAAAGGCGAGGCAACCGAAGGAGAGAGCGAGGCGGCATGGCGAGCTCGAGGTGAGGCAGGGATCGTCGGCGGCAACAACGGCGGTTGGTAAGGAGAGGGCCCGCTGGCGACGGGGCTCGAGAGAGAAGGAAGGGGAGCAGAGAAGCGGCGATGGAGCTCCTGGGAGAGATGGTGACGCACGGAGGAGGACAACGCGGACTCGAGGAAGGAGGGAGGCACACAGCGGTAGGAGATCACATGCAGAGAGAGAGAGAGAGGGTTTGGATAGGGAGGAGGCGAGGAAATCGCGGGGAGGGAGAAGAGCGGGGATTGCGGCCGGGATTGGTGGGCCATGCGCGGGACAGGGTACGGGTCGGCTACTACGCGTTCTTGTGCGTGTGGCATGGTCAGGAGTGTGTAGGTGGGGCCGGGAGGGTTCATACGTCGGAAACGTATCTATAATTTTTATGTTCTATGCTTGTTTAGTATCTACTTTGCTTTGCTTTGTACACACTTCAAGGTGCTTTTTATATGTTTTCTGGTACTAACCTATTAACCACTTGTCACAGTGCCAGTTGCCTGTTTTCTGCTGTTTTTTGGTTCCAGAAAAGATAGTAAGGAAATATTCTCGGAATTGGACAGGACAAAATCCAAAGTCAATATTGCACCGAGGAAAACACGGAGTCCAGAGGAGAGACGGAGGGGCGCCACAGGGCGGCCGCACCCCCCAGGCGCGAGCCCACCCTGGGCCACGCCTGGGCAGGGTGTGGGACCCCTGGACGCCTCCCAGCCTTGCCTCTTCGCCTATAAGAAGCCCCCGATTCCTAAACCCTAGGCACCCGATAAATATTCCACGAAACCGTTTGTAGCCGCCGCCACCATCGTCCCTAGATCGGAGGGATCTGAAGCTCTTTCCCGGCACCCTTCCGGAGGGGAGATCATTCCGGAGGCCTTCTTCTTCATCATGCCAGCCTCCGGTATGAAGCATGAGTAGTCCCACCTTGGACTATGGGTCCATGTAGTAGCTAGATGTTTGTATCTCCTCCTTTGTTCTTTCATGTATAGATCTTGTGATCTCCGTTCATGATCAAGATCTCATCTATTTGTAATCATGCATGTTGTGTTTGCGGGGATCCAATGGATATTGAGATTACTATGTAAGATTTATTAATGGTTTTGTCTTATTGATTCTATCATGTCTGTGTTGTTTGTGATCTTGCATGCTCTCAGTTGTTGGTAGCTATCTTGGCCAAGTAGTTGCTAGTGACTCCAAAAGGGGGTATTTATGCTCGATAGTGGGTTCATGCCTCTATTTAATCTAAGAGAAGTGATAGAAATCTCTAAGTTTGTAGATGTGCTGTTGCCACTAGGGATAAAACAATGGTCTCTTGTTCATGGAACAAGTGGATTGTTTACCTTACACACCTTGCTTAAAGCAGTTATCTATTGCTTGCAACTTAATACTGGAGGGGGTTCGTATGATAACCCAAAGGTGGACTTCTAGTCATAGATGCAGTTGGATGGCGGTCTATGTATCTTGTTGTATTGCCCAATCGAATCTCGTAGGATCTTTATGTCTAGTATTGCATTGTTATGCCTTGTTCAGTCCTGTCAATTGCCCTGTTGTAATTTGTTTACCCTACATGTCATGTTTGTTTATCTAAGGAGAACACCTCTAGTGAACTATGGACCCCGGTCCAATCTTTACCATTGATACATCTTCCAGTTTTACTATTTACTTTCTGCAACCATCATCACCTTCCACACCATACAGTTAATCCTTTGTTACAGCAACCGGTGAGATTGACAACCTCACTGTTAGTTGGGGCAAAGTCTTGAGTTTATGGTGTGCAGGTTTCCATGTTGCTTGCAACACCTTTGAGATGTTTCCTTCCTCCTACTGGTTCGATAACCTCGGTTTCTTACTGAGGGAAGACTTGCTGCTGTGCTGCATCACACCTTGATCTTGGGGTTTCCTGACGAAGCGCTCCCACATTGACACTGCGCCATCAAGATTTTTTGGCGCCGTTGCCGGGGAGGCTAAGGACGTCTTCACCAGGGGAGTCTGATGACCCACAAGTATAGGGGGTGTATCGTAGTACTTTCAATAAATAGGAGTGTCGATCCCAACGAGGAGCAGAAGGTGCTGAATAGTGGTATGGAGCAGGAAATCCCTGTGAATACTTAGCAAATGGATTTTTAGTGGTTTTCTGACAAGGCAACAAAACAAGGAGCAAGTAAGATAAGTAACGAACAAAAGGAGCAAGTGGCACAATCCTTTCTTATCAAAGGACAAGCCGGTGAAATACTTATAAGGACCAAACGTTCTCGAGGACACATGGGAATTCGGTCAAGTGCTTTCGCTTCAAATAGCTGAGTACTCTTCTCTGGTGTTTGTAAGTGTTGTGTGGGTGAACCTGTGCTAACATACTACCCTTCCTAGGACTAATACATACTTGTGATTAAACCCCCTGCAAACATCTGTAACTATAGGAAAGTAATTAAGATATAAATCTAACCACAACCTTAAACTCTGAGATCTTACGCTCCCTTGTGCAAAGGTGTCCTAACTGTTGGAGATATGCCCTAGAGGCAATAATGAAAGTGGTTATTATTATATATTTGTGTTTATGATAAATGTTTACATTCATGCTATAATATTATTAACCAGAAACATTGATACTTGTGTGATTTGTAAACTAAAGTAGAGTCCCTAGTAAAGCCTCTTTGTAATACTAGCTTGTTGGTTAATAGATGAACGTGGTTTCCCGATCATGAACATTGAGATGTTGTTAACAACAAGATCATATCATTAGGAGAATGGCATGATGGACATCATCCTATAGATAAGCGTAGCATTAAGATCAAGTCATTTCAATAGTTCATTTGCTATAAGCTTTCTGATACATATTAACCTAATTCCTACGACCATGAGATCATGCTAATCACCATCACCGGAAGGATGCTTTGATGACATCAAACACCACACCGTAACTGGGTGCCTATAAAGTTGGAATTGAGTGTTCGGAAAGTATGTGTTGAGGCACATGGATCAAGAGTGGGATTTGTCCATCCATATGACGGATAGATATACTCTAGGCCCTCTCGGTGGAATGTCATCCAATTGGCTTGCAAGCATGTGACTGGATCACAAGGGATCACATATCACAGGAATGAGAAAAGAGCACTTATCGGCAATGAGGTTGAACTAGGTATGCAGAGATACCGACGATTAAAACCTCGGATAAGTAAACTATCGCGAGACAAAGGGAAATTGGTATCGTATATAAGTGGTTCATTCGATCGTAAAGTAATCGTAGAAATATGTGGGAGCCATATGAATTTCTAGATTCCTCTATTGGTTATTGATCGGAGAAGTGTCTCGGTCATGTCCGCATAATTCACAAACCGTAGGGAGACACACTTAAGGATTCGATGTTGTTTAGTAGATATGGAATGTTAATAGGGATACCGAGTGTTGTTCGGAGCCTCGGATGGGATCCGGGATATCACGAGGAGATCCGGAATGGTCCGGAGAATAAGATTCATATAAGGAAAGTCCGATTCCGGAGTTCGGGAAAGATTCCGATGTTTTCATCAGAGAGGTTCTAGAAGGGTCTAGAAGGTTCACCGGACCGGAAGGGGAATGGTCCATGAATGTTTCATGGGTAAGTGGAATGATTGGATCATTTCCTAGGTCACTTGGTTTCGGCATTTGCGAGAGAGAATTAAAGCTCTAAATTGAAAGTCAAATGGGAGGTTAACAAAAAAATTCTACCGCATGCACACAAAAAAGCCAAGATCTATCTACTATATTGTAGCAACGAGTCGATAGAGCAACTCACCCTCGAAGATTCCAAAGCGGTTAATGAGAGCAGATTCTCGTGGGTGATGTAGTCGTACACTTGCAGATCTCAAGATCGCGTAGCCGATCCTTCCGGCGCTGCGTTCCGGCAGCGCTTCCGCAGTCGGTCACACGTTCGGTACTCGATGAATACCTTCCTCTCCCTTGTTCCAGCAGGCAGCGGAGGTTGTAGCACTCTCCTCGTGATTCCGGCAACACGATGGCGTATTGTCGGAAGTAGAGGGGAGATCCCGCAGGGCTTCGCCTAAGCCGGAGCGAGTATGGTGGAGTAAGAGAGGGCCTTGGCGATCTACGGAATAGAAGCACCAAGGGGAGGTGGTGTGGCCGGTGGCTAGGGCTTGGAGAAGCCCTAACTCGGCGACTTGGAGGAGGCCCTAGGCGGCAGCACTTGGAGGTGGTGGCGCCTAGGAGCTAGGGTTTGGGTGTGAGGGGTAGGAGGCGCCCTACCCCTCCTTATATAGGTGGGAGGGAGGCGGTTGGGAGGAGGGAGTCCTCCTCCAACTCCTCCTCCTTGGCCGGTGGGTGGAGGGATGGGACTCCTACCCTAGGTAGGTTTCCTACTCTCCCTCCACCAAGCAAACTTCAGATTTGACTTTTCAAATTGGCGTTTGACTTTCAAACTTGGATTTGATTTCTCTCTTCATATTTCCCAGCCAAGTGACCTAGTACATGATGCAACCATTCCACATTGTCATGACACATCCATGTACCCTTCCCCTCCGGAGTGCTGGACCTTCCAGACCCTTCTAGAACATTCCTGGTGAAAACACCGGAATCATTTCCGAATTCCGAAACATGACTTTCCTTATATGAATCTTATTATTCGGACCATTCCGGATCTCCTCGTGATATCCCAGATCCCATCCGAGACTCCGAACAACATTTGGTCTCTTACTCGTCATTCCATAACTACACAAATCGAATCCTTAAGTGTGTCTCCCTACGGTTCGTGAATTATGCGGAAATGACCGAGACACTTCTCTGATCAATAACCAATAGAGGAATATGGAAATTCATATGGCTCCCACATATTTCTATGATTACTTTGCGATCGAATGAACCACTTACACACGATACCAATTTCCCTTTGTCTCACGATAGTTTACTTATCCGAGGTTTTGATCGTCGGTATCTCTGCATACCTAGTTCAACCTCGTTACCAATAAGTACTCTTTTCTCGTTCCCGTGATATGTGATCCCTTGTGAGCTAGTCACATGCTTGCAAGCTAATTGGATGACATTCCACCGAGACGGCCTAGAGTATATCTATCCGTCATATGGATGGACAAGTCCCACTCTTGATCCATGTGCCTCAACCCATACTTTCTGAATACTCAATGGCACCTTTATAGCCACCCAGTTATGGTGTGGTGTTTGATGTCATCAAAGCATCCTTCCGGTGATGGTGATTAACATGAGCTCATGGTCGAAGGAATTAGGTTACTATGAATCAGAAAGCTTATAGCAAACGAACTATTAAAATGACTTGATCTTTATGCTACGCTTATCTATAGGAGTATGTCCATCATACCATTCTCCTAATGATATGATCTTGTTGTTAACAACATCTCAATGTTCATGATCGGGAAACCACGATCATCTATTAACCAACAAGCTAGTATTATAAAGAGGCTTTACTAGGGACTCTAATTTAGTTTACAAATCACACAAATATTAATATTTCCGGTTAATACTATTATAGCATGAATGTAAAAAAATTATCATAAACACAAAGATATAATAATAACTACTTTTATTATTGCCTCTAGGGCATATCTCCAACAGTCTCCCACTTGCACTAGAGTCAACTAATCTAGATTACATGGTAATATACCGAACACCCATGGCAGTTTGGTGTTGGTCATGTTTTGCCCTCGGGAGCGGTTTAGTCAACGGATCCGCCACATTCAGATCGGTGTGTACTTTGAAAATCTTTATGTCACCATCTTGGACATGCTCTCGAATAGCGTGAAAACGTAGCTTGATGTGCTTCAGCTTCTTGTGTGACCTTGGTTCTTGCGCATTGGCTATGGCGCCCATGTTATCACAATAGATAGACATTGGGTCCAGCGCACTTGGAACCACACCAAGCTCTATAATGAACTGCTTCATCCATATCGCCTCTTGTGAAGCCTCCGAAGCAGCTAAGGTATGTATTTCGATTCAGTTGAAGATCTTGCCACAACAATTTGCTTTGCACTCCTCCAGCTAACTGCTGCACCATTCAAAGTAAATACATATCCAGATTGAGATTTAGAATCATCTGGATCGGTGTTCCAACTAGCATCGGTGTAACCATTAACAACGAGCTGTTCATCACCTTCATAAGAAAGAACCATATCCTTAGTTCTTCTCAAGTACTTAAGGATGTTTTTGACCGCTGTCCAATGATCCACTCCTGGATCACTTTGATATCTGCTAGTCAAACTAACATCATATGCAATGTCGGGTCTAGTACATAGCATGGCATACATTAGAGATCCTATTGCTGAGGCATAGGATGTATTACTCATCCTTTCTCTATCTTCTGCCGTTGCTAGACTTTGAGTTTTACTCAAGGTCGTATTGGGCAACATGGTCAAGAACCCTTTCTTGCTATCTTCCATTCCAAAAGTTTGTATAAAACCAAAACTTTTGATTACCTTATCAAAACATTGATTCCAACTTCGGGATGCTTGCTTCAATCCATATATGGACCGTTGAAGTTTGCATACCTTGTTTGCATCTTTAGGATCGACAAAACCTTTGGGTTGCATCATATACAACTCTTCATCAATGTCTCCATTGAGGAACGCCGTTTTGACATCCATCTGCTATATCTCATAATCATAATATGCAGCGATTGCTAACATAATCCTTACAGACTTTAGCTTCGCTACTGGTGAGAAAGTCTCATCATAGTCAACTCCTTGAATTTGTCGAAACCCTTTTGTGACAAGTCGAGCTTTATAGACAGTAACATTACCATTATCATTTGTTTTCTTCTTGAAAATCCATTTGTTCTTGACAGCCTTCCGGCCATCTGGTAATTCCACCAAAGTCCATACTTGGTTTTCGTACATGGATCCAATCTCGGATTTCATGGCTTCTTGTCATTTATTGGAATCTGGGATCATCAACGCTTCCTCATATGTCGCATGGTCATCGGTGTTGTTCACCAACATGACACTCATAACGGGATCATACCAATCAGGAGTGGTACGAGTTCTCATTGACCTGCAAGGTTCTGTAGTAACTTCAACTAAAGTTTCATGATCAACATCATTAGCTTCCTCTCTTATTGGTGCAGGCGCCACAGGAACTACTTCTGGTGATGCGCTACTCGCAAGTTCGAGAGAAGGTTCAACAACCTCGTCGAGTTCTACTTTCCTTCCAGTCACTTCTTTCGAGAGAAACTCCTTCTCTAGAAAGGATCCATTCTTGGCAACGAAGATTTTGCCCTCGAATCTATGATAGAAGGTGTACCCAATAGTTTCCTTCGGGTATCCTATGAAGACACATTTTTCCGCTTTGGGTTCAAGCTTGTCCGGCTGTAACTTCTTTACATAAGCTTCGCAACCCCAAACTTTAAGGAACGACAATTTAGGTTTCTTCCCAAACCATAATTCATAGAGTGTTGTTTCAACGGATTTAGATGGTGCCCTATTTAAAGTGAATGCGGCTGTTTCTAATGCATAACCCCAAAATGATAGCTGTAAATCTGTAAGTGACATCATAGAACGAACCATATCTAAGAGAGTTCTATTACGACGTTCGGACACACCATTACGCTGTGGTGTTCCCGACGGTGTCAATTGTGAAAGTATTCCGCATTTCTTCAAATGCTCGCCAAACTCGTAACTTAGATATTCACCTACATGATCAGATCGCAGAAATTTAATCTTCTTTTTACGTTGATTCTCTACCTCACTTTGAAATTCCTTAAACTTCTCGAAAGTTTCGGACTTATGTTTCATGAAATAGATATACCAATATCTACTCAAGTCATCTGTGAAGGTAAGAACATAACGATAACCACCGCGCGATGCTACACTCATTGGGCCACACACGTCGGTATGTATGATTTCCAATAAGTCCGTAGCTCGCTCCATCATACCAGAAAATGGAGTCTTGGTCATTTTACCCATTAGACATGCTTCGCATCTTTCAAGTGATTCGAAATCAAGTGATTCAAGAAGTCCATCAGAATGGAGTTTCTTCATACGCTTCACTCCAATGTGACCAAGATGACAGTGTCACATATAGTTCGAGTTATCGCTCAATTTCAAACGTTTAGCTTCAATGTTATTAATGTGTGTATTTCCACTATCAAGATTCAATAAAAATAGACCATCTATCAAAGGTGCATGTGCATAAAACATATTACTCATATAAATCGAACAACCATTATTCTCGGACTTAAACAAGTAACCGTCTCGCAATAAACATGATCCAGATATAATGTTCATGCTCAACGCAGGCACCAAATAACAATTATTTAAGTATAAAACTAATCCCGATGGTAGATGAACAGGTAGCGTGCCGACCGCGATCACATCAACCTTTGATCCATTTCCAACGCGCATCGTCACCTCGTTCTTCGCTAGCTTCCGTTTATTCTGCAGTACCTATTTCGAGTTACAAATATGAGCAACCGAACCAGTATCAAATACCCAGGCACTACTATGAGTACTACTGAGATACACATCAATAACATGTATATCAACTATTACAACTACTTTGAATAGACACGCAGGTCTTAACGGAATTTAAAATACAACCATATGGCTCCTGCCGGTTGCCAACTTACAATAAGGAACATTGCATACATCATATATAATCACAATCATGGCCATATCACATAACAGCACACCCCTGCAAAACAAAGTTAGACGCCTCTAATTTTCTTTGCATATTTTACATGGTTTGGGGATTTCAATAAGTGTCGTTCTAACTTACGAACAAGAACCACAACGTTGATGCTTGAACTATCAAGTGCCCGTTGTAAATTGAATCTATACTATGATGGGAGAGACAGACACCCGCAAAGCCACTTATGCAATACAAGTTGCATGTTGAGCGTGGAGCGAGTCTCATGAATGATGTCATGTAAGGTTAGCCCGGGCCGCTTCATCCCATCATAACGCAAGATGCAAAGTACACAAAAAGCAATTGATAATAAAAGCACCACCACCCACAATGACCATTGTGTTCTACTCGTGCAACAGATCTACATATAGACACGGCTCTGATACCACTGTAGGGGTTCGTAGCATGGAAAACAAAAAAATTCTACCGCATGCACACAAAGAAGCCAAGATCTATCTACTAGATTGTAGCAACGAGTCAATAGAGGAACTCACCCTCGAAGATTCCAAAGCGGTTAACGAGAGCAGATTCTCGTGGGTGATGTAGTCGTACACTTGCCGATCTCAAGATCGCGTAGACGATCCTTCCGGCGCTGCGTTCCGGCAACAGTTCCGCAGTCGGTCACACGTTCGGTACTCGATGAAGACCTTCCTCTCCCTTGTTCCAGCAGGCAGTGGAGGTTGTAGCACTCTCCTCATGATTCCGGCAGCACGACGGCGTGGTGTCGGAAGTAGAGGGGAGATCCCGCAGGGCTTTGCCTAAGCTGGAGCGAGTATGGTGGAGTAAGAGAGGGCCTTGGCGATCAAAGGAATAGAAGCACCAAGGGGAGGTGGTGTGGCCGGCGGCTAGGGGTTGGAGAAGCCCTAATTCGGTGACTTGGAGGAGGCCCTAGGCGGCGGCAGCACTTGGAGGTGGTGGCGCCTAGGAGCTAGGGTTTGGGTGTGAGGGGTAGGGGCGCCCTACCCCTCCTTATATAGGTGGGAGGGAGGCGGTTGGGAGGAGGGAGTCCTCCTCCAACTCCTCCTCCTTGGCCGGCGGGTGGAGGGATGGGACTCCTACCCTAGGTAGGTTTCCTACTCTCCCTCCACCAAGCAAACTTCGGATTTGACTTTTCAAATTGGCGTTTGACTTTCAAACTTCGATTTGATTTCTCTCTTCATATTTCCGAGCCAAGTGACCTAGTACATGATGCAACCATTCCACATTGTCATGACACATCCATGTACCCTTCCCCTCCGGAGTGCTGGACCTTCCAGACCCTTCTAGAACATTCCTGGTGAAAACACCGGAATCATTTCCGAACTCCGAAACATGAATTTCCTTATATGAATCTTATTCTTCGGACCATTCCGGATCTCCTCGTGATATCCCAGATCCCATCCGAGACTCCGAACAACATTTGGTCTCTTACTCGTCATTCCATAACTACACAAATCGAATCCTTAAGTGTGTCTCCCTACGGTTCGTGAATTATGCGGAAATGACCGAGACACTTCTCTGATCAATAACCAATAGAGGAATATAGAAATTCATATGGCTCCCACATATTTCTATGATTACTTTGCGATCGAATGAACCACTTACACACGATACCAATTTCCCTTTGTCTCACGATAGTTTACTTATCCGAGGTTTTGATCGTCGGTATCTCTGCATACCTAGTTCAACCTCGTTACCAATAAGTACTCTTTTCTCGTTCCCGTGATATGTGATCCCTTGTGAGCTAGTCACATGCTTGCAAGCTAATTGGATGACATTCCACCGAGACGGCCCAGAGTATATCTATCCGTCATATGGATGGACAAGTCCCACTCTTGATCCATGTGCCTCAACCCATACTTTCTGAATAATCAATGGCACCTTTATAGCCACCCAGTTATGGTGTGGTGTTTGATGTCATCAAAGCATCCTTCCGGTGATGGTGATTAACATGATCTCATGGTCGAAGGAATTAGGTTACTATGTATCAGATAGCTTATAGCAAACAAACTATTAAAATGACTTGATCTTTATGCTACGCTTATCTATAGGAGTATGTCCATCATACCATTCTCCTAATGATATGATCTTGTTGTTAACAACATCTCAATGTTCATGATCGGGAAACCACGATCATCTATTAACCAACAAGCTAGTATTATAAAGAGGCTTTACTAGGGACTCTAATTTAGTTTACAAATCACACAAGTATTAATGTTTCTGGTTAATACTATTATAGCATGAATGTAAACATTTATCATAAACATAAAGATATAATATTAACTACTTTTATTATTGCCTCTAGGGCATATCTCCAACACAATAAGACCACCAAATTCAAGAAGCAAGGCAAGTCTAAGAAAAGGGAAACTTCAAGAAGGGCGGTAAGAAAGTTACCGCGCCGGCGAAGAAGACCAAGGATGGGCCTAAGCCTGATACTGAGTGCTTTTACTGCAAGGGAGAAGGTCACTGGAAGCGAAATTGCCCAAAGTACTTGGCGGATTTGAAGAACGGCAACATCAAGAAGAAAGGTATATCCGATATACATATTATTGATGTGTATCTCTCTAGTACTCGTAGAAGTGCCTGGGTATTTGATACTGGCTCGGTTGCTCATATTTGTAACTCGAAACAGGTGCTGCAGAATAGATGGAAGCTAGCGAAGAACAAGGTGACGACGCGTGTTGGAAATGGATCAAAGGTTGATGTGATCGCGGTCGGCACGCTACCTCTTCGTCTACCATCGGGATTAGTCTTATACTTAAATAATTGTTATTTGGTGCCTGCGTTGAGCATGAACATTATTATCCGGATCATGTTTATTGCAAGACGGTTACTTGTTTAAGTCCGAGAATAATGGTTGTTCTATTTATATGAGTAATATGTTTTATGCACATGCACCTTTGATAGATGGTCTATTATTATTGAATCTCGATTGTGGAAATACACACATTAATAACATTGAAGCTAAACGTTTGAAATTGAGCGATAACTCGACCTATATGTGGAACTGTCGTCTTGGTCATATTGGAGTGAAGCGTATGAAGAAACTCCATTCCGATGGACTTCTTGAATCACTTGATTTCGAATCACTTGAAAGATGCAAAGCATGTCTGATGGGTAAAATGACTAAGACTCCATTTTCTGGTATGATGGAGCGAGCTACGAACTTATTGGAAATCATACATACCGATGTGTGTGGCCCAATGAGTGTAGCATCGTGCGGTGGTTATCATTATGTTCTTACCTTCACGGATGATTTGAGTAGATATGGGTATATCTATTTCATGAAACATAAGTCCGAAACTTTCAAGAAGTTTAAGGAATTTCAAAGTGAGGTAGAGAATCAACGTAACAAGAAGATTAAATTTCTACGATCTAATCGTGGAGGTGAATATCTAAGTTACGAGTTTGGCGAGCATTTGAAGAAATGCGGAATACTTTCACAATTGACACCGCCAGGAACACCAAAGTGTAATGGTGTGTCCGAACGTCAAATCGAACTCTCTTAGATATGGTTCGTTCTATGATGTCACTTACAGATTTACCGCTATTGTTTTGGGGTTATGCATTAGAAACAGCCGCACTCACTTTAAATAGGGCACCATCTAAATTCGTTGAAATGACACTGTATGAATTATGGTTTGGGAAGAAACCTAAATTGTCGTTCCTTAAAGAAGTTACATCCCAACAAGCTTGAACCCAAAGCGGATAATGCGTCTTAATAGGATACCCGAAGGAAACTATTGGGTATACCTTCTATCATAGATCCGAGGGCAAAATATTCATTGCCAAAAATGGATCCTTTCTAGAGAACGAGTTTCTCTCGAAAGAAGTGACTAGAAGGAAAGTAGAACTCGACGAGGTTGTTGAACCTTCTCTCGAACTTGCGAGTATCGTAGCACCGGAAGTGGTTCATGTGGCGCCTACACCAATAAGAGAGGAAGCTAATGATGTTGATCATGAAACTTCGGTTAAAGTTACTACGGAACCTCGCAGGTCAACAAGAACTCATACCACTCCTGATTGGTATGATCCCGTTATGAGTGTCATGTTGGTGGACAACACCGATGACCCTGCGACATATGAGGAAGCGGTGATGAGCCCAGATTCCAATAAATGGCAAGAAGCCATGAAATTCGAGATTGGATCCATGTACGAAAACCAAGTATGGACTTTGGTGGACTTACCGGATGGCCGGAAGGCTGTCGAGAACAAATGGATTTTCAAGAAGAAAACAGATGCTGATGGTAATGTCACTGTCTATAAAGCTCGAATTTTCGCAAAAGGGTTTCGACAAATTCAAGGAGTTGACTACAATGAGACTTTATCACCGGTAGCGAAGCTAAAGTCTGTGAGGATTTTGTTAGCAATCGCTGCATATTATGATTATGAGATATGGCAGATGGATGTCAAAACAGCATTCCTCAATGGAGACATTGATGAAGAGTTGTATATGATGCAACCCAAAGGTTTTGTCGATCCTAAAGATGCTAACACGGTATGCAAACTTCAACGGTCCATTTATGGACTGAAGAAACCATCCCGAAGTTGGAATCAACGTTTTGATAAGGTAATCAAAAGCTTTGATTTTATACAAACTTATGGAGAAGCTTTTATTTACAAGAAAGTGAGTGGAAGCTCTGTAGCATTCTTAATACTATATGTAGATGACATATTGTTGATTGGGAATGATGCAGACCTTCGTAATAGTGTCAAGGATTATTTGAATAATAGTTTTTCAATGAAAGATTTTGGCGAAGCAGCTTACATATTAGGCATAAAGATTTATAGAGATAGATCAAGACGCCTAATATCATTGTCACAGAGTACATATTTGGACAAAGTTCTAAAGAGGTTTGGAATGGAAGATAGCAAGAAAGGGTTCTTGCCCATGTTGCCCAATACGACCTTGAGTAAAACTCAAAGTCCTGCAACGACAGAAGATAGAGAAAGAATGAATAAGACTCCCTATGCCTCAGCCATAGGATCTCTTATGTATGCCATGCTATGTACTAGACCCGACATTGCATATGCTGTTAGTTTGACTAGGAGATATCAAATTGATCCATGAGTGGATCATTGGACAGCGGTCAAAAACATCCTTAAGTACTTGAGAAGAACTAAGGATATGGTTCTTTCTTATGGAGGTGATGAACAACTCGTTGTTAATGGTTACACCGATGCTAGTTGGAACATCGATCCAGATGATTCTAAATCTCAATCTGGACATGTATTTACTTTGAATGGTGTAGCAGTTAGCTGGAGGAGTGCAAAGCAAAGTGTTGTGGCGAGATCTTCAACTGAATCGGAATACATAGCTGCTTCGGAGGCTTCACAAGAGGCAATATGGATGAAGGAGTTCATTAAAGAGCTCGGTGTGGTTCCAAGTGCGCTAGACCTAATGTCTATCTACTATGATAATATGGGCGCCATAGCTAATGCGCAAGAACCAAGGTCTCACAAGAAGCTGAAGCACATCAAGCTACGTTTTCACGCTATTCGAGAGCATGTCCAAGATGGTGACATAAAGATTTGCAAAGTACACACAGATCTGAATGTGGCAGATCCGTTGACTAAACCTCTCCCGAGGGCAAAACATGACCAGCACCAAACCGCCATGGGTGTTCGGTATATTACCATGTAATCTAGATTAGTTGACTCTAGTGCAAGTGGGAGACTGTTGGAGATGTGCCCTAGAGGCAATAATAAAAGTGGTTATTATTATATCTTTGTGTTTATGATAAATGTTTACATTCATGCTATAATAGTATTAACCGGAAACATTGATACTTGTGTGATTTGTAAACTAAATTAGATTCCCTAGTAAAGCCTCTTTGTAATACTAGCTTGTTGGTTAATAGATGAACGTGGTTTCCCGATCATGAACATTGAGATGTTGTTAACAACAAGATCATATCATTAGGAGAATGGTATGATGGACATACTCCTATAGATAAGCATAGCATTAAGATCAAGTCATTTCAATAGTTCATTTGCTATAAGCTTTCTGATACATAGTAACCTAATTCCTTCGACCATGAGATCATGCTAATCACCATCACCGGAAGGATGCTTTGATGACATCAAACACCACACCGTAACTGGGTGGCTATAAAGGTGGCATTGAGTGTTCGGAAAGTATGTGTTGAGGCACATGGATCAAGAGTGGGATTTGTCCATCCATATGACGGATAGATATACTCTGGGCCCTCTCGGTGGAATGTCATCCAATTGGCTTGCAAGCATGTGATTGTCTCACAAGGGATCACATATCACGGGAACGAGAAAAGAGTACTTATCGATAACGAGGTTGAACTAGGTATGCAGAGATACCGACGATCAAAACCTCAGATAAGTAAACTATCGCGAGACAAAGGGAAATTGGTATCATATGTAAGTGGTTCATTCGATCGTAAAGTAATCGTAGAAATATGTGGGAGCCATATGAATTTCCAGATTCCTCTATTGGTTTTGATCGGAGCGGTCATGTCCGCATAATTCACGAACCATAGGGAGACACACTTAAGGATTCGATGTTGTTTAGTAGATATGGAATGTTAATAGGGATATCGAATGTTATTCGGAGCCTCAGTGTAACATCCCAAAAATCATGTTTCAGACTTATGCATACCATCCATGCATCCATGATCATATGTTTTCATTTCAAACAAAACACTTCAAAAACAGGAGCATATGAGCTCATTATTTTATGTGATCAACATTTGAAACAAATGCTACTCTCTAATAGAGATTGTTGTTCATGAAACCAAACTTTGATGTCTTATTGCTCTCAGGTTGTTTTGCTAGATTGCCAAGGTTTAAACCAAAATTTCAAAGCATATACAATTTGAAAACCAATTTCAAAACTAATATAAAACAAGTGCTATGTCACTGTTATTTTTATTTTATTCCAAATGACCAAGCCAATTCAAAGTGACTACTTGGTTTTATGCCCAGATTTGTGACTATTGCACACTGCAAAAATCCTGAAAATATTTGAATTCGAATAGAGTTTGAAATCATTTGAAAATCATTCTAGAAAATCAAATCAGAAATAGAAAAGGAATTAAGAAAAGGAAAAAGGCCAGCGCCAGGGTTTGAGCCCATCAACAGATCCAGCCCAGCTGGCCCAGCCGGGTCCTCCCTCTCTCTCTTTAACTCGCGGACGCACCCACAGAGTCGCTGAAGCTAGGACCCCACCTCCCCTCTGTTGATTTCGCTGACAAGTGGACCCGTGACCCCGTCGTCGTCTTCGTCAATCACGCGCGCCTGCGACGCTCACGTCGTTGTTACTCGCCGCAGTCACTGCCGCGTTGATTCCCATTGATTCCGCGAGTAACTCCACGCCCAGCTCCGGCTATATAAACCTCTCCCCCTCACTCAATTTTCTCTCCACGCCGCCAGGTTGCTCGCAACTCGCCAAACACCATCGCAGCTCCGACGACCACCGGCGTACGATTCCGGTAAGACTCCGTAGCCCCTTGCTGTCTAAGTTGTCCAGAATGATCACAACATCCATGCGCACCTTCTCAACCCATTGGTGCCTTCTAGGTCCATCTGGAGACTCGCCAACGACGACGACTGCAAGCACCCGACGCCTTCTTCTTCTCCAGCGATCGATTGCGGTAAGCACTGCGCGCCCCTTGACCTCTCTCGCATACGAATAGGTTCGCCTTGCCCTTGCGTAGCTACTGATGCCTCTGGTTGATGCTAGGAAGTCCCAGAGCGTCGGCAACAACTTTGTCCGCAATCACCCGACGCCGCCCGCAACTCCGACGAGCTCCCTCGGCCACTCTAGAGCGCCCCTTGCTGAACCACCGCCACCTTGAGCATCAGCAGCCCTCTGCGATTCCGGTAAGCCCCTTCCCCCTCTCCCGCGCGACCTAGAATGCCAGCTCCGCCACTGACAGAGGCGCCGCCGCCTGTCGCCGCCGCTAGCGTCGCCACTAGATGGTCAGGCTGCTCAGGATCGTTAGATCCAGATCGTGCGGATAGGATAGAACGCGAGCGAAGCGGTAAGATTGGATCTGAGCCGCACGTTTAAGTTAGATCCAGCGGCTCAGAAGCGTGATCCAACGCGAACCGGTACGCGCCAATAAGATTAAGACGCGTGGCAGTGAGTTAGGTTTAAAAACAGAATTTGAATCAGATTATGGTTTGAATTTGATTTAGCTATAACTTTTTTGATCCCCATGTTAGAATTTGACAAATTTTATACCGTTGGAATCAGGAGAACAAGCCCTTTCTAAATATGCAATGTGTTTAATGTTTTGCCTATTTTAAAATGGTTTTATTTGCAGAAACATGTGTAGGGCTTATTTGAGTATATGAAATGTTTAGGAATTGTTTTAAGTGTTAAATAATTTTGGTTTGGCAAGTTTTTGACTTGTTTAGGATTCAGTACTATGCACTTGCTTGGTTGAGTTTTAAAAATCATCACTTAGCATTTTGCATGCATGCATATATTTTTGATTGTATATGTTTTGTGTGTAATTTGTGGCTACCAATCTTTGTGTAGATTTTGGTGCTAGTGATTGTGATTGTGAGGAGTGCTACTCTCCCAACTACCAAGGCAAGTGGTACTCATGAATATTTTTATCCTATGTATTTCTACTAAGTATTAGAAATATTTTGTTAGACTTGCATGCTATTATTTTGCTTATATGCCATGTTGGGAAATCCTAGTAGTTGTAGAAATGCTAGGGAATTTCTAAGTTAAGTTACTATCTATGCCATGCTTAGCCTAGCTAGTAGCAAACAAGGGTTGGTGAAATATACAAGCTATGATAAAAATATTTCTAAGTCCTTTGGACTTGTGTTTTGCCTAATAAAACAACTAAGTTAATGAAACACCTGGGTGGAATGGAAGGTTTGGTTTATGTTGAGTGGTTACACAAGACCCATTTCTATGGTTTACCTTGTGTATCTCACTTGTGGTAAGCCACCCAGGAACAAAGAGATTTTAGAGGCCAAGTGTTAAGAAGCTTCTAGTGCAGCCACTTGGCAATATGGGCTCTGCCTGGATCACATAAGTTGCTAGAACTTAGCCATTTGGACAGTTGGTGGTAGTGGGATGATAGGTTGGAACGCGTCCATTTGGTCTAAGGGAAGGCTTCCGAAAGGTCCTGTCTTGGTGAAACCAAGTCTGGTGGGGAAAGTGCGCAACCTCTGCAGATGGAAAAATCTAAGTACTAAGCCAAGTCCATGGCAATGGACAACTTGAGCATCAACGCATGGAAGCTATCAAGAATCTCCTCATCCCAATTTCTAAGTAAAAATTTGTGGGTGAACAAGGGTGAAGGACCTCAATGTCTATTGGTGGTTCCTTGGGAAAAGTTTTGACAAAGAAAAACTTAGTGATTTCAACTAATAGGCAAAAATATATTTTGAGCAAAGCAAGCCAAGCTACACTTAGCCAAATTGCATATAGTATCTAGTCCACTTAAAATTTACTAAGGTATCACTTGCCAATACTATTCCAAAGTATTGACCCACTGTGGCTGTAACTTGTGATGTTGCAGGTTACTCTGATGAGGATTAGGTGTCATGAGTCTACACTCAACATGTTTGCTTGTGGCACATGAAGATGAAGACTTTTATTTATTTACTTATTCAAACTCTTGTATTAGGCCTGTGGACTTGGAGTTGTAAAGACTATGTTTATCTCTGGAATGGATGTAATAAATGACCTTTGTATCTGTGTACTTCATCTTAAACTGTGGATGCTAGAAATGATCCAGGGACTAGCATTGCAATCACAAGGATCCTTTTCCTTTATAAAGGAGGGATCTTACACTCGGATGGGACCCGGGATATCACGAGGAGATCCTGAATGGTCCGGAGAATAAGATTCATATAAGGAAAGTCCGATTCCAGAGTTCGGGAAAGATTCCGATGTTTTCATTGGAGAGGTTCTAGAAGGGTCTAGAAGGTTCACCGGACCGGAAGGGGAATGGTCCATGAATGTTTCATGGGTAAGTGGAATGATTGGATCATTTCCTAGGTCACTTGGTTTAGGCATTTACGAGAGAGAATTAAAACTCTAAATTGAAAGTCAAATGGGAGGTTTGGAAAGTCAAACTAGAACAATGGTTTCGTAGTGGAAGAAGGAAAGAGTCCTTCTCTCAATCCAACTTGGGTTTGGGTTTGGATTCAGACCCACCCCTCCCAAGGCTGCCCTCCCTCTCATAAATAGAGGGGGAGGGCTGCCCCAAACATCAAGCCCTAGCCCTCCCCACACCCGTGCGCCACCGCCACCAAGCCGCCGCCGCCTCGCGCCGTCACCGCCTTGTCGCCGCCGCTCTAGTCGCCGCCGACACCTCCTCCCCCTCCCGGCCTTCTAAACCCTAGATCGCCGAGAAACCCTAGATCCACCCTAACTCGCACCGGCTTAGGCGAAGCCCTGCGGGGTCTTCCCTCTACTTCCGACACCATGCTGTCATGCTGCCGGAATCGCGAGGGGAGAACTACAACCTCCGCTGCATGCTGGAACAAGGGAGAGTAAGATCTTCATTGAGTACCGAACGTGTGACCAACTGCGGAAGCGCTGCCGGAACGCAATGCCAGAAGGATCATCTACGCGATCTTGAGATCGGCAAGTGTACAACTACACCCACGAGAATCTGCTCTCGTTAACCACTTTGGAATCTTCGAGGGTGAGTGCTCCTATCGACTCGTTGCTACAATCTAGTAGATAGATCTTGGCTTGTTTGTGTGCATGCGGTAGAATTTTTTTGTTTTCCATGCTACGAACCCCTACACTAATGGGGGTTCAGTTTTCTGTCACTCTGGCAACCCCGCAATTAGTAGCCAAATACACAATGCATCCCCCTAGGCCCATAAATGGTGAAGTGTCATGTAGTCGACGTTCACATGACACCACTAGAAGATTAGCACCATAACTTAAATACTAAACCATTGAATAATAACTCATCACAGATTCACTACTATCAACATGACTTCTCCCATGTCCTCAAGAACTAAATGAACTACTCACAAGACATCATATGGATCAAGATCAAAGATGATATGATAACAATCTGAACATAAACAATAATCCAATGGTTCCACTCACAAGAATCAACTAAAATAGTAATTAACACCGGGAAAGTTTCCCCTAAGAACTAAAGCAATATCCAACACAATTGTTACAGCAGGACGGAGTGGTGGTGATGGTGCTGGTGGAGATGATGGTGTGGATGATGATGATGATGATCCCGATGAAGCCTAGCTTGATGATGGTGTTGATGGCGACGGTCTCCCCTCTCTGGGAAGGAATTCCCTCGGCAAAAATCTGTTTGCCGGAGAGATCTTTCTCTCTCGGTGTTTTCCCCCCTAGAGGCGGAAATCTATCTGTGGTCTCCCTTCTGATGTGAGGGTTCCGTAGGGAAGTTATTGGCAAAGGGGGAGGGTCGGAGGCTGGACAGGTGGCCCACACCTGCCCTAGGCGGGGCCTCAAGTGGGCCCGCGCCTAGGGTATGTGGGCCCCCTGCGCCCCACCTTCGCTCCTCCTTCTGGCTTCCTTCGTCTTCTCGTAAAATAATATGTTTTCATATTTTTCTGGTATTTTTCTGATCTTCGCGAAATTGCACCAAAACGCCTTCTTTTTCATCAGAATCCAGACTCCAGCAGTCCATCCTCCAGGAATCATCCAACATGCAAAAACAGATGAAAATCCATAAGTAATACCTCATAATAAGACAAATACCAATGAATAGAGGTAAATTATGATCTAGAATGGTGATGCAAATTGGGCGTATCAGAGTCCTCCTCAACATTTCTCTTTACTTTGTTTTTGGTTTGCTTGGTTTTGTTTACCTCTTTTTATCAAAAACTCCAAAAAAATTAGTTTACTTTGGTTTGCTTTCTCTTATAAAAAACACAAAAAAATTAGTTCCTGCTCTAGTTGCTGCTGTTGTTGGCTTGCTCTACTTTTGCCAAAATGAACTCTGCTGAGAACACCAAGTTGTGTGACTTCACTAGCACAAACAACAATGATTTCCTAGGCACTCCTATTGCTCCACCTGCTCCTGATGCTATCTTTTATGAAATTAAGCCTGCTTTGTTGAATCTTGTGATGAGAGATCAATTTTCTGGTGCTAGTTATGATGATGATGCTGCCCATATCAATAACTTTGTTGAACTTTGTGAGATGCAAAATTATAAGGTTGTAGATGGAGATATTATTAAGCTCAAGTTGATTCCTTTCTCCTTGAGAGGAAAAGCTAAGGAATGGTTGCTATCTTTTCTTGGAAATAGTATTGATTCTTGGATTAAGTGCAAAGATGCTTTTATTGGACAATACTACCCTCCTACTAATATTATATCTATGAGAAGTGATATTATGAAATTTAAACAACTTGATAATGAACATGTTGCTCAAGCTTGGGAAAGAATGAAATCTTTGGTTAAGAATTGTCCCACTCATGGACTTATTGCTTGGATGATTGTCCAGAATTTTTATGCAGGTTTGAACTTCTCTTCGCGAAACCTATTGGATTCAACTGCTGGAGGTACCTTTATGACCATCACCTTGGGTGCTGCAACAAAACTCCGTGATAATATGATGGTTAATTATTCTGAATGGCACACTGAGAGAGCTCCACATGGTAAGAAGGTAAATCATGTTGAAGAAACCTCCTTTTTGAGTGATAAGATATATGTTATTATGGCTATGCTTGTTAATGGGAAAGCTCCTTTAGATCCAAATAATGTTCCCTTAGCCTCTTATGATATAGAATGGTGATGCAAATTGGGCGTATCAACTCCCCCAAGCTTAGACTTCGCTTGTCCCCAAGCGAAAACTGAGCTTAGTAAACATGTCCACAGGTTTATGGAGTGAAGTGTCAATAAAATAATACGAACAAGAAGCATCACACTTACCATTGCACAACTCATAGAAGAAAGCAAATCACCGTTATATAACTTAGCTTGCAACCAAGTACAGTAGTCAAAATAGAGATACATAAAGATAAATCATAATTGGAATTGGCAAACTTGTTCTTGGTCAGAGAACACCTGTCAAATAGTTTCACAAAAATCTTTTTGTAGAAGTTTCAAAATAGGAACACTCTTTGCTCAAAAAGGTTTTTCACAAGTGAAGGCTTTCAAAGTAATACTCAATAGATAAGAGTTTTTGTGCAAACAAGGAAGATAAAGAACATGATTGAATAAACCACCATATGAATGCTTGAAACACAACAACTCAAATGCTTGCTAGAGATAGAGAGGAAGTAGGTTTACTGACTCAAACTGGTAACTAGGAGAAAGGTCCCTTCTTAGAGGGTAGCAGGGATTACAAGTCATAAAGAGCTTCCAAAAGATTATGGTACTTACTAGATTTGAGCCCTCATTGCCCCTATCATAAGCATCTTGAGATGATTAAGGTTAAAGTGAACAAAGATGGAGTATATGCTTGACGAAATATAAGTTGGCAATCTCATGTCCCTTGAATATGAGGGCCACTCCTCATGCATACTCAACTTTGGGTCCAGGTAAGTTCTTGTCATTGTAAGTATTTGCATATCATTGAGAACCGCCAATGGGGTACCCCTTGCACATGGTACATGAGCTTTCCCATAACCAAAATGACAAGGCAAGCAAACAATGAGCATCTCAGCGATCTTTTTATTTCTATGTGTATAGATTTTTATTGAGGATTCTTCATAGATGACTCACTATGGTGATGCTGCAAATTTCCACCATGATTGAGAAGGGCTTAGGCTAGCGGCCCAGACGTTTCTCTAACACAAAATACAAACTCCATGGACTTACAAGTTCCCTCTTTATTTCACACCGTTGACATCCATAGACAAAAGAGCATGATATCAACTATGTACGACGAGGTACAAGTGCAATGTTGAAAACGTTCCCCGTGACAGCATGGTTCTTCTAATCCCAACGTATAGATGTAAGCATATACAACTTCGATGTCCACAATGATTCAAGTCTATTAGGGGCAAGTAAATAAAGTGTGCCATCAAGTTCGTGAGAGCTTTACTAACTAGTTTTCACATAACAAAATAGATTTTAATTTGAAAGGTAGATGAAGCTTGAGAATTTGCTAGGAATAGCAAAAGCTACTAGGTAGATATGGTGGACACAAGTGGCAAAAGTTTTGGGTTTAAAGGATTTTGGAAACATGAGAAGTATGCCTTCTCAAAACAGGTTTTTGGCTAGCAAGGCTGGGTAGCAAGCAAGAGAGTTAAAAGAAACAAGCAAACATACAAGTAATAAATCCAAACATGCAATCTTCCTTGAAGACACAAAAGAATCTTAAATAAAGAATACTAAGCTTATGAACCAACAAGAAAGAAAACAAATGATACCAAATACCTGTAAGCTTTTTTCTTTCTTTCTTTTACTTTCAAACTAATTCCACTGACTAGAACTCGGTTTGCCAAAACCAATTTAGATCCACTTGATGGTCCCAAAGTGGTGCCAATACTGAACAACAAGATCCATCATATAATAGAGATTGCAAACTAAAAATAAGAAGTGCAAAAAGTAAAAGATAAGACTTCTCATTAATATTCAATAAAGGTACTCACACCAAGGGATACATAGATAATCAACTAAAGGAGAGATACTTCCACATGCAAACCAAACTATAAGATAACCCCTCTACCACATATATGAATCCACTAAAAAGGTAAAAGACAAAACATAATGGTGGTGATATCACGGCACTCCCCCAAGCTTGGAACAAGCCAAGGGGATGCCAAACCTGATGACGAATTACTCCTTTGGTGGTGGCGTTCTCTTGTCATGGGTTAGGAAACCTTCCAGCATCTCACGAAGCCTATTATTCTCCTCTTGAAGCATATCCATCTTCATCCTCAAGGCATGGTACTTATCACAAAACTCGTTGGTGGTCCGAAGGGCTTTCGCTGCCTTAGGACAGAATATGAGTTCTGGGCCGAAGGCTACGATTCCCTACATGTGACGAGAACAAGCATCCGTAGTGTTAGTTGTTCCTACAAAAGTAGGTTTTCTTCCCCTTGTTCCTGTGGCGGTTTGTTCTCCCAACTCTTATCTCCACGGGCTTCTTGCCTTTGTCGTCGGCGGAGGACATGGTGCTCTAAACTTGAGAAGATTTCCTGACAGAAACAGATCGAAACAAGAACACGACGAGAACACGATGCACGAACCTCGGGGGATCTGGGGGGTTATATATTACGAAGTTTCAATGCATAAGGAAGATTTTGACACAGAAACGAGGCGGAGATGGAGTTCGAGGGTGGAACACCCCCCTCAGGCGTGGCCAGGCTGGGCTCGCGCCTGGGGTGGGTTTGTCCACCTCGGGCTTCGTTTCCTCTTCAGTTTCATCTCGTAAATTCCCTTATGTATTAAAAACATCAAAAATATAAAAAGATTGGGGTTTCACGAACCTTCTGTTTTCACCACTTTTACCTATTCAAAGACGAACTCTGCAGATCCTTTCCTCTTTCTCCTGAGAATTTCCTTCATACAAAACCTTTGCACAAACTCAATAACAACATTAGTGTAAGCAAAAACAATAAGCCTTTGGTAAACATTTCAACTAAAAACCCCATCAAAACAAAAGCTTCTATAAGAGGCAAATGCAAATGATGGCAGAAATCTATCAGAACAGACCAGCAGGTAGAGATTGATTTTTTTGAAGACATTCTGTTGTTCAAATCAAAAAGTGCAGAACTAATGAAAGTTGGGTAACAACCAGGAGAACAAGCTTAGAAAAATGCAGCTCCATCCGAAGTACTGAGCTCCCTCATGAATTTTTACAATGCAGCACAAAAATCTGTCCCAGGACAGCCACTTTTCACAACTCCTCTACTTCACAAAAGTAGTTGAACTTGACACAAAAACCAAAACAAAAAAGGATAAGGAGCAGTTATTACTGAGGTAATAACTTCCAAGACTCGACAAAACTCTTGGGTTATCTCCCAACAAGTACTTTTCTTTAATGTCTTTAAGTTAGGCTTAAAACTTCCAAAGATGCTCACATAGGAGATATATATATATATATATATATATATATATATATATATATATATATATATATATATATATCTGGAGTGAAAGAGAGCATCAAGAAGCAAATAACCAACACACTTGAGTCTAACCCACTTCCTGTGCATGGGGGTATCATGAGAAAATGAATTGTTGAAACAAAAAGCCACAAGCATAGGAAGACAAAACAGATGCAACTTTAAAGCTTTCAACATAAAACGGGGAAACTTAACATCATTGAGATGCATAAAACCATGTTTACCTATCTCAAAATAACTTGCAGTAGCACTTTGAATAAAGTTGACAATATAACTGTCACTGGAAATAACTTTATCATCAGAATAAGCATACTTACAGTCATCAAAAAGAGGTCCAAGGTCATAGACTAGATCAATAGAAGCAAGTTGTTCCATCCTGAAATCTTTATTAGGCAAGCTATTTTCACAAGGAGTTTTAGCAAATTTGGAAAAGTTAAACTCATAAGAATCTCCATCAAACTTAGTTAAAACCTTTTCGTTCTTACAATCAATAATAGCTCCACAAGTGTTCAAAAAGGTCTACCAAAAATGATAGGACAAGTTTTGCTAGCAGCTAAATTAAGCACTAGAAAATCAGCAGGATATTTAATCTTACCACAGAGAACCTCCACATCTCTTACAATGCCAATGGGTCAAATGGTTTCCTTGTTAGCAAGGTGAATAACCACATCAATGTCTCAAGCTCACAAGGGCCAATCTCATGCATAATTTCCCTGTAAAGCTCATAAGGAATAGCACTAGAACTAGCACCAATCACATAAACCATAGTAGCAATGATCACCAATTTTAACAGAAAGCACTAGCCTTTCTAACTCTACCAGGATGAGAAATAATATTAGAAGCGTCTTCACAGAAGACAATATGCTCATCCTCTATATTTATAGTGACAGTGTCTTTCACAATAGCTACCACAGGTTCATCACTCAAATGCTTACCAGGCTCCACGGTTTTCATTGTACCTTTACTATTTGCACTAATAATCATAGAATACTCCTTTACCTTAGCTGGGAAAGGCATTTTCCCAACATGGGGTTCAGGCACAATATGATTAGTAGTACAAACTTGAGTACTTCTAACAGGAACATGACTAACAACATCTTTATAAGGGGCATGATACTTATTCCACTTCTTCTTGGGAATTTCAATGTAAGAGGCAAAGGCCTTAAAATAGCTGGCAATACTTTGGGAATCAAGACCAAACTCATTGCTAATATCATGGAAGCTATCAGTTCCCATAAAAGATTTAATGCATTCATAATCATAGTTTTATACCTGACTTTGTTCCCTTGTCATTCTCCCAAGCTTCAGTGTTCTCTTGAATACGGTCTAGAAGATCCCATTTAGCTTGTTTCTTCATACATGTGAATGATCCAGCACAAGAAGCATCTAGTAAATCTTTATCATGAAGAGAAAGCCTAGCATAAAAGTTATTGAGAATAATATTGTTAGGGAGTTCACGAATAGGACATTTAAGCATTAGTAACTACAATCTCCCCCAAGCTTGAGCTGTACTCTCTCCATCAAGAGGCCAAAAGTTATATATAAGATTTCTATCCTTATGGATCTCACTGGGAGGATAAAATTTAGAGTAAAATAGAGATGACATCTCCTTCCATTCCATGGATTGTCCATTCTTCAGCAGCTTATGCCATTCTTCAGCTCTCCCTTTCAAGGATATGGAGAGCAATTTCTTCTTTACCTGTTCAGTTGTGATACCTGCACACTTAAACAATCCGCATAATTCATGGATAAAAAGCAAGTGATCACCAGGATGGACAGTTCCATCCACAAAATAATAATTATCCATAACACGATTAACAATATTTGTAGGTATCTTAAAAGGATCTATCTCAACAGGAGGTGGTTCATCTACTACCCTACCACACTACAAGAAGAACCTACCTACAGCAACGCATTTATCTATATCTAAATGCATATATAGGCGTTGCAAGAGACTTTACCAACGAATAAAAATGCGTTGTGTTTTTGGGTGTTGCAAGGGTACAATGCAACGCATATAGGTGTGTTGGTAATCCATGGGATAACCGTTGCAAAATGGCAACAAAATCGAAGCAACAACTATATGCGTTGGTAGATGCATCCTTTACAGATAGAGAATTCTAATTTATAGTATATTATTTCCTGCACTGGATGGTTTGATCGCTCTTGAAGTTGGCAGATTTTTTTCTCAACGAGATAACATAGTTCATATAACACATGCAACACACAAATCGTACTATGAATACATCGCATAACAAATAATTCAATATTTATCATTGAAACACCATTCCATACATGAAAATTATTTGAAGAGTAAACAATTTACAATCTTGCATCAGAATATGGTATTCTAGCTAGTCCTATATATATTCTTGTTGGCACCATTGTATAGATGAAGGATGCTGTATCTAGTTCTATATTATTTTCTAATATTTTTACTAAGATGTTAAGAGCTGATATCCGAATACCGCAAGTCTTATTGATGTATGGGACCTGCGAACACAAAATTTCATTTTCAGCATCAAAGTGGCAAAAAAAATGTGAAAGGTATAGTGAATTCTACTAAGTACTTGCTTAAAACTTTGTAGGTATAATCACCTTGGTGGTATACCAAAGCTAAGTCAGCATGCAAGACGATTTTGCTATCCTGTGCATTTGGAATATCTCATCAGACCCACAAGTCATACTGGTTACCTCAGAGATGGAAAAAATGAAAGGAACTATGTATAAGAAATAACCATGACATGATCTGAACGAATCCATTCATTAAACAAAAGATGAAATCCTTCAACTAGATCATCATCAATTTAACAACAGATCAAACCGTCAATTAACTAATTGGTAGAATTCTTAATCGCAGTATTACAAAGCTAAACCGTTAATGTGAGGGCATAAGTAGAAGTTTACACACAGTGGCAGATCTGGATTGGAGGTTGGCAGGGAGAACATTTAAGGTTTTTAAACTAATTTAAGGCACAAATACAAGTGAACTTAAACAGGTGCTTGAAACTCGCATGGGTTGCCGCGATGCGATCCAAAATTATGAATCTAAATCGTATCACAAGTATGATAATATTCCAAGCCTTTACTAAGTTGTCGTTGTGCAATTAACAGGAGGGAGGATACATGCTTCTCGTGAGAAGTAATTAACTACAAGTTCTAGTTAGTGTCATTTTGAAATAATGCATGTGCAGAAACAGCTTTCTGCACGACGTAACTCGCCAAAAGGGAAGGAATTAATACCTGCCAGCAGTACTGCTGCTGGTTGTTGCTGCCGATACGTGCCCGCTTGTGGTTTCTTGTTGTACCATCTCACCACCGCCACCTACACTGTCTATCTTCCTACAGCGCCATCACACATGTCTTGTATGACATTACACTGATCACAGAAGTAGCTCAAGGTTAATAACATTACATAAACAATGGTGTATTGATTGACTTCAGTTTACATCAAGAGAAACACAGTCATACAGTATGATTGGGCATGTCTATGATGCAATTCTAGTATTGTTATACATGTAAAGTAGTGTTGAAAACCTGCCGTCAAATTCAATCGAACTGCACTTGTAGATTGAACTACCATCAGAAACCTGCCGTCAAATTCAATCAAACTATGGATTCCTTACCTTTCTCGTGCAAACAGAATAAGAAACACACTTGGCGCAAAATTTGCATCTGCTGATTGCAGGACTTGCAGGAGCAGTAACAACATCAGTACTGCACTTGCAAGGGCGACACTCATAGCAGTAGCCATCGACGATGCCCATGCCGATGATATCCGGCCAGCCTGCACGCCCCTGTACTTCTCATTGCTGGACTTGTAAATAAACGTGTATTGATTTCTAGCTAGTACAATAAGTCAACACTAGAACCCTGCATATTAAAAGGCAGAACGAATTGATTAGAAGAAAATTCTTTATGATTGAACATCCAGTCACACTCATCTATGTACACAAATTTTAATACTCCCTCTAACCAATATTAGTTGACTTGGATTTGTCTAGATTTGAATGAATCTAGACACTATTTAATATATAGGTTCATCCAAATTTGGCAAATCCAAATCAACTAATATGGATCAGAAACAGTATCACAAAATAAAACCCGTCTTTTGCAATCTACAAGTGCATAGTAGATTTGGTTAAAAGAGTACATTGGTGGTCTGATCCGTGCGCTAATACTTGGAACAACAAAGAGACGTGAACGACTCTTCTTGGCATCTAACTAATCCAAACAAAAAAAAGTGCAGACCATGAGCGGCCGATGGAAGGAATCGGTAAGGATGGACATAAATCAAAGAAAAATGGTAACAACAGGTCAAGCCAAGGGAAAAGGAGCGAGTAATCTTACAGGGGAGAGGCAGAAATTGCATCTATCTGGAGCCCTCACCTTCGTCGTACCCTTGCTCCGCCAACGCCCCTAAGTCCAACTCACCGCAGCGGAGTTGCTAGCCTGACACGCGTCACCGGCCGCCACCGGTCACCGGAGAGGGAGACAATGCTTGGCATCGGCCGAGACACCCTTGGGGAGAGGAGGGAGGCAGCTAGGTCTGGGAGGCGAGGATTGGAAGTGCAGGATGCAGGCGTGTGATCGTGGCTGGTGGGGTTAATCTAGTCGTGCTTAGTGGACTGGGCTCATAATCTTTGTTTTGTAAGTTGCAATCAGTATAATGGAACGGATCTGTCTGCAACGCATATATCTCTATCTGTGGTAAAATTTTACAACGAATATTTATAGCGTTGCCAAGTATATATTGCTATACGGGGGTTTTCTTGTAGTGGCAGTGGTAGTAGTTTTCCCAAACAGAAAACCAAGTGGGTTATCCATATTGGAAACAAAGTAACAAGCAGTAAGAAGAGCAATACTCACAGTGAAAGTTTCCCTTACAGGTTTCACCCTTCAATAGTGCTTCACTCCCCGGCCACGCCGCCAGAAAATAGTTTTGATGACCCACAAGTATAGGGGGTGTATCGTAGTACTTTCGATAAATAGGAGTGTCAATCCCAACGGGGAGCAGAAGGTGCTGAATAGTGGTATGGAGCAGGAAATCCCTGTGAATACTTAGCAAACAGATTTTTAGTGGTTTTCTGACAAGGCAACAAAACAAGGAGCAAGTAACAGAAGTAACAAACAAACGGATCAAGTGGCCAATCCTTTCTTAGCAAAGGACAAGCCGGTGAAATACTTATAAGGACCAAACTTTCTCGAGGACACATGTGAATTCTGTCAAGTGCTTTCGCTTCAAATAGCTGAGTACTCTTCTCTGGTGTTTGTAAGTGTTGTGTGGGTGAACCTGTGCTAACATACTGCCCTTCCTAGGACTAATACATACTTTTGATTAAACCCCCTGCAAACATCCGTAACTACAGGAAACTAATTAAGATATAAATCTAACCACAGCCTTAAACTCTGAGATCCTACGCTCCCTTGTGCAAAGGTATCCTAACGGGGGTTCAGGTTTCTGTCACTACAGCAACCCCACAATTAGTAGCCAAATACACAATGCATCCCCCTAGGCCCATAAATGGTGAAGTGTCATGTAGTCGACGTTCACATGATACCACTAGAAGAATAGCACCATAACTTAAATACTAAACCATTGAATACTAACTCATCACAAATTCACTACTAACAACATGACTTCTCCCATGTCCTCAAAAACTAAACGAACTACTCACAAGACATCATATGGATCAAGATCAAAGATGATATGATAATGGATAACAATCTGAACATAAACAATAATCCAATGGTTCCACTCACAAGCATCAACTACAATAGTAATTAACACCGGGAAAGTTTCCCCTAAGAACTAAAGCAATATCCAACACAATTGTTACAGCGGGACAGAGTGGTGGTGATGGTGCTGGTGGAGATGATGGTGTGGATGATGATGATCCCGATGAAGCCTAGCTTAATGACGGTGTTGATGGCGACGGTCTCCCCTCTCCGGGAAGGAATTCCCCCGGCAGAAATCTATCTGCCGGAGAGATCTTTCTCTCTCGGTGTTTTCCGCCCCCAGAGGCGGCAGAAATCTATCTGTGGTCTCCCTTCTGTTGTTAGGGTTCCATAGGGAAGTTATAGGCGAAGGGGGAGAGTCGGAGGCTGGACAAGTGGCCCACACCTGCCCTAGGCGCGGCCTTAGGTGGGCCCGCGCCTAGGGGGCGTGGGGCCCCTGCGCCCCCCTTTCGCTCCTCTTTCTGGCTTCCTTCGTCTTCTTGTAAAATAATATGTTTCCATATTTTTTTGGTATTTTTCTGATCTTCGCAAAATTGCACCGAAACGCCTTCTTTTTCATCAGAATCCAGACTCCGGCAGTCCATCCTCTAGGAATCATCCAACATGCAAAAACAGATGAAAAGCCATAAGTAATACCTCATAATAAGACAAATATCAATGAATAGAGGTAAATTATGATATAGAATGGTGATGCAAATTGGGCGTATCAAAGTCCTCCTCAACATTTCTCTTTACTTTGTTTTTTGTTTGCTTAGTTTCTTTTGTTTGGTTTTGTTTGCCTCTTTTTATCAAAAACTCCAAAAAAATAGTTTAGTTTGGTTTGCTTTCTCTTATCAAAAACACAAAAAATTAGTTCCTGCTCTAGTTGCTGCTGTTGTTGGCTTGCTCTACTTTTGCCAAAATGAACTCTGCTGAGAACACCAAGTTGTGTGACTTCACTAGCACAAACAACAATGATTTCCTAAGCACTCCTATTGCTCCACCTGCTCCTGATGCTACCTTTTATGACATTAAGCATGCTTTGTTGAATCTTGTGATGAGAGAGCAATTTTCTAGTGCTAGTTATGATGATGATGCTGCCCATCTCAATAACTTTGTTGAACTTTGTGAGATGCAAAAGTATAAGGTTGTAGATGGAGATATTATTAAGCTCAAGTTGTTTCCTTTCTCCTTGAGAGGAAAAGCTAAGGAATGGTTGCTATCTTTGCCTAGAAATAGTATTGATTCTTGGATTAAGTGCAAAAATGCTTTTATTGGAAAATACTACCCTCCTGCTAATATTATATCTATGAGAAGTGATATTATGAAATTTAAACAACTTGATAATGAACATGTTGCTCAAGCTTGGGAAAGAATGAAATCTTGGGTTAAGAATTGTCCCACTCATGGACTTACTGCTTGGATGATTGTCCAGACTTTTTATGCAGGTTCGAACTTCTCTTCGAGAAACCTGTTGGATTCAGCTGCTGGAGGTACCTTTATGACCATCACCTTGGGTGCTGCAACAAAACTCCGTGATAATATGATGGTTAATTATTCTGAATGGCACACTGAGAGAGCTCCACAGGTAAATTCTGTTGAAGAAATATCCTTTTTGAGTGATAAGATATATGTTATTATGGCTATGCTTGTTAATGGGAAAGCTCCTTTAGATCCAAATAATGTTCCCTTAGCCTTTTTGGTTGCTCAAGAAGAGCAAGTTGATGTGAACTTCATTAGAAACAACAATTTCAACAACAATGCCTATAGGAATAATTTTGGTAGTAACAACAATTATAGGCCTTATCCTCCTAATAATGACAATACCTATGGAAATCCTACAACAATGGTAGAATTGCCCCCTATGAACTTGAAATCATGCTCAAAGACTTTATTAGTAAACAAACCACTTCCAACAAGACTGTGGAGGAAAAGATTTTGGATGTAGAGAAAAATATTTCTTCTTTGTCTGAAGCACAGTCCTCTTTGATTAATAAAATGGCTGCTAAACCTGAAACCATGGAAAGTACCATTGCTGCTACTCATGCCATACAAGTTACTATTGATGAAAATGTTAGACTGTTATCCCAACTTCATGTGGGAAAGGGAAGCTCAAATTGATTGAAACAATAGTGTGTGCACCATCACCACTACCCATATGGATGCCACTAAACCACAAGAAGTCCCTATTCCTCCTCCTACAATGCCTAAGCCTAATGAGTCTACTACTAATGATGCTAAGTTTGATTTTGATCTTGATGGTTGCAATATTTCTGAAGTGATTATGTTCCTACAAAAGCTTGTTAGAAGTCCTGATGCTAGTGATATGCATGTTGCTTTCACCAAACACATTATAGATGCTCTTGTTAAAATTAAGGAAGAGAAGTTAAAATACAAAGATTCTATTCCTAGGAAAGTAGAAGATAGTTGGGAACCCATTATTAATATGCAAGTGAATGACTTTGATCTCAAATCTTCATGTGACCTTGGTTCTAGTGTCTCTATTATGCCTAGGAAGATTTATGAAATGCTTGATTTGCCACCTTTAGAAGATTGTTATTTGGATATCCCACTTAATGATAATGCTAAGAACAAATTCATGGGGAGTGTTAATGATGTTCTCATTATGGTTAACAATGCTTATGTCCATGTTGATTTATATGTTTTGGATGTTGAATACAATGCTTCTTGTCCTATTACATTGGGAAGACCTTTTCTTAGAACTGTTGGTGCCATCATTGATACGAAATAAGGCACCATTAAATATCAATTTCCATTTAAGAAAGGTATTGAACACTTCCCTATGAGGAGAGAGAAGTTGCTTTTTGCTCCTCCTTTGAAAGCAAGGTTTGATGTTAATGCTTCTTCATTTGAAAATACTTGATTTCTTGCTTCTTGTGCCTAACTTAAAGGCATTAAAGAAAAGTACTTGTTGGGAGATAACCCAAGAGTTTTCTTGAATCTTGGAAGTTATTACTTCAGTAATGACCTCTCCTTATCCTTTTTGTTTGCTTTTTGTGCCAAGAATGACCTCTAATGAGAGGGAAGTAAGATTTGGGGAGTTGTTGTCCCGAAACCGTTAGTTCCATACTTTTTGATTTGAGCAACATATGGTTTTCGAAAAAAACAGTTTCTACCTAGTGGTTTGTTTTGACAGATTTCTACCATTATTTGCATTTGCTTCTTATTGGTTCCTTTTTGGGTTCTTTTGGGAAATTGAGCTTTTCGAGGGAATTTCTTCAGTAGCTTGTGTTTTTAGTGAAATTTTTGCTATTCCAAAGCTAAACCCAAGGGTCTATTATCTTTTTAATACACTAATGTTGCTAATGAAGATTGTGTGAAGTTTTGTATGAAGGAAAATTTTCAGGTGTAGAGAGAGAATGATGTAATAAGATGAAGAATGGACAAAAGCTCAAGCTTGGGGATGCCACCCTGGTGTCACCCCAAGAAATATCCAAGAGTTACAAGTGTCAAAAGCTTGGGGATGCCCAAGGCATCCCCTTCTTCATCAATAAAAAGCTCAGGTCTTTCTAGACACTTCGTTTTTATTGTTTCATGCACTATTGTGTTGTTCTTAGAGTGTCTTAGTTTTCCTTTGCTTTGCTTACTTTGTTTAGTTCGCTTGAATAAAGTAGTTTGGACCCCCGTTCTCGCTATGTGGTTTCAAATAAGTCGATTGGTGTTGGAAAGGAGTAGAAAGTTCTTGCTTGAATAGTGCAAGAGGATCTTGCTTTGACTATGACTTAGACTTTAGCATGTCATGCTAGTGTTGTTTTGAACTTATGCTTAGTTATTATTGTTGTAGCATGACTTGTTCCAAATAATTGGGATTTCTTAGTGTGTCTTGAAGGAATCATGCGTTTTTTTAGCATACAAAAGCATAGTATTGTGGTATTCTCCTTTGATGCTTTGTTTGGTTTGACTTGGCACATGATCACACCATATTATGACTATGAAAAAGTCACCATAGCCTCTATGATCATTTAGTCCTTGACTTGTAGTGCACCTCTATGCTTTGATTAGTAATGTTTTGTCTCTCTGCATGATTATGGCCATTATTGCTCTCTTAGTTGGTCGCTCCAAGTCTTTTGCTAGCCTCCGCTTGTATGAGTAAGCTCTACTCATGTTTCCAACTCCCAAGAAACCAAGTTATTCCAAAGTGTACACTATAAATTCCTATGCATGCTGTATTACACCATTCCAAGTATATTCTTGTTTACAACTATCTTCCAATTAAAAAGTATTTTGTTATGTGAAAACTTAGTGATTAAAGCTCTCACGAACTTGATGGCACACTTTATATTTCTTGCCCCTAATAAACTTGAACCATTGTGTCATCTATGTTGTATATGCTTGCACTTATACGTTGGAATTAGCAGAACCATGTTTTCATGGGGAACGCTTTCAACATTGCACTTGTACTTTGTACACAGTTGATATCATGCTCTTTTGTCTATGTATGTCGTCGGTGTGAAATGAAAGGGGAGCTTGTAAGTCCATGGAGCTATGTATTTTGTGTTAGAGAAATGCCTAGGCCGCTAGCCTAAGCCATGCCTAATCATGGTGGAAACTTGCAGCATCACCATAGTGACATCTATGAAGCATTCTTCTTATAAAAAAAGAGATTGAGAAAAAGAGACATATTGAGAAAAGAGGAAAGGGATAAAAAAAGCACCATATCCCATTGTAAATAAGAAGAATGTTGAGATGCTCATTGTCTGCTTGCCTTGTCATTTTGGTTATGGGAAAGCTCCCGTACCATGTGCAAGGGGTACCCCGTTGGCGGTTCTCTATGATACACATGTACTTACTATGACAAGAAATTGCAAGTAACTAAACTTGAGTAGAATGAGGAGCGGACCTCATATTCAAGGCACATGAGATTGCGAACTTATACTTTATCAAGCATATACTCCATAGTTTGTTCACTTTAACCTTAATCACTTCAAGATGCTTATGATAGGGGCAATGAGGGCTGAAAGCTAACAAGTACCATAATTTTTGGAAGCTCTTTTTGAAACTTGAAATTCCTGCTTCCCTTATGAAGGGTCTTTCTTCCACCATTATATTGAGTCTCCACCTTCTACCTTTAGGCACCAGTTAAGAGAGCATAGTTTCCATTCTTAGTTCTATGTGCATTGTCACAAAACTTATTGATTGATGCATATTGTTGTATTGCTTGTTCTTGTGCTATTTGTATCTAGTCACTCTTATGAACTTTGAAGGTCTCTTATGCATCTATTTGCTACTCCATGAGGGACAAGCTGAATGCCACTATGCCATGTTTTCTATATGTGAAACAAACAAATGTTTTTCAATGCATGTTATTCATGATCTTTGTTTGTAGCCTTTCATGTTGCATGCATAGTTAATTTGTCTTATTGTTAGAACTCCATCTTTCATGCACATGTTTAGAGTTCTTTGATCCCAGCTTTCAATGCTTGCAAATGGTTTGATCTTGGTTTTGATGGTGCATGTCACCTCAAAAATTATTCTTTTAACACTTACCTACTCGAGGACGAGTAGGAGTTAAGCTTGGGGATGCTTGATACGTCAGAAACGTATCTATAATTTTTTATGTTCCATGCTTGTTTAGTATCTACTTTGTTTTGTTTTTTCCACACTTCGAGGTGCTTTTTATATGTTTTCTGGTACTAACCTATTAACAAGTTGCCACAGTGTCAGATGCCTGTTTTCTGCTGTTTTTGGTTCCAGAAAAGCTACTAAGGAAATATTCTCGGAATTGAACGGGACAAAAGCCAAAGTTAATATTTCACCGAGGAGAACACAGAGTCTAGAGGGCGGCACAGGGCGGCCGCACACCCCAGGCGCGGGCCCACCTTGGGCCGCTCCTGGGCAGGGTTTGGGCCCCCAGGCCGCCTCCCAGCCTCGCCTCTTCGCCTATAAGAAGCCCCTGATGCCTGAACCCTAGGCACCCAATCAATATTCCATGAAACCGTCTGTAGCCGCCACCACCATCGTCCCTAGATCGGGGGGATCTGATGCTCTTCCCGGCACCCTACCGGAGGGGATATCATCCTGGAGGCCTTCTTCTTCATCATTCCAGCCTCCGATATGAAGTGTAAGTAGTCCCACCTTGGACTACGGGTCCATGTAGTACCTAGATGGTTGTATCTCCTCCTTTGCGCTTTCATGTCTAGATCTTGTGAGCTTCGTTCAAGATCTCATCTATTTGTAATCATGCATGTTGTGTTTGCGGGAATCCGATGGATATTGAGATTACTATGTCAAATTGATTAATGGTTTTGTCTTATTGATTCTATCATGTTTGTGTTATTTGTGATCTTGCATGCTCTCCGTTGTTAGTAGATATCTTGGCCAAGTAGTTGCTAGTGACTCCAAGAGGGGGTATTTATGCTCGATAGTGGGTTCATGCCTCTATTTAATCTAAGGGAAGTGATAGAAATCACTAAGGTTGTAGATGTGTTGTTGCCACTAGGGAGAAAACAACGGTCTCTTTTTCATGGAACAAGTGGATTGTTTACCTTACACACCTTGCTTAAAGCAGTTGTCTGTTGCTTGCAACTTAATACTGGACGGGGTTCGGATGATAACCCAAAGGTGGACTTCTAGTCATATATGTAGTTGGATGGCGGTCTATGTATCTTGTTGTATTTCCCAATCGAATCTCATAGGATCTTTATGTCTAGTATTGCATTGTTATGCCTTGCTCAGTCCTGTCAATTGCCCTGCTGTAATTTGTTTACCCTGCATGCCATGTTTATTTATCTAAGGAGAACACCTCTAGTGAACTATGGACCCCGGTCCAATCTGTACAATTGATACATCTTCCACTGTTACTGTTTACTTTCTGCAAACCATCATCACCTTCCACACCATACAGTTAATCCTTTGTTACAGCAACCGGTGAGTTTGACAACCTCACTGTTAGTTGGGGCAAAGTCTTGAGTTTGTGTTGTGCGGGTTTCCACGTTGCTTGCAACCCCTTTGAGACGTTTCCTTCCTCCTACTGGTTCGATAATCTCGGTTTCTTACTAAGGGAAGACTTGCTGCTATGCTGCATCACACCTTCCTCTTGGGGTTTCACGACGAAGTGCTCCCACGTTGATGCAGCACCAAAGAATACTTATAAGCCTTAACAACTGAGTTGTCAACTCAGCTACACCTGGAAATAGTCTTGCTCACAATAGTTTATCAGTAGCAATAGAACAAGAGCAATGGTAACATCAGTAGCAAACAATAGTATATGAGTGCGGTAGGCATAGGGATGGATGTACGGGCATTGCATGGATGAGTCTAAACATGTAACTTCAATATCTAGGGAATTTGCAGATAAATAAGATAAATCATCCAAGTACTAAACAATTATTGGCATGTGCTCCATATATAGTCATACGTGCTCGCAATGAGAACTTGCACAACATCTTTTGTCCTGCCAGCCCGTTGCAGCGGGGCCTCAAGGGAATCTACTAGCAATTAAGGTAATCCTTTTAATAGAGCACCGGAGCAAAGCATTAACACTCCGTGAACACATGTGATCCTCACATCACAGCCATCCCCTCCGGCTGTCCCAATTTTTGTCACTTCGGGGCCTTTGAATCCGGACAATGATATGTGTACACAACTTGTAGATAAGATCACAAACAATACTATCATCATGAATCAATAATAAGTTTAGATATGAGATCATGGCACTCGGGACCTAGTGACAAGCATTAAGCACAACAAGTTGCAACAAATTCAAATAGCACTAATAGAGATACTAGGCACCATGCCCTAACAATCTTATTCGATTACATGATATAACTCATCCAATCCCTACCATCCCCATAGCCTACAGCGGGGGATTACTCACTCATGGATGGGGGAAACATGGATGTTTGATGGAAAGGCATTGGTGATAATGATGGTGATGATCCTCTCCAAATTTCCCGTCCCGGCAGGGTGCCAGAATGGAGTTTCTGGTTCTGAATCGTGGTTTCCAGTGGTGGCGGCGCAGCCGAACTCTTTCTAGAAAAATGTCGAACCTCCTGAGTTTTTAGGTCAGAAGGCAACTTATAGGCGAAGAGGGAGGTCGAGGGGGTGCTCGAGGCAGACACACTAAGAATGACAACTATGCTCTCAAGAAGGTGCTCATAGAATAAGTGGTGACTGATGGGGATATGCCTACCGGGGTATACCTAGCAGGACGTTTCCGACTGGCCCAAGAACTGGCGAGTGGGCCTGCAAGACGGCGACTGGATTGAAGCCCAGCGAGGAACCAAGCGACTGGAAGCTGAAGGCCCAGGCGAGTAGATAGGCCCAGTCGGATTAGGTTAAACGGGTACCGAAGCTTTAACTGAATCGGTTGAGATATGTAAACCCTAGGGGAGGTGAGCCTATATAAACCTCCCTATAGGGCGAGTAGAGATACGTTCCATCATACACCCAAGCGACTCGCCGCCTAGCCGCCGAGCTCGCCCATTGTACCACCTCCATAATACAATCTAGCAGGAGTAGGTCTTTACCCTCCGGGGGGCCGAACCTAGGTAAAACCCTGTGTCTCTGCCCTCATCTCGCACCGCAGATGGCTGGCCGCCCTTGCCCCTCGTTCTACTACTCGCTGCCGATTGCAGCATCTGTCATGACCATTCCCACGACAGTGGCGCCCACCGTGGGGCCTGGCCGGTCGGGCCGGTGTTCTGCGGCGAGATCCAATCTTCCCATCAACGAGACGGTCGCCACCGGCCGCATGATAGAGATCGGCGAGATGCTCCAAATCTTGTCGAGCAGCTACGTCCCGGCGGCGCGACCCGTCACGCACAGCGTGATCCTGCCGATCGGCACGATCAGCCTCTTCGTCGGCCTCACCGACGTCATCGTCTGGGAGGATTCGGCTCGCATCCACGAGTCGCCGCCACGCGATCGGCTCTCCGAGAGCCAGATCCGCACGATCCATCGCCTCGCCTCCGAGTACAACTCGGCCCACAGCGACGTGGCCGAAAACTCAGCGGCCGCAGGAGACGCGGCCCTCGACGACGACGCCGACTCGGCGACCCCGGCGTCACTCGCCGGGTCCATCACCGCGGCTTCACCCGCGGGCTCCATCACTCAGGTCTCCAACGTGGGAGACTTCGAGGACCCCTCCATCCTCGGGATCTTCGAATTCGACTCCGGGTCGGAGAATTCCGCCGACCTCCGCGACGGAACCGGTCGCCACGCCGCGACCTACATGGCGACCGGCACCGATCCGCCATAGGATCCATTCTCCACCCCAATCCCTCCTAACGCCACGGCAACGGAGGTCGAGGAACTTCGCCTGAAACTGGCGGAGGCGGTGCGCAAGGAACAAGCCGAGCGCGAGAAATTCCGCCTCGAGCAGGTGACGGCGCAGGAGCTATCGCGCTACCACCAACAGCGGATCAGGTCGCGCCTGAACCCCACCGTTCAGGGGCGCGCCCTAAACTTCGACGACGAAAACGACCCGGCCCGCGTGGCCGAGCGCGCGATCTGCGAGAACACGCCACCAGGAGGAAGCGCCCGACCCCCGCCAGGGTCGACAGCGATGGGCGCCCCGCCTCCACCCAACCGCACACCCCCAGGGACCAGCCGCGGATAGTAGTCTCCTCACGGGAGCGAGACGCAAACGGCCTCCCACTGTTCTCCACCCCGATGGACAACCTCGTGGCAGGCCGAGCAGCAGCCGACAACATCACGGCCACCGGCGACGGCGCCCTACAGATCCAATACGTCAGGGCCCTGCTCGCAAAGGCCGTCGAGCAGCAAAGAGCGGGCGCCGACTCGCAAGGTCGAGTATACTCGCGTTCCTCGGGAAGCAGGGCGGCCTCGAGCGGCCGCCCAATGGCGGCAAACACACTCAACTGCCCACCACCGGAGCCACTGCAGCTCCAACACCGACCCACGAACGCGGCACTCTCCACCAACGACCCCAGTCCGGCGACCAACCTCGTCGCCGCCAATGGTCAACCCATCGACGCCCGCACCCACATCATCAACAACCAAAGCTGGCGTGCACGCCAGCCCGACGATCTGCGACACACCCTAACCAATCGCCGCGACGGCGAGCCCATGGGGTCGCTCAGTCGACTCGGCCCCAAGTGCTTCGGACCAATGATCCAAGGCGAGAAGTACCCGCCAAACTTTAAGGCGCTGAAGGAGATAGAAAAGTACGACCCCTCGTACGACCCTGCTGTCTGGCTTGACACATACCTCATGGCAATGGGGATCGCAGGCCACACCGACCTGCTAGCCGCCCGTTACCTCCCCCTGATGATGGAGGGGACGTGCAGGCAGTGGATCAACACCCTCCCCCAGGACAGTATCGACTCCTGGGAGGAGATGCGCGACGCCTTCGTCAGGCACTTCGAGTGCTCCTACACCCGCGCCACCACCATCGAGGACCTGGAGCGATGCGTCCAGGGACCCCGCGAGTCGACCCGCAACTGGGTCCAACGGTGGCAAGAACTCTGGTACAACGCGGTCGGCATCCACCCGGACACCGCGATCCATTGCTTCAAGACCTCGTGCCTCTACGAGCCCCTGGTCGCCAAGCTCAAGCGACACTCTCGCACACTCGACAACCTCCCCGACCTCCTCGAGATCGCCAAACGGTACGCGGAGGATGACCCAAACCAGGAAACTGACGACGAGTCAGGAGGTCAACTCCGCACGAGCGGCAACGACAGCGAACGACGGTCCGACCTACGCTACAGCAACACTCGCCTCACCGGCAAGCGCCGCAGTGACGGGCGAGTCGACTTCGTCGCCAACGCCGGGCACGCGCAACGCGAGCCCAAGAGCTTCCGCCGCGACGGAGGACAACGCCGCGACGGCGGCAACTACAAGGCCAAGCCAAGGTTCGACCCCGCGGTTCTCCTTAACCAACCATGTGCGTTTCATAGCAGGGAAGGGAAGCCCGCAACGCACACCACCGCCGACTGCCACACCCTCAGGGAGATCGAGAAGGCACGGCGAGCACGGGAGGACCCCGACAACGACCCGCCAAACGGCGGAAAATTCGGCAAAGTGGCCGGCTCGCTCCATACCTTCACGGGCTTCAACACGAAGCGCGAGAAGAAGGTCATCGCCCGCGCCGTCGCCGTCAACGCGGTGGCCCAAGTGGACGTTCCCCAGTTCCTCAATTGGTCGGAGCAGCCCATCACTGTAACTACCTCGGTGAATTACGCTCCTAGATACAAGCCTGGATGAGCGGAAGTGGTTGAAATAGTACGGTGGGGCCCCAAAAGCCACTCACGGGTAGACCTTTCGGCCGTCCCAACCACTTCCAATTCATCGGGACCTGTACGGGCGGCGTAATCGGCAGGCGAAGGGATCAACTACATACACAAATGAGTATGTATGCAAGCCACCATACAAAAGTACATCAGAGCCATTCCATCTAGAAAGAAAGGAAATATAGCAACGCCATACGGCAAGATTCAAATGACCTAGATAGATATAATATTTTAGGATAATTCCTCATACATCACACAGCAGAGTATCAAGCGGAAGCGGCAAAACAAAGTCCGAGTACGGATAAGAAGCAAATCGGCATAAGATGCCATTGAAATAAGCACATCCCGCCCACAGATCTCACGGATCCCCGTTCCCGGAATCTCTACACCGAACGATCGTTGCCCACATCATCAGCCTCTTCCACCCAGTATCCGTCCTGCGAGTGTACCTGTTCATCTGAACCAATAATTTATCGTGTGAGACCCTAAGGGTACTCAGCAAGTCTTTATGCCTCTAAAGGGGACACAACCTGGGGTGACGCAATTGCAGCAAAAGATAAACCCTAACAGTTCTATAGATACTCGCTAACCATCCGCCTAACCAAAAATAGACGGATGTCCGTGAATTAATGACAACAGTTATAACAGTAATATCACCAGATCCATCCTCCTCCTCGCTTACCGACGAGGAAGCGGACGAACAACCCCTCCCATCCGTTGGCAGTTTTATTAACCATTCCATGAGTGTTGCACTATTTACTAGTCATTTACTTAGTCAAATTAAAAGCGGTACTTTAGTTATGCTTGTCTATGATCGAGAAACTGTGCTCCAAGTCGTCCATAACCGCGGACACGGCTTTCAGAAAGTTTTACCCTGCAGGGGTGCACAAATAGCAACACACACTCGATCAACCTCGGAAAAACCAAATCAAAACCCAACGAGGCCTTCACGACAAAGCAATCACAAGATTCAGAAATATTTCAGGGGGCCACCCCATTGAGTAGACCCGCAACGAAGCTAGCTGACTCCGAGACGGACTCAAGGTTTGCGTCAATGGCTGTAAACGACTGGGAACCCGAAAATGTGACTGGGCTTGTCGATACCGCGAAAACATTCCGCTTACCTAAACAGTACAGTGTGCTCCTCGCACAATCTTAAATAAAGCAGTAAACATGGCATAAGTACAGGATAGTAAATAAGACCTCAAACTAGTTTGTGGCCCCAAGAAATAAGACGGAATCAAGCTCTGGCTCAGGGGGGTCCCATAAGCCTCCCGGATGTGGATAGCACGAATATTCAAGGAACAGGTTTCAAGTACTCGGGGTCCTACGGGACACAAGTGAGCAGGAAAAACCAAATAGCAGATATTGCCCACCGGTGCCACTTTCATTAGTTATCCCATTACTACTCAGGTTAAGTTGTTTAGGTACCTCGTTATCCATCAGACTCTCACATACCCTACACATGTTGTTCTACGACTCGCATGGCTCAAACAACTCCTGTAGTAATGGCTCATGGGATGGAGGAACAAGCTTGGTTGGGTTTAAAAGTAAAAGCTATGCAATACTTGGGATTCAGTTTAATGCAATCGCGACTCAATGATGCAAGAATAAGATAGAGGCCATAGGTACTGTATGTATGCAAGCATGTGGCAGTGCTTGCCTGGCAACTCAGTTGAAGCGAGAGACGGATCTGGGTAGTGCTCCTGGTTCTCTTGATATATCCCCTGCTCAGAGTCTATTCGAAGAAGAACCAAACAAACAAGGCCAACATAAATAAAGTGCACAAGCATCGGAATAAAATGCGTCAAGCAAACAATCATGCCATGATGAATGATGCACAAGTTGCATGGCAATAAAGTAGCATGGCATGGGTGAGGTGTAGAACACAAGAAGTAACATTTTTATGGGGTTTTGGTCCCATTTTATTGCCATAATAGTTGTTGTATACTTTATATTTATATGATTCATGCTGCAATTGAAGTCATGGATAGCCTAAACAGAAAGGTCTCGTCGAGCTGATCATTTTAGACATATCATTTGTTAAATTCGGAGTTATAAATCAAAAGTTATTAATTTATTAAGTTCCAGTGGCACTTGTTGTAATTTACTCAACTTGGAATTTTAAATGTGCAAAAGGTGATTTGAATAGCATATTTGAAATCCTCACATTTTTCTGATTCAAAATCATATATTATTTGTATTATTTGGATTTATAATTGAAAAGTTATTTGAAAACAGATTTAATTTTGAAGTTGAATTAATTTGAAATAGATTTGAATTTAAACAGATTCTCAGAAAAGTTTTTGTTACCCAGCTAGAACCTAGCCATAGCCACTGACCAGTGGGGTCACAGGCGGCGCGGCCCACTGCGCGAGCGGGCGCCACGGGGGCGTGCCACGTGGGCAACCTCGGACCGCGGGTTGATTCCAGGAAAACACGGGAGCCTTTTTACAAATATGCATACGACGCTGACGGTGGGGCTAGGGGACTGCGGGTTGAGTGGCAAAAAGCACCGGGAGGTAAACGCAAAAAGTGCAGCGGCACTGTTTTTCTTCCTGGCTCTGCCTCTGACGCGCGCGGCGCGCGGCGTGGCGAGGCTGGGCTTCGAACCCGCGTCGCGGGCTGGCTAGCAGAGGCGGCTACCGCTGCGGTGGCTGTGTGTTGATGTCAGGTAGGGGGGCGTGGCTAGATATGGCGCTAGACGGCACGGAACCGAGCAGATGCGCGCGGCCGCCGGTGCACCGAGTGTGCTCGACGGAACGCACGTCGCCGTTAGGAAACGTAGAAGGGCAGAGGCGTGTCTAGGAGGCTAGGGGACTCACCACGGGGCTGTTGATGTGGTTGGAACGGGGGAAGGCGCCGGCGATCGACGACGAGGCAGAGGCCGACGTAGCTAGGGTTTCGTCGGGCGGCGCGGGTGCCCCTTGGCCTGGCGTCCTCCTCCTCCGTCTGCAGGTACAGGGGCGAAGCAGGGCGGTCTCCTCGTCCTCGCTGACACGCTGCTGCTAACCTGCGCCTCCTGGATCGACGGGGAACGGTGGAGACCGATGTGGCCGGCGACGGTGCGGTTTGGAGGTGGGGAGGAAGGAGGGACGAGGGCGTCGCCCTGTGCGGATCTGGGGAGAGCAGAGGGGCTGTGGGGCGGATAAGAACGGGAGGGGGCAGGTGAGGCTTGCGTGGGGGAGGGGAAGGTGATAAAGGTGGCCTCGGTGCCACCTTTGTCCTCCCTCACGTGATCGGCCAGGGGCAGGGGTAGCTAGGCATGGGGATGGGGCTGCCAGGTAGGGTCAGAGAGGAGGGGGCTCGGGTGGGGCCTTGTACGGTAGAGAGAGAAAGAGGGGGGAGGCTCGGTTAGAAGAGAGCTAGGGTTTAGGGGTAGATGGTAGGCTCGGTTTAGGGTTTGTTTGGATGGGGTAGCTAGGTAGCATGGGTGACCAAGTGGGGCCAAGCTAGGGTAGGTTTAGAGGGGTGGCTCGGCTAGAGGAGAGAAAGAGGGGGGTACTTAGGGTTTGGTTTAGATTAGGTGTAGATTAGGGTTTATCTAGGATGGGGTATGGGGGGGTATGGTGATGATGGAGTAGGTGATAGAGGGAACTTAGATAGAGGATTAGAGAGAGAGGGGTGAGAGCTAGGGTTTTAGAAGCATGCATGCTCCAAACAAAGATCAAGCAAGATCAAGAGGAAAAGAGGGAGAGAGAGGGATGTGGTATGATGTAAACAAGATCAACTAGATCAAGCCCAAAAGGAAGGGATATAGATGGAGATGATCCACTCAAAACAAATAAAATCCAAATGACAAGCAAAAAGGTGGTACTTGCATGGCCCATGCAGAAATATTTATTGCCCTGATGATTCTTGTGAAAACAATGTTATTACATGGCATTATTATTTTGCATTCCCAAAATTGGAATAAAGGCCAAGCAAAAAGAATTAAAAAGGATGCCCCATGTGGAATAGATGGAGATGACCATATCTGAAATACAATGGGACTTGCTAGTGTGTATATGCCACTAGATATTTATTAAGCCCACAAAATATCCCAACATGATGATAACCCCAAAAACAACACATATGGGAGCTAGAATTAGGGTCCCACTCACAAGGCATGCAAAGGTGGCCATGTGGCTCTCATATATCACTAATGTGAAAACATCATGATGCTAAGATGAGAGCATGGGGAAAAGAAGTGGGTCCATCCTAACCCACATGAGCTAGAGGTAAAACCAAATAAAGTGCAAAGCTCATATTTAGTTGGATGGTGGAATTATAAGGTGGTGAAGAAAAGGTGGGGGAGTCAATAAGAGATATGCCCCCAACTCAACTTGGGAACTTATCAATAAATCAAGAACCAAATACAATATCAAGAGACAAATACAAATATTAATGCATATGAGATAAGAACCAAAACAAAAGGGTTTTTGTATGATGCTCAAATGCAAGGTGGCATGATGACATGAACATGACATGATGATGATGCAACAATTATTTGTAGGAAGTGGCCCTTTTATTACTAGATCAAGTAGCATTACAGGTGTTAGACAACTGGGATGCTACAACTCTCCCCCACTAAACAGGAATCTCGCCCCGAGATTCTAGGAAGAAGAAGAAGACACAAAGAGGGTAGGATAGTTGGCACGGAGTTCATCTTCACGTTCCCAAGTGGCTTCATCAACAGAATGGTGTGACCACTGCACCTTGCAGAACTTGATGGACTTGTTGCGAGTCCTTCTTTCTGCGGTCTCAAGGATTTTGGTGGGGTGTTCTTGATAAGACAGGTCTTCTTGGAGATCGATTAGCTCATGATCCACGGTCCTGCCGGGATCTTTGAAGCACTTCTTGAGCTGAGAGATGTGGAAAACATCATGGACTTTGAGTTTTTCCGGAAGCTCAAGGGCATAAGCAACTTCTCCTCTTCTACCACGAATCTTGAAAGGACCGATGTATCTAGGAGCCAGCTTTCCTTTGATGCCAAAGCGGTGTGTGCCTCTCATGGGAGTGACGCGAAGGTAAACGAGATCACCAGGGGCATACACCATGTCCGTGTGCTTCCTGTCATAATTGCTCTTCTGACGACTTTGAGCAATCTTCAGGTTCTCAAGAATGATATGCACCTTCTCCTCTGCTTGAGTTACAATGTCAGGGCCAAACCAGATTCTTTCTCCTGCACCTAACCAACCAATCGGAGTTCTGCACTTGCGACCATAGAGAGCCTCAAATGGTGCCATCTTCAGACTCTTCTGGAAGCTGTTGTTGTAAGAGAATTCGGCATAAGGAAGACATTCCTTCCACTTCATGCCAAAAGAGATGACGCAAGCACGAAGCATATCCTCCAGAATCTGATTGATCCTTTCAACTTGTCCTTGCGACTGAGGGTGGTAAGCTGTGCTGAAGTTCAACTTTGTCCCCAAAGCATTTTGGAAACTTTCCCAGAACTTGGAAGTGAAGATGCTTCCACGGTCTGAACTGATCTCAAGCGGAACCCCATACAGAGAGACAATTCTGTTGATATAGAGCTCAGCCAACTGAATTCCAGAAATTGTTTCCTTGACGGGGAAGAAATGAGCCACTTTAGAAAGCCTGTCGATGACAACAAAGATTGCATTGTTGCCCTTCTGCGACCTTGGAAAACCAGTGATGAAGTCCATCTCTACTTTCTCCCATTTCCATTCCGGAGGTTTCAATGGCTGTAGAAGACCGAAAGGTTTCTGATGGACAGCTTTCACTCTGCGGCAAACATCACACTCCGAGACATACTTTGCACAATATCGTTTCAACCCAGGCCACCAATATTGTGTTTTCAAGTCCATGTACATCTTTGTGCTGCCAGGATGGATAGATAGAACAGAATCGTGCGCCTCCTTGAGAACTTGCTCTCTCAAACCCGGGTAGTTCGGAACAAACATCCGGTGTTCAAAGAAAAGCGTGCCTTGATCATCGACGTGGAAGGACTCATACTTCGGAAGCTGAAGTTGGGAGGTGATCTTTCTGGTGTGCGGATCACCACGCTGACGAAAACGAATCTTTTCTTCCAAGAGAGGAGTAGCCAGAAGGTTCAGGAGATGCCCTTGTTCCACAACTTCCAGGTTGAGCTGACGGAATTCCTTGCACAAAAGAGGTTGTTGTTCTTCCATCATGAGGTTGTTGACATAAGCTTTGCGGCTGAGAGCATCGGCCATGACATTAGCTTTGCCCGGTGTGTAGTTGATGGTCAAATCAAAATCATTGATTGCTTCAATCCATCTCCTCTGCCGAAGGTTGAGATCAGGCTGTGTGAAGATATACTTCAAACTCTTGTGATCAGAAAAGATCTCACATCGGTTGCCAAGCAAGTAGTGCCTCCATAGCTTCAAAGCAAAGACAACTGCTGCGAGCTCGAGGTCATGTGTGGGGTAGTTGATCTCATGCGTCTTCAACTGTCGAGAGGCATAAGCAACCACCTGTTTCTCTTGCATAAGGACCGCACCCAATCCTTGCAAAGAGGCGTCACAGAATATCTGGAAAGGCTTGGATGTATCCGGAGGAACCAAGACTGGTGTGGAAGTGAGCTTCTCTTTGAGTGTCTCAAAGCTTTCTTGACATGCAGGAGTCCAAAGGTATTTCTTGCCTTTCTTGAGGAGATCGGTAAGAGGCTTCGCTATCTTCGAGAAGTTCTGAACGAAGCGACGGCAATAACTAGCCAAACCGAGGAAACTCCGCACTTCTTTGACATTAACAGGAGGAAGCCATTCAACAATTGTCTTTACCGTTTCCGGGTTGACTGCAATGCCCTTGGCAGAGATGACATGACCAAGATAGGTTACTTCAGGCAGCCAAAACTCACACTTTGAGAACTTTGCATACAAGCGGTTCTCGCGAAGCTTGTTTAGGACACAACGAAGGTGTTCTTCATGCTCTTCCTTGGACTTAGAATAGACCAGGATGTCATCCAGATAGACCACAACGAACTTATCAAGGTACTCCATGAAGACCGAGTTCATAAGCCTCGAGAAGGTAGCAGGTGCGTTGATGAGACCGAAAGACATGACTGTGTACTCATACAGGCCATAGCGGTTGGTGAAAGCTGTTTTGGGCACATCTTCCTTGCGAATTTTGATTTGGTGATAACCACTCCTCAAGTCCAGCTTAGAGAATACCACAGCTCCAGCTAGCTGGTCAAAGAGATCATTAATCCGCGGAAGGGGATATTTGTTCTTGATGGTTTTAGCATTGAGAGCCTGATAGTCAACACAAAGTCTATCAGTCCTGTCACACTTCTTCACAAAGATTGTTGGGCTACCCCAAGAAGAAGTACTGTGTTGAATGAAACCCAACTTCTCTTGTTCATCAAGCTGACGTTTGAGTTCAGCCAACTCAGCAGGACCCATTTTATAAGGCCGCTTGGAGATAGGAGCCGTTCCAGGTTCAAGCTCAATTACAAACTCAACCTCACGATCCGGAGGCATACCCGGCAACTCTTCAGGAAAAACATCCGGAAACTCATAGACCACTGGGACTCTCTGAATAGCTTCCATAGCATCATCATTCAGAGCTGCCAAAGAGAAAAGCTGGACAGCAGGAGTCAGACTTGGAGAAAAGACTATATGGCCTTCAGGAATCTTCAGAGAAACCGAGCGTTCAGCACAATCAATCACAGCTGCATTTGCCGTCAACCAATCCATGCCCAAGATGACATCAATGTCAGAATTGCCCAGAACAATTAAAGAAGCCGAGAACGAAGAGCCACCAATCTCAACTTGATTGCCATGGCTGACTTTAGAAGCTACCATATTTGTTCCAGGAGAAAGGACCATTAACTTCTTAAGGAGAGGATCCATTGCTAACTCATTCTCATTTGCAAACTTGTGAGAAACAAACGAATGCGATGCACCAGAATCAAACAAAACTCGTGCAGGGACTGAGTTAACGGAAAGCATACCCATCACAACTCCAGGTGCATGCTCAGCTTGAGCGGCGTTGACACAATTGGCACGAGCAACAGTAGACCCGGGCTTAGTGTTGATGTTGAGAGCCCGAGGTGGTGGTGCACGAACCATAGGAGAGCTTGCCGCAGGTCTTGGAGGGGGTGGAGGAAGAGCTTTGTTCTTCAACGGACAGTTCCAGTTCAGATGTCCAGGATCTCCACACGTGAAGCAAGCACCAGGTGGACGTGGAGCAACGTAGCCAGGGACTCCGCCAAGCGCTCCAGGGTAGTTGTGGGTGTAGCCCCTGGGAGCAGCAGTGACGAAGTTTGGTGGCCTTGACGCGTAGCTTGCAGGTCTTGGTGAAGCCGGGAGCGACGGTGGGGTGTTAGGAACCCAGACACGCCGCTTAGAAGGAGCTGCCATAGCTGAAGAGCTTGATGCATCACGGTTGTGTTTCTTGGACTCCTCAAACACTTGCCTGCTTGCTTCCTCTTGCAGAGCTGTGTGCTGTAGTTCCAGGAAAGATGCCGGCCTTGCATGTGTGATTGCATATTTGATCGATGCATTGAGCCCTTGCCTGAACCTCTTTTGCTTCTTCTTGTCATCAGATACCTCATCGCCACCATAACGAGAAAGATTCATGAAGTTCCTGATGTAGGTGTTGACATTATCATTTCCTTGCTTGAGGTTGAGAAAAGCTTCCTTCATCCTTTCCATGACAATTTCTGACAGGAATTGCTCTTTGAAAGCTCCAGAGAACTGTTCCCAAGTGGGCTGAAAACCAGTGCAGCTTGCCTTCAGATAATTCTCCCACCAGAGAGCTGCATCTCCCTTCAGAAGGTGAGTAGCACACTTTACCCACTCTTGCTCAGGAACATCAGCAGTCTCCAGTAGCCTTGACGTCTCACGTAACCAATCATCCGCATCCAATGGTCGATCAGAAACATCAAATTGGCGAGGGTTGAACTTCAGGAAGCTTTTGATGTCGCCCCGCTTGGGAGGTGGAGGGAGTGGAGCAAACTCATTCCTCCGAACACTCTCTTCCAAACGCTGCTGGTTCTGCTGCATTGCTGCCAAGGCATTGGCTATGTTTGACAACGCGGCCCCCAATTCCGGTGGTATGTCCTCATCTGAACGGCGTGGTGGAGCCATCCTGAGATTGATATAAAACACAAGTCAGTACTATAATGGAGAATAATAATAATCCAAAATAGTACCAAGATGGAATTAACCAAGATTAAAGGATACAATTTACTAAGATGATATTAAAATATCAGCAAAGTTCAAAGCACCTAAAAGATATTAAGCATATCGCACACGACTGAAAAGGAGTGTGGTACACAAATATATCACAGAAAATTTTTCCACAAATTTCGGCATTAAAATACCAATAGATGCGCAAAATTACTTAACGAATCAAGATTAGTGACTCTACCAATTCAATATACCAAAGCGAATGATAAGAGTAGTGGTATGGTCGCGACTCCATCCCGCACTCAAATCATTACTCTGCACATGAATAAGTGGAACACATATCCTAACCCCTTCTTCTCACGTTGAACCTAAAGATTAGTAACTACGGAAACGAACACCCCAAACAAGATAACGTCGGATAACAAAGAGTAAGACAGATCGCGTCGGTTTGCAAAAGCCTGTCGGTATGGAATGTACCAACAGTTGATAACCAAAAGGCTGATTAGATAACAACTTGGATGCAACAGATAGACAAGGAATTACACACACACACACACACCTATGGTACTACGGAAACCCAGAACACGTGAATCCTAGTTTGAACTTTTAAGAAGAGGATTGAAAACGTTACACTTCCTTACCAGAAGAGGGTGGGTGGGAGGTTAAGAAGAAAAATGGAAGCAGTCCTACTCTCATGTTTTGTTTTTCCCTAGTATACATAACTACCAAAAATATTTGCTAGACTGACAACGACCGTTTGGCTGAGACCCTGAAGGTCGGGATGGCTCTGATACCAATTGTAACTACCTCGGTGAATTACGCTCCTAGATACAAGCCTGGATGAGCGAAAGTGGTTGAAATAGTACGGTGGGGCCCCAAAAGCCACTCACGGGTAGACCTTTCGGCCGTCCCAACCACTTCCAATTCATCGGGACCTGTACGGGCGGCGTAATCGGCAGGCGAAGGGATCAACTACATACACAAATGAGTATGTATGCAAGCCACCATACAAAAGTACATCAGAGCCATTCCATCTAGAAAGAAAGGAAATATAGCAACGCCATACGGCAAGATTCAAATGACCTAGATAGATATAATATTTTAGGATAATTCCTCATACATCACACATCAGAGTATCAAGCGGAAGCGGCAAAACAAAGTCCGAGTACGGATAAGAAGCAAATCGGCATAAGATGCCATTGAAATAAGCACATCCCGCCCACAGATCTCACGGATCCCCGTTCCCGGAATCTCTACACCGAACGATCGTTGCCCACATCATCAGCCTCTTCCACCCAGTATCCGTCCTGCGAGTGTACCTGTTCATCTGAACCAATAATTTATCGTGTGAGACCCTAAGGGTACTCAGCAAGTCTTTATGCCTCTAAAGGGGACACAACCTGGGGTGACGCAATTGCAGCAAAAGATAAACCCTAAAAGTTCTATAGATACTCGCTAACCATCCGCCTAACCAAAGATAGACGGATGTCCGTGAATTAATGACAACAGTTATAACAGTAATATCACCAGATCCATCCTCCTCCTCGCTTACCGACGAGGAAGCGGACGAACAACCCCTCCCATCCGTTGGCAGTTTTATTAACCATTCCATGAGTGTTGCACTATTTACTAGTCATTTACTTAGTCAAATTAAAAGCGGTACTTTAGTTATGCTTGTCTATGATCGAGAAACTGTGCTCCAAGTCGTCCATAACCGCGGACACGGCTTTCAGAAAGTTTTACCCTGCAGGGGTGCACAAATAGCAACACACACTCGATCAACCTCGGAAAAACCAAATCAAAACCCAACGAGGCCTTCACGACAAAGCAATCACAAGATTCAGAAATATTTCAGGGGGCCACCCCATTGAGTAGACCCGCAACGAAGCTAGCTGACTCCGAGACGGACTCAAGGTTTGCGTCAATGGCTATAAACGACTGGGAACCCGAAAATGTGACTGGGCTTGTCGATACCGCGAAAACATTCCGCTTACCTAAACAGTACAGTGTGCTCCTCGCACAATCTTAAATAAAGCAGTAAACATGGCATAAGTACAGGATAGTAAATAAGACCTCAAACTAGTTTGTGGCCCCAAGAAATAAGACGGAATCAAGCTCTGGCTCAGTGGGGTCCCATAAGCCTCCCGGATGTGGATAGCGCGAATATTCAAGGAACAGGTTTCAAGTACTCGGGGTCCTACGGGACACAAGTGAGCAGGAAAAACCAAATAGCAGATATTGCCCACCGGTGCCACTTTCATTAGTTATCCCATTACTACTCAGGTTAAGTTGTTTAGGTACCTCGTTATCCATCAGACTCTCACATACCCTACACATTCTGTTCTATGACTCGCATGGCTCAAACAACTCCTGTAGTAATGGCTCATGGGATGGAGGAACAAGCTTGGTGGGGTTTAAAAGTAAAAGCTATGCAATACTTGGGATTCAGTTTAATGCAATCGCGACTCAATGATGCAAGAATAAGATAGAGGCCATAGGTACTGTATGTATGCAAGCATGTGGTAGTGCTTGCCTGGCAACTCAGTTGAAGCGAGAGACGGATCTGGGTAGTGCTCCTGGTTCTCTTGATATATCCCCTGCTCAGAGTCTATTCGAAGAAGAACCAAACAAACAAGGCCAACATAAATAAAGTGCACAAGCATCGGAATAAAATGCGTCAAGCAAACAATCATGCCATGATGAATGATGCACAAGTTGCATGGCAATAAAGTAGCATGGCATGGGTGAGGTGTAGAACACAAGAAGTAACATTTTTATGGGGTTTTGGTCCCATTTTATTGCCATAATAGTTGCTGTATACTTTATATTTATATGATTCATGCTGCAATTGAAGTCATGGATAGCGTAAACAGAAAGGTCTCGTCGAGCTGATCATTTTAGACATATCATTTGTTAAATTCGGAGTTATAAATCAAAAGTTATTAATTTATTAAGTTCCAGTGGCACTTGTTGTAATTTACTCAACTTGGAATTTTAAATGTGCAAAAGGTGATTTGAATAGCATATTTGAAATCCTCACATTTTTCTGATTCAAAATCATATATTATTTGTATTATTTGGATTTATAATTGAAAAGTTATTTGAAAACAGATTTAATTTTGAAGTTGACTTAATTTGAAATAGATTTGAATTTAAACAGATTCTCAGAAAAGTTTTTGTTACCCAGCTAGAACCTAGCCATAGCCACTGACCAGTGGGGTCACAGGCGGCGCGGCCCACTGCGCGAGCGGGCGCCACGGGGGCGTGCCACGTGGGCAACCTCGGACCGCGGGTTGATTCCAGGAAAACACGGGAGCCTTTTTACAAATATGCATACGACGCTGACGGTGGGGCTAGGGGACTGCGGGTTGAGTGGAAAAAAGCACCGGGAGGTAAACGCAAAAAGTGCAGCGGCACTGTTTTTCTTCCTGGCTCTGCCTCTGACGCGCGCGGCGCGCGGCGTGGCGAGGCTGGGCTTCGAACCCGCGTCGCGGGCTGGCTAGCAGAGGCGGCTACCGCTGCGGTGGCTGTGTGTTGATGTCAGGTAGGGGGGGGGGGGGGCGTGGCTAGATATGGCGCTAGACGGCACGGAACCGAGCAGATGCGCGCGGTCGCCGGTGCACCGAGTGTGCTCGACGGAACGCACGTCGCCGTTAGGAAACGTAGAAGGGCAGAGGCGTGTCTAGGAGGCTAGGGGACTCACCACGGGGCTGTTGATGTGGTTGGAACGGGGGAAGGCGTCGGCGATCGACGACGAGGCAGAGGCCGACGTAGCTAGGGTTTCGTCGGGCGGCGTGGGTGCCCCTTGGCCTGGCGTCCTCCTCCTCCGTCTGCAGGTACAGGGGCGAAGCAGGGCGGTCTCCTCGTCCTCGCTGACACGCTGCTGCTAACCTGCGCCTCCTGGATCGACGGGGAACGGTGGAGACCGATGTGGCTGGCGACGGTGCGGTTTGGAGGTGGGGAGGAAGGAGGGACGAGGGCGTCGCCCTGGGCGGATCTGGGGAGGGCAGAGGGGCTGTGGGGCGGATAAGAATGGGAGGGGGCAGGTGAGGCTTGCGTGGGGGAGGGGAAGGTGATAAAGGTGGCCTCGGTGCCACCTTTGTCCTCCCTCACGTGATCGGCCAGGGGCAGGGGTAGCTAGGCATGGGGATGGGGCTGCCAGGTAGGGTCAGAGAGGAGGGGGCTCGGGTGGGGCCTTGTACGGCAGAGAGAGAAAGAGGGGGAGGCTCGGTTAGAAGAGAGCTAGGGTTTGGGGGTAGATGGTAGGCTCGGTTTAGGGTTTGTTTGGATGGGGTAGCTAGGTAGCATGGGTGACCAAGTGGGGCCAAGCTAGGGTAGGTTTAGAGGGGTGGCTCGGCTAGAGGAGAGAAAGAGGGGGGTACTTAGGGTTTGGTTTAGATTAGGTGTAGATTAGGGTTTAGCTAGGATGGGGTATGGGGGGGTATGGTGATGATGGAGTAGGTGATAGAGGGAACTTAGATAGAGGATTAGAGAGAGAGGGGTGAGAGCTAGGGTTTTAGAAGCATGCATGCTCCAAACAAAGATCAAGCAAGATCAAGAGGAAAAGAGGGAGAGAGAGGGATGTGGTATGATGTAAACAAGATCAACTAGATCAAGCCCAAAAGGAAGGGATATAGATGGAGATGATCCACTCAAAACAAATAAAATCCAAATGACAAGCAAAAAGGTGGTACTTGCATGGCCCATGCAGAAATATTTATTGCCCTGATGATTCTTGTGAAAACAATGTTATTACATGGCATTATTATTTTGCATTCCCAAAATTGGAATAAAGGCCAAGCAAAAAGAATTAAAAAGGATGCCCCATGTGGAATAGATGGAGATGACCATATCTGAAATACAATGGGACTTGCTAGTGTGTATATGCCACTAGATATTTATTAAGCCCACAAAATATCCCAACATGATGATAACCCCAAAAACAACACATATGGGAGCTAGAATTAGGGTCCCACTCACAAGGCATGCAAAGGTGGCCATGTGGCTCTCATATATCACTAATGTGAAAACATCATGATGCTAAGATGAGAGCATGGGGAAAAGAAGTGGGTCCATCCTAACCCACATGAGCTAGAGGTAAAACCAAATAAAGTGCAAAGCTCATATTTAGTTGGATGGTGGAATTATAAGGTGGTGAAGAAAAGGTGGGGGAGTCAATAAGAGATATGCCCCCAACTCAACTTGGGCACTTATCAATAAATCAAGAACCAAATACAATATCAAGAGACAAATACAAATATTAATGCATATGAGATAAGAACCAAAACAAAAGGGTTTTTGTATGATGCTCAAATGCAAGGTGGCATGATGACATGAACATGACATGATGATGATGCAACAATTATTTGTAGGAAGTGGCCCTTTTATTACTAGATCAAGTAGCATTACAGGTGTTAGACAACTGGGATGCTACAATCACCTGGAGCCGACAAGACCACTCGCCACGCATCGAGTACCCAGGCCGAGTCGCCCTGGTGGTCAAGCCTAAGGTCGGCGACTACTGGCTCCCCAAGACATTGATGGACGGCGGCAGCTCCATCAACATCCTGTACCTGGACACCTTCAGGCGGCTGCGGCTCCCGCAGTCGATGATCGAGACGACCCACACCACGTTCCACGGCATCGTCCCCGGTCGGAAGGCGTACCCGATCGGTAAGGTCACGCTGCCAGTCACCTTCGGCACACTAGCAAACTTCCGCACCGAGCGGATCGTCTTCGAGCTGGTGCCCTTCGACAGCCCCTACCATTGCGTCCTGGGGCGCCAGGCGTTCGCCAAGTTCATGGCCGCGCCCCACTACGCGTACAACGCGATGAAGATCCCCGGGCCGTGCGGCGTCATCACCATCAACGGCGACCCCGACATGGCCGCCGAGTGCGAGGCCAAAGGAGCCGAGCTCGCTGACGCCGTCATCGCGGCGGAGACCAACCACGCTGATGAGCTCGCCAAGAACGCGAGCGGGGTCAACAACGACGACCCCACCATACTCAAGAAGCCCAACTCAGAGGGCGCAAACACCTCAACCTTTGAGGCCACGACGCACACCCGCACCGTCGAGCTGGTCCCAGGCGACTCCAGCCAGACGGTGACGATTGGGACGGGCATGAGCCCAGTGTAGGAAGGCGCGCTCATCGAGTTCCTCCGTGAGAACAGGGACATCTTCGCATGGAAGCCCTCTGACATGCCCGGTGTCCCTAGGGAGCTCGCTGAGCACAAGCTAAACGCCGACCCCAAAGTGCGACCTGTCAAGCAGTCGCTGCGGCCCTTCAATGAAGAGCGCCGCCGAGCAATCGCCGAGGAGGTGCAGCGTCTACTCGCTGCAGGCTTCATCCGGCCAATCAAATACTCCAAGTGGCTGGCAAACCCAGTCCTGGTCGAGAAGAAGAACGGGACCTAGAGGATGTGTATCGACTACACAAACCTGAACAACGCCTGCCCAAAGGAGCAGTTCGTCCTCCCGCGGATCGACCAGATAATCGATTCAACCGCGGGCTCCGTGTCGCTATGTTTCCTCGACGCCTACTCTGGGTACAACCAGATCAAAATGGCTGTCGAAGACGAGGAGAAGACGGCATTCATCACGCCATTCGGAGCCTTCTGCTACACCGCCATGACCTTCGGCCTCAAGAACGCCGGGGCGACCTACCAGCGGTGCATGCAAGAATGCCTCGCGAGCCAAATTGGCCGCAACATCCACGTCTACATCGACGACGTGGTCGTAAATTCCGCTCGCCAGGGCGACCTACTCGCTGACCTGGCGGAAACATTCGCCAACCTGCGAAAATACAAGATAAAGCTCAACCCAGGCAAATGCACCTTCGGTGTACCTGCAGGACAACTACTAGGGTACGTCGTCTCCAGACGAGGGATCAAAGCGAACCCCACGAAGATCGACACGATCGCCCGGCTCGGCAAACCCGAGTGCCTGCTCGACATCCAGAAACTGGCCGGGCGAGTAGCGGCTCTCAGTCGCTTCATCCCCCGGCTGGGCGAAAAGGCGATGCCCCTATACCTCCTGATGCGCAAGAACCCCACCTTCCAGTGGGACAAGGAGGCGGACGACGCGCTCCGCGATCTCAAAAAGGTGCTACTCGCCGCACCGCTACTCGCCGCCCCCGCCGACAAAGAACCCATGCTGGTTTACGTCGCGGCTTCCGAGCGCGTCGTCAGCGCCGTGATGGTCGTCGAGCGACCGGAGGAAGGAAAGGAGCGCCCAGTACAGCGGCCGGTGTACTACATCAGCGAGGTCCTCACCGATTCGCGCCAGCGGTACCCACAGTACCAAAAGCTGGTATACGCGGTCTTCAGAGCTCAGCGGCGCCTGCCGCACTACTTCCAGGAGCACCCGATCACGGTCGTCTCCTCAGCACCACTGCAAGACATCATCCGCAACCGCGAGGCGACCGGGCGGGTCGCCAAGTGGGCCGTCGAGATTGGCGTCCACAACATCAAATACGAGCCGCGAAAAGCGATCAAGTCGCAGGCCCTAGCGGACTTCATCGCCGACTGGGAAGAGGCCCAGCAGCCAGAGAAGCTGCCATACCTCCATTACTGGAGCCTGCACTTCGACGGCTCCAAGAACGCGGACGGCGCAGGCGCAGGGATCGTGCTAACTTCACCAAAGGGCGACAAGCTCCGCTACGTCCTCTGCCTCGACTTCACACCCTGCACCAACAACATGGCCGAGTACGAGGCCTTACTACACGGCATGCGAGCGGCCAAGGAGATGAATGTCAACCGCCTACGCTGCTACGGCGATTCCGACCTCGTCGCAGGGCAAGTCGCTGGCACCTGTGACGCCGTCTCCCCCACCATGGTGGCGTACCGCCAAGCAGTGGACAAGTTGGGCGGGCACTTCACAGGCTACTCCGTCGAGTGGATCGACAGGCGGAAGAACGAGGAGGCCGACGCACTCTCTCGCATCGGGTCGGCTCGACTCGCACCACCCGCCGGTGTCTTCCTCGACACAATCACCAAGCCATCAGTCTCTCCCCCGAAGGAGATTGACATAGGAGTCCCGCTCCAACCAGAGGCAGCCCTGGTCGCACTCGTCAACGAGCCAGACGACTGGACCAAGCCCTACATCGCCTACCTGGAAGCCGGCACCTTGCCGGCAGACGAGACGGACGCCCGGATGATCGCCCGCCGATGCAAGTCCTACACCATCATCAATGGTGAGCTCCATAAGCGCAGTGTCACCGGCGTGTTCCAACGCTGCGTCCAACCCGCCGAAGGACGCAAGATCCTCCATGATATCCACTCCGGCGACTGCGGCCACCACGCCGGCGCCCGCTCTCTGGTCGCCAAGGCTATGCGACATGGCTTCTACTGGCCCACCACACACGCCGATGCTGTGGACATTGTCCAGCGATGCGTTGGGTGCCAGAAGTACGCCAACCAGACGCACGTGCCGAGCTCAACGCTCAAAACAATCCCCATCACCTGGCCATTCGCTGTGTGGGGCATGGACATGGTAGGCCCCTTCAAGAAGGCCCCCTCCGGTTACACCCACCTGCTAGTCGCAGTCGACAAATTCACAAAATGGGTGGAAGCCAAGCCAGTTCGGAAATGCGACGGGAAGACCGCCACCAAATTCCTACGCGAGCTCATATATCGCTACGGGTTCCCAAACAGCATCATCACGGACAACGGCACTAACTTCGCCAAAGGAGCCATGGCCGAATTCTGCGAAGAGCATCACATTCGGCTCGACCTCGCGTCAGTCGCCCACCCGGAGTCCAACGGCCAGGCGGAACGGGCCAACCAAAGCATCCTCCACGGCCTGAAGCCGCGACTCCAAGTACCACTCGAGCGCACCGCCGGGTGCTGGGTCGAGGAGTTGCCCTCTGTCATCTGGGGGATCCGCACCTCAGTCAACAGGTCGATAGGGTTCACCCCCTTCTTCATGGTCTACGGCGCCGAGGCAGTCATGCCCACCGACCTCGAGCACGAATCGCCGCGGGTCGTCCACTACACGGAGGCTGCAAACGAGCTCGCCCGCCAAGACGGGGTCGACCAACTCGACGAAGCACGTGACCTCGCTCGGTCACGCACCGCCATCTACCAGCAGGGACTCCGCCGCTACCACTGCCGGCGGGTGAAAACTCGTACCTTCCAAGAAGGCGACCTGGTGTTACGCCTCATCCAGGACAAGAAGGGCATGCACAAGCTCTCCCCTCCGTGGAAAGGGCCATTCGTAATCGGGCGCGTACTCGGCAACGACGCCTACTACCTCATCGACGTCCGCGGGGACGGCGAACTCGACGGCAAGCGACCATGGAATGTAAACCTCCTACGGAAGTTCTACTCCTAGAACCCCACACATGTACTCTCCAGTCGCTATGAAATAAAAAGAAACGGTTACCGCAAAATTGCGCCTACTTCCATGTCTTGTGCCACTCGCACTCGTAATAACAGCGTTACGCTAACCGCAGAAGTCAACCTTTTGTACAGCGATCGGCACGGCTAAGTAGTGCGGTGCAAGAGCACTGAGTCACCTCAGGTCTTGCATCGTCCATGAAAAACGCCTACCCGGAGCCCCATTGGAGTCGCCTAGCTCGACTGGTTCTACGAACCAAGACAACTGCCTTCGCTTCTTACAGCGACCATGGTCCTCCGCATCCTTGGCATAGCGACTCGAACGGCTAAGTACCACGCTCGGGGACTGAAGACCAGTTCATCGCGAGCGGTCCGGGAAAACGCCAAGTAGGAGAGCATGCCCAGGACTCGCCACGCGACTGACCCCACGGGCCAGGCAGGAGTGACGCGCTCAAACTAACGCGCTAAGTCCTCAACCACCCTCGAGTCGCGCCTAGAACAACCAAGTACCACGCTCGGGGACTCGGCCACCCGACCTCGTTCGTGCAAGGGAAAACGGCAAAGTACAGAGCACTCAAGGGAGTATCCTAGCGACTGGCTCTCCGAGCCCGAGCGAGTCGACCACAATGACAAAACACATAAAAACAACAAACATATCACATACGAGGTAAACCCCACAAAAGGGCGGACACGCTCGGGGACTCGTTCAAACATCAATCACAAACACATGACAAATACCAAAATAGACACGATGTCTCATTCGATTGCATGTCGCATTGTCTCATGTTACAAAATATGCCCGCATGGCAGACCCGCTGCAAACGCCACAAGGCAAACTATCCTACTTTGCAGGCTTTGATGACGACTCGCCAACACCCGGCGATTGCGGATGAACGGCGTGTACGGGTTCGACGCATACGTCGTCAGTTCACCCGCCATCGCCGCGCGAAAGGGTTGCTCGACCTTGAAATCATGATGCGGCGGCTCGGGGTCGTTCGGCACGACGACCGTCTCCTGGTACGGAAGGAGGTCGCCCATTGCCCAGACACGCTCCGAGTATGCGGCGGCGCGATCCTGCAACTTGAGGACCTCGGAAAGCTCCACCGCGCTAGTCGACGATGGGTAGCCACTCGTCACATCGTCGATGTCGAAGTCCTCGGGGAAGTGGGCAAGCCCAAGACTAAGTGCCGTCTCCGCTCCGCGCCGAAACGCCAACCGCGTCATGAACTCAACGACCGCGGGCGCCTTCTCCAAATACCTCCACACCTCAACGAGGTCGCTGGGAATCACTTCCGTGGGCGATATCTCTTGGAGATAGGCACGGATGCACGTCGCCGACAACGTTGCCGAGTCGACAAGCATGCTTACACACTGCCGCGCGTCGAACGAGCTCGCCTCTTCCGCGCTATCGATGATGCGACCTGTGAGTAGAAGACAATAATGAATACGACGGACACCACAAATGGCACAACTACTGGAAGAGGCAGACGCACTTACCAATCAACGGGCGGGCGAGTTCCGTGATGAAGCATTGAAGCGACGTATGGTCGTCCTGAAGCCCAGCAACAAGGGCATCCGACACTTCGCGATCCTCTTCGGCGGCTGCAATGGCGGCCTTGGCTCGCCCATCAGCCGAACTCGCTTCTTCCTTCGCTTCCCGCAGCTCGCGCTCGAGGTCGGCGATCCGCTGTTCAGCCGAACTCAAAGCCGATTGCGCCGCCGCCAATTCACCAGCGGGGACAAGCCCCTGGCGAGCTTCCTCTGCCTTCGCGGCAGCAGCCTGAAGCCCTTTGTTCGCTTCCTGGACGATGGCCAGTTCCTTCTCCGCGCGCTGCTTCGCTGCCAATCGGTCAGCCGATTCAAGTTGCAGACCCTGCACAGCACCAAAAAGGTTAATCCAAGCAAAATTCCTAAGTGCCCACCCGCTGAAATTCAGCGAGTGCGCACTCGGGGACTGGCAATCAAAAAATTCCTAAGTGCCCACCCGCTGAAATTCAGCGAGTGCGCACTCGGGGACTGGTACTCAAAGAAATTCCTAAGTGCCCACCCGCTGAAATTCAGCGCGTGCGCACTCGGGGACTGGATGCGAAAAATAAAGATAAGACATTAAAAGAATCAGGCTGCTGCAAAGCACCGACCTGATCCTCGGGGACTGGATGTACCTGGATGGCCGCGCCAAGCATGCCGTGGAGTTGTGTCGCGTCCACGGACGCGAGGAGAGCCGGCGTATGCCCACGACGTTGGTCGACTTCAGCATCGGCGATCCCAGGAGCGTAGCTTGAGGGCGAAGTCCCACTCGCCGCGGCCGCCTTGGTCATGAAACGCGGGAAGGTGGCGATAGAGGCACCCGCCCCAAAGGAGGTTGGCTCGGCCGTTCCAGGCAAGGGAGCGCCCTCCTTCGTGGACGCGGCTGCCTCCGTTACAGGTCCAGCTGGCGCGACCGCCGTGTCGTCAGAAATCGTGACGACGTCGTTACCCTTGGCCTTCTTGCCGCCATCCGCAGAGACGACGACCTCGTCCGCCTTCCTCTTGCGGGAAGGATCCTCCTCGCTAACGACGGGTGGCACCTTAGCCACGGTTGGGTGGCCCATCCTCTTCACCCCAGTCCTGCTCAACAATCATGTAAGAAATATAATTCGGGCTGCTATGAAAGACAAAGGAGGGGGAGTTTACTCACTTGGCGACTGGAATGAAGCGCAGCCCCGTACGGAGGCCGGCTGGCTTCTCTAGTTCGGGGCCCAGTCGGCGGCTGAGCCCCATTTACAGAACGTCACGTACCCAAGACACGGACGGTTTCTTCGTTGTTGAGGCCGCAACCGGAGCCTCTGGAACGTCTTCAGCAGGAGCTTCCTTGTGAGGCGAAGCCGCTGCGACCGAGGCGTCCCCCAGCCCAGAGACTGGGGCGAATGGCGGAGGCATCAACGCCAGGGGCACCTCGATGGTGGTCGTGTCCAACGCGGCTGTCGTTGGCGGCGCCTCATCCTTGACCGGGCTGGGGGCGTCAGAACTGCTCGCTGAATGTGGCGGCGAGGCCGGCCTCGTCGGTTTGGTCTTCGTCTTCCTCGGAGGCGCCTTCACCTCCTTTTCCTTCTTCTTCTTTTTCGATGGAGTCGCCTGGCGGCGCGAGGTGGTTTCTGGAAGCTCGTCGTCATCTTCGTGACGCTCGAGGCTTTTACTTGCCTCAAGCTCGTGTTGACGCTGCCCACGGGTCTTGCGGAGCAGTGGGGCGACTTCCTCTTCGGACTCGTCGTCGCTGTCGCCCTCGTCACTCCTGGCATCGCCCTTGGCGGGAGGCGACTCACCCACGTCCTGAACGGACGAGCTCGAGTTCTCGTCGTCCGAAGGTGGGAGCCATCCTTCCACCACTTGGAATAGCTGCAATGAATACAAGATGAAATTAGAATTACCGCGACTGCATAAACTGCGACTACGAGCGAAGTGAAGCGATTACAGTTGGGGCTGGACGCTTTGCGGTATAGGGGGCGACCCCAGCCTGTGCGTCCAGGTACACCGCCTGGGTGATTTTCTTCAGTGCTGGGATGTAGTCCTCTAGCTTCCACTCGTCGAGGCGGGACTTCGTCGAGTCTTCCCGGCCCGTGTACTGGTACATGTAGTGCTCGCGCCGAGCGAGCGGGACGAGCCGCCGCCCGAGCCAGCAGTTGTACAGGTTTATCGTCTGGAGGCCCTTCTTCTTCAGACCGCGGATGGTCTAGAGCATCTCGTCGACGACCATCCGCTGGTCGTTGGGGAGCTTGCCTACTTGGAGACGGCGCGGCTCGGACCGATTGACGGAGTACCGCGGGATCGCCGCCTCGCCCTCCGGGGTCGCCTCGGCTACGTAAAACCACGATTTCTTCCAGTCGCTCGCTGCCTTGGCGGGCAGCATCAGGTCGAAGAATGAAGCCTTCGACTTGAGCTGGAAGGTTAGGCCGCCCGCGGCTAGCATTGGGCCGCCCGCTTCCTCGCGGCTGATCCGTCCGTGGAACAGATCTTGCCACAAGAGGAAGTAGGGCCGGCATCCCAAGTAGCATTCGCAGAACGCCACAAAGATGGCGAGCTGCTCGATGCTATGGGGACCCAGATCCGAAGGCTGGATCCCGTAGTAGGCGCAGAAGCGCCGGATGAACAGGGACGTGGGGAACCCTAGCCCCGTTCAAGATGGCTGGTGAAGCAGATGAACTCCCTCTCTCGCGGATTCGGGGTCGTCTCTCCGGCTGCGGGAATGCGCCAACAGCCGGCTCGCAAGATCCCGGCCTCCTCGAAGGAAGCCAGTTGCGCCCTCGTGCACTTAGATCTACCCCATGGCTCGGTGGAAAGGGCCATGGCAGAGAGATTTGCTGGGGGTTGGGGGATTTCAGGTCGGCTGGATCGCGATGCGAAGGGAGGCGAAAGGTACGCGTAGTCGGAGGAAATGGTGAGAAGGTGGTTCTCTTATATAGCGGTTGTTACCCGCCAAATCAGGGAGCCGTTACTACGCAGTGATTACGCCAAAAGTCCTTTGATGCTTTGTTTGGTTTGACTTGGCACATGATCACACCATATTATGACTATGAACAAGTCACCATAGCCTCTATGATCATTTAGTCCTTGACTTGTAGTGCACCTCTATGCTTTGATTAGTAATGTTTTGTCGCTCTGCATGATTATGGCCATTATTGCTCTCTTAGTTGGTCGCTCCCAGTCTTTTGCTAGCCTCCGCTTGTATGAGTAAGCTCTACTCATGTTTCCAACTCCCAAGAAACCAAGTTATTCCAAAGTGTACACTATAAATTCCTATGCATGCTGTATTACACCATTCCAAGTATATTCTTGTTTACAACTATCTTCCAATTAAAAAGTATTTTGTTATGTGAAAACTTAGTGATTAAAGCTCTCACGAACTTGATGTCACACTTTATATTTCTTGCCCCTAATAAACTTGAACCATTGTGTCATCTATGTTGTATATGCTTGCACTTATACGTTGGAATTAGCAGAACCATGTTTTCATGGGGAACGCTTTCAACATTGCACTTGTACTTTGTACACAGTTGATATCATGCTCTTTTGTCTATGGATGTCGTCGGTGTGAAATGAAAGGGGAGCTTGTAAGTCCATGGAGCTATGTATTTTGTGTTAGAGAAACGCCTAGGCCGCTAGCCTAAGCCATGCCTAATCATGGTGGAAACTTGCAGCATCACCATAGTGACATCTATGAAGCATTCTTCTTATAAAAAAAGAGATTGAGAAAAAGAGACATATTGAGAAAAGAGGAAAGGGATAAAAAAAGCACCATATCCCATTGTAAATAAGAAGAATGTTGAGATGCTCATTGTCTGCTTGCCTTGTCATTTTGGTTATGGGAAAGCTCCCGTACCATGTGCAAGGGGTACCCCGTTGGCGGTTCTCTATGATACACATGTACTTACTATGACAAGAAATTGCAAGTAACTAAACTTGAGTAGAATGAGGAGCGGACCTCATATTCAAGGCACATGAGATTGCGAACTTATACTTTATCAAGCATATACTCCATAGTTTGTTCACTTTAACCTTAATCACTTCAAGATGCTTATGATAGGGACAATGAGGGCTGAAAGCTAACAAGTACCATAATTTTTGGAAGCTCTTTTTGAAACTTGAAATTCCTGCTTCCCTTATGAAGGGTCTTTCTTCCACCATTATATTGAGTCTCCACCTTCTACCGTTAGGCACCAGTTAAGAGAGCATAGTTTCCATTCTTAGTTCTATGTGCATTGTCACAAAACTTATTGATTGATGCATATTGTTGTATTGCTTGTTCTTGTGCTATTTGTATCTAGTCACTCTTATGAACTTTGAAGGTCTATTATGCATCTATTTGCTACTCCATGAGGGACAAGCTGAATGCCACTATGCCATGTTTTCTATATGTGAAACAAACAAACGTTTTTCAATGCATGTTATTCATGATCTTTGTTTGTAGCCTTTCATGTTGCATGCATAGTTAATTTTTCTTATTGTTAGAACTCCATCTTTCATGCACATGTTTAGAGTTCTTTGATCCTAGCTTTCAATGCTTGCAAATGGTTTGATCTTGGTTTTGATGGTGCATGTCACCTCAAAAATTATTCTTTTAACACTTACCTACTCGAGGACGAGTAGGAGTTAAGCTTGGGGATGCTTGATACGTTAGAAACGTATCTATAATTTTTTATGTTCCATGCTTGTTTAGTATCTACTTTGTTTTGTTTTTTCCACACTTCGAGGTGCTTTTTATATGTTTTCTGGTACTAACCTATTAACAAGTTGCCACAGTGTCAGTTGCCTGTTTTCTGCTGTTTTTGGTTCCAGAAAAGCTACTAAGGAAATATTCTCGGAATTGAACGGGACAAAAGCCAAAGTTAATATTTCACCGAGGAGAACACAGAGTCCAGAGGGCGGCATAGGGCGGCCGCACACCCCAGGCGCGGGCCCACCTTGGGCCGCGCCTGGGCAGGGTTTGGGCCCCCAGGCCGCCTCCCAGCCTTGCCTCTTCGCCTATAAGAAGCCCCTGATGCCTGAACCCTAGGCACCCAATCAATATTCCATGAAACCGTCTGTAGCCGCCACCACCATCGTCCCTAGATCGGGGGGATCTGATGCTCTTCCCGGCACCCTACCGGAGGGGATATCATCCTGGAGGCCTTCTTCTTCATCATTCCAGCCTCCGATATGAAGTGTAAGTAGTCCCACCTTGGACTACGGGTCCATGTAGTACCTAGATGGTTGTATCTCCTCCTTTGCGCTTTCATGTCTAGATCTTGTGAGCTTCGTTCAAGATCTCATCTATTTGTAATCATGCATGTTGTGTTTGCGGGAATCCGATGGACATTGAGATTACTATGTCAGATTGATTAATGGTTTTGTCTTATTGATTCTATCATGTTTGTGTTATTTGTGATCTTGCATGCTCTCCGTTGTTAGTAGATATCTTGGCCAAGTAGTTGCTAGTGACTCCAAGAGGGGGTATTTATGCTCGATAGTGGGTTCATGCCTCTATTTAATCTAAGGGAAGTGATAGAAATCACTAAGGTTGTAGATGTGTTGTTGCCACTAGGGAGAAAATAACGGTCTCTTTTTCATGGAACAAGTGGATTGTTTACCTTACACACCTTGCTTAAAGCAGTTGTCTGTTGCTTGCAACTTAATACTGGACGGGGTTCGGATGATAACCCAAAGGTGGACTTCTAGTCATATGTAGTTGGATGGCGGTCTATGTATCTTGTTGTATTTCCCAATCGAATCTCATAGGATCTTTATGTCTAGTATTGCATTGTTATGCCTTGCTCAGTCCTGTCAATTGCCCTGCTGTAATTTGTTTACCCTGCATGCCATGTTTATTTATCTAAGGAGAACACCTCTAGTGAACTATGGACCACGGTCCAATCTGTACAATTGATACATCTTCCACTGTTACTGTTTACTTTCTGCAAACCATCATCACCTTCCACACCATACAGTTAATCCTTTGTTACAGCAACCGGTGAGTTTGACAACCTCACTGTTAGTTGGGGCAAAGTCTTGAGTTTGTGTTGTGCAGGTTTCCACGTTGCTTGCAACCCCTTTGAGACGTTTCCTTCCTCCTACTGGTTCGATAATCTCGGTTTCTTACTAAGGGAAGACTTGCTGCTATGCTGCATCACACCTTCCTCTTGGGGTTTCACGACGAAGTGCTCCCACGTTGATGCAGCACCAAAGAATACTTATAAGCCTTAACAACTGAGTTGTCAACTCAACTACACCTGGAAATAGTCTTGCTCACAATAGTTTATCAGTAGCAATAGAACAAGAGCAATGGTAACATCAGTAGCAAACAATAGTATATGAGTGCGGTAGGCATAGGGATGGATGTACGGGCATTGCATGGATGAGTCTAAACATGTAACTTCAATATCTAGGGAATTTGCAGATAAATAAGATAAATCATCCAAGTACTAAACAATCATTGGCATGTGCTCCATATATAGTCATACGTGCTCGCAATGAGAACTTGCACAACATCTTTTGTCTTGCCAGCCCGTTGCAGCGGGGCCTCAAGGGAATCTACTAGCAATTAAGGTAATCCTTTTAATAGAGCACCGGAGCAAAGCATTAACACTCCGTGAACACATGTGATCCTCACATCACAGCCATCCCCTCCGGCTGTCCCAATTTTTGTCACTTCGGGGCCTTTGAATCCGGACAATGATATGTGTACACAACTTGTAGATAAGATCACAAACAATACTATCATCATGAATCAATAATAAGTTTAGATATGAGATCATGGCACTCGGGCCCTAGTGACAAGCATTAAGCACAACAAGTTGCAACAAATTCAAATAGCACTAATAGAGATACTAGGCACCATGCCCTAACAATCTTATTCGATTACATGATATAACTCATCCAATCCCTACCATCCCCATAGCCTACAACGGGGGATTACTCACTCATGGATGGGGGAAACATGGATGTTTGATGGAGAGGCGTTGGTGATAATGATGGTGATGATCCTCTCCAAATTCCCCGTCCCGGCAGGGTGCCAGAATGGAGTTTCTGGTTCTGAATCGTGGTTTCCAGTGGTGGCGGCGCAGCCGAACTCTTTCTAGAAAAATGTCGAACCTCCTGAGTTTTTAGGTCAGAAGGCAACTTATAGGCGAAGAGGAAGGTCGAGGGGGTGCTCGAGGCAGACACACACACCCTCCAAGCGCGGCCAGGCCCAGCCACGCGGCAGGGGGTGGGCACCTCAGAGCCCCACTCTGTCTCGTCTTCTGGCTCCGTGAGTCTTCTGGTGAAATAGAATTTTTGGCATATTTTCTGGGATTTTTCCTGATAGTTGATTTTCTGCACAAAAACTAGACACCAAGGTAATTCTGCTGAAAACATCATCAGTCCGTGTTAGTTGTATCCAAAACATACAAGTTTAGAGGAGAAACAATATCAAAAGTGTTTGGGAAATTAGATACGTTTTGGACGTATCAAACTCCCTCCAAGCTTAGCTTATTGCTTGTCCTCAAGCAATTCAGTTGAAAACTGAGTGCGATAAAAGAACTTTCACGAACACATTTGCTTCATTAGATGTATATATTCTCAGCACATGAGTAGATACTTAAAAAATTCATAATAAGAGTATGTAACTAAGTCTACTCAATATTCATTGCAAGCTATGAAGAGATTCCAACACAATAATAATGAGTAGCATGAAACATAAACATAAGCAACATTGCAATGCTCATAAGAAGGTATGATAGAGTGGTATCTCGCTTGCCTTTATTTGTAGAGCAGAACATAAATGCCAAGGCACCTCTAAAGTTCAAGTGAATACTAGAAGTAAAGATATCAAAGATACAAGTATCAAAGTCATGACATAATTAACCAAGTTTTGAGACAAGCACATTACACTAAGAATGACAACTATGCTCTCAAGAAGGTGCTCATAGAATAAGTGGTGACTGATGGGGATATGCCTACCGGGGTATACCCAGCAGGACGTTTCCGACTGGCCCAAGAACTGGCGAGTGGGCCTGCAAGACGGCGACTGGATTGAAGCCCAGCGAGGAACCAAGCGACTGGAAGCTGAAGGCCCAGGCGAGTAGATAGGCCCAGTCGGATTAGGTTAAACGGGTACCGAAGCTTTAACTGAATCGGTTGAGATATGTAAACCCTAGGGGAGGTGAGCCTATATAAACCTCCCTATAGGGCGAGTAGAGATATGTTCCATCATACACCCAAGCGACTCGCCGCCTAGCCGCCGAGCTCGCCCATTGTACCACCTCCATAATACAATCTAGCAGGAGTAGGTCTTTACCCTCCGGGGGGCGAACCTGGGTAAAACCCTGTGTCTCTGCCCTCATCTCGCACCGCAGATGGCTGGCCGCCCTTGCCCCTCGTTCTACTACTCGCTGCCGATTGCAGCATCTGCCGTGACCATTCCCACGACAGTGACTCAACAAGGAAGTGAAAATATTTTCAAAAGTTTGGAAGGCTTCCAAATGCTGAAAGCATGGTACTCGTTAGCTTTGAGCTCTCATTGCCCCTATCATAGGCATCTTTAGATGGTTAAGGTGAAAGTGCGGTCCAATATGAGTTATATGCTTGACAGACCATAAACTGGAAATCTCATGTCCCTTGAGTACGAGGGACGCTCCTCATCTACTCAACTTCATTTACCGGTGATACGTCGGAAACGTATCTATAACTTTTGATGTTCCATGCTTGTTTAGTATCTACTTTACTTTGCTTTGTCCACACTTCGAGATGATTTTTATATGTTTTCTGGTACTAAACTATTAACAAGTTGCCACAGTGTCAGTTGCCTGTTTTCTGCTATTTTTGGTTCTAGAAAAGCTAGTAAGGAAATATTCTCGGAATTGGACGGTACAAAAGCCAAAGTCAATATTTCACCAAGGAGAACACGGAGTCCATAGGAGAGACGAAGGGGCGCCACAGGGCGGCCGCACCCCACCCCCCACAGGCGCGGGCGCCTGGGCAGGGTGTGGGCCCCTTGGCCGCCTCACAGCCTCGCCTCTTCGCCTATAAGAACCCCCGATGCCTAAACCCAAAGCACCCGATCAATATTCCATGAAACCGTCTGTAGCCGCCGCCACCATCGTCCCTAGATCAGGGGGATCTGAAGCTCTTCCCGGCACCCTACCGGAGGGGAGATCATCCCGGAGGCCTTCTTCTTCATCATGCCAGCCTCCGGTATGAAGCGTGAGTAGTTCCACCTTGGACTACGGGTCCATGTAGTAGCTAGATGGTTGTATCTCCTCCTTTGTGCTTTTATGTCTAGATCTCGTGAGCTCCGTTCATGATAAAGATATCATCTATTTGTAATGATGCATGTTGTGTTTGTGGGGATTCGATGGATATTGAGATTACTATGTCAGATTGATTAATGGTTTTGTCTTATTGATTCTATCATGTCTATGTTGTTTATGATCTTGCATGATCTCCGTTGTTAGTAGTTATCTTGGACAAGTAGTTGCTAGTGACTCCAAGAGGGGGTATTTATGCTCGATAGTGGGTTCATGCCTCTATTTAATCTAAGGGAAGTGACAGAAATCTCTAAGGTTGTAGGTGTGTTGTTGCCACTAGGGGGAAAACAACGGTCTCTTGTTCATGGAACAAGTGGATTGTTTACCTTACACATTTTGCTTAAAGCAGTTGTCGGTTGCTTGCAACTTAATATTGGAGGAGGTTCGGATGATAACCCAAAGGTGGACTTCTAGTCATAGATGCGGTTGGATGGCGGTCTATGTATCTTGTTGTATTGCCCAATCGAATCTCATAGGATCTTTATGTCTAGTATTGCATTGTTACGCCTTGCTCAGTCTTGTCAATTGCCCTGCTATAATTTGTTTACCATGCATGCCATGTTTGTTTATCTAAGGAGAACACCTCTAGTGAACTATGGACCCCGGTCCAATCTTTACCATTGATACATCTTCCACTATTACTGTTTACTTTTTGCAAACCATCATCACCTTCCACACCATACAGTTAATCCTTTGTTACAGCAACCGGTGAGATTGACAACCTCACTGTTAGTTGGGGCAAAGTCTTGAGTTTGCGTTGTGCAGGTTTCCATGTTGCTTGCAACACCTTTGATATGTTTCCTTCCTCCTAATGGTTTGATAATCTCGGTTTCTTACTGAGGGAAGACTTGCTGCTATGATGCATCACACCTTGCTCTTGGGGTTTCCCGACGAAGTGCTCCCATGTTGACACAGCGCCATCAGGATTTTCTGGAGCCGTTGCCGGGGAGGCTAAGGACGTCTTCACAAGGGGAGTCCTACTCAACCTTTCTCTTTACTTTGTTTTTGGTTTGCTTAGTTTCTTTTGCTTGGTTTTGTTTGCCTCTTTGTATCAAAAACTCCAAAAAATAGTTTAGTTTGCTTTACTTTCTCTTATCAAAAACACAAAAAAATTAGTTCCTGCTCTAGTTTCCACCACGTCTGGTTTTGGTCCTATCCCTGTGTCACCTATGGAAGGATCTTTAATTTCAAGCAAGGAAGTGAAGAGAGTTTCAAAGAAGCTTGGTCTAGAATCTCTGCTTTACAAAGGGAAACTGAGCCTAAGATGAGTCTTTGTAACATCCCAAAAATACTAAACTTGGATCATCAAACTCTAATCATCAAAATTAGGGTTAACAAAAACTTTTCTAAATAAAAATATGAAAGCATGCATGGTGTATACATTTCATTTGGAATTCTTTTGAACCACCTTGTTTGTGTGTTCCTTTGCTTGTAAATGGATTCTTGGGTGAAATAAACATCATCTAAACAATTCCCAAACTTTTCTTAAAGACAAATAAATCAAAACAAAGCTAAATGAGTGAATGGTCATTTTGACCAATTTAACTCCCATGCCTACTTTGGCTGTCTCAAACTTTTAGAACCTAACAGAAACTTTTCTGGATCTTTGCACCCCTTGATTGTACTCATAACAAAGTATCAAGGCCCACTTTGTGATCATCCAAAAACATTTAAATGCATAGTTTAAATGACAGTTCAAAATTGAATCTTTATCATATGGGAAGATCCCACTTTTTCAAAAACCACTCAAACAAGCTCAACTTTCAAAACCCAAGCATCTGCAGACTCACCAGCACCAACATAGCACACCCACCAAAAATCTTTTCAAAATTTAAAACTTGAATTCTTGCGGCCATTTCATCAAACACTTGGCAGAAACAAATCAAACTGGCCTAACGTCACTGTTTGGAGCAGTAATTGGGCTAAGCAATGTTCACCATTGATCACCCTTGTCTCCCCTAGTGCCAACCAGTGCTTAGACAAACCCTAGCCCCTACCCTTTGCCCCATGCCATGCCAACCCGAGCATCCCCTTGCCAGCCGACAATGGCTAGCTAGCCAGAGCAAGCACCAAGACTAAACAACATGTCTGGGAGACAGCCCATCGTCCACCGCCACTCCCTGTCCAGTGCTTGAACCTTTCCAGCCACTGGACCATGCGCACGAACCATGCCAAGATCGCCAGCAACCATGCCGAGCATGCGCCAGAGCGCCACCCTCGACCGAAGCCCACAGACCGCGCACCGCCCTTGCCGCGTGCATACGTGATCACCATCGTCCTAGCAACCCCGCAGACACGCTCGTTCGCCGCCGCGCAGACCACGCGCGTTGTGCGCCATTAAATCTTCCGCCGGGCACGCGTAGAGCACCGTCGCGTTCCGACCAAACCACACCACCCCACGTCTCGCCACCGTGTCGTTGAGCATCGCCAGGGAGCACCGCACCGCCCCTACCGTCGCCCACACCGATAGCCGTCTGTACCGTCGACCACGACGAGCTTACCTTGCGCCCCGTCGGTCCCCTCGCTCTAGTATAAATAGAGGCCACCCCCAGCCAAATTGAGCACACCATCTCACTCCCCTATCCTCACTTATTGTGCCACCCCGTTCCCGGAGCAAGGCGAGCAGCACTTCGCCGGAATTTCACCGGAGCTCGCCTCTACTGGAGAAGAAGGGAGCCAGCGATTGGAGCCGCCCCAGGAGAAGCTGTCGGTACCAGGAGGTTCGCCGTCATCGACTTTGTCGTTCGCCCGCACCGCCGACCCTCGCCTGAACCCCGGTGATCCCCCAACGACCCCCACTGGCCGCGCTAGGTGTCTGTCTCGCCGGCGTTGCCCAACGTCGACGATGACTCTCAGCCGTTGGATTAGAACCAGATCGAACGCACCACATCGCCCCATACCGCTTCGCACCCCCTCGTCTCACTGACGCATGGGGCCAGCCACTTAACCAGCCCGCGTAAGCGCTGTGCTTAGCAGGCCGTCCCAGTATCGCTTCCCGCGCAGCCCAGCTATTTGAATTTAACCTTTTCCATTTTATTTCAAACACACTTCTGTACCCAGTTTCAAAAATCAACCTAGATTGATTCAGTGCACCAAATCGAATGAAACTAATTTTGTTAGAAAGGTCTGGAAGTGCTGAATCCAAGCCCGTTGGATTCAAGTCATTTGGATCTATAGATCATCCATTGTAAAAATAACAAGGCAGAAGCTTTTCTGCATTCAAACATTTTTCAAATTTAATCCATAATAGCTTTTGAGTTGATTCAAACTCTCAAAAATCACATTTAACCATACCTTTCATAATATATAAAAATATATAGGATTACTTACAGAAATAATGTTCAAGTAATAAAAGAATGCCCCATAGGAATTTCTAGTCACTTTATTTAATTAAAATAAAAGGGTAAAACCTTATTAAATTGTGACACCACTTTAAATCACATTCCCATGGACTAAAATATGTGGTGATGACATGTGTCCACATGATCCCATGTTTGGTTTGGAGAATATTAAATCTTAAGTAGTTTTTCAATGAGTAGAAATTACTTTTCTAAAAATAAAAGGAATTAAACCTAGCCTTAATCTTGTAATGTTAGAGATGATGTTAGATCATCTATAGGACCCTTTTTGTGTGATGATTACAAGTAGTTAAGTATTGTTTGGTGATTGTGTACCTCGTATTTATTCATAGACGCTAGTACCGACCAAGGATACGAGGAGGAAGGAGGATTCTATGAAGAAGAAGCCGAGGAGAACTTCAACCACTGCTCTGCACAAGGCAAGCCAATACTTGCAAGCTATTAACTTAGCAAGCTTTACTAATCAAGTTGACCAATGCAAGCTAACACTTGCAAGATACCCTACTAATGCAAGCTTTACTTGCTTGTTACCATGACCACTATATGCCTTAAGCATATGTGATCATATACACTTGATAAACCAATCCTAGTTTTACTTACAAGCTTTATACTTTATTTCTTTATCAAAGCTAGTACTTAGAGCTTACTTAAGTAAATTGTAGATATTAGAAAGATAATTGAAGGTTGCATAAAGAGCATAAAATTTGGCCTAAGCTAGATAATCTTGATGTCATCCTAAGGCATAAGATTAAACTTAGTTAAACTCCACTAGCTTACCACCCCTCATTAGTGCTTACCCCCACTTGTAGATGCTAGTGCTAAGCATAAAACTTGATCAACTTTAGATGGGAATACTTGGTGTAAAATGGTTATGAAAACCTTGGAATGATGGATCATTCTATTGAAATGTTTTGGACATGTGTTTCCGAACACTTAATGTTTTTGGTGATGAAAATGATGAGGCATGAGCCTTAGCCCTTTATAAAACTGATGGTTGTCTGGATGCGATACCATTCCAATTTTATCGTACCACCACAATACCCGAAGATTGGGTAGGGCTTGACTGGAAACTTATATACCTTAGCATTAGTTCCCTCATGGCCAAGGTCTGAGCTGAGGCTACCTTGTGAAGATTGTCCACCTGTGCAGTACCCAAGATGACAGTTGGTCATGGTTGGGAGGCCAAACTCACAGTAGAGGTGCTTATACTAGGGCGTGTGATTGAAAGGTTAGGATTGATTATCCGCATACTGAGTATGGTGAATTCAGGATTTGTTCCTGACGGATGTATCGAATGTTGTGGTGAAAGTGTACAATCTCTGTAGAGTGTCAAACTATTCGAATAGCCGCGTCCACGGTTATGGACAGTTGGAGTGGCCATACTGTTCCCCCGTCAGATGTTTTAAAAGAACTGGTGAAATGAATTGAGACTTTGACTTGACCACAACAGGGTTGTGATATGAGATACAAGTTCCCGCTTAGGTGTTATAAAATTTCACTTGTTAGAGATAAATCCGGCTTTTGCAAAATAACCCTAGAGCCTAGTGTCCTATTACCAAAAAACCCTTTCACTTGTTAGTATTAGTTTGCGAGTACTTAAAGAGTACTCATGGCTTTGTCCCTGGCTATTCCCGTGGCCAGAATATGAAGAGGAGTACCTGGAGGATGGACCCCAGGAAGGTTACGACAACTAGGATCATCTCACATCGTCAACATTGCCTGTGACCCCGAAGATGGAGCTTCGCCTACGCCACCGTTATTATTACGTATTCCGCTGCTTGAAGTTGTATTAAGAACTGGATCATGAGGTCCCTATTTGTGTAAGAACTTATGTACGGTTTGTAATGGATGATGTACTATGGTATCCAATTCTGTTATGTCTCGCAAAAATGGTAATCCTGGGATTGCGATGTATGGCATAACAGGCATCTGGGATTAAAAATCTGGGTGTTGACAGTCTTAGCTTGGTTATTAATAGTTTCTACCACGGTATTGCTCTTTGTTATAGATATGCTTTCGATGTTGTGGCTGAGAAAGATATTTTTCGTTGTACTGAGGATGAAGCTTTAGATGCTATAAATAAGTTGATTATAATTTATAATATGCCTGGCAAGTCTGATTCTTCATCTATAGACATTTATGTTAGGTCGAACACTCTTAAGTCTAGTACTTCTGCTTTAAACAATTGCTATCACACACTTAGAGAGCACCATGGTTATGTTCCAATAAATTCTAAGCCTTCAAAGTGGTTTCCCACAATCAAAGTCTCCATAAATAGTGCAACTTTTGATGCTCGTTGTGATACCATGTCTGAATTTTGCCTTATGCCTAAAGATATTTATGAGTCTTTGGGGACTTTCTAAAGGAGGAGAAGAAATATCTCTTACTAATAATGCAACTTTATTACCCATTGGAATAGCTAAAGGTGTGTTTACAAAAATCTCAGGGAAAATGGTGTCTACTGATTATCTTGTTATTGAATGTATAGGCAAAGGAAAAATTACACTAGGAAGATCTCTGCTAAAACACCTTGGAGCAATAACCCAAGAGTACTTGATTTCTTGCTTCATGTGCCTAACTTAAAGGCGTTAAAGAAAAGTACTTGTTGGGAGATAACCCAAGAATTTTCTTGAGTCTTGGAAGTTGTTACTTCATTAATGACCTCTCCTTGTACTTTTTGTGCCAAGAATGACCTCTAATGAGAGGGAAGTAAGATTTGGGGAGTTGCTATCCCGAAACAGATTTTTATGCTCCACCATAAAAATCCATGGGGAGTCTCTGTAAGCCGGATTGAACTAACAATTTACGAATAAATCCCCCAGTATGTTAGATAATTTTTATTAGTTCAACACTTTTTGATTTGAGCAATAGAAGGTTTTCAAAAAAATCGGTGTCTACATGCTGCTCTGTTTTGACAGATTTCTGCCATTATTTGCATTTGCTTCATATTGATTCCTTTTTGGGTTCTTTTTGGGAAATTGAGCATTTTTAGGGAATTGTTTCCGTAGCTTGTGTTTTTAGTGAAAGTTTTGTTGTTCCAAAGCTAAACTCAAGGGTCTATTATCTTTTGAATACACTAATGTTGCTAATGAAGATTGTGTGAAGTTTTGTATGAAGGAAAATTTTCAGGTGTAGAGAGAGAGTGATGTAATAAGATGAATAATAGACAAAAGCTCAAACTTGGGGATGCCACCCCGGTGTCACCCCAAGAAATATCGAAGATATACAAGCGTCAAAGCTTGGGGATGCCCAAGGCATCCCCTTCTTCATCAATAAAAAGCTCAGGTCTTTCTAGACACTTCGTTTTTATTGTTTCATGCACTGTTGTGTTGTTCTTGGAGCATCTTAGTTTTCGTTTTCTTTGCCTAGTTTGTTTAGTTTGCTTGAATAAGGTAGTTTGGAACCCCTTTCTCGCTGTGTGGTTTCAAATAATTCGATTGGTGTTGGAAAGGAGTAGAAAGTTCTTGCTTGAAATAGTGCAAGAGGAGCTTGCTTTGACTGTGACATAGACTTTAGCATGTCATGCTAGTGTTGTTTTGACCATATGCTTAGTGATTATTGCTATAGCATGACTTGTTCCTGTAGGGGTTTGTAGCATGTAAAACAAAAAAATTCTACCGCATACAAACAAACAAGCCAAGATCTATCTACTAGATTGTAGCAACGAGTCGATAGAATAACTCACCCTCGAAGATTCCAAAGTGTTTAACAAGAGCGGATTCTCGTGGGTGATGTAGTCGTACTCTTTTCGATCTCAAGATCGCGTAGACGATCCTTCCGGCGCTGCGTTCCGGCAGCGCTTCCGCAGTCGGTCACACGTTCGGTACTCGACGAAGACCTTCCTCTCCCTTGTTCCAGCAGGCAGCGGAGGTTGTAGCACTCTCCTCGCGATTCCGGCAGCACGACGGCGTGGTACCGGAAGTAGAGGGGAGATCTCGCAGGGATTCGCCTTAAGCCGGAGCGAGTATGGTGGACTATGAGAGAGCCTCGGTGATCTAGGGTTTAGACACACCAAGGAGGAGGCAAAGCCGGCGGCTAGGGTTTGCCCTAGGCGGCAGCGGCAGCAGGAGGTGGCGGCGCCGGCGGCTAGGAGTTAGGGTTTGCGGGGTGTGTGTTGTGTCTTGGAGGGGCAGCCCTGCCCCTCCTTATATAGGTGGATGGGGCGCGCCAAGGGGAGGGGAGTCCCTCCCCAACTCTGCTTCCAAGGCCGGCAGGTGGAGGGAGAGGAACTCCTCCCCAAGTAGGTTTCCTACTCTCCCTCCACCAAGCAAAATAGTCGTTTGACTTTTCAAATTGGCGTTTGACTTTTCAAACTAGGATTTGATTTATCCCTTTATTTTGTTCAGCGATGACACCTAGTACATGATGCAACCATTCCATCTTGTTATGACACATTCATGTACCCTTCCCCTCCGGAGTGCCGGACATTCCGGAACCTTCTAGAACATTCCCGATGAAAACACCGGAACCATTTCCCAACCCCGAAATAGGACTTTCCTTATATGAATCTTATTCTCCGGACCATTCCGGATCTCCTCGTGATATCCCGGATCCCATCCGAGACTCCGAACAACATTCGGTCTCTTACTCATCATTCCATAACTACTCAACAACGTCGAATCCTTAAGTGTGTCTCCCTACGGTTCGTGAATTATGCGGACATGATTGAGACACTTCTCCGAACAATAACCAATAGAGGAATCTGGAAATTCATATGGCTCCCACATATTTCTACGATTACTTTGCGATCGAATGAACCACTTACATACAATACCAATTTCCCTTTGTCTCACGTAGTTTACTTATCCGAGGTTATGATCGTCGGTATCTCTGCATACCTAGTTCAACCTCATTACTGATAAGTACTCTTTTCTCGTTCCCGTGATAGGTGATCCCTTGTGAGCCAGTCACATGCTTGCAAGCTAATTGGATGACATTCCACCGAGAGGGCCCAGAGTATATCTATCCGTCATATGGATGGACAAATCCCACTCTTGATCCATGTGTCTCAACCAATACTTTCCGAACACTCAATGCCACCTTTATAGCCACCCAGTTACGGTGTGGTGTTTGATGTCATCAAAGCATCCTTCTGGTGAAGGTGACATGCATGATCTCATGGTCGAAAGAATTAGGTTACTATGTATCAGAAAGCATATAGAAATTGAACTATTAAAATGACTTGATCTTTATGCTACGCTTATCTATAGGAGTATGTCCATCATATCATTCTCCTAACGATATGATCTTGTTGTTAATAACATCTCAATGTTCATGATAGGGAAACCACAATCATTTATTAACCAACAAGCCAGTATTATAAAGAGGCTTTACTAGGGACTCTAATTTAGTTTACAAATCACACAAGTATCAATGTTTCCTTGTTAATACTATTATAGTATAAATGTAAACATTTATCATAAACACAAAGATATAATAATAACTATATTTATTATTGCCTCTAGGGCATATCTCCAACAGTCTCCCACTTGCACTAGAGTCAACTAATCTAGATTACATGGTAATATACCGAACACCCATGGCAGTTTGGGGTTGGTCATGTTTTGCCCTCGGGAGAGGTTTAGTCAACGGATCCGCCACATTCAGATCTGTGTGTACTTTGCAAATCTTTATCTCCCCATCTTGGACATGTTCTCGAATAGCGTGAAAACGTAGCTTAATGTGCTTCAGCTTCTTGTGTGACCTTGGTTCTTGCGCATTGGCTATGGCGCCCATGTTATCACAGTAGATAGACATTGGGTCCAGTGCACTAGGAACCACACCGAGCTCTGTAATGAACTCTTCCATCCATATCGCTTCTTGCGAAGCCTCCAAAGCAGCCATGTATTCCGATTCAGTTGAACATCTCGCCACAACGCTTTGCTTTGCACTCCTCCAGCTAACTGCTGCACCATTCAAAATAAATACATATCCAGATTGTGATTTAGAATCATCCAGATCGGTGTTCCAACTAGCATCGGTGTAACCATTAACAACGAGCTGTTCATCGCCTCCATAAGAAAGAACCATATCCTTAGTTCTTCTCAAGTACTTAAGGATGTTTTTGACCGCTGTCCAATGATCCACTCCTGGATCACTTTGATATCTGCTAGTTAAACTAACAGCATATGCAATGTCGGGTCTAGTACATAGCATGGCATACATTAGAGATCCTATGGCTGAGGCATAGGGAGTCTTACTCATCCTTTCTCTATCTTCTGCCGTTGTCGGACTTTGAGTTTTACTCAACGTCGTATTGGGCAACATGGGCAAGAACCCTTTCTTGCTATCTTCCATTCCAAACCTCTTTAGAACTTTGTACAAATATGTACTTTGTGACAATGATATTAGGCGCTTCGATCTATCTCTATAAATCTTTATGCCTAATATGTAAGCTGCTTCGCCAAGATATTTCATTGAAAAACTATTATTCAAATATTCCTTGACACTATTAAGAAGGTCTACATCATTCCCAATCAACAATATGTCATCTACATATAGTATTAAGAATGCTACAGAGCTCCCACTCACTTTCTTGTAAATACAAGCTTCTCCATAAGTTTGTATAAAACCAAAACTTTTGATTACCTTATCAAAACGTTGATTCCAACTTCGGGATGCTTGCTTCAATCCATAAATGGACCGTTGAAGTTTGCATACCTTGTTAGCATCTTTAGGATCGACAAAACCTTTGGGTTGCATCATATACAACTCTTCATCAATGTCTCCATTGAGGAACGCTGTTTTGACATCCATCTGCCATATCTCATAATCATAATATGCAGCGATTGCTAACATAATCCTCACAGACTTTAGCTTTGCTACTGGTGAGAAAGTCTCATCGTAGTCAACTCCTTGAATTTGTCGAAATCCTTTTGCGACAAGTCGAGCTTTATAGACAGTAACATTACCATCAACATTTGTTTTCTTCTTGAAAATCCATTTGTTCTCGACAGCCTTCCGGCCATCCGGTAAGTCCACCAAAGTCCATACTTGGTTTTCGTACATGGATCCAATCTCGGATTTCATGGCTTCTTGCCATTTATTAGAATCTGGGATCATCATCGCTTCCTCATATGTCGCAGGGTCATCGGTGTTGTCCACCAACATGACACTCATAACGGGATCATACCAATCAGGAGTGGTACGAGTTCTCGTTGACCTGCGAGGCTCTGTAGCAACTACAACCGAAGTTTCATGATCATCATAATTAGCTTCCTCTCTTATTGGTGCAGGCACCACAAGAACTTCTTCCGGTGTTGCGCTACTCGCAAGTTCGAGAGAAGGTTCGACAACCTCGTCGAGTTCTACTTTCCTTCCAGTCACTTCTTTCGAGAGAAATTCCTTCTCTAGAAAGGATCCATTCTTGGCAACAAAGATTTTGCCTTCGGATCTATGATAGAAGATATATCCAATAGTTTCCTTCGGATATCCTATGAAGACGCATTTTTCCGCTTTGGGTTCAAGCTTGTCCGGCTGTAACTTCTTTACATAGGCTTCGCAACCCCAAACTTTAAGGAACGACAATTTAGGTTTCTTCCCAAACCATAATTCATACGGTGTCATTTCAACGGATTTAGATGGTGCCCTATTTAAAGTGAATGCGGCTGTTTCTAATGCATAACCCCAAAATGATAGCGGTAAATCTGTAAGTGACATCATAGAACGAACCATATCTAAGAGAGTTCGATTACGACGTTCGGACACACCATTACGCTGTGGTGTTCCTGGCGGTGTCAATTGTGAAACTATTCCGCATTTCTTCAAATGCTCGCCAAACTCGTAACTTAGATATTCACCTCCACGATCAGAACGTAGAAATTTAATCTTCTTGTTACGTTGATTCTCAACCTCACTTTGAAATTCCTTAAACTTCTCGAAAGTTTTGGACTTATGTTTCATGAAATAGATATACCCATATCTACTCAAGTCATCCGTGAAGGTAAGAACATAACGATAACCACTGCGCGATGCTACACTCATTGGACCACACACATCGGTATGTATGATTTCCAATAAGTCGGTAGCTCGCTCCATCATACCAGAAAATGGAGTCTTAGTCATTTTACCCATCAGACATGCTTCGCATATTTCAAGTGATTCGAAATCAAGTGATTCAAGAAGTCCATCGGAATGGAGTTTCTTCATACGCTTCACTCCAATGTGACCAAGACGACAGTGCCACATATAGGTCGAGTTATCGCTCGATTTCAAACGTTTAGCTTCAATGTTATTAATATGTGTATTTCCACTATCAAGATTCAATAAGAATAAACCATCTATCAAAGGTGCATGTGCATAAAACATATTACTCATATAAATCGAACAACCATTATTCTCGGACTTAAACAAGTAACCGTCTCGCAATAAACAAGATCCCGATATAATGTTCATGCTTAACGCATGCACCAAATAACAATTATTTAAGTATAAAACTAATCCCGATGGTAGATGAAGAGGTAGCGTGCCGACAGCGATCACATCAACCTTTGATCCGTTTCCCACACGCATCGTCACCTCGTTCTTCGCTAGTTTCCATTTATTCTGCAGCACATGTTTCGAGTTACAAATATGAGCAGCCGAACCAGTATCAAATACCCAGGCACTACTACGAGTACTAGTGAGATACACATCAATAACATGTATATCGGATATACCTTTCTTCTTGATGTTGCCGTTCTTCAAATCCGCCAAGTACTTTGGGCAATTCCGCTTCCAGTGACCTTCTCCCTTGCAGTAAAAGCACTCAGTATCAGGCTTAGGTCCAGCCTTGGTCTTCTTCGTCGGTGCAGTAACTTTCTTACCACCCTTCTTGAAGTGTCCCTTTTGCTTAGACTTGCCTTTCTTGAATTTGGTGGTCTTATTGACCATCAACACTTGGTGCTCTTTCTTGATCTCCACTTCTGCAGATTTTAACATGGAGAAGAGTTCTGTCAACTGCGTGTTCATGCTTTGCATATTGTAGTTTATCACAAAGTTCTTGTAACTTGGTGGTAGTGATTAGAGGACACGGTAAATCCCCAAAGCATTAGGAATCACTATACCCAAGCTTTGAAGTTTGTTTGCGTTCCTAGACATCTTAAGCACATGCTCACTAACGGAGTTGCCCTCTTCCATCTTGCAGTTAAAGAACTTTTCAGAAGCCTCATAGCTCTCAACTGCCGCGTGAGTCTCAAAGATCAATTTGAGTTCACGGACAATATCACGTGGGTCTGAATTCTCAAACCTTTTTTGAAGCTTCGATTCTAAACCATACAAGATAGCACACTGAATTGTGGAGTACTGAGTCTTTCGAGCGAGGTAAACATTCTTTACTTCATCAGTAGAATCAGCTGTAGGCGGGTCACCCAGCGGTGCATCCAGCACATAGGTCAAATTACCAGCATTGAGGACAATCCTCAAATTGCGGAACCAATCCACGAAGTTGCTTCCATTGTTTTTCAACTTTTCTTTCTCTAGGAACGCATTAAAATTGATGGTAGGGGCCGCCATTGATCTACAACATATTTGCAATAGTTTAGACTAAGTTTATGACAAATTGAGTTCTTATTAATAGTTAAATTAATCTAGGTGAACTCCCACTCAAAACAATATCCCTCACATTGTTTTAGTGATCACACGAACCAAATCCACCACATCAAAACCGATCATCACGAGAGTTGATGTAGCTTCAATGGCGAACAATCGACATGTTCATCATATCTACTATATGATTCATGCTTTACCTTTCGGTGATCCGTGTTCCGAGACCATGTCTGTACATGCTAGTCTCGTCAAGATCAAACCTTAGCTTCCGCATGAGCAAATCTGGCTTGCTCACGTTGTATACACTTGCAGAATCTAACACACCCGATCATCACGTGGTGCTTCGAAACAACAAGCTTTAGCAACGGTGCTTACTAAGGGTGAACACTTTAGAACTTGAAAATTCATGTGCATGAGGGATCATCTTATAATGCTACCGTCGTTAACTAAGCAATACAAGATGCATAAAGGATTAACATCACATGCAATTCATAATATGTGATATGATATGGCCTTTCTTCTTTGTGCTTCCGATCTCCATCTTCAATCACGAACATGATCTCCATCATCACCGGCATTGCATCAAGGTCAATGACGTTGCTCCATGGTTGTCGTCCACCGGCTTCAACTATTACAACTACTTTGAATAGACACGCGGGTCTTAACATAAATTAAAGACAACCATATGGCTCCTGCCGGTTGCCAACTTACAATAAGGATCATTGCATACATCAAATATAATCACAATCATGGCCATATCACATCACAGCACACCCCTGCAAAACAAAGTTAGACGCCTCTAATTTCTTTGCATATTTTACGTGGTTTGGGGCTTTCAATAAGTGTCGAGCTAACTTACGAACAAGAACCACAACGTTGATGTTTGAACTATCAAGTGCCTATTGTAAATTGGATCTATACTATAATGGGAGAGACAGACACCCGCAAAGCCACTTATGCAATACAAGTTGCATGTTGAGCGTGGAGCAAGTCTCATGAACGATGTCATGTAAGGTTAGCCCGGGCCACTTCATCCCATCATACCGCAAGATGCAAAGTACACAAAAAGCAATTGATAATAAAAGCACCACTGCCCACAATGACCATTGTGTTCTACTCGTGCAACAGATCTACATATAGACACGGCTCTGATACCACTGTAGGGGTTCGTAGCATGGAAAACAAAAAATTTCTACCACATACAAACAAACAAGCCAAGATCTATCTAAAAGATTGTATCAACGAGTCGATAGAATAACTCACCCTCGAAGATTCTAAAGTGTTTAACGAGAGCGGATTCTCGTGGGTGATGTAGTCGTACTCTTTCCGATCTCAAGATCGCGTAGACGATCCTTCCGGCGCTGCGTTCCGGCAGCGCTTCCGCAGTCGGTCACACGTTCGGTACTCGACGAAGACCTTCCTCTCCCTTGTTCCAGCAGGCAGCGGAGGTTGTAGCACTCTCCTCGCGATTCCGGTAGCACGACGGCGTGCTACTGGAAGTAGAGGGAAGATCTCGCAGGGCTTCGCCTTAATCCGGAGCGAGTATGGTGGACTATGAGAGAGCCTCGGTGATCTAGGGTTTAGACACACCAAGGAGGAGGCAAGGACGGCGGCTAGGGTTTGCCCTAGGCGGCGGCGGCTTGCCCTAGGTGGCGGCGCCGGCGGCTAGGAGTTAGGGTTTGCGGGGTGTGTGTTGTGTCTTGGAGGGGCAGCCCTGCCCCTCCTTATATAGGTGGAGGGGGCACGCCAAGGGGAGGGGAGTCCCTCCCCAACTCGGCTTCCAAGGCCGGCGGGTGGAGGGAGAGGAACTCCTCCCCAAGTAGGTTTCCTACTCTCCCTCCACCAAGCAAAATAGTCGTTTGACTTTTCAAATTGGCGTTTGACTTTTCAAACTAGGATTTGATTTATCCCTTTATTTTGTTCAGCGATGACACCTAGTACATGATGCAACCATTCCAATTTGTTATGACACATTCATGTACCGTTCCCTCCGGAGTGCCGGACATCGGAACCTTCTAGAACATTCCTGATGAAAACACCGGAACCATTCCCCAACCCCGAAACAGGATTTTCCTTATATGAATCTTATTCTCCGGACCATTTCGGATCTACTCGTGATATCCCGGATCCCATCCGAGACTCCGAACAACATTAGGTCTCTTACTCATCATTCCATAACTACTCAACAACGTCGAATCCTTAAGTGTGTCTCCCTACGGTTCGTGAATTATGCGGACATGATCGAGACACTTCTCCGAACAATAACCAATAGAGGAATCTGGAAATTCATATGGCTCCCACATATTTCTACGATTACTTTGCGATCGAATGAACCACTTACATATGATACCAATTTCCCTTTGTCTCACGATAGTTTACTTATCCGAGGTTATGATCGTCGGTATCTCTGCATACCTAGTTCAACCTCATTACTGATAAGTACTCTTTTCTCGTTCCCGTGATATGTGATCCCTTGTTAGCCAGTCACATGCTTGCAAGCTAATTGGATGACATTCCACCGAGAGGGCCCAGAGTATATCTATCCGTCATATGGATGGACAAATCCCACTCTTGATCCATGTGTCTCAACCAATACTTTCTGAACACTCAATGCCACCTTTATAGCCACCCAGTTACGATGTGGTGTTTGATGTCATCAAAGCATCCTTCCGGTGAATGTGATATGCATGATCTCATGGTCGAAGGAATTAGGTTACTATGTATCAGAAAGCATATAGCAATTGAACTATTAAAATGACTTGATCTTTATGCTACGCTTATCTATAGGAGTATGTCCATCATATCATTCTCCTAACGTTATGATCTTGTTGTTAATAACATCTCAATGTTCATGATAGGGAAAACACAATCATTTATTAACCAACAAGCCATTATTATAAAGAGGCTTTACTAGGGACTCTAATTTAGTTTACAAATCACACAATTATCAATGTTTCCTTGTTAATACTATTATAGTATGAATGTAAACATTTATCATAAACACAAAGATATAATAATAACTACATTTATTATTGCCTCTAGGGAATATCTCCAACAGTTCCAAACAATTGGGATTGCTTAGTGTGCCTTGAAGGAATCATGCGTTGTTTTAGCATACAAAAGCCACCTTTATAGCCAGCCAGTTACGGTGTGGTGTTTGAAGTCATCAAAGCATCCTTCCGGTGAAGGTGATATGCATGATCTCATGGTCGAAGGAATTAGGTTACTATGTATCAGAAAGCATATAGCACTGAACTATTAAAATGACTTGATCTTTATGCTACGCTTATCTATAGGAGTATGTCCATCATATCATTCTCCTAACGATATGATCTTGTTGTTAATAACATCTCAATGTTCATGATAGGGAAACCACAATCATTTATGAACCAACAAGCCAGTATTATAAAGAGGCTTTACTAGGGACTCTAATTTAGTTTACAAATCACATAAGTATCAATGTTTCCTTGTTAATACTATTATAGTATGAATGTAAACATTTATCATAAACACAAAGATATAATAATAACTACATTTATTATTGCCTCTAGGGCATATCTCCAACAGTTCCAAACAATTGGGATTGCTTAGTGTGCCTTGAAGGAATCATGCGTTGTTTTAGCATACAAAAGCATAGTATTGTGGTTTTCTCCTTTGGTGCTTTGTTTGGGTTGACTTTGCACATGCTCACACCATGTTATGACTATGAACAAGTCACCATAGCCTCTATGATCATTTAGTGTCACTTCCCAAAATTTTCCAAATTTTGAAATGTGAAAAATAAATAAACAAAAGAAACAAGTGTTGAAATTTAGGGTGAAAAGAAACTTTTTGTTTCTAAATGGAAACATCAAAATCCTTCTTGAACAAAATTTGAATGAAAAGGGAATCCAACAAAATTTCAATCAAGTGAAATGCAGTCATCAATGAATGTATCTTGAAATTCAAACACTTGTAAAATTTAAACCAAAACCCTAAAACCCTAATGGAAGAAAATCATTTCCAAGATCTCTCTAAGACTATGGATTTGATCCATATAAAAATTCAGCAACAAACATTTTTAAATTATCAAAAATGATAAACAAAAATATCATAAAACCATAGAAATTGGTTTCATTTAATTTGGAGCCATGGATAAAAACTTATGAATTTAATAAGATAAAAGGAATTAATTTCCAAAGCTAATAAAGCTCCTAGCTAAAATCCATACCAAATTGTGAGAAATTAATCCTAAAGTGATTTAAAAATATAAACAAATATTAAATAAAATTATACAAATTGGAATCACCAATTTTGGAATTATAAATAAAAAGATATGGATTTTATAAGACAAAGAAAGTAATAAATAAATAAGGAATATTTAAAAGCCAAATTAAATCTTGGCCAAATCCATAAACAAATGGAATGAAATTTTATTTAATAATAAAAAGGAATAAAAGGTTATTTAAATAAAATTGTATGAATTGAACCAAATTCAATTTTAATTAAATAAAGACAAATTGCCTAAAGTAAATAAATAATAAAACCGAAGAAAATTATTTAGAAGACAATTTAAAACTTGAAATGAATACATAAGCAAATGGAATAAAGATAATCCAAATAAAATAAAGGGATAAAGATTATTCAAATAAAATTATATGGACTTTAACCAAATTCAATTCTATTTGAATAAAGACAAAATTACTAATATAAATGATTAATTAAATCATGAGAAAATAATAATTGAAAATGCCAAAGTGGATTAAAAGTTATCTAATTAACTTAAAAAGAACAAAAGAATTATTTGAATAAAATTTATATGGGTTTAAAATCATATTTGATTTTATTTGAATAAAGACAAATGTCCAATTTAAATAAATAATAAATCATATTAAAATATTTGAAATAATTCAAAGTGAATTATTTAAACACACTAAACAATAAATTTAAACTTACTCAAAAGGTTTGAGAAACATTTGAATTTAAACATATGATTAAATCATTTGAATAAAATAATATGGATTAGAAACATATTTAAATCTTATTTAAATAAAGACAAATGTCTACTTTAAATAAATAGTAAACCATAAGAGAATAAAAGAAATGGACTTTAAAAATACATTGTATAAACAATGTAAAACCTACTGAAAAGTATGGAAAAAGTTTGATAAATAAATCTAAAATCAAATGAGTGTTTGAATTTGAAAACAGAAAATGGAAAAGGAAAAAGAAAAAGAAACAAAATAAAAAATAGAGAAGGCAAAACCAACCCAGTCCGACCCAACTTGGCCCAACAAGCCAGCAGCAGCCCACCTCTCTTCTTTCCCCGCGGAACGTTTTCTCACTCACACCCGCACCCGCACAGTCACTGACTCCACGACCCCACCGTACCCCCTTCTCAGCTCACTGACTAACCGGCCCCACTGGCCATGTCATCATCGTCCCCGCGGAGACCAGTTCTTCCCCAATTCCTCGCCATTTTTTCCTTGATTCCGCGACGTTAATTCTCCTAAATTCCATGCTAATTCCACCCCATGATCACGCCCTCTTAAACGCCTCCCTCTCCTCTCTCATTCCCCTTAGAACCCATCCCACCGGAGCCACCAGGCTGCAGGAATTGCTGCCCACACCGTCGCTGCTCCGGCGAGCTCCAACTCCAATCCCGGCAAACACAGCCACCCTCTTACCCCCTGACTTGAACGAGCTTGACCAGCATCTCCTTGCGCACCCGCCAATAACCTCTACTAGCCCGCGCGCACTTTGGAATGTCGGCAAGGACACCACCAACTCGTTACCGTCTTCAGCTTCGACTCCGGCGACCTTTCCCCGGTAACCCTGACCTCCCCTTTCCCTCTGAAGGACGCTCTTGTACTCACTTTTGCCTCCCGCATCTAATGTGACCCTCTGCTGGCCTTCTCCTGCTTTGTAGCCTCGCCTCCGACCAGGCCAGTACGTGACCGACGCTAGCAGAAACTACGGCGAGCAATCGACGACACGCCCGTGCGCCCCTTGGTCTACGGAAACCACCTCGAGCTTCAGCACGTCATGGCGAATCTGGTAATGCCATCCTCCATCTCCCTCGCTTCCTGGAATAGCCAGAACGCCTCAGCCCGAGCGCCGCCACCGCTCATCGTCCCCGAGCGCCGCCAGAACATGGTCGTTGCGCAGTAGTCCGTTAGATCCAGATCAAGCGGTGAGGAATAGACGACTAATCGAAGGGGTAAGTTTGCATCTCTACCGTGCAATTCAAATAAGATCCTGCGGTCCATAGAGCACGATCCTGCTGAACCGGTATGCACCAGTAGGAAAACGACGCGTGTCATGTCTTTTGTTTTAAAAACAGAAACATTTCTATTAGATGAATGATTTTGTAAATTCCATAACTTTTGTTATGCTTGGCCAAATTTTACAAATTTTATTTCAATGGATTCACAAAAATGTGAACTTTGCAACCATGCCCTTAGTTTAGTATTTTTCTTCTGGAAAAATAGGTGTTTTTGCAGAAATATTTCTAGGCATATTTTGAGTATAAAAACTTTTCTAAGAATGATTTTTGTGTAAAATCTTTTGCAAATGATTTATTTTTGAACATACTAACCAGAAACACAAACTTTTGGGTTTAGAAATATATTTTTTGACACCAAGGAATTATTCCTTTGAATAAAGGCATTTCTAGTAAAACAAAATGTTGCTATTATTTAAAAAATGATTTTTGGTTGAAACCTTTTGTAAATGGATTTGTTTTAAACACTTTGACCATAAACACTAACATTTGTGTTTAAAAACTTATTTGGATAACACTATAAATTATTCTTTGAATAAAATCATTTCTAGCAAAATAAAAGTGATTTAAATGTCCCATTTTCGCTAACTTGATTTTAAATGGTTTTTCCACTTTTATAAATGACCAATAGGTGTTTTAAAATGTTTATAGCCTATTAGAAACCACGTTTCCAATAAAACAATCTTTTGCATGCTTGCATGCATTGTTTTGTTTTCTTTATTTTATGTGGTGAATTGTTTGAATGCTAGTTTGAATATGTGCTTGCTTGATTGAATTGTAGTGAACTTTGAAGAGTGTGACAATTGCAAGATCAAGGAGTGAATCTATATTCTCTACTAAAAAGGCAAGTGGTGCTTCATACATTCTGTCCTAATATTTTTACTATGCATTAGAGATATTTTGAGTAGGACTTGCATGGAATTTTTACTAAGTATGCTATGCCTTGGGAAATCCTAGTAGATGATGCCTTAGTAGAATTTTCCCTAAGTTAAGATCCTTACTACTATCATGCTTAGCTTAGCTATTAGTAAACAAGGGTGGAATACATACACATGCTATGGAAATTTTGCTAAGTCTTTTTGACTTATGTTTTGCTTAATAAAACAACTAAGTGAATGAAACACCTGGGTGGAATGGTAATTGCTTGGATGGATTTATGTTGAGTGGTTACACAGGGCCAGTAAACTGGCGAATACTTGTGTATCTCACTTGTGGAAAGCCACCCAGGAACAAAGAGATTTGAGATGTCAAATGTTGAGAAGCTTCAAGTATAACCACATGGTATATGGGCTCTGCCAGGATCATATAGGTTGCAATAACTTAGCCAGATGGACAGAAGGTGGTAGGGGGTGATAGGTTTGGAACGCGTCCATTTGGTCTAAGGGAAGGCTTCTGAAAGATCTTGTCTCGATGCATGTCGAGTCTTGTGGGGAAAGTGCACCACCTCTCGAGAGAGTAAAATCTAAGTACTTAGCCATGTCCCGGCAATGGACAATTTGAGCATCAAGACATGGAAGATATCAAGGATATCATAATCCCAATTTCTAAGTTAAAATCTTGTGGTTGAACAAGGGTTAAAGGATCACCAATTTTATTGGTAGATGCCTTGGGTGATTTTGACAAACAAAAACTTAGTGTTTTCAACTTATAAGGAAAACCTTATTTTGAGCAAAGCAAGCCTAAGCTCCACTTAGCCAAATGCATATAGATGATAGATACCACTACTCTACCATAGTATCACTTTCCAATACAATTCAAATGTATTGACCCTTGTAGTTGTAACTTATTATGTTGCAGGTTTGTTTGATGTTAATGAATTGTGTTGAATAGGATTTCAAGTCTACAACCAACTGTTATCGCCATATTTTGGCCAAAGGAGGAGTTGGGTCGTGATCAAGATGGGCTTAGAAGATGCGTATATGCAACGTGTTGTTGAATCGGCCTCGTGTGTTGATTTGGGCTAAATTGCCCGTGTATCTTATATTGTAATAGATTCCGTTTAGATTTAGGTAAGAGATAGAGTTGTAGAGTTATTCCAAAGACAGAAAGTCTCCGGACTATAAATATGTACCTAAGGTTATCGAGAAAAGGAGGACAATCACGTTCACAACAAACACAATCTCGGCGCATCGCCACCCCTTGTTTCTAGGGTTTTTCTCGGGTAAGTGCCATGCTGCCTAGATCGCATCTTGCGATCTAGGCAGTATCTACTTATGCGTTATCTGGTGTTACTCGTACTGAAGCCTTGTTGATGGCGAGTAACACTATTATCATAGATTTGTTTGGGTTAGCATCAGTACTTTTCGCTATGATTGTTTAGTTATGCTACCTCTAGCTATCTCGCCGCCGTTGCACCTTTTCCCGGGTGTAAGGGTGGCATCTTGCTTGATCTTTATTTAAGTCGATTTGGTCTGTTATAGTTGTGCCTTGTTCTCCAAGGTTTAGTTTGATATCCACATGATCAGGCCTTGCAAACGGGTTGAACGATCCAGTAGTATGTAAGATATGGTTTACCAATCCAAGAGGGGGTGTTCCAGGAATTGACGTTACGTTGGTTTTTAGGCCTTCTCTAGGATTAGTTTTCTATTATCTTTTGTATCTACCAGGCTCAATTACGTGTAGGATGTTCCAGTCATGTAGTGAAAACATTAAACTGTCGTAGATCGATTTAACTTGTATTGATGAAGCAAAACCCCATGTTATAATAGATCTAATGCAGAACCATGGGATAATCGGCTCTGGGAGCCGATTCACGGGGAAACCTGGGAGCCGGTCACGGCTCGAATTTTACGTATACTTGTTTACCATGCAGGAAACCAATCGAAGCAATCCTTCACCTTCCTGACCAGGTATAGGTCAGGTGGCACGCCCTCGAACCAAGCCAGGGCGCGTGCCGGAGTTTTGCGGGCCGTTGCCCGAGGGACCAGGGCCCACCAGCAGTTCTGGGAGCCTCCCGGCTCTTCGTGTTGCCCGTCGCTGCTCGCCGGTGGGTTTTGGTAGGCAACACATTCTGGCACGCCCGGTGGGACCCTTAAACAACGTCTACATCAACATCCGACGCTGCGATGGACAACCGACCGGTCACGTACGATGAGCTGCCTGAGGAGCACAAGGCGAAGTATGATGACGTCAAAGCTCTCTTCGAAGCCGATCTCATCGGCTCTTTTGAGAGGACTCGTAAGCATGGCATCAGGTGGAAAGGGTTCTCACCCGAGGGTGCTCTTGATGAGGTGGATCTGTCTGTTCCTTCAGAGGAGCGCACCAGAGCTCTGCGCCAGGAAGTCAACTACATGGTGGCTCATTCTCTTCACCGCCATTCTGAGAGCTTGGTAAACGCTTTCGAGCGGATCGCAGTTCGCGTAGTTCAGGAGATTATGAAACATCAGTACTCTCCGTCGGGGCCTACTCTAGGGACTCACCAGGGAGAAAGACCGCTCCAGGCCAGGCCACCGCTGCCATTCACACTTGCAGCTCCAGAGCCACCAGGGGCACCGGCGTACGTCGTCTACAAGGTCGGAGGCGACCCTGGCGATTGCCGATTCCTGTGTGAACCACCTAAAGAAATCCCACATGGATACGTGTGCACCTACGTGCCAGACTGCAACAGCTTGACGCGCACTAACTAGATCGCAACCGCAGGGATTGCTGGGGCAGGAGTTTCTGGAGCAGGGGCTTCGGGAGCAGGTGTTTCTGGAGCAGGAATCTCTGGGATGGACGCCGACAAATAGGCGTGGCTAGCCAAGTATGCCACTGGAACGAGTCATGAGAATCTAGCCCCTGCAGCCCAAACAACAGAAAAAATCCGTACCATCTTGAGAGACCAGTTCGGCTTCGTGCCGAAGAGAAGGACAATCGGCTATTCAAAGCCGTATCCCAACGAGTTTGACCTGATCCCGCTGCCACCCAAGTATCGGCTCCCTGAGTTCTCGAGATTTAGCGGGTCAGAAGGGTCGAGTTCGATCGAGCACGTGAGCCGACACCTGGCACAGTTAGGCATGATATCAGCATCAGATCAGTTGCGCGTAAGGTTCTTTGCGCAATCTTTGACAGGACCAGCTTTTGGGTGGTACACTTCACTGCCACCTGATTCGATCCAGACCTGGAAGCAACTGGAAGAGCAGTTCCACATTCAGTACCATTCAGAAGCCACCGAGGCTGGCATTGCAGACCTGGCACAGGTGCGGCAAAAGCGAGGAGAAACGGTAGCCGAGTACATCCAACGCTTCAGGACTGTCAAGAACCGATGTTACTCAGCTCGGTTAACTGAGAAGGAAGCAGTCGAGCTGGCAGCGTTGGGTCTCGCAGCACCTATCAAAGATCTGGCTTTCCAAGTAGAGTACAACTCGTTGGCGCACATGGCCCAGAAGCTGACGATGTATGAGCAGCGCCACCCTGAGTTGTACCAGGACAAGTTCAAACGTCCGATAGACCTGGTCGATACAGAAGAAGAAGACCCCACTCAAGACCAGGAGGTGGCCGTGGCTGAATGGGCTCGGGGGGCAGATCCCGTAACCTGCAAATGGGTAAAACAGCAAGGGCCTGCAAAAGGGTTCGACTTCGATGTGAGCAAAGCTGAGCAAATATTCGATTTACTGCTGAAAGAAAAGCAGCTGAAGTTACCCGAAGGCCACAAAATCCCTACGGCTCAAGAGATGAACGGAAGACCGTACTGCAAGTGGCATCACTCATTCACCCACAGCACCAATGACTGCAAAGAGCTACGTCGCCAGATCCAAACGGCAATAGAGCAGGGCCGTCTCATCCTGGGGCAATTCGCCATGAAAGTAGACACCAACCTGTTCCCCGGCGTCAACATGGTAGAACACAGCCACTCCACGAGGCGCCAGTTGGACTTCTCGTTCGATGTCAACATGGCAGGAACAGGGTACCACCATGGCACGTACAGGGAGGAAGGCGGTCGCTCTCACGGCAGAGTAAGAGAGGAGGCTGGTCCACGCGACCGGCCCAGCTACGACAGCAGGCAGTACTTAACTGAGGAACAAGTGAAAAGTGTGCGATATCAGAAACCACATTCCACTCATCTCCTTAACAAGTATGAGCGTCAGTATGACCAACGTCGCCGGCGCGACGGATAAGATGAAGGATATGAGCACCTCGCTAGGGGACCGTCAAAAGAAAAAGAAGGTGCAGACAAGCATTGGGATTGTCCGTTCTTCAAGTATTGCTGGGACGCGGGAATGAGCCGATTTCCTACGATCGATAACTGCCCGGAATGCGGACAGCAGAAGGAGGACACGGAGCCAGTGTCAGTGTTTAAGCGCCTAGGGCCTCTCCCACCTCAGAGCCGACGCAGGGAGTCGTCTCGAGCACAAGGTCTCAAGGAGCCAATGGATGACAAAGAGAAAGACAGGTATCACCGTCCAAGGTGGTGTCCCGACGGACTCAGACACACCCAAAAGCGTAGAGTGCAGCGGCTGCGTAACTTGGAGGAAGCCGAAGCGCAGTATCTCCACGCTCTAAAGAAAGCATGGCCCGATCTGGCCGTTAAAATTAGGCAGACCTTGAAAACGGAAGATCACCCGAAAAAGAAAGAGTGGCGCCCCAAACCGGTAAAAGCCGATGCAAAGACATCGGCTGGCACAAACATGGTATTCATACTTCCGTCAGAGTTCTGCACCCCAAAAACCAACGAGCTACCAGTGGCACAGTTCGACTGCGGCCCACGGCCAGTTATCTTTGAGAAGCCACGTGAGAAGGGTTACAAACATCTGAAAGCCCTGTACCTACGAGGTTACATCAATGGGCAACCTGTCAGCAAGATGTTAGTGGACACCGGAGCGGCAGTCAACATAATGCCATACTCCATGCTACGGCGTTTGGGACGCTCCACTGCAGATCTGATCAAAACCAACGTCACCTTAAGCGACTTCAACGGCCAGACGTCAGAAATGCAAGGCGTACTGAACGTGGACCTGACCGTGGGCAGAAAAACCATCCCTACGTCATTCTTCGTCGTGGACAGCAAAAGCACCTACGCTGTCTTGTTAGGGAGAGATTGGATTCATGCTAACTGCTGCATCCCATCCACGATGCACCAGTGCCTAATACAGTGGGATGGAGATGAGGTGGAGGTCATTCATGCAGACGATTCCGTCGAGGTCTCCATTGCTGGCATGAACGTCTAGGAAGCAGAAGACCAAGAGCCGATCTCTGGAATCAGTCTAGACGGCTGTGAACGCATTGAGGCTACAAAAAACGGGGTGAGGCTGGTCTTATCCACCGGCCTGACAGAGTAGCAAAATCCACGACGGTACGTGGTACGGCCGATCCCTACGATCGGCCACAAAAAACAAAAAGCAGCAATCTTACGACGAGCAGATCATGCAGTCGTAGCAGGGAGATTCCCAGCCATTGTAAAACCATAAGGTGTAAACCGTCCTTGACTAATACAATCAAAAAGGGGGCCGATTCAGGCAATCGGCCCAAGTTATTTTTGTTAACCTCACCTACTATTTGCCCTGTGCTTAGCATCGATTTGACAGGTGACGGAAAGCTAGGGTATGGATTTACATCTGCTGATGAACTAGAAGAGATTGACATCGGTCCTGGGGATAAGCCAAGACCAACATTTATCAGCAAGAAGTTGGATCCGAATCTGCGGGGTCCGATGATAGCTTTGTTGAAAGAATATCCAGATTGCTTTGCCTGGGATTATACAGAGATGCCCGGGCTAGACAGGAGCATCATCGAGCATCGACTTCCACTTAAAAAAGGTTTTCGGCCATTCCAGCAGCGAGCACGACAGATGAAGGCCGAAATTTTGAAAGAAGTCAAGAAGGAGATCGAGAAAATGTTGGCAGCCGATTTAATCAGGCCATGCAGGTATGCTGAGTGGATTTCTAGCATCGTACCTGTAGAGAAAAAGGATGGCCGCTGGCGTGTTGCCATAGATTTTCGGGATCTCAATAGAGCCACTCCGAAGGATGAATATCCGATGCCAGTAGCAGAGACGTTAATCAACGCAGCTGCTGGTCATAAAATTTTGAGCTTCATGGATGGCAATGCCGGTTACAACCAAATTTTTATGGCTCCGGAAGATATACACAAGACTGCATTCAGAGTCCCAGGTTCGGTGGGGTTGTTTGAATATGTAGTCATGACGTTTGGACTAAAGAATGTCGGCGCCACATACCAAAGAGCAATGAATTACATCTTCCATGATCTGATCGGCAAGCTGGTGGAAATTTATATCGACGACGTGGTGGTCAAGTCAACTTCAGTACAAGGACACTTGGATGACCTGCGACACGTCCTGGACCGAACAAGGAGATTCGGGCTACGGATGAATCCAAAGAAGTGTGCCTTCGGTGTGACGGCCGGTCAGTTCTTGGGCTTCTTGGTCCATGAACAAGGAATCGAGATCGGCCTGAAAAGTCAGGAGGCAGTGCGAACAATGAAGCCACCTACCACGAAGAAAGAACTGCAGTCTCTCATCGGCAAGATCAACTTCGTCAGAAGATTCATCTCCAATCTGTCAGGAAGGATAGAGCCGTTCATGGGACTTGTAAAGATTAAATCTGATGAGGAGTTCAGCTGGGGGGTAGAACAACAACGAGCCTTCGACGAGATCAAAGAATATCTGACGAAGCCGCCAGTATTGGTTCCGCCCCAGCCGGATAGGCCATTCTACATTTACTTGTCAGTAGCGGACACGTCCATCGCCTCAGTGGTGGTGCAAGTTTATGACGGGCTGGAGCGAGTGGTATTTTACATCAGCAGAAGGATGCTGGATGCAGAGACATGGTATTCTGAGATCGACAAGTTGTGCCTCTTCCTGTTTTTCACCTGCACCAAGCTGCGCCACATTTTGCTATCAGCAGAGATTGTCATCGTCTGCAAATCAGACGTTATAAAGCACATGCTGTCGGCTCCTATGTTGAAAGGCCGACTGGGCAAATGGATGTTTGCATTATCGGAGTTTGACATCCGGTATCAACCCGCGAAAGCAGTTAAGGGGCAGGCATTGGCCGACCTTATCGCTGAAAGGATCAACACCAATATAGCAGCACTGTCTATACGAGCGTGGGCTATGTTCTTCGACGGATCGGTTTGTGACGATGGGTGCGGCATCGGCATGCTACTCGTGTCACCCCGGGGGGCAACATTTTCCTTCTCTATCAGGTTATCAGCCCCTCGCACCAACAACGTCGCTGAGTATGAGGCGATACGCAAGGGAATGGAGTTGCTCATCGAAGCTGGAGCGAAAGCAGTGGAAATTTTTGGAGACTCCAAGCTGGTGATTTCTCAACTCACGGAGGAATACAAGTGTGAGAGCGAGTCGCTCTTCCCATTATGGATGCAATGCCGTGAGCTGATGGCACAGTTCCGATACATAAACTTCACCTGGATCCCACGATCGCAAAATACCGAGGCCAATGATCTTGCACAAATGGCTTCAGGCTACAAGGACATGGCAGAGGGAGCCGATGTGCAGGTGCAATTCCTGTACGCAGGCGACTGGAGAGCCGATATCTTCAATTAATTGAAGGATTCGGCTCGGGGGGCACCTAAACGGATAAGATACAAGGCCATGAAGTATGTGCTCATTGGGGACGACATGTTTTACAGGACTCTAGAGGGTATTGCTCAAATGTCTGGGGACAGCTGAGGCCAATCGGCTCCTACACGAGGTACACGAAGGCGCTTGTGGAACTCACCAATCGGCTCACAAGATGAAGTGGTTGATCAGGCGATCAGGGTTTTATTGGCCTACCATGCTCGAGGACTGTTTTAAGTACTACAAAGGGTGTCAAGCATGTCAGAGATTTGGAAAAATTCAGATGGTACCCGCGTCAGCAATGAACCCCATCATCAAGCCTTGGCCATTCCGAGGTTGGGGCATGGATATGATCGGCAAGATCAATCCTCCGTCAAGCAAAGGCCACATGTGGATTTTGGCCATCACGGATTATTTCACCAAGTGGGTGGAAGCCGTCCCTATGAAGTCAGTAAGTTCAAAGGATGTCGTCGATTTTGTGAAAGAACACGTCATTCATAGGTTTGGGATTCCCCAGACTATCACGACCGATGGAGGTTCGGTCTTCACTTCTCACGAGTTCAGAGAGTTCTGTGAGGACACAGGGATCAAGCTGATGCGATCATCTCCGTACTATGCTCAAGCAAATGGGCAAGCTGAAGCGTCCAACCAGAGCCTTATCAAGCTGATCAAGAGGAAAATCGATGAGCACCCTAGGCGTTGGCACGAGGTTTTGTCAGAGGCTTTATGGGCTTACCGCATGTCATGTCATGGAGCGATAAAAACCTCGCCGTACCATCTAGTCTATGGACAAGAAGCCGTATTGCCTTGGGAAATTACGGCTGGATCGAGACGTGTCACTTTTCAGAATGATCTAACGACTGAAGAATATGCAGCCTTGATGAGTGACAGCGTTGAAGATTTGACTGAGCTTAGGCTGTGGTCGCTTGAGAAAATCAAAGAGAACAAGGCCAAAGTAGCTCGTGCATACAACAAGAAGGTGAGGCCTAAGGAGTTCCATGTTGGCGATCTGGTATGGGAAGCGGTGTTGCCATTAGGGACTAAGGATGCGGCATATGGTAAATGGTCTCCAAATTGGCACGGGCCATACAGGGTAGATCAAGTTTTAAGAGGGAACGCGTACATGCTGGAGGAGCTGGATGGCGTGAAATTCCCAGTGGCTGTCAACGGTCAGCATCTCAAGAAATATTTCCCAAGCATGTGGGATGATGGACAGTGAGATATGGGAGCCGATACACGAAATCGGCCAATAAAAAAAATTTATTATTATATATTTCCCAAGCACGTGGGATGATGGACAGTGAGATATGGGGGCCGATACATGAAATCGGCCAATAAAAGTATACAGCCGATGCACAGTCATCGACTTTAGAGGTTCAAAACTGTTACAAGCAGATGCCAGTTTACATAAACGAGCTACTGAAGAAATTCCTCGAAGGCTTGGAGGGCGTCAGCACGGACACGGTCCACCTCGGCGATCTCGGCTTCGTCATCTTCATCCTTGCCCGTCACTAACTGCTTGTTCAGGGCACGTATTTCTGCCAGATCGGTCTTCAGTTCGGCTTTGAGGCTCTCTGCTTCATCTTGGGAGCGGGCGATGGAGGCTTCCTTGTCACGAATGAGTTGTTTTGTCACCCGGACCTTTTCTTCAAGATCTTGCAGCTCCTTTTTCAAAGATGCGAGCTCGGTGGTACTGACAGAGGTGTCAGTTTTGGCATCAAGGGACGCCTTTTTCTCATTGAGCTGCTGACATCTGTCGGCAATATTCGCCTTCAGCGGGAGTTGGGCACGGCGCAGGTTGATCCTTTCACGAGCTAGCTTCACCCTTGACCCGAAGAAGGACAAAGTTACGACGGGCCAAAGCTTCACCTGCAATGCTACTGGGAGTTGGTCCTGGATTTCAGCAAGAACGCCCTTCACCTCTTCAGAACCCTCGATCAGCTCCTCGATCGGGGAAGACAGTAAGGCTCTAAGTCGTTGGAATTGAGGTAGAACAGCCCTGGCTTGTGGTTCATCGGTGGCGACAGAGGGAGTTGGATCGATGGAGTCAGGATCAAAGGTCAGCAAGCCTGAAATGTCACCACCCTGGCAGCCCGAAAAGGCGTCAGTGTGCGTCCAACAGGGAAGAATAAAGCCGACAGAAGTTAACATACCTCTCCTAAGACCGAGGGGATAGCAGACGGTGAGGCGATCGGTTTGTGTGTGGTTGCTGGGGGCGTTACCAAAGTGGTAGCCATTTCATCTGCATTTTCGGGGATTGCCAGGTCTGGTTTGGCTAAAGGCGTCGGCGCGGCCCCTACCTTCCCACTAGAAGCCTCAGTTGTCTGCATGAAAGGTGATTAACCGATGTAAATGATGATGAACCGGCAGACAAAAGGGAGTAAGGGGCAAGAGCATAAAGGATGATGATTTTTCGGAACCTCTTGGCTCGATGAAGAAGCTTGTGGTCCTTTATGAGCTCTCTTGGGACCCACAGCTGGCCCGGCCTCGACTGGTGCTCGGGGGGCAGCAGGTTCAGGAACCGACCTTTTCCTGGAAGCCAATGGTGGCACATCTGGCTTGCTCGGGGTGATGGTCCTCTCAGAATCCGTTGGGCTCGATTCTCCCTCGTTGGGTTGTGTGTCCTCGTGGGATGTTTCTTCGACGGAAGCCTGCAAAAGAAGGAAGGCTGTTAGACACGAGCACATCTGCAAGAATGAAAGAATGAGAAGAATCGACCAAGACATGGATCAGCCTACATGCGAGCTTTCTGGAGAAGGGCTCCGGTGTCTCAAGGTCTTCCTGGCAGCTACATTCCTCGTCATCGTTCTTATCTTAGTGGGAACTCGAGGGGCAGCTGATGTTGAAGTTCCTTGCTTCTTAGAAGCCGATTGAGGTGTTATCGGCTGTTTCTGCATTATTACCTTTTTCAAAGGCGGCGAGTTTTTGCAGAAAAGAACCACAGGAGCTGGCGGAAAGAACTCAAAAGGGGAGCCATCACTGTGTGTGGGTTCAGGGCCATCTTGTTGCTGCAAAGGGAGAAATTGGGTTAGTAAAAGAGTCATTTATGAGCTGCATTAAGAAGATTTATAAGCAGTGGTACCTGTTCCACGGGGATGTCATAATCGGCATCAAGGTGTTTCAGCAACGGTCCCAGAGCTTTCCTGAAAGCGTGGGTTTTCCACATCGACCACCAGTCCTCGAAGCCATCAGTTGACGAAGCGAAGGTGAGGTCATTTGGAATGGGGATGGTCAGAGCATCAAAGAAGGAGTAACACCTCTGACTGGTGAGAGGATCAGGCAGGTCGGCTCTGCACTCCGTAAGATGATGGAGAAAGAGATGGGGAGGTACTTGCCCAAGGACAAATTGCCGGGCCACTATGACCGGCTGGTAGAATTCATACCCAGGCTTGATGATTCTGTTGGATGTACTCATACCAACTGGAAGGAAACAGGGACGGATCACAATGGAAAAGAGTTGCCGGGTGCTGGTGTCGTCGGCGAAGTTATCTAGCCTGAAGGAGAGTGGATTTTCGAAATGTTCAGATTCTTCCACGTAAGGGAAGAAGGTAGGATTGTCCAGACCTTGAAAGAAAGTGCTGAACCACTTGGCTGCTTCCTGAGGGGATAGTTTGCTGCCTGGCAGCCTGTACAAAGCTTGGCCATAACTAGTGCATCGGATCTGCTTCCCTTTGACATCGGGAAAGGTACAACTCGCCAAAAGGGGGAAGTTCGGGATGTGGTTCTGAAAGTACAGCTGAGCCCATAGTTGAATGAACCACCAAGGACCACCTGTTTTGACTGCTATGCCTGAGAACAGCTTGACAGACATCAACTGGAGATATCGATAGACCTCTCCAAGGAACAGTTTGCCGATGCCAAGTTGAGTACCTTTGGCTAGTTCGTGGGCTAGGGAGAGATAGTTCTTGGTTGGAGCAAGGGAAGGGCCACAGAATATGAAATGTTCCAGCCAGAAGTTGAGAAAGGCTGTATGTTCTTTCTCTGAGACAGGGCCCTTTGTCTTCATATGGCGTTGGAGGTAGGCACCCCAATTCGTACAGTCTGTTTTAGAAGACAGTTTGTAGGGAACTTTGGTCAGTTTAAAAGCAGAGGGGCTGGGTGATGTGACATCCAGGCCGGTGATCATCACCACGTCTAACAGGGTTGGTGACATAGGGCCATGGCCGAACATAAAGCAGTTCAGAGCGTCAGACCAGAAGTAGCCGATGGTTTTTAGAAGGTTCTCATGTTTCTCAAGAGGAGACAATGATAAATGCAAGGCATCGGCTATTCCTGTGGTTTCCCATTGGGATTGGTAAGCTCTAGCTACTCTACTGAACCAAGAGACCCAGTGTTCAGGGGGATTAGGCCAGGCTCGCAGACAGTCGGCCCAAGAGTTCAGATCTAGGTCTTGGCTTACGAAGGGGATTCTATTGGCTTCGCAAGAAATCAGATGAGCAGGGCTAGATTGTGTGCGAGGGCCAAGACAGAGGGAGTTTGGGAGAGAAGGATGCGGCAGTAGAATGTCTGAAACCTAGAAAATTTAATGGTGGAATAAGGCATTAATTCAGGTGTTCGCCATTAAGTCTAGCATCGTGTTCAGACTGCGAGGAGTAGGCGTACCTTCAGACCGGAGACCTCTGGGTTGGTGTTGGACGATTCTGCCATCTAGTTCGCCGGCGGAGATGGATCTATGCAGTTGGGGATCGAGGGTTTTTGTCGCTGTGAGCTCGATCTGGTCAGTGGGCGATTGAAGATCTAGGTCGCCTTTTTGAAGAAGGTCGCAGGTTACCGTTTGAGACTGAAAAGCAGCCGCTTAGGTTTGCCTAAATATGCGACCAAGTTTTGACCTTGTCAACGTTTTTGGAAAGCCGATGTCCATCGGCTCTTTGAGCTTTGACTTAGTTAACGGAGTGAGTGCAGTGTGGTAAAAGCCGATACAGCGTTATCGGCTTCTGGAGCATCGACCTATTTTGGCTATCGGCAAAATTGGGACGAAAAAAGCAATCTTCGAGAAACAGATTTTCATTCATTCATTCAAAAGCTGATTGCTCAAAAGGGAGCTTACTACTACTACTACTACTGGTTCCTAATCTAGAGGCCGAGGTCGTCGTCGCTGTCGTCGCCGCCGTCCTGTTCGCTGTCCTCAGCACTGCTGCCGGCGTCGTCTTCGCTGCTGCTGCTGAAGATTCCAGCGGGGGCCTCCTCGTCCTCGTCGTCGTCTTCGGTGTCCTCGCTGGACCCGGCGCGGAAGTACTTCACCGGCTGGTACTCCTCGGAGGAGGTGTCCTCCTCTTCCTCCTCCTCGTCGGAGGAGTCGACGCCGTCCCAGGACATGGCGTCGTTGGTGCTGTCCGCCTCCAGTTCCCCATCAGCGAGGAACTGCAGATCTTCCTCGCCGTCAGTCAAGGACGCGTCGTCCTCCGACCAAGCGGCGAAGTCCCAATCCCTCTCGTCCCACCATTGTGGGGCGAGAGTGTGGTACGCCGCCATCGGCGGGTGTTCTGGCGTCGGCTCTCGGTCGCTCATTGAGTTGGAGGCTTGGGAGGACAGGCCAGATGAAGCGGAGGAGGCCATGGCGGAGAAAGAGGGTTTTTTCGGCGGAGGAGGAAGAAGGTTTTTTTGTGGCTACTGGAGGAAGATGGGGACTGCGAACTGTTTAGGTGAATTTAAATAAGGGGAATAGTATGAAGCGGTTCAATGCTATAGCGGTTTCCCAGAATGCACTGCCGAAATTTTCAGATCATGCACTGCGAAGAAGTTGAGAAGACAGGGCATCATGATGAAGGGGTGGCGTGACGATTCCGTTCTGCAACGCATTCTGACGACGTGTAACCCGATACAGAAAAAAAAAAGGAGAAGGGAAAAAACGGAGTGGTTTTGGAATTATTATTACCAAAACCAGGGGGCATGTGTTATCGCCATATTTTGGCCAAAGGAGGAGTTGGGCCGTGATCAAGATGGGCTTAGAAGATACGTATATGCAACGTGTTGTTGAATCGGCCTCGTGTGTTGATTTGGGCTAAATTGCCCGTGTATCTTATATTGTAATAGATTCCGTTTAGATTTAGGTAAGAGATAGAGTTGTAGAGTTATTCCAAAGACAGAAAGTCTCCGGACTATAAATATGTACCTAAGGTTATCGAGAAAAGGAGGACAATCACGTTCACAACAAACACAATCTCGGCGCATCGCCACCCCTTGTTTCTAGGGTTTTTCTCGGGTAAGTGCCATGCTGCCTAGATCGCATCTTGCGATCTAGGCAGTATCTACTTATGCGTTATCTGGTGTTACTCGTACTGAAGCCTTGTTGATGGCGAGTAACACTATTATCATAGATTTGTTTGGGTTAGCATCAGTACTTTTCGCTATGATTGTTTAGTTATGCTACCTCTAGCTATCTCGCCGCCGTTGCACCTTTTCCCGGGTGTAAGGGTGGCATCTTGCTTGATCTTTATTTAAGTCGATTTGGTCTGTTATAGTTGTGCCTTGTTCTCCAAGGTTTAGTTTGATATCCACATGATCAGGCCTTGCAAACGGGTTGAACGATCCAGTAGTATGTAAGATATGGTTTACCAATCCAAGAGGGGGTGTTCCAGGAATTGACGTTACGTTGGTTTTTAGGCCTTCTCTAGGATTAGTTTTCTATTATCTTTTGTATCTACCAGGCTCAATTACGTGTAGGATGTTCCAGTCATGTAGTGAAAACATTAAACTGTCGTAGATCGATTTAACTTGTATTGATGAAGCAAAACCCCATGTTATAATAGATCTAATGCAGAACCATGGGATAATCGGCTCTGGGAGCCGATTCACGGGGAAACCTGGGAGCCGGTCACGGCTCGAATTTTACGTATACTTGTTTACCATGCAGGAAACCAATCGAAGCAATCCTTCACCTTCCTGACCAGGTATAGGTCAGGTGGCACGCCCTCGAACCAAGCCAGGGCGCGTGCCGGAGTTTTGCGGGCCGTTGCCCGAGGGACCAGGGCCCACCAGCAGTTCTGGGAGCCTCCCGGCTCTTCGTGTTGCCCGTCGCTGCTTGCCGGTGGGTTTTGGTAGGCAACACCAACATGATTGCCTGTGGCACTTTGAAGATGAGGGACTCCATGCTATATAGATATTTCTGCTGCATTGTAATGAGATAGCCAAATGAGTTATGTAAGATGTAATGAATTATTTTATTCCTGGTTATAAAGTTGTATTATAACCTTTGTTTCTTGATATTACATCTTAAACTGTGGATTCTAGCTATTGATCCAGGGACTAGCATTCTAAACACAGGGATCTCTACCTTATAAAGGTTGGGACCTCTACATTTAGTCCTTGACTTGTAGTACCACTCTATGCTTTCATTAGTAATGTTTTGTCGCTCTGCATGATTATGGTCATTATTGCTCTCTTAGTTGGTCGCTCCCAGTGTTTTGCTAGCCTCCACTTGTATGATTATGGTCATTAAGCTCTACTCATGCTTCCAACTCCCAAGAAACCAAATTATTCCAAAGTGTCCACTATAAATTCCTATGCATGGTGTGTTACACCATTCCAAGTATATTCTTGTTTTCAGCTATCTTCCAATTAAAAAGTATTTTGTTATGTGAAAACTTAGTGATTAAAGCTCTCACGAACTTGATGGCACACTTTATATTTCTTGCCCCTAATAAACTTGAACCATTGTGTCATCTATGTTGTATATGCTTGCACTTATACGTTGGAATTAGCAGAACCATGTTTTCATGGGGAACACTTTCAACATTGCACTTGTACTTTGTACATAGTTGATATCATGCTCTTTTGTCTATGGATGTCGTCGGTGTGAAATGAAAGGGGAGCTTGTAAGTCCATGGAGTTATGTATTTTGTGTTAGAGAAATGCCTGGGCCACTAGCCTAAGACATGCCTAATCATGGTGGAAACTTGCAGCATCACCATAGTAACATCTATGAAGCATTCTTCTTATAAAAAAAGAGATTGAGAAAAAAAAAGGCATATTGAGAAAAGAGGAAAGAGAGAAAAAGCACCATATCCCATGGTAAATAAGAAGAATGCTGAGATGCTCATTATTTGCTTGCCTTGTCATTTTGGTTATGGGAAAGCTCTTGTACCATGTGCAAGGGGTACCCCGTTGGTGGTTCTCTATGATACACATGTACTTACTATGACAAGAACTTGCAAGTAACTAAACTTGAGTAGCATGAGGAGAGGCCCTCGTATTCAAGGGACATGACATTGCCAACTTATACTTTGTCAAGCATATAATCCATAGTTTGTTCACTTTAACCTTAATCACTTCAAGATGCTTATGATAGGGGCAATGAGGGCTGAAAGCTAACAAGTACCATAATTTTTGGAAGCTCTTTTTGAAACTTGAAATCCCTGCTTCCCTTATGAAGGGCCTTTCTTCCACCATTATATTGAGTCTCCACCTTCTACCTTTAGGCACCAGTTAAGAGAGCATAATTGTCATTCTTAGTTCTATGTGCATTGTCCCAAAACTTATTGATTGATGCATATTGTTGTATTGCTTGTTCTTGTGCTATTTATATCTAGTCACTCTTATGAACTTTAAAGGTGTCCTATGCATCTATTTGCTACTCCATGAGGGACAATCTGAATGCCACTATGCCATGTTTTCTGTATGTGAAACAAACAAACATTTTTCAATGCATGTTATTCATGATCTTTGTTTGTAGCCTTTCATGTTGCATGCATAGTTACCTTGTCTTATTGTTAGAACTCCATCTTTCATGTTCATTTTAGAGTTCTTTGATCCCAGCTTTCAATGCTTGCAAATGGTTTGATCTTGATTTTGATGGTGCATGTCACCTCAAAAATTATTATTTTTATCACTTACCTACTCGAGGACGAGCAGGAGGGATGCTTGATACGTCGTAAACATATCTATAATTTTTGATGTTCCATGCTTGTTTAGTATCAACCTGGTTATGTTTTGTCTACACTTTGAGGTATTTCTATAAACTTTCTAGAACTAACCATTGACAAGATTCCATAGTGCCAGTTGCCTGTTTTCTGCTGTTTTTGGTTTCAGAAAGGTAAAAAATGAATATTCTTGGAATTGGACGGGGCAAAAGCCAAAGTTCATATTTTCCTAGAGCGATACAGAAAATCAAAGACGAGACGGAGGAGGACACCAGGGTGGTCACACCCTAGGTGGGCGCGGGCCCACCCTATGCCGCGCCCACAGGGGATGTGGGCCCCCTGGCCCTCCATCGACCTTGCCTCCTTCGCCTATAAAAGCCTCCCGAGGAGAAAACCCTAGGGCATCGACCAGAAAGCCATGAAAACCTCCACAGTGCCGCCGCCACTAAAGGGGAGATTCGGGGAACAGAAAGTCTATGTTCTGGCACCCTGCCAGGACGGGGAAGTGCCCCCCGAAGCCATATCCATCGATCGCCATCGCCATCTTCATCACCGTTGCAGATTCCCATGATGAGGAGGGAGTAGTTCTTCCTCGAGGCTAAGCGCTCTACCGGTAGCTATGTGTTCATCTCTCTCTCTATGCATGATCTTGTTGTGGTCATGAGCTTTGTAATCTAGCAGATCTACCTTGCTACTCAAGTGCTTCAATAGATCTCTGCTCTCCCCATGTGTGTGAAAGTGACAGCGTGCACGCCATGGTGGCACTTAGTCTAGAGTCTACATAAATACTCATTGTGCTTTACTAGATCTATGATTTTCCCCACGTGTGTGAAAGTGATAGTGTGCATGCCGTGTGTGGCACTTAAGCTAGATTATATATATATTTGTTATGATTTATATTTGGAGTTGGATGTCTCTATGAAATTGTGGTGTTTGTTGGAACCATCTAGCGCTCAAGGTGAAAGTGTGGGTTTATCTAGATGGGAAAGGCGGACTTTGAGGTGTGCTTATGTAGACCTACCGTGGATTAGAGATCACCAACCGGAGATTAGTTAAGAGTATTATCATGAAGAGACTATATTTATTGAGAGTGTTCACTAGTGAAAGTATGATCCCTAGGCCTTGTTTCTAAACATTGAAACACCGTTTGCATCTAGATCTGTTACATGTTTGCTTGCTTCCTTCTTTTTGCCTTTAGTCTTTACCTCACCGTCAAGCTATATTCTGGCACCGTTACCACTTGTATTTCACTATCTCTTCGCTGAACTAGTGCACCTATACACCTGACAAGTGTATTGGGTGTGTTGGGGACACACGAGACTTCTTGTATCTTGATTGCAGGGTTGCTTGAGAGGGGATACCTTTGACCACTTCCTCCCTGAGTTCGATAAACCTTGTGTGATCCACTTAAGGAAAACTTGGTGTTGTTCTACAAACCTCTGCACTTGGAGGCCCAACAACTGTCTACAAGAATAGAAGTGCGTAGACATCAATTACTATATCAGATTGATTAATGGGTTTGTCTTATTGATTCTATCATGTCTATGTTGTTTGTGATCTTGCATGCTCTCCGTTGTTAGTAGCTATCTTGGCCAAGTAGTTGCTAGTGACTCCAACAGGGGGGTATTTATGCTTGATAGTGGGTTCATGTCTCTATTTAATCTAAGGGAAGTGACATAAATCTCTAAGGTTGTAGATGTGAAGTTGCCACTAGGGAGAAAACAACGGTCTCTTGTTCATGAAACAAGTGGATTGTTTACCTTACACACTTTGCTTAAAGCAGTTGTCTGTTGCTTGCAACTTAATACTGGAGGGGGTTCGGATGATAACCCAAAGGTGGACTTCTAGTCATAGATGCAGTTGGATGGCGGTCTATGTATCTTGTTGTATTGCCCGATCGAATCTCATAGGATCTTTATGTCTAGTATTGCATTGTTATGTCTTGCTCAGTCCTGTCAATTGCCCTGCTATAATTTGTTTACCCTGCATGCCATGTTTGTTTATCTAAGGAGAACACCTCTAGTGAACTATGGACCCCGTTCCAATCTGTACCATTGATACATCTTCCACTGTTACTGTTTACTTTCTGCAAACCATCATCACCTTCCACATCATATAGTTAATCCTTTGTTAACAACAGGTGAGATTTACAACCTCAATGTTAGTTGGGGCAAAGTCTTGAGTTTGTGTTATGCAGGTTTCCACGTTGCTTGCAACACCTTTGAGACGTTTCCTTCCTCCTACTGGTTCGATAATCTCGGTTTCTTACTGAGGGAAGACTTGCTGTTGTGCTGCATCACACCTTGCTCCTGGGGTTTCCCAACGAAGCGCTCCCACGTTGACGCAGCGCCATCAACTGGTAAGTTCTTGTCATAGTAAATACATGTGTATCATTGAGAACCGCCAACGGGGTACCCCTTGCACATGATACAGGAGTAATCCTAGAATCAAAATGACAAGGCAAGAAGACGATGAACATATCAGCAATCTTCTTATTTACCATAGGAAAATGGTGCTTTTTTCTCTCTTTACTATTTTCATATGTATTTTTTTTCTTTTTTCAATATCTATCTGTTTTTTTATAAGAAGGATGCTTCATAGATTTATCACTATGGTTATGATGCAAGTTTCCACCATGATTAGGCATGGCTTAGGCTAGCGGCCCAGGCATTTATTTAACACATATACATAACTCCATGGACTTACAAGCTCCCCTTATATTTCACATCGACGACATCCGTAAACAAAAGAGCATGATATCAACAAGATAATATTTACATGTGTTGAAAGCGTTCCCATGACAGCACAGTTCTGCTAACTCTCAGCCTATAATTTGCAAGCATATAACTTTCATGGACAGTCACAATGGTTAAGGTTTATTAAGTGGAAGAAATAAAATGTGACATCAAGTTCGTGAGAGCTTTACTAACTAGTTTTCCCATAACAAGCAAACATTTTATTTGGAAGAAAACAAGGCATAATGAATATGCACGGAATAGCAAATGATGCTAGTAGGTAGGTATGGTGGACACTTTTGACAATATTGGTTTTGGGGAGTTGGAAACACGAGTAGAGATCATACTCAATGCAGGTGAAGGCTAGCAATAGAGGGAGTGGCAAACGAGATAGCAATAACTGTCATAATCATGCTTGCAACAAAACATGACTAATTATGGCATGAAAGTGATACAAGAACTCTGAGGAAAAATAAATCATCGAGGCTTACTAACTATTGTTCAGTGATATGCATGCGTGAGCATGTGCCAAGTCGATTCAAATGAAACATTCAGAGGAGGATACCACAATGTCATACCAAGTTATGAATAGAACAATGCAAGCAAACATTCATATGACATGCTACAAACTATTAGCAAGCTGGAGCTAATCATAAGAAAGCAAGAACTACTAAACATCCATAAATAACATACACCTTACATGAACAGGCTAAGCATGCCCATAATGATGAGTATATGTACAAAAATGAAAACAAATAGAGTTCATTACCATCCTCTTACCACACCTCAAGTTGTTTTAATCTTCATTATTGCCTTCACTTGTGTGGCTTGAATAATAACACAAAACCAAACTCCACTAAGGACTGCTGAACCCTGCAAAGAACTTCACAAAACCAAAGAAGAAGAACAAATATTTTTGGTGTTTTCGATTTTTTTAAACCATTTCTTTAGGCAAACCAAAGCTAAAAATCAAAGAAACAAACCAAGAGAAACAACGAAAATATTTTTGTTCTTTTTGTGTTTTGGGAAAGCAGAAACAAAAAACAAAAATAAAGCAAAACATGGATATACAAAGAACCAACGAAACATGATGTATAGATGAGTGTGATGTCGGTATACCTCCCCCTAAGCTTAGGCTTTTGGCCTAAGTGGGGCTCAATCCCATGGTGACCAAGAATTTTCACCTCCGTAATGCGACGAAGAGGCCCCTTCGTCCTGGTACAAGCTCGAGGACGCCCCTGTGTAGTGCACAGAGTGGTCATAAGAGGGCGCGTCCCCCTGATAGTGTCCGTGGAAACCACAAATGCGTAGCTGCTCGTCCATCTCCTCCTTGGAGCGTGACCAAGGTCCCTGGCAAATACTAAACAAAGTGGTTTGTGGCAAAGGAATTTCCCTTTCTTCCTCGTCAGTAAACATCATTTTGTAAACCATACTCTCAATGGTAGAGCTAGCAGTGACAAAGTGATACGCTTTCATGGCAGCAAGATCAAGCCTCTAAGGAGCCAAAATTGTATCATTTGGATCAACAGAAAGTTCTAAAGCAGCAACTACACGTGAAGCAATAATACTCCCATAAATGGGTCCTCTAGCAGCTAAGCGACGAGCAATGAGAGAACCAAGATTATACCTGGTTTTATTGTTGAGCGCAGCAGCTAGAAAAAGGCCAAATGATAGTTGGAAATATTGCTAGTGTTCTTCCTGCCAAGAATACTGGTGGCAAGATAATAAGCAAAATATCTGATAGCTGGGAGTTGAATATTTCTTATCTTTCCGCGCTGGGCTCTGCGGTCATCATCATTAGTCACCCCACGGTAGAGCTCCAACAAATCAGCAGGTTGAGCTGGAATCTTCTTCACCATCCCAGCCATGCCAATACCCAAAATTTCGCAAAATTTCTTCAATGTCATGGAGATAGGCCTATCATAGATTTTGAACGACACCTCTGACCTGAAAGGGTTGTTAGAAAAAGAGAAACTCTCCACAAAAATTTTGGTGAGCATATAACTAGTTAGACCAACCCTCCTAATAAGAGTTAGGAAATCATTAAGAATCCCCGCAGCCTGCAAAAAGGTAAAACAAGGGAAGGTAGAAGGGTGTGCATCCCCTCATCTCCCTCATTGCCAAAACGCGGTGTAATAAGATCCTCATTGTATGACGACCTAGCTCGGGAGGATGATCTCGAAGGCCTTGTCCTCCTAGGTGCAGCACTCTCAAACACTTCTCCAAAGGTGTGGTTGTCCATGACCCTTTTTTCTGAAATTTTTAGACAAACATCAAACCAAGTAATTTCCAAGTTGATAAATGATGAGGAACTACTATAGGGACTTGCTAGAGGGATAAGCATGCATCAAAATGAAATATCTAAACATACAACAAGCATGCAAGCTCACACAACCTGACACCTATAGTAGCAAAATACTCAAGATACAATCTACCAATCAAAAATCTAATTGGACAAGCGGAGGAGGCACATACCAAGGAGCAATCCCTACAAAAATCAGCAGCAAAGATGGGCTGAGCGAGGAGATCGAAAATCGGGAGCAAGAACAGAAGGAACTCGAGCTTGAGAAAGTTTTCTGGTGTTTTTTGGGAGAGGTAAAGAAGTGGCTAGAAGGAGACACTTTGGAGGGCCACGGGTGGGTCCCACCCAGGCCAGGCGCCCTAGGGATGGCCACGCCACAAGGGGTGTGCTGGCCTGGTGGGTCCCCCTAGGCCAATCCAGGTGCCCCTCTGCCCCTTTTTTCGAGGAAAATTTTAAAATGCATTTTCTGGAATTTTTTGGGAAACTTTATTTTTGGCCAATTTTCAGGCTATGAAAATTGATTTTATCGAAGAAAAAGATTTTTTAGAAGAAGCAAAAAGCAAACCAAAACCAAAACTACAAAAGTTCTAAGACACACTAACAAGCAAACAACTAGCAAAACTAAGACTAACAAGAGAAAAAGCAAAAACTAGGAAGGAGAAAAATAAAAGTGAGCAAGTATAACCACTTATGAAAGCATTGTTTTGTTCATTAAAATCCCTTTGTTAACAAGGTTGATCAAGTCTTGTTACCAAAACAATTTAAAATGAAACAAAACTTTGCATTTCACAAAATGATTATGTTACCTCAAACTTGATAGCAATGGTCCCAATCATAATAGTTTCACAACTTTCTTGTGGAATGGGACAATATATTTCTCCAACTTTGATGCTCTCAATATTTTCAATGGAATTCAGGCCATAGCTCTTATCAATCTTCTTGGGGAAATAAACAGTATGCTCTTTGTCATTAATATTAAAAGTTACTTTCCCTTGATTACAATTGATGACAGCACCTGCAGTATTAAAAAAGGTCTCCCAAGAATAATAGACATATTATCATCTTCAGGCATTTCAAGCACAACAAAATCAGTTAAAACCAAGCAATTATGAGTCACTTGTACAGGAACATCCTCACATATACCAATAGGAATAGTAGTAGACTTATCAGCCATTTTCAAAGATATATCAGTTGGTATCAACTTTTCTAGCCAGAGTCTCTTGTAGAGAGAAAAAGGCATAACACTAACTCCAGCTCCCAAATCACACAAAGCAGTTCTAACATAATTATTTTTAATAGAGCAAGGAATAGTTGGAATACCTAGATCACCAAGTTTCTTTGGAACCTTACCATCGAAGGAATAATTAGCAAGCAAAGTAGAAATTTCCTCATTAGGAATCTTCCTTTTGTTAGAGACAATATCCTTCATATACTTTGAATAAGGAGGCAACTTAATAGCATCAGTCAAAGGAATTTGCAAAAATAAAGGTTTCATCCACTCACAAAACTTGTTATAGTGTTCTTCCTCCTTTGACTTGAGTTTCTTATTGGGAAAAGGCATTGGTTTCTGCACCCAAGGTTCTCTTTCACTACCATGTTTATTAGCAATAAAAATTTCTTTAGTGTACCTAGTGTTCTTAGTGTGCTTATCAGGTTCTTACTCAACTTCTTCCTTATCAGGAGCATCATTTTTATCAATACCACTTTCAGTTTCAGCATCAGAGACAGATATACTATTAGGATCTACAGCAGGTTTAGGAGGTTCCTCAACTGTTTTATGTTTCTTTTTCTTTCTCTTATGAGGACTACCACTATTTTCAGCTTGTTCAGAATCCTGCTCAATTCTTTTAGGATGTCCTTCGGGATATAAAGGATCTTGAGTGGATGTACCACTCCTAGTTCTAATTCCATAAGCATGTTTATCTCTAGAAGCATTTACTAGCATATCTTTTTGTACCTTAGCAAGTTGATCAATTTGAGTTTGAACCATTTGAAAGTGTTTACAACGAATTTTAACATCATTAGCAGTTCTTTCCACAATATCTTTCAACTCATTAATAGCTATAGAGTTTTCCAATAAATGATTTTGAACTAGTTTATTAAAATTGCCTTGTTTAACAATAAAAATGTCAAGTTCCTCTAAGCATTGATTAGGAGGTTTACCATAGGGAATATTGTAGGGTTTCGTAGCATGGAAAACAAAAATTTTCTACCGCATACAAACAAACAAGCCAAGATCTATCTACTAGATTGTAGCAATGAGTCGATGGAATAACTCACCCTCGAAGATTCCAAAGTGTTTAACGAGAGCGGATTCTCGTGGGTGATGTAGTCGTACTCTTGCCGATCTCAAGATCGCGTAGACGATCCTTTCGACGCTGCGTTCCGACAGCGCTTCCGCAGTCGGTCACACGTTCGGTACTCGACGAAGACCTTCCTCTCCCTTGTTCCAGCAGGCAGCGGAGGTTGTAGCACTCTCCTCGCGATTCCGGCAGCACAATGGCGTGGTACCGGAAGTAGAGGGGAGATCTCGCAGGGCTTCGCCTTAAGCCGGAGCGAGTATGGTGGACTATGATAGAGAGCCTCGGTGATCTAGGGTTTAGACGCACCAAGGAGGAGCAAGGTTGGCGGCTAGGGTTTGCCTAGGCGGCTGCAGCAGGAGGTGGCGGCGCCGGCGGCTAGGAGCTAGGGTTTTGGGTGGAGGTGTTGTGTGCTTGGAGGGGCAGCCCTGCCCCTCCTTATATAGGTGGAGGGGGCACGCCAAGGGGAGGGGAGTCCCTCCCCAACTCGGTCTCCAAGTGGGCCGGCGGTGGAGGGAGGGAACTCCTCCCCAAGTAGGTTTCCTACTCTCCCTCCACCTCACAAAATAGCCGTTTGACTTTTCAAATTGGCGTTTGACTTTTCAAACTAGGATTTGATTAAACCCTTTATTTTGTTCAGCGATGACACCTAGTACATGATGCAATCATTCCAACTTGTTATGACACATTCATGTACCCTTCCCCTCCGGAGTGCCGGACATTCTGGAACCTTCTAGAACATTCCCGATGAAAACACCGGAACCATTCTCCAACCCCGAAACAGGACTTTCCTTATATGAATCTTATTCTCCGGACCATTCCGGATCTCCTCGTGATATCCCGGATCCCATACGAGACTCCGAACAACATTCGGTCTCTTTACTCATCATTCCATAACTACTCAAACAACGTCGAATCCTTAAGTGTGTCTCCCTATGGTTCGTGAATTATGCGGACATGATCGAGACACTTCTCCGAACAATAACCAATAGAGGAATCTGGAAATTCATATGGCTCCCACATATTTCTACGATTACTTTGCGATCGAATGAACCACTTACATACGATACCAATTTCCCTTTGTCTCACGATAGTTTACTTATCTGAGGTTATGATCGTCGGTAACTCTGCATACCTAGTTCAACCTCGTTACTGATAAGTACTCTTTTCTCGTTCCCGTGGTATGTGATCCCTTGTGAGCCAGTCACATGCTTGCAAGCTAATTGGATGGCATTCCACCGAGAGGGCCCAGAGTATATCTATCCGTCATATGGATGGACAAATCCCACTCTTGAGCCATGTGTCTCAACCAATACTTTCCGAACACTCAATGCCACCTTTATAGTCACCCAGTTACGGTGTGGTGTTTGATGTCATCAAATCATCCTTCCGGTGAAGGTGATATGCATGATCTCATGGTCGAAGGAATTAGGTTACTATGTATCAGAAAGCATATAGCAATTGAACTATTAAAATGACTTGATCTTTATGCTACGCTTATCTATAGGAGTATGTCCACCATATCATTCTCCTAACGATATGATCTTGTTGTTAATAACATCTCAATGTTCATGATAGGGAAACCACAATCATTTATTAACCAACAAGCTAGTATTATAAAGAGGCTTTACTAGGGACTCTATTTTAGTTTACAAATCACACAAGTATTAATGTTTCCTTGTTAATACTATTATAGCATGAATGTAAACATTTATCATAAACACAAAGATATAATAATAACCATATTTATTATTGCCTCTAGGGCATATCTCCAACAGTCTCCCACTTGCACTAGAGTCATCTAATCTAGATTACATGGTAATATACCGAACACTCATGGCAGTTTGGTGTTGGTCATGTTTTGCCCTCGGGAGAGGTTTAGTCAACGGATTCGCCACATTCAGATCTGTGTGTACTTTGCAAATCTTTATGTCCCCATCTTGGACATGTTCTCGAATAGCGTGAAAACGTAGCTTGATGTGCTTCAACTTCTTGTGTGACCTTGGTTCTTGCGCATTGGCTATGGCGCCCATGTTATCACAGTAGATTGACATTGGGTCCAGCGCACTAGGAACCACACCGAGCTCTGTAATGAACTCTTTCATACATATCGCTTCTTGTGAAGCCTCCGAAGCATCCATGTATTCCGATTCAGTTGAAGATCTCGCCACAACGCTTTGCTTTGCACTCCTCCAGCTAACTGCTGCACCATTCAAAGTAAATACGTATCCACATTGTGATTTAGAATCATCTGGATCGGTGTTCCAACTAGCATCGGTGTAACCATTAACAATGAGTTGTTCATCACCTCCATAAGAAAGAACCATATCCTTAGTTCTTCTCGAGTACTTAAGGATGTTTTTGACCGCTGTCCAATGATCCACTCCTGGATCACTTTGATATCTTCTAGTTAAACTAACAGCATATGCAATGTCGGGTCTAGTACATAGCATGGCATACATTAGAGATCCTATGGCTGAGGCATAGGGAGTCTTACTCATCCTTTCTCTATCTTCTGCCGTTGTCGGACTTTGAGTTTTACTCAAGGTCGTATTGGGTAACATGGGCAAGAACCCTTTCTTGCTATCTTCCATTCCAAACCTCTTTAGAACTTTGTCCAAATATGTACTTTGTGACAATGATATTAAGCGTCTCAATCTATCTCTATAAATCTTTATGCCTAATATATAAGCTGCTTCGCCAAGATCCTTCATTAAAAAACTATTATTCAAATATTCCTTGACACTATTAAGAAGGTCTACATCATTCCCAATAACCAATATGTCATCTACATATAGTATTAAGAATGCTACAGAGCTCCCACTCACTTTCTTGTAAATACAAGCTTCTCCATAAGTTTGTATAAAACCAAAACTTTTGATTACCTTATCAAAACGTTGATTCCAACTTCGGGATGCTTGCTTCAATCCATAGATGGACCGTTGAAGTTTGCATACCTTGTTAGCATCTTTAGGATCGAAAAAACCTTTGGGTTGCATCATATACAACTGTTCATCAATGTCTCCATTGAGGAATGTTGTTTTGACATCCATCTGCCATATCTCATAATCATAATATGCAACGATTGCTAACATAATCCTCACAGACTTTAGCTTCGCTACAGGTGAGAAAGTCTCATCGTAGTCAACTCCTTGAATTTGTCGAAACCCTTTTGCGATAAGTCGAGCTTTATAGACAGTAACATTACCATCAGCATCTGTTTTCTTCTTGAAAATCCATTTGATCTCGACAGCCTTCCGGCTATCCGGTAAGTCCACCAAAGTCCACACTTGGTTTTCGTACATGGATCCAATCTCGGATTTCATGGATTCTTGCCATTTATTGGAATCTGGGCTCATCATCGCTTCCTCATATGTCGCAGGGTCATCGGTGTTGTCCACCAACATGACATTCATAATGGGATCATACCAATCAGGAGTGGTACGAGTTCTCGTTGACCTGCGAGGCTCTGTAGCAACTACAATCGAAGTTTCATGATCATCATCATTAGCTTCCTCTCTTACTGGTGTAGGCGCCACAAGAACTACTTCCGGCGCTGCGCTACTCGCAAGTTCGAGAGAAGGTTCGACAACCTCGTCGAGTTCTACTTTCCTTCCAGTCACTTCTTTCGAGAGAAATTCCTTCTCTAGAAAGGATCCATTCTTGGCAACGAAGATTTTGCCTTCGGATCTATGATAGAAGGTATACCCAATAGTTTCCTTCGGGTATCCTATGAAGATGCATTTTTCCGCTTTGGGTTCAAGCTTGTCCGGCTGTAACTTCTTTACATAGGCTTCGCAACCCCAAACTTTAAGGAACGACAATTTAGGTTTCTTCCCAAACCATAATTCATACGGTGTCGTTTCAATGGATTTAGATGGTGCCCTATTTAAAGTGAATGCGGCTGTTTCTAATGCATAACCCCAAAATGATAGCGGTAAATCTGTAAGTGACATCATAGAACGAACCATATCTAAGAGAGTTTGATTACAACGTTCGGACACACCATTACGCTGTGGTGTTCCCGGCGGTGTCAATTGTGAAAATATTCCGCATTTCTTCAAATGCTCGCCAAACTCATAACTTAGATATTCACCTCCATGATCAGAACGTAGAAATTTAATCCTCTTGTTACGTTGATTCTCCACCTCATTTTGAAATTCCTTAAACTTCTCGAAAGTTTCGGACTTATGTTTCATTAAATAGATATACCCATATCTACTCAAGTCATCCGTGAAGGTAAGAACATAACGATAACCACCGCGCGATGCTACACTCATTGGACCACATACATCGGTATGTATGATTTCCAATAAGTCCGTAGCTCGCTCCATCATACCAGAAAACGGAGTCTTAGTCATTTTACCCATTAGACATGCTTCACATCTTTCAAGTGATTCGAAATCAAGTGATTCAAGAAGTCCATCGGAATGGAGTTTCTTCATACGCTTCACTCCAATGTGACCAAGACGACAGTGCCACATATAGGTCGAGTTATCGCTCGATTTCAAACGTTTAGCTTCAATGTTATTAATATGTGTATTCCCACTATCGAGATTCAATAAGAATAGACCATCTATCAAAGGTGCATGTGCATAAAACATATTACTCATATAAATCGAATAACCATTATTCTCAGACTTAAACAAGTAACCGTCTCGCAATAAACAAGATCCCGATATAATGTTCATGCTTAACGCAGGCACCAAATAACAATTATTTAAGTATAAAACTAATCCCGATGGTAGATGAAGAGGTAGCGTGCCGACCGTGATCACATCAACCTTTGATCCATTTCCCACGCGCGTCGTCACCTCGTTCTTCGCTAGCTTCCGTTTATTCTGCAGCACCTGTTTCGAGTTACAAATATGAGCAACCGAACCAGTATCAAATACCCAGGCACTACTACGAGTACTAGTGAGATACACATCAATAACATGTATATCGGATATACCTTTCTTCTTGATGTTGCCGTTCTTCAAATCCGCCAAGTACTTTGGGCAATTTCGCTTCCAGTGACCTTCTCCCTTGTAGTAAAAGCACTGAGTATCAGGCTTAGGTCCAGCCTTGGTCTTCTTCGTCGGCGCGGTAACTTTCTTACCACCCTTCTTGAAGTGTCCCTTTTGCTTAGACTTGCCTTTCTTGAATTTGGTGGTCTTATTGACCATCAACACTTGGTGCTCTTTCTTGATCTCCACTTCTGCAGATTTTAACATGGCGAAGAGTTCTAGCAACTGCTTGTTCATGTTTTGCATATTGTAGTTCATCACAAAGTTCTTGTAACTTGGTGGTAGTGATTGGAGGACACGATAAATCCCCAAAGCATTAGGAATCACTATACCCAAGCTTTGAAGTTTGTTTGCGTGCCCAGACATCTTAAGCACATGCTCACTGACGGAGCTGCCCTCTTCCATCTTGCAGTTAAAGAACTTTTCAGAAGCCTCATAGCTCTCAATTGCCGCGTGAGTCTCAAAAATCAATTTGAGATCACGGACAATATCATGTGGGTCTGAATTATCAAACCTTTTCTGAAGCTCCGATTCTAAACCATACAAGATAGCACACTGAACTGTGGAGTACTGAGTCTTCCGAGCGAGGTAAACATTCTTTACTTCATCGGTAGCAGTAGCTGCAGGTGGGTCACCCAGCGGTGCATCCAGCACATAGGTCAAATTACCAGCTGTGAGGACAATCCTCAAATTGCGGAACTAATCCGCGAAGTTGCTACCATTGTTTTTCAACTTTTCTTTCTCTAGGAACGCATTAAAATTGATGGTAGGGGCCGCCATTGATATACAACATATTTGCAATAGTTTAGAATAAGTTATGACAAATTGAGTTCTAATTAATAGTTAAATTAATCTAGGTGAACTCCCACTCAAAACAATATCCCTCACATTGTTTTAGTGATCACACGAACCAAATCCACCACATCAAAACCGATCATCACGAGAGTTGATGTTGCTTCAATGGCGAACAATCGACATGTTCGTCATATCTACTATATGATTCATGCTTTACCTTTCGGTGATCCGTGTTCCGAGACCATGTCTGTACATGCTAGGCTCGTCAAGATCAAACCTTAGCTTCCGCATAAGCAAATCTGGCTTGCTCACGTTGTATACACTTGCGGAATCTAACACGCCCGATCATCACGTGGTGCTTCGAAACAACAAGCTTTAGCAACGGTGCTTACTAAGGGTGAACACTTTAGAACTTGATTTTCATGTGCATGAGGGATCATCTTATAATGCTACCGTCGTTAACTAAGCAATACAAGATGCATAAAGGATTAACATCACATGCAATTCATAATATGTGATATGATATGGCCTTTCTTCTTTGTGCTTCCGATCTCCATCTTCAAGCACGAACATGATCTCCATCATCACCGGCATTGCATCAAGGTCAATGATGCCGCTCCATGGTTGTTGTCCACCGGCTTCAACTATTACAACTACTTTGAATAGACACGCGGGTCTTAACAGAAATTAAAGACAACCATATGGCTCCTGCCGGTTGCCAACTTACAATAAGGAACATTGCATACATCAAATATAATCACAATCATGGCCATATCACATCACAGCACACCCCTGCAAAACAAAGTTAGACGCCTCTACTTTCTTTGCATGTTTAACGTGGTTTGGGGCTTTCAATAAGTGTCGTTCTAACTTACGAACAAGAACCACAACATTGATACTAGCATTGTCAATCACCCATTGTAAATTGAATCTTAACTATGTTGGGAGAAACAGGCACCCGCAAAGCCACTTATGCAATACAAGTTGCATGTCAAGCGTGGAGCAAGTCTCATGAACGATGTCATGTAAGGTTAGCCCGGGCCGCTTCATCCCACCATCCCGCAAGATGCAAAGTACACAAGAAGCAATCGACAACAAAAGCATCAACTCCACAATGACCATTGTGTTCTACTCGTGCAACAGATCTACATATAGACACGGCTCTGATACCACTATAGGGTTTCGTAGCATGGAAAACAAAAATTTTCTACCGCATACAAACAATCCAAGATCTATCTACTAGATTGTAGCAATGAGTCGATGGAATAACTCACCCTCGAAGATTCCAAAGTGTTTAACGAGAGCGGATTCTCGTGGGTGATGTAGTCGTACTCTTGCCGATCTCAAGATCGCGTAGACGATCCTTCCGGCGCTGCGTTCCGGCAGCGCTTCCGCAGTCGGTCACACGTTCGGTACTCGATGAAGACCTTCCTCTCCCTTGTTCCAGCAGGCAGCGGAGGTTGTAGCACTCTCCTCGCGATTCCGGCAGCACAACGGCGTGGTACCGGAAGTAGAGGGGAGATCTCGCAGGGCTTCGCCTTAAGCCGGAGCGAGTATGGTGGACTATGAGAGAGAGCCTCGGCGATCTAGGGTTTAGACGCACCAAGGAGGAGCAAGGCCGGCAGATAGGGTTTGCCTAGGCGGTGGAAGCAGGAGGTGGCGGCGCCGGCGGCTAGGAGCTAGGGTTTTGGGTGGAGGTGTTGTGTGCTTGGAGGGGCAGCCCTGCCCCTCCTTATATAGGTGGAGGGGGCACGCCAAGGGGAGGGGAGTCCCTCCCCAACTCGATCTCCAAGTGGGTCGGCGGTGGAGGGAGGGAACTCCTCCCCAAGTAGGTTTCCTACTCTCCCTCCACCTCACAAAATAGCCGTTTGACTTTTCAAATTGGCGTTTGACTTTTCAAACTAGGATTTGATTAAACCCTTTATTTTGTTCAGAGATGACACCTAGTACATGATGCAATCATTCCAACTTGTTATGACACATTCATGTACCCTTCCCCTCCGGAGTGCCGGACATTCCGGAACCTTCTAGAACATTCCCGATGAAAACACCGGAACCATTCTCCAACCCCGAAACAGGACTTTCCTTATATGAATCTTATTCTCCGGACCATTCCGGATCTCCTCGTGATATCCCGGATCCCATCCGAGACTCCGAACAACATTCGGTCTCTTTACTCATCATTTCGTAACTTCTCAAACAACGTCGAATCCTTAAGTGTGTCTCCCTACGGTTCGTGAATTATGCGGACATGATCGAGACACTTCTCCGAACAATAACCAATAGAGGAATCTAGAAATTAATATGGCTCCCACATATTTCTACGATTACTTTGCGATCGAATGAACCACTTACATAGGATACCAATTTCCCTTTGTCTCACGATAGTTTACTTATTCGAGGTTATGATCGTCGGTATCTCTGCATACCTAGTTCAACCTCGTTACTGATAAGTACTCTTTTCTCATTCCCGTGGTATGTGATCCCTTGTGAGCCAGTCACATGCTTGCAAGCTAATTGGATGACATTCCACCGAGAGGGCCCAGAGTATATCTATCCGTCATATGGATGGACAAATCCCACTCTTGATCCATGTGTCTCAACCAATACTTTCCGAACACTCAATGCCACCTTTATAGCCACCCAGTTACGGTGTGGTGTTTGATGTCATCAAAGCATCCTTCCGGTGAAGGTGATATGCATAATCTCATGGTCAAAGGAATTAGGTTACTATGTATCAGAAAGCATATAGCAATTGAACTATTAAAATGACTTGATCTTTATGCTACGCTTATCTATAGGAGTATGTCCACCATATCATTCTCCTAACGATATGATCTTGTTGTTAATAATATCTCAATGTTCATGATAGGGAAACCACAATCATTTATTAACCAACAAGCTAGTATTATAAAGAGGCTTTACTAGGGACTCTATTTTAGTTTACAAATCACAGAAGTATTAATGTTTCCTTGTTAATACTATTATAGCATGAATGTAAACATTTATCATAAACACAAAGATATAATAATAACCATATTTATTATTGCCTCTAGGGCATATCTCCAACAAATATCACCTTCATCAAAGTGTTGGAGAGAGTGTACCTCAATAGTGGATCAGTGGGGAATTGGCTTACATAATTCTTCTATAGGAGGTAGATTCTTCACATCTTCAGATCTAATACGTTTCTCCTTAAGACATTTCTTAGCTTCTTTCATCACTTCATCATTTAATGCAATCACTCCCCTCTTCTTTGGTGTTGGTGTTAGAGCTGGTTCAAGCACAATTGGTTCAGGTGTAGTAGGCTGAGGTGTAATTACTCAGTTGAATTCCAAGCATCATAATTCTTGCTTATCTTAGCCATTAATTCTTCAGCATCCGTAGGAGTTCTTTTCCTGAAAACACAATCAACAAAACTATCTAGGTATGTCCTAGAATCATCATCTAGTCCATTATAATAAATATCAAGAAGCTTATTTTTAGGTAATGGACATCCAAGATGTGCATGAATCAAGGCACAGAACCTTGTCCATGACTCAAGCAATTTCTCTTCTTCTCACTGTTTAAAATAAAAAAGTTTCTGCAAAGAAGTATGTCTAGCACTGGGAGGAAAATATTTCTGAAAGAAAGAAGCAATCAAGCAATCAGGGTTATCAATGGAACCAGGAGGTAATCTATTAAACCAAGCTTTAGCTTCTTCTTTTAGTGAAAAGGGGAAGATCTTTGTAACAAAGTAATTGTGTATCTTAAAATCATAAAATAATAAGGCACTCATAGTGGAAAGCTCATTCATATGAGCCACATCACTTTCATTATCAGTCCCACAAAAAGGTTCTTTCTCAACAATGTTTATATAGGATAAATTAAGAGAGAAACCATAATCTTTATCTTTAATATCTATGGGAGAAGTAGCAAACTTAGCATCAGGAGACAGTTTAGGAATAATGGTACATCTCTCAAGGAGACTCCTAATAGCACTAGCACCACGTGTGTTTTGGAACTCTTCAATAAATTCATCAGTCATTTCAATGTAACCATCACTAATATCATATCTCTCTCTAGACTCAGATGAGCTAACCGGTGTAATAGTGTCTTCACTAGGAGAATAGTTCTAGCAATTGTAGCATATAGGAAAGGACCTAATGAACCACTCGCATCAAGCACAATAGAAGTAACATCATGAGTATCAGAGGCAATTTCAGATTCAACAATAGTAGCAGTGTGTGTGGCATGTGTATGTGGTGGTGGTGTAACAAGCTTACTTATAACAGACGGTGAATCAAGAGCAGCAGCGGTGTTTAGGACTGTACCTCTTCTTGTAGTGGATGGTAAAATAGGAAACTTTCCATCACGAGACTTCCCCATGATGAAAGCAATAGCAGTGAACAATAATAGATCCAAGTGAACTTACAAATAAAGCTATGCTCCCTGGCAACGGCGCCAGAAAATAGTCTTGATGATCCACAAGTATAGGGGATCGCAACAGTCTTCGAGGGTAGTATTACCCAATTTATTGATTCGACACAAGGGAGCCAAATAATACTTATAAGCCTTAACAACCGAGTTGTCAATTCAGCTGCACCTAGAAATAGTCTTGCTCACAGTAGTTTATCAGTAGCAACAGTTTATAGTAGCAATAGCAAAGTAACAGCAGTAGTAGAACAAGAGCAATGGTAACAATAGTAGCAAACAGTAGGATATGAGTGCGGTAGGCATAGGGATGGATGGACGGGCGTTGCATGGACGAGTCTAAACATGTAACTTCAAAATCTAGGGAGATTGCAGATAAAAAAGATAAAGCATCCAAGTACTAAATAATCATAGGCATGTGCTCCATATATAGTCATACGTGCTCGCAATGAGAACTTGCACAACATATTTTGTCCTGCCAGCCCGTTGCAGCGGGGCCTCAAGGGAATCTACTGGCAATTAAGGTACTCCTTTTAATAGAGCACCGGAGCAAAGCATTAACACTCCATGAACACATGTGATCCTCACATCACAGCCATCCCCTCCGACTGTCCCAATTTCTGTCACTTCGGGGCCTTTGGATCCGGACAATGATATGTGTACACAACTTGCAGATAAGATCACAAACAATACTATCATCATGAATCAATAATAGTTCATATCTGAGATCATGGCACTCGGGCTCTAGTGACAAGCATTAAGCACAACAAGTTGCAACAAAGTCAATAGCACTAATAGAGATACTAGGCACCATGCCCTAACAATCTTATTCGATTACATGATAGAACTCATCCAATCCCTACCATCCCCATAGCCTACAGCGGGGGATTACTCACTCATGGATGGGGGAAACATGGATGGTTGATGGAGAGGCGTCGGTGATGATGATGGCGATGATCCTCTCCAAATTGCCCGTCCCGACAGGGTGCCAGAACGGAGTTTTTGGTTCCGAATCACGATTTTTTGTGGTGGCAGCTCAGCGGAAGTCTTTCTGGAAAAACATCGCCCCCCTGAGTTTTTAGGTCAAAAGGCAACTTATAGGCGAAGAGGGAGGCCGAGGGGGTGCTCGAGGCGACCACACACCCTCCAGGCGTGGCCAGGCCCAGCCCGCGCGACAGGGGGTGTGGGCCCCTTAGAGCCCCACTCTGCCTCGTCTTCTGGCTCCGTGAGTCTTCTGGTGAAATAGGATTTTTGGCATATTTTCCGGGATTTTTCCTGATAGTTAATTTTCTGCACAAAAACTAGACACCAAGGTAATTCTGCTGAAAACAGTGTCAGTCCGTGTTAGTTGTATCCAAATCATACAAGTTTAGAGGAGAAACAATAGCAAAAGTGTTCGGAAAAGTAGATACATTTTGGACGTATCAGTGAGCTACACAATGGGCATGCAGTTAGTGTCGTAGCTAGAAACCAAACCGAAATTATAATGACATCATAAGAGAACTTGTAGAGCAAGAATGCAAACCACGAATGAACTATATATAGAGGATAGCTATGTTGCTGCTTAGGACGAACCATTAGACATGAAATATAATGGCATTGCTTGTGAACCTGTAGAACAGGACAAGCAAGCATTACACAAGTGTGCCTACAGATGAATTGAGCAATCAGGCAGAGTGTTTCCTAGAATTTCAGCAAATATAAACTAGCCAGGTCATTTCAACAAATATATATATATATATATGGAAATAGTAGTATATCGTGGAATGCAAGAGACATTGAGTGACTCAGAATTTGCGGTGAGCTACACAATGGGCATGCGGTTACTTTTGTAGATAAGAATGAACGAGACAGAAATTATAAAGGCATCATGCGAGAATTTACAGAGCAGAAATGCAAACCACGAATGAACTAGATAGTAGATGATAGTTATATCGTTGCTTAGGATGAACCATCAACAGATTAGAAATATAATGGTGTCTCTTGTGAACCCGTAGAAAAGGAAAAGCAAGCATTAGACAAGTGTGCCTATAATGAAATGAGCAATCAACCAGAGTGTTTCTTTGAATTTCAGCAAATATAAATTGGCCAGGTCATTTCAACAAATATATATGAAAGCAGTCGTTTAGCCTGAAATGCAAGAGATGTTGGGTGACCCAAAATTTGCGGTGAGCTACACAATGGGCATGCAGTTACTGTCATAGCTAGGAACCACATAGAAATTATAAAGGCATCGTAAGAGAATTTGCGGTGAGATACACAATGGGCATGCAGTTACTTTCGTAGCTAAGAATGAACGAGACAGAAATTATAATGGCATCATGTGAGAACTTGTAGAGCAGTAACGCAAACCACGAATGATCTACATAGTAGAGGATAGTTATGTTTTTGCTTAGGATGAACCAACACCAGATTAAAAATATAATGGCATCTCTTGCGAATCTGTAGAAGAGGACAGGCAAGCATTAGACAAGTGTGCATATAATGAAATGAGCAATCAATCAAAGTGTTTCTTAGAATTTCAGCAAATATAAACTAGCTAGGTCATTTTAACAAATATATATGAAAGAAGTCGTTTATCCTGGAATGCAAGAGATATTGGGTGACCCAGAATTCGCGGTGAGCTATACAATGGGCATGTAGTTACTGTCATAGCTAGGAACCAAATAGAAATTATAAAGGCATCATAAGAGACCTTGTAGAGAAAGAATGCAAATTATGAATGAACGATATATACTGTAGAGGATAGTTATGTCGCTACTTAGGACGAACCATTAGACATAAAATATAATGACATTGCTTGTGAACCTATAGAACAGGATAAGCAAGCATTACACAAGTATGCCTATAAATGAATTGAGCAATCGGGAAGAGTGTTTCCTAGAATTTAAACTAGCCAGGTCATTTCAACAAATATATATGGAAGCAGTATTATATCTTGGAATGCAAGAGATGTTGGGTGACTCAGAATTTTCGGTGAGCTACATAATGGGTATGCAGTTACTTTCGTAGGAGTATCTAAGAATGGATGATACATAAATTATAATGATATCATGCCAGAACTTGCAAAGCAGGAATGTAAACCAAGAATAAACTACACAGTAGAGGATAGTTATGTTGTTGCTTAGGATGAACGAGCACCAAATAAGGAAACAATGACATCGCGCTTATGAATATGTAGAAGAGGTTATGCAAACCAACATATTCAGTGTTCCCTTTTGAGCTCCATGCAAAGAAAAAATTCAGTGTTGCATCTTTTAAAGATCCAGATAGCAACAACAAAATTATTATCAAACTAGTACAATGAGTTTAAACAGGTACTACAAGATAGCATAGCGATGTCATGGAGGAAATAATAGCAGGAACTTAGCTCAGGACGAACCAGATAGATTCAGTAACCGTGGAGCGGAATCCACACTAATATTTTTTACTGACTTTATATTTTGCAAAAACTACACAATAGCAGACAATTACTGTTGTAGGGGTGCATGACAAAATAACAAACATGTGCATTACTTGAAATTTGTAGAGCAACGAATACAAACAAACATGTCTAATGACCTTGTATTTAGCACAAAGAACATGCATGCCTAATGACTTGTATGTACTAGCACGATTATAAAAATAAAGTTCAGTACGACAGGCTTTAACCTGCTATATTGCTGAGAAAACAAAAATGGGTTGGAGATTAGGTTACCTCGGTCGGAGAGGCGTCTAAGCATCGTCGGTACCGTGCGGGAGACGTGCAGGTCAACGAGGGTGTTGCGGTTGCGGCTAAATAGATCTTGAACGATTGGGGAAACATATCTTGGACGGTCGGAGAAGCAGATCTTGGACGGTCGATGCCGGCTTGAGCGCGGCGGACTAGAGGGACGCTGAGGCAGATCCGGCACGGTGGAAGAGAGCGTCGCTAAGGCAGATCTGGTGCAGTGAACGACAACGCCCGTGCAGCTGGTCTAGAGCGGTGCACATGAAACTCGTTAAATTAGATCCCATCCGGTGGACACCAGTGAGGCAGCTCCGGTACGGCTTGGTAGCATTCGATGGCGGGGAAGCAGAGCTTCGGTCGATGGCGCCATCGACATGGTGAACGAGACCGCAGCTCCGCTACCGTGGCACAGAAGTCCGGTGAACTAGATCCGGTGGGGTGGATGTCAGTGAAGCGGCTCCGCGGCGTTGCACGGGACCGCAGCTCAAGCGGCTCAGGCCGCCACGGAATTGCCGGACCGTGGAGCGTCACGAGCAAGAGTCTTCCTTGATCCCGTCGATCCTATCAGCTGGTGGTCACCGGAGAATGGTGGCGACGGCGCCCAGGGACTCGATTGCATTTTACATTCTAGTCCTGAGATGTTTTCTATATTTAGGAGGCTCTTTTCTGTTTTTTCTAGTTTTACTACGGTGTTTAGCGCTTCGGGTCTCCTTGCATATTGTACATGCCACGTGTGTCTTAATGCAGCTGGTCTTTCGGACCTATTTACCGTTTAAAAAAAAGTCGGACTGCTTCGGAGAGAAAAAAGTACATGCAGCTGCGACGTCCTCCTCGTCCCAACCTTAAAGCGACTCATAATTCTTCCATCATCGGTAGCTGGCCGATGCATCACGAGCTGGGAACACCGACCGACCAGATTACTGCTCATCATCTCACGCCGTCCACCCACTTCCATTGATTCAGCTTGCCAGAAGCAGGACCCACACGTGTCTATGCAGTCCACTCCTCACCAAACCCGGCAATGGCAACTGACGAGGTCAACCTTTGCCACGAGGCGCGCACACGAGCGCGACGCCGTGCCATGATCAAGTGTAGACTAGGCCTTTTTTTTTTCCAGAAAAAAGTTTATTGGTAGCAAAGTATCTCCGATGGCATCATGCGATATTCGAAATCCCGGTCAAATCCAGCGGATTTAATCGCTAATACGCCGTCCGATTCCTAATCTCGTCGTCCTCCCCCGGCACCCGGGGTGCTGCTTGCTTACACAAGTCCACGTGAGAGGGATCGCCGCGCGCCCGGCCGGCAACCACGGCGCGCTTTGCGCCGCCGAGCGGGAGGCATGGGCGGCACGGCCTTCGACTTCGAGTACAAGAGGTGAGTAGCAATTGCGAGCACGAAACATACACAGCCATGCATCCGTCCCGTCCGGGAACCAAAGCCCATGGCGCCCGCGACATCGTCGGGCCGCGCGCCACGTGCTCCGACCTCGAGGGAGCCTCGACGCAAACGCAAAGACAACGAGTTTTTTCCCTTCCCCATTCCATTTCCCCAATCTGCGCCGGCAGAATCCAATCTTCTTCTTCTATTCCTCTCCTCTCCCCGCGTCGGCGTCGGGGCATCCGGGGGGGCGTGGATTGACGGGCGCGCGCGGCTCCCCTCCGATCTTGCCGCGATCCGTTGCAATTCTTTGATTCTTCGCCCACCACGCCACGCCCCCCAGAAATTTTCCTTCCCATGTGCGCGGATCTAGGGGCGCGGGCCGCCTAGGGTTTATGGCTTTGGTCAATCCATGGCGTGCGGTGCCGAGGTCGCCCTGTCGCTTCTTCTTTAATGCGCGCTGATCCCCATGGATGCCGATACCCGGTAAAACACCCATAAATGCCGCCCCATTTCCATTTCCATCTCTCTGCCTCCTCCCCCTCTTCTTCTCCTCTGCTACTATTGTTATTGTCGTACATTGGATTTGTGTGTGTGTGTGGGCTAATGCAGTGGTTCGAGTTGCTGCCTCTTGACGCTGTTGAGGTTTGGCGCAGGGACGCGTATGGATTCGCGGTGCGGCCCCAGCATCTGCAGCGTTTCCGCGAGTACGCCAAGATTTACAAGGTACCAACCAGGCTGGAAATGTCCTTCTTCTTTTTTGTCTATATGTTCAAGGAGGAAGTTCTCATCTTTTTTTGGTTGTTCAAAAGGAGGAGGAAGATGAGAGAGCGCAAGTATGGAAGGACTTCTTGGGCAGGTTGGCCGACTCTACAGATTTGCCCAGCACAGCCAGCATTTCACCGTCAACAGACCATCCTGCTACCAGAGATGCAGGTGCTGAGAGTGCAGAAAAGAGAGTCATTGGAGAAGATAATGAAGCTGAAAGTGCAGAAAAGAGTGTCCATGAAGAGGAAAATGAAGCTGAAAACACAGAGAACAGCAATGGCTTGTTGAAGGAAGTTGAGGAATTCAGAGAAGTAAACGGTGAGCCAGAAGATTTGAACGGTGAGACTAGCAACTTGGAAAAGTTGAAAGAGGACATCAATATCAGAGAGGCAGTTTGTGATGATGAAGAAGAAGAGGATAAAGCTGCAGAAAGGAACGCCAAATTGGAATATGTAGAGGAAGTTGATGCCAACGATGAATCCAGAGAAGTAAATGGTATCCCAGAAGATTCCAAAGATGTGACTGGCAACTTGGAAAAACTGAAAGAGGAAAGTACTGCAAAATCTGAAGAATTAAACGAAGAACTGAAGGAGATGATTGAGGGCTCTGAAGAAATAAAAGATCTAAATGGGCGCTCTGAGGAATTTAGAGGTCACAATGGAGGTTTAAATGGATTGGGAGAAGTGAACAATGGCTACTTCGAAAACTTTGAGGAGACCCCCTTCGATAAGGGGTTGTTGGAAGAACTGGAGCCCATGAAAGTCGAGTCCTGGAAGCGGATGAGGGCATCACTCAGCATCATTGAGAAAATGATGAGCTCTCGGGTGGTCAGAAGAAATGATGCTGCAGATGCCATATCTGGAAAGGCTGTGACACCGCTTGCTTCAATTGAAGAAGAAAGGACAGTAGAAGAAAGCCATGAAGTAGGTCCAGCAGAAGAGTCATATAAAGCAGAGAAGGTGGATCTGTCACAGAAAGGGACACCTGGTGCTTCGCCAAGTGTTCCATTGGAGGGTGTCAATGGAGAGTCTTATTTTTCTTGGAGGGAGGAACTCGAGAGCTTGGTTCGTGGAGGCGTGCCAATGGCTCTTAGAGGAGAGGTGCAACTGCAACCAGAATTGTACTTTGCCTTTTTGTCTCCGTCTGTGAGATATACCTTTGCAGTTACATATAGTTTTTTTTTCTTGTAGATGTGGCAAGCATTTGTCGGCGTTGGTGCTCGGAAAATCAGTGGGTACTACAGAAAATTGCTAGATGAAAAGACCGAGGTACTGGATAAAAAGGACCTTCAGGACCAAGTGGTGAATGAACAGAGAAGTTCACCAAAAAAGCATCCCAAGCCTGAGAAGTGGAAGGGGCAGATAGAGAAGGTTGTTTTCTGAAACATTTTGAACTGAGAGGAAGTATGCCCTTCGTTAACAAGTTCTAGTGTTTCTGAATACTTGATTTTTTTGCTATCATCACAGGATTTGCCTCGAACATTTCCGGGACACCCTGCATTAGATGAGAATGGGAGAAACGCTTTGAGGCGGTTATTAACAGCATATGCAAGGCATAATCCATCTGTTGGATACTGCCAGGTAATTCAATTGGATTTTTTATTTGTAAGATATATCTGTAAACATTTTGGTGATCCATGTTAAGTGAACTATGAATGGTAGCCATTTTTCAAAGGTTAGTTCTAGTTGAGCATTTGTTGCCATCTTTTATATCACGGTCTTTCAAAAATAAAAATAGAAGTAAAAGAAGAGGAGGATATGTAATCTATCATCTATTGTCTACTGTCAAATTAGGCAGTTTTCAATCAGTTGTTCTGATGATTAAATTTTCATCTCTGTATTCCTACCGGAAATTTAGAAACAATATGCATGGTTGAGATCAGTAAGGCTGATCCTGAATTTCAAATATGCAATTTCGTCACTATCTAGCTATACGAGGTCAGAGAAGTTGTCACATTCAGTTTAAGTATGACCATATGTGTACTGTAAAAAAAAGAGGTAAGACCATCTTTTTGTTGTATAACTTAATATTCTTGTTTTTTGTACAGTATATTTTTATATGAATTTTAGTACGTGTGCCTAAATTGGTTTTATGATTTTATTTTGAGATTTTTTGATACAAGTGTACAAAATCGTGAAGGAGTATGAACCTGTGTTCACAAAATCCGCTTTGTATTTTCCCAGTCTCCATAATGATGGTGCTCTCTTATATCTTCGTTTTTGTTGCAGGCCATGAATTTTTTTGCTGGACTATTTTTATTGTTCATGCCTGAAGAAAATGCATTCTGGTAGGACTGCATTGTGTGCCTTCATTCATGAAAACTATATCTGATTAATGGACATTTGTATGGTGCAAGATCCTAAGCTATCTCAATTCTACATTTTCTTTGCTCTTATTTTATTTTGTATTTCAGGGCCTTGGTGGGGGTCATTGATGAGTACTTTGAGGGCTACTACACCGAGGAAATGATTGAATCGCAGGTATAGATAGTTTTTTATGATTCCATCATACATGTTCTGTATGCCTGTAAACATTTATATAATATTGCAGCTCCATTAACAGGTTGATCAACTTGTTCTTGAGGAGGTTGTACGAGAAAGGTTCCCTAAATTGGGTATGTATTCGAGTGGTATTACTAATATCTGTGTATCTTTGCATCTAGAAAATGACACATATGGGCATTCATGACTCACATTCAATTGAGATCTGGAGCTGACATAGCTAAGATTTGTCTGAAGGCACAATGATTTATTTCCTTGAGAGTAGTTGATGGTTATCACTTTGCATTAACATTGGTTGCAACTCTCTTTCAGCCAAACATACAGATATCTTGGGAGTGCAAGTGACATGGGTGACTGGACCATGGTTTCTTTCAATTTTCATCAACATGCTTCCTTGGGAAAGTGGTCAGGTTTTATACAATATCTTGGTACTTTCATTAAGATATAACAATATACAAATATCTTTCACAAGCTCCCTGCTGTAATATTCGATTATCTGGAGCCCTTAAATTACTTAAACATCTTAAGAAAAATTATCAGGATCCTGAGAAACCTCAGATTAGTTTTTTATGTGTTACGTATTCTTTTCGTTATGTATGTTCAAACAGATTAATCGTTTAATTATACCTAATTGGAATTTTTCTTCTTTTAGTTCTCCGTGTTTGGGATGTGATCCTTTTTGAAGGAAATCGTACAATGCTGTTCCGGACAACGCTTGCTTTGCTGGACTTATATGGTACTCTATTGTTTGTAAATTTTGATTGACTGAACTTTGATGTCTAACCAACACTTTTGCCCTTTATATTAATTTGTAGGTCCTGCCCTGGTGACCACAAAGGATGCTGGAGATGCAATTACATTACTGCAGTCTCTTGCTGGCTCTACCTTTGATAGCAGCCAGCTTGTATTGACAGCTTGTATGGGTTTTCAGTCATTGAAAGAAATGGGATTGCGGGAGCTAAGAGAAAAGCACAGGCCAGAAATTATAGCGGCTATGGTGGAAAGATCAAAAGACCGTAATTCCTGGAAAGATAAGAAGGGGCTAGCAACTAAACTATATAGCTTTAAACATGACCCCTCATCTGTATGCCCACAAGTTGATTCCAAGGATGAGGCAGATGGTTTGCAAGTAAATGGGAATCCTGGATCAACAAGCCTGGGAAACTACCTTATTGGTTCAGCATTAGACAATGAGGTGGATCAGGGTATTGATCTTGAAGACCAGGTACAAAATCCTCATAAACCAATTTCCTTTTTCCCTGGGAATGAAAAAAGAGGTCGTGTTCTATGCATCATTATTTTGATGGTTGAAATATTGTGATCGTAACAGTTTGTTGTGATTAATGGTTCTATTCCATATAGTTTTATTCTTTTCTGAGCTCAATATTCTGATTTTTTTTTGCCATCTGGAATTTTGAATACACGATTTTATATTGACGTGCTGAATATTTTATACACGTGCAATTCTTTCTCACAGGTAACGTGGCTAAAGATTGAGCTGTGCAAGCTGCTTGAGGAGAAAAGATCAGCTGAACTCAGGTTTGTTTTACTTCTGCTGCTTATAATGTTTCGCTTGTGCAATTGGGACTAGCAATCCGTGCTCAAAGGCAGCATCCGTTTAAATTTAATTTTCCAAAGTGAACTAGGGGGAGTGGATGTACAACCTGTCCACTTGGGTTCAAGTTCTCATGTGTGCTCATTTGAGTTCCTATTTGTACTATTGGGGTTTCCCTTACAGTTTCTTTAATAATAACGATAGTATTAATTTTCTTTTATGCTATGATGCTGTTATAAGCTCTTTTGCTGATTATATGGAAAAATTCCCTCAACATTCTGAGTGACAGTTAAAACAAAAGAAACTTTAATACTCAACCTATATTGTAGAATAGCACTATATTTTCGTTTTGCTTTGAACAATAACTTTGTCCACCGACTCTGTTCATACCATATTTGAGTTTAGCTGTAGTATTCAGGGGGAAAGAAAATATTCAAAGCGACATCGTGCTCCTCATCTCCTTCACATCGTCGTGATACCTCATAAAACTATTTTACTTTGTTTAACCGGCATTCTTTAAACCTGTTATCGGTTTCGTTGTAGGATTCTAATTTAAGATTTGCGTCTGGAATTGGTATAAATTCTTCCATTCGTTTATATTCTCTAGGTTATCATTGTAAGTTTATTGTTCATGAGAACCTCACAAGCCATATGGTTTAATTTTGTAGTGTGGCATATCAGTACATGTCTATAAAAATTAGCTTATATTTCTTGATATTCACAGAGCTGAGGAGTTGGAAACTGCTTTAATGGAGATGGTCACGCAGGACAATAGACGTACTCTGAGTGCTAAGGTAGTGTTGTTATCTAGAATAACTTAACTTATTCTTTCCCTAAGACGACACAATTTTATGGCAAATTCAAGCTCCTTGATATTTTTAGGTTAAAAAAGAGCCCTTTTATTTTATGTCTGGCTAAATAAAAAGTCACTTTAAGATAGTATGGTCTACCTCTAGACATATGATTGTTATTTCCTTGTTTAAATTCTGAATTTTTTGTGTATACATTCTTGACTTAGAGAAGATTCACAGGTTGAGAAGTTGGAAATAGAGGTATCTGAACTGCGAAAGACTTTTGCAGATAAGCAAGAACAAGAACAAGCAATGCTTCAGGTGCTGTCTTAGTGCCTAGGCTTTATTGCATGACCCTCGTAACTCCGAAATCCGCTGTGCTGTCTTCTTGGTTAAAAAGTACAAACATTTACTTGCCCATACAGATTTTGGTGAGAATGGAACAGGAACAGAAAGTGACAGAAGATGCCCGCATAGCTGCTGAACGAGATGCTGTCGAACAAAAATATATTGCTCACTTGATCCAGGTTAATCTTGGATCCACCTTTTCAGGCTGTTTTCTTTGCTTTACAACTTATACTGTTGGAGAAGAACAGATGCATACCTTTCATACTTTGTATATGCAGGAGAAGTATGAAGCAACAATGACATCGCTTTCCGAAATGGAGAAGAGAGCTGTGATGGCAGAAACTATGTTGGAAGCTACGAAGCAGTACCAGGCTGGGCAGGTTAAGGCCGTCCAAACCTTCGCTCCAAAGTATGTCCCAGTTACTTAATTGAACTTCCACCTTTTGCTTTCTCATTGTTGCATTCCCTTTCAGCAGATATTGAAGTTAGTACTAATCAATTAATCATATATGACTGATATTTCTAATTGTTTGTTTAATTGCAAGTCTAGTTTCACATGGTAACTTTACTGGATAATCCTGTAGGTCACCACATGCAGACCTTGGGAAGACAAACCAAGATAATGAAGATACAACTAACAGGAAAATTGGCTTGCTTTCTAGGGGGCTTGGATGGCTAGAGAAGAGCAAGGTATGTCATAGTATGTTTAGTGTTCTAGGCTTGTAGCATAGGTCTCTAATTTGTATACATATACAGAAGGACCAACTTCTATGTAATCTTTTTAAAAAGGAAATGAAGATCTTAGAACAATATATTCATTTCACATTTTGAAATCATGACGACTCAAATGGGAAAAATAACTGAAAGCTGAGGTGTTGTTGCTTCACTGATTCTGAATTACTTTTACCAGGGAAAGCCAAATTCCGCTGAAACGACTGAAGGCTGAACTCGTGCGGAATTAGGTTGAAAACCATGAGTCCGAACAAGGATCTTGACGGCCATGATTGATTGGATTGCCTGATCACCACAAGAATCCTTCAAACCAGCCAGTTTTTGTCTGCAGGGAGATAAATCTGCGTTTCTGATGGAAGTTTTGCTGAAATTGTACTTGGTAGGTCTGAACCGTTGCAAGGCATCCATGTAATTTTCTTCTCCGATTAGTTTCATTAAGATCGTCAATACTTAGTGTTCCATTTAGGAGAAAGAAAATGCACACGAAAACCCCATTATTTTTAGGCTAGTTTGTGAGATTGTCATAGAGTTATACCGGGGAAGAGCCTGTATTATTTCTCTTCTGAAAGAATTTTGCAACACATTGTAAAGGAAATGATCTTTCAGTGTATGGTTTGTTCTTTTGACAACGCTGTTTTGCAACATATTCTTGACATATGTTACTTGGTGTAAAGACGATCCATTGATTATTGCTATGGATGATCATTCACAGTTCAGTAAAATATGTTTGCTTTATCTGCCCTATATGTATGCGCGTCTACACTTGTGATCCCTCATGACCATAGCATTCAGTAAAAATATATGCCACTTAACATTAGAAGTCAGGACAGTTGTTGCAATTGAACAATGAGAGAGTAGGGTGTATCTTGATTGCAACAACAAAACGAATATGCATGGAAATATGAAAGAGGCATATGGTGATCTTGAGGTTTTAGAAAAAGAAAGAAAAAGGAACGAATCAAAATCTGTTTAGCACAACCTGAACAAAGCTATCAACACTTATATAGATAAAGACTGAAGAAGTGAAGAGGAAATGTACAGCAACAACATCTAAAGAAGAGGAAATAGACCATCTAAACTACTTCCACAAAGATTTGGCATCATGAAAGCATCTTGAAATACTAGGAATCTCATGTCTCATAGACTACAGATGACAAGCCTCAGGCCCTCGGCCGCGGAGACAAGAATATTAGCATTAGCATCTACAAACAAAATTCTCCCATGAAGCAAACACAGGTCTGCCAGAAACACTATTCTGATTTGCACTGGACTCCTTGTGATATGCTCCTGCTATCCTTTCCCTAGCTGGTGAACTGGAGATGCTGCCTGTAGGCGGAATGATCACCTCGAGCTTCCGGACCGACGTGAGGAGATGTGAGAGAGAGCACTCGCCACTTCTGTAATCAGTGGTCTCTGCCTGGCTGTTTTTTGGATGCACAACTGGGCAACAGAAAGGGCCTGGACCAACGATGTCTTGCTGTACTGCCCCGAGAGCGCTGGGTCGGCCAATATCGAATATTCCTTTTGGTTGATCAAAGGGGTCGCCTGAAGTTAAACCCCAACCAAAGTTACAACAATTAGCCGCAATAAGAGATTACCTATGAAATAGCATGTGAGAACATCGTTGAAATAGTAAATCGTTTCTTTTTCTCTTTTATAGAAGAGTACTTGAGATGTATCAACCTTGTGAAACATTCAAGGGGACAAAAAAAGAACTACCAAAACTAGACTTCTCAATTTTGAAATCAAATTGTAGAAACCACAGATTCCTCGTATGGTAAGACCAAAGGCGGTACAGCTAGAAGATAACAAGTCTATAGTGATCAGATGGTTAAAACCAATTGAATAACTAAGTAGAAATCAAGAACATCCTGTCATCAAAGTCTGAAGCGTAATGACTAAGCCTATAAGGCTTCTGGAAGTTTTTCATAATACAGAAGCAAACAGAAATCAATATTCACCAAAGATATACCAGGTTGATATGAAGACTTATTAGCATCGAGGATAAGAGTTATTCTTAAAGAAGGAAGTAATGGCTTACCCATTCAGCAAGATTACGCTCATCTCGACTCCGTGTCTGGTCTAAAGCCCTTCTTCCTGTGATAACCTCAAGTATAACAACGCCAAAGCTATAAATATCTGACCTCAGGGTCAACTGACCACTCTCAAGATACTCTGGCGCGCAATATCCAGGTGTACCCATCACTCTAGTTGAAACATGAGTATCGTCACCAGTTGGACCTAGCTTTGCCAAGCCAAAGTCAGACAGCTTTGGATGATATCCCTCTCCCAACAAAATGTTTGAGCATTTCACGTCACGGTTTATGATGGGAGGGTCGGTATTAACATGCAAGTGCTGCAGGCCTTGAGCTGCCCCAGCAAGTATCTTCATCCTTGTGTTCCAGTCAAGAGGCTTCTTATCAGGGGGAAGATCTGGGTAAAACAAAACCGAATTCTGGTTAAACAAGCCTCTAATTATCCAGTGATAAAGTATATAGCAGTTTTGGTACCATACCAAATAAATGAGTTTCCAGTGAACCCAAAGGCATGTATTCATAGACCAAGAGCTTCTGAGCCCATTCGGCGCAATAGCCAACAAGCTTGACAAGATTTGGGTGATCCAGCCTGTTCAACACCATAACTTCTGTGAAGAACTCCCTGGTCCCTTGCATTCCTTTGGGATTAAGAATCTTTATAGCCACCTGTCCAGGGCACGGTTCCAGAATTAGAGCAACATACAAGCGAATCAAACCATTTCCTCACAAGCATCAATTTTCTTCAGAAAATAATCATAGCATGGATCCCTGACCAACATTCAAAAATACATTAAAAAAGTCAATCCGTTATTGCACTCACCACATCAGTTACACTTAGGATCACACAATAGTTCATGCGACTAACATACTAGCAACAAAATTAGTTCCGAGTTTAATAAATAATCTAACATAACTTGCAAATATTGAACTTCCCAGAAACACATGAACTCACATGGTTGCCGTCCAGCACACCCTTATAAACCTCTCCAAACCCACCCTTTCCTAGGAAATGCTCTTGTGCGAAGCGCTCAGTCGCTACATCCAGCTCTTCGTAGGTCAATGATGGGCTACGCAGACCATGGTTTGAGATGAAAGTAGTGTGCTCGCCCCCCTTGCTGACCTCTGATCTTGACATCTCTGTAGAAACAATAAAACAGATGCACCAGCAGTGCAGTAGTCAGCTCAACATGGAAAAGTCTGCACAGTTCCATTATCCAGATTCTAGAACAACATTAAAATTAGTCAACAAAAAAGGAACCGAACAGTTCCGAGTATCCAACAACAAAATTCTTGTAAATAATTATTTATGTGAAAAAATAACCCAATTTACCTAACAATATCTGTACTGAAGCAATTGTGTAAACTAGTGATTTGTTTTTCAGGAAAGGAAACACCTGCACAGTTCATGGCAGACCTTATGGGGTCATGTAGTACTCTTACAAACATGTACCAACACACAAGGAATACATAGATGATAGATGTATAGAGTTGTACCCCATTAAAAGAACCCAAAAACCACACCTACGAACAACATGTAATCCGTTTCATACTTTTATTTGAACTATTGTACTACACATATTCGAAGTTCTATTTTGGTGCCTCATTAATGTTTCCATCTATATCATAAAAACTGAGGTTTGCCAACATATTAACCCAGGTAATTGCAAGAACAAGGGCGACAAAACTGAATGGGAACATATATACATCATGCATATCATCACCACAAATTGGGGTTTGTGGTATTCAAGATAATGATCTCGGAGAGAACTGCCACAATAAAAGAACCATTACTCTTTATAAAACCGAGAACCAGGCGCTAGCTTGGTGGCTTGAGCTCACGGTGGTGAGCTCGCCCACCCGGGTTCGAATCGCGGTATTTCACGGTTGAACTAAACGGGGTGCTATTTGTGTGAAAAACTTCCAGAGAGGTCTCATTTCTACCTAACAACGTATAGCCAAGGGAGCGGTTATATTGCCCAGGACCACATATTAGTAGGTTATAAATTAGCTGAACGTTTCATCTGCTTTGGTCACCGCCCCCTATGTTGGCTCTGTAAATACAGAAGACCTGTAGAATTGTGATTTGGGGTGTGTTTGACGATTAAAAGAAGGCCCTAGAAGGCTAGGACCACCAGCTCTTCACGAAATTAATGACTCGTGCCGCTGGAGATGTAGAGTATATTTTGTCCTGCACACAGACAAAATGAGGATTTACTATGATCAATGCACATTTATGTATCGGAATATTGTACTCCGTTAGTATCTCGGACCATTGCCCTGCATTTTGAATCGAGGGTACTAGTCGATTTGCAAAAAAAGAAACGAAATTGAAGTATCCCAGTTCCCAACTATGAGAGCGACAATTTCTTGATGGTACCAGTATATCTCAACACATCCAAAGAAGAGCAGAAGCAAAAGACCGAAAGAAAGGGACGGCACGCCAGAAATCGTTCGCTGTTTCAATTAATGTCCAGAACAACCCTTCATTCACGAAATTATACAATCGCCAAGAAATGTAGTTACCGCAAAAGATCCCCAATTCCCAACAACGCAACGCGACGCAAACGATTGCGCACAGGATATCCCAAAATTCACGAGAAATACTGCGGTATCCCAGCTTCCGGAATGCACGAACACCACGGCCAAGTTTTAAGTAAGTAAAGAAACACGAAGAAACCCAAGAAACGATGGGAACCCCCGTGGTAGAGCCAAGAATCCTCCCTTCCTCATAGTCATAGAGCACGCCACAGACCAACCGAATTCGATCAACCGCGCAACACCAAAGAAACTACCCCGAGCGGCGGGAGTGGACCAAGCAAGCACGGCACGGCGGAGCCGGCGGCAGAGAAAACGGCCAAGAACTGGTGCCGCACCGGCAACACCGGCCAGCGGGAGCAAGAAGAAGAGACGAAGAAGGGGAGAAGCTTCGCGCTCGTATCACCTGAGGGCGAGGCGGTCGGTGCGATCTGGGACTGCCTCTCCGCTGGGTCCTTCTTCCTCTCGCCCACGGCGCCCTTCTCGCACGAGACGCAGGACCCCATGGCCGGCCGCCGCCTTCCCGGTCGGGTGGCCCGAGGCGCTGAATGTAGGCGAGGGAGGGAGGAAGGGTGGAACTGCGGAAGGCTTTGGGAGTTGGAACAAACGACAACGCAGGAAGAATGTGTGTGGGGAGAAGAGAAGGGTTTCCCAGGATGGAAACCGAGCTGCTCAACTGTGCTCAGGTGCTGTCTGTCTCGCGTGACCGTTTGCTTCCGAGGACACGGCCTCCCCGTTTCACGTGCGGGCCTAAAGTACGCGTACGGAGTTGGGTTACGTACTCTCACTAGTACGCGTCCCGTTGGACTTTTTGGTCTCGCTCAGGAGCCAGGAGGAAAGGTGTTTGCCTGAATATTCCCGGCCTTCTTCCTACCCGCCGCCGCCGCTGCCGCTTCCTCCTGGTGCGGCTTTCTGAAGGACCGGGGGAGGCAGCGATGGAGGAGTACGGAGCAGGGGGGGACCTCCTGAGCGAGGCGATGTGCTCCGGCGCGCGCGTGGTGGTGGTGGAGGACTGCGTGGAGGCGCCCGGGGCGTTCGTCCTCCACCTCCTCCTCAAGCGCGCGCTCGCCGGTGGCGGGGCCGCCGCGCTCCTCGCCCTCGCGCAGCCCTTCTCCCACTACGACCGCGTCCTCCGCAAGATGGTAAGCGCCTCACCCGCGTTTCGTCGAACACGTCCTGTGCTTACCAGCCCCCTTGCTTGCCCTACCACTGTCTCAGGCAGTTAGAGCTTGTGAATACTGCACAACTGTATGGTGAAATTTGATGAGGTGATCTGGTTCTAGCATTCTACTAGTCGATAAGCTCTTGCTCTGAACTGATGTGGAATCAAGTGTCTCAGTCCCACTTGGAAAGTTTGAATCGCTAGTCATATCCTTTAGTCATAACCACTTGGATTTGGAACTTTATAATTTTGTCATCAGGGAGCCTGTACGAAATGTACAGCAATAACCCAATTTGGATTGAGTAGCTCTGACCAGCTCACCTGGGAACCTGATGGTCTTTGCAGTTTGCATAGTCTAAACAATCTAATTTGGACTAGCACAGTGGATGCGGTTTACAAGGCATTTAATTTCAGCTTCCCACCAGTTTTGTGAGCCCTGATAATGGGCCACCCTGCCATAATGTGCATACTCTGCTTTCACTCATGATTTCTTATTCTGAAATTTGCCAGGGCTGTAATTTGTCCATACATAGAAAGAGTGAGAGGCTTCATTTCCTTGATTTGCAAGCGTTCCCAGGCAAGCAATCACCTGAACACCCTGTTTTTTTCCCCCAAATCACGCTAAACATAGCTACCGAGTCACCGATTTCCCTGCTTCCTACCCAACCCAGGTGGAACACTCGGAAGTGGTGTTGCTGATAGCTTGGCTCAACTCTATAATGGTGTTCGGAGAGTGGTGGAGGCAAGCATGGCAAAGGAAAGTGCCGACCGGTTCACGGTTATGATAGACGATGTTTCTCTGCTGGAAGTTGCCGCCAACGGTTCAGCTGACGACGTCCTGGACTTCTTGCATTACTGTGTCGCCCTCACGTCTGAGATGGTAAAAAAAACCACTAGGTCTATCAAACACTGCCAAGTATTCTTTCTTCATGATATATCACATTCTTTACACCTTGTTTCTTGTGTTACCAGAATTGCTCACTTGTGGTCCTTATTCACGAGGATATCTATTCGAGCGAGGATGGCGTGGGGCTTCTTTTGCATCTGCGCTACATTGCGGATCTTGTGATTAGAGCGGCGCCTCTGAGCACCGGTCTAGCTGCTGATGTTCATGGACAGGTTAGTTTCCTGATCGTCACTTGTCATACATTAATGCTGGGTTCTTGGTTTCATTTTTTTTTTGAGCCGGTATTGTGTTATATATGCTCCAGCAAACCTTGGGTCTCTTTCTGAAAGATGGCACTTGACGAGTGTTTGCAATGTTTCCAACAGCTTTCCGTGGTAAACAAGGGGTTACTGCTCAGCGAGCAAAGGCTAGCGAAAGGACAGAAAGTTTGGAACTTCCATTTCAAAGTGAAGGAGAATGGCGCAGAGTTCTTCTACCCAGGAAGCAGGCATTAGGATTGTTTGGCTGCAGGCTTGCAATGCTTGTGCTCTTCTTGTCCTTTACATGCAACTCTTGCGCCTTTATCCAGGAACAGATGTAGTACTCAACACTGTAAGACACTGCAGATAACTGCAATACTGAAACATTCCGTTACCAGTAGAGGAGAATCGTAACCATTTTTACTTCAAAACACCACCATATCATAACTGCTTCAGTTACCTTGAGCCCGATCTAGATTTACATGCACGACTGATATAATATAACGTCGTCGCAGCTGGCTCGCTCTTGTTAAGACTCCTCCCGACTAATCAAGATTTACATGCATGATTGATCTAATAATACCATCGTCGCGGCTGGCTTTGCTCCTTCTTAAGACTCTTCTTGACTAAGCAAACCTCTCCAAGAGAACTGAAGATCGCAAACCACAACGACGGGCTAACATAGTATTACGACCAGTGGCCACATATTACAAATGTTCATCTGGAGTTGGCCACAGACAACAATCAAACGGTTTTTCTTTTTTTTCCATTTATTGAGCACCTATGTAATTTTCGTGTGTCAAGAAAGAAAGACGCCACGTTGGATTAGAAGGGTCATGTTATCTGTCTGCTGCTTGGCCTTCCTGATCTTGTCCAGATTGCCGCACAAATTGCCCACGAACCCGGGGCCGCTGCTCAGCCAGCCTCTTTCTGCTGTGATAGCGCACCTGTAAATAGGCGACAGACATCAGAAGCATACCACACCAATACAGACCTTGGTAAAAATGTTGCAACTAAAGATGAGACAGTAGCATTAATACTTGCAAAATGTTGAGTACTTAGTAAAGTGTTGCAGATAAAATCTTACTCCCCAACACTATGAATGACTATATCGTTATGTTTATCCATTAAACAAATAAGGCCATTACATATTTAGAAGTAATATACATAAATTGTTTTCTAGCAAAAGTAGTTTAGATTCTTACTTAAGCAACTGTATATGGGTTCTGGTATTCATTGATCTTTTTAAATACTCCCTCCGTCCCAAATTAGTTGTCTCAACTTCGTCTAGATTCACAGGTACCTAGACATATTTGGTGTATAGATACATGCAAATCTAGATGAAGTTGACACAACTAATTTGGAACGGAGGGAGTAGCAGTCTTGGTCACTCTTACTACCCAAGTGGAACTGGAAGAGATTAACACTACACCGATCAAATTATGAATACAAATTTTGGAACTCCCTGCTTTAGAAATCTGTAAGTGATATAGGTTACCTTTTTTTCAAAGTTCCTCTCTTTCCGCTTCAGTCTAAATTTGTTTACGGCAGCTTCACGGTGGCTGAGCTGATTCTGACATATGTCATTGCCACTGCCGCTTGGACCGCTCCCACTTCCATTGCCACCTTCAGCCCCATTTTTGATGATGGTACCACTCTCAATGTTTGGTCTCACAACATTAGGAGCGGAGCTAGTTCCGTTCTGCATATTGCTTTCATTATGACTGCCTGAGATACTCCTGTTCACACTATAGTTTGCAGCATGACCTTCAATGGGCACGTCAGACACACTGGACGGACCACACCGATCGTTTGATCCACAACCAATTGATGTTTGTTCCCGTGCCATAACTTGGAGGCAATAATGTACATGATGGTGGTGCTGCACAGAACCTTGCTGTGCTGCCTCTCTTGAGTGACCCAGTTTCACTGCATTGGCAGTTTCTTCATCAGCTTTGCCATTCCCTACCACATTTTCTGGAGACATTTGGTGCTGGACCGGATGGAATGCTGATGTATGATGGTTAGACTTAACAGCTGAAGGTGACACCACTTTCTCCCTGTCTACAGAAGGCTTTGTGATGGCATTCTTAGTACTAGAACCCATGTCAATGTTGTTGCTACTGCCATTGGAGCCCTGCTTTATTGGAGCAGCATCTGAATTTGACTCCATCTTGCAGGTGGAGTTCGTTTTCACAGCATCAGAGCTGTTATCTTGAGGCGAACAGCTTCCCCGAAATCTTGCTCCACCTTGATCAGAACCCATGGAGGTATGGTACCTTGCAAAATACAGGACAGTTAGCACGCAGCTTACTGGTGTGTTCATAACTAAGCAATTACAGTGATATTATGTTTTGCACCTGGTGAATGCTGAGAGATCTGATCTTTTTACAATATTTTGTTCGTCGTGGATTTCAGTTCCAGATCTAATTGTTTTCGATATCCTCAAACCCAACTCTTGGGATGGCATGTCGGCGAGACAATCATTTTTCATATCATTCCCATGTGGCATCTTGGAGGAGCAATCGTCAGTGGGGTTAGCTGCCTGTTTGCCTTCTGTTTTTCTGGCTATTGAACTAATCAAATCAGCAGTTTGACTTGTTGGTTTGTCCAGTATGTTTATACCATCGTTTTCTGTCACCCTTTTGTTTTCTGACATATTTTGGGTCATGTGAGTCTCATGCTGTTTTTCTGTTGGATTAACAGACATCTCATTAGGAGAAGATTGATTCCCAAGACTTGAATTCCCAGGAGCGCCTATTTCTAAGTATTTCCCCATGGAGTCATCTGCAGAAGAAAGTGGCAGTTGGTTGACATGGTACAGTAAAAAAGATGTATTTTCTTTGTGCAACATATATTTTCGAGCACACATACCATTATTCTGTTTTTGATTATTGCTGCTCCTTTTATTTGTAGTTGGGAACCACCTATTGCTACCTATCTCTGATTTGGGATGAATTACTTGTGCACAAGTACTATCAGGTGAATCTGATAGACGATTAGGAGACATATTCTGTGGGCTGTCAATCTCCACAGCACGCTTCGTCCATGAACTCTGCATTTTAAAATACATCGACGGCATGAGAATAAATTTTAAAATATATTGGCACAAATATTATCATATTGTTATTCTTAGTTCGGTTGTAAGTAGACTCAGTTTTAGAAGTTATAAAGGTCCAAAATACCCACTGTGAGGCAGATCTGATCTTCAGAAAAAACGAAGTATGAAAGAAAAAGTTTGTTAAAACAGATTTTTTAACTAGCGGAGGTATTAGTCCTATCAATTCTGGAAGAGACAAAAATTTGGTTTTGAGTTCTAAGTAGTCTTCAACTACTAGTGTTTTCTTCACATCTATCACAATCTTCTAATGAGTAAGAAGTACATACTTGAGTGCCACTGCCATTATCACTGCCATCTCTAGCGTTGGGTCCGACACTGTCATCATCATCGTCGTCATCGTCATCATCATCGTCGTCGTCATCATCATGACTGCTGCCACTGTTGTTCTCATATTTATCACCAGTCTTTGGTTTGGAACATCTTTGCGTATGGATGCCACTTTCACTTCCACTGGACTGGATTCCAAAGAAGCATAGTTTAGATTAATTACAAAAGAAACCAAGGTAAATAAGTAGGTAAAAGCATCTATGCCTTGTGATTATGGGGTTTGGTTTCCAACATGAAAGCTAGACCAACAAAACAACAACTTACACTGTGGCATCGCCTCCATATGTGCTGCCAAAGGTTCTTAAGTTCATTCTTCCGTATAGGCTTCACTAAAAAGTCAACTGCTCCCTTTGACAAACACTTAAAGACTGTACTCATTGAGTCATTCTTGGACATCACTGCATGGAAACAAGATAAGTGTAAGAAGGTAAGAATTTTAAAATTTCAAAGTAAGAAACTAACAGGGAATAAGATGTGTATTAGTCTATTAGAGCAATATGGTTGAGCAGGAAAGGTACTTACTAATCACAGGAATGCCCTTGCAAATACTGTGACTTGTTATCTTACTAAGCAGACCGATGCCAGACAGACATGGCATGGCAACCTCAGTCAATACAAGGTCAATACGGTTTTGCAGATCTTCAAGATATTGCCATGCATGCAATCCATTCTCAGCAGAGATAACTGCAAAGACATGCATTTTTCCAATCAGTAGACTAACATAACTGAAACATTCTTATAAAGAGCAATCTTGATCTAGCTTCCACTTTTGAACAAAAAAAACATAATTCTAATAGGAAATAGAACATAATGTACTGCCCAAATTAACAAATACATCAAGGGTACACTTTAAATAAGGAAGATGCATGACACTTGAAGAAAGTTTTTTTAACATTTGAAGAAAGTTTGTATTAAGTATCAAATTTAGTGCAACTTGAAGACAGCCAGGCTAAAATTAGCAAAAGTCTTAGTTTCAGTTGCCTCGCGACAATGGGAGTATAAGTTAAGTTCAGGCCTAGTCAAATCACTTCAGTTGTGCTGACTTCAATTAGCAGCAAGACAGAATATCAGTTGGGTTTTTTATTTTATTTTTTCCCAGTGTTGGTGCTCACCTCTTAGCTTTTGTACAGAGCAAGAAGAGTTCCTGGCCAAATTACCAAAAAAGAGAAGCAGCAAGAGCTCTCTATGGGTGAAGTCGAAACTAAAAGTAAAAAATACCATCTCACTTCCTGCAGCCTTCCAGAAATACCTAGATTATAATAGTTAGTTTCATGCAATCCTTGGCGCTATGTGGGGAACATCATATGTCAAATAAAAAGCCTTGTCTGCTTTTTCAGTTCCACGGATTGTGCTTACATACTTGGTTTCAAGTCTTATGGCTGTAAGCAGGATATTTTGGTTTCTAATTTTGAGTTCCGATAGTGTCAACTTATATACGTTATACACAAGCAATCACTTGACATAGTGTTAAGCTCGGTACCTGGCAACTTGATAGTGTGGGTTTCAGTCTTTGGATCCAAAATATGCCTTTTCATTTTCACCAAAAAATTGAAATGAAAAGATCACCTGAAACATGCCAGAATTGCCTGTTACCAGCTGATTGATACCAGGTTATCACGTGTTGTGGTAAGCTGGACTTTGACCCTATTCCAACCGTATCAATTAGTCAGTCTCATGCTTCAGCTTGTTCATAGCTGGGACTTAATTGCTAGGTTATATGTACAGCCACAATCTTCTACATTGCATAGTGGAGTTAGCTGAACACAGAAGATGTGGCGGAGTCCAAGATGGAAAAGGTACAAATCAATCCTGCCTCAGACTTAGGTTAGATGGTGTTCCCCATTCTCATGGTTTTCACGATTGTCCTTAAATCGACTACGTTTGTACGGTTTTCGTCCTAGTTTCACTTATCACTGGTCCTGTTTTCTTAATAAATCAGCAAGAGATCCCTGCCCTCTTGATGAGGTTTCGTAAAAAAAGGTACACATTGATCGATGGGCCTCGGTCTCACAAATCCAGAAATGCCTCCGTGAGCATACTTTGATATAAGCCACCTAACCTGAGGATCTTGTATCATTTTGGTCGCTAACCATCATAGTGCTCTAGAATTCCGTGCATATTGAAGGAACAAGTCTTTGAAAAATAGAGCCATTATAATAATTCTTTTTTCAGGGAGAGACAGTTGCACATAATCCTGGCCGGGGCTTCACCATTTCTAAGCTTAGTTTGAGTCAGAATATGAGGTTTCCCTATTGATGCTTGTTCATGTACAGCTCCGTCCGTGTTATGTTTCTGAGCGCGAGTTTGCAAGAGATTTATCAGAGTCCATGTGATCTTTGGGCATCTACATCTACAACACATAATGAAATCTAAGACAAAGTCATTTTGTGATGTCAAATGCACAAACCAATGAATGAATGCCACAAGAGCTCCAACCAACGGGCAAAATGACATCTAGTGCATCACCACCTACTCCATCGCCTACCTCATCTAGTTGCCATACATGGAGCAAAGATGTTCTTGAGGATGGATGCTCACAATGAAAGGTCAACACATCATGAACCAGGCATTTTCTACAGGGAAGTTGTGCATATGTACAGTACAGGACACAGTTGTGCTGGTGGATTGGTCTAGAATTGGAAAGATGGAGGAAGATTGTGGCATAGTGTAAAGGAAAATAATACCAATAACTATAGATGGTAACACGCGGCAACTACTTAGTATATTTCCATTGGATGGAGATTTTGGAAAGGGGAAATTGTGGTCTGTATCATGTATGCAAATGTAGGCATGCTGATGTCCAAGTTGTTTTTCCCTTTGGGGAAAAAGCGAATTACTAGCACCCAAGCTTAGCACAACAGTGCTAGTTTCACCTTTTCCACGACAAGCAATGCCACTTTCCCTTTATATAAATTTTGTGATAGAAGCATCGTCACAGTATCAGTTGAAAGACAAAACAGAAGGAGTCCAAATACAGGAACACTTTACTTACTCTCTAGCAGAAGCTACAGAACCAAGTACGTATGAGAGACCAGGCAAGCAATTTAGCTCATCCTGTAGTTGCAAATTGCAGGGCATACCTTCGTAGCCGCACTTACGGAGCAGAGCACCAACGATGTGACGGGTGCAGTCATCGTTCTCCACCAGCAGGACCCTCAGTGTCTTGACCGGAAGGAACCTTTCCCACCGGATGACCGGCCCTTGATGCTGCTGCTTCTGCTCGTCCACTTGATGTACACCTGACGGCGGCGCACTGTGCGCACAGTCGACGTCCTTGCCGCCCCTCCATCCGTTCTCCTCATTCGCCTTCAGGGCATGGCCATTCTGTATGGTGCCACTCCCAGTTCGCCTAACACCATTGCTGGAAGGGCCGTCCGTGCCAGCCTGGCAAGCGCTCACCATCCGATGGATCCGGAGACACAACGGTGGTGCCTTTTGCAACTAGAGACAGTTCACAGACGACGGAGCATGTCCTTCGCTGGGTTCAGAAACGCGCATGCCGCATCCGACCACTGGAATCTGTAACAGAAGTGCATATGGATCAAGGGAAAACCTATCAGAGACATGAGAGATTTTCTACGAGTTATCGAGCAAGCAGCTCGCAGGCATCTGACGCGCGCACCGTCCGGAATTGGTAAGGTACGGAGCTACGGATTCGTGCCGCCGTACAAAATTGGTAGTCGTTAGAGCAAAAAAAAAAACAGCGTTTTCTTCTAAAATCCCACCGGTTGAGAGGTAATTGGAACTCAGAAGATCAAGGAACTGCATCCACAGCTCCACGGTACTCGTGCTTTCAGCAAAATCACACAGGTAAACCCGATGAGGTACCTATCACCTCGTGCCGCTCCACCCGTGCCGGATTCCGGCCGGGAGCGGCCGGGATCCGCCGGATTTCGAGCTCCTGGCCCACCCCGAGGTCCCCGACACAAAATACAGCTAGTAATGAAAAAGCGAACAGGAAAAAGGCCGGCAGAGCCGAGCGAGCTGTGCTGTTAGCGGCGGGTAAGGCGAGGGCGCGCACCGTGGGAGCTTGCGAGCTGGCGGGCGGCGGCGGCATGGGGCGGGGCCGCGCGAGCTTCGACCCGCGCGTATGGAAGTTTCTAGGACGCGCGATGCTCCTGTAACGAGGACTAGGAGAAAGATAAAACTGGAGGAGAGAGGGGAGGGGAGAGGAGAAGAGTGGTGGTGTTGCGCGAGGAGGAGGAAATAGATAACGGGGCGACCGTGACGTGGAGCAAGTGGAGGTGGGGAGGGGGTGGCCGGATGGCGGATGGGGCCAGCGACCCGCTTGCGATCCCCGACGAGATCAAATGCCGCGCGCTCCATCGGCCCGCCAGATCCGCCCGGGGAGACGCCGGAGCCCCGACACGTGGAGCGCGGCGTGGGGCTGCGCCGCGGCCGGGACGCTGGCGGGTGGGGTAGGACGAGCCTTTGTGGCCCTGCTTATCCCTACCGGTAGGTACGGGTTGGCGGCTACGTGGGACCGGGAGGTGCGCGGGGCCCACGTTCCGGCTGGAAAGATCGTGACGGAGTTAGCTTTCGCGCCTTAACGGCGTTTAAGCTTAGGCTGGAGACAAGTCAAAAAAGGAAAAAACTTGGGGCCCGGGAGAGTGATTTGTGGACTAGAGTACATTTTTCACTTTTCAGGCGTCGTTTCATCCAGACGTTTTGAGACCCGAGCGCTTGTATAAAAACGCACTAGTTTGTCTTGTTTCCGAAAGATCTTGATTTTGTAACTCCACATTATTCCGAGCCACAAACTTGTGAGCTTTGGTTTCCTATTCACACTCTATTAAAGGTTAGTCCATGTTTCCTCTTTTAGGGATTATTAGTCCATGGTTTTTGTTCCTGTGTTGGGAGTACTGCGATACTAGTAAATTTGATCCAGAGACGGTGCCTAAGAATATGATGTCTAGTTTCTCTCATATCATAGATGATTTGACATCAAAGATATGCCGCCATACAAAAATCTTTTAAGACGGATCCATGTTTCTTTAATGAGAAACGCACGCAGACGTTCATAAATGCATGCATACACTCACCTCCTATGAACGTATGTATGCTTCGAAAGACCTAGTTGGCCGGTCTTAAATTTGACAAGTCACCATAAGCGGCTCGCCGTTGACGGGAACGTCATTGTTAGAACTAGAAAGATTGACGGCGAGAGACAAGAATGAAATATGTGTTCTTTATTGATGATTGACAAACCTTTTATACAATCCGTATGGTATATGTCGGTTTCCTGAAGGATGGCGTTGATCAGGCAGTTCCACGATCGATGGCTCGCAGAGTATCCAGGAAGAAACCGTCGAGGAGCAGGGATGTCGGTTCCCAGGTTGGAACCGCACCTCCTAATTAAGCGGGGATTTTATCCCCTAATTATCTGGGATAATTACTCTTAACACTCCCCCTAATCACCGTTTGACTGTATCACAACTCATCATCTTGATTAAATCTCCTCCAAAAACCTAGTGGGAAAAAATGTGAGGAGTATAGGATATGCTGTTAAAACTCCTTCAAAAACCCTATGGGAAAATAAGGAGAAAATGGCACAGCATATAATGATTATCGTCTCTATTAACTCAATATGAAATAAATCCATAGAATCTAGAGGTCAATAAATATGTCGTTTATACCATCTTAAAAACCCCGATGGGGAAAACGGATAGTATGACACATGATCTTATGTTGATATTACCTCATTAAAAACCTTAATGAGAACCTGTAAAGTAAACTCATTTAAGGGAAAAAGAGTGTAATATGATGCTTTGAACAGGAATAGTTCAGGAAGATACTCCCCCTGATTCTTGCAAATCTCGAAGCCGTCGCATACCGATTCCATGAATATATTTCTGGAATGTTGAAGTTGGTAGAGACTTCGTAAACAAGTCGGCGAGATTATCACATGACTTGACTTGCAAGATGTTTATTTCCCCACTCTTTTGGAGTTCATGAGGATAAAACAACTTTGGAGCAATATGCTTAGTGATATTGCTCTTGATGTATCCTGTTTGCATCTGTGCAACACAAGCCGCATTATCCTCATAGATAATGGTGGGTGATTCGATAGAACCAATTCCACATGACTGTTGTATGTGGTTTATCATTCTGCGAAGCCACACACATTCGCGTGATGCCTTATAAAATGCAATTATTTCAGAATGATTGGTAGAAGTGGCAACCAGAGTCTGTTTCGAAGACTTCCATGATATAGCAGTTCCACCATGTAGGAACACAAAGCCGGTCTGTGATCTGGCATTATGGGGATCAGATAAGTAGCCAGCATCAGTGTATCCGATCATATTGGAGTCCAGATTTCTCTGGAACTGAAAGTATAGGCCAAGATCCTTTGTGCCTTGGAGATATCGAAAGACATTCTTGACTCCCAACCAATGGCGTTTGGTGGGAGTTGCGCTGTGTCTAGCAAGTAGATTCACTGCAAAAGCGAGGTCAGGTCTCGTACAATTTGCAAGATACATGAGCGCACCAATGGCACTGAGATATGGAACCTCGGGTCCCAACATCTCTTCTCCATCATCCCTTGGCCTGAACGGATCTTTCTCTACGTCTAGAGAACGAACCACCATGGGAGTTTTAGATGGATAGGATTTGTCCATATTGAATTTCTCCAATATTTTCTGGATATAGGCAGCTTGGTGTACCCTTATTCCTGAGGGAAGGTGCTCGAGTTGAAGACCCAAGCAAAATTTGGTTTAACCCAAATCCTTCATCTCAAATTTTGTCTTTAGATGATTGCGTGCTTCATCAATATCTTGTGCATTGCCAATGATGTTGAGATCATCGACATACACTGAAATGATGCAAAATCCTGAAGAGGACTTCTTGGTAAAGACACATGGACAGTCATCATTGTTGGAGTAACCCTTCTGAAGAAGGAACTCGCTAAGTCGGTTGTACCACATCCGTCCCGACTGTTTCAAGCCGTATAAAGACTTGTTTAGTTTTACACAGTACATGTTGCGTTTAGCGCTTGCATTCGGGACAGAGACTCCATCAGGAACCTTCATGTATATGTCCGAATCTAGTGACCCGTAAAGATATGCGGTCACGACATCCATCAACTGCATAGATAGACGATTTTGCACTGCCAAAGATATAAGATATCGGAAAGTGATACCACTCATTACTGGAGAATATGTCTCATTGAAATCAATGCCAGGTCTCTGCGTGAAACCCTGTGCTACGAGCCTCGCTTTGTATCTCACCACCTCATTGTTCTCATTCCGTTTCCGGAGGAAAACCCATTTGAATCCCACAGGGAAAACATTGGGAGGTGTTGGTATTGCTTCTGTGAATACCTTCCTTTTATTGAGCGAAGCAAGTTCTGCTTGTATTGCTTCCTTCCATTTAGGCCAATCGGAGCGTTTCTCACACTCAACAATAGTCCTTGGATCATGATCATTGAGAAGGGTATCGGCAATTGTAGCAGAAAAATAAGTGTCGACAATCGTAGACTTACGGTTGAATGATTCTCCAGAATAGATATAGTTGGTGGATATCTCATGCACCCTTGATGACTCTTCGTGATTTCCCAATACGCGTGAGTCTAGGTGTCCCGATGTCCCAGCCAGTGTGTGCAAGCCAGAGCTGGGTTGTGGAGGTTGCCCTTCCACTGGGTGTATACTACCCATAAGGTGTTCGTCAATGTTAAGCTGACTTGAATTTACTGATTTGGAGGATTTTCTCCTCTCTCTCCTTTGTTGCTTGCGAGAAGCAGGTTCCGGGTCAGAAGTCGTACTACTCCCCCTCTATTTAGGATCAGGGAGTTGAGTGGTTTTTGTTGGTACCTCCACTCTTTCTGGCGCATTTCTGGCCGGTTTCCAGGATTTTGTATCACCTTTTAGATCAGTAAATAAATCTGGCAGATTATTTGCAAGATGTTGCAAATTGATGATTTTCCGAACTTGGAGTTCGGTCTCTTGGGTACGTGGATCAGAGGTTGAAATGGCGATAGCATTCCAATCAATTTCCGGGCATTCTTTCTGGTACTTGAAATCTCCCCCTAATTCCGGAAAATGTTCCTCATCAAATATGCAATCAGCGTGACGGGCTGTGAATAGATCCCCAGTAAGGGGTTCCAGGTACTTAATAATCGACGGCGATTTGTACCCCACATAGATCCCTAGTTTTCTGTGTGGGCCCATGGATGTCCGCTGTGGTGGTGAGATCGGGATGTATGAAGCACATCCGAACTTACGCAGATGGGAAACGCTGGGAGGATTTCCACGTACCAATTGCAGAGGGGAAGTACTGTGATATGCAGTAGGTCTCAATTGGACTAGGTCAGCGGCGTGTAAAACCGCATGACCCCAACACGAAGTTGGCAAGCTGCAATTCATTAACAAAGGTCTTGCAATGAGTTTGATCCTCTTTATTAGGGACTCAGCCAAACCATTTTGAGTGTGGACATATGGAACAGAGTGCTGAACTTCAATCCCCAAGGCCATGTAATGGTCATTGAAGGCGCGTGAAGAGAATTCTGCAACATTGTCCATGCGAATTAATTTAATTCGACTTTCTAGATAATGGGCCTGTAACTTAATTACTTCCCTCATTATCTTGGCAAATGCATGGTTTCATGTGGAAAGAAGACACACATGTGACCATCGTGTAGATGCGTCTATCAAAACCATGAAATACCTGAATGGTCCAGATAATGGTTGGATAGGACCACAAATATCACCTTGAATTCGTTCAAGGAACTGAAGTGGTTCAACTTGTATTTTGAGGTGCGAAGGCCTCAAAATTAGCTTCCCTGTGGCACATGATGTACACACAAAGTCTAATGACTGAAGGAATTTTGACTCATGCAAATTATGACCAATGGAATTGCTAGTAATATTCCTCATCATCCCGATACCGGGATGGCCTAGGCGATCATGCCAAGTTTGAAATGCATCAACATTCTGGAAGATTACCTTGTAAGTAACATGTTCTACGGGCTTGATGTACGTATAGTACAGTCCGGACGACAGAGAAGGAATTTTTTCAAGTACTTGCTTGCCATATCCGTTATCTTTTGTGAAGAGCAGATACTCTTCTTTGTTGTCTTCATGGGTTTCAATATGAAAACCATTTTTACGGATATCTCGATAACTAATTAAGGTACGTGACGAATCGGGATACAACAAGGCATCCTCAATTGTCACTTGTGTACCATTTGGGAGGGTAAATATGGCACGTCCAGTGCCAACAATTACCGTATCGCGTCCAGCGATAGTCAAAATATCTCCATTCATTTTTTTCAGAGTCTGAAAATATTTCAACTCCCTCAGTATGGAGTTTTTGGTAGCACTGTCCACAAGGCATAATTCCTCTTCCATCGGATTGTCCCCGTAGAGAGCTATATATAAAAATGAAGAATTTTTAATAAGAAAACCTTATTTAGATACATAGAATACAATCTTTATTATATCAAAGTGCTGATATAATGACAACAATAATACTTATGTTCTTATTAAAACATCACAAATGGACATAAAATAAAGTGATCACTAAGGAGATAGTGGGACTAGTCGAAGTCTCTAAACACGTCGTTTGAGGCGTACTCAATCATCATGTTCTCCGTGCTCATAGGATCCTCGGGCTGCTGGAGAGTCATGGTGTTGCTAGGTCCAGGAGGAGCATCTTGCGAACAACCAGCTCCATTGGTGCCATCTGGATGAAGGTTGAAGTTGGCTGCAAACCTTTTCCCTTGAGGTGCCTTGCGTCCTTGGGATTGCTGGTAGAGTATTGCCAGATGATTTGGGGTCTTGCACTTGTTAGTAGGATGCGTGTAGCATCCACACTTGTCACAAAGCCTAGTTTTGTCATACTTTGGCTTTGCGGTGCCTTTCCCACGGTCCGAGTTTTGAGGCTTCCTGTTCCGGTTGCGCTTACGCTTACCCTTGAAGTTCGATTGGTTGTCGTTGAAGGAACCACCAAACTTTCTTCCGTTCGCGACATTCATATGAACTTCCGGCAAAGGTTGGGAACCAACCGGGCGTTGAGAGCCATTCTTAGCAAGAAGCTCATCATGCTTTTCAGCCTGAAGTAGGATATGAATAAGGTCTGAATATACCTGGTAGTCGCGAGCGCGGTATTGCTGCTGGAGGAGCCTTTCAGATGGGAGCATAGTGGATAGAGTTTTTTCTATCTTTTCCGCATCTGTAGGTTCCTTATCGCAAAAGCGCAACTTGGAACTTATCTTATGAACCTCATGATTGTAATCCCCGACGGACTTAAAGTCCTGGAATCGAAGATGAGTCAATCATGAAGTGCTTCGGGCAGGACAACTGCCTTCTGCTTTTCATACCTCGTCTTGAGGGCCTGAAACAAAGTAAATGGGGATTCCTCCTCCAAATACTCGGACTTAAGATCCGGGTGAATATGATGCCTTATAATGTACAAGGCAGCATATTTCTGCTCTTCTCTTAGCGGTGCGGCTCCAGCCGGAAGAGGGTCGTCCAGGTTCTGGATGGCACGCACTATCCCACAGGACGCAAGAGCTATCTTGATGTCCATGGCCCATGTAGGGTAGTTGTGGCCGTTAAGCTCGAGTGAATCGAACTCTTTGCCAGTGTAACTACCTCGGTGAATTACGCTCCTAGCTACAAGCCTGGATGAACGGTAGTGGTTGAAATAGTACGGTGGGGCCCCAAAAGCCACTCACGGGTAGACCTTTCGGCCGTCCCAACCACTTCCAATTCATCGGGACCTGTACGGGCGGCGTAATCGGCAGGCGAAGGGATCAAATACATACACAAATGAGTATGTATGCAAGCCACCATACAAGAGTACATCAGAGCCATTCCATCTAGAAAGAAAGGAAATATAGCGACGCCATACGGCAAGATTCAAATGACCTAGATAGATCTAATATTTTAGGATAATTCCTCATACAACACACATCAGAGTATCATGCGGAAGCGGCAAACAAGGTCCGAGTACGGATAAGATGCAAATCGGCATAAGATGCCATAGAAATAAGCACATCCCAACCACAGATCTCACGGATCCCCGTTCCCGGAATCTCTACACCGAACGATCGTTGCCCACATCATCAGCCTCTTCCACCCAGTATCCGTCCTGCGAGGGTACCTGTTCATCTGAACCAATAATTTATCGTGTGAGACCCTAAGGGTACTCAGCAAGTCTTAATGCCTCTAAAGGGGACACAACCTGGGGTGACGCAATTGCAGCGAAAGATAAACCCTAGCAGTTCTACAGATATACGCTAACCATCCGCCTAACCAATGATAGACGGATGTCCGTGAATTAATGACAACAGTTATAACAGTAATACCATCAGATCCATCCTCCTCCCCGCTTACCAACGAGGAAGCGGACGAACAACCCCCCATCCGTTGGCAATTTTATTAACCATTCCATGAGTATTGCGCTATTTACTAGTCATTTACTTAGTCAGATTAAAGCGGTACTTTAGTTATGCTTGTCTATGATCGAGAAACTATGCTCCAAGTCGTCCATAACCGCGGACACGGCTTTCAGAAAGTTTTACCCTGCAGGGGTGCACAAATAACAACACACACTCGATCAACCTCGGAAAAACCAAATCAAAACCCAACGAGGCCTTCACGACAAAGCAATCACAGGATTCAGAAATATTTCAGGGGGCCACCCCTTGGAGTACACCCGCAACGAAGCTAGCTGACTTCGAGACGGACCCGAGGTTTGGGTGGACGGCTGTGAGCGACTGGGAACCCAAAACTGGGCTTGTCGACACCGCGAAAACGTGTCCCGATCCTAAACAGTACAGGTGCTATCTGTCGCACAATTTTAATTAAAGCAGTAAACATGGCATAAGTACAGGATAGTAAATAAAACCTCAAACTAGTTTGTGGCCCCAAGAAATAAGACGGAATCAAGCTCTGGCTCAGGGGGGTCCCATATACCTCCCGGATGTGGATAGCGCGATAAATCTTGGAACAGGAATCAAGTACTCGGGGTCTTACGGGACACAAGTGAGCAGGAAGAACCAAATAGCAGATATTGCTCACCGGTGCCACTTTCATTAGTTGTCCCATTACTACTCAGGTTAAGTTGTTTAGGTGCCTCGTATCCATCAGACACTCACATACCCTACACATGTTGTTCTACGACTCGCATGGCTCAAACAACTCCTGTAGTAATGGCTCATGGGATGGAGGTACAGGCTTGGTGGGGTTTTAAAGTAAAGGCTATGCAATACTTGGGATTCAGTTTAATGCAATCGCGACTCCATGATGCAAGAATAAGATAGAGGCAATAGGTACTGTATGTATGCAAGCATGTGGAAGTGCTTGCCTGGCAGCTCGGTGGAAGCGAGAGACGGATCTGGGTAGTGCTCCTGGTTCTCTTGATATATCCCCTGCTCAGAGTCTATCCGAAGAAGAACCAAACAAACAAGGGCCAACATAAATAAAGTGCACAAGCATAGGAATAAAATGCGTCAAGCAAACAATCATGCCATGATGAATGATGCACAAGTTGCATGGCAATAATGTAGCATGGCATGGGTGAGGTGTGGTATACAAGAATAAGTCATTTTATTAAGGTTTGGCCACATTTTATTGTCATATTAGTTGCTGTATAGTATTTATTTATATGATGCATGCTGCAATTGAAGTCATGGGTAGCATAAACAGAAAGGTCTCGTCGAGCTGATCATTTTAGACATATCATTTGTTAAATTCGGAGTTATAAATCAAAAGTTATTAATTATTTAAGTTCTAGTGGCATTTGTGGTAATTTAATTCAACTTGGAATTTAAAATGTGCAAAAGGCAATTTGAATGGCATATTTGAAATCCTCACATTTTTCTGATTCAAAAACATATATCATTTGTATTATTTGGGTTTATATTTAAAAATTTATATTAAAACAGATTTAGATTTGAATTTTAAATAATTTAAAAAGATTTGAATTTAAAACAGGAGACAGACAAACTTTTTCTACACAGACAGACTCAGCCACTCTCCATGACGGGTGGGCCACGGCGCTGACTGGGTGCCACGCGTGTGAGAAACATTCTGCCACCGCGACTGCTGCTAGTCCTGGTCGCTGACCGGTGGGTCCATCGGTGGGGACGGGCCCACACGACAGCGAGGGGGGAAAGGTCAGCCCCGCGGCACAGTGGGGGGGGGGACTGCGGGTTGGTAGAACGAAACTAGGGGACCCTTTTTACAAAACGGCAGTGACACTGACAGGTGGGGCTCCGAGGGACCGCGGTTGGACGCAACAAAACACGAGGGGGTTATTGGTAAAACTGCCAAGCCGTACTGTTCCTCTTCGTGCCGCGATCGACAGATCGGTGCGCGGCACGGGCGGAGCGGGGATTCGAACCTGGGGCGTGCGGGCGCGCGCTGGGGGTGCGAACCAGTGCGGCTAGGTGCGGTTGGTGTCAGGGAGGTGGGCGATGCCTAGCTATGGTGTTTGCGACTTGGGAGCGAGCAGGAACGAGCGCGACGCCGGCGCACAGAGGCCGTTCGACGATTTGACCGGCGAGCACCGGCGACGGCGGCGAAGCGGACCGTGTCAGGGAGGTAGAGGGGCTCACCGCGAGGCTGTTGGCGTGCTTGGTTCGGGCAGGGGCGGTCGCGATCGACGACGGGGCAGACGTCCAGAGCAGCTAGGGTTGCGTCGGGCGGCGTCGGTTCCGGCGGTGCTGGGGCGTCTCCTCCTCGCTGCTGGGTACGGGGGCGACGCAGACGTCCTCGGGGACTTCCTCGACACCCGCAGCACCACGCCCGCCTCCTGGGTCGATGACGACGAGAGGGAGCCGACGGTGTGGCCGGCGTCGGGGTAGATGAGGGTGGAGAGGGAGGAGGAAGGGAGGGAGGCTTCGGGATGGATCTGGGGAGAGGCCAGAGGGGTGTGGGGTGGATAAGAACGAGGAGGTGAGGTGGGGGCTTGCGTGGGGGAGGGGCAGGTCGGCTCGGCCACCCCTTTGCACCTCACGTGCTCGGCAGGCCACGGCAGGGCAGGGGAGGGAGAGAGGGAGGCTGCCAGGTGGGGTAGGCGAGGCAGGGAAGCAGGCAGGTTGGGAGGGGCCCCTTGGCCAGGGAGAGAAAAACAAGGAGGGGGAGAGGGGCCAGCTCGGGCTAGGGTTAGGGTTGGGGGTGTCCTCGGTCGTGTGGGGTGGGGTAGACGATAGGAGGTTGCTGGGGTGGGGCCTGCATGGAAGAGAGGGCGAGCTAGGGTTTAGCTAGAGGGGTTCGGTTTAGAAATAGGTGGGATTAAGGAGAGAGGGGTGGATTAGGGTTTTGTTTGGACTAGGAGTAGCTTATGTTTTAGCTAGGATGGTTATGGGCATGGTGAGAGAGGGATCTAGATAGAGGATTAGAGAGAAGGGGTGCAAGCTAGGGGTTTGAATCATGCATGCTCCATTCAAAGACCAAGCAAGATCAAAAAGAAAAGAGGTAGGGAAAAGGATGTGGAGGTTTAGGGCTTGATTAGGTTTTAAGCAAAACAAACAGATCAAGCCAAAGGAGGGAGAGAGAGAGGATCCATTGTAAAATCCAAATAAAAACAAATGTCAAGCTAAGGGGCACTTGCATGGGCCATGCATAGTTAATTGGTACCATATTTATCTTTGTGAAAACAAGATTAATTACATGGTATTTTCTTATGCATTCCAAGGTGTGGACTAAGGCCCCAAGCAAAAGAAATAAGAAAGAATTCCAAGTGGGTATGAGGAGATGATCACATTGGAATATATTTGGGACTTGCTAGTGTGTATATGCCACTAGATATTTAATAAGCCCACAAAATTATCCCCACATGATGATAACCCCAACAACACCCATGTGGAAGCTAGGAAGAAAAGGTCCCACTCACAAGGCATGCAAAGATGGCCATGTGGCTCTCATGCATCCATAATGTGAAACAAACTGATGCCAAAAAGAGAGCATGTGGAAAAGAAAAGGATCCATCCCAACCCACATGAGCTAGAAGTAAACCCATAAATGCCAAGCTCATATTTAGTTGGATGGTGGAATTATAAGGTGGTGAAAGAAAAGGTGGTGGAGTTAATAAGAGATATGCCCCCAAATCAACTTGGGCATTTAGCAATATATCAAGAACCAAATACAATATCAAGAGGCAACTACAATTAATAATGCACATGAGATAAGAACCAAACAAGAAGGGGTTTTGTATGATACTCAAATGCAAGGTGGCATGATGACATGAGCATGACATGATGATGATGCAACAATTATATGTAGGAAGTGGCCCTTTTTATTACTAGAACAAGTAGCATTACAGGTGTTAGACAACTGGGATGCTACAACTCTGTAACACCCTTAGAATCGGACCTATGCAAGTTTTAGCGAAGCCCGCCAAACCCGCATAGACACGATTCAAAGGTGCCCACCAGGCACTTTCGTGCGGGTGGAAAACGAAGTAATAACATTACACAACAGTCCTCGATGGGACCCACAGAACAGATAAATACAACAGCGACTCAAGGAGTCAAGAATACAGATATACAGTACAAAGATCCAAATCACCTTGAAAACGATACAGCGTCCGAGTACGGACAAGATGCAAATTGAGCTAAGAGCCCTGAAGAATAACCAATGGCGTCCATAACCCTGCCCAGGCCAAGCCGGAAGGGTAACCCTGCTAACGACGTCGATCTCAACACCTGCTTAAACAAAAAGGGTGCCGACAAAGGGCAAAGGAAAAAGAGGAGCGTCAGTACTGAGGCTAGTACACGGCGAGTCTAGAATTCGGCGGTCCTCGCCTACAAAGGTATGGTGGACTGAAGCGGCAGCGGCAGCATGCACTAGACAACCTATAGAGACTCGAGAAAACTGTCGGTTATGAGAGAGGGATAAGAATGACCTACTCGGATCCAACCTGATACTATCATCAAACAAACCCATCCTGGTGTTTCCCCCTCGATACCAAACGAGGAAGTCGACCGAGGAACTCACATAGTTGGCAGTTTTACTTATTCGGTTATAGTTGCGGCAATTTACTAGTCAGATAAAGATAGTCGTCCTGATAAAATAAGCAGTGGGCACTTTTAGTTAATCCTTCCGTTGTAGTTGCAACAATTACTAATCAGATACAGATAGCATGAGATAAACCCAAAACCCAGCAGTTGTTGATACTTTTATTCAGCCATTCCGTTGTAGTTGCAATATTTACTAGTCAGGTACAATGGTCGCAAGCGACAAACCAAACAAGCAGTTGTGGGCAGTATTATTTAGCCATTCCATTATAGTGGAGCTGATTACTAGTCATTATAAAGTCAAATTTATAGCAATAAACTTTAGTTATGCTTGTCTATGGTCGAGATACTGTGCTCCAAGTCGTCCATAACCGCGGACACGGCTTTCAGAAAGTTTTACCCGGCCGGGGTGCACCAATAGCAACACACACTCGATCAATCTCGGAAAAACCAAATCAAAACCCAACGAGGCCTTCACGACAAAGCAATCACAAGATTCAGAAATATTTCAGGGGGCCACCCCATTGAGTAGACCCGCAACGGAGTAAGCAAGCTCCGAGACGGACTCAAGGTTTGCGTCAATGGCTGTAAACGACTGGGAACCCGAAAACTCGGGGTGTCGATACCGCGAAAACACTCCGCTTACCTAAACAGTACAGTGTGCTATCCATCGCACAATCGTAATAAAGCAGTAAAACATGGCATAAGTACAGGATCGTAAATAAAACCTCAAACTAGTTTGTGGCCCCAAGAAATAAGACTGAATCAAGCTCTGGCTCGGGGGGTCCCATATACCTCCCGGATGTGGATAGCGCGATAAATCAAGGAACAGGTATCAAGTACTCGGGGTCCTACGGGACACAAGTGGGCGTTCGGAAACCAAATATTATCTATCACCCACCGATGCCTCTGCTTATTTTAATTTTAGTTGTTAAGCAGGAATTAAAGTGAACGGTAAGTAAAACTATAATCATCTCCAACATCAACATGCGGCAATACATCAACAACTGTGGCACTGGACGACACGCAACAGCACTTGAGCAAGCGACTACGACGCGCAAGTCCAACTAACTACCACGCAACAGGTAATAGGAGGTGTCTAAGGCAATATAAGGCTGCAAGGGATATCACGGGTACGAAAGCTAGAGCATCGCAACACAGATAGCAATAGATCAACAGGAGGGAAGTAAATACTATAAAATTAAGATAGGTAGAAAGGGGGAGATGCTCGCCTGAAAACATTGACGAAGGTTCAACCGAAGATCGGGGCGAAGCTCACATCAACTCAACGGCCTTATCCGCGAAGAAGCGAATCACTAGAATAAACACCGGATGCAATATTTAATACAACGGCAGAAGATCGGCATGATGCATGTATGATGAATGACATGGCAGGGGTGCGATGCGATTAGGTCATATTAAGCGGAACCGGGGTCCCGACAATTATTTAAATGGTTCAAGTTATTTATCTACCCCGCAAATTAAATGTTGTTATAACAAGGCAAGATAAGATACCGGTTCGCTACACAAGTTTAAATGAGGCCGATATGAGACTAGATTTGCCCGCATATGGGCCCCATATTTAATTATTAGGTGAATCGGCATAAGGCCCCCAAACCACACAAATATGCATGCAAGTATGATAATTCAATATGCAACAAGTTGTTATAAAATAGGGTTCTCGGATAAGAGTCACACATTAGGGTTCGACGATCTTGGTCCGAGGGTTCGGGGTCCGGTCTCAGGGTCCAGGGTTCGACGGGATCGAGGTTCGGACTCCGGGATCGGTCTTCGGATCTCCACATGGCCGGTCTTGGTAACGATCTTGTTCGATGGGGATCTTGGTTCGACATCAACGCGGTCTCCGGTTCCGAGGGTTAGACCTTGGCGTCCGAGGGAAGTTCCTGCCGTATCCGTGCCGACGACCTTGGCGTTCAGGGGAGCTCCCGGTGTCCCGAGGAGAAGATCTTGGCGTCCGAGGGTTTCTCCGTGTCCGTGTTGCAGATCTTGTCGGTTCCACCTCGAAGGCCTTGTTGTTCCGCGGCGTAGATCTTGGGGGTTCACCGAGGATTCGGGCATTGGATTCCGTGAAGGAGAACTTGGTGTTCCGAGGTATTGACGTCCATGGAGATGATCTTGTCATCCGCGATGAAGAACTCGTGGCTTTGGCTAAGGTTGTTGAGGGCGCACTTGGGTCATCATGAGGGGCGAAGTAGCCGCTGCAATCGACAATACGCGTTCCCTAACTTCACACGGTCTTCATATTTGCAACACCACACTCATACATTGGTCACCAATCTAGTTGACGAACGGGTCCAGTCCATCTGTTACAGGGAAACACACCGAACAGACTCCCAGTAGCACAACATGCTAGAGGCGGTGCTTGAGCCCAGGGCGGACGGCGACCGCCAGGAACACACCGCGCGCAGGCGAGGTCATGGCCGGAGAAGGACAGGAAGGGCTCGGGCGGCACCGGTGCCGGCCCCAGGGCTTGACGAGGAGGTGGGGCGGCGGAGGTCGCCGGCGGGGCGACCGGGAAGCTCGGACGGCAGGGCTCCGGCGAGGTGGAGGAAGCTCGGCCGGGGCGAGCGTCGCGGCCGGCGGCGCGGAAGGCTTGGGGGAGACCGGAGGAGGCCGGCGGGGCTTGGCGAGGGTGCTGGGGCCGCGGGGCGCGCGGGGATCGGGCGGGGCGGCCGTACGCGAGAGAGGGAGGGCGCGGGGTCGCCGGCGAGAGGGGAGGCGCAGGCGCGGTCGGGCCGAGGCGGCGAGCGGCGCCGGGGCTCGTGGATGCGAGAGGGGCGCATCGGCGACGGCGGTCGCGGCCGCGGGCGGAGGAGGCGACGGTGGGCGGGGCAGGTGAGCGCCGGGGAGCGGAGGTAGAGGACGGGGGAGGGCGCGGGGTGGAGGCGGCTTGCCGGCGGCGGCGGAGCTCGGGCCGCGGAGGCGAGCTAGAGGAGGGGCGAGCGCGGAAGGAGGCGGTGCCGTCGGGCGGGCGGCGCCGGCGATGACTAGTGGCCGGAGGAGCGGAGGAGGGTGGAGCGGAGGTGGGGATCGTGGTCGGGAAGGGAGAAGATGGGGAGGGAACCGAACGGGGCAGGTGGGGAGCGGCCACGCGGAGGGGACGCGTTGGGGCCTGGCGCGTGGGTCTGGGGGAGTGGGGCCGGGCGGGGCCCAGGCGGTCAGGGGGAGTGGGCTGAGGCGTGTGGGGTGGGGAGTGCTGCGTGGCTGTGTGCGGGGTGGGTCTGGTGTGTGTGGCTTGCGTGGGCAGGGAGTGTGGGGGCAGGGGTGTGTGGGTGTTAGGCACGGTTAGGCCATGTGGCAGCTAGGGGGTGGTGGAGGCTAGGGAAAAGGTGAGGTGGCGAGAGGGGGTTGGCCAGGGTGATGTGGAAGGGGGGCTGGTTAGACTAGGTGTAGGTAGTTTTAGGATTACGGGGTGGACCGTTCTGAACTGGTCTGGACCGATCTGTTTGTACGGGGGTGGTCGTTCGGGTCGGGTCGGCCCGTTCGACTGCCCCCACTAAATTAATCTAATATTTTATTGATTTTAAACGGACCGTTTGCAACTCGTGTTTAGTCAAAACAAAATATTCCGGAGACCCGGTTTTGATATTTGAATAAAGATGGGGCGTTTTAGAAAACAAAACGAGCTTTGCGAAAATAGTTTTAGTCAAACAACATATGATGATGACGATGCAATGCACAAATTCAACGCGATTTTCTAGTAGTGGTTTTGCGGGATGCCACAATTCGACACCACTAACAATGGATCTCGCCCTCGAGATCCGCCTCATGGTACCGGAAGGAAAAGTCGGTGATCTGCATCTTCTCGCGCTTCGTGTAGATCCTCGCGACACCACTAACAAGGGTTGTTGTCCGTGATCGTCGAGAGAACACTCCGGGAACAACAGGTCGAAGGTAGAGGTATCAACAAATAAAGCCACCTCTAGCTTCGATGAAAAGAGGGAACCGATGCATTCTCATCCACTTCAATGTACAAAAGCGAATAGAAAGGGTAGTCGGCATGGGGGCCAATCCATCACGCACCCAAACTATTACTTCGCACAATTAGTGGAAAAGCGTGCAGCCGTTCTCGGAATCAGACTGAAGATCTCGACAAGCGAGGTTCGGAAACAAAGGAGTGATGCAGACTCTGCATCGGATCTGGCGTAGATGATGTCGTCGCGTCGGAAAACACCGGAAGGCACAAACAAGGAACAAAGAATGGTACCGCAGTAGACGGATTCCTCAGGCAGCTTGAACACCGGATGGTAGAACACCGTTATCAGAGGAGGAAGCGAAACCCTGAAGGTACGACGGAACCCAACCACGAGAAATCCTGGACTTGAAGAAAGGTAAGAGAGTGGATTCAAAACACGCAGAGGTAAGAGGAGAATAGCAGAGGGGTAAGGAATAAAATCAGACCTATCCAGATCTATCCAACCGATTTTGCAAAATAGTTTTGACACTCTACTTCGGCCGTTAGCTAGGTTATCCTACAGGCTGGACTTGTGGGGTATCGCAACTGCTGAGCTCTGATACCACTCTGTAACACCCTCAGAATCGGACCTATGCAAGTTTTAGCGAAGCCCGCCAAACCCGCATAGACACGATTCAAAGGTGCCCACCAGGCACTTTCGTGCGGGTGGAAAACGAAGTAATAACATTACACAACAGTCCTCGATGGGACCCACAGAACAGATAAATACAACAGCGACTCAAGGAGTCAAGAATACAGATATACAGTACAAAGATCCAAATCACCTTGAAAACGATACAGCGTCCGAGTACGGACAAGATGCAAATTGAGCTAAGAGCCCTGAAGAATAACCAATGGCGTCCATAACCCTGCCCAGGCCAAGCCGGAAGGGTAACCCTGCTAACGACGTCGATCTCAACACCTGCTTAAACAAAAAGGGTGCCGACAAAGGGCAAAGGAAAAAGAGGAGCGTCAGTACTGAGGCCAGTACACGGCGAGTCTAGAATTCGGCGGTCCTCGCCTACAAAGGTATGGTGGACTGAAGCGGCAGCGGCAGCATGCACTAGACAACCTATAGAGACTCGAGAAAACTGTCAGTTATGAGAGAGGGATAAGAATGACCTACTCGGATCCAACCTGATACTATCATCAAACAAACCCATCCTGGTGTTTCCCCCTCGATACCAAACGAGGAAGTCGACCGAGGAACTCACATAGTTGGCAGTTTTACTTATTCGGTTATAGTTGCGGCAATTTACTAGTCAGATAAAGATAGTCGTCCTGATAAAATAAGCAGTGGGCACTTTTAGTTAATCCTTCCGTTGTAGTTGCAACAATTACTAATCAGATACAGATAGCATGAGATAAACCCAAAACCCAGCAGTTGTTGATACTTTTATTCAGCCATTCCGTTGTAGTTGCAATATTTACTAGTCAGGTACAATGGTCGCAAGCGACAAACCAAACAAGCAGTTGTGGGCAGTATTATTTAGCCATTCCATTATAGTGGAGCTGATTACTAGTCATTATAAAGTCAAATTTATAGCAATAAACTTTAGTTATGCTTGTCTATGGTCAAGATACTGTGCTCCAAGTCGTCCATAACCGCGGACACGGCTTTCAGAAAGTTTTACCCGGCTGGGGTGCACCAATAGCAACACACACTCGATCAACCTCGGAAAAACCAAATCAAAACCCAACGAGGCCTTCACGACAAAGCAATCACAAGATTCAGAAATATTTCAGGGGGCCACCCCATTGAGTAGACCCGCAACGGAGTAAGCAAGCTCCGATACGGACTCAAGGTTTGCGTCAATGGCTGTAAACGACTGGGAACCCGAAAACTCGGGGTGTCGATACCGCGAAAACACTCCGCTTACCTAAACAGTACAGTGTGCTATCCATCGCACAATCGTAATAAAGCAGTAAAACATGGCATAAGTACAGGATCGTAAATAAAACCTCGAACTAGTTTGTGGCCCCAAGAAATAAGACTGAATCAAGCTCTGGCTAAGGGGGGTCCCATATACCTCCCGGATGTGGATAGCGCGATAAATCAAGGAACAGGTATCAAGTACTCGGGGTCCTACGGGACACAAGTGGGCGTTCGGAAACCAAATATTATCTATCACCCACCGATGCCTCTGCTTATTTTAATTTTAGTTGTTAAGCAGGAATTAAAGTGAACGGTAAGTAAAACTATAATCATCTCCAACATCAACATGCGGCAATACATCAACAACTGTGGCACTGTACGACACGCAACAGCACTTGAGCAAGCGACTACGACGCGCAAGTCCAACTAACTACCACGCAACAGGTAATAGGAGGTGTCTGAGGCAATATAAGGCTGCAAGGGATATCACGGGTACGAAAGCTAGAGCATCGCAACACAGATAGCAACAGATCAACATGAGGGAAGTAAATACTATAAAATTAAGATAGGTAGAAAGGGGGAGATGCTCGCCTGAAAATCGCGTTGAATTTGTGCATTGCATCGTCATCATCATGTGTTGTTTGTCTAAAACTATTTTTGTAAAGCCCGTTTTGTTTTCTAAAACGCCCCACCTTTATTCAAAAATCAAACCGGGTCGCCGGAATATTTTACTTTGTCTGCTATTAGTTTGCAAAAGGCTTGTTGGAATTAAATAAAACATTTAATTGTTTTTAGTGGGGCAGTCGAACGGGCCGAATGACCCGAACGACCACCCCAGGAAATTAAATCGGTCCACCTAACCCGCCCTTCTAAATCCTACAGCTACCCACCTATCTACCCACACCCCCCTCCACATCACCCCACCCAATAGCAACCTGCCACCTCACCCTCTCCCCTCCCCCTAGCCTACCAGGAACTGCCACCTCAGCAGCCCCCACTCCCTCACAGGCAGCACACACACGCAACCACACGCCAGCGCGCCTGCCCCCCCGGATCCCACCTCCCTGCCCGTGGACCCCGCTTCCCCGTGGCCCACCTGTCATTCCCCCACCAACCCACACATCCCACCCCACGCGCCAGGCCACCCCACCCCGTGGCCCATCACCTGCCCTGGGACCCACCCCCACCGACACGCTCACCTCCCTCTCCCCAACCCACCTGCCCCGTCTCCTTCCTCCTCCCCTCCCTCGCTTTTCCTCCACCGGCGCCCAGCGTGCACCCCGCCGCCCACGCCTTGGCCCACCTCGCCCTCTCCTCTCCCCCGAGTCCCCCTCCCCCGCCGGTGCTCCCTCCGCCGCCGGCTCGCTCCATCTCCACCGCCGAGCCTCACTCGCCGCCTGCGGCCACCGTCAGCTCCGCGGCCATCTCCTCCCCGAGCTCGCCTGCGTCGCCCCATCCCCTCGCCTCCGGCTCGCCCCCGTGGACCCCAAGCCTCTCCACCGAGCGCCGCCGGCGGAGCTTCCCGCCCCTGCGCCCTCCGCAGCCTCTTCCCGAGCCCGGGCGCGTCGGCCACCAGTTCCCTGGCTCCGCCCGCCCTCTCGCTGTCGCCCTCTTCCAGCAGCATTCCTCGGTCGCCTCTCTCTGCCGCACCTGCAAGCCGCGTAGCCTCGGGCGCCCATCCCCTCGTCCTTCTGTCCACAGCGGTGCCAGCGCGCCCCTCTTCCCTGCTGCGAAGGGATCCCCCTGAGCAGAGCCCGAAGCCTCCACCCCGCATGTGCCCCGGTGCCCGTGTCTCCTGTCAAGATGGTGCTAGTGGTGTTCCCAGATGGTGTTACACGTGCTGCTATGGATGGGAAGCAATGGAGGTGATGGATTGGGGTTACAACGGTGAAGGTCATATGAGCTAGGAAGATGGTGGTGCCACCCAAACAATACCAAAACCGCGCGAGATATCTATTCCCTTGTTCTGTCAAGATCTTCCGAAGATGATTCAACAAAAGTCCGATGCGACGAGATCTTCCCGTTGACAAGGCCACCGACAAGATCTTCGACATGCGTCGCCATACTCAAAGCTCACTTCGCGGACCCGGCGGTCACACATGCGACAAGACCTCCGTCTCGGAACCACCAAGCACTTCCTCGCGGACGTCGAGACCCCGATGCGTCAAGTACTGCATCCCGGACCCCAATTTCTGCACCCCGAACGCCAAGACCGACCCGATACACGGGCCCGACAAGACCTTCGCGACGACAAGAACGACAGCAACCAGGGCGGGACCGGCGCGCCCGGACGCCGAACCAGGGTCCCCTCCGCGAATGCGCCAAGATCTACCCCGTTACCGAGAACGATCCCGGAGTCCGAGAACGTTTCCGTCGAACCCTGGACCCTGAGACCGACCCCGAACCCCGGAACCCCAAGATCTGCCGAACCCTAATGTGTGACCCTTATCCGAACCCCTAATTTTATAAATGCTAAACATAAAACTTGTTGCATATCAATCTTTCATCTCGCATGCATACTTGTGTGGTTTGGGGGTCTTATGCTGATTCACCTAATAATTAAATATGGGGCCCATATGCGGCAAATCTAGCCTTATATTGGCCTCATTTAAACTTGTGTAGCGAACCCGTATTATCTTTCGACATGTTAAACAACATTTAAAATGCGGGGTTTCTAAATAACATGAACCACCTAATTAAATGCCGGGACCCCGGTTCCGCTTAATCTTGCCTAATCGCACTGCACCTTTGCCATGCCATGCATCATACATGCATCATGCCGATCTTCTGCCGTTGTATTAAATATTGCATCCGGTGTTCATGCTAGTGTTTTGCTTCTTCGCGGATAAGGCCGTTGAGTTGATGTGAGCTTCGCCCCGATCTTCGGTTGAACCTTCGACAATGTTTTCAGGCGAGCATCTCCCCCTTTCTACCTATCTTACTTTTATAGTATTTATTCCCTCCTGTTGATCTATTGCTATCTGTGTTGCGATGCTCTAGTTTCCGTACCCTTGAGATTACTTGCAGCCTTATATTGCCTTGGACACATCCTATTGCTTGTTGTTTGGTAGATAGTTGGACTTGCGCGTCGTAGTCGCTTGCTCAAGTGCTGTTGCGTGTCGGCAAGTGCCACAGTTGTTGATGTATTGCCGCATGTTGATGTTGGAGATGATCATAGTTTTACTTATCGCTCACTTTAATTACTGTTTAACAACTAAAATTGAAGTAAGCAGAGGCATCGGTGGGTGATAGATAATATTTGGTTTCCGAACGCCCACTTGTGTCCCGTAGGACCCCGAGTACTTGATACCTGTTCCTTGATTTATCGCGCTATCCACATCCGGGAGGTATATGGGACCCCCCTTAGCCAGAGCTTGATTTAGTCTTATTTCTTGGGGCCACAAACTAGTTCGAGGTTTTATTTACGATCCTGTACCTATGCCATGCTTTACTGCTTTATTTACGATTGTGCGACAGATAGCACCTGTACTGTTTAGGATCGGGACACGTTTTCGCGGTGTCGACAAGCCCAGTTTTGGGTTCCCAGTCGCTCACAGCCGTCCACCCAAACCTCGGGTCCGTCTCGAAGCTAGCTTACTTCGTTGCGGGTAAGACTCCAAGGGGTGGCCCCCTGAAACATTTCTGAATCCTGTGATTGCTTTGTCGTGAATGCCTCGTTGGGTTTTGATTTGGTTTTTCCGAGGTTGATCGAGTGTGTGTTGCTATTTGTGCACCCCGGCCGGGTAAAACTTTCTGAAAGCCGTGTCCGCGGTTATGGACGACTTGGAGCACAGTATCTCGACCATAGACAAGCATAACTAAAGTTTATTGCTATAAATTTGACTTTATAATAACTAGTAATCGGCTTCACTATAATGGAATGGCTAAATAATACTGCCCACAATTGCTTGTTTGAGATGTCGCTTGCGACCATTGTATCTGACTAGTAAGTACTGCAACTACAACGGAATGGCTAAATAAAAGTACCAACAACTGCTGGGTTTTGGGTTTATCTCATGCTATCTGTATCTGATTAGTAATTGTTGCAACTACAACGGAATGAATAACTAAAAGGGCCCACTGCTTCTTTTATCAGGACGATTATCTAAACCTGACTAGTAAAGTGCCGCAACTATAACTGAATCAGTAAAACTGCCAACTGTGTGAGTTCCTCGGTTGACTTCCTCGTTGGTCTCGAGGGGGAAATGCCAGGACGGGTTTGATTGGTGGAAGTATCAGGTTGGTTTCGAATAGGTCTTTCTTACCCCTCTCTGATTGCCGCCAGTTGTATCGAGTCTCTATAGGGTGTTTAGTGCATGCTGCCGCTGCCGCTCAGTCCACCATACCTATGTAGGCGAGGACCGCCGAATTCTAGTCTCGCCGTGTACTGGCCTCAGTACTGACGCTCCTCTTTTTGTTTTGCCCTTTGTCGGCACCCCTTTTGTTTAAGCAGGTTTTGAGATCGACGTCGTTAGCAGGGTTACCCTTCCGGCTTGGCCTGGGCAGGGTTATGGACGCCATTGGTTATTCTTCAGGGCTCTTAGCCCCATTTGCATCTTGTCCGTAGTCGGACGCTCTATCATTTTCAAGGTGATTTGGATCTTTGTACATTATATCTGTATTCTTGACTCATTGAGTCGCTGTTATATATATCTGTTCTGTGGGTCCCATCGAGGACTGTTGTGTAATGTTATTACTTAGTTTTCCACCCGCACGTAAGTGCCTGGTGGGCACCTTTGAATCGTTTCTATGCGGGTTTGGCGGGTTTCGCTAAACTTGCATAGGGTCGATTCTGAGGGTGTTACAGAGTGGTATCAGAGCTCAGCAGTTGCGATACCCCACAAGTCCAGCCTGTAGGATAACCTAGCTAACGGCCGAAGTAGAGTGTCAAAACTATTTTTTAAAAAAAAAATCGGTTGGATAGATCTGGTTAGGTCTGATTTTATTCCTTACCCTCTGCTATCCTCCTCTTACCTCTACGTGTTTTGAATCCGCTCTCTTCTCTCTCTTCGAGTCCAGGATTTCTCGTGGTTGGGTTCCGTCGTACCTTCAGGGTTTCGCTTCCTCCTTGGTAACGGTGTTGCTACATCTGGTCTTCATGCTATCCGAGGAACCCTTCGTCTGATGGACTTCTGTTTGTTCCTTCTCGTGCCTTCCGGTGTTTTCCGACGCGACGACATCATCTACGCCAGATCCGATGCAGAGTCTGCATCCCTCCTTTGTTTCCGAACCTCGCTTGTCGAGATCTTCAGTCTAATTCCGAGAATGGTTGCACGCTTTTCCACTGATTGTGCGGAGTAATAGTTTGGGTGCGTGATGGATTGGCCCCCATGCCGACTACCCCTTCTATTCGCTTTTGTACATTGAAGTGGATGAGAATGCATCGGTTCCCCCTTTCCATCGGAGCTAGAGGTGGCTTTGTTGGTTGATACCTCTACCTTCGCTTTTGTTTCCCGGAGTGTTCTCTCGACGATCACGGACAACGACCTCTTGTTAGTGGTGTCGCGAGGATCTACACAAAGCGAGAAGATGCAGATCGCCGGCCTTCTTCCCGGTACCATGAGGCGGATCTCGAGGGCGAGATCCCTTGTTAGTGGTGTCGAATTGTGGCATCCCGCAAAACCACTACTAGAAAATCGCGTTGAATTTGTGCATTGCATCGTCATCATCATGTGTTGTTTGTCTAAAACTATTTTTGTAAAGCCCGTTTTGTTTTCTAAAACGCCCCACCTTTATTCAAAAGTCAAACCGGGTCGCCGGAATATTTTACTTTGTCTGCTATTAGTTTGCAAAAGGCTTGTTGGAATTAAATAAAACATTTAATTGTTTTTAGTGGGGCAGTCGAACGGGCCGAATGACCCGAACGACCACCCCAGGAAATTAAATCGGTCCACCTAACCCGCCCTTCTAAATCCTACAGCTACCCACCTATCTACCCACACCCCCCTCCACATCACCCCACCCAATAGCAACCTGCCACCTCACCCTCTCCCCTCCCCCTAGCCTACCAGGAACTGCCACCTCAGCAGCCCCCACTCCCTCACAGGCAGCACACACACGCAACTACACGCCAGCGCGCCTGCCCCCCCGGATCCCACCTCCCTGCCCGTGGACCCCGCTTCCCCGTGGCCCACCTGTCATTGCCCCACCAACCCACACATCCCACCCCACGCGCCAGGCCACCCCACCCCGTGGCCCATCACCTGCCCTGGGACCCACCCCCACCGACGCGCTCACCTCCCTCTCCCCAACCCACCTGCCCCGTCTCCTTCCTCCTCCCCTCCCTCGCTTTTCCTCCACCGGCGCCCAGCGTGCACCCCGCCGCCCACGCCTTGGCCCACCTCGCCCTCTCCTCTCCCCCGAGTCCCCCTCCCCTGCCGGTGCTCCCTCCGCCGCCCTGGCCCCGCCGCCGGCTCGCTCCATCTCCGCCGCCGAGCCTCCCTCGCCGCCTGCGGCCACCGTCAGCTCCGCGGCCATCTCCTCCCCGAGCTCGCCTGCGTCGCCCCATCCCCTCGCCGCCGGCTCGCCCCCGTCGACCCCAAGCCTCTCCACCGAGCGCCGCCGGCAGAGCTTCCCGCCCCTGCGCCCTCCGCAGCCTCTTCCCGAGCCCGGGCGCGTCGGCCACCAGTTCCCTGGCTCCGCCCGCCCTCTCGCTGTCGCCCTCTTCCAGCAGCATTCCTCGGTCGCCTCTCTCTGCCGCACCTGCAAGCCGCGTAGCCTCGGGCGCCCATCCCCTCGTCCTTCTGTCCGCAGCGGTGCCAGCGCGCCCCTCTTCCCTGCTGCGAAGGGATCCCCCTGAGCAGAGCCCGAAGCCTCCACCCCGCATGTGCCCCGGTGCCCGTGTCTCCTGTCAAGATGGTGCTAGTGGTGTTCCCAGATGGTGTTACACGTGCTGCTATGGATGGGAAGCAATGGAGGTGATGGATTGGGGTTACAACGGTGAAGGTCATATGAGCTAGGAAGATGGTGGTGCCACCCAAACAATACCAAAACCGCGCGAGATATCTATTCCCTTGTTCTGTCAAGATCTTCCGAAGATGATTCAACAAAAGTCCGATGCGACGAGATCTTCCCGTTGACAAGGCCACTGACAAGATCTTCGACATGCGTCGCCATACTCAAAGCTCACTTCGCGGACCCGGCGGTCACACATGCGACAAGACCTCCGTCTCGGAACCACCAAGCACTTCCTCGCGGACGTCGAGACCCCGATGCGTCAAGTACTGCATCCCGGACCCCAATTTCTGCACCCCGAACGCCAAGACCGACCCGATACACGGGCCCGACAAGACCTTCGCGACGACAAGAACGACAGCAACCAGGGCGGGACCGGCGCGCCCGGACGCCGAACCAGGGTCCCCTCCGCGAATGCGCCAAGATCTACCCCGTTACCGAGAACGATCCCGGAGTCCGAGAACATTTCCATCGAACCCTGGACCCTGAGACCGACCCCGAACCCCGGAACCCCAAGATCTGCCGAACCCTAATGTGTGACCCTTATCCGAACCCCTAATTTTATAAATGCTAAACATAAAACTTGTTGCATATCAATCTTTCATCTCGCATGCATACTTGTGTGGTTTGGGGGCCTTATGTTGATTCACCTAATAATTAAATATGGGGCCCATATGCGGCAAATCTAGCCTTATATTGGCCTCATTTAAACTTGTGTAGCGAACCCGTATTATCTTTCGACATGTTAAACAACATTTAAAATGCGGGGTTTCTAAATAACATGAACCACCTAATTAAATGCCGGGACCCCGGTTCCGCTTAATCTTGCCTAATCGCACTGCACCTTTGCCATGCCATGCATCATACATGCATCATGCCGATCTTCTGCCGTTGTATTAAATATTGCATCCGGTGTTCATGCTAGTGTTTTGCTTCTTCGCGGATAAGGCCGTTGAGTTGATGTGAGCTTCGCCCCGATCTTCGGTTGAACCTTCGACAATGTTTTCAGGCGAGCATCTCCCCCTTTCTACCTATCTTACTTTTATAGTATTTATTCCCTCCTGTTGATCTATTGCTATCTGTGTTGTGATGCTCTAGTTTCCGTACCCTTGAGATTACTTGCAGCCTTATATTGCCTTGGACACATCCTATTGCTTGTTGTTTGGTAGATAGTTGGACTTGCACGTCGTAGTCGCTTGCTCAAGTGCTGTTGCGTGTCGGCAAGTGCCACAGTTGTTGATGTATTGCCGCATGTTGATGTTGGAGATGATCATAGTTTTACTTATCGCTCACTTTAATTACTGTTTAACAACTAAAATTGAAGTAAGCAGAGGCATCGGTGGGTGATAGATAATATTTGGTTTCCGAATGCCCACTTGTGTCCCGTAGGACCCCGAGTACTTGATACCTGTTCCTTGATTTATCGCGCTATCCACATCCGGGAGGTATATGGGACCCCCCTTAGCCAGAGCTTGATTTAGTCTTATTTCTTGGGGCCACAAACTAGTTCGAGGTTTTATTTACGATCCTGTACCTATGCCATGCTTTACTGCTTTATTTACGATTGTGCGACAGATAGCACTTGTACTGTTTAGGATCGGGACACGTTTTCGCGGTGTCGACAAGCCCAGTTTTGGGTTCCCAGTCGCTCACAGCCGTCCACCCAAACCTCGGGTCCATCTCGAAGCTAGCTTACTTCATTGCGGGTAAGACTCCAAGGGGTGGCCCCCTGAAACATTTCTGAATCCTGTGATTGCTTTGTCGTGAAGGCCTCGTTGGGTTTTGATTTGGTTTTTCCGAGGTTGATCGAGTGTGTGTTGCTATTTGTGCACCCCGGCCGGGTAAAACTTTCTGAAAGCCGTGTCCGCGGTTATGGACGACTTGGAGCACAGTATCTCGACCATAGACAAGCATAACTAAAGTTTATTGCTATAAATTTGACTTTATAATAACTAGTAATCAGCTTCACTATAATGGAATGGCTAAATAATACTGCCCACAATTGCTTGTTTGAGATGTCGCTTGCGACCATTGTATCTGACTAGTAAGTACTGCAACTACAACGGAATGGCTAAATAAAAGTACCAACAACTGCTGGGTTTTGGGTTTATCTCATGCTATCTGTATCTGATTAGTAATTGTTGCAACTACAACGGAATGAATAACTAAAAGGGCCCACTGCTTCTTTTATCAGGACGATTATCTAAACCTGACTAGTAAAGTGCCGCAACTATAACTGAATCAGTAAAACTGCCAACTGTGTGAGTTCCTCGGTTGACTTCCTCGTTGGTCTCGAGGGGGAAATGCCAGGACGGGTTTGATTGGTGGAAGTATCAGGTTGGTTTCGAATAGGTCTTTCTTACCCCTCTCTGATTGCCGCCAGTTGTATCGAGTCTCTATAGGATGTTTAGTGCATGTTGCCGCTGCCGCTCAGTCCACCATACCTATGTAGGCGAGGACCGCCGAATTCTAGTCTCGCCGTGTACTGGCCTCAGTACTGACGCTCCTCTTTTTGTTTTGCCCTTTGTCGGCACCCCTTTTGTTTAAGCAGGTTTTGAGATCGACGTCGTTAGCAGGGTTACCCTTCCGGCTTGGCCTGGGCAGGGTTATGGACGCCATTGGTTATTCTTCAGGGCTCTTAGCCCCATTTGCATCTTGTCCGTAGTCGGACGCTCTATCATTTTCAAGGTGATTTGGATCTTTGTACATTATATCTGTATTCTTGACTCATTGAGTCGCTGTTATATATATCTGTTCTGTGGGTCCCATCGAGGACTGTTGTGTAATGTTATTACTTAGTTTTCCACCCGCACGTAAGTGCCTGGTGGGCACCTTTGAATCGTTTCTATGCGGGTTTGGCGGGTTTCGCTAAACTTGCATAGGGTCGATTCTGAGGGTGTTACAGAGTGGTATCAGAGCTCAGCAGTTGCGATACCCCACAAGTCCAGCCTGTAGGATAACCTAGCTAACGGCCGAAGTAGAGTGTCAAAACTATTTTTTAAAAAAAAATCGGTTGGATAGATCTGGTTAGGTCTGATTTTATTCCTTACCCTCTGCTATCCTCCTCTTACCTCTACGTGTTTTGAATCCGCTCTCTTCTCTCTCTTCGAGTCCAGGATTTCTCGTGGTTGGGTTCCGTCGTACCTTCAGGGTTTCGCTTCCTCCTTGGTAACGGTGTTGCTACATCTGGTCTTCATGCTATCCGAGGAACCCTTCGTCTGATGGACTTCTGTTTGTTCCTTCTCGTGCCTTCCGGTGTTTTCCGACGCGACTACATCATCTACGCCAGATCCGATGCAGAGTCTGCATCCCTCCTTTGTTTCCGAACCTCGCTTGTCGAGATCTTCAGTCTAATTCCGAGAATGGTTGCACGCTTTTCCACTGATTGTGCGGAGTAATAGTTTGGGTGCGTGATGGATTGGCCCCCATGCCGACTACCCCTTCTATTCGCTTTTGTACATTGAAGTGGATGAGAATGCATCGGTTCCCCCTTTCCATCGGAGCTAGAGGTGGCTTTGTTGGTTGATACCTCTACCTTCGCTTTTGTTTCCCGGAGTGTTCTCTCGACGATCACGGACAACGACCTCTTGTTAGTGGTGTCGCGAGGATCTACACGAAGCGAGAAGATGCAGATCGCCGGCCTTCTTCCCGGTACCATGAGGCGGATCTCGAAGGCGAGATCCCTTGTTAGTGGTGTCGAATTGTGGCATCCCGCAAAACCACTACTAGAAAATCGCGTTGAATTTGTGCATTGCATCGTCATCATCATGTGTTGTTTGTCTAAAACTATTTTTGTAAAGCCCGTTTTGTTTTCTAAAACGCCCCACCTTTATTCAAAAATCAAACCGGGTCGCCGGAATATTTTACTTTGTCTGCTATTAGTTTGCAAAAGGCTTGTTGGAATTAAATAAAACATTTAATTGTTTTTAGTGGGGCAGTCGAACGGGCCGAATGACCCGAACGACCACTCCAGGAAATTAAATCGGTCCACCTAACCCGCCCTTCTAAATCCTACAGCTACCCACCTATCTACCCACACCCCCCTCCACATCACCCCACCCAATAGCAACCTGCCACCTCACCCTCTCCCCTCCCCCTAGCCTACCAGGAACTGCCACCTCAGAACTGGTATCGTAGAACGAACGGGTCATAGGTCGGCTCAAGCAGTTCCCAAATATGGTCCCTGTCGGGGCCTTATCATTAGGTGAAACCATAACCATAACCATAAACAATAACATCAGATTAATTATTTTATCACCAACCATATCCGAGTATCATGTTCCACCTGTATGAGAGCGGTACTAAGCATGCCTACAACTCGCAAGGACGAAACGCTAATCAAACAAGGCAATAGGATAACCAAGGCAATATAGTAGAGCAGGTAAATAAAGGAACGATACTATAGCATCAACAATAAGGATAGCAATAGATCAAAGGAAGGAAGTAAAGACTATAAATGCAAAATAGGTAGAAGGGGGAAAATGATCGCCTGGAAACATTATCGAAGGTTCACCCGAAGATCGGGTCGACACTCGCATCAACTCATCGGCCTAGTCCGCGAAGAAGCAAAACACTAGAAGAGGCAACGGATGCAATATTTAATACTAGGGCGAAAGATCCGGCATGATTATGATATGATGCATGACATGCCAATATGCGGCCTAACTTAGCAATATTAAGCAGAATCGGATTCCGACATTTAATTAGTAGGTTTAAGTTATTTAACTACCCCGCAAATTAAATGTTGTATTATCAAGGCAAAGCATGGCATCGATGAACTACGCAATTTAAATGGGGTCGAGATAAGACAAGATTATCCCGCATATAGCCTCCTTATTTAATTATTAGGTGAATCGATAAAATACCCCCAAACAAATAAATATGTATGCGAGCATGAATGATTTAATATGCAACAAGTTTAATATGGTAATTTATAAAATAGGGGCTCGGATAGAGATCACACATTGGCATTTCGGAACCGAGGGTCTTGGGGTTCGACGGGGGGATCGGTCTTCGGGCAACGGCCTTCGGACTCCGTGAAGGCGAACTCGAGGTGTTCGGATCCGTGAGGAAGATCTTGACATACCAGATCGGTCTTCGGTTCCTAGGAACGATCTTGCGGGGTTACGACTTCGAGTGTCGTGATGATCTTGGATCAATGCTGGAGTATCTAGATGGCACCACCGTCCTCACATGATTGACGCCACAACACCACGACCTTGCTCGCAACAAGACGAGGTTGTCGTTTTACACCATCCTCATGTGGTCTGCATCGCTTCAGCACCATACCACCACTTCATCTTCACCTTACCGTGAGCATACAAGCAGCAACTAAACTGACCGAAGGTCGTGGTCTTCGATTTATTTTCCTGGGAGGATTTCTTTCAAACAAAAGCATAGACAAGTGCTAGACACAACAGCGCTAGGAGGGTGCCTAGCAGGCAACAATGTAGATAGACGGGGCTGGATGGAGAGGGTCAACAAAGGCGACAGGGTCGAGGCCGGGCAACACTGCACGCTGGGCAGAGGTGGCCGCTCGCAGGGCAGAGGATGCATGACGACGGGAGACATCATGCACGGCTCGAGAGAGCTTGACGGCAAGGGGGCCGGAGGGTGGCGTTACGGAGGCGAAGCAAAGTCGACGGCGCGGAGGCGCAGAGGATGGCGAGCTCAAGGTCACGGACGGGCTCGACGGCGGTCGGACGCGAGGAGCTGACGTCGACGCAGAGTACCGAGAAGGGCAGGGCGACGAGGCGGACGTTGTGGGGAACACGACGAGGAGGCGTGGCGGCGATTTAAGGGAGAGCGGCCCTGGCGAGGCGGCGGCTAGGTGATCTCGGGCTTGAGGAGGTTCCAGGCGACTTGACGACGGCGGGCACGACAGGCAGCAGCTCGCTGCAGTGTCTTGGCCGGAGGAAGGGCCGGCGACGTTGGCCTGCAGTAGAGACGGGAGGAGGGAGGCTGGAACGATCAGGGGCGCGGGAAGAGAGCCAGCGACGGGAGGGGCGCGACGAGGTAGGTGGCGTGTGGCGACGGGCAAGGTGGACCAGCGGCGGTTGGCGGCTCGAAGCAGGGGCGGTCTCGGCGATGCAGAGAGACGAAGGGGCGGCGCGCCATGGAATCAAGGGGAGGGGAGGCGTCCGCTCAGAGGGGATCCGCGGTGGATGAGCTTGGCGCGGCCGGAGTGGAGCTTGAAGGGCAGAGGAAGGCCGGGGTAGGCGACGCTGGAGGCGGTTGGCGACGGGGTCCTGATGGAGTGGATAGGATCGAGAAGAGAGAGGAGGCGAGGGGTGGACGCAATCGCGATGCTGGCTGCCTCAGGATCGCGTGTGGTGGGCCAGGAAGGGGAGCGGGGTTGTTGTTTCACCAAAGGAAGTGTGCAAGGTGGACGGGAGTCGTGTCGGGCGGGGATTCTAGCGCGTGTGTGGTGTTGCGTGTGTTGGACCTGGGGAGCGTGGGACGTGACCGAGTGTGCGTGGTGGGTCTGTGTGTGTGTGCTCTGCCGCTGAGAGAGGGGTGGCGGCGGCAGGGGTTGGAGGAAAAAGGGTAGGATTTCTAGGGTTTGGTCTAGTTTAGGATTTGGGGTGAAAGAAAAAGGGAAATGATTATTTGTCTAGTCTAAAGTAGACTAGATGGAGCTAGTTTTGGGCTAAAACTTAGACGGACCTTTAGCCTAGTTTTATTTTTATTCAAATAAGAAAAATCATTTATGGTCACGTATCGGACCAAAAATATTATTTTGTTTTAATTTGAAAATAAGAAAAGAGAAACGGATTTAATAAAACCATAGGAATATTTTAGTAAAACAAAAATAGGTTTTTAGCAAAATAGTTTACGGTCAAAATTGCGAACAAAATATGCATGATGATGTTATGATGATGCACAAAATAAAATAACAATCATTTTTTAATTTTTTAATATTTTCCGGGCATTACAACTCGACACCACTAACAAGTATCGCGTCCCGAGATCCAAGCAAAGACGCCGGGGGGAGGGGTGATGATCGGATCTTCTTGCACCAGGGTGATGGTCGCGACACCACTAACAAGAATCTTTGCTCCATCTTGGAGTTGTCGACACCACCAACAAGGTTTGTTGCTCACGTTCTTCGGCGGAACACTCCAGAGAGGCAAAGGAGGAAGTAGAGGTATCAAAGATAAGGCCACCTTTATCTTCCGTCGAAGGAGTAAAATTGCATTAATCCACCAATCAATGTACAAGGGCGAATGATAAGAGTAGTGGTATGGTAGGTACTCCATCCCGCACTCAAAGCATTACTCTGTACATGAATAGAGGAATCTTGCAACCAGACTCTCGGAATTCAGACTGAAGATCTTGACAATCAGTATTAACAAAAGATTCAGGTAGATGATGTCATCGCAGAAAATTGCGGGACACCGGGAAACATTTGAAAAGGGATCAAGTAGAATGAAATTCAGATGTAGATCCACTGTTACAAGAGGGGAAAGTTGAACCCTAAAGGTACGACGGAAGACCCAACCACGAGAATCCTAAACTTGAAGAAGGTGAGAGACCAGATCAAAACAGGCAAAGATAAGAGGGAAAAAATGGAGGTAAGAAGTAAAATCAGAGCTAATCAGATCTATCCAACGCATTTGTAGAAAAATAGTTTTGAAACTAGACATCATCCATTGGTGAGGTTAACCTACAGGCTGGACCAGTGGGGTATCGTAAACCTTTGCTCTGATACCACTTGTAACGCCCTCGAATCGGGTCTATGCAGATCTCAGCATTTCCCGCCAAAATCCGCATAGAAGCGATTCAAAGACGCCCACCAAACACTTTCGTGTGGGTGGGATATGAATACAATTAGTTACATCACAGTAGTTTACAGCAGAGTCCACAAGAATTTATATATACAACAACGACTCAACGAGTCAAGAATACAAATGATACAAATCATAAAGAAAGCCAAATAGTATCCGAGTACAGACAAGATTCAAATGGGACTAAGAGTCCTGAAGAATAACCAAGCGGTGTCCATAACCATGCCCAGGCCAAGCCGAATGGGTAACCTTGCTAACGTCGTCATTCACATACCTGTCAAGCCAAAAGGGTGCCGACAAAGGGCAAAGGAAAACAGAAAGAGAGCGGTCAGTACTGAGGCCAGTACACGGCGAGACTAGAATTCGGCGGTCCTCACCTACATAGGTATGGTGGGCTCAGCGGCAGCAAAGCTTTAACTATCTAACTTATAGAGACACGCTACAACTTCGGCTATTAGAGTGAGATAAGAGAGCACTATGCGGTAACAATAATATAACACCAAACATAACCCATCCGAAGATTTCCCCCTCGAAGACCAGTCGAGGAAGTCCTCTAGCGAAACACACACGGTGGCAATTTTAGTTAAGCAAGTGTTTAGTTGATAAGACTAATTACTAATCATATTATTATAGGCAAAACATTAATGGCGTTGTCTATGATCATGACACTGTACTCCTCAGGCGTCCATAACCGTGGACACACGGCTTCTCGAAAAGATTTACCCTGCAGGGGTGCACTACTGTACCCAAACGCATGCTCAACCCTTCAGGAAACATATAACGCGTGCCTTCCGAATCTCACAACAAGAACTGTCCCATAACTACGCGCATATCCAGAGGCATCACCTACTGTGTGTTACCCACACAAGAGATACAGCTGATTCTCCAGGTGGCACAACGTTTGAGTCTACGGCCGGGCGATGATCGGAAGACAACTTGTAGAGCTCCATCCCACCTCCGACACGATATCCCAGATTTATGCAATGCAAGCCATGGCAGTCCACCAAAACATCAAGTCCGAAGACATATCAACTCACCCATGTCCGAGGACATATAATGCGTATGCACCAAATGGAAAACCAATTTTGTAACCCTCTGGATATACGAATAGCGTCGGTAGTTGAGGGGGGGATCCCAGAGGCCCCCATGTTTGGTTAGCGCGATCAACTCAAAACTGGTATCGTAGAACGAACAGGTCCTAGGTCGGCTCAAGCAGTTCCCAAAGATGGTCCCTGCCGGGGCCTTATCATTAGGTGAAACCATAACCATAACCATAAACAATAACATCAGATTAATTATTTTATCACCAACCATATCCGAGTATCATGTTCCACCTGTATGAGAGAGGTACTAAGCATGCCTACAACTCACAAGGACGAAGCGCTAATCAAACAAGGCAATAGGATAACCAAGGCAATATAGTAGAGTAGGTAAATAAAGGAACGATACTATAGCATCGACAATAACGATAGCAATAGATCAAAGGAAGGAAGTAAAGACTATAAATACAAAATAGGTAGAAGGGGGAAAATGCTCGCCTGGAAACATTATCGAAGGTTCACCCGAAGATCGGGTCGACACTCGCATCAACTCATCGGCCTAGTCCGCGAAGAAGCAAAACACTAGAAGAGGCAACAAATGCAATATTTAATACTAGGGCGAAATATCCGACATGATTATGATATGATGCATGACATGCCAATATGCGGCCTAACTTAGCAATATTAAGCAGAATCGGGATTCCGACATTTAATTAGTAGGTTCAAGTTATTTAACTACCCCGCAAATTAAATGTTGTATTATCAAGGCAAAGCATGGCATCGATGAACTACGTAATTTAAATGGGGTCGAGATAAGACAAGATTATCCCGCATATAGCCTCCATATTTAATTATTAGGTGAATCGATAAAATACCCCCAAACAAATAAATATGTATGCGAGCATGAATGATTTAATATGCAACAAGTTTAATATGACAATTTATAAAATAGGGGCTCGGATAGAGATCACACATTGGCATTCGGAACCGAGGGTCTTGGGGTTCGACGGGGGGATCGGTCTTCGGGCAACGGCCTTCGGACTCCGTGAAGGCGAACTCGAGGTGTTCGGATCCGTGAGGAAGATCTTGACATACCAGATCGGTCTTCGGTTCCCAGGAACGATCTTACGGGGTTACGACTTCGAGTGTCGTGATGATCTTGGATCGATGCCGGAGTATCTAGATGGCACCACCGTCCTCACATGCTTGACGCCACAACACCACGACCTTGCTCGCAACAAGACGAGGTTGTCGTTTTACACCATCCTCATGTGATCTACATCGCTTTAGCACCATACCACCACTCCATCTTCACCTTACCGTGAGCATACAAGCAACAACTAAACTGACCGAAGGTCGTGGGCTTCGATTTATTTTCCTGGGAGGATTTCTTTCAAACAAAAGCACAGACAGGTGCTAGACACAACAGCGCTAGGAGGGTGCCTAGCAGGCAACAATGTAGATAGACGGGGTTTGCCGGAGAGGGTCAACAAAGGCGACAGGGTCGAGGCCTGGCAACACTGCACGCTGGGCAGAGGTGGCCGCTCGCAGGTCAGAGGATGCATGACGACGGGAGACATCATGCACGGCTCGAGAGAGCTTGACGGCAAGGGGGCTGGAGGGTGGCGTTACGGAGGCGAAGCAAAGTCGACGGCGCGGAGGCGCAGAGGATGGCGAGCTCAAGGTCACGGACGGGCTCGACGGCGGTCGGACGCGAGGAGCTGACGTCGACGCAGAGTACCGAGAAGGGCAGGGCGACGAGGCTGACATGGTTATACCCTACGGGTACGTAACTTCAGCATACCTAGTCCAGCCCAAAGAAGGCCCACGGCAGACATACGCTGGACGATGAAGATTTTCGGGTGGCCAAGGCCCATGACGTCTTCGGATCCTTGGAGAGCAAGACTAGAGGAGATAGGAAATTCAAAGGGGTAAAACCCTAGAACTTGTAACCGACTAGGACTATGCCCGGGACGTGCCTAAGTCTATATAACCAGGAGGGCACGTCCTAGGGCAACTCGACTCATACTTTCGCACACACCTCCACGCCAGATCGAATCTGCGCACCCTGTAACCTTTCGGTTCCGCCGTAATCAAGAGCAGACAAGCAGGAGTAGGGTTTCCCCTCCGGGGGCCTGAACCTGGGTAAATCTCGTGTCCCCTGGTTGCTTGTCTGTTAACCGTGCCACGATCTCCAGCATCCCCATCTTCTCCAAAACCCAAGTCCATAACAATGGGCATTGACGAGATTAAACCTCGTCAATTGGCGCCGTCTGTGGGAACTGGGGCTGCTAATTGTGCGGTCGTGACGGTTCCGACCCGATCGATCTACAACTCCGCGGCGACGGAGAATCACCTCCTCTTCGGCGCTTTCGACTTCACCGCCCACTCGCCGGCTACCATGAAGGATTTCGAGCCCGTAGGCGACGGACTCGAAATCTTGTTCGGGAGCTTCTGCTTCCAGGTGGGACAAACCGGCACCCTCCGCCTCCCTGAGCGGGTGCCCGTGCCGTCAATCAGGCCCGCTCCATGGGCTCCACACCCCGTGCTACGCACGTCACCATCAACAGATGAGTTCTACAGCAGCAGCAGCTGCAACTCCGATCTGTGCGATCCACCTTCGGATGAAGGGACCTACGGTTCTGGATCCGAAAGCTGCGGCAGCAGCCAACCAATCTGCAGGCGCTATCTGTGCGCCGCAGTCATCCAAACCAACGAGAAAAAGCCTAACCCGCCGCCCAACCCCAACCCGCAGGACAGAAACGGCGAAAACGGGGAAAACAGTGGCCACCTCATCCAACTTAGCAAAGAAGGATGGGTCGAAGCACGCCGCGCCGTCGCAGGCGAAATAGTCCTACCTCTGGACTCCCCACGTGATCTGCTGAGGGCATACCACTACCTCCTCATCGAGGAGCACAAGAAGCAAGTCAAGATGCAGGAGACGCTCGACAAACGCAAGCAAGCAGCCTCTGAGTCCAGTGCACGACGAGCTGCGCTCTTCGCCATGGGACCCGGCTCTAGCACAAACGGAAAATCAGGGAAACAAGCACCGCTCTCGGGTGGAAAACATGGACCCCAAGGAGCGGCGTGACGTGACCCGAACTCTCCATACATCGTTCATGGATATGGACGCTGACGGCAACATCATCCCGAAGACGCCACAAGCTGCGATCATGGCAGCCACTGCGTATCTCGCGGCTCACCCACCTCCGGAGGGGGACCCGAAAAGGGCCATGCATAGGTCCGCACTCACCGGACTAGGACTAATTGGAGCTGAGCTCCACGAAGACGCTCACCGAAGAAGAAAGCTCCGGCCAGGCGCGACCGGAGTCCCACCCCCTCATCCGAAGAGGAAGAGGAGCACGATCTTCCTCGAAGGAAGAAGAGCTCACACCGCCATAAAAGCGACTACGACGCCAGAGACAAGCTTACGCAGCGCAAGATCGATAAAGCACGCGCTACACGCGCATGCTCGTCTGAATCTGAGATGGATGAAGACGAAGGAGAACTCTGTGGGGCTCGATGCTTCAGCAGATCCGTCCGGCGAACACAGATGCCATGCAACTTCAAGCTTCCTTCGGATACTCCGAAGTTCAACGACACGCAAGATCCAAAGTCCTGGCTCAGTGACCATCTGTCATCCGTCAAACTTCACAGAGGCAACAAAGAAACCGCCATGCAATGCCTTCAGCTGCAGCTAACAAGCGCGGCACGGGTCTGGCTTAGCGGCCTATCATCAGGATCCATCCGAAGCTGGGAGGAGCTCGCTTACAGCTTCATCCGAAACTTCAAAGGCACCAGCAAGAGGCCCGCCTCAATCGAAGAGTTGCGAGCCTGCACTCAGAGAACGGGTGAATCTATTCGCTCGTACATACTACGCTGGTCTACAACCAAAAACTCCGCAGCACACATCTCCGAAGAGCGGGCCATCGACGCCTTCAGGGACGGCGTCAAACGCCCAGACTTCAAGGAGAAACTTGGACGTGTAAAGACCAAGACACTCGACCAGCTCATGGAAATCGCCAACAGTTGGACAGACGGCGAAGATTGCATCCAGCGGGCACAATCAGATGAAGAGGACGACTACGGCCGAAGACGCGAACGCCACAGCAAGAGAAGATCACGCGTCTACGAGGACCGCGACGGACCCGACATGGTCGCAGCCGGCTACGCCGACCGCCGTAACGACAACAGCCGCAACAGCGGAGGATACCGCAGCGGAAACTTCCGCGACAACAGACGACCAACACAGTCGTGGCAACGCCGTGACCGCGACAACGGACCCTCAGCATTCGACAAACTTTCGGGTCCATGCACCATCCACTTCTACATCGACAAACAAGATGGCAAAAAGAAAGCTAGCCACATGCTCAAGGACTGCCGTGAGTTCCAGAAACTCAGTGAAGGCATGGTGCAGATGAGGCAACAAGCTCCAATCCCTGCGTTCGGAAACGCACCTGCGCCAGGTGAAATAGCACACGGAGCTCCTCCACCGCCGCCTATTGGAGGCCCAAATCAACCACTCGCACCAGCGCAAAACAACGCCAGGGTCGCATACCCCCCACCAAAGGGAGCACTCAATATGATACAGAAGGGACGCCCCACAAATAGGGTGCAGAAGAAAATCACCCGACAAATCAACTTGGCCGTGGCAACTCCACCTGCAATCCCTAAGTACCTCAGCGGATCAGAGTCCTGCATCACATTCACTCGCGCGGATCACCCTTGCCAGATCCCTCGCCCAGGTCATGCTGCCCTGGTGCTGGAGGCGCAGATCGGAGGCTTCGAGATGAGTCGCGTCTTCATGGACGGCGGCAGCGGCATCAACCTAATGTTTGCAAGCACTCTAGCAGCTATGCGGATCCCGCAATGCAGCCTGGAACAATCAGACACAACGTTCCACGTCATTGTCCCAGGGAAGGGCATCTTCCCCCTGGGCAAAATAGGGCTCGACGTCATCTTCGGGAAGCCGGACAACTTTCGGCAGGAGCGCCTAGAATTCGAAGTGGTGGACTGGCCGTCGCAATACCATGCCATCCTGGGACGTGTAGCATTCGCAAGGTTCCTGGCCGTCCCACACTATGCATACCTACTACTCAAGATGCCAGGACCAAGGGGCGTCATCACAGTCCACGGGAGCTTCACCCGATCGGACCAATGCGACAGGGATTTCAACAAAATCTCCCAGTCCTTCGGCATGCAAGACGAGCTCGTAAGGCTCCGCGAGGTGACGGACAATGGGATACCCCCAGTCACAAGGCAGAACACACCCGACATGTCCTTCGACTCCACCGCCAACACCAAGAAAGTGCAGGTCCATCCGACAGACGCCTCCAAGACGGCGCTGATCGCCAACGACCTCAGCACCGCATAGGAAGGCGCGCTCGTCGAATTCCTCCGTGAGCGCTGGGAAATCTTCGCCTGGTGTCCTGCGGACATGCCAGGAGTTCCCAGGGAATTCGCCGAGCACGCACTCAATGTCTTCCCAGACACCAAGCCAGTCAAGCAGTCTATCCGAAGACTGTCGGAGCCACGAGCCGAAGCTATCAGCAAGGAGGTCAACAGATTACTCGCAGCAGACTTCATCCGGGAAATCAAGGAAAGCGAGTGGCTGGCAAATACGGTGATGGTCCCGAAGAAGGACACGGACATCCTGCGGATGTGCGTGGACTTCACGTCACTAAATAAACACTGCCCAAAGGACCATTTCCCTCTTCCTCGGATCGACCAGATCATCGATTCGACTGCAGGTTGTCAGAAGCTCTCCTTCCTCGACGCCTACTCAGGCTATAACCAGATTCGATTCAATGTCGAAGATCAAGAGAAAACGGCGTTCATCACACCGTTCGGAGTATTCTGCTACAACACAATGCCCTTCGGGCTAAAGAACGCGGGTGCCACGTACCAGCGATGCATGCAGGCCTGCCTCAAGGACCAGATCGGTCGCAACGTCCAAGTCTATGTCGACGACATAGTCATAAAAACCAAGGAGGCAAGAACACTTATCGACGATCTCCGCGAGACGTTCGACAACCTTGATCGCTACAGGATCAAGCTCAATCCAGAAAAGTGCGCCTTTGGCGTCCCCTCGGGTCAGCTGCTCGGGTACTTCATCTCTCAACGAGGGATCAAAGCGAACCCGAAGAAAATCAAAGCTATCATGACAATGGAGAAGTCGAAAAACCTCAAGGGCGTTCAGCAGCTCGCAGGGCGAGTAGCGGCACTAAGCAGGTTCATCAGCCGCATGGGCGAGAAGGCCCTACCATTTTACCAGCTGCTGCGCAAGGCAGACAAGTTCGAGTGGACACCAGAAGCCAACGACGCATTCGAAAGCCTCAAGCGGCTCCTCTCCACCTCGCCCGTTTTGGTCACGCCAAAAGAGCGCGAGCCCCTATTGTTGTACATAGCAGCCACACACCAGGTGGTCAACACAGTACTCGTGGTCGAACGACCCGAAGAAGGCAAGACCCACGGGGTACAACGCCCAATTTACTACCTCAGCGAGGTTCTCACTCCAACAAAACAGCGGTACCCACACTACCAGAAGCTGGCCTACGGCATGTTCATGACGGCTCGACGACTGAGCCACTACTTCCAGGAGCATCAGGTGATGGTCGTCAACGAGGCACCCCTGAACAGCATCCTGAATAACCCAGAGGCCACAGGACGCGTGGCCCTGTGGGGCATTGAACTATCACCCCTGGATATCGTCTACGAGAAGCGACACGCAATCAAATCTCAAGTCCTTCCAGACTTCCTGGTACACTGGATGGAGCTGCAGCTGCCTGACACCCTAGATATGTCACAGTCCTGGACAATGCATTTCGATGGCTCCAAGTGCGAAGCAGGAGCAGGGGCAGGAGTCATACTGACCTCCCCGCAAGGTGACAAAATGAAGTACGTTCTTCGGATGAAATTCAGAGCCTCCAACAACGAGGCCGAATACGAAGCCCTCATCCATGGCATGAAGATGGCAAAAATATGTGGCGCAACGCGCCTGGTCATCTACGGTGACTCCAACCTTGTCGTACAGCAGACGATGAATGAGTGCGACGCACACGCCGAAAACATGATCGCGTACCGCGCGCTATACAACGCACTCGAAGGAGAATTCGACGGCTGCGAACTTCGGCACGTTGGAAGAGAGAGCAACGAGGAGGCCGATAGACTCGCCAACATCGGCTCCACTTGTGCAAAGGTGCCACCAGGTGTGTTCCTCGAACAAATCTACATGCCATCCATCAAGCGAAAATTCCCCAAAGGATCACCCGAAGAAGCAGAACACTCGGGGGCTACGCTACCCGAAGGTCATGAAGGACCCCAAAAGTTGGATACCGAAGTTGCCATGGTCAACCTGATGTAGGTCATGGCAGTTGAAGAAACTTGGACACGTCCATACCTCCAGTTCCTGATAAACGGAGAATTGCCTGACAGCCCTACAGATGCCCGGCGCATATCTCGTCGATCGAAAGCCTTCACCATCATCAACGGCAAGTTGTACAAACGTAGCATTACGGGTGTATTGCAATGGTGCGTCACCATCAACGACGGCAAGGCCATACTCCAAGATATCCATGAAGGCATCTGCGGACACCATGCAGGCAGTCGCTCCCTCGTCGCCAAAGCTCTGCGAGCAGGATTCTACTGGCCAACGGCCATGAGCGACGCGAAGGAAATCGTCCGAAGATGCAATGGGTGCCAACGGTTCGCCGACAAACCGCACGCACCTGGGTCCGAACTTCGACCCATACTGATAGCCTGGCCTTTTGCCCAATGGGGCCTCGACATGATCGGCAAACTGCCAAAATCCTCGAAAGGAGGACACGTCTTCCTCCTGGTCGCAGTCGACAAATTCACCAAGTGGATCGAGGCCATGCCAGTCACCAACCAGAAGGGAAAAACCGCCGTCAAGTTCTTCGAATCCATTGTCTACAGGTTTGGCGTACCGCACAGCATCATCACCGACAACGGATCAAACTTCATCCCCGAAGAATTCCAGGACTTCTGCGAAGGCCTCGGGATCAATATCACGTATGCCTCAGTGGCACACCCGCAAACAAACGGGCAAGTGGAAAAGGCCAACGGCCTAATCGGCGCTGGCATCAAGAAGCGCCTCATGAGCTCACTCGAGCACAAAGCTGGAAACTGGACGAAAGAGCTACCGTCTGTCCTGTGGAGCTTACGTACTACGCCAAACAGCTCCACCGGCTACACACCGTTCTTCATGGTGCACGGAGCTGAGGCCGTGCTACCAGCCGAAGTACGCCACCAGGCTCCACGAGTCGTCGCTTACAGCGAAGCCGAGTCCACGGCTGCACTCGAAGACGCCGTCGACACACTCGACGAAGCACGGGATATAGCAGCAGCTCGATCAGCGGTGTACCAGCAGAGTCTCCGCAACTATCACAGCCGCCGGCTGCTCCCAAGGTCCTTCGTCGAAGGAGACCTCGTCTTGCGACTTAAGCAAAAGCGACCGAACAAACTCGATTCACCATGGGAAGGACCCTATGTCATCACCGAAGTCATCCCAGGTGGCGCCTATCGCCTCAAGCACGTGGAGTCTGGAGTCGCATACTCCAACCCATGGAACGTCTCGCACCTGCGACGATTCTACCCGTAGCAACCTACCCCCTTTTTTACTTTCAATAAGGCTTTCAGCCAAGGCTACTCAGCCGAACCATGTACCTCCTCCATTACGATATAAATAAAGCTAAGTATCTCGCCCCCAACCTTCGGTTGACCATTTTCTGCAACTTTACTACATGCTACATACGCACTTGGGGGCTCCCCCCACCTCACGATTTCATCGACTGAGGACCAAACGTGTACACCTGAGTAGCTGACTACGTCAGGCAAACGAAAAGGGCACGTACTCAGTCAAAGCACTGCGTGCTCACAAACAAGCAAACCTTTACAACAAAGGGCACAGAAACACCCAGCCGCAATATACAAATTTTACATCTATCTGTTTATTTTCAGGTCCTACCTATTCTGAAGAATAACCTGAGCACGCTGCTCAAACAAATCTACAATTTGTTCGGCATACTGCCTTACAGCCGCGTAATGCGGACGCATGTTCCACTCGCCACCATCTGGTCGAGGAGGTGGCCCAGTCGCCACAGCAGCCAAATCTACGTCAGGGCGGTGCACCCTCACAAGAGACAAGGCAGCCTTCACCCCTGCGACGAGCCGCTGCCGCACCAGCTCCTTGACATTGCTGGCACTCCGAAACTTCGTCAGAAGACCTGCAAGGGTCGTTGGCACGGCATCCAACGGAAACATGACGTGCAGCACCGAGGAAAGTGATGTCTGCACCTGGCGGAGCACCCGCAAAACCTGGTAGACACGATCCTGCACCGTCGCCAGAACCATGGCGCGATCACGATCCATCCAGAAGAAGCCGCCGGCCTCCATGTCCTGTTGAGTCAAGCAATTGACTCGAACAGCGATACGCTCCTTTTCTTCCCTCGGAGCAAGATTGGCACCTGCGACAACCGCACAAAACAAGAATAAGGCCAGCAGGCTCACCCGAAGAACTGAGCTACAGCCCGAAAGAAGGATCAACTTACATTGCAGCTGCTCGGACAGCCGACCCAGCTCCGCCATCAAATACTCCTCTCTGGCTGCACCACGGTCTGCCTTGGATTTCCAAACATCGGCGCGACCGTGTAACCCAAGCAAATCTCTCTCCAAGCTGTGCACGCGATCTCGAAGAAAAGCGAGCTGCGAGGAATCATCCAATGATGGTCGCAAGGGCCTTCCGGATGAAGTGTCAACTGGGTCAGCACCCGAAGGATCCTATAGCAGCAGAAAAAAAGAAGGCACACCGACATTCAGCCAAGGTTAAAACACAACTCGGAGGAATTCATTAAAATATATAAGGCCACTACGTGGCATAAGGATGGTACTACAAAATATATTTACAACAAAAGTAGACTACAAACTACCCTACGTCTACTATGCCTAAGGCGGAGGACACTGAGTCGCCTCAGAACCAGACTGCCTAGCTTTGGCCTCGCCCTGCTGCCGCAATGCATACTTAGACAGCAAGTCAATGAGCTTGGGCCCATATCGTCTGCAGCGAGCGGAGTAGGCGGCGAAGGCTACCTCGGATCCATCCGCAGCCGTAGGCATCCGAGAAGTAATCTGGGGCAGGTCCAGCTCCGCCCCAGCCGCCATGGCCATCGCCAGCCCGACGGACGCGCCGATGCCCTTCTGCTTGCGCTTGTACGCTGCAGGCGCTTCGGCTGACAGAGCCTCTTCCAGGGCATCCACATCCTCAAGGGATGCGCCCTTCGGGAAGAGCTCCTGGTAGAAGCGACCAAGGACCTCTTTCGCCTTGGCAAGGGAGTTGACGACGGTGCTGCAGCGGTCTTCGACCGCTACAGTGGCATCATCTAGAGCACTCCCGTGCTCCAGAGCACCGCGGTCGAACTCGATGCCTGCGGCATCTGAGACAAAAAAGAAGAAAACATGAAGAAAGGCAACATAGAAGAAGATCCGTAGAAAAAGAAGCAAGTACAAAAGCTAACGCTCACCCGAAATAGCCTTGGCAGCAGCCATGAGCTTATCCGCCGCCCCTTTTCACGAGCAGCCGCAACGGTGGCCAGCTGCTCCTCACGATCTGCGGCCTCCTGCTGCAGACGCTCATTCGCTTTGGCTGCCTTTGTCAGCTCCAGCTCAAGGAGCTCTCTCGCACCAGCGGCAGCTTCGGCCTTCTGCTCCGATTGGCCAAGGCTCTTCTTCAGAGCGTCGACCTCACGGAGAGAGTCGTTATGCTCCTCTGCATTTACAACAAGCAAGTGTCAAAGAACAGGACCAGGATAAGCAAGAGAAGTACTACAAGGCAGGCGAATACCCTGAAGCTGCCGCAGTTTCGCCTCCAGCGTCAGGCGTTCCTCCACCAGCCGTTTGGCCTCTTGGATAAAAGGCTGTACCAAAAGGCAATAGCAGTAAGAACAGGACTTGGGGACTACGCCCAACACAAGGAAGCAAAAACAACATCAGCATACGAAGACACTCGGGGGCTCCCCCCGTAGCATAAAGCAGAAAAACTTACGTGCTCCGAAGGCGAACCCGCAGGCCCGCCTGTGAAATTCTGAGGCGCAACCACCAGCCTCTCCTGCACAGGAGGAACTGGAGCAGCGTCACCCGAAGTCGCCACAGTCTGAGGAGGAGGCGACGCAATGTTCGACTCCCCCATCATCTCCCGCGCACCATCACTAGAGCCATCGGAGGATTGCCTGCATACGAACCAATCAACACAGATGCAAAAATAACAAGGGAACAAAGGACAACAATGGCAACAAGAAAACTTACGAGCCCAACGTTCTCAGGTCGAAGATAGGAGAAGCCCTTCGGGCCCTCTTCTCCTCCTTTTTCTCTTCCTTCTTCTCCTCCTTCTTATCTTCCTTCTTCCGCTTTGCTGGCGGGTGCGGAGCAACGGCCCGCACAGGAATGGCAGGAAGGGGAGAGGAAGAACCCCCATGAACATCATCATGACGCTCAAGGCCCAGAGGATTTCTGGGAGTCGGAGGAGTCGAGGCATCTGACGACTCGCTAGAGCTCCGTGATCGCTTGCGCGAATGGTCCTCACTCGATTCGTCGGCATCCTCCGCTGGGGATCGCGCTGATGGTAGCTCGGACACGGAATCCACCACTTCATTATCCGGGGCATTCGGATACCTTTCGGGCAACGGTGGTGCCATGCCCGGCACTTTGAAGCTCTGCAAAAGGAAAAGGAACTTTGTTAGCAAACAAAGGAAAAAGTACACAGCTGACAAAAACAAAAGGGGAGCACTACGTGCGCAAATCTACACCTTCGGTACGACCAACGTCGAAGAAAAGGGAGGAGTCAGCGACTTCCCCGGGATTTCTTCGTCAGCCTTGAACTTCAACAGCACGCGAAGAGCCTTGTCAAGTTCCACCTCGGAGATTTTCTCACTCGAAACCCTCGTCGGATCACGGCGCCCAGAGTAAAGAAACATCGAGTGCGCCCTCGCTTGGAGAGGCTGCACTCGACGCTCAAGAAACATCCGGATGACGTCGACACCGTTCACCTCCTTCTCAGGAATCAGTTGGAAATCCTCCACCCGACGGTACAGGGCCTCTATCTCCGCCACCTCACCGTCTAAGATTTGGTTTTTCCAGGATCTTTTCTTCTCAATCAATTGGGAGGGGTCAAAAGGAACGAGACCAAAATCTTGCCCAGGCAGTACGGAGTCACGGATGTAAAACCATTTCCTCCGCCAGTACTGGACAGATTCGGACATGGAAAAGGAAAAGAATTGCACATTGGGACTGAGGGAGATGATGAAACCCCCAAGGGGATACACACCATCTGAACCAGACTGCCTCTTCACGGAATAAAGCTTCCGGAAGAGGCCAAAGTGCGGCTCAATGCCCAGCCAGCACTCGCAAAGGGTAATAAAACAAGCAATGTGGAGAAGAGAATTGGGAGACAGATGATGCAACTGAACCCCATAGAAGAAGAGCAGTCCATGAAGGAAGTCATGGACTGGATACGAAAACCCACGCAAGACGAAGGCAAGAAACATAACCCGGTACCCAGATGGGGGACGGGGGATTACCTCATTGCCGGGGAGTTTGACGACCGTCGTATCCTGCGGAGATCGCTCTCTCGCGTCTCTGATCGCCGCCAGCCACCATCGGTGACGCGAGCAGCGGCGGTGCTCTTCTTGCCTCCGGCGGCGCTGGTCCCAACCGCAGATGAGGATTTCTTTGTCTTCCCCATGGCTCTACAGCGGTGGTGGCGTTGGCAACAAAGAAGGACAAAGGAAATGTGGAGGAAACTCTCAGCGCGCAGCAAGAATAGCTCAAGAACGAAGAGGCAATGAATAGATGAACTGTTGCGGTGAAAAACAAACCACGATTTCACCAGGGATTATAACAGCGAAGACGACGCACGCTGGCCGTCCATCGAAAAGACCTAACGCCAACGATAGATCTGGCCGTACACGTGTCAGCACCAAAATGAACCGTCATTACCACGCCGTCCACTACGTGCGGAAATCGAGGAGACGCCGTAATCATCTCCACGCCGCGCGTGACCGGTCAATTCAAAGTCAGCAAGTGGGACCCTCGCTTCGTCCAGTCAAGTCATCTCTGGCGTAGCAGACGCTTGAGGTCATCGATCGTAAGCACCGACGTCATCAAAAGCTATACTAGCACCACTTCGGCTCCACAGCTAAGAGTACTCACTCGAATCTACGATTCGACTAAATAACTTGGGGGCTACTCCTATCAGGAGCACTGGCCGCGCACCCGACAGACAAATGAGGACAAAATTACTTCTCTGAGTCCTACGTCGAGTCTACGACTCCACTACGGACTCGGGGGCTACTCCCATAGGGAGGATGGGTTTAAGCATCCGAAAATTTTCGAGTCCTGCGGACCTAATGATTGAAACAATGCTTGAACTGAAAGTCTCCGTTCGAGTATACGACTCGAACAGACACTTGGGGGCTACTCCCATAGGGAGCGCTGGTCGCGCACCCTATGAAATCTTCGACTGCGATCTTCCGGATCCGCATACAAAAACTTTTTTGGCAACTCTGCCCCAACAAAACGCTAAGTGAGCAACAATCTCCTTGGCCACCCGAAACACCTTCGAGGTGATAAATGTTCGGATGCTGCGTCTGCGACGCAAAGATAAGACCTACAGATATCATCTGATGGCCTGGCAACGCACCTGACTGCGCTCTGCTAGTATGAATCTGTACCAGCAGGTACGATGAAAAATCCTGACGGACGCGTTGGGTACACCAATTAAAATCACTGGAATTCCACTCCTATAAGTCCTCCGCGGCCTGAGTTGAATTACGCCAGCATATGTTCCAGGCCCGGGTTAAGGGACCCGAACCTGAAGAAGATCGTGTTGTTTCGTCCTAAGACAGTTAACTGACCCTGATTCGTCGGGTGAGTCAGGCACACGCATCAACAATCCCTACACACATATACTATTAACATATAGCTGCTCCCGAAGGATGGAAGAATCCTCAGCCGAATCTACGATTCGACTGATCACTCGGGGGCTACTGACATGGTTATACCCTACGGGTACGTAACTTCAGCATACCTAGTCCAGCCCAAAGAAGGCCCACGGCAGACATACGCTGGCCCATGAAGATTTTCGGGTGGCCAAGGCCCATGACGTCTTCGGATCCTTGGAGAGCAAGACTAGAGGAGATAGGAAATTCAAAGGGGTAAAACCCTAGAACTTGTAACCGACTAGGACTACGCCCGGGACCTGCCTAAGTCTATATAAAGGCCAGGAGGGCACGTCCTAGGGCAACTCGACTCATACTTTCGCACACACCTCCACGCCAGATCGAATCTGCGCACCCTGTAACCTTTCGGTTCCGCCGTAATCAAGAGCAGACAAGCAGGAGTAGGGTTTTCCCTCCGGGGGCCTGAACCTGGGTAAATCTCGTGTCCCCTGGTTGCTTGTCTGTTAACCGTGCCACGATCTCCAGCATCCCCATCTTCTCCAAAACCCAAGTCCATAACAATGGGCATTGACGAGATTAAACCTCGTCAGAGGCGGACGTTGTGGGGAACACGACAAGGAGGCGTGGCGGCGATTGAAGGGAGAGCGGCCCTAGCGAGGCGGCGGCCAGGCGAGCTCGGGCTTGAGGGGGTGCCAGGCGACTTGACGACGGCGGGCACGACAGGCAGCAGCTCGCTGCAGTGTCTTGGCCGGAGGAAGGGCCGACGACGTTGGCCTGCAGCAGAGACGGGAGGAGGGAGGCTGGAATGATCAGGGGCGCGGGAAGAGAGCCAGCGACGGGAGGGGCGCGACGAGGTAGGTGGCGTGCAGCGACGGGCAAGGTGGACCAGCGGCGGTTGGCGGCTCGAAGCAGGGGCGGTCTCGGCGATGCAGAGAGACGAAGGGGCGGCACGCCATGGAATCGAGGGGAGGGGAGGCGGCCGCTCAGAGGGGATCCGCGGTGGACGAGCTTGGTGTGGCCGGAGTGGAGCTTGAAGGGCGGAGGAAGGCCGGGGTAGGCGACGCTGGAGGCGGTTGGCGATGGGGTCCTGATGGAGAGGATAGGATCGAGAAGAGAGAGGAGGCGAGGGGTGGACGCAGTCGCGATGCTGGCTGCCTCAGGATCGCGTGTGGTGGGCCAGGAAGGGGAACGGGGTTGTTGGTTCACCAAAGGAAGTGTGCAAGGTGGACGGGAGTCATGTCGGGCGGGGATTCTAGCGCGTGGGTGGTGTTGCGTGTGTTGGACCTGGGAGCGTGGGACGTCACCGAGTGTGCGTGGTGGGTCTGTGCGTGTGTGTGCTCTGCCGCTGAGAGAGGGGTGGCGGCGGTAGGGGTTGGAGGAAAAAGGGTAGGATTTCTAGGTTTAGGATTTGGGGTGAAAGAAAAAGGGAAATGATTATTTGTCTAGTCTAAAGTAGACTAGATGGAGCTAGTTTTGGGCTAAAACTTAGACGGGCCTTTAGCCTAGTTTTATTTTTATTCAAATAAGAAAAATCATTTATGGTCACGTATCGGACCAAAAATATTATTTTGTTTTAATTTGAAAATAAGAAAAGAGAAACGGATTTAATAAAACCATAGGAATATTTTAGTAAAACAAAAATAGGTTTTTAGCAAAATAGTTTACGGTCAAAATTGCGAACAAAATATGCATGATGATGTTATGATGATGCATAAAATAAAATAATAATCAATTTTTAATTTTTTAATATTTTCCGGGCATTACACGATACTCTGTCATGAAGCGACTTGAGCTACTATTCGTGGCGAGATCACCTCGATTCCCGTTCATGACGTGGCGTGCCTGATGGGGTTTTGCAGCCACGCGTCCCGTCTCTTATCCACTACCTTTGCATGCCTCTTTGCCTCCTCGCCTCTTCCAGAATCCTCCTCTTTGGCTCTCAATCTGCGTGTTAGATCTATAGCCTCCTGACGATTGACGTTGGCGGTATTCACGGATGGAAGTGAAGATGAGCCATCGGGCTCAGGTTGCAAACACATCCGAAGGGGAAGATTCCGCTCAAAACACTCGACAACACACCCCTCTCTAGGCAGAATCGGTCTCAGCAATGGGACATTTGGACCAATCGAGTTCTCTGAGGAGACTTGAGGCCCCGATCAAACTGCAGGTACCGCCCCTTGCCTGAGTCGTCTCCATCTGCCGCCGGAGAAGCTCAAGGTTTGCCTCCATGACTGTGGGGTATATACTTTCTGGGTATACCCACATGACTCGCTGACCAGGGTGGGCCACCAATGGGTTAGAGCATTGCTTCACGGGCGGCCCAGTCAGGGAAAGTGGACGGAGTCAATTCCGGCTACGACAAGGCTGTAGGGGTTCGTAGCATGGAAAACACAAAAATTCTATCGCATAAGCACACATAAGCCAAGATCTATCTACTAGATTGTAGCAACGAGTCGATAGAGTACTCACCCTCAAAGATTTCAAAGCGGTTAACGAGAGTAGATTCTCATGGGTGATGTAGTCGTTCACTTGCCGATCTACAGATCACGTAGACGTTCCTTCCGGTGCCGCGTTTCGGCAGCGCTCCCGCAGTCGGTCACACGTTCAGTACTCGATGAAGACCTTCATCTCTCTTGTTCTAGCAGGCAGTGGAGGTTGTATCTCTCTCTCTTCACGATTTCGGCAGCATGACGACGTGGTGTCGAAGTTTAGAGGGGATATCCCGCAGGGCTTCACCTAATCCGGAGCGAGTATGGTGGAGTAGAAGAGGGCCTCGGCAATCTAGGGTTTAGAGGGCACTGAGGGGGTGGTGTGTCCGGCGGCTAGGGGATAGGGTTTAGCCCTCAACTCGGATACTAGAGGAGAACCCTAGGTGGCGGCAGTTTAGAGAGGGGTGGCGCCTTGCTAGGGTTTGTGGTGTGGTGCAAGGGGGGGCCTCCCCTCTATTTATGAGAGGTAGGGCGGAAAGGGGAGGGGGAGTCCTCCCCCCAACCCCCTTTTTTTTCCATACAATCCCCCAAGAAAAGGGATCGGGTTCCATTATCGTCAGACAACGGAACAACAGCCACACAAACCGTCATAGTACTGACCCACCTAGGGGGTCAAAAAGGAAACAGAAGTTCAACTTACACACTACCCAAACTAGACAGAAACAGGAAGGGAAGATGGAGACGCAAGAACACCGCCCGCAGGCTAGTGGGAAACTGTCCAAAACAGAACATCACCAAAACGGACTAGAGAAAGGAAAGCAACATCAACATCAAACTTATTTTTCGCTGGTCCCCCATTTGCTTTTTTATCTTCCAGTTTTCCTTCTCTTCTCCCTCCCTCTTTCCAGTTCTGGAGCTTCACGACCACGATCTCCAGGAATTGCAGGCAGACCCAAGAAAGGAACAGGGGCCACATCCATAGCCGCCGCATCAGCCAGCGCATTCTGCTGAAGGGAATCAGCTCCAGCTTGTAGCACCGCACGATCGTCTTCCCCATGCAAACCTGCCCAATAACGAATGAATACACAAGCATATATGATCAAGTCAACAGGTGAGTTAATGAGCTTTTTTTCAAAGCAAGCTCTATTCCTAAGTTTCCACATAGCCCAGCATATAGCCGCCACCACCGTAATCTGCACATTCCTACTAACTCCCACATACTGAGAAGCCCACCAAAAATACTGGGAGAAAGAACCAGGTCTATTTGCAACACCAGCAGCTCTGGCAACCACCCCCCAAACATATTTAGCAGCCACACATGAAAAGAACAAGTGCCCAATGCTCTCATCCATCCTACAAAACCGACAAGTAAAGTCTCCAACCCAGTTCTTTCTTCTCATATTGTCTTTGGTGAGAATAGCATTATGCCAAATAAGCCACAACCAAATCTTAATCTTTAAAGGGATTTTTGCTTTCCACAGATGTTTAAAACTTCTATCAATCCCCACATTCGACAGATGCGTGTACATAGACTTAACAGAGAACTTGCCAGATTTATTCCACATCCACACTGGCCTGTCTTTTTCCTGATTCAGACATACCCCAGATAACAACTCTCTCAACTGCTTCTGATGATTCAACCCATCAGCATCCAACCATCTCCTAAAAGAAAAACACCATCTTTTCTTTGCCATGTCAGCCACTGTGATTTTTTGGTTCTGACAAATATCAAATAAACTAGGAAACCTATCCTTCAGTGGTGAGTCCAAACACCAAGCATCATGCCAGAAGTCAGTCAATTCCCCATTACCAATCTTCATTCTCCTACCAGCCAAATATAAGCCCCTAATCTTAATCAAATCCTGCCAACATGGAGAGTCACTCTGCCTGTGTATCACATTACTAATCCCACCTTTTTTCAAATATTTTTTCCGCACAAAATCTTGCCAGGGACCTTCCTCAGCCTCTAGACGCCACCACCACTTGCACAGCAAACAAATGTTAAAGAGCCTGATATTTTTAATTCCCAGTCCACCCTTTTTCCTGGGCCTACACACATACTTCCATTTCACCAGATGATATTTCTTCTTGCCCACTTTCCCATACCAAAAGAAGGCCCTAGTCTGTTTCTCAATTTCTTCTACATTCGACCTATGTAAAAGAAACATAGTCATAGGATAAACAGCCACACTAGATACACAAGCAGTGATTTTAACATGTCGCCCTCCCAAGGACAAAGCTCCCCCCATCCAACCATCCAATTTTTTTTTCAACCTATTACCAACAAAACCCATTTCAGCCACTGAACATCTCCTGCTACACACAGGTAAACCCAAATACTTAATAGGCCAGCTACCCTTCTGACAGTTAAACATCTCAGCATAATTGGACAATTTCTCCTCATCTTCTAACACCATCAACACCTCACTCTTCTCAAAGTTAATCTTGAGGCCAGACATGGATTCAAACAAATATAACAGCAGCTTTAAGTTTCTAGCCCCCTCAGGATCTTCCTTAATAAACAGAATGGTATCATCAGCATATTGTAAAATGGCAATTCCTTTATCAAACAAATTACCAACTAGACCTGTAAACAACCCACCAGTCTGAGCATTAGACACCATCTTAGCCAAACATTCCCCTGCCAAATTGAACAGAAAAGGAGAGAAGGGGTCCCCTTGCCTAACCCCCTTAAAACTGCCAAAGTAAGGACCAGTTTCCCCATTGACCTTAACACTGAGAGTACCCTGAGTCACAGCACTTCTTAGCCAAACCATCCAATCATCACTAAACCCTTTCTGCTTACAACAATAGAACAAAAAGTCCCAGTTAACTTTGTCATATGATTTCTCAAAATCAATTTTCAAAATCACACCCCGCTGTTTCTGACTCTTCGACTCTTTCAAAATCTCCTGCAAAAGAGTCACACCATCTGCAATAAATCTCCCCTTAATAAAGGCAGTCTGACAAGTATCAATTAATTTCCCCATCACAGGCTCAGTTCTAACTGTCAGAGTCTTGGTAAAAATCTTAAACAGCACCTGGAGCAGACAAATAGGCCTATACTTCTGAATCCTATCAGCATCATCACCTTTTGGCAGCAGAGTAATCACCCCATAGTTAATGCTTCTCAAATCAATTTTATGAGCAAAGAAATCATCAAACACAGCCATAACATATGATTTAATAACTACCCAACAATGTTGATAAAATTCAATAGGGATCCCATCAGGACCAGCAGCCTTATTTTTCTCCATCTGATCAATAACCTCCTTAACTTCTTTCTCAGTAAAAGGCACTCCCATTTTCTCCCTATCTTCATCATTAAGTTTCTCCCAGTCCTGCCAATTATCATCAGCAAGCCGAATAGAAAAACCACCAGCAGGCCCAAACAAAGATTTATAATAACTAGTAGCATGCTTCAGGAGATCACAGGTCCCCTGAATCTCATTCTCCCCATCTTTCATTGAAAAAATCATTTTCTTTCTCCTCACCCCATTAGCAATCCTATGAAAATATTCAGTATTATTGTCACCCCTAAGCAACCAATTGTCTCTCGACCTTTGCTGCCAAAATCTCTCCTCATTTTCATACACCTCCAACAGCTCTTTCTGAATAACTGCTTTTCGTTGAAGTTGCTCAGCAGTAAGTAAAATCAATTCCTCAATACTTTCAAGTTCCAGCAGCTCCTCTACCAACCTCTTCTTCCTTTTCTTTTCCTCTCCCCTTAAATGGACCCCCCAACCTTTCAAATCATTTCTGACATTTTTGAGCTTTTTCTGCAATCTGTCCAGACTGTTCTTGCCATTCACATGTTTTTTCCAAACTTTCTCCACTCTGGCCAAAAAATCATCACACTGTAACCAACTTTTCTCAAATCTGAATTCTCTACCCCCTGGTTCTTGCCCTTCCATAGTATCCAGGATCAAAGGACTATGATCAGAAACCTCCCTAGACAACTTGTGTACTGTAGTGAGAGGAAACAGCTTCTCCCATTCTCTACAAACTAAGATTCTATCCAGTTTCTCCAAGGTTGGATTCTTTTGATTATTAGACCAAGTAAATTGCCCACCAGACATACAAATCTCTCTTAACCCATGAGCATTAATAATCGAATTAAACATGTGTCCCCACTTGTTCAAAACATGACCTTTGTTCTTTTCAGAAGCACACCTGATCACATTAAAATCACCTCCTACCAACAAAGGAATAGTTTGATCCTGACAAACCTCAGCTAACTCAACTAAAAACTCCTCTTTATGCTCCTCTTGGGCAGCCCCATACACAATCACCAGATGCCATTGAATCTGTTTCAAAACATCCAACACCTTCAACTTAACATGAAACTTACCCACAGACACCCCAATCTGAGACAATTTAGAGGAACGTAGGCCCCCCAAAATGCCCCCAGATTTTCCAACATATGGCAACCAACTCCAGGAAAATTGATTCATAGGATCAATCCTCCTGAAAAAAGCCTCAGAATAATCCTTCTTAATAGTTTCCTGTAAACCAATAAAATCCACCCTCTCCTGCCTCAACAAATTATTCAAATAAGCACCTGCACCTTTCTTCCCCACACCCCTAATATTCAAAATAGCACCTATCATAAAACAGATTTTCTTTCTCTTGTTCCAGTCACAATACCACTCATAGGGTGGTAATTGTGAACCTTCACAGCAGCAGCCTTTAACTTTCTCTCCCTCATAACAGAACCAATTCTCAGCTTTTTCTTTTGTCTCCTAGAAACCACAGGAGTGAATTCTTCTTCATCATTACTAGCCTCCTTCCAATCCAGAAACAAAACCTTCTCATTCATATCAGGAGCACATTCATTCACTACCTGCCTCCTAGCCTGCAAACTATGCCTAGCAATCTCTAATTCTTTTAAGGAGTTAATATGTTCCAAAGATATAGAAGAAGCATCAATCCCCATTTCCAACGCTCTATGCATAATAACATCATCATCCAGAACAGCAAAAGAATTATGTAAATTTAGATTTGTACCTGAAAGGTCTCTAGGATTCTGCTGTGCCAAATGTCCTTCAGCCATGTTTCTAGCACCACCTTGATCAACCACCCTCGAGCTCCTTCTAACACCCTGCTGTTCTTCCACATCAACCACCTGATCAGATTGAGAATCCACACTTTCCTGGGTAGAACCATCAGGCTGAGACAAACCAATAGCCACTGTTTCTTGATCCTGATTGACAGCTTCCATGTCCTGAGCACCTTCCAACCCAGAACCCCCAACAGCTCCTTTTTTCTCACTATCAAAAGAAGACCCAAACGAAGCATCAGTAGAAGCACTGTCATTCCTTGCCTGTGCACCCTTCTCTTGCTCATTCTCCTCTTCCAGCAGATGCCCATATTGCTTCATGAGTTCATAATGTTTATCACTACTCTTATCCTTCAACAGCCCCCTGATAAAGTCATCAAACCTCTGGGGACCAGCAGCAACCTCAGTATTGACCTCTTTAACCACCTCAGAAGATGGCCCTTGCTCCACATCCATGAGATTACTACCCAGCTCACCTCCCCCAGCCACATTTTCCTGAGAATCAACCTGCATTCCCACAACAGTTGATCTGTTTTGATTACCTGTCCTACCACCAACATCAGAACCACCTGCCACATTCTATCTAATCACTATTCCCCTCGAACGACCAACACCTCCCTCACTAGCCCAAATGTTAGCCATTTTAGTCCCAAAAGAGACACCCCCAGAATCCTCCTGCTCCACCACAACCTGTTTCCCTTTGTCCAATCCAGCCTCACCAGCACCACTGCCACCATGTTGGCGACCTCCAGCACCTCCAACATTACTTGCACCAGGGACATTTCTTTGCTCATTATCACCAACAGGTCTCCCAAGCACATCTTCATCCTCATTCTCCTTATCCACCCCAACATTACCATCCTGTCCATCAATCCCCACAGCAGAAGGCAGATTTGATACAACATCTGGAGCAAAAATCTCCCTGGTATACTTGAATTCATAGATCCCACCTTGCATCTCCCCCTTCTGGTATTAGCCCCCCCAACCCCCCTTGCTTGGTCGGCGGCAAGGAGAGGGAGGATTCCTTCCCTAGGTAGTAATCCTCCCCTCCCTCCACTTGAAAACATTGTGATTTCAATCATCAAGTATCAAAAATACTTGAATCTTTGTTTCACTTATATGAAGTGTCGATAGACTTGTTTAATCCTTTATGTGTGGCAAGAACCTTTCTTTTCATTTCCATATTGAACTCATTCAATATCGTATCTATGTACATTTGGCACAACCATATTAGCGTCTCAATCTATCTATATAGATATTGATGCCAAACATTCGGGTTTTGCCTAAGTCTTTCATTGAGATGAAATTCTTAACCCGTGTCAATAAAAGATACATCATTTTCAATCAACAATATATCTTTCCACGTAATGTATTAGAAATATGTCTTAGCGCTCCCACTTCATTTCTTGCAAATGCAAGCATCCGCATTGTCTCCGATGAAATTAAACTCTTTTAACAGTTTCATCACGGTGAAGATTCCAACTCCTCGATGCTTACTTCAACCATTGAGGTTGTTGGAATTATGCCCTAGAGGCAATAATAAAGATGTTATTATTATAATTCTTGTTCATGATAAAGTTTATATTCCATGATAGAATTGTATTAAGCGGAAACTTTAATACTTGTGTGGTTTGTGAACAACACCGTGTCCCTAGTATGCCTCTATGGACTAGCTCATTGATTAATGATGGTTAAGGTTTCCTAACCATAGACATGAGTTGTCAATTAATAATGAGATCATATCATTGGGAGAATGATATGATGGACAGACCCAAACTAAGCGGAGCAATTAGATCATGTCATCGTGTTCATCTTTGCGAAGCTTTTCTTATGTCAAATATTGTATTCCTTGGACCATGAGATAATACAACTCCCTGGTATCGGAAGAAAGCTTTAAGGTCATCAAACGTCATCCTATGAGAGGGTGATCATAAAGGTGTCTCTCAGGTGATCGGAAAGTACCTGTTGGGTTGTATGTATCGAGATGGGATTTTGTCCCTCCCAAGTCGAAGAGATATACTTCGGGCCCACTCGGTAATCAATATCAACACCGCTTGCAAGCATGTGGTTAAGGAGTTAATCACAAAGTGATATCGGATTACGGAACGAGTAAAGTACTTGCTGTGAACGAGATTGAACTAGGTATGACGGTACCAACGATCAAATCTCGGGCAAGTAAAATATCGCGAGACGAAGGGAATATATATATGGGATTGATTGAATCCTGGCATCGTGGTTCATCCGATATGATCATCGATGAATGTGTGGGAGTCAATATGGGTTTCCAGACCCCGCTGTTGATTATTGATAGAAGATCATGTCTGCATATTCTCGAACCCGAAGGGTCACACACTTAACGTGTCTCGACGCTAGGATAGATTGGATAATTGGTTTATGAGTTTTGTTCGGAGTCTCGGATGGGATCCGGGACATCACGAGAGGTTCCGGAATGGTCCGGAGAATAAGATTCATATAAGGCAATGCAGTTTTTGGAGTTCGGAATTGTTTCGGGTTATTCGGTATTGTACCGGAAGCTTCTAGAACCTTCCGGAGTGGGACCAACGTGGCCCCACTTGTTGGGAGGGGGTTGTGGGCCTATGAGGGAGTTCCCTGGACGCATTGGGCCAGGGGCACAAGGCCCCATAGGGCCCAACCGGCCAAACCCTAGGGAAACCCTAGGGGAGCTTCTAGAAGGGGGAGGGGAACTTGCCCCCCACTCCTCCCTCCTTTGGCCGTCGGCCTAGGGATTGGGGGAGGGGCAAGGGCCAGCCGCCCACCCCTCTATATAAAGAGGGATGGGGGCGCACCCTCCCCACACCTCCTCCACAACCCTAGCCGCCCTGCTGCCCCTCCTCTCTCTCTCCCTCCCGACTGCGCGTAGGCGAAGCCCTGCCGCAGAAACTCTCCACCGCTTACACCGCACCGTCGCGTTGTAGATCCAATCCATATCTCCACCCTACTTGCTGGACCGAGGAAGGAAGAGACGTCGAGGTGCCGCACGTGTGCATCTCTCGGAGGCATCGCCACTTGCGGTGTTAGATCGGATCGGATCGTGAGGAGGAGAAGCGAGTACGACTACATCACCCACGTTCCGTCGAACGTTCCGCTGTGCGAATCTTCAAGGGTATGAAGATATCATCTATCCCCCCTCGTTGTTTGCATCTCCTATATTAGATCTTGGCTTTCCCGTTCGCATCCGTAGAAAAAGTTTGATTTACTATGCTGCGAAACCCTTCAGTGGTATCAGAGCTAGATCTATGCGTAGATGTGTTTAACGAGTAGAACGCAACATGGTTGTTGCGGGTGTTGATGTTTTATGTTGCAAGCCTCTTGTTTGTGTACTTCTTATGACGCGGGATAGTGAGATCGAAGCGGTCTAGGCCAACCTTACGCGACCTCGTTCGCGAGACCGGCTCCGCACTTGACGTGTGGCTTGTTCCACACATGCGGCTGGTGGATGCCAGTTTCTCTCACTATAGTTGTCATGGGATTTACACCAGAGTTTTGCAACCATAATATCACCGTTGTGGCTTTCCGTAGGTAAGAATCGTTCTTAGCTTGCTACTCCCATAAGCCACGTAAAACATGCAACAACAAAGTAGAGGCGTCTAACTTGTTTTTGCAGGAAGTGTTTTCTGTGATATGGTATGGCCCAAGACGTGATGTGTATGTTGAATGCGATGATCATGTTTTGTAATGTTTCACGACTTGCATGTCGATGAGTACACAACCGGCAAGAGCCATATGGTTGTCTTTATAATTGTGTATGACCTGTGTGTCAACTTCTTATAAGCCATGTAATAGCTTTACTTTATCGCTAAGTAGTTAGCAATAGTTGTAGTTGCTATTCGTGGTGGAGGCAATCATGGTGGAGTGATGGAGATCATGCTGGCACGCACAAGATGGAGATCATTGCGCGGAGATTAGCTATACCATGTCACATAAAATTATATGCATGTGATGTTTATCCTTTTATGTATCTTATTATGCTTAGATCGCGACGGTAGCATTATAAGATGATTCCTCACTTAAAGATCAAGATAAAACTGTGTTCTCCCCATGTATGCACCATTGTGAAAGTTCGTCGTGTTCAAGCATCACGTGATGATCGGGTGCTATAAACTCTACGTTCACATACAACGGGTGCAAGCCAGTTTTGCACACGCGGAAATACTTGGGTTTGACTTGACGAGCCTAGCATGTACAGACATGGCCTCGAAACACACGAACCGAAAAGTTAAGCATGAGTCATATGAATGATATGATCGACACTTCGTTGTCCACCATTGAAACCACATCTCTTCTCGTGAAGATCGGATTAGGTGTGGTGAATTTGGATAATGTTCACTAAACAACTTGAGGGATGTTGAATTTAGTGGGAGTTCATCTAGTAATTTGATTAAGTTGAACTAGTTATCATGAACATAGTCTAAATTGTACTTGCAAATTATGTAGATCAAATGGCTAAGTCCAACTTCAACTTCAACGTTTTTGCTGAGAAAGAAAAGCTTAAGAACAATGGGTATAACTTCACCAACTGGTTCCGCAATCTGAGAATCATTCTCGCTGGCGGACAAAAGGACTATGTCCTAGAGAATGTGCTAGGTGACGCCCCTGCTGTAGATGCGCCGGCTGATGAGAAAGATGTTTATTAGTCGCGCAAATATGATTATGGTGTGATTAAGTGCACCATGTTGTTTGCTATGGAATCGGACCTTCAAAATCATTTTGAAGATTACCCCGGGCCCTTTGAGATTCTTGAGGAACTGAAAACTATGTTTCAGACTCAGGCCCGTTCTGAGAGATATGAGATCTCTGAGAAATTCTTTAACTGCAAGATGGAGGAAGGGAGTTCCGTTAGTGAGCACGCCATAAAGATGTCGGGCTACACTCAACGCCTTGAGCAACTGGACTGCAAGATTCCGGAGGAGCTCAAGATTGACAGGGTTCTGCAATCACTCCCTCCTAGCTACAAATTTTTTGTAGTTACTCATAATCAGATTGGTTCCACTGATACGATCACCGAGATCTTCGCTAAGCTGAAAGCTGCGGAGGTGGACATCAAGAAGGATAATCATGTGTTTATGGTCAACAAGCCCCCCCAGCTTTAAGAAAAGTAAGGGTGCAAAGAAGCCCTTCAAGAAAGGCAGCGGCAAGTGCGTTGCCCCTGCTGAGAAGAAGCTCAAGTCTGGACCTAAGCCGGACACTGAGTGCTTCTATTGCAAGGACAAGGGTCACTGGAAGCGCAACTGTCCGAAGTACTTAGCGGACAAGAAGGCTGGCACCATCAAAGGTATATTTGATATACATGTTATTGATGTTTTCCTTACTAGCCCTCGTTGTAGTGCCTGGGTATTTGATACTGGTTCAGTTGCTAATATTTGTAACTCGAAATAGGAGCTGCGGAATAGACGACGGTTAGCGAGGGATGAGGTGACGATGCGCGTTGGCAACGGATCAAGAGTTGATGTGATGGCCGTCGGCACACTCTCCTTAGTTTTACCTTCGGGATTAGTTTTAAACCTCAATAAATGTTATTATGTGCCTGCGTTGAGCATGAACATCATATCTGGATCGTGTTTATTGCAAGACGGTTATTCATTTAAATCTGAGAATAATGGTTGTTCTATTTATATGAGTAACATCTTTTATGGTCATGCACCTGCTGTGAATGGTTTATTTATTCTGAATCTCGAAAGGGATGAAACACACATCCATAACATTGAGGCTAAGAGATGCAAGGTAGATAGCGATAATACTACTTATTTGTGGCACTGCCGTCTAGGTCATATTGGTGTAAAACGCATGAAGAAACTCCATTCTGATGGACTTTTGGAGTCACTTGATTTTGAATCATTTGACACATGCGAACCATGCCTCATGAGCAATATGATCAAAACCCCGTTCTCCGGAATGATGGAGCGAGCAGCGGACTTGTTGGAAATCATACATACCGATGTATGCGGACCGATGAGTATTTCGACGCGCCGTGGATATCACTACTTTCTCACTTTTACCGATGAATTAAGTAGATATGGGTATATCTATTTAATGAAACATAAATTTGAAACATTTGAAAAGTTCAAAAAATTTCAGAATGAAGTGGAAAACCATCGTAATAGAAAGATTAAGTTTCTACGATCCGATCGTGGAGGTGAATATTTGAGTTATGATTTTCTCACGCATCTTAAAGCAAGCGGAATCGTTTCACAACTCACGCCACCCAGAACACCACAGCGCAATGGTGTGTCTGAACCCCGGAATCGAACTCTATTAGATATGGTCCGATCAATGATGTCTCTTACTGATTTGCCGTTATCATTTTGGGGTTATGCATTAGAAACCGCTGCATTCACTTTAAATAGGGCACCGTCTAAATCCGTTGAGACGACACCGTATGAACTGTGGTTTGGTGCTAAACCTAAGTTGTCGTTTCTTAAAGTTTGGGGATGTGAATCTTACGTCAATAAGTTGATGCCGGACAAGCTCGAACCCAAAGCGGAGAAATGTGTCTTCATAGGATACCCTAAGGAAACTATTGGGTATACCTTCTATCACAGAATCGAAGGCAAAGTGTTTGTCGCAAAGAACGGATCCTTTCTTGAGAAGGAGTTTCTCTCAAAAGAAGTGAGTGGGAGGAAAGTAGAGCTAGACGAGGTTGTTGAACCTTCTCTTGAATTGGAGAGTAGCGCAACACCTGAAATTGTTCCAGTGCTGCCTGCACCAACAATAGAGGAAGCTAATGACAAGGATCATGAAGCTTCGGACGATGCTACTACTGAACGTCACAGGTCGACAAGGTCGCGTGCCCCTCCTCAGTGGTACGGCAACCCTGTCTTAACTGTCTTGTTAGTAGACGACAGTGAACCTGCGAACTATGAGGAAGCGATGATGAGCCCAGACTCTGAGAAATGGCTAGAGGCCATGAAATCCGAATTGGGATCCATGAGCGAAAACCAAGTATGGACTTTGGTGGACCCTCCTAGCGACCGAAAGGCCGTTGAGTGCAAATGGATCTTCAAGAAGAAAACGAACGCGAATGGTAATGTTACCGTCTATAAAGCACGACTTGTCGCGAAAGGTTTTTGACAAGTTCAAGGTGTTGACTACGATGAGACTTTCTCTCCCGTAGCGATGTTTAAGTCCATTCGGATTTTATTAGCAATTTCTGCGTTTCATGATTATGAAATATGGCAGATGGATGTCAAGTCTGCGTTCCTCAATGGCAACATTGATGAAGAGTTGTATATGATGCAACCCGAAGGTTTTGTCGATCCTAAGGATGCTGATAAAGTGTGCAAACTTCAGCGTTCCATTTATGGACTGAAGCAAGCATCTCGGAGTTGGAACCTTCATTTTGATCAAGTGATCAAGAGCTTTGGATTTGTTCCAAATTGCTACGAAGCTTGTATCTACAAGAAAGTGAGTGGGAGCTCAGTGACATTTCTGGTACTATATGTGGATGACATATTGATTATTGTAAATGACATTGACATGCTTAACGATGTGAAGAGTTATTTGAACAAATGTTTTTCAATGAAAGACCTAGGGGAAGCTGCTTATATATTGGGCATCAAAATCTATAGAGATAGACAAAGACGCCTGATAGCTTTAAGCCAGAGTACATACCTAGACAAAGTTCTGAAAAGGTTCAGAATGGATAAGGCAAAGAAAGGTTCAGTGCCTATGTTGTCAGGTAAGATATTGAGCAAGGCTCAGTGTCCAGCTACGGTAAATGATAGAGAAGCTATGAGCAAAGTGCCTTATGCCTCGGCCATAGGTTCTATCATGTATGCCATGCTGTGTACTAGACCGAATGTGTCCAATGCTCTTAGTTTGACGAGCAGGTACCAAAGTGATCCAGGAGTGGAACACTGGACAGCCGTGAAGAACATCCTAAAGTACTTGAATAGGACTAAAGAAATATTCTTAGTCTATGGAGGTGATGAACAGCTCGTCGTAAAGGGTTACGTCGACGCTAGTTTCGACACCGACAAGGATGATTCTAAATCTTAGACAGGATACGTTTATATTTTGAATGGAGGAGTTGTGAGCTGGAGAAGCTGCAAGCAAAGCGTGATCGCGGGATCTACAGTAGAAGCGAAATACATGGCTGCTGCAGAAGCGTCAAGTGAAGGAGTTTGGATCAGGAACTTCATCACTGAGCTTGGCGTGGTTCCAAGTGCCTTGGACCCACTGGAGATATTGTGTGACAACACTAGCGCCATAGCACTAGCTAAGGAACCAAGATATCATCCAAAGACCAAGCATATCAACCGCAAGTTTCATATAATCCAAGATTATATAGCAGATGGAGATCTGAAGATTAGCAAAGTACATACAGATCTGAATGTCGCAGATCCATTGACTAAACCTCTTCCACGTGCAAAACATGATCAGCACCTTAGTGCCATGGGTGTTAGATTGTTGCCAGATGTAAACTAGATTATTGACTCTAGTGCAAGTGGGAGACTGTTGGAATTATGCCCTAGAGGCAATAATAAAGATGTTATTATTATAATTCTTGTTCATGATAAAGTTTATATTCCATGCTAGAATTGTATTAAGCGGAAACTTTAATACTTGTGTGGTTTGTGAACAACATCGTGTCCCTAGTATGCCTCTATGGACTAGCTCATTGATTAATGATGGTTAATATTTCCTAACCATAGACATGAGTTGTCAATTAATAATGAGATCATATCATTGGGAGAATGATATGATGGACAAACCCAAACTAAGCGGAGCAATTAGATCGTGTCATCGTGTTCATATTTGCGAAGATTTTCTTATGTCAAATATTGTATTCCTTAGACCATGAGATAATACAACTCCCTGGTATCGGAAGAAAGCTTTGAGGTCATCAAACATCATCCTATGAGAGGGTGATCATAAAGGTGTCTCTCAGGTGATCGAAAAGTACCTGTTGGGTTGTATGTATCGAGATGGGATTTTGTCCCTCCCAAGTAGGAGAGATATACTTCGGGCCCACTCGGTAATCGATATCAACACCGCTTGCAAGCATGTGGTTAAGGAGTTAATCACAAAGTGATATCGGATTACGGAACGAGTAAAGTACTTGCTGTGAACGAGATTGGACTTAGGTATGACGGTACCGACGATCAAATCTCGGGCAAGTAAAATATCGCGAGACGAAGGGAATATATATATGGGATTGATTGAATCCTGGCATCATGGTTCATCCGATATGATCATCGATGAATGTGTGGGAGTCAATATGGGTTTCCAGACCCCGCTGTTGATTATTGATAGAAGATCATGTGCATATTCTCGAACCCGAAGGATCACACACTTAACATGTCTCGACGCTAGGATAGATTGGATAATTGGTTTATGAGTTTTTGTTCGGAGTCTCGGATGGGATCCGGGACATCACGAGAGGTTCCGGAATGGTCCGGAGAATAAGATTCATATAAGGCAATGCAATTTTTGGAGTTCGGAATTGTTTCGGGTTATTCGGTATTGTACCGGAAGCTTCTAGAACCTTCCGGAGTGGGACCAATGTGGCCCCACTTGTCGGGAGGGGGCGTGGGCCTATGAGGGAGTGCCCTGGCCGCATTGGGCCAGGGGCACAAGGCCCCATAGGGCCCAGCCGGCCAAACCCTAGGGAAACCCTAGGGGAGCTTCTAGAAGGGGGGGAACTTGCCCCCCACTCCTCCCTCCTTTGGCCGCCGGCCTAGGGTTTGGGGGAGGGGAAAGGGCCAGCCGCCCACCCCTCTATAAAGAGGGCTGGGGGCGCACCCTACCCACACCTCCTCCACAACCCTAGCCGCCCTGCTGCCCCTCCTCTCTCTCTCCCTCCCGACTGCGCGTAGGCGAAGCCCTGCCGCAAAAACTCTCCACCGCTTGCACCGCGCCGTCGCGTTGTAGATCCAATCCATATCTCCACCCTACTTGCTGGACCGAGGAAGGAGGAGACGTTGAGGTGCCGCACATGTGCATATCTCGGAGGCATCGCCACTTGCGGTGTTAGATCGGATCGGATCGCGAGGAGGAGAAGCGAGTACGACTACGTCACCCACGTTCCGATGAACGTTCCGCTGTGCGAATCTTCAAGGATATGAAGATATCATCTATCCCCCCCTCGTTGTTTGCATCTCCTAGATTAGATCTTGGCTTTCTCGTTCGCATCCGTAGAATTTTTTTGATTTACTATGCTGCGAAACCCTTCAGAGGTTTGCATACGCTTTTAGCATAATTTGAATTAACAAAACCCTTTGGATCGTATGCACACGTCCTAGGTAACAATTCTATTAGAAGAACTTTGTTTTGTTTGTTCAACTATCATATAACAATATGTGTAGTGGTTGCTACATTAATCCGTATAGACTAAATATCGCTATAAAAGATCAAATCTTGTCATAATCAACTACTTGAACATTGCCGTGAACTCTTTCCCGACATGTTGACTATTTCATAGATGTGAAACATCCATGTATATTTCTTTATAGATCCAAATACGACTGTAAGGTTTTACACCTTTCTAGAGGGTCTTCCAAGTTCAAAGCTTGGTATCACGAATTATATGGCTTCAAGCCATCTGACGGAGTCAGGGCCCATCATCGCTTCTTTGCATACAGTCGGTTCATCATTGTCAAACAACAATGATTTACTTTCAAATCCTAGTATTTGATTGTTTACCCGACCTACTTGGTTCAATAGGAACTTAGACCTCCGTGACCACAACCTTTGAGGCACGTGTGTCATGAGCATTGTTGCTGCCTCCGGAACACTTGTCGGCGCTATTAAGGTTCTTTTAACCTTATCAAAGTTCTATTGTCCTCCCACTTAACGTTTCACGAAAATTTCCTTCTTAATAAACTCGACGTTCTAAGCGACAAACACTTTTGTCTTCGGTGTTATGGAGGAATACTCAATAGTTATTTGAAATAATATACAAAGGCACGTTTATCCGACTTTGGTTGCAAACATCTTACTTATGCATAGCATACAATGTTTAAGAAAGGACAACGTTGGTTTTACCCCAAACCACAACTCTATAAGGTGTCATTTCAACGGATAATGATGGAGCTCTTTTAAGTGAAAAAGCTAAAGCTTTAATCTTTTAAAATATAATGGCAGTTTTATAAATTACACCTTTGATCTTATCATGTTAAACAAGGTTTCATTACATATCTTGAACACTCCATACTCTTATGGTGTTTCGGGAAATGCAAATCCATGGAACGATTCCTAGAATCTTAGGTGTAATGCTAAACTTGTAACTCAAATATCTTCTTTATGATCCTAACATAAATTCTTTATTTTCATGTTCCATTGATTTTGCACTTCATCTTGAAAGTCTTCGGACTTTTTCAAATGTTTCACACTTCATCCTTATTAAGTAAATATTCATATATTCACTCAAAATTTCGGAGGAAGTATATGAAGTTGAAATCCATCGATGTTGACTACACATAATGGGCTTCATACATCTACATGTACAAGTTCCAATAAGCTAGTATTTCGTTCACTTTTGGCCTATAAACAGAGTTTTAATTATCTCTAGGAAAGTTTCACAAGCGTCATTTGATAAAAAAATCAAAAGGACTCCAAAATTTCATCCACATGGAGTTTCTTCATGTTTTATTTCCTTTATAATTTAAACGGAGATATCACTTCTTAAGTGATCTTTCAATCATTTATCTTTCGAAATTTTTAGCACTAGTTATATGGATGTGATTTATCCAACGAGATTTGTAAATCATCCATCTTTTATGGATTACGACAATTATTTGAATAACCTTTTGTTCTCATAATACCTAATAAAACAAATTTTGAAGGCAAGCTTTGATATTAACGAGCAACACAACAACCCTTTATTTGTTCTCGATAAACATCATCACATATTCTTTTGCTAGTTACTTGGGCCATTGTAGTTCATGAATTGTGTTGTTTCGTATGACGATTCACACCAACAAATTCAGTATCCAATACTCAAGAACTACATTGTTTAACAAGCAAAGAATACAACCATAACACGTATATACTTTATATACCTAAGCTGAACAATTCTAGTCTTTTATTTTCTGCCAAATATTTCTTAGATTTCTCTTTCAACATTTCTTTTTCTTTTCAAAAGAATCTATCATCATCAACAGTGACGCCATACTCATGACACATAGTCCAAAGCGCGTATAGTTAAATACCAATGTATTTGGACTTGCACTTTGAAGTAGATCACCATCATCAAATGCTTGGTGTTCTTTCAAATTCCATTCTTTAGTAATATTTTAGTGTAATAAAACACTTTACCTACACCTTATATTCATCCTTATCATGAAACTATTTATGATCAAGCTACTTTAGCTTATAACGGTGAATTGTGAGTATAATGTTGCTCTCCAAAACCTTTTGGAGGATTAGGACAACTAGTGTCCCCAACCTTTTGTAAATTCTCATCAAATATGAGAACCTAAATTTTGCCATATTATACTCTCTCATGTTGCAACTAAAACATCATTTCAGATATCGCAATATCTTCCATACATGATGATTTCTGAAACAATTCTTTCAGCTCCCCGATTACCTTGATATTAAGAATATCAAGAATCATGGAGACAAACATGGTACTTATATACTAACACTGGAATTGTTACTCTTGATTTAATACCAATTATTAAACTTCACGGAGTAACCAGAACTTACTGAAAGTTTGCAATAGGACTTTTAAACTTTAGATTAACACTTCAAAACAATATGATACCAGTTCGTAAAGTAACTAACCAGAATTAGTTCTATTATCTCAATTATAACTAAGCGCAAGGTGGTAAACGGATACCAATGACTATAACAACTATGCAAATTCACTTGATTTAATTATGATAAATAGTGTTTAACTTTTAGTCACATTATTGTTGAACTCCCACTCAAAACAATATCCCTCACATTGTTTTAGTGATCACACAAACCAAATCCACTACATCAAGTCCGATCATCACGAGAGATGATGTAGTTTCAAAGGCAACAATCAACTTGTTCATCATATATACTATATGACTCATGCTTTACCTTTCGGTGATCTGTGTTCCGAGACCATGTCTGTACATGCTGGGCTCGTCAAGATTAACCTTAGTTTCTGCATGATCAAATCTGCCTTGCTCCCGTTGTATGCACACGTTGATTCTATCACACCTGATCATCACGTGGTGCTTCAAAACGACGAGTCTTGGTAACAGTGCTAACTAAGGATGAACACTTTATTACTTGATAATTTTGTGAGAGGGATCATCTTATAATGCTACTGTCGCGATCTAAGCAATACAAGATGCATAAAAGGATTAACATCACATGCAATTCATAATATGTGATATGATATGGCCTTTCTTCTTATGCTTACGATCTCCATCTTCAAACACGAACATGATCTCCATCATCACCGGCGTGGTGTCAAGGTCAATGGCACCGCTCCATGGTTGTTGTCCACCAGCATCAACTATTACAACTACTTTGAATAATAGACACACATGTCTTAACGAAATTAAAAGATAATCATAAGGCTCCTGCTGGTTGCCAAATTACAATAAGGATCATTGCATACATCATATATAATCACAATCATGGACATATCACATCACAGCACACCCCTGTAAAACAAAGTTAGACGCCTCCAATTTTATTTGCATGTTTTACGTGGTTTGGGGTTTTCTGTAAGTACCGTTCTAACTTACGAACAAGAACTACAACGTTGATGCATGAACTATCAAGTGCTCGTTGTCAATTGAATCTTCACTATGATGGGAGAGACAGACACCCACAAAGCCACTCATGCGATATAAGTTGCATGTCGAGCGTGGAGCAAGTATCATGAACGATGTCATGTAAGGTTAGCCGGGCCGCTTCATCCCACCATCCCGCAAGATGCAAAGTACACAAGAAGCAATTGATAATAAAATCACCACCGCCCATAATGACCATTGTGTTCTACTTGTGCAACAGATCTACATATAGACACGACTCTGATACCACTGTAGGGGTTCGTAGCATGGAAAACAAAAAAAACTATCACATGCACACACACAAGCCAAGATCTATCTACTAGATTGTAGCAATGAGTCGATAAAGTACTCACCCTCGGAGATTCAAAAGCGGTTAACGAGAGCAGATTCTCATGGGTGATGTAGTCGTTCACTTGCCGATCTCAAGATCACGTAGACGATCCTTCTGGCGCCGCGTTCCAGCAGCGCTCCCGCAATTGGTCACACGTTCGATACTCGATAAAGACCTTCCTATCCCTTGTTCCAGCAGGCAGCGGAGGTTGTAGCTCTCTCCTCGCAATTCCGTCAGCACGACGGCGTGGTGTCAGAGTTTAGAGGGGATATCCCGCAGGGCTTCCCCTAATCCGGAGCGAGTATGGTGGAGTAGAAGAGGACCTCGGCGATCTAGTATTTATAGGGCATCGAGGGGGTGGTGTGGCCGGCGGCTAGGGGTTAGGGTTTAGCCCCCAACTCGGCTACTAGAGGAGAAACCTAGGTGGCGGCGGTTTAGAGAGGGGTGGCACCTTGCTAGGGTTTATGGTGTGGTGCAAGGGGGCGATCCCTTCCCTCTATTTATGAGAGGGTAGGGCGGAAAGGGGAGGGGGAGTCCTCCCCCAACTCCCCTTGCTTGGCCAGCAGCAAGGAGAGGGAGGATTCCTTCCCTAGGTAGGAATCCTCCCTCCACTTGGAAACATTGTCCCAGTTTGACTTTTTCAAACTGCCCTTTTGACTTTCAAATTAGAGTTTGATTTCTCTCTTCCAAGTGTCCATCCAAGTGACCTAGGACATGATGCAACCATTCCACTTTGTTATGACACATCCATGTACCCTTCCCCTTTCCGGATCGGTGGACCTTCTAGACCCTTCTAGAACATTCCGGTGAAAACACCGAAACCATTCCCGAACTCCCGAATTGGAATTTCCTTATATGAATCTTATTCTCCGGACTATTCCGGATCTCCTCGTGATATCCCGGATCCCATCTGAGATTCCGAACTACATTCAGTCTCTTTACTCACTTTCCATATCTACTAAACAACATTGAATCCTTAAGTGTGTCTTCCTACGGTTCGAGAATTATGCAGACATGATCGAGACTCTTCTCCGATCAATAAACAATAGAGTGAAAGGATAGAGATGTCGCCTAGTAGAGGGGGTGAATAGGCAATTTCAAAACTATTACGATTTTGGCTTGATAGAATGCGGAATTAAACTAATGTTTATTTTACAAGCACAAAACCTAAATACACTACGCTCAACTAAGTGCACCAACAACAAATTAAGCTAAGCAAGATAGCACAAGATAAATATACCACAAGTGATAAGCAAGATATAAGTACTTCAGGCTCGATGGCTATCACAAGGAAAGTAAGCTCGGATATAGAGATAACCGAGGCACACAGAGACGAAGATGTATTCCCGTGTTCACCACCTTTGGGAAGGGGGCTACACCACATTGGAGACGTGTGAGGTTCCACGAAGGATTCCTCACGCGGCACAAAGGCTCACCTTCTTCTCCGAGTCTATCCCACGAAGGAATAGGCCCTTTCCTTATGGCTAGCTTTTCCTCCACTCCGGAGATGGCAAGCTCCACAACCACTTCACAAGCTCCACGAAGGAGAAGCCCGGGTCTCTTCACAATCTTCCACGAAGAGAACACCGCGACACCAACCGCCAAGCACACTAGGAGGTCACCCTCCAAGAGTAACAAGCTCACGGTCTCTCACTCGAACAAATCGTAATGGAGAGCTCAACACTTATGCAAGAATGCAAAGTAAGAACACCAAGTGAAAGGGTAATTGCCCCTATGTGTGGTTTTGGTGATTAATGACAATATCTATGGACTAATGTTTTCATTGAGTTTTATATGAAGGAATATTCCATAGGTCATGCTTATAGTCCATGTGTTGGATTCAAGTATGGATGCCATGAAGATAAAAATATACGTTAAGTATTGGCATCAAAATCATCGTGTTGAAGAGAAGAATATGATATGATCAAGATCTTGAGAATGTGATCTCAATAGAAGAATTCAAGATATGGCTCTAAGTCGGTGTCATGATAGCCTCATTAGTTGAGATATGGTTGACTAAGATTTAGAGCATGTAATGAAATGAAGAGTTCCTTATGTACCTCAAGATATTAAGATGGAGCACGAGAAGATACTTGGTTGACCAATAACAAAGAGTGAAGAGTGATTTCAAGTTGGTCAACACATGAAGCATAAAGAATGTACCACATGGTCTTGTGGTATGGTAAGCCTTGTTAATTATGCATCATGAACTAACCCATTATATATTTTCCTTTGTGTTTTCTATATGGGACAGGTATCTTTCCATGGGCATGCTTCAAAATGAATATATTAAATAGACCATGAGAGGATGACATCAAGTGGTGATCGTCATCAAGGTTGAGAAGGGAAAGTTCAAGATAAGCATCTTGAGAAGATCATTTGCTTGAAGCTTGTCGTCCATATTTGTGATAATGGACATGTGAAGACATGTATTAATGAAGCTATCCCATAGTGGTGTATGGGGGATCAAATTAGGAGTCTTCACGAAGCAACAATGATCAAGTGTTGCATTCCGGCTTGGGTGGAGCTTGAAGCGTTGTCATCAAGATCAAGCGGTATGCGCAAGACAAATGTATGGCCTTTCTAGGTTTTCCTTTTACCGGTATCAAGGTGGTTGTTGGGAGACCGGGTTATAGGATAGATAGCCGCACTATCAAGAGGGGCTTTCGGTTGTGTAACTTGATCACATCGTCATAGGGAGCTCAATCCTTTGCATACTTTGCATCTTCCTATTTTGTTGCTTCTTGGTGTTTCTCCATGTGAGGTTCTTGAGCTTGTTTCTAGCTCTTCAACAAGCCCAAGTTCATCGAAAACAGAATTCGTATACATCTTCTATGGCGTTTTCGAGTTTGAAGGTTTTATCGGTTCTTATTTAGGGAGGCTTCTTACCTTTATTCATTTGGTTTTATCCTCCTTTATTGGGCTATGACGTTTCTCTGCACAATATTGTATAGCTTGTTGTCCTCGTCAAAACAAGACCAAGATCATCGAAATAGGAGTCCGGATGCAAAAGTTATTGCGTTTTTCGTGAAGCCTGTTTCATCCCGGTTGTGGATTCGGTTCAACCGGCTCCCAGACCGGGTGGTCTGGTGCCAGGACTTGAAAACCGGATCTGAAACCAGGATTTTCGGTTTTGCTATAGCGAGTCTATCTGAGACTGTGTACAGACCCTAATTCCGGTTTTAAGTTCGGTTTTTCGGTCCAGGAACCGGACCGTCCGGTTCTGGAGCCAGTCCAACCGAACTTTCAACCGACTTTGCACAGATTTCTTCCAACGGCCATATTTTCTTTCCACTATAAAAGGGGGTTCTTCCCCCAACGTTTGAGTGTTCTTGACCACGAAATTGACCTCCATTGTTGAACGTCTTGAGCTTTCTTCCTCCCCCTTCCCTCATATGATTCTTGCATCTTTTTGAGGGCTTTGGAAGAGGAGATCTAGATCTACAATCCCCACCAATCAATTCCTCCTCTAAGTGAGGGGAACCCATTGGATCTAGATCTTGGAGTCATTGGTTGAGTTCCACCATTGTTCTTACTCTCTAATTCCTTCCTAGCACTTGTTGCTTTGGTGGGATTTGAGAGTGAAGGATTTGAGCACCCTTGGTGGTCTTGCTTTGCATTCTTGCATAAGTGTTGAGCTCTCTATTACGATTTGTTCAAGTGAGAGACCGTGAGCTTGTTACTCTTGGAGGGTGACCTCCTAGTTGGCTTGGCGGTTGGTGTCACGGTGTTCTCTTTGTGGAATATTGTGAAGAGACCCGGGCTTCTCCTTCGTGGAGCTTGTGTAGTGGTTGTGGAGCTTGCCATCTCCGGAGTGGAGGAAAAGATAGTCATAAGGAAAGGGCCTATTCCTTCGTGGGATAGACTCGGAGAAGAAGGTGAGCCTTTGTGGCGCGTGAGTGTCACATCCCAAGATTTTCCAAATCTTGTAATGTGAAAAATAAATGAATAAAATAAAACTTTGTTTGATTTTCAGGGCCAGAAGAAACTTTTTGAATTCAAATGGAACCTCAAACCAATTTGAATCAAATAAATCCTAAAGAGATTTAAAAATATAAACTTTTATTAAAGGAAAATAAAAATAATTAAAATTACTATTTTGGATCTTTTAATAAAAAGTTTTGGTTTTCAAAAGAAAAGGTGGATTTATAAATAAAGATTATTTTGTAAAGCCAAATTAAACCTTGGCCAAGCTTTGGATCTAAAACATTTTGTTTTGAATTAAAAATAGCAAAAGCTGATTTAAATAAAGTAATAAGGATTTAATACCCAACTTTATTTAATAAAAGCTTTTACCAATTTAATTGAAACATCAAAACTTATTAAAATTATTTAAAATAAGTTTTCCTAAATATTTGATATTCACAAATAAAACCTACTAAAGTGTTTTAGCTTTGTTTTAGATTTTAAAATAAATATCTCAAATAAAATAAATCATATTTGAAATAATAATGAAAGTCTATTATATTAATTAATAATGGACACTAAAATAAAAGGTTATTTTGTTTTAAAACAAAATTCCAAATATTATATACTTCCCAAATTAAACCTACTAATTTGACTTTGAAAATATTTAGGTTCAAATAAAGATTTTATTAATAAAATAAAACCCTAATTTGATTTAATAACTAAATTCCATTTTATTTAATTATTAATGGACCCTAAAGTAAAAGGATTATTTTAATTTTAAACAAGTTTTCCAAATATTCCTTATTTCCAAATAAAACCTACTGTTTGGGTTTGAAAACATTTTGGATTTTAAATGAAGATTTTATTAATTAAAACAAACCCTATTTTATTAAAATAACTAATGATCCATTTTATTTAATTAATAAATGGAACCTAAAAAGATTTAAAATAATATTTTAGAATGTGAATTATAATGTCAAATAGAACCAAAAACACAATGCAAAGTTTAATGATTGTTTGAATTGTTTGAAATATTTGAATGCTTGAATAATTGTTTGAAATAATAAATCAGGAAATAGAAATAGAAAAAGAAAAAGAATCAGACAGAAAAAAAAATAGTGCAAAGACCCAGCCCAACAATCTGGCCCAACAACCCACTTAGCCCAGCTCCCCCTCACCCGAAAGAAAACATTCCTCACTCTGTTTCCGACCCACACCGAGACTGACTGGTGGACCTCCCCCTTTCTCTCCTTTTTCTCACTGACAGAGGACCCCACACTCTACTGCTCTTCTTCCCCACCCCGCGGACTGGTTCTTCCCCTCTCCTCGCCGTTGCAGACATAACTTCTCGGTTTGATTACGCCTTAACGCGACGATCTTTACTCGCAGTGATCGCACACCTTAAAGCGCCAGCCTCCCCTCTTCTGTTTCCCCCAGACGCCCCTCCTCGACACGCCTCCAGGCCGCCACAATTTCTCCTCGACTGCCCTGTCTCCGATGATGCACCGGTGATGATTCCGGCGAAACCAGACCTCCCCTTGCTTCATTGACCAAGCTCACAGCAGGTCTCTGCGAGCCTGGTAAGCCCTGCCAGCCTCTCCCTCGCTTCCTGCAACGCCAGCTCCACCGCTAGCAGAGCGTCGCCGCCGCGCGCTGCCGCTAAGCGCCGCCAGAATTAGGTCAGGCCATCCCCAGCCGTTAGATACAGATCGTAGGGGTACGACAGAATCACTTAACGCGAAGGGGTATGCATTCAGAGTCGCACGATCGAACTTGATCCAACGCGCCAGAATAGTCAATCCGAGCGAAGCGGTACTGGCGAATGAAAATAAGACGCGTGGCACCAGATGAGCTGAATTAGATTTTGAAATCAGAATTTGATGCCATTTTCAAACCCTTATAACTTTTGATCCACACGTCCAAATTTGACAAATTTTATATCAATGGATTCAGGAGAACAAGCCCTAGCCAACCATGGCCTTAGTTTAGCAAATAGTATCTGTTAGCTTGTTTGAATTTGCAGAAACATTTGTGTGCTTGTTTAGAGTATAAAAATTGGTTAAAATTGAATTTACGGATAAAACCTTTGCAAATTGGATTGTTGTGACCCTACTGGCCCTAGGAACCAACCCTTGGTGTTAAAAATGATTATGGAAAGATTTAGGTTGGATTACTTGACTTAGTCATTTTCTAGCCAAATAAAAAGAATAGTTTTTATTATGAAAATGTTTATGGAAAGAAAACTCTGAGTAGATGGTTTGGACCAAACCTACTGACCAAAAAACACCAAGTTTTGCAATAGCAACTCATTTGGTGAACCCTATAGGCTAATGCCTTAATAAAAAAATTTCTACACCACATAAAATAACACTTTGTTTTGAAAATGGTTTTAAAGTGAAACCTTTTGCAAATGACTTGGCCACTTTAGGAAATGACCATTAGATGTACCCAAATGTCTATGACCCACTATGAACCACTTTTTCAAACAAAACAAAGCTTGACATGCTTGCATGCATTTCTTTGACTTTGTTATTTATGTGTGTTGTTTTGCTTGATTGGTAGATTGAGTTTGTGCCTTGCTTGATTGATTTGTAGTGACTTGAAGAGTGTGATTGTTGCAAAGATCAAGAAGTGAACCTATACTCTACCAAAAAGGCAAGTGATGCTTCATACTTTTTATCCTATTACTTTCTCTATGCATTAGTGATTTTGCTAAATAAACTTGCATGGATTTTGCTAAGTATAGATCTTGCTATAGGAAACCTAGTGGATGAATCCTTAGTAGGATTTTCCTAAGTTAAGATTCCTACTACTACCAAGCTTAACCTAGCTAATAGAAAACATGGGTGGAATATATATTCACACTATGGAAAAATATTCTAAGTCTAAGGACTTGTGATTTTGTCTAATAAAACAACTAAGTTAATGAATCACCTGGGTGGAATGGAACAGCTTGGTGGAGAATGGTTGAGTGGTTCACAATGCCATGGACTTGGATTGTGTATCTCACTTGTGGAATGCCACCCAGGAAACAAAGGGATTTGAGATGTCAAATGTTGAGAAGCTTCAAGTGCAACCACTTGGCAATATGGGCTCTGCCATGATCATATAGGTTGCAAGAACTTAGCCATATGGACAGTGGGTGGTAGTGTTTGATAGGTTGGAGCGCGTCCATTTTGGTCTAAGGGAAGGCTTCTGAAAGATTTTGTCTTGGGAAACCAAGTCTTGTGGGTAAAGTGCACCACCTCTGCAGAGTGTAAAATCTAAGTACTTAGCCATGTCCCTGGTAAAGGACAATTTGAGCATCAAGACATGGAAACAATCAAGAATATCATCATTCCAATTTCTAAATTAAAATCTTGTGGTTTGAACAAGGGTTGTTTGAATTCTTCAATCATTGATGGAGAGATGGCTTGGTACAAGGATCTTGAAATCTTTGATTGAGAAAAATGAATTTGTCAAGCAAAAACTTAGTATTTTCAAAATGATAAGAAAAAACTATTTTGAGCAATGCAAGCCTCAACTCCACTTACCCAAATGCATATAGATGATAGATTCCACTATATTATCACAGTATCACTTGCCAATACAATTCAAATGTATTGACCCTTGTGGCTGTAACTTGTAATGTTGCAGGTTTGAATGATTTTAGTGAAGATTGATTGTTTAGGATTACAAAGTCTACAACCAACATCTGCCTGTGGCACTTTGAAGATGAAGGACCCATGACTATATTTATTCCGCTGCAATGTAATGTAATAGCCATATGAGCTATGAAAGATGTAATAAAATTATGTTATTCCTGGTTATAAAGTTATATTATGACCTTTGTTTCTTGATATTACATCTTAACTGTGGATGCTAACTATTGATCCAGGGACTAGCATTGTAAACACAGGAGGGACCAATCTTATTAAAGGTTGGGACCCCTACAGATGGTATCAGAGCATTGTGTTGCCTGTAGGATTTGTAAACCCTAAGATTGGACAAAAACCCTTAGAAAAATAGGAGTGTATTTGTTCTAAAAACTTATTTACAAAAACACTTGTAAACTCTTTCCTTAACCATTTTGGTTTCAACTCTACACCTCTTCCACTTCAACTTGATGGAAAAACCTACCCCATGGCCAAAGACTACACCATGTACAAAGGACTTCTTCAACTTCTTCAACTCTAATGACTTCAACATCTTCAGCATATTCCCCAAGGACTTCCAACTTGAAAACTACTAAGGACCACAAGTGAGACAAGGAAATCTTACTTAGGAATTAGAGACTGAGGGAATACAAAATAAGAAGAAACCATCAACAACTTTGAAGTATTGTAACCAAGAGTTTTTCTCAAGGAAACCAAGATCTCATTCAAGAAGAGTCAAGAAGGATGGAAAGATCACAAGTGAACCATATAGATGGACCACCATATTTTAGTTAAGTCAAACACACCAACTTATGTGGTGTAACAAAAATATTTTGTTGCCTAAGTATGTGATTGAACCTTGTTTGAGTGAATTGTTTGGTTTGAGATTGCATGCACATTGTTTGTGTGAATAGTGATGTGTGTGATTAGAAATATTTCCTTAGAAATATCTTGCCTATTCTAATCCCAATTCAACCCAAACAGATGACCACTCCAAGAGACTCCAACATCAAGGTGGATGACAATAGCAACAACCAAAAAGACAACATGAGAGACATTATAGCAACCCAAAACCAGTTGAGCCAAGAGACAACTCAGCTTTTAGCCAACAACAATGGACTAGACCCAGCCATACAAAAGATTTTGAAGCTTCAATCCCAATTGTTGCAAGGATTGGTTACTCAAATGATCAACATGGGAGAAAACTTTTCCCAAAGAGCTAATGACAACAAGGATGACAAAGATGTTATTCTAGAAGGAACCCAAGCTAACTATAATTTTAGATACAAGGATCATGCATCCAAGGAGCATGAAGATCAATACCCCAAGAAGAGAGAAAGATCTCCCACCTATGAAGAATATGAACTGGAAGAACTCCTAGCTTTGGAGAGACCCAAAAAGAAGAAAAAGGACATAAGCCAAGTGCAATGTTTCAATTGCAAAGAGATGGGACACTATGCCAGTGAATGCCCAGAAAAGAAGAAGAGACAAGAAGACAAACAAAAGCTAGTGAAACCCAAGATAAGGAAGGATTTTAGACAAGTGATGTGTAAACACTGCAAAGAGTTAGGACATTATGCAAACTACTGTCCTGAAAAGATGAAGCATAAGATAAACAAGCCTATGAGGGATATCAACCTTGTCACATGTTTCAAATGCAAGGAACTAGGCCACTATGCAAACAATTGTCCAGAAAGAATGGAGACCAAGTTAAACAAGTCTATGAAGTATCTCAACCTTGGCACATGAGTCAAGAATGGAAACCAAGGACACAATGCAAAAATTTGCTTAAAGAAGTTTTCCCAAGATCCCAAGAAGGATAATATGTAACTTTTGTTTGAATATTTTTAAGGGTGGTAGTACCCTAGTTGTTTTGAACTTGCTTGTAACCCTGCCTTCCCAAATCTCGGGACGAGATTTATTTTAAGGGTGGTAGCCTGTCACATCCCAAGATTTTCCAAATCTTGTAATGTGAAAAATAAATGAATAAAATAAAACTTTGTTTGATTTTCAGGGCCAGAAGAAACTTTTTGAATTCAAATGGAACCTCAAACCAATTTGAATCAAATAAATCCTAAAGAGATTTAAAAAGATAAACTTTTATTAAAGGAAAATAAAAATAATTAAAATTACTATTTTGGATCTTTTAATAAAAAGTTTTGGTTTTCAAAAGAAAAGGTGGATTTATAAATAAAGATTATTTTGTAAAGCCAAATTAAACCTTGGCCAAGCTTTGGATCTAAAACATTTTGTTTTGAATTAAAAATAGCAAAAGCTGATTTAAATAAAGTAATAAGGATTTAATACCCAACTTTATTTAATAAAAGGTTTTACCAATTTAATTGAAACATCAAAACTTATTAAAATTATTTAAAATAAGTTTTCCTAAATATTTGATATTCACAAATAAAACCTACTAAAGTGTTTTAGCTTTGTTTTAGATTTAAAGTTAAATATCTCAAATAAAATAAATCATATTTGAAATAATAATGAAAGTCTATTATATTAATTAATAATGGACACTAAAATAAAAGGTTATTTTGTTTTAAAACAAAATTCCAAATATTATATACTTCCCAAATTAAACCTACTAATTTGACTTTGAAAATATTTAGGTTCAAATAAAGATTTTATTAATAAAATAAAACCCTAATTTGATTTAATAACTAAATTCCATTTTATTTAATTATTAATGAACCCTAAAGTAAAAGGATTATTTTAATTTTAAACAAGTTTTCCAAATATTCCTTATTTCCAAATAAAACCTACTGTTTGGGTTTGAAAACATTTTGGATTTTAAATGAAGATTTTATTAATTAAAACAAACCCTATTTTATTAAAATAACTAATGATCCATTTTATTTAATTAATAAATGGAACCTAAAAAGATTTAAAATAATATTTTAGAATGTGAATTATAATGTCAAACAGAACCAAAAACACAATGCAAAGTTTAATGATTGTTTGAATTGTTTGAAATATTTGAATGCTTGAATAATTGTTTGAAATAACAAATCAGGAAATAGAAATAGAAAAAGAAAAAGAATCAGACAGAAAAAAAATAGTGCAAAGACCCAGCCCAACAATCTGGCCCAACAACCCACTTAGCCCAGCTCCCCCTCACCCGAAAGAAAACATTCCTCACTCTGTTTCCGACCCACACCGAGACTGACTGGTGGACCTCCCCCTTTCTCTCTCCTTTTTCTCACTGACAGAGGACCCCACACTCTACTGCTCTTCTTCCCCACCCCGCGGATCGGTTCTTCCCCTCTCCTCGCCGTTGCAGACATAACTTCTCGGTTTGATTACGCCTTAACGCGACGATCTTTACTCGCAGTGATCGCACACCTTAAAGCGCCAGCCTCCCCTCTTCTGTTTCCCCCAGACGCCCCTCCTCGACACGCCTCCAGGCCGCCACAATTTCTCCTCGACTGCCCTGTCTCCGATGATGCACCGGTGATGATTCCGGCGAAACCAGACCTCCCCTTGCTTCATTGACCAAGCTCACAGCTTCCCCACAACCAGACGCATCTCCCAGCATCCTCCTCTCAACCGCGGGCGCCCCATAGCGTCGGCTACATCAAGCTTTCGAACGCCGCCGCGTCTGCCATTCTCCGACGACGTCCCCAGGTAGAACCCGACCTCCCCTCTCAAACCCGATGATGTTCCCTTACTCGCGACCCTCGTGCGCACCTAACCATGCCTCTATTTTGTCCTAGCGCGGTCCTAAACGAAGCCGGCAACAACAACCCGAGAGCACCGCCGCCCGCAGCTTCTCCGACGAGCAATTAGCAGCAACCCCTTGCGCCCCTCGAGTAGCCAACCCCACCTCGAGCATCAGCAGGTCTCTACGAGCCTGGTAAGCCCTGCCAGCCTCTCCCTCGCTTCCTGCAACGCCAGCTCCGCCGCTAGCAGAGCGTCGCCGCCGCGCGCTGCCGCTAAGCGCCGCCAGAATTAGGTCAGGCCATCCCCAGCCGTTAGATACAGATCGTAGGGGTACGACAGAATCACTTAACGCGAAGGGGTATGCATTCAGAGTCGCACGATCGAACTTGATCCAACGCGCCAGAATAGTCAATCCGAGCGAAGCGGTACTGGCGAATGAAAATAAGACGCGTGGCACCAGATGAGCTGAATTAGATTTTGAAATCAGAATTTGATGCCATTTTCAAACCCTTATAACTTTTGATCCACACGTCCAAATTTGACAAATTTTATATCAATGGATTCAGGAGAACAAGCCCTAGCCAACCATGGCCTTAGTTTAGCAAATAGTATCTGTTAGCTTGTTTGAATTTGTAGAAACATTTGTGTGCTTGTTTAGAGTATAAAAATTGGTTAAAATTGAATTTAAGGATAAAACCTTTGCAAATTGGATTGTTGTGACCCTACTGACCCTAGGAACCAACCCTTGGTGTTAAAAATGATTATGGAAAGATTTAGGTTGGATTACTTGACTTAGTCATTTTCTAGCCAAATAAAAAGAATAGTTTTTATTATGAAAATGTTTATGGAAAGAAAACTCTGAGTAGATGGTTTGGACCAAACCTACTGACCAAAAAACACCAAGTTTTGCAATAGCAACTCATTTGGTGAACCCTATAGGCTAATGCCTTAATAAAAATATTTCTACACCACATAAAATAACACTTTGTTTTGAAAATGGTTTTAAAGTGAAACCTTTTGCAAATGACTTGGCCACTTTAGGAAATGACCATTAGATGTACCCAAATGTATATGACCCACTAGGAACCACTTTTTCAAACAAAACAAAGCTTGACATGCTTGCATGCATTTCTTTGACTTTGTTATTTATGTGTGTTGTTTTGCTTGATTGGTAGATTAAGTTTGTGCCTTGCTTGATTGATTTGTAGTGACTTGAAGAGTGTGATTGTTGCAAAGATCAAGAAGTGAACCTATACTCTACCAAAAAGGCAAGTGATGCTTCATACTTTTTATCCTATTACTTTCTCTATGCATTAGTGATTTTGCTAAATAAACTTGCATGGATTTTGCTAAGTATAGATCTTGCTATAGGAAACCTAGTGGATGAATCCTTAGTAGGATTTTCCTAAGTTAAGATTCCTACTACTACCAAGCTTAGCCTAGCTAATAGAAAACATGGGTGGAATATATATTCACACTATGGAAAAATATTCTAAGTCTAAGGACTTGTGATTTTGTCTAATAAAACAACTAAGTTAATGAATCACCTGGGTGGAATGGAACAGCTTGGTGGAGAATGGTTGAGTGGTTCACAATGCCATGGACTTGGATTGTGTATCTCACTTGTGGAATGCCACCCAGGAAACAAAGGGATTTGAGATGTCAAATGTTGAGAAGCTTCAAGTGCAACCACTTGGCAATATGGGCTCTGCCATGATCATATAGGTTGCAAGAACTTAGCCATATGGACAGTGGGTGGTAGTGTTTGATAGGTTGGAGCGCGTCCATTTTGGTCTAAGGGAAGGCTTCTGAAAGATTTTGTCTTGGGAAACCAAGTCTTGTGGGTAAAGTGCACCACCTCTGCAGAGTGTAAAATCTAAGTACTTAGCCATGTCCCTGGTAAAGGACAATTTGAGCATCAAGACATGGAAACAATCAAGAATCTCATCATTCCAATTTCTAAATTAAAATCTTGTGGTTTGAACAAGGGTTGTTTGAATTCTTCAATCATTGATGGAGAGATGGCTTGGTACAAGGATCTTGAAATCTTTGATTGAGAAAAATGAATTTGTCAAGCAAAAACTTAGTATTTTCAAAATGATAAGAAAAATCTATTTTGAGCAATGCAAGCCTCAACTCCACTTACCCAAATGCATATAGATGATAGATTCCACTATATTATCACAGTATCACTTGCCAATACAATTCAAATGTATTGACCCTTGTGGCTGTAACTTGTAATGTTGCAGGTTTGAATGATTTTAGTGAAGATTGATTGTTTAGGATTACAAAGTCTACAACCAACATCTGCATGTGGCACTTTGAAGATGAAGGACCCATGACTATATTTATTCCGCTGCAATGTAATGTAATAGCCATATGAGCTATGAAAGATGTAATAAAATTATGTTATTCCTGGTTATAAAGTTATATTATGACCTTTGTTTCTTGATATTACATCTTAACTGTGGATGCTAGCTATTGATCCAGGGACTAGCATTGTAAACACAGGAGGGATCAATCTTATTAAAGGTTGGGACCCCTACAGTGAGGAATCCTTCGTGGAACCTCACACCTCTCCAACATGACGTAGCCTCCTTCCCAAAGGTGGTGAACACGGAAATACATCTTCGTCTCCGCGTGCCTCGGTTATCTCTATATCCGAGCTTACTTTCCTTGTGATAGCCATCGAGCTTGAAGTACTTATATCTTGCTTATCACTTGTGGTATATTTATCTTATGCTATATTGCTTAGCTTAATTTGTTGTTGGTGCACTTAGTTGAGCCTAGTGTATTTAGGTTTTGTGCTTGTAAAATAAACGTTAGTTTAATTCCGCATTCTATCAAGCCAAAACCGTAATAGTTTTGAAATTGCCTATTCACCACCCCCCCTCTAGGCGACATCTGTATCCTTTCAATTGGTATCAGAGCAAGGTCTCTCCTTGTTTAGGCTTCACCGCCTAGAGTGTAAAGATGTCGGCTAGTAGTATAGTGAACAATGACACAATTATCTTTGATGGCACAAATTATGCTCTGTGGAGAAATTGCTTGCTTTATAATCTTCGGACCTTGTGTCCAAATATTGAGCGGTTTCTAGATGTAGGTTTTTCTCCTCCTATGGATCCTCAAAATCTATCTTTCGAGGATGAGAAAAATTTACATCTCGAAGCTCAAGTATATAATGAGATTATTTTCTCCTTGAGCCCCACAGTTAATTTGTTCTTGACAATTGTAAAGCGCAAGTCATCTCATGAGATGTGGACCAAGCTTAAAGAAATATTTGGTGGGTCCATTTCTCATAGGGTTAGTGGTATCTCCAAGGATCTCTCTTCTCCCTCACATCATGAAGAGCTCCAAGTTGCTTCCACCTCCGGCCGCAATGAGATTTCAATTCTTTCCACTTCACTTACATGTGACAAGTCACAAGGTAATGGCATGGTGAGTGGAAAAATCATATGTGATGATGGTAGTGTTTCTCTTTACACCAATGATTCTTGTTCTATAAATGATAATGGTGTAGTGAGTTTGGACTTAAGCACTTCTTGCAACAATGATGCTATATCCCCTTGTGTTTCTAGTCCTTGTATATCATCTAGAAATTATTTGAGTACTAGTGTAGATTATATGCTTGATTTGCCTTGTTACCATGAACAAAATGCTTCTATTTCCTCTAGTTGTTTATCTAACAATGTAGAGGAAATCAAACATTTTATGGAGCAAGACATGATCATGAATGAAGATTCAAGAATATCCTCATCTTCATTCTCCCATGCTCACATGTGCCTTATGGCAAGAGGATCAAAGGTATATCCTACTTTGGATCCCAATATATCTTGTAAAGATAATAGCGAACATAATGATGATAGTGATGATGACATTGATGAGGATACTAGTGCTCTCTTGCTTGAGTTGACTTTTTTGTGTAGCTCTCTTCGTGGTAATAATAAGGCTGTTACTTGTCTCAAACACGTTATGAACACCATAACTAAACAAACGGGAACCATAGAGGAGTTGGATTTCCAACTTGATGATGTGAGTCGGAGATTCAATCTCCTTAAGCAAGAGCTTGTCGAGGGGAAGCACACTAATTGTCTCCTCACACAAAAAAATGAATCTTATGAGCTTGAAAAGGAAAATCCCATTAATGATGCTTGTGCTACTAACTCTACTTCTTGTGAAGCATCTACCCTAAAGGAGAATGTTGAGCTAAGGGCTCAACTTGAGTTGCTAACTAGCAAGTATAGGAAATTGGAATAAAGTCATGAAAAGCTCTCGGGCTCTCATAATGAGATTCTAATCTCCCATGATGGGCTAAAGTTAGCTTGTGAGGCAAGTATTACTAAGATAACATCTTATGAACCTCTTTTGGACATTAGCACAACTTCTACTCAAAATGCTATTTTGCCATGTGCTAGTCCTAGTAATTCATCTAGCCATACTATTGATAAACCTTGTGTTGGATTAATTGCTTTGCCTTGTTGCTCTAACAATGAAGCTTTTACTTCCTCTAGAACTTGTATTTCTACTAACCATATAGAGGAAATAAAATAGATCAAGGCCCAAGTCACTTCCTTAAGGAATGACTTGGAAAAGAGTCATGAAGGGAAATCCACACTCGATAATATCTTGAGTGTGCAAAAATCCCCTAATGATAAAAGTGGACTTGGATTCAACTCCAGTAACAAGAACAAGTCCAATACAAACAAGAAGAAGTGCCAAAACCAAGTCAAGAATTCGGCCAAGATTATTTGCTTCAAGTGCAAGGCTGAAGGACATCATGTAAGATCTTGTCCATTGAATAAAAAGCACTTGAGTGAGAAGCAACAAGGGAATAGGCCACAAGTTCATGTTCAATCCCAAGTTGAAGTTAGGCCACTTCCGAAGAAAAATCAAGATAATGCTCCCCAAGCCAAGAAATCAATGAAGAAGAGAAAGGGGAGCACTTGTTGCTACATATGTCGTGTGAAGGGGCACTTTGCCTCTTCATGTTCAAACGATACCTTATCTAACCCTATCATTGTTGATGATGATTATTCTCTTAGGAAGGATAAGGATGGCAATGTGTTTGCAAAGTTTGTTGGAACTCAAAGTGGTGTCAAGAAAAGAACCATTTGGGTTGCCAAGCCTATTGTGACTAACCTCTTAGGACCTAACTTGGTTGGGGACCAACTAGCTCAAACTTGATCAATAGGTTTTATGGAGGGCATTGGAGACTTGGCTAACTCATGAAGAATTAAGGGATCTTCATATGTTATATTTGATCAAGCCAAGTCCTTTGGATTATTATTTCCCTATCTTATATCCAATGTGCCTCTTCACAATAACTTGTACTTAACTCATTTATATTATAAGTTACTTGCCCCTTTACATGTTTTGGTTTTGTACCAAGTATGTGTTTATATTTTGTGTGCCTCATGCTTGATTATTTTGTGTATTCAAGTATGTCTAGGTGTTTGGCACATCATTTACTCGTGTGCTTTATTTTGAGCCTCTAATGCATCTTGATGATATCTTATTTGGATCTTTTAGAGTGGTTAATGGAACATACCATTTTGGGGGAGTGACATGTCTCGCGCATCTCTCAAACCTTAAAATATGTGTACATGAGTACTACCACTTAGTATTGATATTGCAAGCTTATCTAGTCACTATGTGGTGTATCATACTCATGAGAAATTCAAATTCTAAATGTCCATCAATTATCTCTAGTTGAGATTGTTTTGCCTCTTATAAAAAAATGAATATCACATTATGGGGGAGTAATATGCTTCTTTTGCATATCACAATCCTAGGAAATGTGAACATATGAGGTAGTGCCACTTAGAGTTGATATTTTTGATTAACTTGTTTCTAGGTGGCATGTTGGCTCAAACAAGGTCCTATTTTTGTTAGAATCTTTTATTGCTCGTCTTTTTGGTCTTTGTTTGAGTAATAAATTCTTGGTGTGGTCTTTCTCAAATACATATCTATATATCTTATTTGGGATACCATTTGCTTCAAGTTATTCTAATCATTGTTTTTCATGATTGTGTGACTAGTTGAAGCTATCAAGAATCTCTATCTTTGCATAGTTCTTAATATTTTTATTTCTATCCTATGCTTTTTATTGTGAAGATTTATCTTTAATATCCGTGCAATATACCACCGAAAATCTATTCCAATACAATCATTGTCTTCGACAATTGATATACTTGTGTGTGGTAGCATTTGTGGATCATCTTCACTTTGGAGTTAACCTCTTATTGCCTTACTTTCTTTCCAAAATATTGTGTGGCTCCCATTGTCTTCCTTGGCTTTTGAACATATCTTTGATGATGTTTTTGATTATTATCAAATGTGTTTTAGTGGAAGACAAAACTTTTCTTCTCGGAACCTTGTGCCATTGTGAAAAGTGTTAAGGGTTTGGTTTATTTGTTAAAACCTTGCTCTTTTGGGAGTTTGTTATCTCATTCTTTATTCTCTATTTTATTTTCTTGAATGAGATAAATCTTTCAGCATTTGTGTTTTTAATTCATCTTTCATGCTTAATAGTTTTTTCTCGTTTCATTTGTTGAACTTTGTTGAACAAATCTTGTGTTGATTTGATTCTTTGATATAGTTTGGACAACAAATGTGTTTTGTCACACCTTGTATGCCTTCTTGAATATTTTTGGTGATTTGTCCATAGTATATCTTCGTTGGATCTTGAAATTCTCGCGCATGCATGTTTAATAAATGTATATATTATGTCATGTTTTGCTTTCTTTTATCCAATATATAGGGTATACTCCATAAAATCCTTAAACGGCTAAGATGTGTATGAAATTCAAATTTCATCTCTAAATATGCACATATTTTTATGGAGTGTATGCTATGTGTTGTGGTTATTCTAACCACTTTGTACCCAATAAGTTTGGGGACCAATATGTACTTGAATGTTGTTTTAGGTACATTGAAGATGCAATGGATGCTTGTCTCGTCTATAAAGAAAGTTGTCACCACATGATAATTGGAGCCAAGCTAGGATGATCTAAAAATTCTTATCTACTACATCATACCATTGCTATCTTGGTAACAAGTATCTTATTCATGCATACTATTCTTCCATCCAATCTCTTGTAGGTTGCATCTTGGCATGAATTTATTTGGTTGTAAATGTTCGATTCTTGCAATTATCTTTGAAAGACTTTTGTATCCTTATTGCTTATGTGAGTAATTTGAGATGATGCATATGATGGGGAGTATATAAAATCATGTTCATGATTCACCAATTCCAAATATGCCTTCTAGCAATTTATTGCATATCAACTCCTCAAGGTACTCTCATGTGCAATATTGTTGAAATTGCATCGAATCATTCCTTTTGATACTTGTTGCCTTTCTCAAAGTATCCCAACTAGCATTAGTTCCCTTAGTGTTAGTTGTGATGGTTTTGAGATTTTTTGTTTATTCTTTGGTGAAGTTCATCGATATACCATAAGATAAAATAGAGCCATGGGCTATATATGCACTGAAGCAAAGTATACTTTTTGGTATATCTCATGACTTCCGCCTGGATATCATGTATTCTTTTTATTAACCTCTTATGTGTGGATGTTTCTTTGTGGACTATTCTCATGTTTTCCCCTTAGAAACTTATATACACGAGAGTGTTAATCTCTCCCCTTGATATGCTCGCTCTTTTCCGACCATCACTCTTATCCTCTTGATTTTAATGGTTTTAGTATGGTCTTGATTTATGAGTGCTTGGTTTACTTTTATTTCATTTTCATGCACTCATATCTCATATTTGGTTTCTCTTGGACTTAAGCTTGTCTTGACAAGTGTATTGGTTTATATCTAATCCCTGTATCTTGGTTGTGTTATAAATAATATAGAGGGAGTGAGGATTCCATGTTTGTGCATATTGTATTCAAATGAAACAACTAATTTACGCACGAACCTTGGGGAGCTTCCTTATTTCACTCAGAGCACTATTTGTCCATTTGATTATTTGGATCTTTTGATTGCTTGCTTCATCCGTTGAAGTTCCTTCACCTTGTTATCCTTTTAGCAATCCTTGATCCTCAATATAGTTTGATTTCCTCCAAGTGTTCGTAATTGGATATGTGCATGTGATTTCACTCATATTACGAGTAATTCACACCTTGTGTAGGAACTCAAACTATATTTTCCTTCTAACCTTGTTATCCATTTTGGCACTTGTTGTCAATGGGGGAGAAGTTTAGAGGGTTTTAAGGGAAATGGTTTTCTACTTAAGATTGGTTTGTTCTTAAGTGTTTTGCCTTTCATGCATCTCATCTTTATTATGTTTTGCATGGTTGTATATATAGTGGAAACTCTCCCAAAGGTTATGCTTGACAATGTATGCAATGAAATTCAAGATCATCACACGTGCATATATTGTGGGGGAGTTTGCTCTATATATGTTGGTTCTACTCACCTCTCCTGTATTAGTTGTAGTTTATGTGAGTAGAATCGGTTTTGATATGGGATAGTATCTTTGTGTTACTTAACCATATCAAATACAACCTCTTGTATACAACTTATTCTTGGATAAGATGCGTACTTGTTTCTAATATTCATTATATAAACCCTCTTGTTGTGATTGTCATCAATTACCAAAATGGGGGAGATTGAAAGGGTAATTGCCCCTATCTGTGGTTTTGGTGATTAATGACAATCCCTATGGACTAATGTTTTCATTGAGTTTTATATGAAGGAATATTCCATAGGTCATGCTTATAGTCCATGTGTTGGATTCAAGTATGGATGCCATGAAGATAAAAATATACCTTAAGTATTGGCATCAAAATCATCGTGTTGAAGAGAAGAATATGATATGATCAAGATCTTGAGAGTGTGATCTCAATAGAAGAATTCAAGATATGGCTCTAAGTCGGTGTCATGATAGCCTCATTAGTTGAGATATGGTTGATTAAGATTTAGAGCATGTAATCAAATGAAGAGTTCCTTATGTACCTCAAGATATTAAGATGGAGCACGAGAAGATACTTGGTTGACCAATAACAAAGAGTGAAGAGTGATTTCAAGTTGGTCAACACATGAAGCATAAAGAATGTACCACATGGTCTTGTGGTATGGTAAGCCTTGTCAATTATGCATCATGAACTAACCCATTATATATTTTCCTTTGTGTTTTCTATATGGGACAGGTATCTTTCCATGGGCATGCTTCAAAATGAAGATATTATATAGAGCATGAGAGGATGACATCAAGTGGTGATCGTCATCAAGGTTGAGAAGGGCAAGTTTAAGATAAGCATCTCGAGAAGATCATTTTCTTGAAGCTTTCCGTCCATATTGGTGATAATGGACATGTGAAGACATGTATTAATGAAGCTATCCCATAGTGGTGTATGGGGGAGCAAATTAGGAGTCTTCACGAAGCAACAATGATCAAGTGTTGCATTCCGGCTTGGGTGGAGCTTGAAGCGTTGTCATCAAGATCAAGCGGTATGCGTAAGACAAAGGTATGGTCTTGCTAGGTTTTCCTTTTACCGGTATCAAGGTGGTTGTTGGGATACCGGGTTATAGGATAGATAGCCGCACTATCAAGAGGGGCTTTCGGTTGTGTAACTTGATCACATCGTCATAGGGAGCTCAATCCTTTGCATACTTTGCATCTTCCTATTTTGTTGATTCTTGGTGTTTCTCCATGTGAGTTTCTTGAGCTTGTTGCTAGCTCTTCAACAAGCCCAAGTTCATCAAAAACAGAATTCGTATGCATCTTCTATGGCGTTTTCGAGTTTGAAGGTTTTATCGGTTCTTATTTAGGTAGGCTTCTTAACTTTCTTCATTTGGTTTTATCCTACTTTGTTGGGCTATGATCTTTCTTTGCACAATCTTGTAGAGCTTGTTGTCCTCGTAAAAACAAGCCCAAGATTATCGAAATCGGAGTTCGGATGCAAAAGTTATTGCGTTTTTCGTGAAGCCTGTTTCATCCCGGTTGTGGATTCGGTTCAACCGGCTCCCAGACCGGGTGGTCCGGTGCCAGGACCGGAAAACCAGATCTGAAACCGGGATTTTCGGTTTTGCTATACCGAGTCTATCCGAGACTGTGTACAGACCCTAATTCCGGTTTTAAGTTCGGTTTTTCGGTCCAGGAACTGGACCGTCCGGTTCTGGAGTCGGTCCAACAGAACTTTCAACCGAGTTCGCACAGATTTCTTCCAACGGCCATATTTGCTTTTCACTATAAAAGGGGGTTCTTCCCCCAACATTTTAGAGTGTTCTTGACCATGAAATTGACCTCCATTGTTGAACCTCTTGAGCTTGCTTCCTCCCCTTCCCTCCTATGATTCTTGCATCTTTTTGAGGGCTTTGGAAGAGGAGATCTAGATCTACAATCGTCACCAATCAAATCCTCCTCTAAGTGAGGGGAACCCATTGGATCTAGATCTTGGAGTCATTGGTTGACTTCCACCATTGTTATTCCTCTCTAATTCCTCCCTAGCACTTGTTGCATAAATGTTGAGCTCTCCATTATGATTTGTTCGAGTGAGAGACCGTGAGCTTGTTACTCTTGGAGGGTGACCTCCTAGTTGGCTTGGCGGTTGGTGCCGTGGTGTTATCTTCGTGGAATATTGGGAAGAGATCCGGGCTTCTCCTTCGTGGAGCTTGTGAAGTGGTTGTGGAGCTTGCCATCTCCGGAGTGGAGGAAAAGCTATCCATAAGGAAAGGGCCTATTCCTTCGTGGGATAGACTCGGAGAAGAAGGTGAGCCTTTGTGGCGCGTGAGGAATCCTTCGTGGAACCTCACACCCCTCCAACGTGACGTAGCCCCCTTCCCAAAGGTGGTGAACATGGGAATACATCTTCGTCTCCGCGTGCCTCGGTTATCTCTATATCCGAGCTTACTTTCCTTGTGATAGCCATCGAGCTTGAAGTACTTATATCTTGCTTATCACTTGTGGTATATTTACCTTATGCTATATTGCTTAGCTTAATTTGTTGTTGGTCCACTTAGTTGAGCCTAGTGTATTCAGGTTTTGTGCTTGTAAAATAAACGTTAGTTTAATTCCGCATTCTATCAAGCCAAAACCGTAATAGTTTTGAAATTGCCTATTCACCCCCTCTAGGCGACATCTCTATCCTTTCACCAAGGGTGCTCAAATCCTTCACTCTCAAATTCCACCAAAGCAACAAGTTCTAGGGAGGAATTAGAGAGGAAGAATAATGGTGGAAACCAACAAATGACTCCAAGATCTAGATCCAATGGGTTCCCCTCACTTAGAGGAGGATTTGATTGGTGAGGATTGTAGATCTAGATCTCCCCTTCCAAAGACCTCAAAAAGATGCAAGAATCATAGGAGGGAAGGGAGAGGAAGAAAGCTCAAGGGGGTTAACATTGGAGGTCAAAAACGTGCTCATTAGCCTTAGAACTTTGGGGAAGAAGCCCCCCTTTTATACCCTTTCAAGGGGAAGACCGTTGGAAGCAAGATGCGCTAGGCGAACACGTTCCGACGACGAAACCGGCGCCGCCGGATCAACCATCAGAATTTCCGGTCAAAACCGAAAGTTCCGCAAAAACCGAAACAGCTTACTGAACCGATTTTTGGCGGTTTTCCGGAAATTCCGGCGGTCGCCGGAAATTCCGGTCACAGGCTCGGTCTCGCCGGAATTCCCTCCGGAACAAAACAGGGTACACAAAAACGGCGATAACTTTTGCGTCCGGACTCCGATTTCGATGATCTTGGGTTTATTTTAACGAGGACAACAAGCCCTACAATATGGTGCCGAGAAACATCATAGTACAATAGAGTAGTATATAACCAAATGAAGAAAGGTAAGAAGCCTCTCTATAAGAAGAACCGATAAAACCTTCAAACTCGAAAACGCCATAGAAGATGCATACAAATTCCGTTTTCGATGAACTTGGGCTTGTTGAAGAGCTATCAACAAGCTCAAGAACCTCACATGGATAAACACAAAGAAGGAACAAAATAGGAATATGCAAAGTATGCAAACGATTGAGCTTCCTATGACGATGTGATCAAGTTACCCAACCGAAAGCCCCTCTTAATAGTGCGGATATATATCCTATAACCCGGTCTCCCAACAACCAACTTGAGACCGGTAAAAGGAAAACCTATCAAGGCCATACCTTTGCCCTGCGCATCCCGCTTGATCTTGATGACAACACTTCAATCTCCCCAAGCCGGATTTCATCACTTGATTGTTGTTGCTTTGTGAAGACTCCTAATTTGCTCCCCCATACACCACTATTGGATAGCTTCATTAATACATGTCTTAACATTTCCATTATCACCAATATGGACGACGAGCTTCAAGCAAATGATCTTCTCGAGATGCTTATCTTGAACTTGCCCTTCTCAACCATACCACAAGATCCATGTGGTACATTTTTTATGCTTCATGTGTTGACCAACTTGAAATCACTCTTCACTCTTTGTATAGGTCAACCATGTATCTTCTCATGCTCCATCTCAATATCTTGAGGTACATAAAGAACTCTTAATTTGATTACATGCTCTAAATCTTAGTCAATCATAGCTCAACTAATGAGGCTATCATGACACCGTCTTAGAGCCATATCTTGAATTCTTCTATTGAGATCACACTCTCAAGATCTTGATCATATCATATTCTTCTCTTCAACTCGATGATCTTGATGCCAATACTCAAGGTATATCTTTATCTTTATGGCATCCATACTTGAATCCAAAACATAGAATACAAGCATGACCTATGGAATATTCATTCGTATAAAACTCAGTGAAAACATTAGTCCATAGGGATTGTCATTAATCACAAAAACCACACATAGGGGCAATTACTCTTTCAATCTCCCCCATTTTGGTAATTGATGACAATCACAACAAGAGGGTTTATATAATGAATATTAGAAACAAGTACGCAGCGTATCCGAGAATAAGTTGTGTATAAGAGGTTGCATTTGATATGGTCAAGTAACACAAATCTACTAGCACATATCAAAACCGATTCTACTTACACAAACTACAACTAATGCAAGAGATGTGAGTAGAACCAACATATATTGAGCAAACTCCCCCACAATATATGCATGTGTGATGAATTTGAATTTCATTGCATACATTGTCTAGAATAAACTTTGGAAGAGTTTACACTATATATACAACCATGCAAAATATAATAAAGATGAAATGCATGAAAGGTAAACACTTAAGAACAAACCAATCTTAAGTATAAAACCATTTCCCTTAAACCCTCTAAACTTGTCCCCCATTGACAAAAAGTGCCAAAATGGATGACAAAGATAGAAGGCCAATATAGTATGAGTTCCTCCCCAAGGTGTGCTGACATGGTTATACCCCGCGGGTGCATGACCTCAGCATACCTAGTCTAGCCCAAGGAAGGCCCACGGAAAAAGTACGTTGGCCCATGAAGACTTTCGGGTGGCCCGGGCCCATGGTGCCTTCGGATCCTTGAAGAGCAAGACTAGAGTAGATAGGAAATTCAAAAAGGTAAAACCCTAGAACCTGTAACCGACTAGGACTATGCCCAGGACCTGCCTAAGTTTATATAAAGGCCAGGAGGGCACGACCTAGATCTCTCGACTCATACTCTCGCATACACACCTCCACGCCAGATTGCATCTGCGCACCCCTGTAATCTTCGGTTCCGCCGTAATCAAGAGCAGACAAGCAGGAGTAGGGTTTTCCCTCCGGGGGCCTGAACCTGGGTAAACCTTGTGTCCCCGTGTTGCTTGTTTGCTAACCGTTCCATGATCTCCAGCATCCCCATCTTCTCCAAAACCCAAGTCCATAACAATGGGCATTGATGAGATCAAACCTCGTCAATTGGCGCCGTCTGTGGGAACTGGGGGCGCTGATTGTGCGATCGTGACGGTCCCAACCCGATCGATCTACAACTCTGCAGCAACGGAGAGCCATCTCCTCTTCGGTGCTTTTGACTTCACCGCCCACTCGCCGGCCACCATGAAGGACTTCGAGCCCTAGGCGACGGACTCGAAATCTTGTTCGGGAGTTTCTGCTTCCAGGTGGGGCAAACTGGCACCCTCCGCCTACCTGAGCGGGTGCCCCTACCATCAATCAGGCCCTCTTCATGGGCCCCACACCCCGTGCTACTCACAACATCATCAGCAGATGATTCCTACGACAGCAGCAGCTGCAACTCCGATCTATGCGATCCGCCATCGGATGCAGGGACCTACGATTCCGGATCTGAAAGCTGCGGCAGTAGCGGGCCAATCTACGAGCGCTACCAATGCGCCGCAGTCATCCAAAGCGACGTGGATCAGCAAACACCCAACCCGCCGCCTAACCCGCCAGAACGAAACGGTGGGAACAGAGGAAGCCAATCTCCCCCACCCGAAGGGGAAAACAACGGCGGCCACGTCATCCGCCTTAGCAAAGAGGGATGGACCCAGGTCCGCGAAGCTGTGGCAGGCAACATAGTACTGCCCGCAGACGCCTCGCGAGATATGCTGATGGCCTACCACCTGCTCCTAATCGAGGAACACAAGAAGCAGGTCAAGATGCAGGAGGTGCTTGACAAACGCAAGCAAGCAGCCTCAGAGTCCAGCGCGCGACGAGCCGCGCTCTCCGCCATGGGCATCGGCTCCAGCTCGAACGCCAACCCAGGCAACAAGCACCGCTCCCGGATGGAGAACATGGATCCCAAGGAGCGCCGCGAATTGACGCGAACTCTCCACACATCCTTCATGGAGATGGACGCCGACAACAACGTCATCCCGAAAACGCCGCAGGCTGCGATCGTGGCAGCCACTGCGTACCTCGCGGCCCACCCACCTCCCGAGGGGGACCCGAAGAGGGCCATGCACAAGTCTGCACTTACCGGACTCGGACTCGTCGGAGCCGCGCTCCACCAAGAAGCTCCCAAGGAGCCGAAGAAGAAAGCTCCGGTCAGGTTCGACCACAGCCCCACCCCTTCATCCGAAGAGGAGGAACATGACCTTCCCCGGAGGAATAAGAGTTCGCGATGCCGCGACCGCGACTACGACGCCAGAGATGCGCTCACACGGCGCAAAATCGACAAAGCGCGAGCTAAGCGCGCATGCTCGTCTGAATCCGAGATGGACGAAGACAAAGGAGAACTCTGCGGAGCTCGATGCTTCAGTAGGTCCGTCCGACGGACACGGATGCCGCGAAATTTCAAGCTTCCTTCGGATACTCCGAAGTTCGACGGCACTCAAGACCCAAAAGCTTGGCTCAGCGATCACTTATCATCCGTCAAACTGCACGGTGGAAACAAAGAGACCGCCATGCAATGCCTTCAGCTGCAGCTGACAGGCGCAGCCCGGATCTGGCTCAGCAGCCTATCCTCAGGGTCCATCCGAAGCTGGGACGAACTAGCTTACAGTTTCATCCGAAACTTCAAGGGTACCAGCAAAAGGCCCGCCTCAATCGAAGAATTGCGAGCCTGCACTCAGCGAACGGGCGAATCCATTCGCTCGTACATCCTACGCTGGTCCAACACAAAGAACTCCGCAGCACACATCTCCGAAGAGAGGGCCATCGACGCCTTCAGGGACGGCGTCAAGCGCCAAGACTTCAAGGAGGAGCTTGGGCGCGTCAAACCCAAAACGCTCGATCAGCTCATGGACATCGCCAACAGGTGGGCTGACGGAGAAGACTCCATTCACCGAGCACAATCGAAAGAAGAGGACGACTATGGTCGACGCCGAGAGCGCTGTAGCAAGAGAAGATCGCGCGTCTACGACGATCGCGACGGACCCGACATGGTCGCGGCTGGCTACGCCGATCGCCGCAACGACGCCAACCGCAACAGCGGAGGATACCGCGGAGGAAACTTCCGCGATGGAGGGCGCCCAGCAGAGTCGTGGCAACGCCGCGACCGCGATAACGGACCCTCAGCATACGAAAAGCTTTCGGGTCCATGCACCATCCACTTCTACATCGACAAGCAGGATGGCAAAAAGAAAGCGAGCCACATGCTCAAGGACTGCCGCGAGTTCCAGAAACTCAGCGAAAGCATGGTGCAGATGAGGCAGCAAGCTCCAATCCCTGCGTTCGGAAACGCACCCGCACCAGGTGAGATAACGCATGGAGATCCTCCACCACCACCTGTAGGAGGCCCGAACCAACCGGTCGCACCAGCACAGAACAACGCTGGAAACGGGTATCCCCCGCTGAAAGGAGCACTGATGATCCAGAAGGGGCGCCCTACGAATAGGGTGCAGAAGAAAATCACCCGACAGATCAACCTGGCCGTGGCAACTCCACCCGCCATCCCTGAGTACCTCAGCGGATCGGAGTCCTACATCACGTTCACTCGTTCGGATCACCCTTGCCAGATCCCTCGCCCAGGTCATGCTGCCCTGGTGCTGGAGGCGCAGATCGGAGGTTTCGAGATGAGTCGCGTCTTCATGGACGGCGGCAGCGGCATCAAACTGATGTTCGCAAGCACTCTAGCAGCAATGCGGATCCCGCAGTGCAGCCTGGAACAATCATACACAATGTTCCACGACATCGTTCCAGGGAAGGGCATATTTCCCCTGGGCAAGATATGGCTCGACGTCATCTTCGGCAAGCCGGACAACTTCCGACTGGAACGGCTCGAATTCGAAGTGGTGGACTGGCCATCACAGTACCACGCCATCCTCGGGTGTGTAGCATTCGCAAGATTCCTGGCTGTCCCACATTATGCATACCTGCTACTCAAGATGCCGGGACCGAAGGGCGTCATCACAGTCCACGGGAGCTTCACCCGATCGGACCAATGCGACAGAGATTTCAACAGAATCTCCCAATCATTTGGAATGCAGGAGGAGCTCCTTAGGCTCCGCGAGGTGACGGACAATGGGGCACCCCCAGTCGCACGACAAAACGCACCTGACATGTCTTTCGACTCCACGGTCAACACAAAGAAGGTGCAGATCCACCCGACGGATGCCTCCAAGACGGTGCTGATCGCCAACGACCTCATCCCCGCATAGGAAGGCGCGCTCGTCGAATTCCTCCGTGAGCGCTGGGAAATCTTCGCCTGGTGTCCTGCGGACATGCCAGGAGTTCCCAGGGAATTAGCCGATCATGCACTCAACGTCTTTCCAGACACCAAGCCCGTCAAACAGTCCATCCAAAGACTGTCCAAGCCACGAGCCGAAGCTATCGGCAAGGAAATCAACAGACTACTCGCTGCAGACTTCATCAGGGAAATCAAAGAAAGCGAAATCAAATGCACATATCCAATGACGAATATTTGGAGGAAATCAAGCTATATTGAGGATCAAAGATTGCTATAAGGATAAAATGGTGAAGAAACTTCAACGGATGAAGCAAGCAATCCAATGATAAAAAAATCAAATGGACAAATAGTGCTCTAAATGAAATAAGGAAGCTCCCCAAGGTTCGTGCATAAATTTTAATTATTGTATTTGAATACAATATGCACAAACATGGAATCCTCACTCCCTCTATATTATTTAGAACACAATCAAGATACACGGAGTATATATAAATAAATACACTTGTCAAGACAAGCTTAAGTCCAAAAGAAACCAAATATGAGATATGAGTGCATGAAGATGCAATAAAAGTAAACCAAGCACTCATAAATCAAGACCTTACCAATACCATTAAAACCAAGAGGATAAGAGATATGGTCGGCAGAGAGCGATGATATCAAGGCGAGATATTAACACTGTCATGTACATAAGCTTATAAGTGGACAAAACATGAGAATAATCCACAAATAAACAACTATACTTAAGAGGTTAATAAAATATGAAAACATGATATCCAAGAGGAAGTCATAAGATATACCAAACATGATGTTTTTTGCTTAAGTGCATATATAGCCCATGGCTCTATTTTCTCTTATGGCATATCAATGAACTTCACCAAAGAAAAATAAAAACCTCAAAAACATCACAACTAACACTAAAGGGAACAAATGCTAGTTGGGATACTTTGAGAAAGGCAAAAAGTAGCACAAGGAAGGATTCAAAGAAATTTCAACAATATTGCACATGAGAGTACCTTGAGGAATTGATATGCAATAAATTGCTAGAAGACATATTTGGAATTGGTGAATCATGAACATGATTTTATATACTCCCCATTATATGAATCTTCTCAAATTACTCACATAAGCAATAAGGATAAAGAAGTCTTTCAAAGATCATTGCAAGAACCGCAACATTTACAAACGGATAAATTCATGCCAAGATGAAACCTACAAGATATTGCATGAAAGAATAGTATGCATAAATAAGATACTTGTTACCGAGATAGAAATGGTATGATGTAGTAGATAAGAATTTTTGATCATCCTAGCTTGGCTCCAATTATCATGTGATGACAACACTTTCCTTATAGACGAGACAAGCATCCATTGCATCTCCAATGTACCTAAAACAACATTCAAGTACATCTTGGTCCCCAAACTTATTGGGTCCAAAGTGGTTAGACTAACAACAACACATAGGACACACTCCATAAAAGTATGTGCATGTTTAGAGATGAAATTTGAATTTCATGCACATCTTAGATGTTTAAGGATTTGATGGAGTATGCCCTATATATTGGATCAAAGAAAACAAAAATGATATGAGATATACATTTAGTAAGCATGCATGCGCGAGACTTTCAAGATCCAACGAAGATATAATTTGGAAAAATCACCCAAATATTCAATAAGGCATACAAGGTGTGACCAAACACATTTGTTGCCCAAACTATATCAAAGAATCAAATCAACACACGATTTGTTCAACGAAGTTCAACAAATGAACTAAGCAAAAACTATTGAGCAAAAATATGAAATAAAACACAAATACTCAAAGATTTATCTCATTCAAGCAAATAAAATAGAGAAGAAAGAATGATATAACAAACTCCCAAAAGAGCAAGGTTTCAACAAATAAACCAAACCCTTAACACTTTTCACAATGGCACAAGGTTTTGAGAAGAAGAGGTTTGTCTTCCACTAAAAAACATTTGATAATAATCAAAAACATTATCAAAGAGATGTTCAAAAGCCAAGGAAGACAATGGGAGCCACACCAAAATTTTGGAAAAGAAAATAAGTCAATAATAGGTGAAATCCAAGGAAGATGATCCACTACCACACACAAGTATCTCAAGTTTCGAAGACAATGAGTGTATTGGAATTGATTTCCAGTGGTATATTGCACGGGTATTAAAGATAAATCTTCACAACAAAAAAGCATAGGACAGGAATAAAAAGATTAAGCACTATGCAAAGATAGAGATTCTTGATAGATTCAACTAGTTACACAATCATGCAATGCAACAATTATAATAACTTGAAGCAAATGGTCTCCCAAACAAGATATAGAGATATGTATTTGAGGAAGACCGCACCAAGAATTTCTTACTCAAACAAGGACCAAAAATACGAGCAATTAAAGCTTCTAACAAAAATAGGACCTTGTTTGAGTCAACATGCCACCTAGAAACAAGATAATCAACAATATCAACTCTAAGTGGCACTACCTCATATGTTCACATTTCCTAGGATTGTGATATGCAAAATAATCATATTACTCCCCCATAATGTGATATTCAATTTTTCTTAATAAAAGGCAAAGCAACTTCAACTAGAGAGAATTAATGGACATTTAGAATTTGAATTTCTCATGAGTATGACACACCACATAGTGACTAGATAATATTGCAATATCAATACTAAGTGGTAGTACTCACATACACACATTTTAAGGTTTGAGAGATGCGCAAGGCATATTACTCCCCCAAAATGGGATGTTCCATTAACCACTCAAAAAGAGCCAAATAAGATATCATCAAGGTGCATTAGAGGCTCAAAACGAGACACACGGGTAAATGATGTGCCAAACACCTAGACATACTTGAATACACAAAATAAGCAAGCATGAGGAACACCAAATACAAACACATACTTGGTACAAAACCAAAACATGTAAAGGGGCAAGTAACTTACAATACAAATGAGTTAAGTACAAGTTACCGCGAAGAGGCCATTGGATATAAGATACGGATAAGATAATCCTAATGACTTGGCTTGATCAAATATAATATATGAAGATCCCTTAATTCTTCATGAGTTAGCCAAGTCTCCAATGCCCTCTGTAAACACCTATTGATCAAGTTTGAGCTTGTTGGTCCCCAACCAAGTTGGGTCCTAAGAGGTTAGTCACAATAGGCTTGGCAACCCAAATGGTTCTTTTCTTGACACCACTTTGAGTTCCAACAAACTTGTAAAAAACATTGCCATCCTTGTCCTTCCTAAGATAATAATCATCATCAATACTGATAGGGTTACCGTTTGAAAATGAAGAGGCAAAGTGCCCCTTCACACGACATATGTAGCAACAAGTGCTCCCCTTTCTCTTCTTCCTAGATTTCTTGGCTTGGGGAACATTATCTTGATTCTTCTTCGGAAGTGGCCTAACTTCAACTTGGCCTTGACCTTGTACTTGTGGCCGCTTCCCTTGTTGATTCTCACTCAAGTGCTTTTTCTTCAATGGACAAGATCTTACATGATGTCCTTCAACCTTGCACTTGAAGCAAATAATCTTGGCTGAATTCTTGACTTGGTTTTGGCCCTTCTTATTGTTTCTCTTGGACTTGTTCTTGTTATTGGATTTGAATCCAAGTCCACATTTATCATTAGTGGATTTTTGCACACTCAAAATATTATCGAGTGTGGATTTCCCTTCATGACTCTTTTCCAAGTCATTCCTCAAGGAAGTGACTTGGGCCTTGAGCTCTTTGATTTCCTATACATGGTTAGTAGAAATACAAGTACTAGAGGAAGTAGAAGCTTCATTGTTAGAGCAACAAGGCAAAGCAAGTAATCCAACACAAGGTTTATCAATAGTATGGCTAGATGGATTACTAGGCTAGCACATGGCAAAGTAGCATTTTGAGTAGAAGTTGTGCTAATGTCCAAAAGAGGCTCACAAGATGTTACCTTGGTAATACTTGCCTCACGAGCTAACATTAGACAATCATGGGAGATTAGAATATCATTATGAGAGCCCGAGAGCTTTTCATGACTTTCTTCCAATTTCATATACTTGCTAGTTAGCAACTCAAGTTGAGCCCTCAGCTCAACGTTCTCCTTTAGGGTAGATGCTTCACAAGAAGTAGAGTTAGTAGTACAAGCATCATTAATGGAATTTTCTTTTCAAGCTCATAAGATTCAATTTTTTGTGTGAGGAGACAATTAATGTGCTTCTCCTCAGCAAGCTCTTGCTTAAGGAGATTAAATCTCCGACTCCCATCATCAAGTTGGAAATCCAACTCCTCCATGGTTTCCATTTGTTTAGTTATGGTGTCCATAACGTGTTTGAGACAATTAACAGCCTTATTATTACCATGAAGAGAGGTATACAAAAAAGTCAACTCAAGCAAGAGAGCACTAGTATCCTCATCAATGTCATCATCACTATCATCATTATCATTGCTATTATCTTTAGAAGATATATTGGGATCCAAAGTAGGAGATACCTTTGATCCTCTTGCCATAAGGCACATGTGAGCACGGGAGTATGAAGATGAGGATATTATTGAATATTCATTCATGATAATGTCTTGATCCATAGAATGTTTGATTTCCTCTACATTGTTAGATAAACAACTAGAGGAAATAGAAGCATTTTGTTCATGGGAACAAGGAAAATCAAGCATATCATCTACACTAGTACTCAAATAATTTCTAGATGATATACAAGGACTAGCAATAAAAGGGGATATAGCATTATTGTTGCAAGAAGTTCTTAAGTCCAAATAAGAAACATTGAAATGGTATAGAGATGAAGGATCATCATTAGCGAGCACAATATCAACATTGCAATTCCCAACACGACTCACCATATATTTACCTTGTGTCTTGCCACATGTTGGTGAAGTGGATGAGGATGAGAACTCATCACGGCCGGAGGTGGAAGCAACTTGGAGCTCTTCATGATGTGAAGGAAAAGAGATCTCCTCGGAGAAACCACCGACAATATTAGAAATGGAACCACCAAATATTTCTTTAAGCTTGGTCCACTTCTCATGAGATGACTTGCGCTTTACAATCGTCAAGAACAAATTAACTGTGGGGCTCAAAGAGAAAATAATCTCATTAGATACTTGAGCTTCGAGATGTAAATTTTTCTCATCCACTAAAGATAGATTTTGAGGATCAATCGGAGGAGAAAAACCTATATCTAGAAATCTCTCAATATTTGGACACAAGGTCCGAATATTATAAAGCAAGCAATTTTCCACAAAGTATAATTTGTGCCATCAAAGATAATTGTGTCATTGTGCACTATACTACTAGCCGACATCTTTACACTCTAGGCGGTGAAGCCTAAACAAGGAGAGACCTTGCTCTGATACCAATTGAAAGGATAGAGATGTCGCCTAGAGGGGGGGGGATAGGCAATTTCAAAACTATTACGGTTTTGGATTGATAGAATGAGGAATTAAACTAACGTTTATTTTACAAGCACAAAACCTAAATACACTAGGCTCAACTAAGTGCACCAACAACAAATTAAGCTAAGCAAGATAGCACAAGATAAATATACCACAAGTTATAAGTAAGATATAAGTACTTCAAGCTCGATGGCTATCACAAGGAAAGTAAGCTCGGATATAGAGATAACCGAGGCACGCGGAGACGAAGATGTATTCCCGTGTTCACCACCTTTGGGAAGGGGGCTACGTCTTGTTGGAGAGGTGTGAGGTTCCATGAAGGATTCCTCACGCGCCACAAAGGCTCACCTTCTTCTCCGAGTCTATCCCACGAAGGAATAGGCCCTTTCTTTATGGCTAGCTTTTCCTCCACTCCGGTGATGGCAAGCTCCACAACCACTTCACAAGATCCACGAAGGAGAAGCCCGAGTCTCTTCACAATCTTCCACGAAGAGAACACCGCGGCACCAACCGCCAAGCCAACTAGGAGGTCACCCTCGAAGAGTAACAAGCTCACGGTCTCTCACTCGAACAAATCGTAATGGAGAGCTCAACACTTTTGCAAGAATGCAAAGCAAGAACACCAAGGGTGCTCAAATCCTTCACTCTCAAATCCCACCAAAGCAACAAGTTCTAGGGAGGAATTAGAGAGGAATAACAATGGTGGAAACCAACAAAGGACTCCAAGATCTAGATCCAATGGGCTCCCCTCACTTAGAGGAGGATTTGATTGGTGAGGATTGTAGATCTAGATCTCCTCTTCCAAAGCCCTCAAAAAGATGCAAGAATCATAGGAGGGAAGGGAGAGGAAGAAATCTCAAACAGGTTAACAATGGAGGTCAAAAACATGCTCAAGAGCCTTAGAACTTTGGGGAAGAAGCCCCCACCTTTTATACCCCTTCAAGGGGGAAGACCGTTGGAAGCAAGATGCGCTGGGCGAACACGTTCCGACGACGAAACCGGCGTCGCCGGATCAACCGTCAGAATTTCCGGTCAAAACCGAAAGTTCCGCAAAAATTGAAACAGCTTACTGAACCGATTTTCGGCGGTTTGCCGGAAATTTCCGGCGGTGGCCGGAAATTCCGGCCACTGGCTCGGTCTCGCCGGAATTCCCACCGGAATAAAACAGGGCACACGAAAACGGAGATAACTTTTGCGTCCGGACTCCGATTTCGATGATCTTGGGCTTGTTTTAACGAGGACAACAAGCCCTACAAGATGGTGCCGAGAAACATCATAGTATAATAGAGTAGGATAGAACCAAATGAAGAAAGGTAAGAAGCCTCCCTATAAGAAGAACCGATAAAACCTTCAAACTCGAAAACGCCATAGAAGATGCATACGAATTCCGTTTTCGATGAACTTGGCTTATTGAAGAGGTAGCAACAAGCTAAAGAACCTCACATGGAGAAACACCAAGAAGCAACAAAATAGGAATATGCAAAGTATGCAAACGATTGAGCTTCCTATGACGATGTGATCAAGTTACCCAACCGAAAGCCCCTCTTAATAGTGCGGCTATGTATCCTATAACCCGGTCTCCCAAAAACCACCTTGAGACCGATAAAAGGAAAACCTATCAAGGCCATACCTTTGCCCTGCGCATCCCGCTTGATTTTGATGACAACACTTCAATCTCCATCCAAGCCGGATTTCATCACTTGATTGTTGTTGCTTCGTGAAGACTCCTAATTTGCTCCCCCATACACCACTATTGGATAGCTTCATTAATACATGTCTTCACATGTACATTATCACCAATATGGACGGCTATCTTCAAGCAAATGATCTTCTCGAGATGCTTATCTTGAACTTGCCCTTCTCAACCATACCACAAGATCCATGTGGTACATTCTTTATGCTTCATGTGTTGACCAACTTGAAATCACTCTTCACTCTTTGTATAGGTCAACCATGTATCTTCTCATGCTCCATCTCAATATCTTGAGGTACATAAATAACTCTTAATTTGATTACATGCTCTAAATCTTAGTCAATCATAGCTCAACTAATGAGGCTATCATGACACCGTCTTAGAGCCATATCTTGAGTTCTTCTATTGAGATCACACTCTCAAGATCTTGATCATATCATATTCTTCTCTTCAACTCGATGATATTGATGCCAATACTCAAGGTATATCTTTATCTTCATGGCATCCATACTTGAATCCAAAACATAGAATACAAGCATGACCTATGGAATATTCCTTCGTATAAAACTCAGTGAAAACATTATTCCATAGGGATTGTCATTAATCACCAAAACCACACATAGGGGAAATTACTCTTTCTTAGAGGAATCTGGAAATTAATATGGCTCCCACATATTTCTATGATTACTTTGTGATCGAATGAACCATTTACATACGATACCAATTTCCCTTTGTCGCGTGATACTTTACTTATTCGAGGTTTGATCGTCGGTATCTCTACATACCTAGTTCATGCTCGTTACCGATAAGTACTCTTTACTCGTTCCTGTGATATGTGATCCCTTGTGATCTAGTCACATGATTGCAATCTAATTGGATGACATTCCACCGAGAGGCCCAGAGTATATCTATCCGTCATATGGACAGAAAAATCCCACTCTTTATCCATGTGCCTCAACACATACTTTCCGAACACTCAATGCCACCTTTATAACCACCGAGTTACAAAGTGGTGTTTGATGTCATCAAAGCATCCATCTGGTGATGGTGATTAACATGATCTCATGGTCGAAGGATTTAGGTTACTATGTATTTGAAAGCTTATAGCAAGTGAACTATTTAAATGACTTGATCTTATGCTACACTTAACTATAGGAGTATGTCCACCACATCATTCTCCTAATGATATGACCTTGTTGTTAATAACATCTCAATGTTCATGATCAGGAAACCATGATCATATTTTAACCAACAAGCTAGTTTAACAAGAGGCTTTACTAGGGACTCTTATATGTTTACAAATCACACAAGTATTAATGTTTCCAGTTAATACAATTATAGCATGGTATGTAAACATTTATCATAAGCATGAAGATATGATAATAACTACTTTATTATTGCCTCTTGGTCATATATCCAACAAAGGCCCAGAAGACTTACCGACTTAGACCTATAGATTACTTGTAGTCCAAGTTGTACTTAGTTACCGACTTTGTAACGTAGCCGGATAGATCTCTCTGGTAACCCTAGGTCTCGGTGCCTATATAAACCGGACCTGAGGGAGCCTTTAGGGCATAATCTCTATGACAACCACAACCAACTCGCATAGGCGAACCTCTCTTGTAATCCGTTGTAACATCTGTCTCTCGCTGATATATTATTGGGTTGCTAGCAGGAGTAGAATTCGATCACCGCAGTCAGATCTATACGTGGGTAAACTTGTGCTCACCGCTGTCGGAACACCTTATAGCTCACACCACATCTTCTTAATGCCCTTAGGACCCCCTATGGCGTACTTGTCATCAATTTGACGACAATGACAATGCTAGAGATATCAACTCTGGCACAACTTCAGGAGGAGGGCGAAGCACCTCTGACCCCTACCCCGATGAGCACGGTGCCCATGAAGAGAGGCATACCACGTAGAGATCCTCCTTTGTTCTCGATGGAGATTTCATATCTAGATATTCAAAGAGAGCTAGTTTGGGGCCGGTTTAGAAAATTCCTCACTTCAAAGGAAAGGAGGTCAATTCAGCAACATCGTTTCTACTTCTCAACCAACAGCCGCTATTCAAAAACCAGGTTCTGGTAGAACTATCCAAAATTCAGAAGTAGAGACATCATGCCTGCTGCCAGAGCCTACACGAGAACCAAATTTCAGTATGGAGGGTGCATTCCTAGGTCAGGGTATGGAGCAGCTGGTGGATGGACCAGGTTGCAACAGTGCGGGTGCCCAAAAATATGGTGTCCATGGGGATAGGGAGATAGAGGTCTTTTTTCCCAACTTTGGCATATCTCTCGACATCCTACCTAGCCCATACATCTCACCGGATATTTAGGAGTAGCATGCGAGATATCTAGGGTTGCTTCTAGAGCTCTCATCCAATCTTTGGCTGAGGAAGAGTGGGATATTGCACCCATTCCACCAGATTCCTTGTGAGAAAGTAGAGTTTCTTCGGAGATGGCTAATAAGGGTCATGATAGAAGCAGAGGAAGAATTCAAGGACTGTCCAAGGGGAACAAAGGCAGATCCAATAGCAATAGCAACAAGAACCGCATCCCCCTTTTGATTTAAACCATCTCCCCTCCCACAATATCCCTACGATGCTCCTCCCCCTTAGGCTACCATCCAGGAAATATGTAGCCTTTATGGGGTTTTGTTGGGCCTTTTCATCCTTTTGAGCAACAACATTTTGGGCAATAACCAAATCAATGGATTTCTCCCCATCGGGAGGGGATTCACATAATAGCAATATGTGCAGGGTGGTGATATGCTTGGGAAAAATAACCGGTACAAGAACCAGAAGAACAATACTACTCAAAAGGGTATAGATATCATGCCTAGCCTTAACTCATAGATGAACTACTTTGAATGTGTTTGCCTCTGCACTGGAGAGCCAGGTCATAGTTAGGATGCTTGCCATAAATATAGCTTATGTCAAGAAGAAATCAAATAAGATCAAGTGATGACCAAGGTGATACTAAAGAATGTTCATTACAGAGTTGAGTATATATATATGTCAAGTATCTATTGAATAAGAAGATTGAGTGAGCTCTCATGTGTACCTTCAAGACATCAACATATAATGAAGAAAGAAGAAATGAAGTGCAAGTTTAAATTGAGCCATCTCGTAGAGATCAAATGATTGAAGATAGTATCCCATACGGTGATATTGGATGTGCAAGGTAAAGGTATGACCTTAATAGGTTTTATCTTTTACCGATGCCATGTTGTTAGTTGGAAGACCGTGTTATAGGATAGATAGTCGTACTATCAAGAGGGACTCTTTAGTGAGTAAATTGATCGTATCATTCATAGAGAGATAAAACCTTTGCATCATTTTTCTTGGTTGTTATGTGGTTCTTATCCATGTGAGATTTTAGAGACTGTGGTTATATTCGTGACAAGCTCTAATTCATCAAAAACGGATTCCCAATGTTTATCTTATTGAGTTTTTATGTGGAGGGTTTTACTGGTTCTTATCTTAGCGATATTTCACACCTCTCACCTCTTGATATTTTCTCCCTTGCTAATCCTTAATATTTACGAAGCTTGTCACGTTAATGTTCATAGTTGTTGTGGATTTACTTGGTTTCTATATCTCTTACCAATTCGTGCATAGGATTAAACCCACTTCTTCCCAGCTAACTATATGAGAAGATTGAATTGTATATGTCAACCTACTTGCAAACATATATACCACCTCCAAATTTTAGCTCCACCTCTAGGTCTCTGCATCCGGTTTCTCTGTGTGCTCCACGAATCAAAGAGAGCAGGCTTCCAGAACCTAAATCTCTTGTACATGTTCTTCCAAAAGCTGAAAATGGTGGGAAAGTAAGCCTATCTCAACTGGTTAGGGGAGTTATAGATCTAATACCTACATTCAAATCCTCAAAGAAACGAATTTAGATTCATATTTATATTCGATATTTGAGGACTAGGCTATGTTGGCACTCATGTGATTTATTCTAGGGCATAGACTTGGCCTTTAACCAAGATTAAAAATTATGGTACTTATGTGTAATAGTGTGCATCCCTAGCTGGTGTAAAGGCCAGGGTATTCCTCTAAAGTCGAAGGTGGTAGATAGCAACTAGACAAAACTAATTAACAAGGAACCCAATAGAGCGTGTAGGTACGCTTGTTTGTCTATTAGAGTGACTGGGGCAGAAAATGTGCCATGGATTTTTGGATACGGGTCCTATCAACTTTGCCACGTAAAAAACAAGAATTAACATCCGCCGGACCACCGTACACTCGAAAGATTCAATGGTTCCTGATTCGTTTCACGGGACTAAAATTTTGAAATTCGTTCAATAAAATTTTACTTGACAAGTCATCGCCAATCGAAATTACAGATATGAAAAGACAGCTCAGGCTTATCAGTTATCACGTCTTTGGTTTATAATTACCAAAGACAAAGAACAAGTATACAGGCATTGTAAAGTACACACCTCTGAGCGGCTGCCATAGTACCTTGGATTCGAAGGCGGCGCAAACATATCGTCGGGAATAAAAGCTGTTGCCGTCGTGCATCACGGTTAGTAGTATGGTTCAGTGCGTGCATCCATGGTTTGACATTTGAAATCAGATCATGCTCTTGGTGCGCATCTAGTAAAGCTACCACGTTGGGTTTGGACAGGGCCGATTGGTCCGGCCATCAGGTCGTCGATTCTTCGATCTTCTGATAGCGGAGGCAGGACAGGATCCTCTCCCAGAGTCCCAGCTTTGCACCTCGCATATCCCGTTGACCTTTTTAGCTTTCCCGATCAAAGGCTGTGCAGCTGATTCGCAAAAAAAAAAGGGCTGTGCAGGCGCAGGTACGTAGCGCGGACTTGAGGCCGGGAGGAGGGCAGCCGTGTGCTGTCTCGCGGATTCACCGGGTCGACGTGTCGTGCCTCCAGCTTGGGAACGGCCCGCCGCGCGCGCTAGCTTTTGCTCCGGCGCTTCGCGTGGCCGCGGAGGCCATTCATCGTCACCGCGGGAGGATGTGCTGCTGTGATCGAATAAGAATGGATCGAACACGCAATTAATTTCTTACGGCGGGGTTCATGATGAAAAGATCTCAGTGTAGATGATGAAGAGTTAGTGAAGACGACGGTCAAAGTGGTCACGAAAGACGAAACGGAGTTGCGCGGAGCACTTTCCAGAAACTTTAGGCACTACTAGAAATCGGCGTCTGATTCTAGCTTTCCGTCGGACTGCTTCAGCATCGTACGATCAATTCTCCAATTCTCTCTAGAGCGTGAGATATTGCCAAGTAAAAAACATGGGCGGGCCGCAGGGTAGTTAGTAGTTCCGTAAATCATGCCATGTTAAGGAAACTGATCCTAGATTTTTAGGGTATAACTGAAATAAATCTCTGAATTATATGTCACTAGTGGAAACGAGGCCTTTGGTTGAGCCTGGAAATGGGCTTTAACACCGGTTCTTCTAAAAAACGGTGTTAAGGGGGGGGGGGGGGGGGGGCGTACCAGCGTGGCCCGTGCAGCAAAAAGGAGCCTCCCTTTAACACCGGTTCGTGACACGAACCGGTGTTAAAGGCCCCTGCATCCAGTGGCCCGCGCAGCCCCCCTTTAACACCGGTTCGTGGCTTGAACCGGTGTTAAAGGAGGGGGGCTATATAAGACACCGCAGCCCACACCCCACTCTTCCATTTTGTCACTATCTCATTTTGGAGCCTAGCAAGAGGGTGTGAAGTATGCTAGTTTGTGTTTTTTTTCGTATGCACAAGAGGTGTTCGGTGAAATGCCCGAGAGCTCAAAATAAGTTTTCTCGTTGCTCTTTCCTTCTCGGTCGAGGTCGGCAACTATCCTTTCATGTGTCATTGATGTACTATATATAAAAATGGTCATCTCCCTATTAATTTTTGATATATACTATATATTAATGCAGATGAACCGGCAATGGATGTACGGTGACCGCCGCACTTCCGAGTACATTACGGGCCTCCAAAATTTCATCGTTGTGGCTAATGCAAACCGTGGTCACAATGGTTTTATGTGTTGTCCGTGTGTTCACTGTCAGAACAAGAAAGACTACTCAAATACCAGAACCATTCACGCCCACCTGCTTCGATCCGGTTTCATGCCCAGCTATAATTGTTGGACCAAGCATGGAGAAAAAAGGGTTGTGATGGAAGACAACGAAGAAGAAGAGGATGATGACATCTATCATAATATGTATCCTGAATATGATGATACTGCAACGGGGGTAGATAATGAAGATCAAGAGGCAGCAGATGGGCCCGCTGATGACGATCTTGGTCGGGCCATTACTGATGCAAAGGAAGAATATGAAACTGAAAAGGAGAAGGAGAAGCTGGAGCAGATGTTAAAGGATCACAAAACATTGTTGTACCCAAATTGCGAAGATGGCCACAAAAAGCTAGGTACCACACTGGATTTGCTGCAATGGAAGGCAGAGAACGGTGTGACTGACAGCGCATTTTCAAAGTTGTTGGTAAAAATGAAGAATCTTCTTCCAAGAAATAATGAGTTGCCCGACAGTACATACCAAGCAAAGAAGGTTGTCTGCCCTCTAGGATTAGACGTGCAGAAGATACATGCATGCATTAATAACTGCATCCTCTACCGCGGTGAGAAGTACGAGAATTTGGATGCATGCCCGATATGCACTGCACTGCGGTATAAGATCAGACGAGACGATCCTGGAGATGTTGAGGGCGAGGCCCCTAGGAAGAAGGTTCCTGCCAAGGTTATATGGTATGCTCCTATAATACCATGGTTAAAACGTCTCTTCAGAAATAAAGAGCATGCCAAGTTGTTGCGATGGCACATGGAAGACCGTAAGAAAGACGCGATGTTGAGACACCCCGCTGATGGGTCACAGTGGAGAAAAGTCGAGCGAGAGTACCCGGACTTCACACGTGACGCAAGGAACTTAAGTTTTGGTCTAAGTACAGATGGCATGAATCCTTTTGGTGAGCAGAGCTGCAGTCACAGCACCTGGCCTGTGACTCTATGTATTTATAACCTTCCTCCTTGGTTGTGTATGAAGAGGAAGTTCATTATGATGCCAGTGCTCATCCAAGGCCCGAGGCAACCCGGCAACGACATTGATATGTACCTAAGGCCATTAGTTGAAGAACTTTTACAGCTGTGGGCCAAACCAGGTGTACGTATGTGGGATGAGCACAAAGGGGAGCCATTTGACCTACGAGCATTGCTTTTCGTAACCATCAATGATTGGCCTGCTCTTAGTAACATTTCAGGGCGGACAAACAAGGGATACAATGCATGCACACACTGTTTAGATGAGACTAAAAGTGTATATTTGGATAAATGTAAGAAGGTTGTGTACCTAGGGTATCGTCGATTTCTTCCGAACCTGCATCCAGTAAGAAAGAAAGGCAAGCATTTCAAACGTCTGGCAGAATCCTGGAGGAAGCCTGTCCTCCGTACCGGTGAGGAGGTATTTAGAAGTAATCTTTGGAAAAGGTCCTGGTAGTCTATCTGTTCCAAATGACGATGTCGGACACGCGCCCATGTGGAAGAAGCAATCTATATTTTGGGACCTACCCTATTGGAAAGTCTTAGAGGTCCGCTCTTCAATCGACGTGATGCACGTGACGAAGAATGTTTGCGTGAACCTGCTAGGCTTACTAGGAGTGTATGGGAAGACAAAAGATACATCGGAAGCACGGCAGGACCAGCAACGTCTGAAAGACCCTGAAGAGCCTATGCATCCTGAGAACTAGAAGGGTAAACGATGCCACTTAACTCCTGTCAGCTACGCTCTTACCAAAGCAGAGAAGGAAATCTTTTTTGAATGCATGAGCAGTATCAAGGTCCCGTCTGGATTCTCGTCGAATATAAAGGGAATAATAAATATGGCAGAGAAAAAATTCCAAAACCTGAAGTCTCATGACTGTCACGTGATTATGACACAATTGCTTCCGATTGCATTGAGGGGGATTCTACCTGAAAATGTTCGAGTACCCATTGTGAAGCTATGTGCATTCCTCAATGAAATATCTCAGAAGGCAATCGATCCAGAAAGCCTACCAGGGTTACAGACAGATGTGGCCCAATGTCTTGTCAGCTTTGAGTTGGTGTTCCCACCATCCTTCTTTAATATTATGACGCATCTCCTGGTTCACCTAGTAGAAGAGATTTCCATTCTCGGTCCTGTATTTCTACACAATATGTTCCCCTTTGAGAGGTACATGGGAGTCTTAAAGAAATATGTTCATAACCATTCTAGGCCAGAAGGAAGCATCTCCAAGGGCTATGTAACAGAGGAGGTCATTGAGTTCTGTGTTGATTTTATTCCTGACCTTAAGGCGATTGGTGTTCCAGAATCACGACATGAGGGGAGACTACGTGGAAAAGGCACCCTAGGATGTAAAGCAATGATATGTAGGGACGGGCATTCTCGCAATCAAGCACACTACACGGTTTTACAAAGATCTATCTTGGTTGCCCCGTATATCAATGAACACAAGAATTTAATACGCCTCAAACACCCGGGGCAGTCTGATGAATGGATTATAAGTGAACACATGGCGAGTTTTGGCGGCTGGCTGCAAAGACTTCTCACGAATAACACCACTGTTGGGGATTAGCTGTACTTGTTGGCTAGGACACCATCTTCGACTGTATGTACTTTCCAAGGGTACGAGATAAATGGGAATACATTTTACATGATAGGCCAAGATAAAAAGAGCACCAACCAAAATAGTGGTGTCCGCTTCGATGCAGCAGAAGACAATGGGCAAAAGACCACGTATTATGGGTTCATAGAGGAGATATGGGAACTTGACTATGGACCTAATTTTAAGGTCCCGTTGTTTCGATGCAAATGGGTCAAGCTAACAAGAGGAGGGGTTGAGGTAGACAAGAAGTACGGAATGACAACAGTGGATCTCAACAATCTTATGAAGGTAGACAAGAACTTAGACGAACCATTCGTCTTAGCCAATGATGTGGCTCAGGTTTTCTATGTGAAGGACATGTCTACCAAACCGAAAAAAAGAAAAAATAAGCAAACAGATACATCACACGATGAGCCAAAGCGTCACATAGTTCTTTCAGGGAAAAGAAACATCATGGGAGTGGAGGACAAGACAGACATGTCAGAAGATTATAATAAGTTTGATGAAATTCCGCACTTCAGAGTGAAGACTGACCCAACCATCCTGTTAAACGGTGTTGATACTCCATGGTTATGGCCGACGCGATCATAAGATTGACTATATGTATTAATTGAGCCATTTTTGGCACACATATGTATTTCAACATGGAAATCAATGTCACATTTCTTCTGTTAACAGTATATGTATTAAATGAGCCATTTTTCTTCCTTCTATTTCTTCCCTCCATTTTTCTTCCCGCCATTTTTCCCCGCCATTTTTCCCGCCATTTTTCTTCCCGCCATTTTTTCCCGCCAGTTCTTCCCTCCAGTTCTTCCTGCCAGTTCTTCCCTCCAGTTCTTCCCGCCAGTTCTTCACTATATATATATGTAGGGTTGGCCTCCATTGTCATTGCACATCTCTAGACTCATATCTGCAACCTCATCACTCTTTCCCATGGCTTCCACCGTAGCACTAACCCCCAGGGAGGCGGAGGCGCTTTGCGCCTCGAACTACCCCTGCCCGCCGGGCTACTGTGTCCCCGTCGGCTGGATGCTGAGCGCCGGAGGCGTGCCGGTTCCTCCTGTCCCTCTAGGTGTGGCGCGCCGGATGGCCATCACGAACCACTACTACTTCGAGCTCACGCCGGAGTAGCGGAGGAATCCTAGATGGCATCCCGACTATTTCCCTACTTGGGAAGCCTTCTTCGTGGATCGGCGTGAGAGGGCGCTCGCCAGGCACGAGGAGGACGGCCCACCTCCTCCGAACTTCAACGAGGCCGGCCGTCGGCTATGGTGGCGCGGTCGGACTCTCCAGAGCATCATGGCCTATGACACTACCGCCGACTCTAACCCCCGTCTGCGCTACCCTCAAGTCCAACCCATGCGTACTCAGCCTTCAAGGTTCAATTACGGCGACCCCGACGACGACAGCGATGACGGCGGCGACGAGTACGACGACTACAGTGGCGAGTATTACAGGTGTAGGCAGGAGCATGACTGAATCACTCCAACATTCCGAAACAAGTTCGGCCGATTGTTACTTAATCTGGCCATGTATCTTAATTTTCAGTTCTTTTATGTATCTTAATTTTTAGTCGTGCTTTATGTAAATTACTATTAGTTGCATTCTGTATTTTAATTCTAGTTCTATCTCCTTCACAAAATGACCTATCTCATTCGAGGTTTCTTGGCTTTCGGGTCAAAAGACAAATTCCTGCCGAATCGGCAGGAAGTGGGTCAGATATGAACTACAGGTACATGATACGATGCTCATGAAAAAATCATTTTTAGGTTCACAATATGCTATTTTATCAAAAATCCAATGCAAGTTGAGCGAGGCTTGGCCCCGAGCTAAGAATCTTCATGCCCGTTGTTCGACAAAGTTTGACGATAGTTTAAAACGGGGATAAAAAAATAAAAAAAGATCGAAACAGTGCGAAACCTTTGCGTGGTGTTATATTATATGACATAGTTAGAAGGAAAAATCTCAAACTTGGTATATTTATTATGTCTCAAAAAACCTTCACAAAATGACCTATCTCATTCGAGGTTTCTTGGCTTTCGGGTCAAATGACCTATGTTATGGCTAGAATCAAGGCATAGTTTGTGATAATATGGCCATATTGTGCATACATGTGCATCATGGCATGGCAAACAATGTTGCAAGAGGAAGTTTTCCTTTTTATCGCACCAAAAAGGCATTTTCCATTTTCCGAGCATAAAAAACGGACGGTTTTGTGAAGCAACCATCAAATGGCTAATTCAAAAAACCACCACCACATTTTACAAAAATACTAGACCACCTTATATGGACAATGTACCAACAGGGGGATCTGAAACCTTTCCGTCCACCTCTGGTGAAAAAGACAAATTCCTGCCGAATCTGTAGGAAGTGGGTCAGATATGAACTACAGGTACATGATACGATGCTCATGATTTTTTACAAAAATCATTTTTAGGTTCACAATATGCTATTTTATTAAAAATCCAATGCAAGTTGAGCGAGGCTTTGTCAGATTCAAGTGTATACAAAAGATGCGGCATTTAAATATCCAAACAATTCAAAAATGTTAATACAAAATAAAATATGATTTTATCTAATAAAATAGGGTTAGATTCCTTTTTAGATGCTTAATATTTCTTATGTTCAAAGTTTTAGGATTTGACAATTTATTTTTGTTTGAATTGAATAATCAAAATTTATATGTAAGTGTTTTAATCATTTTGAAAATTTTCATCTAAAGTAAATATAAAATGTTTTTACATGAATGGATAGATATTATTTTTCTGAAAATTATGATATTATTCATATTTTTCTGAGTTGAAATGAATAAGATATGAATTTTCTAAATTCATATCCTATTTTTTGAATTATAAATACCCCCACCCCTTTAATGCATGAAATAAATGCCCCCCTTTAACACCGGTTTCAGCCACGAACCGGTGTTAAAGGGGGCGCATTTATTTCGTTTCGCGCACGCACAACCCCCCTTTAACACCGGTTCGTGGCTAGAACCGGTGTTAAAGGGGGGACGGGCACGAAGACGGAGGAGCAGAGCAGAGCCGCCCGCCACCGCGACCTTCGCCGTCCGCCGCCGTCACCGCCGCCCGCCACCGCGTCTGTGTCGTCCGCCGCCCCCTCCCTCCCGTCCACTCGCGGAGCCACCACCGCGCGCGCCGCCGCGCCAGCAACTCTCGGGAGCGGCGCCTCCGCCCGTCCACTCGCGGCGAGCCTCCGGCCGGCGCCGCGCGCCACCACTCACCGCCGACCCCGCCGTCCTCGCCCGGTGCCGCGTGCCACTCCCCGCCGACCCCGCCGGCCGACCCCGCCGGTAGTAGTTATTAATTAGTTATAATTAAGTGTGTAGTTATTATTAGAATTTTGTTATTGTATTAAGTTTAGGGTTAGTATTAGTTTAGGGTTAGTATTAGTTTAGGGTCATTATATGTGGATTCGCAATAGATTTCTACTTGTTATTGTATTATTAGTAGTTTAGTGTTAGTATTAGTTTAGGGTTATTAGTTTAGGGTTTATTTAGTTTAGGGTTATTAGTTTAGGGTTATTTAGTTTAGGGTTATTTATTTAGTGTAGTTTAGTGTATTTAGTTTAGGGTTATTTAGTGTATTTTATAGTTAGTATTAGTTTAGGGTCGTCACCTCGCTGCTCTGCAAGCGCCGCCGCTGGCCGTTGTCGTTAACGTCGCTCCGGTGACCCCTAGGTAGTGGCGCCGCCCGTTTTAGGTAGGCCGCATCACGCTAAGGCGAACCCGCTACCTCGCGCGCCCTAGGGTTTGGACACCTCTCATATGCATCCGGGATTTCTTTGAATTAGGGTTTGGACCCCTTGAAACTCGTTTAAAATGATCAAGCATCCTTAGGGTTTTAATTTCATTTGTGTATTTATTTGTGTTTTTTTGTATGAATAATATGTATATTTGTGTATGAATCCAAGCCCATTTGAATGTTTACTCTCTTACTCTAGATAATATTATGTCGTCGATCCTGACCTCCTCTGTCCTCGCCGAGCCCACGTTGTGCTGGTTCGAACGCACGCCCCCACGCATCCCGGCCCCGCTCTCGCCCTAGCGCCGCCACCTCTCGTTGTAAATATAGCATTATAATAACCATGCTATGTTAATCAACTTTCATGACAAGTTAATTAGAAGAAGTAAATGTACCCTCTCATATGAATCGGGGGTTCCTCCGAAATAGGGTTTGGAATGACCAAGCATGTATTAGGGTTACATTTCAATACTTTTAACCTGTCATATCATCATCTTTGCTTGAGCATTTCAATAGATGTATTACTGATATTTGTGTGATCATATTTTGTTTTAGAAACTATGGATCCACTCAGTAGAAACCTTGAAGATAAAGAAATAATGGAGAACATGATCCACGAGGACGCCTCACAATATCTGAACTTGGAGGGACATGATGACAACTCAAGTAGTCATGGAGAAGATGACGACTTTGGTGAACGCACTTTAGTGATTACAAAGTCTGTCGAGGTATATGCATGGATTAAGCCTATGCTGACTTGCATCGATTGATTTGTATATATGTAAATGTATTAATTAACGCTTCTTTCTTCTTTTAGCCCTCTGGATCGACCAGCCAGTAACAATCTTCTTCTACGAAAAAGAGCCAGCAAGGCGCGAGCCATCGGTTGAAAGATCGTGCAAAGTTCACGATCGAAGAAGTTTGTGTTGATGGCAGGCCGATGGAGTCCAAGAAGGCCGCAAACAAATTTTTACGTTAGGCTGGAGTTCTTGTTAGGGACCAAATCCCAATCATAATTGAAAATTGGAATAAGCCAAAGAAGGGCGACAGTACCTTTGTTGATGAAAGATCTAAAGAAATGCTTTGGAATTCGCTGTTGGTAAATTTCACCCTTCCGCCAGAGGAGGATGAAAACAAACCGGTTATAAAGGAAAAGGTCAAAGAGTGGACTCTAAAGAAGATGGCTGACGCTTTCCGCAACTGGAAGACAAAATTGAACAAATTTGTCAAAGCTCGCGAGACTCCAGATTTCGAAGACGCATATTATGCGAAGATAAGACCTCACTGCCGCGAATTTGTGGCATACAAGGAAGGTGCTATAGCTACAAAGAGGACAGAAACCAATACGCTAAATGCCCAGAAGAAGGAATATCACCAGAGGATGGGGTTAGGTGGCTACATATCTCAGAGGCCTAAGTGGGAGGAAGCTGAGAAGACCCTGCGCGAGAGAGGGATCACACCCCAGACACATGGGTGGGACCTACATGCAAAGACTTGGTTCTATGGAATCGGGGCAAGGTTGGACCCAGAAATAGGATTGTGTATCTTCCCAACCCTCCTTGCCAAACCCGTCACTGAACTCATCACGGCATACGAGGAAACAGCCGTCAGGACCTTCCATCCCGACAGACAAAATGACCAGCTCACACGCGCCATCGGTAAAAAATAACACCCTGGACATGCACGAGGCACATGGGGTATGACGTGGAAGGATGGGTTTGCCGAGTGGGGCGACTCTTACAGATGGCGTGGCAGAAAAGAAAAAGAGCGTACAGAGCGGATGACACGGATAAAACATGCACTTGTGGCGCTGCAGGCGCAAGTGAATGCACAACAGAGCCATCAAGCTATTGGCCCATCTCAGCGGCACGAAGAGCCCGCATTAGAAGCTGCCGGCGGCCCAGACTCTGCGCGGAAAAGCAGCGTGGCTTCCACGGAGAACGTGCAGCCCACGCTTGAAATGGCGGGTCCTCGATACCCCGTGGATGAGATCACAGAGAGCGAACACGCTGAGCTGCATGTGAGATTAATGGGCTTATCCATTAAGGTGGCTGTCGGCTATGTCTTACCTCCTGTAGCTGGTGGAACTTACCACTGCCGACCGATTCCAGATGGCTATGCTATTGTCGGGGTGGATGAGGTTGTGAAGGAATATGAGGAAGCACAGCTTGACCATGCTACAGGTGAAGGGGAAACTCAACTCAAATTTGCAGTGAAAACAACCATTCTTTGGAAGAAGGAACACATCGTGCTTCCAAATTGGAGGCCACTGGAACCCCCGCCGTCTCTGCAGCGTCAGCAGTCTGAGCCGCTTCAGCCATCTCCTGCGCGGCAGCCATCTCCGGCGCTTCAGCCATCTCCTGCGCGGGAGCCATCTCCGGCGCGCCAGCCATCTCCTGCCCGTCAGCCATCTCCGGCGCTTCAGCCATCTCCTCAGCGTAAGCGGAAGAGCACTGCCACGAAGAGCATCACTAGCACTGCCACAAAGAAATCCGCAGGAAACCGTACGCCAAAGAGTTCAAAAAACTACGTCCCGCGGCCTTCCGCCAAGCCATTGCCGGTTTTACCGTGGAATCGCAGCGACGAGGAGACCAATAGGATCTCTGAAGAAGAGGTCAAGAAATTCTTTGCACCTAGACGGGCCGAGCCAAAGGATAAAATAGATCCGACGGTGGTGGAGAAGTTTTACAAAAATCTTTTGAAACCTGAAACCCCACTTGTGCCGGACTACGAGCGCCAGATTTTGAAGGGGGGTGCAAGGCGCCGTAGGGAGACTGAAAGTAGCAGTCGTGCGGCACCCCAGAAAACAGTTCCCATGCTCGGAGATCAGGAAAACCAATCATGCGCCCCGCTCCAAGTGTTCGACACACGGGACGCTCCTCCCGTAAATGATTACGAGGCAGAGCTACAAAGAAATGACAATGAGATGGGGATGACTTACATTGCATACTTGAACATCATGGGAGACAACTTGCCCAAAGGCGATGCCAACCCCATACAGCCATGGAAGTATGGGAATAATCTCGTCAAGAAAGAGGAGCTCAAGAATCTACCAACAAAGATGCGAAGATTGCACAAGTGGTACCTTGATTTCTGCAAGACGAGAAAGGAAGAATGGATCACGGTGCATATAAGAGATCGGATTTTCTTGTGTGGAGACGACGCGATCACCTTCAACATTCAAGACTTGCATTTTCTATTCAATCAGAAGGAACTCGACAAAGCTTCCATCAAACTTTATTGTGTGTAAGTACTATTTCTTTAATTTCTATCTCATCTCATTCAATTCATTAATTGCATGTATATATATATATGCTCACCATATATTTATATATATACTATTATGCAGGAAAAATGTTATGGAATACATGAAAGGAGGCCCTTTTGACATTGGGTTCGTTGACCCAAATAGAGTTCATGAAAAAGTGGTAAGAGACAAACCCGGGCAAACAGAAGATTTCTTGCTAAGTTTTTTATTGAGACAACAAACCAAAAGGGAAATACTATTGCCTTACAACTTCTCGTGAATACTGTTACCCTCTCTTGTACACATTCTGTTTCGGCTTACTCGATGTTAAGTTTAACTGATGATGAGTTATGCGTGCGTAGGTTCCACTTTATTCTGCTAGTCATTCAACCTGACTCAGGAAAAGTCCTTGTCATGGACTCGTTACGAAAAGAAAAAGAGCTATGGGCAGACTTTAGAGAGATGCTCCAGAGGTAATTTCAATCATATTATCGCACTAGATCGGCAACTTTCGTGACAACAAGTAATTAATTACTCCTTTATCCATTTTCTTTGTCGGACAGGGTTTGGAAAAGGTTCACGGGCAGGGCCGTGGGTGAATGGTCAGAAGAACTAAAATTTGTAGACCAAAATGTAAGTAATACTAGCTAGCTAGGTCTGCGTATCTCTTTGATTCTGCTTCCAATTCCATTATATCATGCTTTATTGATTATTATTTTGATTGAACTCTCTATTCTCGTAAAGTGCGCGCATCAGGGACACGGCAATAACTTATGTGGGTACTATGTTTGCGAGTTCATTCGCAACACGATATGTGCGACGGGCCAAGCCGCACTAGAACAACTTAGAGTAAGTAAACAAAGTACACAACATTATTTTATTACCATCAATTGTGTTGAGTTTTATTCTTATATATATTGACCCCATTCTTCATATATATTCAGATCGAACGGATGCGGGACCAAATCCTACCATTTGACCGCATACGATCCATTCAAGAGGAATTGGCAGGGTTCATACTTGATGAGGTCGTCACGCCTGGCGGAGAACTCTTTAGATATCCACCAAAATAAACGTTGTATATATGCTTGAACGTGTTTGTCTTGTACTTGATGCCTCAATGTTTACGGAGAATACCACACAATAACGATGTTGTGTATAATAATAGTTGCTTAATTATTCATGTACTCGTATGTACCGATGACGATGTATATGTATACCGCTCCCGATCGATTCCCCCTCCCTCCTCCCCGTCCCCGCCGCGCCGCAGAAATACGCCCAGAACGGGGCAGGGGCAGAACTCTGCCGCGGCAGAGATTTATGCCGTTTTCCTGCCGCGGCAGAACTAACCTTTAACACCGGTTCGTGTCACGAACCGGTGTTAAAGTGGGGGGGGCCTGAGCGCTGCGGCAGCCCCACGTGCGCCACCATTTAACACCGGTTCGTATAAGAACCGGTGTTAAAGGGGGGCTCTAACACCGAAACCGCAATAGCGGTTCTATAACCGGTGTTAGAGGGTCCTCCAAACCGTTGTTAGAGGGGTACGTGTGCACTAGTGTGCTGATTGTTTCGAATTAATTCTTGATTGTTTCGATCCCGTGAATATTTTTGAAAGCAATGGAAGCATTATTACATGCAACGGAAACAAAGGGTAGACTTACAGAACTTCTGTAACATGCCTAGGAAACACCGGCCCATTCTCATATGATCGATTCTTACCTTTTTCCAATTGGTAGAATCATTTCGCTTCGTTCATAATTTGATAAAGCTTCATTATCATTCGAAGATTCGATACCTAAACGCAAATTTGGTTGCTTCATTCAGCGTACCGGGAAACAATTTTAGTTGCTTCATTCATAATTTTACAAAGCTTCATGTCTTACCAATTAAAGCTTCCGTACCAAAAAAAACAAAACACATGCTTCCTCACGTGCCATTCCTAGCTTCAGCAGTAGAGGAACATGAATAGATTACAGATTTTATGTTGCTTCCGACTATGTATATATTGCTTCCAAACTCAACGCTTGGTGCTTCAATTCTGGATCAACTGGATGGTCAGGTGCTAATGGAGCAGCCGATGTACAAGGAGAAGGAGACATCAGTTTTTGGGAGAGGGAGAAGGTGGAGTCGGAGGCTCGGAGCACAAAAGCAGCAGAGGTGCGGATGGGGAGCGCAGTAGGGAGGCATACCGGCATGATTGTCTGAGATGGAGGCGCGTTTGGCAACCAAATGGATGCTGCCTTGAGTGCACTTGTTGTGCGGCATGGCAGAGATCTCCAAATCTCCAATGGCACTATGGCTGGTGGCATCGATGGGGATACAAGCTAGCCCGGGAAGCATCATTTTCTAGAGGCCATGATTACGAACGGAAGCAACATAGGTAACGTGCTTGCTGCCATGGCCTTAGATCGGCTTCTGGAGGCACCGTGGGTCAGATCAGATCAACGGAGCCAGGCCAGGGAAGCATCGAGGAGCTCTGCGAGAAGCTTTCGGGCGGCGTCGAGGAAGGGCCGAACACGGCTGCAACAGCGAGTGGCGGCGGCGAGCAGAGACAAGGAGTATCAAGGTAGTGGTGGTGGCGACATTAGGGCTCGATGGGGTGGGGTGAGAGGTGATGTATTCGGGGTCATTATATAGCCTACCCTTGCATCGTTGGATCCATCCCTCTAGATGAACATCTAGATGCTAGTCCGGCAATCTGTTTCCCACCGGACTAGGATATATAGTATTTACCAAACTTTAATCACTGGCCTTCTTCGTTGCAAGTGGCCAATTGAAGAAAAAGGTTTGTAGACTACTACTTTTCTCGCCCTGCTGCATGGCAGGGATAGGATTGGCAAAAATTGGTGGCGACAGCTCAAAGGAGAACTATTTCTTAGAGCAATATAAGATGGAATTTATAAAGCAAAAGAGTATGTACTAAAATGAGTAACACCACCATGCCTTGACCAACACCGGTCACCTCTGAAGAATAACATCTCCAACTAAACTTCCCTTGTCGACGCACCACCTACGCTTGATGCCTAAAAGGAGGTGCAAGTAGATGGCATGACTCAATAGAGGAGGGGAACACATAACCTCCAATTAAGTCGTGTCTCCAAGAGTGATGCTCCCAGTAGAGGAGCGGCGCCAAGGACATCGCCATCACGCCGACCCGCTCTAAACCTAGGCTTTCGCCCAGAGACAACTACCAACTCCAAATGAGAGCGAGGAAGATGTAGGCACACCTCGGCGACGCCTCCAAGAAGGGGAACATCACCAACCGGCAGCGTCAACACCAAAACTGACAGAAGATGGGCATGACTTTTATTCATCTAGTCAAGCACCTCTGTCCCTACCCACCGGATTGGGGCAACACCGTCGTAGCCAAAACATCGAGGTCCACCAATGAACCGCACGGTTGAGTGTATAACCATCTTCCACCTCTCACAACGTCAGGCCCCTCCCACCTTCTACACATCAAGGGTTTGCCGAACCGCCACCATCGTACCAGCTCCATGGGACAACCATGTTGCAGCGCGACCCATTACCTAGATCGGTCTGGGTTGGGCCTAGATCTAGTCCACGCCGCAGCCTCCACACCCGCAAGTGGTGGCTCATCTACAACTCCTCATTGCCTCGGGAAGCAAACGTTACATCACCCACCGCAGCACCTCCAACACCACCTCCATGGTCCAGAATGGCCCACGCCATTGATGAGATCCCGTGCCACCGCCTCCAGGAACCTCCACGATGCGCTGGCTCCTCTGTTGCATCTGAAGACCCGTTCCATCGCTCCATTCTCCATCCCATCGGGTGACACCGTATTTCTCAGCTGTTGTGCACCACCCGATTGGCGCCCTCCACCACGCACAAGAATCTCTCCGAGGTGCGCCCTCCTCCTCACCGCCTTCATAGTCGGGGTGTTGCCACTATCGTCGTCAGCGGCTAGGGGAGCTTGTGGTGGGGGTCTACTAGGCTCAGTTTCCTCCCTCTAGGGTCTCCTGCGAGTACGAACCAGAAGGGGGACGGTTTAGTTCCAACAGAGAGAACTATTTAGGGTTTGTGTTCCTCATGTCTTTTATCAAGAGGGACATCTCCCTCTTATAGACTCGGGAGGATAGCACTCACACGACACATTCTGCCTATATACCATGATATGCCTATGAAACATCTCTATCACTAACTTACGAGGGGTAACCTCGGCAATGTCCATTACTATAGACATGGGTTTCAGGAAAAAGAGTTGCGCTGGTGATTGCGTCGGCTTATCAGAAAAACAAGAGAGGCGAGATTTTACCTAGATTCAGGCCCTCGTAGAGGAAACCCTGCTTCCTGCTTGTCTGATTTTATTGATGGAGAGTATAAAATCGTCGAGCGCTAGATGCGATCTAGCTTACAGCGAATTGCTATGAGTCAATTGTCAAGTGCCCTCCCCCTCCCGGCCTTTATATGAGAGGCTGGGTCTTAGAGTCCAATCCATATCGGTTACAGAATAAAAAGTAAGCTTATGACTATGTCGGCTACGCCTTGTGCTTTTTCTTGCATGTCACGTCTGGTTCCTGGGTTTCGGGTGCTTTTAGAACCTTTGGCTCTTTATAGGTCTTATGGGCTTTGTCCTGGATATGTACCAGGTATGCCAATAACAGAGACCCGACAGGTCATCGGTTCATTTGTGAGATAGACGCGGCTAGATAAGAGAAATAAACCGCTCGATAGGGAAAAAATAGAAGGAAATGCATTTTACTATGCCATCGTCGTGCTCGCCCCTCCAAAGTCACAAGTAATTAAATGGAAAATGTAAGTGAGCGCATATATACACTTAGCTTAGCTTTCTCTAGTCATGTCACTCAAGTGGACCATTAGAGATCCCTTGTAAGCACCTCAAACTCTTGCTCATGCAACATGGGACTAAATTTCCACATGGCTCTCCACCCCCTTGACTTCTCTTCGATGTTTGAAATGGTTGGGCCCAATTTTAGTTGAAATCCCATTAATTCAAACATGCATGGTCAAGTACAAGAAGAAAAAGAATGGAATAAAAACATAATGCATGTCATTTCTTAACTCTTAGCAAGACAACACATCTTTCTTCACTGTGCTCAATGTCTTATCTCAGTAGTACAATTTCAAACTTAGTTTTGATCATCATGTAATTCTTAAATCATGTAAATATTAATTGAAAGATATCCATTTTCATAATGTTTTCATTCTTATCTTTAGATTGAGTCGAAGCTTAAGAGAAAGTTGCCTCATCGACCACTATATAATGCCCCGATGCAACGAGTTACTGATCCATTGTCACTCATGTTTGTTTCATTTCCCACCCCACATTCAACACGACCTTCCAGCCGTGACACTTCTCTCTCCATGCTTCTCCATTTCTCCTTCCTCCTTGTCCTTCCCGCTACCCTTCTTCACCCTCCATCCCTTCTTTCTCACTTCTCCGTTTCAAAGTACAGAAGCCTGAGGGGTGTTTGTTGACCGTCCAATTTTATGCACTTAACCAGCAATTCATGCGATAGTGGTGCCAGTTATGATATGTAAAGCTGATATCACTAGATTTGTATTTGAAAGCACTTTCTCCTGATTACGATTTTATGACCACTAATGAAATATTGAACATAGTTTATGCTCGAAGTTCAAAATTTAGACAGTTAAATATGACTTGTATTTTGATACAGAAAGAGTACATAGAAGGGCTATTATGCAATCTTGAGGTCGCCACATGCTATTAGATGCAATCTTTTACGAGATCTCATCTTTTACAGTGATGAAGTGATGAAAGGTCGTATACATCACACCAAGACTGGCTACAACAACACAATGGAGCAACTACGACGTCAGCTTGTAAGGAACGCCCCAGACTATGTACAGAGTACAATCTAGACACAAATACAAACATAGTGCAGAACTGCATAACCTCGCAGCTGACTGTACAGCTCACGCATTTCAGTTCTGGAACGAACATGAAGTGGCTTACAGTAGAACCTGAGTGGACAATCACGGCATATTTCTGCCAACAGCCACTTATGTTCACATACAGATCGATTGATAATTCACTTAATAAAGTATTTGTCGATGAGACGATGACCAGAACCTCAGATATTGTACAGAGACAAAGAAAAGATGGTTTCCCGTACCGTAGCAAGCAAATATGCATAACCAGTCATGTTGTTTGCATCTTGCTTTCACGGCCTAAGCGTCCCCCTGTAAGAATCCTTAATAGAGGAAATGATCCCCGTGCCTAGTAACCACTTCCACAATTGCCACTGATCAACAGAGAAACTTAGGGCAATACCACGACTATAAAGCAAGCAACAGACATGGAACTAGCGAATAATTTCGTGGTCATCAGTTTTGCCATGTGATTTCGAACCAAATGCATGTTCAGAGTTCAGACAATCATGAATTCATGATGTATGATAGTTTGGCGATCAATAGAAAACAAAGGCAAGTTGTAAGTCAGAAGAACTTCAGCCTCCTATTCAGTGTTACTCCTAAAATGTGACTACTTTTAGTTGTTCGTGAAGCCACCTAGCTCAATTCATGATGTAGAGAAGAAAATAAGCTAGGACTATATAGGCAGCCGATCACATTTTGTCTACCTTCAGAATGATGGCATGGTTAATTAAGTCGATGACTACGATAACATCTCCTCAGTGTCGCCTGAAAAAGAAAATTTCATCTGAACCTTTGGAGACACCGACACAAGAACAGCTATTAGACTTGTTCTTATTATACAAACCAAATTAATTCTCAACATAGTATCCAATTCGCAAAGCTTCCCTTCCCAATTTCATCCCAATTCCTAATCCAAGACAAGACACACGCAAGCAAGAGACACTACCCAATTACAGGTCACACATTGTGAAGGGGAAAACTTGTGATTCAATTCAAATGGAAGACAGTAAACGTAGTACAAGGAATTATACAAACAGAGAGTGAGATGAGAGAGTGTGAGCCACAACCTACACTAGGCGGCACCGGCACCGGCCTCCTCCTCGAGCTTCCGCACGTAGGCCGAGAGCACGGCGACGACGTCCCGGGCTGGCGCCTGCAGCGTGGTGACGAGGCCGGTGGCGGGCCCATTGAGGGCGCCGAGCAGCTTGGAGTAGACCTCGGCGCGGCTGGGCATTGTCTCGAGCGACTTGAAGTCGCCGGGCTGGTAGTACTTGCCCTCGAACACGGCCCCGATGAAGTCGTTGGTCTCCTCGACGCGCTCCTCCTTCTGGAATGCGCGGTAAGGCTTGAGCGCGGCGGGAACCTCCTCGCTGTGTACGAAGAGCCAGGCGTTCATGCCCTTCATGCACGGCTTGAGCGCCTCCCAGGGGGTGCCCTCGATGGCCTTCCCCACCAGCGTGTTCTTCGCCACCAGGAGATGGCACGACTCCGGCAGCGCGTCGCGGATGCCCTGGAACTGCTTCACCGTCAGGCCCTCGTACCGGATGCCCGCCAGGAGGTAGCACCCCTCCAGCTGCTCGCGGACGGCAGCCACCGTGTCCTCCTTGCGCCCGCGAGAGATGGCCGCGCGGATGGTGGAGCGGCGGAGAGGGCGGGGGCACCGCGGGGCTGCGGCTAGGGTCTGGAAAGCGGGGAGGTGCCGCGCGGTCGGGAGGAAGGAGGTCTCCATTTTTGGGCAGCCGGAAGGGGTTTGGGTTGGGAGGAACGGCGAGGAAGATAGAGTGGGGTGGAAGAGCTTATCTTTGGAGAAGACGATGATTCTTTTCCGTGCACCCGGTGTACGTTGGCCTTTGGATCATGTGGGGCCGCATATCCAGTGAGACGACTGGGTTCTGTCTCTTGGCAGCTCGTCTTGTTTGGAGATACAGTAATTAATTAAAGGTAAAAGAGAGGAAATATGCTTTAGCCCTTGTTTATTTTTCCCGTATTTTTATCCACTAGAGTTTGAGGATATGCAGGAATTTGGTGTTCGCCCAACATTCTATAACCCCCTACAATATTTTTTTCTAAAAATATTCTATCTTAGAGGAGAGTTTTTAATCTAGACAAAAACATGAAGAATATGTTGGAATAATTCAGAATTATCCCGGCCAAACCTAGAGTAGTAAACGGACTACGGATATTTTTGGGGTAATTGGAATAATTTCCTCTTATTCCTGCAAATATATTAGCGAATACAAGAGAAGTAAACAAGACCTTAAGGTGGCATAAAATCAAATGATTAACTGGAAAAATGAAAATTAATATTGTATGCAAATGCTAGAAATCAGTTGGCTGATACTTGCATATTGCCAACAATTCGATCTGTTGTAGGATGAATATCACCCGTCCTATTTATGTAGCAATTTTGTGCAACATGTTTTGAGAATGCAACATTTTTCTATAATAGTATTTTGTAAATATGTAAAATTGTGAAAACTTTTGCAACATTTTGAACATGATCATATAGCAAAAAAATAACATATGTAACAAGTCACCATTTAGTTCGACCAAAATGTAAAAGTCATGTCGCAGTTTTATTAAACCTTGCAATATTTCGAGCATGCTCATGCGATAAAAGTTTATTGTATGTAACAAATCCCTATTTATTTAGAGCAAAATCAAAAGATCATGTCGCGGTCTACAACAAAAAAACAATACACCCAACATTTATGCCTACTCATCCAACACTATGGGGACATGTATGTAACATTGGAGCAATCTCTCTCTAGCATAGCACACATAAATTATTGCACCACTTTTCCCATACCTACATAACAAAATCGATACATCTATAGAAAATCGTAACACATTATGAAACATCGACAAAATCCCCCAAAAGATGACCTTTCCCAACAACCATGGAGTCACTGTAACTGATTCGAGCTCACTGGAGATGAATCCTCCACACCTCGAGTGAACCCCTAACCAATCCATTATCATCTCATATTTCCTGAGGTTGTGTGTGTGTGGGGGGGGGTGGGGGGGGGTCTCTGAATATTGTGCCACAAACTTGAATTGTTGTCATGGCAATAACATGGTTTACCAGGGGAAGTATGGTAGGAGAAACATCCGTGGGGCATGGAGGAGACTGAGGAGTAGTAGGCCGGCGACACATAGAGGATCTGCATCAACATAGCGCAGAGGTGTGTGACAGATAGTGTTAGACGGTGAATGGAGTACCAACACTTGCAGAGTGCGAAGACGCGTGACAATGCATGCAAGAGCAACACCCACGGAACTCAGAGGCATGCAACAGCGCATGAAGGAGTGCGACAGCGCATGAAGGAGGAGTAGGGAGCTCAGAGGGATGTGACAGTGGAGGGGCAACTATGGACAACGAAGCACACGTGAGCATACCATCAGGGAGGAGGAAGCGTTGTTGTAATACTAGGGATCACATATAAGCCATCCGGGCAGATCACCCTCCATGTGACTGTAACATCCCGTAGTTCAAGTGACTCGATATGTGTAGAACATGGATGTATGCATTGCATTCATGCATGTAAAATCCAGGGATTTTTTTTAAAATAAATTGTTAGAACTTATCAAAGTGATTGAAGTTTCACTTAAATTGATGAGTTAGACTTAAATCTTCAAGTTGAGTGCTACAAACTTTGAGATGACCTTTGCTAAAACTCTATTTTAGGAGGTAGAGGTAATACGTAAACAAAATTGAACTATAACACAAATGTATCCTTAATGAACAAAAAATTAAATCTATTTGACATGGTCATACCCTACGGGTACGTAACTTCGGCATACCTGGTCCAGCCCAAGGAAGGCTCACAGCGGATATACGCTGGCCCATGAAGATTTTCGGGTGGCCAAGGCCCATGACGCCTTCGGATCCTTGGAGAGCAAGACTAGAATAGATAGGAAATTCAAAGGGGTAAAACCCTAGAACTTGTAACCGACTATGACTATGCCCGGGACCTGCCTAAGTCTATATAAAGGCCAGGAGGGCACGTCCTAGATCTCTCGACTCATACTTTCGCACGCACCTCCACGCCAGATCGAATCTGCGCATCCTGTAACCTTCGGTTCCGCCGTAATCAAGAGCAGACAAGCAGGAGTAGGTTTTTTCCCTTCGGGGGCATGAACCTGGGTAAATCTCGTGTCCCCTGGTTGCTTGTCTGTTAACCGTGCCACGATCTCCAGCATCCCCATCTTCTCCAAAACCTAAGTCCATAACAATGGGCATTGATGAGATTAAACCTCGTCAATTGGCGCCGTCTATGGGAATCGGGGCTGCTGATTGTGCGATCGTGACGGTCCCCCGATCGATCTACAACTCCGCGGCGACGGAGAATCACCTCCTCTTCGGGACCTTCGACTTCACCGCCCACTCGCCGGCCACCATGAAAGATTTCGAACCCGTAGGCGACGGACTCGAGATTTTGTTCGGAAGCTTCTGCTTCCAGGTGGGACAAACTGGCACCCTCCGCCTTCCTGAGCGGGTGCCCGTGCCATCAATCAGGCCCGCCTCGTGGGCTCCACACCCCGTGCTACGCGCGTCACCATCGACAGATGAGTTCTACAGCAGCAGCTGCTGCAACTCCGATATGTGCGATCCACCTTCGGATGAAGGGACCTACGGTTCCGGACCTGAAAGCTGCGGCAGCAGCGAACCGATCTACGAGCGCTACCTATGCGCCGCGGTCATCCAGGATCAACAAACGCCCAACCCGCCGCCCAACACGAACCCCAACCCGCAGGACGGAAACGGCGGGAACAGAAGAAGCCAATCCCCCCCCACCCGAAGGGGAGAACAACGGCCACGTCATCCAACTTAGCAAAGAAGGATGGGTACAGGCACGTCGTGCCGTCGCAGGCGACATAGTCCTGCCTGTGGATTCACCACGCGACCTACTGATGGCGTACCACTACCTCCTCATCGAGGAGCACAAGAAGCAAGTCAAGATGCAGGAGACGCTCGATAAACGCAAGCAAGCAGCCTCCGAGTCCAGCGCGCGACGAGCTGCGCTCTCCGCCATGGCACCCGGCTCTAGCACGAATGGAAATCAGGGAAACAAGCATCGCTCGCGGGTGGAGAACATGGATCCCAAGGAACGTCGTGATGTGACCCGAACTCTCCACACGTCGTTCATGGATATGGATGCCGACGGCAACATCATCCCGAAGACACCACAAGCTGCGATCCTGGCAGCCACCGCGTATCTCGCGGCCCACCAACCTCTGGAGGGGGACCCGAAAAGAGCCATGCATAAGTCCGCACTCACCGGACTCGGACTCGTCGGAGCTGCGCTCCACGAAGACGCTCCTGCGGAGCCGAAGAAGAAAGCTCCGGTCAGGCGCGACCGTAGCCCCACCCCTTCATCCGAAGAGGAAGAGGAGCACGGCCTTCCTCGAAGGAAGAAGAGCTCGCAACGCCATAAACGCGACTACGACGCCAGAGACGCGCTTACACAGCGCAAAATCGACAAAGCGCGAGCCAAACGCGCATGCTCGTCTGAGTCCGAGATGGATGAAGATGAAGGAGAACTCTGTGGAGCTCGATGCTTCAGCAGATCTGTTCGGCGAACAAAGATGCCACGCAATTTCAAGCTTCCTTCGGATACTCCGAAGTTCAATGGCACGCAAGATCCAAAATCTTGGCTCAGCGATCATCTGTCATCCGTCAAGCTGCACGGCGGTAACAAAGAAACCGCCATGCAATGCCTCCAGCTGCAGCTGACAGGCGCGGCGCGGGTCTGGCTCAGCAGCCTATCATCAGGATCCATCCGAAGTTGGGAGGAGCTAGCTTACAGCTTCATCCGAAATTTCAAGGGCACCAGCAAGAGGCCCGCCTCAATCGAAGAGTTGCGAGCCTGCACTCAGAGAACGGGGGAATCTATTCGCTCGTACATATTACGCTGGTCTACCACCAAGAACTCCGCAGCGCATATCTCCGAGGAGAGGGCCATCGACGCCTTCAGAGACGGCGTCAAACGCCAAGATTTCAAGGAAGAACTTGGGCGTGTCAAGCCCAAGACACTCGACCACCTCATGGAAATTGCCAACAGTTGGGCAGACGGCGAAGATTGCATCCAGCGAGCGCAATCAGATGAAAAGGACGACTACGGCCGAAGGCGAGAACGCCGCAGCAAGAGGAGATCGCGTGTCTACGAAGACCGCGACGGACCCGACATGGTCGCGGCTGGCTACGCCGACCGCCGCAACAACAACAGCCGCAACAGCGGAGGTTACCGCGGAGGAAATCTCCGAGACAGCGGACGATCATAACAATCGTGGCAACGCCGCGATCGCGACAACACACCCTCAGCATTCGAAAAACTTTCGGGTCCATGCACCATCCACTTCTACATCGACAAACAAGATGGCAAAAAGAAAGCCAGTCACATGCTCAAGGACTGCCGCGAGTTCCAGAAACTCAGCGAAAGCATGACGCAGATGAGGCAACAAGCCCCAATCCCTGCGTTCGGAAACGCATCCGCGCCAGGAGAAATAGCACACGGAGCTCCTCCACCGCCACCTATTGGAGGCCCAAACCAACCAGTCGCACCAGCGCAAAACAACACCGGGGTCGTATATCCCCCACCAAAGGGAGCACTAAATATGATCCAGAAGGGACGCCCAACAAACAGGGTGCAGAAGAAAATCACCCGACAAATCAACTTGGCCGTGGCAACTCCGCCTGCAATACCTGAGTACCTCAGCGGATCGGAGTCCTACATCACGTTCACTCGCGCAGATCACCCCTGCCAGATCCCCCGCCCAGGTCATGCTGCCCTGGTGCTCGAGGCGCAGATCGGAGGCTTCGAGATGAGTCGCGTCTTCATGGACGATGGCAGCGGCATCAACCTAATTTTCGCAAGCACCCTAGCAGCTATGCAAATCCCGCAATGCAGCCTGGAACAATCAGACACAACGTTCCACGGCATTGTACCAGGAAAGGGCATATTCCCCCTGGGCAAAATAGGGCTCGACGTCATCTTCGGGAAGCCGGACAACTTTCGGCAGGAGCGACTCGAATTCGAAGTGGTGGACTGGCCGTCACAATACCACGCCATCCTGGGGCATGTAGCATTCGCAAGGTTCCTGGCCGTCCCACACTACGCATACCTACTACTCAAGATGCCAGGACCAAGGGGCGTCATCACAGTACATGGGAGCTTCACCCGATCGGATCAATGCGACAAGGACTTCAATAAAATCTCCCAGTCTTTCGGCATGCAAGACGAGCAAGTAAGGCTCCGCGAGGTGACAGACAACGGGCTACCCCCAGTCACAAGGCAGAACGCACCTGATATGTCCTTCGACTCCACCGTCAACACCAAAAAAGTACAGGTCCATCCGACAGATGCCTCCAAGACGGCTTTGATCGCCAATGACCTCAGCACCGCGTAGGAAGGCGCGCTCGTCGAATTCCTCCGTGAGCGCTGGGAAATCTTCGCCTGGTGTCCTGCGGACATGCCAGGAGTTCCCAGGGAATTCGCCGAGCACGCACTCAATGTCTTTCCAGACACCAAGCCAGTCAAGCAGTCCATCCGAAGACTGTCGGAGCCACGAGCCGAAGCTATCGGCAAGGAAATCAATAGACTGCTCGCTGCAGACTTCATCAGGGAAATCAAAGAAAGCGAGTGGCTTGCAAACACGGTGATGGTCCCGAAGAAGGACACGGACATCCTGCGGATGTGTGTGGACTTCACGTCACTAAATAAGCATTGCCCAAAGGACCACTTCCCTCTTCCACGGATCGATCAGATCATCGATTCGACTGCAGGTTGCGAGAAACTCTCCTTCCTCGACGCCTACTCAGGCTATAACCAGATTCGGCTCAAGGTCGAAGATCAGGAGAAAACGGCGTTTATCACACCGTTCGGAGTATTCTGTTACAACACAATGCCCTTCGGGCTAAAGAACGCGGGTGCCACGTACCAGCGATGCATGCAGGCCTGCCTCAAGGACCAGATTGGTCGCAACGTCCAAGTTTATGTCGACGACATAGTAATAAAAACCAGAGAGGCAAGGACACTTATCCACGATCTTCGCAAGACGTTCGACAACCTCGATCGCTACAGGATCAAGCTCAATCCCGAAAAGTGCGCCTTCGGCGTCCCATCAGGTCAGCTTCTCGGGTACTTCATCTCTCAACGAGGGATCGAGGCGAACCCGAAGAAAATCAAAGCCATCATGACGATGGAGAAGCCGAAAAACCTCAAGGGCGTCCAACAGCTCGCAGGACGAGTAGCGGCGCTAAGCAGGTTCATCAGCCGTATGGGCGAGAAGGCCCTACCATTCTACCAGCTGCTGCGTAAAGCAGACAAGTTCGAGTGGACACCAGAAGCCAACGACGCATTCGAAAGCCTCAAGCGGCTCCTCTCCACCTCGCCCGTTTTGGTCACGCCAAAAGAGCGCGAGCCCCTGCTGCTATACATAGAAGCCACACACCAGGTGGTCAGCACCGTACTCGTGGTCGAACGACCCGAAGAAGGCAAGACCCACGGGGTCCAGCGCCCAATTTACTACCTCAGCAAGGTACTGACACCAACAAAGCAGAGGTACCCTCACTACCAGAAGCTAGCCTACGGCGTGTTCATGACGGCTCGATGGTTGAGCCATTACTTCCAGGAGCACCAGGTGATGGTCGTCAACGAAGCACCCCTGAACAGCATCCTGAATAATCCAGAGGCCACAGGACAGGTGGCCCTGTGGGGCATCGAACTATCACCCTTGGACATCGTCTACGAGAAGCGACACGCAATCAAATCTCAAGTCCTTCCGGACTCCCTGGTGCACTGGATGGAGCTGCAGCTGCCAGACACCCCATACATGTCGCAGTCCTGGACAATGCATTTCGACGGCTCCAAGCGCGAAGCCGGAGCAGGGGCAGGGGTCATACTGACCTCCCCGCAAGGTGACAAGATGAAGTATGTTCTTCGGATGAAATTCAGAGCCTCCAACAACGAAGCCGAATACGAAGCCCTCATCCATGGCATGCAGATGGAAAAGATATGCGGCGCAACGCGCCTGGTCATCTACGGTGACTCCAACCTCGTCGTCCAGCAGACGATGAATGAGTGTGACGCACACGCCGAAAACATGATCGCGTACCGAGCGCTCTACAACGCACTCGAAGGAGAGTTCGATGGCTGCGAACTTCGGCATGTTGGAAGAGAGAGCAACGAGGAGGCCGATAGACTTGCCAACATCGGCTCCACTTGCGCAAAGGTACCACCAGGTGTGTTCCTCGAACAAATCTGCGTGCCATCCATCAAGCGAAAATTCCACAAGGGATCACCCGAAGAAGCAGAACACTCGGGTGCTACGCTACCCGAAGGACATGAAGGACCCGAAAAACTGGACACAGAGGTCGCTATGGTCAACCTGATGCAGGTCATGGCAGTCGAAGAAGCTTGGACGCGACCATACCTCCAGTTCTTGATAACTGGAGAATTGCCTGACAGCCCAACAGACGCCCGGCGCATATCTCGCCGGTCAAAAGCCTTCACCGTCATCAACGGCGAGCTGTACAAGCGCAGCATCACGGGTATACTTCAACGGTGCGTCACCATCGACGACGGCAAGGCCATACTCCAAGACATCCACGAAGGCATCTGCGGCCACCACGCAGGCAGCCGCTCCCTTGTCGCTAAAGCTCTACGAGCAGGATTCTACTGGCCGACGGCCATGAGCGACGCAAAGGACATCGTCCGAAGATGCAACGGATGCCAACGGTTCGCCGACAAACCGCACGCACCTGGGTCCGAGATCAGGCCAATACCTATAGCTTGGCCTTTCACTCAATGGGGCCTCGACATGATCGGCAAACTGCCAAAATCCTCGAAAGGAGGACACGTCTTCCTCCTGGTCGCAGTCGACAAATTCACCAAATGGATCGAGGCCATGCCGGTCACCAACCAGAAAGGCAAAACTGCCGTCAAGTTCTTCGAGTCTATTGTCTACAGGTTTGGCGTACCACACAACATCATCACCGACAACGGATCGAACTTCATCTCTGAAGATTTCCAGGACTTCTGCGAAGGCCTTGGGATCAACATCACATATGCCTCAGTGGCACACCCGCAAACGAACGGGCAAGTGGAAAAGTCCAACGGCCTAATCGGCGCCGGCATCAAGAAGCGCCTCATGAGCTCACTCGAACAAAAAACTGGAAATTGGACAAAAGAGCTACCCTCCGTCCTGTGGAGCCTACGAACTACGCCAAACAGCTCCACCGGTTACACACCGTTCTTCATGGTACACGGAGCCGAAGCCGTGCTACCAGCCGAAGTACGCCACCAGGCCCCACGGGTCGTCGCCTACAGTGAAGCAGAATCCACGACTACCCTCGAAGACGCTGTCGATACACTCGACGAAGCACGGGATATAGCAGCAGCTCGATCAGCGGTCTACCAGCAGAGTCTCCGCAACTACCACAGCCGCCGGCTGCGCCCAAGGTCCTTCGTCGAAGGAGACCTCGTCTTGCGACTGAAACAAAAGCGACCGAATAAATTCGAGTCGCCATGGGAAGGACCCTACATCACCGAAGTCATCCCAGGTGGCGCCTATCGCCTCAAGCACGTGGAGTCTGGAGTCGCATACTCCAACCCATGGAATATCTCGCACCTGCGACGATTCTATCGGTAGCAACCTACCCCCCTTTTTTTTCTACTTTCAATAAGGCTTCCAGCCAAGGCTACTCAGCCGAACAATGTACCTCCTCCATTACGATATAAATAAAGCTAAGTGTCTCGCCCCAAAAACTTCGATTCACTATTTTCTGCAACTATACTACATGCTACAAACGCACTCGAGGGATCCCCCCACCTCACGATTCATCGACTGAGGACCACATGTGTACACCTGAGTAGCTGACAACGTCAGGCAAACGAAAAGGACACGTACCCAATTAAAGCACTACGTGCTCACAATCAAACAAACCTTCACAACAAAGGGCACAACACGCCCAGCCGAAATATACAAATTTTACATCTCTCTCTTTTTACAGGTACTACCTATGTTGAAGAATAACCTGGGCACGCTGCTCAAACAAATCTACAATCTGTTCGGCATACTGCCTCATAGCCGCGTAATGCGGACGCATGTCCCACTCGCTACCATCAGGGCGAAGAGGTGGCCCAGCAGCCACGTCAGCCAAATCCACATCAGGCCGGTGCCGCCTCACAAGAGACAACGCAGCCTTCACTCCTGCGACAAGCTGCTGCCGCACCAACTCCTTGACATTGCTTACATTCCGAAATTTCGACAGAAGACCCGCAAGGTTTGTTGGCGCGGCATCCAAAGGGAACATGACGTGCAGCACCGAGGAAAGCGATGTCTGTACTTGGCGGAGTACCCGCGAAACTTGATGAACACGATCCTGCACCGTCGCCAGGGCTATGGCGCGATCACGATCCATCCAGAAGAAGTCGCCGGCCTCCATGTCCTGTTGAGTCAAACAATTGACCCGAACAGTGACACGCTCTTTTTCTTCCCTCGGAGCAAGATTTGCACCTGCAGCAATCGGACAAAATAAGAGTAAGGCCAGCAGGCTCACCCGAAGACCAGAGCTACAGCTCGACCAAAGAACAACTTACATTGCAGCTGCTCAGACAGACGGACCAACTCCGCCATCAAGTACTCCTCTCTGGCTGCGCCACGATCCGCCTTGGACTTCCAAACGTCGGCATGACCGCGTAGCCCGAGCAACTCCCTCTCCAGACTGCGCACACGATCCCGAAGGAAAGTAAGCTGCGAGGAATCATCCAAGGATGGGCGCAACGGCGTTGCGGATGGGGCGTCAACAGGGTCAGCACCCGAAGGAACCTAGAGCGGCAGCAAAAGAAAGGAACACAAACATTCAGCCAAGGATGGAGCACAACTCAGAGAAATTTATTGAATATATAAAGCCACTACGTGGCACAAGGATGGTGTTCTTCAAGATATTTACAACAAAAAAACAAACTACAAACTAGCCTACATTTACTACGCCTAAGATGCAGGAACCTGAGTCGCTTCGGAGCCAGACTGCCTAGCTTTGGCCCCACCCTGCTGCCGCAGTGCATACTCAGACAGCAAATCAATGAGCTTGGGCCCATATCTTCTGCAACGAGCAGAATAGGCAGCAAAGGCTACCTCGGACCCATCCACAGCCGTCGGCATCCGAGAAGTGATCTGGGGCAGATCCAGCTCCGCTCCAGCCGCCATGGCCATCGCCAGCCCGACGGATGCGCCGATGCCTTTCTGCTTGCGTTTATATGCCGCAGGCGCTTCGGCTGACAGAGCCTCCGCCAGAGCATCCACATCGTCAAGGGCTGCGCCCTTCGGGACAAGCTCCTTGTAGAAGCGACCAAGGACCTCTTTCGCCTTGGCAAGGGAGTTGACGACGGTGCTGCAGCGGTCTTCAACCGCCGCAGTGGCATCATCTAGAGCACTCCCGTGCTCCAGAGCACCGCGGTCGAAATCGATGCCTGCGGCATCTGAGACAAAAAGAAGAAAGACATGAAGAAAAGCCGCATAAAAGAAGACCCGAAGGAAAAGAAAAAAGTACAAAACTAGTACTCACCCGAAATAGCCTTGGCAGCAGCCATGAGCTTCGCCGCCACCTCTTTTTCGCGAGCAGCCGCAACCGTGGCCAGTTGCTCCTCACGATCTGCGGCTTCCTGCTGCAGACGCTCTTTCGCTTCGGCAGCCTTAGTCAGCTCTAGCTCAAGGCGTTCTTTCGCACCAACGGCGGCTCCGGCCTTCTGCTCCGATTGACCAAGGCTCTTCTTGAGAGCGTCAACCTCACGGAGAGACTTGTTATGCTCCTCTGCATTCAAAACAAACAAATGTCAAAGAACTAAACCAGGATACATAAGAGAAAAGTCAGATAGATACCTTGAAGCTGCCGAAGGTTCGCCTCCAGCACCAGGCGCTCTTGCACAAGCCGCTTGGCCTCTTGCACAAAAGGCTGCAGAAAAAGAAATGTCAGTAAGAAAAGGGCTTGGGGGCTACGCCCAACACAAAGGAGTAAAAACAAGATTCGCACACGAAGACACTCGGGGGCTCCCCCCATGAGGCAGGAAAAACTTACATGCTCTGATGACGACCCCAAAGGACCGCCTGCGAAATTCTGAGGCGCAACCACCTGCACCTCCTGCAACGGAGGATCCGGAGCCGCGCCACCCGAAGTCGCCACCGTTTGAGGTGGAGGAGACGCAATTTTCGACTCCCCCATCATCTCCCGTTCACCATCACTGGAGGAATCATGGGAGGATTGCCTGCATACAAACCAATCAGCACAAGTGCAAAATGTAGGGTTTCGTAGCATGGAAAACAAAAAATTTCTATCGCATACAAACAAACAAGCCAAGATCTATCTACTAGATTGTAGCAACGAGTCGATGGAATAACTTACCCTCGAAGATTCCAAAGTGTTTAACGAGAGCGGATTCTCGTGGGTGATGTAGTCGTACTCTTCCCGATCTCAAGATCGCGTAGACGATCCTTCCGACGCTGCGTTCCGGCAGCGCTCCCGCAGTCGGTCACACGTTCGGTACTCGACGAAGACATTCCTATCCCTTGTTCCAGCAGGCAGCGGAGGTTGTAGCACTCTCCTCGCGATTCCGGCAGCACAACGGCGTGGTACCGGAAGTAGAGGGGAGATCTCGTAGGGCTTCGCCTTAAGCCGGAGCGAGTATGGTGGAGTATGAGAGAGTTCCTCGGCGATCTAGGTTTTAGACACACCAAGGAGGAGGTGCTAGAGCCGGCGGCTAGGGTTCCGGGGACCCCCAAGTCGGCGGCTAGGGCAAAACCCTAGGGGGCGGCGGCGGCTATGGTGGGCTGCAGCTTCTAGGGTTTGAGGTGAGGGAATTGTGTGCTCTAGGAGGGGTCCCTGCCCCTCCTTATATAGGTGGAGGGGGGCCGACGGACAAGGGGAGGGAGAGGAGTCCCTCCCCAACTCGGCTTGGAGGGTTGCCGCCGGTTGGAGGAGGTAACTCCTCCCCAACTCGGATTCCCCCCTCCTCCTCTTTTCCACTTTCCAATTTTAGCTATTTGACTTTTCAATTTAGCTATTTGACTTTTTCAAACTAGGATTCAATTTAATCCTTTATTTGGAACAGCGAGGACACTTAGTACATGATGCAATCATACCAACTTGATACAACACATTCATGTACCCTTCCCCTCCGGAGTGCCGGACATTCCGGAACCTTCTAGAACATTCCCGATGAAAACACCGGAATCATTCCCCAACTCCGAAACGGGACTTTCCTTATATGAATCTTATTCTCCGGACCATTCCGGATCACCTCGTGATATCCCGGATCTCATCCGAGACTCCGAACAACATTCGGTCTCTTTCTCATAATACCATAACTACTCAAACAACGTCGAATCCTTAAGTGTGTCTCCCTACGGTTCGTGAATTATGCGGACATGATCGAGACACTTCTCCGAACAATAACCAATAGAGGAATCTGGAAATTCATATGTCTCCCACATATTTCTACGATTACTTTGCGATCGAATGAACCACTTACATACGATACCAATTTCCCTTTGTCTCACGATAGTTTACTTATCCGAGGTTATGATCGTCGGTATCTCTGCATACCTAGTTCAACCTCGTTACCGATAAGTACTCTTTTCTCGTTCCCGTGATATGTGATCCCTTGTGAGCCAGTCACATGCTTGCAAGCTAATTGGATGACATTCCACCGAGAGGGCCCAGAGTATATCTATCCGTCATATGGATGGACAAATCCCACTCTTGATCCATGTGTCTCAACCAATACTTTCCGAACACTATGCCACCTTTATAGCCACCCAGTTACGGTGTGGTGTTTGATGTCATCAAAGCATCCATCTGGTAAAGGTGATATGCATGATCTCATGGTCGAAGGAATTAGGTTACTATGTATCAGAAAGCATATAGCAATTGAACTATTGAAATGACTTGATCTTAATGCTACGCTTATCTATAGGAGTATGTCCATCATATCATTCTCCTAACGATATGATCTTGTTGTTGATAACATCTCAATGTTCATGATAGGGAAACCACAATCATTTATCAACCAACAAGCTAGTGATGTATAGAGGCTATACTAGGGACTTCAAATTAAGTTTACAAATCACACAAGTATCAATGTTTCCTTGTTAATACTATTATAGCATGAATGTAAACATTTATCATAACCACAAAGATATAATAATAACCACATTTATTATTGCCTCTAGGGCATATCTCCAACAGTCTCCCACTTGCACTAGAGTCATCTAATCTAGATTACATGGTAATATACCGAACACCCATGGCAGCTTGGTGTTGGTCATGTTTTGCCCTCGGGAGAGGTTTAGTCAACGGATCCACCACATTCAGATCTGTGTGTACTTTGCAAATCTTTATATCCCCATCTTGGATATGTTCTCGAATAGCGTGAAAACGTAGCTTGATGTGCTTCCGCTTCTTGTGTGACCTTGGTTCTTGCGCATTGGCTATGGCGCCCATGTTATCACAGTAGATAGACATTGGGTCCAGCGCACTAGGAACCACACCCAGCTCTGTAATGAACTCTTTCATCCATATCGCTTCTTGTGAAGCCTCCGAAGCAGCCATGTATTCCGATTCAGTTGAAGATCTCGCCACAACGCTTTGCTTTGCACTCCTCCAGCTAACTGCTGCACCATTCAAAATAAATACGTATCCAGATTGTGATTTAGAATCATCCGGATCGGTGTTCCAACTAGCATCGGTGTAACCATTAACAACGAGTTGTTCATCACCTCCATAATAAAGAACCATATCCTTAGTTCTTCTCAAGTACTTAAGGATGTTTTTGACCGCTGTCCAATGATCCACTCCTGGATCACTTTGATATCTGCTAGTCAAACTAACAGCATATGCAATGTCGGGTCTAGTACATAGCATGGCATACATTAGAGATCCTATGGCTGAGGCATAGGGAGTCTTACTCATCCTTTCTCTATCTTCTGCCGATGTCGGACTTTGAGTTTTACTCAAGGTCGTATTGGGCAACATGGGCAAGAACCCTTTCTTGCTATCTTCCATTCCAAACCTCTTTAGAACTTTGTCCAAATATGTACTCTGTGACAATGATATTTGGCGTTTCGATATATCTCTATAAATCTTTATGCCTAATATGTAAGCTGCTTCGCCAAGATCCTTCATTGAAAAACTATTATTCAAATATTCCTTGACACTATTAATAAGGTCTACATCATTCCCAATCAACAATATGTCATCCACATATAGTATTAAGAATGCTATAGAGCTCCCACTCACTTTCTTGTAAATACAAGCTTCTCCATAAGTTTGTATAAAACCAAAACTTTTGATCACCTTATCAAAACGTTGATTCCAACTTCGGGATGCTTGCTTCAATCCATAGATGGACCGTTGAAGTTTGCATACCTTGTTAGCATCTTTAGGATCGACAAAACCTTTGGGTTGCATCATATACAACTCTTCATCAATGTCTCCATTGAGGAATGCTGTTTTGACATCCATCTGCCATATCTCATAATCATAATATGCAGCGATTGCTAACATAATCCTCACAGACTTTAGCTTCGCTACTGGTGAGAAAGTCTCATCGTAGTCAACTCCTTGAATTTGTCGAAACCCTTTTGCGACAAGTCAAGCTTTATAGACAGTAACATTACCATCAGCATTTCTTTTCTTCTTGAAGATCCATTTGTTCTCGACAGCCTTCCGGCCATCCGGTAAGTCCACCAAAGTCCATACTTGGTTTTCGTACATGGATCCAATCTCGGATTTCATGGCTTCTTGCCATTTATTGGAATCTGGGCTCATCATCGCTTCCTCATATGTCTCGGGTCATCGGTGTTATCCACCAACATGACACTCATAACGGGATCATACCAATCTGGAGTGGTACGAGTTCTCGTTGACCTCCGAGGCTCTGTAGCAACTTCAACCGAAGTTTCATGATCACCATCATTAGCTTCCTCTCTTATTGGTGCAGACACCACAGGAACTTCTTCCGGTGCTGCGCTACTCGCAATTTCGAGAGAAGGTTCAACAACCTCGTCGAGTTCTACTTTCCTTCCAGTCACTTCTTTCGAGAGAAATTCCTTCTCTAGAAAGGATCCATTCTTGGCAACGAAGATTTTGCCTTCGGATCTATGATAGAAGGTATACCCAATAGTTTCCTTTGGGTATCCTATGAAGACGCATTTTTCCGCTTTGGGTTCAAGCTTGTCCGGCTGTAACTTCTTTACATAGGCTTCGCATCCCCAAACTTTAAGGAACAACAATCTAGGTTTCTTCCCAAACCATAATTCATACGGCGTCGTTTCAACGGATTTAGACGGTGCCCTATTTAAAGTGAATGCGGCTGTTTCTAATGCATAACCCCAAAATGATAGCGGTAAATCTGTAAGTGACATCATAGAACGAACCATATCTAAGAGAGTTCGATTATGACGTTCGGACACACCATTACGCTGTGGTGTTCCCGGCGGTGTCAATTGTGAAAGTATTCCGCATTTCTTCAAATGCTCGCCAAACTCGTAACTTAGATATTCACCTCCACGATCAGAACGCAAATTTAATCTTCTTGTTACGTTGATTCTCTACCTCACTTTGAAACTCCTTAAACTTCTCGAAAGTTTCGGACTTATGTTTCATGAAATAGATATACCCATATCTACTCAAGTCATCCGTGAAGGTAAGAACATAACGATAACCACCGCGCGATGCTACACTCATTGGACCACACACATCGGTATGTATGATTTCCAATAAGTCCGTAGCTCGCTCCATCATACCAGAAAATGGAGTCTTAGTCATTTTTCCTATCAGACATGCTTCGCATCTTTCAAGTGATTCGAAATCAAGTGATTCAAGAAGTCCATCGGAATGGAGTTTCTTCATACGCTTCACTCCAATGTGACCAAGACGACAGTGCCACATATAGGTCGAGTTATCGTTCGATTTCAAACGTTTAGCCTCAATGTTGTTGATATGTGTATTTCCACTATCGAGATTCAATAAGAATAGACCATCTATCAAAGGTGCATGTGCATAAAACATATTACTCATATAAATCGAACAACCATTATTCTCGGACTTAAACAAGTAACCGTCTCGCAATAAACAAGATCCCGATATAATGTTCATGCTCAACGCAGGCACCAAATAACAATTATTTAAGTATAAAACTAATCCCGATGGTAGATGAAGGGGTAGCGTGCCGACCGCGATCACATCAACCTTTGATCCATTTCCCACGCGCATCGTCACCTCGTTCTTCGCTAGCTTTCGTTTATTCTGCAGCACCTGTTTCGAGTTACAAATATGAGCAACCGAACCAGTATCAAATACCCAGGCACTACTACGAGTACTAGTGAGATACACATCAATAACATGTATATCAGATATACCTTTCTTCTTGATGTTGCCGTTCTTCAAATCCGCCAAGTACTTTGGGCAATTCCGCTTCCAGTGACCTTCTCCCTTGCAGTAAAAGCACTCAGTTTCAGGCTTAGGTCCAGCCTTGGTCTTCTTCGCCGGCGTGGTAACTTTCTTACCACCCTTCTTGAAGTGTCCCTTCTGCTTAGACTTGCCTTTCTTGAATTTGGTGGTCTTATTGACCAACAACACTTGGTGCTCTTTCTTGATCTCCACTTCTGCAGACTTTAACATAGCAAACAGTTCTGGCAACTGCTTGTTCATGTTCTGCATGTTGTAGTTCATCACAAAGTTCTTGTAACTTGGTGGTAGTGATTGGAGGACACGATAAATCCCCAAAGCATTAGGAATCACTATACGCAAGCTTTGAAGTTTGTTTGCGTGCCCAGACATCTTAAGCACATGCTCACTGACGGAGCTGCCCTCTTCCATCTTGTAGTTAAAGAACTTTTCAGAAGCCTCATAACTTTCAATTGCCGCATGAGTCTCAAAGATCAATTTGATATCCTCGACAATATCATATGGGTCTGAATTCTCAAACCTTTTCTGAAGCTCCGATTCCAAACCATACAAGATAGCACACTGAACTATGGAGTACTGATTCTTCCGAGCGAGGTAAACATTGTTTACTTCATAGGAAGCATCAGCTGCAGGTGGGTCACCCAGCGGTGCATCCAGCACATAGGTCAAATTACCAGCTGTGAGGACAATCCTCAAATTGCGGAACCAATCCGCGAAGTTGCTTCCATTGTTTTTCAACTTTTCTTTCTCTAGGAACGCATTAAAATTGATGGTAGGGGCTGCCATTGATCTACAACATATTTGCAATAGTTTAGACTAAGTTTATGACAAATTGAGTTCAAATTAATAATAAAGTTAATCTAGGTGAACTCCCACTCAAAACAACATCCCTCACATTGTTTTAGTGATCACACGAACCAAATCCACCACATCAACACCGATCATCACGAGAGTTGATATAGTTTGAATGGCGAACAATCATCATGTTCATCATATCTACTATATGATTCATGCTTTACCTTTCGGTGATCCGTGTTCCGAGACCATGTCTGTACATGCTAGGCTCGTCAAGATCAAACCTTAGTTTCCGCATGAGCAAATCTGGCTTGCTCACGTTGTATACACTTGCAGAATCTAACACACCCGATCATCACGTGGTGCTTCGAAACAACAAGCTTTAGCAACGGTGCTAACTAAGGGTGAACACGTTATGACTTGAAATTCATGTGCATGAGGGATCATCTTATAATGCTACCGTCGTCTACTAAGCAATACAAGATGCATAAAGGATTAACATCACATGCAATTCAAAATATGTGATATGATATGGCCTTTCTTCTTTGTGCTTCCGATCTCCATCTTCAAGCACGAACATGATCTCCATCATCACCGGCATTGCATCAAGGTCAATGACGCTTCTCCATGGTTGTCGTCCACCGGCTTCAACTATTACAACTACTTTGAATAGACACGCGGGTCTTAACATAAATTAAATACAACCATATGGCTCCTGCCGGTTGCCAACTTACAATAAGGAACATTGCATACATCAAATATAATCACAATCATGGCCATATCACATCACTGCACACCCCTACAAAACAAAGTTAGACGCCTCTACTTTCTTTGCAAATTTTACGTGGTTTTGGGGCTTTCGATAAGTGTCGTTCTAACTTACGAACATGAACCACAACATTGATACTAGTATTGTTAATCACCCGTTGTAAATTGGATCTTAACTATACTAGGAGAAACAGGCACCCGCAAAGCCACTTATGCAATACAAGTTGCATGTCAAGCGTGGAGCAAGTCTCATGAACGATGTCATGTAAGGTTAGCCCGGGCTGCTTCATCCCAACATACCGCAAGATGCAAAGTACACAAGAAGCAATCGACAATAAAAGCATCAACGCCCACAATGACCATTGTGTTCTACTCGTGCAACAGATCTACATATAGACACAACTCTGATACCACTGTAGGGTTTCGTAGCATGGAAAACAAAAAAATTCTATCGCATACAAACAAACAAGCCAAGATCTATCTACTAGATTGTAGCAACGAGTTGATGGAATAACTTACCCTCGAAGATTCCAAAGTGTTTAACGAGAGCGGATTCTCGTGGGTGATGTAGTCGTACTCTTCCCGATCTCAAGATCGCGTAGACGATCCTTCCGGCGCTGCGTTCCGGCAGCGCTCCCGCAGTCGGTCACACGTTCGGTACTCGACGAAGACCTTCCTCTCCCTTGTTCCAGCAGGCAGCGGAGGTTGTAGCACTCTCCTCGCGATTCCGGCAGCATAACGGCGTGGTACCGGAAGTAGAGGGGAGATCTCGCAGGGCTTCGCCTTAAGCCGGAGCGAGTATTGTGGAGTATGAGAGAGCTCCTCGGCGATCTAGGTTTTAGACACACCAAGGAGGAGGTGCTAGAGCCGGCGGCTAGGGTTTCGGGGACCCCCAAGTCGGCGGCTAGGGCAAAACCCTAGGGGGCGGCGGCGGCTATGGTGGGCTGCAGCTTCTAGGGTTTGAGGTGAGGGAATTGTTTGCTCTAGGAGGGGTCCCTGCCCCTCCTTATATAGGTGGAGGGGGCCGGCGGCCAAGGGGAGGGAGAGGAGTCCCTCCCCAACTCGGCTTGGAGGGTTGCCGCCGGTTGGAGGAGGGAACTCCTCCCCAACTCGGATTCCCCCCCTCCTCCTCTTTTCCACTTTCCAATTTTAGCTATTTGACTTTTCAATTTAGCTATTTGACTTTTTCAAACTAGGATTCAATTTAATCCTTTATTTGGAACAGCGAGGACACTTAGTACATGATGCAATCATACCAACTTGATACAACACATTCATGTACCCTTCCCCTCTGGAGTGCCGGACATTCCGGAACCTTCTAAAACATTCCCGATGAAAACACCGGAATCATTCCCCAACTCCGAAACGGGACTTTCCTTATATGAATCTTATTCTCCGGACCATTCCGGATCATCTCGTGATATCCCGGATCTCATCCGAGACTCCGAACAACATTCGGTCTCTTTCTCATAATACCATAACTACTCAAACAACGTCGAATCCTTAAGTGTGTCTCCCTACGGTTCGTGAATTATGCGGACATGATCGAGACACTTCTCCGAACAATAACCAATAGAGGAATCTGGAAATTCATATGGCTCCCACATATTTCTATGATTACTTTGCGATCGAATGAACCACTTACATACGATACCAATTTCCCTTTGTCTCACGATAGTTTACTTATCCGAGGTTATGATCGTCGGTATCTCTGCATACCTAGTTCAACCTCGTTACCGATAAGTACTCTTTTCTCGTTACCGTGATATGTGATCCCTTGTGAGCCAGTCACATGCTTGCAAGCTAATTGGATGACATTCCACCGAGAGGGCCCAGAGTATATCTATCTGTCATATGGATGGACAAATCCCACTCTTGATCCATGTGTCTCAACCAATACTTTCCGAACACTCAATGCCACCTTTATAGCCACCCAGTTACGGTGTGGTGTTTGATGTCATCAAAGCATCCATCCGGTAAAGGTGATATGCATGATCTCATGGTCGAAGGAATTAGGTTACTATGTATCAGAAAGCATATAGCAATTGAACTATTGAAATGACTTGATCTTTATGCTACGCTTATCTATAGGAGTATGTCCATCATATAATTCTCCTAACGATATGATCTTGTTGTTGATAACATCTCAATGTTCATGATAGGGAAACCACAATCATTTATCAACCGACAAGCTAGTGATGTATAGAGGCTATACTAGGGACTTCAAATTAAGTTTACAAATCACACAAGTATCAATGTTTCCTTGTTAATACTATTATAGCATGAATGTAAACATTTATCATAAACACAAAGATATAATAATAACCACATTTATTATTGCCTCTAGGGCATATATCCAACACAAAAATCACGAAGGAACAAGGACAACAGTATAACAAGAAAACTTACGAGCCCAATGCGCTCAGGTCGAAGATAGGAGAAGCCCTTCGGGCCCTCTTCTCCTCTTTCTTCTCTTCCTTCTTCTCCTCCTTCTTGTCTTCATTCTTCCGCTTTGCTGGCGGGTGTGGCGCGACAGCCCGCACAGGAATGGCAGGAAGGGGAGAGGAAGAACCTCCATGACCATCACTATGACGCTCAAGGCCCAGAGGGTTTCTGGGAGTCGGAGGAGTCGAGGCATCCGAAGACTCGCTGGAGCTCCGTGATCGCTTGCGCGTATGGTCCTCACTCGACTCGTCGGCATCCTCCGCCGAAGATCGCGCCGACAGCAGTTCGGACACGGACTCAACCACTTCATTATCCGGGGCATTCGGATACCTTTCGGGCAATGGTGGTACCATGCCCGGCACCTTGAAGCTCTGCAAAATCAGAGGGAACTTTGTTAGCAAACAAGGAAAATAAATACACAGCCGGTAAAAAGTACTACGTGCACAAATCTACACCTGCGGTACGGCCAACGTCTAAGAAAATGGAGGAGTTAGTGACTTCCCCGGGATTTTTTCTCCGGCCTTGAACTTCAACAGCGCGCGAAGAGCCCTGTCAAGATCCCCCTCGGAGATTTTCTCGCTCGAAACCCTCGTCGGATCACGGCGCCTAGAATAAAGAAACATCGGGTGCGCCCTCGCTTGGAGAGGCTGCACCCGACGCTCAAGAAACGTCCGGATGATGTCCACACCGTTCACCTCCTTCTCAGGAATCAGTTGGAGATCCTCCACCCGACGGTACAGGGCCTCTATCTCCGCCACCTCACCGTCTAAGATTTGGTTTTTCCAAGACCTTTTCTTCTCAATCATTTGGGAGGGGTCAAAGGGAACAAGACCAAAATCTTGCCCGGGCACTACGGAGTCGCGGATATAAAACCATCGCCTCCGCCAGTACTGGACAGATTCGGACATGGAAAAGGAAAAGAAGAGAAGATTGGGACTAAGGGAGATGATGCAACCCCCAATAGGATATACACCATCCGAACCAGATTGCCTCTTCACGGAATAGAGCTTCCGGAAGAGGCCAAAGTGCGGCTCAATGCCAAGCCAGCACTCGCAAAAGTGATAAAACATGCAATGTGGAGAAGAGAATTAGGAGAAAGATGATGAAGCTGAATCCCATAGAAGAAGAGCAGTCCACGGAGGAAGTCGTGGACTGGAAACGAAAACCCATGCAAAACGAAGGCGAGAAACATAACCCGATACCCAGATGGGGTACGGGGGATTACCTCATTGCCGGGGAGTTTAACGGCCTCCCTGTCCTCCGGGATCAAGCCCCGCTCGCGAAGCTTGCGAAGATCGCTCTCCCGCGTCTCTGATCGCCGCCAGCCACCGTCGGTGACGCGAGTAGCGGCGGTGCTTTTCTTTCCTCCGACAGCGCTGGTCCCAACCGCAGATGAAGATTTCTTTGGTTTCCCCATTGCGCTACGGCGGCGCTGGTGGTGAAAACGCAGAAAGAACGATGGGAATGTGGAAGGAAATCCCAGGGCACAGCAAGAATCGCTAGAGCACAAGGAGGTAGTGAACACAAGAACTGGTGCGGTGAAAACAAACCGCAGCTTTCCCCAATGATTATAACAGCGAAGACGATGCATGGCAGCCGTTCATCCAGAAGACCTAACGCCAACGACAGATCTGGCCGTACACGTGTCAACATCACAACGAACCGTCGTTACCACGCCGTCCACTACGTGCGGAAATCAAGGAGACGCCGTAATTATCTCCACGCCCCGCGTGACCGGTCAATTCAAAGTCAGCAAGTGGGACCCATGTTCGTCCAGTCAAGTCATCTCTGGCGTAGCAGACGCTTGAGGTCATCGATCGTCAGCACTGATGTCATCAAAAGCTATACTAGCACCAATTACGATTCTTCGGCTCCACAGCTAAGAGCTAAGAGTACTCACTCGAATCTTCGATTCGACTAAATACTCGGGGGCTACTCCTATTAGGAGCGCTGACCGCGCACCCGAAAGATGAATAACGACAAAGTATTTCTTCGAGTCCTACGTCGAGTCTGCGACTCCACTACGGACTCGGGGGCTACTCCCATAGGGAGGATGGATTTAATCATCCAATTTTTTTTGAGTCCCACGGACCTAACAACCGAACAAATGCTTGAACTAAAGTCTCTGCTCGAGTCTACGACTCGAACAGACACTCGGGGGCTACTCCCATAGGGAGCGCTGGTCGCGCACTCTATGAACTCTTCGACTGTGATCTTTCGGATCAGCACGCAAAAACTTTTTGGCATCTCTGCCCCAACAAAATGCTGAGTGAGCAACGATCTCCTTGGCCACCCGAAACACCTCTGCGGTGACGAACATTCGGATGTTGTGTCTGCGACACAAAGATAAGACCTGCAGATATCATCTAACGGCCTGGCAACGTACATGACTACGCTCTGCTAGTACAAATCCATGTCAACATGCGTGATGAAAAATCCCGACGGACGCGTTGGGTACGTTAATTAAAATCACTAGAATTCCACTCCTATAAGTCCTCCGCGGCCTGAGTCGAATTACCCCAGCATATGTTCCAGGTTCAAGTTGAGGGACTCGAACTTGAAGAAGATCGTGTTGTTTCGTGCTAAGACAGTTAACAGACCCTGATCCGTCGGGTGAGTCAGACACACGCGTCAACAATCCCTACACACATATATTATTAATACATAATTGCACCCTAAAATGGAAGAGTCCTCAGCCGAATCTACGATTCGACTGAACACTCGGGGGCTACTGACATGGTCATACCCTACGGGTACGTAACTTCGGCATACCTGGTCCAGCCCAAGGAAGGCTCACAGCAAATATACGCTGGCCCATGAAGATTTTCGGGTGGCCAAGGCCCATGACGCCTTCGGATCCTTGGAGAGAAAGACTAGCATAGATAGGAAATTCAAAGGGGTAAAACCCTAGAACTTGTAACCGACTAGGACTATGCCCGGGACCTGCCTAAGTCTATATAAAGGCCAGGAGGGCACGTCCTAGATCTCTCGACTCATACTTTCGCACGCACCTCCATGCCAGATCGAATCTGCGCACCCTGTAACCTTCGGTTCCGCCGTAATCAAGAGCAGACAAGCAGGAGCAGGGTTTTCCCTCCGGGGGCCTGAACCTGGGTAAATCTCGTGTCCCCTGGTTGCTTGTCTATTAACCATGCCACGATCTCCAGCATCCCCATCTTCTCCAAAACCCAAGTCCATAACAATGGGCATTGATGAGATTAAACCTCGTCACTATTCTTATCTTATTCTATCTCTTCTTATTTGATCATGTAAGTATCTATCATCACATGTTTGGATAATTCTCTAGTACAATAGAAATCATCAAAGACTCCTAGATCAAATCTTAATCTATTCTCTATTCTTCCTTATCTAAATCATAAACCTATCAAAAGGATATCTTAACACATTATACAAAAAATATGGAAAACCATAAGATTAAAAATGAGATTGCCGAGGGATCGTGAAAACTATCCTTCGTCAGGAGTTGCATATGTACTCGTTCAAACATTCATCCACTATTCATTTTATTGTTATCATGATGTCTTGTGCTCCTATGTGTGAATAGTTCCCTTAGTTCTTGGAGAGATGGAATAACCCTATCACCACCATGAATTTTATGCAGGGATGTATTCATTTTTATTAGTATAAAAATGGGATAGTGATCTTCATGATGTGAGAAAGCCAGCTGCAAAATATTTGCCTTATAGACATGAGTGATATTATTATTGGGCAAGGTAGGATTGGTGGGCATAGCGGTGACAGAAAGCTGCCCATTTTCTTTACTGACCATTAACAAGAGATTAATGAAAATCCCAATTCTTACTCCACATCATACTTGACAATTGCTTTTTGAGGGCTAGTGGTGGTTGTGCGCGATGTGTAACCAAGATTATGGGCACATATTTATGTGGGGCTCTACCCGTGCACATTATAGATATAAGAAGTAATATAATCTTAAGCAATTATATTAAATGGTAGTTGTAATTGCCAATCTCTCAGATAACTCCTTTATCCTATTACATTTCCATTGTCCTTACATAACTTATTCTTTGTTTGCGATGTCTACTTGCTTTTTCATACTATTTTTTCTCCCAGAAATAGTCACCCCGCAAACACTTCCTACACTCTTTTGCTTGGATTCAGAGATAACTTGCAAATATACTTTGATAAATTCATAACAAGAACCGAAGACCACCTTATCATCTCTCTATGGTTCGATATTCTTACTTTAAAAATAATTGCAAGCATTAGTGTGTTTAGGCTGGACAAGTGTAGCACTGCTGCTTCAGTGCATGTGAAATTCTGACTTGCACTCCTGTAGCTGACTGCTTGGAGGACCGGCGGCAGCAGCAAAGAAGCCGTTTTGATTGCAACGTCAAATCCAAGTTTGGCTCCATGGTGACTTTGATCCGCCGGCATTTGTGCAAGCAGCTTAACACAAAGGTTTTTGGGAATATCCAGCAGTAGTGCAATGAAGATAACTTGGCAGCCAAGATCCTTGAAGAAATGAAGCTATGGGCCTTGGCTGGAGTGGGAGTTTTTTTTCTTGAAATTTATTGAGAGAACTTAGGCTATTCTAGCTTGGAGAGAATGTTATCTCTGAAATCACTCCCCTACTCCCATGTCGCTCCCAGGCGACACCGGAGCGAATCCCAGCTCTCACCATTGGTACCCGTGCCCTTCCTCCCCTCGCCGTCATTGTCGGTGGCTACGATGGCCCCTCGTTGCATCCTCTTTTTTATTTTTCCCGTTTTCTCCTCCCCTCTTCTCCACCTCCTTGAGTGCCTATGGTCATCTGTGTCGCCTCGCTCGTCACCCTCGCTGGGTAGGCTAGGACATGAGAATCCCCATGTTCGCCGGACCTCGCTGCCATGTCGTGCCGCCCTGTGGTGCTTGCTCTGCTCAGGTGTGGGGGTGCCTAGATCCTCGTGTGGATTTGACACGCGGGTTAGGCCAGCTTCCTGCCCCGCGTGAAAGGATCGTATGGGCACCTAGAGGGGGGGGGGGGTGACTAGGTGCTACTTCAAATTTTCTTCTTTTTCAAATTAGGGTTTGACAAGAAAGGTAAATTCTCTAGATTATGCAACAAAGGTGAATTTACCTATATGTCAAACAAGCAACAACTAGCACAACACTAGGCAAGAACAAGTAAGTAAAGTGCAGTAAAGGATAGGAGTAACCAAAGAGGTGGACGCGGAGACCCAATGATTTGTTTCCCGTAGTTCCTTCCTTTTGAGGGGAAGTACGTCTAAATTTTGAGAGGGGGTGGTTTCAAACCACCAATTCCATGAGAGTCCTCCCTTGTTCTCCGATGAACCTCACCCCAAGGGGTTCGATTCACCTTCCACTATATCGGCAACCTTCGAGGTGGAAGCCGCCACCTTTACAACAAGTTCGGGGCACACATCCACAACTTAATTGGAGGCTCCCAAATACAAGCAAGCTGTCAAAACAATCAAAGACAAGCTTGTAAGAACCAAATCAAAGCTAGGGTTTCCAAATAAACAATAGAGAATGGGGGCCCTCAAGTGAATGAGGGGGAAATGAAGATCTCTCTTGGTGAGGCTGTAGATCAAGGCCTCCTCCTTTGATTCTCCAAAGATCAATTACTTTGGATGGTTGGATGAAGAGATCTTGTTGATTTTGTGGCTCAAATGGAGGTGGTGTTTTTGAGTGAGACAAGCAACCTCTCAAGGTAGGTGAAGGGTGCATTTATAGTCCTTGGTGCAGATCTGACCGTTTAGCATTTATTGCAGCGGTAGTACCGGAAAACACCGGTACTACCGGTCAGATCTCGAAGATGCACCATATAGACGAACCAGCCCCAGTCTCCAACGTTACCAGAATGGGGTGCGCAAAGCGATACTACCGGCCATGGGGCATGGTACTACCAAACCCAGGCGGTAGTGCCGCATTTTGGTATTGGGGATGGCAGTGGCATTTGGCAAACTTGCCAAAACGTTCTGTCGTGTTCGATACTAAAGAGTGGTACTACCGCTTTTTGGTACCGGTGAAGACAAAGGTGTTTGGCAAACTCGCCCACGCCTTCTGTCTTGTCCGGTATCAAAATGCAGTACTACCGCTTTTCGGTACCGCGAAGGACGGAAGCTTTTGGGCAGTTCGCCCAAACCCACTGCCTGGTCTAGTAGCAATCTCCGGTACTCCCGGCCCTGTGCGGTAGTACTGGTTGATTTTTCCGGTACTACCAGACATCACAGACGCAAAATGCAAGATCAGCAGGGGACCCTTTTTGGGAGGAAAGAGCCAAGTCATTTGTTGATAAAACCTATGGTACACTTGGCAAATAATTAGTCCGACATGTGTGTTGTTATAAACACCAAAATCACTTAGGATAGGAAATGCTCTTCCAATCTCCCCCTTTTTGGTGGTTGATGACAACACACATTTTGCATGATAATATTGTGATGACAAACAAGGTTTTGAAAAATAGAAATGGGGCTCCCCCTAGATAAGTAGGATCAAGCCCCCCTCTATTTTACAAACTAACTAGGAGTGTATAACTGCACTTAGAACACATACCTTTGCACGATAAAGTGTGATGAGAGACATATTGACAATGAATGGACAATATAGACAATATCATCACACATCACATAAGATGGATGCATATGAGGATAACCATAGCACACAAATGATGGATCCATAAGATAACCATAAGATAACCACATAGTCTCATAGCACAAATAGTTAGTACATAAGATCCACACATAATAAGAGGCAAAGAGCAAATAAAGTTCACAAGCGAGTAAAGATCAAAGGCAAGAACGAGCTTGTGACTTTTCCCATGCAAAACCCGCATGCCTAATGTGCAACTTCTCCCCCTTTGGCATCAAGACGCCAAAAAATGGACAACAACAACACTAACGTCCCGGAGGTCACGTGTCATCATCATCCGAGGCATCCTCATGAGTTGGAGGAGCACGGAAAGAGGAGGTGGCATCATCATCCCAGTGGCTGTGCTTGGAGATCCATTGGTCTTCAGGAGTGATGTTGTTCTCGGAGCCCTTGGAGACGGTCAACCCTTGAGCTTCCATCAATTCTTTCTGACGAGCACACGCTTTCTTGGCATAAACATGAGCCTCATACATGCGCTTTTGATTGTCAACTTGGAAGCAAAACACCTTCTTGAGCTTAGCCTCAATCCTCTTTGCCCATGATGGCTGGGCATGCTTGCGGCGTGAGACCACGAAATCAGCATCACGGGCATCATCTTCATCATCGGACCCCTCCTCAAGTGGGTTCCCCTCCTCATCAACTAGTTGGCCATCCGGATTGCGAGGTTTAGGATGGGTCTTGATCAACAGAGAATTGTGTCGGTGAGTAACAAGGTGTTGAGAAGAAATGTCTTTGGAAATAGATGGGCACTTGCTAAGGATGAGAGCCATTATGTATGGAGAAAAAGGAGGCACCCTCCAAGTGTAAGTATCACAAACCATCTCATTCCAAATGACATCCATCACATCAAGAGGGTGGCCGGAATCACGGTTGTGATAAGTGGTGATCATAAGATCCACCATGAACCCATGCATCTCATCAACATTACCAGCTCGGGGGGCAACGATCTCACGGAAGATACGGTGCAATATATCATATGTGGGGAGAAGCCCCTTGATCTTACCATCAATACCGTGCCCCCGGATGTACAGTGGAGCAAGATCCTTCTTCATGGGATGGTTGATGGCGCCTGGTCAACGTGGAGCGCTTCGTCGGGAAACCCCAAGAGCAAGGTGTGATGCAGCACAGCAACAAGTCTTCCCTCAGTAAAAAACCAAGGTTATCGAACCAGTAGGATGAAGGAAATGTCTCAAAGGTGTTGCAAGCAACGTGGAAACCTTCACAACACAAACTCAAGACTTTGCCCCAACGAACAGTGAGGTTGTCAATCTCACCGGTTGGTGTAACAAAGGATTAACTGTATGGTGTGGAAGGTGATGATGGTTTACAGCAAGTAAACAGTAATAGTGGAAGATGTATCAATGGTAAAGATTGGACCGGGGTCCATAGTTCACTAGAGGTGTTCTCCTTAGATAAACAAACATGGCATGCTAGGTAAACAAATTACAGCAGGGCAATTGACAGGACTGAGCAAGGCATAACAATGCAATACTAGACATAAAGAGCCTATGAGATTTGATTGGGCAATACAACAATATACATAGACCGCCATCCAACTGCATCTATGACTAGAAGTCCACCTTCAGGTTATCATCCGAACCCCCTCCAGTATTAAGTTGCAAGCAACAGACAACTACTTTAAGCCAAGTGTGTAAGGTAAACAATCCACTTGTTCCATGAACAAAAGACTGTTGTTTTCTCCCTATTGGCAACAACACATCTACAACCGTAGAGATTTCTGTCACTTCCCTTGATTAAGTAGAGGAATGAACCCACTATCGAGCATAAATACCCCCTCTTGGAGTCACTAGCAACTACTTGGCCAAGATAGATACTAACAACGAAGAGCATGCAAGATCACAAACAACACAGACATGATAGAATCAATAAGACAAAATCATTAATCAATCTAACATAGTAATCTCAATATCCATCGGATCCCTGCAAACACAACATGCATGATTACAAATAGATGAGATCTTGATCATGAACGGAGCTCACAAGATCTAGACATGAAAGAACAAGGAGGAGATACAACCATCTAGGTACTACATGGACCCGCAGTCCAAGGTGGAACTACTCACGCTTCATACCGGAGGCTGGCATGATGAAGAAGAAGGCCTCTGGGATTATCTCCCCTCCGGCAGGGTGCCGGGAAGAGCTTCAGACCCCCCGATCTAGGGACGATGGTGGCGGCGGCTATAGATGGTTTCGTGGAATTTTTATTGGGTACTTAGGGTTTAGGTGTCGGGGGCTTCTTATAGGCGAAGAGACGAGGCTGGAGGGCAACAAAGGCGGCTGCACCCTCCCCAGGCGCGGGGTGGGCTCACCCACGAGTCCAGGGGGTGTGGCCCCCCTGGTGGGTCTCCTCCGTCTCGTACTCCGGCTTCGTGTTACCCACAGCAAAATATTGACTTTGGCTTTTGTCCCGTCCAATTCCGAGAATATTGATTTTCTGCCTTTCTGGAACAAAAAACAGAAGAAAATAGGCAACTGGCACTGTGGCAACTTGTTAATAGGTTAGTACCGGAAAACATATAAAAACACCTCAAAGTGTGGACAACGCAAAGCAAAGTAGATACTAAACAAGCATGGAACATCAAAAAATATAGATACGTTTCCGACGTATCAAGCATCCCCAAGCTTAACTCCTGCTCGTCCTCGAGTAGGTAAATGATAAAAGAATAATTTTTGAGGTTACATGCACCATCAAAACCAAGATCAAACCATTTGCAAGCATTGAAAGCTGGGATCAAATAACTCTAAACATGTGCATGAAAGATGGAGTTTTTATAATAAGACAAAGTAACTATGCATGCAACATGAAAGGCTACAAACAAAGATCATGAATAACATGCATTGAAAAACGTTTATTTGTTTCACATACAGAAAGCATGGCATAGTGGCATTCATCTTGTCCCTCATAGAGTAGCAAATAGATGCATAGGACACCTTCAAAGTTCATAAGAGTGACTAGATACAAATAGCACAAGAACAAGCAATATCAACAATATGCATCAATCAATAAGTTTTGGGACACTGCACATAGAACTAAGAATGTCAACTATGCTCTCTTAACTGGTACCTAAAGGTAGAAGGTGGAGACTCGATATAATAGTGGAATAAAGGCCCTTCATAAAGGGAAGCAGTGATTACAAGTTTCAAAAAGAGCTTCCAAAAATAATGGTACTTGTTAGCTTTCTGCCCTCATTGCCCCTATCATAAGCATCTTGAAGTGACTAAGGTTAAAGTGAACAAACTATGGAGTATATGCTTGACAAAGTATAAGTATGCAATCTCATGTCCCTAGAATACGAGGGCCGCACCTCATGCTACTCAACTTTGGTCACCTGTAAGTTCTTGTCATAGTAAGTATATGTGTATCAGAACCGCCAACGGGGTACCCCTTGCACATGGTATAGGAGCTATCCCATAACAAAAATGACAAGGCAAGCAGACAATGATCATCTCAATGATCTTTTTATTTGCTATTTGCATAGGTTTTTTTATTGAGGATGCTTCATAGATTGCTCATTATGGTGATGCTGCAAGTTTCAACCATGATTAGGCATGGCTTAGGCTAGCGGCCCAGTCGTTTATCTAACACAAAATACATAACTCCATGGACTTACAAGCTCCCTTTTTATTTCATACCAGCGACATCCATAGACAAAAGAGCGTGATATCAACTATGTACAAAGTACATGTGCAATGTTGAAAACGTTACCCATGAAAACATGGTTCTGCTAATTCCAACGTATAAGTGTAAGCATATACAACTTAGATGACACAATGGTTCAAGTTTATTAGGGGCAAGGAATATAAAGTGCGCCATCAAGTTCGTGAGGGATTTAATCACTAAGTTTTCACATAAAAAAATACATTTTAATTGGAAGATAGCTGATAACAAGAATATACTTGGAATGGTGTAACACACCATGCATAGGAATTTATAGTGGACACTTTGGAATAACTTGGTTTCTTGGGAGTTGGAAGCATGAGTAGAGCTTAGTCATACAAGTGGAGGCTAGCAAAAGATTGGAAGCAACCAACTAAGAGAGAAATAATGGCCATAATCATGCAGAGCGACAAAACATTACTAATCAAAGCATAGAATGGTACTACAAGTCAAGGACTAAATGATCATATATGCTATGGTGACTTGTTCATAGTCATAACATGGTGTGAGCATGTGCCAAGTCAACCCAAACAAAGCATCAAAGGAAAATACCACAATACTATGCTTTTGTATGCTAAAACAACGCACGATTCTTTCAAGGCACACTAAGCAATCCCAATTATTTAGAACAAGTCATGCTACAACAATAATCACTAAGCATAAGGTCAAAACAACACCTAGCATGTCATGCTAAAGTCTAAGTCACAGTGAATGCAAGCTCCTCTTGCACTTTCAAGCAAGAACTTTCTACTCCTTTCCAACACCAATCAACTTATTTGAAACAACACAGCGAGAACGGGGGTCCAAACTACTTTATTCAAGCAAACTAAACAAACTAAGCAAAGCAAATGAAAACTAAGATGCTCCAAGAACAACACAACAATGCATGAAACTATAAAAACGAAGTGTCTAGAAAGACCTGAGCTTTTTATTGATGAAGAAGGGGATGCCTTGGGCATCCCCAAGCTTTGACGCTTGTACCTCTTGGATATTTCTTGGGGTGACACCGGGGTGGAATACCCAAGCTTGAGCTTTTGTCCATTCTTCATCTCATTACATCACTCTCTCTACACCTGAAATTTTTCCTTCATACAAAACTTCACGCAATATTCATTAGCAACATTAGTGTATTCAAAAGACAATTGACCCTTAGGTTTAGCTTTAGAACAGTAAAACTTTTCACTAAAAACACAAGCTACTGTAGCAACTCCTTCAAAAATCTCAATTTCCCAAAAAGAACCCAAAAAGTAATCAATAAGAAGCAAATGCAAATAATGGCAGAAATCTGTCAAAACAGACCAGCTGATAGAAACCGATTTTTTCGAAGATCTTCTGTTGATCAAAACAAAAATTGTTTAACTAATGAAAGTTAGCTAACATACTGGGGATTTATTCGTAAATTTTCAGCTTAATCCGTCTTATATAGGCTCGAATTTTTATGGTGGAGGACATAAATCTGTTCCGGGACAGCAACTCCCCAAATCTTACTTCCCTCTCATTAGAGGTCATTCTTGGCACAAAAAGAAAACAAAAAGGATAAGTAGAGGTCATTAGTGAAGTAATAACTTCACAGAATCAAGAAAACTCTTGGGTTATCTCCCAACAAGTACTTTTCTTTAACGCCTTTAAGTTAGGCACAAGAAGCAAGAAATCAAGTATTTTGAAATGAAGAAGCATTAACATCAAACCTCTTGCTCCTACCTTTCTTACCTTTCTTCTTATCTTTAGGGAAAATATGATTGCTTACTGGAGGAGCAAAATGCATAATTCTTTTTCCCACGTCTATTATTGCTCCAAGGTGTTTCAGTAGGGATCTTCCAAGTGTAATCTGTCCTTTGCCTACACGTTCAATAACAAGATAATCAGTAGACACCATTTTCCCTAAGATTTTTGTAAACACACCTTCAACTATTCTAATGGGCAATAAAGTTGCATTATTAGTAAGAGATATTTCTTCTCCTTCTTTAGAAAGTCCTCAAAGACTCATAAATATCTTTAGGCATAAGGAAAAATTCAGACATGATATCACAGCGAGCATCAAATGTTGCACTATTTATAGAGATTTTGATTGTGGGAAACCACTTTAAAGGCTCAGAATTCATTAGAACATAATTATGATACTCCCTAAGTGTGTGATAGCAACCGTTCAAAGCAGCAGTACTGTCCTCAAGAGTGTTCAACCTAGCAAAAATATCTATGAAAGAGGAACCAGACTTGCCAGGCATATTATAAATTATAATCAATTTCTTTATGGCATCAAAAGCTTCATCCTCAGTACATCAAAAAATATCTTTCTCAGCCACAGCATCCAAAGCATATCTATAACAAAGAGCAATACCATGGTAGAAACTATTAATAACCAAGCTAAGACTCATCTTAGGCTCAATTTCCCTTTGTAAAGCAGAGATTCTAGACCAGGCTTCTTTAAAAATCTCTTCACTTTTTTGCTTAAAAGTAAAGATCTTTTTCATAGGTGTCATAGAGATTGGACCAAAACCAGACATGCTAGCAACTAGGGCAGGAACTAATTTTGTGTGTTTTTTATAGGAGAAAGCAAACCAAACTAAACTATTTTTTTGGAGTTTTTGATAAAAAGAGGCAAACAAAACCAAGCAAAATAACTAAGCAAACTAAAAACAAAGTAAAGAGAAAGGTTGAGGAGGACTCCCCTTGTGAAGACGTCCTTAGCCTCCCCGGCAACGGCGCCAGAAAACTTGCTGATGGCGCCTGGTCAACATGGAGCGCTTCGTCGGGAAACCCCAAGAGCAAGGTGTGATGCAACACAGCAGCAAGTGTTCCCTCAGTAAGAAACAAAGATTATCGAACCAGTAGGAGGAAGGAAATGTCTCAAAGGTGTTGCAAGCAACGTGGAAACCTGCACAACACAAACTCAAGACTTTGCCCCAACGAACAGTGAGGTTGTCAATCTCACCGGTTGCTGTAACAAAGGATTAACCGTATGGTGTGGAAGGTGATGATGGTTTGCAGCAAGTAAACAGTAACAGTGGAAGATGTATCAATGGTAAAGATTGGACCGGGGTCCATACTTCACTATAGGTGTTCCCCTTAGATAAACAAACATGGCATGCTGGGTAAACAAATTACAGCAGGGCAATTTACAAGACTGAGCAAGGCATAACAATGCAATACTAGACATAAAGATCCTATGAGATTCGATTGGGCAATACAACAATATACATAGACTGCCATCCAACTGCATCTATGACTTGAAGTCCACCTTCAGGTTATCATCCGAACCCCCCTCTAGTATTAAGTTGCAAGCAACAGACAACTGCTTTAAGCAAAGTGTGTAAGGTAAACAATCCACTTGTTCCATAAACAAAAGACCGTTGTTTTCTCCCTAGTGGCAACAGCACATGTAAAACCGTAGAGATTTCTGTCACTTCCCTTGATTAAGTAGAGGCATGAACCCACTATCGAGCATAAATACCCCCTCTTGGAGTCACTAGAAACTACTTGGCCAAGATAGCTACTAACAACGGAGAGCATGCAAGATCACAAACAACACGGACATGATAGAATCAATAAGACAAAACCATTAATCAATCTGACATAGTAATCTCAATATCCATCGGATCCCCGCAAACACAACATGCATGATTACAAATAGATGAGATCTTGATCATGAACAGAGCTCACAAGATCTAGACATGAAAGCACAAGGAGGAGATACAACCATCTAGCTACTACATGGACCCATAGTCCAAGGTGGAACTACTCACGCTTCATACCGGAGGCTGGCATGATGAAGAAGAAGGCCTCCGGGATTATCTCCCCTCCGGCAGGGTGCCGGGAAGATCTTCAGACCCCCTCGATCTAGGGACTATGGTGGCGGAGGCTACAGATGGTTTCGTGGAATTTTTATTGGGTACTTAGGGTTTAGGTGTCGGGGGCTTATTATAGGCGAAGAGACGAGGCTGGAGGGCCACAAAGGCGGCTGCACCCTCCCCAGGCGCGGGGTGGGCCCACCCACGAGGCCAGGGGGTGTGGCCCCCCTGGTGGGTATCCTCCGTCTCGTACTCCTGCTTCGTGTTTCCCACGACAAAATATTGACTTTGGCTTTTGTCCTGTCCAATTCCGAGAATATTGATTTTCTGCCTTTCTAGAACCAAAAACAGAAGAAAAAAGGCAACTGGCACCATGACAACTTGTTAATAGGTTAGTACCAGAAAACATATAAAAACACCTCAAAGTGTGGACAAAGCAAAGCAAAGTAGATACTAAACAAGCATGGAACATCAAAAATTATAGATACATTTCCGACGTATCAACGATCATTGTTGTGACAGCGGTAGCCAACTGGAGTGTCCTTGCCACGGTCCTCAAGGCATGGAACTCAACCTCAGGCAAATCAGACAACAGCTTTGGCCCAGATGGCCCAGAACTTTGACTCTTGCGATGACTCAAGGGGGGAGGAGGAGGAGGACCACTACCACAGCCAGCACTTTGCTTAGTACCCCCTCCACGTCGGCCCCGAGTGGATTTCAGCTTCAGACGATTGCTAGGTTAAGGCATGATCTCTTCCTCAGTTTCTAACTCAGACTTTGAATCATAGTCCTCGATTTCATGATGAGCTTTGGACCGTTTGCGTGAACCCCGGGAACCGCCTGCACCTGTGAAAGAAAGAGGGAGATAGAAGTGGGATAAGGGCACAAGAACCTGAAACGAAAGAAGTTCCATGATGAAAATCAAGTTTAGAGAAACTTTTGTTGTCAGTCATGGTCGGTAGTACCGGATGTCATAGGCGGTAGTACCGCAAACAGGCTGTAGTACCGGTCATACGCCTATAGGCTAGATCCAGTAGAACCGATCCATAGATTGGCAACAAGACTATCCAAAACGAGGATTCCTTCGGGCAAGAAGTAATATCTGGTAATCTACAAAGGTACAACCTCACGAACACCTGTTTTGACCAAGAATCAAAGTCTCCCTAGATTCAATGGTGAAAACATGAGAGAAGAAGAAGAGGGCAGTAGTACCGGTGTCCATGGCGGTGGAGATTGAGGAGGAGCCCGCGATGAGGCCGGATCCGATGTGGATCCGGTAGAGGGAGGAGAGAGCAGGGCTCCAGCAGCGATTCGTGCTCTGGCAGCGGCTTCGATTGGGAGTGGAGACAGGGAACAATGGGGCACTGAGAGGTGCCCCCCTCCCGCGTCTGAACCCTTAACCAGGAAGCCGAGCGGTAGTATTGGGGTTTGGACGGTAGTACCGCTGAGCGGTACTGCCGCGTAGAAACCCGATAGTGCCACTTACCGGTAGTACCGCGTAAAGATCGGTACTATCGCACCTGGGAGATTTCCAGGAATCGACCTGGAAACTGATCCTGGACGGTAGTACCGCTCCTTTGCCCGGTAGTACCGGTTCCACCAGAATAGAAAGTCAGTTATAAATGGAGAGGTTCTTGTGTAGAGTAGATGGGGTTTGTAGAAGGATAAGAAAGGCTTAGTTTAAGAGAGTCACACTGATACGGTCACATGCACTCTAAAATAGGGAAAACTTATCAAGAACCAAATAAGAGTGCATGAACCTAAGACCTAAAAAACTCAACAAATGACAAACACGAGTAATCACCAACCTCTCAAATGTGAGAGGGCGGTGGCCTAGGCCACCATGTTTGAGTATACTCGGCTTGGCACCATGACGATATATCTTTGGTCCATTACCGAAACTCATCATTTAAGCTCACATATCACACAATGATATTAAGAGAAATGATTTTTATCGCTTTGGGCATAATTGGGGAGGGATATTCCAATCAATTAGTACCGCACTCCCCCTATATCCATGCCTGCACCTAAACCAAATAAGAGTTAAGACATAGGTGAGTATGCAAGGTGATCAAGTCAAGCTCCTTGAATCTATGATATTTAGTTCATTCCTCAAATAACAAAACCTTGCTTCATCAAGTGGCTCCGTGAAGATGTCGGCAAGTTGGTCTTTGGTTGACACATAAGATAGATCAATATCCTCAAGCAACATGATCTCTAAAGACGTGATGCCGAATCACAATATGATTTGTCCTTGTGTGATCCACCGGGTTGTAGGCAATCTTGATAGCACTTTCATTTTCACATAGAAGAGGCACTTTGTCACAATGGACATTGTATTCCTTTAAAGTTTGCCTCATCCATAGCAATTGAGTGCAAGCACTAGCAGCTGCCACATACTCGGCTTCGGCGGTGGAGAGAGATATACAACTTTGCTTCTTAGAAGACCAACATACCAAGGACCTACCAAGAAATTGGCAAGCCCCGGATGTTGATTTTCTATCATCCTTATCACCAGCCCAATCTGAGTCCATGTATCCACAAAGAGCAAATGTAGACCCTCGAGGGTACCAAAGACCATAATGTGGGGTATGAACTAAATATCGAAAGATTCTCTTGAGCACCATCAAATGGCTTTCTTTAGGAGCCGCTTGATATCTTTCACACACACCTACACTCAACACAATATCGGGTCTAGATGCACAAAGGTAAATCAAAGAACCAATCATAGACCGGTATACCTTTTGATCCACATCTTTACCATTTGGATTTTGTTCTAGATGAGTCTTTGTAGCCATGGGAGTAGGAGATCCATTTAAATCTTGCATATTGAATATTTTGAGCATATCTTGAGTATACTTGGCTTGGTTGAAGAATGTACCTCCTCTAACTTGCTTGATCTCAAAACCAAGGAATACCCTTAACTCCCCCATCATAGACATCCAGAACCTACTAGTCATAAGCTTTGAGAATTCATCATTAAAAGCTTTGTTAGATGAGACAAAAATAATATCATCGACATATATTTGGCATAGAAAAAGCTCCCCATTGACCTTCTTAGTAAAAAGAGTGGGATCGATTTTCCCAACCTCAAATCTGCGGTCAAACAACAACTCTCTAAGGTGCTCATACCACGTGCGTGGGGCTTTTTTGAGCCCATAGAGCGCCTTATCAAGTTTGTATACATGGTTTGGGAAGTTGGGATCCTCAAATCCCGGGGGTTGCTTTACATATACCAACTCATTCAATGGACCATTAAGAAAGGCACTTTCTACATCCATTTGTTGCAACTTAAAGTTATGATGTGCCGCATAAGCAAGAAGGATACAGATGGACTCAAGGCGAGCCACGGGTGCATATGTCTCTCCATAATCAATGCCTTCAATTTTAGAGAACCCTTGTGCAACCAATATTGACTTGTTACTTACTATAATTCCATGCTCATCTTGCTTGTTCTTGAATATCCACTTGGTGCCTATAACATTGCGGCAATCCTTTGGCCTCTCCACTAACTTCCATACTTTGTTTCTCTCAAAGTTGTCGAGCTCTTTTTGCATTGCTTCCAACCAATCCGAATCTTCAAGAGCTTCCCACACTTTCTTTGGTTCAATCATGGAGATGTGTGCTTGGTGTTCACTAAACCTATTCAATTGTGCTCTTGTGGAAATGCCTCTCCTTAGGTCACCCACCACATTTTCTAGAGAGTGGTCTCTTAATTCCAACATCCTATCAGTTCTCGCTTCGCGACAAGTGTGGATCTCCTTGTTGTTTCTAGGAGGAACCTCTTCATCATTTCGGTCCTCGTCTTGGCCATCAACTTGACCTTGATCATCACCGGAATCATTCTCTTCATTAATAGGCAAAGATTGACCTTGGTCTTGATTAGACACATGATACGTCGGAAACGTATCTATAATTTTTGATGCTCCATGCTTGTTTACTATCTACTTTGCTTTGCTTTGTCCACACTTTGAGGTGTTTTATAGGTTTTATGGTACTAACCTATTAACAAGTTGCCACAGTACCAGTTGTCTGTTTTCTTATGTTTTTGGTTCTAGAAAGACAGAAAATCAATATTCTCGAAATTGGACGGGACAAAAGCCAAAGTCAATATTTACTGTGGGGAACACGAAGCCGGAGTACGAGACGGAGGAGTCCCACCAGGGGGGCACACCCCCTGGTCGCATGGGTGGGCCCACCCCGCGCCTGGGGGGGTGCAGCCTCCCTGGTGGCCCTCCTGCCTCGCCTCTTTGCCTATAAGAAGCCCCCGATGCAGAAACCCTAGGAACCCGATCAATATTCCATGAAACCGTCTATAGCCGCTGCCACCATCGTCCCTAGATCGGGGGATCTGAAGCTCTTCCCGGCACCCTGCCGGAGGGGAGATCATCCCGGAGGCCTTCTTCTTCATCATGCCAGCCTCCGGTATGAACCGTGAGTAGTTCCACCTTGGACTACGGGTCCATGTAGTAGCTAGATGGTTGTATCTCCTCCTTGTGCTTTCATGTATAGATCTTGTGAGATCCGTTCATGATCAAGATCTAATCTATTTGTAACCATGCATGTTGTGTTTGCGGTGATCTGATGGATATTGAGATTACTATGTCAAATTGATTAATGGTTTTGTCTTATTGATTCTATAATGTCTGTGTTGTTTATGATCTTGCATGCTCTCCGTTGTTAGTAGCTATCTTGGCCAAGTAGTTGCTAGTGACTCCAAGAGGGGGTATTTATGCTCGATAGTGGGTTCATGCCTCTAGTTTCCAAGGGAAGTGACAGAAATCTCTTCGGTTGTAGATGTGTTGTTGCTACTAGGGAGAAAACAACGGTCTCTTGTTCATGGAACAAGTGGATTGTTTACCTTACACACTTTGCTTAAAGAAGTTGTTTGTTGCTTGCAACTTAATACTGGAGGGGGTTCGGATGATAACCTGAAGGTGGACTTCTAGTCATAAATGCAGTTGGATGGCAGTCTATGTATATTGTTGTATTGCCCAATCGAATCTCATAGGATCTTTATGTCTAGTATTGCATTGTTATGCCTTGCTCAGTCCTGTCAATTGCCCTGCTGTAATTTGTTTACCCTGCATGCCATGTTTGTTTATATAAGGAGAGCACCTCTAGTGAACTATGGACCCCGGTCCAAACTTTACCATTGATACATCTTCCACTGTTACTGTTTACTTGCTGCAAACCATCATCACCTTCCACACCATACATTTAATCCTTTGTTACAGCAAACCGGTGAGCTTGACAACCTCACTGTTTGTTGGGGCAAAGTTTTGAGTTTGTGTTGTGCAAGTTTCCATGTTGCTTGTAACACCTTTGAGTCGTTTCCTTCCTTCTACTGGTTCGATAACCTTGGTTTCTTACTGAGGGAAGACTTACTGATGTGCTCTTCACACCTTGCTCTTGGGGTTTCCAACGAAGCGTCCCACGTCAACACCGGGCGCCATCAAGTTTTCTGGCGCCGTTGTAGGGGAGTCCAAGGATGTATTCACAAGGGGAGTCCTCCTCAACCCTTCTCTTTACTTTGTTTTTGGTTTGCTTAGTTTCTTCTGCTTGGTTTTGTTTGCCTCTTTTTATCAAAAACACAAAAAAATTAGTTCCTGCTCTAGCTGCTGCTGCTGTTTTTGGATTGCTTCACTTTGCCAAAATGAACTCTGCTGAGAACACCAAGTTGTGTGACTTCACTAGCACAAACAACAATGATTTCCTTAGCACTCTTATTGCTCCACCTGCTCCTGATGCTACCTTTTATGAAATTAAGCCTGCTTTGTTGAATCTTGTGATGAGAGAGCAATTTTATGGTGCTAGTTCTGATGATGTTGCTGCCCATCTCAATAGCTTTGTTGAACTTTCTGAGATGCAAAAGTATAAGGATGTAAATGGAGATATTATTAAGCTCAAGCTGTTTCCTTTCTCTTTGAGAGGAAAAGCTAAAGAATGGTTGCTATCCTTGCCTAGAAATAGTATTGATTCTTGGATTAAGTGCAAGGATGCTTTTATTGGAAAGTACTATCCTCCTGCTAAGATTATATCTATGAGAAGTGATATTATGAAATTTAAACAACTTGACAATGAACATGTTGCTCAATATTGGGAAAGAATGAAATCCTTGGTTAAGAATTGTCCCACTCATGGACTCACTGCATGGATGATTATCCAGACTTTTTATGCAGGTTTGAACTTCTCTTCAAGAAACCTGTTGGATTCAGCTGCTGGAGGTACCTTTATGGGCATCACTTTGGGTGCTGCAACAAAACTTCTTGATAGTATGATGGTTAATTACTCTGAATGGCACACTGAGAGAGATCCACATGGTAAGAAGGTAAATTATGTTGAAGAAACCTCCTCTTTGAGTGATAAGATTGCTGTTATTATGGCTATACTTGTTAATGGGAAAGCTCCTTTAGATCCAAACAATGTTCCCTTAGCCTCTTTGGTTGCTCAAGAAGAGCAAGTTGATGTGAACTTAGTTAGAAACAACAATTTCAACAACAATGCCTACTAGAATAATTTTGGTAGCAACAACAATTATAGGCCTTATCCTCCTAATAATGGCAATTCCTATGGAAACTCCTACAACAATGCTAGAAGTGCCCCCTCTCAACTTGAAGTTATGCTGAAATACTTTATTAGTAAACAAACCACTTTCAACAAGACTGTGGAGGAAAAACTTTAACTGTTGAGAAAAATATTTCCTCTTTGTCTAAACCTCGATCCTATTTTATTAATAAAATGGTTGCTAAACCTGAAACCATGGAAAGTACCTTTGCTGCCACTCATGCCATACAAGTTACTATTGATGAAAATGTTAGACTGTTAGCCCAACTTCATGCTAAGTGGGAAAGGGAAGCTAAAATTGATAGAAACAATAGTGTGTGCACCATCATTATAACGGATACCACTAAACCACAAGAAATCCCTATTCCTCCTCCTACAATGCATAAGCCTAATGAGTCTACTACTAGTGATGCTAAGTTTGATATAGATGGTTTAAATATTTCTGAAGTGATTCTGTTCCTGCAAAACTTGCTAGAAGTCCTGATTCTAGTGATATGCATATTGCTTTCACCAAACACATTGCAGATGCTCTTGTTAAGATTAAGGAAGAGAAGTTAAAACACAAAGTTTCTATTCCTAGGAAAGTAGAAGATAGTTGGGAACCCATTATTAATATGCAAGTGAATGACTTTGATCTCAAAGTTTCATGTGATCTTGGTTCTAGTGTCTCTATTATGCCTAGGAAGATTTATGAAATGCTTGACTTGCCACCTTTGGAAGATTGTTATTTGGATGTCCCACTTAATGATAATGCTAAGAAGAAACTCATGGGGAGTATTAATGATGTTCTCATTATGGTTAACAATGCTTATGTCCCTGTTGATTTCTATGTTTTGGATGTTGAATACAATGTTTCTTGTCCTATTACTTTGGGAAGACATTTTTTTAGAACTGTTGGTGCCATCATTGATATGAAAGAAGGCACCATTAAATATCAATTTCCATTAAAGAAAGGTATTGAACACTTCCCTATGAGGATAGAGAAGTTGCTTTTTGCTCCTCCTTTGAAAGCAAGGTTTGATGTTAATGCTTCCTCATTTGAAAATACTTGATTTCTTGCTTCTTGTGTCTAACTTAAAGGCGTTAAAGAAAAGTACTTGTTGGAGGATAACCCAAGAGTTTCCTTGAGTCTTGGAAGTTATTAATTCAGTAATGACCTCTCCTTATCCTTTTTGTTTGCTTTTTGTGCCAAGAATGACCTCTAATGAGAGGGAAGTAAGATTTGGGGAGTTGCTGTCCCAAAATAGATTTATGTCCTTCACCATAAAAGTTCGTGAGGAGTCTCTGTAAGTCAGATTGAGCTGAAAATTTACGAATAAATCCCCCAGTATGTTAGCTAACTTTCGTTAGTTAAACACTTTTTTATTTGAGCAACAGAAGATTTTCGAAAAAAATGGTTTCTACCTGCTAGTCTGTTTTGACAAATTTCTGCCATTATTTGCATTTGCTTCTTATTGATTCCTTTTTGGGTTCTTTTTTTGGGAAATTGATCTTTTTGAAGGACTTGCTACAGTATCTTGTGTTTTTAGTGAAAAGTTTTGCTGTTCCAAAGCTAAACCCAAGGGTCTATTATCTTTTGAATACACTAATGTTGCTAATGAAGATTGTGTGAAGTTTTGTATAAAGGAAAAATTTCAGGTATAGAGAAAGAATGATGTAATGAGATGAAGAATGGAAAAAAGATCAAGCTTGGGGATGCCACCCTAGTGTCACCTCAAGAAATATCCAAGAGGTACAAGTGTCCCCTTCTTCATCAATAAAAAGCTCAGGTCTTTCTAGACACTTCGTTTTTATTGTTTCATGCACTGTTGTGTTGTTCTTGGAGCATATTAGTTTTCGTTTGCTTTGCTTAGTGTAACATCCCTGTATTAGAGCTTAGAAATAATCCGAACACAGATGTGTGCATTGCATTCATGCATAGAAAATCCGAATAATTTTCGCGCTTTTGAACAAAACTTGTCAAAGTGATTGAAGCTTCTCTCAACTTGATGGAATTGAAGTAGATCATCAGGTTGACCGCGATAAGTTTCAATATGACCTTTGCTAAAAACTTATTTTGGGTAAGGGAGACTTGATCTAAGGGTAGATAAAATGTAATAAAAGTTAAACCCTAATACATGACTTAATGGATTATATTTGATCCTTAAGTAACCATATCCCAGTATTCATTACACAGCCCATGAATACCAAGATATAAATATAACTTAAGTAATGAGAATGTAACAACTAATTATTGATCTATCTTAATCCCATCTACTTATACCATGAGTATCATGGTAATACCTAACTTTAACCCTTTAGTGAGATTGAGTACGAAAGAAACCAAGTCAAGATCATTCACCATATATCTTTCTTTCCATATCAATCCTTATGGAATCCTATCTCAATATCTATTGTTCATCAATGTTGAGTAATCAACTATTGATTCCCAATTCTTAATCTATCAACTCTAAAACTTTTAGAGAAAGAAGTAAGAAGAGATAGGTGGTAATGATAGATTTAGATATCATCTATAGGATGGGAGTGATTGGAGGAAATCAAATCAATATGGTAACAAAGAAGATTACAAGGATGAATCCTGAAGATAGTTACCAAGGGTAGTCCTATTGGATCAAGTAGGTATAGTCAATGAATTATATCTCTTAATCCAACAGAGCTAAACAAAAGATAATTAGAATACAACTGTAATGTTGTATGGATGGAAGCCTTGATTAGCCAACTGGAAACCTAAGCCATAAATGATCAAAGGCTTATAATGATCATGCCTTACTCACCAAGATTGAATGCTTATATCCTGTATAAGTGACATTGGTGGGTAGAACATGCTTATATCCTGTATGAGTGACATTGGTGGGTAGAACATGATTAAACTCTAGTCTAGATATGTTATCCTAGGTTAACCATTACAGGTCACATTAATATAATGTGAGGTTGGAGTATTTGTTACTAGAGTTAAGTAGAGACAAGATAGTATGATTAAGATGATGTTAGAGTAACATTGAATTATAGAGTTAGTATTCTCCTCTTTGGAAATACTAAGCACTTGAGGTGATGTAGGATTTGATGTATACATCTATTGAAATGATATTAGTGCAGGATGATAAGGGAAGAGCATGAATGGAAGTAACTGTAAAACAATGGTTAGATTGGAGGTTATCAGCAGTAGAGTAGTTGTTATAACCAAGTATGGATTTAGAAGAATTAAATGTGAATCCGAGATTCTTGTGAAGTAAAGCTCATCATGTTAACCATTATGATTGAAAGGAAGAAGTAGTATATCTAGGAAAGTAATTCCTTAATTAGAAGTCCAGGATTGCGAATTAAATAAGATAGGAATTCTTGGTAAACACTAAACCCTAAATCTATAACCAAGCTTAACATCCTTCTCATCTGGTGGATAAATCATTTTATTTTCACAATGCTTTATAGGAATATTTTCCTATAACAAATCACTTAAGCACATCTTTCTCATTTCCAACTATCATGAATCACATGTGCTTAGGAGCTATCTTAATTAATTCTTCCTCATAAGTCATTCTGGAGAATAACCTTATTATTTTAAAAAGGTGATATCCATAATGACGACAAACATAAAGACAATATGTTTACCCATTCATCTTCATTCACATCAACAAAAGAAATAAGTAAATTAAGAACCCTAAACCCTAGGGTAAGCATTTACAATTCAAACCCTAACTCTTTTGTTAGTTATAATAAAATATATATACCTTGTTATTCTCTAGATTCATGGGAGTAATATTAATCATGTTAAATCCTTAGAATATTATGCATCAAATAATAATAAAGGATCACCATATAAAAGTTTCTTTAATATTATAAATAAATAAGAATCAAAATTCATGGATTAATAGTAATACATTCTTTAATAAGTTTATGGATATTAGGTAAATTAAATTCATATCAAAAGACCCTACAAATACAAAAATAAAAATATATACATATATGTATAAGAAAATAAAGAAGTGATAATATTATATAATAAAAGTTCACAAATTGATTCTTAATAAATTTCTTGTTGCTGCAAGTATTCAGCAAATAAACCCTATAAGGAAATTTAAATCAAATGATCAAATTAAATATCTGAAAACAGAAAATAGAAAACAGAAAAGTATAAAGGAAAAAAAGAGATAGTCAGCAAACGCAGCCCACTGCCCATTTCCTATTCGCCATATTCATCGCTCATGAGCTGCAGCCAACCCTCTCCACTCACTTTGCATCGGCCCAGCTTCGGCCCAGGCCCATATACCGCTTCGTCGTCGTCTTCCTCGATGTCACAAGCAGCTCTCTGGATGCTTCGCCGTCGCTCGATGCCAATCAACCTCGTCAGGAAGATTGGACCGCCGTGATGCTCGCCGCTGCCCTGGACCTTGTTGATAAGATCAGCCACGCTCTCCTCTATCCATCCATACCAGTATCACTCGCCCTTGTTCTCTCCATCTCTCTTCCGCATGAACACATAAACCCTATCTAGCTAGAGGTGCTTGTCGTTGCCGCTAGAGACCACCCCTCTGCCATCAGAGCTCGCCTATGAGTTTGCCATGTTCGACTCATTCATCTCCCCGAAGGAATTGAGCTCTCTCGTCCGCAATCGAACCCGATGACTTCAATCTTCCGTCAGTCACCATTGACCATGGCGACGCTGTTCGACCTCATCTCGCCTTACCACCACCCTCTTCGTGTTCCTGGTAAGTTTCAAGACCGAGTGGCCCATTCCGATTTGTCCTTCGAACACCACAACGCCGTGCCGACGCTCACCTCTGTCCGCCGCCACAGATGCTCGTCGGAGCGAGTGCTCTGGTGACCATTTCGAGGCGGCGCAGCCATAGTTAAACTTGTCGTCGCATGTTGATTCTAACACAGCCCTGCATTGCCCCGCGCGCACACTAGTTCATTGGATCGATTAGCAACCTGAGAAGATCAAACACGAGTGACGTTAGCGTGACAAGCTGCTGATGACATAACCCTTTTATTCGATTTGTTTTATAATCCCTGGAAATGACGTGGCAGAGACCCCACCAGTCAGTGACTGGGGGATAGATTTGGGTGTGGTGTAAAAAGGTTAAGCTAAGTGATGACGCAGTAATTACATTAGTATTTTGCTTTAATAATTTAGGAAAAGAATGTAAATTCAATAACTATTCTTTCATAATTTAGAAAAATATGTTTTATATATGAAATTTTTCAGAAAAAGTAAAATCTATAACATTAAACCATTGTAAAACATTATTATTCCAACAATTTAAATAAATATTATTTAATAAAGATTTTATAAGTAGTAAAACTTAGATAATTCATATTTTAATATTGGTAAATGTTAAAATATAAATAAAATACCAAAAATTTTAGAAAAAGAAGAACTATAATTTAAACAATAATCATGCATTATTATTTCACCAAATTAAATATTTATTATTTATTAAGTATTTATAAAGTAGTTACTCTTATAAAAATCATATCTTATTATTTATAAATCACAAAAATAAATGTAATATACCAAAATGGTCACAAAAATAATACCTACATGTTAAAAATATAATATTCCACTTTTGAGTTAAATAAAAAGTTAAACACTTTAATAACTTGAATTTAAACCTATTTCTTTAGTTAATAATTCATATAAGGGTAAATAAAATTTGCTAATATTCTAAAATAAACTAATTAAAGTCTAATAAGTAGTATTAATCTTAAATATTGATACAATTAAGTCAAAATGGTTCAACACATTTTAAATACAATTCTATTTGATTTATCATTCAACATTAAGTGTATATTATTATTCAAATGGAGTTATCAAATATTAAATTCTCAAGATTATTATTTTGACTTGATAAAATCTATTACCATTGTTTTAATCACGAATGTATAAACATACCAAAACCCTATAGAAAATTCATAAGTCGTTAAGTAATATTATTTCCTTATTTATAAACTATAAACACTCATCTATAAAAAGGTAAATGAGTCTATACCATTATAAAATCAAGAAATCACTACACCAAATAAAAATATAACCATTCTTAAATAACTTTAATGAAACATTAGGAAGTTAACAAAATAGAAACATCATAAGCATTACAATCTAAGTGCATCTATTTTTTTAAAAAAGTTAACTTTAGTCCACAAGACTTTAAATATAATACTAAAGACTTTATTAGGAGTTTTATAGTTAACTTTGGTATATTTAATTAATACCTAAAACATCTCAATACCAAACTAACCAAGTTAAAAACCAAGATAGATAAGTCTCAAATACTACTAATATCATTATTCAAATAAAGCAATTATTTCTTACTCAAAGACTATAACTAGAAAGAACACCTCATAAGGTTAACTTGAAAGCTTAAATACTTCTGCTTAGTTGAGTAAGATTTTCTTCAAATGTTATTCTTTTTGCCACTTAAAACATCAAATGACAATTAATAATAATCACATTACATTAAGCTTTACTTATATACCTAGGATTGTTAACACTTAAGTTCCTTATAAATGTTATCACTTGCAAGGTAAAACTTGATGATACGATAATTCTCATATAAGCAGTCCTTGAGTAGCACATCTCATTAGTATATCTTATTGTTGTATGCCATTATGTTTACATGTTGTTTCACACACACTCACATGTAGGGGTTCGTAGCATGGAAAACAAAAAATTTCTACCGCATGAACACACAATCAAGATCTAATCTATGATCAAGCCAAGATCTATCTACTAGATTGTAGCAACGAGTCAATAGAGTACTAAGCCTCGAAGATCCAAAGCGGTTAACGAGAGCAGATTTTCGTGGGTGATGTAGTCGTACACTTGCCGATCTCAAGATCGCGTAGACGATCCTTCCGGCGCTGCGTTCCGGCAGCGCTTCCGTAGTCGGTCACACGTTCGTTACTCGACGAAGACCTTCCTCTCCCTTGTTCCACCAGGCAGCGGAGGTTGTAGCACTCTCCTCGCAATTCCGGCAGCACGACGACATGGTACCGGAAGTAGAGGGGAGATCTCGCAGGGCTTCGCCTTAAGCCGGAGCGAGTATGGTGGACTATGAGAGAGCCCTCGACGATCTAGGGTTTAGACACGCCGAGGAAGAGGTGCTAGAGCCGGCGGCTAGGGCTTGGTGGTGCCCAAGTCGGCGGCAAGGAGAACCCTGGGAGGCGGCAGCAGCTACAGGAGGTGGTGGCGCCAAGCTAGGGTTTAGAGGTAGGAACTTGTGTGTCTAGGAGGGGAGCCCTGCCCCTCCTCTTATAGGTGGAGGGAGGCGCGCCTAGGGAGGGGAGTCCCTCCCCAACTCGGACCCAAGGTGGGCAGGCGGTGGGAGGAGGAACTCCTCCCCCAAGTCGGTTTCAAACCTCCTTCTCCTCTTTCCCAAAACTAGCCGTTTGACTTTCAAACTAGCCGTTTGACTTTTCAAACTAGGATTTGAATAAACCCTCTATTTGGTACAGCGATGACACCAAGTACATAATGCAATCATACCAACTTGATATAACACATTCATGTACCCTTCCCCTCCGGAGTGCCGGACATTCCGGAACCTTCTAGAACATTCCCGATGAAAACACCGGAACCATTCTCCAACTCCGAAACAGGACTTTCCTTATATGAATCTTATTCTCCGGACCATTCCGGATCTCCTCGTGATATCCCGGATCCCATCCGAGACTCCGAACAACATTCGGTCTCTTACTCATCATTCCATAACTACTCAACAACATCGAATCCTTAAGTGTGTCTCCCTACGGCTCGTGAATTATGCGGACATGATCGAGACTCTTCTCCGATCAATAACCAATAGAGGAATCTGGAAATTCATATGGCTCCCACATATTTCTACGATTACTTTGCGATCGAATGAACCACTTACATACGATACCAATTTCCCTTTGTCTCACGATAGTTTACTTATCTGAGGTTTTGATCGTCGGTATCTCTGCATACCTAGTTCAACCTCGTTACCGATAAGTACTCTTTTCTCGTTCCCGTGGTATGTGATCCCTTGTGATCCAGTCACATGCTTGCAAGCTAATTGGATGACATTCCACCGAGAGGGCCCAGAGTATATCTATCCGTCATATGGATGGACAAATCCCACTCTTGATCCATGTGCCTCAACACATACTTTCCGAACACTCAATGCCACCTTTATAGCCACCCAGTTACGGTGTGGTGTTTGATGTCATCAAAGCATCCTTCCGGTGATGGTGATTAGCATGATCTCATGGTCGAAGGAATTAGGTTACTATGTATCAGAAAGCTTATAGCAAATGAACTATATTTGACTTGATCTTTATGCTACGCTTAACTATAGGAGTATGTCCATCACATCATTCTCCTAATGATATGACCCTGTTGTTAATAACATCTCTATGTTCATGATCAGGAAACCATGATCATATATTAACCAACAAGCTAGTTTAACAAGAGGCTTTACTAGGGACTCTTTTATGTTTACAAATCACACAAGTATTAATGTTTCCGGTTAATACAATTATAGCATGGTATCTAAACATTTATCATAAGTATGAAGATATGATAATAACCACTTTATTATTGCCTCTTGGGCATATCTCCAACAGTCTCCCACTTGCACTAGAGTCAATAATCTAGTTTCAAACCTTTGTGTATTCAACACCTATGGCTTTCAAGTGTTGTATGTACACGATTGCTAGTGGTCAACTGATCTCCGGATCTGACACTTCCAGGTCCGTGTGTAATTGCATGTCTTTGCGTCTCTACGCATCACTCATTCTCTAATGAGATGGCTTCGTACAAATTTGGTACTTTGGTGTGACCTTTAGTTCTTTGGGGTTAAAAACATGTTGATAATATTGTCGTACAATATATCTTCATAGTATTATCCCACTGTGAACTACACCTAGTTTGATAACAAACTACTTGACACAAATGCCCTCTTTTGCTGCTAAAATAGCAGTCATACACTTAGCCTTTTGTTGTAGTAGATGTCACAATGTCTTTAACTTTGGAACTCATCCAAATCCATTATGGAACTCACTTTCCATTATATTGTGCCACCCTTGGTTTAGATTGAGATAAACTTAATTTGTACTTTGTGACAAAACTAGTATCAATGTAATACTTTTACAATGAACTAACCATCTGTTTGTCACTTCTACAAATAATATACTCTTAGTTCTTCCAAAAGATCATAAGAATATTCTTACTATTGTCCAATGATCATCTTATGAATCATTTTTGTATATGCTCACAACATTTAGAGCATAGGACATATCTGGATTTGTACATATCACAGTATGATTGATATAAATACTCTTTGTGATCAAGTATTAATCTATACTTGAATCTTGTTTCACTTACCAAATGTCAATACATTTGAATATATCATCAATATTGAACTCATTCAATCCTTTCTGTGCGACAAGAAACTTTCTTGTAGTTTCTATATTGAACTCATTCAATATCTCGTCTATGTACTTCTGGCACAACCATATTAGCATCTATTCATGCCAAATATTTGGGTTTTGCCTAAGTCTTTCATCGAGATGAAATTCTTATCCTGTGTTAATAAAAGATACATCATTTCCAATCAACAATATTTCTTCCACATAATGTATTAGAAACATGTCTTAGCGCTCCCACTTAATTTCTTGCAAATGCAAGCATCTTCATCATCTCCGACGAATTTAAACTCCTTTAACAGTTTCATCATAGTGAAGATTCCAACTCCGCAATGCTTACTTCAACCATTGAAGTTTGCATATGCATTTAGCATCCCTTGAATTAACAAAACCCTTTGGACCGTGTCATGCACACGTCCTAGGTAACCCTTCTATTAGAAGAACTTGTTTTGTTTATCCAACACATAACAAAATTATATGTCGTGGTTGCTACATTAATCCGCCTAGACTAAATATCGCTATGAAAGATCAAATCTTGTCATAGTCAACCCTTGAACATTGTTGTGAACTCTTTCCCAACATGTCGACCATTTCATAGATGCGAAACATCCATGTCTATTTCTTTATAGATCCAAACACGACTATAAGGTCTTACACCTTTCTCGAGGGTCCTTCAAGTTCAAAACTTGATTTCTCGTGTATGGAACTATCACGGATTTTATGGTTTCAAGCCATTTGACGGAGTCAGGGCTCATCATCGCTTCTTTGCATGTAGTCGGATCATTATTGTCAAATAATGGATTAACTCTCAAATCTTGGTATTCGATTGTTCATCCGACCTACTTGTTTCAATAGGAACTTGGATCTCCGTGACCACAACCTTTGAGGTACGTGAGCCATGAGCATTGTTGCTACCTCCGGAACACTTTTCGGCGCTGCGCAACTTTGATCATATAGCTAAGGTTCTTTTAACCTTATCAAAGTTCTATTGTCCTCCCACTTAACTTTTCACGAAAAATTCCTTCTCAAAGAAACTTGACGTTCTAAGCAACAAACACTTTTGTCTCCGGTGTTTATGGAGGAATACTTAACAATTATACAAAGACAGGTTCATCCGACTTTGGTTGCAAACATCTTTCTTATGCAAAGCATACCAATGTTTTAAGAAAGGATAACTTGGGTTTTATCCCAAACCATAACATATGGTGTCATTTCAACGGATTATGATGGAGCTCTTTTCAGTGGAAAAACGGTAGTCTCTAAAGCTTTTAATCTTTAAAATATAATGGCAGTTTTATGAATTATACCTTTGATCTTACCATGTCAAACAAGGTTTAATTACATATCTCGAATGCTCCATACTCTTATGGTGTTTCGGGAAATGCAAATCCATGGAACGATTCCATAACTCTTAGGTATTATGCTAAACTTTGTAACTCAAATATCTTCCTTTATGATCTTTATCATAAACTGTTTATATTCTTGTTACAATGATTTTGCACTTCATCTTGAAAGTCTTTGAACTTTTCAAATTCTTCATACTTCATCCTTATTAAATAAATATTCATATATTCACTCAAATTTTCGGAGAAAGCATATGAAGTTGAAATCCATCGCTCTTGACTACACATAATGGACTTCGTACAACAATATGTACAAGTTCCAATAAGCTAGTCATTCGTTCCCTTTTGGCCTATGAACAAAGTTTTAATTATTTCTAGGAAAGTTTCACAAGCGTCATTTGATCAAAAATCAAAAGACTCTAAAATTCCATCCACATGGAGTTTCTTCATGTTTTCTTTCAATATAATTTAAACGGCGATGTCACTTCCTAAGTGATCTTTCAATCAATTTGTCTTTCGACATTTTTAGCACTAGTTTTATGGATGTGATTTCTCCAACAAGATTTGTGAATCATCCATCTTTTATGGATTACGGAAATTATTTGAACAACCCTTTTGTTCTCATAATACCTGATAAAACAAATCCTGAAGGCAAGCTTTGATGTTTAACGAGCAACACAATAATCCTTTATTTGTTCTCGATGAACATCATCACATATTCTTTTGCTAGTTACTTAGGCCATTGTAGTTCATGAATTCTGTTGTTTCGTATGACGATTCATACCAACAAATTCAGTATCAAATACTTAGGAACCACATTGTTTAATAAGCAAAGAATATAGCCATAACACGTATATCATCTATATACTTAAGCTGAACAATTCTAGTCTTTTCTTTTCTGCCACATACTTATGAGATTCTCTTTAAGTATTTCCTTTTCAGTTTGAAAGAATCTATCAACATCAATAGTGGAGTCATACATATGACACATAGTCCAAAGCGTGTATAGTTAAATACCAATGTCTTTGGAATTGCACTTTGAAGTAGATCACCATTATCAAATGTTTGGTGTTCTTTCAAATTCCTTTCTTTAGTAATCTCTTGGTGTAGTAAACATTTTACCTACATCAAATATTCACCCTCATCATGGAATTATCCATGATCAAGCTACTTTTAGCTTGTACCAGTGAATCGCGAGTATAATGTTGCTCTCCAAAACCTTTTGGAGGATTAGGACAACTGGTGTCTCCAACCTTTTGCAAATTCTCATCAAATATGAGAACATGACTTTTGCCATATTATACTCTATCATGTTGCAACCAAAACTTCATTTCAGATATCACAATATCTTCCACACATCATGGTTTCTGAAACAACTCTTTCAGATCTTAGATAACCTTGATATTAAGACAATCCTTTGAATATCAAGAATCATGGAGACAAACATGATACTTATATACTAACATTGGAATTGTTACTCTTGATTTAATACCAACTATTAAACTTCATGGAGTAATCAAAACTTACTGAAAGTTTGCAATAGGACTTTTAAAACTTTAGATTAACACTTCAAAACAATACGATACCAGTTCGTAAAGTAACTAACCAGAAATCTATAGTTCTATCATCTCAATTAAAACTAAGCGCAAGGTGGTAAACGGATGCCAATGACTACAACAATTATGCAAATTCACTTTGATTTAATTTATGATAAATAGTGTTCAACTTTTAATCATATTGCCGTTGAACTCCCACTCAAAACAATATCCCTCACATTGTTTTTAGTGATCACACGAACCAAATCCACCACATCAAAACCGATCATCACGAGAGTTGATGTAGCTTCAATGGCGAACAATCAACATGTTCATCATATCTACTATATGACTCATGCTTTACCTTTCGGTGATCCGTGTTCCGAGACCATGTCTGTACATGCTAGGCTCGTCAAGATCAAACCTTAGCTTCCGCATGAGCAAATCTGGCTTGCTCACGTTGTATACACTCGTAGAATCTAACACACCCGATCATCACATGGTGCTTCGAAACAACAAGCTTTAGCAACGGTGCTAACTAAGGGTGAACACTTTATGACTTGAAATTCATGTGCATGAGGGATCATCTTATAATGCTACCGTCGTCTACTAAGCAATACAAGATGCATAAAGGATTAACATCACATGCAATTCATAATATGTGATATGATATGGCCTTTCTTCTTTGTGCTTCCGATCTCCATCTTCTAGCACGAACATGATCTCCATCATCACCGACATTGCATCAAGGTCAATGATGCTTCTCCATGGTTGTCGTCCACCGGCTTCAACTATTACAACTACTTTGAATAGACACGCGGGTCTTAATAGAAATTAAAGACAACCATATGGCTCCTGCCGGTTGCCGACTTACAATAAGTAACATTGCATACATCATATATAATCACAATCATGGCCATATCACATCACCGCACACCCCTGCAAAACAAAGTTAGACGCCTCTACTTTCTTTGCATATTTTACATGGTTTGGGGCTTTCAATAAGTGTCGTTCTAACTTACGAACAAGAACCACAACATTGATACTAGTATTGTTAATCACCCGTTGTAAATTGGATCTTAACTATGCTAGGAGAAACAGGCACCCGCAAAGCCACTTATGCAATACAAGTTGCATGTCAAACGTGGAGCAAGTCTCATGAACTATGTCATGTAAGGTTATCCCGGGCCGCTTCATCCCAACATACCGCAAGATGCAAAGTACACAAGAATCAATCGACAATAAAAGCATCAACGCCCACAATGACCATTGTGTTCTACTCGTGCAAACAGATCTACATATAGACACGGCTCTGATACCACTGTAGGGGTTTGTAGCATGGAAAACAAAAAATTTCTACCGCATGAACACACAATCAAGATCTAATCTATGATCAAGCCAAGATCTATCTACTAGATTGTAGCAACGAGTCAATAGAGTACTAACCCTCGAAGATCCAAAGCGGTTAACGAGAGCAGATTCTCGTGGGTGATGTAGTCGTACACTTGCCGATCTCAAGATCACGTAGACGATCCTTCCGGCGCTGCGTTCCGGCAGCGCTTCCGTAGTCGGTCACACGTTCGGTACTCGACGAAGACCTTCCTCTCCCTTGTTCCAGCAGGCAGCGGAGTTTGTAGCACTCTCCTCGCGATTCCGGCAGCACGACGGCGTGGTACCGGAAGTAGAGGGGAGATCTCGCAGGGCTTCGCCTTAAGCCGGAGCGAGTATGGTGGACTATGAGAGAGCCCTCGACGATCTAGGGTTTAGACACGCCGAGGAAGAGGTGCTAGATTTGGCGGCTAGGGATTGGTGGTGCCCAAGTCGGCGGCAAGGAGAACCCTGGGAGGCGGCAGCAGCTACAGGAGGTGGTGGCGCCAAGCTAGGGTTTAGAGGTAGGAACTTGTGTGTCTAGGAGGGGAGCCCTGCCCCTCCTCTTATAGGTGGAGGGAGGCGCGCCTGGGGAGGGGAGTCCCTCCCCAACTCGGACCCAAGGTGGGCCGGCGGTGGGAGGAGGAACTCCTCCCCCAAGTCGGTTTCAAACCTCCTTCTCCTCTTTCCCAAAACTAGCCGTTTGACTTTCAAACTAGTCGTTTGACTTTTCAAACTAGGATTTGAATAAACCCTCTATTTGGTACAGCGATGACACCAAGTACATAATGCAATCATACCAACTTGATATAACACATTCATGTACCCTTCCCCTCCGGAGTGCCGGACATTCCGGAACCTTCTAGAACATTCCCGATGAAAACACCGGAACCATTCTCCAACTCCGAAACAGGACTTTCCTTATATGAATCTTATTCTCCGGACCATTCCGGATATCCTCATGATATCCCGGATCCCATCCGAGACTCCAAACAACATTCGGTCTCTTACTCATCATTCCATAACTACTCAACAACATCGAATCCTTAAGTGTGTCTCCCTACGGTTCGTGAATTATGCGGACATGATCGAGACTCTTCTCGGATCAATAACCAATATAGGAATCTGGAAATTCGTATGGCTCCCACATATTTCTACGATTACTTTGCGATCGAATGAACCACTTACATACGATACCAATTTCCCTTTGTCTCACGATAGTTTACTTATCCGAGGTTTTGATCGTCGGTATCTCTGCATACCTAGTTCAACCTCGTTACCGATAAGTACTCTTTTCTCGTTCCCGTGGTATGTGATCCCTTGTGATCCAATCACATGCTTGCAAGCTAATTGGATGACATTCCACCGAGAGGGCCCAGAGTATATCTATCCGTCATATGGATGGACAAATCCCACTCTTGATCCATGTGCCTCAACACATACTTTCCGAACACTCAATGCCACCTTTATAGCCACCCAGTTACGGTGTGGTGTTTGATGTTATCAAAGCATCCTTCCGGTGATGGTGATTAGCATGATCTCATGGTCGAAGGAATTAGGTTACTATGTATCAGAAAGCTTATAGCAAATGAACTATATTTGACTTGATCTTTATGCTACGCTTAACTATAGGAGTATGTCCATCACATCATTCTCCTAATGATATGACCCTGTTGTTAATAACATCTCTATGTTCATGATCAGGAAACCATGATCATATATTAACCAACAAGCTAGTTTAACAAGAGGCTTTACTAGGGACTCTTTTATGTTTACAAATCACACAAGTATTAATGTTTCCGGTTAATACAATTATAGCATGGTATGTAAACATTTATCATAAGTATGAAGATATGATAATAACCACTTTATTATTGCCTCTTGGGCATATCTCCAACATCACAAGCCTTAATAGGAAGCACATGTGTGAAACTTAATCTAAAAGGGTAACACATTCCAAGGAAACCCTTTCCAGTATCCAAACCCTAGAACAACGTTACCCCGGGATTCAAGTTTATCAAGTTGCATTACATTACTTATGCATAAAATCATCTTGCTTCTTTAAACATTAGTCCTTACCGGACCAATGATGCTGATTTCAGATATCGGATCTTATATTGTCTTGAAGACCGTGAGTGCATAATCTTGCAATCACACAAGGCAAGTTCACACTTGTTCATGTCCTTTGATTATTTTCAGTAAAGTATTTTTCAAATCTAGTGTTGTCATCACCTGCATTTGAAAAAGGTCAGAAAACACTATTTTCATTATAATGTGATTATAGGTTATTTACCATGAGGTAATAACCTACTATGAATGTTCCGGTGGTAAAGGAACATATTATCTAGGACTTAACAACCAATGTCGCCAGTGATTCTTGCGCCGTATATTACGCGTTGACCATGAGATTTCGAATGGGACAGAGAAGTCAGCTGTATCTTTTCCCTCTCGCATGGATCCGGATGTGCGGGTCGTGGCTGTTATCACTCATAGCATGCATATTATATGGGTGGGAGCCCTCAACGTACCACGATAGTTCCGACATCTGAACGGTCTATACAAACCATTGTCGTAATTCAATAGGTGGGCATGGTGTACACCAAGGAGACATGCGGTCTCGCGGAGAAGGCAGTGATTGGATTGGATCTTAGGTTGGGACTCAAACCAAGGAAGTTTGAATGGGGACATACTCCCGGCCGTGCAACAAAACCTAAGGTCTCTCATGGGTAAAGTGACGCACCTCTGCAGAGTGTAAGAACTGTAACTTGTTACTCCCTGTTCCGAGAAGGAGTTGCGAATGCGGCGGGAAAGGAACTCCATGAAAGTTTTGGTAAACCCGTGAAGGCTAACGGACATAGCTTTTCAGAATAAAAGCAACATTTTAAGAAATGTTTACGAAAACTTGCATTGCCTACGATCTATGGTCTGTGGCTATAGATATAGTGCATCAAACACTCCTTTTCTAGTGAACTTGCTGAGTACGCTCGTACTCAACGTATCTTCTTAATCCTTGCTAGATTCTGAAGCCATTAAGACGACGTCTACATCAAGTATGCTCCAGAAATCATCATCAAAAGCTAAAGCTCTTCAATGAAGTCAAGAAAGTCCACATATACATCAAATCAAGTGAAGATGAAGTTACTGATTAGATAGGAATATAATCTCTAGCCATAGAACCTATTTCAATAGCGTATTGCAATAGCAGCAATGCCAGACCATTAGTTAAATACTAGTCTTATTAATATGATAATTTTTGAGTTGTTTATTTCGGATTCTTCTTTGTAAGAAGTTTCTTTCTCTCTCTTTATCCTAGAGTGTTCTCTAGATCTTGTGTAAAGAGCTGAGTTGTAACCTATAGTCATGTCTTGGACATGTTGTGTTTCTGTTTTACCACTCTGAGGGATGTAATACTAGTGAACGGTGTTTCATTGGTGTTATGTAAACGACTATAGTGTACTACATCATGAAGTGGTATGCTGGGTCACCGCACTTAGTTTGTTTAGTTTGCTTGAGTAAAGTAGTTCGTACCCCCTTTATCGCTGTGTTGTTTCAAATAAGTTGATTGGTGTTGGAAAGGAGTTGAAAGTTCTTGCTTGAAAGTGCAAGAGGAGCTTGCATTGACTGTGACTTAGACTTTAGCCTGACATGCTAGGTGTTGTTTTGACCTTATGCTTAGTGATTATTGCTATAGCATGTCTTGTTCCAAACAATTGGGATTGCTTAGTGTGCCTTGAAAGAATCATGCGTTATTTTAGCATACAAAATCATAGTATTGTGGTATTCTCCTTTGATGTTTTGTTTGGGTTTACTTGGCACATGCTCATACCATGTTATGACTATAAAAAAGTCACCATAGCCTCTATGATTATTTAGTCCTTGACTTGTAGTACCACTCTATGCTTTGATTAGTAATGTTTTGTCGCTCTGCATGATTATGGCCATTATTTCTCTCTTAGTTGGTTGCTCCCAGTCTTTTTGCTAGCCTCCACTTGTATGAGTAAGCTCTACTCATGCTTCCATCTCCCAAGAAACCAAGTTATTCCAAAGTGTCCACTATAAATTCCTGTGCATGGTGTGTTATACCATTCCAAGTATATTCTTGTTTTCATCTACATTCCAATTAAAAAGTATTTTGTTATGTGAAAAATTAGTGATTAACGCCCTCACGAACTTGATGACACACTTTATATTCCTTGCCCCTAATAAACTTGAACCATTGTGTCATCTAAGTTGTATATGAAGGGTTTCGCAGCATAGTAAATCAAAAAAATTCTACGGATGCGAACGGGAAAGCCAAGATCTAATCTAGGAGATGCAAACAACGAGGGGGGAATAGATGAGATCTTCATACCCTTGAAGATTCGCACAGCGGAACGTTCGACGGAACGTGGGTGATGTAGTCGTACTCGCTTCTCCTCCTCGCGATTCGATCCGATCTAACACCGTAAGTGGCGATGCCTCCGAGAGATGCACACGTGCGGCACCTCGACATCTCCTCCTTCCTCGGTCCAGCAAGTGGGGTGGAGAGATGGATTGGATCTACAACGCGACGGCGCGGTGCAAGCGGTGGAGAGTTTCTGCGGCAGGGCTTCACCTACGCGCAATCGGGAGGGAGAGAGAGGAGGGGCAGCAGGGCGGCTAGGGTTGTGGAGGAGGTGTAGGGGAGGGGTGTGCCCCCAGCCCTCTTTATATAGAGGGGTGGGCAGCCAGCCCTAGCCCCTTCCCCAAGCCCTAGGCCGGCGGCCAAGGAGGGAAGAGTGGGGGGCAAGTTTCCCCCTCCCTTCTAGAAGCTCCCCTAGGGTTTCCTAGGTGTTTGGCTGGCTGGGCCCTATGGGGCCTTGCGCCCCTGACCCAATGCGGCCAGGGAACTCCCTCATAGGCCCATGCCCCCTCCCGGCAGGTGGGGCCACGTTGGTCCCCCTTCGGAAGGTTCTAGAAGCTTCCGGTACATTACCGATTAACCCGAAACAATTTCGAACTCCAAAATCTGCTTTGCCTTATATGAATCTTATTCTCCGGACCATTCTGGAACCTCTCGTGATGTACTGGATCTCATCCAAGACTCCGAACAAAAACTCATAAACCAATTATCCAATCTATCCTAGCGTCGAGACACGTTAAGTGTGTGACCCTTCGGGTTCGAGAATATGCAGACATGATCTTATATCAATAATCAACAGCGGGGTCTCGAAACCCATATTGACTCCCACATATTCATCGATGATCATATCGTATGAACCATGATGCCAGGATTCAATCAATCCCATATATATATTCCCTTCGTCTCGCGATATTTTACTTGCCCGAGATTTGATCGTCGGTACCGTCATACCTAGTTCAATCTCGTTCACAGCAAGTACTTTACTCGTTCCGTAATCCGATATCACTTTGTGATTAACTCCTTAACCACATGCTTTCAAGCGGTGTTGATATCGATTACCGAGTGGGCCCGAAGTATATCTCTCCGACTTGGGAGGGACAAATCCCATCTCGATACAAACAACCCAACAGATACTTTCCGATCACCCAAGAGACACCTTCATGATCACCCTCTCATAGGATGATGTTTGATGACCTCAGAGATTTCATCGGATACCAGGGAGTTGCATTATCTCATGGTCTAAGGAATACAATATTTGACATAGGAAAAGCTTCGCAAAGATGAACACGATGACACGATCTAATTGCTCCGCTTAGTTTGGGTCTGTCCACCATATCATTCTCCCAATGATATGATCTCATTATTAATCGACAACTCATGTCTATGGTTAGGAAAACTTAACCATCATTAATCAATGAGTTAGTCCATAGAGGCATACTAGGGACACGGTGTTGTTCACAAACCACACAAGTATTAAAGTTGCCGCTTAATACAATTCTAGCATGGAATATAAACTTTATCATGAACAAGAATTATAATAATAACATCTTTATTATTGCCTCTAGGGCATAATTCCAACAGTCTCCCACTTGCACTAGAGTTAATAATCTAGTTTACATCTGGCAACAATCTAACACCCATGGCACTAAGGTGCTGATCATGTTTTGCATGTGGAAGAGGTTTAGTCAATGGATCTGCGACATTCAGATCTGTATGTACTTTGATAATCTTCAGATCTCCATCTGCTATATAATCTCGGATTATATGAAACTTGCAGTTGATATGCTTGGTCTTTGGATGATATCTTGGTTCCTTAGCTAGTGCTATGGCGCTAGTGTTGTCACACAATATCTCTAGTGGGTCCAAGGCACTTGGAACCACGCCAAGCTCAGTGATGAAGTTCCTGATCCAAACTCCTTCACTTGACGCTTCTGCAGCAGCCATGTATTCCGCTTCTACTGTAGATCCCGCGATCACGCTTTGCTTGCAGCTTCTCCAGCTCACAGCTCCTCCATTCAAAATATAAACGTATCCTGTCTGAGATTTAGAATCATCCTTGTCGGTGTCAAAACTAGCGTCGACGTAACCTTTTACGACGAGCTGTTCATCACCTCCATAGACTAAGAACATTTCTTTAGTCCTATTTAGGTAGTTTAGGATGTTCTTCACGGCTGTCCAGTGTTCCACTCCTGGATCACTTTGGTATCTGCTCGTCAAACTAAGAGCATTGGACACATCCGGTCTAGTACATGCATGGCATACATGATAGAACCTATGGCCGAGGCATAAGGCACTTTGGTCATAGCTTCTCTATCATTTACCGTAGCTGGACACTGAGCCTTGCTCAATATCTTACCTGACAACATAGGCACTGAACCTTTCTTTGCCTTATCCATTCTGAACCTTTTCAGAACTTTGTCTAGGTATGTACTATGGCTTAAAGCTATCAGGCGTCTTTGTCTATCTCTATAGATTTTGATGCCTAATATATAAGCAGCTTCCCCTAGGTCTTTCATTGAAAAACATTTGTTCAAATAACTCTTCACATCGTTAAGCATGTCAATGTCATTTCCAATAATCAATATGTCATCCACATATAGTACCAGAAATGTCGCTGAGCTCCCACTCACTTTCTTGTAAATACAAGCTTCGTAGCAATTTGGAACAAATCCAAAGCTCTTGATCACTTGATCAAAACGAAGGTTCCAACTCCGAGATGCTTGCTTCAGTCCATAAATGGAACGCTGAAGTTTGCATACTTTATCAGCATCCTTAGGATCGACAAAACCTTCGGGTTGCATCATATACAACTCTTCATCAATGTTTCCATTGAGGAACGCAGTCTTGACATCCATCTACCATATTTCATAATCATGAAATGCAACAATTGCTAATAAAATCCGAATGGACTTAAACATCGCTACGGGAGAGAAAGTCTCATCGTAGTCAACACCTTGAACTTGTCGAAAACCTTTCGCGACAAGTCATGCTTTATAGACGGTAAAATTACCATACGCGTCCGTTTTCTTCTTGAAGATCCATTTTCACTCAACGGCCTTTCGGTCGCTAGGAGGGTCCACCAAAGTCCATACTTGGTTTTCGCTCATGGATCCCAATTTGGATTTCATGGCCTCTAGCCATTTCTCAGAGTCTGGGCTCATCATCGGTTCCTCATAGTTCGCAGGTTCACTGTCATCTACTAACAAGACAGTTAAGACAGGGTTGACGTACCACTCAGGAGGGGCACGCGACCTTGTCGACCTGCGACATTCAGTAGTATCATCGTCCGAAGCTTCATGATCCTTGTCATTAGCTTCCTCTATTGTTGGTGCAGGCGGCACTGGAACAATTTCAGGTGCTGTGCTACTCTCCAACTCAAGAGAACGTTCAACAACCTCGTCTAGCTCTACTTTCCTCCCACTCACTTCTTTCGAGAGAAACTCCTTCTCAAGAAAAGATCCGCTTTGCGACAAACACTTTGCCTTCGGTTCTGTGATAGAAAGTATACCCAATAGTTTCCTTAGGGTATCCTATGAAGACGCATTTATCCGCTTTGGGTTCGAGCTTGTCCGGCATCAACTTCTTGACGTAAGCTTCGCATCCCCAAACTTTAAGAAACGACAACTTAGGTTTAGCACCATACCACAGTTCATACGGTGTCGTCTCAATGGATTTAGATGGTGCCCTATTTAAAGTGAATGCAGCGGTTTCTAATGCATAACCCCAAAATGATAACGGCAAATCAGTAAGAGACATCATTGATCGGACCATATCTAATAGAGTTCGATTCCAGCGTTCAGACACACCATTGCGCTGTGGTGTTTCGGGTGGCGTGAGTTGCGAAACGATTCCTCTTGCTTTAAGATGCGTGAGAAAATCATAACTCAAATATTCACCTCCACGATCGGATCGTAGAAACTTAATTTTTCTGTTACGATGGTTCTCCACTTCATTCTGAAATTCCTTGAACTTTTCAAATGGTTCAGATTTATGTTTCATCAAATAGATATACCCATATCTACTTAAGTCATCGGTAAAGTGAGAAAGTAGCGATATCCACCGCGCGTCGAAACACTCATCGGTCCGCATACATCGGTATGTATGATTTCCAACAAGTCCGTTGCTCGCTCCATCATTCCGGAGAACGGGGTTTTGATCATCTTGCCCATGAGGCATGGTTCGCATGTGTCAAATGATTCAAAATCAAGAGACTCCAAAAGTCCATCAGAATGGAGTTTCTTCATGCGTTTTACACCAATATGACCTAGACGACAGTGCCACAAATAAGTAGTATTATCACTATCTACTTTGCATCTCTTAGCCTCAATGTTATGGATGTGTGTTTCATCCCTTTCGAGATTCAGAAGAAATAAACCATTCATAGCAGGTGATGACCATAAAAGATGTTACTCATATAAATGGAACAACCATTATTCTCATATTTAAATGAATAACCATCTTGCAATAAACACGATCCAGATATGATTTTCATGCTCAACGCAGTCACATAATAACACTTATTGAGGTTTAAAACTAATCCCGAAGGTAAAACTAAGGAGAGCGTGCCGACGTCCATCACATCAACTCTTGATCTGTTGCCAACGCGCATCGTCACCTCATCCCTCGAAAGCCGTCGTCTATTCCGTAGCTCCTGTTTCGAGTTACAAATATTAGCAACTGAACCAGTATCAAATACCCAGGCACTACAACGAGGGCCAGTAAGGAAAACATCAATAACATGTATATAAAATATACCTTTGATGGTGCCAGCCTTCTTGTCCTCTAAGTACTTCGGACAATTGTGCTTCCAGTGACCCTTGTCCTTGCAATAGAAGCACTCAGTGTCTGGCTTAGGTCCAGACTTGAGCTTCTTCTCAGCAGGGGCAACGCGCTTGCCGCCGCATTTCTTGAAGGGCTTCTTTGCACCCTTACCTTTCTTAAAGCTGGGGGGCTTGTTGACCATCAACACATGATTATCCTTTTTGATGTCCACCTCCGCAGCTTTCAGCTTAGCGAAGAGCTCGGTGATCGTATCAGTGGAACCAATCTGATTATGAGTCACTACAAAACTTTTGTAGCTGGGAGGGAGTGATTGCAGAACCCTGTCAATCTTGAGCTCCTATGGAATCTTGCAGTCCAGTTGCTCAAGGCGTTGAGTGTAGCCCGACATCTTTATGGCATGCTCACTAACAGAACTCCCTTCCTCCATCTTGTAGTTAAAGAATTTCTCAGAGATCTCATATCTCTCAGAACAGGCCTGATTCTGAAACATAGTTTTCAGCTCCTCAAGAATCTCAAAGGGCCCGGGATAATCTTCAAAACGATTTTGAAGGTCCGATTCCATAGCAAACAACATGGTGCTCTTAATCACACCATAATCATCTTTGCGCGACTGATAAACAGCTTTCTCATCAGCCAGTGCATCTACAGCTGGGGCGTCACCTAGCGCATCCTCAAGGACATAGTCCTTTTGTCCGCCAGCGAGAATGATTCTCAGATTGCGGAACCAGTTGGTGAAGTTAGACCCATTGTTTCTAAGATTTTCTTTCTCAGCAAAAACGTTGAAGTTGAAGTTGGACTTAGCCATTTGATCTACAATATTTGCAAGTACAAATTAGACTATGTTCATGATAACTAGTTCAACTTAATCAAATTACTAGATGAACTCCCACTAAATTCAACATCCCTCAAGTTGTTTAGTGAACATGATCCAAATTCACCACACCTAATCCGATCTTCACGAGAAGAGATGTGGTTTTAATGGTGGACAACGAAGTGTCGTTCATATCATTCATATGACTCATGCTTAACCTTTCGGTTCATGTGTTCCGAGGCCATGTCTGTACATGCTAGGCTCGTCAAGTCAAACCCAAGTATTTCCGCGTGTGCAAAACTGGCTTGCACCCGTTGTATGTGAATGTAGAGTTTATAGCACCCAATCATCACGTGATGCTTGAACACGACGAACTTAATCAACGGTGCATACATGGGGAGAACACAGTTTTATCTTGATCTTTAAGTGAGGAATCATCTTATAATGCTACCGTCGCGATCTAAGCATAATAAGATACATAAAAGGATAAACATCACATGCATATAACTTTATGTGACATGGTATAGCCAATCTTCGCGCAATGATCTCCATATTGTGCGTGCCGGCATGATCTCCATCACTCCACCATGATTGCCTCCACCACTAATAGCAACTACAACTATTGCTAACTACTTAGCGATAAAGTAAAGCTATTACATGGCGTATAAGAAGTTGACACACAGGTCATACACAATTATAAAGACAACCATATGGCTCCTGCCGGTTGTGTACTCATCGACATGCAAGTCGTGAAACATTACAAAACATGATCATTGCATACAACATACACATCACATCTTGGGCCATACCATATCACAGAAAACACTCCCTGCAAAAACAAGTTAGACGCCTCTACTTTGTTGTTGCATGTTTTACGTGGCTTATGGGAGTAGCAAGCTAAGAACGATTCTTACCTACGGAAAGCCATAACGGTGATATTATGGTTGCCAAACTCCGGTGTAAATCCCATGACAACTATAGTGAGAGAAACTGGCATCCACCAGCTGCATGTGTGGAACAAGCCACACGTCAAGTGCGGAGCCGGTCTCGCGAACGAGGTCGCGTAAGGTTGTCCTGGACCGCTTCGATCTCACTATACCGCGTCATAAGAAGTACACAAACAAGAGGCTTGCAACAGAAAACATCAACTCCCGCAACAAGCATGTTGCGTTCTACTCGTGAAACACATCTACGCATAGATCTAGCTCTGATACCACTGAAGGGTTTCACAGCATAGTAAATCAAAAAAATTCTACGGATGCGAACGGGAAAGCCAAGATATAATCTAGGAGATGCAAACAACAAGGGGGAATATATGAGATCTTCATACCCTTGAAGATTCGCACAGCGGAACGTTCGACGGAACGTGGGTGATGTAGTCGTACTCGCTTCTCCTCCTCGCGATCCGATCCGATCTAACACCGCAAGTGGCGATGACTCCGAGAGATGCACACGTGCGGCACCTCGACGTCTCCTCCTTCCTCAGTCCAACAAGTGGGCTGGAGAGATGGATTGGATCTACAATGCGACGGCGCGGTGCAAGCGGTGGAGAGTTTCTGCGGCAGGGCTTCGCCTACGCGCAGTCGGGAGGGAGAGAGAGAGGAGGGGCAGCAGGGCGGCTAGGGTTGTGGAGGAGGTGTAGGGGAGGGGTGCGCCCCCAGCCCTCTTTATATAGAGGGGTGGGCGGCCAGCCCTAGCCCCTTCCCCAAGCCCTAGGATGACGGCCAAGGAGGGAAGAGTGGGGGGCAAGTTTCCCCCTCCCTTCTAGAAGCTCCCCTAGGGTTTCCTAGGTGTTTGGCCGGCTGGGCCCTATGGGGCCTTGTGCCCCTGGGCCAATGCAGCCAGGGCACTCCCTCATAGGCCCATGCCCCCTCACGGCAGGTGGGGCCACGTTGGTCCCCCTCCGGAAGGTTCTAGAAGCTTCCGGTACATTACCGATTAACCCGAAACAATTCCGAACTCCAAAATCTGCTTTGCCTTATATGAATCTTATTCTCCGGACCATTCCGGAACCTCTCGTGATGTCCTGGATCTCATCCAAGACTCCGAACAAAAACTCATAAACCAATTATCCAATCTATCCTAGCGTCGAGACACGTTAAGTGTGTGACCCTTCGGGTTCGAGAATATGCAGACATGATCTTATATCAATAATAAACAGCGGGGTCTGGAAACCCATATTGACTCCCACACATTCATCGATGATCATATCGGATGAACCACGATGCCAGGATTCAATCAATCCCATATATATATTCCCTTCGTCTCGCAATATTTTACTTGCCCGAGATTTGATCGTCGGTACCATCATACCTAGTTCAATCTCGTTCACAGCAAGTACTTTACTCGTTCCGTAATCCGATATCACTTTGTGATTAAGTCCTTAACCACATTCTTGCAAGCGGTGTTGATATCGATTACCGAGTGGGCCCGAAGTATATCTCTCCGACTTGGGAGGGACAAATCCCATCTCGATACATACAACCCAACAGATACTTTCCGATCACCTGAGAGACACCTTCATGATCACCCTCTCATAGGATGACGTTTGATGACTGTCACATCCCAAGATTTTCCAAATCTTGTAATGTGAAAAATAAATGAATAAAATAAAACTTTGTTGATTTTCAGGGTGAGAAGAAACTTTTTGATTCCAATTGGAAACCTTCAAACCTTTTTAATCAAACAAATTCTAAAGGGATTTGAAAAGTTAAACAATTAATAAAGAAAATATTTTGAATAAGTGGAATTACTATTTTTTGGATCTTTAAATAAAAGATTTGGTTTTCAAAAGAAAAGGTAGATTTATAAATAAGGATTATTTTATAAAGCCAAATTAAAACTTGGCCAAGCTTTTGAAATAAAATATTTTGTTTTGATTAAAAGAGTAGAAGTTTATTTAAATAAAATAATAAGGATTTAATATCCAATTTTATTTAAGTAAAGGCTTTTCCCATTTTAAATAAACACTAAAACTTATTTATTTATTTTAAATAAGTTTTCCAAGTATTTTATATTCTCAAATAAAACCTACTGAAGTGTTTTGGTTTTATTTTAGATTACAAAACAAATATTTTAATAAAACAAATCCTATTTGAATTAAATGAATAAGGTCTATTCATTTAATTATTATTGGACCCTAAAATAAAAATGTTATTTTATTTTAAACAAGTTTTCCAAGTATCTTTTATTTTCAAATAAAACCTACTAATTTGGTTTTGATAATATTTAGTTTTCAAATGGAGATTTTATTAAATAAATCAAAACCTATTTGAATTAATAATTAAGGTCTATTTTATTTAATTATTAAATAGATCCTAAAAAGAATAAAGTTAATAATTTTATTTGAGATTTGGTTTGTGTTGTTAAACAGAACCAAAATTCAATATAAGTGTGGTGAATGTTTGAATTGTTTGAATGTTTGAATTGTTGTTTGAAATTTAAAACAGAAAATCAAATAGGAAAAAGATTCTGTACAAATAAAAAAGAAACAACAGCAGCCCAGCAAGGCCCAACTCGTAGCCCACCTTTCTTTCCCCTCAGCGAAACGTTTTCACTCGAACACGCACCCATACAGACGATGACAAGTGGACCCATTCCCCTCTCCTCTCTCTCGCTGACCAGCCGACCCCACCCCTCCTGTTCATCGTCTTCACCCGCGCGCAAACATCGCCGGCGGTTTCTGCCGATTAAAGCTCGTGTCAATACTCGTTACTGCCGCGTTGATTCAGTCCAGCAACCACGCAGTATTAAACGCCACGCTCCTCTCTCCCTTTCCCCCAAACTAGAGCCACCAGAGAGCCACCAGGCTGCTCGGAATCGTCTCCAAACCGCCACTGTCTCCGACGCTCTCCGGCGGAAATTCCGGCCACACCTCGCCGCCCCTCAACTCCCTCGGCACGCGAACTTGTTCTGCATCGCCTGGCATACCTCCCAGCGTCAACTGCTTGGCCACGACCACTCTAGACGCTCGGCTTCGTCAACATCTGAGCACCACCGACGACGCGTCTACTCTGACGAAATCTCCCTGGTAAGCCAGACCTCCCCGAGCCCTCCGAGTGACACACCCTTACTCCCCATACTCGTACGCAACTAATGCTTCCTTCCACTTGCCTCGGCGCGACCTGCAACTCCGTCCCCGACAACCTCTAAAGGCACCCGCCGCCCACAGCAACTCCGGCGAGCAATCGCCAGCACATGCGAGCGCCCCTTCGTCTGCAACCAGCACGTCGAGCTTCCCCACGTCCTTGCGATCACGGTGAGCCTCTCCTCCTCTTCTCTCGCTTCCTAGAATAGCCAGACCACCTCGGACAGAGCGTGCGTGTCACATCCCAAGATTTTCCAAATCTTGTAATGTGAAAAATAAATGAATAAAATAAAACTTTGTTTGAATTTCAGGGCCAGAAGAAACTTTTTGAATCCATTTGGAAACTTTCAAACCTATTTTGATCAAATAAAATCCTAAAGGGATTTAAAAAGTTAAATAAATATTAAACTTCAAAATATTTAAAATTACTATTTTGGATCTTTTAAAATAAAAGGTTTTGGCTTTCAAAAGAAAAGTGGATTTATAAATAAAGATTATTTTACAGAGCCAAATTAAACCTTGGCCAAGTATTTAAAATAAAATGTTTTGTTTTGATTAAAAATAGTAAAGGTTTATTTTAATAAAATAATAAAGGATTTAATATCCAAATTTTATTTAAGTAAAGGCTTTTCCCATTTTAAATAAACACTAAAACTTATTAAATTATTTTAAATAAGTTTTCCAAATATTTTATATTCTCAAATAAAACCTACTGAAGTGTTTTGGCTTTATTTTTAGATTTTGAAATAAATATTTTAATAAAACAAATCCTATTTGATTTAATAACTAAGATCCATTTTATTTAATTATTAATGGACCCTAAAATAAAAGGTTATTTTGTTTTAAACAAGTTTCCAAAGATCTTTTATTTTCAAATAAAACCTACTGATTTGGTTTTGAAAATATTTGGATTTCAAATGGAGATTTTATTAAATAAATCAAACCCTATTTCATTAAATAAATAAAGGTCCATTTTATTTAAATAATAAATGGATCCTAAAAAGAATAAAAATATTATTTTATTTTGGATTTTGGTTTATGTTACTGAACAAAACCAAATTCAAAGCTGCAATGTGTGGTGAAAGTTTGAATGGATTTGAACATTGTTTGGTTGTTTGAAATTTCAAAACAGAATTGGAAAATAGAAAAAGAAAAAGGATTCAGACAGAAAAAAATAGAGCAGCCCAACAGCCCAGCAGCCCAGCTCCTTCCCCCCCGGAACCGTTTTTTCTTCACCGCAGAGGCAACCCGCTAAGTCACTGACTAGTGGACCTTATTCCCTCTCTCTCTATCTCACTGACAAAGAAGACCCACAGCCACGTTGGCATCGTCTTCAAACCGCGCGACCAATTCTTTCCCCTCACTCCGGCCGTTTCCAGCGTCGTTACTCGTGATTCAATTCGCCTAAATGATGCACTAATTCTGCCCAGTGATGATGCTCGTAAACTCGCCTCCCTCCTCTCTCCCTTTCCTTCCAGTCATCACACCACCAGAGCCCCAGGGTGTCCACAATTTTTGCTCGAAGCCTCACTGCCACCGACGAGTTCCCTGTCAAATTCCGGCGAGCCCTAACCCTCTCCTACCTCCTAGCTCACACCAGCTTGATCCCCATCATCTCACGCACCTGCCCATGGCCTCCGTTCGCCCACGCATGCCCCACAGCCTCGCCTCCGTCTTCGTCTGAGCGCCACCGACGGCTAGGTCAACTCCGACGAGCTCCTCTGGTAATCCCTGACCGCCCCCTCCTCTCTAGTTGACACTATCATACTCTCCTTCCCCGTACGTGTCTAACGCTCCCTCTGTTATGCACCGGCGTGCCTTGTAGCCTCGTTCCCGACAACGACCGAGCGTGCCTGACGGAAGCAGGGACTCCGGCGAGCAATTGTCGTCACCTCCGTGCTCCCCTTGGCCAGCCAAAGCAACAACGAGAATTAGTGCTTCATTGCGAACCTGGTGAGCAACTTCACTCTTTCCCTCGCGTCCTAGTTTACCGGCAGCGTCACCGTCAGAGCCGCGCCGCCGCATGCCACCGTTGAGTGCCGCCAGCTTCTGGTCGAGGCACTGAGAGCCGTCCGATCTTGATCCGGTGGATAGGATAGAAAGTAGAATGAAGCGGTAAGAGCACACCTAAGCCATGCGATATCAATTAAATCCAACGGCCTGCGTCGCCTGATCCGCGCGAACCGTTTTCGACGAATCAGAACGTGCTGCGTGTCACTGGATGATTTAGAATAGAGTTTGAAATCAGATTTAGATGCCATTTTGAAACCCTTGTAACTTTCAAACCACACATCCAAATTTTACAAATTTTATATCAATGGATTCAGTGGAACAAGCCCTAGACAACCATGCCCTTTGTTTAGCAAAAAGCTTCTGGGAAAATGGTTGTTTTTGCAGAAACATTTGTATGCTTGTTAAGGATGTGAAAATTGTTTAAAAATGAATTTGGGGATAAAATATTTGGCAAATGGTGTGATTTGAACCTACTAACATTAGGAAACACTTTGTGGATTCAAAAATGAATTTGGTGAAACAAAATAATGATTCTTTGATTTAAAAACCATTTCTAGTCAAATAGAAATGTGGTTATTTTATAAAAATGGTTTTGGAAGAAAACCTTTGGAAAATGTTTTGTTTTAAACTCACTGACCCCAAACCCCAAGTTTTGTGATTTGAAAACATATTTGGTGAACCCTATAGGTTAATGCCTTAGTAAAAATATTTCTACACCACATAAAATGATACTTTGTTTTGAAAATGGCTTATGAAGTGAAACCTTTTTGCAAATGACTTTGCCACCTTACAAAATGACCAATAGTTGTTTTAAAATGTTTATGACCCATTAGGAACTACTTTTTCAAACAAAACAAAGCTTGGCATGCTTGCATGCATTACTTTGACTTTGTTATTTTTGTGTGTTGTTTTGCTTGATTGGTAGATTAAGTATGTGCCTTGCTTGGTTGATTTGTAGTGACTTGAAGAGTGTGATTGTTGCAAGGACAAGGAGTGAACCCATACTCTACCAAAAAGGCAAGTGATGCTTCATACTTTTTGTCCCATTACTTTCACTATGCATTAGTGATTTTTCTAAGTAAAACTTGCATGGAAATTTTGCTAAGTGTAAACCTTGCTATAGTAAAACCTAGTAGATGAAACCTTAGTGGAAATCTTCCTAAGTTAAGATTCCTATTACTATCAAGCTTAGCCTAGCTAATAGAAAACCTGGGTGGAATATATATTCACACTATGGAAAATTTCTAAGTCTGAGGACTTGTGATTTTGTTTAATAAAACAACTAAGTTAATGAATCACCTGGGTGGAATGGGACTTGCTTGGTGGTTTTTGGTTGAGTGGTTCACAAGGCCCATGTTTATGGTTTACCTTGTGTATCTCACTTGTGGATGGCCACCCAGGAACAAAGAGATTTGAGATGTCAAATGTTGAGAAGCTTCAAGTGCAACCACTTGGCAATATGGGCTCTGCCATGATCATATAGGTTGTAAGAACTTAGCCATATGGACAGTTGGTGGTAGTGTTTGATAGGTTGGAGCGCGTCCATTTTGGTCTAAGGGAAGGCTTATGAAAGATCTTGTCTTGGGAAACCAAGTCTTGTGGGGAAAGTGCACCACCTCTTCAGAGTGTAAAATCTAAGTACTTAGCCATGTCCCTGGTAAAGGACAATTTGAGCATCAAGACATGGAAGCAATCAAGAATCTCATCATTCAAATTTCTAAGTTAAAATCTTGTGGTTTGAACAAGGGTTGTTTGAAATCTTCAATCTTTGGTTGAGAGAAACTTTGGAAAAGATTTTGTCAAAACAAAAACTTAGTATTTTCAAATGATAAGGAAAATCTATTTTGAGCAATGCAAGCCTCATCCCCACTTGGCCAAATGCATATAGATGATAGACTCCACTATATTATCATAGTATCACTTGCCAATACAATTCAAATGTATTGACCCTTGTGGCTGTAACTTGTAATGTTGCAAGTTTGATTGATTTTTAAGTGAAGATTGATTGATTAGGATTACAAAGTCTACAACCAACATCTGCCTGTGGCACTTTGAAGATGAAGGCCCCATGCTTATAGTTATTCCGCTGCAATGTAATGTAATAGCTATATGAGCTATGAAAGATGTAATAAAATTATGTTATTCCTGGTTATAAGTTATATTATGACCTTTGTTTCTTGATATTACATCTTAACTGTGGAATGCTAGCTATTGATCCAGGGACTAGCATTGTAAACACAGGGGACACCACCTTATGTTAATAAAGGTTGGGCCACTCCCTATACAGTGCGCCGCCAGTCGTTGCCGCCGGCGCCGCCAGCTGATGGTCAAACTCATCTAAGTCGTTAGATCGTGATCCAGTGGACGCGATAGATTGACTTAAACGAAACGGTACGTGTGATCTGAGCCGTGCGATATGACTTAAATCCTACGGCCTACAGCGCGTGATCCAGACGAAGCGGTATCAGTGAATAGAAAAACGCCACGTGTCTCTGTTGAGTTGAATTAGAACAGAATTGATCTATTAGATTTGTGATTTTGTAAAATCTATAACTTTAGTTCCACACGTCCAAAATTTGCAAACTCTATATCAATGGAATCAGTGGAACAAGCCCTAGCCAACCATGCCTTTTGTTTAGTAAAAAGTTTCTGTTAAAATGTTTGTTTTTGCAGAAACATTTGTATGCTTGTTTAGATTACAAAAAAAATTCAAAAATGATTTTGGGGATAAAATCTTTTGCAAATGGTGTGTTTTGAACCTACTGACCATAGGAAACACTTTCTGGATTCAAAAATGTATTTGGAGAAACAAAAGAATGATTCTTTGATTTAAAACCATTTCTAGTCAAATAAAAATATAGTTTATTTATTAAAAAATGGTTTTGGAAGAAAACCTTTGGGAAATGATTTGTTTTAAACTCTCTGAACCCTATGGATTAATGACTTAGTAAAAACATTTCTACACCACATAAAATGATACTTTGTTTTGAAAATGGTTTAGGAAGTGAAACCTCTTGCAAATGACTTTGCCACTTTACAAAATGATCAATAGGTGTTTTCAAATGTTTATGACCCATTAGGAACCACTTTTTCAAATAAAACAAAGCTTGGCATGCTTGCATGCATTACTTTGACTTTATCATTTTATGTGATGTTTTGCTTGTTTGGTAGATTGCGATTGTGCCTTGCTTAATTGAATTGTAGTGACTTGAAGAGTGTGATTGTTGCAAGGACAAGGAGTGAACTTATACCCTCTACCAAAAAGGCAAGTGATGCTTCATACTTTGTCCCATTACTTTCACTATGCATTAGAGATTTTTTCTAAGTAAAACTTGCATGGAATTTTAACCTTGCTATAGGAAAACCTAGTAGATGAAACCTTAGTAGAAAATTTTCCTAAGTTAATATTCCTACTACTATCAAGCTTAGCTTAGCTAATAGAAAACAAGGGTGGAATATATATTCACACTATGGAAAAATTTCTAAGTCTTTGGACTTATGTTTTTCTTAATAAAACAACTAAGTCAATGAATCACCTGGGTGGAATGGGACTTGATTGGTGGTTTTTGGTTGAGTGGTTCACAAGGCCCATGTTTATGGTTGACCTTGTGTATCTCACTTGTGGATGGCCACCCAGGAACAAAGAGATTTGAGATGTCAAATGTTGAGAAGCTTCAAGTGCAACCACTTGGCATTATGGGCTCTGCCTGGATCACATAGGTTGCTAGAACTTAGCCATTTGGACAGTTGGTGGTAGTGAGATGATAGGTTGGAACGCGTCCACTTGGTCTAAGGAAAGGCTTCTGAAAGATCTTGTCTTGGTGAAACCAAGTCTTGTGGGGAAAGTGCACCACCTCTGCAGAGTGTAAAATCTAAGTACTTAGCCATGTCTCTGGTAAAGGACAATTTGAGCATCAAGACATGGAAGCAATCAAGAATCTCATCATCCAAATTTCTAAGTTAAAAACTTGTGGTTGAACAAGGGTTAAAGGATCTTTAATTCTTTGATTGGGAGAAATGATTTTGTCAAGCAAAAACTTAGTGTTTTCAAATGTTAAGGAAAAATCTATTTTGAGCAATGCAAGCCTCAACTCCACTTAGCCAAATGCATATAGATGATAGACTCCACCATACTACCATAGTATCACTTGCCAATACAATTCAAATGTATTGACCCTTGTGGCTGTAACTTGATGTTGCAGGTTTGATTGATTTAGTGAAGTGTGATGATTAGGATTACAAAGTCTACAACCAACATGTCTGCCTGTGGCACTTTGAAGATGAAGGACCCCATGCTTATACATTTTCTGCTGCAATGTAATGTAATAGCCAAATGAGCTATGTAAGATGTAATAAAATTATGTTATTCCTGGTTATAAAGTTGTATTATGACCTTTGTTTCTTGATATTACATCTTAACTGTGGATGCTAGCTATTGATCCAGGGACTAGCATTGTAAACACAGGGGACTCTACCTTATTAAAGGTTGGGAACCTTATAGATGGTATCAGAGCATTGTGTTGCCTGTAGGATTTGTAAACCTAGGATTGGACAAAACCCTTAGAAAAATAGGAGTTGTATTTGTTCCAAAACTTATTTAAAAACAATCTTGTAAACTCTTTCCTCAGCCATTTTGGTTTTGATTCTACATCTCTTCTATTTCAACTTGATGGAAAAACCTACCCCATGGCCCAAGATTACACCATGTGCAAAGGACTTCATCAACTCTAATGACTACAACATCATCAACTCTAATGACTTCAACTTCTTCAACTCTATTGACTTCAACATCTTCAGCATATTCACCAAGGACTTCAACCTTGGATATCACTAAGGACAAGTGAGACAAGAAATCTTGCCCAAGACTTGAAGACTAAGGAAACACACTTAGAAGGAGCCCTCATCACCTTTGAAGTTTTGTGACCAAGAGTTTTTCCCAAGGAAACCATGATCTCATGCAAGAAGAATCAACCAAGAAAGATGGAAAGATCACAAGTGAACCATATAGATGGAACACCATATTTTAGTTAAGTTAAACACACCAACTTATGTGGTGTAAAAAAATATTTTGATGCCTAAAAATGTGCTTGAACTTTGTTGTTTGAGTGAAAAGTTGTTTGTGAATGCTTGCACATTGCTTGAGTGAATTGTGATGTGTGTGATTAGAATTATTTCCTTATAAATATCTTGTCTATTTAATTCCAATTCAACCCAACCAGATGACTTCTCTAAGAGACTCAACATCAAGGTTGATGACACCAACAACAACCAAGAGGACAACATGAGAGAATTATAGCAACCCAAAACCAGTTGAACCAAGAGACAACTCAGCTTTTATCCAACAACAATGGACTAGACCCAACCATACAAAGGATTTTGAAACTTCAATCCCAATTGTTGCAAGGATTGGTTACTCAAATGATCAACATGGGAGAAAACTTTTCCCAAAGAGCTAATGACAACAAGGATGACAAAGATGCTATTCAAGAGGGAACCCAAGCTTGCAATATTTGTGGAGACAAGGATCATACATGCAAGGAGCATGAAGATCAATGCCCTAATTGTGAAGAAGAAAGTTATATCTCTAGTAACTGCCCCAAGAAGAGAGAAAGATTTCCCACCTCTGAGGTGAGGTATGAAGAACATGAACTAGAAGAACTCCTAGCTTTGGAGAGACCCAAAAAGAAGAAGAAGGATATTACTCAAGTGCAATGTTACAATTGCAAAGAGATGGGACACTATGCCAGTGAATGCCCAGAAAAGAAGAAGAACCAACAAGACAAACAAAAGCTAGTGAAACCCAAGATAAGGAAGGATTTTAGCCAAGTGATGTGCAACCACTGCAAAGAGTTAGGACATTATGCATCATATTGTCCATAGAAGCCACAACAAGTGTAGAGGGAGTGGCCCAACCTTTATTAACATAAGGTGGTGTCCCCTGTGTTTATAATGCTAGTCCCTGGATCAATAGCTAGCATTCCACAGTTAAGATGTAATATCAAGAAACAAAGGTCATAATATAACTTATAACCAGGAATAACATAATTTTATTACATCTTTCATAGCTCATATAGCTATTACATTACATTGCAGCGGAATAACTATAAGCATGGGGCCTTCATCTTCAAAGTGCCACAGGAAGATGTTGGTTGTAGACTTTGTAATCCTAATCAATCAATCTTCACTTAAAAATCAATCAAACCTGCAACATTACAAGTTACAGCCACAAGGGTCAATACATTTGAATTGTATTGGCAAGTGATACTATGATAATATAGTGGAGTCTATCATCTATATGCATTTGGCCAAGTGGGGATGAGGCTTGCATTGCTCAAAATAGATTTTCCTTATCATTTGAAAATACTAAGTTTTTGTTTTGACAAAATCTTTTCCAAAGTTTCTCTCAACCAAAGATTGAAGATTTCAAACAACCCTTGTTCAAACCACAAGATTTTAACTTAGAAATTTGAATGATGAGATTCTTGATTGCTTCCATGTCTTGATGCTCAAATTGTCCTTTACCAGGGACATGGCTAAGTACTTAGATTTTACACTCTGCAGAGGTGGTGCACTTTCCCCACAAGACTTGGTTTCCCAAGACAAGATCTTTCAGAAGACTTCCCTTAGACCAAAATGTACGCGCTCCAACCTATCAAACACTACCACCAACTGTCCATATGGCTAAGTTCTTGCAACCTATATGATCATGGCATAGCCCATATTGCCAAGTGGTTGCACTTGAAGCTTCTCAACATTTGACATCTCAAATCTCTTTGTTCCTGGGTGGCCATCCACAAGTGAGATACACAAGGTAAACCATAAACATGGGCCTTGTGAACCACTCAACCAAAAACCACCAAGCAAGTCCCATTCCACCCAGGTTATTCATTAACTTAGTTGTTTTATTAAACAAAATCACAAGTCCTCAGACTTAGAAATTTTCCATAGTGTGAATATATATTCCACCCAGGTTTTCTATTAGCTAGGCTAAGCTTGATAGTAATAGGAATCTTAACTTAGGAAGATTTCCACTAAGGTTTCATCTACTAGGTTTTACTATAGCAAGGTTTACACTTAGCAAAATTTCCATGCAAGTTTTACTTAGAAAAATCACTAATGCATAGTGAAAGTAATGGGACAAAAAGTATGAAGCATCACTTGCCTTTTTGGTAGAGTATGGGTTCACTCCTTGTACTTGCAACAATCACACTCTTCAAGTCACTACAAATCAACCAAGCAAGGCACATACTTAATCTACCAATCAAGCAAAACAACACACAAAAATAACAAAGTCAAAGTAATGCATGCAAGCATGCCAAGCTTTGTTTTGTTTGAAAAAGTGGTTCCTAATGGGTCATAAACATTTGAAAACACCTATTGGTCATTTTGTAAGGTGGCAAAGTCATTTGCAAAAAGGTTTCACTTCATAAGCCATTTTCAAAACAAAGTATCATTTTATGTGGTGTAGAAATATTTTTACTAAGGCATTAACCTATAGGGTTCACCAAATATGTTTTCAAATCACAAAACTTGGGGTTTGGGGTCAGTGAGTTTAAAACAAAACATTTTCCAAAGGTTTTCTTCCAAAACCATTTTTATAAAATAACCACATTTCTATTTGACTAGAAATGGTTTTTAAATCAAAGAATCATTATTTTGTTTCACCAAATTCATTTTTGAATCCACAAAGTGTTTCCTAATGTTAGTAGGTTCAAATCACACCATTTGCCAAAGATTTTATCCCCAAATTCATTTTTAAACAATTTTCACATCCTTAACAAGCATACAAATGTTTCTGCAAAAACAACCATTTTTCCAGAAGCTTTTTGCTAAACAAAGGGCATGGTTGGCTAGGGCTTGTTCCACTGAATCCATTGATATAAAATTTGTAAAATTTGGACGTGTGGTTTGAAAGTTACAAGGGTTTCAAAATGGCATCTAAATCTGATTTCAAACTCTATTCTAAATCATCCAGTGCCACGTGGCACGTTCTGATTCGTCGAAAACGGTTCGCACGGATCAGGCGACGCAGGCCTTTGGATTTAATTGATATCGCGCGGCTCAGGCGTGCTCTTACCGCTTCGTTCTACTTTCTATCCTATCCACCGGATCAAGATCGGACGACTCTCAGTGCCTCGACCAGAAGCTGGCGGCGCTCAACGGTGGCATGCGGCAGCGCGGCTCTGATGGTGACGCTTCTGGTGAACTAGGACGCGAGGGAAAGAGTGAAGTTGCTCACCAGGTTCGCAATGAAGCACTGATTCTCGTTGTTGCTTTGGCTGGCCAAGGGGAGCACGGAGGTGACGACAATTGCTCGCCGGAGTCCCTGCTTCCGTCAGGCACGCTCGGTCGTTGTTGGGAACGAGGCTACAAGGCACGCCGGTGCATAACAGAGGGAGCGTTAGACACGTACGGGGAAGGAGAGTATGATAGTGTCAACTAGAGAGGAGGGGGCGGTCAGGGATTACCAGAGGAGCTCGTCGGAGTTGACCTAGCCGTCGGTGGCGCTCAGACGAAGACGGAGGCGAGGCTGTGGGGCATGCGTGGGCGAACGGAGGCCATGGGCAGGTGCGTGAGATGATGGGGATCAAGCTGGTGTGAGCTAGGAGGTAGGAGAGGGTTAGGGCTCACCGGAATTTGACAGGGAACTCGTCGGTGGCAGTGAGGCTTCGAGCAAAAATTGTGGACACCCTGGGGCTCCGGTGGTGTGATGACTGGAAGGAAAGGGAGAGAGGAGGGAGGCGAGTTTACGAGCATCATCACTGGGCGGAATTAGTGCATCATTTAGGCGAATTGAATCACGAGTAACGACGCTGGAAACGGCCGGAGTGAGGGGAAAGAATTGGTCGCGCGGTTTGAAGACGATGCCAACGTGGCTGTGGGTCCTCTTTGTCAGTGAGATAGAGAGAGAGGGAATAAGGTCCACCAGTCAGTGACTTAGCGGGTTGCCTCTGCGGTGAAGAAAAAATGGTTCGGGGGGGGGGGGGAGGAGCTTGGCTGCTGGGCTGTTGGGCTGAGTTGGGCTAGATGGTTGGGCTGCTCTATTTTTTTCTGTCTGAATCCTTTTTCTTTTTCTATTTTCCAATTCTGTTTTGAAATTTCAAACAACCAAACAATGTTCAAATCCATTCAAACTTTCACCACACATTGCAGCTTTGAATTTGGTTCTGTTCAGTAACATAAACCAAAATCCAAAATAAAATAATATTTTTATTCTTTTTAGGATCCATTTATTATTTAAATAAAATGGACCTTTATTTATTTAATGAAATAGGGTTTGATTTATTTAATAAAATCTCCATTTGAAATCCAAATATTTTCAAAACCAAATCAGTAGGTTTTATTTGAAAATAAAAGATCTTTGGAAACTTGTTTAAAACAAAATAACCTTTTATTTTAGGGTCCATTAATAATTAAATAAAATGGATCTTAGTTATTAAATCAAATAGGATTTGTTTTATTAAAATATTTATTTCGAAATCTAAAAATAAAGCCAAAACACTTCAGTAGGTTTTATTTGAGAATATAAAATATTTGGAAAACTTATTTAAAATAATTTAATAAGTTTTAGTGTTTATTTAAAATGGGAAAAGCCTTTACTTAAATAAAATTTGGATATTAAATCCTTTATTATTTTATTAAAATAAACCTTTACTATTTTTAATCAAAACAAAACATTTTATTTTAAATACTTGGCCAAGGTTTAATTTGGCTCTGTAAAATAATCTTTATTTATAAATCCACTTTTCTTTTGAAAGACAAAACCTTTTATTTTAAAAGATCCAAAATAGTAATTTTAAATATTTTGAAGTTTAATATTTATTTAACTTTTTAAATCCCTTTAGGATTTTATTTGATCAAAATAGGTTTGAAAGTTTCCAAATGGATTCAAAAAGTTTCTTCTGGCCCTGAAATTCAAACAAAGTTTTATTTTATTCATTTATTTTTCACATTACAAGATTTGGAAAATCTTGGGATGTGACAACAAGATCTCAGCATTGTCACATGTTTCAAATGCAAGGAGCTAGGCCACTATGCAAACTTCTGTCCAGGAAAGTTACATCAAGATCCCAAGCAAGCCAAGATGTAATTTAGTTGGAAATTTTTAAGGGTGGTAGTACCCTAGATGCTTTGAGCCTACTTGTAACCCTAGCCTTCCCAAATCTCGGGACGAGATTTATTTTAAGGGTGGTAGCCTGTCACATCCCAAGATTTTCCAAATCTTGTAATGTGAAAAATAAATGAATAAAATAAAACTTTGTTGATTTTCAGGGTGAGAAGAAACTTTTTGATTCCAATTGGAAATCTTCAAACCTTTTTAATCAAACAAATTCTAAAGGGATTTGAAAATTTAAACAATTAATAAAGAAAATATTTTGAATAAGTGGAATTACTATTTTTTGGATCTTTAAATAAAAGATTTGGTTTTCAAAAGAAAAGGTAGATTTATAAATAAGGATTATTTTATAAAGCCAAATTAAACCTTGGCCAAGCTTTTGAAATAAAATATTTTGTTTTGATTAAAAGAGTAGAAGTTTATTTAAATAAAATAATAAGGATTTAATATCCAATTTTATTTAAGTAAAGGCTTTTCCCATTTTAAATAAACACTAAAACTTATTTATTTATTTTAAATAAGTTTTACAAGTATTTTATATTCTCAAATAAAACCTACTGAAGTGTTTTGGTTTTATTTTAGATTACAAAACAAAGATTTTAATAAAACAAATCCTATTTGAATTAAATGAATAAGGTCTATTCATTTAATTATTATTGGACCCTAAAATAAAAATGTTATTTTATTTTAAACAAGTTTTCCAAGTATCTTTTATTTTCAAATAAAACCTACTGATTTGGTTTTGATAATATTTAGTTTTCAAATGGAGATTTTATTAAATAAATCAAAACCTATTTGAATTAATAATTAAGGTCTATTTTATTTAATTATTAAATAGATCCTAAAAAGAATAAAGTTAATAATTTTATTTGGGATTTGGTTTGTGTTGTTAAACAGAACCAAAATTCAATACAAGTGTGGTGAATGTTTGAATGTTTGAATTGTTGTTTGAAATTCAAAACAGAAAATCAAATAGGAAAAAGATTCTGTACAAATAAAAAAGAAACAACAGCAGCCCAGCAAGGCCCAACTCGCAGCCCACCTTTCTTTCCCCTCAGCGAAACGTTTTCACTCGAACACGCACCCATACAGACAATGACAAGTGGACCCATTCCCCTCTCCTCTCTCTCGCTGACCAGCCGACCCCACCCCTCCTATTCATCGTCTTCACCCGCGCGCAAACATCGCCGGCGGTTTCTGCCGATTAAAGCTCGCGTCAATACTCGTTACTGCCGTGTTGATTCAGTCCAGCAACCACGCAGTATTAAACTCCATGCTCCTCTCTCCCTTTCCCCCAAACCAGAGCCACCAGAGAGCCACCAGGCTGCTCAGAATCGTCTCCAAACCGCCACTGTCTCCGACGCTCTCCGGCGGCAATTCCGGCCACCCCTCGCCACCCCTCAACTCCCTCGGCACACGAACTTGTTCTGCATCGCCTGGCGTACCTCCCAGCGTCAACTGCTTGGCCGCGACCACTCTAGACGCTCGACTTCGTCAACATCTGAGCACCACCGACGACGCGTCTACGCCGGCGAAATCTCCCTGGTAAGCCAGACCTCCCCGAGCCCTCCAAATGACACACCCTTACTCCCCATACTCGTACGCAACTAATGCTTCCTTCCACTTGCCTCGGCGCGACCTGCAACTCCGTCCCCGACAACCTCCAGAGGCACCCGCCGCCCACAGCAACTCCGACGAGCAATCGCCAGCACATGCGAGCGCCCCTTCGTCTGCAACCAGCACGTCGAGCTTCCCCACGTCCTTGCGATCACGGTGAGACTCTCCTCCTCTTCTCTCGCTTCCTAGAACGGCCAGACCACCTCGGACAGAGCGTGCGCCGCCAGTCGTCGCCGCCGGCGCCGCCAGCTGATGGTCAAACTCATCTAAGCCGTTAGATCGTGATCCAGTGGACGCGATATATTGACTTAAACCGAAACGGTACGTGTGATCTGAGACGTGCGATATGACTTAAACCCTATGGCCTACAGCGCGTGATCCAGATGAAGCGGTATCAGCGAATAGAAACACGCCACGTGTCTCTGTTGAGTTTAATTAGAACAGAATTGATCTATTAGATTTGTGATTTTGTAAAATCTATAACTTTAGTTCCACACGTCCAAAATTTCCAAACTTTATATCAATTGAATCAGTGGAACAAGACCTAGCCAACCATGCCTTTTGTTTGGTAAAAAGTTTCTGTTAAAATGTTTGTTTTTGCAGAAACATTTGTATGCTTGTTTAGATTACAAAAATTGTTCAAAACAGATTTTGGGGATAAAATCTTTTGCAAATGGTGTGTTTTGAACCTACTGACCATAGGAAACACTTTGTGGATTCAAAAATGTATTTGGAGAAATAAAAGAATGATTCTTTGATTTAAAACCATTTCTAGTCAAATAAAAATATAGTTTATTTATTAAAAAATGGTTTTGGAAGAAAACCTTTGGAAAATGATTTGTTTTAAACTCTCTGACCCTCAACACCAAGTTTTATGATTTTAAAATGTATTTTGTGAACCCTATGGATTAATGACTTAGTAAAAACATTTCTACACCACATAAAATGATACTTTGTTTTGAAAATGGTTTAGGAAGTGAAACCTCTTGCAAATGACTTTGCCACTTTACAAAATGACCAATAGGTGTTTTCAAATGTTTATGACCCATTAGGAACCACTTTTTCAAATAAAACAAAGCTTGGCATGCTTGCATGCATTACTTTGACTTTATCATTTTATGTGATGTTTTGCTTGTTTGGTAGATTGAGATTGTGCCTTGCTTGATTGAATTGTAGTGACTTGAAGAGTGTGATTGTTGCAAGGACAAGGAGTGAACTTATACCCTCTACCAAAAAGGCAAGTGATGCTTCATACTTTGTCCCATTACTTTCACTATGCATTAGAGATTTTTTCTAAGTAAAACTTGCATGGAATTTTGCTAAGTATAAACCTTGCTATAGGAAAACCTAGTAGATGAAACCTTAGTAGAAAATTTTCCTAAGTTAAGATTCCTACTACTATCAAGCTTACCTTAGCTAATAGAAAACAAGGGTGGAATATATATTCACACTATGGAAAAATTTCTAAGTCTTTGTACTTATGTTTTTCTTAATAAAACAACTAAGTCAATGAATCACCTGGGTGGAATGGGACTTGATTGGTGGTTTTTGGTTGAGTGGTTCACAAGGCCCATGTTTATGGTTGACCTTGTGTATCTCACTTGTGGATGGCCACCCAGGAACAAAGAGATTTGAGATGTCAAATGTTGAGAAGCTTCAAGTGCAACCACTTGGCATTATGGGCTCTGCCTGGATCACATAGGTTGCTAGAACTTAGCCATTTGGACAGTTGGTGGTAGTGAGATGATAGGTTGGAACGCGTCCACTTGGTCTAAGGAAAGGCTTCTGAAAGATCTTGTCTTGGTGAAACCAAGTCTTGTGGGGAAAGTGCACCACCTCTACAGAGTGTAAAATCTAAGTACTTAGCCATGTCCCTGGTAAAGGACAATTTGAGCATCAAGACATGGAAGCAATCAAGAATCTCATCATCCAAATTTCTAAGTTAAAAACTTGTGGTTGAACAAGGGTGAAAGGATCTTCAATTCTTTGATTGGGAGAAATGATTTTGTCAAGCAAAAACTTAGTGTTTTCAAATGTTAAGGAAAAATCTATTTTGAGCAATTCAAGCCTCAACTCCACTTAGCCAAATGCATATAGATGATAGACTCCACCATACTACCATAGTATCACTTGCCAATACAATTCAAATGTATTGACCCTTGTGGCTGTAACTTGTATGTTGCAGGTTTGATTGATTTAGTGAAGTGTGATGATTAGGATTACAAAGTCTACAACCAACATGTCTGCCTATGGCACTTTGAAGATGAAGGACCCCATGCTTATAGATTTTCTGCTGCAATGTAATGTAATAGCCAAATGAGCTATGTAAGATGTAATAAAATTATGTTATTCCTGGTTATAAAGTTGTATTATGACCTTTGTTTCTTGATATTACATCTTAACTGTGGATGCTAGCTATTGATCCAGGGACTAGCATTGTAAACACAGGGGACTCTACCTTATTAAAGGTTGGGAACCTTATAATGACCTCAAAGCTTTCATCCGATACCAGGGAGTTGCATTATCTCATGGTCTAAGGAATACAATATTTGACATAGGAAAAGCTTCGCAAAGATGAACACGATGACACGATCTAATTGCTCCGCTTAGTTTGGGTCTGTCCACCATATCATTCTCCCAATGATATGATCTCATTATTAATCGACAAGTCATGTCTATGGTTAGGAAACCTTAACCATCATTAATCAATGAGCTAGTCCATAGAGGCATACTAGGGACACTGTGTTGTTCACAAACCACACAAGTATTAAAGTTTCCGCTTAATACAATTCTAGCATGGAATATAAACTTTATCATGGACAAGAATTATAATAATAACATCTTTATTATTGCCTTTAGGGCATAATTCCAACAGTATATGCTTGCACTTATACGTTGGAATTAGCAGAACCATGCTGTCATGGGTAACGTTTTCAACATTGCACTTGTACTTTGTACACAGTTGATATCATGCTCTTTTGTCTATGGATGTCGCCGGTGTGAAATAAAGAGGGAGCTTGTAAGTCCATAGAGTTATGTATTTTGTGTTAGAGAAACGCCTGGGCCACTAGCCAAATCCATGCCTAATCATGGTGGAAACTTGCAGCATCACCATAATGAGCAATCTGTGAAGCATCCTCAATAAAAAGCTATGCATATAGTAAATAAAAAGATCGCTGAGATGCTCATTGTCTGCTTGCCTTGTCATTTTGGTTATGGGATAGCTCCTGTACCATGTGCGAGGGGTACCTCGTTGGCGGTTCTCTATGATACACATGTACTTACTATGACAAGAACTTACAGGTGAACAAAGTTGAGTAGCATGAGGCGTGGCCCTCATATTCAAGGGACATGGGATTACCAACTTATACTTTGTCAAGCATATACTCCATAGTTTGTTCACTTTAACCTTAATCATTTCAAGATGCTTATGATAGGGGCAATGAGGGCTGAAAGCTAACAAGTACCATAATTTTTGGAAGCGCTTTTTGAAACTTGAAATCCCTGCCTACCTTTGTGAAGGGTCTTTCTTCCATTATTATATTGAGTCTCCACCTTCTACCTTTAGGCACAAGTTAAGAGAGCATAGTTTTCATTCTTAGTTCTATGTGCAGTGTCCCAAAACTTATTGATTGATGCATATTGTTGTTAAAGCTTGTCCTTGTGCTACTTGTATCTAGTCACTCTTATGAACTTTGAAGGTGTCCTATGCATCTATTTGCTACTCCATGAGGGACAAGTTGAATGCCACTATGCCATGTTTTCTGTATGTGAAACAAACGAACGTTTTTCAATGCATGTTATTCATGATCTTTGTTTGTAGCCTTTCTTGTTGCATGCATAATTACTTTGTCTTATTGTTAGAACTCCATCTTTCATGAACATGTTTAGAGTTCTTTGTTCCCAGCTTTCAATGCTTGAAAATGGTTTGATCTTGGTTTTGATGGTGCATGTCACCTCAAAAATTATTCTTTTATCACTTACCTACTCGAGGATGAGCAGGAGTTAAGCTTGGGGATGCTTGATACATCGGAAACGTATCTATAATTTTTGATGCTCCATGCTTGTTTACTATTTACTTTGCTTTGCTTTGTACACACTTTGAGGTGTTTTTATATGTTTTCTGATACTAACCTATTAACAAGTTGCCACAGTGCCAGTTGCGTGTTTTCTTCTGTTTTTGGTTCTAGAAAGGCAGAAAATCAATATTCTCAGAATTGGACGGGACAAAAGCCAAAGTAAATATTTTACCATGGGGAATACGAAGCTAGAGTACGAGACGGAGGGGACCCACTAGGGGGCCACACCCCCTGGACGCACGGGTGGGCCTACCCTGCGCCTGGGGAGGGGGTGCAGCCTCCCTGGTGGCCCTCCTGCCTCGCCTCTTCGCCTATAAGAAGCCCCCGATGCAGAAAACCTAGGCACCCGGTCAATATTCCATGAAACCATTTGTAGCCTCCGCCACCATCGTCCCTAGATCGGGGGGTCTGAAGCTCTTCCCGGCACCCTGCGGAGGGGAGATCATCCCGGAGGCCTTCTTCTCCATCATGCCAGCCTCCGGTACGAAGTATGAGTAGTTCCACCTTGGACTACGGGTCCATGTAGTAGCTAGATGGTTGTATCTCCTCCTTGTGCTTTCATGTATAGATCTTGTGAGCTCCGTTCATGATCAAGATCTAATCTATTTGTAATCATGCATGTTGTGTTTGCGGGGATCCGATAGATATTGAGATTACTATGTCAGATTTATTAATGGTTTTGTCTATTTCATTCTATCATGTCTGTGTTGTTTTGTGATCTTGCATGCTCTCCATTGTTAGTATCTATCTTGGCCAAGTAGTTGCTAGTGACTCCAAGAGGGGGTATTTATGCTCGATAGTGTGTTCATGCCTCTAGTTTCCAAGGGAAGTGACAGAAATCTCTTCGGTTGTAGATGTGCTGTTACTACTAGGGAGAAAACAACGGTCTCCTATTCATGGAACAAGTGGATTGTTTACCTTACACACTTTGCTTAAAGCAGTTGTTTGTTGCTTGCAACTTATTACTAAAGGGGGTTCAGATGATAACCCGAAGGTGGACTTCTAGTCATAGATGCAGTGGGATGGCGGTCTATGTATATTGTTGTATTGCCCAATCGAATCTCATAAGATCTTTTTTGTCTAGTATTGCATTGTTATGCCTTGCTCAATCCTGTCAATTGCCCTGCTGTAATTTGTTTACCCTGCATGCCATGTTTGTTTATCTAAGGAGAGCACCTCTAGTGAACTATGTACCCCGGTCCAATCTTTACCATTGATACATCTTCCACTATTATTGTTTACTTGCTGCAAACCATCATCACCTTCCACACCATACATTTAATCCTATGTTACAGCAAACCGGTGAGCTTGACAACCTCACTGTTCGTTGGGGCAAAGTTTTGAGATTGTGTTATGCAGGTTTCCATGTTTCTTGCAACACCTTTGACACGTTTCCTTCCTCCTACTGGTTCGATAGCCTCGGTTTCTTACTGAGGGAAGACTTGTTGTTGTGCTCTTCACACCATGCTCTTGGGGTTTCCAGCGAAGCGTCCCACGTCAACACCGGGCGCCATCAACACACTTCTAGAATTGATTTGAGCTTGTCTCAAGGCTGTTTGTATGGATCTTCCTTGTGTAATTGACTTGGCAGCACTTGACATTCTGGAGAATGATGACTCAAGCTCCTCCTCACTAGAGATGTCACCTTGATCAACATGCTGAGGGTCCACAACTTGTCTTTGGCTTGGGTCATTGTCCTCCTCGATGGATGGAGCTTGTTGATGTTGTGAAGATGAGGGCTCCACTTGAGTAGAGCATAGTTCTTCTCGATCTGCCATAAGGGGTTCCTCAACGGGGCAGATATATCCCACACCCATCATTCCTATGGCATCCTGAGGCATTTCATCATCTGCATCACAAGCATCAACACAGACCCCTTGAGGACCATCATATTCTTCGAAGCTCACACTACAAGATTATATGACGGCTCCGGAGAGCTTATCATAGATTCTATAAGTGTGAGATTCGCGACCATAGCCAACAAAAATACCCTCTAATGCTTTAGACTCGAATTTGGACAAAAGAACACCTTTTATGAGATAGAAACACTTACAACTGAACACCGGAAGTAAGATATGTTGGGCTTGTTACCGGTAAGTATTTCATATGGAGTCTTGTTTAATTCTTTGTGAAGGTAGGGCCAGTTTGATGCATGGAAAGCGGTGGAGACGGCTTCGGCCCGGAAGTTGTATGGAGATTTAAACTCCGCCAACATGGTCCTTTGTAACATCCCAGCATTTAGGAACCAACGAAGGGTAGATTTAGGAATATGTGAAATTACATGAATTCATCTATAAAAATGTGGGTAAATTCGCCAAATAAAAACCTAAAGTGATCAAAGTTTCTTTCAATCTTTAAAGATTAAGAATAGTCTTGAAGAATGATCGTTATAAACTTTTGTTGGAATTATGCCCTAGAGGCAATAATAAAGATGTTATTATTATAATTCTTGTTCATGATAAAGTTTATATTCCATGCTAGAATTGTATTAAGCGGAAACTTTGATACTTGTGTGGTTTATGAACAACACCGTGTCCCTAGTACGACTATATGGACTAGCTCATTGATTAATGATGGTTAAGGTTTCCTAACCATAGACATGAGTTGTCGATTAATAATGAGATCATGTCATTAGGAGAATGATATGATGGACAGACCCAAATTAAGCAGAGCAATTAGACCGTGTCATCGTGTTCATCTTTGCGAAGCTTTTTCTTATGTCAAATATTGTATTCCTTAGACCATGAGATAATGCAACTCCCTGGTATCGGAAGAAAGCTTTGAGGTCATCAAACGTCATCCTATGAGAGGGTGATCATAAAGGTGTCTCTCAGGTGATCGGAAAGTATCTGTTGGGTTGTATGTATCGAGATGGGATTTGTCCCTCCCGAGTCGGAGATATATACTTCGGGCCCACTCGGTAATTGATATCAACACCGCTTGCAAGCACGTGGTTAAGGAGTTAATCACAAAGTGATATCGGATTACGGAATGATTAAAGTACTTGCTGTGAACGAGATTGAACTATGTATGCCGATACCAACGATCGAATCTCAGGCAAGTAAAATATTGCGTGACGAAGGGAATATATATATGGGATTAATTGAATCCTGGCATCATGGTTCATCCGATATGATCATCGATGAATATGTGGGAGTCAATATGGGTTTCCAGATCCTGCTGTTGATTATTGATAGAAGATCATGTCTGCATATTCTCGAACCCGTAGGGTCACACACTTAACGTGCCTCGACGCTAGGATAGAATGGATAATTGTTTTATGAGTTTTTGTTCGGAGTCTCGGATGAGATCCAGGATATCACGAGAGGTTCCGGAATGGTCCAGAGAATAAGATTCATATAAAGGAAAGCAGTTTTTGGATTTCAGAATCGTTTCGGAGTATTCAGTATTGTACCGGAAGGTTCTAGAAGCTTCCACAGTGGGACCAACGTGGCCCCACTTGTCGGAGGGGTGCTTGGGCCTACGAGGGAGTGCCCTGGCCGCATTGGGCCAGGGGCACAAGGCCCCATAGGCCCAGCCGGCCAAAACCCTAGGGGAAACCCTAGGAAACCTTCTAGAAAGGGGGAAGACTTGCCCCCCACTCCACCCTTGGGGCCACTGCCCTAGGGCTTGGAGGAGGGGGCAAGGGGGCCGTCCAGTCCCCTATATAAGGTGGGAAGGGGGCGCACCCTCCCCTCACCCTAAACCCTAGCCGCCAGCTGCTACCTTTCCTCTCTCTCTCTCTCTCTCTCTCTCTCTCTCTCTCTCTCTCTCTCTCTCTCTCTCTCTCTCTCTCTCTCTCTCTCTCTCTCCCGACTGCGCGTAGGCAAAGCCCTGCCGCAGAAACTCTCCACCATTGCACCACGCCGTCGTGCTGTAGATCCAATCTTTCTCTCCATCCTACTTGTTGGACCGAGGAAGGAGGAGACGTCGCGGCACCGTACGTGTGCATCTCTCGGAGGCATCGCCACTTGCGGCGTTGGATCGGATCGGATCACGAGGAGGAGAAGGCTAGTTCGACTACATCACCCACGTTTTGTTGAACGTTTCCGCTGTGCGATTTCTTCAAGGGTATGAAGATCTCATCTATCCCTCTTGTTGATTGCATCTCCTAGATTAGATCTTGGCTTTCCCGTTCGCATCCGTAGATTTTTTTTGATTTACTATGCTGCGAAACCCTTCAGTGGTATCAGAGCTAGATCTATGCGTAGATGTGTTTAACGAGTAGAACGCAACATGCTTGTTGCGACCGTTGATGTTTTCTATTGCAAGCCTCTTGTTGTGTACATCTTATGACGCGGGATAGTGAGATCGAAGCGGTCCAGGCCAACTTTACGCGACCTCGTTCGCAAGACCGGCTCCGCACTTGACGTGTGGCTTGTTCCACACATGCGGATGGTGGATGCCAGTTTCTCTCACTATAGTAGTCATGGGATTTACACCGGATGTTGGCAACCATAATATCACCATTGTGGCTTTCCATAGGTAAGAATCGTTCTTATCTTGTTACTCCCATAAGCCACGTAAAACATGCAACAACAAAGTAGAGGCGTCTAACTTGTTTTTGCAGGGAGTGTTTTGTGATATGGTATGGCCCAAGATATGATGTGTATGTTGTATGCAATGATCATGTTTTGTAATATTTCACGACTTGCATGTCGATGAGTACACAACCGGCAGGAGCCATATGGTTGTCTTTATAATTGTGTATGACCTGTGTGTCAACTTTTTTTACGCCATGTAATAGCTTTACTTTATCGCTAAGTAGTTAGCAATAGTTGTAGTTGCTATTCGTGATGGAGGAAATCATGGTGGAGTGATGGAGATCATGCTGGCGCGCATAAGATGGAGATCATTGCGCGGAGATTGGCTATACCATGTCACATAAAATTATATGCATGTGATGTTTATCCGTTATGTATCTTATTATGCTTAGATCGCGACGGTAGCATTATAAGATGATTCCTCACTTAAAGATCAAGGTAAAATTGTGTTCTCCCCATGTATGCACCGTTGCGGAAGTTCGTCGTGTTCAAGCACCTCGTGTTGATCGGGTGCTATAAACTCTACGTTCACATACAACGGGTGCAAGCCAGTTTTTGCACAGATGGAAATACTTGGGTTTGACTTGATGAGCCTAGCATGTACAGACATGGCCTCGGAACACACGAACCGAAAGGTTAAGCATGAGTCATATGAATGATATGATCGACACTTTGTTGTCCACCATTGAAACCACATCTCTTCTCGTGAAGATCGGATTAGGTGTGGTGAATTTGGATCATGTTCACTAAACAACTTGAGGGATGTTGAATTTAGTGGGAGTTCGTCTAGTAATTTGATTAAGTTGAACTAGTTATCATGAACATAGTCTAAATTGTACTTGCAAATTGTGTAGATCAAATGGCTAAGTCCAACTTCAACTTCAACGTTTTTGCTAAGAAAGAAAAGCTTAAGAACAATGGGTCTAACTTCACCAACTGGTTCCGCAATCTGAGAATCATTCTCGTTGGCGGACAAAAGGACTATGTCCTTGAAAAAGCGCTAGGTGACGCCCCTGCTATAGATGCGCCAACTGATGAAAAAGTTGTTTATCAGTCGCACAAAGATGATTATGGAGTGATTAAGAGTCCATGTTGTTTGCTATGGAATCGGACCTTCAAAATCGTTTTGAGGAGTTTGCCGGGCCCTTTGAGATACTAGAGGAACTGAAAACCATGTTTCAGACTCAGGCCCGTTCTAAGAGATATGAGATCTCTGAGAAATTCTTTAACTGCAAGATGGAGGAAGGGAGTTCCGTTAGTGAGCACGCCATTAAGATGTCGGTCTACACTCAACGTCTTGAGCAACTGGACTGCAAGATTCCAGAAGATCTCATGATTGACAGAGTTCTGCAGTCACTCACTCCTAGCTACAAAGGTTTTGTAGTTACTCACAATCAGATTGGTTCCACTGATACGATCACTGAGCTCTTCGCTAAGCTGAAAGCTGCGGAGGTGGACATCAAGAAAGATAATCATGTGTTGATGGTCAACAAGCCCCCTAGATTTAAGAAAGGTAATGGTGGAAAGAAATCCTTCAAGAAAGGCAGCGGCAAGCGCGTTGCCCCTACTGAGAAGAAGCTCAAGTCTGGACCTAAGCCGGACACTGAGTGCTTCTATTGCAAGGACAAGGGTCACTGGAAGCGCAACTGTTCGAAGTACTTAGCGGACAAGAAGGATGGCACCATTAAAGGTATATTTGATATACATGTTATTGATGTTTATTTTACTAGCACTCGTTGTAGTGCCTAGGTATTTGATACTGGTTCAGTTGCTAATATTTGTAACTCGAAACAGGAGCTACGGAATAGACGACGGCTAGCAAGGGATGAGATGACGATGCGCGTTGGCAATGGACCAAGAGTTGATGTGATGGCCGTCGGCACGCTCTCCTTAGCTTTACCTTTGGGATTAGTTTTAAACCTTAATAAGTGTTATTATGTGCCTGCGTTGAGCATGAACATTATATCTGGATCATGTTTATTGCAAGACGGTTATTCATTTAAATCGGAGAATAATGGTTGTTCTATTTATATGAATAAAATCTTTTATGGTCATGCACCTGCTGTGAATGGTTTATTTCTTCTGAATCTCGAAAGCAATGAAACACACATCCATAACATTGAGGCTAAGAGATGCGAAGTAGATAGTGATAATTCAACTTATTTGTGGCACTGCCGTCTAGGTCATATTGGTGTAAAACGCATGAAGAAACTCCATTCTGATGGACTTTTGGAGTCTCTTGATTTTGAATCATTTGACACGTGCGAGCCGTGCCTCATGGGCAAGATGATCAAAACCCTGTTCTCCGGAATGATGGAGCGAGCAACGGACTTGTTGGAAATCATACATACCGATGTATGCAGACCAATGAGTGTTTCGACACGCGGTGTATATAGCTATTTTCTCACTTTTACTGATGACTTAAGTAGATATGGGTATATCTATATAATGAAACATAAATCTGAAACGTTTGAAAAGTTCAAAGAATTTCATAACGAAGTGGAAAACCATCGTAACAGGAAAATTAAATTTCTACGATCCGATCGTGGAGGTGAATATTTGAGTTATGATTTTCTCACGCATCTTAAAGCAAGTGGAATCGTTTCGCAACTCACGCCACCCGGAACACCACAGCGCAATGGTGTGTCTGAACGCCGGAATCGAACTCTATTAGATATGGTACGATCAATGATGTCTCTTACAGATTTGCCGTTATCATTTTGGGGTTATGCATTAGAAACCGCTGCATTCACTTTAAATAGGGCACCATCTAAATCCGTTGAGACGACACCGTATGAACTATGGTTTGGTGCTAAACCTAAGTTGTCGTTTCTTAAAGTTTGAGGATGCGAAGCTTACGTCAAGAAGTTGATATCGAACAAGATCGAACCCAAAGCGGAGAAATGTGTCTTCATAGGATACCCTAAGGAAACGATTGGGTATACTTTCTACCACAGATCCGAAGTCAAAGTGTTTGTTGCAAAGAACGGATCCTTTCTTGAGAAGGAGTTTCTCTTGAAAGAAGTGAGTGGGAGGAAGGTAGAGCTAGACGAGGTTAGTGAACCTTCTCTCGAGTTGGAGAGTAGCGCAGCACCTGAAATTGTTCCAGTGCCGTCTGCACCAACAAGAGAGGAAGCTAATGATGAGGATCATGAAACTTTGAACGATGTTGCTGCTGAACGTCGCAGGTCGACAAGGTCACGTGCCTCTCCTGAGTGGTATGGTAACCCTGTCTTACCTGTCTTGTTGGTAGACAACAGTGAACCTGCGAACTATGAGGAAGCAATGATGAGCCCAGACTCTGAGAAATGTCTAGAGGCCATGAAATCCGAATGGGGATCCATGAGCGAAAACCAAGTATGGACTTTGGTGGACCCTCCTAGCGACTGAAAGGCCGTTGAGCGCAAATGGATTTTCAAGAAGAAAACAGACGCAGATGGTAATGTTACTGTCTATAAATCACGGCTTGTCGCAAAAGGGTTTCGGCAAGTTCAAGGTGTTGACTACGATGAGACTTTCTCTCCCGTAGCGATGTTTAAGTCCATTCGGATTTTATTAGCAATTGCTGCGTTTCATGATTATGAAATATGGCAGATGGATGTCACGACTGCGTTCCTCAATGGCAACATTGATGAAGAGTTGTATATGATGCAACCCGAAGGTTTTGTCGATCCTAAGGATGCTGATAAGGTGTGCAAACTTCAGCGTTCCATTTATGGACTGAAGCAAGCATCTCGGAGTTGGAACCTTCATTTTGATCAAGTGATCAAGAGCTTTGGATTTGTTCCAAATTGCTACGAAGCTTGTATCTACAAGAAAGTGAGTGGGAGCTCAGTGACATTTTTAGTACTATATGTGGATGACATATTGATTATTGGAAATGACATTGATATGCTTAACGATGTGAAGAGTTATTTGAACAAATGTTTTTCGATGAAAGACCTAGGAGAAGCTGCTTACATATTAGGCATCAAAATCTATAGAGATATACAAAGACGCCTAATAGCTTTAAGCCAAAGTACATACCTAGACAAAGTTCTGAAAAAGTTCAGAATGGATAAGGCAAAGAAAGGTTCAGTGCCCATGTTGTCAGGTAAGATATTGAGTAAGTCTCAGTGTCCAGCTATGGTAAACGATAGAGAAACTATGAGCAAAGTACCATATGCCTCGGCCATAGGTTCTACCATGTATGTCATGCTGTGTACTAGACCGGATGTGTCCAATGCTCTTAGTTTGACGAGCAGATACCAAAGTGATCCAGGAGTGGAACACTAGACAGTCGTGAAGAACATCCTAAAGTATTTAAATAGGACTAAAGAAATGTTCTTGGTCTATGGAGGTGATGAGCAGCTCGTCGTAAAAGGTTACGTCGACGCTGGTTTTGACACCGACAAGGATGATAATAAAACTTAGATAGGATACGTTTATATTTTGAATGGAGGAGCTGTGAATTGGAGAAGCTGCAAGCAAAGCATGATCGCGGGATCTATAGTAGAAGCGGAATACATGGCTGCTGCAGAAGCGTCAAGTGAAGGAGTTTGGATCAGGAACTTCATCACTGATCTTGGTGTGGTTCCAAGTGCCTTGGACCCACTGGAGATACTGTGTGACAACACTGGCGCCATAGCACTGGCTAAGGAACCAAGATATCATCCAAAGACCAAGCACATCAACCGCAAGTTTCATATAATTCGAGATTATATAACAGATGGAGATATGAAGATTAGCAAAGTACATACGGATCTGAATGTCGCAGATCCGTTGACTAAACCTCTTCCATGAGCAAAACATGATCAGCACCTTATTGCCATGGGTGTTAGATTGTTGCCAGATATAAACTAGATTATTGACTCTAGTGCAAGTGGGAGACTGTTGGAATTATGCCCTAGAGGCAATAATAAAGATGTTATTATTATAATTATTGTTCATGATAAAGTTTATATTCCATGCTAGAATTGTATTAAGCGGAAACTTTGACACTTGTGTGGTTTATGAACAACACCGTGTCCCTAGTACGCCTCTATGGACTAGCTCATTGATTAATGATGGTTAAGGTTTCCTAACCATAGACATGAGTTGTCGATTAATAATGAGATCATGTCATTAGGAGAATGATATGATGGACAGACCCAAATTAAGCAGAGCAATTAGATCGTGTCATCGTGTTCATCTTTGCGAAGCTTTTTCTTATGTCAAATATTGTATTCCTCAGACCATGAGATAATGAAACTCCCTGGTATCGGAAGAAAGCTTTGAGGTCATCAAACGTCATCCTATGAGAGGGTGATCATAAAGGTGTCTCTCAGGTGATCGGAAAGTACTTGTTGGGTTGTATGTATCGATATGGGATTTGTCCCTCCCGAGTCGGAGAGAAATACTTCGGGCCCACTCGGTAATCGATATCAACACCGCTTGCAAGCACGTGGTTAAGGAGTTAATCACAAAGTGATCTCGGATTATAGAACGAGTAAAGTACTTGTTGTGAACGAGATTGAACTAGGTATGCCGATACCAACGATCGAATCTCGGGCAAGTAAAATATCGCGTGACGAAGGGAATATATATATGGGATTAATTGAATCCTGGCATCGTGGTTCATCCGATATGATCATCGATGAATATGTGGGAGTCAATATGGGTTTCCAAATCCCGTTGTTGATTATTGATAGAAGATCATGTCTGCATATTCTCGAACCCGTAGGGTCACACACTTAACATGCCTCGACGCTAGGATAGAATGGATAATTGGTTTATGAGTTTTTGTTTGGAGTGTCGGATGAGATCCAGGACATCACGAGAAGTTCCGGAATGGTCCGGAGAATAAGATTCATATAAAGGAAAGTAGTTTTTGGATTTCGGAATCGTTTCGGAGTATTCGGTATTGTACCGGAAGGTTCTAGAAGCTTCCGGAGTGGTACCAGCGTGGCCCCACTTGCCGGAGGGGTGCGTGGGCCTACGAGGGAGTGCCCTGGACGCATTGGGCCAGGGGCACAAGGCCCCATAGTCCCAGCCGGCCAAAATCCTAGGGGAAACCCTAGGAAACCTTCTAGAAGGGGGGGGAAGACTTGCCCCCACTCCACCCTTGGGGCCGCCGCCCTACGGCTTGGAGGAGGGGGAAAGGGGGCCGGCCAGCCCCCTATATAAGGTGGGCAGGGGGCGCACCCTCCCCTCACCCCAAACCCTAGCCGCCAGCTGCTTCCCTCTCTCTCTCTCTCTCTCTCTCTCTCTCCCGACTACGCGTAGGCGAAGTCGTGCCGCAGAAACTCTCCACCATTGCACCACGCCATCGTGCTGTAGATCCAATCTTTCTCTCCACCCTAATTGCTGGAGCGAGGAAGGAGGAGACATCGCGGCACCGTACGTGTGCATCTCTCGGAGGCGTCGCCACTTGCGACGTTGGATCGGATCGGATCGCGAGGAGGAGAAGGCTAGTTCGACTATATCACCCATGTTCTGTTGAATGTTTCCGTTGTGCGATAGGGTATGAAGATCTCATCTGTCCCTCTCGTTGATTGCATGTCCTAGATTAGATCTTGGCTTTCCCGTTCGCATCCGTAGATTTTTTTTGATTTACTATGCTGCGAAACCCTTCAACTTTGATATGATCTTTGTGGATTAGTGTGTTTTGGGAAATGAAATTTGAATTTAAACTTGAGTGTTGGAATTATAACCTAAAAGAAGTTAGAATTATGTTTTAGTGATTTGATTTCATCAAGAATTAACAATCAGTAACTCAAACTTTAAATAAGATAATATAACCAATAAATTGAATATTCATTCCATATCTTTATTCAATAGATAAGTTACAAAAGGTAACTTAATCAAGAATCTTTACAATAGTAAATGAAATAAAATAACATTTATATATTGAGTAATATTACAATCTTTATTACAAAAGTATAAAATAAAGATTACAAAATAATAAAATAAATATTACAAGGGACTATTCTATATATAAAAAGAAAACCTAATCTAAATCTTGAATCTCCAAGTCTTGTACCTACAAAATAAATCTGAAACTAAAATAAAGAAAATCAAGGATTAAGATATGTTACTCTCAGTATTGATAGTGAGTTGCATTGTTTAACTTTACATCACTGAGTAATCTTTAAGGGGCAAGTTTCACCAATATGAAAGAACTAAATCTTTCATCATTTTTAAGCCATAAGTCAAATAACTCCAATCAGCAAGAGGGGAAAGTTTTAACAGACAGGTAAATGTAATCAGATAAAAAGAAGACCATTCCCTGAACATATCCACAAGGGTGCAACAGGCACACAAGCAGCACACACACCTAAATGCATGGTGTGTGCTGTCAACACAGCAACAACAGCCCATACAAACAAAACTGATCAGCACAGCCGTGGGAAGCACCCCCCAACACCATTTCCTTGTTCATACACATCAAGCACATCAGTCAAACCAATATAAGGAGGGGGTAGATCAAGTGGATAGAAAGAACAAGGTCAATCCAACAGGACCAGGAGGTGGATAGCAAGATCAAGGACAAGTCCATGAGCTGTAAGTAGCAGGAGTAGCATCAGGGGAAGCACCAGATCAAGCTAGCCACACAACCAGCAAGATCAAGCCACAAGATCAACAAGTTGCAGCCCCAACAACTCCACTGTTGTGGTGAGTAGTAAAAGACCATCACATGATTTATCTGTCTAAGATAGACAAGCATTCATGAGTTGTCTCATACTCAACTTCTCAGAAAAACACCCAAGTGGGGCGACTCCATCATTGAAGTTTTCCAAACACCAAAAGCAATCAGAAAACTATATATATCCAAGTAGAGTCTCAGAACAACCTCATTGATCCTAGCTATCAGGCTATATCTTAAATTTCAAGAATGAATATAGCTAAGATCTGAACTTCTAGACACATCTCTTAAACATGAGTAGCACCTTAGAATTTCTAGATCTTATGGATCTATATAACTTAATAAGATTACAAATCATTTTCCCCAACTTTAACTCAAGAATAAGTTGCTGGTATCACTACCAAAACAAATCCATGAGGAACAACAAGATAAGGACCTAGTCCCTAAACCTCAGACCAACATCATAGGATTTAGGGATTCAAGGAAAGAAGTTTCCACTTATCTCTGATGCCAAGATAATCTTAAGCTTAAACAAAATCAAGCCAAGTAATAGAACCTAGTATTGTGTGCCATATTAGGATGGTGTCACAAGAACATCTTCTAAACCAAGCATATTAGGCATCTAGCTTTCACAGATACACTCACAACCAACTACAAATAATTTTCCTCATACTAATCACAGGAATCATTTCCAGGAATATACATATACATAACATCACTATAAGAGACAAATTACTCCCAAACTGTATATGAATCCATAAGCTAACAACTACTGATACAGTGACATTATCATCTACACCATATAAAATTAACCAATGAAATCAATCTGGTAAGCCACTAGCCTCACCAAAGCCAACTATAAGCAGTAATCCACATCAAACAATCACTCATCGTGCTTAGGGATCAACATTACTGGATCCAAATCATCATATATATAATCAACAAAGGGATATGAACCCTAATCAGAACAAAAACCCTAATTAGGATATGAACCCTAATCAAAACATGACCATTAGCCAAGAGTAGCCACTACAAACACATAGCACAGGGTGGCATAGCACATAGGACACGAGGGGAAGAAAGGATAACTTATTGAAGGTTGTCGCTGTGGGCGAGAAGAGGAAGCAGAGGGTGTCAACGAGCACAGCGGCACGGGGAGCACCCCAAGGGGGCACTGCGAACCGCACCACGTAGAGGCGGTGACCATAGCCACACCTGAAGGCGAGGAATACCACCACAGCACACAGGAGCAGCGGCGGCGGTAGTACGAGCACAACCCCAAACCCTAGGGTTCGGGATGGAGCCGGTCTAGCCACAGGGGGGCCCAGGTCCAAATCGAGTTGGACAGGAAGGTGGATCAGGGTCAACGACCACCCCATGCATCACGGTGGTGGCGAAAGAGGTCCACGGCGGCGTGAATCGCCGGTGGTGTCATCGCCGACCACGGGGTCGGGGGAGGATGAGAAGAGAGGTGAGAACGAGAGAGTGTGGGCCGGTTGGGCCAAGACCCTTTCGGGGAGTCATTTGGTTATGCCCAACTGGGCCAAAACGGCCCAATAAACCCAACATAGTCAGCCCAATCACCTAAGGCCAGTTTTAATAATTAAGAAAAGACCAAAATGCCCCTGAATTTAAATAAATTCTAGAAAATCAAATAAAATCCAAAAAATATAAATAAAATATTTTTGGATTCACAATAATTCAATCTATCTAAATCAATTAAGAAATAAAATTTTAGGCATATAAATTTTATCAAGAATTTTATAATATATATTCCTTATGGAATTTTATAAAATTTTAGAAAGATGATAAAAATAAATAAAAATCACTTTTCTTATATACCAATATTTTAGTATTTTATAAAAATACTAAACAAATAATTTATCTTTTTGTTAATAATAATTCTTAAAGGAATTATTAAATAAGTAAAAGTTAAATAAAATAAAATAAAATAAAATAAAGAATACAATATTCAATAAATGTTAATAATTTATAGTTATAAATTCTTTACTTATGAAAAGAGTTTTATAATTTAAAATAATGGGGGAGATACACACCAAACTAAATGATGCATTACATTACTTTGCATAATCATTTTTCTTCTTTAAATATTGTCCTTACTGGGCAATAATGATGTTTTGAAGACATAGAAGCTCAAGGTCCAGTACAAGCATCCGACTTCACTACCTTGCAATCACAAGGAAAGTTCATCACTTTCTCATGTCCTTTGAAGAGTCATTATCAAAGTATTTGCAAATTGTGTGTTATCATGGATACTACAAAGAAATAAAATATTATTTTCTCAATTAAAGAAATCTTAGATATCATCCTAAGTGATGATATAATGGAGCAATATAACTTAGGGTTCTATTTTCAACAATGATGATCAATTAAGGACTTAATAACCCATGACATCAGTGATTCTAGCATCGTATATCATGTGTTAGCCATGAGATTTGGAATGGGACAGAGAAGTCAGCTATATCTTCTTCCTCTCGCATGTAGCCGGATGTGTAGGTCGTGGCTGTTATCACTTGTAGCGTGCATATTAATTGGTAATTCATAGAGGATATGCAGCATATGGGTGGGAACCCTCAACGTCCCACGATAGTTCTGGCATCTAATGGTCTGTACAAACCATTGTCGTAATTCAATATGCGGGCATGGTGTACACCAAGTAGGCATGCGAGGTCGCGAAGGGGGCAGTGATTGGATTGGATCACCTACTGGGCCCCACATCAAGGAATTGTGGATGGGAAAGTACTCCCAGTTGTGCAACAAGGAGTTGATCTCTCATGGGTAAAGTAACGCACCTCTGTAGAGTGTAAGAATTGTAACTTGTTACTCCCTGTTCCGGGAAGGAGATACGAACGCTGCAGGAAAGGAACTCCATAAAATGTTCTGGTCAACCTGTGAAGGCTGATGGTCATAGATTTTTATAATAAAATCAATCTTTGAAGAAAGATTTACAAAAACTGCATAGTGCCAAGGACTTATAGTCTGAGGTGGTAGATAGAGCATCAAACTTCCCACCTTGCATATAATGGACTTGCTGGGTAACGCTGTTACTTATCATTTTCTTTGATCCCTTGCTTAGACTCTGAGGATCCCGAAGATACGCCACTGTATGCAGCCGAATGCCAAGAAGATGTGTTCTACGAGGAGCCTGACCTGTCAGGAGGTGTTGAAGGAGTGGATTACGAAATCCACTATGGTGTCGATGACAATGAGTCCAACTAAGTATCCTAGTTAGTAGTAACAAACGGAGCCGAGCAGCATGAACCATATAGAATAAGCTGTTGAGCTCAACTCCTAGTTGGAGTTGCTACTTTTGAATTCCGCTGAAACACTTTATATTTTGGTTTATAAGTTGAATCTTTTCGAAGTCTTGAACTTCTGGTATTGTAATAATAATAATGTGTGAATGTTTGTAATATGTACCCGCAATGTTTCTGTTGTACCATTCTGAGGGATGTGATATTTACCGAACGATGTTCTGTGGATATCATGTCAACGACTATAGTGTACTACACATGCCGTGGTATGCTGGGTCACCGCAATTGGTATCAGAGCAAATTGCTTTGACCTTAGGTTGGAAACCTAGTAAAGGGTATTACCTGTAGGAGTGTGTAGCAATGATAAAGAATTCTCTAAAATAAATATAATGGGTATTCAAATAAGAATATTCCGTTATATGTTTTAGTGCGATAATTCTTTGTTTCGATGCAATATATTATTGGTTACTAATAAAAATATTTTTCTTATATACAGAGCTATGGCACCAAAGTTTCCAAAACAGACTTTAGTAAGGAAAGAGGAGACTCTTGATGATTATCAAGGATCATTCACAGACCAACTTCGTCAACTTTTAAAGATTTTTAGTTGTCCAACTAGAATTCCAGTGAACACCATAACCTATTATGATGGTCGGATGTTATCCAAGTATCGTGTGAGTATTCAACTCCCAGAGGAGCTTGGATTATATCACGATCTACCTATAGGTGAAGGTAGAAGTCACTTAGCAGCGTATAATGTTGCTGTTGTGGAGGCGATAGCTAATATCCGGGAGCATAAAGCCAAGGAGTTAGAGGGTAGCATATTTTCTGTGATTCCATAGACTCGGAGCCTGTACCGGATCATCTTACTTTGGTTAAGAAGCATCCTAAATTAGCTTCCAAGTTTATGGATAGATAACGAACACTCGTTGCGTCTTTTTGTAAGACACATCAAGTGATTGTCGGAGATAAAAATGACATGTTAGAGGATCTAACTGATCCGGAAAGGAGGAAGCAGTTAGCATTCCAGTTGGAGAAGGAAGCAAGTAGTGCAAAACCTATCTTTAAGGATATACCTATAGATCCGGAATCTTTTACACCATATCCTTATTCACCAAGGCCTGAACCTATATATGATCCTACTGTGGATACGAGGTATGCAGTACCACAGGGTTCAGAGGATGGTTCTGATTCAGAACTTCCTATTGAGAATTCTGATGGTTGGAGAATGGGATCATCTGAAGGATTGCAGTAACACCAGATGTCCATAGATGGTTCGTACAGAAATGTTGGACAATCTAGCTGGATGGGTGCAAGATTTAACTCTAGTAGCAGTAGTAGAAATGCCATGTTCATAACTAATCAGGATAACTAAGAAGATCCTGAGGAGAGAGTGTTTGAATCATCAACACCTTCTCAAAGCCCAGGTAATATATATTATCCGGTGTTTAACTATCTTTCCCAAAGGAGCACCTAGGGACCAGCAGGATCTGCGTATTCTGTTGACAACCCAAGGAATGAAGCTCATGAGATGCAAGTGGGAGATAATGTTGAATATGTTTCTTAAGACTTTTCAGCTGAGCTGGAGGGAGTCAATGTGCTCAGGTTGAGTAGTGACTCAAGTCCTGCACTTTAGATACAGAGTATATTCCTTCTGGAAGGCCATTTGTTCCACAAACTGTGCGACGAACGTCACGTCATCACGGTTGGACATCAGGCATGTATGATGAGCGTAGTTACTACTAGAAGTAGGCGACTATTTAGAGGTATTGGGTACCATGTATTGTAATCCGAGAAAATAAGGTAGTTAGAAAAATGAGGTAGTGTTGTGATTATACCTATATGGTATATGTTGTAATGACTTTGTATTATTAAGATATTGTAATGTATAATATGTGAAATGCATATTTGGATTTTATTTCGATTTTCATTGTGTGACTAGTTCTGTGCGTAAAGTCGAGCTCAGAACACATGTGCATGATGTAATTATGAGTATTCGCTTTATGTGCAGGACTAGGGGGTTATGGATACGGGTGTAGAGACCGAAGCTGAACAGCAAAAGATGGAACATGAGGCCAATGAGAAGGCCGATGCAGATGCAGGAAATCAGGGAAAATTACCACCACCACCACCAATGAGGCCGTTAATGGAGCAGAACTTTATGCAATGTATGCAAATGATGCAAGAGATCCAAAACAAGTTCATGGAAGAGCTGCTGGGACGAGCTAGAAATCAGAGGGCACCTGAAGGTGGAGGAGTGAGTCTTTCTGACTTCCAGAATGCAAGGCCGTTACCTTTTGCATCAGCCCCTGAACCAATGGATGCAGAAGATTGTCTAGCAGATACAGAAAGAAAGCTGAAGACTGTAGGTTACAATGATGAGGAGAAATTGAGGTATGCAACTCATCTTCTGACTGGAACTGCGGCATCATGGTGGGAAAATCAGTTAGCCATGCAACAGTCAGGGAGTACACCTGAGAGGAGTTCAAGCAGAGGTTCCGTGAATATCATGTTCCATAAAGTGTTATGGATTTGAAGCGGGAGAATTTGAGGAGCTTCAGTAGGGTTATACCAGTGTCATGAAGTATATTCAGGAGTTTAGTCAACTGTATCGTTATGCTGAGCAAGATGTTAACACAGAAGAGAAGCGGAAGAAGCGTTTCCTGCGTGGGTTAAATCCATTTGTGAGGATGCAGTTAAGGTTGGCTAATAAGCAAACTTATCAGCAGTTGCTGGATGCAGCTATCACTTTTGAAGATGACTACAAGAACGTCCAAGAGGATAGGAGGAAGAGAGCCAAGAAGGAAACCAAGAGAATTCAGGCAAGCAAACCTAAACCCAATCTGGAGTTCAAACCCCGAAACAAGGCCTACGGTAACAATAACAATAACAAGGGCAGTGGTGGAAATCAATCCAATCCTAGGAGGAATGTTATCTGTAACAACTGTGGAATTCCAGGGCATTTCCAGAGGGAATGCAAAACGCCTGTAGTGATCTGTTACGGTTGTGGTCAGAAGAGGCATATCAAGCCCGACTGTCTGAGAAAACCACCAGGTGGTTGGCCTACCAAGGGAGGAGGACAAGCCAGTGGAGGAAATGGACAGTCCAATTGAGGAGTAAATAATGTCAAGAACAACAATGGAAAGAGTAACAGACCTACCAGGAAGCTGAATTGCACAATCCTAGAGGAGGTGGATAATTTGGAGCATGCAGTGATAGGTACGCTCAATATCCTTACCAATCCCGGCAAAGTTCTATTTGATACTGGTGTAACTACTTCATTCATTTCTAAAGAATTCTGTGATAAGTTCGGGATTAGAAGGGCAACATTAGAAAACCCTATGACCGTAGTTACGGCAGGGGGGAATGTGATTGTACGCCACATTAAACAAGATCAGGTTATCTCGATCTGTGGTTGTATATACTTTGCAGACCTTTACGTGATTCCTTTGAAGGGAATTGCAGTAGTACTGGGGATGGACTGGATGATGGAACATGGGGCTCAGATAAATTGTGAGGAGAAAACTGTCTCAATCAAAAATCCAAGTGGAGCAAGAATAGTGTATCAAGCAGATAAGCACAGTCATATCATGGTGGATCTGCAGTTGAACTCAATGAAAGAGGCCAAATTGGAAGATATTCCTATAGTAAATGAGTTTCAAGATGTTTTTCCAGCAGAGCTACCTGGAATGCCACCAGATCGGGAAATAGAGTTCACTATTGACCTAATTCTAGGTACAACACCATAGCTCAAGCACCATACAAGATGGGACCAAAAGAATTAAAAGAACTCAAAGTGCAAATTGATGAGTTAGCCAGAAAAGGATTTATTCAGGAAAGTGTATCCCCATGGGGAACACCAGTAATCTTTGTGGATAAAAGGGATGGGGTAGAAGGATGCGTGGAGACTACAGAAATCTGAACAATGTTACCATAAAGAATAAGTATCCTTTATCGAGAATTCAAGATTTGTTTGATCAAGTGAAAGGAGCCGGAGTATTTTCAAAGATCGACTTAAGATCTGGATACCATCAGATAAAAATTAAACCTGAGGATGTTCCAAAAACAGCATTTGTCTCAAGATATGGACACCATGAGTATCTGGTAGTACCATTTGGTTTGACCAATGCACTAGCAATATTCATGAATCTGATGAACAAAATCTTCATGCCATATTTGGATAAGTTTGTCATAGTCTTTATTGATGATATTTTGACATATTCCAAGGATAAGGAAGAGCATGCTGATCATTTGAGAATAGCATTGCAGACTCTAAGAGAACATAAACTTTATGCTAAGTTCAGTAAGTGTGAATTCTGGCTAGATGAGGTAGAATTCCTCGGCCATGTGATCAACAAAGATGGAATTTCTGTAAATCCATCCAAAGTTCAATCAGTACTGGAGTGGACTGCACCAACCAATGTGAAACAAATTCAAGGTTTCTTGGGAATGGCTGGTTATTATCGGAGATTCATTGAAGGTTTCTCCAAAATAGCTGGACCAATGACCAAATTGTTAAGAAAGAATACACCATTCAATTGGAATGAGAAGTGTGAAGCAAGTTTTTAGGAGTTGAAGACCAGGTTAACCATAGCTCCAATCTTAGCAGTTCCAGAAACAGGGAAAGACTTTACAATATATTGTGATGCATCTAAAGAAGGCTTGGGTTGTGTGTTAATGCAAGATCGGAAAGTGATTGCTTATGGTTCAAGACAACTGAAACCACATGAAGTCAACTATCCAACTCATGATTTAGAGTTAGCAGCAGTAGTCTTTGCACTGAAAGGATGGAGGCACTTTCTTTATGGAGCTAGATGTGAGTTATACACTGACCATAAAAGTCTTAAATATTTCTTCACCCAAAAGGAATTGAATATGAGACATAAGCGTTGGTTGGAACTAATCAAATATTATGATTTAATAATCAACTATACTCCAGGAAAGGCAAATGTTGTAGCAGATGCTTTAAGTTGTAAAAGTGCAGATATTCACCCTATCAATCGGGAGCTACCAAAAGAGTTACAAATGGACTTGGAAAGATTAGAGCTTCAATTCATTAGAACAAAGGTTCTTGGAGGATTAGATACTATGTAGGTAGTTGCAGAGCAGGACAGTGATCTTAAGCACAAAATTTTTAGACATCAAGCAGAAGATCCTTTCATTGCTGAGGAAATCCGGAGGATATTCCAAGGGCAAACATCAGTTTTTTGCCTTGGAGATTATGAGTCTTTGTGGTTTCAAGACCGTCTTTGTGTTCCAGATGTGACTGAGATTAATGATGTCATACTCAGAGAAGCACATGAAACACCATATTCTATACATCCAGGAAGTACTAAGATGTATATGGATTTGAAAGAACTATTCTGGTAGAATAACATGAAAAGGGACATTGCTAAATATGTATCTGAATGCCATACTTGCCAAAGGGTGAAAGCTGAACATCAAAGTCCAGCAGGACCATTGCAACCTTTGGAAATTCCCGAATGGAAATGGGAGGAAATAGGTATGGACTTCGTCACGGGATTTCCCATGACACCTAAACGGAAGGATATGATATGGGTAATTGTGGTTAGACTCACTAAAAGTGCACATTTTATTCCGGTAAATCGGAAGGATAATGCTAAGAAGTTAGTAGAAGTTTACATCAAAGAAATAGTAAGCAAGCAGGGAGTGCCTAAAAAGATCATAACTGATAGGGGATCAGTGTTTACTTCAATATTTTGGAAGCAATTACATGAAGCACTTGGTTCAAAGTTAGATTTTAGCACAGCTTATCATCCAGAGACAGGGGGTCAAACAGAAAGAACAAATCAGATACTAGAAGACATGTTAAGGGCTTATGCATTATATTTTGGAGGTACATGAGAAGATCATCTACCATTGGCAGAATTTTCCTACAATAATAGCTATAAGAGTAGTCTGAAGGCAGCTCCATATCAGGTTCTGTATGGAAGGAAATGTAGATCACCAATATGTTCGTATGAGCCTGGAAGCATCAAGGAATTTGCGCCAGATTATATCAAGGAAAAACAAGATATCATTGATAAGATCAAGGATAGAATAAAAATAGCTCAAAGTAGGCATAAAAGTTATGCTGGTCAAAGTCGAAGATCATGGCATCCAGAAGTGGGAGACATGGTATATTTGAAAGTAAGTCCAATGAAAGGGGTTAAAATTTTCGGAGTTAAAGGAAAATTGAGTCCAAGATATATCGAACCATTCAAGATACTGAGTCAGAATAGGACTATAGCTTATGCTTTAGATTTACCATCAAGATTGGCACAAGTTCATAATGTTTCCATGTGTCACAACTTCATAAATGTTTGAAAGTCCCGGACAATGCAATCACACATCAGGAGATAGAATTACAAGCAGACTTGACCTATGTAGAGAAACCTTGTAAAATTTTGGAAGAGAACTAGAAAAGATCAAGGAACAGGGCAATCAAATACTGCAAGGTACAGTGGGAACATCACCCTGAAAGTGAAGTGTAAGGTTCCCAACCTTTAATAAGGTAGAGATCCCTGTGTTTACAATGCTATTCCCTGGATCAATAGCTAGCATCCACAGTTAAGATGTAATATCAAGAAACAAAGGTCATAATGCAACTTTATAACCAGGAATAACATAATTTTATTACATCTTACATAGCTCATTTGGCTATTAAATTACATTGCAGCAGAATATCTATAAACATGGGGTCCTTCATCTTCAAAGTGCCACAGGCAAACATGTTGGTTGTAGACTTGTAATCCTAATCAATCAACTTCACTAATATCAAATAAACCTGCAACATAACAAGTTATAGCCACAAGGGTAAATACATTTGAATTGTATTGGCAAGTTTCGCTACTATGTAGAATATAAGTGGATCCTATCATTACATGCATATTTGGCTAAGTGGGGTTTAGGCTTGTTTGTAGAAAGCAATAATGTTTTCCTATCTTTTTCAAAATACTTTTGATCTTTTGTCTAAATCTTTCTGAGCTCCTTGGTACACCCCAAGTGCTTCAAGTCTTTGTCAAAATCTTTTGAGCTCTTGGTACACCCCAAGTGCTTCAAGTCTTTTGTTGTCACTTTCAAGTTTTTTTTCTTCTAGAAATTGGAATGTCGAGATTTCCCATAGCTTCAGGCCTTAGTTGCTCAGTATTGTCCATAACCGGGGACACGACTAAGTACTTAGATTTTTATCTTCTGCAGAAGTTGTACACTTTACCCACATGACACATTCTCATCTTGATGCCACCAGTGGCCGCTGGATAAGTACTCACCAAGATGGAGTACTGGCAGATTGAGAATGTGACGAAGTCTTTCCATAGGGTCCTCCCATACACAATGCTAGCTTGTCTTCAGGCACCAATGTAGGGTTCCTAGTTCCCTCATTCCAGTAACCTGAAGAGGCCAATGCATGGGTCTTCCACAATGTAATTGACTAAGCCAGTGCCCATTTAGCATGTGGCTGTACACGGAAGCCACTGTACGAGAAACATGTTCAATCTCTAAGTCCCTGGGTGGTTTTCTTTCAGTGCACAACCAAAAATAGATTGCCATATAAACATGGTTCCTTTTGTTGCCACCTTGTCCAAAACTTGAGTATCCTTGTCCACCCAGGTGGTTCATTGAGTACTTGTTTTATTATATAAAACACAAGTCTTTTCTCAACTTCATAAAATCTCAACATGTATCCTTTCTCAAAATATATAATGCAGGGCTAAGCATATTACAACTACATTGTTTTCACTAAGTAATGTATAAGGGTATCCTATTAGGATTTAGTATACCAAAATATAGTAGTCCTTATCATGCATGTTTCAAAATCCACTAAGTGTAATGAAAATAGTAGGACATGGATGATAGTGTCACTTGCCTTTTTGGTAGAGGATGTTGGTTCACTTCTTGATCTTGCTAATATCACACTCTTCTAACTTCACTACAAATCAATCAAGCAAACATAGATTCAACTAGTATTCCAAACAATAATCAAACCAATTAATCACACATAAAATAATAGAAACAAAGTCATGCATGCAATCATGCAAAGGATAGTTTTATTTGCAAAGGTGGTTTCTACTAGGCTCTAAACATTGTAAGGCTCAAAGTGGTCATTTTCTAAAGTGGCAAAACCATTTGCAAAAAGGGTTGTATCTATAGGCCATTTTTAAATCAAATCATTATTTCATGTGGTGGAAAATGTTTTTAGTAAAGCAACAATTTTATATTGTTCACCAAATAAGTTGTTAGTTCACAAAACTTGGTGTTTAGGGTCATTAGGTTTGAATCAAAACATTTTCCAAAGGTTTTTCTCAAAAATCATTTCCATATTAAAATCAATATTTTTATTTGACTAGAAATGAGCTAATTCAAGTTTTTATTCCTAAACTTCACAAAATACATTTTTAAATCCATGGGTTGGTTCCTAGGGTCAGTAGGTTCACAACAAATCATTTTGCAAAGATTTCAACCTCAAAAACTTTTTGGAATAATTTTTATAACCTAAACAAGCATACACCAGTTTCTGCAAAAACAAACATTTTAACAGAAGCTTTTTACTAAAAAAAGTGCATGGTTGGCTAGGGCTTGTCTTGCTGATTCCATTGATATAAATTTTGCAATTTTTGGACGTTTGGATCGAAAGTTATAGATTTTTCAAATTTGCATACAAATTAGATTCCAAATTCTGTTTTAAATCAAAAGCTGGGCCACGCGGCGCTTTCCTATTCGTCGGTACCGCTTCGGGCGGATCGACTGATGCGGTGCGTTAGATCTCACTTAAATCGTACGGCGTAGATCGTCTCGTACCCCTTCGTTACAATCTAATCCTAACCAGACGATTTCGATCTGACGGCTACAGCGAGGCTACCAGGAACTGGCGGCGCTGCGCGGCGGCGAACGGCGGCGCGCGGTTGGACGATGCGCTAGCGGCGGTTACAGGAAGCAAGGATGACAGAGGAGGGTCTCACCGTGTTCGTAGGGTTGCGGTGAAGCTCGAGGTGGTACTGGCTGGCGAAGGGGCGCACGGAGGTGATCGGAATCGCTCGCCGGAGTGGAGCTGCGCCTCGGGTTCGTACGGTCGTCGACGGGGGCGGGGCTACAAGGCGTGCCAAATCGAAATAAGGGGTGCGTTAGACGCGCACGGTACCAGTAAACATGTGTGCATCAACGAACGGCTTTGGGGCGGTCTGAGCTTACCAGGGGAGGTCGCCGGAAAATGAAACAGACGCGGCGGCGCTCAGTAGATGACGCAGTCGACGTTGCGGAGCGCCCGCGAGTGAATGAGTGGCACGGGGAGATGCGTTAGGAGATGAGGAGCAAGCTCGTGTGCTTGGGCAGGCGAGGCGAGGCTGGACGGCGCCGGAATTTGCTCGCGAGTTCGTCGGAGCAGAGCGGGGTTTCTGGTGAAATTAGCGCAGCCCGGTGGCGAGCTGGTGCACGCGAGGGAGGGTAAATAGAGAGGAGGGGCAGGTGCTTTAGTACGCGTGATCGAGGGGTCAATTAATCGCGGAATTACTGCGTATTACACCGGCTTTGATTTGGCAGCAACGGCCGGCGAGAGGGGGCGTGGTCAGCGGGGTGAAGGAGACGATGACGTGGCTGTGGGGTATTGTCGTCAGTGAGAGAGAGAGAGAGTGAAAGGGTGGGGTCCGCAGCTCAGTGACTGGGTGGGCGATTTCACTGGTGCAAAGCGTTTTCTCGCGGGGAGAGAGGGACTGGGCTAACTGGGCCTCGCTGGGTTGTTGGGTTGGGTTTTGGTCTGATCCATTTTTTTGATCTGAAAGTTTTTTCTTTTTCTATTTGATTTTCTGTTTTGAAATTTCAATCAACAATTCAAACAACCAAAACAAATCAAACTTCCACCAAACTTTGTATTCTGTTTAACAACATAATTCCAAGTCCCAAAATAATATTTTTATTCTTTTTAGGGTCCATTAATAATTAAATAAAATGGACCTTAGTTATTATATCAAATAGGATTTGATTTATTTTAAACTCCATTTGGAATCTAAAATAAAACCAAAAACACTTCAGTAGGTTTTATTTGAGGATATAAAATACTTGGAAAACTTATTTAAAATAAATTAATAAGTTTTAGTGTTTTATTAGAATGGAAAATTCTTTACTTTAACAAAATTGGGTATTAATAAATCCCCATTATTTTATTTAAATAAACCTTTTACTATTTTTTTTCCAAATAGAAATATTTTATTTCAAAGGGTTGGCCAAATTTTAATTTGGCTTATAAAATAATCCTTATTTATAATTCTACCCTTGCTTTATAAAATCCAAATCTTTTTAATAAAAGATTCAAGAATAGTAATTTCACAAATTTAATATTTTCTTTATTAAATGTTTATCTTTTCAAATCCCTTTAGGATTTGTTTGATCAAATTAGGTTTGAAGGTTTCCAATTGGAATCAAAAAGTTTCTTCTCACCCTGAAAATCAACAAAGTTTTATTTTATTCATTTATTTTTCACATAACAAGATTTGGAAAATCTTGGGATGTCACAGGAAGCCACTTGGGAGAAATAAGAGGATTTAAGAAAAGCCTATCCAGAACTATTCAGGTACACTTCAACAAACTTCGGGACGAAGTTTAATTTAAGGGGGGAAGTCTGTAACATCCCAGCATTTAGGAACCAACGAAGGGTAGATTTAGGAATCTATGAAATTACATGCATTCATCTGTAAAAATGTGGGTAAATTTTTTTCCAAATAAAAACCTAAAGTGATCAAAGTTTCTTTCACTCTTTAAAGATTAAGAATAGTCTTGAAGAATGATCGTTATAAACTTTGATATGATCTTTGTGGATTAGTGTGTTTTGGGAAATGAAATTTGAATTTAAACTTGAGTGTTGGAATTATAATCTAAAAGAAGTTAGAATTATGTTTGAGTGATTTAATTTCATCAAGAATTAACAATCAGTAACTCAAACTTTAAATAAGATAATATAACCAATAAATTGAATATTCATTCCATATCTTTATTCAATAGATAAGTTACAAAAGGTAACTTAATCAAGAATCTTTACAATAGTAAATGAAATAAAAGAACATTTATATATTGAGTAATATTACAATCTTTATTACAAAAGGATAAAATAAAGATTACAAAAGAATAAAATAAATATTACAAGGGACTATTCTATAAAGAAAAAGAAAACCTAATCTAAATCTTGAATCTCCAAGTTTTGTACCTGCAAAATAAATCTGAAACTAAAAGAAAGAAAATCAAGGATTAAGATATGTTACTCTCAGTATTGACAGTGAGTTGCACTGTTCAACTTTACATCACTGAGTAATCTTTAAGGGGCGAGTTTCACCAATATGAAAGAAGTAAATCTTTCATCATTTCTTAAGCCATAAGTCAAATAACTCCAATCAGCAAGAGGGGCAAGTTTCACCAGACAGGTAAATGTAATCAGATAAAAAGAAGATCATTCCCTGAATGTCGTGGGAATGGTCACGGCAGATGCTGCAATCGGCAGCGAGTAGTAGAACGAGGGGCAAGGGCGGCCAGCCATCTGCGGTGCGAGATGAGGGCAAAGACACAGGGTTTTACCCAGGTTCGGCCCCCCGGAGGGTAAAGACCTACTCCTGCTAGATTGTATTATGGAGGTGGTACAATGGGCGAGCTCGGCGGCTAGGCGGCGAGTCGCTTGGGTGTCTGATGGAACGTATCTCTACTCACCCTATAGGGAGGTTTATATAGGCTAACCTCCCCTAGGGTTTACATATCTCAACCGATTCAGTTAAAGCTTCGGTACTCGTTTAACCTAATCCGACTGGGCCTATCTACTCGCCTGGGCCTTCAGCTTCCAGTCGCTCGGTTCCTCGCTGGGCTTCAATCCAGTCGCCGTCTTGCAGGCCCACTCGCCAGTTCTTGGGCCAGTCGGAAACGTCCTGCTGGGTATAACCCGGTAGGCATATCCCCATCAGTAGTCCCCGAGGCCGCCGTCGATAGGGCGTAGGTGGCTGCTGGCAGTCGGAGTATACGGCTTCAGAGTATACATCCAGTCGAATCGTCGGCGGGCTCCCGTATAGAGGAGAAACCAATCATCCAGGTCACAGCTTTGGCGTGTCGAGTCGGCAAAACACTGTCATAGTGAGAGGGTCGGCGAGTCGAGTGGCTGAAGTTGGACCGTTAACCGTGGTCAAACTAGCCGTTGGGATAATCCAACGGTAACTTTTGGCGTAATCACCGCGTAGTAACGGCTCCCTGATTTGGCGGGTAACAACCGCTATATAAGAGGAATGGCAGGCGATCAGAGAACCACCTTCTCACCATTTCCTCCGACTGCACGCACTTTTCGCCTCCCTTCGCATCGCGATCCAGCCGACCTGAAATCCCCCGACCCCCAGCAAATCTCTCTGCCATGGCCCTCTCCACCGAGCCGTGGGGTAGATCTAAGTGCACGAGGGCGCAACTGGCTTCCTTCGAGGAGGCCGGGATCTTGCGAGCCGGCTGCTGGCGCATTCCCGCAGCCGGAGAGACGACCCCGAATCCGCGAGAGAGGGAGTTCATCTGCTTCACCAGCCATCTTGAACTGGGGCTAGGGTTCCCCACGTCCCTGTTCTTCCGGCGCTTCTGCGCCTACTACGGGATCCAGCCATCGGATCTGGGTCCCCACAGCATCGAGCAGCTCGCCATCTTTGTGGCGTTCTGCGAATGCTACTTGGGCTGCCGGCCCTACTTTCCTCTATGGCAAGATCTGTTCCACGGATGGATCAGCCGCGAGGAAGCGGGCGGCCCAATGCTAGCCGCGGGCGGCCTAACCTTCCAGCTCAAGTCGAAGGCTTCATTTTTCGACCTGATGCTGCCCGCCAAGGCAGCGAGCGACTGGAAGAAATCGTGGTTTTACGTAGCCGAGGCGACCCCGGAGGGCGAGACGGCGATCCCGCGGTACTCCGTCAATCGGTCCGAGCCGCGCCGTCTCCAAGTCGGCAAGCTCCCCAACGACCAGCGGATGGTCGTCGACGAGATGCTCCAGACCATCCGCGGTCTGAAAAAAAGGGCCTCCAGACGATAAACCTGTAGAACTGCTGGCTCGGGCGGCGGCTCGTCCCGCTAGCTCGGCGCGAGCACTACATGTACCAGTACACGGGCCGGGAAGACTCGACGGAGGCCTGCCTCGACGAGTGGAAGCTGGAGGACTACATCCCAGCACTGAAGAAAATCACCCAGGCGGTGTACCTGGACGCACAGGCAGGGGTCGCCCCCTATACCGCAAAGCGTCCAACCCCAACGGTAATCGCTTCACTTCGCTCACAGTCGCAGTTTATGCAGTCGCGGTAATTCTAATTTCATCTTGTATTCATTGCAGCTATTCCAAGTGGTGGAAGGATGGCTCCCACCTTCGGACGACGAGAACTCGAGCTCATCCATCCAGGACGTGGGCGAGTCGCCTCCCGCCAAGGGCGATGCCGGGAGTGACGAGGGCGACAGCGACGACGAGTCCGAAGAGGAAGTCACCCCACTGCTCCGCAAGACCCGTGGGCAGCGTCAACGTGAGCTTGAGGCAAGTAAAAGCCTCGAGCATCACGATGACGATGACGAGCTTCCAGAAACCACCTCGCGCCGCCAGGCGACTCCATCAAAAAAGAAGAAGAAGGAAAAGGAGGTGAAGGCGCCTCCGAGGAAGACAAAGACAAAACCGACGAGGCCGGCCTTGCCGCCACATTCAGCGAGCAGTTCTGACGCCCCCAGCCCGGCCAAGGACGAGGCGCCGCCAACGACAGCCGCGTTGGACACGGCCACCATCGAGGTGCCCCTGGCGTCGATGCCTCCGCCATTCGCCCCAGTCTCTAGGATGGGGGACGCCTCGGTTGCAGCGGCTTCGCCTCACAAGGAAGCTCCTGTTGAAGATGTTCCAGAGGCTCCGGTTGCGGCCTCAACAACGAAGAAACCGTCCGTGTCTTGGGCACGCGACGTTCGTGAAATGGGGCTCAGCCGCCGACTGGGCCCCGAACTAGAGAAGCCAGCCGGCCTCCGTACGGGGCTGCGCTTCATTCCAGTCGCCAAGTGAGTACACTCTCCCTCCTTTGTCTTCCATAGCAGCTCGAATTATATTGCTTACATGATTGTTGAACAGGACCGGGGTGAAGAGGATGGGCCACCCAACCGTGGCTAAGGTGCCACCCGTCGTTAGCGAGGAGGATCCTTCCCGCAAGAGGAAGGCGGACGAGGTCGTCATCTCTGCGGATGGCGGCAAGAAGGCCAAGGGTGATGACGTCGTCACGATTTCTGACGACACGGCGGTCGCGCCAGCTGGACCCGTAACAGAGGCAGCCGCGTCTACGAAGGAGGGCGCTCCCCTGCCTGGAACGGCCGAGCCGACCTCCTTTGGGGCGGGTGCCTCTATCGCCACCTTTCTGCACTTCATGACCAAGGCGGCCGCGGCGAGTGGAACTTCGCCCTCGATCCACGCTCCTGGGACCACCGATGCTGAAGTCGACCAACATCGTGGGCATACGCTGGCTCTCCTCGCGTCCGTGGACACGATACAACTCCACGGAATGCTTGGCGCAGCCATCCAGGTACATCCAGTCCCCGAGGATCAGGTCGGTGCTTTGAAGCGGCCTGATTCTTTTAATGTCTTATCTTTATTTTTCGCATCCAGTCCCCGAGTGCGCACGCGCTGAATTTCAGCGGGTGGGCACTTAGGAATTTCATTGAGTACCAGTCCCCGAGTGCGCACTCGCTGAATTTCATCGGGTGGGCACTTAGGAATTTCTTGATTTCCAGTCCCCGAGTGCGCACTCGCTGAATTTCAGCGGGTGGGCACTTAGGAATTTTTTGATTGCCAGTCCCCGAGTGCGCACTCGCTGAATTTCAGCGGGTGGGCACTTAGGAATTTTGCTTTGATTAACCTTTTTGGTGATGTGCAGGGTCTGCAGCTTGAATCGGCTGACCGATTGGCAGCGAAGCAGCACGCGGAGAGGGAACTGGCCATCGTCCAGGAGGCGAACAAAGGGCTTCAGGCTGTTGCCGCGAAGGCAGAGGAAGCTCTCCAGGGGCTTGTCCCCGCTGGTGAATTGGCGGCGGCGCAATCGGCTTTGAGTTCGGTTGAACAGCGGATCGCCGACCTCGAGCGCGAGCTGCGGGAGGCGAAGGAAGAAGCGAGCTCGGCTGATGGGCGAGCCAAGGCCGCCATTGCAGCCGCCGAAGAGGATCGCAAAGTGTCGGATGCCCTTGTTGCTGGGCTTCAGGACGACCATACGTCGCTTCAATGCTTCATCACGGATCTCGCCCGCCCGTTGATTGGTAAGTGTGTCTGCCTCTTCCAGTAGTTGTGCCTTTTGTGGTGTCCGTCGTATTCATTATTGTCTTTTGCTCGCAGGTCGCATCATCGATAGCGCGGAAGAGGCGAGCTCGTTCGACGCGCGGCAGTGTGTAATCATGCTTGTCGACTCGGCAACGTTGTCGGCGACGTGCATCCGTGCCTATCTCCAAGAGATATCGCCCACGGAAGTGATTCCCAGCGACCTCGTTGAGGTGTGGAGGTATTTGGAGAAGGCGCCCGCGGTCGTTGAGTTCATGACGCGGTCGGCGTTTCGACGCGGAGCGGCGACGACACTTAGTCTTGGACTTGCCCACTTCCCCGAGGACTTCGACATCGACGATGTGACGAGTGGCTACCCATCGTCGACTGGCGCGGTGGAGCTTTCCGAGGTCCTCAAGTTGCAGGATCGCGCCGCCGCGTACTCGGAGCGTGTCTGGGCAATGGGCGACCTCCTTCCGTACCAGGAGACGGTCATCGTGCCGAACGACCCCGAGCCGCCGCATCGTGATTTCAAGGTCAAGCAACCCTTCCACGCGGCGATGGCGGGTGAACTGACGATGTATACGTCGAACCCGTACACGCCGTTCATCCGCAATCGCCGGGGTGTTGGCGAGTCGTCGTCTAAGCCTGCAGAATAGGATAGTTTGCCTTGTGGCGTTAGTAGCAGGTCTGCCATGCGGGCATATTTTGTAATATGAGGCAATGCAACATGCTATCGAATGAGACATCGTGTCTATTTTGGTATTTGTCGTGTGTTTGTGATTGATGTTTGAACGAGTCCCCGAGCGCGTCCGCCCTTTTGTGGGGTTTACCTCGTATGTGATATGTTTGTTTTTTTATGTGTTTTGTCATTGTGGTCGACTCGCCCAGACTCGAAGAGCCAGTCTCTAGGCGACTCCCTTGAACGCTCTGTACTTCGCCGTTTTCCCTTGCGCGAACGAGGTCGGGTGGCCGAGTCCCCGAGCGTGGTACTTGGCTGTTCCAGGCGCGACTCAAGGGTGAGTGAGGACTTGGCGCGTTAGTTTGAACGCATCACTCCTGCCTGGCCCGTGGGGTTAGTCGCGTGGCGAGTCCTGGGCATGCTCTCTTACTTGGCGTTTTCCCGAGCCACTCGCGATGAACTGGTCTTCAGTCCCCGAGCGTGGTACTTAGCCGTTCGAGTCGCTATGCCGAGGATGCGGAGGACCGTGGTCGCTGTAAGAAGCGAAGGCAGGTGTCTTGGCTCGTAATGCCAGTCGGGCTAGGCGACTCCAATGGGGCTCCGGGTAGGCGTTTTTCATGGACGATGCAAGACCTGAGGTTTACTCAGTGCTCTTGCATCGCATTACTTAGCCGTGCCGATCGCTGTACCAAAGGTTGACTTCTGCGGTTAGCTTGACGCTGTTATTACGAGTGCGAGTGGCACAAGACATGGAGAGTGAGCGCAATTTGCGGTAACCAATTCTTTTTATTTCACAGCGACTGGAGAGTACATATGTGGGGTTCTAGGGGTAGAACTTCCGTAGGAGGTTTACATTCCATGGTCGCTTGACGTCGAGTTCGCCGTCCCCGCGGACGTCGATGAGGTAGTAGGCGTCGTTGCCAAGTACTCGCCCGATGGCGAATGGTCCCTCCCACGGAGGGGAAAGCTTGTGCATGCCCTTCTTGTCCTGGATGAGGCGCAACACCAGGTCGCCTTCCTGGAAGGTGGGAGTTCTCACCCGCCGGCTGTGGTAGCGGCGGAGTCCCTGCTGGTAGATGGCGGTGCGAGACCGAGCGAGGTCGCGTGCCTCGTCGAGCTGGTCGACTCCGTCTTGGCGCGCGAGTTCATTTGCAGCCTCCATGTAGTGGACGACCCATGGCGAGTCGTGCTCGAGATCGGTGGGCATGACTGCCTCGGCGCCGTACACCATGAAGAAGGGGGTGAATCCTGTCGACCTGTTGACCGAGGTGCGGATGCCCCAGATGACGGAGGGTAGCTCCTCGACCCAGCACCCGGCGGTGCGCTCGAGGGGTACTTGGAGTCGCGGCTTCAGGCCGTGGAGGATGCTTTGGTTGGCTCGTTCTGCTTGGCCGTTGGACTCCGGGTGGGCGACCGATGCGAGGTCGAGCCGGATGTGGTGCTCTTCGCAGAATTCAGCCATGGCTCCCTTGGCGAAGTTGGTGCCGTTGTCCGTGATGATGCTGTTTGGGAACCCGTAGCAATATATGAGCTCGCGTAGGAACTTGGTGGCGTTCTTCCCGTCGCATTTCCGAACTGGCTTGGCCTCCACCCACTTTGTGAATTTATCGACCGCGACCAGCAGGTGGGTGTAGCCGGAGGGAGCCTTCTTGAAGGGGCCTACCATGTCCATGCCCCACACGGCGAATGGCCAAGTGATGGGGATTGTTTTGAGCGCTGAGCTCGGCACGTGCGTCTGGTTGGCGTACTTCTGGCATCCGGCGCACCGCTGGACAATGTCGACAACATAGGCGTGTGCGGTGGGCCAGTAGAAGCCATGTCGCATAGCCTTGGCGACCAGAGAGCGGGCGCCGGCGTGGTGGCCGCAGTCACCGGAGTGGATATCGTGGAGGATCTTGCATCCTTCGGCGGGTTGGGCGCAGCGTTGGAACACTCCGGTGACACTGTGCTTGTGGAGCTCGCCGTCGATGATGGTGTAGGACTTGCATCGACGAGCGATCATCCGAGCGTCCGTCTCGTCTGCCGGCAAGGTGCCGGTTTCCAGGTAGGAGATGTAGGGCTTGGTCCAGTCGTCTGGCTCGTTGACGAGTGCGACCAGGGCTGCCTCTGGTTGGAGCGGGACTCTGATGTCGATCTCCCTTGGGGGAGAGACTGATGGCTTGGTGATCGTGTCGAGGAAGACGCTGGCGGGTGGTGCGAGTCGAGCCGACCCGATGCGAGAGAGGGCGTCGGCCTCCTCGTTCTTTCGCATGTCGATCCACTCGACGGAGTAGCCTGTGAAGTGTCCGCACAACTTGTCCACTGCTTGGCGGTACGCCGCCATGGTGGGGGAGACGGCGTCGCAGGTGCCAGCGACTTGCCCCGCGACGAGGTCGGAATCTCCATAGCAGCGTAGGCGGTTGACGTTCATCTCCTTGGCAGCTCGCATGCCGTGGAGTAGGGCCTCGTACTCGACCATGTTGTTGGTGCATGGTGTGAAGTCGAGGCAGAGGATGTAGCGGAGCTTGTCGCCCTTTGGTGAAGTTAGCACGATCCCTGCGCCTGCGCCGTCTGCGTTCTTGGAGCCGTCGAAGTGCAGGCTCCAGTAATGGAGGTATGGCAGCTTCTCTGGCTGCTGGGCCTCTTCCCAGTCGGCGATGAAGTCCGCTAGGGCCTGCGACTTGATTGCTTTTCGCGGCTCGTATTTGATGTTGTGGACGCCGATCTCGACGGCCCACTTGGCGACCCGCCCGGTCGCCTCACGGTTGCGGATGATGTCTTGCAGTGGTGCCGAGGAAACGACCGTGATCGGGTGCTCCTGGAAGTAGTGCGGCAGGCGCCGCTGAGCTCTGAAGACCGCGTATACCAGCTTTTGGTACTGGGGGTACCGCTGGCGCGACTCGGTGAGGACCTCGCTGATGTAGTACACCGGTCGCTGCACTGGGCGCTCCTTTCCCTCCTCTGGTCGTTCGACGACCATGACGGCACTAACGACGCGCTCGGAAGCCGCGACGTAAACCAGCATGGGTTCTTTGTCAGCGGGGGCGGCGAGTAGTGGTGCGGCGAGTAGCACCTTATTGAGGTCGCGAAGCGCGTCGTCCGCCTCCTTGTCCCACTGGAAGGTGGGGTTCTTGCGCATCAGGCGGTATAGGGGCATCGCCTTTTTGCCCAGGCGGGGAATGAAGCGACTGAGAGCCGCTACTCGCCCAGCTAGTTTCTGGACGTCGCGCAGGCACTCGGGTTTGCCGAGCCGGGCGATCGTGTCAATCTTTGTGGGGTTCGCCTCGATCCCTCGCTTGGAGACGACGTACCCCAGTAGTTGTCCTGCTGGTACACCGAAGGTGCACTTGCCTGGAACATATCCACAAGGGTGCAACAGGCACACAGGCAGCACACACACCTAAATGCATGATGTGTGATGTCAACACAGCAACAACAGCCCATACAAACAAAACTGCCCAGCACACCCGTGGGAAGCACCCCCAACACCATTTCCTTGTTCATACACATCAAGCACAACAGTCAAACCAAACCAAACCAGATCACACCAACCACACCCTTGATCATCTCACCAAGATGTTGACATAAGGAGGGGGTAGATCAGGTGGATAGCAAGAACAAGGTCAAGCCAACAGGACCAGGAGGTGGATAGCGAGATCAAGGAGAAGTCCATGGGCTGGAAGTAGCAGGAGTAGCATCAGGGGAAGCACCAGATCAAGCTAGCCACACAACCAGCAATATCAAGCCACAAGATCAACAAGTTGCAGCCCCAACAACTCCACTGTTGTGGTGAGTAGTAAAAGACCATCACATGATTTATCTGTCTAAGCTAGACAAGCATTCATGAGTTGTCTCATACTCAACTTCTCAGAAAAACACCCAAGTGGGGTGAGTCCATCATTGAAGTTTTTCAAACACCAAAAGCAATCAGAAAACTATATAGATCCAACTAGGGTCTCAGAACAACCTCATTGATCCTAGCTATCAGGCTATATCTTAAATTTCAAGAATGAATATAGCTAAGATTTGAACTTCTAGGCACATCTCTTAAACAGGAGTAGCACCTTAGAATTACTAGATCTTATGGATCTATATAACTCAATAAGATTACAAATCATTTTTCGCAACTTTAAGTCAAGAATCAGTAGCTGGTATCACTACCAGAACAAATCCATGAGGAACAACAAGATAAGAACCTAGTCCCTAAACCTCAGACCAACATCATAGGCTTTAGGGATTCAAGGAAAGAAGTTTCCACTTATCTCTGATGCCAAGCTAATCTTAAGCTTAAACAAAATCAAGCCAAGTAATAGAACCTAGTATTGTGTGCCATATTAGGATGGTGTCACAAGAACAACTTCTAAACCAAGCAGATTAGGCATCTAGCTTTCACAAATACACTCACATCCAACTACAAATCATTTTCCTGGTACTAATCACAGGAATCATTTCCAGGAATATACATATGACTAACATCACTGTAAGAGACAAATTACTCTTAAACTGTATATGAATCCATAAGCTAACAACTACTGATACAGTGACATTATCATCTGCACCATATCAAATTAACCAATGAAATCAATCTGGTAAGCCACTAGCCTCACCAAAGCCAACTATAAGAAGTAATCCACATCAAACAATCACTCATCAGGCTTAGGGATCAACATTACTGGATCCAAATCATCATATATATAATCAAAAGTGGGATATGAACCCTAATCAGAACAAAAAACCCTAATTAGGATATGAACCCTAATCAGAACATGACCATTAGCCAGGAGTAGCCACTACAAACACATAGCACAGGGTGGCATAGCACATAGGACACGAGGGGAAGAAAGGATAACTTACTGAAGGTTGTTGCTGTGGGCGAGAAGAGGAAGCAGAGGGTGTCAACAAGCACGGCAGCACGGGGAGCACCCCAAGGGGGCACTGCGAACCGCACCACGTCGAGGCGGTGACCATATCCACACCTGAAGGCGAGGAATACCACCACAGCACACAGGAGCAGCGGCGGCGGTAGTATGAGCACAACCCCAAACCCTAGGGTTCGGGATGGAGCCGGTCTAGCCACAGGGGGCCCAGGTCCAAATCGAGTTGGACATGAAGGTGGATCAGGGTCAACGACCACCCCATGCATCACGGTGGCGGCGGAAGAGGTCCACGGCGGCGTGAATCGCCGGTGGTGTCATCGCCGATCACGGGGTCGGGGAAGGATGAGAAGAGAGGTGAGAACGAGAGAGTGTGGGCCGGTTGGGCCAAGACCCTTTCGGGGAGTCATTTGGTTATGCCCATCTGGGCCAAAACGGCCCAATAAACCCAACATAGTCAGCCCAATCACCTAAGGCCAGTTTTAATAATTAAGAAAAGACCAAAATGCCCCTGAATTTAAATAAATTCTAGAAAATCATATAAAAATCCAAAAATTATAAATAAAATATTTTTGGATTAACAATAATTCAAGCTATCTAAATCAATTAAGAAATAAAATTTTAGGCATATAATTTTTATCAAGAATTTTATAATATAGATGGAATTTTATAAAATTTTAGAAAGATGATAAAAATAAATAAAAAACACTTTTATTATATACCAATATTGTAGTATTTTATAAAAATACTAAACAAATAATTTATATATTTTGGTTATAATAATTCTTAAAGAATTATTAAATAAGTAAAAGTTAAATAAAAGAAAAGAAAAGAAAGAATACAATATTCAATAAATGTTAATAATTTATAGTTATAAATTCTTTACTTATGAAAAGAGTTTTATAATTTAAAATAATGGGGGATAATACACACCAAACTAAATGATGCATTGCATTACTTTGCATAATCATTTTGCTTCTTTAAATATTGTCCTTACCGGGCAATAATGATGTTTTGCAGACATAGAAGCTCAAGGTCCAGTGCAAGCATCTAACTTCACTACCTTGCAATCACAAAGCAAGTTCATCACTTGCTGATGTCCTTTGAAGAGTCATTATTAAAGTATTTGCAAATTGTGTGTTATCATGGATACTCCAAAGAAAGAAAATATTATTTTCTCAATTAAAGAAATCTTAGATATCATCCTAAGTGATGATATAATGGAGCAATAGAACTTAGGGTTCTATTTTCAACAATGATGATCAATTAGGGACTTAATAACCCATGACATCAGTGATTCTAGCGCTGTATATCACGTGTTAGCCATGAGATTTGGAATGGGACAGAGAAGTCAGCTGTATCTTCTTCCTCTCGCATGTAGCCGGATGTGTAGGTCATGGTTGTTATCACTCGTAGCGTGCATATTAATTGGTAATTCGTAGAGGATATGCATCATATGGGTGGGAACCCTCAACGTTCCACGATAGTTCTGGCATCTAACGGTCTGTACAAACCATTGCCGTAATTCAATATGTGGGCATGGTGTACACCAAGGAGGCATGTGAGGTCGCGAAGGGGGCAGTTATTGGCTTGGATCACCTACTTGGGCCCACATCAAGGAATTGTGGACGGGAAAGTACGCCCGGTTGTGCAACAAGGAGTTGATCTCTCATGGGTAAAGTAACGCACCTCTGCAGAGTGTAAGAATTGTAACTTGTTTTTCCCTGTTCCGGGAATGAGATACGAACGCGACAGGAAAGGTACTCCATGAAAGTTCTGCTCAAGCTGTGAAGTTTGATGGTCATAGATTTTTATAATAAAATCAATCTTTGAAGAAAGATTTACAAAAACTGCATAGTGCCAAGGACTTATAGTCTGAGGTGGTAGATAGAGCATCAAACTTCCCATCTTGCATATAATGGACTTGCTGGGTAACTTTGTTACTCATCCTTTTCTTTGATCCCTTGCTTAGACTCTGAGGATCCTGAAGATACGCCAATGTATGCAGCCGAATTCCAAGAAGATGTGTTCTACGAGGAGCCTAACCTGTCAGGAGGTGTTGAAGGAGTGGATTACGAAATCCGCTATGGTGTCGATGACAACGAGTCCAACTAAGTATCCTAGTTAGTAGTAACCGACGGAGCCGAGCAACATGAACCATATAGAATAAGCTGTTGAGCTCAACTCCTAGTTGGAGTTGCTACTTTTTAATTCCGCTGAAACACTTTATATTTTGGTTTGTAAGTTGAATCTTTTCGAAGTCTTGAACTTCTGGTATTGTAATAATAATAATGTGTGAATGTTTGTAATATGGACCCGCAATGTTTCTGTTGTACCACTCTAAGGGATGTGATATTTACCGAACGATGTTCTATGGATATCATGTCAACGACTATAGTGTACTACACATGCAGTGGTATGCTGGGTCACCGCATCCTTGCCATCTCAATAAGAGTCCAGTTCTTCCTCTCGGCTACACCATTTTATTGAGGGGTATATGCAGCGGAATATTGGTGTTTTATCCCCTCATCACTAAGAAAATCATTCAAGGTGTAGTTCTTGAACTCGGTTCCATTGTCGCTTCTTATTATCAACACGGGGACATTGTATTGACGTTGAACCAAGTTGATGAAGTCGATGAAGGTCTTTTGGGTCTCACTTTTCAACTTTAAGAAATATACCCATGAGTATCTTAAAAAGTCATCAACAATCACCAAACAATATTTCTTCCCACCAAGACTTGCATGAGATGGAGTACCAAAGAGATCCACATGAAGGAGCTCCAAGATCCTCGTTGACTTGATGCGGTTCTTTGGCTTGTGGGGATCATCATGCATCTTTCCTCGAACACAAGCCCTGCAAACACGATCTTTGGCAAAGGAAACATTTTATTTTAGTCCAACAATATGGCCCTCCTTGTGGAGACTTTGCAAAGTTCTCATATTGACATGGGCTAGTCGGCGATGCCATAACCAACCCACATCAGCCTTTCCGAATAAGCACATCGCACTTGTAGTGGTTTGCCTCGAAAAGTCCACCACATACAAGTCATTTTCGACGTACCAAACAAAAGCGACCTTGAGAGACTTGCTCCACATGAGGACCACAATATCATCATCAATAAAGACGGCAAACCCCATCTTTCCAAGAGCACGAATTGAAAGTAAATTGTAACCAAGGGTCTCAACAAGTATGAAGTCCACGAGTGTAATATCATGGGCAACCACTACCTTGCCAAAACCCATTACCTTAGACTTTGACTTATCGGCATATGTCACGGATATTTGATCATCATTTGGCCTTAATTCCTTGACAATAGAAGATCTTCTGGTCATATGACTTGTGCAACCACTATTAAGCACCCATTTTGACCCTCCGGAAGCATATGTCTACAAAATATCAAGCTAATTTTTAGGTACCCATTTTCAATGGCTCCTCTTTTTTTAGCAACAAGGGCCTTGGGGAGCCAAATAGACCAAGAAATATAACCATCATATGGGCCAACATATTGTGCATACACATCACCATAATAATCACGCATTAGAACATAGTGAGGGTTAGCACTTCCCGCAAAATCATCATGAGACATAGTTTTACCACTTGTGGTCTTACTATCCACAATGGCCTTGTTTTTATCTTGTGCGGGCTTGGCCTTCTTCTTCTTGTTGTTGGTCTTACTATCCACAATCACCATGTGACCTTTGCTTACTCAAGAGGTCATCAATGGACATGTTACCTTTTGTAAATGTGGCCTTAGATAGCTCCCCCTTCAACCTAGCATTTTCTTTAAGAATAGTTGTACTACTAGATGGAATGAGATTACTAGGTGAAGGAATATTGGTCAATTGAGTTTGAAGCTTTTCATGGGACTTTGTGAGTGACAAGAGTTCACTTTCCAATGCCTTGTGAGCCTTGTTAAGCAAACTAAAGTCCTTGGCAAGTTTTTCATGAACCACACCAAACTTAATCTTGTCCTTTTTAGCCCTTTTATATTTAGCAATAGCAAGGCCACGTTCCTTAATGAGTCTATTCACAATTAAATCATTTTCCTCATCAAGCCCTTCAAGTTTTAGTTCAAGGGACAACCTAGTCTCTTGTTCCTCTTCTAGAGCATTATTTAGGCCTTCTACCTCAATCATGTGTTCTCTTCCTAGTTTACATCTTTCATCAAGAAGCTCTTGAGTGTGAGAAAGTTGATCTAATAGGTCCACAAAATGTCTTTTTTGTTCCCCTTGCAAGTTATTCATGAACTCAGCGAAAGCAATTATTTCCTTTTTAACCTCAAGAGACATTTCATCATCATTTTCATCATTACTCAAGAGGGTGGGGTGAGATGATGAAGATACCTCCGTTCCTCTTGCCATAAGGCAAATGACGTTCTTGTTGGAGAGATTCTCATTTGGGGATTCGAAGAGGTAGAATGTGGGAGTAGAAGTAGTAGCAAGAGCAACCACACCACTTGTCATTTCCTCTTCATTATCTTCATCATCTTCATCATCGGAGGAGTATTCTTCATGAGTGATCAACACAATTTCACCCGACTTATTGTTGATGGGATTCTTCTTGATGAAGGGTTTCTTGTAAGGAGCTTTGGAAGTTTTCTTCAACACAAATTTACCCCATGATCTTCTCTCTTCTCATAGGGACAACCCGCCACAAAGTGATAGCGGTCACCATAATTGAATTAAGTTCTCAATTTAGTGTCATTTTCTCTTCTTCCATTTGGGTTGCTTCTTTGTTGCATTTCCATCTTGGACTTGGCGGGGTTCTTCCAAAATTTCTTTGCATAGAAGGCCATATATTCACTATGAGAAATCTTGACATCATCGGGGTTGCTCATGGAGAGGTCTTCATCACTATCATATTCATCCCTATGTTCCACAACTTTGGCCTTCAATGCAAGGTTGACAACATTGCTCATTCCAAGGGCTCGAGCACGGTCATCTTTGTCATTCTTGGCGGCAACCTTGAAAGATGCCATCTCTTGCATAACTTCATTGGAGGTCATGAGGTGGTAGTTGTGTCTTCCTTGTAGGCTCTTCAAATCGGTGGGCTCAAAGGGCATGACTGCACTCACATATTTCCTTTTTATCCAAGCATCATCCACATGTGAGGCACCCACATTTCTAAAAGCGGTGGCGGTGGACTTGAGCCTACGGTACATGTCTTCATGATCTTCACCTTCATTCATATAGAAGCCCTCGGCTTCATTGCTTAGTGCATCATACCGGTTCCTTCTCATGCTCTCATTCCCAACATATAACACCGTGAGAGCATCCCAAGCTTCCTTGGCGGTGTTGAGGTGATCAATCTGTGGGTAATCCTTTGTATCCAATCCTCATTGAATCATGTGCAAGGCGGTGGCATTGAGTTGACTATTGACAACTTCTCTTCTTGTCAAGTTGTTTGGATACCCAATATAGAGTCCTTGTTCAATGATGTTCCATAGTTCAATGCAAGAGCTGCGCACATGATATTTCATTAGAGATTGCCATTGAGCAAAAGTAGATTCCTCTAGCTTTGGTGGGTCTCCTCTATTGTTTATATGAGAGTGAGGGGTTGGAGGGTCGGGAGTGTACCATCCATGAGAGTCATGGTGCTCTCCCTTCCCACTATCCTTTTTGTGGAGGAATTAGTGTTGTCTTGATTACCCCCACCACCACACCCTCGGGTGATACCGGGACATTCCCCTTAGGTAATGGTGGAAGTTACTCTTGGGGAGAAGGGGATGATGACCCACCTTTATCTTTAACAAATTGCTCAAGTAACTTGTGCAATTGTTTGATCTCGTTGGCCATGGGTGGAGCTCAATCTTGTTTCCAAGTTATTGATATCATCCATGGTCACCGAGGTAGGCGCACCACCACCTTCCCCATCGTTGCTACCCATATACTCTTAGGCGGTAAAGCCCGAATAAAGAGCCGAGGCTCTGATACCAATTGAAAGGATCGTATGGGCACCTAGAGGGGGGGGTGAATAGGTGCTACTTCAAATTTTCTTCTTTTTCAAATTAGCGTTTGACAAGAAAGGTAAATTCTCTAGATTATGCAACTAAGGTGAATTTACCTATATGTCAAACAAGCAACAACTAGCACAACACTAGGCAAGAACAAGTAAGTAAAGTGCGGTAAAGGATAGAAGTAACCAAAGAGGTGGACGCGGAGACAGAAGGATTTGCTTCCCGTAGTTCCTTCCTTTTGAGGGGAAGTACGTCTACGTTTTGAGAGGGGGTGGTTTCAAACCACCAACGCCATGAGAGGCCTCCCTTGTTTTCCGATGAACCTCACCCCAAGGGGTTCGATTCACCTTCCACTATATCGGCAACCTTCAAGGTGGAAGCCGACACCTTTACAACAAGTTCGGGGCACACATCCACAACTTAATTGGAGGATCCCAAATACAAGCAAGCTGTCAAAACAATCAAAGACAAGCTTGTAAGAACCAAATCAAAGCTAGGGTTTCCAAAGAAACACTAGAGCAGGGGCCCCTCAAGTGAATGAGGGGAAAATGAAGATCTCTCTTGGTAAAGCTGTAGATCAAGGCCTCCTCCTTCGAGTCTCCAAAGATCATTGACTTTGGATGGTTGGATGAAGAGATCTTGTTGATTTGGTGGCTCAAATGGAGGTGACGTTCTTGAGTGAGACAAGCAACCTCTCAAGGTAGGTGAAGGGTGCATTTATAGTCCTTGGTACAGATCTGACCGTTGAGCATTTATTGCAGCGGTACTACCGGTTAGGTACCGAAGATGCGCCATATAGACAAACCAGCCCCAGTATCCAACGGTACCAGAATGGGGTGCTACCGCAAAGCGGTACTACCGGCCATGGGGCACGGTACTACCGAACCCAGGCGGTAGTGCCGCATTTTGGTACCAGGGAGGGTAGTGGCATTTGGCAAACTTGCCAAAACCTTTTGTCGTGTTCGGTACTAAAGAGCGGTACTACCGCTTTTTTGTACCGGTGAAGACAGAGGCGTTTGGCGAACTCGCCCACACCTTCTGTCTTGTCTGGTATCAAAATGCGGTACTATTGCTTTTCGGTACCACGGAGGACAGAAGCTTTTGGGCAGTTCGCCCAAACCCACTGCCTGGTCCAGTAGCAATCTCTGGTACTGCCGGCCCTGTGTGGTAGTACCGGTTGATTTTTCCGGTACTACCGGACATCATAGAGGCAAAATGCAAGATCAGCAGAGGACCCTTTTTGGGAGGAAAGAGCCAAGTCATTTCTTGATAAAACCTGTGGTACATTTGGCAAATAATTAGTCCGACATGTGTGTTGTTATAAACACCAAAATTACCTAGGATAGGAAATGCTCTTTCACCGCGGTTGTGGCTCACTTCTCCGGCTGTCTGGGACGCACAAATGGAGATTTGGTCATCATGGTGCCGCCAGATCTCATGCCATTGTGGCATCGGTTGGATCTAGGTCGGGCCTCGTCAAGGTAGCCTAGAGGGCGTGGTTTCTAGGTCCGGTGTGTGTGTTATACGGGTGATACTAGTTAGGCTAGGTCACCGCGCTTATCGGGGTGGTGGTTCAGCAATTGTGGCTTGCTCTTGTTTGGGTCTCGACGAAATCTGCGCATGGCATTGGCCATTGCCAGCGACAACGACACCTCTGGGTATCATTCCCTTATTGAAGGCGTCACCATGAAGACCATCATTTTCCTAGCTTGATGGAATCCTCCCCCCTAGGCGCGATTCAATCGTTTCCTATCGGTGTTCTCAGTTCATCACTTGGTTTGAGCTCCTCTAGCAATGCCTTTAAGATAACCCTTTATCTCTAGTCATAGTCCTCGAGCAACATCTGCCAACAGCTTATATACGACATCATTGTTGGTTGCTGGCGTCCTCCCTAGTGCCTAGGTTTTTTTGCTAGGTCCGCGTCAGGCCATAGTTGATGACGGTGATCTCTCCCCAATGCTATTGACTGAGGTTTGAGCTCTAGGGTTGGTGGTTTCTGGTCTGGGCAAAATCTTAGAGGACCTTGGTTTCTGTCGGTGATGTTGACACGCTTATGCATCATTCACCTTCTTAGAGGTATCATCGCAAATCCCCTCCTTTGGATTCTCAAGTCTTGCTAGGTTGCTGGCCCGTCATCGAGTTCCCTTGGGCAACAGTGTTATTGCGGTGGAGGTTCGTTGGTTTGGATAGAATTGGTGTCACTCCCGCGCAACAGAAGGCAAGGCTCATTCAACTCGGATCAGTCTATCTTCGTTTAGATCTGCTTGGCTATTTGTTATATTCTTCTGTTTTTTCTATGCTTGTTTTGTAAAACTGGCATTTCAATATGTTTTCGCCTGTTGTAACTCTTAGCCAGTAAATGGCTTTGTTAATTCAAATCCAGGCTCATTTCGGTCTAAAAAATCACTCTCTATAGTTTGTTTTAAAATCTTGTAATTGACTTTTAATTTTCATAGGAATATGGTACGCTACTGGCCTACTCTTAAAAAAAGTCATGTCGTTATACCATTCTTAGTATAATGTGTCCTCATTTTTTGTGTTTTTCTTTAACCGAAAATTACTTCAAATATATAAAGATTGTTTTATAAAATTAGTTTCATTAGAAAGTGTTTTTAATATGAATTCAACAATATTAATTATGTTCAATCTAATTAAAATGTTATTACTCAATTGTTCGGTCAAATTTTGTCTTAAAATATGCATGCGGCTGATTCATAAGAACGAAGGTAGTAGGTGATACTTCTAAAAAAACGATTTTCTGGATGAGCTTACCGAATCCCTTTTTCTAAAAAAGTTCCAAAATAATATTTATAAGTTTTGAAAAATCTGAAAAATATGTGCATGATTGTAATTATGTATATTTTAGGTGTGTAATATTTAATTATGAAGCACCAAGGTTGTGGTGGAAAGTTTCTAGATTGGATCAAGAAAATAATACTCTACTTCAACTTCTATTATTCTTAATGGTGTGTGTCTGGAAAGAATATATTATGCAAAAGAGGATTGAGAAAAAGTGATCCACTCTCACCTTTGCTATTTGTTTCTACTTCTGAGCTTCTCTAAGTGGTAATCAATGATGCATGCCAGTTGCTTGCCTATTGATTAGTCATATGGACAAAGTTACCCTAATCTACAATATGCAGATGACACCTTATTGATAATGCCTGCAGATAAAATTCAAATTTGTACCCTCAGAGCTATTTTTTGGAAAACTTTACCAAAAGAGTTGGCCTTAAAATCAATTATCACAAATCCTCCATGCTTCCTATTAATAATTCCAATGGAAGATGCAATATTCTAGCTACTGATTTTGGCTATAAGAATGAATCTTTACCATTTACTTACCTTGGTCTCCCAATGGGTACTACAAGATCTAGGCTTCATGATCTTATGTCTATGATCTATAAATTAGATAAGAGACTACCTGGCATCTCAAACCTTCTCAAACCTCCCGTCTTACTATTCTAGATTGGAAGTAATTAGATCATTCATTTTAGCTTTGCTTAATTATTTTATGTGTGCCTTGAAAGTGCATTGTAATCAAACTGACCATGCTAGAAAATCTATGATAACCTTTTTATGGCATGGAAAAGATATTGATAATCATGGAAAATGTTTGGTTCTGTGGGAAAAGGCGCGCTTGCCAAAATTTGCTAGAGGATTAGGAGTTTTAAATCCCAGTGAACAAAACAAGGCTCTGCTCATGAAGAATTTGTTCAAAATTTTCAAATTTCATGGAAAGCTTACTATGAAATGGTATGGTTCCTTCAACTCCCAATGCAAGAGGCTCTTTCTGGTGGAAAAACTGTCTTTCCTATCTGCAGGATTTCAAGGAATTAACCTCCATAAATGTAAATCAAGGGAATATAGTTCTTCTATGACAAGACAAGTGGCATGAGGCTACACTGAATAGAAAATTTCCCGAAATATATTCCATTGCCAGAAAAACAAGTACTACTATGCAGCAAGCAATAAATTTAGACGAGGAAATGTTTTATGACATGTTCAGTCAACTCTATCCCTGACTGCTTATGAGCAGAGTGCGCAATTGAAAGATCTTCTTAACAACATGAATCAAAATGATGAACCCAACAATTGGTATTTTCCTTGGAATGGCAATAAATATATCACCAAAAAGGTTTATTTGGCCCTCCTTAATCCACTAGTAGCACCTGATCCCTTCAAATGGATTTGAAAATCTCCATGCTTGCCCAAGAAGAAATTATTTCTAGCTATTAATCCAAGACGGATTAAATACCAAGGACCTAATGAAGAGAAATAATTTTCATGTGTAATCAGATAACTGTGTGCACGCAAAAAAAGAATGAGATAATTGTGTTCTATGTGATGAAGCCATTAATGAGACTATGTGCCATTTATTTTTCTCCTGTGACTTTAGCCAAAAAAATTGGTGTAAACTTGGTGAAGAATGGATTACGGATCCGCCTCTTATTGATATGCCGTTGAAAACAAAAAAACATATCCTTTAATCCCTTCTTCAAGATTGCCATGATTGCTGGCTGCTGGAGCATCTGGATTTAGAGGAATAGAATTATCTTTGATATCAATCAGAGAGATTTAGAGAGTTGCTACCATTTATTTAAAGAATTAGTTAACCTGATTACGCATAGAGTTAAGCCCGGCCTAAAATAAGGGATGCATGACTGACTTGATAGTTTGTTATTTAAAATAGAAATCCACTATCTTGTAATTATGTGTTTGAAAATTAATAGAAAATGACGCAGCAGGAACTTCCTCCACTGTTTTTGGTGTAAAAAAAAGGTGCAATATCTGACATGATTTGGAAGTTATTGGTCACCCACCCAGATCTGTATTTTAGTCTTTTTTATGTAGCCTAAAATATAAAATATTTTGGACTGGTACCTTGTATGCTTAAAGTATACATCATTACCTATTCAAATATATTTTCAGTTTTTTCGAATTTTTAAATACAATTTTTGAGTGTTCAAATTAAAGGGCTCCAGTGAGCTTGTCCACCAAAATGATAAAGTAGGAGTAGCATTTTTTTAGCGGATGCAATACACTTCTAGCAAAACCTCTATGGTGTGATATGAGCTAATGGGGTGATGGTATGGGCCGCCAGCCAACCAGCGCGACGCCAGCCCAGCATAGCCCGAGCCGTAAACCCGTATTCTTTTATTTTGCAAAAAGGAAAAACCCGTGGTTCCTCGACAAATCCTCAAGCCGCGCCGTGCTCCTACCGACCTAGCCCCGCCTTCGGCGCGATGCTGCAATAGGGCTCCCCCGCCTTCCTCCTCCTCTTCCTCGAGTACTCTCTCCGCCGTACTCCTCCTCCTCCTTCTCCGCCGCCGCCAGCTCCCCCTCTGCCGTCCTCCATCTCGTGTGGACGGAGCGGGTGTTGGTGGTGGAGCGGCGTACGGCGGCGCTCCGGGGGAGGGGTAGTGGTCGCTCGCCCAGAACCTTCATCGAGGACACCAGCACGACGCCACCGCCCCCGCCGCCGCAGAAGCCCAGGTCGCGGTCTCCTTCGCCCATTCCCCCCTCCGACCTCCTTCACGCTAGCCATGCTTTTGTGTTTTGTCGCTAGGAATGATCGCTTGCGTAGTTGCGTTTTAGTCTAATGCAATGCTATGCTGTTCGTCCTTTCAGATCTGACATCTGAGACGCTGAACTTTTGATGTTCAGCCATTAGAGTTCACCATCGAGGGTATCCAGACGATCAGGAAACGGTAAGATTCTTCGTGGATGGATTTCACTGTCCATACGGCTTCAATGCCATTTTGGTGTAGATTGATTGGACCAAATGGTTCTGCTGCCTCGACTATGTCGAACTATACAGATTTTGTGCTACCGAGATTGCTTGGAGTATGTCAGTTGATTGAAACAAAGGATGCGATAATCGTATGATATTGTTTGTTTTTGCTTCATTGGAAGACATCTGCAATTGCTAATTTGGCTGAACCTTTAACTTAGGGAATGGTTTGGATCAATGAGTTCTGTTTCGTTGTATGATAGAAACATTGGGCAAATGTGAAACAAGTCAGCATTGAACTTGTGTGATCTCACGTACTTTGCTGCATGTATTTGTCCTTCCACTGAAAAAATACTCCTGTTGTGTTGTAGCTATCCCATAAATAGTGTGATTTTTTTGGCTGCCCAGCTGTCATTGCTTCTATGGCTTATTATAAAATTATTTATAGACTCCATTTAGTTGGGTGCTAGTATGGTAACATGAGGTAGAAGTACATTATCTATGATTTATGACATAAATAAAAGTAGATAAAAGCGGAATCATTTAATAATATGTTCTTGAGTAGTATTTTTAGCTTGTTGTCTTTTGCTGTTAGTTTAAGTTCATGTTTGAATCAGTTGTTGATATGTCAAAAGAGATGGAATCATGGAATGCTGCTTATTTTCTCTTGTTCATATTCTCATTTTCAGTACAATATGGGGGTTCGATGGCTTGCATTGTTCCTTGTTGTGCTACTGGCGTGCCAGATCCGATATGTTAACTGTCCTGATCCTGATTCTTCCAAAGATCATTCCTCACCAGTGTCTAATCTGAAAGACCATTGGTAGGTCTTTGTATGTGGTGTCATAAGTTTGACTATTCTCTAATATCCTAATGTTTGTTGTAAGTTTGAATTTGATGAATCTTTTCAGCGGAAACACCAAAACTGACTGCACTAAGGCAACATCTGAAGAGAAGATTCTATCCTGGATTTCTTCCACCCTGTCCTGCATCATGTTCTTTGCGCCAGTGTAAGTTATGCCAACTTATGCACACGAATAATCATAAAATAAAATTAGTTGTTGCTGAAATTCAATCTCATACTTTTCAGCAAACGTGCCCTCGGATTGCAGTCCAGTGTTCAAGATGCCAATGCTGCACAAACACTGTTTCGATGGTCCTTCGTTTTTGGTCTTCAAGCTTATACTGTCTGGATATTTTATTACTTGCCATTTTATCAGTACCCACAGTGTCCTGGGTTTCCCGTTCTTCTGACATGCTCTCTTGGGGTGATTACAAATGCTGTTCTGCTCGTTATAGTTATTAGCAAGGCTCCAGTTGTGGATGGGGTAATATAAAAATTGCTATCTTAAACGTGTGAAATTTTATCTGCTATACATCTAATTGAATTTGATATTTTTTATGTGTGATATTCACTTTGTAGGACCCAAGAATATTTACAATACCACTGTCAGTGCTGGTCGGTCTTTCTGCATATCTTTGTAAAGACACACGAATCATCGGATGGGTGGCTGTGGCATTTGGAGTATTATCTCATTCCTGTCGGATTGCATCCACTGTATGCTTTATCCTTATACACTAATATTGACTGAAACGTTATGATCTTTCTTTCAGTTTGCCGTTCTTTCCTTAGACGTAGGTTTACACTAATACACACAGTTAATGGGGATTCTGCATCATATATGATTACTTCAGGAATATCATTATTTTCACATGTTCTCTTTGATTATGTAATCTTTTTGTTCACCTATAAATTTACTTATTTGCTGCTCCAGTGTTATCATATCATCCCCCCCCCCCCCCCCCCCCCCCTCGTCTTGTATATTTTGTGATACCAGAAATAGCAAGAATGTCCTTGTTATTTTGAACATTTTGGTAAAGCAATTTAGAAAGACAACACTGTAATGGTCTCCAGCACATTAAGGTGTTGGCTCAGCATAAACTAAACGAGCACCTTAGTGGATTTACTATGTAGTCGTATTTTTCTGAAGTCTTGAAACTTTTCCGTTGGTATTGCGAGAGCCCTAGTTTCATTTTCTTTGATATTTGTGCATAAAAATTCCTGGATAAACAAAATTAGATTTATAGAAATTGGTTTGGTCATATTTTTTTTACATGGAATATAAAAGTAGGAACTCTCTGGTTGATAGAATATTCTTGACACTGACATTATGACTACATGAGAATAAATACTTGTCCGAAATAATAATAATCATTCTACATGTTCTATGAAAAAATCTAACTTAAAGAACATGTTATCACTGTGCAGCTATATGTGCTAATCTAGCCGGCTACCTGACTACCCTGTACAAATTCTTCATATGAAAATCTAACTTAAACGGTATATTCTTCATGTAATAAGCCAGATTTGTCAAATTTTGTATATACCGAAAGAAACTTATATACCGAAAGATGTCACCACTTCTCGTACATGTCTTTGATTTTCCTTAATTGGATGTCATGATATCATAAGTTATCTACCTTTGTTTGCGTAATAGAGAGATTTCAAATTCACAACCTGGTTGTCACTTGACTGCATAGTTTTTATATTTATTTTCCACCTTGTATTGTTGTATCAAACGATTCTTGTTCTTTGAACTGATCACCTATCTGTTGCTTTGGTTTAGGACTACTATGCCAACCTCAACGTTCTCTTGCTCGGTGCTTCTGTGGTGGGTGGTGTGAACGGATTTTTATGGCTTATCCATCCTCAGCTGTGCATTTCTTTCGAATACAAGGTAAGAACTAATTAACTATAGCAGGATAGTAAAGGTGAGTAACAAGAGGAAACTCCAAATGGAGGCCAAGCTCCAAGGAGCCCTTTATTTTAAAAATTCGAAAATCATATTTTGACATTTCTAAAAAATCTGAAAAAGCTTGGATATAGTCAATGATGTATAATACAAGCGTGCAAAATCTCAGTGCGAATTACTTTGTATTTTGGGCTACACGGTCACTTTCTTTGCAACCCAGAATACAAAGAATCAAAATCTCAATGCGAAATACTTTGTATTTTGGGCAATACAGTCATTTCTGTGTAGCCCAGAATTCAAAGAATTTCGCATTGAGATTTTGCACGATTGTAGGATACATCATTGACTACATCTAATTTTTTTCCTGATTTTTGTAAACTTGAAAGTATGTCTTTCGATTTTTTGAAAATAACGGGCTCCATAGAGCCCGGTCTCCATTTGTCCGCAAAAAAGAGCTACATGGTTGAGTTTTATACACCATTTATTTTTGTATATGTTTTTTTAACATATTATCTACACAGAATTGCGCCCCTCGATTCCTTGATGGGTAACCCGTGGCTTGAACTCCGTGGCCTATTAATATGAATTCCCTAGTGATAATGTGGTCATTTGGACTGAAACACATTGATCACTTAAGTTTTCATTGAATTGGACCAATGTGGAAGAAACAGTAACTATGAAGTACTATGCATTACTGGTAAGAACCGTCTCATTATTTAATAGGAAGACCATAGTTGGAACATTTGTAACATGAGCATGAGAATAATCTTGACATTACTGAATGGATATTTCTACTTACAATCGATTGTTGTACCACTGTAGCTACTTTACGTGCTTGCTATTGTATTTTAACTTTTTGGTATCCAGACTTTTATTTAGTAGGATGATAGAATTTGCATGTCAATATGCCTTAAAAAGCCATAATAACCTCATATTCACAACATTAACAAGGAGTGTGCTATATTTTTTTAGGCCGGGTCTTATATCATTGGCTGTATGCGAGGGCTGGAGGCGTTGTTATGGTTGTCTCGTCTTGCTGCTCGCATGTTGGCGAAGACGGAGAGGAGAATCATTGCGCCGCCTCAGCTTGAATATGAACTACGTCTGTGGTGACTGGTGAGGGTCGAGACTGAGTGGCTGACTGGGGATATGATGTGGAATACAGAGAAACTGGGCCTTGGGCGATGATGCAAAACACAAACAAATAGGTCTGTGGGCCTGACATAATTGTAACTCCAGTTTTCGTATCGCCGATTGTTAGAGAAGAAACAAGCTTGTAATGTTGTCGCACGTTTCAGCTTCGTATCTGCCTCCTTGCCGCCTAGCGCTAGCTAGCAGAGTCTGTACAGTACTGTCTGAAGAAATAGCAGTGCATGACAATGGTGGAGTTCTTCCACGAATATGTAACAGTATCTTCATGAGTCATGAGCTCATATGTACTACCTCCGTCTGTATCATAGTCTCGATGGATAAGAATCTGACCATTTGGCGAGCGAGCTAATATTCGTTCTTGAACTTAGCGAGAAAGAAAGCTCAAAGACGATGATGCCTTCGGGCGCCCTTTAATTTCCCTCCCTGGAGCTGGAGGCTAGCTGTGCGATGGAACCCTCCTCTTGTCGCTGCCTGTTCGGCGCCTTGGGCATGCTGGTGTCAGCTAGAGGGTTTTGCTTGTGTTTGGAGGAGGATAGGGTCCGGGTAAACTCTGCTCTGACTCTTGAGTTAGCCGGTGACGACAACACCTTTATTTGTGTGTTGTGTTCTTCCGCGGAAGCCTTGTCGTGGATTTAAATTTCTCCCTCCAAACATTTGGCGCAGGTGCCTTTGTCAATCTCCTGTCTTCTTCCTACTATGGCTTTGTGACCCGCCCCAAGCTAAGTTCCCTGTCCACCACGGCCTGTGGGTTGAGGTTGACCACCTTCAGGGATGTTCATGTCGGCGGTGATGTATCGATTGATCGAGGTCCTTCGACGGCCTACAAGGTTCGTGTCGCCTTGCATAGTGCTCAGGATTGCTCATTTGGTGATGGCTCTCGAGTTGGAGCCTTGCAGGCTAAGAAGAGGCATCGATGATGTCTCCGTGGTCGTGGAACATTTCAACTTAGCTAGCATTGGCGGCTCTTGGTGTCGTCATGTGACCTCGGTGGTGTGAAGCCCATTCAACGACTATAATATCTTCTAGTGCTGCATAGCGTAGATTTTGTTTGCGCGGTTGTCTTGTCTTGATCACGGGATTTCCTTCGGCTGATCCAACAAAACTCCTTCCTGCTTCTCGGTCTGTCCCCGTGGTGTTGGCTGCTAACTTTGAGGGTTGGTGTTGTTGTATGATTTTGTTTGTTTTCCAAGTTTATTTTACTATTTCTCTTTTTTTCTTTTCTTCCCTTGTGTGTGGTACTGTTCATAAATGTTGTGTTTGTATCTTCGTTTGCCTTATTTAATTAAAATGGTTAGGCTGGCTAACATCCACTGTAGTTTTCTAAAAATAGTATTCGACACTACATCTAAAAAGTGAAGGAGACTACTCAATACTTCCTCCGGTCTATATTAATGATCTCAATTTTATCTATAGACCGGAGGGAATATAAAACCATGAGTTAGAAAAACATTACTCCCTCTGACCCATATTAGTTGATTTGAATTTGTCTAGATTTGAATAAATCTAGACACTATTTAGTATATAGGTTCATCCAAATTTTGACAAATCCAAATACTATGTATCGTAGTCCGATTTCTAATCTAGCCTCGGCCGTCTTTGCAACCGTAGGATCTCAATATCCATCCAGCGTTTAGCAGCTGGCATATATTACTCTGAATCCCCATGTTGCACAAAGCCACGACCTAGATACAATCGACTGTCGTCATGATGCCAGCGATGGTGGTGACAACATCGATTTTGGCGAGGACGTTGACCGGGAGCAAGGACAAAGAGCCCAGCGAGGAGGTGTCACGATCGACTTCCATCGGAGGAAATTAGAATATTGGCGATGGGATGCCATCGCTGAATCAATCCGCGCCGTCCCTAGATGCAATTCCACCGTGTAGAAGCGTCAATGGCGCGTACATGAGTGCTGGCGGCAGCAACAAATGGTGGAGGTTGCTTGCATTACTCTCCATCCCGTCAACAAGCCCTGCAGGGCTGGCGAGGCGGCCGCCGCCAAGGCTCCCATGGATCCATCATCAGGATCGTCCATGCAGCGGCGCGCAAGTTCTCATCTCGTCTTGAGGAAATTCTATCCCTGTAGCGACTTGATGGCTGTGGTGTCCAGGTTGTATAGGAGCAATAAGGAAGCGAGCTTTCGAACAATCGAAGCATAACGTGTTTAGCAACGGAAGCATGCATGGATGAATGCATGGGAGCAAATTATATCATCATATTACACGAACGATATTCATTTTTGTGGAAGCTATTCCCCAATTCATAGATGCATTTGTTTCATGGATCGATGGAAACAATTAGTTATGTCGTTGGAAGTATTCTCTAGATTGTGTTGGAAACATTTCTCTAATCAATGTAAACCATTATTAATTTTCTTGAAGTATTTTTCTCTAGTTGACTGAAACATATCTTTCTTTCTTAGAAGCATTTATCCAGTTAGCGGAAACACTATTTTTCTCTGCTATTCAGACAAATTATTCCATTGAAGCAAATTCTCACTCAATGTGGAAGTATATTTTTTTCCGTGCGTGGGAGCATCGTTGTTTCCTCGAAATCATATTTTTTACATTAGAAATAAATTTCTTTGATATAGAAGTAGATTCAATTGCATAAGAAGCAAAATTGTATACTCAAGAAACAAATGAATAATTATTGACAGACGAAATTTACTATAATAATTAGTACGGCACGTATGTTACTAACCCCAGAAATTATGAAGATTAGGTGTGATCCTTGCAAATTGTGAAGCGCTACGTTACTAACCCGCTCGTTGTGCTGTCTCCAAGCATAAACTTGAAGCTATGCAAGGACGTACCAGCGTGGTATGAATCTCTTGAGGAATGCATCCAATGAACCAGGTGGAAGATCTTCATCTCCACCAATACCTGAGCTGTGCCCGTGCGCCACTCCGACACGAGACGCCGGCGCAGGTCATCGGGCAGCCCAACCTCCCTCCCCCACGGCAGCATCGTCAGCTCCGCGGCGGTGCTCCTTCCCACGCACAAGACGGGTACACGGCCCCACGCGAGGGCGACGCCCGCGTAGGAGACCACCACCTCCCCGCCGTTTAGGCACCACCGTTGTAGGGAGGAGGGGTTCTGGACGTGCAAGGTGAGGTTGAACGCCGGAGAGACCGTCGTGCGGCCGACCGCCGTGGCGTTGAGACCCTCGACGGCGGCGAGGTCCACGGTGAACTCGCCCAGCTCGTTCGGGTCCACGGAAGAGATGCAGACGATGACGATCATCACCGGTATGACCCCCGTGAATATAGCAGCGACGATATATCGGGCTCTGTTCAGGATCTTCTCCCGGCGCATGAGAGCTGCTATATATAAGGAAAATCGCCATCGCCGACAGTAAGAGCAAATTGAACTCAACAATCACCGTGCACCCATTGGTAGCTAGGTAAATAATCAAGGGAGTGGTGGAGAGCTCACCGATGTCGTCCATCGTCGCTGCAGCAAGCCGGAGACGTGGAAACGCCTGTTCAGTCTAGACTCCAGAGCGGCGGCGCGCGTGAGGGGACTCGGAGATCGGCTATCGCCGTCCCCGTTTATTTTCCCTCCCACGCGCGCAGCCTTATCTGCAACAGGAATCCTGTTAGGTTTTGGGAATTACAAGTAGTACGTGCGCGTTCGGTAAACACTGCGCGCGTGCTCAGTTACAACTTCCTCTTCCATAGAACTCTAGGGGCAAGTATTAAACCGTATCGATATCTATAAGTTTTGGTGGACGAAGGTTTAGCGTTTAGGAAGGATTCATCTTGATTCATTCTTGCATAAATATAAGATGTTCTTATAAATTTCAATTTAGGATTTAGGGTTATCGATAAGGCTAATTACAATTTAGGGTTTAGAGTTATTGTTCAAATTATAAGATGTTTTATATATTGAAATTTGAGAAGTTCAACTAAATTTGTAATTTATGTTGAAATTTAAGATGAAATATAAATATAAGATGTGTTTAACATAAATATAAGATCTTTTTACAAATTTCAACTTATAAAACCTAACTTATAAGATCTTTTTACAAATTTCAACATAAATATAAGATGTGTTCGGTAAACGGTGTTTGGTACATCTGCGCGCGTGCTCAGTTACAACTTCCTCTTCCATAAACCTTTTTTTTTGGAAAGAAGCATATATTAATATCGCAACATACCAATTACACCCAGACTCTGCAACATCGCATTATCCTAATGGCATTACGGATGCATACAACCAAAAAAAAGAAAAATTACAGAAAAAAAGAAAGTCCGGCTTTAGTGATCTATGCCATACAACAGCGACCAAACACCACCAAGGCAGCACCAAAAATCCATCCTCTCCAAAAGCGACGCCTCCAAAAAGGAAACAGTGCACTAGCGCCATCATCAACCTGATCATCGATCATAGGTTTTCACCCTGGAGAAAGTCCACGCTGACAAAACAATGCCTTCAACAAGGTCATTGCCATATACAACCAATTAAAGCCGGACCTTGGATTTTCACCCTGCAGCTTGAACTCTGGAAATCTTCTAAACTGTCGCCCCCACTTTCCAATGTCGCTGCTCCAAGACCTAGAACACCAAGCCAAAATCTCATCGCAAACATGATTCACATCACCATTACCATTCTTCATACCTTGGCTTTCATGTCATTCTCCACGAATGACTTCACCATGAGACTAATGGCATGTCCTCTATGGCAACAGTCTGTAAAGCTTCACATCACTCCCTCTGAAACCAAACTGTCAGATAAAACATGGTTGCACGCGGCCGAGATCTATCCAATCCGGCGAACTACGGCATGTCGTCCATTGAAGTTCACCAGCGAAATCTTCTGGAACACAACACTCTGACCAGATCGATGAAGTCATGGAGCAGGTAGATCTTTGTCCTGGCGCGAGAGGGATCCTAGGACCAACCCCCTTTATTCAAAGCCAGACTAGAAGCCCCCACACCGCCGGTCTTCACCGGTCACCAAGACCCACCGGAATAGAATGGCAGATCCATGGTGACCCAGGCCGCCATGACCGCTAGCTCGACGAAGAGACAACACCGCGGGTGGAGACTAGATGAACAAGCACTGACCCATAGCCCACTATCCCAGATCAAATCAGATGGTCCGCTAGTCCGCCGCGCCGCCAACCGGATCCGAGCACGTCGCCGCATCGCCACTCCACCCCAACCGCCGCCCTCCACCTCGCCAAGAGCGGCCACAGCATCAGCACCTTACATAGGCCCCGTCCAACGCCAGGGAATCCCTCCCTTCCACCACGCTGGGGCCGGGAGGCCGGATCCCCGCCGTCCCCATCACCGGTGCCGCGCTCTTAGGCCAGCAAGCCTCCGGGGGCTACGAGGAGGGAGGGGCAAGGAGGGGGGAGGTGGCGGCGACGCTAGGGATAGTCCCCTTGGTCGCCAGGAGGAGGCGACGCGAGGGGAGCGAGCGATTAGCCGAGGGAGTATTAAATAAATACTATCTTCCATAAAATCTAGGAGCAAGTATTAAACCGTATGGATAACTGTAGGTTTTGGTGGACGAGCTATTGCGTAGTTAAGGTTTAGGGTTTAGGAGGATTCATCTTGATTCATTCTTGCATAAATATAACATGTTTTTATAAATTTCAATTTAGGGTTTAGAGTTATCGATAATGCTAATTACAATTTAGGGTTTAGGGTTATTGTTCAAAATATAAGATGTTTTATATATTGAAATTTGAGAAGTTCAACTAAATTTGTAATTTATGTTCAAATATAAGATGTTTTATAAATTTTAGTTTATAGAATATAAGATGTTTCTATAAATATAAGATATGTTCAACATAAATATAAGATCTTTTTACAAATTTCAACTTATAAAACCTAACTGGAATCCTGTTAGATTTTGTAAATTTCAACTGAATCCTCTTAGGTTTTGTGAAATACAGATAACGGTATGGCTAACATATCTTATATTTTGAACGGAGGGAGTATTCGTGAATCAAGATGAATAGGAGGGGGCGCAACCTAATTAATTTTGAGCTTAACTCGGCTTGTACTATTAGAATGATTTATTAAGAGCATCTTGTACCACACGTCCCCGACGTCCGGCAAAAGCGTTGAACAAGCGCTATGTTGGGGCGTCCGGGTGTATATTGGCTTGTTGCTCAGCGGTGATCCCAAATAGACACTCTAAATAGATTCTTGGCTATTTTTGTATTTCTACCTTAAATATGTAAATAAAATAGTTCCTACAACAATTTTTGTAAATTTAAATTTGAGAAGTTCAACTAAATTAAGACACATGTTGATTTCTTTGAGTACCCACAAATGTTAACTAGATCACTGAAATGATAATATTACATCTCATTGGTTTGAACCTCTCTTTTTTTCCACATCACTAGCTTTCTCAAATCATACAACATGTACTCGAGCTTCTTTTTATCCTTCAGCTTGTTCCTCTCCATCTCCTTCAACTCAGTCTCAGCTTCCTCCTCACTACTCTCCTTCAACTTCACTATGTTTTGTTCCTGTGTATTTTGAATTTCTAGTGGCATGTTCAAAGTTAGGTCAAAATCGCGGTATCCATGAAGAAACATCACCTCATCTAGATGAAAGTGATTTTATAAAAAATCCACGAGCAATATATCTAGTGGATGCATTTCAAACTTACTAAATTCCACTCAACTTTGACCAAACTTTGACAAGAGGCAAAATCACATTTATCTAATCTTTCACATTCCACCACCTGCTGAAATGTGTCTCTAGTGTGTCCTATCACTCCCACAAGTTATTGTTTCTCACACTTGGATATAAATTCTAGTAGTTGCTTCATAAATAACGTTATTTTCACGATTATAAAATGGAAAAACTTTTTTCTCAACCAAATTTGAAATAAACATGCCAAAACTGTTTGCTATGTCAAGACACACATCTTTTTGAGATCATTTTGACAAAGTTTGCAATGGACTGTTGGAGATATGCCCAAGAGGCAATAATAAAAGTGGTTATTATCATATCTTCATACTTATGATAAATGTTTACATACCATGCTATAATTGTATTAACCGGAAACATTAATACTTGTGTGATTTGTAAACTAAAATAAGAGTCCCTAGTATAGCCTCTTGTTAAACTAGCTTGTTGGTTAATATATGATCATGGTTTCCTGATCATGAACATAGAGATGTTATTAACAACAGGATTATATCATTAGGAGAATGATGTGATGGACATACTCCTATAGATAAGCGTAGCATAAAGATCAAGTCATTTCATTAGTTCAATTGCTATATGCTTTCTGATACATAGTAACCTAATTCCTTCGACCATGAGATCATGCATATCATCTTTACCGGATGGATGCTTTGATGACATCAAACACCACACCGTAACTGGGTGGCTATAAAGGTGGCATTGAGTGTTCGGAAAGTATTGGTTGAAACACATGGATCAAGAGTGGGATTTGTCCATCCATATGACGGATAGATATACTCTGGGCCCTCTCGGTGGAATGTCATCCAATTAGCTTGCAAGCATGTGACTGGCTCACAAGGGATCACATATCACGGGAACTAGAAAAGAGTACTTATCGGTAACGAGGTTGAACTAGGTATGCAGAGATACCGACGATCATAACCTCGGATAAGTAAACTATCGTGAGACAAAGGGAAATTGGTATCGTATGTAAGTGGTTCATTCGATCGCAAAGTAATCGTAGAAATATGTGGGAGCCATATGAATTTCTAGATTCCTCTATTGGTTATTGTTCGGAGAAGTGTCTCGATCATGTCCGCATAATTCACGAACCGTAGGGAGACACACTTAAGGATTCGACGTTGTTTGAGTAGTTATGGTATTATGAGAAAGAGACCGAATGTTGTTCGGAGTCTCGGATGGGATCCGGGATATCACGAGGTGATCCCGAATGGTCCGGAGAATAAGATTCATATAAGGAAAGTCCCGTTTCGGAGTTCGGGAATGATTCCGGTGTTTTCATCGGGAATGTTCTAGAAGGGTCCGGATTGTCCGGCACTCCGGGGGGGGGGAGGGTACATGAGTGTGTCATTGAATGATTGCATCATATACTAAGTGTTCTTGCTATTCCAAAAACATGAAAGTCAAATTGCCAGTTTGAAAGTCAAACGGCTAAAACAGGAAACTGTGGAAAACAGGAAACTGTGGGAAACAGGAAACTGTGGGAAACAAGCAAGAGGAGTTGGAACCAACTTGGAGGAGGAGTCCAACTCCTCCAGGCCGGCGCCCAGCCCTAGTCCGAGTTGGGGAGGGACTCCCTCCCTCCCTGGCGCGCCAAGGCCCCTCCACCTATAAAAGGAGGGGCAGGGCTCCTCCTTGAGACACACAAGTTTCTACCTCTAATCTCCGGTTTAGAGCCGTTTTGGTTTAGAGCTTCTAATTGCTTTAGCCTGCGGTTTAGAGCCTTCTAATTGGTGTGCCTAATCTCTAGACCACTAATAGCCCTCTCTCATAATCCACCATACTCGCTCCGGCTTAAGGCGAAGCCCTGCGAGATCTCCCCTCTACTTCCGGTACCACGCCGTTGTGCTGCCGGAATCGCGAGGAGAGTGCTACAACCTCCGCTGCCTGCTGGAACAAGGGAGAGGAAGGTCTTCGTCGAGTACTGAACGTGTGACCGACTGCGGGAGCGCTGCCGGAACGTGGCGCCGGAAGGATCGTCTACGCGATCTTGAGATCGGAAAGAGTACGACTACATCACCCACGAGAATCTGCTCTCGTTAACCGCTTTGGAATCTTCGAGGGTAAGTTATTCCATCGACTCGTTGCTACAATCTAGTAGATAGATCTTGGCTTGTTTGTTTGTATGCGATAGAAATTTTTTGTTTTCCATGCTACGAACCCCTATAGTGGTATCAGAGTCGTGTCTATATGTAGATCTGTTGCACGAGTAGAACACAATGGTCATTGTGGGCGTTGATGCTTTTATTATCGATTGCTTCTTGTGTACTTTGTATCTTGCGGTATGTTGGGATGAATCGGCCCGGGCTAACCTTACATGACATCGTTCATGAGACTTGCTCCACGCTTGACATGCAACTTGTATTGCATAAGTGGCTTTGCGGGTGCCTGTTTCTCCTAGCATAGTTAAGATCCAATTTACAACGGGTAATCAACAATGCTAGTATCAATGTTGTGGTTCATGTTCGTAAGTTAGAACGACACTTATTGAAAGCCCCAAACCATGTAAAACATGCAAAGAAAGTAGAGGCGTCTAACTTTGTTTTGCAGGGGTGTGCAGTGATGTGATATGGCCATGATTGTGATTATATTTGATGTATGCAATGTTCCTTATTGTAAGTTGGCAACCGGCAGGAGCCATATGGTTGTCTTTAATTTATGTTAAGACCCGCGTGTCTATTCAAAGTAGTTGTAATAGTTGAAGCCGGTGGACGACAACCATGGAGTAGCGTCATTGACCTTGATGCAATGCCGGTGATGATGGAGATCATGTTCGTGCTTGAAGATGGATATCGGAAGCACAAAGAAGAAAGGCCATATCATATCACATATTATGAATTGCATGTGATGTTAATCCTTTATGCATCTTGTATTGCTTAGTAGACGACGGTAGCATTATAAGATGATCCCTCAAGCACACAATTTCAAGTTCTAAAGTGTTCACCCTTAGTATGCACCGTTGCTAATGCTTGTTGTTTCGAAGCACCACGTGATGATCGGGTGTGTTAGATTCCGCAAGTGTATACAACGTAAGCAAGCCAGATTTGCTTATGCGGTAGCTAAGGTTTGATCTTGACGAGCCTAGCATGTACAGACATGGTCTCAGGAACACGGATCACCGAAAGGTAAAGCATGAATCATATAGTAGATATGATGAACATGACGATTGTTCGCCATTGAAACTATACCAACTCTCGTGATGATCGGTGTTGATATAGTGGATTTGGTTCGTGTGATCACTAAAACAATGTGAGGGATATTGTTTTGAGTGGGAGTTCACCTAGATTAATTTAATTATTAATTAGAACTCAATTTATCATAAACTAAATCAAAGTGAATTTGCATAGTTGTTGTAGTCATTGGCATCCGTTTACCACCTTGTGCTTAGTTATAATTGAGATGATAGAACTATAGAATTCTGGTTAGTTACTTTACGAACTGGTATCGTATTGTTTTGAAGTGTTAATCTAAAGTTAAAAGTCCTATTGCAAACTTTCAGTAAGTTCCGGTTACTCCATGAAGTTTAATAATTAGTATTAAATCAAGAGTAAAAATTCCCAGTGTTAGTATATAAGTATCATGTTTGTTTCCATGATTCTTGATATTCAAAGGATTGTCTTAATATCAAGGTTATCTAGGATATGAAAGAGTTGTTTCAGAAACCATGATGTGTGGAAAGATATTATGATATCTGAAACGAAGTTTTGGTTGCAACATGATAGAGTATAATATTGCAAAAGTCATGTTCTCATATTTGATGAGAATTTGCAAAAGGTTGGAGACACTAGTTGTCCTAATTCTCCAAAAGGTTTTGGAGAGCAACATTATACTTGCAATTCACCATTACAAGCTAAAAGTAGCTTGATCATGGATAAATCCATGATGAGGGTGAATATTTGATGTAGGTAAATTGTTTACTACACCAAGAGATTACTAAAGAAAGGAATTTGAAAGAACACCAAACATTTGATGATGGTGATCTACTTCAAAGTGCAAGTCCAAAGACATTGGTATTTAACTATACACGCTTTGGACTATGTGTCATATGTATGACTCCACTATTGATGTTGATAGATTCTTTCAAACAGAAAAGGAAATACTGAAAGAGAATCCCATAAATATATGGCAGAAAAGAAAAGACTAGAATTGTTCAGTTTAAGTATATAGATGATATACATGTTATGGCTATATTCTTTGCTTATTAAACAATGTGGTTCTTAAGTATTTGATACTGAATTTGTTGGTGTGAATCGTCATACGAAACAACACAATTCATGAACTACAATGGCCTAAGTAACTAGCAAAAGAATATGTGATGATGTTCATCGAGAACAAATAAAGGGTTATTGTGTTGCTCGTTAAACATCAAAGCTTGCCTTCAAGATTTGTTTTATCAGGTATTATAAGAACAAAAGGGTTGTTCAAATAATTGCCGCAATCCATAAAAGATGGATGATTCACAAATCTCGTTGGAGAAATCACATCCATAAAACTAGTGCTAAAAATGTCGAAAGACAAATTGATTGAAAGATCACTTAGGAAGTGACATCGCCGTTTAAATTATATTGGAAAGAAAACATGAAGAAAATCCATATGGATGGAATTTTGGAGTCTTCTGATTTTTGATCAAATGACGCTTGTGAAACTTTCCTAGAGATAATTAAAACTTCGTTCATAGGCCAAAAGGGAACGAAAGACTAGCTTATTGGAATTTGTACATATTGTTGTACGAAGTCCATTATGTGTAGTCAAGAGCGATGGATTTTAACTTCATTTGCTTTTTCCGAAAATTTGAGTGAATATATGAATATTTACTTAATAAGGATGAAGTGTGAAATATTTGAAGAGTTCAAAGACTTTCAAGATGAAGTGCAAAATCATTGTAACAAGAATATAAATAGTTTATGATAAGATCATAAAGGAAGATATTTGAGTTACAAGTTTAGCATAATACCTAAGATTTAAGGAATCGTTCCGTGGATTTGCATTTTCCCGAAACACCATAAGAGTATGGAACGTTCGAGATATGTAATTAAACCTTGTTTGACATGGTAAGATCAAAGGTATAATTCATAAAACTGCCATTATATTTTAAAGATTAAAAGCTTTAGAGATTACCGTTTTTCCACTGAAAAGAGCTCCATCATAATCCGTTGAAATGACACCATATAAAGTTATGGTTTGGGATAAAACCCAAGTTGTCCTTTCTTAAACATTGGTATGCTATGCATAAGAAAGATGTTTGCAACCAAAGTCGGATGAACTTGTCTTTGTATGTTATTTCGAATAACTGTTAAGTAATCCTCCATAACATCGGAGACAAAAGTGTTTGTCACTTAAAACGTCAAGTTTCTTTGAGAAGGAATTTTTCGTGAAAAGTTAAGTGGGAGGACAATAGAACTTTGATAAGGTTAAAAGAACCTTAGCTATATGTGCAAAGTTGCGCAGCGCCGAAAAGTGTTCCGGAGGCAGCAACAAAGCTCATGGCTCACGTACCTCAAAGGTTGTGGTCACGGAGATCCAAGTTCCTATTGAAACAAGTAGGTCGGATGAACAATCAAATACCAAGATTTGAGGGTTGAATCATTATTTGAGAATAATGAACCGACTACATGCAAAGAAGCGATGATGGGCCCTAACTCCGTCAAATGGCTTGAAGCCATAAAATCCGTGATAGTTCCATACACGATAAATCAAGTTTTGAACTTGAAGGACCCTCGAGAAAGGTGTAAGACCTTACAGTTGTGTCTGGATCTATAAAGAAATAGACATGGATGTTTTACATCTATGAAATTATAGACATGTTGGGAAAGAGTTCACAACAATGTTCAAAAGTTGTATATGACAAGATTTGATCTTTCATAGTGATATTTAGTCTAGACGGATTAATGTAGCAGCCACTACATATAATTTGTTATATGGTAGTTGAATAAACAAAACAAGTTCTTCTAATAGAATCGTTACCTAGGACATGTGCATAACACGGTCCATAGGGTTTTGTTAATTCAAAAGGATGCTAAAAGCATATGCAAACTTCAATGGTTAAAGTGAGCATTGCGGAGTTGGAATCTTCACTGTGATGAAACTGTTAAAAGAGTTTAAAAGTTCATTAGAGACGATGGAGATGCTTGCATTTGCAAGAAATTAAGTGGGAGCGCTAAGACATGTTTCTAATACATTATGTGGAAGACATATTGTTGATTGGAAATAATGTATCTTTTATTAACACATATTAAGAATTTCATCCCGATGAAAGACTTAGGCAAAACCCAAATATTTGGCATCAATAGACGCTAATATGGTTGTGCCAGAAGTACATAGACAAGATATTGAATGAGTTCAATATAGAAACTACAAGAGAGGTTCTTGTCGCACAGAAAGGATTGAATGAGTTCAATGTTGATGATATATTCAAGTGTATTGACATTTGGTAAAGTGAAACAAATAATCAAGTATAGATTGATACTTGATGTATGAAATCACAAAGAGTATTTATATCAATCATACTGTGATATGTACAAATCCAGATATGTCCTATGCTCTAAATGTTGTGAGCAAATACCAGAATGATTCGTAAGATAATCATTGGACAATAGTAAGGATATTCTTATGATCTTTTGGAAGAACTAAGAGTATAATATTTGTAGAAGTGACAAATAGATGGTTAGTTCATTGTAAAAGTACTACATTGATACTAGTTTTGTCACAAAGTACAAATTAAGTTTATCTCAATCTAAACTAAGGGTGGCACAATATAATGGAAAGTGAGTTCCATAATGGATTTGGGTGAGTTCCAAAGTTAAGACATTGTGACAGATACTACGACAAAAGGCTAAGTATATGACTGCTATAATAGCAGCTAAAGAGGGTATTTGTGTCAAGTAGTTTGTTATCAAACTAGGTGTAGTTCACAGCGGGATAATACTATGAAGATATATTGTGCGACAATATTATCAACATGTTTTAACCCCAAAAGAACTAAAGGTCACACCAAAGGACCAAATTTGTACGAAGCCATCTCATTAGAGAATGAGTGATGCGTAGAGACGCAAAGACATGCAATTACACACGGACCTGGAAGTGTCAGATCCGGAGATCAGTTGACCACTAGCAATCGTGTACATACAACACCGGAAAGCCATAGGTGTTGAATACACAAAGGTTTGAAACTAGATTATTGACTCTAGTGCAAGTGGGAGACTGTTGGAGATATGCCCAAGAGGCAATAATAAAAGTGGTTATTATCATATCTTCATACTTATGATAAATGTTTACATACCATGCTATAATTGTATTAACCGGAAACATTAATACTTGTGTGATTTGTAAACTAAAATAAGAGTCCCTAGTATAGCCTCTTGTTAAACTAGCTTGTTGGTTAATATATGATCATGGTTTCCTGATCATGAACATAGAGATGTTATTAACAACAGGATCATATCATTAGGAGAATGATGTGATGGACATACTCCTATAGATAAGCGTAGCATAAAGATCAAGTCATTTCATTAGTTCAATTGCTATATGCTTTCTGATACATAGTAACCTAATTCCTTCGACCATGAGATCATGCATATCATCTTTACCGGATGGATGCTTTGATGACATCAAACACCACACCGTAACTGGGTGGCTATAAAGGTGGCATTGAGTGTTCGGAAAGTATTGGTTGAAACACATGGATCAAGAGTGGGATTTGTCCATCCATATGACGGATAGATATACTCTGGGCCCTCTCGGTGGAATGTCATCCAATTAGCTTGCAAGCATGTGACTGGCTCACAAGGGATCACATATCACGGGAACGAGAAAAGAGTACTTATCGGTAACGAGGTTGAACTAGGTATGCAGAGATACCGACGATCATAACCTCGGATAAGTAAACTATCGTGAGACAAAGGGAAATTGGTATCGTATGTAAGTGGTTCATTCGATCGCAAAGTAATCGTAGAAATATGTGGGAGCCATATGAATTTCCAGATTCCTCTATTGGTTATTGTTCGGAGAAGTGTCTCGATCATGTCCGCATAATTCACAAACCGTAGGGAGACACACTTAAGGATTCGACGTTGTTTGAGTAGTTATGGTATTATGAGAAAGAGACCGAATGTTGTTCGGAGTCTCGGATGGGATCCGGGATATCACGAGGTGATCCGGAATGGTCCGGAGAATAAGATTCATATAAGGAAAGTCCCATTTCGGAGTTCGGGAATGATTCCGGTGTTTTCATCGGGAATGTTCTAGAAGGGTCCGGATTGTCCGGCACTCCGGGGGGGGGGGGGGGAGGGTACATGAGTGTGTCATTGAATGATTGCATCATGTACTAAGTGTTCTTGCTGTTCCAAAAACATGAAAGTCAAATTGCCAGTTTGAAAGTCAAACGGCTAAAACAGGAAACTGTGGAAAACAGGAAACTGTGGGAAACAGGAAACTGTGGGAAACAGGAAACTGTGGGAAACAAGCAAGAGGAGTTGGAACCAACTTGGAGGAGGAGTCCAACTCCTCCAGGCCGGCTCCCAGCCCTAGGCCGAGTTGGGGAGGGACTCCCTCCCTCCCTGGCGCGCCAAGGCCCCTCCACCTATAAAAGGAGGGGCAGGGCTCCTCCTTGAGACACACAAGTTTCTACCTCTAATCTCCGGTTTAGAGCCGTTTTGGTTTAGAGCTTCTAATTGCTTTAGCCTGCGGTTTAGAGCCTTCTAATTGGTGTGTCTAATCTCTAGACCACTAATAGCCCTCTCTCATAATCCACCATACTCGCTCCGGCTTAAGGCGAAGCCCTGCGAGATCTCCCCTCTACTTCCGGTACCACGCCGTTGTGCTGCCGGAATCGCGAGGAGAGTGCTACAACCTCCGCTGCCTGCTGGAACAAGGGAGAGGAAGGTCTTCGTCGAGTACCGAACGTGTGACCGACTGCGGGAGCGCTGCCGGAACGTGGCGCCGGAAGGATCGTCTACGCGATCTTGAGATCGGAAAGAGTACGACTACATCACCCACGAGAATCTGCTCTCGTTAACCGCTTTGGAATCTTCGAGGGTAAGTTATTCCATCGACTCGTTGCTACAATCTAGTAGATAGATCTTGGCTTGTTTGTTTGTATGCGATAGAAAATTTTTGTTTTCCATGCTACGAACCCCTACATGGACATGGTCGTCATCTAAATCATCTGCTAGTAAGCCACGAACCTTCCACTTCGAAGCAAGTCTCTGAGAAGAGATGCATGTAAACTTTAAAATATCCCATGTTTCAAATAGGGAATATTTGATTTTTTTTGAATTTCTACTGGCTGGGTCAAAATCCTGACATCTGTTATGGCTGTCTAGGGGTTGGATCTTTCCGATCTGAGATTAGGTCCATGAAGAAACATCACTGGATCTACCTAAAAGTGGTTTTTTAGAAAAAATCCATGACTAACATATCTAATAGCTGAAATTCAGATTTATTGAAGTTCACTCAACTTTGACCAAACATTGGCGAGAGGGAAAACCACATCCATCTAGTCGTAGTACATAGCAAGTACTCCCTCCGTTTCAAAATATAAGGTGTCTAGACACATTAGCTTTACAAACCTAAAACATCTTATATTTTGAAACAGAGGGAGTACTCTCTTCGAACCTAGACACTAAAATATGTCTAGATACATTATCTTCACAAAGCTAAAACATCTTATATTATAAAATGGAGAGAGTACTAATTTACTTTTGTTTTACTATATAACTAAAAAAACAAATATCTAAATGGTTTAATAAAGTAATAGAAGAAACGTATTTCAATTCAAACACAAAAATTGTCACAAAAAAATCAGATCACAAAAAAGCCCGCCTGGCTCACACTGGGTTTTGTTTTCCAAAGACTGGACCCAACTCAAGAGGCGAACCGGCTATAGGCCTGTAATACAACACGGCCCATTTTCCAGGCCCATAGGGAAGTGGAGGGATAATCATTCGGTCAAAAACAAAAACAGTTGGGTGAGAGGATCTTGTGATGCCTCTCTCACATCCTGTATATAAGCTGGTGTGAACCCCCCTTGACTAGCGAGGTGGGACTAAAACCCACATCGGCTCAACACGGTGCAACGTGTTAACGAGCCCCAATTTCAGCCGGCCCATGTGAATACCCCTCTGGCCGAGGAAAAAAGGTCCTCATGGCCAGCGGTAGAAGGGTATCGATATTACACAGGCCGGCCCATTTGCAAGCAAACCGAACACACACTTTTTCCTTTCTATTTTATACAAAATTTCTCAAGATTTTGCCAAGTTTTCAAATAATTAGGTACAGAAAGTTCACTACTTCAATTTATTCCTTGCATTCGAAAGTCAAATATATAGGTAAGTGAAGAAATAAACTTTATTACACTAATAATATTACAAAATATTTACAAGTGTGTAATGAAAAAACTAAAAAAATAAGAAAAAGAAAAGGCCTAAACTAATTTCCTAATTTCTTTCCTTATCTTCTAGATTATTTCCTTCTTCATTTTAATCCCTACAAAATGAACAAAAGAAAACATAAATAGAGGATTTTTTTTTGTTATTGTTTACTCTCAAACTAAGCATAGAATTGCTATGCTAAATTCCTCACTGAGTTTGGTGAAGGGGCCATATTAGAATATGTTCTTATCAAAAGTCCTGCCTCGGCCTTTTGCATCATGTAGGCTAAAAAACTTACATTTTAAAAGATCAAAATAAATAGCCACATAGCAGCAAATATCAGAACAGCCGATACAATCCACATGAACAAGTCAGCACTAGATGAAACTTGCAACTAAGGGACCCAGATGTAAGAAGTACTATCACTAGTTCCTCACCAGACTACCACAAATCTTAGATTCAAACCACTGAGTTCCATAGTAGCAAACAAGTAGAAACATCGTCCAAACTTACATATAACAGTTCGAGAACAAACCGACATAAGTTCATCTAGTAGAACGACAAGTCCATACTTACATAACAGTATTAAAGTTCTCCAAAAGAAACATATCAATACATATATTTGATGATGTGCCATCATCAACTTGCTTCATTTACTGCCCCAACTCAAGAACCTTCACGAAGACAGAATGCTTGCACCTCTTGCGCAAATCTTTACCACGAGAGGCTAACTCTCGCACGCAACTGTAGCGCAACCCTTAGGCCATTCCTTGGCTTCTTGGTTTTCTTGAAGAATGGGCACATGTAAGTCCTGCCATCAGCCATGAGATAGGCAACGACTTCCCAAGCCCACAACTTCTCCTCCTGAGTAGTATAAATATTGTAGTTCCAGTCCTCCATAGAATTATTAGAATGAATTTACATAAAATATAAAATAAACAGAATTTAGAACAAGCACTGAAAACAATAGTATTTTGCTCAATTGTAAAATACTCTACATATTTCAAGAATCTCGTCGAATAATTGTCGTACGAATCATCCTCCCTCTTCCTCCTCTCCCCAACAGCATGCTGCCACTACCATCACATCAACATATAATAAAGTTAGGCTCAAAATGGCATATTTCCTGCCATATGCCTTGGTAGTAAAAAACTGGAATAGAACAGTCATACTCAACCAATTTCAGTACTGAGAATTTCCAACTAGCAGATAATATCTCCAAGACAAAAAAAAGGCTTTATACTAAGAAAAATATGAACTATTTTGGAACGAGGTGCTAGAGCTATGAAACCCTAACAACCAAAAACGAATATGGAGATATGAAACCCTAACAAGCAATCTCGACAAATCAAGCCCTAAAGATAGATGTCACCTACCTCGACCACGACAACATGCGGGGGATTTCACCAGCATATGCTCATCGGTGACATGCGCACGAGCTGCATCGGATCCATCATGCCCACCTCGCCGACCGCCATAGCCTCCTCCTCCTCCTCCTAATCCGGCACTGCCGCGACGAACCCTCCCAACGCGGCTGCTGGCATGGGTATGATCTGTCGGGTTCCTGTCATTGGCATACCTAGTATGGATCTTGGATAAGGCCCATAGGAAGCGAAAGGTTCTGGAAGCATCCGAAGCTCAGGAACCAGACATGACAAATAAGGCAAAGCCCAAGACGTAGCTGACATAGTCATAGAGTTACTTTTTATTATGTAACCGACCCCGGATTGGACCCTGAGACCCAACCTCTCATATAAAGGTTGGGAGGAGCCGACGGTAGGGAACCTTGACAATCGATTCACACCAACCTGCCGTAAGCTAGATTGCATCTAGCAATCCGGCGACTATGTACTCTCCATCAATAAAATCAGATAAGCAGTAAGTAGGGTTTCCTCTATGTAGTGTACAAGGGACTGAACCTGGGTAAATCTCGCCTTCCTTGTTTGTCTGATAAGCCGACGAAATCACCAATGCACCCGTTTTTCCCTAAAACCCAAGTCCATAACAATGGATATTGCCGAGGCTATCTCTCATCAGCCGTACCTCTAGTCGCACCTCTGTGGGAACCACCAACCTCCTCCGCTGCATCTAGGCCAGTGATGCCGCCACGATAAGCAGCGTCTGCATTCGCAGCGTCTGCATTCGCTACGCTGCTACCCCCTCCATCACCTGCTAAATCAGTGAGCATGCATGGAGAGGGGAAGATTGGAGTGGGAGGCGGTGGAGAAGAGGGTTTTTTGTTCCTCAATCTAGTGAGACAAAGGGGAAAATGGGTGGGGGAAGCAGGCAATGCAGCCAAGAACCATTTTATATGTCCTTCCGATGACATCATTAGGTATTCATACACCGTACATTCGTGTACGTGGGTATGCCCGCACCGTACACCGCACCTTACATATGAGCCATAACAGGTTTCCCCGGGGAATCCACGAGCTCCAGAACCTTTCAACATGAAGCGGTACCAACATATCCTAGCCGTCCGAGAGAAGATAGTGGCGGCCGTCCCTGTCGGCGCTTGCAACCTTTTCCCCAGGGGAGGACACTAGAGCAAAAGTGATGATTTATTTGATTTCCCAACATTTTGAAGAAATATTAGTCAATATGAGAACATATTCCTCGCAAAAAAAGGAGAACATATTGTAATCCATGCATTCAGATCAAGATCTAATAGAGCAATAAATCAATGCAAACCTCCACTATTTTAAACAAGAATTCCACTATCTTTTAATGATTATAATCTATAGGCTTAAGCGTGGTGGGAAGCGCGTGCTCTAAGGCCACCTGCTGCGCGCTTTGCCGGTTATGCCACTGCATATGGGCCAGTGAGAGTCTTTCCTGGGTCTCTCAGTCCCTCCCCGAACCCCGCATCCCTCTGGAACTCCTTGCTAGGTTCTCCGCTTGCCGTCCATAGATCTTCGGCCGCCCCCACCAAGCTTCGGCCGCCACTTCGCTCAACATGGCCCTGCGCCTCCTTACCGTTGCCGCGTTCGGACTCATCTCACCGCTATGCTGCCAGGCGTGAAGGTAGGTGGGGGACGGAGAAACTCGGCTCCAGGGAGGTTTTAGGGGGTCATGGCGGATGGGCCGATGGAGATCCGGGCCAGGAGGGGGTTTGGATGCGCCACTTGAGGTGCATGGCTGTTAATGCATAGGCATTATTGTTTGAACAATTATGTGCATAGTTAATGCATGGCTGTTATTTCTTCAACAAATCTTTACAGATTTTCACCATAAAACGAGCTATAGTGAAAACTCATTTTGGACCAGAGAACGCCCAAGAAATAGGTCAGCTCTGCTAATTTCTTTGGAATATTATTGTAATTGCTACCTTAAATGGACTAACTCCCCTTTTCTTTTGAGGAAACTCATTTATCTATAAAACATAGAGAGCAACGTTGTGTTCCTTCTTAGGCCTGGTTTTTTCCTGTTTTCCATTAAAGTTGAGACGATGCCTACTGCCCCAAAATTTATTCTCTTCTCTCTCACACACACACACATGGTAGCTGACTGGTGTTCATGTTTGACAATCATTAACTGGGTGGTTTGTGCACATGTTACTCTGGTCAGTTTATATTTTCGTAAGTAGAAACACAATCTAGAAGTTAGGAATCTATTACTGAAGATCCGGTTTTTGTACGTGCTGCATTTGTCGATACACAATGGATCTTGCTGACTGTATGATGACGTGTATCTGTTTTAGTATTGATGCTTTGGCTATCACTGGATTGTCGTGCTTGACGTAATTGAAGTAGCCAGTTGAGCTTCTTATGGAAAATGCTGGCGGTTTCAGTCTAGTGTGATCCAGGTCGTCATCGTGTCAGAACTGTTTGTTACGAATCCACACACCGCCATGGTATGCTCACTGTGTGCCTGTGTTTCCTCCGTTTTGCCTATCATGGATGCTAACATTTCTTTTGCGGAGTAAGAGATTCAGGTGTAAGATTATGATCGATGGACTGAGGCCTAACCGAGGATGGTGGTATTTGTCTTGTAATACCCGTAATTGAAAGGTATACAAGGAAGGATCTGCGTAGTGAGAAGTGCAGTAGAAAGAGTGCAAGCCCAAGGTTCATGCGGACTGCAGTGTATTCGTCTTCGTTGTTTCTTCTGTCATGTATCCTGCATGATAGAAATTTTTTTCTGTTTTGTCACAGGTTTTTCCTTCCGGTTGTGGCTTATGGAGATGAGGCCTCTATGGAGATGGTTTTCTTTGGTGATTCTGACCTCCTGGTTGCCAAAAATTGTGGCATCATCTCCACTATTCCTACGGAGATAGCTGCTTTAACATGAAGAAGCTACGTTGTTGATGTTTCCGTGTCTTGGTATGCATTCCGTGGCGAGGACATCGCCTTCCAGGTCAATAGATTCTACCTTGATGTCAGTTCTGTTTTTGTTGGGCTGGATGGTTCGCCTGTAAATGACATTCGTGATTCTCGATCCCTCAAATTTGTGTGTACATAATCTAACTCATCTTTACTGCCGTATTTGCTGCGATGTGCTTCGTCTTCCTTCCTGCTAAATAACTTTAGAGGTGCATATGCTGATGTCCAACTATCCTTCTGAAAACACCTTTTGGGCTAGAGTTTGCGAGTCACCATAAAATCTTGGATGCCTTATAGCTGTAGGTGGATACTCGTGTTCCTGGTAACGTTATGAAATGCTATATTTTGTGAAAATGATTTGTGGGTGGCAGTATAGGGTGGTGCTGTTTCTCTATTTCGCATGGTTGCTCCTTTAGCAAATATAGATGAATTTTTTGTTTGGTCATCTTAATTTGCTTCTAATAAAGGGTGCTCACAGTTTGTTCTTTGTGTAGGCGATACATCCCCCGTGATATGATTGCGCAGCTTGGTCTGGCATCTATGCTGAAGGCCTATATGAACCAGGTTCTAGAAAAATGATGGCTTGGATTACATATGATCTGCCGGCTAGAGAAAATCCATTTGTGTTTAAGCTTAGGAAGACATGTGGAGGGCGCCGTCGGTTGGAAGTAGACGCTTGGGAGTCTTGGAAAAAACTCATCCAGAAGATTATGCTGAGATTATGCTGGAGACAGGGTATCGCTGGCGGGGCGACCCTAATGGCACATTTGTCACGGGAGAGGGAACATGCTGCCGTTGAGTTGTTTGACGAGGTGATGAACAAGCTTTCGTGCATCTTTGTTCAGTATGATGATCTGCTCCCCTTTTTGAGGGTTGGAGAGGCAGACTCTAGTGGTTGGTTGGCTGGACGGATTGAAAAGCTCGCTAAGGAGCTGGTCAGTCTGTCATGTAGCCACGTGCCAAGTTTGGACGACGTCGGCTAAGTGGTACAAAGAATAATCAGCTTTTCTTGATTTTTCATCGGGGTCTTTCCCCTGAGTGCATTAGGCTAGCTGTTTCTGACTGCATTTTCCTCCTGTCTCCTCGTGGTTTCAGGGACATCGATTGTGGTTGCTGCAGCTTTTCCCATGTGTATATGTGTACATGGGATGTATCATGCGGTGCTGCTATGCAGGCGTGTTATTTTGCTGTGTTCGCCGAGTAGTTGAGCTGCTCTGCCTCTTCGTACCGTAGTTGTAGTTCGTTTGGTCGATCTGTTGCTTAAACTGTCTGTTCTAGGGGAGGTCTCCTGTTGTCGTCTTGCTTTTTGGACCTGCTACATAGGTCCTTGTGGATCCTGGTGTCTATCCTTTGGTGAAAAAATCTCGCGCTTTAGTTAATTTCTCTCTAAACTATGCTTCTATCCCTCTCAGACATGGTCCTTGGATTGCGTGCATGTAATGGTCTATCTAATTAAGTACCATGTATGCTTATAAAGTTGGGCAACAACTACTAAATTAAACAAGCAGTTTTTACTGTAACAAGCTTCATTCAGTTGAACGCATCCGTGCGCATAAGATAAGAAGTGACCATTATGTTTGCTTGGCTGAAGGAGCGACATTTTCTTCCCAGAAGAAATGCTCTGCCCACCCGAAATATTTTCATTCCCATGCTGAGATAGGAGATATCCTTTTTGGTCTAATAAAAAATGAGAAAGAGTAAAGTTTAACATTCACATCCTACGAGTGAAATAAGTAAATATTTCCCTTAGTTTCTTTCTTATCAAATCATTAACAGGTATGGTTAGAACATCGTTCGATCCATGAAGAAAATCGTCACCGGCTTGATAAGTATTGCTTCCAGGATTTCCCTGCCATATAAAATAAAAACAAAAAGAGCAAACATGCATTTTTTAATGGCGTGACTATGTTTTTTTTCGAAATGTGGAACATGTTAGATGTATATATCTGTATATTGTATTTCCTCCATATGTTAGGGGGCTTCCTGCATATTTGCCCTGTACCTGTACTATATATTGTGGCCTTTGGCCCCCAGAGGAATACATGTTGCATATTCCTGACATGGTATCAGAGCTAGGTTAGACAAATTTTCTGCAACATCGTCACAGCCGTCACCGTCCCTGTCGCCGACGGTCTTGCCGTCGTCGCCGCCGCCGGTTGCCGCCTTGTTCCTGGCCGTCGTTGCCGGTTTTTGTTTCGAGATCGGTCACCAGCCCGTCCTCGTTTTTATCTCCAGATTGGATTGGTTGGATCGCTGCAACCGGCAAGCTGCCTCTGATCCGTCTGCCCAGGTCCCTGACGCGCCCTTGGTATCAGGCGCCCTTGGTATCTGCTGCCTCCCACGCGCGGGACACCACGCGAGAGCACCCCGCCCCGCTGCTCCCTGACGCGTGACGACCGACGTGTCCCGTGGCGTGCTCCCGCGTGCGTGTGCCCGACGACGTGACGCCCTGCAGTCTGCTCCCCTTGCGTGACGCCCTGCAGCTGCTCCCCTTGGCGTGTGCCCGACGACGTGTGCCTGACGACGCGCGTGTAGGACGCCTGACTGCCTGCTGCTGCTCCCTTGCAGTGCCCCGACGCGGCGTCTTTCTCTGCTGACGCCAGCTCCTTCCGCCACATCCCGTCTGGTCCGTCGCCGGCCGGTTTTCGTCTGCTAGTGTCAAAATCCATTAGATCTAGATCTAGATCTGAGAAAAAAAAGCGAGAGAGATGTCTTCTTTATCGGGTTATGTTGCGATTCCTCGCTGCCCGGTGGTCTTTGATGGCGCGAATTACCCTGATTTCGCTACCTTTATGCGCGTTCACATGCGCGGTCTCCGTCTTTGGGGTGTGCTCTCCGGCGAGGTCTCCTGTCCGCCGTGTCCCCCCTGCTCCTATGGCTCCTCTTCCGCCGACGCCGATTGTTCTCGGTACTGATACTTCTCAGGAGGCCAAGGATGCTGCTCAGAGTGCTGATGATAGTGTTGTCGCTGCTTATGACCTGAAGTTCAAGCAGTACCCTTCTGATCTCGAGGCCTATCGACACGCTCTGACCGCTTACACTCAGTGGGTTGATGAGGATGCTCGTGCTGCTGCCGTTCTCACCTCCAGTGTTCTGCCCCAGTATGCTGCTGAGTTTATGAGTCTTCCTACGGTTGTCGCTCAGTGGGCCCATCTTTGTCAGCGCTATCAGCCGTCTGGACATGCTCTTTACATGTCCGTGGTTCGCCAGGAGCATGCTCTTCAGCAGGGTGATTCTACTATTGATGAGTTCTATACTCAGAGTGATGCTATCTGGCGTCAGCCTGATTCTCTTCGTACTGCTGTTTGTGGCACATGCTCGTGTTTCCAGATTGTGCGCTCGGATTTGGAGTTTCACCGCATCTATGAGTTTCTGTCTCGGCTCCGCCAAGAGTTTGAGCCCCGGCGTGCTCAGCTGAATGCTCGTGGTCGTGTTCCGCTCTCTGAGGTGTTGACTGAGCTTCGGGCTGAGGAGACTCGTCTTCGTGGTGCTGGTCTTCTTGCGGCTCCATCTGTGCTTGCTACTCGTGGTCCTCCTATGTCATATGTTCCCTCGACTCAGCCGCGGTCCTCTGTGCCGCCGCCGATACTACCCACTCCTCCAGTTCAGGGTCAGAGTCAGCACCAGCAGTTTCAGGGCCAGAGTCAGCCTCAGCAGTTTCAGGGTCAGAGTCCGCACCAGCAGTTTCAGGGCCAGAGTCAGCACCCGCAGGCTCGTGGTCAGGGTCGCCGTGGTTCTCTTCGTCACTGCTCTTATTGTAACAAGGATGGTCACACTTGGGCCACCTGTTATACACGGGATCCCAGTCTACGTCAGCAGCACCAGGCTCGTGGGCAGTCAGCTCCTTCTGGATCTTCAGCAGTTGCTCTCTCGGACCAGGACATTATCAGGAGTCTTCGCGGTCTGCTTGCTGCTACAGGCTCTTCTTCGACAGGCACTGCTGGTTCTGTGACTGATTCTTCCGGCCCTGTGCGACCACCATCTTCTACACAGTCAGGTACGTCCCCATGGTATCTGGATTCTGGAGCTTCTTTTCATATGTCTTCTGAGTCTTCTTTTCTGTCCGCTCTTCGTTCCCTCCCTTCTCCTGTCCGTGTTTTCACAACTGATGGTACCTCTCTCCCTGTTTCTAGTCGGGGCACCCTCTCTACTTCTTCCTTTTCTGTTCCTGATATTTCTCATATTCCTCTTCTTAAGATGAATCTGTTCTCTGCTAGCCAGCTTACTGACTCTGGTTGTCGCGTCATTCTTGATGCTGATTCTTGTGTTGTCTAGGACCGTCGCACGCAGGCCCTGGTTGGAGCTGGCCCTCGCAGCCGTGACTCTTCAGGACTTTGGGAGTTAGACTGGCTTCGTGTTCCTTCCGCTGCCACTTCATCTTCCAGTTCTTCTCCGGTCGTCGCCTCTGCTACCAGCTCCTTTCAGCAGTGGCATCATCGTCTTGGTCACCTTTGTGACTCTCGCCTGTCGTCGTTAGTTCATCGTGGTCTTCTGGGGTCTGTCTCAGGAGATGGGTCTTTACATTGTCAGGGCTGTAGGTTGGGTAAACAGATTCAGCTTCCCTATCCTACTAGTGTGTCTGTATCTCACCGACCTTTTGATTTAGTTCATTCCGATGTTTGGGGTCCGGCTCCTTTCGCTTCGAAAGGGGGCCATCGCTACTATATTTTATTCATTGATGATTTTTCTCGGTACACTTGGTTGTATTTTATGCGCTCTCGCAGTGAAGTGCTTTCCATATATCAGCGTTTTGCGGCCATGGTCCATACTCAGTATTCTACCCCCATCCGTGTCCTTCGTGCTGATTCTGCTGGTGAGTATATCTCCCAGATGTTGCGGGTGTCCTTGCTGAGCAGGGCACCCTTGCTCAGTTCTCCTGTCCTGGCGCACATGCCCAGAATGGCGTTGCTGAGCGTAAGCATCGCCATCTTCTTGAGACCACTCGCGCTATGATGATTGCTTCTTCTCTCCCGCCGCATTTCTAGGCTGAGGCTGTCGCTACGTCGGCTTACCTCATCAATATTCAGCCTTCTGCTGCCTTGCAGGGTGGTATCCCTCTTGAGCGCCTATCTGGACAGTCTCCAGACTACTCCATGCTTCGCTTGTTTGGTTGTGTTTGCTATGTTCTCCTTGCTCCTCGCGAACGCACCAAACTGACCGCTCAGTCTGTTGAGTGTGTTTTCCTTGGATACAGTGATGAGCATAAAGGCTATCGCTGTTGGGACCCTGTTGGTCGTCGGATGCGTATCTCTCGTGATGTTACTTTTGATGAGACGCGTCCTTTCTATCCTCGTCCCACCGCTGGTACTTACCCGGTGGAAGATATTTCTTTTCTTCTCTTTCCTGACACACCTCCTTCTACACCTATTGTGTCTTCTTCAGGATATCCTCCTCCTGATGTCTCTTCTTCGACACCGTCCTCCTCTGCTCCGTCTAGTTCTCCTAGTTCTCCTCGTTCTCCGGAGTCTTCCTCTACTATTCCCTCTTCTTCATCGTCGTCTCCTGCGTCGTCTTCCTCTGATGACCTTCCCTCTACTCGTCCTGTTCGTCAGCGTCGTGCCCCCAACCGTTACTCTCCTAGTCAGTATGGTCTTTCTGTTGCCTCCGAGCCGACTTCTTATCGGGATGCTGAGCATCATCCTGAATGGCAGCTGGCCATGGCTGAGGAGATTGCTGCGCTTGAGCGCACTGGCACCTGGGATCTTGTTCCTCCCCCTCCCGGTGTTCGTCATATCACGTGTAAGTGGGTCTATAAGATTAAGACTCGCTCTGATGGATCTCTTGAGCGCTATAAAGCGCGTCTTGTAGCTCGGGGTTTTCAGCAGGAGCATGATCGTGATTATGATGAGACCTTTGCTCCTGTGGCTCATATGACCACTGTGCGTACTCTTCTTGCTGTTGCTTCTGTTCGTCACTGGTCTGTGTCCCAGCTTGATTTTCAGAACGCCTTTCTCAATGGTGAGTTGAGTGAGGAGGTTTATATGACCTCTGTATTAGTCGTTCACTATCGGAATACAAAGTCTGCAAAAGCCATTATAAAAATCATACAAATGAAGACCGCCAAAACAATACTAATGAGTATGACAATGGCGATCACCCCACGCACACCATACACCAAATAATGTTGAATTGTTGCCGCCGTGCACTGACCCGGCCTGTCTAACCCGCTGCTTACACTACATGAGCGTCCCTTTTACAACATCTGAGAAAAATAACCGCACCTTGCTACACCACAAAAAAGGATACACGCTACAGCCAAGAATAGACGACGCAGCGAAGCGCCGCATGACTGTCTAGTATTGTGTAAGAGTAATCTAAGCTAGAGAAAATCCCACACGCTAGCACGTGAAGGATCATATATAGGCATCTTACAGGAATATGCACATCTTACGTTGTAAGGAGTGCTCTTGAGAAACATATCTATTGAAAATATATTTTTTGGTTTTTGGCAATAGAAAAGGGTTTTGACCTTCCTTGCTTTTCTAACAGAGCGCACGGGCTGTAAAATTTACCGTTTACAAGGATCAGAAGTTGATTTTTTTCCAGCTGCTACAAAAAAATCGATGACAATTGTCTAGGACACAACTCATTTTCTTGTTTTTTTAATTGTCTGGCTATTTCCCTATTGTACTTTACTTTGTGGTCAGATAGAGTTTATATTGTGTTCTCCACATTTAGAACATGATTTGGAAAATAAACTTGTATGAGATCTAATTTTATCTCGAAGAATTAGTAGAGTGTAGGATTGAAGTTTGGGGACACGCCACCAAGAGTTTACCTAAATTTGGTCCGACTCTTGGAATCTCACTCCTCTTGTTATATTATCTACCTCACCATGCAAATTTAACAAAGTCTACTACAGTATATAAGTAATTTTTGCTTGAATCCCAATGAGTTCACATAGTGATCATGTACCTTTTGCTTCTATGGTTTGTTTGATACTACCTCCATTAATATTTCAAAGAATAAGATGCACACGCATTCCAAAGCAAAGTTTGACGGAATAAATAAAGCAAATAATACTTGATTATATTATGTAAAATTAGTATCGTTGACTTCGTATTGAAACACACTTTCCAATAATGCTAACTTTGTACCAACATTTTTTATATGTTTAGAGTAAATCTCGGTCAAAGAAAAAATACACAAAACAAGAACGCCTTATTTCCTTTATTTTAAAATATAAGATGTTTTAGCTTTTGTCTAATGTATCTAGACGTCTTTTAGTGTGTAGATTCGGTATACATTCGTTCACAAAAACTAAAACATCGTATTTTAAAACGGAGGGAGTAGATGCTTCTTGCTTAGCCACTTGTGTCTCTCATCGTTAAAGTGCAATATTTCGAGACACCAAAATTTTATATGTGCACCATGCATGTTTACAGGTGCTACGGTGAACAGAATTCGATTACGCGCCAACTAGTTCTATCTTAAATTAGCAACGAGAGTCACTATATATCGAGCGAGAGCTTCCATTAATTATTCTTTGCCTCTTGCAGTCTTGCTGTCCTATCTCCAAGCATAAACTTGAAGCTGTGCAAGGATGTACTACCAATGTATGAAAATTTTGAGGAATGCATCCAATTAATCGGGTGGAAGATCTTCATCTCCACCAACACCTGAGCGGTGCCCATGGGCCACTCGGATAGGAGACGCTGGCGCAGGTCCTCCGACAACCCGACATCACGCCCCCACGGCAACACCGTTAGCTCCGCCGCCCCGCTCCTTGGGACGCAGAGGACGGGCACACGGCCCCACGAGAGGGCGACGCCCGCGTAGGATACCAGCACCTCCCCGCCGTTGAAGCACCACGGTTGTAGGCAGGGGTTCTCGACGCGCACGGTGAGATTAAACGCCGGAGAGACCGTCGTGCGGCCAACCGCCGTGCCATTGAGACCCTCGACGGCCGCGAGATCGATGGAGAACTCGGCCAGATCGTTCGGATCCCCGGTAAAGATGCAGACGGCCAGCATCACCGGTATGGCAACTATGTATATAGCACAGATGATGTTTATGGCTCTGTTCAGGATCTTCTCCAGGCGCATGAGAGCTGCTGTATAAAGAAAATCGCCATGTTGGACAGGAAGAGCAAATTAAATTCAACAATCACCGTGCACCCATTGATAGGTAATCAAGGGAGTGGAGAGCTCACCGATGTCGTCCATCGTCGCTGCAGCGGACCGGAGACGTGGGATCGCGTGTTCAATCTAGACTCATGAGCGGCGGCGCGCGTAAGGGCACTCGGGGAGCTATCGCCGTCCCACGCGCGCAGCCTTATCTGCAACAGGAATCCTGTTAGGTTTTGTGAATTACAAGTAGTGCTGCGTTCCGTAAACATCGTAGGTGGCCAGCGTGCTCGGTTACAACTTCCTCTTCGATAAAACTAGGAGCAGTTATTAATTCGTATCGATATCTCTAGTTTTGGTGGACAAGCTATATACTCCCTCCGTTTTATAATATAAGATGATGTTTTATGAAGCAAATATAGCTAGACTTTTTTAGTGTGTAGATTTACTCCAAATTTAAATGAATATGCATACTAAAAGAAGTCTAAGTACATTTATTTCATAAAAATAAAACATCTTATATTTTAAAACACGGAGTATATGCCTTAGGCCTGCTCTGCGCTCACGGGCGGCACGGTGGGGGCAGCCCCTGACGGTGCCCCAACGCCGACTCGGGGCTTCGTGCCTGCAGTGGCAGCGTTCGTTCCAGCGGCGCACATTGGTGGTGATCCTAGGACGGCGCACTCCGATGCTTGGATGGCGGCGTGACCGAGGCGCGACAGCACGGCTGATCTGGGCCCAGTCTAGGCTTGATCTGGGCCTGTGGGCTAATCTAGGCCTGATCCCGGCTGTTCGGCTTTGCTGCTGTGTCTGGATAGCGACCGCTTCGGGTGGATGCGGGTAGTACCCTGCACCTTGCTGGTTGCGCGGTGACATCTATAAGAGATAGTGCCTGAACACCCTACCTTACCGACGGCCTTTTGGTTGTGATGTTGGCGGTGGTATGGACTCGAGTTCGTGGATGTCGGGGCGGCAGCCCCGGAAGGCGGACTGCTAGGACGTCCCTTCGGCGGAGGTGGCTTCGGGAGGTGGTGTGCGATCCTTAGGCCGGCGGCGGTATGGAAAGCCCGGGTGAGCTTTGTTGGGCTTGTAGCATAGAAAACTGTTGGAGATATGCTCAAGAGACAATAATAAAATGGTTATTATTATATCTTTATATTTATGATAAATGTTTACATTCCATGCTATAATTGTATTAATAGAAAACATTAATACTTGTGTGTTTTGTAAACACAAAAGAGTCCCTAGCAGTGGCGGACCCAGAAATGAACAAAGGAGGGGGCTAACACACGATATGTCTACAATTTTGCTAGATAGTTATAAAAAATGTACGATAGCATAGTACATAAGATGTTACACAAACACTAATAGTCTCCAAAGAAAATTAAAATGAGGAAGAACATGGGGAAAATACATTCTTTCTATAAATGCCCTTCGATCCATCAAACTAAATCATCATGAGAACTGTGAGTTGAGATTTTCACAAGCATTGTAGGTACATGCATATGAAATAATATATACTCCCTCCGTCCAAAAATAGATCTCTTAGGTTTTTTAAATTTTAGATGAATCTATATACTAAATAGTGTCTAGATTCATCCAAATTTTAACAAATTTGGGACATCTATTTTGGGACGGAGGGAGTATTATAAATGGGTATAAAATATGATATAAGAGTAAAGTCATGAAAACAAAACATACCACTACGATCTAACAGTGATTTTGGATAATTGGCATTTGCTATTCTTGTGATCTTGAAATGTCCTCAAAATGAACCCATAGTGAAATATGCTCTATTAGCTTCGTCTCTAATGTTGGGATCAAAAAGTATATCAAGCCCAACGTGCTCTGCTAGAGCCATCTTCGCTAGAGCCATCTTCCCTTTGATAGAATCTTTCCATAACCTAATATACTGCAAGTGTTTGAACAAAATTTAGTTATCCTCTAACAGTAATTAATTAGATGACATAACTATAGTACAACAAAAATTGTCTAGAAATATTACCTGTGGAAGGACCCAAGGGGAGGGAATCAGGAATATCCTGTGTGCAGTTCGTGTGGTCTAAATCTGCCTTTGTTGACTCCTTGGTGCGCGTCAGTTTTCAGGACGGGGTGACTAAATGAGGCGAGGAGCAGAAAGGGAAAATCAGGCTGCGCCGCCCTGATTACTACGACATGCAAGATGCCGTGAGTGGCATGATTAGGATTGAGGATCAGGCTGCAAGTGGGCATGCCCACGGCCACCCACCATCTGCCCACCTTTGTATATATAATTTTTTGGGATTGGTGGTTATATCCACTGAAATCTGCTAATGCTAATGGACGTCCATCTATCCGTCTAAAATCTGTCAGTTTTCTCACCCTCACGTAAATAGCTAGCCAGCTTTCTCACCCTCACGCAAATAGCCAGCCAGCTTCACACAAGATCACAGAAAATAGAATTCAACGTCATCACACAATTGGAGCATTCTTACACAGGAAAGCCACAATCGGTATTGTACTGTAATAAGTACAAGTATCACAATATTATTACAGGAAATGCCTAACAATATAAACTTGAAAATGCATGAACATAATTTAAATGACAGTACACAGAAAAGATCAGCTAGCTTCATCACACAAGCTCACTGGAAAATAAGCCTGACGTCGGAATGATGCCTTGAATAATTGACAAAAAATGTTCAACATTCAGACCTTAATCAAGTACAAAGCTCTTGAAAAATAACAAAGAAAGATCCATTATTGAAACTTCAAGAACATCATGTACCTGGTTCAGTTTAGAATCACAAAATACAGTGTTATATAGATGAACAAGAGAAGAAGATGCAAACATACAAGTGTATATAGATGCAATAGAATGTCACAAAAAAAACATGCAATACTTGCACCAGAAATGGATGAAAATCAGCTACTATCAGGGATCCAACAACTATCAGCTACTCCAACAATATTCTTGAAAATCATAACGACGACACCGATGACACTTCTGACAAAGACCAAGGAGCAGCAGTAACAACAATAGCTTAACATAGTTTTTGCAAAATATTATGACAATAGCGGTAACACCAATTAACTGTCAATTTGAGGAGCACTGGCAGGAACTAGCTGCTAGGGCGTTGGGGAGAAAGAAGCGGGGGCGACATGATCGACGAGTTCCAGATTGACCGGGGAGACACCAAGCGACGCTTCAATGCTTGATCGCTCACGGGCTTCATGGGACATAAGGGGCTAAGCCACACAAAATAGCTTATTTTGGATAGAATAAATAATATATGCTCCGTTGCTTACTGTAGGGTTTGCAGCATAGAAAACAAAAAAATTCCTACGATGGGAACATCTAAGTACCAAGATCTATCTACTAGATACAAGCAACGAGTGGATATACATCAATAGAATACATACCCTCGAAGACCGAATAGCGTTAACAAGGTTGTACTCGTGGATGATCTGGACGAACGCTTGCCGATCTCAAGATCGTGATGAAGTCCATCTGGTCCAGCACCATCAAGTCCATCACCTCAAAGCAGTGGTGCATCCGTGATCGCACACACGTACGGGTACCCCGACAACCTCCACGCCCTCGCTCCAGCGAAGCAGCGGAAGCAACAAATCCTTCCAGAAAAACCACCGGGAATATGTATCTCGCTGATCGGAGACCATGGGGAAATTCTAAAGGGAGGGAGAGAGATCCTTAGTGAGGAGGTGTGCTTTGAGAGGAGGAGAGGGGGACCTTTTATAGGGGAGAGGGGGGCATCCAAGGGGCATGGCGCCCAGCCATGGGGGCTGCCCCACCTCTTACACATTCATGTAGGTGGAGCTTCCACTCAAAATGAAAAGCCTCCACTCCCATTAAAAAGCCTCCACTCAAAAATCCACTCACATGCATTAAATTTCCACCAAATTTAATGCAAGCTCTCATTTAAATAAAACTCTTTTATTTATTTATTCAGAATTTTGTTAATTACTTTAATTAACAAACATTCACATAAAACCCCTTGCTAGTATTCAATTTCACATGCAGAACCAGTTTCAGCAATTTCAACCGAAACAGTTCCGGTGTCTAGTGAAATAAATTTCTGCGCTTTCCTTTTCTTTTTCTGACATATCATTTGCTCCGAATGGTGTCGGTATCCCTTAAGTGTGTCACCCTACGGTTCGAGAATAATGCAGACATGATCGAGACCCTCTCCGATCAATAATCAGCAGCGGGACCTGGAGATCCGTACTGACTCCCACACATTCAACGATGACTTCTCTGATCGTGTGAACCTTTTACACTAGTATCTTAATCCCTTTGTTTCACGATATATTACATGTCCGAGATTCGATCATCGGTATCTCCATACCTAGTTTGATCTCATTACCGACATGCACTCTTTTCTCGTTCCCGTGATATAACATTCTAGTGATCAAATCACTTGCTTGCAAGCTAATCAATGTGATATCACTGAGAGGGCCCAGAGCATATCTATCCGTCATCGGGATGAACAAATTCCACTCTCGATCCATGAACCTCAACAGAACACTTTAGTAGTTCCGAAGCCATCTTTATATCACCCAGTTACGGTGTGACGTTTGATGTCAACAAGAAACTCTTCCGGTGTTAGTGATTGACATGATCTCATGGTCTAAGGATTAGGATCACTTCGTAAGTTGTTATAGCAATATAAACTCAATGACTTTGATCGTAATGCTATACTTCGGATGAATGTTCATCACATCATTACACTAATGTTGTGACCTCGTTATTAACAACATCCAATGTCCATGATCAGGAAACTTTGGTCATCTTGTTAATCAACGAGCTAGTTCATAAGAGAGGCATAACTAGGAACTTCCTTTTTGTTTATTAAACACACATGTATTAACGTTTCCGTATTAATACAATTATAGCATGCAAAATAAACATTTATCATAAATAAGAAATACGATAATAATCACTTTATTATTGCCTCTCGGGCATATTCCCTTCAGTCTCCCACTTGCACTAGAGACAATAATCTAGTTTGAAAACTTTGCGTATTTGAACACCTATGGCTTTCTGGTGTTCCATATACGCAACTGCAAGTGTTTAACATAATCTACGGATCTGACGCTTTCAGGTCCGTGTGTATTTGCATGTCTTTGCGTCTCCACGCATCACTCATTCTCCAATGAGATGACATTGTATAAATTTGGTATTTTGGTGAGACCTTTAGTTCCTTGGGGTTAAATCATATCGATACTATTTTCATACAATATATCTTTAGTGTTAGCCCGTTGCGAACCACACCTTAGTTTGATAATAAACTACTTGACACAAATTCCCTCCTTTGCTGCTACTATATCAGTCATATACTTAGCTTTATTGTTGTAGTATTCGTCACAATGTCTTCACTTTGGAACTCTTCCAAATCCATCATGGAAACTCCTTTCCATTACATTGTGCCACCCATAGTTTAAATTGAGATAAACTTAATTTGTATCTTGTGACAAAACTAGTATCAACGTAACGCTTTACAATGAACTATTTGTAATTGTTTGTCACCTCTACACAAATATATTCTTAGTTCTTCCTAAATATCATAAGAATATCCTCACTATCCTTCAATGATCATTTTATGATTCATTCTGATATATGCTCATAACACTTAGAGCATAGGACATATCTGGATGTGTACATATCATGGTATGATTGATCAAAACATCCTTGTGATTTTACTCATCAAGTGTCAAAGCACTTGAATCTTGTTTCACTTATCAAGTGTCGATACACTTGAATCTTGATTCAATTCCTTTCCATTTGACAAGAACCTTTTCTTGTCGTTTCTATATTGAAATCCTTCACTATCTCATATATGTACATTTGGCACAACCATATTAGCGTCACAGTCTATCCATTATAGACATTCATGCTAAATATTCGGGTTTTGCCTAAGTCTTTCATCGAAATGAAATTCTTAACCTTTGTCAATAAAAATTACATCATTTCTAATCAATAAGATGTCCTCCACATAATATATTAGAAATATGTCTCAGCGCTCTCACTTAATTTCTTGCAAATGCAAGCATCTTCATCGTCTCGTGATGAAAACTCCTTTTCATCACGGTGAAGATTCCAACTCCGCGATGCTTACTTCAACCATTGAAGTTTGCATGCCCTTTTTAGCATCCTTTGAATTAACAAACCCTTTGGACCGTGTCATGTACACGTCCTAGGTAACCATTCTATTAGAAGAACTTTGTTTTGTTTATTCATCTATCATATACCAAATTATATGTAGTGGTTGCTACTTTAATCCGTCCAGACTAAATATCGCTATGAAAGATCAAATCTTGTCATAGTTAACTCCTTGAACATTGTCGTAAAATACTTTACGACATGTCTACTATTTCATAGATGTGAAACATCCATGTCTGTTTCTTTATAGATCCAAATACGACCGATAGATTTTTACACCTTTCCGGAGGGTCTTCCAAGTTCAAAACTTGATTTCTCGTATATGGAACTATCACGGATTTTATGGCTTCAAAACCATTTGACGAAGTCAGGGCCCATCATCGCTTCTTTGTATGTAGTCGGTTCATCATTGTCAAACAACAATGATTTACTCTCAAACTTAGCATTTGATTGTTTATCCGACCGACTTGGTTCAATAAGAACTTAGATCTCCGTGACCACAACCTTTGAGGCACATAAGCTATGAGCATTATGGCAGCCTCCGGAACCATTTCCGGCGCTGCGCAACTCAGCACATTTAGCTAAGGTTTGTTAACCTTATCAAAGTTTTATTGTCCTCCCACTTAACTTTTGCGAAAAATTCCTTTTTCAAGAAACTTCACATTTCAAGCGACAAACCCTTTTATCCTCGGTGTTATGGAGGAATAACCAATTGTTATTTGAAATAACCTACAAAGACATGCTCATCCGACTTTGGTTGTAAACATCTTTCTTATGCTTAGCATACCAAAATTTAAGAAAGGACAACTTGGGTTTTACCCCAAACCATAACTCATATGGTGTCATTTCAACGAATCAAGATGGATCTCTTTTCAGTGTAGAAGCGGTAGTCTCTAAAGCTTTAATCTTTTAAAACATAATGGCAGTTTTATAAATAACACCTTTGATTCACCATGTCAAACAAGGTTTCATTACAAATCTCAAACACTCCATATTCCTATGGTGTTTCGGGAGATGTAAATCTAGGTGTTTTTGCTAAACTTGTAACTCAAATAAATCCCTTTATGATAAAATCATAATTCATTTATTTTCTTGTTACACTTGTAACTCAAATAAATCCCTTATGATAAAATCATAAATCATTTATTTTCTTGTCACAATGATTTTCCACTTCATCTTGAAAGTCTTTGAACGTTTTCAAATATTTCATACTTCTTTCTCATTAAGTGAATATTCACTCAAATTTCCGCAGAAAGCATATGAAGTTGAAATCCATCGCTTATGACTACACATAATGGACTACATACATCGATATGTATAAATTCCAATATTTTAGTCGATCGTTCTTCTTTGGCCTTTGAACGAAGTTTTAATTATCCCGAGGGAAGTCTCACAAGCGTCACTTGATCAAATCAAAGACTCCAAAAATCCATGAAAATGGAGTTTCTTCATGTTTTCTTTCCAATATAATTTAAACGGCGATGTCACTTCGTAAGTGATCTTCCAATCATTTGTCTTGCGACATTTTAGCATTAGCTTTATGGATGTGATTTCTCCAACTAGATTTGTAAATCATCCATCTTATATGGAATACGGTAATTATTTGAACAACCTTTGTTCTCATAATACCTGATTTAAATAACAATTATTAAAACAAATCTTGAAGTCAAGCTTTGATGTCAACGAGAAATACAAACAACGGTTTATTTGTTTTCGATGAACATCATCACATATTCTTTTGCTAGTTACTTAGGCCATTGTGGTTCATGAATTGCGTCGTTCTATACGAAATTTCATACCCACTAATTCGGTATCCAATACCCAAGAACCATATTGTTTAACAAGCAAAGAATACAACCATAACATGTATATCATCCATATACCTAAATTGGATATTTCCAATATTTTCTTTTCTGCCAAATATATTTTATAGATTCTCTTTCAGCATTTCCTTTTCCTTTTTAAAAGAATCTATCAACATCAAAAGTGACGCCGTATACATGACACATAGTCCAAAGCGTGTATATTCAAATAATAATACCTTTGGACCTACACTTTGAAGTAGATCACCATCATCAAATGGTCGGTATTCTTTCAAAATCCATTCTTTAGTAATCTTTTAGTGTATTAAACACTTTTACATACATTTTCTATTCATCCTTATCATGATGAATTTCATGATCAAGCTATTGTAGCTTATAAAGGCGAATCATGAGTATAGCATTACTTTCCAAAACCCTTTTGGATGATTAGGATGTCTAGCATCTCCAACCTTCGCAAATTCTCATCCAATATGAGAACATATATTATACTCTATCATATTGCAACCAAAACATTGTTTCAGATATCGTTATATATGTCACACATGATGGTTTCTGAAACAATTCTTTCAGCTCCTAGATAAACTTGATATTTAAAACAATCAAGAATCATGGAGGCAAACATGATACTTAAGATACTAACACTGAAATTTTTACTCTCGATTTAATACCAATTATTAAATTTCACGGATTAAACAGAGTTTGCTGAAAGTTTGCAATAGGACTTTAAAATTTAGATTGACACTCAACACAATACGATACCAGTTCGTAAAGTAAATATCTAGAATTCTATAGTTTTATTATCTCAATTACAACTAAGCATAAAGTGGTGAACGAATGCCAATGACTACAACAAATTATGCAAATTCACTTTAATTTAATTTACGATAAATTGAGTTCTATTAATCCAAATTAGAAATGAACTCCCACTCAAAAACAACATCCCTCGTGCCTTTTTGGTGATTACATGAACCAAATCCACTATACCAAGTCCGATCATCACGTGAGTCGGTGTAGCTTCAAAGGCGAGTATCCATATGGTCATCATATCAAAACATATGACTCATGCTTAACCTTTTGGTCCGTGTTCCGAGGCCATGTCTGTACATGCTAGGCTCTCCAAGTAAGAACCTTAGTATTCGCGTGTGTAACTGTCTTACAACCAAGATATGCTCGTGGATTCAAGTACACCCGATCATCACGTGATGTCTTGAAGCGACGGAACATTGTCGGTGCATACTTAAGGAAGAACACATTTATCTTGATATCTAAATGAGGGATCATATTATTATCTTAATAAAATGCCAAACAAGCAATATAAGATGCAATCAAACATCACATGTTTGTAAGTGAAGTGATATGGTTCCCGCATATGATCTCCATCATGTGCACCGTGGTATGATCACTATCATACATCTATGTGTAAGGCCAAGGTCTATGGAACTTACAAGTTATGTGTGTTGTAAGAGTATCACCTCATACTTATACTTACAACATCACCATATCATAACACAAGCCCAGCAACAATCTAAACTAGACGCCTCTAATTTATTCATTGCATGTTTTACGTGGCTTAGGGCTTTCGAAGATAGAACTGTTCTTACCTACGAACATGAACCACAACGAGGATAACCAAATTGTTGACAACTCGTTGCAAATTAGATATTGACTATAGTAGGAGAGACAGACACCCGCTAGCCACTTATGCAAAACTAGTTGCATGTCAAGTGTGGAACAGGTCTCATGTGCGAGGACATGTAAATTTTGTCCGGGCCGCTTCATCCCACTATGCCACCAATATCCAAAGTACAACTAAGAAGCAATAAAATGATCATCATCGCCCACATACTCATATGTGTACTACCCGTGCAAAGCATCTACACATAGATCCGGCTCTGATACCACTGTAGGGTTCACAGCATAGAAAACAAAAAAATTCCTACGATGGGAACATCTAAGTACCAAGATCTATCTACTAGATACAAGCAACGAGTGGATATACATCCATAGAATACATACACTCGAAGACCGAATAGCGTTAACAAGGTTGTACTCATGGATGATCTGGACGAACGCTTGCCGATCTCAAGATCGTGATGAAGTCCATCTGGTCCAGCTGGTCCAGCACCATCAAGTCCATCACCTCAAAGCAGTGGTACATCCGTGATCGCACACACGTACGAGTACCCCTACAACCTCCACGCCCTCGCTCCAGCGAAGCAGCGAAAGCAACAAATCCTTCCAGAAAAAGCCACCGGGAACATGTATCTCGCTGATCCGAGACCATGGGGAAATTCTAAAGGGGGGAGAGAGATCCTTAGTGAGGAGGTGTGCTTTGAGAGGAGGAGAGGGGGGTCTTTTATAGGGGAGAGGGGGGCATCCAAGGGGCATGGCTCCCAGCCATGGGGGTTGTCCCCACATCTTCCACATTCATGTGGGTGGAGCTTCCACTCAAAATGAAAAGCCTCCACTCCCATTAAAAAGCCTCCACTCAAAAATCCACTCACATGCATTAAATTTCCACCAAATTTAATGCAAGCTCTCATTTAAATAAAACTCTTTTATTTATTTATTCATAATTTTTTTAATTACTTTAATTAACAAACATTCACATAAAACCCTTGCTAGTATTCAATTTCACATGCAGAACCAGTTTCAGCAATTTCAACCGAAACAGTTCCGGTGTCTAGTGAAATAAATTTCTGCGCTTTCCTTTTCTTTTTCTGACATATCATTTGCTCCGAATGGTGTCGGTATCCCTTAAGTGTGTCACCCTACGGTTCGCGAATAATGCAGACATGATCGAGACCCCTCTCCGATCAATAATCAGCAGCGGGACCTGGAGATCCGTACTGACTCCCACACATTCAATGATGACTTCTCTGATCGTGTGAACCTTTTACGCTAGTATCTTAATCCCTTTGTTTCACGATATATTACATGTCCGAGATTCGATCATCGGTATCTCCATACCTAGTTTGATCTCATTACCGACATGCACTCTTTTCTCGTTCCCGTGATATAACATTCTAGTGATCAAATCACTTGCTTGCAAGCTAATCAATGTGATATCACTAAGAGGGCCCAGAGCATATCTATCTGTCATCGGGATGAACAAATTCCACTCTCGATCCATGAACCTCAACATAACACTTTAGTAGTTCCGAAGCCATCTTTATAATCACCCAGTTACGGTGTGACGTTTGATGTCAACAAGAAACTCTTCCGGTGTTAGTGATTAACATGATCTCATGGTCTACGGATTAGGATCACTTCGTAAGTTGTTATAGCAATATAAAATCAATGACTTTGATCATAATGCTATACTTCGGATGAATGTTCATCACATCATTACACTAATGTTGTGACCTCGTTATTAACAACATCCAATGTCCATGATCAGGAAACTTTGATCATCTTGTTAATCAACGAGCTAGTTTATAAGAGAGGCATAACTAGGAACTTCCTTTTTGTTTATTAAACACATATGTTGAAAGGGAATGTATGCCCCCATGTGTGGTTTTGGTAATTAATGACAATCTCTATGGACTAATGTGTAAATTGAGTTTCACTTGTAGGTTTGTCCATTGGCATCGCTTGGGCCATGTGTTGGTATCAAGGTTGGAAGATGAAGAAATGTCCAAGGGCTTTGTGCCCATTGGAATCATGAAGAAAGGAGCTTGAAGGTCGATCAAGGCATGTGCAAAGAGTTGCATCAAGATGGATCAACCTCAAGTAGGGATGAAGAAGGGCGATCTCAAGATGCGCCATCTCTAGAAGATCTCATGCTTGAAGCTTGCCATCCTCGTGCTCATGGAATGATGAAGACAAGTTCAAAGAAGAGGTTTCCCCATGGAGTATGGAGGGTCAATTTGCAAGTCTTCATCTTCATCGAGCAAGAGCATCCAAGAAAGGTGTTCCCACTATAGAAGAACAAGACGATCTACATCAAGATAAAGTGGGATGCTCAAGGCAAAGGTATGTTCTTGATAGAGCTTTTCTTTTGCCGATCATATTGTTAGTTGGGAGACCGGGTTTAGGATAGATAGCCGTTCTATCAAGAGGGGCTCTCAAGCGGGTGTCTCGTTTGCATCGTTCGGAGAGATCTCAAACCTTTGCATTCATAGCCTCATCTTTCTTGGTTATTATTTGGTTCTTGTCCATGAGAGGATCTAGAGCTTGTGGTCATCATCATAACAAGCTCTAGTTTATCATCTAAGGATTTCACTTGCATATCTTATTGTGGTTTTTGATCTTGCGAGTTTTCCGGCTCCACACCTTGGGGGATACCTCACATATATATTCATGGATTTTCTCCCAAGGTGATACCTCACATAGTTTTTGTTGGATTCTATTCGTCGTTATCTTTCCAACAAAATTGGTTTCATCCCGTTTGGAGTTCGGATGCAAAAGTTATTGCGTTTCTGGTTTTCTGGTTTCTGGAATTTCCCTACCGGAAGTTCCGACTTGCCATCGGAAGTTCCGCTAGGGCGTTTTTGCCGCCGAAAGTTCTGGTGAAAGTTCCGGGTCTTCTTCGGCTCATGCTCAGTAACCTTCTGTTTTGGATGTGCTATTTGACGGAACTTCAGTCAGAATTTCCACCGGAAGTTTCGCTCCCACCGGAAGTTCCGGCCAGGGACCGGCAGTTCTGCTCAGGCCGAAAGTTCCTGTTGAATTTCCGGCTCTTGTTCCGCTTACGTTCAGTAACCTTATGTTTTCGTTGTGTCTATTTGACGAAACTTCTGTCGGAATTTTCACCGGAAGTTTTGCTCCCACCGGAAGTTCCGGTGAACCGGCGGAAGTTCCGACCAGGATTCGCTTTTTCAGTTTCTCGCTCCGCAGTTTTTGACCGTTGGCTGTGTGCCACCGGAAGTTCCGGCCAGGGGTCATGAATGCCCATAACGGGCAGATCTGGGAGCCCTTTAAAAGGGGCTCTTCTTCCCCTTCGTGGGCACTAGCTTTTTTTCTTGGTTCTTGGCTTTCTCTCTCTCCTCCATTATTAACCTTGAAGAAGCTTTCCCTCTCCCTTTCCCTTCCTATGATTCTTGCATCTTTTTGAGGGATTTGTGAGAGGAGATCTAGATGTACAATCCCCCCAAGCCAAATCCCTTCTTTGTGAAGGAATCATTGGGATCTAGATCTTGGAGAGTTTTGTATTCTCCTCTTGTGTTCTTCCTCCCTTATTCCCCCAATAGCTTTTGTAGCTTTGTTGGAATTTGGGAGAGAAGGACTTGCCCTTGAATTTGGTGCATAGGTTTGAGTTCTCCTCGGAGATTCGGCGAGTTCAAGCTTGTGAGCTTGTTTCTCTTGGGTTCCTTGGAACCCTAGACGGTTGTGTGGTTGGATTGTTGACCTTTTGTGGTCTTGTAGCCTTTTGTGGCTTTGTTGGCCTTTTGTGGCATTTGTAGCCTTTTGTGGCTTTGTTGTTGGGAGCCTCCAATTGATATTTGGAGTTGGCCCCAATCTTGTACGGGTTCGGTGACCGCCCTCAAGCGTCCCATAGTGGAGTGAGTGCCCGCCTTTTGTGGTGCGCACTCAGGAGAATAGGGTGAGCCTTTTGTGGCGTCGGTGAGTTGCGTGCTTCCGCATCCGGGGTGAGGCCTTATGTGGCGTTGGATGAGCATTGAGCCACCACACCTCGAGGTGAGCCATTTGTGGCGTTCGGAGAGCATTGCGCCATCACACCGCTCCAACGGAGACGTAGCTTCTTTGGAAGTGAACTTCGGGAAACAAATCTTCGTCTCCGCGTCCATCGGTTATCTCTCAACTGTGCCCTTTACTTATGCACTTTACATTGTGATATCCATCATGCTTGAAGTATTTATATCTTTCTATCACCTTGTTGCTTGTATTGCTTAGCATAGGTTGTTGGTGCACTTAGGTGAACTTAGTGGCTAGGTTTTGTGCTCAATAAATTAAACGTTAGTTTTATTCCGCATTTACTTGAGCCTAAACCGTAATGTTTTAAAACGCCTATTCACCCCCCCTCTAGGCAACTTCCTTTGTACTTTCACATGTATTAACGTTTCCGTATTAATACAATTATAGCATGCCAAATAAACATTTATCATAAATAAGGAATACGATAATAACCACTTTATTATTGCCTCTCGGGCATATTCCCTTCACTTACTTGAACTTGACCCTGGCTGAAGCCCTTCTAGCATGGGCCCTGGGTCTGCCCCTGGTCCCTAATAAGCCTCTTGTTGAAACTAGCTTGTTGATTAATAGATGATCATGGTTTTCTGATCATGTACATTGGATGTTATTAATAACAAGATCATATCATTAGGAGAATGATGTGATGGACACACACCCATAGTAATCATAGCATAAGATCAAATTATTAAGTTTGTTTTGCTACAATCTTTCATATATATAGTAACATAATCCTTTGACCATGAGATCATGTTAATCACCATCACTGGATGAGTGATTTGATGACATCAAATGCCACTTCTGTAACTGGGTGGTTATAAAGGTGGCATTGGGTATTCTAAAAGTATGTGTTGAAGCGCATGGATCAAGAGTGGGATTTGTCCATCCATATGACGGATAGATATACTCCGAGCCCTCTCGATGGAATGCCATCCAATTGGCTTGCAAGCATATGACTAGGTCACAAGGGATGTTATATCACTGAACGAGTAAAGAGTACTTATCAGTAACGAGGTTGAACTAGGTATGGAGATACCGACGATCGAACCTCGGATAAGTAAAGTATCACAACAAAGGGAATCAGTATCGTATGTGAATAGTTCATTCGATCACAAAGTAATCGTTGAATATGTGGGATCCATTATGGATCTCCAGATCCCGCTATTGGCTATTGACCGAAGAGGTGTATCGATCATGTCTGCATAGTTCGCGATCCGTAGGGTGACACACTTAAGGTTCGATGTTGTTTAAGTAGATATGGAATATGAGTTGGAGACCAAATATTGTTCGAAGTCTCGGATTGGATCCAGGACATCACGAGGAGATCCGGAATGGTCCGAAGAATAAGATTCATATAAGGAAAGCCATTTTCTGGGGTTCAGAAATGTTTTCAGTGTTTTGACCGGAAGCTTCTAGAATGTTCTAGAGGGACCACCAGTGGGTCCACCACCCCGGGAGGGTCCACTTGGGTTGTGGCATGCCGTGGGGGCCTAGGTCCAGCCGCACCAAGCCCAAGGAGGGTCAATCGGCCAGCAGAAGGAATTAGGAAAAACGGGAAACCCTAGATTTGGTAAGGGGGGCTTGGGGGCAAGTTCCCACCTCTCCCCTGTGGCCGCCGAGTTGGGGAAGAACTCGTCTAGGGGCACACCCCTCCTCTCTCACGTTAACCCTAGCCGTCGTCCCTGTCCCTCATCCACCGTCCTGCTCCAGCTTAGGCGAAGCCCTGCAGAAATCTCTCCTCCTCCACCACTACCACGGCGTCGTGTTGTTGGGATTCTGAGGGTATATACTACCTTCGATGCCCGCTGGAACGGGGAGAGGAAGGTCTTCATCGACTCCGTACCTGTGACCGAGTGCGGAAGCGCTGCTGTAATGCAGTGTCGGAAGGATCGTATACGCAAACTTGAGATCGGCAAGTGATCGACTACATCAACCAAGAGAATTTGATCTCATTAAACGCTTTGGATCTACGATGGTTAGTTATCTTCAATCTCGTTGCACCAATCTCGTGGATTAGATCTTGACTTTGCCATAGATTGGATCTTGGTTTTATGTGTTCTTGCGATAGAATTTTTTTGTTTTCCATGCAACAAACCCTACAGTGGTATCAGAGCCGAATCTATGTGTAGATCTATTGCACGAGTAGAACACAATAGTTTTGTGGGAATTGATGCTTTTGTTGTCGCTTTCTTTTCGTGTACTTTGCATCTCGCGGGATGGTGGGATGAAGCGGCCCGAGCTAACCTTACATGTACTTTGCATCTTGCGGGATGGTGGGATGAAGCGGCCTAGGATGATATCATGAGCATGTTGATTGTTCTCCTTTGAAGCTACATCATCTCTCGTGATGATCGGACTTGGTGTAGTGGATTTGGTTCGTGTAATCACTAAGGCAACATGAGGGATGTTGTTTTGAGTGGGAGTTCAAATATTAATATGATTAAAGTTGAACACAATTTATCATAAATTAGATCAAAGTGAATTTGCATAATTTGTTGTAGTCATTGGCATCCATTCACCACCTTACACTCAGTTATAATTGAGGTAATAGAACTATAGAATTCTAGATAGTTACTTTACAAACTGGTATCGTATTGTTTTGAGTGTCAATCTAAAGTTTAAAAGTCCTATTGCAAACTTTCAGCAAACTCTGTTTACTCCGTAAAGTTTAATAACTGGTATTAAATCAAGAGTAACAATTCCAGTGTTAGTATCTAAAGTATCATGTTTGCCTCCATGATTCTTGATATTCAAAAGATTGTTTTAATATCAAGGTTATCTAGAAGCTGAAAGAAACGTTTCAGTAACCGTCATGTGTGGAAGATATTTTGATATCTGAAACAATGTTTTTGGTTGCAACATGATAGAGTATAATTTGTAAAAATATGTGTTCTCATATTTGATGAGAATTTGCGAAGGTTGGAGACGCTAGACGTCCTAATCCTCCAAAATGTTTTGGAAAGTAACATTATACTCGTGATTATCATTTATAAGCTATGGTAGCTTGATCATGAAAGTTTTCATGATAAGGATGAATATAAGATGTAGGTAAAAATTTTACTACACTAAAAGATTACTAAAGAATAGATTTTGAAAGAACTCCAAACATTTGATGATGGTGGTCTATTTCAAAGTGCAAGTCCAAAGGTATTAGTATTTGACTATACACGCTTTGGACTATGTGTCATGTGTATGGTACCACTGTTGATGTTGATAGATTCTTTTAAAAGGGAAAGCAAATGTTGAAAGAGAATCTCAAAAATATTTGGCAGAAAAAAAGATTGGAAATGTCCAGCTTAAGTATATAGATGATATACATGTTATGGTTGTATTCTTTGCTTGTTAAACAATGTGGTTCTTGGGAATTAAATACCAAATTGGTTGGTGTGAAATGTCATACAGGACAACAATAATTCATGAGCTGCAATGGCCTAAGTAACCAGCAAAAGAATATGTGATGATGTTCATCGAAAACAAACAAGGTTTTGTTGTGTTTCTCGTTGACATCAAAGCTTTCCTTCAAAATTTGTTTCGATAATTGTTATTTTGATCAGGTATTATGAGAATAAAAGGTTATTCAAGTAATTACCGTATTCCATATAAGATGGATGATTTACAAATCTAGTTGGAAAAATCACTTCCATAAATCTAAATGCTAAAATGACATAAGACAAATGATTGAAAGATCATTTAAGAAGTAACATCACTGTTTAAATTATATTGGAAAGAAAACATGTAGAAACTCCATGTTGATGGAATTTTAGAGTCTTTTGATTTTGATCAAATGACACTTGTGAGACTTTTCTGGAGATAATTGAAACTTTGTTCAAAGTCCAAAGAAGAACAAATGGCTAACTTATTGGAATTTGTACATATTGATGTATGTAATCCATTATGTGTAGTCGTGAGTGATGAGTTTGAACTTCATATGCTTTCTCCAGAAATTTGAGTGAATATATGTGCATATTTACTTAATGAGGATGAAGTGTGAGATATTCAAAAATGTTCAAAGACTTTCAAGATGAAGTGGAAAATCATTGTAACAAGAAAATAAAGAATTTATGATTGGAATAAAGGAAGATATTTGAGTTACAAGTTTAGCATAACATCTAAGATTTGAGGAATCGTTCCATGGATTTGCATATTCCAAAACACCATAGGAGTATGGAGTGTTCGAGATATGTAATGAAACCTTGTTTGACATGGTGAGATCAAAGGTGTTAGTTATAAAATTGTCATTGTATTTTAAAGATTAAAGCTTTAGCGACTATCGCTTTTACACTGAAAAGATCACCATCGTGATCCGTTGAAATGACACCATATAAGTTATGGTTTGGGATAAAACACAAAGTTGTTCTTTCTTAAATTTTGGTATGCTAGGTGTGAGATCCAAGCACATGACTTAATAGGATTTATAGGATACTCATACCAATAAGTTGCAACTTCTTTTCTGGAAGCTCATTCTAAAAGAACTCTAAGGTTAAGCGTGGTTGGACTAAAGAAATTTTAGGATGGGTGACCGACCGGGAAGTGGGTACCTGGTGCGCATGAGTGAGGAAAAAGTGCGCAGAAAAGACTAGTGTTGGTTTATGGGGCCAGTATAGATATCCTATTAAGCTGCCAGGAGTGACACCCCCCGGGCCCAGTGGACGGGGTGTTACACTAGGCATAAGTAAAATGTTTATAACCAAATTTGGATAAGCATGTCTTTGTATGTTATTTCAAATAACCATTGGGTATTCCTCTATAACGCTGAAGACAAAAGTGTTTGTCGCTTAGAATGCCAAGTTTCTTTAGAAGGATTTTTTCGTGAAAAGTTAAGTGGGAGGAAAATAGAACTTTGATAAGGTTATTGAACCTTAGCTATATGTGTTGAGTTGCGCAGTGCCGAAAAGTGTCCCGGAGGCAGCAACAATACTCATGGCTCACGTGCCTCAAAGGTTGTGGTCACGGAGGTCTAAGTTCCTATTGAACCGAGTAGGTCAGGTAAACAATCAAATACTAAGATTTGAGAGTAAATCATTGTTGTTTGACAATAATGAACCGACTATATGCAAACAAGCGATGATGGGTCCTAACTCCGTCAAATGGCTTGAAGCCATAAAATCTGTGATAGTTTCATACACTAGAAATCAAGTTTTTGAACTTGGAAGACCCTCTAGAAGGTGTAAAACCTTACAGTCGTATTTGGATCTATAAAGAAATAGACATGGATGTTTCACATATATGAAATAGTCGACATGTCGGGAAAGATTTTACGACAATGTTCAAGGAATTGAATATGAAAAGATTTGATCTTTCATAGCAATATTTAGTCTAGGCGGATTAATATAGCAACCACTACATATAATTTTGATATATGGTAGTTTAACAAGTAAAACAAAGTTCTTCTAATAGACTGGTTATCTAGGACTTGTACATGACACGATCCAAAGGGTTTTGTCTATTCAAAGGATGCTAAAATCGCATGCAAACTTCAATGGTTGAAGTAAGCATCGCGGAGTTGGAATCTTCACGGTGATGAAACTGTTAAAAAGCTTTAATTTCATCGGAGACGATGAATATGCTTGCATTTGAAGAAATTAAGTGGGAGCGCTAAGACATATTTCTAATACATTATGTGGAGGACATCTTGTTGATTGGAAATGATGTACTCCCTCCGATCCTAAATAAGTGTCGCCATTTTGAACTAGAGTTAGCTCAAAACCGTGACACTTATTTAGGATCGGAGGGAGTATCTTTTATTGACACAAGTTAATAATTTCATTTTGATGAAATACTTAGGCAAAACCCAAATTAGGTATCAATGTTTATATGGATAGATTGAGACGCTAATATGGTTGTGCCAAATATACATAGATGAGATAATGAATGAGTTTAATATGGAAACGACAAGAAAGGTACTTGTCACACGGGAAGGATTAAATCAAGATTCAAGTGTTTTGACACTTGGTAAGTGAAATGAGATTCAAGTGTTTTGACACTTGGTGAGTGAAATCACAAGAATATTTTGATCAATCATATTGTGATATGTACACATCCATATATGCCCTATGCTCTAAATGTTATGAGCATATACCAGAATGACTCATAAGATGATCATTGGACGATAGTAAGGATATTCTTATGATCTTTGGAACAACTAAGAATATGTTATTTATGTAGAGGTGACAAATAGTTAAATAGTTAATTGTAAAGTGTTACATTGATACTAGTTTTGTCACAAGATACAAATTAAGTTCATCTGAATTTAAACTATGGGTGGCACAATGTAATGGAAAGAAAAGTTCCATAACGTATTTGGATGAGTTCCAAAGTTAAGACATTATGACAGATACTACAACAAAAGGCTAAGTATATGACTGCTATTGTAGCAGCAAAAGAGAAATTTGTGTCAAGTAGTTTTTTATCAAACTAGGTGTGGTTCACGAGGGCTAGTACTATGAAGATATATTGTATGGAAATTGTATAGACATGATTTAACCCTAAGGAATTAATGGTCTCACCAAAGGACCAAATTTATACAATGCCATCTCATTGGAGAATGAGTTATGCGTAGAGACGCAAAGACATGCAAATACACACGAACCTGGAAGTGTCAGATCCAAAGATTATGTTTACCACTAGTAATAGTGTATATACAACACCAGAAAGCCATAGGTGTTGAATACACAAAGTTTTTCAAACTAGATTATTGACTCTAGTGCAAGTGGGAGACTATTGGAGATATGCCTAAGATGCAATAATAAAGTGGTTATTATTATATCTTTGTGTTTATGATGAATGTTTACATCCCATGCTATAATTGTATTAATAGGAAACATTAATACTTGTGTGTTTTGTAAACATAAAAGAGTCCCTAGCAAGCCTATTGTTGAAACTAGCATGTTGATTAATAGATGATCATGGTTTCCTGATCATGGACATTGGATGTTATTAATAATAAGATCATATCATTAGGAGAATGATGTGATGGACACACACCCATAGTAAGCATAGCATAAAATCAAGTCATTAAGTTCGTTTTGCTACAACCTTTCAGATACATAGTAACCTAATCCTTCGACCATGAGATCATGCTAATCACCATCACTGGATGAGTGCTTTGAGGACATCAAATGCCACTTTCATAACTGGGCAGTTATAAAGGTGGCATTGGGTATTCTAAAAGTATGTGTTGAAGCGCATGGATCAAGAGTGGGATTTGTCCATCCATATGACGGACTCTGGGCCCTCTCGGTGGAATGTCATCCAATTGGCTTGAAAGCATGTGACTAGGTCACAAGGGATGTCATATCACGAAATGAGTAAAGTGTATTTATCGGTAACAAGGTTGAACTAGGTATGGAGATACCGACGATCAAACCTCAGATAAGTAAAGTATTGCGCGACAAAGGGAATCGTTATCATATGTGAATGGTTCATTCGATCATGAAGTCATCGTTGAATATGTGGGAGCCATTATGGATCTCCATATACCGCTATTGGTTATTGACCGAAGAGGTGTCTCGATCATGTCTGCATAGTTCGTTAATTGTAGGGTGACACACTTAAGGTTCGATGTTGTTTAAGTAGATATGGAATATAAGTTGGAGACCGAATATTGTTCGGTGTCTAGGATTGGATCTAGGACATCACGAGGAGATCCGGAATGGTCCAAAGAATAAGATTCATATAAGGAAAGTCATTTTCCGGGGTTCAGAAATGTTTTCGGTGTTTTGACCGGAAGCTTATAGAGTGTTCTAGAGGGACCACCAGTGGGTCCACCATCCCGGGAGGGGCCACTTGGGATGTGGCATGACGTGGGGGCCTAGGGCCAGCCGCACCAAGCCCAAGGAGGGCCAACCGGCCAGCACAAGGGAAAAGGGAAAAAGGGGGAAACCCTAAATTTGGTATGGGGAAGCTTGGGGGGCAAGTTCTCACCTCTCCCCCGTGGTCGCAAAGTTGGGGGAGGACTCGGCCAGGGGTGGGAACCCTGACCGCAGCCCCCTCCATATAAAGAGGGGTGGAGGCGCACGCCTCCTCCCTCACCTTAACCCTAGCCATCGCCCCTCTTCCTCCTCCACCGTCCTGCTCCGGCTTAGGCGAAGCCCTGTAGAAATCTCTCTACCACCACCACCATGTCGTCGTGCTGTTGGGATTCCGAGGGGATTTACTACCTACGTTGCCCACTAGAACGGATAGAGGAAGGTATTCATCGACTCCGTACGTGTGACCGAGTGCGGAAGCGCTTCCAGAACGCAGTGCCGGAAGGATCGTCTACGCGATCTTGATATCGGGAAGTGATCGACTATATCAACCACGAGAATATGATCTCATTAAACGCTTTGGATCTATGAGGGTTAGTTCTCTTCAATATCGTTGCACCGATCTCGTGGATTAGATCTTGGCTTTGCCATAGATTGGATCTTGGTTTTATGTGTTCTTGCGATATAATTTTTTTGTTTTCCATGCAACGAACCCTACAAAAACAAAAAAAAATCGACGATGGGATCTACTAAGCGCCACGATCCATCTACCTAGATAAAATCAACGGGTGGATATACATCCATAGAATACATACCCTTGAAGAACGACAAAGCTTTACGAGGTTGTACTTGTGGATGATGTAGTCGTACGCTTGCCGATCTTAAGATCGAGTAGAAGTCCGGCAGCACCGCAACTTAGCGGAACATCCGTGATCGCATACACGTCATGTCCTCCGACAACCTCCGTGACCTTGCTCCAGCAATGCAGCAGAAGTAGCAAATCCCCGCTCCAGAAAAATCCACCGGTGGCCAAGTTGGTGCCCCCACCTCTTCCCTCATTCATGTGGGTGGAGCTCCCACTCACACAAATGACCCTCCATTTTCTCCACTCAAACCACTCAAAATCTATTAAATTTCCACAAAATTTAATGCAATCTCTCATTTAATAAAACTCATTTTATTTATTTATTCAGATTTTTTAATAAAATTAATTAAAAACATTCACATAAAACCCCTTACTACATTTCAATTTCACATGTAGAACCAATTTTAGCAATTTCACCCGAAACAATTCTGGTGTCCATTGAAATAATTCTATCGCTTTGATATTCTTTCTCTGACATTTCATTTGATCAAAATAGTGTTGGTATCCCTTAAGTGTGTCACCCTACGGTTCGCGAATAATGCAGACATGATCGAGACCCCTCTCCGATCAATAATCAGTAGCGGGACCTAAAGATCTGTACCGACTCCCACAAATTCAACGATGACTTCTTGTGATTGTGTGAACCTTTAACATGGTAACTAAATCCTTTTGTCTCGAAATATTTTACATATCCGAGATTTGATCATTGGTATCCCCATACCTAGTTTGATCTCGTTACGGACATGTACTCTTTTCTCGTTCCTGTGATATAACATTCTAGTGATCTCCATCACTTGCTTGCAAAGTATATCAATGTGATATCACCAAGAGGGCCTAGAGTATATATCTCCGTCATTTGGATATAAAAATCCCACTCTTGATCCATGAGCCTCTACATAACATTATCGAAGTATTTGAACCCACATTTATAGTCACCCTGTTATGGTGTGATGTTTGATGTTATCAAGCTACTCTTTAGTATATGTTAGTGATTAACATGATATCATAGTATAAGGACTAAAGTGACTTGTAATAATGTTATAGCAATTTAAACATAATGACTTTGATCGTATTACTATACTTCGGATCAATGTTCATCACATCATTCCATCAATGTTGTGACCTTGTTATTAACAATATCCAATGTCCATGATCAGGAAACCTTGATCATCATGTTAATCAACGAGCTAGTTTATATGAGAGGCATAACTAGGAACAATTTATTTGTTTATTAAACACACATGTATTAAATTTTCCTTTCATACAATTATAGCATGTAAAATAAACATCTATCATATACTTGGAATACTATAATAATAACTTTATTATTGCCTCTTGGGCATATTTCCTTCAAGCTTGGTGTCGATGGAGCTGCTGCTTGGCCGTAGGTATCTGCCGTGCTAGCGGATCCCCTGATGGACAGAGGAGTAGGGCCTGGTTCTAGGGTTGGCGTGCATGGTGGCACCCTTGCTGTAGTGCGACGACGGGACTTCACGAGCCTATTTGGGCTCGGCCTAGCCAAGAGGGCCTGGTTTGTCTTGCTGTTCTATTTGGTCGGCTATCGCCTTCTGGTGGTGGAGGTAGTTATCACTCGTATGTTGTTGGCAGGCCGACCCTTGCCGAAGTCTCCGCTCTCTTGGCCCATTGGCCTCGTTCGTGGTTCTCGGTGTGATGGCGGTGGCGACTTCAAGACCGGGGTGGCGCGTGCTCGTGGGCAGAGAGCTTGGTGGAGCTTTATAAAGTGTCTGGTAGTGTGGTTCTTGAGGGGTCGGGAGAAATCCTTGTCTGCTTGAAACCGACGCGGTGACACCTATGGGTATCGCCATCCTTCTTAGAGGGTGTCGGGTGTATTCCTCCCCCACCTCATGTTGCATATCGGGGGAAACCCTAGATCATGTCCAGGCAGCAGTGTTGTCGTCACTCCCCTTTTTGGAGGTGTTGTTTGGTACACGGCGCTTTGGACTGCTAGACATGTCGTGGTACTTCTCTGGAGGACGCAACGGGTACGAGTTATCTCCGTTTTCGTCACACTGATGTTATCGGCTTTCTTTTCTTTTCTTTCTTCTTTCCTTGTTTTTGCTTTTCGCCTTGGGATTTGCTTCTGCTGGTCTGTCCCAGCAGTGTTCGGAACGTTGTATCGGTCGGTTGCTATATTAATATAGCGGGGCGTCAAGCCTGTTTCGAGGAGGAGCTAGTATCCGTGAATCTAGATGAATGGTAGGGGTGTGAACTAACTGATTTTGAGCTTAACTCGGCTTGCATCATCCAGAAAAAAGATGTCTTAGATTTGTCAAAAATTACATATATTTATACTAAAATGTATCTAGATCGAATCTAGACAAATCTGTGACATCCTTTCCGGACCGAGGGAGTAGAAGAATTTAAGAGGCGCCGAATAATGTGCGAGCATACCGGAGTCGGCTTCCTAGTGGCAATCCCCCAAATACGCCTTTCGAATAGATTTTTAGCCCTTTTTTGTAAATACATCCATATTTCACCTAAAAGCAATCATATTTTACCCAAACATAGGGGAAAATCCATACAACAATTTAGATAAACTGAAATTCAAGAAATTTAACTAAATGAATCAATGCCAACTGAAATGGCATAACACTACATATCATTTTTCACGGATCATCTTCATCTTTCCTTTTCTTCACATCACTAGCTTTCAGCTTGATCATGCAACTTGAACTCCATCTTATTTTTCTCATTTAGCTTGTTCCTCTCCTTCTTCTATTTCCACTAACTCGGTCTCAGCTTGCTCCTCACTGCTCTCCTTCAACTTGTTGTGTTTTGCTCATGTATCTTTTTTCAGTGGCATACATCCACATTTTCACTTTAGCTAATGAACCCGTGTATTTCTTATCCACCTTATTCTTCTCTTCAAATAATTTCTTGACCAACTCAGCATTTTTTTGTTTGGATAAATTATGCCACAACCTTTTGGGAAGGTAATATACCTCTGTTAGAACTTTAAAAATGACATGACCATGGCATGTAAGTTATCAGATCTGAGAAGTTACATGGTTGCTATTTTCGTACCGAAACACAATACTCCACGGATAAACAAGTTTTGATGTGAGTCAAGGGTTAACTAAGATTGTGGTGAACATATTTTTTCCTAAGTACATATTTTAGCTTACATTTATCAGAATTAATAAAAAAAATATGTGTCTAATATAAGTAATTTAAGTCACTTTTTTCTGCTTGGTGGTGTTTTAGTCACTTTTATGTCAAAAGTTCCGGTCACTATTGTGAAGTTGACTCATTTTTATGAAAGTTCAACTGCTTTTTGTGAACTTTTAGTCACTCCTTTTGTTATATATTTTGATAGTTTTCTTAGTTATGTTTTTTTTACAATGGCACTATTATTTGAGCAATTATACTTAGTTTTGGGTGCAACTCACTTTTATTTGCTTTTTGTGCAACTACACTTTCACTTCTTTATTTTGTTCATCACAACTGCACTTTATTAGTTGCCCATTTATCAGTGCAAATGATTTTTTTACTTATGCCATTATGCTTTACACGATGAGACAAAAAAATAACCGCAACATTGAAATTTTTTAGACACATGCACTCTAGATACTCCCTATTTACTAGATGTATGTTAAAAGGCCCGAATATATAATGCATACATTTACAGCAACTAAATCAAGCCAAATTAAGGAAGTTAGTCTTGGCTCAGACTCAATTTGATACTCAATCAAGGTACAAAAGAACCTCTTCATCGACATTCTCTGTGTTTAGCTATGGGAAGAGCGGAATGCCTTGATTCCCTCTAGCATTGAGTGCCCAGCAAACGACGTACAATGAGGAGTGGCTGACGATCTAGCTTGAAGCTTCTTCTTGGTGTAAACGCTACTATGTTAATGTTGATAAAACAGCTCTGCTCTCTCACAAATCCTTCCTTCTATCCTACTTAGGCTAATCTTGCCCTAGGCTTTCTCTATTTTTTTGTTTTGTCGCATGCGGGCTTATGTAAGGATTAATTGTGCACCTCTTTGAGTTGGGTTCTGAGTGAATGCAACAAGCCCTGGCGAATCTCTTCCCCAGTAGATCTTGAAAAAAGAAAATGGCCTACTTTTTTTCTGTCAGACTCGAGTTGATCTCAAACAGCTCACGAACATGGCCTTTTTTCCGTCGTAGTAAAGGAACACAAGTGGAAAGCATTATACTATTAGAAAATAATGAAAAATCACATGCATGGACTATATACAAATTTGTTAAGAAACCTCTACTAGTAGTATCTCACAATTTACTTTAGAATACTGAATGAATGAACTCCTTTTGTTATATATATTGATAGCTTTCTTAGTTATTTTTTTTACAGTGGCACTATTATTTTGTGCAATTGTACTTAGTGTTGGGTGCAACTCACTTTTATTTGCTTTTTATGCAACTACATTTTCACTTCTTTATTTTGTTCATCACAACTGCACTTTATTATTTGCGCAATGGTCGCCCATTTATCAGTGCAAATGAATATTTTACTTATGTCATTATGTTTTACACGATGAGACAAAAAAAACCTGCAACACTGAAAATTTTCAGACACATGCACTCTAGACACACTCTATTTATTAGATGTCAGTATGTTAAAAGGCCAAAATATATAATGCATACGTTTACGGGATCCAAATCAAGCCAAATTAAGCAAGTTAGTCTTGGCTCAAACACAAGTTGATAAGCAATCAAGGTACAAAAGAACCTCTTCATCGACATTCTCTGTGTTCAGCTATGGGAAGCGCTGAATGCCTTGATTCCCTCTAGCATTGAGTACCCAGCAAACGACGTGCAACGAGGAGTGGCTGACGATCTAGCTTGAAGCTTCTTCTTGGTGTAAACGCTACTATGTTAATGTTGATAAGACAGCTCTGCTCTCTCACAAATCCCTCCTTCTATCATGCTTAGGCTAGGCTTTCTCTATTTTTTCTTTTGCCGCACGCGGGCTTATGTAAGGATTAATTGTGCACCTCTTTGAGTCGGGTTCGAGTGAACGCAACAAGCCTCGGCGATCTCTTTTCCAGTATTCCTTCCGTTCAAAATATAAACTATTTTAGCTCTGTGAAACAAATATATCTAGACTATATTTAGGATATACGTTCAATCAACTTTGGAGTGAATCTACACACTAAAAAAGTTTAGATACATTTTTTTTCAAACCTAAAACATTTTATATTTTGAAATTGGAGGGAGTATATCTCAAAAAAAAGTAAATGGCCTACTTCTTTTTCTGTCAGTCTGGAGTCGATCTCAAACAGCTCGCGAACATGAATTTTTTTCGTCATAGTAAAGAACACAAGTGGAAAGCATTATATTACTCCCTTCGACCCATATTAGTTGACTCAAATTTGTTAAATTTGGATAAATCTAGACACTATTTAATATATAGGTTTATCTAAATTTTGAAAAATCCAAGTCAAGTAATATGTGTCCGAGGGAATAGAAAATACTGAAAAATTACATGCACGGATGATATAGCACAAATTTGTTAAGAAACCGCTAGTAGTAGTATCTCACAATTTGCTTTAGAATACTGAATGAATGAACTAGTATTGCAGTAGAGCCCTATACAGGCCAGTCGAACCAATTCTGCAGACGCAACACCGAGCACCGTGCGTCCTGCTGTCCCGCGGTACCCATCCACACCTTGCACGACATCCACGTCGGCCTGTCGTCTCCCTGGAGGAGTCTCACCTGGACCTCGACCTCCACGGCGCCGAGTCTCTCGGCCGCGGCAAGGCGGTCGCGCAGGTGACCCGGCAAACCGGCGCCGCGGCCGTCCCACTCCCACGCTAGACGGATCGGGACCTCCCGCGCCTGTTTCGACGGAACGCAGAAGTCCGGCGTGCTGCCCGACGCGATGGTGAAGCCGGCGTATGCCAGCGTCGCCTCGCCGTGGTGGTAGCATCTCCCGGTAGCGCGCCGGTTGTCGGCGCGCAGGGCGACGTCGAAGGCGTGGTGGCTTGAGATGGGGGCGGCGGCGGCGGCGGCGGCTGGGCCGTTTGGGATGGGCGTGAGCTGCTGGACGGAGAACTCGGGAGGGAGGTCGCAGAACATGTAGTAGCACGGGATGGCTATGAAAGAGATCATCACTGCGAATTCGCATACCAGGTTGATGGGGCCGCTGGGAAGGAAGTTGAACGCCGGCGTTTTGGCGTCGGCGTCGCCCTGGAGGACGGGGAGGCTAGGTTGAGGGTTCATGGCAGGGTATGGATTGTTTTTTCTCTTGAGCCTGTTTGTTGTGATCCCGATAAATCCGTGGAGGCGGTGTACACGCGGGTACAAGATGTTCTTATCGGCTCAGAAGAGATCTCACATGTAAGATGTTACTAGTTTTTTTTTTTTTTTTGAGGGAATTGTAACAAGATCTTAGATGTTTGAAAGATTTGTGCAGGTACGACGAGGCAAACCTTTCCGTGGCCATATGGAACTGAACGACCGTAAGGTTTAAAGCCGGACTACTAGATCTGCAGATCATATATAGCGGTATCGAAACAAACACTACCCAAAACGCAGTGTTGCCTTCCCTCAAAAAAAAACGCAGTGTTGCCTTTGGAGAATGGAAAAGGCTCACCGCCGTTTGGGGAATTGAGTACACATGACGCACATGATCCTAGGAAGAGAATTGATTTTTCCTCTCTATACAGCAAATCTGTGTACTACAGTATAACGAATCAGACATGCATCGAACTCCAGCCAACTGTTTTGTCCAACATTCCTATTCCTAGACTGAAAATGGCAGAAATGTATTGCCAATCGTGCCAGATAGCAATGCTTGCAGCATAGATGTGCAGGCTCCACAGTGTTAACCGTATACATGTTTCCTAAAAAATACAGTTGATGGCATGGGAGCATAGCTGTGCAGGCGCCACAATATCACCGTATACATTCCTTCTCCAAAATACAGTTGACGGCATCTTCAACGGTATCAACAACCTACAAGGAATAAACAAGTGCAGTTATAACAGGAGGCAAATGAAAATGAATCGTTCTGCCGCATGGGTTGGCAAACTTCAAAGTGACTCAGCTAGTTGTGTGAGCCGACATACTATATAATGAAAGTCAGTGCAAGATGTGTGAGCTAATGTACTGTAGAATGAAGATAAATAAACGAATAAGACATCCGGGTCCAGAAACATCAGCAATTGCTTATGGTTATAGAGATTTAAGACTGAAACTACTATCATGTTGCATATAAATTGTATTGCAATATTTGTTACAGATGTGATGACTAAACATTCATAAGGTCCAGCTAAGGAATAATCACTAACAATACATACCAAATCAGCAGGAAACTTCAGATCATTATCAGCTCCCCTAAAAACACCAGTCCTAGTAAGGATGGACGACCAAGGGGGCCCAGCCTGCAAAGTGTAAATTTCCCAATGTTAGCATCACTTGTCAGAACACAAGCAACAAGGTAAATGATCTCTCAAAATACATTACTAGGTGACATGTTATCTTGTAGGATTGCATGCTAACTGGTCAACTCTGACTCAATAAATGCTCCATAGGAGTATAGGACATACTATTAAGAAGTGCACAATTTCCTAACACAGCCAACTGCTGCGGAAAGTGATATTCCTTTTTGGAAGAATCAGGGGTATTATAACATAAGCTAACCTTCAAAACTCCACAGATATCAACTTTAGGATTATCACCAATCATGTAGATAGTAGAGAACTGGTGGTCTTTTACTTCCTTTGTTGACTGTGATTTTGGATAGATACCCATGGCAAGTTTTTCTAGTATGTTCGCTGCATTCTTGAACACGAATGGATTAGGCTTCCCATAAGATGTATACTTCAGAGGAAGATCATTAACTCTGCAAATTAAAGTCAAGGGACCATAAATAAGTATTTAACACATTTATGCTTAAAGTACAGTTTATTCATATAAAAAGCTTACTGATTGAAGATGCATTCGAGTGCAATCCTGAAGGCACCCATCCCAAGCCGCTCTGAAGGAAATGCAGCCTGCCATAGGAGGGCCAAAACAATTTATTATTAGCAATTACCATATACATGCATACATGGAACCTGTATGCAAAACAGAGGAAGATCCGCCTGCAAGGAATTAATTATTTTGCACTACGACCCATTCTTGATACATTATCTTGCCTTCTATCACACATTTTAAATATATTGAGAAAGCAGATCCTCATGTCAATATTTTATGGCAAAAATAAGCATAATAATTAAGGTGACAAGTAGTGTAGGAAAATGAATGCCAAAATTTCTGTTTTTGTTTGAAACTTTGGACTGCACGCTTATTTTACAGGGATTAAGATACAATAATCACAGGTCATCCTATGGTTGACAAGGAAACAGAAGATGCAAGCGAGGGAACAAATCACATGGAAAAGAATCAGTTAGGAGGCCTACTGTCTACACTTTGCAGTACATAGTAGGCATGGGGGTGGGCCACGTGGGGATGGAATGAATGAGTTCAAATTAAGCTTCAATGACAGAAGAAGTAATCAGCTTGAAGGGTATCCAGCAGCTACAATTAAAAAAATACAAATCTATTTGAAACTGTGTTTCTTTTGTCATATGCATGCTTGTGTACATCTGCTCATGGAATCTGGTAGGTAGATTTTAACTAGTACAACGCGAGTTGTTTTAAAATAATAATAATAATTAACAGAAGGTCAAAGCAAATGTTGCAAGCCCAAGAGGTGCAGACGATGGTTAATGGTTCCACTATGATAACTGTAACAATGATAAACATGGCTCCAACAAAGATTAACATTGATAAACACCACAATCCAATAAACAAGCAGATATAGCATCAATGCGTAATAATTGCGTGACTTATGAATATAAATCCGCCATACATGACAATAGTTAGAAATAAACAACGACAAGGTTAAAGAGAATCAAAATAGGACCTCATGCATGGATTCTATCCACTATGATAGCTGTAACAATGATAAACATGGCTCCAACAAAGATTAACATTGATAAACACCACAATCCAATAAACAAGCAGATATAGCATCAACGCATAATATTTGTGTGACTTATGAATATAAATCCGCCATACATGACAATAGTTATAAAGGTTAAAGAGAGTCAAAATAGGACCTCATGCACGGATTCTATCCAACACACAAGTGGTAAAAGAGTCAACTACAACAAAGGATCCCTCAGGACACTGAAGGTTTTATCCTTCTTTTCTTTTCTACAAATAGGCAACCCTCTCTACTTAAGTACTTATCTATCCCTGGCTTTGGCTTTTGGCTTTTGACTGGATATTGTTAGATGATAGTATAAGCCAAAAGCCAAAATCAAAAGCACCTATTCAGATGCTTTTGTGGCTTATAAGCCAATGGTCAAAAACAAGAAATAAGCCCAACCAAACAATCCCTAAATACCTAAGTCTGAAACTAAGTTGACAGGTCTATTAATCTGTAGTGAACCTTGAGCTCATTGGAGAAGAAAAATATTGAGAGATGCTCCAATTCCTATCATGAAACCGAACTGGAGAAACCAAACTGGAGACTAAGATTTGATACTCTCTCTATTCAGAAATATGGCATAGCATGTTATACAATAGGAACTCCTCATACCTGATATTCAAGATCATCAGCCGCAAAATAAAAAGGAGGTTGATCTCCTTTTCCATTTCCAGGAAGTCCACCAGTTGACAAGATGTCACAAAGTACCTTGCACATATAAATAAGAAAACCTTTAGACCTTATCATGCCAACCACTTTGCTTGAAAGACCATAAGCATGGCATGTTGCACACATGTCCATAGAACTGGATGTCTACAACTCATGCAGTTATAATTTCTAGGAATACTGAAGAAGATGGCTCAAGATTTTACATTAATGTATCATAGACAAGGGAGTACCTGTAGATCTCTACCCCAATCAACAGGGTCACTGACAACAAACACTCCTTTAACTCTCTCGGAGTAAACATCATATGGTGGGTGCATTTTCTCAGAAATTAAGTTTTTACAGTTCGATTGCCCCACGTTCCATTTCTTGAAAGGAGCTAGGGGGTCAATTTCTCTGAAATAAGATGAATAGTCGTCTATAGAGAGAACCTTTCTGCACAAAACAGACAATTCATGAGAAATACACGCAGCATATTTTACCTATGGTCATAATAGACTAAAAGCAACATCAAGGATTACCTAAACCCATACTCAGCCATCACTGCTGCAGGCTCACCTTTTCCAACAGCAACAATAGGATCATCTTCAAAACTGTAGTAACAGGAAAAGGTTGCATCAGGTGCTGACATGTCCATGAAGAAATTAAAAAATCTTGGCTGACAATCACACATGACAGAACTTAAAGACTAATTATGTATTTCAGTGCTATACCGCTTCACCAGCTCTCTATAAGGTGAATGGCCATGAACAACCTGCATCATCACAAATTTTAGACAGGGATGCAATATTCTTTTTGTATAATCTTTGTTGTATTAATTGTTAGTTAAAGGTCTATTGTTGTTTATGACAGTACATAAGCAACGACCAATGAGTCATGTGAGAATAGTTAAATACCTGAGATGGAGATATGTTAACTCCCAAAAGTTCACTTAACTCCAGAGCTCTTTTATACTCTGGAACACCACCTCCTGCCAATTTTTTTTGACAAATCTTAATATAATTGAGAACTGGCAAGCACTAAGGTGGCTTACTGTGCGAAGTACAAATCCTTCATTATGGTGACCATAGTATAGCTAATGGAAAAACTAACTGTTCAATATTGTAAATATAACAGTTTACCCCAACATTACATATTTTAACATTCTTCATGTACCTTAAGTATCCACCGAGTTCGACATTATTCTAATCTAATCGGAAAACACAAGTCTAGCAAATGCAATCATACTTCGGCATTCTAATCTTTATAAGGCTGAATCCATGTAAGTCAAGATAACCCTTAGCAGCTAGCACAACACATGAACGCAATAAAAAATATTGAACAAATTTCACACATAAAATGTAACCAATTTGCTTGCAGTAGAGTAAGAAACTACGCTGAAAACAACAGTTAAGCCAATATCCCGATAATGTTAAGAGAAACAAGCCTGATAATGGTTCTAAACAATGTAAACAATCCATCAAAGAAAAACAGAATGTGCTATACGACATATTAAACTACTCACCGTTGGTTAAGAAGAGAAACGGAATCTTCATGGTACCTGAAAAAAGAGGCAACAAATGATGATCCAGAAGCTACTAAGCACCAGATACCAGGGGAGTAATTTACTATCATGAACAGCATGGCTCTTTCTTGAGTCTATGTTTCAAAAGCAACATACTGATGAGGCCTAAGAGTTGAGCAGTTTATAACTCCCTGCATATGTGACGTTTCATGCAGTTTTTACCATTAATCTTGTTATTGATATGTTTGTGAAAGAAAAAGTAATGTCAGTATGAAGTAATGGAAAATGTAGTGATATTATCGCCACCCAATCAATATAAATGCCTTTTTTATGTATTCAATTAGAGAAGTTTGACTAGATGCTCTCTAGACAGTCATCTGTTCACAAACTCAGATGGAACACAAAATAAAATCGATATTGTGTAGTCAAATTTCCATAATTCGCGTGAACACCACTCCAGAAAGAAACCTAATGCCTAAGACATGTTTGACGAAATGACACAAAGGCATGAATGCGGGCAAGCACGACCTAGAACACGTCGTCTGCACGAGTATGACAAAAAAAACTCCCTGTCTAATGGCCCACGAGCTTATTCAACCAAATGCAGGATAGCGCGAGAAGCACGGGGATTACCGTCGTCGGCGTAGAGGCGTCGGATGGCCTGCGGCGAGCCCCCAATAGGGCTACGGCCGCGCAGGATGACCCCGTCGATGTCGAAGGCGATGCCGAAGGACGGTCTCACCGGCGTCGCCGCGGAGTGGGACACGCGGCGGCGCGGCGTGCCCTGGAGCTCCGCCCGCGTCCGCGCCGCCGCGCGAGAGAGCGCGGAGCGGAAGCCCCTCATGCCGTCACACTCGTGCTGCTCTGGCCCGCACGTCAGAGAACGCGACGTGGCGTGGCGAGTTGTGGACTCTTTATTTGCGCGGTCACTGGATCGCGGGCCACCCCTTGTGGGTGCCGCATAGCAAGCACCAGGCAAACAACAATGTTACACATACGGATAGTTTCTTATGGAAACTCATTTACGGAATTACGTGTAGGGATGCGGAGTAACCACTTTCCTAAAATCACGGGATGTAGAATAAATTGAACCAACCAATTGCTGCCACATCATCCCGTAAGTTTACCCCGTAAACAAATTTCCGTAGGTCTAGGATTACCACCAGGCAAAACCCCTCTCTTTCTGTTGGGTGTTTTTTGAATAGGTTTGTGTTGGATTTATTTTCGACGAGCTATATACACACGAAGTTCCATGACTTGTTAACGCGTAAATTAGTCTCATGTGGAACAAGGGTATTAGGTGAAGGTAGGGGTTTTACCAAATACATGTGGTGTTGAGGATATACCAAATTCGTATCTCATCGATACGGTCTTAGAGCATTACTAGTAGAGCCCCTAAACCCCAATCAAATCGCTTTTTTTACAGATTCGAGAGTCCAAATCTCGTAAACTAGAACCCCCAGACCCTCAAACCCTTAAAAAAAATTGAGGGTCGAGCTCTTAACCCCTCCCCCAGCCTGTAGAAGTGAGGATTGGCTCCTCCAACCCCTCACCCGACCCGGCCCTCTTCAGCGCGAGGGCGCCAACCTCTTCACAGTCGGCTCCTCCCACCCCGCCTCCTCCCACCAGCACCGTCCGCCGCCGCCACTGCTCCCCTCGCCTCCCTGTCCCCGCCAAGCCACCTACGGCCGCCGGATCCGCCGCCTCCCTCCTCTCCCGGCCACGCCTCGACCTCTACGGTGACCCAGCATACCACTACATGTGTAGTACACTATAGTCGTTGACATGACATCTACAGAACACCGTTCCGTAAATATCACATCCCTCAGAGTGGTACAACAGAAACATTGCGGGTCCATATTACAAAAGTATACACATTATTATTATTACAATATCGGAAGTTCAAGACTTCCAAAAGATCCAACTTACAAACCAAAATATAAAGTGTTCAGCGGAATTTAAAAGTAGCAACTCCGTCTAGGAGTTGATCTCAACAGCTTATTCTATAGAGTTCATGCTGCTCGGCTCCATTCGTTACTATTAACTAGGATTACTTAGTTGGACTCATTATCATCGACACCATAGCGGATTTCGTAATCCACTCCTTCAACTCCTCCGGACAGATCAGGTTTCTCGTAGTACACATCTTCTTGGCATTCAGCTGCATACATTGGCACGTCTTCGGGATCCTCAGAGTCTAAGCAAGGGATCAAAGGAAAGAATGAGTAACAGCGTTACCCAACAAGTTCATTATATGCAAGGTGGGAAGTTTGATGCTCTAACTACCACCTCGGATTATAAATCTTTGGCACTATGCAGTTTTTGTAAATCTTTCTTCAAAGATTGATTTTATTTCGAAAAACTATGACAATCAGCCTTCACAGGTTGACCAGAACTTTCATGGAGTTCCTTTCCTGCCGCGTTCGTAGCTTCTTTTCGGAACAGGGAGTAACAAGTTACAGTTCTTACACTCTGCATAGGTGCGTTACTTTACCCATGAGAGATCAACTCCTTGTTGCACAACCGGGCGTACTTTCCCGTCCACAATTCCATGATGTGGGGACCAGTAGTTGGTCCAAGCCAATCACTACCCCCTTCGCGACCCCGCATGCCTCCTTGGTGTACACCATGCCCACATAATGAATTACGGCAATGGTTTGTACAAACCGTTAGATGCCAGAACTATCGTGGGACGTGAGGGTTCCCACCCATATGCTGCATATCCTCTACGAATTACCAATTAATATGCACGCTACGAGGATAACAGCCACGACCTGCACATCCGGCTTCATGCGAGAGGAAGAAGATACAGCTGACTTCTTTGTCCCATTCCAAATCTCATGGCTAACGCGTAATATACGGCGCTAGAATCACTGATGTCAGGGGTTATTAAGTCCCTACTTGATCATCATTGTTGCAAATAGAACCCTAAGTTCTTGCTCCATTATATCATCACTTAGGATGATATCTATGATTTCTTTATTCATGAAAATAATAATTTCTTTCTTTTATAGCATATATGATAACACACAATTTGCAAATACTTTGAGAAAGACTCTTCAAAGGACATGAGCAAGTGATGAACTTGCCTTGTGATGGCAAGGTAGTGAAGTCTGATGCTTGCACTGGACCTTGAGCTTCTAGTTCTACAAAAACATCATTATTGCCCGATAAGGACAATATTTAAAGAAGCAAAATGATTATGCAAGTAATGTAATGCATTATTTAATTCTATATGCATTTTCCCTATATAAGGTGCCTTTTAATAAAGCATTTATAAATATATTTTTTATATTTATTGCATATATTGAATTATTTTATTTTATTTGACTTTTATTGATTTTTAGGAATTATTAATTATTCATTAAAATTTATTATTAAATATTTATTTAGTATTTTTCAAAAATACTATAATATTAATATATAATGAAAGTGATTTTTATTTATTTTTATCACCTTTCAATAATTTTGTAAAATTCCATAAGGAATATATAAATTACAAAATTCTTATAAAAATTTAAATGTCCAAAATTTTATATCTTATTTTATTTGGATAGAGTGGATTATTGTGAATCGAGAATTATTTTATTTATAATTTTTGGACTTTTATTTTATTTTCTAGAATTTTATTGAGGTCAGGGGCATTTTGGTCTTTACCAATTGATTAAAACAGTTTTTTTTAAACAACTTGGGATGGCCTTTTGGGCTTATTGGGCCAGTGTGGCCCAATAAGGTAGGGTCAAAATCACCACCCTGAGGGGTTTTTGGCCCACCCATCCCACACTCTCTGCCTCCTCTTCGTTCTCACCCTTCCTCTTCCTCGACCCTACGGCTCTGGCGCCGCCGCTGGCGATGGCCGCCGTTGAGGCTTCCCCTGGCCGCCGCCGTGGTGCAGGGCAAGGTTTGTGGCCATGCTCGTTCACCTAGTCCAACTCGATTTGACGCTGGGGCTTCCCCGTGGCCAGGTTCACCTTGTTCCCGAACCCTAGGGTTAGGGAAAGGTGTTGTCGCCACCGTCGTGGTCCCGCCTGTGGTGGTGTGCTGGGCTCGTGTGCTGCTGTGGCCGCCGCCGTGGCTGGTGCAGGTTGCAGCGCCCCCTGGGTGCTCCCTGTGCCATCGCGTGTTCGTCGACCAATCTGCTTCCTCTTCAATTCGTCAGCGAGGACCCCGGGTAAGTTGCCTCTGTGGTTCTTGTTCATGCTACTACCATGGATCCCTCTGTGTGTATCTAGTGGCTTCTCATGCCTAGTGACTATGTGTTGATTAGGGTTCATCTCTTAATTAGGGTTCTTGTTCTGATTAGGGTTCATAACCCCCTGTTGATCTAGTGGTGATCATACTTGAGCATGAAGAATGATTGTTTGTTGTGGATCATGATTTGTAGTGGCTTTGATGATGCTAGTGGCTTGTCAGATTTATTCTAGTGGTAATTCACTATGATCCCAGACTAGTGTTTCTATGGAATCCCTGATTGGAAATGTTGTTGATCTGAGAACTTACTCTACTGTCAGAATGCTTATACTGACAGTAGTTCTCTCAGTAGTTGCTTATTGCAATTATAATGGTAAGCTTGTATGAGATTATACATACTGAATATAATCATTACTTGTAATGATTTTCTATGGATGTATAGATGGATTTAATGTTGATTTCTGGCACTTGGCTTCAGGAAGATGATATTTATTTGTTTGTCCCTTTATTTGTGGAAACTAAGCAAAGATTGGTTTTAGCTCATTTAGAACTTGTCCTTGTGATACCATCATGATCTGGCACACAAGTGATTGAGTTTTATTTCTTGGCTTAGTTTTGACAGTACTTGTGATTAATGCTGGCAAGATAAAATGAAAGCTTTTCTTGACTCTCCTGCCTATGATGTTGGTCTGAGGCTCTAGGATTTTAAGTCCTAGTTAGTTGAGCAAATAGTTTGTTTAAAACTTGTAAGATTAGAGGTTCTACTCTCTCTGGGAGATGTGCCCTGATCTGATAAGTTCAAATGAAGAATGATCTAAGTTGCATAAATTAACACTAAACTCTGTGATGCTGGTCTGAGAGTTTAGTGCTTTTGGCTGAGTTTGATTTCTTATCTTTATACTTGAAATCTCTAGGATAGATTCACCTCTCTTGGGTGATTATTGAGATATTATTTCATAAAGCAACACATGCTTTTGTTTAGATACTATGATGGAATCATGTGATGGTTTTATGAGGCTCACCACAAAATCTGATGATGGTGTAGTAAGTTGATGATGATGATCTTGATCTACTGGATTCATGTGCTTGCTCTTGAGCTGGACTGCTCCTCCTAGCTCCTGGGCTTGGCCTTGTTGTCCACCTGATTCATCCACCTCCTTATGTCACCATCTTGGTGATGTTTGGTTGATCTGGGGTGGTTTGGTTTGGCTGCTATTCTTGGTTTAGCTGTTGTCTACACTGGATGTGCTTGTGTGCTGTGTAGTGGATAGATGCACCGGTGTGCTCCTCCATGGATGTGTTGTGGTTTTATGAGATTGTGCTATGCTTGTGAGGTCGACAGCACACATATGCATGCTGGTGTGTGTCCAGCTTGTGTGCCTGCTATGCACTTGTGGATATGTTCAGAATTTTTGAACTTACTATTACCAGATTACTTTCACCTAGCTGGTGAATTTGTCCCTCTCGGCTGTCATTTGACTTCTGGCTTTAAACTTATGAAAGATGGAATCTTTCATATTGGTGAAACTTGCCCCTTTTATAACATTTCTCAATGATGAATTTGTCAAGTGCATTTCACTGACATATCTGAGAGAAATATTTCTAACACTAATCTTCTTTTGTTTTTTATTTAGTCTTTGTTTTGCAGGTACAAAGATAAAGATGAAGATTTAGTTTGGATTTAGATATAGGATAGTTAGTAAATAATCCAATGTAGTTTTCTTATTCTTTTGTAATTTCTTCTTTTATTATTCTTGTAATCTTTATTTTATTCAATTGTAATACAAATTATATGATTATTAAGAAAGAATATTCTTATTCTTTATTCTTTTGTAAATTTTGAAGTTTGGAAATGGCTTCAGTAGGTTACATTCTTTGTAACTTGTTTATGTATTAAAATATGAAATAAGTTTCATATTAAATATTGTTTTTGGATAAGATTTAGGTTATAATACTTATCTCTTAATTAATTTTAAGATTCAAATTTATATCTAAATTATTTAAATTGTAATTCAAACACTCAAGTTTAAAATTCAAATTCTTTTTTAAACACATAAGTCCTTAAAGATCATCTCAAAGTTTAGAACAATCATCCTTTAGACTAAACCTAATCTGAAAGGATAAAAGAAACAATGATCACTTAAGATTTTAATTTGGCAAAAAATTTACCCACATTTTCACAAATAAATGCATGCAACATTTCATATTCCTAAATCTACCCTTCGTTAGTTCCTAAATGCTGGGATGTTACAACCGCCGCCGCCTCCCGCCCCGCCTCGGCCTCCCTCCACCCGACCCGCCGCGACCTCCTCCTGCCCCGCCTCGACCTCTCTCCACCCGAACCGCCGCGACCCCGAGCTCCTCCCCGCCTTGAGGTAAGTTGTTCTAATTTTTTATCTAATTTTTTTATGTATTTTGATGAAAATTTTCATGCTCATTTGTTGTATTTTGTAGATGGAGATGAACACCGACGACTTCATGTCATTTTCCTCCAACTGCGGTTGTTAAAAAATGACACTATCTCACCGATGACATTTATCCCGAGTGGGCAACTCTTGTGAAGGCCATCAAGGAGAAAAATGGTGTGCCCCTAACAAAAAAAGAGGCTAATTTCACCAAGGCACAAGAAAAAGCCTGCAAAGATATTGAGAGAGCTTTTGGTATTTCGCAAGCAAGGTTTGCCATAGTCCGGGGTCCAGTTCGTTTTTGGGACAAAAAAACCCTGGAGAACATCATGAAATGTTATGTGATTCTACATAACATGATCCTAGAGGATGAGAGAGGGTTAAACCTACCGTGTTTCTATGACAATGTTGGTACCCGTGTGCAACCGGAAAGGAACCCCGATCACGTAGAAGCTTTTCTTGAAGCACATCGTGCGATTGAGAATGCATACACTCATTATCAACTCCGGGATGATCTAGTAGAGCATAATTGGTAGTTGGATGGGCGGCGCCAAGGCCCATGATCTATCTTTGTTTTACTTTGCTATGTCCTATTTGATTCAAACAATTATTGTTATTTGCAAAAAACTTTGTTGTAATAATTTGAATGATTATCATGTGCTTGAGAGTACTATTTGTAGGGTTCCCAGCATAGAAAACAAAAAAAATCCTACGATGGGAACAACTATGTACCAAGATCTATCTACTAGATACAAGCAACGGACGGATGTATATCCGTAGAGAACATACCCTTGAAGACCGACAAAGCTTAACGAGTTCAAACTCGTGGTTGATGTAGACGATCTCTTGCCGATCTCAAGATCGAGAGGAAGTCCTAGCGCCGCAAAATAGCAGCGCATCCGTGCTCGCACACACGTACGAGGCACCGAGCAACCTCCGTCTCCTCGCTCCAACGATGCAGCGGAAGCACAACTCTTTCTTGCCGAATAGCCACTGGGAACATGTATCTCGCTAGTCCGAGACCATGGGGGATAAATACTAGAGGGGGAGAGAGATCCTTCATGAGAAGGTGTGCTTTGAGAGGATGAGAGGGGGGGCTTTTATAGGGGAGAGGGGGCACCCAAGGGGCATGGAGCCCAGCCATGGGGTCTGCCCCCACCTCTTCCACATTCATGTGGGTGGACACTCCACTCACTCAAATGCCTTTCAATTCCATCCACTAAAACACACACTCAAATTCCCATTAAATTTCCACCAAATTTAATGCAAACTCTCATTAAATAAAACTCCTTTTATTTATTCAGAATTTTGTTAATTACTTTAATGACAAACATTCTCATATAACCCCTTGCTAGTATTTCATTTCACATGCAAAAACACTTTCTGCAATTTCCCCCGAAAACCTATTTCGGTATCTAGTGAAATAAATTCCTGCGCTTGTTATTCTTTCCGGCATGAAACTTTTGCTCCAATTGGATGTCGGTGTCTCTTAAGTGTGCCACCCTAGGGTTCGCGAATAATGTGAACATGATCGATACCCTTCTCCGATCAATAATCAGAAGCGGGATCTGGAGACCCATACTGGCTCCACACATTCAACGATGACTTTCTTGTGATCGTCGAAACCTTTTACGCTAGTATCTTAATCCCTTTGTTTCGCGATATATTACATGTACAAGATTCGATCATCGGTATCTCTATACCTAGTTTGATCTCGTTACTGACATGCACTCTTTTCTCGTTCCCGTGATACAACATTCTAGTGATCAAATCACTTGCTTGCAAGCTAATCAATGTGATATCATCGAGAGGGCCCAGAGCATATCTATCTGTCATCGGGATGAAAAAATTCCACTCTCGATCCATGGGCCTCAACATAACACTTTAGTAGTTCTGAACCCATCTTTATAATCACCCTATTAAGGTGTGACGTTTGATGTTATCAAGAAACTCTTCCGGTGTTAGTGATTGACATGATCTCATGGTCTAAGGATTAGGATCACTTCATAAGTTGTTATAGCAATATAAACTCAATGACTTTGATCGTAATGCTATACTTCGGATGAATGTTCATCACACCATTACACTAATATTGTGACCTTGTTATTAACAACATCCAATGTCCATGATCGGAAAACCTTGATCATATTATTAATCAACGAGCTAGTTTATGAGAGAGGAATAACTAGGAACTTCCTTTTTGTTTATTAAACACATGTATTAACGTTTCCGTATTAATACAATTATATCATGCAAAATAAACATTTATCATAAATAAGGAATACTATAATAACCACTTTATTATTGCTCTCGGGCATATTTCCTTCAGTCTCCCACTTGCACCAGAGACAATAATCTAGTTTGAAAACTTTGCGTATTGAACAGCTATGGATTTCTGGTGTTCCATATACGCAATTGCAAGTGGTTAACATAATCTACGGATCTGATGCTTCAGGTCCGTGTGTATTTGCATGTCTTTGCGTCTCCACGGATCACTCATTCTTCAATGAGATGGCATTGTATAAATTTGGTCTTTTGGTAAGAACTTTAGTTCCTTGGGGTTAAATCATGTCGATACTATTGTCGTACAATATATCTTTAGTGTTAGCCCGTTGCGAACCACACCTTAGTTTGATAACAAACTACTTGACACAAATGTCCTCCTTTACTGCTACTATAGCAGTCATATACTTAGCCTTTTGTTGTAGTATCCGTCACAATGTTTTAACTTTGGAATTCATCCAAATCCATCATGGAATATCCTTTCCATTATATTGTGCCACCCATAGTTTAAATTGAGATAAACTTAATTTGTATCTTGCGACAAAACTAGTATCAATGTAACGCTTTACAATTAACTATTTGTAATTGTTTGTCACCTCTATACAAATATATTCTTAGTTCTTCCAAAATATCATAAGAATATCCTTATTATTGTCCAATGATCATTTTATGATTCATTCTGGTATATGCTCATAACACTTAGAGCATAGGACATATCTAGATGTGTACATATCATGGTATGATTGATCAAAACATTCTTGTGATTTCACTCATCAAGTGTCAAAGCACTTGAATCTTGTTTCACTTATCAAGTGTCGATACACTTGAATCTTGATTCAATTATTTTCCATGTGACAAGAACCGTTTCTCGTCGTTTCTATATTGAACTCCTTCAATATCTCATATATGTACGTTTGGCACAACCATATTAGCGTCAAAGTTTATCCATGTAGACATCCATGCTAAATAATCGGGTTTTGCCTAAGTCTTTCATCAAAATGAAATTCTTAACCTTTGTCGATAAAAGATACATCATTTCTAATCAACAAGATGTCATGCACATAATGTATTAGAAATATATCTCAGCGCTCCCACTTAATTTCTTGCGAATGCAAGCATCTTCATCGTCTCCTGATGAAAACTCCTTTTTCATCATAGTGAAGATTCCAACTCCGCGATGCTTACTTCAACCATTGAAGTTTGCATGCCCTTTTAGCATCCTTTGAATTTAACAAAACCCTTTGGACCGTGTCTTGTACACGTCCTAGGTAACCATTCTATTAGAATAATTTTATTTTGTTTGTTCATCTAACATATACCAAATTATATGTAGTGGTTGCTACTTTAATCCGTCCAGACTAAATATCGCTATGAAAGATCAAATCTTGTCATAGTCAACTCCTTGAACATAGTCGTAAAATACTTTACGACATGTCGACTATTTCATAGATGTGAAACATCCATGTCTGTTTCTTTATAGATCCACATACGTCCGATAGGTTTTTACACCTTTCTAGAGGGTCTTCCAAGTTCAAAACTTGGTTTCTCGTGTATGGAACTATCACGGATTTTATGGCTTCAAGCCATTTTATGGAGTCAGGGCCCATCATCGCTTCTTTGCATATAGTCGGTTCATCATTGTCAAACAATAATGATTTACTCTCAAATCTCAACATTTGATTGTTTATTCGACCTACTTGGTTCAATAGGAACTTAGACCTCCGTGACCGCAACCTTTGAGGCACATGAGCCATGAGCATTCTGGTTGCCTCCGGAACATTTTCCGGCGCTACGCAACTCAGCACATATAGCTAAGGTTCGTTAACCTTATTAAAGTTCTATTGTCCTCCCACTTAACCTTTTATGAAAAACTTTTTTTCAGGAAACTTCATGTTTCAAGCGACAAACCCTTTTGTCCTTGGTGTTATGGAGGAATACCCAATGGTTATTCGAAATAACCAACAAAGACATGCTCATCCGACTTTGGTTGTAAACATCTTACTTATGCTTAGCATACCAAAATTTAAGAAATGACAATTTGAGTTTTTACCCCAAACCATAACTTCCATGGTGTCATTTCAACGGATCAAGATGGAGCTCTTTTCAGTGTAAAAGCGGTAGTCTCTAAAGCTTTTAATCTTTTAAAATATAATGACAGTTTTATAAATAACACCTTTGATCCAACCATGTAAAACAAGGTTTCATTACAAATCTCAAACACTCCATACTCCTATGGTGTTTCGGGAGATGTAAATCTAGGTGTTTTGCTAAACTTGCAACTCAAATAAATCCCTTTATGATAAATCATAATTCATTTATTTTTCTTGTTACACTTGTAACTCAAATAAATCCCTTATGATAAAATCATAAACCATTTATTTTCTTGTTACAATGATTTTCCACTTCATCTTCAAAGTCTTTGAATGTTTTCAAATATTTCATACTTCTTTCTCATTAAGTAAACATTCACTCAAATTTCCACAGAAAGCATATGAAGTTGAAATTAATCGCTTACAACTATACATAATGGACTACATACATCGATATGTATAAATTCCAATATTTTAGTCGTTCGTTCTTCTTTGGCCTTTGAACGAAGTTTCAGTTATCCCGAGGAAAGTCTCACAAGCGTCACTTGATCAAATCAAAGACTCCAAAAATCCATGAATATGGAGATTCTTCATGTTTTCTTTCCAATATAATTTAAAACGGCGATGTCACTTCGTAAGTGATCTTCCAATCATTTGTCTTGCGACATTTTAGCATTAGTTTTTATGGATGTGATTTCAACAACTAAATTTGTAAATCATCCATCTTATATGGAATATGGTAATTATTTGAAAAACCTTTGTTCTCATAATACCTGATTTAAATAAAAATTATTAAAACAAATCTTGAAGTCAAGCTTTGATGTCAACGAGAAATACAAACAACGGTTTGTTCGTTTTCGATGAACATCATCACATATTCTCTTGCTAGTTACTTAGGCCATTGTGGTTTATGAATTGCGTCGTTCCGTATGAAATTTCATACCAATCAAATCGGTATCCAATACCCAAGAACCATATTGTTTAACAAGCAAATAATACAACCATAACATGTATATCATCCATATACCTAAATTGGATATTTCCAATCTTTTGTTTTTTGCCAAATATATTTTATAGATTCTCTTTCAGCATTTCCTTTTCCTTTTAAAAGAATCTATCAACATCAACAATGGCGCCATATACAAGATACATAGTCCAAAGCGTGTATATTAAAATAATAATACCTTTGGACTTGCACTTTGAAGTAGACCACCATCATCAAAATGATCGGTATTCTTTTAAAATCCATTCTTTAGTAATCTTTTTAGTGTAGTAAACATTTTACATACATCTTCTATTCATCCTTATCAGGACGACTTTCATGATCAAGCTAATGTAGCTTATAAAGACGAATCGTGAGTATAACGTTACTTTCCAAAATCCTTTTGGATGATTAGGATGTCTAGCATCTCCAACCTTTATAAATTCTCATCCAATATGAGAACATATATTATACTCTATCATATTGCAACCAAAACATTGTTTCAGATATCGTTATATCTGTCACACATGATGGTTTCTAAAACAATTCTTTCAGCTCCTAGATAATCTCGATATTTAAATCAAGAATCATGGAGGCAAACATGATACTTAAGATACTAACACTGGAATTGTTACTCTCGATTTAATACTAATTATCAAATTTCAGGGAGTAAACAGAGTTTGCTGAAAGTTTGCAATAGGACTTTAAACTTTAGGCTGACACTCAACACAATAAGATACCAGTTCATAAAGTAAATATCCAGAATTCTATAGTTCTATTATCTCGATTACAACTAATCATAAGGTGGTGAACAAATGCCAATGACTACAACAAATATGCAAATTCACTTCGATTTAATTTATGATAAATTGAGTTCTACTGATCCAAATTAGAAATGAACTCCCGCTCAAAAACGACATCCCTTGTGTCTTTTTGCTGATTACATGAACCAAATCCACTACACCAAGTCCGATCATCATGTGAGTCGGTGTAGCTTCAAAGGCGAGCATCAAATGGGCATCATATCTTTCATATGACTCATGCTTAAACTTTTGGTCCGTGTTCCGAGGCCATGTCTGTACATGCTAGGCTCGCCAAGTAAGAACCTTAATATTTGCGTGTGTAACTGTCTTACACCCAAAATATGATCGTGGATCCAAGAACACCCGATCATCACGTGATGTCTTGGAGCGACGAAACATAATTGGTGCATACTTAAGGAAGAACACATTCTTATCTTGATATCTAAATGAGGGATCATCTTATTATGCTAATAAAACGCCAAACAAGCAATATAAGGTGCAATCAAACATCAGATGTTCGTAAGTGAAATGATATGGTTCCCGCATATGATATCCATCATGTGCACCATGGTATGATCTCTATCATACCTCTATGTGTAAGGCCAAGGTCTATGAAACCTACACGTTATATGTGTTGTAAGAGTATCATCTCATACTTCTACTTACAATATCACCATATCATAACACTAGCCCAGCAACAATCTAAACTAGACGCCTCTAATTTATCCATTGCAAGTTTTATGTGGCTTAGGGCTTTTGAAGATAGAACAGTTCTTACCTACGAACATGAACCACAACGAGGATAATCAAATTGTTGACAACTCGTTGCAAATTATATATTGACAATAGTAGGAGAGATAGACACCCACTAGCCACTTATGCAAAACTAGTTGCATGCCAAGTGTGGAACAGGTCTCATGTGCGTGAACATATAAAGTTTGTCCGGGACGCTTTATCCCACTATGCCACCAATATCAAAAGTTCAACTAAGAAGCAATACAATGATCATCATCGCCCACATACTCATATGTGTACTACCCGTGCAAAGCATCTACGCATAGATCTGGCTCTGATACCACTGTAGGGTTCGCATCATAGAAAACAAAAAAATTCCTACGATGGGAACAACTATGTACCAAGATCTATCTACTAGATACAAGCAACGGACGGATGTATATCCGTAGAGAACATACCCTTGAAGACCGACAAAGATTAACGAGTTCAAACTCGTGGTTGATGTAGACTATCTCTTTTCGATCTCAAGATCGAGAGGAAGTCCTAGCGCCGCAAAACAGCAGCGCATCCGTGCTCGCACACACGTACGAGGCACCGAGCAACCTCCGCCTCCTTTCTCCAGCGATGTAGCAGAAGCACAACTCTTTCTTGCCGAATAGCCACCAAAAACATGTATCTCGCTAGTCCGAGACCATGGGGAATAAATACTAGAGGGGGATAGAGATCCTTCACGAGGAGGTGTGCTTTGAGAGGATGAGAGTGGGGCCTTTTATAGAGGAGAGGAGGGCACCCATGGGGCATGGCGCCCAGCCATGGGGGCTGCCCCCACCTCTTCCACATTCATGTGGGTGGACACTCCACTCACTCAAATGCCTTTCAATTCCCTCCACTCCAATTCCCATTAAATTTCCACCAAATTTAATGCAAACTCTCATTAAATAAAACTCTTTTTATTTATTCAGAATTTTGTCAATTACTTTAATGACAAACATTATCATATAAGCCCTTGCTGGTATTTCATTTCACATGCAAAAACACTTTCTGCAATTTCATCCGAAAACCTATTTCGGTATCTAGTGAAATAAATTCCTGCGCTTGTTACTCTTTCCGGCATGAAACTTCTGCTCCAATTGGATGTCAGTGTCTCTTAAGTGTGCCACCCTACGGTTCGTGAATAATGAGGACATGATCGAGACCCTTCTCCGATCAATAATCAGAAGCGGGATCTAGAGACCCATACTGACTCCCACACATTCAACGATGACTTTCTTGTGATCGTCGGGACCTTTTACGCTAGTATCTTAATCCCTTTGTTTCGTGATATATTACATGTCCGAGATTCGATCATCGGTATCTCCATACCTAGTTTGATCTCGTTACTAACATGCACTCTTTTTTCGTTCTCGTGATATAACATTCTAGTGATCAAATCACTTGCTTGCAAGCTAATGAATGTGATATCACCGAGAGGGCCCAGAGCATATCTATCCATCATCGGGATGAACAAATTCCACTCTCGATCCATGGGCCTCAACATAACACTTTAGTAGTTATGAACCCATCTTTATAATCACCCTGTTACGGTGTGATGTTTGATGTTATCAAGAAACTCTTCTGGTGTTACTGATTGACATGATCTCATGGTCTAAGGATTAGGATCACTTTGTAAGTTGTTATAGCAATATAAACTCAATGACTTTGATCGTAATGCTATACTCCGGATGAATGTTCATCACACCATTACACTAATGTTGTGACCTCGTTATTAACAACATCCAATGTCCATGATTAGGAAACCTTGATCATCTTGTTAATCAACGAGCTAGTTTATGAGAGAGGCATAACTAGGAACTTCCTTTTTGTTTATTAAACACATGTATTAATGTTTCCATATTAATACAATTATAGCATGCAAAATAAGCATTTATCATAAATAAGGAATATGATAATAACCACTTTATTATTGCCTCGGGGATATTCCCTTCACTATTTGGTGTTGTAATAATAACTAGAATGATTATTGTTTGCTTGAGACATATTTGATATGGTGATATTTGTGATATGTGCAAGGATATTGTTATGAGGGTTTGAGGGTTGAGGCAAATACTAGAACCCATGAACCCTCAGTTTTAAGGGTTTGAGGGTTCTAGTCTCTGCCCTCGACCCTTAGTTTTAAGGGTTTGAGGGTTCTAGTCTATGCCCCCTGTTTTTCACAGCTCACATGTGCACAAAAGTGCCAATTCTCTACCCTTAAACTTTTAAGGGTTTAAGGTTACTACTAGTGATGCTCTTATACTGGCAAACCCGGGTGGCCCATAGATGGTGGTTAGGATCATGGCTTAAGCGCGAACCAGTTGCTAATAGACAAGACAGGGGTCCTATAGTATTTGGGAATGCGGCATACCATGGCCTCACGCAAATTGGTGCCTTGTAGGATAAGATAATGTAGTTTACTTGTTAGTATAGGATTCTGTTTATCATTATAGCTAGTACTCTGTCCTAACCCTATGAGCAAGCATCTTTATAAGTCGGCCTACAGGATCCCTTGAGGAATAACTTACACTCATCATTCTAACCCAACACTTGTTTCTCTTATAGTGATTTACTAGATGGACCCAATGCGCTCTCCCGCGACATCCTCTACTAACAACGTTTAAATTTTATGGCGAGAGTGTTCGTTCGATGGTGGATTTTTATGATTTCTGTTATGGCGTGACACATGATCAACAAACCTAGCAAAACCATGAGCAACAAAAATGCAAGCACGCACAGGACGACCCGCAGCCGACATGCCTGACGGCGCAACTGAATCACTATTGGATATCAATGCACAAGCATCAGTATAACAACAAACAAGCATAAATATAACAACAAACAAGATATGCAAAGAAACGAAACAAGAAAGCATACAATTTAAAGAGTGAAAAATAAACTACCAACACGTTTCCAACCATGGTGGCCTCGTGCCAACTACCTGACATCCATCAAGGAAGCAACAAACGAACGACCCTAGCCACACCCACCCTGAACCTGTCGTGCCAAGAACACCGACGAAATTTCGAGCACACCCAGACAATCAACACCGAGATGCCACACTCACCAAAACACTAACGACATGCACACACCACACTCACATCGATAGGAATCGACCCACCATACGAACCGCAAGTAATCAGTCCAAGTAGTTGTTGCCCCGTGTAGCCCAACCACACACGCGTTGCCCAAAACAGTAACAACAAACCAATCACCATAGCAATCGAATAAAATAGCCCATAAGATACACATCACCCTCAAATCCACAAGAACTGCACACCACATCCACACACTGCCCCAACTCCTGTACAATGGCTGCACCAAAGACCAGCACAGATCCATGACACAAACACACCCGTATATTGAACACGCCCCGCCGTAGGAGCCAACCCCCACAACACTGAAAAAAATGTGGAGCAAGGAAAAAGAACCCAAGCGGGTGTGGCGTTCGCAAGTAGAGCCCGTCTAGATCGACGAAGCAAAGGAGGCGAAGAAGCAGGGTGTGGTGAACATAGAGCTTTGTGCAGGTCACACATAGCGACTACCTCCTTGTTTCCTATGCACCGCATACTTTCGATCCACCTAGTACTCTTCTCGCAGCCACAAAGTAAAGCTCCCCCATCTTCATAGAGAAGAGAGATAAATATCCCCACCTTCATTTTCCTTTATTTCAGATCATGGCATGGATAACCCTTTTGACCTGGCGGGAGCTCGTTCCTTTATCTCACTACTTATGGGCCTCAAGGAACCATAAATGAATGTTGTCTCCCTAATCCCTTGTTCTAAAGGCGAATCTCTACCAATGGTTCTCCACAACCTTGAATCTGAAGAAGGGAGGTCCGACAAGTGGGTGGCATGCCTGGCCTCCTCAGATCGGGTGGAAGAGCTTGTTTCTGATGGGCGAATCCCACTGTACCATGGATCGAGAGCTTGCCCTGGTGCCATTGCTCCGGTACTCTAGGAAGGGGAATCAGTAATCCTTCTTTACCATCTTTACCGTGGAGCCTCGTTCCCTCTTTACCAATTTGTACTCGACATATTAGATAACTTCAAGATCTAGCCTTTTCACCTTGTTGCTAACTCTGTCACTTTATTCTCCATGTTCGCACGTCTCTGACGGCCTTACCTGGAGGTGGAACCTTCGCTAGATCGTTTCCTACACTATCACTAGCTAAAATCCATCAACAATACCAATGATAAATTGTGCATCAATGCCTACTTTTGTCTCTATTAGGGACTCGCTGGTTTAATAGTCCCCTTAAACGAGTCATGGAATGGCCCGACGACCAGGTGGTTGAAAAGCATAACTGGGAAGCCTTATCCTCCCTTCTCTGATATTTCAGTTGTTTCCACCTCCAGATGGACTTCCTCATACACCGCCAGCGTTGAATCCCTCCGGCCTTCTGACATGATCAGATCCTTGCGAGCACAAGGAGTTTTGGGGACAGAGGTTGCTGAAAGGATACGGATGTCGCCTAGAGGGGGGTGAATAGGCGATTAAAACTTTTCCTAGAGTGTCTCAACAAAGGCAGAATAAAACTAGTGTTTACTTTGTTAAGCACAACTTAGAACAACTAAGGTTCACCTATGTGCACCAAAAACTTATGCTAAGCAACAAAGTGATAGCAAGATATATATTACTTCAAACACGAAGGCTATCACAATGTAAAGTGCATAAGTAAAGAGCTCGGGTATAGAGATAACTGAGGCACGCGGGGACACCAATATTTTACCGAGTTCCTCCCAACATGGAGTACGTCTCGTTTGGAGAGGGGGTGATATCAAACCACCAACGCCACAAAAGGCCCCCCTTATTCTCCAGTGAATCTCACTCCAATGGGATCGATTCACGCTTCCACTATCGGTGCACTTGTCGGTGGCAACCGGAACCTCTCACAAGGTTGGGGCACTTCTCCACAACTTAATTGGAGGCTCCCAACAAACGCCACAAAAGGCCACAATGCCACCAAGGCCACAAACCGTCTAGGGTTCCAAGAACCCAAGAGGGACAAGCTCCAATGAGTAACTCAAAACAAATCCTCCGAGGAGAACTCAAACCGATGCACCAAATGCAAATGGCAAGAACACCACAAAGGTGCTCAAATCCCTCACTCTCAAGTTCCAACAAAGCTACTAAAGCTATTGGGGGAACAAGAGAGGAGGAATCAAAGAGAGACACAAAATCTAGATCCCCAAAGATGCATTCACAAAGAGATGAATTGGTTAGGTCAAAATGTGGGTCTAGATCTCCTCTCTCTTCCACTCAAATATGGGCAAGAATCATCGGAGGGAAAATATTAGGCAAGCTTCAAGATCTAGAGCAAGTGTGGACGCTTAGCCTAATAGATAAGTGAAAAGCTATCTAAACTAAAAAAGGGCAAAGCCTTAAATAGGGACCCAAAAAACTAGCCGTGAGGCATTTTTCATAACGGACCGGTACTACCGCATGTGCCAGGAAAAAGCGGAGCAGTAACAGCAGCGCAAGCGAGCGGAGGCAGTGGGGTCTAGTGCAGCAGCGCATTGCAGCGAGCGAGTAGTGGCAGCGCAGCTGGGCCCGCGCGGGGCCAGCACAGTATGCGCAGCAGTAGCAGCAGCTACGCAGCGCGTGCAAGGCAGCAGGGCCGCGCGGGGCCAGCAGATTGAGCAGCAGCAGGCGCGCACGTAGCGCAGCTGGCAGCAGCGGCAGCGGGGACCGCGCGGGGCCAGCACATGCGCAGCGAGGCGGGTAGTTGCAAGCGCACGCTGGGATCTGGTCGACGCGGGCGAGCGGCGACGCATGCGCGCGCGAGCGAGAGGTTGAGCAGAGGCGGGCCAAGCGAGAGCAGGTAGGCAGGGCACTGGGCAGGAAAGCACCTGGGCCGGCCTGTAGTACCGGCCCGCCCGGGCGGTACTACTGGGCCGGTCCGGTAGAGCCGGGCCAGGCTATCGGTGGAGTCAGCGGATAGGAGGCTGCTGCCAGGGGCGTCCGGTACTAGGCCCGGTAGTATCGGACGGCCCAGTAAAACTGTTTTTCCTTTTTCTTTTAGAATTAAATCGACAAGTATTCAAACGGGTGTAACTTTTGTTTGATAACTCCGATCAACCCGATTCCAATTGCGTTGGAAAGAGGACGACATGGGCTACCCTATAAGAAGTGAAAATATTGGTTATCACCAAGTGAGAAAGTATCAAGTAGAATAATGTGGGATACCTCACTTGGTGAGAAACCGAAAAACCGGCAAGATCAAAAATCGCAACAAGATACAAACGGAAGATCCGATTTTGATGAACAAGAGCTTGTTATGGAGATTACCACAAGCTCTATATCCTCACATGGATAAGTCCAAATAACAACCAAATACAATGATGCAAGTATGCAAAGGTTTGAGCTCTCTTCGAACGATGTGATTGAGTTACTCATTCGAGAGCCCCTCTTGATAGTACGGTTATCTATCCTAAACCCGGTCTCCCACACACAACATGAGACCGGCAAAAGGGAAAACCTATCAAGATTATACCTTTGCCTTGAGCATTCCACTTGAGCTCGATGTAGACGATCTTGCCCTTCTCAAGATGGAACGCCTTTCTTGATTCCACATCATCGATCCATGATCACCGAGGATGGCAAGCATCAAACATGATATCTTTTATAGATGGCGCATTTTAAGCTTGCACAACATATCTTCTTCTAATTTCATCGACCTTGAAGCCGACACAAGCTCCAAGCGATGCCAATGGACAAATCCTACAAGTGCAACTTAATATTAGTCCATAAAGATTGTCATTAATTACCAAAAACACACATGGGAGCCTACATGTTCTTTCAGTTGCGGCAGATTTCTTTCCCTAGCGACTGTTCCTACTCATAGGTCCAACACCTGAGCGGGTTGTGACTTCAAGTATTTACTCCCCTCTTTGTATGTCTTCTTACTTAACAATTTTCTTAGTTCCTACCTTATCTATGATTATCGTCCTATAGGCCCCATGCCTCTTCTCGAATTGAAGGTTCAGTGTCGTGTTCTTCATCTCTTCGAGGGAGAAAATTGGCCGCCTAAGAATCTTAGTACTCCTAACAAGACAGTGTGCTAACCGTGACATGCCTAAGATAGTGCTTACTATCCAGGATGATGGTTTTGGTGTCTTCGCAACTTTGAGCACTGCTCGGATTTGTTAGCCTGCTAATGGTGAGCCACATCACCCTCCACTTTATCAAGTGTTTGCACACCTGAGTAGAGTTACAGTCATCTCCATAGAGCTCAAATAGAGCCTTTGGACATACAGTCATATGGACTTTCTTGAAGCCGTTGTCAGTTGGACACCACTCTTGATGATCTCGCACATCCTCTCAAGGACGAAGATCGACATGAAGGGAAACCATTTCATGGTACCCTTCACTACAACAACCTTCTTAGCCTTATTGTCTTTCGCAATTTTTGCAGCAACCTATGCAACAACCTTCCTCGCCAGGGACTGCATAGGGTCGTGGCAGTTGGTTGCAACTCATTGCAAGACCTACACGCCATTCTCTGAATCTGGATGAGAATCATCCACGAAAGAAGTGATATGCGACTCGGCAAAGAGGACCAAGGCCTGGGTAAATTCGCCACACATGGAGTCCTACGTTCAACACAGATGATAGCACAATGTAACAAACTCTTGATCGAAAATGGCAGTATCCACGCATAACATGGAAGTACAGAGAGATGGTCTTACATAAGCTCTTGATTATAAAATCCGATTCTACATATCATCTAACACAAACTCTTGATCTAAAATGGGAGTATAGAGAGATGATCTCACACAAGCTCTAGATCTAACATGGTTGTAGCTACGGATGACATACCCTAGATCTACTTACCTCACCGATGAACCTGATGGTATGGAGACATGATTATTTACATTAATCGTTGGAGGTAGAGAAGAACTTGACTCAGAGGAGGTAGTATGTTGTCATTACCGCCAACCGGAGACAAGTGCGTCTCTTCCCTTCTCTCCGACCTGGCAATGGAGCTCGAAGGGAAGGGGAAATGGTGGAATTCGGAATAGAGGTGAGGCGGGGGTAGAAATAGAGGAAATGTTTCGACTGAAACTGATGGAATCCTACATGCTCCCCCTTTTCCTTTTCACAGCGACGCGTGCGTGCTCTCTCCATCTCCATGCGTGGCTAAGCCCGTGAAAGAAATATCCTCTTTATATCTAGGGAGCGCAGAACGAAGATGGATCGCTAAAAACAACTGAATCAACAGTTTATAGCCGAACCTAGCTTAGATTAATTTAAAGTTGGTGCGAAAATATGGAGACTGATAGGTAACCAATCGTGCCAACTTCTTCTCCACGGTCCGGCTCGCCGTTGAACATCCTAACAAACACACCTATGGTGATCAAAGTGAAGCTCGATGACAAATCCTTGTGAACAACCTCTCTGATCCAAAATATAAGATATTCTAGATTTTTTATAAAATACTACACAATAGCGTCTAGATAGATATCTTTGAGAAAACATCTGTGCTTCGGTATCCCCCCTGAGGGCAATCGAAGAGAAAAACCGGGTCTGGGTGGGGTTCAGGGTGGTTGCTGGTTCGGCACGGACCGGTGGAAGTCGTATTAGCCGGTCCATATACGTGACCGTATACCCACTTGACGTATACGCACGAGTGTATCCATGTGCGGTCGTCATCCTCCCCCTTCGTATATAAGGAACAGCCGAACCGTCCGCCCCCCTTCGATGTTTCATTCCCCACCTGGATTTGGCAAAAGATCTCACCTACCCACTCCCACCGCCCACATCCAGCAATAGCCACCGGGGTCGCCTCGCCGCATCGGCTTCTCTCCAACTAGGAAGATGATGGAAGGCCGCGGTCGTGCCGTGTCCGCCGCGGATCTGCAGAAGAGGGAGAAGGGCGAGGCCGTGGTGCACGAGGTGGAGGTGGCCGTGGCGGTTACGGAGGAGAAGGAGGCGGGGGTGGAGATGATGGCGCCCGCTGCTGATCTGGAGCGGAAGCGGGCGAGGGAGGAGGATGTGGGGGGCTCTTCTTCTTGCAAGAGGAAGAAGGAGGCGGGAGACGAGCTGGAGGTGGTGCCGGAGGAGGACGGTGCCGAGTCCGCTCTCGGTGCTGATCTGGATCAGGTGGTGTCGTAGGAGTCCCGGGCGGTCGTGGATCTGGTGGTGGGCGACGATATCCTGGCGGGCGTCGATCTCGTTGTGGCGGATGTGGGGGCGCAGGTGGCGGTGCAGGACGTGGAGGTCACTTCCGTGGTGGTGGATGCCGTGGAAGCGCCTGCCGTGGCGGTGCCTGGCGTCGTGGATCCGCCATCATGGAGCCTGGCATCGCGGAGCCTGGAGTGCATGTTGGCGAGCCTCGGGTGAGTCAAATTTGACGGTCTCTTTTAGATTGTAG